>CM068488.1:4669801-7297301 GCA_034769265.1 Remorina albescens
AGCTGTCAGTTAGCTCACCGGTCAGTCAGACGGAGCCGCTTCAATCTTTTCAGCCATAAAAAAAATGTAAAGTTTAGACAAATTTAAATTATGCATCAAAATACAACCCCGAACTTTTCCACCTGCACGTCAGCGCAAGGAGGCGTGTGCAATTGTCCTTTTGGTTTTTGTTAATAAAGTTTCATTGACACTTGTTTCCTGGTTGACATGACGTAATCAGAAACGGTAAATTGCGCCCTGAGCACTGACTGCCAGGTGATGTTTTTTTTTTATTTTTTAAATTGTCGTTTTAAAATGAAATATTTATATTGTGAATTTTGATAGATAAATTATTTTTGATCAAAACAAATTAAATTCCAAAATATTAAAGGAAATGATACGAATAATAACTTTCAATTTTAGGATGTTTCTGGTCTAAACAATGTTTTGTGTTTTTTTTTTAAGGATTTATAAAATATAAAATAAAATAACATGAAATGATAATTTATACATTTATAACTGATCAAGTCTTCAGATGTCAGTTGTGGCACCACTCCTGGTGGAGCCGGGTATAGTCTGTGTTTGGTGTTGCCATGAAACTTCTTTAACAGGGACACAAGTATCAACAGTATATTCACTTCCACTGCAACACATCTAACTATGATAGTTATGGAAAACTCTGAGGTATGCTTAAAAATTAAATGTATTTCACCTGTCTGGTCAAAGCTGTTAGAAATAAATTGTGTCTTATATTGGCTCCTCTTATTTAGCATTCAAATAATGTAAACTTTTCATTGCTATGAAATGTACTTTTGGTGCTATTCTTTGTTTTTTTATTTCTCAGGTGGACAAGTCAAATGAGAAGGAGAGGCTGAGGATGAGAATTGCTGTTTTGGAGGAAAGTGTGAAGTCGTCTGAGGTGGAGTGTAAAGCCAGCAGAGAGACAGTCCTGAGGCTGGTGGCGGAGGTGGACCGAGAAAGGAGGAAGGCTGCCAGCAGGGCAGCAGCACTCGATTCACTCAAAGTGGTACTTATACAACTTTTAAAGAACCCTAATTGTACAGCACACACAAGACCAGGCATTTCTCTTTGACATGGGTAACTTGTCTGGGTGTCTCTGGTGCAACGTTTCTTGGATATGTTTGCCTCTTTCAGGAGTTAGACGACTTGGTGGTGGGAAGGAGGAGTGTTGAGATGGATAAAGAAACTCTAATGGAGAGGCTGGAGGCCAGCAAGAGGGTGATAGAGGCTGCAAGGCGAGAGTCGGACTGTTTGGAGAAACAGGTGGAAGAGCTGGAAAGGAAGCTACGGTTAAGTCAAGGGGAGATTCAGGCAGCTGAAAACAAATTACAGATGTTCCTGAAAAAAGTGGCAGGCCTGCTGCAAGTTAAGTCTGAAAACGTCACCCTGCCTACAGAAGAAGATATTTTACAGAGACTGGATAAGGTGAGGAATCAGCAGGGATTAATGGCACAACATGACCTTCTGGAGGGGAGAAAAAAATAGTGTTAAATGGTGAAAGCTCAATTAACACACTATCAACTTTTCAATTAGACCATTGAATGACAAATGCATTAGTCTCAAAATAAATGAAATGAATATAAATTAAGTTAAAATACTCAACTAAAGTACAAGTACTTTAAAACTGTACACTCTAAAAAACATCACTGCTACGTTGATTGGAGGAGCCTTTGTGATGGTGACTGTTCTGCAGACTATGTCAGAGATGGATACCAGGCTGTGTCATGTCTCTGACGAGCTGAGGGAGCAGACGGAGCTCCAGCACAGCACACTACAGAGGGCGCAGCTTGCAGAGCAGGAAGTCCAGGAACTGAGGGAGAGCCTGCAAGGTCTGGAGACTGAGCTGCTGACGGCAGACATGCATCGTGATGGACTTCAACACAGCAAACAGCATGTAAGTTAAAGAAATTACAGTCACAGTAATTGTGCAGTAACAGTATCTCAATTAGAAAATGCATTAATGTTTTAAGTCCAGTGGCATAAATCCAATGTAACTTAGTGTTTCTTTGCACAGTATGAGGAGTTCCTGGAACAGCTGTCAGAAACAATGATGGTCGACAGTATTGCTCTGGATTTAGGCTTCGACATGAGACTGAACCTCATCCTGTCACGTGTAGAACAACTTATCAAACAAGAAGGAAGTGCTTTGACAGAGAGCAAAAGTCTGACTTATAGTTTACAGCGAAAGGTATGATGGAAACACCATCTTTTCTTTCTGTAATGAAGAAAAGTTCACTTTCTCCAAAAGAATAAATGCAGAACAGCTCGTGTTACATGAACAGCGATGCTACTGTAGCTGAACACTTCTTTTTGACAACAGCTGAAATCACAGAAGGATCAACTAGAAAGCAAAGGACTCCACATCCAGCTGCTGAGGAAGAAGGTGTCAGAGTTGGAGGAGGAGAAGAGATGCCGCTCAGCTTTGGCCGTGGAAAGAGATGATGCTCACGTGGAAGCCAGGAAACTGCAGAAAAAACTGGAGCGTCTCCAGGCGGAGCTGAAGGCCGCCAAGCTGTCCAACACCGAGCTCAAGGCCCAGCTCTCCCACACCAATGAGCTCAAGGTAGAGGGGACACGGGTTTTGACCCAAAGTCGATCCAGAGGCGTTTTCCCCTCATAATGCTTTGTTTTGTGTATTTGGGGGTAGGTGGAAATTGGGAGATAACATTTTGTACTTCTGCACCAATAACACAGAGCTGTTTAATTCTGAAAGCCACAAGCTACTTGATTAGGTCTCAAATAATAGTTTTATTCAACACCTGTGTGACTTGACAAGTTGAAAGTCATGGAACAGAGTCAGACCGTGCAGGAGCAGGAAAAGAAGCTGAGCTCAGTAAGCTCAGACCTGCAGAACCAGGAGAAGACCAGAGAGGACCAGCAAAAACTCAGCTCCCTCAGACAGTCTGGCTCAGCTGACTGAGAGGGAGAGAAATAAGCGGGTGTCCAACAAAAACATTTTCTACAATGTTCATTTCATTTGAAAGGAAAATGAAATCAACTCATGTCTTAGTGTTACTCAGTGCTTTCTATATGATCGTATTTTGTCAAGTTTTGAAAACTCATTCCAGCTTTTATAAAATACTTCAATAAATCAGTGGCATCAGTTCCATAATCCTGTTTACTGTCAACTAAAACAATTGGAAATTGGATTTAAATATCCACTGCCAAATACTTTTTAAAGCTAGAACAAATACTGTTCACATATTATTATTCATGCTTTTATTGTTTCAGTATTCAAATCATTTCAATATTTAAGTGATTTAAATCTATAGGCTTCAGTAATAATAATTGTAAAAATATTTAAACATCTTTTTTTTCCTCTTGATTCCCATCATCACCCCTCTTTTACCCTCCTCTTCACTTTCTTTTTGTGTGAAAAACATTACTGATGTAACACAGTTACACAGTTTAAAATGAAAAAATATTCTTTTTTGCATCAGTTGTTCAGTTGCTGGATTTCAGGATGGTTGTGTCCCAGATGCTCGGTTTGGATGAGACGGCTCTGGCTCTCCCACATTATGAAATTATCAAATTCCTGGAGACCTTCCTTCATGCCAATCATCACTATCACCACGTGAACATGCCCTGGCATTGTCTTACTGATCAGAGACCTCATGTCTCCCAAAACCGGAGCTTGCACAGAGTTCCTCCTCCAGGTCTGTGTGTCCAGAAGATGATGCTCCCCTTTAAGAAACTTATTGACCACATTATACTTCTGCCAAGCTGCACTTAAATGACATTTATCTTGCAAAAAAACAAACAAACAAACAAAAAAAACCAAAAAACTTACCTGTTGGTTTTCATTATGAACACGATTCACTTAACAAATAATGTAAACGTAAATATCCCATAAAATAATAAAATAAAAAGGCAAATATCAAAATGAGGATTTGGCATTCATTGTTTTTGATGGTCGCATATACAGAAATTTCTCATATTAATGTTTTACCATTATATACACATGTTACATAATCCTGGACTGTTATATATTTGATACTGAACTGACAGTCATACAAAATATACAATAGTTCTATATGCCATAATTCTTAATCTTAAAGTCATATTTCATATTTTTAAAAAATAAAATTGTAAAATGTATAAAGACAATGGATGACTGATGTTGAATTGTGTCTGACTTTGATATGAAAATGCGTCTTGGCTTAAAGGAGTTTTACATGAATGAGTGTAATTCAAGTTAGAAATGGACAGTTTTACCACAGACACAATATGTAGGTCAATAAAAGCAAAAATCAGAACTGCATGCCAAAATACAAGTAAAAAAATAATTGCGATGTGTGATATATTAATTTTTTTTCCTTTTTCTTTTCTTACAAACTTCTGACTTGCAAGCTAATTCACAGGTTATACTTCAGCATTTAACTTTGGTGCTTTCCACTGACAGCTTTCCTTCAGAGAAATTCAGAGAACACTGACTAAGCAGTTCATTCATCCAGCAAAGTCCACAGGGTAAAAAGTTGTTTCTTCACCAAAGATGCTCCTCAATCAACAAAGCATTCCACAGAGTATCATAGTGAGATGTTTGATCCTATGTGCACAAAGATATTAACTGCAGGTGACAGCTGTTACAAATGGATGACCAAGGTGATTGACCAGTTGGAGGAAATCAACATGATTCCCCTTCAAGTCACACTGATGCAACAATACTGAAATGGAAAGCCCTAACAGCCAGTCTACACTGGAGGTGGTCCGTTTGTGTAGCTGAGCATCGGGTGGAACGAATGAGCAAAGTTGTTGGACTGACCGCAGTAGTCCTCCTCGGACATTGGCAGCAGGAAGGCGAGGACCACCAACAGGAGCAAGAGGAGCTGGAAAGGCAACGCCACCCAGAGGACGCGCCGCAGAAATGATGACCTAAGAGCCGCTGATGTCTCTGAGTCAGAAGGGGAGGAAGCGGATCCAGCGTCGCTGCGTGGCCTGCTCACACACACGCAATCACAATGCAGCACAGACTCGAGTTAAGTTTGTCACATCGATCATTAGGACCATACAAACTCTTGCTGTCTGCTTTCTGAGCCAAATCTCTTTTTTCAGAAGTGTCTAACATTACAACAGCAACCTTAAGTGTGCCAATGTGTTCACAAAAACACACCCCAGAAAGATCACATGTTAAAGTCTTATTCAGTAAACATCATTGGAACTACATCCTAATCTAATCTCTATCTCCTTACACGCACTTCATATTCAGCTGTTCTCAGACAATTTTCAAGCCAAATAAGATCTCAGTACAGTGAAAGGGGAACTGCACTGCTGTGCTTCAATGTAAGCACTGTGCTGTTAAAAGACTGTCAACATGGTTCAAAGCAATGTTGTAATGATGTTGGACATTGTGATCTATGCGCTGACTGAGACTGTGTGGATAAGCAGAGCTACAAAGACACTCCCAAAACACTTGTCAAGGCATACACACAATTCTGCACTAAACAGATACAGTTATTATGCGAAGAGTGTTAGATAAAAGACAAAAGGCATGCTGCAAGTATCAGCTGATATTCAGATATTTTTAAAAGAACTCATTTAAAGTGTGCGTCCTGTTGAAAAATGCAAAGCATGCCAAGGCAAGAAAGAGCACAGCCATCAGAAACTGCTTCTTTGACAAGGTAGTTAAGATTTTTTTTGTTTCTTCTTTTTTTAGAATATTATGGGAAACGTGTGAACTTGTCTTCTTTCTGAAATTAAGATGAGGAAGTCAATAACACTCTGATCATCTGAGCATTAATAATGAAGCCAGAGCCAGGACTTTAGCATTAAGACTGGGTGAGCTGTTTCCCTGCTTCTAGCTCTAAACAAGAAAACTCTTGGGAAGGATTCCCAGATTTTCCCTGATGAATTGTATCATCATTTTCACCATCACCCCCAGAGAGCCTCAAAGTTTAGAAAACTTATCATAAAGTTTACTTGCTGTCAAAAACTATTTGTTTATTCACTTTAATTGGGAAAAAGGCCAGTACTGCTCCCTAAACATGTCTAAAGTGACTTGGGACTCCAGGAACGCATTTGCATTAGTGGTACACAATTTACACTCAGATTGTCCTTAATAGATTCTAAATGTGCCCCTTAACCACTTGACAAAATGGAGACCTAAGAGGCAAGACTCACAGATGACAGACTGAGGGGTGGAAGGAGATGGTGGATAGTCAGTGAGAGAGCAGCAACAGCAAAGAAGAAGGAAAAGAAGAAGAAGAAGAAATGTCACACATGAGAGAGAGAGAGAGAGAGAGAGAGAGAGAGAGAGAGAGAGAAAGAGAAACTGCAGCCTTTGCATTGTTCATTGCAGACATTTACTGGCTCGGCAATTTGAGAGAAAAAGTGTGTGTGCTCAGTAACAGCAAGGGAGAGTAAGACGTAGGAAAATATTTGTGTTATACATGAGAAATGCCCTCCAGTTAGCGACATTAAGCAGCCGAGGACACTGGCGGAGAAGAGGCCTTGCATCATTCCTTGTCAAACTCTTTTCAAGGATGTGTGGGCTGCCACTCACCTCATGGCCTAACCTACACAGAGCATCTAGACTTACAGAAGATGATGGAATTCACTATCATGAGCTGCTAATCTGGTGCATGCATTAAAAACTGATGTTTTTTTTGTTTTTTTCAATATTTCAAACTATTTCAAACACTGTTTCAGACTTGTGCAGGATTAGAAATCATGGATCAGCCTCCAAGTGCATCATGGGCTGATGAGTTCCATTATCTTCTGGGTGTGCTAGAAACCAACAGAAAGGTACCTGTGGTGTGGACTGCTCACAGAGGGTCCAGGCTGTGACAGACTACATTTGCCCCGTTGCTGTTTGCAATGAACAGGGGGAGGGGGGTAAAAGAAAGAAAGTATGTTTCAGTCCAGGCAAATCAAGACAAAGCTACCGATGAAAAGAAATCCCAAAATGAGAGAAGGGCAGCAACAAAATCTTATGTGAAGGTGGTAGATTTTGCAACCCGTGACAATAAGGAATCTGGCTTTTCAAAGTGCTCAAATACTTTGAAGTGCTTCAGCTCGTGAGTGCAACAAAGTGACTGCAAATAGGAAGCTACACATGTGATGTGATGCATGATTCTCTTTGGTAACAGCAATATTCAGTAACATACACGTAGTATAAGCAGCGACATGCTTATTTGGACTGATCTTTAGATAAGTATTAACTCAGTATGTTCACAAAAAAAATGTTGCTTTCACATTCTTGTAGTTTATAATATAAATAAATCAAATATGATATCATAAAAAAAAAATAAATCACACTTTCTGTGCTTCTTTTGTAATTTTAGCAGTTTCTTTACTGCCAGTATTCCTGTCAGTAACAATACGAGGAGAAAAACAAAACTAGGGTGAGAGGAAATTAGAGGAAAGTGTATTGGAAGGAGAGATTTGTAGGTTAGAATATTTATATTTGGAGAAAAGTAAGAACTGAAAAAGTTTACCAAGAAGAGGAAGGAAGAAATTAAACAATATAGAAAGAAAGGGTTCCCCAATTTTTTAGCAGGATTTGAAAACATGCAAGAGTGAGTAAAAGGCTGGGAAAAGTTCAGAATTCAGAGGGAGTGAGTGTAGAGCAGGTGTTGGAGGTGTAGAAAAGTGTGAGGAGAGATCTTGGGATGACAAGGATGAGTCTGGCCTTCAGTGGGGCATTCAGGGCATAGGTTAATATATACTTTGTCTCAGAGGGGTTACCAAACACCTGGCATCTCAAAGAAGAGCGTGTACAGGTGGATGTAAACGTTACCGATCGTCGTCGACTTGGCGTGCTCCTTCCTGAGACAGGACTGAGAGAACCGGATGTGTCCAGCTCATCAGCAGAAGACCAAGATGACAGATCCTGTCAAAGGAAGTGTCCACAAAAAGACAGCTAAAGCGAGAGTGAAAGATGCCACTGATATCAGAAGGTGGTTTCCAAATAAAAGCCTGTGGGCTAAATCTGGCATCCTCCCCTGACAGATCATCATTTAATGTCTTAATAAAAGGCTGTGAGAACAAATCTCATAATGATAATATGACGTAACAACTACATACTACAAATACACAAGATAAGAGAAGTGAAACTTATTTTCCTCACAATATGAAAAATTGAGAGTCCGACAGTCACGTGCACTGAACATGTATATGCTCAGCGAATATCTACCTGTTGGCTGCTTGTGATGTCCAGAATCTTAGCTAGCTCTCTGAGGTCTCTGGTCACTTCCTTCAGCAGCAGTTTGAGGCGGTTCCCAATAACATGAACTTTCTCCTTGGCTTCCAGGCAGTCGCTGCCCTGAGAGTTGACCAGCAACTGGAGGGACATGTCTTGTAGCGAGGCGACTTTCAGCTGGGAGTCCAGCAGCTCCTGGCGGATTTGCTGTGGGTTTTAATTTAAAACAGATTCAAAAACAAGAGGCAAAATAGGCCAACTTTGGAGGTGAAAGTTCATTTCAGTCAGCGTTAAATTAGATGTTATTTCATCCTAAATTCATTTACCCAGCATACATGGTGATCAGTAAGGTGAAACTTTTGTACCGTAAGTGTTTTATGATGCTCATGGAGAGTGTCACTGTCCTGGATGGGGTCAATAGGGACCACCTCATTCCTCCTGCGGTCAATGTTTTCTAACCAGAGCAGCAGACCGTGGCTCATCTCATGGAAGTCCTATTGATCAGATATAGATTCAATTTCATAGCTGCAGAGTGATCTGTTTGGGCAAATAAGACAACTGAACTTGTCCCAACAATTTTCCTGTCCTAAGATGATGAGAAGCACTTACTTGACATTGCATGAGGGCTTCCTGTAAAGAAGACCTCCACTCCTCCAAGGAGCTTCCCAGTTTGTCCCAGTGGTTGTTCATATCTTTCAGTTTGGCCTGTAGCTCCTGGGACTCCTCTGAGTCTGACTTCACAAACTCAGCACTGCACAGGTTGATGGAAAGCACAATAGGCTTGCGCTTGTCAAACGCCTTCTGCAGCTCCTGTGGACAAAGATTTACATCTTTTCTTTAATCCTTAAATGCGATACTTCAGAGCAAGTGACTTCACAAAAAAATAATTATTTTATTTTACTAACAATACAGGGGGCAAATTGAAGGCCAGTGAAACTGAGTAAGGGAATTGAGTTTGTTAAATTCATTTTCAGACTGCATTGTTGTCAACAAAGGAGCAGAACAAAAATGATAAACATAAAGAGGAAGAATATTAGTATGAGCAAAAACATTAATACCTTAAGTTTTTTGATGCGCAGCTCAATGGTCTGGATATCTGTGCTGAGGTCCAGCCTCCGCTGCTGCTCCAGCTCTTCCTCTGTCTCTCCCAGCCAAGTCCAAATATTGTTCAGGTCAGAGTTCAGTTGCTGCCACTGCTGCTGGCTCTGCTTTGTTCGAATGTCTTTGCTGAGGTCCTGAGCCTGCAGGAGCTCCCAACGTTCAATTACCCCTGTGATGCAGAATGTATCGAGTTGGAGTAAAAGTGGGACACACTATGAAAGATTTGATCCTCGTCGATATAAGCCCGAGAGTATTTACACATTTCATAAATATTCATTTTCAAGTAAGGCAATGTAATATATGTACATGCAGATTCAGTTGTGGTGCAGTATTACCTGATGTCTGGGACTCTGAGCTACTGGGATCTGCCAGTCCAGACACTGTGTCTTCCTCCTCCTTGAGCTCAATGCCCATTCTCTTCACTGTGTCAATACTTCCACGGCACTCACCCAACAGCCGCATCTACAGAACGGATGCATTAGGTTAAAAGTATTATTTAGCATAGCGTAAGAAGTGTAAGAAGCTTTGTATCTATATTTCCAACTATTAAGACAAAAATACATTTCCACTCTGTGAGATTTTAAAGGAAAATAAAGTAGTCTGAGTCTCAGTATAACAATAAGAACTGCAGTAAAGGTGAATGGAATACAAAAGGCTGGTGGTAAACTGAAAAAATATGCAGACATTATTTAAAGAAATGTAGTGGGGAAAACAATATTTTATGGTTTGGTTACTATTCCTGTAATCCTACTTCAACTATAAGAGTGACACATACGTATCCCATGTATGATGCATCCAGCTCTGTGCTTGTGGGAGTGCGACTGCGGTTGCTGTCCATCTGTAGCAGGTGGAAACGGCTCATGTCCAGAGGGTGAACATGTGAGTCTGTAGACGGAACGTCCCCTGTTGAAACAACATTAACTGGTCACCTTTGGGGAATATGATTAAATATTCAAATCATAAAAGACTAACCTGAAATCTCCTTAACAACTCTAGACTCTGTTCAGACAGAGTAAAAGAAGGAGAGAGCAAGAAAAAAAAAAAAAAAAAAAGATTGCAGGAATGCAGACTATAACGATCACTTGTGGCTGATGGTGCCTGTTGCTGTTTACAAGTGATTCATGCTGCATTTCCTAAAGAGTGTGGTTCTACGCTGCCTGGTTCAGGCTTGGAGCATTCAAAAACATTTTTTATTTTTTAATCAATGTGCCTCTGTGTGAACAGAGCCCATCAAATATGTACTTTAAACAAATGTGCAATCACTTTACCAAGAAGTTCAGACTTTCTCACTGTGACAATAAAACAACATGCACATCAAAAAAATCCAAAGAGGTTAGAGCACAGCACGCGGCAATTCAAACAAAAGTAAGACAGCCAGTTAGAAAGAAGGGTTAGGCTGAATTCCATTTCAGTTCTGTTCAATTACAGACCAAAGCTGAACCAGTGACTCTAATAAATAAAATGGAATTGATCCTATCCCCCAGGGTTAGAAAGTGCCGCAATTGGTTACAGTATGTGCCCGAAGTGTGATTAAGATTGGAAATCAACACAAATCAATCCAAGCCTAAGCTACAAGTGTGGCATAAGTGAGCGACTGTTATTTCTGGCCCCGAACACTTGTGGCATGCTGGGGTCTACTGTTGCCTACCAGTGGAGGACCTCAGTGTTTGTTCTGTTAGTTTAACATAGGTCTCAGGGCTCTCTGGGATCACTACATCTGGAAGAAACATTATACAGTACACACATTCAGCAGTGGGCATTAAACTGTTTGACTCAATGAATTGATCAGTTTTGATATTTAATTTTATAACAGCGGTTCTTAAATTTGTTTGATACAAATGGATGGAGTAAACCTTTCTTTAATGAAGTTCTTTAGAGAACTTCACCTTTCTTTTTTTTGGCTGATATAAAGGTCAAAAGTTCAGACTGTCAAAGAACCATATGTCACAAGTGGACGTCTGGTGTCACTTCAGCACAACATGATGAGAGAAGTTTGAAATTTTCTTTTTCTTCTAAATGTAATATTCCCTGCTTTTTTGTATCTTGTGTTTATTTACAGATTTTTTTTTTACAAATAACTTTTGTTTATTAAAACACGGAAAAATCTCAATCATTTTAATCACAGCTTTGAGAGTCTTTGGAATCTAACCTGACAAGGCTGAGGCGGGCCGCTGGATGAAGTCTCCCTCCTCACTCTGCTGTTCTCTCAGGGCCCTGCTGGCACTCTCCAAGCCTCGACTCAGGTCATAGTCATGGTCCCACTCCAGGGGGATGGAGTCCACACTGGCTGGGGTGTCCCTGCCCGAACGCTCGGCCCGGAGTTGGGCCGCAAGGGAGGCAGAGCGGCCAGAGGAGGGCAGAGGTGACAGGAGGCCATCCCCCAAACGTTCACTCCATGGCAGACTGGACAAATCACCGTGCTCGTCCAGCTCCAGCTCACGATCCGAGAGTGACACTTCGGTATCATCATCTGCAAGCTGGGGGAAAAACACATAACATAGTTGGAATTTAAATTCTTATCTGTGGCTTGAAATCAATCCAACCACAATAGACAGTGAATAGATTAACAAAACATAAAATCTTTTCTTATTTTCTAATTCTCAGGTCTTACCGGAAGACGAATTAGTTTTTTGTAGTAGCGCTCCACTCGACCAAACACTTCCTGACAGTAGCGTTGTAGCTCCTCTAGCTCCTCCTCGATGACGGCGGCATCCAGAGGCTCACTCTTCTCTATCAGTGCCTCTCCCTGGTGGAAGATGTGTTCGATTTTGGCTGTTGTCAAAGAAATCTCCTGTTGGAATGACTGGGGGACCAGAACAAAAAGAACACAGAAAAACAAATCCTTATTAATTTTGTTTTTTAACAAAAACACTGAGTTCTTTCACAGAGGTTTAAAAAAGCAATACCCAGATATTAATTTTCAGATTTAACGTCCAAATTTTAATTTTAATTAAGCAATATTATCTATGAAATGTTGGGACTGGCTGCTCTGCACAATAGAAAATATGTATTTAATATAAGTAGCAAGAGTCATTTTCATAAAGTCTCTAAATGTATAGAAAACATTTGCATCAAATGTGAAGAAATTCCCCCCATGCGCCACTGAGATGATGTCTTCATGAGAGTGTACCATCACTCTGAAATAAGGTGACAACTTTACCCTGAGTTGTTTTATCTTGGCTTGAATGTCACACTCAGAGAAGTGTTCGATGTTGGTCAGCTGCAGGTCCATCTCTGTCAGCCACACCAAGATGCCGTCTCTGGCTGTCTCAAACTCCTCTCTCTGACTAATAAAGTGCTACATATTTGAAATACAGATACTGCTGTTAGAATCATCTACAATGAACAGGCTGATATGATAAATCATATGTGTTGCATCTTTTCAGCTCTGAGGCTTCATTAAACATTAAGTGAACATGTAGAATACAAAAATTATACAATTTAACTTAAAATTGAGAATCAATATTAGAAATGTATATGAAAGAAAACGTTTTATGTACAAAAACATGATAATTTATGATTGTACCTTAAGCCTACGTAGGATGGATGCCACCCTCTTCTGCAGGTTGTCCCATCGCTGATTTGCATCATGGGCCATCTCCCTCAGACGGCAGGAAGAGTCAGTGCGGTTTTCTCTGGCCAGGCGGCGATATTGCTTGTTGATTAATTCCAGTTGGGTCAGGCTTTCATGGACTTGCCTCTGAAAGGCCTAAAGAAACAGGATTTTATTATATAATGACGCACACGATGATTTACGTGAATGAAATGCCATGAGTTTAAGTTTTAAATGATTGGGATTGCCATCTGCACCTCAAATTTTTTGAGTTCCTCTTTGGCTACGGTGTATAGCACACCAGAGGAGTTGGGCAGAGCAGCAGTCTTTTCTGAAGTGGCCAGCCACTCCTCGAATCGTGAAAAGTCATCTAGGAATTTCTGCCATAAACGCCACGTCTCCTCAATCCTAAAAACAAGAAGCATTCGTGAGATGTTTTCAGTTAGGCAAGTGTAATATTTACACATAATAATAATAATAACAATATAATATGTTTTGCATGCATCTGTGACATCAACATGATTTACTTACTTGAGTCTCCTCTCCATGGACAAGGCACATATGCTCCTCCAGCGGCGATCAAGGCTACGAGTTGCCTGCTGGATGGAATCGCACTCTGCATCGGTGGCACAGGCATCACAGTCGTGCAGAAGCACCTCACACAGATTTAGTACAGATGCCACCCCTGTACTGTGTTTCTCTATGTCACGCTGAAGGTCCTGAGCACCAAGTAAAAGAGACAGAGATTATGAATGTAAACGTTTGTGACAGTGAAATATAGGGAGGAAGAGAGGGATGTAACAACAGGGTTAACAACTTTTGAAACTTCTCATGAAGCACAATGAATTGCTACTATAATCCTTTAAATTGTATATTGTACATATTTTAAGCACTGTATAGTGTATTAAGTTACCTGCTGCAGATCGAGCTTTCTTTGAATCTCCTGGAAGTCACAGGTGTCATAGGCTATTGGTTTGGACAGCTCGGTCTCAATGTGGGCCAGCCAGGAGCGCAGGGTGCTCATATTCTTGTCCAGTTGTTGCACTGCTACCAGAGTTTCTCTCAGCTTCTTCACTCTATGAACATAATTTTTTAATTTCTGTCATTATCACCTAATGCCAGAGCTTCAATCAAGAGATTAAAAAAGTAAAGTAATATATTGGAGCAATATTAGGACTGTTTGAAGTACTCAGCAGCGTGTGTGTCTCCTCACCTGGCTCCAATCAGATCCAGGAGGTGCTGCCAGCGGTCGCTGACTTTACCAAGTTTTTGCTCAATCTCGGTAGCTTTATTTTGGTGGCTGGCCCTCGCCAGACGCTCTCCCAGTTTGTGCAACTGTAGCTTGTTTTCTTCAGCTACAGTGATCTCCTCCTGGTAGTCCTATTTGTCCAATGTGTCACAAACAGTGAAATGTAAAAGGTTTACAGTGTGTTTATGAGCAATGGATGTGTAACATTCATGAATATGAACAAAACTAATGGTAAAACACTGGTTTTACAAAGCACTTTCACTCTTTCTGTTACATTTGCTGTATCCAGTTGAAGCAAATATTCAATCATGTATGTATTTACCTTGCGAAGCTTCTCGATCATCTCCTCAATACTGATGTCACCATTTTGGGACACCTTGCTCTCCATGTTGGTTAACCACTCACAGAGCTCCTTGTACTTTTCGGTGAATACAGTCCATTCATTCAGCTTCTCACTCACCTGCTGTCTGCGCAGGGACAGCTGCAGGGGCATAGCAATGTATCACAATTAAGTCCATTACTGTTCAAATGTATAAAATAATTAACACATACAAAATTGTAATAGAGCAATTTCATGCCAGACAGTCTGCAAAGGAAGTAGTGTTACAGAGATGACTGCACTCAGACTGATTTATTTCCACACAGCAGTGTTCTTTTGTGTATTTCCTGTGTGTGTATTTTATCTGCTCTGCACAGGATGCAACACTGAAAAAAAAAGACCCCTGAAGTTTCAGGTTTTCTGAAACCAATTCAACTTTGCATGCTAAGGCAACAGATACAGACAGTTAGGTTTAGTGAAATCCTATGTTAAGTTTGTGTTAAGTTTTAATTAATCTATGGAACAATGCATATTGCAATCAGGGTTCTGACATTTTTTAGAACTGTGTCAGTCAATTCAAGTAAAATGGAGAACTTTGAATGTGTGAACTTTCTCTTCTCATCAAATTCAGTTGCATTTTTGAGGTTGATCTGTGTAAGATTTACCTTCTATATATATATATATATGTGTGTGTGTGTGTGTGTGTGTGTATGGTAATCAGCTTTATTTGAAATTTTCTGCGTGATGCCACCGTCTGGTATCTGAGAGAACTGCATAGACAAGCGCACAAAGTTATTTGCACCATGACTGAAACAAGTGATATAATTTAAATCTAATTCACCAATAGCTACATACAGTACACAATACAGTTCACAAAATTTTCAATGCAGAGCTAGTGCATGGTACCTGATGGCAGATTTCATCCCATTGTCTGTGCAGGAGCTCAATTCGCTCCTGCAGGACAGAAAGGTCTTCAGCACTGATGTAACAAGACAAAGACTCTCTGAGTACAGTAAGGTGTGCCAGGTCCCCTGTCCAGCCATCAAATGTATTTTCCAGGTCCTGTGGTTAGAAAGGAGTAAAATTATCAAACATTTATTATTGCAGGCAGGTTTTTCATGAAACACACTTTCATAAAAAGCCTCGGAGCTGTTACCGTGCAGCGCATTTGCTCAGCTTGTAGATCCTCATGATGGTCAGGGAGAGGCTGGGAGAGCTGTCGTTTGAATGCTCTGAGTTTTTCCAATGATCCACCAATACCTCTCTCACACCTCTCCCAGTCCTGTGAAAGACATGGTACGTATACACACACATACACACCACAAACAATGGTTGTAACTGAATCAAAACTAACTACAAATAACTAAAACTAAAAACATTCAGTGCAATGCAAATATCCCTACAAGTGAAATATTTACAGTATCTCTTCCAGACCTCATGAAGTTTTTTTTCTTCTACAAACTGTTGTACCTTTAACAGGGTGGCGAGCTCTTTTTTCTGTTCTTCCAGGCAGATGCTGGCATGTTTCCATCGCTCTTGAATATCAGTGAGCTCTGCCTGCAGGGCCATCTCCGCCCGGCTATCAGCCGACAAGAGCAGTTGCCTGCCGGCCTCCACTGTCAGGATGTAGCTGCCCTGTTGACGCTGCAGCACTTTTTCTTTCAGCTGTATCACAAAGCACAGTCATTCAGATAACTTGATTCTTAGGTGTATCAGATGTGCAAGTATTTTTCACTTCAAGATCAAAAACAATAAGACTGTGTCAACAGTTTAAATTGTCTTTGTGCCAAATCTGCATCAGTCCCTGCTGTAGCTATTGTACTTTAAATTTATCCTCACCTCATCGATCAGGATTTTCATCTAAAAGGATCATTACCAGGATTTATTGCATAGTGCATCTTCCTGACAAAGACCCAATGGGACTAAACATTAATCAATACAGGGGATCTATCCCAGGTCTGTAGCGGTTAGTGGGTGGACTCAACACAAAATGGTTCCGTCCCGCAACAGCTGGATATATCTGAGATTTCTCCTCTGTAAGCTTTTATGAGATATACCTGGACAGCATCCAGCATGGAGCGGGCTTGTTGCAGTGGCACTGTAGTCCCTGCCAGAAGGGCCTCTGCAGGGTGGGACACCTCGACCAGCCATTTGCGTAGCTTTTCCACCATTTCCCTGTATCGCTGCCACTGCCGGATCAAGCCATCGATGATGCCGCGTCTCTGTTGCGCGCGGCGAACTACACCTTGCCACTGATTACTCAGCAGGGCCAACTTGAGGTTGAACTCATCTCTGCAAGAGGAGAAGAAATGATGCTGTGAAGAATGTAATGCATTTATGGGGTAATGGGGACTTAGCAGGCCTAAATATCCACTTAGAGTCAGCACCTCCATATTTCACAAAAAGAGCAATAATAAATATACTAAATACAGCAAGGATTTGCGCTTTACCTGTCATCCACCTGACCCTGCTCTAACATGCGCTGTCCATCACTGATGATAGAGTGGAGAATCTGTTGGCGACTGAACATCTCAGCTTGGAATAACTACAAAAGAAAGAATTCTGATTAATAAATGGGAACTTATCATTTATAAGACAGCCAATTTAGGGTCTTTTATTTGAAAAGAGATTCTAACCTCATGGGCTTTTTGTTGCTCCATCAAACTCTGGTAGTTTCCAGAAATTTCAACAGCCAGGTTCTCTTCAGTTTGGACCAAGAACTCCATCCATGTTTCACACTTCTCCAGGAAGGTCTGCTGCTGCAACAGGAAGGACTGTAGTTTACTGCAAAGAACCAAATGGTAAATTAGGGTTAGTCACATGATGGATTATCTTTTACTTTACTAAATATGTGGAAGTCATTCTTTCTTTCAAATTCCGTATAGCACCTTATCATTGTACTTGATGGATTAAATTTACTATTGATATGGATATACAAAATCTTAAACACAGCCCCCTTAGAACAGGCTTGTAATAGGAATATATTTAAGATCTGTGTATCATACCTGAATCTCTCGGTTGTCTGTGCCGAGGCTGTTGACCAGCTCCTGTTGAGGTTTTGCATGCGTTTGATCTCTGAATCATTGAGTGGGAGCCGGTAACCAAGCTCATTGAGACGCTCTAACTCAGGGGCCATACTGCTGAATTTCAGCATTAGTCTCTGAAGAGAAAATGTCAGGGCATTAAGTTTAGCTGATTTGTTGAGCTAACTGGGGGAAAAAAGAAAACAAACAGCAACAACTAAAAAACAACCTTGAGCTCCTCCATGCGGTCCTGGATGACTGTCAGGTCAGTGGAGCCATTGGGATCTTGCACTTTCAGAGCCTCCTCAGCTTCAACTATCCAGGACCCCAAAGAATCCAACTGATGATTAAAGGTTTCATAATCTTGAACACCAGTCTGTTTTGAGAGAGAGAGAGAGAGAGACAGACAGATCCAGTGACCGACAACATAAAGTTTATGATTCTGAGTGATTTAGTCTGGCAACTGAAATGAAAAACTTGGATTCAGAAATATCCCTAATAAATAATTTTTCTTTTACCTGAAGCGTGGTGAGTTGCCTGGTAAGGGCCTGTTCCACAGCAGCAAGCCGCTGGGTGAGTGAGAGGTGATCTGACTGGATGTTGGATGCTGCTGATGTGTCCACTTGCTGTTTCAGCTGATCTCCCAGTTCTTGGAGAACTTGCAGGGAAGCCTGTACTGGAGCTTGTGACCGGAGCAACTCCTGCGATAAAGCATCCATAAATTTATGAGCCTTTTTAAAATGTAGCTTTTTCATGCCAAACTAAAAATAAATGCTTTCTATACTGCAACAGCAAAGAAACATGGCAACATCCTCAGAAGTGGGATAAGTGTTTTCATGATAAGGCCCTTGTACGCATACTCAAACACACAGCACTAAAACTGGCTGCTCAGATTTTAAACAACACTGTCACAGTCCCACTCACACTGCATTGTTGGATACAGTCGGAAACTTCCTCGTCAGCGATGTCCTTGCTGCAGGTGGTCTTGAGGAGCTGGTCTGCCTTTTCCTCCTGCAGTTGGATGCTGCTGCAGCTCTGTTCATACAGCTCCTTGTAGCGCTGCCACAGCTGAAGCAGACCTTTGCTGCTTCTCAGGCGCTCTGCAATCTCCTCGAGTAAGCCAGTCCATCTGTGTGCAAACAATATAATCGTATATAGAATTTTAATGGGCTAAACTTCTGGCGGCAACTCAAACAGGGATTTCAAAACAGACATCCTAATTCTAGCACAATAAAAATAATACTGTCAATAATCTAAAGTTAATTAACGCTACCTTGCATTGACATCCTTAAGGGCATTGTTTAGGGAGTCTGACACTGATGGATGACACTCCTTCAGCAGTTGGTGGGTCACAGCACCAAACTTTCTCAGGCTGCTCTCCTGTTTCTCCAGTTCCTCTTGTAAATCCTGTGCAGGAATAAAAAAACACCAGGTTTAGTTGATAAACAATGCATAAGAAAAAAATTCAGAAACATTCCCTTTAAAATTTTTATCTTCATGAAAACAAGAATCAGAAATACATTCTAATGAAATTGATAGAAATTTGTCTTAATGACTACAGCCAGTTGACATGGCAGCTGTACAGGAAATCAAACATCTTCATCCTAACATACCTGCAGACTCTGCACCTGCAGCTGAACAGCCTCCAGGGAGCCAGTAAGGAGCCGAAAACGAGACACAGAGTACCGTCCCTCCATCAGGTAGCCATTGATCTCTTCTGAAGCACGCTTATATAGACTCCACTGATCCAGCACTGACTTCAGGCTGATCTTTAGCTGTCCTATCTGTTAATGGTGACATAAAAGAGCGGAGTAGAGAAGATTAGGTGGGTGTCACAAAAGTGCCACGTTAAAAAACTGTGAAAAAAGCACAGGGGAGCTTACCAAGTGGTCCAGGTTAGCCCAGGTGTGATTGACACACTGGAGTGTTTCCATGACAATAGCACAGGCCTCATCGGTCTTGTTCTGGACGAGGGCACAACCCTGCTCCTCAACCCTCTCAAGTTCTTTCTCTTTTTCCTTCACCAACTCTTCCATTTCCTAAAAGTTAATAGTTTCCACATGATGGCCTCAACATCGACTCAAAGGGGTGTAATAAATATATGACAGCGCAGTAAAAGAAGCCTACATGACAGTCTTTGAGCGCATTCTGAACTGATGTCAAATCCTCTATCCGGTGTTTCCTCTTTAGCCTTTCCTCTTGATTTGTCATCCAGGACTTCAAGGCCTGAATGCTGCTCTCGTACTCCAGCCACATCTCCAAAAGGTTCTCGAGGAACTGGATCTGCAAGCATTTCAGACATATTTTATATATATGCAAATATTTGCACTAATAAATGACAATGGTTGTTATTCTCAACAGGGGCTTCACCCTCTCATTGATGCGGCCTTGAAGTATCTGCCAGCGTCGGTTCATGGCTCCCAGGCGCTCAGCAAAGTCAGTCTTATCACTGCGCTTGCTTTCCACATCCTGACCACCTATCTGCAGCACTGATTGATTGACGAAGTCCACAGTCAGCTGCTTGCAACTTAAATCTACTCTGAAGCCCTAAAGTGAGGAAAATAACAGTGGAAATAACAAAATGAGTTACAATTTTAAAATTTGAATGAAACCACCATTATAACCAATTAAGGAATAAGTGCATGTATAAAACTTACATTTTTATATATACTTTGAAGAAATATTTAGTAAAGCGCTAGAGAAATACTGCTCTGCCACATATTGGTCTACACAGTTTACATGATAGACTCTGTAAACAAACATGGCACAAAATATACAATATCTGAAATTGTATGAATCAATTACCTTGTATTTTTGCAAGTAGTCCTGAATCACATTTGACCCCACAGCACTTTTGAAGTTTTCTTCATCTTCCTCAATGACATTTTCCATCAAAGAGATCCAGTTAAACAGCTCAGAAATGGCATGACGGGATGCTAACTTCTCCATTTGGATCTGCAAAGAAATTGATTTCATTGGTCTTGCATTACAAACATCCAGGAAAAAGAAAAAGAAAGCTGTCAGTTTGAAATCAACCCTAACTGAAAACTTCTGTATACAAGTGAGGCAGCGGAAAGGAGTAATCCTATTTGCTGCAGAGCAGCTAAGCCTGTTCAGTCTGGCTGCATGTGACGATACCTGATGTAGCTTCTCCTGGACCACTGGGATGCGTGTGAGCAGCTCAGTCCATTGCGTGTCGATGCGTCCCAGCTCAGACCGCAACACTACAGTGTCCACTTTCTTAAGTCGCAGTAGTTGGTTGCCCTCAGTTACCACCGAGCTCTTCAGGCTGGATTTGCCCTCAACTTCCTTTGAAAATTCCTGAAACAGACGATGACAGGATTTTCAGTGCTTTCAATAGTAACATTACTATGATACAGGAGGATTATTTCTGGCACAACATTCATGGCTAACAGTCATACAGCTAACTAGTTTTTATGTTGAAGTGATTGTGCTCTTAAAACCTAAATGCAGATTAGGTTTGTAAATGTTTTCTGAATTAAAGGGTAAATTATATTCTGTGTGCCATAAACTGAGGGACTGGAGTGAGACCAGGATCGTGGTCCCTGAGCAGTAGATTGTAGCTGTACAGTCTTCCTAAATAGGTATAGTAGTACAATTAATGAGGTCTGATATTCAGATACACACTGGGTGTTTATACACAACCTACATGCTTCCCCTAGGCAGATGTATCTGAAAAAAACTGCATTATTGTTTTCGAGCCTTAGAGGTTGTGGGGAGTTTTAACAGTTCAATGAGTTTGACTAAAAATAATTAGCAAAACTGTAGCTGGAGCCAGAATCTCTGGATCAACACAAGGACAAACACAATTTAGAAAAAGCACAATGTCTATGGCCTCACGAGGAAAGCAGAGAGGTGATCTCTGACAGATTCCAGCTCCTGTGGCACTAACACCGCCTGCGTGTTCCAAAACTCCAGTCGCTCCAGAGCAGATTGCAGCCATTCAGTAAGTTCTGCAGACTCCCTCTGATACCTGGAAGAAAAAAATCACAATTTAAACAGAGAAATGCCATGACATTCTACTGACTTCAGAAATCATATGTGTAATTTTATTTTGGAAACCAAAGTGTAATAACTTGTATCTTATCTGTGCAATTCTCCTAATTCTGCAAATCTTTCTTATCTTGACACTTGCAAGGATGGAGGGAATCTAAAAAACAAATATTTGTACTTGCTACCTGAAATCACACATTATTGTAGTGTGTTTCTGACCTGGTCCAATGTTTTAAGATGGCCTCCAGACGCTGCAGTTCTTTGTTGACCTTGGCAATGTTGCTGAGCCAGTGCTCCCCCAACAGTGCAAGTTGATTCTCCAGTGCAGGACAGCACACTGAAAGCAGGAGGTGTTTGCCCTCATCCAGCACCTGGTAGAGTTTGTGCTGGTGCTCTGTCAGTCTGCCCTTCAAACCCTTTACAGAAAATAAAAGGAGGGAGAGACAAGGACAACCCAGAAAAATGGGCTCATAACTGTTTTGATACCTGCTGAGAAATCCCACCTGGAAAATTTATTATTATCACCCCTATTTTACTAACTCGATCAATGAGATTATTACTGAAGCTGTGATGGCACTTTGTACCTGATACAATGAGATCCTGTCTATGAGCCTTTCTTCTGTCTCTTCCACCAAGCCAACAGAGGGGATATTTCCTTCAACTGCCTCCAACTGTCGGTTCAGACTTTGGTAATCCTGCACCAAGCGGCACCAAGTCTGATTAAAGAAAAAGAAAGAATACATAGAACATTTGAAACTGTACCAGGTGATAATTAAACACAATAAATGATTGCCATAACTAAACCATAAATTAAGCCATAACAATTTTCTTCTCTCATCTAATTTTTTTAGATTACCTCTATGTCAACATTTTTTAAAAAGAGAAATCATTGTTCACATAAACTGCGTTTACTCTCACCTCCAGGATACACTCAAGCTCAACTCCTTTGCTGTGTGCCTCTTTGAGGACACTCTGGGCCTCAGCCAGTGTCTCTTCCAATACTTGGCTCTCTTTGGGAAGCATCAGGCCGCTGATTTTCCTGAAGTATGTTTCTGTTAAGATCATATGGGACTCCAGACCCTGAAAGAACTCCTAGAAAGGAGACAAACACACCAATGACCAACCATGTTTTGCTCCTAGTACTTTGGCTTCAGTGTTGTGTTAGGTTCAGCCGTTGGCTGTTGGTGATTTCTTAAGTAGTAAATTAGTAGAGGTCCATGTTGACCAAACCTTATGTTTATCCAGGTGATTCTGAACTTCCTCCGCAGAGCTTGCAATGACCCTCTGATCAGCAGCCATTTTGTCCTTAGCTGTGTCCACCAGGTCAGTCAGGTCCTGGAGAGCACGCTCATACTGTTCCTTCAGTGCCATGTTTTGGTTCAACCCACTGTGCCGGGAACCCACCGTCATCACTAGCTCCTCATAAGAGTCCTCAAAACAGACGATATTGTTTTTACAACAATTTATCTAATCTTTGTTTTGGTAAATGATACCATCAATATCGTGGTTGCATGTTTTTAACCTGTCCTCGTTGCCATTTTTTAACAATGTAAATGTATGTGACATATAACAATGTCAGCATGGTACAGATAACACTACACACCTCTTGTGAACAACAGTCAGTGCCAGCTGCTGATGTTTATGTTTACCTGGAGTTTCAATATTTTGTTTGTTGATATTTGATCTGCTTGCAGTGCTGCCCCTCTGGTTTTAAGCTCTGTGATTCTCTGTTCAAAGTCTTTCAGGCTCTCCTCTGCACTGGCAATGACCTAAGAAAAACAATTGACATGAATTATTGCCATTTACAGGGATAATTCTTGGAGAAGAAGAGTGAAGTGTGTGTTCTTAATTTTCTAAGCTTGCATTACCTCCAGCTGTTTAGAAGCTGGCCTGTCCATGGCTCCTGCTAAGGCCTGTAGGATCTGGCACTTGGTCTCAATTAAAGATGTTTGGAGAAGCTGCAACTCAGTCTGTGTAAGACAGGCCAGAATTTATGGTGGATTGACATAAATGTATATGACATGGTGTGATAAAATATACAGGTAACTACATATAAGTAGCATAGGGTTATTTTTGGCCTTTTGAGAAAACAGCTGTTACCAGTTCAAGAAAAATAAACAAAATGTGATAAAGAAAAAATATCACCTGGAATTACAAATCTTAATGTCTCTAAAAATGAATGTTTTGATTTTCTGTTTGCACAATATAGAAAAATAAAGCAAAAAAAAATCTACATTTATTTAGAAGCAAATAATACTAAGCGTAAAAAACCTGGTAGGCTGTGAGCTCTTGTGCTCTGGTCCTCATGTGGTCACAGCGTTGTCCCAGAGCACAACCCAGAGCTCCTAGTCTCTCTTTGAGGCACTCAAGATTGTCCTCCAGCAGTGCCCGATCTTCATGCCTCAAACCTGAAGACCCAGCTAGCAGAGATTGGCTGAGCTTTACCTCCTCTGTCACATGCCTCAAATTGTTTTCTAATGTCTGCAGAGAAAATCAGAAAAAAATCAATTTGGGCAGTTTCACTGTAAACACTATTGTGCATCAAAATTACAAATCCACATTATGAGGTCCTCTCTCTGGGGCTGATTGTACCTCCTGCTTTTGTAGCTGGGTCTCTGCATTTTCAGCCAGCAGCACTGAGCCAGAGAAGATGTTGTTCTCCACACCATCCAGCCAGGAGGAGGTGGATGACACAGCTCTGTAGAGCTGCTGTTCCATTTGTGCCACCTGTGTCTCACTACCACCAGGCTACATACACAGAAGAGTGTTGCAAATGTATGGGTGAACAAAATATTTAAAACTTACAATGAAATGTGTTGCAATGTACATCATTGATATGGAAAGAGTGAAACCTGAGTGGCCATCTCTTCTAATGTCTGTCTGAAGCCGTCATACAGATTCTTCAGGGAAGATTTGTCAGGTTGTGTTTCTCCTTTAAACAATGACCCAACTGTGGTCACACGAGAGGCTCTGGAATAAACCTGAAAAAAAGCACATGACTAGCTATCAATCTAACTTAACATAAATGAGTCACTACTTGCTTAACGACTACTAGTGTTAACAATGATGCTGATTTGTACCAGCTGCTTGTGGTCCTGATCAAGAGTCTTCTGTAAGAGCTGCAGTTTGGTTTTCAGCTCTAATCTCAGGCTCTCCCATCTCTGCCTCATCTGTTCTCGTACAACTTGAGATTCCCTCTCAACCAAAGCTGCTGCTGAGAACGGCTCTGTTGTACTGCATGATGACAGAAGAATGCATGAATTAATGATCCATTTACGTACATTATTTTTACACTTCACCATTTAATGCTATACTGTATGTGTACCTAAGTGTATTATAGTCGGATGTAAAATACCTGGTGCTGCTGGGTGAGGCCTGCTGGATGAGAATCTCCTCTCCTCTGCTAGCAACTGACTGGAGTAGCTTTTTCTGTTCTGCAAGTTGCTCTTCCAGCTCCTAAAGAGCAAAAACGTAACACAACCACTCTGGTTTGATATGAATATGCAAAATATTTCATAAAACAGTGTGTAAATCTTTTTTATGGTATCATGGTAATGAGGTATTTTTGTGTGGTGCAGTATGCACTAATGAGTAAAAAATATCCAAACCACAAAAGGTTTGAGAAGCAATATTTCAGTTTCTGTACTGGAAGAAAAAAAAAGGTTTAAAAAATGTGAAACTGTACTCTTTGTCTCTGAAGACTGTCCTGGTGTTGCTGTGTTCGTGTGGTTCGAGCCTGGGCCATCCAGTCCTGCACACTAGGACTCTGTGAGAGACTGGAGTCTGATTCACTGTCCTCCTGCTCCATCAGAGAGCCCTTTAGGATAAAACAACATATTGCAAAAATAACAGGAAGTAGGTACATCGAATGCATCAATTATATGTTGCACAAATATTAGGTTAAACACAACATATTCTTTTCAGTGGCTGGGTAGAGAAATAGTAACAAGAAAAGTTGTGAAGCTTTTAGGAGTTGGTGTGTCAACGGTTGAAACCTGAAGCCAGCTCACCTGGATGCTACTCTGCTTGTCTTGCAGCATCCTCTGCAGCTCCAACAGGCCACCCTTCAAAGTGCGTAACTTCCTGGCCAACTGCTCAGCTTCTTCTCTGGTCTCTGTGCGGCCCTCCAGCAGAAGGTTCTCGCTGTGGATGGACAGCTCTGACAGGGCCAACACCTTCTCCTCGATCTCCAGCAGCATGTTCTGCAGCAGCAGGAGAAGAGAGGCCAGCTCAA
This sequence comes from Remorina albescens, assembly GCA_034769265.1. Classification (NCBI taxonomy): domain Eukaryota; kingdom Metazoa; phylum Chordata; class Actinopteri; order Carangiformes; family Echeneidae; genus Remorina; species Remorina albescens. The sequence goes on from CM068488.1 coordinate 4,695,432, forward strand.
ACATGGTGTGTCACCACAGACAGCAGAGCTCCCCCCTCCAGTTCTGGTTGAAGTCCCTACACCAACAGCTTTCCCCAGCACCAGGACAGGGAGAGCGCTCCCTTCGCTTTCATCCTTGGCCCACCTCTCCAGCTTCGCCTCCTGTGCAACATATTACCACTAATCCTTCGCACTTCATGCTCTGCAACATGCATGCTCTCGCTCAAATTCAAAAGCAGTTATCCTGTGCAGAAGTCCACGATGAATATCCAAACCAGTCAGGGAATCCTTTCAGAAAATGCTTTTCCAAAGTTTGACGAAGCATTTGTTTTCTAATTGCATAGCCACAACTCAAGCGATGGCTTTAGCAAGCAGAGAGCAACTCTCTGTCCCTCCTACTTTATCCTTCTTGTTCTCTAGGCTTCCCCTGCTTGGATATTCTAGCAGCTTTACCAACCACACCAATCCAAACAGCAGGCTTTATTAATCGTCTGAGAGCCACAACCCCAAACTACTCCGCCCTATGCTTCTAACAGGCTCCTGTCACACAGATTCATCTGCATAATCTTCTTAAGAGTAGTCCTACAGTCGCTTAGGAGCCCAGCCATCTGAATGCCCCTCTAACTCTGCTAATGCTCTTGTTTACTCACTGAGAGGTTCCTGACCCCCCAGGATGATCCATATGTGATAGGGAAATAACTGAAGTATAAGACGGATATAAATAATCCACTGTCAATTTAGCATCCGTATGATGACTGGAGACAATGACTGAGTACCAACAAAATGGTTCTCAAGAGCTGCCTATGTCATTCCTGACAATCTGCTACATATTTATTGTTAAGTAATCTCATTCTCATATTCGTAAATCCTTTCATATTCTTTAGTTATGTGATATTTCTAATGTGTGAATTGCATCCATTACTCTGAGTGGACAGCAGGGGGAGGTCTTACTTGACATTCGGCAAGCTGATCCTCCATGTCGGTCTGATCCAGGGGTTTAGATTCAAGGATGGAGGTGACAGCACCACGCATTCTGATCAACCACTGGTCCAGTCCATCTGCCTGGGTGCAATATAGCTGTATGGCTTGTTCTTGACGCTGACCTTCCAGGCGGTCGCTCACACGCTCCTGTAACGGAGGACATTACATATTTTTAATCACATAAATTCAATAATAGTTCACTGTTATTAGTAGATATGCTCTTTCATGCAGTTTTAACAAAAACTACCTCCAGCAGTTGTTGTTTCCCTGAGGCTTTCATGTGGATAGTAGCCATCCTCTCAGCTAACACAGCGAGAGAAGACTGCATGGCCAGCTGGTCAGCCATGTCCGAGTCCACAGCGTCAGAGGCCAGATCCTCTGTGAAGATGGTCTGCAGCCTGTCTATTTCATCCTGCACGCTCTGAATCTCATCTATCAAACCCTACAGACAAAAGCATGATATAAGTGTATATTTCATTTCCATTTCTCAATTGATCTGAGGTAGTATTGAGAAGTATTCATTTCCTACTCATGTAGATGTCAAGAGCATATATATATATATGTATGTATATATATCTATCTATCAGAACAGGAATACTTGATTAAAACTTTGAAAAAAGTCTAAAAACTACTAAACTAAATCCCCTAATGTAAAATACTTAATAGAAGTATGGGACTCACCTCATGGGCCTTTATGTGGCTATCTGGGCTTCTATCACCCTCCACCGGCTCGCTCAGTTTGGCCTCCAGAGCCTCCATTTTAGAAGAGATTGACTGGAGTGAACCCTGGTAATGTTGTTGTTTTTCCAGAGCTTCATACAGAGACCTCTGCTTCTCACTGATCTGTTTGAATACCAATTTTACAATGTAAAAGTGTTGACCTTGAAAATTTGATAACAATCACTGACTATCAATAAATCATCTTATGCTAGCAACATACCACATTCTTTAATGTCTCCCATGAGCGCTGCAAGTCATCTAAATTGGCCACAGACTCAAATGTTGGATCATATAATTCTTGGATTGGAGCTCTGGTGAGTGTTCCTCTTCCCACCTAAAAAAAAAAAACAAAAAAAAACAACCAGACAGAAAGCTCCAATTTCATGGTTTGCCATGATGAACTTGCAGGCGCAAGCAGAGAGGCGCTGTCGATTATAACTCCCCTTTGTTTGTTCATTTGCTCATTAAATTAATTATTTGTTGCAGTTAAATGATTACAGAAGATTCAGAGACAGATTATTTTAAAATAAAGTTCAGGATATAAAGAAATTTCACAATTATGCACATTTTTTGTCACAGACCACAATAAAGGGTGAAAAAAAGAAAAAATCTATCAAGGAGAACAGAGAAGGCGGATACCTTGGTGACAGTTGCTTCAGTGTGAGTGATGGGAGATGGAGAGCGACAGACAGGAGGAGAAGAGACCTCACTGTTAGTGCCCTCCTCCCCAGACTCCTCAGTTACAGGAGACAGGAGTGTGTGACAGCGACCAGCCGTCATCTGACAGGCCATGCATTAACAGAAGAGCACACATGCAAGATGGATTTGGAGAGATTAATCATATGCAATGTGTTTTTTAGATAAGAGTGGCACATTGCACCTTACAAAAACACATATTGTACAAAGAATGAAGGCAAGTTGAATTAGTAAAATTAAATGAATCAAAACTCTTTATGTTAAAGCCAGAAACAGCAGAATGACTCAAGAGTTTTTTTTAATAGGGCAATGCCATTACCATCAGTGCAAACAACTTTATTAGTACGTTATGTTGTATTTTATGATCTCTCACCATAACAGCTTGTGCTTGAGATTTCTTTGGTTTGTCCCCATCCATCTCCTGCAGGCCCTCAGCAAGTCCCTCCACATCAGTCACAGTCAGCAGCATGGTGGCATGCTTGGCCTTCACTGCCAGCATCTTACATTTTGAGTTCAGTGAGGCGATCTGCTCTTGGTAACCTTTGATCTTCTGGGCAAGTTCCTATTCAAAAATACAAATCTTCAATTTATTAGCTACATATTGAATTAGTTAAGTGTATTAGCAACATATTGTATAATCTATGCGTTTAGCCATGTTGCTATTTTGCGAAGGGGTACTTAATTTGATTTCTTGCCATTTCTGTGTTCACCTTGCTTGTTCTAGTTTGTTTCCTTTAAATGTGTAAATACATGCAAGCATGCTACCCTTCATATGTTATACGTGTGAGTTCCTGATGACCTGTGCAGAGATCCTGTCCCTGTATTTTTTCCTTCTTTAAAACGGATTGGCTGTAGCGTCTCTTGACCATGTAAATAGAATATGGGTAATAAGGATATATTAATTTTTTATACTTCATGGTGAAGGATCTGGGCCTGCAGCTCCTGGATGTTGCTGGCAGGGATTGGTCTGTCCTGAATGACTTTGTGTGCTTCCTCGATCAGCCCCTGTAGGTCTCTAACTTCCTGTTCATATTGTTCATATTGCACCACTGCCTCCTGTGCAAGAACAGAAAGTGTTTTGTAACAGTTCAAGCCTAAGAAGTATAGTTATTTCACATTCAAAGAGTAGACTCCTCAAAATGTACACAATGCAGGATTTACTAAAGCATAATGTTACTGTGCATTAGTGCCCCCTACTGTACCTGTAGGATGTTGCATTGCTGAATGGCAACATGCTGCAATTGACTGGCTTCTTGCTGCAGACGCAGAGCTGTGCGACAAATGGCAAGGTTGGGCATCACCTCCTCTGGGACCTGCAGAGCACTCTGACACAGCTGTACTGCCTGCACTTGCTGCTTGAAGCTCTCCATATCTGCCAACAAACGCTGCAAAAAGGAGAGGTTTACAGATTGTTAAATTTTAACACAACAACGGTAAAGAAAAGCATTAAGGATTGATTCAGATTAATCACAGGTTATATCTAGGAATATCTAATGTTGTTTGATTACCTGTCTCTGAGCAAGTTGTTCTTTGAGGCTCTGCCGGGCTAACTCTGGTGAGGTGAGTGTGGCTTGGACCTGCTCCAGAGCAACATGTAGTGCCTTAACTTCATACTCCAGAGCCTCCATACTCTGAGGACATATCAAACATGAGTCATTTATATATTCATCCATCATAATTGAGGTATTATCAGTAGTAGGAAATTTCTTCTGAAATATAAAACAAATATCTAATTAAATCTGAAATAATTAGTTTTATTCCAGGATCTTAAAATACTAATTTCTGGTTTTCATTCGCCATCTAAAGGAGCTTCTGAAATCACATAATGAATTACTGTCACAAACAAGCAGGAAATGAAAAAAATGATTTTTTTTTCTCCTTCTGTACCTTATCTGCATCCTCCAAGCTTTGCAGCCGGATCTTGATGCTTTGCTGAAGCTCCTCTGTGTGTCGACTCAGTTCACAAACTTGTTGGCTCATAGATTCAACCTGCAGTACCTCAGACAGGAGGTCTACTTTTTCTGCCATTGATTCCAGGTCTCCATGGAGCTCCCGAGACTCACGTAGGACAGCCTGAGCAACAAGGATGACAGGGCAATGGGTGAGGGATGTGAGCGATGGTCTCCATGTGGGAAGATACCTTTCATTCTCTGAAAAATTTGCCTTTCATGGAATGTGTCCATGTGCAGACATCCAAAGGTGCCGAATAATTATGAGTGGATAAACGTGAACACAGCTGAACACAGAGGACACTGTGCCGGTAAATGTCCAGAAACCCATCTCACCTGGTACATCCGTATCTGCTCTTGCAGATGAACTGAGGAGTTCCAGATGATGTTAGCCCTCACCAGACTTTTGGCTCTCTCGGACCACCTCACAATGAAGTCCAGCATCTCATTATACTCATCTAAATAGCAGACAGCCTGAAAAGCCAAGACAAGAAAAATTTTTTACCCAAGAACAACTGGGATTCTTTTTTTGTGTGAATGTTACACACTAACAAACCAGCACTTGCATGATCACCAACCTTTTTGAGCCAGTTATTCCTACAGTCTGCTAGTCGTGTTGTATGGTGATGCATCTCTGACAGCTTGGTGATGGCATCACTCAGCTGTTTGGCGAGGAGGGGGTTTCTGCGACCAAAGTCTTGTATGGCAGCATCCAGTTCTGAGAGGGTGCGACCACAGGAGTCCAAGTCCTCAGCTAGGCTCTGTGTTAACAAATGTAACATGCATAATTTTATGTCTTACAATATTTAATCTTATTTTCAATATAAAAAAAATTAAATGAAAAAATAAAATTAAATAAAAATTAAATAAATAAAAAAAAAAAAATGCAAGTACACATTTAGAGTAACAAAATTAGTTGGACCACCTTGACCTCTTCTTTGGCATGATCAACATCTGGAGATTTCTCTTTGAATTTAGCACCAATAGCTTTGAGTTTCTCAGAGATTTCATGGATTCTGGAGCTGAAGTCTTCTTTTATTTCCCGGGTCTTCTGAATTTCTCTCTCTTTGGAAAGAACCTAGAACACCAATATAAAACATGACATCTATAACATCCTGTTCAACAGTAGACTTGACCTGCTACCAGTTTCAAGTGTTTCAAATGAAACGATACCTGATCCTCAATTGCACCCAATGCGAGAGACACTTCCGCTAGTTGCATGGAGATTTCAGAGGGCAATATGGTATAAAGGTCCAGATACTTGCTCTGTTGCTGCTCTGCTAGTTTATCCACATTCTGACGATAGGTGATCACATCACCATGTACAATCTATACATAACAAAATCAAGACCGATGTAACCCTTCTTATTGAATAATATTCAAAACACAATATTTTGGGATATTCTCAAACTGGATATTTCTCGTTTTGGATGGCAGATATACCTCAAGTTCCTGTAGTAGAGAATCAATGTCTGGTGTGGGATTGAGAAGAAGCTCCCTGGTCTCCTGGATCCAGGCTTTTGCAACACTTAGTTCCTTCTCCACTTCCTCTCTATCCCTTAGTTCCTGAGCTGCTTGAGCCCGCTTAGTCCTGGACTGTGTCAGAAGGCTGGAGACAAGGCAAAGCACTGTTAATTTACTTTATTGGCAGAGAATGCGTTTAATTTGAACTGTTTATCTATTTAATTATTATAATTAAATAGATAAACAGTTCTATTTAATTACTATAATTAAATTTCATGTTTTATTGTAGGCAAAGGACCCGCTACCTTTCCATTTGGTCCTGTACAGCTCTGATCTCCTTTAGACTGGGCAGCTCATCCTGGTCATTTGTTGGTGAAGGAACTTCCACATCGTGTAACAGGCTGAGGGCATACTGACGGAGCAGCATGAGAGAAGACAGCTCTCTCTCTAGGTCTTGGCTCAGCAAGTCATGTTGGTCTAACAGAGACTGCAGGGTAGCTTTTGAGGCCTTCTCCACAGCACTGTCAGGGAAGCGACTCTGGAGCTCATCAGAGACTGCTCTTACCTTCACCATCTAAAAATATAGTAGTGTAGTAAAAAATAGCACAATATTATACACGTGTGTAATGTGTAATAACCAGATATTTCTTATTATTTGCCTGAATACCTTCTCCCTAAAAGTCCTCCATTCCTGTGCTGTGTCCTCAAGTACTCTCTCCTGTCCTCTTGCCACGCTGCGTAGTCGAGTCCAGCGCTGCCACACAGTAGTCATTGAGCGACTGATGGTGGCCTTGCTGGCATCACTCCCAACCAGCTCCAGCTGAGCAGCTTGTTCTTCTAAACCACTCAGCTTCTCTTGGAAGCCATTCACCAGTGATACAAGGGACTGAAAAAATAAGATACAAGCGATAAATTAAGTGTGTAGCTTTCATAGAAGGGCTGACCACCCCCGCCAAAAAAACAATCTGTTTATACCCGATGACTGCACAGCTTATCTTCAGCCTCTTGGTTTGTGGCTGCCTTTGCAGTGGAAAATTCAGTCAACTTCTTCTCAGCCTCATTCATGAGCTCAATGACAGTCTGCCTTGACTCCTGGTATGACTTCCACTGAGCCACACAGCTAAAAAAATGTATATTAAAAATGACATGATCAACAAAATTACCTTGTAATCACTGTATATTATCTGTGCACCATAACTTTTTCTTTCTCACTACCTGTGAAGGACATCATGGTGACATTGGAGTTGATCTCGGACCTCCACACCACGCTGCTTTGCTGACTCCACACTCACATGGAGCTGCTCTTTAGCTGTGGGGTTGACCAGGTTCTCTAGCTGGGGCAGCAGGGTCTGCAGCTCCTCCAGGTGGATAAGGAACTCCTGCTCTGTGGCCACGATGTCTCCCTGCTGCCGGAGACACTCCTCATAGTTCTCCACATCCACACCCAGGCTGGCTTGCTGTAGGAAGGACACTGCATCCTCCAGCCATTCACAGGCTGATTGCATCCTGAAGTGGTACTTCTGACACAAACCCAGGGCTTCCTCCAGAGTAATCTTCACAGAAACACAATTAAGAACAAAAGACTGGCTGTTGAGCCAAACTCCTCAAGTGTAAAGACTGTATTCAGCCAGTATGCTAATTACAATAAACTGTTTAAATATCAAGCATTTCACTGAAATGATTTTATATTTTAAACAATATAATATTATCCCACCTGTTTTGAGCTCAGTGCTTTTTGGACATCGGCCTGCAGCTTTGCCATTTCCTCTAGGTTTGTATCTACGTGGGCTGGAACAAGCTCATTGGCACTGTTATACTCTTGTTTTTCTCTGCTACTGAGAGCAGCCACAATTCTCAGCCTGGACTGCACTTCCTCCTGCATGATTTGCTGCTTTCGGATCTCTTCCTGCACCTTCTCCACCCTCACATCAACAATCACAGCACAGTCCAGCTCATCCCTGACCTGCTGCAGCCAGTCCAAAGTCCTTTTCATCTCTGTCTCAAAGTCTTTGCTTTGAACAAATCTGTTCTCACACTCTTCTATCAGCTCCCCTACTGCAGCCTGCAAAGACCGCAGTTCCTCTTGCCACAGAACAACTTGCTCCTTAGAAGCATCATGGGCTGCTTGGTCCACACGTGGTGCAAGAGTGTCCATTTGCTCCCTGAGCCTTGACAAGTGAGAGTTGGCACTCTGAAGACTCCCCGCCAGAGCATGGTAGTTCTTCAGCCTCTCCTCAGCTGACTGGGTCTCAGCATTGACTTTAACCAACTGCTCCTTTGTGGCCTTTAACTCAGAGTCAACCTGCATAGCCATTGCCTTATGGTCCTCAAAGGACTCCAAGGTTTCATCCAGATGCTCTACTTTCTGTTCAACCAGTCTTTTCAAGCCGTTGTACAGACTCACAAGCTGGGTCATTTCCTCTGTGCGCCAAGGTTGACCAGTGCTCCGAAATCCCTCTTTCTTCTGGTTTAGCTCACTCACAGCTAGCCCGAGGCTGCTCAAATCTACCTGAATGGTTTTGTAATGAGTCTGCAAACTGACAACTTCTTCTGTTTGCAGCCCTACAGGTTGTTTGCCCAGACTGTTGAACTGTTCTTCAAGCTCTTTCAGTGCTTTATGAGTGACATCTATGAAAGACGTGTACTCATTCCTTGTGAGGATTGCCTGCTGGATTTTCTCCTGTTTCTCTTTGGCTAGTGCTAATATGCTGTTGTATTGCTGGGGGAGTGTGTTGAGTTTTTCATCCAAATAGCAGTGGTCTACTTCGTTCAGAGTGGGCAAAATTTCCTGGCCAGCTCTTTGTACAATTAGGAGGAGGTTCTCATATTCTATTGCCTGCTCAACTATCAGTTGATACTTCAGTAGCTGTGCTTCCAACTCTGCATCTCCAACCATCAGATTGATTTCAGGAAAGGTAACTATATCAGCTTGCTTCAACCATTGGCATATTTTTTCAAGATCTGTCTTGAAATACTTTCTGGAAACAAGTACCTTTTCAAGCTCCTGAAGTTTCTGGCCACATCTATGTAGCGTTTTGTCAAAGATGTTTTGCAGCTCCTGCAACTTTGTGAGAATCTCATTCCTTTCTTCCTCACTGGCATCCCTCATCAGATCCCTCCCCTGGGACCACAAAGAGGTCAGTTCACTCTGATAGGCTTTTAGACTGCTTTGGATATTCCTGCATGTGCGGACCTGCTTGGCTAGGTCATCGGGTAACAAGGCAATGTACTCCTCTGCCTGGGCCTTCTTCTCATTCTGCTGGACCCAGGAAATGGACTGACTCACAGCCATTAGGAACTGTGTCCTCTCTGTGAAAGCTTTGCTGAGATGTTTTCTGCGCTGCACCACTTTCACACTCAGAGATTCCACTTCAGACTGGGTGGCAAAAATCAGCTGTTGCAAACGCTGCCGTTCACTGAGGCCCAGCCGAGCCAGCACCCTGTCTGCATCAGCCATGGCCTGGGCCAACAGGAGCTGCTTGGCCTCCAATTCACTGCAGATGCTCAGGTGGTCAAATAGGAAGCTCTGAGCTAGCTCAGGAGGAGGACTCATTTTCATGGCCTCTGAGAGGGCAGGCTGCTGCTCCTCTGCCCAATCCCGAGCCTCTCTCAGACGGGCCTCTACTTGGCTCATATCTTCTAGTGTCACCACAGAGTCCTGGATTTTCCTCTCAATTAGGTTTTGCATTTGAGACCATCTGTGCTCAAAGTGACTGATTTGTTCTTTTACCAGCTCTTTGTCATCCAGATTCAAATGTTGGATGACTTTTTGTTTCTGCTCCTTAAGGTCATCAAGGGTTCCTTTTTGTTCTTCCAGAGTTATGGCAAGTTTCCGTAAAGCCTCCAAGTGCTGGGATGAACTTTCAGCATCCGTTCTGTTGCAAAAAAATAAACAGGTAAAAGTACAGATGTTGCATGAAATGTATATGATTACAATTAAAGATTCGATCTTGCAATCTTTCCACTTTCAGTTCCATCTGAAATAATTTTCCAACAGTGAAGGTCATAATGAAAACTACTATTGTTCAGGTAGGGTTAGGTCCCCTCCTCATAAACACTGAAACCTTTTTTTTTGTCCTTGCAAAAGAATGTATAGGAATGAGAAAAAAGATTGTGAGCAAAAGCACAACTGTCATTTTTGTTGCCCTTTTTGGAGTTAGTCTTGTCAGGAGAATGGAATAAAGACAAAGCAGTATGAGACGTAAAACACACCTGGCCAAAGTGTCCCACTCTTTGGACACCTGTTCAAACAGTGCCTCCACTGCAGAGATACAGTCATGGTATTCCTTAGACCTCTGCAGGTCCTCCTCCCTCTGGCTCTGCAGCTTGTTGGCCTGGTGACAGAGCTCAAGCCAGGAATGGCTCAGACGATCAAGCTCTGCATGTTCTGGAGAATCGTGGCCATCAGTCAATCTGCTCACAGTCTCTGTCATCTTGGTCAGAATACTCTGCTTGGATTGCAGTTGCTGGCTGCATTCCTGTGTGAAAAGTGATATACTGGATGGTAGGCCTAAAAATATCCAAATAGTAAGTAGTGCTCTCTTTAATCCCCACACAACTGAAGTCAAAATGGTGGATCAGATGGTAAAAACAAATTCAACCAACAGACTAATATTTAGAGTAACAGTTTTCCCCTCATTAAGAAACCCAAAAGGACACCATGTTTGATGACGACGATAAAGGAAGAGTCCCTTAATAGAGTGGTTATCATACTGTTCCCTACCTTAGCTTGTGACAGCATGTTTTGAGCTATCTTGGTCTCCAGCTCTGCAGGCCTTCTGGAGAGGCTAAGGAGCTGTTGCTCCATGTCCTGGAACAGACTGGTCAAATCTTGTTTTTGTTCTTTGATTTCTCTCCAGCCCTCTGAAAGCTCCTGTGCACTGGACATCCGTTCCTCAATCTGTAAAAATATACATACGGCTTTCTTTCAGTGAATATTTGCAGGATTATATATAGATACAGAGCAGTTGTAATTACAAAGATGATGAAACTTATGTTATGTGTCAAGAAGGCAGCAAGAAGGCAGCAATAACTGACCGTGAGCTTGACCTGCTGGACCTTGGCCGCTGTCACTCTTACAGCATCATCAGACAGGTCACACACAGAACACACTAAGTCCAGATAAGTACTGGCCTGCTCCTGAAGAGCCCTGTAGTGCTTCACCTGTGAATGCGCAAAGATATTTAAATTAAATATTGCAAAAATAACCAGAGTGCATAATTGCCTGCAATTGCTTTCCAGCAGTTTGTCAAATACCTGTTTAAGTGCCTCCTGCAGACCAGATGGTCCCTGATCATTTAGCTGGAGCTCCTCCTGTACTGTGGAGAGCCAAGTTTGGCACTGCTGGAGGGTGTCCTGATGGTTAACGTGTTTCTGTAACTCCCGGTCCAGACTCTGGTACACCTGTTGAACAAGGGGAGGTAAGAACTTAACTATCATTATATTGTGAGATAATAAGCCATTTATTTATTTATATATTTATTGATGAAATGTGTATGATTGTTGACTTGTAATACTCACACGCTGGGCAGTGCTGCAAATTGCAGAGTAGCTGTCTCTGGTTCCTTGCTGGTGAGACTGGACTTGTTGACTGACCTTAGCTTGAACCTGGTCTGTACAGCTGGCAACAAGACCTTCTCCTTTATGTTTCAAGCTGCTGAGACGCTCCTCAAAGCTGGCTATCTCCTCCATTATCGCCTAAGAGTAATCAGGTGTTTAAGAAAACCTGATGAGCAATTATTAGCACTATAACTAACGTTACAGAAATAACTCTAAAATGAAAGCATGTTTGGAGGTCGGTGAAAAGGTTGGTCACCTTGTGTCGGGCAAGTTGTTGAGTGGCCACCTCCATACTGCCAGTCTGCATGGAGTCAGAGGTGACCAGCCGACTGGACATCTGTAACAGCCATTTCTCAACCTCTTGTAACTCACTGTTGTAATCCTCGTGCTCCTTCACCCACTCCACAAGATTCTGTACTTGTGTCTGAAACACAGCACAATGCTTGTCATTCTCACATAGGAATAACATTATACTGGCACCCAGAAATATCTATTTTTCACAGTATATGCTGAATATAATACCATAATAATACAAATGATATTTTATGACTTATCCAGACCCTTCACCCAAGGCTGACTCTCTTGACTACATGTAAGCAGAAATGGTCGAACCGTACTCCTACCTTAGCTGCCAAGCAGAGATCTTGGTAGTCAGCCTGCAAGTTTTTCATGTTGTCGCTTATAGCAGGGTCGTGGACTGTGTCGAGCAGAGCCTCTCCCTTCTCAAGGACAGATTTCACTGCTGACTCATGGGACTGCACTGTCTGCTGGATGGTCTGAAAAAAATCGAAAAGGGAACAGAATATTTCAGTTGAAACCTTTTAATTGTCTTTCTGTGTTTTTACTTTTTCAAAGAGGAAAATTAGCGAATCTAACTATTAAGTTACCTTGTACTTTGCTAACTGAGCCTTCTTCTGGTAGAGTTCAGCTTTAGGCTCTACACTTGAAGCCAAAAGGCTCTTGGTCTCCGCCACCCACTGGGCTTGGGCTTTGTATTTATCCATAAAGTCTTTGGAGAGGGAAATACATTTCTCAAGTGAACTGTGCTCTGTGCGCAGAGCTGCCATTAACTCCTCCAGCTGGAAGAGGCGGATTTCCACTTCCTCCTTTAGTTGCTCTGCTTCATGTTCCTCTAAGAATGTCATGGCTCGTTCTGTCTTTTCCCTCATTGTCTTCAGATAAGTGTGGCCCTGCTCCATGTCACCCTGAAGAGCCTGAAAGGTATATGGGCTTGTATTATTGATATTATTCTTTGATAAGTGAACTGTTGCTGTCTTTATTCATAACATGTAAAGTTATGTAAAATTCTGCTGAAAGTCTAAAGATACGAGTTGTCTTTACCAAGAAAGCAATAATACACTAAAGGTGTGCTCTCTTTAAAGTGTACCTCTAGCTTCTTAATTTTTCTCTCCATGGCAAATCGGTCCACCACATCAACACTTATAGCCACAGTACTGAAGTTATTCTGGGCTATGTTGAGCCAGTCTGAGAAGGTTCTGAAGACACACTGTGCCTCTTCAATGCAGAGCACTTCCTCCTGCAGGTGTTTGATCGTCTCCTGCAATACAAAGGAAAAGGATAAAACCATTGAAAATTATGACATTTAAAAAAAATCTGTCAAAAAGTGGATTTATAGAAAGATTTTAAGTAAGTAAATCTTGTTATATAACTGGTTATAGACACTATTTCAGGCATTTACATCAATCAAGACAAACCTAACAACAAGACTGTATTCAAGTACTTGTTAATGCTCTGTACAGATATTAACAGTAGGCTATATGTTACTAACATACTGTATACAGTGTGTAAGACGTTTTTACCAGTAAATGTAGAAGCAGAGCGTGGTAGCGGGCTGTGATCTGAGTGGCTCTGGTACTGATCCGGCTACTGATATGGGTTTCATCCAGAACCTGCTGGGCCAAAAGACTGAGGCCCTCCATCTCCTCTTGATAAACCAACACTTCTTCCTGCCAGCTCTGATAAAAAACAAGACAAAACCAAAAAAACAAAAAAAAAAACCCCCCCAAAAAAACGGTTCCTGATCAGCGATGTATTGGGCAATGAGATTCATTATTTTCATTAGACTGGAAAGTGTAAGATTGATAATTGATTTGTTGCAAAATTCTTGAAAACTGAGGAATAATCTGCTCTGCCCTAAAACAGTGTATCATCAATTGTCCAGCAACTGAAAACGGATTTTTACATATAGATGAAAAATAATTTTCATGCACACACCCTCTGTTCACACTACGCTAACCTTTATTAGCTGGAGTTGAGCATCTTTAGTGGCGCGATCAGACCGCCGATGGCTACGGAGTTGGGCTTTGGTCTCCATGCCCTTTAACCAGCTATCCAGACGCTGGAACTTCTGCTCCATCTGTCGCAGTTTGGCCAGAGCACTGTTGAGTTGAGACCTGGTGTCGGCAAGCCGGCCCTGGTACAACCTCCACTCCTGCTGCAGCGTCTCCAGAGCTCGGTCTTCTATCTGAGGCAGTCCCCAGGGAACGACCAGTTCTCGACTGACCAGTAGAGTGTTTAGCAAAGCCTGGCCCTCTGTACAGCGCAGCTGTAGCTCCTGTAATCATACAGATGTGGTTCATCTCTTTGAGCATTTCAGGCAGTGTGATACTGTATGATTTAGAGTTATTAAATTTTTTCCAAAACACATTCCCACACTGATAATTTTCACACCTGCAGCTTTTGAAGAGTCTCCTCCAGCATGTCAACATCACCCTCCAACTGGGTGTAGCAGTCAAGTTTTTCTTGCTCCTGTTCCAGCCAGTCTTCAAATGCATGGAGGCCCCGTTGATACTCCTGATGGGTTCTTACCAGTTCTTCTGCTTTACCTACTGCCCTCTGAGAACACAGTGAGGATAGTGATTAAGACGTAATCTGAGAATTGATGGTTTCTCATGTCACGCTTTTGTGGCATCCGGCCACTGCTTTTCAGCCTTCACACTCAAACTTTCTGCAGCTAGTTACCATGGCATTGTCTTTGATGGTGTTATAGCGCTCTTGCAGATCTTGGAGCTCCAGCTGAGCAACGTAGTTCTCAGCAATACTGGCACTCTTTGCACTAATGGTGTCCAGCAGGGTGTTGTGGCTCAGCACTTCTTCATACAGCAACTGAAACAACATGGGAGGTTGAGTGACTATATCAATTAAGCAATTAAATAACTCTTAGATAGGTCTAACTAGTATACAGTAAGGCATGCACAGTGATTGCAGTACCTTGGCTTTGCTCAGATTAGCAGTTTTGTCTCTCATCTCTGGGCACTGTTTGTCAGTGGAATCAAGACTCTCCTCCACACGCTCAATCCAAGCCACAAACTGTCGTACATCCTCCTGATAACTAGTCCACTGAGAGAGGGAACCTTCCAGCTGACTGTCAACATTACAGAGTGAAAGAGAACAATGTCAGAAGACAGTGCAGCAATGGTTGCAATATAAGACCTGGTAAAAATAGAAGCAGCAGCAGTTACACACTGTGAGCATTTACCCCTTTGCATAGATAACCATTTGGGATTGTTGTGTTGCCATTGCTGTCGCTATAAAACAACCAAAAAGGTGTTAGAAACACATTTTTAAGTGTTGTTACCCGTGGCAGAGAACAAACCTTTTACACTGAATAGAGGCAGAGAGCAGAGCGTCCCAGGAATCTTTCAGCTCCTGTATCTGTTTTTGGACTGCAGGCACACCCTCAGCTGAGGTGTTTCTCTGAACTGACTCTCCTCTTGTGATCAGCATCTTCAGCTGGATCTCTTTCTCCTGACGAGCAGTCAGCAAGGCCTGGTGTAACAATCACATGTGTATTCATTACAACCCTATAGTGAGAGATTGCAGCGATAACTCAACTCCTGAATGCTGCCATTGAGCTTGTTTACCTCCAGCTTGATCATCCTGCTATCAAGGACATTTTTGTCTGCAGTGGGGGTGCAATAAGTCTGCAGCATGTGGCTTGTGTCAGCCACCCAGTTCTGAAGCTCTTTTAAGCCTTGGGAGAAAAGCTGGTGCTCAGTGACAATTCGATCAATCCGAGATGCCTTCTCCTGCAGAATTTCAGAGTAGGACACGCTCAGAAAATTACCACTATGGGTTTTAGAGATGGTTTTCACACTGGGCTCAATCTGATCTCACATGCACATTCCTTGATGACTAAATAAGATTTAGTACAACAGGCATAAAGGAAATGCTCTTGTACATCCTGTGTATGAGACTTACAGTAACAAAAGAAAGAATTAGTTTTTAATCATGGTGTGTTAGTACCTTCTCCATTCATCATCTGTAAAATAATGTTAAATCAGAGCTCGATCCAGTCTAGTGCCTCTGTCTCCTCTCCAGCTCTACCCCTAGAAAAGCCCCAGTGCACAGGCAGGTTGGTAGGCATTACTGTACCTTGGTCAGGTTGGTTAAAGCTAGGTACTGAGCAGAGAGTTGCGAGACACGGTGCACAAAACCCTTGCCGGCCGCGTGTTCATCCCACAGCAGCTGGGCCTTCTCTTTCAGCCTGTTCAGCTGAACCTCATGAGAGGCTAATTCCTCAAGCACAGACTGGAAGAGCACAAGCAAGTTATCAAAGAGGCATGCAAGCTGACACACAGATATAAGACACTTAACTTCAGACACAGACTGAAAGGTTAGAGATGGCAACATGGCAAAAAGAAAGGAGTATGACATTTGACCAATGTTACTGTTGGCAAAGCTCTTGGCATTCATGACGTGCAATCAAAGCCTCTGAGGATAGCCGATGGATAGTTTTAAACAATGAGGACATTATAAATGACTTTATGTATAAAGCAGGGATTAATTTCTATGACAGACACTTAAGAAGACGTGAAAATTGCAGAGCGCCAAAGATGGCATGAGTTCAAAAGCAAGCAACTGGAGTTTGTAGCTCTTCAACTAGTACTTCATTGGCTAATATAGCTACACTATGACAGTATAACATACAGTACTGTAGGTGGAATGGTGAGCTTCTGCAAATGACGGGGGGAAGTCAGGTTGGCACTCAAGCACTGAGTGGTTGTTACACTTGAGCATGAGGGACGTTCCAGGCTCAGGGGACTTTGGACATTGGTACCTGTAGTTTGTGGAGCTCTAACTTCTTGGCTGTGAAATCATGGAGCCTTGTGCTGCTCTCCTGTACAGCCAGCTCAGTGGCATTCAGACACTCCTGAAGGGGTTCAGCACTTGCCTCAAAATCCTTCATCTGAGATAAAAGGTTCTAAAACAAACACAGAGACTTTTTTAAGATGTTTCCTTCGATTTACATGTATCAAAACACTCCAGGTCTTCACAGTGGAAATGATATGAAAGATGAGATGAGATGTTTAGATTCTTACTTGTAGACTGGCTTCTCTGTTGTGCAGGTTAGACATCATATTTTTCCAGTCCTCTCTGGCAGTGCTCATTTTTGCCCGAACTGTATCAACCTTGTCTTTACCTACGATGCTAGAGATGAGCTCACCATTCACAACCACAGCATTCAGCTTGGACTGACCTTGCTCTCTGTCACTTACAAACTCCTGAGAAGAGACATAGAGGAGATCAAATGAAAACAGAAGCAGACAAACTGAATATTGCAGCTTGGCTCAAGGAAATGAGTCGGAAAATAAGCTGTGCCAATGGTCAACAAATTTTCTGGCAGCATGCTTGTCTGATTGTATCAACACATTGAACTGTGCTCTGTGTACCTGAATCTTCTGCAAGCTAGATGAGGCCTCATTGAGATTTTGAGGGGCATCAAAGCACTTGGCTGTGTTGATTTTGGCATTGACCAACCACTGCTGAAACTCTCTGAAAGCTGAGCGGAACCCTTGTTCCAGTAGCTTCTCTTTGCTCTGGCACTCTCTGGACGCTTGGAGACTCAGACTGAAAACAAATGGGCAAGGGGGGAAAAAAAAGAAGACATTTTCCCAGATTTAACTGTTAATTTGACTCTGTGCTACTAACAAAGCAGAAATATTTTTACTTGCAACAAAGTCCCAAAAAAAACACTTGTGAAACTGTGTGTAAGGGAGGTGTCGATTCTGCTATGTAGTAAATGAAGTATGGTAGTTGTAGGCTGTAGTTTCTGAATTTGTGTATTACACTAGTAAACTGAAAGGGTAGATCCCACATATATGTCAATGTTGTGGATGAAAAATTATGCATGTACAACACAATACAACATAATACAGGTAAATCACCACCATAATTACAGCCTTTAATATTCTATGGAAACATGTCACGGATAGAAAAAAAAACCAAAATGATAAATTTAAGAAAACCTGAACATTAAGTATAGTAGTATTCATTGACTATTATTTTACATTGCAATAAACTGGGTTGCTATTATTCCAGACACTAATCTGGAAAATTTCTTAAATATATAGTATATCTTGTAAATTAGACATAAAATATCTAAATGCTAAATGTAGTGACAGTTTACCTGTAAGAACAATGATTACACTTAACATTGTATAGTACATAGTAATAAATATGATTGTCACCTGTTGTATTCTTTAATAAGAGCAGACACTCTTTCAGACTGTGTGCCCATGTCTCGGGAGAATCGGCACAGATCATTGAGTTGAGTCTTTAGACTATCAGACATAGGCTCAGCTTTGACAAGTTCTTCCAAAGTGTCCTGGGTGAAAAAGGGAGATAAAATATTGAAAAACCAGAAAATATTAATTAGAAAAAATATTTTATATCTTCAAATGAACCACTGCTATGGTTGCTTGTTTCCAATTAATGGCGGGTTACTTTTCTGTTTAAATTAAGGCAAAACCAACCTTTGCAATCTGCCACCGTTTAACAGCCTCTTCTCCACCATTCTTGTCCTCCACATGGGAAAAACGAAGACGCCAGTCCTGTAGCTTGCGGTTAAAGTCCTGCAGGTCCTGCTCCAATTGTGCTGACAGGCTGCTGAACTCTTGTTCAGAGCTGGCTATCTGGGAGAGGGCAGTCTCCAGACTTGCCCGTGTTTGTAGTGCTCCACGTTCCCACTGTTCCCAAGATGACAACAAGGCTGATTCCTCTCGCTCCATGGCCTCAAACCCCCCGGAGCCAGTGTGATCTCTGGCCACTGCCCCACATCTTTGAACCCGATTCAGCCTCTCTCTGCCTCGCTGCTTAGAATCAAGCAGCTCCTGGGAGGAGAAAAACAAATTGCAATTATTATGTATATTTTTCTTCTGTGCAAAAAGGCAATGATAACAAATGCATTGATCAAGGAGTCTTCACATCACCCAGTATGTCAGAGGGAATATTAAATATCTTTTGGTCATGTCATCACCAGAAATGTAAATCTGTTGTCACCAGTGGTAGAAATGTCATCCATGGTCAGTCTTTCATACGTGGTGAGGAATTCAGTTATCCTGAAAGCTCTCTGAGTCAAACTACTACTCCACTGAGAGGACCCAGCTAAACTGGTTCAAACACCCACAAATGATGTCCCTCAGGTGGCCCAATGTGGAGGTACTGAGTTTAAAACTGGAATCAGAGAAGTCCCAGAGTAGATGACATGAAACAAATGGCATATATCTCTCATTGGCTTTCTTACCTGCACCTTGCAGAGCTTTCTTTTAATAGAGACTGAGTTTCCTGACAGGTCCGACCAACGTTGAAGCTCCTCTTTTGCTGAGATCAGCCAGTCATTGAAGTCTCTCACAGCATCAAGATACTGCTCATGCTCAGAAACGATATTTTGCATGGACTGCACTTTGCCCTTTGGGGATAAAAGGACAATGAAAATACTTACTGCTTGATATGAATGGAGTATTATGGAAATATTAATGTGGAAGAGTAAAGAGTATTTGCAAATATTCTTATTTTAGAATTTATCCCAAATCTTTGCTAGATAAGGTGAGATTGGAGTCTGTACCCTTGATAATATATATTGGCTGACCCAATTTAGGAAATATCCTAATCAGGTTTAAAAAAAAAAAGGGGGGGGGGGGTGTCTTTAATTTTTCTCTATCTAAAGCTTTTTTTTTCTGGCTCTGTTTTCCATAATTACTAATTTAAAGTTTAGCAGGTATTTGCAAGTACTATTAACCATTGTGTCTATCTGGACAACCTTGACAACAGCTGAAATGTCCGCAAAATGAGCATTGAGCTCTGCCCTCGACTCTGGTCCAAAAGTTTGATCGCCAGTTTTTTCATGCATCTCCACTGCTTTGTCTGTTAGGCGTGACAGTGCTCCTGCATGAGCATCCACATCTGCCAGGATGGCTCTGAGGCGTTCAAGGAAAACTGATTTCTCTTTGAGGCCAGGCTGCTGAGGCAGAGTCATCCCCACTTCTTGCTCCACTGACTCCATCCATTGCTGCATTTGGCTCTTATTTTCCTGAAAGCTGGTCCACTGGGCCACAGTCCACTCCAGCCGACTATGGAAATTGAGAGAATATTATTAGGAAATGCAGAACTGCATATACTAATATAGATTAGGACTATGTGGTCAATGTTATTTCCTACCTGTGACAACTCATTGAAGTCATCAGCATATTGGCCCAGGCATCCTTCAGAGTCTGTAGCTGTGAACAAATGGCTTCCTGCCCCTCCATTCTGTTGTGCTTTAGGACTTGTTCTCCTTTTCCAACTGTCATGTTGAGTTTTACTTCACCTTCACCTTTCATTAACAGGATATCCTTCATGCAGAGAAAACAGTTTTACCACAAATAGAAAAACATGTCAGGGAATCAAGATGTGTCCCAACGACATGGACTCCAAAGTACTGTCCTCTTTGATCACTGACCTGTACAAGACCTAGCCTTTTCTCCAGAGTCTCTTTATTTCCAACTGTGCTGTTGAGTGAAGCCAGGCGCTCCTGAACTCCATTAAGCCAATTCCAGGTAGTCTGCAGTGTCTCTTCAAAGGCCTGTTGCTCCTGTAAAGTGAGCTGGCAGCTGCGCAGCCTCTCTTTCACACGCCTCAGCAAAGCCTGGTGCTGTGACTGGAGCTGAGCTGACACCCTTGTCTCACTACCATCACCTCGACCACCTTCATTTAGTGCCTGGCCCTCCTGGCATAAACGCTCAAATGAATCCCTGAATGGAAAGAAGCAGAATCTTTAAATATGTGCTTTGGTGAATAAACCTGAACCATAATTCTGGCTCCTTTCAGGGATACTTCAAGACAATACAAAGACATTGAAAGCCTATTTTATTTCCCTTGCAAGCTTACAGACTGGAACTACCTTTCTTTGAGCACCTCCTGCTGATATTCCTCCACTTGCTCGAGCACAGCCTTTTCAGGACCACGTTGATTGGCTTCCAATAGATCTGTGGTCATCCTCTTTTCCATATGTTCCAACCACCACCTGAGCTTTTTGTGGCGACTCTCAAATCTACAAGGAATTTAGAATGGCATATTCATAAATAGGTTCACAAAATGCTTCACAGAGCTGGTTCATCTAAGGCTCTTACCCCTTCACGAGGGATGCGCTGTCATCAAGGATCTGTTGGTTCTGTCTGCACTGCTCAACAAAGCTGTCCCAGTCCTGCTGGATGGAGGAAAGATGCTGCTGGACCTGCCCAGCACTGGCTTTGGGAAGATGGAGTAGGAGCTTCTCTCCTTCCTCACAGACCTGTGTAAGACGCACCTCACCCTCCTCCACACGATCCATGGCACCCTGACAGATAACCCAAATAATTTTCAGCTCAGTACTTGAACTTTTTGACATTTATAATATTTCTGAATCAGGACTGAGAACCTAACCTACCTTTAGTTTCTGTAGTTTGCGTTCCACAATTTGAGCGTCACCAGATCTGTCAGAGCATTCCTTTACTATCTCCCTCTGTTCTGAAAGCCAGCGATGAAACTCCTGAACTAGGTCTATGAGTAAGGGAAAAAGAAAGTTACTATTTCTGCTCAAAGCACAGAAAATTTAAGTCTCATATATAAGCGCCTATAAAAGGGGATCATATATTAGTTGTGTAATGTATTGTAGCGGGTAAGAACTTGCTCAAATGTTTCTCAGGTTTCTCACCGTTGAACTGCTGCTGAAGGCAATTCTGCAACGACACCAGCGTCCTTGCAGAAAGCTGGTTCACAGACTCATAGGTCTTGATGAGATCAGTGAGTCCTGAGCCCAGACCAGCCAGCTCTTCAGAGGGATATTTTCTGCACAGGGTATTGAGGCCCTCCCTGGTTGAGTCAATACTTCCTTGTTGATTTTGCAGTTCTTTCTGAAGGTCCTTCAAAACGTACAATATATTTAAAAAAGTGATTTGGAAACTTAAATTTTCTTCTCTTATATCTATAGGAGAGGAAAGGCTGATCACCATTATGATCAGCACTGTACCTTCACTCTGCAGATGTCCTCAGGATCTGACCCTGTTGGAGAGGAAACAAGAGAATCTTCCATACTTTTTAGCCATGCAGACATCTGAGAGATGTAATCTTCCAGTTGTTTCTTTTGGAAAATGAAGTCCATGAGGTTTCCCCTGGCCCTTTCATGTAGCTTCTGAACAGTGCTGATCTTCTTCCGGAGGTCATTCTCCAGCACCTGAAACAAGTACATTTAAAGTTTGTGTGTGACACACATAATGCATATTGAGATGGGAAGCTCTACTTCATCTGTAGGGAAAAACAAAACAATTGACATTATGATCGTATTTATTACCTGTAATTTTGCAGGAGTCTCCTGACTTTGGCTGGACTTCTTCAGCTCAGAGACTTTGCCCTGCAGGACCTCAAGTTTCTGCTCCTTCTCACCCATTTCTGCCTGCAGACGTATCAAGAGAGACGAGATTCTGAGGGGCTAAAATTGGTTATCTTCTAGATACAACACTGTTGCTGTGGAAACATAGCGTGAGTTTGTCTTAAGGTTTCTTAGTGTTTCACTCAATGTTCATTTAATATTTTCTTTTTCCTATGTGAACACATCTATTAAGGTAAAGCAATTATTACCCACTTTTACTGTGAAATCAAAAAACTTACCTGTAACACGGACAGCCTTTCTGACACCTTCTGAGTGTTGTTGAGGTTGTTGAGGCTTTCATTCAGCTCAATTAAACAGCTGCTTGTCCAGCTCTCAATATCCTCGCTGATTTTACGCACATCATCCCACAGAGCTCCACTCTGGTTTAGGCGATCGATGTTGTCGTCTATTTTCTCAGACACCTGAGGAGTTAATTTAATAACCACAAATGTTTACTGTGTTGTAAATCTTGGTTGGAACGTTTTATATCAGGTTGTACTGCTAATGTAACATACTAACCCTACTGGCTAAAGCTTTCGGGTCCCTTGTAATGAGGACCACACCATGTGGTGTGGATGGACAATTAAGCCCCAAATTATTTGCTGATGATAATGAAGATAAGGAAATGCAAGTGCATTGATCCCACCAAGAAGTAGTGACTTTGTAAACAAATACTAAAAATGCTTAATTCTGTTCAATAGACTCTATTGTTGTCCCAAAATAATTAAAATCACTTGAATGACACATTACATCAATATATCCCGATTATAGTCAGACTTACGTCAAGCCACTGATCCACAAGTGTCTCCATATCCTTCTTCATCATTTCAGAGTTACAGTCTGGGATTTTCTTCAGTTCAATAACTAGTTGTTTTCCTTTGCTGGAAAATTGATCCAGGTCTTGTTGCTTGCCAGCCATCTCTGTTTTTACTGCTTCATGCTAGAAATGGAGCAAACACCATTAAAACAAAGGAAAATCCAATTGTGTAAACCTTTTTGTGAAATGAAGTGAGTAATTTAAAGAAATGAAATTATATCCTCAAATTATATTTTTCAAAGTTTACAAGATATTCATAAATGATGTTTGGACATTTATTCTGACCTTTGTTAGTGCCCGCCTGGTTTCTTCATGGTCCTTAAGAACAGAGTTTATGTCAACCAGAGGCTCAGTGCTCTCAATTATGCTGCTGATGGAGGTTTTCAGGACTTGGTATTCCCTCATAAGCTCAGCAAGAACATTGCATTGCTCCTGTCTGTCAAAGGAAAAATGAACTATATTATCCACAAAGGCCTGTAAGTAAACAAAATGTAAAACACAAATCAAGGGCATAAAAGACAAAATAAAAAAAAACAGGTTCTCTGGATTGTTAAAAGGGGTTTAAAAGCCCTTTTCTGTTCCATCAGTACCTCTCTGTGATGAGCTTCTTGGTATCCTCCCAAGTGGTCTCCAACAGACTGATTTCCCTCAGCACCTCCCCGGCCAACTCTGCATCTCTCTGGGCCAGTTGGTTGCCCTTATCTCTCAGCCACTGCTCCTCATGTTGGTGAGACTGTAGTTCATCCTCCAGCTGATTAAAGAACCTCAGTCTGACACACAGAGAGACTGTGATATGACACTGTTTTGTGCATTTTTGATTTTACTAATGCATGTTTGGTAGTAGCCAAAATGATGAAATTATCTTTGATTGTACTGATCTATCACTGCTTTACCTGTGCTGTAGAGCGTGCGGGCTCGGCTCTTTGAAGCTCTGGTGGTCTGCTTTTTCTTCAATGTCCTCCACAGCTTTGAGCAGCTGCTCTTTCCTCTGTCGAAATGAGGTCCAAAGGGCCCCTAGGGCCTCTGCTTCACTCTGTTTGGTACCAAGTAGATTCCTTACTGTATCTAGCTCAGCACTGAGTGTATCAGCCAGCATTCGACATGACTTACGAGACCCCTTTTCAGCACCAAAGTGGAGATGGCTTTTGCAGAGACTACTGTCCAGACCGACAGCCAGATTCTCTAAATGGGTTATATCTGGGACAATAGTGGCCAGTTCCTGCTGCAGCTCCTCTACTCTTCCACGATCCCAGCTCCCCGCACTCTCCACAGTCTGTCTCAGACCCCGCAAGACCCCTGCAGCCTCACTGTGGGTCTGCAGAAAACCCTCAAGCCTGTCCAGACACTCTAACTGGAGCTCAGCTATATGTTGGGCCTCTATGTAGGGTTGCAGACAGCTGTCTGCTCTGCTGCGGAGGAGCTGTGCATCACCAGGCTCACAGAACTGACAGAGCTTCTCACTCTGCTGCTCCAAGCTCTGTCTCACATTTGACTGCTTCTGTAGGGCCACCTGGTTCTCCTGTCAAAAGAAAGCAACAGAGGATCAGTTGTGGCTCTTGAGCTTAAAGCAGCGTTCTATATGCACAAATTGATAGCAACAATTCTTACCTTTACTTGTGCCATAGCAGACTGCAGGTTTGCAGTGTTGATTTGAGAAGTCGAGTGTAGATTTGAGAGCATAGTTTCAGTCCACTGGGAGAATGCCTGCTGGGCCTGGTCGAACTGCTCCACCAGGGAGAGGTGGTTCTGAAGCTCTTTGATTCTGTGGAACAAAATGGCATTAGTAAGTCAAATCCAGACTATTCTATTCATACCATCATGTTGCTGAAATATGTAACTTTTTAAAGTCAAAGTCAAAGTCAGGTTTATTTGTAGAGCACATTTCCTATGACAAGCATAAACTCAATGTACTTCAGCATAAAAGCAAGATGGCAATACATTAAAATGCATATTAAAACAAAGACAATGTCTTTTGAAACAATTTACTCCACATGGGATTAATATTTCCATATCATGTCAATATGTTGCTCTTGATACCTCAGAACTTAAGATCAAAATATATTATTTCCAGTTATTTCCCAACTGTACCGTTGAGGTAGGACTTCATTTTGAATGTGCAATCTCTTCTGCAGAGTCTCCAGCTCGTCTTTCAGCTGCCTCACTCTCTCTTCAGGTGCAGTAGGATACAATGAGGTCCCCAGTGATATTATTTCAGCATAAGCCGGTTCAAGGAACTGAAGTTCAGAGTACAGGGCCTGTAAAGAAAACCATTTATTTATATATTCATAGCTATACATTATTAATTTAGTACTTCTTTAGTTTTAGGACTTGGTTTTAGCTGACCAATGTGAATGTGTGTGAATACACAGTACCTGTAAATCTTGTAGCTCTGTGCAAAGTTTGGCTTTATCAGCTGACAGACTTTGACTCTCAGGTTTGGATGCAGCTTCACTCCTCTCCAAGCAAGAAACAAAGTTTGAATGTTGTTTCTCATACCTGAAACATGTTCATAGGAAAAGCTGTATCTCAAAGAGTAAAAACCTGATTTATGTTTCCATTTTCACCATCAAAGTGGAGGCAATATTTATTATTGC
This sequence comes from Remorina albescens, assembly GCA_034769265.1. Taxonomy (NCBI): domain Eukaryota; kingdom Metazoa; phylum Chordata; class Actinopteri; order Carangiformes; family Echeneidae; genus Remorina; species Remorina albescens. The sequence continues at coordinate 4,720,878 of CM068488.1, forward strand.
CATTGCCATTAGGAGTCCATTAGAAGTCTGTTCAGGAGCTCTTACTTTTGCCAAATAGAAAGCAGGTTCTCCAAAGTGCTCTGTTTGTCTTTTGCCTCTTGTAAATTTTGGTCATAGCTAGAGTTTAGCTCCATCACGGTCCTCTCTGCTTGCTGTTTGTCACTGAGTCGGCGAGCACCAGCAGACAAGGACAGCAAGGTTCCCTTCAGCCTTTCCAGACTCTGACAGACATCCTGGAGGATGAAAATCATAAAAGGCAGTGACTGACACAGGATAACCTATGGGCTGAGAAACAGAAAGGAACAACTGGCACTGCATCAAGCTTTGCACTTCAATTAAAATACTACTAATATGAATAGTTTTTTAAAATAAAGGAGCAAAGAAAATGATTGTTTGCTAAAAAGCACAGGGAAAATTAGACTTAACGGAATACCATGTGGGTTTGAAGAGCTTTGTAGGTCTCTGAGGAGGAGGTGCAGGACTTGATAGGATGTTCCAGTTTCACATGTACCTCATTGAGAGATGCTTGCACCTAGGAAATAATAATGATCAAAAAAAGCATGCTCATATCTCTCTTCTGTAGTGCATCTGTGTCACTCAACCACACTTACGGTCTCAAGGCTTGTGTTAAACTTCTGCTGGTGAGATGAGCTTTCCTCCAGCTGTCCGTCAAGCTGCTGTACACTCTCCCTCAACTCCTCCCAGTACCTGCCGATTTGGGTCAGACGGGCCTTAATTCGAGCTGCCTCTCCTGATGATACAAACTGGGCCATTGCCTGGGAATGTGTCTCCAGCTTAGAAAGGACCTCAGCTCGACCTTGAAGCTCCACGCCAACAGTCTGGCCATGCACATATGGATGCAAAACAATTAACCAAGAAGTCTGAGATAATCGCTGGATCTTTTATGACTGTCCAGTGGAAATTTGTTTTGCTTTGGGGAGTCATGATATGTTGCTGCCAATGTGCGGTACATACATTACTCAATTGCTGACAGATCATTTGAGACATCGCAGCCACTCTCCATAATCAAGAATAAAGAGCAGGCTACAAAGATCTATTCACCTCATCTCTTAAATTACCGACACAATACATGCAAACAAATACTGGGTGTGTGTTTAAGTGATATGATACTTCCTTACAGGCAAACTGCAGAGCTACTCCTCCAAATACACACAGCTTGATGTTATCAGCACTGTTAAATCTAAAAAAAAAAACACAGACTGCAAGAACAGTTCTTAATCTTCTTGTGTTGTTGATAAAGGGCTGATGCAGGTTTCAGAGGGAGAGATAGTGTGTCGGCGCCTGGGCAGAGAGGGTTTGTGTCTGTGCTTTCTAACACCAATGACTCCTTAAGAAGATTGATTTTAACAGTTGTCTAAAGTGTTTTTTGTGGGTGATGTTTGTTGGCAAAAATGAGGATGTAAGAGGGTTGTGTGTTTCCGGGCAAAGCACTTTACCTTTACTGTGTTTATCTGTTGTTCAAGAGGCAAAGCGGAGGACTTCAGTGCATCCAGTTGTTTTTCCTTTTCAGATATCCACAAGGAGAAGGTTTCAAACCCAGCTCCAAACTGATCCCACTGATTTTTCATATCCTCCAGGGTCTTCACACTGAAGCAGAAGAGTAGAAATTTTTTAAAAAACTGTGTTTAATAAATGCCACCTGAAGTCTCCTAAAACATGTTTTAGCAAAATAAAACAGAATCTCGTCCATCAACTTACTCTCTTTTGAGCCCAGTCTCCACTTTGTCCACTTGCTCACTGAGGGAACGTGCTTGTTGTAAAAGCAGAGTTTTGTTTTTTGGCCCAAGCTGAATTTCTGTCGCTCTCTTCAGCAATGTGTTCATATGGGAGACCTCTGCTTCACACTGCTTCAACAACACCTGTTTACAAATTCAAGAATATTGGTAATAATACTATCTGTGAAAGGTCAAGAGTTAAGCACACAATATGTGCTGGAGGACAAACACTACTTACTCTAGCCTGGTCAAGTTCAACAGCCAGACTCTCTGGACTGCTAAAGTTCAGGTCTCGCTCCATTGCTGAGCGGGCTTTATTGACAAATTCATGCACTGCTTCCTGCTGGCTATCAAACTCCTGCCATGCTGTCAGTGTGACCTGGGGATGATAATGGCCCAGAAAAAGTGATGTCAAAGTCAAAATCTGTTTTATTCATACACCACTTCCAAGAAGCATTAGCAATATAAATCACAGCAAGAGAGGTATTGTCACCAACTGGCAAAAATCCCACATCACTACCAGCACAAACAAGTTCAAAGCACATCATTATGTCTGCAGAAGACCATTCTGTCTTTGGCTTTATCAGCAGGAAGGGATGAGTCAGCATACTGACACAGGTAGCACAGAAAATATTCTGCAAGCACCTCACCCCAGTGAGAGGCAATTCTGCTAAAAAAAAATAAAAATTAGGTGGAAACATGAAATTCACTGATGTGCAACTTGCTGAAGATCTTTTACCTACATCTATAATGAACCTCCAGTGATACACCCCAACAAAGTTTGTATTTCATGACCCCACCCCGCCACCAGAAATATGACTCATTGCATCACTTTTTTCTAAAGGAACTGTGCCTCAGACAGAAAGTCCTTCCACAAAATGCTTGTTTCCTTTTAATTTACATAACTTGACCTCATTATTTGTGTATTTGCAAAGAGACGACTAACTAATTATCATCAATATGACGTAACAACCCCTGAGCATGTTGTCACCATACACGAAAGGATACAAACAAGAAAAAGACACCATAAAAAACAGCTACACAGCGGACAAAAGCACACATATACAGACAAGATTATACATCACAAACTGCAAAACAAGACGAAGAATATTATAGGCCTAATAAACACTGTTCAAGCTAATGTCAGAACTAATTAGTGCAACATATTGAAATATTTTTACCTTCAGAAAAATGGCAGAGGCCTCTTAGTTAGTGAATGAAATGCCATAATTTAATAACTAAATTGATAACAAATTGAGATGTGTCAGGATTCACACTGACTAATCAAAACCTTCACAGATCTGAACTTTGTTTTAGCATTTGGTGTGAAAGTGTTTTGTAATAGCAAACATCTCCCGAGTCACTCCAAATTCAGAAACATTGCTCACCTCAAGACTTTGCTCCTGTGAATCAATATTCTGCTCCATCTTGCTAAGCGTGTTCTCCAAACTCTGAAGGTCCTGCTGCAGAGTCTCCCCCAGACCTTCTTCAGTCTGGAGTTGCTGGCCTCTGGTGATCAGCTGCTGGACATCCTTCCTCTTCAGTTTCAGGCGTTTCAGCAGTTGCTGAGAGAAGGGCAGTATATTTAATTTAAAGTTGACCCCAGAAGCACACTAAAATAAAAGAAATCTGATCATTTTTGTGAAGAGTACCTGGTGAACAATCAGCAGTTGTTGAGCTTCTCTAACAGTTGGACAGTCAAGTATTTTGGTGACCTCAGCCTGTGCCTCTTTCTGCCCCTGAACAAGGTCATCCAAAGTAGTTTGTACTTCTTCCCTAAACTGTACACAGTCGCCAACAGCAAGCACCATCTTCTCAGCCTGTAAAGGACAATAACAAAAGTGATGAACTGATGATGATTGATGTGACAAAATGAAAGTTCTGTGATTGTGAATTTATAATTTTACCAAAGATTGGTGTAGTTTTTTTGTTTTCTGTCTTTAAATGAGGTTAAAATATTTAAGTAGTATAATGTAGTTTTACAGACGGGATTAAATGTCTGGATAGTGTCTGGCAGCTGAATAAATAAAACAAGTGGAAGCTTCACCTACCTCTAAGAGCGAAGCAAGAAGACCCTTAAAATCAGTGGAGAGCTTGTTCAGTGCACTTGCTTGCCTCTGGGCATCGCTGTCAGCACAGATTTCAATCAGAACAGCCATACGGGTCTTTAGCCAGCCAAGATTCCCCTCCTGTAGCTCTGCATCATTCCTAAGCTCCTGCAGAATAACAACAGACGGCGATACACGCCATGTAGTCAAAAGTCATCTGACGCAAAGTGTTGTTATTGTCTCATCAGCTGTGACAATGACAAGAGAGTAGCACATCTCAAGTGACACACCACAGACGAGAAAAGGACCATCTGTGGTTACTATGCTTTGGCTGTGGAGTGTATGTGAAGGACTAACTCACCATGATGGTAGCCTTCACCTGGCTGTATTTTCTGGGATCATTGGCTCGGTTTCTCAGCAGCCTCAGCTGACTTTCTTTAGATATAAGCCAGCAGGAGAATTCAGCGTACCTATTTCACACCACAAAGGGAATGTCTCACTTCAAACTGTGAACTTCATGGCCAAATGAAATATATAGAAACCATAGTAACAATGAATAGTCTGGATCAGTTTTACTGATCCTTTTTATTGATTCTAAAAGAGTAATGATAGATATGGTATTCATTTTATAATCTTTAGAATCTTTATCTCAAGTTAATGAAAAAATTCTAACACGATTACTTTGGGTGTGTAATGAACGTACCACACTGTGTGGGAAGGCATAACACATTCATCTGTTGTTGCAATGACATACATCATCTGTGTGTACTTATAAATTTAAGCAGCATCTTCAGAAGAAAGTGACAACACCCAAACAAGTAGCATCTATGGATTACTGCACCTTGTGTTGTACTCCTTCCATTTATCTGGGTGCTGCAGTATCTTCTGATAGGTGTTCTCAATTTCCTCTTGGAGCTCAGAGAGGTTCTTTCTCGCTGTTTCTAGAGTCTTGTGAGCCGGATCACTCTCAGGGAGTTTTTGACAAAGTTCCTCCATCAGCTGCAGCCTTTTCTCACAGATGGACTGAGGGCCCTTTTCCCTAAAGAAGGCCTAATGTAAAGACAGATCAGACATTTATTTGTGGTAGAAGTGAACACAGGATATCATCAGTTTTAGTTCTATTACAGAAAAACAAATCTTAGACAGCTTTACATTCTGCGGAATATATGCATATGTGTTTGTGTTTTTCAATGTGACAAACTACACTTCATTGTCATATAAAATATAATAACAGGTTCAACAAACAAAGTGCTGCTGCAGCACAGTGCTCAACACTGGAAGAGCCTCAGTTCTGTAAAACAAAGTTCATCAAAATCTTCCCAAGCTGCAACACAGCAGTGAATTTGCATTGAATTATTTCACCCCAAGTTAATCAATACATGAAAGTGGGCCAGCCGGCCGTGCTGTGCTCACCTTGTGCTCCTTGATGAGCCTCTCACTCCCCATGCTAGCCAGATGACGGTTCTCCCTGGTCACCTCTGCCTGGCACTCCTGCAGAGACAACATCAACTTGCTCTTCTCCACCTCCACTTTCAGGTGCAGAAGGTGAAAGGGGGAATCTGTCTGGATATCCTGAAGGAGGCAAAACATACAACAAGTTTACCTATCTGGACATACACACACCAGACCAAAACATTATGTTCATTTTGTAATGGTGACATAATGAATGGTGAAATTAATGCATTGATATTTGATATTAAAGTCATACAAAATGAGGACAGTGACTATAATTTATGTGAAACATATATCCTTATCACACCTGTAAAGAATCTCACTAATGTGTAGTTTGACACATTTATAATCTCCAGTGTGCAAAGTTTTGATATAGTTATTACTGTCATCATTCTTATCACGAACCTTCCAGTGTTTGTGCAACTTCCTGACTGTTTCCTGCAGTGACTGCTGCTCCTGCTCAGGCAAAATGTCTGTGAGCTCATCACAAGCTTTGAGAAATGTATTCAAGACTCGCTGGTCCAACTGGCCAAAGAATTCCTGCAAAAGGAATAAGGATAAAGGGGGATACAGTATACATGTATTATGGGTAGTGCATGATACACTACAGGATTTTTTTTTTAAAAAGGCAAATAATCTTACAGTGTGTTTCTTGAGCAGCTCCTCCGGGTTGCCTCTCTCTGTCAGACAGCTCTGAGCCATTTTAAGAACCTTCTCTAGCTCCAGCCGTGATTCATCAAACCTTTTCATGAGGCTGCTGTTCACCTCCACATGTTTCCGCCACTCAGTAGATTCTTTAATCATGGTCTGAACACACAATCAAGTCACAGTATTTGTTAAAGATCAAACACTTTTAAAGGTTCCATAGAAAATTAAGTAGGCCGTGAGGTGTACCTGTGAGGATGCCTGCAGGTCTCCTACTCTTTTCTGAAGAAGACTCATATCCATGTGTTGGAGTGTTTTACTGCTGTTCATTATTTTCTGGATAGTTTGATGATTTCTCTCTATCACTGTCAGACACTTCTTACAGCTGTGTGTGAAGGTCGCCAGCTCCTGCAGCAATCAATCATAAGCAGAGTTTTAAGCCATTTGATTATGTCCTGAGGTGGTGTTTTTCAGTTTAAAACGTGGTTCTTCCAAAACCTGACAATCAAGAACACTTGGCATTGGGATTTTTAAGTAATTTCTATATCAGCGTATATAAAAATGAACTTGGTCCTGAAACTGTTTACCTGACATCTCTGTTTAAAGTCTACTGGTCCTTCTGAGTCAGTGCTGCTGGTGATATGACTGGCCTTCTCCAGAGCCTGATAAAAGCCTGTAATGTTCTTCTCCATTTCTTCCAACAGAGGTAATAAAGATTGTGACTCCCTCAGCAGAGGCAAAATTCTCTCTCTCACCTGATTGGAGGATATAATGCAGATCAAAGTGAGTAACAGATGACTGATATAACTGATATTTGGATATGCATTATATATATATATATATATATATATCAGGCTCACAACAATAATAAAAAATATGAAATAATGATAGAAAATATCAGTTGCAGTATTAGCCATGAAGATGCGGCACCACCTAAAGCATGACATGAACATACCTTGCTCAACTGTTCTTTAATGGAGGCCATTACAGCCATCATCTGTGAAACCTCCTCCTGTGGAGTGTCTTTGGTCAACAGCTGAGCTGTCCGGCTTGCTGCCTTGCATGCTGCTTCCATGGCTGGCACTTTGTGCTTGATTTCCTACATGAAGTCAAGATACCCAAATTATAAGATAAATTCTCTTCCAGTATACAATGCATTGTGTATATTGTTTAGCCGCTCCTCACTCTTTTGAATGGAGTGGACAAAATAGTAATGACGCCTGTCAATACAAACCAGTGAAGTTCAGCAGTACCGTAAAATTATTACACAGTTGAATCCATTCGACAAAGTTTCAACAAAAAACAAACCTTCAAACCTTCTTTAATATGGCAGGACAACAGTATTAAACTGGGTGTGTTTTAGTTCACAGTTTCCATTAAATGACAAATGAGTATATATGGACTGTTTACCTCAACATCCTGAACAAAGGCTCTGACATTCAGGAAAGACACTTGTACAGGAGCAGTCATCTTCTCATTGGTTGCATCCATGAACATTTTTAAGGTATTGATACCATCTTGGTAGTCTTGCCTCAATTTATCCACCTCATCTGCTCTTGCATACTGTTGGTGAAACAGAAGTAGATGGATTCATTCTGATATCGTCAAATGTTGACATTTCACTTTATTTTTTTCATGTCACGTTTTTTTGTTGCATTTACATGTTTGACTTTGACAAATAGCTCCCTCCATCTCCCATTCAGGAGAAGAAGTTGCTGCTTCAGATCTCGTGAGACTGTTTCATCACAGGTCTCGATGAGGAAGTTTCCAGCATCATTCATGTCCATGTGCTGCTGGATCCAATGAGAGAGGTTTCTGAAGAAATCCTAATAAAGGAGTAAAACAGAGAACATACCTATTTAGACACAAATTGTCCAGCCAATTAAAGCTATGTAGAAACATTCAACATACAGGTTAGGACCACAAATAAAAAATGCACAGTATAAATAATTCTGACTGTACTTACACGTTTGGCATTCTCCGAATGGTTGAGCATCTGTTCAGCATCCTCAAGCCAGGCTTGTAGAGCGGCTACTGTGCTACTATACTTCTCCCAGTTAGAGATCACCTCCTCCAGCATGCTGCGAACACTCCTCACCTCCAGAGCCAGATTCTTCCACTGAGCCGTGGCATCACTGAGGAATTTACTTACCCCCTCTGCTTCATCAACTGAAAATCAAATGATCAACAAACGAAAATCAAGTTTAATTTAGTTAAAATATGGGTACCTATTATAGAAAAAACACCATTCTATTATGCCATCCAATTAATTTGCATTCAGCCAATCCTTTAGTGTGTTGGGTCAGAACAAACATGCTAAGGTAGTATTTCAACAAATGTTAGATTACTCCTCCTTTTTCATGCATAATACGATATAATGTTGTTTTGAGTGTTAAAAAGTAAAAGTTAAAAGGAAAGTGCAGCCCCAAATTTACAGAAGGAAATGGCTCAGGAGACAGGCGAAGGTTTAGATTAAGATGGTTGGGCTGTTTTTGGACTTACCTCTGTTACAGGTCTTAGACCCTGTAACATGAAATCAATAATAACACCATTTACTATGAGCCCAAATAAACATTTATATGCATACATATACACATATATATGTATATTATCGATAACCAACAGAGAACTGTAAATAAAACAGAAAAGGAATGTCTTACTTGAACTGTCAGACTTTACATAAACCTCTGCAGCCTGCTTGAAGGCTGTGAAGATTATCTCATACTGCTCAAAAAACTTGTGGCCTTCAATAAAAGTCTGGAACAGAAAGACAGATAAAAATGACAATATTAAAAAGTTTGATACAAACAATTCAATACTAATTCTTTTACTACACTGTTAATTATTTTAACTTACAAGGTAGCTTTGCAAAAGGAGCTCAACTGAGTCCCGTCTGCCATATTTAATGATCCAGGACTTGAGCTTTGATTCAGCCAATACAAGAAAGGCCATCAGCCGATACTTAATTTCCCAGAATTCAAGTTTAATCAAGTGAGCGTGTGATGATGTAGACACAAAATTAAACCTGCAAATTAAACAAATGTTTAGAGTTGATTATTCAATAAAATCTTAATCAAGGCCAATAATGAAAAAAGCATGACTTCTTAAGACAAGCAGTCATTTTATTGATTCTGGTTGAGAACTTACCGTTCAGCCATGTCTTGGAGCTGTTCAGCTGGGACTGGTACCCCATTGACTGATCTGTCCCTGTGGATTTGGTGGAAGGTTTGCCTGTGCGATTCCAGGTTTTTTAATACTTCCTGCAAAATTTAAACATAAAATCATACTGATTCTCGCTGTCATTTATTTCACACTTATAGAAAACACCATTAATAACATTGTGGCAACCAAACAGACTGAAAGGCCTACAATTACCTTATGCTGTTCTAGTTTTCTATGGAGGACATTGGCTGTTTCATCATGAGCATGTTGGATGGGAATGTCCTCTCGCAGAGCCATCTCTGCCCTGTGCAGCCAGGCTCCAATTACTCCTAGAGGTCCTGGCAGAGACTTATCCAGATGGATGTGCCAGTCCAGCAGCTGCAATTGACATTCATTAAAAATCCACTCTATAAAAGCAAGATCCCACCTTGGAGTAGGCTATACTTGTCTTAACACTTCCATATGTCCACAAGCAATCGAGCTACAAAAGAGATTTTATGCCACTCCAGATGAGCTCTGGGTGTGGACTGCCCAATGAACAAAAGGTCCTCTGTTTCTGCCTCCTCTCTGAAGAAATACTAGTTCAAACATTTGCACTCCACAATACATGAACCAAAGTTGTGTCTCTTTTATTATGATAGCTTTCAGCGCAGTGAACCAATTTTTAATCAAAGAAACAATGATTTATTATTAATCCTCAGGTTTTGTTTAATTTAGGGAATGATTAATTAGCATAATTAATTCTATTTTCTTTGTGGTTTGGTTATGAATTATTTATGTTGTTCAGAAGTATGTAGTGCAATTACCCTGGCAGACACACGGTCCCAGGCCTGCTTAACTAGAGCCTGGTCGACAGACAGTTTGCCATCCCTGTGGACTGGCTGCAGCAGAGGATCTGTCTGTTTCTTCTTCATTTCATATTGTACACGGAAGCTCTTAAATGCCTACAGAAACAAAAAAGTAAAAGTAGACACATGTGTTTAGAGTTGATAAATGTCTTTGTCAAAGTAGAGTGTTACATAACAGTGCACATTGCCTTTTCTGGCCTGACTCACCTGATATTTGTCAGTGAGGTTTCCTTCTGCTCCCTGGGCCCGCAGCACATCTCTTTCCAGCTGATCCAAAAACACCTTCAGCTCTCTCAGCATCTTCCGCTCCTCCCTCTGGCACAAAGTCACAGGAACAAACTGAATTTAAATCCTTTTTTTTTTAAATTTTTTTAAAAAAATCAGTTTGCCAATATGTTAAGAAACTTCAAGACACACAGTTCAGAAAAAAAGATTTGAAGACATTCCACAGATGATTAAGATCCTGCATTTTTAGTAGTGATAAGTTTTTTTGAGGAAGACCAAAAAGAGTACAGGCATTGATTAAATCGGTTAATTTAGCTAAACATACCTCAAGCATTTGCTCTATATCTTGGGGACCAAACTATCCAGGAAAACAGCAAGGCACACAAAGAGATTGAAACAGAGCTCAGCATTAGAATAGCAAAGGGGAAAAATAAGCTCAGAGGGATGAAGTTAAGTAGGATTACACTCAGATAGAGAGCATGCAGCAGTATGACCTGATCTCTCACCTGAAGTACTGGCACTGACAGTGCAAAAGTTGGAATTGAGCCAAGAAGCAGCTTAATGTGCGTAAAAAAAATAATAAATAAACAAATAAATAAATAAAAACAAAAGTAGATGGAGAAATGTGATGATGAAAACCAAATGGCTGGTGATTATATGATTGCTGTGTTAATACTATGTTTACTTTGATTCATTAGAGATTTATGTCATAACAACGATGAACGTGAAGATTTGCAGACAAGGCTGACAATGAATTACAGCATGAGTTAAGCATTTTTTACAGGAAGTATATACTGTTGTTATGATCTTTGCATGTGGTTATTATTTGTGATTGATGATACATGAGCAAAATTTGGGGAAGGCCTAAATATAAGCAACTTATATATAACAATTTTGGAATTAAATGTAACTTTTGAAATAGTATTTAGCAGTAACACAAGGACATCTCCTCCCAAAAATTGCCCAAGGTATCACAGCCCTATTTGCAATTGATATATATTTTAAATTTTAAAAAGGTACCTCATCCTGCTGTCCATCAGAGTCAGAGTGATGAGGGTTTGGGTAGTGCTTGAGGAACTGAGCCACATAAGTCATGATGGATTTCTCATCAGGCTTGTCTACATCGACATCTACAGAGAAAAAAAATGTTATCCGATGCAACAGATGAAACGTTACACTGAATGAACATAGAAAACAAATGTTCCCAAAAGCCATCAATATTTGACTTTAAACATGACTTTATACCTGTAGAAATAAAAGGCAGCTCCATGTGGCAATTAGGTTCATAAGATATTTAATTTAATGATACATGTCCACATGTGTCTCCATCCCTGGCCTTATGTTTCTAGAAAATCATTTTAGTGGAGCTCTGTGCTATAAAGCATCACAACTCAGCTAAAGACAGGACTGCAGAGTCACTGCAGACTGCTTCACTTCACTTCACAAAACAGAGACATGTGTACACACAGAATTTTAATCCTTTTCGAAAGTCACTGATCTTTTCAGCACTCATTTTGACAAACTGCTCATGCAGCATGCATTTGAAGGGGTAAAACAATTTCTTTCATTGAAAAACTTGTACAATCATCTTAACAGTGTATATTTGCTGCTTTTATGTCTAAAACCTATTGAATGGCAGCGCAAAAGTGTAAAGAAACTCAATGGCTTAACATTGAGTTTCTAGAAACTCAACACTATCCTGCCTGACTGGTTTGTATCAATACAATATTAAATGCAAGCAGTAGGAGAGGTGAAAGGCACCTTCAGGATCCAGTAGACGGGGAATGCCCAGCTCATTTTCAGCAAGTGCAAAGGCCTCCTCCAAATTTTCCCTGTTGCTTCTCCTCCGCACAATATCCATGTCCACCAGGTCTGGCCTGATGGCGTGCACCACTGATTGGAATGCAACACCATTTCGCCAGCTGGGACCAAAGTCCTTCACCTCAATTCCATGATGCCTGGGAAAAGCATAAAGAAGCATTTTTGTCTTGCCAGACATACACAAACACGTACACACAGAAAACCCCAGAATATTGCTAGCCTTTTATACGTTACTATTTTTCTATATGTAACTACACAAATATCTTTGAACATCTGTAAGATTACAGCAAGAAGGTAATCTGAGAGTGACATACTTTGCAGCAGTGCACTGCACCCATTTGAGCAGGGCCTTTTTGGCATTGCCCTGAAATTTGTTGACCACTTTCCTTTTCATGGGTGGGCTTCCTGTTTCAGAGCTGGCTATACTGTCCACGGAAGAGTTGCTGTTGGAAAGTGCCTGGAGGGCTGGCAGGTTGCTGGTTAACTCCTCAATCTAATTGAGAATTTAGAGCAAAGGGAAAATATTAGGTTGCACTGGGGTCACATCTGCTTTAGGCTATGTTGAGTGTTAACAGGACAAAGATTTAAAATTGGTTGAGTCAAAAAAGGAGTTTTTGGTGTGAAGGTTTTAGGTCATCAGCTTTTCTTGGTATAAACATGGTTATTAAACTCTCAGGATTTATAGCCTTCAAATGAAGTATAACCTGGAAGTAGAGGATAACGGTCCATATCAACCCAAGGACAATTGATGGTCGTCCATCTGCGATGTCAGTGGCATGAATATTAACAAGTTTGATCTGAAACAAAGGCCAAGCAGAAGATTATTCTGTAAACTGAGTCACATTCAGTTTGTTTGTAAGTAAGATTTTTTTTTTTGCATCAAGGGCCCTTGAAGTAATGTCAACCAAAACAACACTACATTTGCTCAAACTCATCAAAGCCAAGTCTTTGATGCAAGTTAGTATTATAATCATGGATCATCTGTATAGCCAAACCAGGAAGGCAGAAACAGCCATTGTGAAAAGAGAAGACAAAAGGCATTCAATTGGGCATAAAAGAAAAGCAAATGAACCCCAGCATTGCAAACCTTGCATTGAAGACTGCCCCAATGTTTGCATCTCTCTATATATGAGCAGAAACCATTCCACTAGTCAAAATGCATTGAAATGCAATTCAGTGGAAAAGCGCAATGACTAGACTTATAAAAACTGAATGGCTGTATCCAAGTGACGCTTCATACACATCGTGCATCAAATGAAAAAAATGCATACAGTACACAGTGATCACACAGGGCATTTAATGGTGACTGACCGGAGATCCTCGATATACAGACTGAAGGCACACATAATGGGGATGGGAGAGAGATCACAACAATGTAAGTCTCAGTCCTCATGGAACCCAGATGAAAATGGGTCACAGGCCTCATAGAGCCAAGGGATTTGGAGATAGGTTATGTAATCAAGGAGTCCTGTTTCTAGCTGCTGCTTCTCTCAACATTTCACGAGCTGTGCAGACAGATACACCTTACATGCACTAACATATATCTAATAAACAGCTTTATCTTTACCATACCCTAGTTTTCTTCAAGACATCTATTTCCTCTTTTCTTGTATGATATTTAGTTGTGGAACACAAAGACTTGAAAACATTCAAAAGGTTAAATCGTTAAGCCTGAATGCTTACCTTCCTGCCTTCAAGGAATTTGAGTGCAGTGCCAATGTTGGAAACCCAGTGGATCCTCTTGAGCTGACGGCCTTGCTCACAAGGCTTTAAACACAAAAGTGAAAATCAAGTTTGGCAAGGAAGCAGAATTATATTAAAGCTTTGGATATTAGCTACAGATGATCATACTGTTTACTGTACCAACCACTCTGTGTGACAGCATTCATCGCTAGTTTTACAGTAAAATAGAAAACGGTTCGGTTGTATTTTCTTATATAAATTAATTGGAGAATGCCGAAACAGTTTTAAGAGAAAAAGTATAATTCTGAGATTTGTTGACGTTAAAACTAAGCTAAGAAAATATGACAGAGACCAGCAGAGGTCCTCTGAAAGCAATGAGTGAGTGCACCAGACAGCATTCATCAGACCCAGTGACTCATTAGCCAGGTAACAGCTTTGCAGATGACATGGCAGTTTGTATCAAGACAAGTCTAATTATAAAATACAAATCAGAGTCTAAGCCAGAGTGTGTGTTAGTTTGTTTGCGTTGTGTCAGGCAGAGAGAAAGAAGTGAAAAAGACAACTGGTGTGCTAACAAATTTTCACAACAGAGAGGCTTAGACCTGAATCAAGGCCTTGCAATTTATGTGCAGTGGACCAATGCCACATCCATTATATCCAACTTGAGAGGTCATACAGTAGTTTTATAAAATACATTTCCTGTATACATTCCTGTGCACATGCAGTCGTCCATCTTGATTAAATTCTCTTTTTGGAGCAGTTGTGCAATGTAATAAACTATAGCTCAACCAACACGGAAAGATATCACATTTAATATCAACATATTATATTGATGTTTAAGAATTTAACAAAGAATCAGAACACAATATAGCTCATGTAGGCTACTATCACATACTTAACACTAATAAACGTTTTGATAAGTTTCCAATAAAATAGTTGTGACAAAAAAAAAAAAATGGCAGCTCCTGTAATTGTGATGTTGCACTTTTGGTCATTCTGCGATTTTTAGATATTTTTGTTTCATTCTTCATCTCTAATTCATATGTAGAGTCTTTATTTTAAATCAAGCAAGCATATTTTAAATTAAGCAAGTGCGCACTCTTAAGATCTAACACATTCAGGTGTGAAGGTGAAATGATTTTAATCCACAAGCAATGGGGTGTAAAAGTGATTTAGCATCTTCAAAGTGTGAATCAAGCTTAGCATGTTTACAATATTCAAATAGTGTGCAAAGGTATATTTAACTTACTAGTCTCTGGCCAGACAGCACCTCCAACAGAGCCAAAAGCTTCACCCCATCTTTGATGTCCTCAAAAAGGTCATTAACCTCTAGTGGTGGTTTATGCTGTAGGGGAGAAGACAGAACTTTAAAACAGAGAAACATAACATCATGAAAATTAGTTGTAATTAGAAATGGATCAGCATGTAGGAGCAATATGTTTACAGAACCAGTAGGATTGCATAGCTAATTCTTTAGTGTGAAGGGATATTGGTATTCTAGCCCATTAGCAGGGATGAGGAAAAACCAAATGCTGTTTGTGAGAAACAGGCTTGTTGGCAACAACCACAGAGCTTCCCTGCAGCTGAAAAGATGCTGCCTTTTGCTCATCTGTGGCTTACTGCCCAGTCCTGAGGCGATGGTATTCATTTAACCCGAACTGGATACTCTCTCCTGATATCATATCCACACATTTACAGTGCTACACAATCTCCATGTTGAGTGACAGAGCTGAAGCCTCCTGTATCGTACTGTATTACTATATGGGTAAACTAAACAGATGTGTATTTATTCAACAGTGTGAAGCTTTAATTAATAGGAAAGCTCATCCAGGGAATTCTGTTTGGCACTTTAAACAGGCCATTTCACAACTCAACATATTCCATGACAGGATGCAGTTGGCTGCCTATTTAGGGCAAAGCAGTGAGAAGAAGCAAGCGTCTGTCCTGTTATTCCATACAAGACCCATTAGTATTGTATAATTACACATACAGTTATGTGTTAAGTGTTATCAGTTACATTAACTAACAATATACACCTGCTATATTCATGTTAATCAGATTAATAGGAAAAAAAAGATAATCTGAGTTTCCAGTAATACTGCTAACATTCACAGTCACACAAAAATAGCCTCTGTGAATTGAAAATCACTCCCACCTTGGAAAACCGTCACATGAGACTTCCTATCAGTAGAAAAACAGTGAAAATCACTGGAATGGTGCTGAGTAATACAATATCAGAGGAAATGGAAACAAAGGCTGGAGGGAAAGTGTGACAACCAGAGGAAGTTCAAACTTAGTTAAACCCCACTTGTAAAAAATGTGAGAATGCCATTGAAACCAATATTAATCATTTATTAATGTGCACAAAACTATGACAGATCGCTGCAAGAAATCCTTTGTGCATATGAAAAGTACAGTAAATATTCCTGTGAAGTAAGCCAACCCCAGTCTGCAGCATCAACATGACTGGGAGTTTTTCATGATGGGGCTTATGCTACATTAGTCCTATTGGTATGCACAGTGAGTGAGCTCGGGTGCAGTGCATGAATAATGAAGAATAGACCAACAGAGCGACTCAACATTGGCCCACCACATAACTGAGATTCTTCTAAAGTTTAGAAGCCATGCTTTGAACTATTGTGGGCAGATTCCACTGCACAAAAGACCTCTCTGAACCAGATCTCTGCCAGGTTCCAGACTTAAACCCCAAATCTGTGATTTGTTTTACACTCTGCTGTGTCATCTGTGCTCACAGTTACATAAAGTTATATTCTGAATTTTAATAAATTCCGTAGGAGATGTTTTTGTCAATTTCTGATGGTTTACAGCTCAAAGGTTCATCTTTATGCTGTGTGCATAATCTAATAAAGCCTCTGCTATTTTAGGTTCACAGTGTGATGCATTACAGCATGTGAGCAAGTGTGGTTTTTTTGTTGTTGTTGTAATTTACATGCATGGACCTATGAAGCAGACAACTGCCTGCAGGGAGCTGTCCTCACCCTCATGCTCTCCATCTGCACACTGCATCACTGTCCCTGCCAATCCTGTCTACAAATACACACACTCACACACACACACAGAACATGAATAACAAAACACCCACACACAAACCAGCACAGTCATAGAAAGGGCAAAAAACACAATCACCAAACACACAACACATTCATACACGCAACGTACCAGTGTTTGAATAACTTCGATAAGCCCCCACATTCCCACACAAACACTTTCCACCAGCATTAAAGAAGCTCATGTAATGCCCCGAGTGAGATTCTCTAAAACAGAGCAGCAAAGATGCTTCTGAGCTCCATCGTGTTCGTGTCATCTTTGCAGCAACGCAACAAGCAGCAGTTTCTGCCATGACCTTTTCAGAGGTTCTCCTCTCAGAATAACAGAACAGGGAAATCACAGGAGGTACAGAGGGTGTGTTCCCCTCTGCATCATCAGCTCCAGGGAAACTATCGTGCACAAAACCTATTCCATCAACCACGATTTGATTTTGAAGAACAAGAAAAGAAGGAAAATGTCCTTAACAGCTAACTGTATAGTATAAATCCAATCATCTCGCTGCGGTGTTTTGGAGATTATTACTGCTGCATTGCAAAGCTCATATTGTCATCAGTCACTGACCAAAGAAAAGCTACATAATTGTGATGAGCAATTAAACACCATAAATGTCTCTGATGGAAAAGGTCAACATAGCATAGCTACCAACTTACTTGTGATGTAATTGCTCTGACAATTTGTTTAATGTGCGTCTGACAACCTTGTAAAATACCCCATTCTCTTACCCCTGTGAATGATGACCGATACCCAGGTGGTATGTAGGCAGTGGAGAGCATGGATGGGAATTCACACTTACCTTGGCTAAATGAGAATTGATCCATTTCGTAAAGGTCCTCTTCTGCACTGCCTCTTGCTCATCTGGAAGTAAAAGACACACAGTGCATGTCAGTACATGATAGACACCACATGCTCTGAGCGTACACTGTTGGGTCTAAGCATCACACTAGAGGAGCTGGTGATATTGATAGAGGACGCACAGTCAGCGTCCAGGAATAGACGCAACAGGGCTTGACAATCGAAGATTTAAGGTTTTTTTCACAAAGAATATGAATATGATACCACAGAAGCACAAAATGCATAAAATGTTATTCTGACTGTAAATTTTGTCCGTTATAGGCTTTCAAAGACTCTCCCAGCCATAATCCTCACACTATATAATTTCACACAACCACTGGGATGTTTGAGACCAGCCATGAAGCAAGCATGAAGTAACAAGTATGACTTGCAACGATTAGATGTGTGTAATGGTAATATCACAAGCTCCTGAGTGCTACTATGATAGATCAACCTCAAAAAGAGGTCAAATGAGGAGATTAGAGACTGAGTGAGGAGGAAATTTCAGCCGACACATCTTGCCCCTCTGTGCTCACTAATAACATGCGTGATTGTTTGGGTCACCCTCAGCCTTCTTTTGTGAGCTATTAATATATTCAGCCACAGTGTTTCATGCATTATGCAACACATAACACAAAACAAATGATTTCTTTGCTGTAGTGATGCTGTTGTGGCGACAAGGGCTGAATTCTAACACCTTGTCAGAGACGCCGGTAGGCTAGTGCTGCACAGCGTACAGAGTGGCCATTTTTAAACATCCACCCTTAGTTATATAGATAGGGGTCACGTGTTTCAAGAAGCAATGCACACGCTATACTGGGAGCAAAGACATCAAGTTAACCCACAGGCAAATGCTTCATCACTGCACAGGGGATGCCCACTGAAGCATACCACACACATACACACACACATGCAGCTCACATACAGCTGTTTGTGCACCATCATAACTAGTTCACATAGTAAGGATTCACCTACAAAACGGTAACATATGTTATGTCCCGTATTAGCTCCATAGGACCACACAGATGAGAGATGAAGGGTACTGCTGCCCTACTTACCACGTAGATACTGAAAAAATCCAGTCACCAGGTTTAAAGAAGTCTTCCTGACAGATACATCCTTGTAGTGAGCCATTCTACACCCCACTCTCTGGCTCTTTCCCTTTGCCTTTCATGAGTTCCAGCATACATAGAGATATGTGCAGAAATAAGATCCAGTGGAAAAACTGGGTTGAACACACACAGCTGTCCTTTCCCTTCTTTTTTTCCCAGCAGGAAGCAAAACAGATCTGGCTGCCTGGTTTCCCCGGTGAAAGCAAAAGAGCTGCTGGAGGCTGTGATGAAAACGTCCCCTCCTCCCTGACACTCTAACACACAGACACACTAATGCACACATGCACACAGGCACACACTCACACACACACACACACAGTCAACAGAGGGAGGAAGTCTAATAGATGATCAGGTGATTTACAATTCCATCCTTCCTTCTTCCCGTGTTTTTCCCAGCCAGAGGAGCCATGCCTGTGTGGATGTGCACAGCCCCCGCTGCACTGCCTCGCTGTATCATCGCACTGTCTGAGGCTGGAAAGAGATCAGCTACATGCATGGCTACACCAATCAGCTTGTGGGAGGTTGTGATGTCACAGCATTGGCTGCATTATCCCCATTTAAGCTTGGTTTCTGTGTGTGTGTGTGTGTGTGTGTGTGTCTATGGATCTGTGTTTGCCCATAAGATTTGTCTTATCATATATGAGATTGACAAATTTTTGCATAACACTGTCTAAAGCAAACATGCAAAAAATATAAAATCTGATGAAAAACATTTCTTTATAAAATTCTGTCTGTAAAATTAATTAAAGTCCCTGTAGACTTATTAATTCAATAGACTGCTGCACAAAGCTCACCATTGTTCAACATTTCTTAATAATTAATGCTGAGGCCATTGCATGACATCTACCACCTGCTCTCTCTCTCTCTCTCTCTCTCTCTCTCTCTCACACTGTCTATGCTATTGTGATGACAAAACAGACACACCCACCCCGGGATTCCCTTTGCATGCACCGCATCATGTAAAAGCTCTAAAGTATAGCTTTTTTCTCCTGTAAGACCTAGCAAAACCACTTCATTTCTGGCCAGTCATCTGTATTTTCTATTGGACTACTCCTCCACTCTTCTGAACATGGCACACAATAGTGAATAAGTATGGTTTTTGATAGCTTATCATCTCCTGCAGAAAAATCCCTTTATTCTTTTAAGACCACCGACATACTAAAAGCTTCTCTGATAAACTAAAAATAGACCTGTGCTTGTGATTCTATTATTACTGCTCCATAGACTGCTGGTGGAACTGGCCCAGAAAAGCTATTTAGGTAAAAATTTATTTATTTTTTTTTCCCTTTATTTAAAAAAACAGCAAAAGGTTAAAAGTAGCACCATTAAAACATTGTTGACAGCTGCATGCACTTTACAATTAGGGGGTTAGGGGTTAGCCTAACCCCCCCCTTTTAGAGATAATGTAATCAGTGCTTAGTCATTTATGACCAGCTGAGCCCTTAACAAAAACAAGTTACAAACACAAACTGGTCTGTCAATGAAGCCACATGATAAAAATACAAAATACTTAAAATTAATTATATGTAAGGCAACTTCAAATGTTTAATGTTGGAGATACTTATCTATTGTCCTTTTCACATCCAACCCCTTAGAAAAACAATTTTCAAGTTTTCATTTGTATGGACTTGTATGTTTTTCTTAACTTTTCAGAAATATATATTCATATCATATCCTTATCAGTAAAGCCTTTATTTGTCATAATCTATACTTTCAGTGTCGGGTCCAACTACGGAAAAACACTCTGCTGCAACAGAAGTCTTTGTTTCCACCAGAGACGACTAGGGCAAAAATCATTCAAAAACGCTACTGGCAAGACGACTACCAATACCTGAGTTTCATTACACCTGAAAACATTTTTGTATTTAACTAAATAAGACAAAATTCTCAAATGTTGAATGTTCTCTTAACACAACAGCAATACAACCAACAGCTGAATTACCTTTTTATGATCAACCTAAAACTAAACAATACATTTTTGACTTTGACCAAAGCTAAAAACCATAATCTGCTAAGGAGGGCCATAAGAAGTGGTTGAAAGCTGAATAAACACCTTACACATTTTGGAACTATCCGATTCAAAGCTAAATTAGCAACATTAATAATCTGACAAAGCATTTAGCACCAACACTGTTTCTCAGTGTCAGCCCAAGATGTCATAGCACTGGGGTCCTTTATGACACTAGATTAGCACAATGAGAACACCAACACATGAAAGTGGAAATTTTCCTGATATTCCAGCTGCTCAGCACTTTATCCTACAAGCTATTAAGGAGCTGTCCAGAGTCCTGAACTAAGTTAAGCAGTTCAACTCATGTTGGTCATGGTGGGACTCATTCAAATATGAAATATGAAAATCAAATATCACGTTGACATAAATATTCAGCTAATTCACCATGGCACCTGAAATTTAGCTCAGATACACCTTACTCTTGAAAATGTTTGATATCACCTTTGTTTCTACACCCTGACTGGAGTCCACCTGTTTCCAATTCAAGTGAATAGACATGATTTGGAAAGGGACACACCTGACTGTATAATGTCTCACAGCTGACAACACATAACCCAGCTAAGATGAGGTACAACTGCCTGCCGAAGTCAGGAGACAGGGTTGTGTTATGGCATAAACTGATCATAGAAAAATACTAAGATATCCTGAATAAAAACTTGGTCCAGGCTCAGTACCTCAGACTGAGCTATAGGTTCACTTTCCAACAGGACAATGATCTTCAGCACACAACCAAGACAACACAGGAGTACCCAAGGAGCCCGACTCCAACCTAATTGGACATCTCTGAAGAGACCTGAAAACTCTCCCAAACCTGACAGAGCTTTAGAAGATCTGCAGAGGATACCTAAGAATACTTCAGACCATCATTGCTAAAAATGTGCTCAAACTAAGCATTGAGTATTCAGTATGGATTGATTGAACAATGCTGAAAGCTTTGTTTAAAAAAAGAAAAATGGACGGGGTCTTAATGCTCTCTGACATACTAACTATAACAAGCATGAAATCGTTATGTAAAACAGCTCACCATCATTGAGTCATTATGTCTTGGTCAACTGACTTAATTAATTCTGATGTAGTACTAGTAGCTATGTGGCAATCAAAAGTGGATATTCCCAGCAACAATCGCCACACAGTGCATCAAACCACTGACACATCTACAATTCACAAGAGTAATGGAGTACTTAAGGTGATCTTACGACAGATGATAGCTTTGGCAATAGTGGATTGTGGGTGCTTGCCTTCATTGGCCTGTGTTGGTCATCTGGGAGCACTGTAAAAGCCCACTCACTCTGTTGTTTTTCCATTTAGTTGACAGCAGCCCTACTCTAGCTTTGACAGGCCGACAACAATTAGGCAGGAGAAGAAAGGATTCTGTGGCTGGACTCGAGCCAGTCCACTCCAAGATACAGGGGTTATCACTTACTGAATGGTTTCCCAACCCTCAAAACAAACAATATGATAAAATTTAACCCAAATATTCAAAAAACAAAAACAGAAATTACCAAAGGATCACGTGGAAGATATTAAGTTGTTTTGCTTCTGCAATACTAAGTATTTGAAATAGTGTGCAGCAGCTTGGCTTCGTGCAGAGAGGGAATTAAGGTCTGGGTTCAGGAAATCATATCAGTGTGATGGCTGTTGGGGCAGCTGTTACTGACACTGTGGAGTAGGAGCATCTCTTACAGCTGACAACATGCAAGCTTGTCTTTCTTTTGCTTGCTTTTTTACCAACCGTGATGAAACAGCTCCACCTTCTTGGTGAACATGAATTTCTAGCTATGGGTGTGCTCTGCCACGGCAGCTCTCAAACTTTTTAGCTTGTGACCTCTTACAGCAAGGGTGAGATCTTGTATTATTGGTCCCTACTGTGAAATAAATAAGAATATTCCAAGGACATACGATCTTTACAGATGACCAAATCAATTATTTGATTGGATTAATAATCACCTGTTTGATGATAAATAAAATTTTTTGTTATAATCCATTTTCATGCAATGATGCTATTCAACTTGTACTGGTTCAAGTCTCTAAAATGTGCTCTGCTCTGCTTTTACATCATATAAATCATTTAATTTATCTTTGTGTTTTGAATTGTTAGCCAAAAAATAATAGGAAGACATCACATAGCTGTGCTAGCTGTGCTTTTCTTTTTTCTTTTTTTTACACAATTCCGACATTAACTGATGAATAGAGAAAATAATTGTGTGTAGCAACCCAAATGATTTTCTATCGGCAGAGTCACTTGATTACTTATCACAGGAAGCAAATAGGCATGAGTAAACCGACATGAGATTTCAGAAATAATTAGTGGAAATCAGGGAAAGAATCTCAAAAGATATTGATTTAAAAAATAGGCTTTTATCAGTCATTATGTGGCATTAAATCATTTTCCCCCTTTTCTGGGTAGAAAGGTTTATGACATTGTCGGGCGTCACCGCAAACCTTTCACCAGCTGTGTTCCTTCACATCCTGTTTGACACACAGTCTCAACTAAAATGAAACCCACAGAAGCCCAGTCATAACGAGAGCAACATGCCTGTCATGCAACAGACATCAATTGTATCCTGAGGGCATGTAAGGCCACAAGTTGTTGCTACTCTGTCGTTGTATGGACCTGGAATAAACAGACATTTACTAGTTGAGAATAATGGCAGCAACACATTGCATCATTCACAAACATGACTTTTTAGCTTCTCAAATGATAAAAACATTGCACAAACGTGGTAGCGCTGACTACAACAGTCAAAACTATTATGATAATCTGAGAGTTTTCATATAGTTACAGATTGCTGGTGCCAATAAAATATCTACCCTGATGGACCTTTACTGAAGTGAGTGTGCTATAACCCTCACTACGGAAAGCTTTTAATGACAGGAAGCTGCAAAAACAGTATGACGACCTTGCCACTTGCCATCTTCAGAACCCCTAAAACTAATGCCATGAAAATGTCTTCCAGATGTGACCTGACACTAAATTTCACTTCCTGACATGGAACGTGCAGCACAGGTTGGCAATCAGATTATGAGATGTTCACTGTACAAGTGAGCTTTGCCCACAGGGTATAAGAGGTTTTCTAATTAGGTTAAAATAGAGCTCTTCCTGTTTTTCATGCTATCTTATAAGTATATTTAAAAAATTTTTCAGCAACAGTTAAAAGGGGTTTAGTTCATGTTTATAACTTAGAGTATGAAAAAGAGAAAACATCTACTTAAAAAGACTTAATTCACTATGAGTGGTTTTATATAGTTCTTCATGTCTGAACAAGTCTGGGACAGTATGAGGGCAACGATTAAATAGCATCCTAAAAACCGGGGTTTTTGGTAAAGACAAATTGCGTGACACTGTGCGTGTTAGGAAGTGAATAGAAGTGCTGCACACCGGAAACTAAGTCTCACTACAGCAGGAACTGGGCAACCTTGGCAAAACCACAGACAAATATTTCAAAACGGTAGCTATGGTAACAAGTTATAATGTGTAAAATATCCTCCACATCCAGAAATATATCTAAACTTAGCAGAAGCGGAACGCCAGAATAAACCAGACTTGCCAAGCAGTGGTAGTAATGCCCTTGAAACAAAAGGGGGACACCAGCAAAAAAGAGACTCCAGCGATCAATCCATTCTCTTACCAAGGGCAGAAAGGGTGTCAGGTTTTAGAGTTCTTCAGTGCATTGTCTGTGCATTCATGAAACTGCAGCTGTTGTGACTTAGTATGTCATGGCAAGAGTCAGAGCAGATAAATGTGTCTCATGCATCTTGAACTAGAAGAGGTAAATGGAGGATTAAGACTAGCATATTCCTTCAAAAAATTATACATGCGCAAAAAGTGATCTTTTTGTACTGCAGGATAACACGATGCACACCTCTCTAAAAAATATATTTACTAGTCTCAGAAAATCTTACATATATTGATGTGAAGACAAGCTTATCAGAGAGCTTTGAATCCTGTGTTGAGATCAGAAGTTTCACAACATCAACTAAATAAAACAAATCATGTTTGTACAAATAACTTCCTCAATTTTACAATGATGAACACTGAATTTCTTTTTACTTTATATTTTTATGTTTGGTGCTATCTCAGAAAATATAAATTCTATGACAAAAAAAGAATAAAAATTACATGATTGCTAAATCAAATTAGTTAAATGTGTGCTGATAGGGATAAAAGACCCCAAGAATGGGTTTAATATAATGTATCTGATCATTAGAAAATTCCCAAGAAATATCATTTTTGGGTCTTTGCCCGATTTACAAGAAAATGAAACCCTTGATTGGGAGCATGTGTTCCAGTAAAGAACAGCAATGAAGGGAAAAAGTTTACTCTAAACAACAAGTTTTCTAATTATATGCTAAAAAACTCCTATATAAGTGAGTCTGGGAGAGGATGTGCATGTAAACCTGAGTGTCTGAGCATCCTGACTTGCAGAAGCTGACAAACTTCAGATGGGCACACAGCCCAGGCATTGAATCAGCACAATATTACTGTGCAGCAGTGCTGGAGGAGAGAATGTTTTGTCCTTAAACCAACTGAGCCAAAGAATGACACTTACCCTGCAGTTTCTGCATCACATTAGCAATGTCCACAGACGCTCGGCCGAACTGCCTCGGGGACGCCATGTCGTCTCACCGCAGCTGTATGGCAAGGTCAGTTACTGATGCTGATGATCCTTCGCTAGAGTCCTGAGAGGTACATCCCTTCTGCCCCACCTTCTCTCTCTCTGTCTTTCTCTCTCTCTAATTTCACTGCAGGACCAGGTCCAATTGAAGCTCAGGTTTCATGCAGGGACAAGCAGGTTTACTATCCAATAGAAGCACTTCTTCCTCTCATTGCCTGCAAAAGAAGAGCACATTAAGAAGCTTTCAATTGAGGCTACACTTATTCTCAAGCACTTATTTTACAACACCTTTAGAACCAACAGCACTGTCAAGCTGCTTTTCTCATTTCTTAATGATTTTTTTTGTTGTTGTTTGGAACAAATACAGTTTTTAAATTTACAAGCTAAGAGTAATCGTTTTGACTGTCAGTGGCTGGTTATAATTTTTAGTTGTGAAATGAATTTGATACATGAGTTTGCTTTCATGTATAAAGAAGCACTACTTACTCTATCTCTAAGGCCAAAAAATGTTCTGCATTTTTAAAGGCTGGTGCAGCCCGCCCGTGAGGGAACAAGACATATCACAGTCAGAAGAGACATGTGTAAATAATGAAATTAACTACTGTCAAACATTGTCAATGGTTGAAAATTGAACCACTGTGGTTTTTCAATCATGAAAAATGAAATTATAATGAAATTATACAAAAGTTTGCTCCTATATTTCTCTCAAGGATGCTTTCAGGTACTAAAGAATGGGAAAAGTATACTATTTATGTCCAGCTGTGCATCTTTCATTTTCAATTTTCTATCAATAAATGCTTTGCTTAAATGACAAGTAAAATACATTTTACTGACTCAAGCATGAATGTTAACACATGCAAAGCATATTAATTTGAAACTGAGCTGCACAAAGACAAGCAGACATGAACATAGAGGCTCCTGTAGCACTAAAATGGTTAGCAGTTATAAATGTGCAAACTCAGAGACAGTTTAGCACTTTAAGACAAAGGGAAGTTAAACTGTGGAAGGAAAAATTTTTCTGAATGAGCTCGAGGTTAGCCACAAATTGCATTTATACACCTTTTTAGTTACATTCAAGCCTTCTTTGCAGATGTATTACCTCCATAAAGAGAAATAACTAAATTCCGTCAGACATTTGAACATTTGGATAGAAGCAGGTGGCTAATTAGCGCCAGTTGAAACAGGACAGGAAGTTACCAAAATACCACAATACCAAAGAAGAAGCGGCGCGACGGGTGTCAACGCCGGTGAAAGTGTCACAGTTAAAGCTGTAGGTGAGTCAGCAAGAGCTTGACAACAACACAAACATTTACACAAACAACACAAAGTTGGGTCCGAAGTGTCCTCTTACCGCTGAGAGACCGGCGGAGCATGAGCACTTCTCAGAGGAAGTGTCTGCGTCTGTTGCCTAGTTGCCAATGGCAACAGTAAAAATTAAACATGGCGGCGCCAAGCGAAGTTTGTGACCACATGTAGGAGGAAGAGGAGGAAGAGAGGAGGAGAAAGAGGAAGGGGAGGAGGAGGAGGAGGAGGAGGAAGAATAAGGGGGGAGGGGAGGAGGAGGAGGAGGAGGAGGATAAGGAGGAAGAGGGGGGGATGAGGAGGAGAGGAAGAGGATGAAGAGGAGGAGGAGGAGAGGAGGAGGAGGAAGAGGAGGGGGAGGAGGAGGAGAGGAGGAGGAGGAGGAGGAGGAAGAAGAAGAGGAGGAGGAGAAAGAGGAGGGGGAGGAGGAGGAGAGGAGGAGGAGGAGAGGAAGAGGAAGAGGAGGGGGAGGAGGAGGAGAGGAGGAGGAGGAAGAAGAAGAGGAGGAGGAGAAAGAGGAGGGGGAGGAGGAGAGGAGGAGGAGAGGAGGAAGGGGGGAGAAAGAGGGCGGAGGAGGAGGAGAGGAGGAAGAAGAGGAGTGAAAGATGGGGGGAGGGCTCCATTTCACATGTACAAATATATTAAAGAATAAAGATAATATAACCTCGCATCTTAAAATATAAATGTTTCATGCAGGTCCTGTTTGGTGGTGAGTGCTCAAAGTTGCGGTGCTTGAGCACCACCTGCTGGGCATGTTGTCTGACATGACTGGTCAAAACTTACCTCATATAAACCTTCAGTTTAATGCAGTTCTATTAACATGCATATATACGTCACTGTATGGAAAGAGAATAGTTGGCTGTTGAGCTGTAGAAAGCTGGTGTGTGTGTGTTATCAGCTTGAAAACTGAGGGGTCAAGAGTGAAGTGGGAACAGAGCAACAATTGAAGGAAATCCCCATTGAGCCTTAGAGCTTGATAACCTGCTGACTCTCCAGTGGATAGTTAAAGATTCATGGGTTAGTTTATCCAGAGCCTTCTCAGGACATGTGAAGAACACTGCTGAGACTTTTTGCGTCAGAGGAAGGGTTGTATTTTCAATGGGTTTAGTTTCTTTTAATCTAACCTTTAACCACAGTCATCCTAAGAGCCTGTGTAAAGGATTAAGAGTGTATGCTTTGTGCATAAGAACATGTATAACTTGCAGTGCTTTACAGAGTTGGTGCTAATAAAGTAATTGTTAAACAGTATTGATCCTTAGGAAATGATGCAAAAGGAAACAACCCTGCTTCCCAGTTTTGTGTGCCATACAGATAAGCAATGCACTTGCTAATTTTAAAGCCAGAAAGGGAAGGAAGCATGACAGCAAAGTTTCCGCCATGGCAAACACTGTAGGGGGGGCAAAGCTAAAAAGACTGTCTTGGAAAAAGCACAGTGTTCTTCCGTAAGTACAGACTCAGGGTGGAATCTAACTCCGGTTTATGGTGGAATAATGGCACACAATGAAACACATCCCCTTTTGGAAATACTAAAATCATTTAATCTTGGTGAGTGTATCTATATTTGTTACTCGTGAAAATAGAGGGAGCATTTCAAAAAGATGTAGCTTCTAATATGTAAGAGTAGCATATTGTATTGTGTGATAGTCGTTCAATTGATACAACAATTTTTATTTATGTGTAAAATTTTGTTTCACTTAAAAACTGGCTTCCAGAGAACTAGTGATACCTACATTTTCTCAGGCTGATAATGTGGATTTAAGTGGTGCATCAAAAAAAAAAAAAAAAAATCAGGAAAGGGTTTTGAAGAAGTATTCAATAGGGTCAAGGCCAAAATGTATTTCTGCTAGCTGTCTGCTGCTATAAACCACCCATAACAAACAGCTTGTCCTGCATGGGTTTGTTTAATATACTTACCCCAAGTTCAAAACCATCATTATGCTGCCCATATTTCAAAATATTTCCAGCAAACAGCTGTTAATTATTTTAAATCATCGGTTAATAGGTCTTTTATTAGTTCAAATTTAGGAATTGTAGGTTTGTTTTTTTTTCTTTTGTTTTATTCAATTTTAGTCTGTTTTGAATCTACTTAATTTTTATTCTTTTTAATGTGTGTGTTTCTTTCATATATTATCCTGATGTCTGTTTATGTCTTCAAGTCTGTGAAGCACTTTAAATAGCTTTTTTGCGCCAAAGTAAAACATTACAAATATAAACTTGCCTTGACATGCAAAAGACCATCAACAAAGGCAACGCAAATGATAAAAAACAGAATTATATTCAATGTGCCACACAATGATATGGTCAGTTTTTGCTTCAACGCAATGATACTAAATTGACTGCGAACCCACACAGCAGGAATGATGTAAGATTTTATGTAACATCGTGCTCAGTATAGCAGTGCTCAGATATAAATCAATAAAACAGAGCAAAAAAAGCCTAAATGGAATCAGGTACATGTGAGATCTACTTTGACATGTCACAGATTTTTTGTGCGTGTTGAAGAAGATATTATTTCAAACTGCAGACAGAGATGAAGCTACCATCTGGGGAAACAATCTTCATTATTTTTAAAACACAATGCACCCGGCATTTCAAAGCATTATTTTCATCTCAGGCAATACCCCTCAGCTGACTCTCTGCATTGATTTTTTTCTTTTCTTTTCTTCCAGGCGATATGATTCTAGCCTTCTGTTTATCTGTGCTTGTGGGCCTGCTGCTGGGTGCTTTGATATATGTTCTGTTGACCTGGGTATCCAGGCGCAGGGCCACCGCCAGGATCACCAGGCGCTCTAAAAAGAAATCTGGCACTTCACAATCAAATAACCCAATGAACGGCCAGCTGGGCCTTTACAGGAGCACTTTTCTCAGCGTCTACAGACAGCCCTCTTTGGAGCCAGTGGGCCCCCTGGGAAGTAAGCCCGGCGCAGAGACTTCCACCTTTCGGCCACTGCCCAAGAGAAGCAGGGCTGAGCTGGAGATGGCTGAGGACACCCAGGTCAGCATGTCTGAGGACACAGCAGCTTCGAACTCATCAGATTCAGCCTCACTTGTGCCAAACAAGAGACATTCCTTCTGGTTGGGAACAAATGGGCTCAAAGGATTCCTCCCCTCACAGACTCCCCCTCCTGCATACGACACTGTCATCCATGCATTTGAAGAGACTTGCACTTGAAACTGTCGGCGTAAACACAACGTGAACTGGAAAAAGAGGACATTCCAAGATTGCAGTGGATTTGCAGTGGACATGTTCTGTTTTTATAAGGAATATTTACCTCTGCATATTGAGTGATCACACCGTTTCTGCCACTTTTCAGTCTAAAGCTGAATAAGACACTAATACAGTCAACGAGCTTCAGCTTAGTCTAATATTATGAGATGTAAATTAGGGGTGCAACTGCCTAATCAAATAATTTACATATTATTCTCTCAATTAATAACATGTTTGTTTTCTCTATAGAAAAATGACATTCACAGATTCAAGTGTCCCAAAAATATTTTATTTACACTTACATAACAGCGAAAAGCAGAGAATCAGCACACTGGACTGTAACAAGCAAATGTTAAGTGAGTTTAAACCATCAACCAATTAATCAACTAATCATCACACAACTTAAGAGCATTTCATAACCCATTCTGCAGCCCAGCCATAGGGAGACAAAGGTCGTAAAGAGAGTTTGGGGTTAGATTTTGCACTGACTGGGTGAAAAATGTGTGTTTGATAGTTTCAATTATCTAATATCACAATAAAGAGCTGATGATCATGATTTGATGAGGAGTTTCTTTATTGGAAACAAGGGGGTCTAACCCAGCCAAAGGATAGTTGGAGGTGAAATGGAGGAGAAATCAGATCAAATCAGTTAGCTCATTAAGGATATTTAACACTGTAGGTTATAGCACATTCATCACATCAAGGCCCAGTGTCAAGAATGTCACTCATACTTACATTATAAAGATGGGGTGAGCCACTTGAGGTTGCCATTATGACAGAAACCCCCCTTTTAAGTGTGGGAATACATCTGGTATTGATGATATCAGCGCACTCTACCAGACTCCATATAAAAATGTTCTAAAATAAGGTTGCTCTACACATGCTTACCTTCAGTGGTTACTGACGGGCTTATCAGTTGTGTTTAGCTTGTCTGTCCGATGCAGACTTGGAGTTCGGGGGTGTGTTTTCCGGGTTACCTGCCTCATGGCAACCCGCTTTTAAAGCCACAACCCCAAAGTGCGCCAGCGGAGAAGCGCCTGGCAACACGGCCGCTCCGGATCAACGCGTTATTTCAGCGGTGTCAGGTACGTCCAGCTGCATCATGTTTGTCCATTTTAGCCTGGTTTGTTGTTTTGGGGGCGTTTGGGTGAAAGCACCTCTTTATTTATTTCCCACCTCTCGGCTGGCGGCTCTCGGCAGCACCGGCTCTTTCAGATTGCTGCATGCGGTCACGCGTAAGACGCCTCTGAATGAGAGATCATTTGACAGGATGTATAATGTGGTGAGGCTGACAATGGCTCTTTTACTTTGAGTTTATATGAATTCTGTGAGCCTGTGTGCAACTAAAGAGCACATTTATTTATTTATTTTAATCGCCTTTTATTCTTTTTTTTTTAGTGTGGATTTTAGTTATTGTCGGCTGCGTTGGAATAGGTGAAAGGTGTATTTCATGTTTAAAGAAAAGAAAAGAAAAGAAAGAAAATATGAGTTGATATCCTCACCAGGCTGCTGGTGTTTGACGTTAATAGGAACAGCGGACAGTATCAGTACCCATGGAGACTGCCTGTGCCCTGATCTCCAATGCAGTGTTGCTGTTGCATAGAGACTGAGAAAAACTGAATTTCAAGGTTGATGCACTGAATGACAACGCGGCTATTTTAAGCAAGAGCCACATATCTCTCCCTCCCCAGTCTCTCCTTTAGATTCCCTTACTTGTTGAATAACGGTGTTTTTGTATGCGTCTTTGTTTTCTTTATTTGCAACAGGATTGCACAACTCTCTCCAAAGCCACATCAGGGAGACATGGGATGGGCCACTGGCATCAAAGAAGCTCCACATCATTCTGTGGCAAACTCTGAAGTGCACTGCTGCTTGATTTAAATGCTTGAGTGTCGAGCTGGACAACACCTGGCTGTATGATGCATTTTACTTCCCCATAGATTGTACTGTAATTAGCAGGAGCAGAGCAGCCATTACACCTTCAGTGCAGCATCTGAATGGAAATATGGACACCTTCAATGGAGGAATTTTGACTCAACATGTCCAGGAACTATGAGGTATGTTGAGTTTAGTGTCAGAGACTGATATGATTGTGATTTTCCTGATTGCCAGACCATTTTCATAACAGATGGTTACGTTCTATATGATCCACTTGGCAGCCAAACATTGTTTGGACTTGGGTATGGGCTAGAGAGGAAGAAATGCAGTAGACCAGACGTGCATTTTATTTAGTGTAAATGTTCAAATAAAGAAACAGAACAGAAAGACAAGGAACACGCTGTACTCTCAGGCAGTGGAACAGCAATCCTAAAACAATTTAAGGGGAAATAAAAGGACAAAACTGTACATTTGTAAACCAAGGAAATGGAAAATTGAGCTAATTCTACTATTCTTGGTCTCAGAATTAACATGTGAGATGTTTCACACAATTTCTTTTTACTCTTTGTCTGAGGGAAGGAGAAGGCTGGAAAATCTGAGATCTACAGTAAGTAATCCAAATGAACATAGCCAAAGTATTTTTAACAGGAAAATCTGGCCTAAAAGGGAATGTACGGCATATTTTGACCGATAAACATAAATAAACATTTTCAGTTTTATTTTGTGATTTGTAAAGATGGAGAGACAGACTGTAGTGGTGATACCATGTTCAGAAAAATCCTGGAGCGGCTCCATAAACAGCGAATAATAGGACAGCAGCCAGAACACTATGAAACGCAGCCATGGTGATTTCGCTGGTGTTGAGGGCACATTTAGTGATTCACTCATACTAGCGTACAGTCTGTTCACTTAAGTGTAAGTCATTAGGATGGATAATCTCAGAGAAAGAGCCCATGCGCTCCAGCTTTTGGCCACTAGTTTGTAAATTAACTGTGTCAGATATGAGCCAGGATAATACATTAGTGTGTATCTGTGCAGTCAGGTGTATCCAGAGTCATTGGTAAGTAATTTGCTTTGGTAATTTTTCTCTCTAACATTGAACTTTTCATCTTTTAATGCTAGACCTGCCCTGCTTGTGTAACTGTGGTTGTGTCAGGGTAACCAATCATTTGTCGAGACTATAGTCTCCCCATTCAGTCAGTGTGTTAGCTGTTTTGGACCTTCTAATAATCGAATTGCTGCAGCAGAAAATGGTACCTGGACATGTCAAGGAATTTGCATATAAATAACAGAAAAGACGCAACACAACCAACAATGAAATCAATAGAGTCCATGTACAGGTTCCCATTTGTTGTCGTAGTTGAACTTTCACTGTCATCACATGATCTTCAAAATGGAGGTTCACCCAGGTGTCAGAAAACCGAAGATGTTTAAAGCCCTCTTTTTCTTAGCACTGATTTCTCATCCATGCTGGCTTGAAACGTGAGATTCAAGTTAATTCTTGACCTTTGGTACAAAAAAAAAAAAACAACAACAGAAAAAACCACATTGCACAGACAATCTCAGCACAAAGTCCATGTAGTAGCTGTTCCTATGAGCTTATGGTCGTATCACACCATCTTCCTCAGCTGAGAGGGAGATGGTGTGATCTGAAGTCAAGAATGAACTCGCAGTCTCAACTATTTCATGTTTTGCTTTATTGTACTTCTTCTCATGATGTTATTCCCCGTTGTTGCTAATGGATTCCCTACCTGAGTAACCACAGCCCAGCTTCCTGCTGACCATGACAACAGCCAGCGGTGTACATCCCAAAATGTCCTGAGCATCACTGAAAAGCCAGTTTTTAAGTAAAAGTAGGATCACAGACTGACACAAACTGAAAATGTACATTATCCAGTTTTATTATAAGGTCAAACGAGGCACCTACAGCAGCTTCGTCTCACCTCTTCCTCTGCTTTGCTCACCAGCCTGGTCACTCAGTAGGGATGTTGGCTGCCGTGGAACATGGTCCCATCCTCTGCAGCGACTCCAACATCCTATGCCTCTCGTGGAAAGGCCGGGTCCCCAAGAGCGAGAAGGACAAGCCGGTGTGTCGGAGACGGTACTATGAGGAGGGCTGGCTCGCGACAGGGAACGGGAGAGGAGTTGTTGGGGTTACGTTTACATCAAGTCACTGCAGGAGGGACAGAAGCACACCACAGAGAATCAATTTTAACCTGCGAGGACACAACAGCGAGGTGTGGTCTTCACTTTAGACTTTATCAATGAAGTCAGTGGAGAGAATGATAGAGTTAAATTTATGAAAAAGCAATTCAGCAAAGGACATTGTTGTTTTTCTCTCCTAAGTCCTTCCCTGCCCACTCAGACAACTATGTAGCAAGACTGACACGTTTATATCTAATTACACTTATACAGAATCTTCCATGCTGATCTAAAAATTGATAGTCATCAATCAAGAATAACGCATATAAAGTGAGAGAGATCTTAAATAGACATGCAGCCATCAGTGTCACTAATTGAATGTAGATATGACAGTAGAAAAACTGTGGAAGTTAACATATAAAAAACTGGCACATAAAACAACCAGATGGGAAAAAAACAAATCTGAAAATGTGTACAGCATCTAATGCATCCAGGAGCTGCATGTCCATGTTACGATGTCTGCATATGCATCATAATCTGCTGTTATTTTTATTATTATTAGAACATTTATTTCTGGGTTGAAATTGTTAATTTTATGCGGACTGTTCCTCCAGCTGTATTGCATAAAACCACATTCAGCCTAAAATGCTTTTTTAGCATTATGCTCACACTGGATATTAATCGTGACTGCTCCTCTCAGCAGACATCCACCTGTGCTTGTGAAAAATAGTAACAGTCAGTGTTTTGGGCCTTCGTAGGTTGTCTTAGTGCGCTGGAATGAACCCTTCCAGAAGCTGGCCACCTGTGATATGGAGGGAGGTATTTTTGTGTGGATCCAGTATGAAGGAAGATGGTCAGTGGAGTTAGTGAACGACAGAGGAGCCCAGGTGAACAAAGAGAGCCCTAGAATATACAAGTAAAACTGATGCAAAAATGTATTCACACATGCTGCAAAAAAATTATTACAAGACAAGACAAAATCAAAACTGTATTTTCACATATATAACTGAACGCTTTGCATGAACGTGAACTTTTTTTTTCTCCAGGTGAGTGACTTCACTTGGTCACATGATGGCACTCAAGCCCTCATCGCATACAGGGATGGCTTTGTGTTGGTTGGCTCAGTTAGCGGACAAAGACACTGGTCATCTGAGATTAACCTGGAGAGTCAAATCACCTGTGGCATCTGGACACCCGATGATCAGCAGGTACATATCATCCTTCTGAACAAATTACTGTTTATTTGTCCTCCTGAAACATAAAAAAATATCTGTAACAAAATACACCAAACATTTTCCCCAGCTGTCACTTAGTGCTAACACTGTCATTAAAAGATTAAACTACATAATGAGCTTTTTTTTTTTTTTTTTTTTTTTTTGGCAGCTATTTTAGGCCAAGCACTTGACGTTACTGAGCTTATTCATCTTGTCATCTGTTAAAGTTTGATGTACAACGCCCCCTCAGGTCCTGTTTGGCACAGCAGATGGTCAGGTGATAGTGATGGACTGTCATGGACGGATGCTCGCCCACGTTCTGTTACACGAGTCTGATGGAATTGTGAGCATGTCCTGGAACTGCCCTGACTTCCTGGTTGAGGACAGCACAGAGAGTGACACTGACTCTGATGACAATATTCTGCCTTTAGGTACACCCACCCCCATTACCCAATGGTGACTGTGAGGATAATCGAATAATCTTCAATTCATTTTTGTTTTTTCTTCTAAGTGCGGAGAGTGAAGCCTTTGCTGACAGTCACCTTCTTATCAGGAGATATCAGTCTAATGAACAACTATGATGACCTTTCTCCTGCTATAATTCGCTCAGGGCTGAAAGGTAAAAAAACCATACCTGATCCATGTATCACTGATATTTATACGCCTGCTCATTAATAGACCATTGATCATATGACCTCTGTACTTCCCTCCGCAGATGTAGAGGCCCAGTGGTGCTCGCAGGGAGATCTGCTGGCTGTGGCCGGCATGGAACGACATGGCCTTCCTGCAGGCTCTGCCTGTGCATCCCTCATGAGGAACGCCCTTGTTAAGTTCTATAATGTTCAGGGGGAACATATCTACACTTTGGAAACACCGGCACAGGTTAGTCCCATGTAAACTGGGAGGGGGTGGTCCAGTAGATGTATCTTGGGTTAGTGTGATGGTATCTCATTTCCTTCTAATTTTTGAGTCAGATTTTTGCCAGTTCTCTAACCCTTATTTCTACCTCAAAAGTACTTCACAATCACGCGCTAAAATAAAAGTGTAAATAAACAGGAGAGATAAACAGAAGGTCGGAGAGATGAGTGCAACGCCTTTCTGAGATTTGAGAGCCCAGTGTTGGAAACTGTAGTAAGTCTTTTTTTTTTTTTTGAATGGCTGTTTTTCAGAGGCCCATCACCACCATCTGTTGGGGTCATAGAGACTCACGTCTGTTTCTTGCTTGTGGGCCGGCGCTGTATGTGGTGCGTGTGGAGCATAGGGTGGCCAGTCTCCAACTCTTATGCCAGCAGGGCATCGCCAGTGCTCTGCGAGAGGAGAAAGATGTGGGAAAACTGAACATGCCGTCGCTGCTTTGCTCTTATGTTACCACTGCTTTCATACCCACCATCAAGGTGCATTAATCTCTGCTTGCTTCAACAGTTTTAGACAAGATCTTACCAACTTCACTGCACTGTGATAATGCAAAACTGCTGACAATGACATGTTTTCATTTGAGTGTCCAGAAATCTTACAGCCTTTTCTTCTTTTTGTTGTAGCCCCCGATCCCTGACCCCAACAACATCCGCGACTTTGTGAGCTATCCCACAGCTGGGAATGAGAGGCTCCACTGCACCATGAAGCGTGCAGAGGACAGCCCAGAAGCAGGCGGACCCTGCTACACTCTCTACCTGGAATATTTAGGAGGGCTGGTGCCTATTCTCAAAGGAAGACGCATCAGCAAACTCCGGCCCGAATTTGTCATAATGGATCCAAAAACAGACAGCAAAGCAGGTGAAGTTTGGACCGTTACTTCTTTAGAGAACAACATATTTTCTAATGTTTTCATGGATGGTATTATTTCGGTTGAAATAACATATAAAAGCATAGTATACATTATCTCAATTCTAGCCAGGGACCTATGTTGCGTAAACCGTTGTGCTGATTTCCAATAAAAAGTCCAAATTCCTACAACAATGATAATCGTTGAATAATAAATTAAGACTTCACATTTAAATGTAATCGACACTAAATTTTAAAGTAAAATGAGGTGAGCAAAAAAATTTACATAAATACATAAAGGTAGCCAGGAGAGACAAATATTCTGTTTAAATTAAAAAAGAAAAAACACGCAAATACCAGAACAGAATAACATATTTTTATCCTGCTTTTTCAAATCCTTAGAAAAACCTCTCCACACAAACGGTAACGGTGAAAACAGTATCAGTCTACCTCTCAAGAAGATAGTGAGTATGTATATTTGCTAAGAAACTCTTTAAATGAGGTAAGAAGGATTGTGAGCTGTTGAAATAGTGTTGGTGTGCACAGGTGAAGTAATCAGAGAATATCAGTAGACTCTAGCAAACCCTGATGCTGCCTAAAGGTCAGGCAGCTTGTTCCTGGCAATCCTGAAATTAAATCTGTGCCTGGTTCATCTCTTTAAACCTGTTCTCCAATTTTGAATAACACATTCATGCTGTGTGCGGATCATTCACCTTGAGTAAGAACAAATACAGACTCTGGTCATCTCTGATGTAACATGGTCTGAGGCCTGATGCTGGAATAGTCTGTGTTATGACCTGGCTGCACTGGGGCTGCTTCAGGCCTGCGGTCCCATCGAACATTTACTTTGCTTTCAGTGTTCTGTGACACGTCACCACCATGTTAGCATATATGAAGAATCAGTGTTACTATTTGGGGTTTTCTTTTTCTTTTTCTAGAGGAGGTGTGTGTGAACCCCATGATCTCATACACTGACAGCTGTAACTGCTCTGACTCCAGCGACATTGAGCTGAGCGACGAGTGGGTTGGCAAGAAGTCACCAAAGTTATCCCGAGGAAACAGGTCACCTACACGCTACATGTCAGAACTGCTGCAGAGCTGTTTGCACACATTTTACTTCAGAATTGTACTTTATTTATTTTGACACTGGAATAAAACAGATAGGCCATTTAAGTGAATTTTTGAGGTACAAGTAACAGAAGCAGAGTACTGAAGGAGGGTTCCAGCTAAACTCCCACCCGACCAGAACACCCTATATACACCCACTCAAAACAAAAAATCCCATAAAAGAACAACACACTCATACCCAGGCACTAAATAAGTTAGTAATAAATACATAAATAAATAAAGGGAAAAGAAGAGGGGGGTAGTGGGGGTAGTGCTCAGTTAGACATTTTCAGCATCAATACTTAGGGAGTCTACGTAGTTTAAGAAAGGTTGCCATGTCTCCTAGAATGTGCTTGAGGAACCCTTGAGGGAGAACCTTATCTTCTCCAGGGTGATGCATTGCACCATTTCATGGATCCATTTATTGTGAGTAGGAGGGGAGGCATGGGTCTATTTAAGGAGGATGAGCCTTCCAGCTTGTAAGGAAAAAAATTCAATAACGTGCTTCGAGGATTTAGACATGCCATGCGTGGGGGAGATGCTGAAGGGGAACACAAGGGGCTCAGGGTTTATGGTTCGGCCTATAGGTCACTGATTGTTTTGAATATTGCAGACCAGTGTTCCAATGGTCTTGGATTTTATTGTTTCTCAGACTTTGGTAGTTGTTATTGGCACACCCAAGCTGGAGGAGAGAGTTTCTTCAACCTGTGGGTATATTGGCAAATCAAAGGGGGTTGGGGCCCTCATTGGTGAGCGCATCAGTCTCAGATTTGTATAGTTTAGAATAATGATCAAGGAAACTGTTACTAATTTCAGTGGGGTCAGTTGTGATGGGACTGGATGGTTTCAGGATTTTGGGTATGAGCCTAGATGCCGCACTGCCCATGCTTGGTAAGCAAGCAGTTTACCCACTTTGTCTCCCTGTGGGAAGAATACTTGTTCAGTATGTAGTAGATGCGTCTCCATTTTGACTTTTAGTAACAAATTGTTTTGTGGTTGAAGTGATAATCGTTGTTTGCACACATTTGACTGATGCTCATATTTCTAAGGGAAAGTTTACCTGTTTGTCTCAAAGGATGAACATGGACTCGAGAAAATCTCCCAAATTATCACGCGCCAATCAGGAAGGCCAACGGTCACCACGGTTACCAACCAAGAAGCCTCCTGTCCGATCTCCCAGCCTGACGCGTCGAGAGTTTTCCATGGATGGGATAACAGAGGTATGATATGTTATACAGACAGTACATAGTAACTGTGTTAGTATTTTGTCTTCTCAATCAAACCTTAAATAGTATTAAATATAATTATTAATAATACGATCATAATGTTAAAGTGTCATCGGCTAAACATCAGAAAAAGAAATACTCAAATTTTTCTCTTACCTAATTTATTTATTTAAATGTTAATATAAATGTCAAAACCAAAACAACAAAAACGTTTTGTGATTCGCATTTTTTATTGATTTTCTCTGTTTCACAGCACAACTATCTTGCTCAAGTCACATCCAACATTTGGGGGACAAAGTTCAAAATTGTTGGACTGGCTTCGTTCCTTCCTGCTAATCTCGGTGCAGGTAGATGTCAAACAGACTCACACATAAACATCACACTGAAAACTGTCACTGTAACTGTCTTCTCTGTTGCAGTTATCTATAAAACCAGTTTACTTCATCTGCAACCGAGGCAGATGACGATCTACCTTCCAGAAGTGCGAAAGATCTCTCATGACTTTATGAGCCTGCCTGTGTTCAACCCCAACGTGTTCAGTGAGGATGAGGATGACCTACCAGGTGAGACTCTCATATGTTCACTGACCTTTCACTGTATTCTGCGCTTCACTTACATACATCTCCTCTGTGTTTTTTTTTGTTTTTTTTTAAGTGATGGGGCCATCTGGAGTTGCAGGAGACAATCCTCCCTGTACAGTCAACATTCCCATCGCTCCCATCCACAGCCCGGCTCAGGCCATGTCCCCGACTCAGAGTATTGGCCTGGTTCAGTCTCTGCTGGCCAATCAGAATATTCAACTTGATGTCCTGACCAATCCAACCGCCACTGCGGCGGCAGCAGCTGCAGCAGCAGCAGCTTCTGTCCCTGTCAACGATCATGGCCAGGATGCAGTTGGGACACCATACCCAGTGCCAACTAGATACTCCAACCCAGGTCAAGTTATCTTTAATGGGCTGGAGATGGGCCCTCTGCTCCCTGGTACCCTCCCACCCCCACCTCCACCTCACCACCTGCCACCGCAGCCTCACCCGCAGCGGTCCCACTCACAGCCGCCTCGCCAACAGCAGTTGAAACAGTCACAGCAGATGCAAACACAGCAGCAGCAGAAAATGCATCATCATCAACAACAGCAGCAGCAGCAGCAACACCATCATCA
The DNA here is from genome assembly GCA_034769265.1 of Remorina albescens. Lineage (NCBI taxonomy): Eukaryota > Metazoa > Chordata > Actinopteri > Carangiformes > Echeneidae > Remorina > Remorina albescens. The sequence goes on from CM068488.1 coordinate 4,761,134, forward strand.
GTCACAGTCGCAGCAGCAGCAGCAACAGCAATTACAGCAGCAACATCAACAACTACAGCAGCTGCACCATCAGCAGCAGGCCCTACAGCAGCAGCAGCAGCAGCATCAGCACCAGCAACACCAGGTTCAGCAACACCAACAGATGCAACAGACTCAACAGCACGTGACAACCCAACAACTACAGCACCAACAGCAGATCCAGCAACAGCAGCAACAGATGCAGCTGCAGCACGAACAGATGCAGCAACAGCAGCAACAGATGCAGCAGCAGCAGCAGCAGATTCGGCAACAGATTCAGGAGATGAGGCAGCAGCAGCAGCAGCTCCAACAGCAGCACCAACAGATCCAGCAGCAACATCAGCAGATGCAGAGGCAGCACCAGCAGATGCAGCAGCAGCTGAAGATGCAGATGTCACTGCCTCCGCCTCCATCTGGCTACCCAACCATTTCCTTACAACAGCTTCATCTTCTGCCTCAAATTCCTCCTCCTTCCACCGAGCCGGGGCTGGACAGGGGCGACCACGGACACACCTTGAAGCCAAGTGCGCCACGGACTTTACCCCCTTCCTTCAATGACACTGATGGGTCTGTGGAGATTCAGATGAGGAAGGTGAATCCTCCTCCTCCATATCCAGGCACTGTAGTGTCGGCGGCTGCGGCCGCAGCCTCAGCTGCCGCTACGCCACAGACTCTTGTCACAAACTGTGACAGCCCAAGTGTCCTGGCACCTGACCCCTGTTTGAAGAAGGATGACTTCTTGCTTCACCCCGTCACAATACAGTACCCAACACCTCTGGGGTATGAAAGGATCACGACCTTTGACAGCAGTGGCAATGTGGAGGAGGTTTGCCGGCCACGCAGGCGCCTCATTCGCAACCAAAATGCGTATGCTGTGCATGGCATTGGAGGCTCAGCCACACTCAAAGTCACCTCCTCTGAGAGTAAAAAAATCCAGCTTCCATACAGCTCAGCAACACTGAGTCGTCTCTCCGTCCCTCGTTACTCAATACCAAGCGGAGACCCTCCTCCTTACCCAGATCCAGCCAATCAGGTAACAGCCACGCTTCCACCTCCCCAAAAAATCGATAGCAGTCTGATCCATGCTACTCTACGTCGTGACCGCAGGGATGTGGGACTTAAGGTGCCGCAGTTGATGGAAAACTCAAGAACCTTACCCACCAAAGCTAAAATGAACAGTGCATTAGCCGTTACCTACCAGCAGAGGGTACCCACGGCGTTGTACACCTGCACTCAGTGCAGCAGCAACAGCTCCAGCACCAGTGTCAGCCTCTCCGGAGGAGGAACCACAAGTAGTGGCATTGCAGGTGGCACAGTGGTGAGGCAGGACTTCCCTCCAGGAAAAGGTGCACATCACAGTACGATTATTGTGCACTCCAAAAGTGCCTCCCCCATGGCCTCCCAGTCCTCCTACAGTCTGCTGGGAGCCGTGGATAACAGTCGGGACAGAACAGTGTATGTTAACTCTGCCTTCACTGAGGATGAGACTTTAAATCAGCAGTGTCACCTTGAGAAATCTGTGCGCCAGCTGACCCTTGGTGATGTCAGTTTGACGGTGAAACGCCCTCCACCTTACCAGTGGGACACCTCCACGACAGAGGAGTTCTGGCTCACTCCAGAGCAAACGATGTTAGCTCCCCCACCAGGGCCACACAAACCTCCTCCGCTCATCATCAGTCAAGCTCAGCACTTGGACATGACCCGGCTTCCTTTTGTCCTCACGACTAAAACGCCAACCAGCCCGAGCACGAGCACCCTCACTTTCCCATCAGGTTACCAGATTTCACTGTCCCCTTTTCCCCCAGGTGTGGGCCACAGTGGACCCCCACTTCAGACCTTACAGAACCCTCCACCACAGTGCTCTCCAAACGAGGTGGTTGCTCCAGTCCCCTTTACTCAACAGGATGCCAGTTTGGTGTTGCCCCCAGGTTACCCTCCGAATCTTGCAAACCTGGCCTGCTGCCCCCTCCCTCCGATGTATCCTGGAGCCAGCTCATGTGCCGGACTCCAGCTGCACCCTGTCAACCTACATCCCTGGAACCCTTACCCCTGCCCACCACCACCAATGCAAGACCCCCCAGCACCTCCCCTCCCTACCAAAACTCATCAGATTTTAGAGAAACCAATTCTCTCCCCACCTCCCCCAACTGCACTGCCTCCACCGCCTCCTCTCCCCCCTCCTCCTCCACCTACTGAGCTACCACCATCCAAAAATGCCACAGAGGATCTAACAGAATCTGCAAACAACTTCCCAGAGCCATCGTCCCTAAATGAAAGCCCTGTGCCACAAGAGTCAGAGCGCTTCAGCAAGAAGAGCCGGAAAAGACTGGACAGCAGAGCTGAGGAGGCCAACATGCCCACCGTCTCTGAGGGCAAGTCCAGGAAGGAAGGCCGGGCGCTCTCTGACTTCAACACGCTCATTTCCAGCCCAAGGCTTGGCAGCCGAGAGAAGAAGAAGCCCAAAGGGCAGAGAGAGCAGCTCAATAAAACCAAGAAGATGAGCAGGACCACAAATGAGTTCCAGGATAGTTCAGAGAGCGAGCCGGAGCTGTTCATTAGTGGCGACGAGCTCATGAACCAGAACCAGAGCAGCAAGAAGAGCTGGAAGAACAAGCGAAGCCTTCGTATGGCCAATGAGCTGGAGGAGATTAAATGCCGCAAGGCAAATGAACGAGAGGACCGAAGTTTGGGCAGCCAGGGATTTGTCTATGTTATGGCCAATAAACAGCCTCTGTGGAATGAAGCCACGCAGGTCTACCAGCTGGACTTTGGTGGACGAGTCACACAAGAGTCAGCAAAGAACTTCCAGATAGAGCTGGATGGTAGACAGGTAATGTGATAAGAAATCTCCTTTCAGAGCTGAAATCATTTGTAGATTCATTTTCTACCATTTTGTATCAAATATCAAACATTTGCTGGTTTCAGGTGTTCAAATATGCTTTTCTGTTTTATTTTGAATATCAGCATTAAAATATCTCACTCTAAAAGCATGATCTTAATTTTACTTTGTTTTCTGACATTTAATAACATCCAAGAGAAAAATGAAAAGATAATAATGATTTGCACCCTTGGATTAATCAATTGAAATTGTTGACATGCTGGTGATGAAGTGTTTTCTGAGATGTTTGCTTCTTTGCTTCTGTGCAGGTGATGCAGTTTGGGCGAATAGATGGGAATGCTTACATCTTGGATTTCCAGTATCCTTTCTCAGCAGTGCAGGCATTTGCTGTTGCCTTGGCCAATGTGACTCAGAGGCTGAAGTGAAAACCTTGTTTTAGACTAGTTCCAAAGCAGCCACAGCGGTACTGTTGTCCGCCCCTCACTGTGGCTGTGCGTGGATGGAAAATGTCGTCGTACTGGCGGCTCTGGTTTAGAAGATTAAGATATAAGTCATGTTTGGACATGCAGATAATTTACAGCCGCTTGTTGAGGCCAAAGTCAGTCAAGGTCAGTGTTGAGGAAAACTATACAAGTTAATACATAATTTCTCGTTCATATTTTGAATGAATTAAATATTTTATTCATTATTTAAATGTTATTTATTAGAATAAAAAAAATTCTGCCAGCCATTAATTCATTGGCTACAAAAATGTAGAGTATATATTGAAATTAATTTATTTTAAAAGCAGTTTGGAGGTTTAGGCCATCTGTGGTGCCAAAGACATCTCCTGACTCTTTAAACCGTGACTGATTAATCGTGATGTATAACAAATCTCTCACTATATAATTTACATTGATGGCATTTACAAAAAATAGACACAGCAATTATCTTGAGGTACAGCAACATTCAAAATTGTCACTAAGCCATACCATGTCTGATACAAACGGCGTACTATTTTAATTCAGTAATTGCATAAATAAGTAAATGCGTGTTAAACTTATTATTTCAGTATATTTTTTGTATTGCTATTCTTCATTCAATTCTTTTTTCTGTTGAACATGCATTAGAAGAAAATATTGATAGATTATATTAATTTTGTAAGTGCAACATGAAGAGCTGCGTAAAATGAACCATACTTTGTGTATTTTCTATCCATGTTGGTTCTATGAAGTGGTGCAATGAATATAATAAATCATATTCCTTTGGCCACCATACTGCGAATCATTAGCCATACAATCTGATGGTGTGTTAATTTGTTTCTACTCCCTTCATAATGGCTGAAAGTGTTGGTAATGGTCTAAAGTGAGTTTATGTGTGCCAAATGTCTTTGGCTGGAAGTCTGTCAGTGGGGCAAATAGTGCAAAGTGATGTTGTGATGCTCTCATTCCCAAACAGTAAAACCTGCGCACAATGAAGATTGAGATCCTCGAGTCACGTCTCACTCGGCTGGCTCTGTGTTGTTTCCATTGGGTGTTTTTTGATGCTACTCAAAAACTGCATTTGAATGTGAATTACAGTAGTTTGCCTCGTTGGAAATAAGTGCTGCTTTAGATAGATAGAGCTTGTGTGCAGTAATGCTACCTACCTAGAACTGATGTTGTACTTAAAATATAATGCTGCTTGCACTGTGTATTTATGAATTGACCTAACATCATTATATGCTTAGAAAAATGTGCTTATATGTTGCTACTTTCAGTAATTTTGTACATCACTTTTTCTTCAACATGGTACCAAGAATATTTTGATGTTACGCTCGTAGAAAAAAAAAAAAAAAAAAGAGAACAATAAACTTGCAAAGGTATTAAGTACAACATATTCATAAAATTTACTGTTAGTAGTAGGAGTGAAATTCATTTAGATTTGGTGCTAATGTATAAAGAAACAAATGCTGAAAATTCAGGACATTTCTCGCACGTTATCAGAAGGTTATTTTAAAGAAAATATTTTGACAGAGGCAACAGAAGCTTTAGCACGCAGAGTTTTTGTTTAAGAGCTTTTCATCCAATGCAGCTTCAGAGAATTCAGCGACAGTGTGTGCCAATTATCAGCAATACTGCCTAAAATTAGTCGATTGCCTGATTTCTTTTTTTTTCTTTCTCTCTCTTATTTTGTGAAGGAAAACAAATATGATATGACCATAAGTTTACGAGGACCTGTAGGCTGGACAAAATCTAATAAACTCTATTGTTCCAAATGTTTTTGTTATGTTTCATTTCCCGTTTGTCTCTTTTACCTTCTAACACAATGTCAGTGATCCCTGATGCCCCAACACAGGCTTCCTCCTTCAGCCTGAACTCAGGGCAGTAGTGGTTAAAAGGTCATCAGAGGGAAGCAGAACCTGATTTTAGTAGAAAGGTTCAACCTGAAAACAGTACACATTTTACCTGGGAATCACATGCTTATAAATATATATATATATGAATCCGTGTTGTATAATATATAATAAATATAGTACAAATGAGTGGATTTCTAATGTATAAAATAAGGAAATGCATAAATGTTGCATTGTATGTGTTTTTGATTCATATGCATCAGTTGTAATTAAAAAAGAGCTGTTTTGCTTTGCTTATTGTGATAATATATATATATATATGTGTGTGTGTGTGTGTGTGTGTGTGTGTGTGTGTGTGTGTGTGTGTGTGATGAGCACGACTGTTTGTGAGTTTCGTTGCGATGTGTCCGCCGGAAGTTGCTCTTTTATTTTGAAGGCAGCGAAAGAAAGTGACAATAAGTGTTTAGACGCTCGACATTGTTGAGGAAATACACAACGTGAGCGGCTCCGTCTGCGGATCGTGGCAGCCACCCAGAAGCTGTTTGTGCTGTTTTCCGGCTCCATCCTGTTGTTATGTCTGAATGGATCCGCAGTCTGACCTCCAGCAGACAGGTTGGTACCGATTTTAATACACGTGGCCTGATGACAACAGCCACTTAAAGTGAGTTATGAATTAAGCTTTGACCTATTTTTCTTTTTCTTCTACAGCCACTGCCATTTTTAATTTGACATTGTTTTATTAATTTCCATTTGTGTTTTTTTTTGTTTTTGTATTATTTTTTATCAGATGGCAGCACTCCTGCTGAATCAACAGATGCCCCCACCAGAATGACAAGACGGCAGATCCTCACATTAATATCAATGGCCTCTGTCAACTTCAGCTCAATGATCTGCTACTCAATATTAGGCCCTTTTTTCCCCAATGAGGTAAGACAAAGACAACTTGTCCGTCACAGGACACAAGGGGAAGGGGGGGTCAAAGGTCAGAGGTTCCTGACCATCAGATATCAGCAGCCTCTTGTGGACCTCCTATTCTGCAACTTTGTTGGCAAAAGATTAGCTGATATAATATTTCTTTATTTACATCCTCGCTGGCTGTTGTTTGTCTTCACTTTGTACATTGGTTGTGTTTCATTTTCTCATATCAAATAGAGTATAAGGTTCACTTGAGGCTGTTGACAAAGTTATCGCAGCCATTTGTTATGTGGCATTAGCATTTAGTTGTCCTGTTTATGGAGGACTTGAGTCTCTTTCTGTTGTTGTAGACAAAATTACAAACAGATTTCATCAAAATATAACAAAGAGGCTGGAAAAAACAAGACAAAAGAAAAATCTGTGCTAAGATATGCTGCATATTGTTGCCACTGTTGACTGAATGCTAACTTAAAGTAGAATAAAGTCATAGCTAATATTTGTGAATATGCTTGTTTAGTGGATATTTTGAATGACTGCCGGGGAAATATGAGCCACATCAACTGAATGGCAGGATCGAGGTTGTAAAATTAAAACAAGATGGTTGTGTCAGACTGGTATGATGAGCCCATTGTTTGTTGTGCAGTGACAGATATTAAGAATGAAACAGTGTTGCCCAGCTCCCGGCAGTTTCCCCTCAGTGGGATAAGTGAGTAATCATGTGTAGACATTAGAGAGTTTCCCTGAAGGCTGGTGAATAACTGTCCTACTTATTGGGGAGAAGGTCATAGGTAAAGACTGATTTAAAGTCACATGACATGACATAGCTCAGATGAAACATTTAACATTCATTTTTAAAAACATCTGAGCATTCATTTCAGCTTTTCCAAATATGTGGCTCATTGTCTGGGTCACTTTTCACTTCACAACCTGCAGGATGAGAGATTTTAGAATTTATGTTTAAGGGATACTGTGAGATGATCATTAAGACACTGACTAAATGTTGCTGTGCAGGCAGTGAAGAAAGGAGCCAGTCAGACTGTCATTGGGCTCATATTTGGCTGCTATGCTCTCTGCAATTTAATTGGCTCACTGATAATGGGAAAATATGTGAGTATGGCCATTATTTCTTATTAGATCTCATTATGGGGATGTGCTACATGAGCATAACTGGCTTTCATCCTCTGTCACCGTATCAGATTGTCCAAATTGGTGCGAAGTTCATGCTGGTTACAGGATTGTTTGTGTCGTCATGCTGCACCATTCTGTTTGGGTAAGTATGCAAATGGTCTCAGGACTTTGTACATTTAATTGCTATTTTTGGCGGTTTCCTCTATTTTTGCTGATGCTATGATCAGGGAAAATACATTTGGTGATCGAGGTCACTTGTCAACCGTAACTAATGGCTCTAACCATATTACAATTAAATGCTATTAAAAATTATGCAATTAATTTTCACCATTTATCAAATACTTCCCATTATTCCCATTAACAGCTGTTGATTGACTTCATTAGTTTACGTGCCAAAGCTGTATCATGTCGCAGTAAATACTCACCCCTAAAGAGCACAGAATCTCTATTAGCAGATGAAAATAGTCTCAGCTGTACACAATTCACTGCAAAAACTTAGATGCAGTTTGAAAAATAAAATAATAGATTCCTGACCCATTTTCCAAGATAATTGTCCTCATCAGGAGCGAACAGGTTTAAAGCGGAGTGCCACAGACAGTGTGGGGTCGTTTAAAAGAAATAAGAATAAAGCGCAACTGGGTTTAATGGGGACAAGTAAGGATTTGTGATTCGACCTGGTCAAAAACAAAACTCTGAGGGAACAGCGTCTCTACTGAGGATTTGATTCAGTCTTTGTGTCGCAGACTACTTGACCGTGTTCCTGGGGGACCGGCCTTCATCACCCTGTGCTTTCTAGTGAGGTCCATGGACGCTGTGGGCTTTGCTGCGGCAATGACCTCCTCTTTTGCCATTGTAGCAGAAACATTCCCAAACAATGTGGCGGCTGTCCTGGTGAGTGCAGACATCCTCTTGTCTTCCTGGCATGTTGTTTTGACGTTAGCATCGTGAGCAAACAAAAAAAGCATTATAGTGAGTTGTATGTGCCATTTCCTCGGGTGATTAAAAATCCCATTAACAGCTGTGTCTATGTTGTGTATTACTCATGTGAATTCTTATTTAAACGTGCCTCATTTCTCTCTCTTTAGGGTAGTTTAGAGATTTTCACAGGACTTGGTCTTATTATCGGGCCACCAGTGGGAGGATGGTTTTATCAGTCATTTGGATATGAAGTCCCTTTTATGGTTCTCGGATGTTTGCTCTTGATTATGATTCCTGTCAACATTTGCATCTTGCCAACTATAGGTAGCCCTTAAGTGATTTCTGGACATCGTTTGTACATTTTTTAGGATCTTTTTCTCCCTAATTATAGCTGTTTATCGTGCTTCTCTCCACACAGAGGCAGACCCCTCCAAGGACTCATTCTTCCGGCTCCTCACCAATGTGCAAGTAGTCCTCATTTGCTATGTGATATTCTCTCTCAGCTCAGGTCTGGGCTTCCTGGACGCCACCTTGTCCCTGTTTGCTATCGAGATGGTAATTTCTGACTCTTTTGTAAAGCCAGCTTGCTTTAGGCACAAACTTTTTTCGTGCATCGTGTGAATGAGTGTTTTCGCCTCCTGCACCTGCAGTTTAATCTCTCACCTGGCTATGTGGGACTCATCATGGTCGGTCTGTCGTTACCGTACTGTCTCTCCTCGCCGCTGATCGGCTATATCACCGACAAATATCCTGTGAGTGTGAACTCAACATGATTAGATATGGACAAATGTTTTATTGTTGTACGCCTGTCATTCTGAGCATAAACAACGTCCTGTGGGTGTTTTGGCTTTCGCCAGGTCACTAGGAAATGGTTCTTGCTGACAGGAGCTCTTACCACAGCTGTTGGGTTCTGCCTGCTCGGTCCCGTTCCTTTCCTGCACATCCGAAGGTGAGTATGTGATAAAGGTTGAAAGTCATCAACGCTCTGCTTTCTCCGTTGACTCTCCTGTTGTTGGATTTATCAGGATGAGGGAGGATGCGTTAATGTTGAGCAGTTATGTGAGCTGAACTCCCAAAACAAAAAAGCTAGTAGTGGATTTCAGGAGGTCCAGGTTCATCAGGACAGAGAAGGTGTTACACTTTCTTTCTTTACATTACACTTTCTATAGTTTACCTTTTCATGTTACAGATTATATGTTGTGGGTGTTTGTAGAGACATCTGTGCTTCTTCTTCTTTTTTTTTTTTTTTAACTGGGTGGAACAAAACAATTTCCCTACAGGGATCAACACCTCTGTTGTGTTAGTTATTTGATTTTTTTTCTGCTTCCATATGTCTGTAGTCAGCTGTGGTTGCTGGTCCTCATGCTTTGTGTAATTGGGTTTTCTCTGGGCATGATGGTAATCCCCACGTTCCCTGAGATCATCACATGTGCATAGTGAGTATCTTCACATGTTGTGCACCTACACTCATGACCTCCATTTTTTTCTCCAAGACAAAGCACACCCTTTAAAATGTTATCCTCAATTCATTGCAGTGACCAAGGATATGAAGAAGGAATAAGCACTCTTGGAATGGTGTCAGGGCTGTTTTGTGCAGTTTGGTCCTCGGGGTGAGAAACAAACATTGGATAAACTGCATCTAAAAGAGCTCAGTTGATAATGGAATAGATATGAAACCATTCATGGTTACTAATCCCTAATTTAATTTAGTACCTTTTCATTTATATGTTATGATTTTCATCTTATTATTTATTTATTTTTTATTTTTAGGATGTTTTATGGCCCAACAGTGGGTGGTCTTATCACTCAACATCTGAATTTTGAGTGGGCAGCTGGAGTCCAAGGGGGCCTGGTATTTTTTGGTGTAAGTAATTGTTCTTTTGCATGACGGTCCATGCGGGAAAAGGACGTAATAAACTCTGAGAAAAACGATGTGCATTTTCACTTCCTGTCATTTGACTTTAAAATTTCACCAAGTCACCAAGAACAAATTTTCCCGGTCGTATGTCAGTGATTGCGGTCTTGTGGCTTATTTTCAGGGCTGTGGCACAGACGGCACAATATTGTGAAATGTGTTACTTGATTTGCATATAATCTTTTATGAGGATGAATACATGTGTTTCCAAGCGTGGGGATGTTCAGAGCTTTAAGACTTGAGGAAGATTGATAGAGAAAGAACTGTTTGATAGTTGTTTCTCAGCATATAATCTCCTGACTCTCAATGACCCCTCTGTCCTCAGGCCCTCCTGCTTGCTTTGTATTATTTCTGTCATCGATCACAACGAAGGTAAGTATTAATCTTAAATTACACATGACGTTATACTTAGACGCCCCATATACTTATTAATACTGTAGAGTATGTTGAAGAATGTTAAAAGTTAATTTGTGCAGTTTCCAGGAAGGGCGCTGAATGTTGAACTGAACTGTTGCTTTTATGATTCTTAAAGTGTGCGAGACGATAGGAGACAAAGAGATGAAAACACTCCTCTGCTGAATGAATGAAAACCTCAGAAGCACGAGAAAGGACTGCATACTAACCAAAACAAGGTCTTACAGAAGGCAGCCGTCTTCATCTTAATCAAATTGTTGCTTTTATTATCATTAATTCCTCGATAACTCCTAATTTAGAAAACCTTGTGCTGCAGGGATTGTAATTTTTATGAGGTTATGGGTCATGCTGTCAATTTTCATGTGCTAATTTTGTTTCGTGACTTAGAAGTGTATTTGTAATGGATACTGCCTGACAGCCTTGAAACAAGGCAGAGTAACGGTAAACTGCTGACTTTGACATTGGCACATTGTCAGATTATCATCTCGTATTTGATACAATCTTTTAATTGTGCTTTGGAAGAATGTAACATAATAAACTGGAAATCACACTTTTGAAGCACAGTTCACAAACTAAATGAGCCCTTTGTTGTGAAGCTCGGTTCTGTTAATGATCTTAGCTTTCTACATCCCATGATCGGATTTCAAGTTGACCCAACACATGACGAGAACTTAATTTAATTGAATAAACGTAGAATACCATACATATATGTATATATTGCTTTTCATACTAGTGAAAAATGTGACTTTGCAAATGTAATATATAGAAAGAGAAGCAACTTTTAGAAATTAATAGTTTGTGGCTTTATAGTTTTGGGGAAACAGCATGATGTAAAACTTAATCTCTTCGGGGCTAAAAAAGGGTGCTAATGTACAATATTACAGTAATTTCTCAAATTGTCAGTAAAAATTCAATTATCAACATTATTACATACTTTTGACAAGATAGTGAATTACTTTACATAGATAAATAATTAAAAATTTTGAAATGTACAAAATGTCTCTTAATAGTAAAATTTTTGATGATGTGACAATTTTACAAAGTAATGCAGCATTTCACTGACGTGTCTGTATGAGACAACAGTACAGAATATAAACATGCTGACTGTAAATAGTAAAAAATGCAGAAACATGCAAATTTTAACACTGCATTGTTACTTTTGATTACAAAAATGTCTTTTTCTATTAAAAAGAACAAGAAAGATAAAAGTTGAAAACAATTGTGTCTGAGTTTAAGTATCAGGTTCAAAGGCACTGTTAGTCTGGCCTGTGGGTCTCTTTGGGAGGGGCCTCTGTGTGGATCTGCCTCTTCTCCTGCTGCTTGTTGACCCCGAAGCATCTGCATCTGACAATGTGGCCTGAGAGGTGAGTGCAGGGACTCCTGGCTTCTTCACCTTCTTTTTCCTTCGAACTCTGTAAACAAACCAGGAAGGTGATCATTAGCGTTTGGCCACATGCAGTGTTCAGTTCCAGTAAAGTAAGACACTTACCTGTCATTAGTCAACTCAGGATCGGTATCAGACAGGGTGGGCTCAGAAAGAAACCTAAGTTCCCCAGAAGAACTGATTGCAGCTGAGACCTTAAAAAAGTAAGGAGGAAAAACAAAAAATGAAGCCAGGAGGAGGAAGTTTAAGACCACAGAGACACCTTCAGAAACTCTTTGCAGATACTGGGTTGCGATACAAAGTGATGAAAAAAGTAACTCAAGCTTTCAGGCCTGTAGCTCGTCCTTGGTGGCCAAAAGACAGATGGAAGTAAAGTATTGCTTTGCAAAACCATGAGTAAGATGACCTGTGACTGAAAGGGGAATAAGTACCTCCCTGCCCTCCCCCCATTTAGAGCCACAACCGGTTTCACTTTGTCATATGTTGGAGGAGAAAAAACCCAAGACAGACATCACTGTGTCAGTCTAACCACATACCCTTGTTGGTGTTGACCTCTCAACAGCCTCCTCAGACATGGCTGCATGTGCCTCTACGGGCTGAGTAACCTCTTCACTGTAATCCCCTGAAACAATGCAAGAAACTCAGCTGTAGATGTTTTACATACATTATTCGAAAGGCATCTATCTACCACAAGAACATAGAATCCACTCACTCTGATCTGCTACATAAGAAGCAAGAAAATATCCCTGCTGTCCGTTGACCAGTCGCCCAAACCACCAGTTCTCATTGTCTTTGTACAGCACCTGGATGACATCACCGCGGCTTAAGGTCAGTTCGTCAGACCGATTAGCTCTATAGTCGTAAAGTGAGACCACCTAGAAGAGGAACACAAGAGGTGGAGGTACTGAACAGAGAACTGAGCTCATGGCTACAGAGAATATTTACATTTGTAATGATACTTACTACTTGTTGAACAGTGTGAGACTCTGTGTCCACGTGCACACCTGAGGAAATGTGGTCAGGAAGTGTCTGATGGAGAAAAAAGGCCTCTGTTTAAATCTGATAGAAACAACTATCAGTGCAGTAAAGTTCAACTGCATGAAATTCAGATCACAAAGAAAAGAAAAAAAGACCAACACAATTGGTACTAAATGAGGACCTTACCGCCTGCAGCCTGAAAGCTGAAGCTCCTTTTAGACGCTGACCAACTGGACTGAACCTCTCTGTAATTACAAGAAAACAAATAACAACAAAGACAATGCATAAATATTTCAACACAATCCACCGACCTGTGCTTACAGAAGTCACTTACGGATACAGATCAACATTACAAGAGGTCCATCTCTTTCTCTGTGTATGGTGTACATGCTTATGAGGCAAAACTTTAAACCACAATGCTGGAAGTGTTTGGTCTCCGTCACCCCATGCTACATTCAGCTATAATCTCTGAAAATATTTGACCTCATTGGTCAGAGATCTGCAGTAAAGACCTTCTTCGGTTATAGAAATCACTGTGAGATTAATTCAACAAGCCACTGACGACTTTGGGTGCTCAGAGCTGCCTGAGGGATAAGCTGCTGCGCCAGACCACCAGAGAGCTGCAGCTTGGAGTGCGGCGATAAGAGAGAGGGTGGTAGCAACGAGGTATTTAATCCCATCTGAAGAGAAAAGAGCAGGACTTCAGTTTCATATTAATTTATTTCATTTCGAAACAGCAGCCATTTAACAGCTATTATTTCCCTATACACAATAGGCATGCAATTCTCCGGGTCAGCTAAAAGAAGGCAATTTGAAGGTGAGGTCTTTTCTTTGGGTTCTTTTTCTCGCGTTTTGGGTTGCGTCACTGTCTATGACCTAAATAAAGACCAAGTAAATGAAGGTTTGTTAATGTACTACTCAACAAGATACTCACAGCGCCAATATCTGATGCCAAGCTCCTTCCTGTTTGTGTCATCCCTGTTTGGTCTGCAAAACACAAACATGGGCCATCACTATTGTACAAACACAGATGAATCCTCATGTACAGTACAATGCTATAATATTCGGTACCTGCTTCATAAATGTATCGAGGAGTTGAGGACCATTGATGTGGTTCCTGGAAATATTTTGAAAGGATGAGTTTTTGTGAATATTCTTCTTTCAAACTCTAATAAAAATTTAAATACTTCATTTCAAAGTATATTTGAGACTAAGAACAGATGAGTATTTACAAGTACTGAATCCAGTTGTTCCTTCACACACTGCATTTTCATTGCAAGTCTTGTTGTTTGGGCGAGCTGATCCATGGCTTCAGTAGCTGATCTGTCCCATAACACTGGGGGATCAGGTGTGTTTCTGATGGTTTTGGTGTCAATGGAACCCGATCTGCTTGCTGCTTTTAAACTGTGCACCTCCAGCTGGGACACTGTATGGAACAATAAGATATAAATGAACCTCAGTCTTCTGTATTTCATTGACTTGACTCAAATAGTTTATTTCACTAAAAGACTTAATAAGTTCCTTTAAGATATTCAGGTTTGAAGAAAAAAATGTTTTGTCAGGTGTTTTCACAAACCCTTGCGGTCGTACAGGTACACATGAACAGGCTGACTCTGACTGAAGGCACAGAAAGCCACCATGTTCTCATGTGGGTGGAACGACACACCGTGGAGAGCAGTGGGGTAACAAAGCTCAGAGTAAACCGCAACTTGGTCACCTGGGGAGACAAAACAAAACAGCAAACAGCTGACACCATGTAGAATACTACCAAAAACATAATGAGGCAACTAGCTTATTTATGAGAAAGGAAAAACAAACATGATCCTCACCTGTGTCTGTATTCCAGACATACGCCATCCCATCCTCACTACCAGAGAAGATGAAGTTCCCACAGGGTGTAAATGTGCTATAAATCCTCTCCCTGTAGTTTGTGGCTCCTGTGTACTTCTTTACAGCCAAACTGAAAGAAGTTATTTATGAAGTTAAATAAAGATAGACGAGAATAAAAGTAAATAAATAGAATAAAAATAGATATCTACATTTAAACTGGAAACAAGTGGTATATGGTCTATTCACATATCAACTAATGGTTCATATATACATATTTTTTAAAATATTATTTTCTTTGCTTTATCAGTTATTTACTGAAATTACATTCTCAAGTCCATCATCCTCAGGATACTGTCTTTTGCATGGATGAGCAGGCACCGCCCGTTTGGATGGAGCTGCAGCATGTTTATAGGAATACCACTGAGATCGCTCTCATCAATTTTCTGCCAAAAGAAAAAACGCAGCATTTCAAATTACAGCACAAGTTTTGGGGTATCTGTACTGTAAATATTGAATGAATGTGTAGTGCATAAGATGTACTGCATATCAAAAATCACCTTCTCTATACACCAGCGATGACATGACTGTTGCTGCCTGCTCTCATTTACTGATGTTTTCCACACAATGATGAGGCCTGCATTGTCTGCAGAGAACATCCTCCTCCCTAATTACAACAAGACAGACATAAAGGTTTGAATGATTTGAATGAACAATTATCTTTAACACAATATATAACACATTCAGAGATACTATGTTTACATTTTATGTCTCACATGTAATAGAGCCTATCTATAATAATGTTTTCATACTGTTATCAAGTGAGTTTATACATCATTCACCAAAAAGAAAACAATGACATTCACCTTAAATTATAAGAGCAAACATTTTGAATGAGGGTCCTCAAATATTATACAAGGTGAGAGGGTGGAGACCAAAAAGGGCTAACACATACAGACAGAGTACCATGAATTCCATACCTTCAGAGTCAAAACAAATTGTGTTGATGAAAGTGTTGTGACCCTCAAACTCCTGCAGCAGCTGGCCATTCACATCATCAGCATCAAGCTTCCAAACGCGCACTAGACTGTCGAAGCCCCCAGTCAGCACCAGGTTCTGGGCTGTGGGGTGGTACTGGGCACAGTAGACAAAGGATGGATGAGGCAGCACCTTCTGGGCCGTTCCCTGAAGCCTCTCCACATTCCACTCTCTGAAGCAAAGGAGGAGGTTGAAAAATAATTGATTACTGGAAATGTTATTTAAACAAAAAAACATTTAACCAAAAGTTTTGAATGAGAGACAGCAGCACAAAACATGCTGTGTCACTGGTATATCAGAGTACAGTCCATTACACATGAGTAGAGCAAGTGCTCCCCCTAAAGGTGCTATACAAAATTGCCAGTGGATGACCAGCAGATGACACTATTTAATTCCCTCTTCATTCATGATGTTTATTGTTTCATTTGATCAAAAAAATGTACCTGACAGTTCCATCGGAGGAGGCAGACAAAAGCGTCCGGTCATCTCGGGACCAGCAGAGGTCATAGACTATTTTAAGATGACCACTGAAGGCAGCCAAAACCTTGCCAGAAGGAATTTCATACACTGAAACAGTAGAAGAGTGACAGTTTTTTAGTTCACGGTATATTTATGTATGCTTTGAAGTCACTCATTCTCCTGGTAATCCCTGCCGCTGTTTATGATGACTGTATATAAACAAGTTAATTAACAGGCAATTCATGCTGAAGAGTCAGGAGTAGCATCAGCAGGGGATTGGGGGGGGTGTTTTACACAGACAGTGTTGCCTTACCTACAACAGGGAAAGCATCTCTGTCAGCACATGCGGCAGCCAGTATTGTCCCAGCATGAGAGAAGAGCACTGTGAAACAGCCCATCTGACCACCACGAAATGCCAGCATGGGCTTGTTAGGAATCCGACAAACCTGTAACAGAAAAACCCCAGTAAGCCTTGTGCAGTCAACTGTGTTTGAGCAGAGTCCATATTAGAGCAAAGTGGGACAGGATATGCAAATATGTCTGAGGTTATTTCAGTCTACTAGCACCGGATATAGTACATGGAGTTTGACAAAGGGAAGTACTAGTGTGCAAAGAATTCCACTTTATTATCCAGGCTGCTGATTTACAGATTTAATACAGGTTAAACCGGTCTCCAACAATAACTTGTAATACTTAAGCAGAGTGGTTTATAATTCTCAGAAAATGACCAAATCATAACTATGGTTAACTCTAGCAATTCATATCATGCATCAGTAAAAGAAGTCTATTTTGAGACATTTCAACTATGACACTAACCTGACCAGGCAGCCTGCTCCATCTAAACGCTGACGGCTTGCTGTCTAGAGGCTGTGACAGACTTCTCTTGGTGACCTCGTTCTGCAGTTCACTGTAGGATGTGCTGCCTCTCTCCTCCTGCAGTGCCATCATGGAGCGCATACAAGGGTCCACCTGCAAAAATCCATCTCAGCTACAACATCTTACTGAATTCACCAGGGGCTTTATCAACGGTATTACATATTTAGATATTTATTTCGATAGACAAAGAAATAATCAATAGTTGTTATAAAAAACAGCTTACTTACATGCTCGGGGAGTTTAATGCCTTTCACTGTAACATAAAGTGTGGATGCATATTTGCTTCGCGGATACTTCCTGCACCAGTCCACAACCTCGATTGTTTTAGGTTGTCTCTTTGACCGAAGTGGGGGAATGAAGAGCTGGAGACGAAGTTTACTGTCAATGTTAAGCACACCATTTGTGCCAACAAGCTGGGGAGAAATACAAAAAAAGGTTAAAATATTGGCAATTAAAACGAAATTAATATGGTCTCTAAAAGCCAAATAGAATACCTTGAGGAATGCCCATGCAATCTTTCTGAATCCTCGTTCATGCTTGTCTGCATCAGCATTGGCTCTTGCTTCCTCCATGGTCATGAAGTCCAGGATCTGGACATTCAAACATTCGAATCAGTAACATTTACTGTCAGCTACACCAACATTAGCCAAATATTTTAAAATGAAATGTGTCTTACTTCAAAGAAAAGTATGACTCTGGGGCTTTCATCATTTTGTTCAACAAAGTAACCAAAACGTTCATTGAAGATGATCTGTTCCTGCCACTCTGGGATGATTGATTTGTTTTTCTTGAAGTCATATGGTTGAGTCATGATGGGGAGAATGTGGTCGACTTTCTCTTGCTCATAAAATGAGGACACAGGCCGATGGCTGGATGCATTGCAAGGGAAAGAGAAAAACTGAAAAAAACTAGACAGATTGTCTAGTTTTTACCAAAACACAAATAACTGTCACACCAATGTTTCTAGCTATGAGAAAGTATCCAAACAATGACTGTCATGTTCAACAGAAGCAGTTTGAATCACAAAAAACTAATGTGAAAACATAATTTAAATGCATGAAAACTGGTTCTGACAGGGTCCATTCTTACCAGTCTTCTTTCTTCACATACTGTCCAGTGATTTCATCAACAACATGGATCTTCACCATAGGGTGTGCGATCAACAGGCCCGTTTTGAGGCAATCTGTTCTGTGAACATACACTCCCAGTACAAGGCTATCATCAAATGTTGGTTTCGGGGCCACTTCTGCTTCAGTTTCACTCTGTTCTTTGACAACTGCAAATGGGAAAATGAAATAACATCAATTTCTTCAACATCATGCACTCACACTGTAATTTATTTTCTGACAATTGACATCCACTTACTATGCTTTTTCTTCTTTTTTTTCTTCTTTCCCTTGGATTCCGTTTCGTTTTCCACATCAGCATCCTGACCTGTACCTTCATCTTGATCCCTAGTGGAACAGAAAGTAGTCCATAATATTTCAGTATCTAATAAACTGTACTATGTACCATTTTTGCTAAAAGTAAAAGAACAAAGTAAATCAAAAAAATTGTATACACACCCATAATCTGCCTCTGTAACTACAGATTTTAACTTCTTCTTTTTCTTCTTTCCAACATCATTATTTAATGTGACATTTTGGGAAACAGTACTTTCTTCATCGGTCTTAATTCTTGTCTTCTTTGGAGTCCTATCTTCCTCCTGCGCAATCTGTTGCTGGTATTCATGCAGAAGCTTGTCATCAGCATCCTCTACCTGGCTCTCCTCTCCTTTGCTTTTCCCTTTCTTAATTTTTCGCACCCGTTCCTTTGCACCACCTACATCATCTGACTCAAAATCAACCTCAGACTTGGCAGCATCTGTATCTTTCTGGATGTCACTTGCGGTGTCCTCAGGTAGAGGAAGGGATGGAAGGTCCCGCTTACTCTTCCTCTTCACTTTTGATGTTTGAATCTCCTCTTGGTTTTTACTGTTGTTGACATTAACCTTTTCTGCTATTTCCCTCTCTCTCCTTTTGTTCTTAGTGTAGCGAGGGCTGCCCTGTTCAGGGCGATAAGTGTTCTGGAGGATGGTCTCATCATCCTCTGTGTCCTTCTCAAGGTTCAAATTCTTTTTTAGATTCTGAAGCTGGAAGTAGGGAAATCACAGAGCAAAGAAATGTCTAAGTAGATAATGACAAAATGGACTGAATCCACCAAGAGGATACTGAAATTGATTTGAAACATTTTGCATTACTGTATGTTATCTTCAATCAATCAAAATTGGGTGTAATGTTTCCCACCACTGAATGCAAAATAACAAATACATGAACACATACCACGATGGTTTCTTGAGTTTCAGTGTTTTTCTTCTTCGATTTTTTCTTCTCTGTTTCAGTATATTTCTTGAACACTTCATTGAATCGTTCCCGGGTCTTTGCCCGGTCTTCTCTCTCACCTGCAAAAAAAGGTTATAAGGAAAGCGTGTATGGGCTGGTTGTGTTGGGATTGCTACATGTTCAAATTAAACTCACCTGCTGGCATCCTCAGACACCGTGATGTCTTTCATTCCGAGTGCAAAAAGAAGTGGAGTCTAGGAAGGAAGTTTTCATCCTAAAAATAAAAACGCAGACGTTGCAGAACAAAATCTCTGCTGGATGATCCTATAACGGTTTGTATCGATTCCACATTATTAGCTTCCAGCTGGTTTAACTGTGTAATGGATGTTTTAAATAGGATGAAAGCAATGGAATAAACCAGCTCCGCATTTCTTTTTTGTTGTTTGAAAGAACATATTTCAGCTCATGTTTACACAGAAATATCAGCAAACGCAACCGTTGGCTAGAATGTTAGCTACTTTAGCTAGCTTGCTAAATGCTAACATTAGCTGAGTGGCGTTGTTAAGTTGACATGTTTTGTTCAGCGAGATTTACATTTTAAAAAAACTGTCTAATTCTAAATTAAACCAAAGTCAACACAACTAACAATGACTCAGTTAGGGGTAAACTCCGTAGATCTACCCCGCACTGTTATCATCCAACTTCGCCGACGGACGCTGCGACGGTTTCCAAGTCAACCACAGCCAGGGGACACGTGAGGGCGGAGCGTCAATACCGTCTCCATGACGTGACACAAAAACAACAAATCCACCAATGATATTGAAGGCGTAAGTCAAGTCGTCATCACGTAAGAGCCGCACGGCAAAACAATCTCACGTTCGTTACCATGGAACCCAAAAATAAGTGAAACTCACATCCCAGTTAATTAAAAGAATATAATCTATAGATGATATTATAGGTGGTTAATACTGATGTAAAACTGCATCAGCAGTATTTTCCTGCTGTGAACACCAACGGTGGAGTTGTTCAGTGTACAGACTCCAAGCTCAGCGATTAAAATCATAGTATTCGTGAGACGATTAAACGGGGCAGAAGAGAAAAAAAGATATAAAGTTATTTTCTGCAAATCAGTTTGACATCAGGTCTCATACTTAAAAAAACCATCTCGTTGTCAAAAAATAAGCACCCACTGTCTCAATCTTAATGTCTAGTTTAGGAGTTTCATATGTTGAATTAAATACATTTGTTCTCGTCCAAAAAGTAAATGTTCTTAATGATTTAACAACACTATAATTAACCTAATATGTGGGAAAATGCTAAAAATAAAGTAAAATGATTTGTAATGTAAAACAACGCTTAACTTTTTATTTGAGACTTTGGAAAGTATTTGAATGAACGTCATGTGCTTTGACAAACGGAAGTGCCGGGATGAACCACGGTCACGTGACGGCTGAGTGGGCGTGTCCCTGCACAGGTGTTTCGTGGGACAGGTAGGTGCCAAAACTTTGTGTGCAGGATGCAGCCATGGCTTCTGCTCTCTGCGGCAACTGCTCCAGACTTCTCAGAGAATTTACTGCTCGTTTGAGGAAAGCCTGCAAAGAATTTGGACGAAAAATAAGAGAGGTTTTCAGAGAGATTTCCCAGTGCACCTGCTTTAGGAATACACCTGAGGGCAGATCCCTGAGGAGGACGACTCAACAGTTGCCTCATTTGCACTTCCTGGGTGGTAGGTACATTGTAGACATGCATTGTGTTTGTGTATAGATGGAGCTGTTGTGAAGTGGAAATACACATTAATGTATGTAGTATACATTATAGACCTACCATTCAAATTTAAAATGAAAAGAAAACAAATGATTCTGTTCTTTTATATATATAAAAACAAAAGTGTTTGATGTTAAACTGAGCAGCTCTTACATTTTCTCCTTTTATAATCTGTTTCTTCCCTTAGATGATGACACCCGACTCAGTCAGGAAGACCTGCAAGCACTGAGCAGACTTGCAGCCTCAGACAACACTGATCTACAGATGACTGCAGCCCTGTATTATTTACATCTCAGTCATCGCTGTGAGTAAAGAAGACAAACAGAATTTTATGTTTAATGTGGCAAATTACATGATGGAAATGACTTGTGGATCAGTTGCACGTGTAATGAGACTATTGTTTGCACCTCAGGTTTCTCATATCACTGACTGCCAAGATAAGCTGTGACCAGTAATGCAAACGGTTTTCAACGGTTTGCAGAACAGATAACGTTTGCAGTGGAACACTATGCTCATGTGATATAATATTCACCGTTTTTGTCTTTGTCAGCTCATGTGGTGTCGTGATGAGCTCGGTACAAGTCCTGTATTATGTGAATGGATAATAAATATCACACCTGTACATACTACAATGATTGCATGTAGACAGTTGACTCCTGTGTTTACTTTCTGAGATTAATAGAACAAAGGGAACCTGTTGGGCTTGAATTTCTAATCAACTACCAAATATATTATGTTCATTTCCAACATTTGCTTTTAGCTAGGGAGACTGACAGCTAATTAAGATTAGGTTCAGCTTGTGGATCATCATTGTTTATTTTAAACAGAGGAGAACTGACTGTTTCTTTTTCTGTGTGTCACAGTGAGCTCTCGCTTACCAGATTCCTTCTTGGAGCCGCTCATGGCTTTACTTTCATCAAATGACCTGGATGTGCAAAAGACTATCTCTCTTGCCCTGGTCAATTTATTAGTAAAGGATAATGGTAAGAGGTAATCATAACGAGGTATTAAAATACAGTTCTTTAATTCCTGAGCCTGGGCCAATATACTGCAGTCTTAGTTGGTAACATGAACACATTATCTACCTGAAATCTCTTTGTTTATCTGGACCAGGTGGTCATAATTTCTCTCTGTAAAATCTGATTTCAGTGTGTAAAGAGTTGGTGATTGAAATGGGGATGCTGGTGCCAATACTGGAGTTGTTCCAGTCTGGTGACGCAACTGCTCAGTGTCACTCCTGTGCCTGCGTCACCATGCTGGCGTCCTCAGGTCTGTACATACAGCAGAGCTTTTAACAGAGGACTACAGAGAAGATTGTATAGATAATATGAGCCCGTGTTTTTATACTTTTCTTCCTTTTCATACAGAGTCAAACAGAGATGTTCTCATGGTGGATGGAATCAAACCGCTGCTGGCTTTAGCAAAATCCTATGATCCACAGGTGCAGCAGAGTGCAACCTGGGCTTTGTTACACCTCACACAGTCAGGTGGGAAAGCCTCCTTTCAAAGTCATCGTTCATGTATTTTTTTATTTGCCACAAATCTTAAACTTGTTTTTCTCCCAGATTGGTCAACAAGGATCTTGTGTCAAGCAGGAGCGATTCCCGTCTTGGTTCTTCTACTGCAGTCCTCAGATTCAGACGTTCAGTTTTGCAGCTGCACTGCTCTGTGCAACATCGCTGCTATCCAGGAACATCACCCAAAGCTGCTTTGCATTGGGGGTCATTATTTGCTGAAGTCTCTTTTGACCCTCTTGTCTTCCTCGGTGCGAAAGGTAAATCTGAACCTCACTGGGGAATAACAGAATTTTTAGGAAAACAATGTTTGATTGAATTTTTTATTTATTTATTTATTTTCATTTGTAGAATGCAACTCAAGCGTGTAGATGCCTGCAAACACTCTCAAAGAACGGTAACTGCACACAATAACAGAGATTGACAACATATAGGTAGAACACTTTGTCAATTTTCTGTGCAGATCTGATTCAGGAGCAGCTGATGGAGCTGGACTGTGTGTTGCCTCTGAAGGCGCTTCTAAAGACCTCCACTGTTATGTGGGCAGAGCCGGCCATATCGCTCCTGTCTGCACTGTCTGCACATCCGCCAAACAATGTAGGATTTCCCACAAAGGGGCATCATAATATTGATGGAGTTGGTAGCTAACTGTGGTATGTTAGTTAACGTTTCAGCACATCAGTATATGTAAGGAAGACGGTGATACACAGGTATAAGGAAACTCTTCTATTAAGATTTACACATTTTACAGTTTTCTGGTATTATCCATCAGCAGAAGTATTTGTTCCAGCTCCGGCAACAACAGGTCAATCAGCCAATCAAAAGAGAGGCTCAGAGCCTCTCTTTTGATTCGCTGATCAAAATGAAAATATTACAGATTTCAGGTAAATACTTGGTGAAATATAGTCCTGCATGGTTGGACGGTGGGTCACACTGGCACATAGCTGAGGGTGGGGTTGGTATGTTGTGACATCACAAAGTTACCTCTGTAACCATGGTTTGTTTTAAGACAGTTTTTGAATACAGGTTTTTTGTATTTTATCCATGCATGCAAAATGTAATACTTTCACTATATCAATCTAACACTGAGACCTGTTTTATAGTAAAAACGTCTCAGAATATTAGACCTTTAAATTCCAAATATTAAAAATATCTCTGGTTTGATTATAGGAATTCTTTGTGAGTGAAGGATTGTTGGATGAAATCGGTCAGCTGCTTCATCATCACAGCTCCAGCTCTGAAATAATCACACACAGCTGTGTGATTATCACTAACCTGTGTAGCTCTCCCATGGGTCAGCAGGTACGCACAAGGCCCCAACTCATGATTTCATGTCCCATGTCTGTAGAGAAAACAGTGTGTCTGCCTTGGATGCATAAACTCATGTTGAATCCTATCTTTGTTACCTAGGCTGTGATGGAAAGTCTGTGTTTATCAGGCCTCCTCTGGGCATTTGTGTCTCCATCCCTTTCGGACGACACTTTGCTGCATGTGACATCTTGCTTACATCATCTGATGAAGTGGGGTTGGTGACCCGGGGGGATGTTTTTTGTCTTTTACTTTCAACTTAATAATTGTTATGATCTCTTACTAATTTCTCTCTGCGTCAGATCCACTTAGGTCTAAACTCTCGGCAACAATCACTGCAGAGCAAATTTCAGGACTGGTGAAGCTGTCTGGACAAATAAACAATCCTCTTTCATGTAACTGTGCTGCCATCCTTAGCAAACTAGAAATGACTGGTAATATAATGATTGAGTAATACCTTCTGATAAAGAAATTTGTAGTATTATTCTACAATAACTTCATATGTTGTCATGTCACTTTTCTTGTAGATAAAGTCATCAGGTTCCTGAGACCCCATTACACAACCATGTCAGACTACCTGTTGGTATTTCTTAAAATGAAAGACGTAAAATTCCAGCAGCTCAGCATAGTTACAATATTCAACCTCAAGAAAGGTTTGTGTTTGTTTTACACTTATTGATGTAGCTAGAGCCGTTCAGATTATCTCAAAGCCAAGCTAAAATAGCCATCTTCTGTATGTTTGGAGCTCTTAGTCCACTTTGTGTTGTCTTCCTGTGCAGATGGAGCGTTTTCATCTCTGCTAGCAAACGGTGAGCTGGAGGTCCAGATCAGGAAGGTCCATGCTCAGACAGAGGAAACCAGAAGGCTTCTGCAAATGATTCAGCCTCTTCCTCCCACCTCTGTTAACCCTTGACTTTCTCTGTCTGTATGAGGAGTTTACATTTAAGAGCATTTTTATATCATTGTTGATGTTCTTTTTCTTTTTTTCTTTTTTTTAAACTTTTTTTTAAAGTATTTTTTTTACTCAATGTGCCAACTGAAAAACAAGGCAAACACACAGCATAGTATCAACTTTAATCAAATGTGGCATATTTTGACTTCAACAGGTTAACAAGTGATAATTATCAGTAATACTTAAATGATAAGATCAAATATTTGTAATCTTATACATTTGTTTTATATGATTTTATCATAATAAACTCAGTTAACCGCTACGTCCCCAACTTTGCCTTGTAAAGTGACTGCGCAGTATGAAACAAAGCACTTGGCAGTAAAGTAAGCGCTTTGTGCATTTTATTTTCTAAAAGAGTGCTCACAAAACTGAAGCAAAGTCTTTGGACAACTAAATTCCTTAGCAGCTTGGAAATATGTGATTCCTATACTTCACAAAATCAAAGAGTAAGGTAGGAATTAACATAGAAAAATCACCTTTCACTAACACTGTAAACTCTAGTGGTTTTACACACAAACAGCAATTTAATCCAGTCGAGTTCCACAGTGATAAAACTGAGGAAGGAAAAAAGTGCTTAGATAGCAAAAGCAAGAAATATCAGGAATAAGCAAATAACATATGGCTAGTATTTCACAGAGGCATTGCTTTCCATAACTGATACAAACAGCATTAACCAGCAAGCTAACATCACTGCTGTCTACATCTATTTTTTGTGTTTTTTGGATAGTTATTACATCAGAAATCTGTACTGAGGAAATGAATATCTAGCTTGCCCAAAGCATGTGCCACTGGTTACACACAGAGAAGTGACCAAATACTGATGACCTCAGTGAGGCAAGGCTGGAATTTAACATGCTAGTTCAAGGTGCTGAAGAAGGGCAGCAAACTGGTGGCACTGGAGGAATTCCCATCTTTCACAGAGAAACCCCAGCTCTCCATTGATGTCTTTTCCCACTTTGCAGGTGCTTAGATGACCTCTAAAGGAAGCACAAGGAGACAATATCAAATGAAATCTGTCATTGATGGCAGTTTAAAGAGGTGTCAGCAGGGTAGGAATGTTTTTTCATCCACCAAGTGCTTCAACAATGGCTCTTAGCCTTTCATCAGTACGTTGTTCTTGTTAACCAGCCTCTCTGATTTTCAAATCCAGACTGATTTGAGACAACGTGTCTACAGAGATTACATTTTAAATGATGATGATGATGCTGCTGACTGTGTGGTTTGTAGACTCTCAGAGCTCTTTACAGCTTAATTAGGAACAAACATGGCTACCGATGAAGCATGTCCATAAGTTTCTACATGCTTCAACAAACTCAAAGACCTTCACAATCTGTATGGTTGTCGATGTTCATTCCTCACCCTCACCCTTCATCCACCTTGTGTCTCACCTGCCCGTTGGTGGGTCTGGATTTCCTCCAGGCCCGTGAGGGTTCTGAGAGACCTGCGTTCTTTGAAGGCCACAACTGGCACCACGTCCTCCTCGTTCTTCAGACCCAGCTGTGAGGGCTTAGTTCCCACTGCCAGCCTGACGGCATCCTCGATAGTGCCATTGTGCAGAGGCTCTGTGTTTTCCTTCGGTTGAGTTTCCTTTGTCAAGATTCTCAGTGGTGCAGACTTCTGTGTTGACAAGGATTAACTGATTTAGTCAAAGACAGGCTGTGTGGCTTTTAGAAGTGGAACTGGTTAGTTATTAGTTGATGCTGTATGTGCGTCATAAGAATCCTGGGGCAATGCGCTTTTTTAAGAACTGAACAGTACATCTCACCGTATCTGGAGAATCAGTTCTTCTAGTTCTCCGCATGATCTCCTCAAGTCGCTGGACAAAAAACACAGCTTTCATTAACTGTGTCACAGAGATCTTTGTGAGAACATTTAGCCTCTTTATGAAAACACAACAAAAAAATTGATTTTGGTGACAGAAGATAATGCTTTGGTGTGTATAATACATTTGATAGTTTGGAAGATGGAACAAACAAATCCCACACGTGTTTTCACATTAAATAATAAATATATTTTTTAATCTGTCAGTATGCCATAAATAGGCAATTCAACTCAAATTTGTACATCAGCCTCAGAGTGAAGCAAGACTGTGCAAGATTAGAGGATCCCACGCGACTGATACAGACAGGCACCGGCTTCTCTGGACCATGTTTTTGGACATAAGCCCGAAACTACAGTTTTTTGGAAATCCATCTTTGAAAAATCCTCAGAACATCCCCCCTTAGATTACTGGTTCATGTGAATTTGTCCCAGAATGATAAGTTAGCTTTCTGTTTTGCTCTTCTCTCCTTGTATCGAAAATAATTCTGCCACCAATGGTTAGTTAAAGAGTGAAGCAGTTAACAACATTACATTAGATTCAATTAGAAAGGGTTCTTTATTTAATTAAAGGCTGAAATTCTAAGCAAACAAATTGGATATATGATCTATTTATTTACCAGTTAATTTAATTTTGCTGCTTTTTCTGCCTCTGGATGAATTTATTTAGAACCTTGCACATATTTACTGTACTCAATCAGGGTGAGCTAACTATGTGAGCCTTTTTTATAGATAATCAAATATGAATACGTTTTTATCTTGTCACCTTTTTTCTTGCCTGACGCTCAGCCTCTTCCTTCTCTGCGAGGATTTCTCGCTCTCGTTTCAGCTGCTCTGCTTTCGCCTGCTCTTTGGCTTGCTCTTCCTCTCTCTGCATAAAAACACAGAGCAGACACAGAGCAATTTGTAAGAATCGGCCCTAAATGCAGAAGGACTGCATTGGTCAAACAAATACAAATAACTGATGCAAAGCTTCCATTAGAACAAAGATGTGCAATTTGACCTTGCTGAGTGCTGGCAGAGTAAATGTTTTGCAATGACCTGTTTTTGCAGAAGGGCGGCTTCTCTCATGGCCTGAGCTCGCTCTTCCTCGGCTCGTCTCTGCTCCTCCTCCTCCCGTCTCTTCTTCTCTTCGATGAGACGCTGAGCCTCGGCCTGCTGTCGCGCTCGCTCCTCTGCCCTCCTGTGCTCCAGTTCTTCACGACTCCGCCTGGACATATCATAAATTGCAAGATGCAGCAGTATCAGTGCCCTGCCGCTGCATTGCTTCTGTTTTGTAGGTGGACATGCTTTTTACCTTTCTTCCTCCTCTTTCTGCAAGCGCTCCTGCTCCTCTTTCTCACGCTGTAGTCGGGCCTCTCTTCTCTTTTCGGCCAGTAGGCGAGAAGCTTCCTCTGGGTCTGTGGTCCCAGCCGAGGGCCTGCTCACAACTTCAGGAGGCTTTGGAGCTGAATGAGGAGGCATTAGGGAAGTACCTAAAGAAAAATAATATCAACTTCAACATGTATCTGAAGCTCATTAAATTCAAGTCTTTTTAACTTCAAACATTTCTCTGCAGCTTACTTTTGTCTTCTGTTGTTCTGGTTACAGCCTCTGTCTTTGTGTCAGGCAGGTTGAAAGTCTCTGGGGCATTTTCCTCCCTTGTTTCCTCTTTTTGACCTTCACCTGATGTCCTGGCAGGCCTGGAGTTACCAGGAGTGAGGGCAGGGTTACAAACAGTAACATCCTCCTCAGCGACCGGCGGGAGCTCGAGCTGCAGCGGGATTGAACGTCTGCTGACTGACCGACGGGGGGGCCTTTAAGATCCAGAAAAGAAAAAGAGGGTACATTACAGAGATCATGTAATGAATGTGCTAGCAGAGACACTTTTACCTACCGCCGAGAAGAGGCTGAAGCTGTTCTGCTTTGTGAAACTGTGGGTGGTTTCACACTGGTTTTGACAGCCGGTGAGCCAACATTGGAGCCACTGTTTGACCTCTTCTGATTGGCGCTTTGCTGTTTTGCTGTTTTGAACTAAAGGAAAAAGGAAGGATAAAAAAGGATATTAGACTTAAAATACAGAGAGCTGGGCTATCCTAAAAATAATAAATCATATGTGATTTAGCAGCCAAAGGAACTGTTTGGTTTACCTGTGCCTGACTGATACTTCTGGTGTTCGGGCTGGGGGAGGCAAAAGGCCTCTTTTGGATCAAACCAGGGTGCTGCTGTGGTTTGAGAGGGGTGGTGGTGGTGGTGTTGGTGGTATTCATGGAGTGGAATGAAACTGCACGGCGACAAACATGGACAACTGAGCCAGTGTTTTAGCCATATTATTGGGAATAGGAAATATATGCATGAATGTGTGGGAACAGTGAAAAGGATGAAAGTGAGGAGCAGTGCACCAACAGAGGGGGAAATAAGTAGCATTAGTAACAAAAAGACCCGCACAGATTAGCTGTTGTAGGAATATAGCTGTAATTAAGTTTTACAGTATTGCCATAATATTAAAGGGGGGGTGGGGGAAGTACCTTCTTCTCCTGACTGGCAGCCAGCACTCTTGCTCCTGGCCAGATAAGAGCAAGTGGGGGTAACGAGGCGACTGACCAAGTTCTTCTCCCATGGTGTCAGTGGTAAGCAACGTGGAGCTAGCGTATTGATCAGTATAAAGTTTTAAGTGAAGCAACAGCAAGAGATATGGTAAGCCAAGAATCAATTTGTTTTGATAAAGTATGTTACAAAGAGAACAGACATTGTTAAGTATGGTTTAGTTGTATGGAGTCTAGAAAGATGTTAAAAGAAGTTAGAAAAAGAAATGAATCTCTACTCACCATACTTGGCAGCTTTCCTTCCTCTTGAGTTTTGACTGAGATTCTGTTGGGCCTTTCGGCTCTTCTCTATCGTCCTGCGTACTGCAGATTCATAACGCTCCTTAATTCAGGGGGAAACAAGCTTCACTGTTGTTACTCAATCCAGAGCTGCAAAATGAATAATATATGAAATACATAAAAGTCTGATTTCCATCATCTGAACTCACTTTGTCCTCCTGCAGTCTCTGCTTGCGCTTCTCCTCCACAGCGGCACGCCTCGCCTCCTCTTTGAGCCGCTGTTCCAGGAGTTTCTTCTTGCGCTCCTGCAGCTGTTGTTCATAGTAGCGCCTGGCCCGCTGCTCCCGCTCCAACCTGCTCAGCTCTCGAGATGCTGATGAAAAGTGAACCAGTATTTACGTCCATCCTTTTAGAAATTGAGGACAGTGCATTGACTGTGCTGTATATATTATACCACCATAGGAGCTCACATACCAAGTAACTTCTCTTGCTCTTCTCTTCTTTCTCGTGCTGCTTTAAGCCTCTCATCTATGTTTTGTCCATTAGCCACTAGAGTGTATAAACAGTACTTGGTAGTCACTGGTTTGACACCCAAAACATCAAGGAAGTCAGTAAAAGGACATCATGCTTTAAGACGTGATCTAGGATCCTCATAACATGACAGCTGGCTGATTTAAAGAGTGTGACTGCAGGTTAACAGACAGCAGAATCTAACCTGCAGTGGCCCGTGGAGAAACTATGTTGAAGATCTGGGAAGTCTTGTTGGCAGGACAGGCTGCTTTATTGGCCTGAATATTTGGTTTGATATAAGAGCCATTCTCTGGAAGCCAGGAAGAAAACCATGCTTGTTATTCAGTGTGGAAAAAAATTTAAATTTTTGGGGGATCTTCTATATTATTATTATTATTATTATTATTATTATTAATATTATTTTTTTTCTACTGGCACCTTTTAGTATAACAAATGATATGAAGCAACTGTGACATAAAAGCCAAAATGTTACAGCCTTGTGTTATGGCCTTAGGGTCAGCTACAGATAAAAGAGCCATTATAAACAGTAACAAAAAAAACAAAGTCAAGTTATAGACATAAGACTGAAGGGTAATCAGTGTTTATGCACAAGAGAGAACAAATATCACATGGATCTGAATGTATTCCTTTAGGGTTAAAGCGGGATGCTGATTATTTCATGTACATTATGTAATCTGTGTCAGCATATGTCTCTCAAACGTACAGTAGCCATGTTAAATTACAAACTGATTTCACATAAGCAATTTAGAATCTGTAAATTCTACTCATGCGTCATCAGTATGATCAGACGATACTGTGTTAATGATCTATAGTCATCCTGGCTATACATGGAGGAGAGGCTTGTTTAGATCAGTTCCTATTGAGCAAATTACTACTAACCTGCTGCTCTTTCAAATCCATTCTTCTTCTTTTGGCTCTCGATGGTACATGAAGAAAGCGGTCCCTGCGATGGAGGGATGACACTCTTCTGCACAGCCATGATAGCTTGTGAGCCTGGCATACCAGTGCTCACACTCCAAACCCCCTCCTTTCTCTCTTCCTCCTCCTCCACCTCTTTTAGTTTTCTATTTCAAGATGCCTTCGGGTTCTCGCTGTCAAAGAGCTGTGCAGGGGACGGCCTCCTGCATCAGCTGCTCATCCATCTGTGCTTTATAAGCCAAGAGAGGGAAAATCAGGAAGCATCCAGTTGTAAACCCTGTCAAGTGGGCTGAAGCTAATTTAGGGATAGGCTCCCCACAATGGAAATTTACTTCAGTCTCGTTTAAAGTTAAGGAGGTCTACAGAGATTCTGAACCTCAATGAGCCACATCTATAAAAAGGCGACGCCCCCTTTATAGATTTCACCCTTGTGAGCTGCTCCGCTTTACTTTCACATAATCTAGCTGTGTCACTTTAACTCTGCACACTGCCTGCTTCCTAGATGGAAGTGGCTGGAGGGATACAGTGTTTCCTTGAGACAAAAAAAAAAAAGAAATGGATGCAGAGCTGAGAGCCTGTCCTACTGAATACTTTCTTACAACAGCCATATAATGTTAAATGACACTTTTTTTTTTTTTTTTTTACATTGACTTGCTCTGATGTAATTGTTGTATGCGGTCTCAATAGACGTGGTAAATATTTTACTCCCCACCCCACCTTTTATTCTTCCTTTGAATGAAATGGTCTGACCACTAGATGGAGGTCTTTCTTTTTAGAGGACAAACATAACTCAGCCTAGTTCTGTAATCACTACTTGGACTATAAACTAAAACTACTTGGCTAAATGTCCAAAAGCCTTATCAAAATAAGGTCATTCAAAAATATAATCATCTCTTCCTCTGCTCATAATGCATTAATTTATTTCTTTCACTAAGTCCAGAATGTGTTCACAATTGAAATAAATGTATCTGTCACCATCCTGGTCTCACCACTGCCTCCGTCTGCAGGGCCTGTCCAGCCTCCATTGGATTGATGTGTCCCTGTCAGCTGGTATCCCAGTTCCTGCTTCTCCTGGATCAACATCCAACACTTTGCAAACAGCTTCCCCTCTGATGGGCTGCAATGAAACCAGTTTTCTTTCAGTCTGGCACATTTACACCATCCATGTTTGGATTAGGATTTTAAAAAGAGCTATATTTTAGATGCACACCTTAACATGATGTGGGCAATCCATCAATAGGTGGCTGTGTCTAAATACTACTATTATTATTCAGGGGGGGTATTTATTGTTGTTGCCCCCCCCCAGCACAACACAGATCAATACTGTCACACATTATTAGAAATGATGAAATGATTTGTCACATGCTGTTTTATAATGTTTTAACCAAATGAAAAGTAAAATCTCTTCACCGCTTTAAAAATCTGAAGATGAAAACAATTGAGAAAATTGTGAAGAAAGACACACACACACACACACACACAAATTAATTTAATTAAATTAAAAAAATGTACAGAACAATGAACCAAATCTGCAAAGAAGAAGAAAATGTCCAAGATGATTCCAGCTCACCTTTTCTTCATTGGCGCTTCCTTCAAAGCCCTTTTGGTGTTAATATATCACTGAATTAAATGTGACTGCGGTGGGAATCAGCCTGACGAGCTGAAAATCTGGATAAAAAGAGTAAGAAGTCAGAGACATCACTGATCATCAGCCACAAAAACACAACACGGTGTAAATAAAGGCGACAAAGAACTGTTTACCGTGACGCTTCCGAGTGCTAATGCTAGCTAATGGGCTAATAACGTAGGATAATGTAAAGTTTGCACTCATAGATATGAACAATTTCGTTTTGTTTGCACCAGGTTTCGTTGGGAGTCATTTTCCTGGACTTGTGGGGAAAAACCCTGACAAGTTTAACCTCATAAGACAGCTAACCGGAAGAGAGGCGGTGGCGGCTAAACCGTTAGCGTACTAGCATAGCTTAAGTAGCACAGGAGCTAATTACACATGTTATTATCATGTACAAAAATACAAGATGTATTCTGGTCCCAAACCG
Organism: Remorina albescens; assembly: GCA_034769265.1. Taxonomy (NCBI): domain Eukaryota; kingdom Metazoa; phylum Chordata; class Actinopteri; order Carangiformes; family Echeneidae; genus Remorina; species Remorina albescens. The sequence continues at coordinate 4,794,144 of CM068488.1, forward strand.
ATCTGTGATTTTTAAACTAATATCAGGGTTTTAAAATCTATTCTGTGACTGACTGGGATCCGGTGTAATTATTTTAAAACTGGTGTTATGTGCTCTGATCTCTTTGTCCTGGTTTAAACTCCAGCAGCAGCCTTCTGGATGAGCAGCAGCTGTTTCATGCTCCAGAGAGAAAACCATTACAGTCATCGAGTCTGCTGGAGATGAACGCAAGGATGAGCTTCTCCTGGTCTTTTTGGGTGACAAAACTTTAAATTCTGTGGATGTTTTTGAGTTGATAAAAAGCTGTTTTGAGGGGCTGTAAAGTAAAGCCAATGCAGAAGTGAAGTGCCCTGAACCATCTTTACTCCAATTACCATTTTACACACTTTGGGGAGGCTGGCCTGGCCTGGCGTCTATTTGTCCATTAAAGTAACATGGCATGCAGTCATTATGATAAAGTTTTCATTTCAACAAGAAACAACAAGAAAACCAAAGCAATCATTCAGGTGTTGAGTAATTCTTTTTCAGTACACTCCTGTGGTTACTTGAGGTCAGAGCCCCCCCCCCACACACAATAACAATAACAGGGGCCTCTGGCTGTGTTTCAGAGATAAAGCTTGCCAAACTCTCCCGTCCAAGAGCCTGAAATGACTCATAAGGATACACTATACCTTAGTCAGGTGGTGTGCCCACAGAATCACCGGAGCATGAATAAGATGGTGATAACTGGCCTACCACCAACAGCCAAAAAAACTCCTTTGGTCACTGGACCTACATGGGATAAGATTGCATGGTTGGTATCAAGTCATTCTGTGGTTCATCCTAGACAGCATTGTCAAAGGTGTCAATTTAAGGGCTTGGTTGCTTCCTCATGCATATTCATAAATGTTGCCTAAATATTCATACAAAATACAAATAATAACTCTTTTGCAATGTTCAGATGTAACATATCTGTGTTTTTAATCTCAGCTGATAGACTGGGATATAAAAGAGGGAAGTATGTAATTGTGTTTAATCTAGTTGGATATGTGTTTTTTTCTTTATCAGCCTGGAGAAGTTGACCACGGCTCATGTGTTTGGTGGCTGAAGTCAACTTCAGAGTGTTTAAAGTTGATAACATCACCCATCACAGAATGAGGTTAGTATTTTAAATCATGGGGAACCTGTAACTTTGCACTGTTGGTGACATGCCTTCTCCTCAACCCCTCTTAGCCGCTACTGAATCATGTAATTAAGGGCAGAATCCCTCAGCAGATGCTTGGCTGGTGTCACTGAGGGTATCAGAGACATCTACAGCAGGCAAGAAATGGATGAATCCATCACAATTATAGATAAAGATAAAGAAATTTGATGCACAAGGTTAAGCATGTTGTTTTTTGATAAACATCTTGAATATTAGGACATACGGTTTTTGCAAAGTATTGCACTCAACCATTTCCTCAAGTGGTTAAAACAAACAAAGATATTTTCCCAATGTGGTTGCAATGATAATCATGGTTCCCTTTTATTCCTTCTAAGAGAAATCCATTTCTTTTGTTGTGAACACTGATATCTCCACATAATGAGGATGCCACATGCAACACTGACTGGACCATTTGAATAATTTAGAGCCTTGTTTCATCGGATACTGGCAACGTTAGACTTTGACGTATGGTTTACAGACTGGCTGCTATGTGTAATTGATGAGATGATGAGTTTTACTTCAACATTCAATAGAAGTTGAATAGGAATTGCTAAAGCATGCCTGAACTCAGCAAAACAGTAAAACGTAATCACTGCTTTAACATAACATGTATACCGTACAACATTCGATCCTTAATGTAAACATCCTCATGCAAGAACTGATCAATATCAGACGTGTGATCCAAAACTGAGGTCAATTTGTAATACTTAATTCTCAAACCTAAATGATTTAGAAACACAAGGCATTACTTGACATCGTTTGGCCATTCATTGACAAAAGACAAAAGTGTGTCTGCACCAAGACCCAGTTTGGAGCAGCACGCAATTAAACATTTAAAGGGAGCATTCTTCCAACTAGGCTAGGCTGATATTTAGTTTACTTCCACGAAATCCCATAACCTTTGACACAGCAAGATCTTGACTACCTCATGCTCACAAATTTTGAAGTTTTCTACTAGTTCTGATAAAAAAAGTTACTCTGTCAATGTGTGTTTGAGAACAAAAAATGATTTTAAATAGTATCATTATCTTCACCTTTTCCAAAAATGCATGCATACGAGGGCATCATCCGGTGCTCTGGGATAATTCATTACTTTAGTTAGGATGACAGTTTTTTTTTTTTTTAAATCTCTACAGCTACAATTTATGAACTTCTAAACCCTTTTTCTAATGTTGACAGTTGACCTCTTATTGGCCATCTGAAATATAAAATATGCTTTAAAGTGTAATATGAAATGCTTCATATATATACGTTTAGTTCAGCGTCTGTGGATTGGCAGACTCTGCTCACAGTGACGTCTCTCAGCAGTCCCCTAGTTATAGTTACCAGTCTCGGGTTCAACACTCATACACTATTCATTGGTGTATCACATCACTCCTGCCCAACTTCAGACTTGCACAAACCAAATTGTTTTCTGTACAACTTCACAATGTGGCCTTATTCTTACTGTCGTGCAAATGTCTAAAATGTTGATGTAGTGCTGCCTCCATTTCAGAAAAATTTAAGAAAAAAAAAAGACAATTGGGGACCGTTTTCCTTGCAGGGATCTACGTTTGGAGCTACTCACAATTTTCCTGTATGGTATGTATGATTTCATTGGCAACATCATGTTGAGCAAAGATCAAATGTGAACGCCAAAGATTTGGTATTTAGGCCTTAACAGTTTTCACAGAATTTCAAATACACTTTTTTTTCCTTTTGTTTAAGAGGGGTTTTTTTCTCAATTCATATCTCAGCATATTATTTCATATTTACTCTGTGAAGTTGTTGAGATGAATAATTTTTAAACTACAGAAATATTAATGTGATATCAGAACTGGTGCAGTTATTTTGAATGGACTGGTTTAAGGTGAATATTGTTTATACTGTGCTACATGCTGCTGATAAGGGTGTCGTGTTGGTTTGCTGATCTCTTGGTTTTGACTCAGTTTCCAGCATTGTCCTTTAAATACATGGTGCATATAGTTTTGATATCTTCAACTGTTTTTGACTATTTCATCATTTTAAAGATATTACTTTTTTCCAAAGTGTGTGTGAAAAGTACCCTCTTTATTTTATTTATTAAAGCAACTTTGTATAAATAATTGAAGAAAACTAAACTGTGGGCCAACGCACAGACATTTTCTGTAATGATAATTAACAGATAAGTATCAAATCTTTTAAATGATGTAAATCATTTAGGTATTTTCCAGTAGACTTTTTTTTTTTTTTTTTTGGAACAATTAGTTGTCACCTCCTCTCTGCAACATGTGGGAGTTAGAGTGTCCTACTCTAGTCTGTTTTTGAGCAACAGGTTTTGTGGAGTTGTGGTTGTACAACATAAATAAAGTGATAAAACAGACTTTAAGTAATTGTCACTTAAATCCCCTTTTATTTGTTCCATAGATCAGACCAGGAACGGTTCTGCACCATGAAACGCAGTAAGCACCGTGGACACAAGGAGGACAGAAACGGAGGTATCAGTAGCAAAGATTTATGACAGACAAACAGGTCACGGAAGAAAGGAAGTCCTGGCTTACATTTCACACTCCTGATGGCTCACAGTCCATTTCAGCACACTATTGCACATTTTGTGAAACCAAAATATATTTCTCACACATAATTTTTGCTAATTGTTGGGTTTGAATATTAGTCCCACAGTTGACTCATGTAACTCACAGGATAATTCTAAGATTTCAGTATCAGCGAGGTTTTATCTTTGTGCCTAACTGTGCATCCTTCGTGTGACTTCCAGATGAACCAGCTATTCTGGAGACAGAGAATCTGGATCGCCAGGGCATGTTCATGGGAGGAGGACCAGATCCCGACGCCATTTCACTTGCCTCAGTCACGGCCGTCACCACCAACGTTTCAAACAAGAGGCAAGCACAGCAATCTCTGTTAACTATGTCTGTCTGCAGATTGTTAGTGATTTCTGACATGTTATTGTCCCACAGATCAAAGCCAGACATAAAGATGGAGCCCAGTTCTGGAAGACCAGTAGATTACCAAGTAAGAGAATCTGATCTTCTTATGGGCTCTGGACTAATCTTAGTTGTGGCCTATCATCAATCAATCAGTCAGTATCACCTGATCATTTGTTCCAGGTCAGTGTGACAGTGATTGAGGCCAGACAGCTGGTAGGACTGAACATGGATCCGATGGTCTGTGTGGAGATCGGAGAAGATAAAAAGTACACCTCAATGAAGGAGTCGACCAACTGCCCGTACTACAATGAAGTAATGAGTCATTCCAACATTCTGTCTATATTAACTTTATCTAAATAGTGACTCGATGTTGTTAATCTCATCACAAAGTCTTTTATCTCTTCCAGTATTTTGTCTTTGACTTCCACATCCCTCCAGATGTTATGTTTGACAAAATCCTGAAGTTGTCTGTAAGTTGTTTAAGTTATCAAAATATAAGGAAAACCGGTTAGTAGAATCCCCCATTTGCTACAAGACTAATTTATTTAATGTTGAGGTGTTTCTTTCATTGGACCCATCCTCAGGTAATCCACTCTAAAAATCTTCTGCGCAGTGGAACACTGGTTGGTACCTTTAAGCTGGATGTTGGCACCATCTACTTCCAGCCCGGTAAAGGATCAATACACAATCTGTGTCACTGTTACAAATCAATACTAACATTACAGATATTTCAGTGTTTGGAGAAATTATTTTCTTTAATTTTCCTCACAGATCACCAGTTTTACCACAAATGGGCTTTGCTGTCTGACCCTGACGACCTCACAGCGGGTTGCAAGGGCTACATTAAATGTGATATTGCAGTTGTGGCCAAAGGAGACACTATAAAGACTCCACACAAGGCCAATGATTCTGATGAAGATGACATAGAGAGGTAAATACATTTTCACTGTATGTAATTATTTAATCTTGTGGCTACATTTTCAAGAAGAACAATTCAACATAAAACATTTGTGTTAGTATGAATGTGAACAACAGTTTTCTAAACTAATTTAGAAAATCTTGAAGTCCTGAATCTTTGTCTGCTTCAGTGTCTGATTTCCAAATTTCCCATTTCTGTCTCAGCAATCTCTTAATACCCGAGGGGGTGCCTGCAGAGCGACAGTGGGCTCGCTATTATCTAAAGATCTACAGAGCAGAGGGACTCCCAAGACTGAACACCAGCATCATGGCCAATGTTAAAAAGGCCTTCATTGGAGAAAATAAGGACCTGGTTGATCCTTATGTCCTAGTGCAGTTTGCTGGGCAGAAGGTAAGTGATAAAATAAATAAGTAGATTAGTACAGCAAAATTCTAAAGTTGATACAGACTTAAATAATGAGCGTCGTATGTGATTGCAGGGGAAAACATCAGTTCAGAAGAGCTGCTATGAGCCCATCTGGAATGAGCAAATCGTTTTCACCGAGATGTTTCCACCGCTGTGTAAACGCATGAAGATCCAGATCCGTGACTCTGATAAAGTGAACGATGTTGCTATAGGAACACATTTCCTGGACTTGCGCAAGATCTCCAATGATGGGGACAAAGGTGGTTCATTATTGACTCTTCTAAAATAATAAACTTTTTTGAACCTTGCAATCAGATCAGTGCTCTAAAAAGCATCTCTCAGGCAGGACCTTTTCATAAATAATTTGTAAATTTACAACCAGAAATCATATCTGTACATCTGTATATACGTTATATTTATCTGTCTATTTAACAGGCTTCCTTCCCACACTGGGACCGGCCTGGGTTAACATGTATGGCTCCACACGTACCTACACCCTGATGGACGAGTACCAGGAGTTAAACGAAGGACTGGGAGAGGGTGTTTCCTTCAGAGCCCGTCTGCTCATCAGCCTGGGTGTGGAGATCCTGGATCCCTCCTCGCCTGAAATTAGCAGCTCCACAGAGGTACAGGTGGAGGGAGTACCCAACATCTCAGAGGTGGGTCCCTGCCTGGATGAGCAGCCATGCAGAAGATTTTCATTGTTTGTCTTTGCTGGCAGGTCATTGTGCTGCAGTTATTGTGAATTATTAATTGTCTTTATTTAGCCCACCCGGTGCATTATTAACATGCTGTTTGGATTAATGAGGCTTCTTTTTTTTCCTGGACAATATAAGTCACACAGAAAAATCAATTGAGCGCAGAGGGACCGTACCCACGGGTCCTGAGGGGTTTACTTCTTACTGTCCAAAAGCTTGTATTACAGGGTTGTCAGGACCACCACACCACTTAATATGTTACCAAAGGGCAGCAGCTGTCAACATGTGCTGAAAGAAATTGTGTCTTGGTTTCCAAATTTCATTGAGGAAGGTGGGGCAGTATTTACTCACATTCAGACACTCACACATGTGTTTAATTTACAGACAGCAACTGGGAAAATTGAGGAATTTTTCCTCTTTGGATCGTTCCTAGAGGCCACGATGATTGACAGAAAGATTGGTGATAAGCCCATCAACTTTGAGGTCACCATAGGTATTTCCCTGTAACTGTTCATCATTGAATTCTGAAATCTATTTGTGATTGGTTTATTTTTTATTACTTTCATTGCAGAAAATGTGCAGTTTTTTAGCCTAATCTAATTATTGTTACTGATGAGAAATCAACAGGTTTTACCATGTAAGTATTAATACTCCTGTTTACCAGGTTACTATGGAAATGAGATTGATGGAGAAGTCAAGCCAAAAATAAAAGGGAAGAAGGGTGGAGGTGATGGTGACGAAGAAGAAACTGAACTGATTCACAACTCCAGTGAGGATGAGATGGACGATGACAGGGACTTGACTTCAGTTGCAACAACTCCCCCCATGAAACCCGTCATCACTGATCGGTCAGGGCAGAAATATTATTATAGAACAAAAAGATGTTTCTTAATAATAAACATGGATTAAAGTAATATTTATATTTCTTATTTCAGGGAGAAAGAAATTTAAACATCAAGCATTATTGCCTTTTTTGAGGAAAGCTATAACTTTAAATATCAGCCAGGTGTCGTATTTAAGCTGCCTCTTTATTTTAATTCACAGAAACTACTTCCATCTGCCGTACTTTGAGAGGAAGCCGTGTATTTACATCAAAAGTTGGTGGCAAGATCAAAGGAGGAGACTGTACAATTCCAACATTATAGACAACATAGCAGATAAACTGGCAAGTAATACACACAAATAATTAGATAAATATGATTTTTAAGAAACTAGCATGTACAAGAAATAACCTATAAAACTTCTAAATAGTTCTGCAGTTATTACGCAAACTGACATGTTTCCTTGCTTTTATAGGAAGACGGACTCAACGATGTGCAGGAAATCATCAAGACAGAGAAAGCCTATCCGGAGCGCAGACTGCGGGGTGTCCTTGAGGAGCTGAGCCAAGGATGCAGGTACAAACACTGACCAAACATTGTAATAACATGCTCTCTTTATCATGCACTAAGGAGTGAGCTCCTCTTCTTTCAGTCAGTTTCTTTCACTGGCAAACAAGGACCAAAATCAGTCTGGCAGAACCAAACTCGACAAGGAACGACTGAAACTGTGCATGTCAGAAGTGGTAGGTGAACAAATACAGGAGCAATACGGTTCTCCTGCATATTTATTGCAAATATTTGTGCCATCCGGCTCAATCACTGACTGTTCCTGGCTTTAGGAGATGATCGGCCAGCAAGCTAAGGCCATGAGGTCACAGGTGAAGAAGAGCACAGTGAGGGATAAAATCAAACTGACTCAAAACTTCCTGTTAAAGCTGCGCTTCACGGCTGATGAAGTAAGATCTGTACTGTGATGTTGGTCCGCCACTTGTATGTACGTGTTTCTTTGATTGTTTTATTTGAGCATTCTTCCTCCTGCAGCCACAACACAGCGTTCCTGATGTTTTCATTTGGATGATTAGTAATGGGAAGCGTATCGCTTACGCACGTGTCCCTTCCAAAGACATCCTATATTCCAGTATAGATGAGGAGAGGGGGAAGGAGTGTGGCAAAGTCAAGACAATCTTTTTCAGGGTGAGACAGCAAAAAATTGTTCATATATTGTGATATACACATCGAGTTGCTTATTAAATTTCCTCGCACCATCTGTAACCATTTTTTTACCTGATGTACTAAAGATCCCTGGAAAGAAAGGCTTTGGTCCTGCTGGTTGGACTGTACAGTCCAAGATAGAGATTTATCTGTGGCTGGGTCTGAGTAAGCAACGCAAAGACTACCTGAGTGGCCTCCCCAATGGATTTGAGGAAAATAAGTTGTCCAAAGGACCTGGCTTCCCATCCTCACCTCCCATCAGCCTCACCTACATGAGTAAGACCAAGAACCAATGTCATATTCTTCATGCTTACTTATGTACTGTCTCAAATAAAGACTCTCCATCTCAATATTGACCTTGTGTGTTATAATAGAAATATATAACAGACATAATACTGTATAAACATCATTCCTACAAATGTCTTGATCTTGACACTCCACAGTGAAACAAATCTTCCAGCTGAGGGTCCACATGTACCAAGCTCGCAGCCTGTTTGCTGCTGACAGCACAGGCCTGTCTGATCCCTTTGCGAGAGTTTTCTTTTCCACGCAAAGTCAAGTCACTGAGGTAAGCATACTCAGAAACACTTTTTTAGGAGGTCACCTGTCAGCCTGAATAGCTTCTATAGCATCATGTTAAATGTTGTTTTCTTGCCAGGTTTTGGCTGAGACCCTCTGCCCCACATGGGACCAGCTGCTGGTCTTTGAGAATGTGGAGCTGTTCGGAGAGGCCAGTGAGCTGAGAGATGACCCTCCTATTATCGTCATTGAAATCTATGATCAAGACACTGTGGTAAGGGTTGTTTTGAAATAAGTTTCCATTTGAAATATTGGGAGCAATGAGTCTGTCTTCCCTACAGCTTGAATTTGTAGATAGTAACACTCTTATCTTGTTCATTTTTATCACCTAACAATTCAATAATCTCTTTGTGTTTCAATTGAAATTTAAGACTAAACATGTCACTTAAACACTGAAGTGTCAAAATGTAAGATGCCCTTAACATTGTTTTCCTCTGTTACTTTTCACTGCAACACTGAGGAATGATTTTGTTTGTGCCAACCTGATATGACTTATATTTGAAAGAATGCTTTTGCTGACTGACAATTTTATATTTGCTCCTGTCAATAACACCATTGTTTTGGATGATCCTTTGGATAAGTAGAGTGTGGCGTCTGATGGCGTGATGTACTGTAGAAGCACTCTTATATGTGTAGAGTAAACAGTAGTAAAAGGCATGCAAGAGGAACAAGATTTATGCCAGTGGACTTGTTGCTAATTTACAGCAGTCCATAAGGATGGTGGACTTGTACCTGTTGCATCCCTTTATGTGAATATTTTGTGTTTTTTTGTATGTGGCCAACAGAGAATTTCTCTATAACCACTAACTGCAAGAGAGATTTAATGGCATATATAAATGTCCTATATGAAAATGTCTGTTTTGCAGTTCACTGGTTATTTTAGGGCTCTTGTTTTTTGTTTTGTTTTTTTCTTCTTCTGGGCTCTTTTATCTTTTATAGTCTGTCTAGAAACATGTGCATCCCACGCCATGTTTTTTACTGCTGATGGAACAAAGCAAATTAAAATGAATTATTAGACAGCATAAACAAGCTTTTTTAATTGCTTCCTTTATAAAGCCATGGTGATTTAAACACAAAATAATTACACATGACAAATTAAAAAGGACACTCTTTCAAATATTCAAATCAGATTTCATGTTTTATGTTGTGGACATGTAACGATTTGCTCATCACAAACATCCAGGGAAAAGCTGATTTCATGGGCAGAACGTTTGCTAAGCCGGTGGTCAAGATGGCAGATGAACACTACGGCCCCCCACGCTTTCCTCCACAGCTGGAGTACTATCAGATCTACCGTGGGAACTGCGCTGCTGGAGAAATGCTGGGAGCTTTTGAACTGCTCCAGGTTAGTCATCCAGCTGTGAGCTAATACAGCTGCAACTGTCATATCATATTGAAAACAAATGTGTAAATACGCTTTCATGTGTTGTCTCTTAGATTGGCCCCAATGGAAAAGCTGATCTGCCTCCCATAGATGGTCCCACAGATATGGACCGGGGTCCAATACTACCTGTACCCCTGGGGATCAGACCAGTGCTCAGCAAGTACAGGATTGAGGTAAAATGCCATTAAAATTGGTTTATTTAGCAGGAAATGTCTACATTTAAAGAAGTTTACTCATTGATGATGTTGATTGACCAAAGAGGATCATGTAAAACTTTTAATTCAGGTTTAAAACTTGCTGATATGAACCGTGATGAACTCCCCTATCTTTCAGGTTTTGTTCTGGGGCTTGAGAGACCTGAAGAGGGTGAATCTGGCCCAGGTGGATCGGCCTCGTGTGGACATCGAATGCGCCGGGAAGGGAGTGCAGTCTGCCCTCATCCCCAACTACAAGAAAAACCCCAACTTCAGTACCCTCGTCAAGTGGTTTGAAGTGGTACGTCATCATTTGAATGACTAGTTTTTGGTCAATAATATATTTTTTGAATGTACTGCATGAATTCCTGCATGTAATTCTGGATTTTGTGCGTCAGGATTTGCCTGAGAATGAGCTGCTTCACCCGCCGCTGAACATCCGGGTGGTTGACTGCAGGGCTTTTGGTCGCTACACTCTGGTTGGCTCCAACGCCGTCACCAGCCTGCGGAAGTTCATCTACAGGCCGTCAGACAAACAGGCCAACAACTGGTCCACAACAGGTAGAAACTAAAACTTTTAGTCTTCTTCCTCATAACTCAGAACCAAGAAGTGACTCATGGTTCCTATGATGATATAAATAAACTCATCATATTATGTGGTGAAGGTTTAACATTAACAAATGTCATTTTTCTTCTCTTTCAGAGGAAATAATTGTTGTCAACATGGAGCCTGAGCCCACTTTTAAGAAGATGGACACTGTGGTCAAGCTAGACTCTGTAGGTTTCACTTTTTCTTTTAGTGACCTTTATTTAAAGAATTAGACCCAGTTTTAATACTAATCCTACAACATGGACATGGTTGTAGCAGTGAGCAACAAATCAGTTGATGATTATGAAAATTTGAGTATTTTGTAATTTACAGATTGTCTTAGTATTGTCCCATGTTTTCACATGATCTAATCTGTTTTTCTACTCAGGGCTCTGATGCTGTCATCAAAGTCGAGGTGAGCTAACTGCTGTGGTTGCTTTATTACTTTAAAATCAAAGCTGAAAAATGTTTAAGTTGTTTGGAATAATCCCAAAGCTTCACTGAAAAGATGTGTGATCCGTTAATGCATTAAGGAAGATGAAAAGGATGAAAAGGGGAAAAAGAAGAAGAGGAAGAAGGGCGATGAAGCCGAAGAGGAGGAACTTGATGAGAGTATGTTGGACTGGTGGTCCAAATACTTTGCCTCCATTGACACTTTGACAGAGGTGAGAAACAGGATGTTGGTACAGAGCAGCTCAATAAAACTAAATGGTTAACCTTCATTCATTAATTTTGTCTCTTATGAATTTGATTGGCTTATGTTTTTGTTGTGTTTTGAAAATTATTAGAATTTATTTGGCTCTTTGGGACATTCTGGTCTTGTAGGCACTCAAGGCTCAAGAAGCTGCTCTCTCAGATTCAGAGGACAAGGAGGAGATGGACATTGCAGATGGTGGAGGTAAAAACCAAACAACCACAAATAAGACCAGCCAAGTTTTATACTGTCCACTATGCATTTGTGTTGGCCATGTGCTGAGTACTTATACTGTCACTTGCTCCAGTACCAAATCGGTGATGTTTAAAGAACTGTCATTTAAAATACTGTCTTTAAGTTCAGGCACAGGACAGAATTGATGAAAAGAGAACCCCAGAGTGAATGTTTAGTCATTTACCTGACTTAAAATTGAGTGCATATTTGTCCTGTATGAGCTGACTAACTCTCTTCTCTTCTACAGTGCAGTAGTGAACCTCGTAGCCCAGGAATGCCTCCATATAGATGCTGACATGAATCCAAATTTCCATGTGTGGGACAGAGACCTTTTTTCTCTCATATGAGCATATTAGTTGTATGCCTTCCATGAAAGTTGTCAAAGACCACTGAAAACAGAGAAAGCAGTTTGAAGCCACAATGAGCTTTTAGTGCAGTGATTAAAAATAGATTTCAAACATGTTTGAGTCTGTGCTCCTCAGACGTGGCTGCACAGAATCAGCTGTTCATAATACTACATTTGCATGACACAGTGCCATGTGCTGCATGTTACAGTATAAGAGCCAGTCAAGTTCTACACAGCTTCCTGTCTGGAGAATCCTGCCACAGTATCCCCATTGAACTGCACACTGCCGCGGTGCACAGTTCAATGGCTTCGCTTGTTGTGCACAGTAACAGTTGGTTTGGGCAACTTTCATGTGGAATTCATGTCTCGAGTGCTCTGCTCCTTCACCCCACTCCGCTCCCGACCCCTTTCTGCCCCCCTTCACTCCACCCTCACCACTAACCTGTACTCAGATATCAAACCTGATGACTCTCCCGTGAAAGGCACCAAGAGAGGAAGAGGAAAGAAAGAGAAGAAGAAGCCAGCGGCTGATCCCTTCGAGAAGAAAAAGCCAAAGTTGGATGAGCTGAAGGTACTGAAGCAAAACAAAGGAGATTACACCTATTCATGACAAAATGTGAAATGTGGAAATACAGAAGATGTAAAGAAGGGTTTGTTTTTTATATATCACCGACATGTTCAAATTTTTTTTGCCTCTTCACAAAACAGGTGTATCCAAAGGAGCTTGAGAGTGAGTTTGACAACTTTGAGGACTGGCTCCACAGTTTTAACCTCTTCAGGGGAAAAGGTGGCGATGATGATGACCAAAATGTGACAGATGAGGATAGGATTGTTGGAAAATTCAAAGTAAGAACTGAATTTTTACAGTGAAATGTACATTTTAAGATTAAGATTTTATCAGTTGTCTGTATATATTTGAGCATTTCTTAAAAAAAAGAAGCAATTTTTTTGTTTATTTTAAATAAGTCACCTGCAGACAATGAGCATGATATTCCCCAATATCTTTCAGTCAGACCATTCATTTTTTCCACTGTATCCTTTTAGGGATCCCTGTGTATGTACAAAGTGACGGATGATATGGCCAGAGACATGAGCTTCGACTCCAACATGGGAATGTTTCAGAACATTCCTCACAACGATCCCATCAATGTCCTTGTCCGCATTTATGTCATCAGGGTAAGATATGCAACTGTGAATGTAAATACTGTTGAACATAACAAAGACCGAACATATAGAAAGTACAATTTGAATTATTGAATTTCAAACTGAAATATTTCTTTTTTTTTTCAGGCGACTGATCTCCATCCAGCTGACATTAACGGGAAAGCTGATCCATATATTGCAATCAGACTGGGAAAAACAGAGATCAAAGACAAAGAAAACTACATTTCCAAACAGCTGAACCCTTTGTTTGGCAAGTAAGTTGGCAAGATTCATTTCTGATTCAGTACATTATTTTTGTGTCTTTACAAAGTTATTACAGTGTTGTACATGAATTCATTTTATGCTTGAAAACCCAACAAACACTTTGTTTCTTATTTGCTCAGGTCCTTTGATGTGGAAGCCACATTCCCAATGGATTCCACACTCACAGTGTCAATTTACGACTGGGACCTGGTGGGAACTGATGACCTGATTGGAGAAACAAAGCTTGACCTTGAGAACCGTTTCTACAGCAAACACAGAGCCACGTGTGGTATTACATCTAACTATGCCATGTAAGAACCAGAATATACAAAAGCTGAGCTTCAGAAAGATAATAGAAAATGAATGCTAACTTATTTATCACAGAATAAGTGATGCATAAGGATGTATCTGGAACCATATATTAATATTTCATTAACCTTCATGTCAAATGCTAACCCACACATTTGTTACACAAGACTTTTGTTTTCTGCGTTGTGTCCAATTTTCTAATTAATTTTTGCTCCTTCCTGTAGCCATGGTTACAATGTTTGGAGGGACCCAATGAAACCCACACAGATCCTGGCTAAAGTGTGCAAAGATGGCAAACTGGATGGGCCTCACTATGGCCCTGGAGGAAGAGTGAAGGTGGAGAACCGCGTCTTCATGGCACCGACCGAGATCGAGGATGAAAATGGTATAAATGTTATTAAACCAATTACCTGCATGGAAAGTGTGTTCTGTGTTAAAGGCTGTCTGTGTTAATATAAGACCTACTTGGCTTTAAATTAAGCTTGAACAGGAATAGCTCTTTAATGTGGTGTTCAACAGCGGAGGTTGGTTTGATTATGTCTGTCAGGTTTGAAGAAGCAGACAGATGAGCACCTGGCTCTGACCGTGTTGAAGCACTGGGAAGAAATCCCTCGAGTGGGGTGCAAACTCGTCCCAGAACATGTGGAAACAAGACCTCTGCTCCATCCTGACAAACCGGGCATTGAACAAGTGTGCCAATATATCTATATAACATCTATTCACGCCTGCTTTACATTTTAAAAAGGCATCTTGATAACCTTGATCACTTTTTGTATGCCTAACACTGTTTTCTATTGTGTTAAAATGTGATTAGGGAAGAATAGAGATGTGGGTGGATATGTTCCCAAAGGACATGACTGCCCCGGGCCCTGCACTTGACATTTCACCAAGGAAACCAAAGAAGTATGTCCTCTTTTCAAAATGGGGTCTGATAATTAGCCTGAGGCGTTCATACTGCATAAACTGCCAAAAACGGGTTTGCTGCTTGAAGTGATTTTCACTTGTTATCAGTTGTTTGAATACTGATCTGTCTTTGACTTGCCCAGGTTTGAACTACGGGTGATCGTCTGGAACACAGATGAAGTTGTATTAGAGGATGACGACATTTTTACTGGAGAGAAGTCAAGTGATATATTTGTGCGAGGGTAATTATGGGCCTGATAAGTTTTTTTAAAATAGTTTATTTCACTCTATCTTCACTTGTGTTCAGCTGGACTGTCGATATGAATGAATCACATAACATGTCATTTAAATTTTTGATTTTTAATTCTCATGTTATGAAAAAATAATTTAATTCAAAATTTGTGAATCCTGCGTCATTCCCTGTAACAGTTGGTTAAAAGGACAGCAAGAGGACAAGCAGGACACTGACGTCCATTACCACTCCATTACTGGGGAGGGAAACTTCAACTGGCGCTTTGTCTACCCCTTCGACTACCTCATGGCTGAAGAGAAGATTGTCATCTCAAAGAAAGAGTCCATGTTTGCCTGGGATGAGACCGAGTACAAGATTCCAGCACGCCTTAATCTGCAAGTGTGGGACGCTGACCATTTCTCTGCAGATGACTTCTTAGGTAGAGTTAGCACACATCTGTCAGTGGGCCACTTCCTGTTCATTTCACTATACACTTGATCAGTCTTGTATTTAAATATGTTAAATAATACCCCTTCATAGGTGCAATTGAACTGGACCTGAACCGTTTCCCACGCGGTGCAAAGACTGCCAAGCAGTGCACCATTGAGATGGTGACAAATGAATCAGAGATGCCCATGGTCTCCATCTTCAAACAGAAGAGGATCAAAGGATGGTGGCCATTTGTGGCCAGAAATGAAGATGATGAGTTTGAGCTGACGGTGAGTCAATGTAAAGAAGGACCCAAAAAAGGACCAAGACCCTGGCAATTTAAGCTTCATGCTAACAATAGCATGACAACATACTCACAATGACAATGCGATCTACAGATGTTTTATTTTTACCATGGTCTCTGTTATAGATCAATGTATTGTCATTTTATAGTGAGCACTAAGAAGAAAATACTACTGATCTTTGACTTGAGGGGATCAGCAAATTTATTGCAGTTTGTTTAGACATTTCAAACTAAACAAGTTTGAACCTCACAGTGGTGCTAGATGTAAAATTAGGAGCTCACCGAAGTCAGAATGATTCATCCTCTGTGGACCATTATTTTGTACAGTTTGACTTTGTTGAAATACTTTCTCTCTACTGTAATTTAAGACAGCATCTAATCTGAGTCAATTACTTATTGACGTAATCTTATATATCATGGATCTGTGGAAAGGTTGTCAGTGTAAAAGTCTGTGACGGTAAAGACTGTTTTGTTTGTCTTTGCAGGGAAAAGTGGAAGCAGAGCTGCACCTTTTGACAGGAGAGGAAGCCGAAAAAAACCCAGTTGGTGAAGGACGCAACGAACCAGAGCCGCTAGAAAAACCCAAGTATGAGGGATGCTCTCCTATCACCCCACTTTTATCACACATAGCTTTGATCTATTAGATTGGTCTAACTGCTTCAATATTATACTACAAACATGCAACAACACATTTAGTTTCAATGGTTAAAAGTCCAGCTTGATTCCTAAAAGCAAATGCTAAACAGTTAAAAAAAATAGATAAAAACATAAATAATAATACATGCAATGACAATAAATAAATGAATAAATGAAATGATAAATCTGTCATAAACATGAGACATGAAATCTTAAACATACATAAAAAAGTATAAAGAAAGTTAAATTTACATAAGAAATAATAATCTAAAACAATTTCATGAAATGAAGAGGGACATTTATACGAATTTACTTCAACGAAGTTCTGGACTTTCACATTCATCTTTCTTTACATGGTAAGTTACTGTTTCTTCATATCTTTTGTGTACTTCTGCCTAGAATCATCTTTAAGTCCCCAAGATAGTGTAAATAGTTTCTCTGTCTTGCCTTTTGCTTTATCTCATGTTTCAGTAATGGCAGTTACATTTAGATTTTATTCATAAAAAGAGCGAGAGCAGAATGGCCCAGAGTGTTTAAAGTCTGTATTACTGAACACGTGTGTTTCTGTCCCTCCAGCCGCCCAGACACCAGCCTTCTGTGGTTCCTCACCCCCTTCAAAGCTGTAAAACACTTGGTCTGCAACCAGTACAAGTGGCTGGCCATCAAGATTGTCACTGCTGTCCTGCTGCTGGCCATGCTGGTTCTTTTCCTCTACAGCATGCCTGGTTACATGGTGAAGAAAATGCTGGGAGCTTGAGATGTTTCTCAGACACCTCTGCAGAAGGTTCCAGCAGTTTCACTAACCAGATGGCTTCCGACCTTTCTGTATTCCCAGTTTACTTTCCATCTAAAGTTTCCCTTCAATCAAAGCCTTCAAAAAAACAAACAAAAAAACCCCAACTAAATAAAATCAATAACATGATTTCAGAAAATAGCCAAACAATTAATGAAGCTGAAAGAACCAAGTTATGAAGGTAAAAAAACTTTAAACAGTAAATAAAAAAACTCCAGACACTTGGAACCAAATCAACAACTGAATTAAATATCATTTTGCATTGTGCTGTGTTAAGATTCTTTCTGCATTCAGTCAATGTATTATTCAATATTATTCCAAAAAATATATTGCTTCTACTTTTGTGACAAATAACAGAACGCATGTCACTGTATACCAGCTGTTGATTAAAATACAGAGACAAAAACTAAACTTATATGGGCAGAGTGTAATACCTCACTGGTATTGTGCGTAAGTATATGGCTTCACACGCTGTATGAGTTATAAGCGGTGTCATGTAGGTGAAATGTGACCTTTTTCATCTCTGACACCAACACAGTTGATACAGTCTGGAACTACAGATCTCCAGCACATGGTTCTTTTTATTATGTCATCTTCATTGACACCTTCCTCCACACCAACGACAGTATTGCTCCTGAGTTTGGGGGTTATCAGGTCTCACCCCCAGTTGTATCGGGATGTGGGAACCTCCTCTTACATCCTCCTCATACATCATGCTTGCAAGTAATACGGGAATTATTCTTGTATTTTTGTCCAGCTTTGGCTGTGTTAACATCTGTTTGTGTCTTTGTGCTCCACCAGCCGTCCAGATGTTGCCCTCCTCTGGTTCCTCATCCCCTTCAAAGCAGCAAAGCACCTGGTGTGTGACCAGTACAGGTGGTTGACCATCAAGATTCTCACTGTTCTCCTGCTGTTGGCCATCGTGGCTCTTTTCCTGTACAACATGCCCGGTTACATGGTGAAGAAGATGCTGGGTGCTTAAATGAAATCCAGCAGATGATAACTTCAGGCTGTGCATTCAATAATAATTTGTATTTTTGTTTTTTTTGGTGAATGTTTTTGCAATGTACCATTTGACAAAATAATCAATCAATCACTATTAAAATAGTACCATTAATACTTCTTGAGTGTACACCATTAGTTTATAATGTAGTCTTATATTTATAAATCTCTACAGTGCAAAATGTTGTTGATGTGGTAATTGTTTTTTCTTGTTTTGCAAAAGGCAGTTTTCTTTATTCCCATTAAATCAACTCGTATCCATAACACATCTATGAAAACTAATGTCCATCAATCAGATTTCAAAAGTTTCATTGATAAAATAGAGAGAATGTTTAGCATAGCTGGCTTGTGTGCAAATTTTTCTTGGTTGAACAATGTTTTCTCTTGTCCAGTGTTTTATGTACAATATTTCAAATTTATGAATAAACTGACATCTGAACTACAAATTTTGTGCTGGTTGTGTTGTTTGTGTACACATGCCCTTGTTAGTATGATGTATGAATTTATGTTTGGAAACTTAAAGGACAGTGCAAGTCTCATCAGTGAATACAAAGCTCAAATACATGGCTCCATCAATCGCGTGTCAGCTCAGAGTATCAAGTAAAATTAAAATTGGCTTTTTTAAATATTTCTCAAATTATTCAAATTTATTTTAAGTTTTATTGTACCAAACCAAACCGAAATTACTGTTAGAAGGATATTTAAAAAGTACTTCACCTCATTAAGTGCATATTTGAAATTAATAACCTGGAGTGAATGTTGTGGGTATCATCTTAAGTTAAATCGGTAATTTTTTAGAGCCACAATTAAACACTTTGCCTTTGCATCCAACCATTTTATATGTGTATATATATATATGTAGATTAGATTGTCATATCTCAGTAACCTGTCTAACTATTTACATCTTCACCCCACCAGCCGACCAGATATCGCCCTCCTCTGGTTCCTCATCCCCTTCAAAGCAGCAAAGCACCTGGTGTGTGACCAGTACAGGTGGTTGACCATCAAGATTCTCACTGTTCTCCTGCTGTTGGCCATCGTGGCTCTTTTCCTGTACAACATGCCCGGTTACATGGTGAAGAAGATGATGGGAGTTTGATTGTTTTGTTCAAATTCACTATTTGACACTGTAAAGAAATCTCTTTACTTGTAATTTCCCCTTGTGTTCTTGAAAGAGTGAGACAATAAAGTTGTAGATCGGTGTTATTAGAATTTGCATCACAACAATCTTAGTCTCACACTGATATGTGATCGCTATCCATTACATTACTGTGCAGATTTGTTACTATTTCCACAATACATTTTTTGTTTTATCCAGCTTCATTATTATTATTATTATTCTTAAAGCTCTTGTTGTGGATACTTCAGCTGCTGCTGCCAGGTGGTGTTGCTTTTTTTTTTTTGTGCCTATTTTATTGTAAAGTCATTAGTGTGTCATCAGTGTGACTTTTGAATTTGTGAATAAAGTGAAACCCCCCCCCAAAAATTCTAATCTTACAATAATGTGTTTGGTAATTTTTTCCAACACTTCACTAGCAGCCCATTGATACTTTAACACTTCAAATTACAAATTACACGTCAAGGTAACAAACACACGACATAAATAAATAAACAACATAAAAATGAAGGTGAATTGAATTTTAATTTCAGACAGAGAGCCACAGGTGCGTTCAACAATTGGCTGACGTCACTTCAAAGTGAAATGTGATTGGCTCCTATCTTTTAAAATTGATGACGTTGCATCGAACGCCCCCTAACGGTACGTCTGGTTGAGCCGACTGCTAGCTTGTTGGCGTCTAATTTAGACGCTTGTTTAGACGGTCTAAACAAGCTAATCCTCCGCCGGAAACTTTTTTAAATTGTTTTTTTTTTAATACATCAAGTAAAGAGAAACATATGACCCCACTGAACAGCATGTATAACAGGATGCTGGAGCTCTCTTTGACTGTCTTACATTTTTGTTTAGTCAGAAATATTTTCCAGCGAGCAGCACAACCGCTGCTAGCTCGAGGGGAAGAGTACACAAAGTTACAAAGGTCCTGCTGTAGCCATGACAACTACGATGGAGGACACACTGGAAGTTACTCCTGCTTTTCTACAACTGCCCTGTGATGACCAACCTGGGGACTTGGCCTGCTGTTATCGGTGAGTAATATTTAAATTAAAAAAAAAAAAAAAAAAAAAGTAAACGTGTGAAAAGTACCATATTGGAGGATGCGGGCATCGATCCCGCTACCTCTCGCATGCTAAGCGAGCGCTCTACCATTTGAGCTAATCCCCCGTGTGTATTGGGCCAGACGTGAATGTAAATATTGTCCACCTGGTATATATATGTCTGACTATAGGGTTTAAAAGTTTCTTTAAATTGGATTATGACATTTATGTGAATGATAAATAAAGCTAAGATGCGTTCACTCGCCCTCTAATCTACACATGATTCCTTGCTGCCATCTGCTGGTCCTCGTCGGATTTAACATAAAATCCTCCTCGATGCAGGATTAAACCGGCAGCTTCCTGGTATATATGATGCAGCCGGTGGAGTCATTGACTGCCAGCAAGGCACCCCCGTGGGGGGGGGGGGCAAAGGACAGTCATAAATCCGACCAAGCTCACAGCAAGAGGTGAGAGTCCTGAAAACAGTCCATGTAATTCTGTCTGACCACGGTGGTGAGCAGCATGGTGCAAAGTAAAGCCTCACTAGTGTGATCTTGTTTTCTTGTTTGTAATGGCCACATCACAACAGAAACGCATTGCTCATCAAAGAAGGCAAAAGGTACTGGAGGATGCGGGCATCGATCCCGCTACCTCTCGCATGCTAAGCGAGCGCTCTACCATTTGAGCTAATCCCCCTACTTCTATGAAAGAGCCATACATCACAGATTTGTAGACAGTTTCTAGTGTCCATGAACAGTCTGACCTTAATCCATAATAATTCATACTATTTTTTTTTTTGCATCTTTTACCAAAGAAATTAT
The DNA here is from genome assembly GCA_034769265.1 of Remorina albescens. Taxonomy (NCBI): domain Eukaryota; kingdom Metazoa; phylum Chordata; class Actinopteri; order Carangiformes; family Echeneidae; genus Remorina; species Remorina albescens. The sequence continues at coordinate 4,815,277 of CM068488.1, forward strand.
TTTGACAAACTGGGTTAAAACGCTTGTTGAATAACTTGGGGTGAAGGTTGTACTAAGTCTATAATACTCTTGCATCACTTGATCAAAGATTCACAGATGAAGCCTTTGTGAGATTTACTGTGATGTCAACTTCATAGCTAAATATGCATGCCCACTATTAAACTAGTAACACAGCCTTGCATTAAATAAACCACAATCAGCACCAAACAATGTTTTCACAACTGTTTATTTATTCAAAACTCAAAAGATGAGTGTTCTGTAGATGTTTACATGGTCAATGAATGCAAGTTCCAGAGCAGACGACGGCCAGTTCGCAAAATAAAAATAGCTGGGGAAGGACGAGGTGACTTCCTTGGTTAAACTGGATGCTAGTTATGACCAGTCAACTGGTCACAGTTATCTTAATACTGACTTTCTTCCAAACTATAATTAATACACCCTGGGCAACCCTTTACAGCAAATCAAAAGTATAAACACAGTATAATTAGCAGTAAAACCATGACAAAAGCTGTCATGTGGAAATATGTCAGTATTAATTGAGTGTCAGGCTCCCTTATACTTTACAATAAAACATTAAAACTGCTACAATCTATAACCATGTTGTCAGTCTGCAGGTGGCTCTCCACCTCTAAATTTAAACTTAAAGGCTACTGCATGTCCGCCTAAAAGATACAATGGCAATTAACCAGGATCGTGCGACATCAGAAAAAATCTCCACACAAAATACATTTACAAAATATCACTCATTCACAGTCAATGTGTAACATTCTCATGCTCAGATATGTTGCTGTTCAATTATGAATAATTGCAGAGCACTGATCATATGCCTTGGGTCATTACACCAAAGAATTTTTCAGTGTTTCTACGTGCCATCACCCAACTGCAACAGAAACCAAAAGTTTGATGCAGACGCGAGCGGAGCACAAATCTTATTATCAAATAACATACAGGGCCTTCAGCTTTCAGTTCATGTACAGTCTGTGTTGCACAAATTTTTGCTACAGAAAGTTAATCTAAATAAAACATAAGTTAAATAAATAAGAAACTGTTATTTAAAAAGTCCACTTTGTTAAAGTTTTAGTAGCTCTGGGAGTGTCCTGATGGCACTTTGGAGCAGCATTCTTCTGTGCTCTAATAGTAATATTAACAGCGCACCAAAGGCAAATAAATAACTCCATAATGAGCAAAGACATTGTTCTCTCAAAAGTCAAAATGTCATTAATATTTACAGAGTTAAATTCACTGTTTGCCATAACAACCTCCATGCCAGGTTCAGCTCAATTCATGTTACTCATGCTGAAATAACTGGGATATGTTGTGCATTACTGTTATTTTTACTTTGTAAGTGGAGGCAGGAAGGAGCAGCAAATGATGATGCAGAGTAGTTATGTGTAGTATGTAAATGGCCAAAGGGTGGATGGGGGGAGGTTACAAAAGGATATTTGTGTGGGAAAGAAAGGAAAAGACCAAAAGAGAGTAGGGATAATGTATTTATAGAGTGCGTGCAAAAAGAGTAGAAAAAAAATGAGAGCAAAAAGAAAACTAAAAGGAGGATGGAGGTGCTAGGCTGGTGGGAGATGAGAGGTTCAGTATTCATCTTGGTCAAGGTGAGCTTGTTCATCGAGGTCTTCATCATCTGGAGGTGCAAAGCCTTCCTGAGATAAAGGAAAAGAAAGAATGTATTTAGTTTTTTGCTTTTGATGAAAGTTGACATGTCAGCTATTCCACAGTAACTGATTTGTTCAAATGTTTCCGGACACTCTAAAGTACCCATAGTGGGTTAGGAGTGTTGGATTTATTGTTTCCTTCTATTCTTATTCCTTTCATATTTATATTAAATGATTATTTGGTGGCAAATTCCTACATGTTATTCATGCATTTTATAAACATGGCTTCAGATCTGCATTTGGTAAATAACAAATTCGCTGATGGTAAAGCTAATGTACCTCTGTTGCGTAGAGAATGTCGATTATCCTGCTGAGGATAGGGTTGTTTTCACTCTCGTGCTCCTGGCAGATCAGCTCGATATCCCGTAGTTTGCTGAAGTAGAAGTCTCTCTCCTTCTCTAGTCCGTCTACAGTCAACTTCAATTCCATCAGCTTAGGACAGAAAGAAATAAATACTTTGAGGCCCATGGTAAATGGAGACTAATTTGAACCATTCAGTAAAATTTGTTCTTGGTAGTGATGGCAGACACAGCCAAAACCTAAGTGATCAAGGATCTTTTATTGTTTTATTAATGCTGACAAGAGTGTTTTTTTTTTTTTTTGTTTGTTTGTTTGTTTGTTTTTTCCATATCCTCACACATGTAAACATTTAGGTAATAGTTTATAGAAGAACATTAGCACTATGAAAAGCGATGGGGTAATTGGCTTCTTCTTCTTTTTTTTTTTTTCAGCAGAGATTTTGACCTCTCAGTATGAAGAGCCGACAAGTTTGTAATATTAATATATGAGCATGTGAGACAGAGCTGGAATACACCAGGTTTGGTTCAGAACCCTGAACCAAAGCAGCTAAATAGAACTGAGCCACTGTCCATTTCATTATTTATTTGTGTGTTTTTCTTCCATAATTTGTCAAATTTTCTGCAATGAAAAACGCTTATGGAACCATTAGATGTGATTCCAAATATATGGGGGAAAAAGGGTAAGAGAGCAGATGATATGAGACAGAGGCTCTGATCCCTCTTTGTGAAATTTTACCTGTTGATTTAACTCCATGATCTCAGCATCGCTGCCCCCATTTCTAGACAAAGATGGATTCTTCCTTATGGCTGGAGTGGTGTGTTGGACCCGCTGTGGTGTTGGCATGTTTTTGGGAACTGTTGGTGATGTCCTCTGTGGTCCTGGATTGGTCAGAGATGGTGAGAGATGTTGAGCACTTGAATGACAGCAGAATCTCTGCATTTATTTTTGGCTTTGTAGCAACTTTGGCAATGGATGTAGCACATTATAGAGAGCTGATGTTATCAGCTTGTAGCACAATGCTGTGTTTTTGGTATATTATTTTTTTCAATGGATTTCAGATTGTTTTACAGCAGAACTGACAGAAAGGATACTAATTTAGTTTTCCAGATTCACAAAGAGCCGAATTCCAAACTAAAAATCACACAATAGCTTGAAATCTTGAAAAAATGAAAAAACCCATACCTCTATAAGTGCTTCAGCAGAGGTGTTTGAACAAAACTCAAAGACAAAACATGCCAACACGCAATATTACAATTTTGAGAGAAAAGCTGTTATTCTGGCCATTTACAACCACATTGCTTGCCTGTGACAAAGTCACAAAGCAGGCTTATGGCACACTACAAATCAAATTAGATTGTTTGCCATGATTTTCAAGCAAAAAGCTTTCATGGAGACAGAGCAACGCTGGTCAGGCTGACATTACTCTTGTTAGTAAAATGAAACACTTTCTTGTTTCAGTCAGGGAGATGACAGTGCACCAGTGTTGCATCACCTGTGTAATACAGTGCACTGGAGAAAATCTCTGCAACTGATATTTTTCCAGGTCTTCCGGCATTACCAAATCATTATCAACCCCACCACTGCTGCATCCCGTTACTAACTGTGGTGACGACTACAATCCCACCACTGACTCACTCATACCTACATTGTCATGTTGCTCGTGAATGCAGGGCAGTGAGATGGATCTAAGAAGACAGCAGTCATTCTGTGAATCGTGCTGCTCACACCACTTGCTTGCAGGGAGCGCCTTTGAGCCATCCAAAGCTCAGCAAGACCGTGCAGCATAGGTAGAACTGTTTGGTTTACCTGGGTTTCTCTTTGGTTTGTGGACAAAGTGATCACCTGGGTTGGGGGCAGGGGCCACGTCCTGCCCCTGTCTGGCTAGTAAAGGGTCATACTCCTTCCCATCGTAGTTGGCATCAAAGAACTTCTTGAACCACTGCACAAATTCAAAATTGTCCTGGAACTTCCCTTTTACAAGCTTTTCTACAGGAATTATCTGCAGAATGGAGACAGAAAATGCTTGAATAGCTCCATGTGAAACAGAATGCATCTTAGGCAGGGGCAGGAGATGATGGCATAAATTATGTTGAGTAAAATTCATAGTAATACGATAATGAAGGGATTCTAACTTTGTCAACACTCATCCTTTTAAAAGCTGCCTGAAGAACTTTGAAGTTGTGTATAAATTCATGCTCCAGCTTGGCTTGAAATTTGACCTTCTTCAGTAAGATGCAACCTGGAAACAACATGTCCATGAACTGGCAATATGCAGCACCTGGAAAACAATGATAGTCATTTGTTTCGTTGTTTTGATCTGAAGAGCGTTCAGTGAAAAGTTTAGGGACTGTAAGCTCTCCGGCTTACCTGAACATAGCTGTTCAATCTTGGTGTAAGTGAGGTGCAAAGAATCGTTGACCCATGCCAGCATGTCATGTCGACTGAGGTTGTCAATGGACACAGATGTGGCGTACACATTCACTGCCATCCCCTACCTAAAACACAGAAAGAAAGGAACGAGTATTTGTTTGGATTTCTTTTTGTCTGTGAGCTGGATCTAAATGAATATTGGTCAGGTCAAAGGCAAAAGAGTAGAAAGAAGTTCCCTTACATAATCGTCATTAAATATCTCAAACTGATTGGCTCATCTCCTATTGATTATCAGTTGTATTTAAATTAAAGTAAACTGATTGTTGTCATTTCTATAACTGAGGTAGGCTGAAGTGTTTTACGACTTCTCCCTGTAACCACTTCACCTAGTTACCCACCATCATGTCCTTCACTGCCTGTCCACTGATGTTTCCTGGAAGCTTTAACCAACCTACCAAACATCTCAGACATGTTGAGAGCACAAAACTGGCACTAAACTTTTTAAAGGTTACAATTAATTATTATTTTCTTGGTTTATCCTCTAATATAAAACATTGTGAACATTTGCATAAAGACATTGATGTCCTTAAATAACTTTGTGATCAACAGTCCTAAAAAAATAATACAACTAGTAGTGACGAGTAAAAGACTAATGAAAACAAATACTGGGTGCTTTTGCTTGTGAATGAATAAAACAAAACTTGTATTGACAGCAAAGGAATTTGTCTTGCACACAAAAGAGCCACATAAAACATTAAAACACCAACAAAAATATTCAACACCAAGCATCCATTGAAATATCTTACTTTCTGTGGCTGCAGCAATTTAAAACCATTTAGAAATCACCTAAAATGACACTATTCAAAACAAACTAACTAAATAAATAAATAGTAGGCAAGTGCATTATCTAATCTATGGTGCCTTGGTGCTTGTTTCTGATCTGACACAATGTGAATGACTCCAACAGTTAACTGATCATCAAAGTACTTGCTCATTCATTTTGTCTCATTACAGTTGATGTAATTGCTTCAGCTCTAGACTTCATTCATTTGTGGACCAACTGTAACAGACTGATTTCACTGAGGCCAGTGCTGGGTCTTATCATTCTGGAGCTCTCCTACTAAATGTGCTGCACTGGGGGCTTTTGTCTTGTCCTCTCACATTACAGATCCTGGACTGGGTCAGAAACCGTTGCAGTAGTGGGCCTATAAAGCCCAATGAGACCTGCAAAATTGGCCTGTGGGGAAAAACACTTGATATTTGAGTGTAAACGCATTCCCTGGCTGAGAGGCATCTTTAGCTTTAATCTACAGATGTGTTGTGAGAATAATCCTCCCTAGATTAAACAGAAATATCCCAGTGTTTGTGAGCAGCTTTACACATCTGACAGCTCCAGCCTTCTCTATGCTCACTTGGGATTTTTTTTTCAGCAGGTGTCGAGTCAAAATGTGACTTAGACACCTTGACATTTCCTGCAGTTTAAAAAAAAAAAGCACATTAACAGTGGAGCCATAGAAGGATTTTAAAATGATGACTTTCAGGTCGTGTGTCTGCAGCTGACTGCCAGAGAGAAATGACAGCATGTCTCTCTCATTCACACTAATAACAATTTGCACGATAGTGGTTTCTGGTGATAACACTGACACTGGATGCACCTTCAGCAGCGCACATCACACCAGCATTTCCCCATGGGGCTTGGCTAGCCTACAATTGCATGATTATAACCTGCAACCGTATCACCGACAATGAACCCGTTTATGAGACAAAACCACAAGGTTCAGCTGCCTTTACAGGCGCAGACCTTTTGCATGGTTGTAATTCCCAATAAATATGGATTATTGCATCGAGGGTGGTGCGCGAAAAGGGAAGTCAATCCCCCCCCCCCCCAAAAAAAAATAAAAAAAAATCTGGCCGGGCCTTTGAGAAAGCTAAAGTAATGACTGCAGCAAAATCCTGAGTGCATTAAAAAAAAAACTAAACAAACAGACCCCCCCCCCCCCGAAGTGTAGCGAGGAGGAATGGGCGGGGGTCTGACATTTCAAGCCAGGGCTGAGAACAATAACTGTGCCCGGTGCCTTCTGGTTAATATTGATGAAAAAAAAAAAAAAAAACCCCGCAACGCTGGTCTTGTAGCGGCCCCCTCTACAGGCCTCCCCGAATACCTCCGGACTGTCAGTGCACGGGAAATATCCTCATTGCCTGGGAATAAAACACAGCCCCCGCCCTCCACCTCCACCTCCACCCACCGGCCACCCACCACCCGCAAACACGCACAAAACGACAAACGGGCCGGACGTTGTGAGCGGATGTCGGATTGTGTGTACTCACTGTGCTGAGGAGGTCTGTGTTGTTATCACGCTGGCAGCTCTCCTTCTGTCAATGCCCGCCGCTGTCGTCGGTGTCGGTGCAGTGCTCGGTAACGGGCCGCCCTGTCTGGGGCTGCAACAATCCAGCTCCAGCTGCGCATGCGCCCGACTCCATGCTGCTAAAGGTTCATTATAAATAGGACTGTGGCCTGTTCCAGCTAAGAGACACATGATGTGTCTGGTTGGATTTTAGGCCTGCTACTGACTGAGGTTTTAGCCAGGTCAGGCTACAGAGAAAAAAGCCTTATGTTGGTTTTTCACCTGATCCTGCATTAGAACTGTATTCTTTTGTATTCATGTCCTCTATACTTAAACATACATTGTAATATAACAATTAGAATCAAATATAACAGTCCATTTCATTATTTTTAGATTGGACTGTTTTTTTGGTTAACTAACTAATAAATAATTCTGAAAGCTGAAGGGAGATTAGTCAATAGTTTGATCAATGTCCAAAATACAAATATTTAGTTCATAGTAATATAAATTCAGTTCTAGCAACAACACAATATAAATTTATAATAGACAAAACTCTTGCAGTCAAAATTACTTGAATGCATAATTAGATAGTTAATTCTCATATATCAACGTGTAAGTAACACTTTATTGTTGTAAGTGCTGTAAGCCTGGTTTTAACTGGATAAGGTGTTCAGTTTAGTGAGTCCCTGCAGGCAACAGGTCACAAGATAACTCTGAGAAATATGAGATGATTAAAATGAAGATTCTGCGACACATTTGTCTTTTTAAAAAATATATATTTTAGAGTTTTTCCTTTTTTCACTTAAATAATTATTTAAGTAAACCCTCTGATAACTTTATTTCTAAGAGGTTACAAGCTAAAAACATCAGAAACTTCTGGTTTAATACATAACTACTAATTGATGCTTTTAAATAAAAGTAGACCAGTAAAGAGCAAAATATTTTCCACTGCATGTACTGGAGTAGATACAAAACTGGCATAAATAGGAGGTACTGAAAGTAAAAGCACCTCAAAACTACACTTGAGTCCATTACTTGATAAATTGTAGTGATTAGACAGCAGACTTGGCTGAAGTAGATTCATTGTGGTTTATTTGCACTCAAATCATGTGATAAAGAGCTGCAAGAAAAAAATGAGCAGATGAAAAGGAATTCAATGTGACAGCACATTGTTCAGCACCAGTGTACATTTGGGAAGGGGAAGATACAACAAAATGAACTGGAGCTTCTAAAGATCAAAAGTGAAATTTGTCCAAAAAACAATGTCATGGGACTTTGACTGGAGCATGACGATTGGTTTGAACATAACATGGGTCTAAACATGAGCTAAATCTCGTGTGCATCCCAGTTTCTGCAAAAATAGAACAAAATCAGTTACTAAGACAATTATCCACATTATCCAATTCCAATACTGGAACTAAAAACAAATGCTAAAAATACAGTAGCTAAGAACTTGATAATGTATCAGTGCTTTTCTGTAGTTGCCAAACAAGCATTCCTTCCAGAAATGAAGCTGAGCTTCCATTGGCATGTGACAGCATTTAAGCCCCTGAAGAAATAGCATTCATTCACTAACAACTCTGCTGTTAAAACTTCAGTGTGAGTGCTAAAGTGGACCACTTCACCTTCACCTTCTCTATGCCTCACAGTGCTATGTCACATTGGAAGTGTCATTCAGAGGAAGTGTTTTAAACACAGCACTTTCAGACAAAGACAAATCAAAAAAGGGAGAGAAATAATGATAGCAGTCAACATGTCAGAGGTCATGACCTGTAATGGCAGTATGGGAGGGTGTGTTTGAAGGTGTCAGTGTTCTCAGGTGAGAAAAAGGCAGTTTGGGTGAGACTTTTTTCTGTCTGTGGAAAATTAATACTATCACAAAGAATGCTGCAATATTAGTGTTCGCTACAGAAGATCTAACTATGCTACCATGCACAGTACACACAGCATAGGTTCATTCACATTTGGTAGGAGTGGAACAGAAGTCTACACTGCTGCAAAGCTGTAAACATGATCCGAAATTCTAATCTGACAATGATGGACTACTGAACAAAGACCTCATTCTTTTTCAGGAAATAATTCTAATGCAGTGGTTTCAAATGGAAATAACTCAAATAACGCAATATAAAAAATAAATAAACAGACACATTTAAAAGGTTAGCTTGCATTATCTTGTTTTTCATCAGTCGGTCAATTGAAACTGTTTTTGTTTTAACTGACATATTAATGTCATGCCTACACCCTTGTAATAATTTATTACATTTCATTCATCATGACTCACAGTTAAAAGACATCTTGTGACATTTGTGACATTAAATCATGTAAAAAGGCATCTAAATAGAACATGATACAAGTGCAAAATCATTTTACAGTGAGGTAACACAATAGTATCATAAAAACCAAGACTCACTTTCACATTTCTAAATTTTCCCCTAATGTGATCCAATAGCCAAAGTAATTCACTGGCAAACTTTTTTTAATTTGCTGCATGTTTTTGGTTAGAACTTGACTGAAATTTGGTTGTTATAATCACTTAACAAAGGTTTACCTTGATCCATATTCCAATATTATTATGGCAACATCATATTGTTTAATGTTTAACAGTTTTACAGTACATTTCTCCATAACCCCACATGTATTCTAAACTTCCATAAAGAAAAACAAGTCATCTTGGTTTGGCCATATGTTTCCCTCAGGTACTATTCTTCCGCTTCATGTGACAGCCGCCCGATTAGTTACCAGATCCCACTAGATCTCCCTCCAGGAGGGGCCAGGATCCTGGCTGAGGATCTCTTTGGAATGTTGTCATCAATCTGTGCACCTGAAACCAGCACATCACTCATGTTTAGCAGTAAAATACAAGAACAATTTTTTTCTAGTAGTATTTATCAGCATCTTAAATCACATTTTCTTATGGTATTGGGAAGGATTTGGTAAAAAGCTTATAATTATTCCAAAGCAGCTCCAGCCAGATTTAAGGCCTGCAATATACAAAAGATCAAAGAAATCTCTCTCATTCCATTTAAAATGCTGCTCAAGCCATTTATAGTTAGTGTTGTTGTCACTATGTATTTCAATTAAGTTATGGTTTGTCAGTAATACCTAATTTTCTAACAGAGTTAGCTTTCTAAGCAAAAGGAATCCCGAGGGATGAAATCTCTGTAACTATTCCTCATTGCTCTACAAATATACTGGTGGGTGTGCCCCAGAGGTCTACGGTTAAACACAATATTCCTGGTTCGGGTTTGGTCAAAAACCTTTGTAGTACATAATTCCCCATCTTTTTCCCACTGTGCTCTGTCTGCCCTCTACTGCCAAATCTCTCAAAATAAGATATAAAAATACTCCCAAACACAAACACTAACTGGTAATGCCAAGGTCTGTATGAATATAAAAATAAAAGCTGAAAAACAGGATGGGTTAAGCTTTTTATAAACTGGTTTTAATATGACAAATCTGGCATATTAAAGGCTTAAAATTCTGAGCAAACAGATTTCTCAACATTTCAGCCCACACAACTAGGTTCATCCACGACTGTGTGTGCCAAGAAGATGGTCTGTCACTGCAACTTTGTAAGTTACCTTAACTGCAGCACCCTCATCAGGCCAATCCTTAGATTTTCTCAGATGCCAGAACAGTAGTGCCCCAATGCAGCAATCCACAAAGCACCACTTACCAGTGATTTAAGTTTTTATAAATGGACACGGTAATACGGAAATACTTCAAAATGTTATCATATCCTTGTATGAATGTATTGGTCTTTACCAGACAGGCTGAAGCTTGACTCGTGGAGGTCCCTCATACCCCCATGCCTGGTGCAGGGGCGTGTCGGAGTGTCCAGATCTGAAGCACCAAAGTCCCTCTTTCCTGAGTTGGCCACGGCAACGACATCACCTGTGTATGGTTCCCGCTCCACAGCTTTCACTGCCTGGGACTGGTAAGACAAGGAACACACACAAACAATTGTGTTTTTAAGATAGATTTGTATTATCATCAGCATAATACATAATACAACAGAGGATAAAACCACACTGCATGTTTGAAAATTCAGATGCTATATGACCTCAATCTAAAAACAGAATTCAAATTAACTGTGTTATTTGGATACTTCCTCTCGATTCACTAATAAACGTCATCACAAGGCCACTTTGCAGTTTTTGTTTTAGTAAAATTATTCCATACTTCATCTAAATCTTAAATATTAAAGATTATATAATAAGTCTAATATTGAAAAAGCTAGATTTCTGAATTGGAAAAAAAGGGAGATATTTACAAAACTCCAGTAGTATACCTAGAAGGATTTTAGTTTGTCACCATGAACAATGAAAACATCAGAGGGGGTCTCTGTTATTGTAACAGTGGAGTTTATATTAGACGTAGCTATTTACAAATTTATGCCATAATAGCATGAGTAGCAGAAGTGATTAAAATTGCAGACCTTGTTGCAATTGATGTAATATCGTAGTTAAATAATAATAGTACAGTAATCGTAGCTCTACCAGTAGTGAATGCGGCAGCAGTAGTATTAATATTATTACTGACAGTAGTGTTTCTACTTATGTAGTGATAAAGCCTGCAAATAATATAATGTTAAGATGTACAGTATATCCAGTTTGGAATTAAGTTTCCATTGAACACGAATGGAAGACTGTTGAACTATTCAGCTGCCTCAAATTAAATGATCTAGCATAATAATATTTGATAAATATTTAATACCTTTTCCCTCTGAACCATCTTTTTATAAAGATAATCTGGGAAGGTTCTCAGGGGGCAAAACTTTCCAGAGCCTTCAGCACATGTGAACATGCCATTTTCATAGACCAGCCGACCACGGCTGATGGTGACCAGGGGTACACCGTGACAGCGAAGGCCTTCATAGAGGTTTAAGTCTCCTCCTTGGACCTGGTTATCCACAGAAATGGTCCTATAGACAGGGATAAAAGAAAGAGATGACCCACATTAGCGAGGCAAAAATCTAATCAGTCTCTGAGACATGAGATGACAAACAAAGTGAGACAAGCTGGTCGATGAATGAACGTATCCAGTTTCATACTTGGATCCCTCGGGGTCCCACACAACCACATCAGCATCTGCGCCTGGGATGATCCTGCCTTTCCTGGGGTACAGATTGAAGATCTTGGCTGCATTTGAGCTAGTGACTGCTACAAAGCGGTTCTCATCCATTTTACCACCAATCTGTGAATTATGATAAAAACATAAAATATGTTTAATCTTAGAAATGAATTCATATACTCAGTTAATCATCTGATGCACTAAAAACAAGAGCAGATGTTCTTGCGTCTGTTCTCTCTGCGTATTTCTATTTTTCAAAAAGTCGATAACCTCCAAACCAAAACAGATGTTCTGTTTCTGGAAGTACCCCCGCGGCCTAAAAGGAACAAAAGAGCTACACATACCACTCCTTTCTCCCAGATGACGCTCATGCGGTCCTGAATGCCAGGGAGCCCAGGGGGGATCTTTGTGAAATCATCTTTGCCCATGGCTTTCTGTTTGATGGTGAATGGACGGTGGTCGGACCCCAAAACATTCAGAGAGTCACTGCAAACAGGGCACGGAAAGTGGAAGGTCACATTCATGTTTTGAAGCAGTGGGGAAAAAAACAAACACTAAAATTATACGTCACTTGATAGAAGATTTTACAGTCTTGTTCATACTTTCCCAGAAGACTCATGAGGAAATTGGGGGTGTTGGGATCCAGGCGGAGTGGAGGTACAGTAACATGGGCAGCAGCATGGGCCCAGTCCTGATGATAGTACTGCATACCGTTCAGCACAGCATGGGCAGTGGTTGTTTCTCCATGGACCACCTTACCTGTGTTTGTAGAGCACGATATTGACATACCACACCGGATTAAATGTTGGTGAGATAAGTGTTGCAGGAAAAGGGGCAGAGATTAAACAATCAAGAGATTAAGAGATTAACTACCTTCACTGTAAAATACTGCTGTAGACGTGCCAAAGACTAAGTAAGCATAAAAACAAATGTCGTCCTAAAATTAAATTTAAGGTATTATTTTAAAGTCTGGTAGAATATAGCTGTGTATAAATTCTCAAATACACAGGACTTACTACTCAAATGGTAACACCAAATGTAAAAGAAAATAGGCCCCACCTTGCATTTTGGCAGTAGCCACTACATCTCCTGCAGACATACTGGACACGTTCACAAGATAGATTGGACAGTGGGCCTGTGGGGAAAACACACACTGGTATGTACAGCATAACGTACATGATATTTTTAACCGAACAGTCTACAGGAGCGCTACAGGCTCTGAGGCCATAGTATGCACAGGACTCTTAAAGATAAATATTAAAGTCAGTATTTAAACATCCTCATATGACAACATTTACATTTTAAAACCGATGTTTAGCAGGTCTAGCATTAAACTAGTTATACAGTACAGTAGGGAATAGTGAATGTTGGAAGAAAAAGGTCATTGCAATCCATTTAATGGCTGTAGAGTTATTTCAGTTTGGACCAAAAAAAAAAGTGACTAACCATTTGACCCTAGAGCTGTGTTATTAGTGTGACTGAGAATGATCTCGGATTGTAAAGAGCGTTTACATGCCACTCACCCGGTTGGCGATGGTAATTGCTCTGTGTGTGGCTTCTGCTTCCAACTGTAAAGACATATGTGAAATATGTGAGAAAACATCACAGTATTCCAAGAGTCGTGAGCTAAAGACTGGATTTACTTCACTACAGGAACAATGGTAACACTTTTGACAAGATTCTAAATTAAATGAAAGTTAATTAATTTAGTTGGACAGACAGGAAGACCGTCAAACATGACTATCATACCTCTTCAGGCCTGCTGATTTCAATCCCCTCGGGCCCACTGATGCCCAGATCCAATGCTTCTTTTGCACCCTTATAAATAGGCATGATAATACAATTAAGGGCAAAAGTAAACAAGCTGGTACATTCTGAAACATTTCAGTCTATTTAAACTAGAAGAATAAATTAAAATCAAGAAATCAATGTTAAAAAATGCAATAAAACTAATAGCTATAATAATTTAAACAACACTACTCCACACTATAATACACAGAAATATGATTAAAGTACTGAAATAATTCTTCTTCACCTCTGCCACCAGCTCTCCGTTCTCAGCATGGACTCTTGCTATAGCTCCAATGTCCTTACAGTGCTGCAGGACCTGGAAAAGCTCACTGTCTCTCAGCATGAACATGTCCTTATAGGCCATGAACATTTGAAAGGAATTCACTCCTTTCTCTCTCACCAGCTTCTCCATCTCAACCCGTACCTGAAGGGGGAGAAGGTAAAAATGAGCTTCATCCCATTAGATATACGGTGTTTTTGTAGAGAATGAATAAACACAGCAATTAGTGCACATTTTTGGGTCCATTCTGGTTGTTTAGATGTATTTGTTCTATTTCGTTGGTTAATGCAGTTTCAGAGTAGATTACTTAAAGTTTCTACTGTCAACATCAAATTTCAGTGTAAACCAAAGAACAGCAGGACCCATGTTTAAAAATAATAGTCCGAAATCCATCATAGACCAAAAAAAACATTCTGGTACTACTGGTATCAAAATCCTCATGTTTAGGGATTTTTCTAACTATAAACATCTCTCACATCTTTCAGGAAACAAAATATTCTGAGAAATAAACAGTTTTAGACTAAATGTGAATTATAAGGAAAGAATTCATTATATGGGCTGGGTACCTGGGGTCCCCACCAAGTAACTCCCACATGCAGAGCATAGTCACAGCAGGTTTTAGAGTCTGCCGCGCTGCGACACTTCTCGTAGGCTTCCAGCAAAGACTCATTCTTCTCTGGCAGAACGTGTCCGATCACCATTGTTGTGCCACCAGCTAGAGCCGCCTGAAAGAAATCCAGAGTAGTGCTCAACCTGTCCCTTGAACTAAGACTGTTATTCTGCTACTTGTATACATAAGTAATTCTGTTTTGTTGCTTTAATCATTTGGCGAGTAAATTACTTTTTGTGTAATTGGGCTCCTTTGTCCTCACTTTACCCATATTTTCATCAGTTGCAATGTAAAACTAATATGACCTGAGGTTAATTGAAAAGGGGACATTTAAATTAACTGGAATAAGCGATAAACCAGGGCATTAAGTGACATTGACATGGAAGGTATTGATTTATTGAGTCAATAAATACTCAAGACCCTGTAATCCACGAATCAACATAATTTATGCTCAGAGCATTGAAGTAAAAGCCTCATTTGCTATTAATGCTTATCTTTATGGTTATTTTCAGATGACTGCTGAGGGAAATATAAATCCTGTAGCAGTTAAAATCAAGGACTGGCTACCCCTCACAGTATAATCCATACATTTAAAGCTATAACTGCAGAGTTTATCGGCAGCATCAGCACCTCTTAATTTTTAATCTTCAAAAACAGATTTAAATGTTTAAAACTGGAGTAAATCTTAATAATCCTAACAAGTGAAGACAATGTGTATTTTTGTGTAGTGAAGCTCAGTGAAGTACACACTTCACTGAGCATCTGTCAGCTGACCCGAGAGAGTCGAGTGGTGTGTAGTGGGAAGAGAGACAAGGGGGGAGTGGGTCTGAGAACCATTGTCTCTGAGCACAATAGCGTGAGTGAAAAGGCTTTGCGGCAGTCTTTGCAGCAGCTCTGTGGTATCCATGGAAACAGATACTCATCTGCATTTGTTTCTGGGTTTATTCTGGAGCACGGCAGCAGCAGCGAGGGTGGGGAGGGGCCGGGAG
Organism: Remorina albescens; assembly: GCA_034769265.1. NCBI lineage: Eukaryota > Metazoa > Chordata > Actinopteri > Carangiformes > Echeneidae > Remorina > Remorina albescens. The sequence goes on from CM068488.1 coordinate 4,830,702, forward strand.
GAATGAGAGGCGAGGAGCGATGGAACAGTAGAGAATAGTGTCTGTCTCCACTGTCTACCAGGCTGCCCAGTCACTAAAACATCTGAATCTCAGTGTCAATCACCTCTCAGCTCCCATCATCTCAAAGTACTACAGACTGATGAGTCATCATGGTGCCCAGAAGCAGAATGGGATATCCCAGACCAATCAGCAACTATGATGACTCCATTCCCTTTATTCTGGCAGCTAATAACCTTGAATTTCTGAGCTAAAGTGCAATCAGCAAAGTGCCAAATCATTTTGTGTTAACAAGGTACATCTTGTTTGCACCTGGTGATCCGTCATTTTGGGCTGCAACTTGTTTTATGTTTCTATTTTAATGTGTATGTCTACTGTTTTACTGCCTCACAATTACCAACAAAATTAGGCAACAGAGCAGGTGATGGCGTGTCATTTTGAGTCCGAGATGACATTTTCAAATTTCTCATTGTCTGCCAATGGCTCAAAACTCAAAGATCTTCAGTACAATCATACAAGAAGCCAGAAAACCTCAAAGGCTCCACATTAGAATCTTCAACTACAGATTGTTTGTGGGTGTAATCAGATTAATTTGATATCTACTGACTAATCTGTCACTCAAATAATACTGAACTTCCAAGATTAATGCCAGGGTAGCACAATCATCCAAAGTATGCAATTACTAAATCGCTGACCATATATCCAAGCAATGCACCTTATGTATTGAACTTGTAACCATCAGGGGCCTGGTTTTAATAACTTTTAACATCTTTTCATTCTATTTTAACACTTTGTATGTGTTTGTAGACATTGTAATGTCTTGCTTTGCAAAAGTAGTCCTGACTAAAATAACCACCGTGTTTGATCCCAAAATATCAAGAAAGGAGTATTGTTGCATCAGAACCAAAAAAAAGAGAAGCATTACTGGCATCTTGGGTAAAATTAACATCAGTGGAACAATGTAAAAAAAAAAAAAAAAAACTGCCTTCAAGAGTTTAAAGGTAAAAAAATCATTTTCTGGGTTTTGTCTTTATTTGCAAACACATGGCTCTTATTTTCCTTTCTCTCTGTTCTACAGTTAGGACGTGTCATTTTTTCTGCTTCCAATCTAAACCCCTTTTCTGTCTGTCTTTCCATTTCCAGCAGGACGTTACCTTGGTGCCGCTGTAATAGTCGTCTGCCGTGGTGGCGTTCATGAAGGTCTCCTCCAGGTGGACGCTGGTGTCAATACCCCCGGGTAGGACCAGTTTGCCTGAGGCATCAATAACTTTGGCCCCACCAGGGATCATCAGCTCCTTCCCCACCTGCTGTATGATGCCATTCTCAATGTAGACATCCGCCTCCTGGGTGCAGTCGTCGTTCACCACCTTGCCACCCTTTATCAGGATCCGCACCATTGCTGAGCTGGAAGACATGGCTATAGCTCTGTAAGGCAAAGATGAAAAATAGGTTTGACATTGTAGCTGTAGCCCTTCCTGTCAGGCATCAGTTGTAGCTGCTATAACAGAGAACACTTCCAGCAACCACAACCTTTTAAACTGTTTGGTCCAAGGATTCAACACAATAATCCACACACAACTGCATTTCTAAGTAACCAGAGAAAAAGAACATTTTAAAGTACCTCATTCTGACAGCGTTGTAAGGCTACAGTAGGCGAGAGAGAAGGGTCAGTGATGCTGCTCTGAGACCAATCTGTCAGGCTGGGACTGACATCAGCTACAAGACTGAGGAGGCTGTGTCAGTCACCGCCTGTGACCTGACATCCCAGTGGGCCATGATGTAGTGCTAAATGGAATGAAGCCAAGTCTGGTTGTGGATCACAATAAGGCAAGCGAGTACCAATATGGCCATTATTTTGAAAAGACTGAGGCAGCGTAAAGCCACTTACAATGATGTTCACTCACTAAGAAGCTATATAGAAAGAATAATTGTGAGTGAACAATGTAAATAAGGAGCATTGAGTTAGGTTCCCTTACACAGCAAAAAAAAAAAAAAAAAAAAAGCCAAAATATCTCAACTTTACTCCAGTGCTTCCCAACCAGTGGTTCAGGACCCCCCAGTGGGTGACATGAGGAGTCTAAAGGTCCCCAAAGGATTACTGGGGTATTGATGTTTCCTTGAAGATAGTTTTATTTCTGCAAACATAAAAAGAAAATCCCACAAACCAGCAGTGAACTAAGTATTCATCATCACCAAAGAAACAGTCTCCGAGATCTGCCCCCTCCCTCCCCCTTTGCACAGCTGTGTTAATGATGTGATGTATTCTCTGTGTGTGTGTGTGTGTGTGTGTGTCCACCCTGCGTGCTTGCGTGCAAGTGTGCGTGCAGGAGGCGTACGTGTGAGGGTGCGGCAACTTTACTGCATGGCATGGACTCTTACAGATCCAGATCGGATTGCTGATATTGTGGAGGGGGTGGCTCATCTGAAGTCATCATGCATTAATGCTAAGGGGCTACAAGTTAGAAGGAGAACCCCTCCCTTCCTCACAGCCTGCCGGCAGCGACAGGCTGTGGGCAAGTTATTGTATTACAAGGCCCACAGCTCAGTAAACACTGTGGAAGTTGACACTGGCGAGTAAATAGTAAGCAGGTGAGCTTATGTTACCTGGTTGTACACTTGCAGAATTAATCAGTGCAAAGAAATAATTTCAGCAAAGCAAATATGAAATCAGACGCGTATCCATTACAGATAAGTGTTTCAATTCCACTTTGAGTGCAAGTATGACCCTCCGGGCCCTGCTTCGTGCTTCAACATGTTATTTCTACATTTGATCTGTACATACAAATGTGTAAATCCCGTTCAGCCCCCTTTTAATGGTAAATTGGCATGAAGCAGGATGAAAAGGCTGGAGAATGTGGCTGAAGGAGAGACGTGCTGAGATGATGACACTTCTACTTGTGCTACTTGACACAAAGAAACCGGTCTGCATCCGGCGTGAACGGCTGCACGGCGATTCATTATCGACCTAGAAACCGCCTCCCGGCTCCCAGTCCGTCCTAGTCCCCGCCAACCCCCCCAGGCCTCCTCCACGATGACCGGCTGTCTTTATCCACCAGCCCCGCTTTACAACCACTCCTCCCCGCTGCCAGGTGAAGCGGTGTGGCTGCACCTCAGGGTGTGTATCGGTCCTTGGGGGTGGGAGGGGGACAGAGGCAGACACCCATACATGGAGCCAGGGGGGGGCATGGAAAACAAAGTCTCCCGGCTCCAGCAGAGGAGTCGGAATAAATCTGAAGATGTGCAGCACGTACCTCCACTCCGGCCTGCTGCTGCTGCTGCTCCCGGATTTCTGGACACTTTCTGACAGGAACACACCGCAACACAAGCCAAGGAGATACACACACCAGATGGATGCCTTCCTAGCCGGTCCGGGACCAGCAGACCGCAGCATCAAAACCATCAAGTCATCGAGGAGATACAAGTACGTCTTCCGTCCATGGCTTTCAAAATAAAACCTAAATGTCTACAATTCGTTTGAAGCTATCAGAAGTAATTGTTCAACTAATGTCCTACTATTAATTATTTTCAGGGTTAGGATTAGTTACAGGATTTCCACTACTGTCTGATAATGTGTTTGACATTATTTCTAAGTTTAAGGATTTATGTCTATAATTAAAATAAGTACTTTGATAATAATATACTAACAAATATATTTAGATATCCGTAAAGATAAAGTAGATTTCTCAATAAGTCGCAAATATTACGTGCAATTCTGCTGCTACTTTGATTATTGCATGTTCTGCATTTATGAATGTGATTTGGTCTAATTCACAATGTCTGCAGATTTGTATCTTAATTATATATAAGAATAATTAATTTGCCATGAATATCTTATAAACCCATGTTCTATATTTTTTTACCAGCCTTATTTACTCAGCTTGGATAATGACAGCAGTATATTGCCATCACTGGTCAATATTTGTCTAGACGTCTCAGGTAGTGGCACTCACTGTAACGTCTGATGCTTTTATTTTGCAGGCATATTCACCATGTTCCGGCGCCGTTGTCGGTGCCTTCATGCGGCTCGCAGCATCCAAGCGGTGAGACGGTGCGACGCTCCAATCACCGGCGGTGAGTGAAGGCTCTGTCGCCTAAGCAACCAATTACTTTGGAGTTAGGGCTTGTCCTCCACGAAGAGGCCGTACCACTATCAGAGGAAGAGGGTGGCGTAAAAAAATAACAAAAAAACTGTGGAGTGAGGCTGCATAATGGATTATTGTAATTCATCATCACCACTTTAATAATGTCTTTGACATTTTATGACTGGGCTCAGATGTGTTCATCTGCTCTCTCCTTTCATGAGCTGGGCTTGATTTTCTGTATTTATAACATGAAAAAAAAAAGAAATATAAAACATAGAAATCCAGTATTTTGGAGCAAGTATGCTAGTACAAGCCCATAAACTCTAATGGCTGAATTAGTGTGGCAGCATGTTCAGGTCTTATCAGAGAGGAGCTGCAGGGCAACACCCTAATTTTAGATTGAAGCAATGAAGACGGCAAGGACCCAGGTGTTAAGACACAGTATAAAATCCCCCTCCTGCAGGGCATAATGGCTTGGAAAGCAGAGCGGAAAATCAATCTCCAAATCTCCTCTATCAACCTCCTGACAATAAGAAGCTAAAACAGGGACATGAGGGTGTTAATTATTATGGTAGATAGCCACCCAACCAAAATATTGTAATTATAATTTGAATGAGTTTGGTGACATCTCATTTCCCCACTAGGAAATGCAATTAAGTATATTTTTTCATAATGACTCATCATCACATAATCATGCGGTATTTAATCATAATTATGTAGTGTCTGAGATCTGGGCTATACCAAAGCACAGGTTTGGTTTCTGAACTGTAATGGGGAAATAATTGAAGTACTCCTTGGTTCTTCAACCAAAAATAGAAATGATCTGTGAGATAAAATAGAATTTGGTGTTTTCCATGATAGTATCACATTTAAACCACAAATTTCCTTGATCAAAATCTAAAACTTAGTGATAGATAATGTTGCTTGTGCATCAAGTAAATTGTGCTGTCCTTTTCTTTATTAGAGATAGATAGTTTATTGTCTCGAGGGAAATTTGTTTTCACAGCCTGGCAGGATGTCTAATACAAAGAAATACATGAACACAACATACAACATAAAACATAATACATGTACATAAATGATGAATACCGAGGTAGCCTGTTAAATGTTGCTGTAGTGAGAGGAACAGAGCTCCTTCTCCATTTTAAGGTTCTGTACCAGCAACCAGACGGCAGTGTGAAGTGTTGATTCAGAGGGTCTTCAATGTCATTGGTACTTCTATGGACAAGGCGTGCAATGGCTGCGTCATTCAGGTCTGAGATATTGGGTTTGGACAAGTGTATTATTTTGGTGGCAGTGTATACAATCTTGAAGAGTTTGTTTTTATTGGAGACAGACAGCATTATGTAAAAACTGGGGGAACAGTAAAACAGGATAGGGTGGATTATGCTTTGGTAACGTAACAACAGAAGGTTGGGCAACAGAGAGGTGTAGTCTCATAAACGTTCCCACGTTTATGAATGTCAGTGATATGATGATCAAAGGTTAGGTTGTTGTCCAAGGTGAGTCTAAAATATTTGAATTTGTTGACATGAATGGAAATGGGGATCAATTTTGTGTGTGATGCATTAAAAACCAGGTCCTTGGTTTTCTCTGCTTTCAGATGAAAATAGCTGTCCATGGGAAACAGTTTTATGATTGGCTGTGATGGAATTGTTGTCATTGAGGATGGCCAGAATAGCAGCGTTGTCAGAGTAGTAGTTTGTGATGATGGATCTTTTCAATTCTGGCATATTTTAAGGAGAATATTAAGTGTAAATAAAGATATAGATGACATTTTTTATTTAATCTGAAAAACACAGAGAGGAGGTGTCTCTTCTGATCAAACTTAAAATTTTCTACTAAATTTCTCAGATTTTTCTTTTATTCATCATGTAAGATTATCTATTTTTTATTATTTCTTTTCTGTAGTCTTCACACTAGTTTGCCATAAGTACAATTATAATTCACCAATATTTATATCAAAATCCAAGGATGGTTTTGCAGCCGTTTACTCGTGTTTCCAGTTTACTGCCAGTCAAATGTGATGATACTTCACCCACGCTGTCCTGATAAGTCACAAAAAATTTGATTTTGAGAGTTAAAAATGTAATAAATTATGTTTAAATGTTATTTTACATTTTTAAATGTGAACATTTAATGTTACTGAGAAATGCTTTGTATTTGAAACCATATTTTCAGTGACTGTAAGGTGATTTTTCTTTTAAACTTTTTTTATAAAAAAAAAAAAAAAAGGACAGGAGTTTGCAGGTTTCTGCACAAAGACAATACATTTATTCAAGTGTTCTCCAGCATACGGAGCCTTTATCTTCTCTCTGGACACTAAACATAAGTATGGGGGGTTCAAAGTGGAGAATGACTGCTACATTTGCTGTACGAACTTGTCTTGAGGAAAAGCGTAGAAGCCATAAAACATTTATGACAGAAAGAAAGTCACACAGAGTGTCAACAGTATCACCGAATATAGAATTATTGACCTGCTTTGAACAGTAAAAATGAAAAGTTTCTGATTAAAAACAACAAAAAACCAAAACAAATCAAAACAAAAAATAAGCATCAATTCAAAACATTTTGAAAACAGACATGGAGAATATTACGGCATGGAATGTAGGATTAAGAAGCAATGCGTATTTAAGCGTACATTATGCTACAGTAAAAGTTATTACCGTTTTTTTCTCACACGATTTTCCCACAGATAAGCACCAACTACAGCAATCGCTAGTCTAAAACAATATAGGAAACCTTTCATTATTTGTTATCCTTATTTTTTCAAGTACAAAGTTAAAATGCCTTTGTTAATATATTTATATGAGTGAAATAATAGTTCTTTTCCATTACTACAAGGAACTTAAAAACAGTCATTGTCAAGACGTGTTTATTTCTCTTCCAATCAAATATATTTTTCTTGATTAGATAAAATGTTTAGCACCATCAGAAACACCTACAATCCCTCTTTTTTAAATTTTACAAAAGAAACAGAAGCAAAAAACACCACCATGTAGGGCTGTGCAGTGAAGTTGAGACCGTTCATCTTAAAGCTGTCCAAAGATCATATGACATTAAATCTGAATTCACTCGACACAAACAGATCAGTACGAGAAAATGTTGACTTGGAGTCTCCCTACAAATTTTGAATCAAATTTGTCACTTTAGTTTAATTTTTATCCTAAGATGTTTTTCTAATTTGATGATATATATTAGCAAAGAATTATATTTGTACATCTCAATCGTACAAAAAAAAAGATGAAAATAAAAAAATTTAAAACAGCGACTGGAAAACTATGAACAAAATGTACAAACATGGGGGGGATGTTAAGTATTAAGGTGGGGGGGGGGGGAGATAACATCTGGTTAAAATATCCCAAAGCACAGGAACTCATATTGAGGCCAGTGTGCATGGACAAAAAATTATAGTAATAAGGTCACTTAAGAAATTAATTACATTAAGAAATTAAATTTCAAAATTTGAATCTTAAATATGATATAGATAAGCGATAGCATCTGTTTTATTATCCTCTTTATTCTTTGAGTGCTGACATCTTTGTCAAACACTGTGTCAGTTTTTTGTTTTGACAAACTGCAGCCTAAATCCTCCATATTTAGCTTAAGACGTTACAATCAAGAGAATATAGTTTGAGAATGTAATCCAAATTTGGATCAGCGCTTGAATTTGTCAACATGACGACTACGAGTTATCAGGGAAATGGCAGAGGCCAACTGTCCTTCATAAGGGACAAAATATTACACAAAGCATGTGAGATAGTTCTTTGACTCTGTCTTAGATTTTACAATCTCAATAGAAGTAGACATTCTTTGAAATTGGGTAGTAACATACTGAATCGCTGCTTTTAAACAGTAAAACAATATGGATGATGGAAGAAAGGGGAACAGGGGTTGCGGTTACAAATGTCGATCCATCTACTGTACACTGAGTCAAATAACATGGGTTTCACACATTAAAATCCATTCTTTCACTTCTATTGGCACAGCCCTACTGTATACAAAAAGTATTACACGAGGGTAGATCAGTTCACATCATAAAACAAAACAAAAACAATTCACAAGAACCAATATTTTAAAAAAATATCAAGAAAAAAAGAAAGTATACATATAAAAGTGCTTTATAATGTTGATAAAACAGCACAAAATTGCTATAAAAAGGTAGAAGAACTTTGTGAAGCCGCACCATATTGTTGAGTATTTGCACCTGACATTTTTTCAGTTTAGAGAGGTGGAAGTGGAGGAGGAGAGTTACCCGGCCTGGTCACCCACACCGCCCCTCCCCGTTCCCCCACCACGCTTACTAACAGTTGTACAGTAATGTAATGGTCAGGATGAAACTAGAAAAAAGTAGCTCACCACAGACTTTGATCTTAAGTTGGTTTTTTTTTTGTTTGTTTTTTTGTTTTTTTTTGTTTTGAATGACAGAAAACATCATTTCCCATGTGGCTAGCTTCATTTTCTGTTTGTGCAGATCCAGGCAGTGAGCCTGAGAGTAGCAAGGCTGAGAGATTAAATGAGCACCAGTAAAAACTGTATAAAAGCTGTAAAATGCAGAAAAGTGGACTTGCTCCATTTTGCAGTCTACTTTCTGTCACTCCATTGTTTCCTTTGAAGTGAACGAAACGGCACAGAACAGACTTTTTTTTTTTTTTTTCATGAAACAAGTTTTTTCCAGCAATAGGTTTCAGAGCTCCGTATTGTCTAAAGTTGTAGTGCCACATGGGCTATGATGTTTCTCATCATTTTGGAGCACCATGGTATTGTAACCATATTACAGTAGTACCTTTATTTACCTTCAGTTGTGTATAGAAACTGTAAACAAAGAGGTATATGTGATCTGGTGTTTTGGATTTTCAGAGACACAGCTCTCCTGACACTGAGGAAAAATCGCCCTTCTCTTCACACCTCTGTGAGGCTCAGTAGCTGGAAGCATGGGTGCACTGCAGGTGGGAATCTAGCAGTACGCTCACACAGCAGAAACATTTCACATATCTCAAAACCACCCTCCCTGTCTGATGTTTCCCATCCCATTTTTGTCTCTTAAAATACATATTTAGCACTTTTCTGTCTCAGTGTCTTGAGAAGAAAGCATAGTCTCAAGTATAGCTTGCACAAACAAATCAACAATACTTGATAACACTGCTAAAAGGTAAAATGACCTATCAAAATTAAATAGAATAAGAATTACAATTCAAATACAAGAAATAATGTGAAATCTACGTCAACGTTTCGCTTGCAAATTATACCAGAGTATAACTTGAGGATCAAGGCTCTTATTTCTAGTAACAACACACAGTTGTGTTCTAAATGGTTCTGAGCAAGTTTTTTCTTGCTGCTCAAACACAGGCAAAGTAATCTTTGAGTGGTGCAAACAGGTGGCGGATAACCGGGACACTCCATGATCTGCCCAGGAGCCTCTGCCTCGCCAGTCGGCTCATGTTGGACACGTCTGTATAGTGGACTGGAAAGCCAAAGACCCTGGCAATAGCAACCAGTCAGACCACAAGATAGAAAACAGACAGACACAGGAAAATACCTTGAGAGTTTGATCTTGTTGTGCAAACTTATTTCAAGGACAAACTTGAAATTTACATACCTCTCCATCTCAGTGCACCAGAGTATATCCTCCTTTTCGTTCATGTAGACGGGGAAGTGCTGGTCCTTGCCCTGCTTGATGGAATTAGACCTGGTGGTGATCGTCCTCACCTTGTCAAACTGCAGGATAGGGGGAATTATAATATAAGTAATATAATAAAAGTCTCTGAGCATTACTCAGGGTTATGTTTTGATTAATTTGACACAGAACCTGAAACACGTTCCCCTTTAACCATAGTACTGACAACAATGTGATGATATCCCAATAAATGAATCATCAAGTGATCGTATCCAACTGCACATATTGCAAATGCAATATCTAATTTTGTTTCCTTTGATCACACCACCAAACTAAAAGATAAATATTTTCAACACATAAATTCCAAAGTATCTGACACAACATCCATTATCTTTGAACCAGGTGATGTACACAACTTTGTTATGTTGTATGTGTGACGTGAAGTACCTTAGCTGTCCTGCCATGTTCTAAACAGTCCTGGAGGTCCAGCCTGTCAGTGCACATTGCAGTCAAAGGCCTGAGAAGGAGAAATAGTTGGAACTTGAAACATTCATATGTAAATATTTGTTGTGCACAAACTTGATAACTAAAACTTTTTAACCTTTTATATTCTACAACAACCGCCTTTAATAGTAGCTGCAGAGATGTGGGAGAGTATCATCAACAGTTTAATGGCTTGTCAACTACATATATGACCTGGCTGAATTTATTCGAGTTCAACTTTTAGCAAAAACTGACCTAAGCAGAGAAGGCTGTGGTACATGGCTACTAATATTAGTGCTTGTGAAGATAATAGATAGATAATAAACGTATTCATTTTAGTTCATGCATAATTGTTATACGTTTCATCTATTTTTAAAGCTGTTTGAATTAATGTTGTCCCTGTGTCACGGGTCTTGTTTTTTTCCATTGTGTATGTCAAAGGCTGCTGCTTCCCTCACCATTCACCCACCAACCTGTTCATGCCAGGAAGGTTACCCCAGAAATAGCGGGCACGGTGGGCAGCGGACACCTCCTTGGCATCAATCATCACTGGGTTACACTGTGGAAAAATGGACATCAATCAGAGAAGCCCCAAGGTAAGATGCTCTGCTATGATTATGTTTATATATATTAAAAAAGTGACTGGTGGTTATCACGTAAAAGTAAAACATTACTGGAGTTGAAAGAAATTATAAGACAAAAGGGTTACATCAAGACTGAAAAGGTGAAAGTTCCCAGTTAATGGTCTCATGCGTAGTGCCACAAGGGGGCACTGATAATCCACCCAGTGTCAAGATGAGTGAAGCAGCTCACCTCTAAAAAACGAGAGATGTCCCTTTTATCACTCACACCCATAGCAACCACATTTTCAAAGAGCCAGAAGAAAGGTCGGTCTTCCCCCTCCTTTGGCCGAGCCTCGTGGAGCAGCCTGTAAAACTCAAAGAACAGGCGGCCAGTGCCCTCTGTGGGACAGAGAGCGCCATTAGACCACACTGAAGTACAGCAAAGGGACACAAACTGATGATGTTCTGGGGATTTTTCTGGTCAAATAATTGACCTCCTTTAATTTTAACAAGATGATCTGAATGGATAACGCACAGGGAAGGCAAAGCAAAAGTGAACATGTTCAGACTTACCATAAAGACCTTTCCTTGCAGGATTGACTATAGAGAGGTCATTGCATGGGCTTCCACCAATAACTAGGTCAAAAGGACCCCACTCCTGTATCTGTATGTAGATAAGAGAGAGTCAGATAAAGATGGAGACAGTTCAGTAAACCAGCACAACACTCCTCCAACTTTAGGTATATTGTGTTCAATGAAAAAGAATGGCTTAAATTGTTATCTAGTCTCCACTTTCTTCCCTTTCTAAGGTTAAAGACTTGATTTTCCCAAGAAAACAATTGAATGTTGTTTTCTTGGGAAAATCATATGAAAAACATATGACATTTTAAGGAACCTTGATAGACTTAAGAAAGCCAAAGATGTTATGTAAGACATAAGGTTCAGTTTTCTCTGGTTCACTAGTGTGAGAAAAGGAGGCCCACTGCTATTTAGGAGCAGAAACATCTGTACATAACGTCAGATGGGCGAACGTATAATATGAACATATAAGTAGTAACTGTAAAGCTTCTGGATGAGAGAACTTCCTCAGAGTGATTTCAGCTCCAGATGAGCTGTGGTTCTGACCTTAAAACTAAAGTGGATAGTAAAATAATCGTGACTCGCCCACTCAGAGTACATTACATTTATAATCGGTTAACAGTGCTTCTTTAACCTTTGGTCAAAGCCTTGTCAGGATTTTTTTTTGTCATGCTTCCACTCATGTGACTCTCACAGTTATGAACATAAACTGGGCCTGTACCAGATATTTACTTTTCCAGAAATGAAAAAGAATATTTCATGTGAGTAGTCCAAGATTCATGATGGATCAGAACCTTGAGTGGAATTAATGCTCGCCTAGAGAAAAATGTTAAAATGCACTCAATCAGAACCGTGGAGATGTCAGATACGATGAGTTGTCTCATAATGTCTAAGATTTAGTCAAGTTTTACTCAAATCAAAACACACCAGTGACATTAGTTTACAGATTGACTGAGAGACAGACCAATGGGTTTGTTTACAAGGTTCACTTATACAGTGGCTGCAACAGCAATAACTTTAATGTAGGGGGAAAAAAAGCCCTTTTCATAACTCTTAATCACAAGATGGGTCTCCAGTGTAAATGCAGATGTATTTAGCAGACAGACTCTGATCAATCTTTCTGATGTGGACATAAGTTCATGTTTTCATTGTATTTCTTTGGTTGCCGAGTGACACCCCAAACAACCCAGTGTGTTTCTCTTTATGTACTCAGTCTTTATTATCTACACAGTTGTTCATTATGCGCTCATTCCCCACATTAAAGACTTGAACTTTGTGTTATAACTGTTCTGTGCAGTTTGACTGGTCTCTATAAGTTTCAGCTAATCCTCAATTCTGTGTAGCGTCAGTGTGCAGCAGAACAAGACCGCAGTTATATAACACACAACTCTTATCAGTGTGAAGAAACTGAAAAAGACTCTGTGTTCGAAGCTAGAGACCAACAGCTACAAAGAGAATCCGACTCACATGTTTGCGTGTGACGTTCCTCACATCGCCAACATACATGATGCGACCCTGATGCCGGACAATGCCCACAGTGATGGAGTCTTCACACACTTCAGAAGCTACGTAACGATCGACTTGGATGCCAAGTTCTTTCAGCACCAGCAGCCCTGCATAGGACAGGGTGAAAGGTTAAAAACATAGAAGTCCCAAAAGAGCTTTTGTGACATTGAATAATACTGAAAATGGCCATTCAAATTCTTTGTTTACAGTACGTGCTGATAAAACTCTTGTACTTACCATGTCATGTATTGACTGATGAAACTCCTATAATGACTATGATGGTGATGTTATATAGTCAACAATGTTACCACTGGAATGCGTTATTTTGATCTTTATTCTCCAGTTTGGATATAATTGTGACATGCAAGCAATCTAAATTTCACTCCAGCGTGATTAAAAGGGTCAAGGAAATGTTGTGTTTCAGATAGAAAAGAGGCATAAAGTGTAAACTGATACAAACTGAAGATTTCACACGGACTTAGACAATTCTTGTCTAACCTGTTGCAATGCCGTCAAACAGTGACAGGACACGAATGGGTTTCCTCTTCTCCACCATGACTGGGGGGTAAAGCTTTGGTGGCTCCTGAAATACAACACCGAAACAGAGAGGGGGTCGGGGACAGAAAATGATAAATGCCGGGGGAAGAAAAGACTCCTCAGCGTGTGACAGTTAGAAGAATTTGTCATCTAAAGGTGCGTTACTCACAAAATCTTGGTCGTGATTATTTGCAAAGAAATGCTGGAGACGGCTGGGCCAGTCACTGCGGCGTTCTAACAGTCCGAACACGCCCTTCTGACCGCACATGTAGCAGTTCCACGGATCCTCTTTGATGGCAGCGTGGGCCGCTCCCTGTCCGACGAGGAGGTCGACACACTCCACACAGAAACACCTAAACACAGGCAAAGGAAAACCATTACATTATCTATACTGCCCATCAGTCAGGGTGGCAGGAGCCAATCTCAGCTGCCATTGGGCAAGGGGAGGGATCCAGAGTCACCAATTAACCAAATCCTGCACAATAAGCTAACAGAAGTTTGAAAACATTTCAAATTTATAAAAAGACAAGCAACGCTTTTTTTTTTTTTTTTTGCTGACTGATCTCACAACACCATGCATGAATGTCATGTCAGTTGATGCGTTTGGGGATATTTTATGTTTTCTTTACTATAACTGTTCCCATTAAATACAAAAAAAATAGTGCAGTGATCTTACTGACACATATTTGTGTAACCAAATGTTCCACAGAGCTCTTCTTGTTCTCCAAAACTATTAAAAACACATAAATGAGGCTCTGTTACACTGAGTGACCTGCTCCTTCACTACAGCGAACACACCTTCTGTTTTTTATTTTGAGTTGATTTCACATTCACCATCTTTTTCCTATAAATACTCCCCAGCACGACAAGTTTGTCTAAATACACAGCTGAAAATAGTTCCAAACAAAGACGCTACTTTCTTTGGTAAAAACTACAGTGCCTTGCTATTTTGGGAGACTTCTTGTATGGATGTAACCATGTATATTTGGGACGTGTTATTTCATGGATTTATCTGCATGGTTGCATCATGTGTTGTTATCTCTTAATGGGATTTGTTGTCAATAACAAAAGCATGAATATCTCCAGCTTTATCCATTTTCCTTAATTCAGTTTCTAAATCAATCAGAGGTCAGAAGCAGGCCACAGCTTTTATAACTACATGGCTTGGTTTCAATGGTAATAAATGATTTTGGGGACTTGGAGGATCAGGCAGTTATGATCAAACTGTAATCCAAATGTCTAACGACATCATCACAGCACACAGGAAGCCATTGTTAACTTATTGGTCCAACGTGTATCTGATAAGGCTCAATTTGTTCTCAGTGGTATTTTCTGGACTTTAAATCATATTGTCAGTGTGAGGACATTTCATCAGATTATTTCTTTACTGCTGCTCTATCCAGGGGCCACACAAGCACACTTTATACAATATAAGTGATCAATGGGCTCCGTTTTCACAGTGATGGCACATTCCTGCTATCAGTGATAGACAAATACTTATCTTTACAAAGATATGTGTCTATATCCTTCGGAGAATCCTTTGAACAATTTGAGGGGAAAGAACATTTCTTGAAATATTAAAAATAAAAAACTGAACATGATGGTAATAACACAGAGATATGATCATACTTCACAAAGGGAAGTGGGTCAGACTTACTTCATCAATTTTGATTTCTTTTTATGCACAAATGCCACAGTTTTTTTTTGGGGGGGGGGGGGGGGCGCAAAGATGCTTTAAAATATAATTCACTTTAACACAAGTTTTCATTATCCCCATAAACCCAGCAGAACCCAGCAGAACCCTCACCGACAGCAGTTGTTGTTTCCACACATGAGCACCTCTCGTCCCCCACAGCAGATAGTGCAGTATGACTGGTAACCATCATCGTCATATTGATATGCACATTCAAGGAAGCAGTTCTGTAGAAAAAAGGTGGTGAAAAGTCAGCAAAAAATAAATAATAATCAGGTGCTACTTAGAATATCCTGAGTTTATTATTAGCTTTATAAGAAGCTTTTTTTCTTTCTTTCTTTCTTTCTCGCTTTTTAATCTTGAGACTTAAATGACCTCAAAACTTACTTTACAGCTCTGGCACATTCCTCCACCAAAGAGTGGGTGCTCCAGGCTAACATTCAGACTTCCACAGGAGATACAGATGTCTGTAGAAAGAAAGTGCCATATGTCAGTGTTTAATAGGCAGAGGTCAGAGAGGTGTGAACAATCTGCTGCTACATACTTCAATGAATTATTTGAACAGCTGTGACGCAAGACTAGATCTAATGAGCTTAGCTGGTATGTTTGGAGAGAATACACAAGGGACCCAGCAAGGCAGCAAAACCATAGCAATGTTATTTCTTCTGTTGTACTCTTTTATCGTTTTATTACCATCGACACCTACATAAGCTTCTTTGCTTGTCAAAAGCAAGGTGTGAAGGAGAAGTGTAAAGCGCCTGGGTGTTCATCCCCTGAGAGCCCCCCCAGTGCTGCTGCAAGCTAGAGCACACAAAGGGCACATCACTCACCCTCTATGCTGCGGCATTTTTGTCTCACTTCATAAACGAGTCGCTCTGAAAATACAAAAAAAGCGGAGAATGATAAGAAATGTAGGTCAACAAAATCCACATTTAATATTGAATTTGTCAGATCAACGACTCAAAATGTGTCTCTTAGCAACGTTCAATTTTTGTTTGTTTTATTTCCACAGATCCCCCCCCCAAAAAAAATCATGGGCACAAGAGGTCGTCTCAGAAACAGCAGAATTATAGAAAATTATTTATGCCACCATCCTAACATCCTAACTAACAAAAGTTCACTTGTAATGATCTCACCCTCTGCTAAACTTCTGATTTCATTGGTATGGGTTACAGGTTAATTCTTAACCCTGTGAAGCGGTGAAATGCAGCACGGTGCCCAAGACAAATTTCCCCTCAGGGGACAATAAAGTTAACTTTACCAAGTGGTTGGGACTAGGTGGTTTATAATACTTATCAATAACAGAAGGTTGGAACAAGAAAATAGGGTAACTAACTATTTGCTCCCTATACTCTACACAAAGTGAAGATTAGATCCTTTTTTGGTAGGATGGTACACCAAATTCTTGGAGGAATAGTTATTGTTCAAGGAAATATTACAAAAAGGGAAACTTCTACGGCAGCACGGCGGCATAGTGGTTAGTACTGTTGCCCCACAACAAGAAGGCCGTGGGTTCGGTTCCCGGACCTGTGTCTGCATGTTCTCTCCATGCTTGCATGGGTCCAAAGTACTGCATGCTTAGGTTAACTGGTGACGCTAAATAGTCCGTAGGTCTGAGTGTGAGTGGTTGTTGGTCTCTGTTTGTCTCTTTATCTTGGCCCTGTGTCCTAACCATTTAACACTTAACCTCTCAAAATTGCAGATTTCAACAACAGCTTTTCCAATTATAGAACATACAAATACTGGTGCCAGTTGTGGGACTGTATCAGGAACTTCTACTTAGACCAACACATACTACATCAATACAGACGACGTGCATTTGGGAACAAACCCAAACAAACATCTATTTATTGTCTTTATGGCAGTTTATTTGGCCTGGTCACATCATTCACTTTCATCTTAAACCTGTCACTCTAATGGATGTACAGTCTATATATGTAAATATACTATATACTATATATATAGTCTCTGACCACTTAGAAGTACAATTCTGCTGAGTCTTCCCCAGTGGAGGGAATATAGAGTTCATGACTGCTAATAAACCTTATAAACGAGGCGCCTTACCTCTTGTCCTCTCATCAATGATGTCCTTGACCTTGGGTTTCTCTGCTGTGCTTTTGCGTGGCTTTTTGGCTGGTGGAGGAGTGTAGGCTGCTGCTTCTGGCTCCACCCACATCTCAGGGTAAACCTCTTTGTATGGGTTACGCTCCTCTGGGGTGCACAGCATATCAGACAATTAATATCACAGGCAGCACGATCAGCTATTAAACGACATCAATTAACCAGAGAAATTTGTAGGTGAAATGGTGATACACATGGGACCCTTTTACACTCCCAGCTGCTAACAAACTGAGACACAAGGTCAAAAATTACAGCTTTAAATGTGGACTTCCTCTTACCCTCTGGTGGCTCCAAGGCCTTGGGTCCAGTGGGTTGAAATCCTGTCATTGCCCAGTCAATCATCTGCTTGTTCAGCATTTCCACTGATTTGGAGGTTTCTGTCTCATCACTGTCAGGGCAGGCCATGAAGGCTTTGCCTGCCCGGCTGCTAGCCACCTATGAATACATTAACATTTATGACTTAGATCGATGTTCAGTTTATCTATAGAGATGATTATCCAGTGATTCAGAGTGATCAGGGTTTCAATAAGGACACAGATACTCTAGATACCATCTTTAAAAAGGGATATATACTTTTTATCCCTAAGATCATTTTATTATTTGGGAGAAACAAAGCACAATTTCGTAAACACATGATGGCACCTTTCATTCATACGACTTTATTGGCTTTGTCTGTCTCATGTTTTTCTTTTCATTTGACAATGTATTAGCACTGTAAGAGCCCAATTTTGTTCACAGGAATGTGTGTACCTCTTTGATGAGACGCCTGTATATCCTCAGGGAATATTGTGGTTATGCGCCACATGATTTCTTTGCAGATACAATTAAATAAGAAGAAATAATTCCAACATTCAGGTCTCTGAAGGCCACATTTTTGTGGGGTAAAACCTGCAGCACTACTTGCTGAACTTTAGGCAAATTGATGGTAGCTGGGCATGTTGTCATCTACTGTTTCCAATCTTTATGCCAAGTTAAATGAAACTAATCTTTTGTTGGCTCTAGTTCACAAATAGTCACCAATAGTCTTGATATCCAAGATGGGTTTAATTCCTTTATCTATTCCTTTAAAGAATTAAAAACAACTGCACATTGATATTTACTAAATGCATTTTATCAGTAAAAAAAACACTGTTAAAGCAGTTTCATCCATGAGATTTTATATAGCTAAAGATAATTATAACATTCCTGCTAGCAGACTCACCTGTAGCACCTCATAGATGGCTTTCTTGTACATGGGCTGCTTGTTGTAAGTTGGTTGGTGAAAGGCATTGTTAAAGGAACTTAAAGGCATGAGTTTCTCTACACAGACCTGTAAATATACACAGAAAATATAGTCATTAATAGGTTCATATTGTTATTAGCACAAAAGTTTGAAAAGATGAATGACTTGTCTATGTTTATAGAGGGAAAGAGAAATTGCTTAGACAAATAAAATAACAAAAAAAGATTACTACGGAGTGTGTGGTAGTCACTATAAATGGAAGAATGTTGCTTAATTCCTCATGAAAAAAAAATCACCTCACAGTAATATTAATGTTGGCTCTAAACACTCACCACCGAGAATTTTCCATCTCCAAACCACATGACCCATCTGGTTCCCTCAGCAGCTCTGCTCCGTCCCGTCATCCACCAGGAAACGATGCGGCCTGGCCACCACGAAAACCCTCGCAGCTTCCCCCAAACCAGCTCGCCGATGCCAAAACCACGACCATCCTGCAGCCAAAATAAAAGACAAATCATCCGCTCCGTATTCACTTTGGGGCATAGCTGTGAAACCCTCTTAAACACTGTCTGTCTCCATTTTGTCTCTTTTTTTCCTTCTTGGGGTAGCAAAGTTAGATTAAAAATAATATCATCAATATCAATAAATTACATAATCTATTAATCACAGAATTATTTTAAGATATGAATTTTCAGAACATACTGAAAATATTCAACTTGATGGTTCAGGAGAACCATTCATCTCCAAACAGCGTATTTTTCCATTAATAGTCCAAAGCCTAAGACTACTACAAGTGACAACACTTGTACTGTTATATAAAGTCTAGTAAATTTACTGGATTGGAAATTCCATATATGGTTTGGTTTTATTAAATAAACATTTAGTGTATGCTTAAAGCTGTATAGTGTTTTTACTGGTGGAATGTGCAAAACATCTACACAACACCACTTTTTCATGGTGCAGCATTAAATTACACCAGAATTTTCCATTTTTGTTTACTTGGACAGTTGTATAGTAACTATAACTACAATTCTGTAAAATCTTAACGACTATGTGATCGATCCTGCCCTTAAACTCACAGTTCGTCTACAACAAGTCATGAATCAATGTGAATAAAGCATCAAACCGATCTTACCTCATACTCGGGCTCAGTGTCTGCAGACTTGGGGCACGCCTTGTCTCCGCCCACGATGGTGACAGGCTCAGGGGTCGTGGCCACCGTGGGGGAAGCTGGGTCAGTAGGCTGCTGCTGCTGCTGTGGAGGCTGCTGAGGCGGCTGCTGATGCTGTTTCTGCTGTTGCTGCTGTTGCTGTTGTTGCTGCTGTTGCTGCTGTTGCTGCTGTTGCTGCTGTTGCTGTTGCTGTTGTTGTTGTTGCTGCTGCTGCTGCTGTTGCTTTGGCAGCAACAGCTGCGATTGCTGTTGATACTGAGGCTGAGGCTGAGGCTGCTGTTGCAGCTTTGAAGGCTGAGGGTGCTTTATTATTGAGACCTCTTCTTTCTGGCTCTCTGTTTCATTCTCCTCGTGATCTTTCATTGCGCTCATCGCTGACATCAGTTTGGCCTTTTTCTCTGCCTGAAATGAAGTCCAGTGACAGCAGAGATAAAGACTGGGCTTTTCAAATGATGTATGCAGTCACTGAGTCTGAGGGAAAAAAGAGTATCAAGACTGAGTTGTGATCCAGCTGAATATTGTGTTTTTCAAGTAAATGTAGACACTGTTAAAGAAAATACATCAAGAGAGGCATCAAAGAAGTAAAAAAGGCGAGAAGCTGAAAGACAGATATGGGCAAGCATTCAGTGAAGACCAAAGGCTTCATACTCTGAGCTATGGACACAACTTGGTGCTCAAACATGTTGAGGTTTGTAAACCAACCCTACAAGGAAATCTGTGAGCTTGGCTAAACACCTTCTGAAATTTATTTATAGAGAACACACAGAGATTAAACTGATCCCACCTTCTTGTGCGACTTGTGGTTTTTCAAATTGGCACTTTCTTTTTTTTTGGCCACAGATGATCAGCTTATCAACTCTTCTTTAGCTCTTGCTCACGCCCGACAACGAGCTGCTTACTACTTTTTTATCTGTGTTTCTACTGAACACAGTTGCTTCTTGCTGTTGGAAGCATGTGAAAGTACTGTTAAACCAAAATAATAAGATAAAAGATGCTAAATGTGTCATACAGTTAGGGGAACTGCAGCGGCTGCTGACTAATACGTGAGTTCATCATTTCAAACTACCTATTTCACTCACTCACCTATGACCCATTGTTTATATGAAAATACTGGTTAGTGCAGCTTTGGGTGAAAGTATGTGCTATGGCACATAACTGCAATGCCCATTCTCTGATTCAGGGTGGGGATTTTTGTTGTGTATCTCACTCCTTCTCTCGCCCAATGTTTCCTGTCTGCCTCTGTGCTCCTGACTGTCAAAACAAGCTAAAACTGCTTAAGAATAACTTAATAAAAACTGGTGCATCACACCGGTGGCTAAATTGCACGGTGGATATGTCCATGCAGGGCCGTCAATAAAATATAAGCAGCACCAGCTGCTGACAGTGTTTTCAGCCATCTAGCCCAACAAATAAAGTTATGCACGTCATCTCTGCTGTATATGTGCAGGCTGATTGTGGGAGTCCGACTGCCTTTGTAAACACATCTTTATCTCCGCCTGCAAGGCCCATTCATCAACAGCAGTGTATACAGTAACTCTATAGTGTCCATAGCTGTAGCAGGCAGTTCACTGGGTTTGTGGTACCTGACACTGAACCGCTAGGTTGATCAGAGAGGACGAGACGCAGCCGGGACTTAAGCCTCTCACAGTAAATCCCGAACAGCTGCACTCATTCTGATCTCTTTCTCTCAAACACACACACGGTAGGACTCACATGCTAACTTTCTTCTCCTCCTTCTCTTTCTCTTTTGCATGCACATGCACAGAATATATATCTGTAGTCCCATATGTAAACACGTGTTATACATACTATAGGGTCCACGTGAGAGCATTGCTGCACAGCTGTGCTTACTTTCCTCAAGTCATTTTCTCAGGTTCTCAGGTCTCACACACACACTGTAAATGTCCAGAGATGTACTGAGTGTGTGGGAAGAAGAGAAAAAAGGGGAAGTAGCACAGAGACTGAGAGAGCATATAGTACAATCCTCCATCCTCTCTCCCAGTGTGACTCGTAAACAATAGCGCCTTTAAGGGGAGGTGGTGCCTAGATGGCGTGGGGAGGGGTATCTGCACAGAAGAGTAGAAACATGTGCTCCTCAATCAAGAGGCTCTGCTGTGGTTTATAAATATCTGTACTGTAGTGCTGGATGGATGGTTCAAAGCCCCTGGCCATATGCGTAAGGCCTCTTGGCTCCAGCACAAGCACACTGGAGTTAGTGTTTGACAGCCTGCTTGGATGTGTGGTTCCAGATGGTAAACTGCAAAAACTAACAAATGTCAATTAAACTGCTCAATGTGTTATGTGTATGGGGAGAAACAATCTGTATTCATATTGGCAAGTGAGGGGACTAGTCGCTGATGCACTCAGAAATAAATGAGCTGACTGAGAGTAGGGGAATTGATTTTTAGAAATTAGTCCAGCTTCTTCATCTCTGATGACCAGTAATCACAGGTATACTGTACTGGGAGATCTGTCGACACCAGTAAAGCAGCTGAGCTGTTACTGTGCTCATTTTGCTGTGTTTAGGGTCAGTCTGTCTCCAGGGCTCCTAATCCTCGGAGCCAATGAGAAAGTGATGCTGAAAATGCCAGTGGGGGGAGGAGAGAAAGTACAGTGGCTATAAGAACCAGATATTTGTCTCTGGACTTCTTCCCAGTTGTAAATGCCCCCTTTTGGGGGCCTCACAGTGTGTGTGCAGCTCCACCAGCAAGACAGGCCCTCTGAGTCTAAAGGAGAAAATAGGAAAGGAGGTAGCAGAGACACAATGCGTTCTTTATCATTTACGCACGCCTGCCCGTCACTGACAGCTCAGAAATACCACCACTTATATCCGCTGTCACGCTGTGCCGAAGACAAATGCCAAAAATGACAGCATAGATACTGTAGATGAATAAACAGAGGAGAGGAAATGTGTTTCAACAACCTTACAGTGAAAAGCATCTACTTTTTTTTTTCCCATCCTCAAAAAAAAAAAAAAAAAAAGGTTATGTATGAATGCAATGGAAAAGCAGACTTCAGTTACTGTACTACAGTAATGATGGATTATGTTATGGACAAAGTGAAAACAGAAGCTCTACAGGCTGCTGGCAGAGAGTAGAGACATGTTGGGTGCACAATAACGGATAATCTGCCTTAGAAGCCGTGCAGCATGATACCCTGAGGGCTCAGGGGGTGACAGAGTGCACTGGAAAGCAGAAAAAGGGGAAGAGATATTGGTCTGTGGATTGTGCAGATCATACTTTAGGATCCAATCTGCGCTCTACTTGTTAACAAACAGGTCATGTTTACTATGTAGCCTCGGCTATTTATAAGACAACAACTGTCTATTATATGGTTGTTCTCAGTTTTAAAAGGGTCATGATATGTTTGCCCTGAAAGGTAGCATGTATTACAGGAACAAAGACATCAAGCCTAAAAAAAAATTTCTAAAGAGAAGCTGATGTTAAAGGTGCCATCAAATACAAACAAGCAAGCATTCTGCAAACTGATTAAAGGTAAAAAGATGAAAAAAACTGTCACTGAACATTACTTCCTCACACAACATGACAGCGAGCCTTTGAAGCAACACAAAAGAGTTTGACCTTTGAATGCAGTAGTCTCCCATGCGCAACAGGCAGGAGAAACACAGCGGGGTCTGTTTTTTGTAATTGATGGATTATACAGTGAGATATGTCTTCAGCACAAAGATCTGCTGAGTGAGACTGTACAAATAGTAAACCCTTCCTTAAGTTTGGACAGGACAGGTGCAGTTAACTCAAGAGGCATCAGATTAACTCTGCAAAAAAAAAGAAAGAAAAAAATTGCACAAATGACAGGTTCTGTTCTGTTGTGCAGCAAAATGGCCATTGTATTCATTAGCCTGATTTTTTTTTTTTTTTTAGCACTGATCCCTAAAAAGGCTGTGTATTTCAGTGGCCTTGTTGGCAGCGGGGGTCACACCAAAAGAGGCCATCTGGTTTTCATTGTATTGTGTCCTTTTAAGACATAATTGGGAATATTACAAAGTCAGCTATGAATATGTAAACAGAATTCCCCAAGAATCCACTCATGCAATTGTTTATAAAAATCTCCCCTGAGGAGGCTGCCCGCTTTACTCCAAAGCTCTTTAAAATCTTTTTCAACTTATCAAGTGACTGTGCTCGTAGTAAATCTATGTCCTGAGACATATAGAACAAAGTGCACAGTGATAGGAAAGAAAGGGCTCTGAGGCCTACATGAAGACTTCACCTTTTTCCCTGTTCAATGTTATGTAAGGTGAAAATCATTATGGCTCAGGAAAAAAAAAAACAGCTCCATTTTAAAAGTAAATGTACTTGACCTACAAGAATGACGTTACTCTGACATTTTTCTAGGCACTGCTATGAAACAGGAAATAGTTTCAGCGCATATTCACCCCACGGGAAAAACTTTTTTCATGCAAGCAACTTTTTCCCAAACACGGCTAAAGCCTTGCTCACTCTTCCTTTTTTTAAAGAGACGGTTTCACTTTAAGCTGTGCAGAGCAGATGGTCCACAACAACTCTCGTGGAAATACCTGAAGTCAGCATATTCCCCTCGGCATAAGCAGGCTAATCAGACATGCACACTATCCCCCATTGTTATCAAACAAACAATGCAGTGCACATACCCATACACGCCAGCGCGCAACCCTCATAATCCAGTGTGGGGCTTCAGTTTTTTTCACCCCCACTCTCGGGGTAGAAGAGATCGCTTAAAAAAAGAAAGCATGAACATTTCTTTGTCTGGGAATTCAGGGTCAGGTGATTGCCGACAGGAATTCTGGTTGGATAGAGAGGACTTGCAAAATGTTGGCAGCGAGCCAAGAGGCTGTCTTGCAAGCAGGGCTGGAAATTTGCTGCAAACCTCATCTTCACCCTCATATCCATAGCACAGAGTTCATTTCCATAGCTGGGGGAGGGGTCAGAAAAAAGAATAGGGGAGGGAAACAGAGAGGGAAAGACGGAGAAGTCCACTGTAACACAAGGCACATGAGAAAAAAAAAGGGATCCTGGAGAAAGTGCAAGATGGCAGTAACCCTTTCAGCCACCATGTCCTCCCCTCCTGCAAGAGCGTGCAAAAAAAAATGCTCCACGGCGAGAGGAGAAGCAAAACTGAAGGCTATGCATCACATTACCCCCCAGGAAAAAAGGCTTTGATGCCAAAACAAAGTCTTTGTGCAAATTAGATCAAAGCTTGCACCACACCAGATGAGAGAGGAGGAAAAAACAGGCATAGTCACAATTTGCATCTTGCAAATCCCCCTAAATCTTAGTCCAGTAGAGCCACTTGTTAAAGAAAATCCACCTCTGTTTGGAAAATGTGAACTGCCTACTTGCCTCATATTTTACAACATTTCACTTGTAGGACTCCGGCACGTCCTGCTAATTTGGCAATATATCCTCTCTGGAGACATTTTTATGGCTGCTCCCCAAGCCTTCTCCAGAGGGAGCAGAGGGGGGCGGGGAGGCAGAACAAATGGAAGACCCCATGTTGATACTACAGAGAGAAACTCCTCATTATGTAACAGATGAAGTTGCACCACATCACGATGCTACCAGAAATCATATTTAACATGACAAAATAATGAGCAATGTGGGGACCTTGGCATTTATATTGATTAAATTCATGCTGAATAAATGTTGTTTGAGGACGAAGGGTGGAAGTAACGTTACTACCAATGAACCAATCATCAGAACAAGCTTCAGTCATCTCAGTTATTAAGATCTGACTTAACATGGAAAACGAGCCCTTAAAATGAAGATGTGAATGTCTATCCTTCCAACTCCATCTCAATCTCCCATGTGAAGCAATCAAAAGCTATAAAACGGCTACGAAGCCAAACCTGTGGTGAGGCTGTCTTGTCAATGACTGGTCCCAGTAACAGGATTTAAACTATAACTTACATTTATGAGGGAAACCATGAAAGAAACAGTCCAAATGAAATCTGTAACCAGCAAAAGTCACATTCCAGCCAACTTTGAAGTAGATTTAAAACACACTGGACGTGGCCGATTCAGATTATTTCAAGTTCATATTCCTGGTTGATTAGTCTGTAATAGGAATGAGGTAAATCTTCTGTTGACTGCTGCTGACTTTCCTGAGCAGTAAAAGCTATCTTAAAATTAAAAATGTGTAACTCAAACTTGACTTTTTTAACGTCCCCAATTTTATTCTAGCTTTTGACTCTTGTTGCATATCAAATTGCTCTGTCCCCATCCTTCCTCTACCCTGTCAAATATCAAATAAAGGTTGGATGGGCTTTTTTGGGGGGTATTTGGGTGAAAGGACCCTTTAATCTACAACCATTCACTCGATCTTTAAACAGCTATCACAATCTAAATTTGCTTCAACATTTTCATACGGGAAGCACAAATCATGTTAATGAGACAGATTGGTACACAGCTGCCACATGTGATTCTTTCTCTGCTAATAAAATAGACAACAACACCACCAGGATACGCAGGAGGCGACTGAGCCAATGGCCCCGGAAATCCACTGAAATAAATGGTACCTTCATGAGATATCAAATGACCCATCAAATACACTTGGATATAAATACACCACCCTCTAGAGCCCTATCTTTGACCCTGGCAGCGTTATCCATGCCTGTCACTTGCCCTGCTCTCTGCAGTGGCTGGGGTACTCACCTCCATCTTCCACTTGGCCAGCCACTCTTCTCTGGTCCGCTTGCTAATGTAATAAGGGTCACCAGCCTGGAAGGTTATTCTGGGCATTGGCCTCTGACGAAGGCTGATCTCCCAACCAACTCCCCCTCGCAGCCTGCCTCGACCTCCCTGTTTAAGGTGTTAAAAAAAATAAAAGTTAGCTACTTTGTTTTTGATTCTTTCACTCATAAGGAAGCAGCCAGATTTTTGGGAAATGTGTGCAATCCGATCTGT
This sequence comes from Remorina albescens, assembly GCA_034769265.1. Lineage (NCBI taxonomy): Eukaryota > Metazoa > Chordata > Actinopteri > Carangiformes > Echeneidae > Remorina > Remorina albescens. Next base: position 4,857,172 of record CM068488.1, read on the forward strand.
CACCAGAGCCTGTCGGTCAGACTCTAGTTAACGGGTTAACTTGTAGTTGAGGTGATGGGATTTGCCGGATTTCTAAAAAAAAATAAAAATAAAAATGAGGACTGATGTTTGTGTGCCATTTGGTGGTGTCAGCTTGTGATGGGTCAAGCCACAAGAAGTGATGCCACAAGGTCTAACCACAGCACCGACTGATCCGAAGAGCTCCCAAGTGTATTTGATATTTCAAATCTATACACCATTAGGTACCATTTCTTTCACAAGTCCAAAGGCAAGAGAACTAATCTGTTTTTCTGGACCTTGTATATCAGCTACTATACCAAGCCTCTCCTCAGCAATCGATGCAGATTCAGTTTACCTTCAGTGCAAGCTTTCATCACATATTTGTGGAGAGAGCGGGAGGCAAAGGGTTTAATGATACACAGAAATAAACTTCAATGATTAGTTTGACTTTTTAAGAGACACTTTATTTTGTCTCTTCACGCACATCAATTTGTGTTTCTTTTTGCCAAGAGCTATATGAAAAGATCTATACGCCTCTCTCATTTCTATCCATTCAATAGGAACCTGGAGCCAGCAGTTGATGACCTTATCTTTGCAAAAAGGCTGAAATCAGAGGGAAAGAACTGGTCTGGCTCTGTCCCAAGATTAAACACTATCCACCTGCCAGCACCACTAAATGTTCCCTTAAAACATTAAAAGGAATGTGTGTTCTTTGTTTGTTTGTTTTGTTGTTGTTGTTTTTTGCAGCGACGTAGCTGAGAAGATTAATACGTGTAACAAAAACCAGCAGCAGGTTAGCTTAGCTCACTGAAATGAACAAAATCCACCAAGTAGCACTTTACAGCTCACTAATTAAAATGTTTTATCTGATGTGTTTTCAATGCGAGCAAGTTACTCATCCCATCCACAATTAGTCTGGCGCAAAAAGTTTAAGCAAGCAATTGGTTACAGACCAAATTTAGAGGTGCGTGTAAGAAGGATTTGTTACCGGGGTAGTTATTTCCCCTGTCTTTATGTCAAGCTGAGATAACAGACTCCAGCTTAATATTTAACAGATGTTAAAATGTGACTGTGGTATTAATCTCCTCATTTAACGCTCTAGAAGAATGCAAATAAACAGTATATAAATATATATATATATATATTTAAAAAAACAAAGAAAAAACTAGACTATCTTTGGTCAAATCCAGAGTAACTGTTTCACCCCGTTTCCAGTATTTATGCTGTGCTAAGTCACTCGACTTAACATAACAGGCAAGCCTCATGGAGCGTATAGCCTGTCCTGTAATAAAGAATAAGCAATGAGACAAATCAGGACTTTGTTATAAGAAGACCAGATGGATTGATATTTTGACAACATACCAATGTGATGACTAATCTGCTCGGAAATTCTGGTCCCTTTTTCAAGTCATGAAGAAGCACTTTTGCATTTGTTCAACCTGCACCAAAACCATCTGTTGTGCTGGCAAGTAGAGGAGTCCCGGTTTGTGACAGGAAAGATAATTCACCCCCAGAAAGGAAACTACTGCCTTGGCAATTGTGAAAGACACCTCATGAGTTACATCAGCCAGAGAACAAAGACACAAACAGAGCAGAAATCTTACCTCGGTCTTGACTGCATCGCCCCCGTCCTCCTCCTTGTGCTCCACATCTAGAAAGAGGACAGCGACACAATGGATGGCCTGAATCATTCACAGGAGAGTGGAAATTGGCCACATGGCTTATCCCTGCATCTGTGTTAAACGTAAGTGGCTTTTCATTCATCAATAAACCAAATGACACGTTTATTCGTCCATAGTGTTACCTGTATATTTGTCATAGTCACTTTAATAAATCTTCTAGAAATCTCCTTATACATATTCAAAGTGAGTCTGGGATCACAGCAGCTTGTGCACTCAGGTGCCGTACGAAGGTTTGATGCAACCCAGAGGGTCTGGATCGGCTGCCCAGGTTATGATGAGCGTGGAGAGGGGCCACGTTTATTTTGGCAAGTATCGCACTTCTGACCTTACGTCCCCTCTAAATGAGACACGCAGCTGGTTGCTATTAGCATGACCCCTCCCACGCCGCTGACACTGAGCCGTAAAGGCAACAACGTACCGCTTCACTTCTGGGACTGTGGGGCGTCACATAACCTGCCTGCCAATCTCCAAAGCTTTGACTGCATCAGGACACGACTCTGTTGTAGCTGCTGTTGAGCTACATACAGACGGACGGTGTAGAAGCTGTTATTTGGAACAGAAAAAGATGGTGGAGCCTGTAAACTGCTGAAAATTTATTTACTCAAGTTGAATACAGCTTTTAAAAAAAGATCTTATCTCAAAATCCATTTAGTAACTGTTGTGGAGTTTTTGATCATATCATATGATCTTCATTAGCAGATGGTGTTTGCCCAGAAAATCCTAAACTACTTCTTTTTTTCTCTTTTTTTTTCTACATTTGAAGCCACTATAACCGATACTTAATGTGTAAAAGAGATTTTTATCTGGTGTAATGACATCTAAGTCCATTAGGTTGCTGATATTTTGTTTGCTTTAAGTTCAACAAAACATTGCAGGCTTCATCCACCACTGATTGAGCGTCATGATTCCAAACACTCTTCAACAAAATCAGAACTTTTCTTCGAAAGGAATGTTTTGTGCAGGAAAGAAATTACCGATATATGCAGAGGAGGTCACAAAACCGGAGAGGTGGTGCAGCAAGATGATCAAAAATAGTCCAGAAAACGTTGCATTGAAGCCACAGCCTAATAAAAACGTCTTAAACAGAATAAAAGCTGCAGTTGGGATTTCCCATTAACTTGGCCATGATTTAAGACCTGGAGGATCTACAACAACAAGGGCATGTTATTCATTCCTTAACAGCATTGTTTGCCTGTGTTTTAGCGGAGAAGTGAGGGGTTAGCCAGAGAGCATGGATATCACCCAACTGAGGCATGATTCATGAAAACGTTTTCACCCGCAGCAGCAGAAGAAAAACAGACGAGAGAGCCAAAATCAGCCTCATCAGAAAAGCTCAAACCAACACCCCAGGTTTGACTTTAACAATGATCCATTTGAATATAAGCCAGTATTTCTAAAAGTGCCTAAGAAAAGTGATACTACACCGGTGGAGTGTACACACATTAAAGCAGCTGTGTCCCAAATTAGCATGACGGCACGGCCTCAGTAAACACGACTATCTGCGTAGGTGAAGCCCAAATACTATCATAACACTTGAGCCCTGAGAGGCTAAGGACAACTTTTGAAGGCCTGTTTTCTGCGCAGCCAACACCGGTTTGTCAGCGAAGGACCCTACAGACCTGTCCAAACAATAGTCTGCTCTCTTAGCAGCCTCTTCAAGTCTGTTCCATGTGTAGCTGAGCCCCCTTGCTCCTCCCTCCTCCCCTAACCCCTGGATCCTTTTTTTCCATAACTCTTTTCTGGTCTTGTCGTCCTCATCGGGAATAAGTGACTATATAACAAATTGGTGAGGCGGCACGGACTGCCAAGGTCATTGGGTTTGTGAGGGGAGCTGGCTAATGTTGCCCACAGAGAGTATACCTTGCCAGTTTGAGCGAGTTCCAGCTCTCGTATTGCTCAAGCTCAGTTCCACTCCAGCCGGAGCTCAAATCCTTCCTTTGCCCTCCAGATGGATAACAGAGACCCTGTTTAGCTGACTATCGATCCACCACACAGGCCCCCACCAGGGATTCTGCTCTCTAGATGAGTTTGCATCCACACTCACTTTGTCCAAACTTGTTCAGCTACAGCATTCATTTCTCCTTGCATGTACATCTCATATTTTAGTCCCGGTCCCACTTAATGTTAGTACCTCACATTAAGGGTAACACAGACACCATGCAGGTTCCATTAATTTCCAGGCACTGGTACTGTGGACACTTTTTGCTGATGCAATCTGAATTAAACGCCTGGGTGGCTGTGCATGTGCCTATTAGTGCAGCTTTTTGCATCACAGTTGCCTTCTCCAAATGCCCTTTGTGCCAAATCTCCTCACTGCAGCTACAAAATTTGCACAGTTTGGCCTTTTACCTTGTCTTTCCCCTGGATGTTTTTGACATCTGGTTTGAAAGAAATTCTACAAATGTTACATCAGCGTGTCATAGGCATCGAATGTCACTCACAGACAGATGCCAACCAGGGAAATTTGTATGTTTGCAGCCTGACACAACCTACATGTGCTGCGTGTTCACACATTATTGCATGACTACTGATGCCTTCCTGCACACTTAAAAAAACGTGTCAAATGTGGAGGCCTCTGTGGCCAGAACTCTTATCTGAGTATTTGTGAGTGGAAGCCTTTTCTTTGACTTTGTGGCTCACACTGCTGAAGATTTAGTTCCTCTTTCAGTTGACTTGCCTGCTGCTTGTTGCCTCTCAGCCGTTGGTGTATTGTAAACACACTTTTTATCAGCAAAAGTGTGTGGCAGGTAATGTTTTTACCTGGTGTATGTGATCACGCCAAAATGCCACCTGCTGTGGCAGTAACCACCACAGAGGGGGTGTCAGCACTTTGGCAGCCGTTTAACTGTCCGAAGACAACTTTGGTCACTGTGGTAACCGCATAGGTCCCCGTCACAAAGACTCTCTAGGTCAAATATAGATACCACCAAATTCATGAGTAATGAATGAAACATCAACAACATGTTGACAGATAACTGTAATTACCAGGAATTGTGTCTCAGCCAGTGATTGAATGTTGGAAGACTGTAGTTATGGTAAAAAATTGGTCAAAATTGAAACACAAGATGATGAAATCCTACTGAGTTTTAGTCCTTGTTTCTTTTTCTATGGTAAGTATCGCTCTGCTTTTACACCCTAATGACATAAAGGTTTCACAGGCAGTATTACTGTCATTGCTGGAGGAGGAGTAGCCTTTTGACACTTTGCACTGTGAAACGTGAGTGTTAAAATGAACAGTTTAATGTTTTTTTTTCTGCAGATGATGTTAAAGAAAAATAAAGATTTATAACGTGGATTATGTCGTGTTATGTCTCTATCACACTAAAGCTGAGCAGGATCTGGATCTGGAGCCATTCACACCAAAGGCAAACAGGGTTATTCCTGGTTTACTCTGGGAAGTGAAGTAATAGATCCTAGAAGCACAGACCAGGTGAATACAGAGTGCAGACCTAGTTTGTAAAGAGCTCTGGGCACGACGCCATCCACCTAGCAGGGCCCCCAACAGGGAGGCAGCCACAACAGAGGTCTGCCAGTTGCCAGGAGACGAGTGGCTCCTCCCCTGGCTTTATTTACTGCGCTCCCCATCAAGGTCAGAGCCGGTATCTCTGCGGCGGGAGGGGCGCGAGGAGACACGTGGCTGAGGGAGAAATAGGACTGTGTATATCTGTGGGGGGGTAGGTGATACTCCAAACTACCTGTCAGCACCGCTCCCTCCCTACAATGCCCCCTGACTCATATGCTAATTTTATCCACTGAGGATTCAGCTCTGTGTGACCAGAATCCAATATGAAACAGTTTATTATAGCAAACAATCAGACGGTCTGCACTTTAATTAGCTGGTGTGTTATAAACAATAGTGCAATCTCAGTTAATAATCATTTCATATGTCATTTTCATTTTTTGTAATTATTTCAGGATTTTGCACTCAAACATGTCACATCACCTTGTTTCCATTCCTGTTGTCTTAGCTGTTACTGGACCTTTATTAATGAAATCCACATAATTAGGCCAGCAAATTAATGTTTTCATAACTAATTAATCCAACATTTACTATCTAACTATCTGACCATCCAACCGAACCCGACAAATACTAATGTTTTATAATAACATCAGACACCCACAAGCTGAAACCAGAATGAGATATTGTTGCTTTAAGAATGACTAACACTTTTGAACATTTATCAAAATAATTGCCTATTTATTTCATGGCAACTTGCTGAGAAATTTATCAATTTGTTGTTTCTGATCTACACAATAAATAATTACTCCTTCAATATTTTAGGTCCAATAACAAAGGCAGGCTGTGCATATAACCTTTGAACGAAATACTGTGATTAACCAGGTCTGAGGGGGTTAATGCTTTATACCTGAGATGGGTCATTCAGTGGCAGTCTCTCTTTCACTGTTTCCTCATCTGTACTTTTGTCTCAGTCACATTGTGCTCGCTGCACATTCAAATGACAACTTGTGGCACGTTGTGAAAGCGTTTGAGGAAACCACAGTGGCATTTAGAACAGAGGTGACTTAGTGTTCCAACACCGAGCAAAGCAAATATAAGACATTAGTAACAGTATAAGCATTGTTATTACGTGTGCTTTATGCCATAGACCGAATATTTATGAGTGCAGTTTCTTCCCTGCACAGTGCAACTCTTTTAGCTTCTGTGTCAGTCATCTTGGGAGTGTCAGTGTCATGCTCTGTGTGTGAGGAGCCACACAGACCCACTCAATCTGATTTACAGTTCATTACTCAACCCTTTGTATAAGTCACGTGCACATGACTTTTCCTGCTGGATCCACGGAGCATATCAAAAGATACTGAAGCTGAGCAAGCAAAAAGCCAAAAAACTCACATTTTGTTGGACGCTCCAGTTTCCGCCTCCCTCGTTTCTTGCGCTGCGTTGTCAGGCTGTCGTCCTTTTCTTTCTCCGAGTCCTGCTCTTCCCGGCTGGGCAGGAATCCGTTCTCCTGGGAAGGGCTCAGGCTCTGACCATGGGAGCTGTCCTCCGCCCGGCAGGAGGAAGGGTCTCTGGGGATCCCGTTCTCCACCTCCCTCTTCTCCTGTTTGGGGAAGCAGGTGTTGGACGTCCTGTCTCTGTGACCGCCTACGTCCCCATTGTGGACCTGCGCCATGGACGGCCTACCCACCCCGACATAGCTGTTGCCCACACCCACACCATCTTTGAGGGAGCCAAAACTCTCGACCTGCAGGCAGAGGAAGAGAGGCTTGAAATGCTAACATCCTGGCAATCTTTCAGCTTTGTAGTTTGTTACTGCTGCAGCTTTATGTTACAGTTAGAGTCTGCAGCGTTGTGCCTATCATCAGTCATCACATATGGACATACTGTAGCTGTCTCCGCAATAAACAAAGCCTTCCCGGACTTCCAACATATCCAGTGCGCTTGTAGCAGCCAGTACCAATAAAACAGCTGCCATTATCAGACAGAGAATAAGCACTCTTCAGTCTTTGCTGGGTAAATGGGCCATCTGAAAGAAAATGTCAATTAAAGCATTCACCCTGTTCATATTAGATAAGCTTGATTTGATCCCGTAAGGCTGCACAGCTCTATCTGAATAGAATCAAACATGTTACCCAACTTATTTAGGTTTAGGTCTGTTAAACTGGAGCTGTAAACTTCAAAGCTGTGCCAGTAAATCTACAGTACAGCCATTAACTTGGAAAGAGAGGAAGGGATTAGTTTGCAGTTCATCAGGTACACTACTTGGCTTCCTGTAGTCATGCATTCATCATTACAGCAGCATGGAAATATGTAAAAAATGTTGGCTGTTTGACAACTGAGGACTTTTCTCTCTCCGTCCACTTTGGAACGCCCAGTTAAACTATTTAATTCTATGCAGAGGAGTAAATCCAAAGAGGGCTGACCCATCTAAAGCTGCAGCAGACACTCAGTTTAACGCCTAATAAAACTCTGACTGTCTTGGAAGACCTTGAAAAGATTTGTTTCAAATCTAAGTAAATGTGATAATGTCACTGCTGCTGCCTATAAATAGCCACAAAAAAACACACTTTCTCAGACAATTCCATTACTGGGTCACTGGGAGCAGAAAGTGGAGCATGTCTTGTGAGATCAAACTGTCAACAGTGATGAGAGCAGCGCCGAAGCTTTCAGCTCCTGCAGACGAAGGTACGGCAATTTGCATTGAAGCCAGGTGACAGAAACACCTCAGGAGGTATCCGTCTGTCAGCAGAAGATATTTAGCAAACACCAAGACCCCGCACTGTTAGCCAGAAGGTCAAATCTAATCTGATTCTCGCTGACTGAATAGGCAAACACAGAGTAAAATAGCTTTAATGTGACCCAGACACCCACAAAACGTCTGTGTAGTAAATGCAAAGCAAATTATGTGGAACAGGGGCGCAAAATAAACTTCCATGAAAGTAGTACTGTATCGTAAAAACAAAGATCCATAAGGCCAAAGTCGGTTTTTCAGCATTCCTCGCAGGCCACAGGACTCTAAATGACTTCATCATTGTAGTAACTGAGAACAAATTAACTGTAAATGTTGAACAGCCGCGCTCTACTAAATCTATTTGACAGGACGAATAAAAACAACAACCCACAACTCAAACAATATTAATATTCTGCATAAACGCATAAGCAGAGGAAAGTAACACACGCACGACATAAACTAGACACAAACACAAAGTTGAAAAGATACACAAACAGTATACCCACACACACACACACACACACAACACCCACCCCCCCACCCCAAAAAAAAAACAAAAAACAAAAACAGCACACACAACTGTCACTGAAAGAATTACGCAACACATTAGTGACCCAGTGAACTACATGAGGCCCCTGCCAGAGGTCAGAGTTCACAGTCAGTAAATCAGCAGCTCAGACAGGCAAACTGAGGTCAAAACAAAACACTGACTAATCCTCCTTACTGCTGCAGCTCTGCAACGTCACACCATCACGCTACCAAACTGCTGTTTTGTAAATATATTAACGATTGATAAAAAGAAATGTGAAACAGATTGATAAATATCATCCAACTTGAAGGTCCAGAGCTCTTTGGAGTGTTTCAATGTCTACCAATCATTCTTTTGGTTTCACTGCCCACAACTTCTGGTCCATGTAGACAGACACAGAGAACAACTAGCTGATAAGCACAGTGGAGCATTCAGCACCTAAAAAGCTATAGATTTTCCCCTGAGGTTGGCAGATAAATATCAACACGCAGCCAGTTTGTTTTGTATTATACTGCAGGTTTCACACTCACAAACTTTGAGATAAGATAATGCTCCATTGAGTCCTAATCAGGTGCTAATATATCAGGAGTTGAAAGCGGGCTGTTGATTAATGTGAGCAGGAGATTCCTGGAACGCAGCGCTGCATGTTGTAGCCTGGAGCCACGACAGGGAAGAGCAGTTAAGAGGTTAATATTTAAAGTGTAAACCCCGTGAGTGGAGGTCATAATCTGCCTTTACCAGCCATCAACAGCTCTACCTTCTTGTTTTGACTGATGAGTTAACAATTAGCACTAAAACCCAGAAAACATCAACCACTGATTTATGTCAGGGAAGCTTCAGTGTCATTTTGATGGCTTTTAAATTTAGCAAGTTCATGTTGGAATGACTGTTTCGCCCTGAGAAGAATAGTCAATTCTTTAAATAGACTGAGACAAACCCTTGGGAGTCTCCCCATCATACATTATCTGTAAATATTTCTCTAATCCCCTTTTTGGTTCGTTGAATCACCCAGTGAGATTTAATTTACATTATTTTAAACGCAGGCTTATGCAAATGATAACATCTCAGGGAGAAAAACTACCCAGATCCTCGCTGGCCCAGGGGTCATTATTAAAGCTGGGCTTTTAACAAGAAAAGGCATCCCAAACAGTTTACAAATGGTGTTCGTGTAGAATCAGCAAGCATCTTAAAAAACATGGTGGACCCCGTGCAATGTTTATTCATGAGTACAAACGGCTATCATGCGGCGTCTTAATGTAACTGGAACAACACTGAGGCTGATGAGATTTTTGCGAATTAACCAAAATTTCACCAAAACCTTTCACTGCGCAAAAGCCACAACCAACATTTAGATTATGATGCAAAAGTTAATGACGAGTTGTGTACCGCAAGTTCACATCAGATCAAAAATATTACCGGCCGTCTCCAAAGGCCACCTTTGATACTGCTTTTATGGAGGGGTGGATAAGACAAGTTTAACGTTTTGGATATTCTCAGCTTGTTCATAATTTGTTCTTTGAGAGAGTGCGAATGTGAAATTGTTGGAAAAAGCTAAAACAGCAATTTAGTCTGGTTATCAGAGGGAGGGGGGTCATGATATCGCCACGCACACGCATCTCAACGGCCAAGTTGGACAATTCACGCAGTAACGTTTGAGCCTCCTCATAAAACTGTCTGTTTCTGTGGCCTTTCCTGTGAACATGAGTATCTTCCAGGAGATGAAAAGAAGTGCAGATTATTCCCTCGGTTAATGATTCACTGTGTCTGACCCGTCTCTGTGTCAGCACAGTTTGGCTGCCTTGTATCAACATGTATGAACATTTCTTTGACGGTTGACGTTGAGGAGGCAGACAGGAAACAAGTGGAACAAATATCTCCATCTGAAATCAAAATGTAGACGCTGTGGCTTTGTGGACACTTAATTTGAACTAGTTTAAGCGTAGTCTGCCTCTAACCAACTTCCTGAGCAAACTAAGGAGATAAATGTGCGGTTTGAAAGAGGACCAGTTAATGTCTAACCTTGAACGGACTCATCTTGAGCAATATTTAACCAAAACTGACAGAAAATCAGTTTGGGTGGGTGCAGATGTAAAATTTGGCATGACGGATCAACACTCACTGGAAACTGCTTGCGTTTTCTTCCAGGCTTGCCACTTTTACAGGAGGCACTATTTTTGGCCATCTTCTCCTCCGTCCTCAGGTCCATGTCCAGTATTGTGCTCTCACCCTGCGAACAAAAAGAGCACGTCGCAATTTGGACACATAAAACATATCCCTGCATCACCTTATGATTATATTCATACCTCAGCAAAAGCACAGTTAGTTATATTACATCTGCAGGACATGCACCAAACTGCACCACACTAAAACACTTGAACACTTGCGGGGGGCACCGGGTCTTTGAGTGTCTTTGGCTGAGTAGACAATGAGACAGATAGAAATTGAATGACACATTCCTTTGAACTAGGTTGAAGTGAAAGAGCTGCGGACACAGTGCTGACCTTCCACAGACAATTCCCTCTTGACATGGTTACAAAGACGTCGAGCGGCCCCCACCTTCCCCTCACTGCAATTTCTTTTTGATTAATAAAACTGTCTACTCCCGCGAACAAAGGCCCATGTCTGCCACCACCGAGTGCTCCTGGGAGAAAAGATGATCCTAATGTAGATGCTTTGAGTGTCAATATTGACTGAAAAGGACCACCAGCACCAGGTCTGAATGCAAATAAGATTGCAAGGCTGTTCCTGACAGCTGCAGTTGGGGTGGAGGGCTGGGGGCTTATTAAATTCCTTCAGTACTGAATGCAAGATTCCCTCAAAGATAAATGAGCTCTCTGAGCTATTACTGCTACCGACTTGTTAAGTGCTTTTAATCTGTGAGATAGAATAAGATGAGAGACGATGACATGGACATTTCATGACCTTGTCTTTGTATAATACATTAAATACAACAAGATACTTTAGTGTTGGCGTTATAGAAGAAAAGTGGGAGAGAGCAAAGACAAATGCAGCAGCTTCAGTATTTCAATAAGAAGCCAGTTAAAGTCCTAAAACTCTACACCGCACATATATAACTTCCTAAAACTGTCCAAAAACTACCTGCTAACGAGTCCAAAAGCATTTTAACACGAGACAAAAAAAAAAAAATCACTGCAGCCATCAGCGGTTTGTTTTAGTCTTAAATATATCTATGTCTTTTCCAAATATATGTATTTGTTAGTCCGGGTTTTACGACAGTCCATCTCGTAACTGATCCCATCACCTGATCTTAATCAGGAGACGAAGTTTGCACAGCTGTCGCAGAATTTCAGATGCTCAATTTTACTCTTTGCATTTCAGGGACTTATCTTGTCCATTTTAGATTTAAACCCTTTGGCAGACTGGCGTGATATCAGAAGCTCCTGAACAGGCCGTGTGGTGAGATTGTTTTCTCAGCTGCTGTCAAGAATAAATTGTGAACCTGACAATTTAAGTCAACATGGACAAAGTGCTGCAAAAAAAATATTCAAACATTATATGAGGTTATGAGACTACTGGGTAAAAAGTATGTCTGTTGATCATGTTATATGATAAAAATCTCCCGAACCGCCCCTGAATAAACCAAAAACTGGTTTTGTTTTGGTTATCCTGTTAAGTGTAGTACAGACTGGGTTTCTGTGTCAGTACATATTATAGCCGTGGAAACAGCCGTCCAAATATGTGACTTGTGTGTCACCACCCAGTGTCACCATTTGCACATATATCAAAAGTAACACAGAGGAGAAACAATTGCGACATCTCACCGGCTTCTTTCTCCCACCTCTTGCTTTCTCGCTGCATATTTTTTTCAACTGTTCAAAACAGGCACAAAAATATTCCTTCTAAAAACAAATTAGGCTTTCGAGCACGTTCAGATTCCAACAGACTCCTGTTGTTAAATAATGTAAGAGGTGGAGGATGTTAATAAAACACAGGCATGAATTTCAAAGGTCAGGCCACGTTACTTCATGTGAGTGTTTGCTCTTAATATGGAATAAATCCATCTACCATTAGTAGCCCAGTGTGATGTACTCATTTGCATAAAGAGGTGGATGTGATCAGAGTGACTGATGCTGCTGTGATTAATGAGCTCAGGGTTAGAGCTGATAAAAATGGCTCTGAAATCTGGGAAAAAAAAAAAAGGTTGCTAACAAGCTTTCATAGGGTTATTTTAAATGTAGATATCTGTGCGTTTATGAGAGATTGTGTTTTTTGTTTTGTTTTTTTTTTTGCAGATGCTGCTGGTTCATTGTGTGATGATTACAAGAACGGAGCCTGGTGCTTTGTTTTGGGGTTGTTGTTTTTTTTTCTCTTACCAGAGCGGCAGAATTTGCATAGATAATAGCACGTTTTGAGTGCAGCCTGGTGTGCAGGCTCATTTGGGAACCACTTACATGGATGACACAATTCTGTGGTGCCTGTGCCAGAGCAGCCTACACAACACAACACAACACCGCATCTCCAATTCTCCACCTCAGAGCGGAGACACACTGAATGAAAATGACTCGCTGTTCTGACACACAGCTTCACCCTAATATTTTCTGGAGAAAAAAAAGGAAAAAAAGAAATATGATTTGTTGTAGCCTGGAGTGAACCCTGCTACATTGTCAATATCTCTGCACTATTTCCGTCTGGGTAGCCGGTTATTTAAGGCAATGTCTGTTGCCAGGCAACAAGACTAAGGGCAGTACTGTCTAATGGGAATGTAGAGGAAGAGGACAGACCCCCCCTCCAGTAAAAGAGCCATTCCGGCTCCGGCTCAACCTACACCAGCCAACGCCCACGTCACTAACCAACATTACAACGAGCAAATGTCACATAATACAGCTGCACCTCGCAGCAGCCTCCCCGCTGATGCTGCTGCCGCCGCCTCCGCCACCGAGCAGCATCGGTGATGCTGCAGTTACACAAGGACTGTAATAACAGCTCTGTCTGCATCAGGAACAGTGACATGGCACGCCACGTTCTGCTGGATTCTTCATGAGAAAAAAAAACAAAAACAAACTAATCAGACCATCAATACTAATCAATACAATTAAGTCTACACCAGTCAGTTTGGGATTACAGAGATCAATAAGGATTAACTGGAGGGACTCCATTCATAAAACTGGAAACATTTTCATTTGGCATTAAACCACGAACTTCTTCTTTATCCATCACAACAATAACACTATTACATGAAATTTGACTTCAAAACTCTCTAACACACACACATAAATATAAATATATACAGACTCCTGCACTAACAGGTTCTCTCTGTAGATATTTTTGGAAGATAAAAAAACCCCACTTTGTACTACAGTAGAGCTGAGGAGTGAATAATCTTTTAAATCAGCTCTGAGTGACTTTGATGAACACTCAAATCCACATTAATTGACAGCTTATCTGAAGTCATCCAGTGTAAAAACCCAAACATGAATGAATGAACTCTTTAAACCAGCAGCAGGCCATAAAGCGGAGGGATCCTGAGCCATTCGCCGACGTGCCAAGCTTCAAAGGAATCTCCCAAATTCCTGAGACCCACTTTTATATTTCACACGTGTCTCTTACCATTCTGTTTCCAGGTGAGTCGGTGAAGTCTGAGCCTTTGAATGCAGCGCTGTTGGTGTTGGTGACAGTGTTGGACGGCATCTTTGAGGAGTCTTATTATGGGATTGTGGGCAATGTCTGATGACGGGTGGATGTAGCTGGATGGGGGGAGGATGGGGGTGGGATGGAGGGGTGGTTCAGGTGAAGATAAACTGAAAGGAATGAAAATAAAAAATAAAAATAAATGAATGAGAGATGATCCCTCTTTCCCTCTTCTCTCCGCGCTCCTGCAGGAAAAAGAAGAAGAGCAACAAACACATCAGCCTCTCGGACATTAGATCCACTCCGGCTTTGCATTAATGCTGTGAAGTGCTGCAGAGTTTCATGCACGGTACACTTACAAATCCTGATACTATAGAGCAGATTCCCTCAAATCAGTTTAGTTCAATTTTATTTCCTGCTGTAAGGAAGCACTTTGTGGGCACCAGGCTTTCCCTTTGTGAATCATATAGGAAGCTCCCATGCTGAGCTGGTCTATAGGACCTATAGGGCCTGGGCCACTTTCTACACCAATAGACGTCCAGCAGCCTGCTTGACATTAAAAAGGCTCCAGTTGAGCCAAGACAACTGTAAAAAAACAAGAAAACAACAACAACAAAAAACAAAACAGGATAATCTATTGATATTATTAATATGTAGCCTGGAGATGAAGTTACTCCAGCAGTCAGCCCATGCACACACAGATGGAGCCGTAGTTACATGGTGCAACTCGTGGAAATGTGCAAAAAAAAAAAAAAAAAAAAAAAAATCATAGGCCTATGTGTCTGTGATCAGGCACGAAAGGGTTAAATCAACATTAATGACAATCGCTTCTGATTTATTTAGAGGCTCTAATGGGCTGCCAGGGTTCAGTCCTCGCTCCTGAGAAATAATTGCAAATTAAAAAATAATAATAATAATAATAAACAAAAAATGTATTATGAGGCCACACATGCGTTCAAAGTCGGCGCATTTTCATGCAAACCGAGCTGGAATCGGTGCAAACGCCTTCATGCCTGCGATCATCAGATTGTAAAGTTTCAGACGTCTTCTTTGCAGCAGGGGAAGTCTGCAATAAGACCCGGGGGACTGTGGCTCTCTGCAGGCCACGGCCACTGAAGGATAAACCCTCCGTGTATATACTATTTATTTCATTATTATTTCAGTCAGGAGACGCGATCCCGGTTCTGAGCTGTAAATTCAAGCTCAAGTGCACATCGGCGATGTCCAATCAGCACATCTGCAAGAAAAAGCGAGCCGTAAATCGTTATTTCTCCGTTTTCCATCGAGCGCCTTCCGCTCTCTCGGTTTTGTCCGTGTTCAGGTTCCCCTTCCTGCGCGCCTACCGGAGCCGGCAGAGAGCCGTTTAAACGGGGTGCTGCATGGCTGTGTGTGTGTGTGTGGTTACCCGATTTCTCCGGAGTCCCAGGCCTGACCCTTTTTTGTGTCTCGCTTGCTCCCGGAGCCTCCTTCCTCTTCTCTCCCCGTCCTCCACCTCCCCAGCCGGCCAGCTCTCCTCCAGATGCGCCGCTCTCACTGCAGGGGCCTGCCGACGGTGCTGCTGGCTGCCACCGGGTCCTAGAGCCGGCCTGCCAGCCGGCCTCCTCCACCCACCACAACCCCCACATCCAGTAGATCTGCATACACATATGATGTCACCTCAGGGGTCCAGACGTCCCCCAACACACCTTATTCTTCTTCTTCTTTTTTTTTTTTTAATCCTATATTCATTTTAGATAATTCATATTTACACAAAGCTGAGCAAAATATGGAGAAAGTAAAGAAGGAAAAGAAATTCAGCAGTTTAAACACCAGGCCTCCAAAAATGTCCAAAGCCGGCATCATGACACATAAATATCAGCAGCAGGTTTTAACACCCCCATGCTTCATTTCAGAGTTTAATGAGCGCTGTGGTGTGAGTGAGTTTCCCTCTGTGCCCATACTTAGAGTGTGTGTACATCCCTGCATTGACCCTCATACAATTAATCCGTTTGTGTTGATGTAATAGCTCGGGGGCCCCTGTGAGGGCCAAGCAGAGAGACCTCTTGGCTGTTTTGGTCATGTAAGAAAAATGTGCTTGACCCAATTGACCACTGATCTTTAGATGGCAAACACAACGGCCACAAAGTCACCAGTGTGGAAGTGTTTGTTTTGTTTTTTTGTTCTGTTTTTTTGTCTGTGTGTGTGTTACTGAAAAAATTATTACATTAGGAATCCAATTTAAAACTCAACCCTACCAACCAGGACAGAAAACAGTTTTTGTTTGTTTTGGGGTTTTTTTTTTACGTATTTTCTGGTTTCCTGACAGAGAACTAACTTTCACTAAATTACATCTCATTACAATTAAAATGCGTGAAAGGCAGCAGAGCTTAAGATACACAGAAGCAACAAAGCTGCAACATAAACAGGTTAATGTTCTCTAAATGACCACAGGAACCTGAGGAGACTTCCCATTTTAATTTGCTTCATTTAGGGGCCCCCTGGTGGTTGTGGGGCCCTAAGCAGCCATGCAATTACCTCACGCCTCGAGCGAGTATTGGGGCCTACTTAAGCGAAACATGCCATCCATAGATATTGTTCAGTACTTCTTAATCTCTGAATGTCTCATTCTGCACACACGTTCACAGCACGCAGTGATTTAGAGGCAGCTCTGCCCCGTTCAGTCTCATTATACAGACGTGTGTGCAGCTACAGGTGGTTTCAGCGTGGTCATGTGGGAAATGCTTCATTTACAGCAGTTGCTTCCACTTTGCTTTTTGCATTTTACAAACTTAAGCTAATACACCACACAGCCCTCTTATCCCAGCAGATGTGCAGTCGTTACCTTTGTCCGTGTTTGACATTCCTCCGTCACAGTGAATTGTTGTATTTAATTGGTTTATATCTATATTATTCTGAGTACTGCGTCGGGGATAATTACAGTGTTTTCTGTCCAGCTCCAGCTTAAATTGATCATTTTCATAGCAGGTTTGGCTAATAACATTTTTAACTGCTGCATTGCCTCAGATTAATTACCGGAGCTGAGCCGTCGTTAATAGTATTAGTTCCACATGTGCTTGTCCTGCAATCACCAGTCAACATGTCTGCGAAGAAGAAGTTTCAGAAATCTTCATTTGTGTGGGTAAAAAAAACTAAGAAAAAAGATTTTGTAAGCGGAAATGAAGGACATCGAAAAAATTCTCACAGGAAATACAAAAAAAAATAATAATAATTTTTAAATCGCACATTAGTCATCAAAAATACAGCAGATCAGCAGAGGATGATGTCACATGTAGGAAGACTAGATGCTCAGGAATGTTGCACTTTTCATCTGCATAACAGAAACTAATGACAGACAAACCTGCAGCTAATGTTGATTCAGTCAAAGTCAGTTTGACGTCTTTTGTTACTCTACTTTTCTCTTTAACCTTTTGAATTTGGAAAGTGCTCGACTTTCTAGTAGTGGCTAAATGAAACGGAGAAAGATGCAGCTGCATGCCAACAGCATGGTGACAGCAGCAGACCAGTCACAGCCCTGGCTGCCCTCCACTAATCTTTTATTCAGCCTTTCGTTTACATATATATAACAAAACAGATGTAGAATAGATTTTATTCTCTGCGCAGGATCCTTCATCTGGCACCACATCTCCAGTTCATTTCCTAGAGTGCAGCCAGAAAAAGATATCAAATCTCATATCGCTTCCATCCCATTAACCCCTCAGCGGCTCGAGCACTGCAACCAACATTCATCCATCCCGTGCATGCCCACTAGACGGAGACACAGTGAGGTAAACGGCACGGGTTGCCAAATGTGAGAGTTTGCTAAAGCCCCACAGAGCAATTTCCCGTGGGGGCAGATCGAGGGCGTGCAAGGCCAAAAAGAGAGAGAGAGAAAGCGGGAATGGGTGTGCAGCAGGCTGAATGTGGCTCACTGATCTGGAAGCAGAAGCGTCTCCTCTTTCTCGTAGACTCAATGAGGTTCATCTGAGGAGAGCGGCCACAGCAGAGCAGCACACAATACATCCTGACCTGGAGGCAGCAGAGGTCTGCTGCCAGCCAGTGGGCGCTCTCAGCATCCTCACAGAGGAGGACACTGACAGGTCAGAAGGACTTGAACTCATCCCACCTGTATAGGTTTCCTCTGTCGGCTGTGGCTGAAACAACAGGGGAGAAAAGGTCAGTTTGTTTTGGCTGCAGGTTTTATGGGTGAAGCAGGAAAGGGGATTGTTTTTGGTTGAACTGCTAGAAAGAACTTTTTCCCTGTTTCCTGTTTATAGGAAGAAAGAGAGGAACATTATGAGGGCCTCACTAACAAACCACTTTAACTGGAAAAATGGACACATTTAAAGTAACATGTATTGTTGCTGCTTTTTTCCTCCCATGATCTGAGGTGAGAGAGCGAGCTACAGTGAGCTCAGGACGTCTGACTGACATGAAGGAAACGTTTGGATGGACGTATAATACCTGAATATGGAAGATGTTCTGTACTTTAGTAAAAATGCAGCACTATAGTATGTTGCAGGATTATATATGTAATGAAGTGAAGTTAAAGGAAAACGTCATCTATAAATTATTCAAAACAGTATTTCTGTATGCTACAGTTATATTCACCACTGAGTGCATTGTGTTTCACACAGAATGCATTTAGATTAAACTGAGTAATCATGACATGACTAGCGAGAGACATATTTTAAATCTTTTTAATATATCTCACATTTGATTTATTTACAAAAGACAGTGGCTTTGTGACATAAAACTATGTTTTGTAAAATCAACATGAGAAACAAATGTACCAGAAGCATAACCATACAGAACACAGACATAGATAAATAACATCAGGGGAGCGTTGGTGTCGAGGTTATCTCTCTGAAAACAATAAAACGATCACAATGAATGCGCCTCTGTGTGACCGGCTGTGTCTTATTTGTTACCCTGGGTCTTATGGGGTATTTACAGTATTGCCTCCGCATTGCTTTAAATGACATCAGTGACTGTCTATCAGTTGGTCTGGAATGTGTTTTCTATCTTTATTAACTATTAAATGTGAGTTTTTCCTGCAGATTCCAGCAGCAGGAACCATTAAATGTGAACATCTCCAGGCATTCTGTGAATAAACTATGGGCAACAACAACATACTAACGCAGATATACCTCGATATATACCTGTAATTTGTATGACACACAAAGTCTGCAAACAGTTTGGCACAAGTGTAAAGGCTGAGCGTGGTTTTCCCGCAGGACACATTAAATAAATGAATAAAATCTCTACACAGTCACAGACTAAAACAGCGACATAAAGGCTGATAGATTGTATTATTTTCTGGATGGTTACTTTTATACAGCACTTTACAGAACAGCTACAGGCGTGAACTGAAAGAACAAAAAAAAAAAAAAGAAGAAGAAGAAGAAAGAAATTAAGGTTTGCATTCATATGTGTAACCAGGAGGAAGGGGGAAGGCAGTAACCTCTGCACTTTTAGTCATTTGTGGTCCTGGAATGTGTTTGGGCAACTATGCAAGTATGAGTGTGCACGTGAATCTGCGTTTTGACAAACTCGTTACACCGACCGTACTGCACCAAACCAGAGTAAGAACAGATGATGGTGACAGAGAGCAGAACAGAGACTTAAATTAAAAGCATCACATTTAGAACGACGATAACAGAGGAGCCTCTTTTTGTTCTTTTTCTTGACACAGTGTAACAGGTTGGGCCTACGGTACAAATCTCTACAAACAAAAAGCTCACACTTTCTGTGCTTTAGATCAGTCGGACTGATCTGAACCAGCTCCCGGACCTTCATCACAATGCATTTACTAAACACCAGACGTAGCTCATATTTAATTTGAGATGAACAGCTACTCCAAAGGACAAAAAAAACTATTGACTAGAAGACAAGAACGTCCAGGTAATTTTGACCTGATCCCTGTCTGACTCAAAATGAACATTTCTGGTTGATGGTTACCTCCAGTGACGGACAAAATCACTTTGTTTTTCCATGAAAGACACAAACTCACACACAGACAAACTATACCCAACAACATGCTTCACCAAGTAGCGCTTCAGAAACTTCTCCCCATCTTATAATTCACATTCTTCATACAGTGTTTGATCACTTGCTGTTTGTTTTCCTCTGAATATGTAACGAGTTTCCTTCCAAAATGGTTTAACGAGCAGTTTGGACAGCTGACTTGTTATGTGTTTCTCCCACGTGATACACAGCGTTTTATAATGAAACCCCCTCATTTTAAATCACTATTGACCTTTAACTTTTAAAGGGCATCACTATATTTCACCTAGAAGAGCTCTGCAGTCCCTGAGCACCTACCGTCATTGCACATAAACATTTTCAATATTCCTTTATTAACTAAATAAAGCTATCGAAGCATTACGACTACCTTACTTCCTCACCTAACTGTATAAGTCTTCTGTCTTTTGTAACTCACAACTAAAACACAACGCGTAATTCGTTACTATTAAACATCCTGAGGTGCTTCCCTACACTTGAAACAATAAATACTGAGGCTACTAACTAGCCAGTGTGTGTCAGAAGGAGGCACTGTGCTGCGTTGAGTGTTACAATACCCTTCAGGTTTCGATCACGAGTTTCTCTTAACCACACAGCCCTCTTATTTGCAAGGGTGACTCTATGGGAGCACGGTAGCAGCAGTACAGTATGTGACTGGATGAGTGTGTTTACATACATGCAGTATTCTGGGGGGGGGCAGCTCATAATTTCCTGGCAGAGGTCAGAATGGAGATCAGCTGTTTATTTGCATCTTTATTCTGCCTTAACAGACACAGGTGGTCGAGGAGAAGTAATATCCTTAAATCTCCTTGAATCTCCTCTGTGTCCTGGAGTCTGCTCAGTTAGATGAGAAGATCAACACCACTCTCATGTCTGCGAGGCCCACGTGGTTTTTTTTTGTGGTTTTTTTTATCTTTTCGAAAAATTAAAAAGGTAGAGCTGACAAATTGTGGTTTATTTATTCAGGGAATTGTGCTGCACGGCTGACAACCTCCCAGTGACATCAAAGTCTCTGTGCCTGGCCAACAGGGAGTCCTGCATAATGTCCCCCAAAGCACAGCTTGTTTTTACACTCAGGTTTTGTACAGCTTGAACATATCACGTTAATTATCGGGCTTCAGTGGTGGTGGATTTTATCGCCTTTGAACAGAACCAGAACACTTTTCCAGTCTTTGTGCTAAGCTAAGCTAACTGACTAGTGGCTTTTGTCTTATGTTGGATAAAAATTTAGTTATTTATTTTATGTTTGACCCAGAGCCCAAAACAAAATAAACTCTGAGGACAAAGAGACAACCAGGGGACTATTAGCATAGCTTAGGCCTTAGTAACAAGGAAACAGCTCAGTTATAGGTTACACATCTGCACCGGCACCGTCCTAAAGCTCATCATCACTTTATATCTCAAACTGAGTTTAAAAATACGAAGTGGTGGTTTTATGGGGATCATATGACAGTTTGTGTTTCAGTTTTTGTTGGTTGCCTGCAATAGCAAGACTCCCCTCATGTCCAGCTGTTTTCCTCAGTTTCTACTCCGTACAGTTGACCACATCCTGGCTCCAGCTCAATGTTCAATGGGCAGACTGGAGAGTGTTATCGATCCTCTAATCTGAAGTAATTAATGCATTTCCCTTAAAATGTTGAACTGTTCCTTTAACTGAGACTGCAGCACGTCCTCGCTGACCTCGGCCTCTAGCTCCAGAATGTGGATGTGCAGTAAACACACTCAGCGTGAACTCTGAGGCAGGACACTTCTGACACCCCAGCTGTCATCATAAACCCACAAAGAGCTGGCATAGCATGGTACAGTATCTAAATCCAGATGTGAGTGCAATTTCATGCAAAAATAATTCTTAAAAAAAAAAATAAAAAAAAAATAAATAAATACTAGCACTAATTATACAAAAGCAATGACGGGGGAACATGTAATGACATGAGGTCATCTCCATGGCCCAAGGTCATGTGTTTACAGTATCTTATATACAGAGTGACCTGCTGCAGTGGAACAGCTGGGGGACAAAGCACAGCAAGCCATTCCTTAGCAGTCATGAGGGAAATCATTGGGTAATTACAGCAGTTTTTGTTTACAGGACGACAAACACACTCGCTAATTAGACACATCTTGCTACCTGCAATGTGTGAAGAAATAATTTTTTCACATAGTGAAATCCTGTTAGATTATAGCATGCATTACTCTACGTGCTAATGCCAGGGTTGTTGTTACGGATTCTTTCCAGGTGATGACCGAATGTCCTTACAGGATGGGATGGTGTTCTCTTTCCCTCAGTGCTTCTGTACTCTCACTGTGCCTGGACACAAATGCAGAGGAGCAGATTTGGTTTCACTGACAGCCTGCACACCCCGGACGAATTATAAAAAATATATAAATCATATGAATTGTCATATTCCTTCTCTACTTTTGGATGCAGAGTTGCAGCAGAAGAATATCATAAACAGCCAAACAAGTAAATCACTGGCTGTCGGATATTTCGGCTACAGCCCGATATTCCTGTCCAAATACGAAAAAACAACAACAACAACAACAAAAACTATGCACAGGCGATATCAGTTTTCTAATAATAAAAAATGAATGCACTTGAGGCTGCTAGTTTCTATAAAAGATAGGAAAGCCAACGGCTGCAATTCATTTTATTTCATCACATCCATTCATTATCTTTTTGTCTCAACCTTTTCTTCTGATTAATAATCTCATTACCATGAGACATAACATATAAACCATAATATCCTTTTATTAAATTTGACATTTTTGTTATTAATTTAGTTTCAGGTGTGTTTATGTTTGACTACATCAGTTTGCACACAGCTTACTGTAAGAGCTATTTATAGCCGGACTCCGGTAGGATGCTGCTGTTATGAGCGTGAACCTGGACTCACCTCTGTCCCCGCCGTTCCTGATGTTTGTCTCCTCGTCCTCTCCCCCGTCATCTACTTTAAAAATAAAACCAAATGTTTCAGTCGTGACACTTATGATCACGGGGGGTCACATCACAAACAGGTGTAAGAATGACAAAAATTCAGAGAAATAAATTCTGAAATAAAGGCCCAAACCCAGGAAACTGCATCCAGATGGTGAAATAGACTTTCATCATGAAACATGTGCTGTAGACTAACCAGAGTGGAGCTCTTTCACCAGAGACGACATGGTGTTTGTGATTGAATCAGCAGCAACTAATAGATCATTCCGAAGATTTCTAGGTACACCTGGGAAATGGAGACATTTGAAAACCAAATTAAAAACACATGCCGTTTTTGGTTTTTCAGGGCAGCCATGTGGACTTAAAAACAGCCAAAGTCAGTTGGAGCGGAACATCCTGGGCTCATGCTCACTGATCACTATTCAGAAGTGCTACTGTCAAAAACAATTTCTATTTCCACACCAATGTTAATTATTCCGATTAGATTAGATTCAACTTTGAGTCATTGCACATGGCACAGGTGCAGGCAACAAAATGAGTATCAGAGTACCAGAGTTTCAAACGCAGTGGCAGAATAAATTAAATGAAATTGAATTATGTAAAATGTTCAGTGAGTCATGTTGTGTAGAAAACTGGTAGTGACAATAATAACATAATAATAGTAACAGGTGAACAGTTATGGGTATTTTTGGTTGCATTGAGGTTGCAGAGTAAACACAGTAGCATTAAATTAACACATTGTACAATTTTGCATGAGTGTGTAATGAACCCTGTTTGTTTCAGGTGCTGGTTTTTGACTCACCCTGAGCGAAGGCCTCTAGCACGTCCCCCCCCACCCCTGCCAGACAGTCCTGTGGCGTGTGAGTTGGGGTGGATCCAGCTGAAGTGGAGCGTATGGGCATGGGCATGGAGCAGCCGGCACCGTGACTGGGGGAGGAATGAGGGGAGCCTCCGGACTGGGACTGCAAGATTCAAAATCAACCGTGTTTCATCAGCACGTTCTTTAATCCTCCAAACGGGACATTTATTATATTCCTGGAGTTTAAGATGTACAAATAAAAGTTTGTCTCAGACCACTGACTCTTTAAACACGTGAAATTTGCTGTGTTTGTTTGCTTTGTTATTGAGAGTTACCATAATATGTTGTGTTTAGTAGCCTCTGTGAGATATAAAACTATAATTAGTAAGCTGCTTTGCTCCATTTGGACATTTTCAGGCTTGTTTCCAGTCTCGATAATAAGCTGCACTGACTGACTGCTGGAGTCAACTTTGTGTTTACTGTACAGACACAAGCTTGGTATCTATTTTTGGCAGGAAAGCACATTTCCTACAGTGTTCATCAGTGTTCATCTTCCCTCTAACTGAAATGTCATTAATATGCCTATTTATACCTTGGAGGGTGATTGATTTTCTTGATTTGCATCAGTCTTTTGAGGCATATATTTATTATTTGACCACAAAGATGTGCACGGAGATGATTTGATCAGTGTTTTAAAGCCTGTCCTCACTAGAGTACAGATTATCTGGGTATTTCATACATGCTGGATAGTCCGTTAAATCTGGGATTCTGACTGATGGGAAAACAAAAAACAACCTAAACCCCATTAATCTCTTCACCAGCAAAGCCAAGTGTGGAGCGACTGTGTTCTCGGTGGAGGATGCTGCAGTGCAGTCGCAGATTGCAGCTTTAGGAAGAGACGACCTTTTTGCTTTTTAAATGTGACATTATTATATTAAAAAAAAGAAGACATGCACACAGATGTGACCAAAAGATCTTAATTCCTTAAATCTGGTAAACTTATTCTGGCTGGCTATACTCTGGGTCTCTATAGTTCACCTTTACTGCATCAAGGGGTAATGAGGACCATGTGTGGGTGAAAGACTGAGGCCTGTGCTGAGTCGGGAGCTGTTTCGCACAGAGAAAGGATCACTGTGTGTCCCTGGGACTTGAGCAGACCCAGGTCGATGGCTTGGAGCCAGGCAGCAGATGGCCAGCCAGACTGCAGTCACATTAGAAGGGAGGCTGTTGGTGCCGATGAAAGGAACAGGTCCCCGACATTCGGACTAAGAAAAACACAGTTCCCTTGACTTGTTTGGCCTGCACAGGAGAGTCCTGCTTTTAAACTTTGTGTCTTCGGCTCTGGCTCTCTTTGAGCTGTGGAATATTGCTTGGAAAGAAGGGATGCAATGGCCTGCATGAGCTGACTAAATCAGCATAACTCAGTTAGATAGTGGAATCCTACCATCCTTCCTAACATCCCTCTTAAAATCTATTATAGAAACTTCAATCACATCCGTGTGGGGAGGGTGCATGGAGGCATTAAACTAAGTGCTGTGGCTAGAGCCAGGTATTGAGCCTGGCAAACTAAATTAAGGGCAACTTACAGCCTGCTTCTGCTCCTCATCCTATCAGCCAGCAAAGGAAAGCAGCAGAGAGAGAAAGGGCAAGAAGAGAGTGAGAGCAACAGAATTAAATCAGTAAAAGGAGAAGAAGAAAGGGATATCGGTATGCACCATACGGCACATTTACATAACTTAACACTGCTGCAGTGTCTTGGTTTTATGTCTTGGATTTAACATGTCAGCATCTCATCTCATCAAACATGCCACCAAACTTTAAAAACCACACTGTGTGAAGAATATTAGCACAAAACCAACTCTGTGAAATGCTAAAGAACAGCAGGTCTATATGCATGTATACTGCAGGAGATGAATACTGATCGGGCGATCAGTCCCACCTTCAGCAGTCTCATGAGGCCCTCCAGCTGCACCATCAGCTCCCGTCTGCTCTCCTGCAGGGCTGACATGCGCCTCTCCAGCTCGTCCTTCCTGTGTCTGCAGCAGAAGGACAGAGTTTAGCTGCTGAGCATTAAAACACCAAGTGTGGAAGTGCTACGCGGATTTGACAGCAATAAAACACAACCAGGCAGGAGCTCCGATGTTGATTGTTTGCTGAATCTTGTTTGCAGATGATTTCACATGTGCATCTGTTTCAGCTATGTGACGATGTTATGTGTGTGTGCACGCAATTCACTGATAATTTCTCGATGCTCTGATGCAGTATTAAAATATTCCTCCAGACTTTTTTTTTTTTTTTTTTACCTGCACAGGAATTCATCTCTCATTTCTGTCTTTAACACTAATTTTTCACCTACTGTGTCTCCTCAGCAGACTTTTATTTCACAGTTATCACTTGCATTTTTCTCTTTTTCAGCAAACCTCCAATATTAGAACATAAAAATGGTCTTTTTTCCCCGTCACATTATTTGGGCATATTATCCCCCCTGGTGTCCACAGCGTGTACCTGCATTAATCATCTGTCCAGCTTCATTCGTCCTATGAGAACCTCACAAACATATCAGAGCAGCCCAGTCTGGCTCCGAACACAGTCCACAGTCTGTGATGAACAGATATCACTAATATCCTGGTCTGAAGCCAGGATCAGCCAACTGGATAATTTTTGTAAATATGTTTCATTTAAACCTGGGGGAAATAATCACTGGAACAATTCTGTCCTCCAGTGATATAAACTCATTTATTTTGCTGTTGAGTAGCAGTAATTAGTTTCTCTTACCGGCAACAATCCTTTAACGCCCCAAACGGTCAATGTGAGGATGCTGGCACCGAGAAAACTATTCAAAAACATCTGCTATAATAACATACTGTGGAGTGGACTCTAATTTATGCTGTTAGATGAATTGAAAGTTTTGTCACAACTGTTGACCTTAAACGTTACTGCTGAGTCATTCTTTAGAGCAGACAAGACAAATCAGGATTTGTTCAGGGCTCAAGTGTTGTAACACGTCCTCACAGGGTGAGTCTCTTCCAAGCAATGAACCGAAGGGTGTCAGCGTCCTGCCAGCATGACAAATGCCCACGCTCCTAATACAGAAACACTCCAGTTCACATTAGGAAGACATTATTTCAACTTGAAGAATGAGTACAGCCAGCATAAATACACAAGCCCTGCAGCCGATTTACAGCTTGATCGCCATAATGTATACAGATGTGTGCATGGCTTTGCCTTCCTGTCGCTGAGAGGATGATGCTCTTGCCAAGGTGCGGTACAACTGACGCTACCTGAGGAGCCGCAGTTCAGTCAGAAGCGTGGGGTTCTGCTGGGCTTTTTCCGGGGTCGGCTGAGAGGCCTGTTCGTGCTCCAGACGCAGCCTCTGGATCTCCTGGAGGATCTCCCTGAATAAGTCAGACCACCAGTTAACGCTTCAGAAGTCCTGAGATGTTCAATTAGCCGCTGAAGTGGTGAGACGTGAAAATACTCAACAACTACTATTTAGTCAAAAAAAAAACAAAACCTGGGGGTTATGAAAAAAATTCAACTATTCAATCATCATTATTGATGCATAACGTAGTTAATTAAAGGAACTGAACTAAAACTGATCTTAAAACAAAAGTTTTATATTTAGGGAACTATTTCTTTTTGACTTTTTTTTTTTTTTTTTTAAACACCATTTCAATTTTGAGCTTTAGTGATACTGGCTGATAGATTTGGTTACTTTTGTCTGTCATCTTTATACTAAGCTGAGCTAAGAGACTGCTGACTGACCTCATATTAGCCTCACATCTACCAGACACATACAAAAGTGGTATCATTTGAATTGTTGGAAGAAAATCATATCGGCACGTTTTCCAAAATTCTCAAATTGTTCCTTTTATTACTCTCCATGTCAACATGCAGAGTAACTACTAACACCAGCTTTCTCTCTGGTTACAGCTCAGTGCCTAAGTAATGCACTTTGTCCCATCAGCCAGCTAACTCATGACTCCAAAACTATAACTGGCTTCCTTCAACTAACCTGTTTTTGTTCTCCAGCTCCGCAATCAGCTGTCTCTGCTGCTTATTGGCATCAAAATTGAAACTCAGGTCTGTTGGAGGACATTGTTGCTGAAAAACAAAATTATCATAGAGTGACATTAATAAAATTCTGCAAACAAAAGTGAAACACCAACAGCTCCCTTCTGACCGCAGTGAGCACTAATGATGCTCTGCAGTAACTGAGAGTCACCACAGCTTTGCTTTCCTTTGTCCTTCCACATTACAAACAAAACACTCAAAGTAATCTGACATTAGTACTTTCTGTCTTAGAAGTTATTTTCTGACAATAAAAATACATTTAAGGATGATTTTATCTATGAAATTGCTTATTTTGTCACCAATATTTAGATAAATACTTCAAAGGTCAAATCCATTTTTGATTTTTTGAGAAACTGATCCTTATTTTTGATTTTCTTTGAGGTTGGATTTAACATATTTACTTTCAGTTCTAATCACCATTTGTTTTATTGGTAGCACACGCTGGATTCAGATTACCTGCCGAAAAACAATTCATGTATGTAATACAGTATTATGATCATGTTTACTGTTCTCAACAACCTACTTCTCCCACGGCAGCTGCGTCACGTTAAAGGTATGCAGCTGGTGGAATTATTTGAATTACTTGTCATCATGGGGACTGTGGTCATTTTGGATATTTTTGACATGGGATCATTTTTTTGAATTCTTGCAAGCGCGTAATGGAACAAGCAGCATGTCTGTGTTGCAGGCTGCACTCATCCAACTCCTTTGACTGCATCCTGTTACTCCTGTCATGAGAAGCATGAAATCAGATACAGTCATTATTGACCAGTGTTTTGCGTGCACTGCACGCACAAATACACCAGATGCTCTGCGGTTGTGTGTCTGATCAGCTACTTAAAAGAGTGTTTGCTGATGTGTTAGACTGTGCTTGCTGTTCTTGTGCTGTGAATGAAATCTTAAAGATTACATTTAAAGATGTTAAGTGTTTCTTCATCCTGTCTCAAGAAAAAGGATCAAACAAGTAAAGCTGCTGGAAAATCATTTCTTTCTTCGGTCCCTTTCCCCATAATTATGGCTGAGCACCACACAGACTGGTAATTATGACTCGTCTCTAACCCTCTGGCGTTGACACTAGTCAAGTTCTCCAGCCACAAGGAAATGAAAAGCATAATAATAACTTGTCAGAGCATTAAACATGAAATGCAGGTTGACTGAAGGCCACCACAGGGCGTTCTGCGAGACACTCACTGTGGAGTTGCCCGCCTCAGCTGCCAGGCGGGCAGCGTAGCGAGCGATGAGGCGGTGCTCTTCATCTAGCCGGCTGGGACTCTCCAAGACACTGCCCAAAGTCAAAGACAGAGAGACATCACATACATATACAGCCACACTGACTCTAACATCAGCTCTTATGTAAGGAGAAGGAAAAGTTTGCACAGTCGAAGTGATTACGTAAAAGAATTTGTATTAAAAGAAAAGAAAAAAAAAAACAACTTTAGAATTGAGGTGACCTTAATATTATGACACTTGGCTTTGAGTCCAGTGTTGATAGACGGTCTGAGATAATTGTCCATAACAACGACGGGAGATGCCTAAGAGAGAATGCTGCATGCCAAATGCATTAGTGATTGTGCCAATGCCCATTCTGGCAAATTCAGTGCAGACTGGAAATGTCAAACATGGCGTGAGACTTCAAATGATCATGGGCGTGGCATACGGCGTGGACGGATGACAGAACGAAGGCTGTCCTGTCTCTGCAGGCAGCCTGAAATGAGGAGTGAAGGAGAACTTAAATGGCACTGGGTGGTCTCTCCAGAGAGCGAGCAATGATTAAGATCATTAAACACAATCTGGCTTCAAACACACAACACCAACCAACACAATCCCTGCGGGGTTCACTACCCAGGCCCACAAAAGCACCACAAGGCAGCCATTTAATCAACATTTGTATTAAAATCTTATCTTTCTCAAAGCAAGATAAAAATAAAAGCTGCCACTGTGATAAAATCATTTGAGGTGCCCTGACTCTTTGCTCACTTGTTTCAAGAGTTTTCTTATTTCAGTGATGATAATTAAAAATACTCTGCACATCATCCAGCTGTTTCCGCAATAAAGTAACCTGACTCATGAAAACTCAGTCGATCTGCAGCGGTAAAAAGCGAAATCACTCCACAGACTGCCAAAGTGCTTGTTTTCAGGGGGGATGTCAAAAATGTCTTCTTAAATAGATCACTTTCTATATAATTTACAGCCTCGTCCTCGGGCTGAAGCACAGACAGAGGCCGGGGTTTCACATTAACAGACACTGAGGAGCTGCTGGTGCCGGCTCAGGAGAAGCTGTGACCTGACACGGTCTCCTGGAGTTGGACTGCATGTCTGGATCTCCAGGCTGTCGGCCTAGAAGCTGCTCCTGGCTGGAAGTTTCCTGGCAATACCTGACAGTCTGTGCCAGGTTTTGGACAAAGATGCATGAGCTGCCTTAAATCCCTCCTGAACTGGCAGCTTTCCCAGATTTTTTTGTCCCTTTTTCTATTTTAGTCGCACATATGAAGCATTTGTTTGTTTGTTTGTTTTACTCAGAGATGATATTTCAGACAGCACTGGTAGTATTTTTATTAGAAATGGGTACGTGATGCTCTAGGACGCTGTGTTCTGTCTGAATTTATGACACTTAAACTAAAGGTCGAAACTTGGAGAGGCCGGAGATCATCCTGAGAGGTGAAGGATCTTGTTCCTAACTGCAGCATTCGTGGTATTTTCAAAGATCCCATGTTGTGTGGGTGAAGTATCCTTTTTTGTTTTTTAGTTTTTAGATTATAAACCGGGTTCTATATTAATAATGTGACGGTGTCAAAGCGTTCAGTCCAGGGCGAAATGCTCACAGTCTACAGAGACTGAGCATTAAAACAAGATGTCAGGACTTTGTGATGTTCCAACAAACCCAGCCTGCCTGGACTTATTGTCCAGCCCTGCAGAAAAAGGTTTTTATGAGTGTTTACCTGAAATCTGCTAACAAACCAGTCTGAGGGAGGAGATGTGGAACTGGACATGACTATTCAGCTATCTTCTTATTGATATCAACACTTCAACACCGCAAAAGTCTAAACTATGGGACCTTTAACTTTAAAATCAGGCTATTTAATGAAAATATTTAATATCAATATATGGCATATTTGATTTCTTCATCAGTAACGATAAAAAGTCTCTTTTATATCTTGCAATTTTAAAAATAAAAACATGACAGACATTCTGTAGGTGCCATTGTGTTAACCTTGATACTGACACGTACTGTGACACATCCAGATTAAAAATGGTCTCTGCTTTAAAAGTCTGTGTCTCAGCTTCCAATTCTCTTCATTTAGTCGGCACGAGCTTCTGAAAATCATCCTCTCTATCTCATCAAGCTTGACACAGCACTTTTTTTATTATTATTATTAAATTTGATCCTCTGCTGCTGTGGCTCTGCGTGGCTAACAGGTAATAAATACCGTGGTGCCAGTTCACCCTCAGGTAGGGAGGGGTGCAGCTATATGAGGGATTGTCTGTCAGTGAGCGCGAGGTGGGAGGGAACAGGTGCCATGTCAGCAGAGCAGACAGTATCAGAGCGCAGACTATGATGGAGTCTGGAGGAACAACACGCACGGTTTAAACTCTGTACTGACACATGAACTCATGGATGTGTTTTCTCTCCTGAAAAGTGGAATTTGAAAGGGTAAAGAAACTGAGACATAACTGGTGCTGCTTTACAGTTTGAGGCTCTTGAAATGGGGCAGAGGCACAAGGACCTTTGCATTATTCAGCAGTAGCATTTTTGACTCATAGAGCCTTCATATGAAAGCAAGCATCGTAACAATAGATTAATATTCACGAGTCAACTGTGACGCTGAGAGAGCTTGGTAGCATCCGGCCTTCTGTTGTCTGCACCCAAACACAAATGAAACCTGCTCCTTCCTACCTCAGTCAACACCTTATCTCCCCGTATCCACACTGAAGCTCAACACAATCTATTTTGGAAGCGTCATGGTGGCTTAATGCGCAATTTCTGCCCTAAATTTGGCAGCTTTGTAGTTGTTATGCCCCCCCCCCCAGGCAGCAGCATCCTCGGTGCATGACATCTTCCCAAAGCAGCTCTGACTCACAGAGCAAAATGTCAAGACAAAGGTTATCAGGCTTCTTCATTACTGCCACGCTGGAGCAAACCTCAGGAGAGCATTGCCTTCCACTTTTACATGCTGCACCATGCGATGCCTTCCACTGACCTCCACGGGTCCGGGCGCAGGGCATCGTTTACCGCCTCAGGTGTCCCCATCATGTCAGCATCCCTTAAACCGCCTCTAATCTTGACACTGTCAGCCCTCGGAGACAACGCTGCACTGCACAAAATGCTCATCTCCACACGAAAATTCATGCAGTATTGACTGTTAACGTCTCATTTTTTAAATGCAGGGAGGAAATCTTCCATCAGATTTAGGTGATTAAACTTTCCTCAAAATGAAATGCCAATTTCTAGCATTACGTAAGAGGATAACGGCTTGACCTCAACTCTGACAGATTTTCATGATTAAAAAGACACGCTTTAAGCCTCATTCTTGCTGCAATGGACATTTTTTTGCAGCGTGCATGCTGCCCCTTGGCTGCCTGGGTCCTTGGTGGACTGTATGATAACCCTGCCCAGAGGAGCACAAGTAGGAAACACAACCAGTTGAGCTCTTTCTGGAATTTCTACCAAAAGCCATTGTTTGAATCGCAAACACAGACAGGATCTTAAACAAGGTGGCTTATCACACAACAGACAGTGACGTCCCCTCCCTTCTAATGTGTTGTGGGAAGTCCTGAGTCCCCCAGCAGGCGCGTCTTTACAAACAAAAACTGGTGGAAAGATGTGAGAGAGAGAGAGATCCTCTAAATTCATCCAGCATGGATGCATTACATCTCAGAGTGCTCTCCGTTATCAAATTCATAATCACAATGCCTCGTTACCACACAGACTAAATAATAGAGGTGGCCTTTAACTGAGAGGCTTCTCGAATGAGGGGACAATTAGGCTGCTTTCACTGGGCCCCCATCTGGTACCTGCTACAAGGCTCCAATTCTATCATAATCTATTTGCCAAATCAACCCTTTAAAAAGGAGTGCTTACATACCCTTCATGACAGCGAAACAAATTTTCCTCTGAAAATATGCTCGCAAGGGCACGTTGTTCTGATGCAAAAAATGTGTGTCAAGTGTGAAGGAACAAATAAAAGCTGTGTCTGATTTGCTTTGCTGTTCTTGTTATTGCTGCTGATGAGAAAGAACATGTCACCTATTCTGAGCGCAGACTGAGCTCCAAGCAATTAAAGAGGACGTATTTTGTTTACGTATGTAAGTTAAGCCGACGCTTTAGGGATATTAATGACAAGCGCTAAACTAATTCAGCAGAGTAAACATCTTCAAGAGGACATGATGTCTGGAGGGGAGGGGGGGTTGCTTACCTTTTGGTAGGAGTAGGTGCCCCAGAGGACATGAGCATTGTGTCGTTCATGTTGTTGGCCGCTGGTTTCGGCTGACTAAAAGACAAGATTAGAGGTCTTTAATGCTACACTGCAGAGGCCTGTGACGCTTGTCACCAGGGAATGGAGGAGAGAGTATTTTCATTTTATTAATATTCATAAATCAGCAATCCTGACTTCAATTTATTCCAACTTTACAAAGGAGGGTGAGAAGTGAGGCAGGTAGAGGTAATAAACTCCTGAGTCTGGTGCAGAAAACAGGCAACATGTTGAACACGAGTTAACTTCCAATTCTTGTAAAATAATTGACTTTTCCGGGGAAAGGCAATTTAGATGTTTTTAGGCTATTAGCTTCAACCTAATTAACATGAGAAAAAGCAACAACAGCAGACAAGAAAATCTAATTAAACTTGTAGTCTGTGAAAAACCAGGAAAGGTGACATTGTGGGAGGTAATTTGTGGAAGTAAACAAAGCGATGGGGTCCATCTGGCGGCTGAATCAGTGGCCTCCGACGAGGCCCGGACCACAGAGTCTCATTAACGGATCAAATTATCTCCCTGCACATCTCAGGTGCTCCCGGCTTCACACTTCACACGGCACACAAAGACACTCACGACGCCGCTTGATTTCCATGTCTCTGTAGTTGCATCTCCTCTATCTGCACATAGTGTCTCCCTGTTTCCTATTGCAACTGATTGTTTTATTTTAAGCTCTCATTATCACATTAAAGGCAAAGCACTGAACAGCTTTTAGTGCTTATTTGTCCAATCAGCATTTTTTTTCTTTTGCCAAATCAAACTATTTATATCCACATTGTGCAGAATACTGTTATCAGCACGAACCATAAGAGCCTTTCTCTTTTTACGGTGGCACTAAGTGTCTCAACAGCAAAAAGAGTGTTATCTGAATGTTGTTGTGCAGCTAAATCCATAACAGATTTGTGCATCACTAATTGTTCTCAAATCATTTGCAGTGTTATTTGTTCACAAACTAAAGTAAATATTGCCTAAATTAAAAAAGGGCGCTCAAGGGGGTGTAACATGTTCTCCTCCAAAGACATGCTGCATTTAAATTTCCCCCAGGACAAGCCTAACAGATTAAAAAAAAACAAAAAAAAACATGGACGGCCCAACATGAGTAATTCATCAGCTCTAATTTTTAGTTTCCGCTGCAATTAGCACAAACACAGTCCTCTTAAGTGTCACATTTCTTGCAATTAGATAATAACACGAAAAGGGGAAAAGCAGCTGTCACTACTCAAAGCTGCACATGCTGCCCTGTAGTCTGCTTCAGAGGCACAGGAGTGAAATCCCAGTGCCATGTGAAAAATGTTTCCCTCTTTAAAGCTTATTATGTTACAGTAATCCACTCTGGAGACGAGCCCCAGACAGGAAGCCAGACCCGACCCGTCACACTTACCTCTGTGAGGAGAGAAAGCACCTGCCTGGCTGGCAAAATACATCCAACCGCTGCTGTTGCCAGATGCCTAACCTGCCCTCAACTGAGCAGGCGAGCATCTCAATGTACTACACTGCTGCTGTCTCCAAGGAAACTCGGCAGTCATGTGACTCTATGACGACGTAGGTTTTCTCTATCTGACTCTCTCTGTCTCTCACAGACACGCTCTCTCTCTCTGCTCTCCGAAGCTCTCTGCTTTCACGCTGTCCTCTCACCCCTTTCTAACACATTCACTGGAAATTAGAGAAATGACATTTGCTCAAAACGTCAAAATTGCTGGGGGGGGGGGGCATCTACTTTTATCCTTTCGGGAGAAAAGAAATTGGGCAATAAAACCTCTACAGTCCACACCATGATTTGCATTTCCGTACTGTTCTTAACTCTTTCCCCATTACCTCCAGCCAGTCACAGAAGTCAAAGCTCTTCACAGATATCCCTCTATGAATAATCATCAATGCTTTTACACATAAAGGTGCAGTAAAAAAAAAAAAAAAAGCTTCTTCTTAAGTAAAAGCTTCTGAGTCGCATCTTTTCCCTCTAAGGCTGTGGATACCTTCTAACTCGCTCACATCTGGATCTGCAGCTCTGTGGTTCACTGACTGTAAAGGTGTTGATTAAGGACACCGTCCACTGACAGACATCCAGTCGGTGTCCTGGAGGTCAAATGGGAGTGATTTGACATAACATTTAGGGGACTCCAAGATCAAAGTCTGCAATGCGCTAAGCTTCGTTCTACCTGTGTGCAGCGAATGACAATGTTACACCCTTTTCTTGCACTTGGCAGAGGTTCAGGGGGAAAATTAAGTCTGGTGGCGCTTCATATGCACACACACAAATATAGAGAGAGAGAGAGACACACACACACTCACCTTATTACTGAAAACGATGGATGCATGGCTGCCTTCAATCGCCCTCAGTTGGCTAAAAATAATACCCAAGCATGAAGCATGCTCTCATGCTGGCAATGGCGCTCCCATTTCCCTGGGAGGCTGTCAGTCCTTGGCCATAAAAACCCAACGGATCACACTCACACAAAAGTGAATTACATGCCTGCCCTCTCCCATTTTAATGACATTGATGGAATTTGCATTGACCTGAAGAATAAAAAAGAAAAGAAAAAAAGATGTAAAACAGAGGAAGGCGTTTTAAAATGTTAAAGGATTTTGTAGGGATTATATAGAGGGTGGCAAATTACTTGCTAAATATTAAACATGGCACTGAGAATCTGATACCCAAGTGTGTGTTCTGCATTAATGGAAAGTAAGGTAAGATGCCTGTTTTCTGACTTTTAGATTATTTCCATGCTTTAAGTCTTCTGGCAGAAGCCATGCTAAGTCTGAAGGTAAGAGGCCGTATCATAGATTTAAAGTTCCTGAGAAAGACAGTGCATCCCAAACCTATAACACCTCTCCAAAAACACAACTCCCCAGCTGACAGTTTGAGTGGAGAGGAAGAACTCACAGCTCTGTTTGCTGTTAGTCTTTGCTTTCACATGCCAGTAAATATTTCAAAACAGCATCAGAATAGCTGCACTTTGTCTGAGGATGACCTAAAGGGTCAGACAACTGGGAGACTCATGTCCGTTCGATTGGGAGTTTTGATCCAACCTGATGCCCTACCCTGATTCTGCCATTATCACTCACTCACAAGCACTTAATCAGACCTCAGATATACATACACACACCTGAGAGACCCCACTGATGGATGTCTCCTGGTGTAAAACATGAAATAACACCTCTTTGCAGACAACATTCATCAGGATTGGCGACTGGCTGCACCAGTTTCGGAGTATCAACAACACATTCCCCTCTGTGTTGTGTGTATCATCAATAAAACAGAGACAAAGTAGAATAAAATTGGACGTTTTCCTGCAACTAATTATCTGAGAGATCGAGTTTAAGGGGAAGATTTCTGTAGCCAGCAGGCAAATCAACGTGGGAGCAGTAGGCAGATAATTACAGTATCCACCCATAATTTCTCTGGAATCGACCGTTAACAAATGGGAATTATTTCATTAGCGTCAGTTCTACCTTGTGGCTCGTGGCTACAAAGAGCGCAGGCAATTTATAGTTGGGTATGAAGACATAACTATACTTTTAGGGAAACATTTGCTTTCTTGCAGATTTGGAGGAGAAGGTCATAAATCAAATAAGCATGAAACCATAGCCAGAACTCAGTTAGCAGAAGGATTAATAATAGCTAGCCTGCTAGCGACAGAATAAAATCCTCCTTCTGGAAGATCTGAAACTCACTTATAAACATGTTATATTTTGGTTACATAACCTGTGCAAAAGTCATTCTATAAACACAACATATTATATAGATCTAGTGCTTAGCCCATGTACATGAGCGTTTCTTGACTGAAGCAAAGAGACAACAAAGCAAATTCAGTCAGGTTTGGGCGTAATGAGCTTCCCGAAATACTATTTACAGGTGTGAGCGTCTTGCTTTTTTCTTCTTCTGCAATATCCTGCATTGTTCCAAAAAAACAAGGCAACTCTCATTTATCACTTAACTTTTGCTGAAGAAAAAGAAGAAGAAGAGATGGCTGCAGCTATTTCTTTTTGCATAAATTAATAAAACCAGATCCAACTATAGTTAATCAGTGAGTGTAGCAGGTTAGTAGGCTGTCAGCTAAATTCACCAGCTGTGGGTTATAGATTAAGACATAGAAGATACAAGCATCAATCCTCTCGTCATTTAAATGTTATAATCTCATATTATGTGTCATATCCTGTATGCTAGGTTGTAGAAATTGATATTCTTTGAAAATGACTTGCCAATATACCTTTTTATCATTTTTAAGACATGCGC
This sequence comes from Remorina albescens, assembly GCA_034769265.1. Lineage (NCBI taxonomy): Eukaryota > Metazoa > Chordata > Actinopteri > Carangiformes > Echeneidae > Remorina > Remorina albescens. The sequence goes on from CM068488.1 coordinate 4,894,673, forward strand.
AGTTAAATATAGAACCAAAATTGAGAACGGCTGTCACTGATGAATACCTATTTTGAAGGATTGTCGGGATAAAAACATCTTTTCATTACATTGTTGATGAGAGGCACTACTTGATCAACCCACACAAATAAAAGCATGAATGCACCCAGAAGTAAAAATAGACTTTTTTCTCTCCGTCATCAAAGACGGAGACTTTCGGTATACACCTTCTCCTGTTACAGACATAACAATAGAGACAGGGAGCCTACAAACAAGTCCCAGGGGTCAACAGTCACATCCATCATCCTAAAAGTCAGTGAGCATACACACACACACACACACACACACCCACACACACAGTGCCACCAACCTTGAAATGCCATTTGCAACAGCATGACAACGCACTTTGCCCATTAAATTCTTAAAAGAGAACATGACGGCAAGAAATTCCTGGAATTTCTCTTGAGAAACTTCCATTTTAGAGACACAACAGAGAGTCTGTTAAAGAACCCCTTATGGAAGAAGCAGCTGCTGAAGTAGAAGTACAAGTTTTTTGTTTAATATTTGAACATATGACCTATTTGGACATCTAAACGTAAGATGTCACATGCCAAGGGGGTAAAATCTTAATTTGAAAAGTAAACACTGTAGTGGAGAAATATAAATATGACAGAAATACTCATCTGAAATAAAAGTACCTCATCTAAGTATATTACAGTACTTGGGTGAAAGCACAGTTACGTTTTACTGCTGCAAATATCTAAGAGATTGGTCTTTAAAAAAATACTCCAACGGGACCTTTCATGGAAAAATCATTCAGCGAAAAAGAATTACAACGAAAGGCCTTTGTGCAACAAAATCCAATATAACCAAGAGCTCCAACTGGACCAAAGTCAATATTCTTGGGGCCTCCATCATCTGAAATAACAGACGTCATGAAAAAAAAAAAAAAAACAAAACTGCAGGGATTACTGCTGGCTGAGGGCGCTGGAAAGACATAATCCAAAAATAGTTTTAGCCCCAAATTTTATTTTAATCAATATTAATCTACTTGTGTGATGTAATTTCATGCTACATGACCTATACTGTTTGGGCTAATCCAATCATCTCATCTCAGCTGGGAAAAAAACACCCGGCTCGACAGTCGATTCTCCACGTTGTGATGAATTGTAAATTTATGCAAATGCTAGCTTCATCTTAAATGCATAAGTTTGGGCACAATGCAGAAAAAAAATTCCTCCCGCCAGTAGGCTGAGCCTAGATGTGAGAACTGATTGAAAGATGATGATATCTATCAAGCAGTAAAACAGGAAATCATGCTGATGTATTTACGTTGCTTCTATTTTTCTTGGCGTTCGCTGCGCTGCTTTCTCCCTCCATGTGATGTAGCTCGTGATCAATTACTCACTGACACTTGCCAGCAGCAATAGCACATACAGACAATTTAGATTTATGGTCGTGACTGGAATATGGAACGGGATCCTGTTATGAAATGTTGAAACTCCAATGAGAAAGTTGAGAGATTTTTTTCCCCTTGTGGCATTGGTAACGCCACGAATAGCTCAAACCATAGATCAGGTTTTTTAATCTGAGACATCATCAGAGAGCATCTCAGTCGAGGCCAAAAGCATCAGAGTTTCAGTGAAACAATGATGAGAAAAATATGAAGTGGCCTTAGCGATATGGACTCATGCAGATGCATCTCTGTGCTGGAATTGATTATGGAAATCCCGCCATTTTTCAACTGAAATGTAAATGAATGTGCAGGGTTTAAGACAGCAGCAGAATATAATGCGTTTCCTATAATGACTTCAAGGAGCTTCAAAGCCCGGAGTGTGAGATTTATACCATCGTCCCCGTTTCATTGCCAACAGACTGATGAGGACGACGGCAGCAGCCACTGAGACTGCACAGTATATCAGCATTTTCACGTTAGCAAATAATCAGGGGCTTGACATCTTCGCTGGCACTCTATCAGTCATTTAGAGGGAGCGAAATGGAAAAGATGAAGGTAGTTACATGACGAGAGGAGAGTATAGATCGTGAGCGTACTTGGCCTTTCTGTGCTGTTCATCAGCAAATCTGTCAGGTATCCCTCATTAATGACATAACTAGTTGTGACGAATGTCTCGGGAACGGTACTTACACTGTGTGGGTTAGTTCCTGTGGTCTCTCAGCCTGCTCAGGAAACACGGGATGCGGGGGCTCTCCGATGGGGACGCAGCCTAAAGATTTACTGATTGCGTGGCTCAGCTTTTTGGCTGGAGACTTCTGTGAGGAGGGCAGGAAAGACAAAATTATTGTCACCATGTCAGATGTATCTGCCGCCGTCATTGTGTTGGAGTGGCAGAAACCATCTTAAGCTGCTTCAGAAGCCATTTACCTAACAAGGTCAACAGTTTGTTTACTGTGTCAAAAGCGTGGATCAGCAGCAGTTTGTGCCTACTCAGGAAGGGCTTGAATCTGCTCCTTCACAGGCTGGAATCCAAACTGCCCCACAGCCTTAAATCTGTCATACAGTTTGGCCTGTGTGCTGCTTTCATGTCACACAGGACGCACATGGAAAAAATGTTATGTTATTTATGTAAGGGTTAATAATTGAACGACAGTTTAACATCATGAGCTGTCAGGCACATTCAAGTGATGATTGCTATGACGTGACCTGAACAGGGCATATTGTCAGTAATGCTAGTTGTTGGTGAGTGATAATGCGATAATGTGCTTGTTAATCTAGATTTCATTTAAAATCAGTGAGTAATTCTACCAGTTTCAATATTATCAGATGGTCATTTCAAGTTCTCAGGTTCAGGAGGTCCCTGGAACATATTTTATATTCCCCCCATGTAACACAGAACCAATCAGTTAGTTTTAGGTAGAGCAGGAGTTCAGGATTTGCTATCAGGGAAAAACATCTTAATATAGTTTGTTTTTTTTTTATCTTGTTTTTATACATGAAAATGTTTGAAAAGCAGCTAATATTAACATGATAAAGATGGAGGGAAGTTCCTTTAAATCCTTTAAGTTCTCTGCAAAAAAACATTGCTTCTAAAACACAATGAACTCTCAAAAAAAAAAATAAAATAATATATATATATATATATATATATATATATATATATATATATATATATATATATATATATATATATATATATATATATATATATATATAAATATATATAAAACATATATATACACAAAAAAACCAACACACACGCTCAGTAGACGCAGCTGGGATCTGCAGACAGTATTTTTATCCCAATATTAGAAAGTGATGGTATCTGGAGTACGTGGAGGGGAGGTCCTGTTGATTCCCTCCAGTCTCTCAAGAGGGGGTGCTGTCAACTGTGAAAAACTTGTTAAGACTATATCGAAGTCTTTTAAGGTGGATGACATTGATAACTTCTTTAACTCGTGTATGGGAGTTTGGATTTGTTTCTACAAAAATAACCTACTGACCAAAAGGCTGCAGAGAGAAATGGTCTATTTCTCATTGCTGGATGAAGAGGAGAGATGCGAGATTAGGCCAAATGTGACCATCATGTCGTTAAGCATTGTGATCTTTTAAAGCCTTTTGGCAGGTAATCAAAAATAAGCGCCCAGAAGGATTTCAAGTCTGGAGCAAGACCAGAGTGTTTCTACTTCCCGTTTATATTTTCGTTACAAAGAGGGGACATCCCCAGGAAGATGGCAGAGTCTGGATTAGATATGATGAATTTTACACACAACAGTGAACTGAACTGACGAGTGTCTGGCATTAAATGAATTATGGTGCATACCGCTAAGAATTTCCTGTCATAGCAGCAGAGGCACATTTCTCTGGATTTCCTGTTCCGAGGCTACTTTCAGTCTCTCACTAACCACCTGTTAATGTTTCTCTACAATATGTTCATAAATATCTGGTACCTGAGTGAGAAGTTAATTGTGATGTTGGTTCATTGTTGCATAACAGCAATTAACACTTCTCCTATTAGTTACTTTGTTCCTGTTCTTTGGCACAAACTGTCTGATGACACATTGCATTTGTGTTCCAGCTGCATTTATATTCCATATTTTATTCATTATATTCTTTTACGCATGTTGCATGAATTTGAATATGAAACACATGGTGTTTTCCATTAAAAGTGCAAGAAAAATAAAATTGCTTTGCCTATAAAAAGCACACATTTTTAATTTAACATAGAAATATGAGCAGCTTGCAGGCAGATAGGAAGTGACACAGCAACGGACTCTTAGATGAGCAATCATATTCTCTGTCATAGGACGGCACATGTCCAGTAATATTGCCAGATAATAAGAAAAGAGGTGAAATACTGCCAAATGCCTAAACCAAACACTGAAAATGATTACAAGAGCTGGAAACCAGATGATGTGGTGAACAACGTCAAAGATGTGTTTCACAGACATACAATTTACACAAATTAGTGACAAAAAGTAGGAAAAGACATCCAGAACAGACCAAACCTAACCTTCACGGTAAATGTCATCGTGTTTTAAGACGATTTTGTCTTTCATGCACTCAGACAAGTCATTCCAGTCCCGAGGTTCCACGAACAGTCATTCTCCTTCGCACAAAAAAAAAAAAAAAAAAAAAAAACTGAGTGGGATGGGAATTGGATTTGGGACTCAGTGCATATGCCTTCTCTTGTTTCGATTCTTAACATAAGGATGGAGCTTGAAGGGAATGTGGCAACACAGCGAATTCAATCAATACAATTTAATTTCCCGAAATGACTAAAACCCCATAAAATCTCTCTTGGATTGCTGCGAGCTGGGCAGATGGAAACGTAAGAAGATAGTTGAATAATCTGCCGTGTTGTAAAAATCACTCTTATGGCAAAGTGTTGGATTTTGGAATTGTTTAGAAAAGGACACAACGAAAATCGAGAGCGATCAGGGTTTTGCCTTACCCAAGACGAGTGCTCCTTCATCTGGTGCTGGTTGCTATGGGGACCATTGGCATGGCCACGCCAGAAGCAGCTCTGGCAGAGCTGGTAGCCATGGCACTGTTGGCACCGATACCGAAAGCCCATCATGCTCTCGCTCCGGCAATATGAACATTCCACCGGATGGAAGACTGATCGGAGGAAAACAACAGCAACAGAGACGGGATTTTCAGCCGAGCTGTCACATACCGACTCACAGAGCTACTGACAAAAACCTATGCATGCACTTTGTTTCCAGAGCTTTTATTTCTGACAGATCCCAACAATCAGTGGTGGAAATGTACTCAGTAGATTTACTTAACAAAAACACTTGACTTAGATTTTTCTTATATATATTCATTTTATGATGTTTGAGACCAGATTTCAGAGGGAATATTGACCTCTACATTGATTTGACAGATGTATATTTAGATATATTTAAGATAAATTAAATTAAAGAAAAAGTCAAATGAAGTTCTAGCCTGGATGTGCAAAGGTTAACTGAGGATGTATCTACAGCAACATCAGCCAGAACTGAACTTACCGTTTTCAACATTAGCAAGTCGGTGCATGAGGGGCAGCCATACGAGACACTGCGGAGGGGGATCTGCCATCAACACATCCAAAAATGTGTTCAGCATGATCTTCTTCTAGATACAAACACAAACATACATGTGTCTGCTGAGGAGCGAACATCATGAACAACTATAAAAGGTAGAGAAGTGGAAGAAGAAGGAGCAGGGGATGGGATGCTTTAGTATCCTACCTGCTGAGGGAAGCACGTCCGCACTGAGTGCTCCGTGTAGCCAAATGAGGGGCCCTCAAACACAGCTGTGGGCAACTTCAGCACCTCCCGGAGAAACTGGTCAAACTTAGCAAACACCATGACTCCACTCGAGTCAGAGATCTGTGAGAATATATCTGAGAGACAGACTGTCAAGCTTTATGTTCAGCAACGACACAGTGCAATCAGTTTTTCCTCTTTCTGTCAACACACTACTGACCCACAGTGCACAAACCCAGCAGAGTCGGTGCATGTACAGTAACCATGTTCTGCATGTGTGTTCCAACAGCACCCCCGTGTGGTTACTTTCAGCAAACCACACGGGGGTGCTGTTTGTCCCAGGACAATCTTTATTTTCTGCCATGTTATATGGAAGGTGGCAAAATATGTACTCACAACGAAGTTTGTCCACAATTTTCCCTCCGCACATTGTTGCCAGCATTGCTTTCATTGAGAAAACGGTCAACTTCCCGTGGCTTTCACTGCGAGGAGAAAAAACAAACAAACATGTGAAACACACAATGAGTGCAGGAACTGAAAGGTTGAAAACAGATCCCCTTTGTATTGTGTGACTGTAGCTTTTGATTTCTAATATTATCTAACTATGTATTGCAATTTGTAGTAATTATCAGTTATGGTTATACTTTAATAAAATTTCTACAATGCTTGCAGAGGAACATTAGACATTTAGGGCCATTCAGATTAATGAATAGATGACAGTGAAAAAGTAGGATGGATTTCATTTGATAGCATTTTATTTTGGGCAGAGCCCCGGAGGGGGTGCCCATGATGAACACAACATACAGCCATGTATATATGAAGAAGCACACAAGCACACATCATTGTCAACTTGATGCTGCGTCCAATACAGTGCAGAATGTCAAAAACCATAAACTAAGCCTTAAATCACATCTTTATAGTGTATATTCAGGTCATTATTAGACCATCTCAAGACCCTTTAAAATTGCTTTAAACCTTGCCAAGAGAGACCAGCTCTTTCATTTCAGATTCATTTAGCTCTGGCTTCCGAGCAGAGGTACATGAAAGCTCTTCTGCCTAATTCAGTTTGGACCTGAGGGACGAGATAGCGAAACCACTTCCTGTGATCACAGCCAGTCATTTCCACAAAGTTTCCCAGAGATATGGCAGCATGAATAATAACAGAGAGGGACCAGAATGGCCTTCCCGATAAAAGTAAACCAAGTGAATTGGGTCCATGAATGGATGGAACAAGCGGCCAATCAATCCAAGCACACAGGGTACAATAGTGAGAGAGAGCTTTACGGTCAGTAATAAACCTCGCTGCTCCAGGATGCTCAGTGTCTGAGGCTGTGAGCGCCCGGCGCACATTAAGAGGACAGATATACAGTAAAGCATTACTGGAGATATTTCAACTGATAGGACCTTTCTTTTACACAGCACATTTTTATCTGTGGTGTGATGGGAAAATCTGGAAGAATTGTATTGCAAAGGCATCAGAGGCCTAAATCTCAATTTGATGGTTTGTTTTGTGCAGTCAAGCCAGAGTAGAAAAAGATTTGTGTAAATTTGGAGGTCTTTAACATCCGTGTCGCCAATTAAAATTAGATTTTTTTTATGTTGAGTCCAGTATTTTTACTTGTTTTTGTCTGAACAACAACCCAAATCAAATATATTCACTTATTTACAGACATTTAGGACGAGTAAAAGCAGCAGATCCTCACTGACCTTTGGGCCATTTCTGACTGATGAACAACTTCAATGTTAGATGCTTAATTAGTTGGGAGAAATATACTCGAAATGCAGAAAATGGAACATTTAACTGTATTCAGAGCATAAAGTGTGATAAAGTGTGTCTTTGCTGTCTTTGACTTTACTTAAATAGGCCCGTTAAAATGACTCACTATGTACAAATGACTGGCAGTTATTTGTGTAGGTACCTTTATTAATAGGAAGCACAATAGGTCACAATAGGATAGTGGTCATATGTGACCTATCTGAGTGTATCAAGTGGAGTGACTTTTCAAAGGATGGAAAGGCCAATCGAGTAAAAATCTTAGTTTTTTTGTTTAACAGTAAAATATTGGTAAATTGACAACCATGATGTAACAAGTGACAAAGGCTCACAAGTACACATGGGCTTTGTTAAGGCCTAATATTCAACCCTCAGTAAGTTTGATCTCCCAAACGGCTGAGAAGGTGATTCCAGCAGCTACAGAGAGTAGCAGTGCTCTGCCTTGTACCTGTCATATGTGGCCACCATGAAGTTAAGCAGCAGCCCGATGGATTGTTCCACATTGATCTGGTGGGTGGTGGGCAACCGCTTGTTGAGCTGGTAGTAGATGGAAGACAGGATAGTCTCCAGTCGGGACACATTGATCTCAGCGTTGTGGTCTAATGTGTTGAGCCCGTTGTCACGAAAGGCTTCGATCATGTTCCAGACATCCACCAGATGAACTGTGTGTGTGTGTGTGGAGGGGAGGGGGGGGAAGCACATAGACTGTGATCAATTATGTCCATATTCATGCTGGAACAAACATTTCTAGTGTAATAACAGTGGGAGAGGAGGAAACTCTTTAAGAATCTACATGCTCTTACGGTTGCATCTCTTTTGCACAAAGCGGAGTTTGCAGGCAGTCCTGTAAGTCGACAGTCTGATTACATCGAAGTTTTGAGCTCCTAAAAGAACAAGCACAAAAAGACAGTCTCAAGTTGTTGTTTTCCGTCTCTAGGAAATGCTTCCAGATGAATGCAGACCTTGTCCAGTTTAATGAAGAAAAACTATCAGACCTGCTGAGGGTAGCTACATTTAAACACTATGACAACCTCTGTGTGGGAGGAATAATAATGTACGTGTGAGGAACCACGCATCTCCTGTGCAACTTCCAGCCAGTCAAAGAATTCCACGAGTCGTTGCTGACTACGAATAGCGATTTCCCTCAGTCGACTCAACTCACTCATTTCCATGAAGAGCTGTCTCTTCTCCACCATGGCCTTGCCTCGTTTGCTGCCTTCCTCGATCATTCTGTGGCACATCAAACAACAGAGAGCATGCAGCGCTCACTGTTCAGACAGCAGCCTGGTAATAAATGCAACACACAACTCCTCTCATTGTCCAAAGATCATCCCAATACCATGCAAGTGAGTAGGTTTTACAAACACATCATGCACACAGCTGGAGAGAACACGTTCAGAATAGAAGAAGTGCTGACCTAAAGCCTCATAAATAAAAATTTAGAGGGTCTGGTCTTCATTTGTGTGTTATATCATCAGTGGAAGCGTCCAGATAAGTGATCTCCTATTTGGTCATGCTAAGTGGCTGAAATGCACAGATGAACTCCTGAACACTGGCCTACCAACAGGAAACAGCATGTTCTTTCATCTTATCTACGCTGTCCATCATCTGACTGGCTTTGTCCGCCATATAGATTGTGTGGCTTCGTTTGGGCCGTTTGAATATGATGGACGGTGCACCTCAATTGAATCAAATGAAAAGAAATGTGGAGAGAAATGTGCAGTCCGGATTGTCATTTTGCAGAAGGACACGTGGGCAGCAGTTCGGGCCAGATCAGCTAAATACTATCAAAACTAACTGGGAACAGAGAACACAGGTGCCTTTTCCACAAAGTCTGGTTATTTACAGTGTGATTGACAGTCTTATTTTGTGATTGGTGTACACAGAAATTCATCGTCAGTAACACTGCTGTGATATTAAATATTTTAATCTTTGTTTTCAGATATCAGATGAGGCGTGGAGGAACAAAGGGAGTCTCATCTCTGTCATACCAAAGAATTGAAGTTGAACTTGCTAACTGCGTTGATGTCTGACTGAGTTGCAGATTTTATGCTTTTATTTTATTGGATTGAACTTAATACTCAATTTACCTTTGAAACAGTCACTTCCCCCCTCCCCCATCATTTATTTTGTCTACTGTTTTTTAAAGAGGATGATTGGGACTTTTAATGGTGTTGTGTGAGTCATTTAATCAGAGTAGGTGCCATTTATTCTCAAAAAGTGAACATTTTAGATCGAAGGATTTATCTCTGACATTACACCCTGTTCTTATGAAATAACAGGTATTTTATTTCCTTATCTAAACATTAATGGCATACATTTGTGGTTGAATGTAAAGGAGAACTGTGTCATTTGTTTTTGAGATGACAAATAAGTAGGCTACTACACTGTGAGTTCTAACTTTACTGATGTATATCAGATTTTAATAAAAAGGCATTTACCTGTTGCTGGCTGAATGTCAAACAAAGTGAAGCCCCTTAACGTCGACTCTGTGAAGAAAAAGACAAATTAAGAGTTAGTGAGTGTGTCTTCATATTACCGTTACTATGAGAGCTTGCTGACAAAATGTGGCTGACTTTTAAATAAGTAATTAACACTTCTCCTCTCTCACTCCTACAAGGACTTCATCAACTCTCAGTTTGTGCTTTTGTCCCCCCCCTCCTCTTCTCCTGTAGAAATATTGGTGAGCTGGCTGGGGACCACTCCAGTGCCTGTGGTCTCTGCATATGTTAATTCTCCATGACATCCCGCTCAGCAGCGACTGCGTCCTGTGGCCTAATGACACGGACTGAGCTGCAAAGGAACCACTTAATGATGATGGACACGGAGCACATTACGGCCGGCCAACGACTGATGAGCCCTCGGCATCCTGGATTGCCTCGGACACAAGGAGCTGAGTGCCCGAAACAAGTCCGGATCACAGGCATGCTCACGGGGGTGCGGGTTTGTGCAGGAGGTCGTCTGAGCGTTTGCAAAAGAAACCAAGCTTCTGATCCCCCAGGAACTCAACAAGCAGGGATGGTTTCTCTATTATTATTATTTTATCTTTTTTTTTTTTTGCATCACGCTTTCTATTACAGTCAAACTCCTCTTCTCACGCTGATCTGGAGTGTTATGACAGAGTCTCTTCCCACTCTCTTACACTTGTAACTCTGGCTTGTGCTGCTAGGTGGCTCTTATTCTTGGTAACAGACGCCAGCAAGGGGCCTTTGAAAGGGTGTCCAAAGGGTCAAGTGCTGTGCTATTCATGTAAGACCTTTATTCACTGATCAGCTGAGACACAATGTATGATCAGGACCACCTGTGACTGATTATTACTTTTATTAGCACTTCATTATTTTCTCCAACAGTGAAAAAATAATGTCTCTCCATCGCCCACAGCTCAAGGGGACCTGTTTTTTTTTTGTCTGAAGAACACTCCTGAAAGCCAAATAAAATTAATTTCCGATGAAATAAAACAAATTAAATCCTCACTTTTCTGAAACTGAAGCCAGTTAATGCTTTGCAAATTTATCTAAAAAAAAAAAAAAAAAAAAGACGAATAAACAAAAGAGTCACCAAATGATTTTTCTTTTTCAGCAGTTGATTTGTGAACTGACTAATTGTTTCAGCTCTGATATTCATATTCCGAGCAGCAGATACAGCTGCATTTCAAGGTCTGAAAACACCACTGTGGGCAAAATCAGACAGCTACTTCAATGCATTGGGACTATATTGTGGCTCTTTGAAGCTCAAATGACAATTGATGACTCCAACCAAGCAGGGTGGAGGGTTCGTAAGCCAGATGGAACAACTCGATTACATTTTTAAAGGTGTCCTAAACAGGGCAAGAAAAACTGTGTCTGAGCATTTGACCTGGTGATAAGTCAGTGGAGCACTAATGCACATTGGGGCGAAAGGGGAGGAAATATTTGCTATGCAGTGGGAGACCCAGCAGACACATGTCAGCAAAACAACACAATGGTTCATTGTAAATATTCAGCCTGTGAAGTAACTGCAGAAATTCATGAGTAGGCAATTCAGGCCTTGCTTTTGGCAAGCAATGTGCAAAAAAAAAAAAAAAGAAAAAAGAAAAAAAGAAGAAGCTGCGAGCAGTGCATGACAGCAAATGACAGTTTGGTAGGTACATTTATCATTTCATAAAAAGATACAGGAAAAAGGCACAAGTTCTTAATAATTCATAGACAAAGATGAATTCATAGATGAGAGCACATTCAAAGGCACAGACCGGAATCAGAGCGATGAAGGTCTGAATTCGTGGAATTTATCTACACACAAATACTCACACTGATAGTGATCAACATTACGGGCCCATAAAGGTGCATTTCACTGTAACCGCACCTTCATCTTCGAGGTAATGACAACATCCTTTGACGGGAGTCAACATAAGGACTCGGTTACTGCAGTATCTCCCTTCCGCTGACATCATACACTTCTCCGAGCCTCAATTCTCTCACCGAGCGACTCTGCAACACTTAAAATTCACTTCTGAAGCGACGGCACGGCACAAACGCAGCCACTTTGCTGATTTGACTGCCTATTTGCCTTATTTCCGCAATGCCAACGGTGTGTCGTGATGCCCAGAAATGATTTTGGTCGGATAAAAAACAATGGCAAACCTTCACCCCCCCCCCCCCCCCAATTTATCACGGGTATCTCGGGCAGTCGAATAAAGAGCATACCGGAGAGCTGGCCTTTGGCGGAGGAAAATCACGCAGGTTGCGTTTAGAGCATCATCATCACCATCATCATCATCATCATCATCATCATCACCACCGGCAGCATCAGCATCAGATGTGGAGGATCAGCGGTGAATTAAAGGAGGACATTTCCTCACTGGTCTCACCTTTGATGAATTCACGCGTGCGTCCGCCGACGTTACAGCTGCCCCGGCGATGAGAGGAACCGACTCGGACCGCCCGTCGACATAATTTCAGCCTCCTCCCCCTCCTCCTCCTCTGCCCGTCTCATCCGGCTTCAGTCCCGGGGAACTGCGGTGGTTAAGCAGCCGCACATTGAGAGGTACGAGCGCCCCGCTCCGCTCCGCTCGGCATCACCAGCGACCCAGCGGCAGAGGACGGCAGAGCCGAGCCGAGCCGAGCCGAGCAGCAGCCGCCGAGATGCCATGCGCGCCCACCTGCTACACTTTTACGCATGTGCGCACGCACGCCGGTTAAAGGTGCGTTACTACAGCTGCTGCTGTTACTCTGAATTATCATCCTCTGTTGATGAGAGAGCAGAAACTCAGATTGGCTTTAATTTTAAGGGCACTCCGGCTTTTTGATTTGCTTTATAAAAATCAAGGAGAAAAGAAAATCTTAGCTTTTTAATTCTCTGGAGCCTACATTTCCCACAATGCAACGCAATACCAACAGCGTGAGTGTCCCCTATTCCCTATTGCGTTTGTCAACGTTAGTCCCCTATATTGCAACGACCCTGTAGGTTTGTGTTATAGTGTCCAATTTATTTATGTTAAGTTACATCGTGTTTTTTCAGTCAGTGTGGTTATAAATACTACAGTGCCCATGAGCCCTCACTCAGCTGGGAACAAACAGTTGCTCTATAGTTGCCTGAATTCAGGCAAAAGGAAATTAATTTAAGCTTCAAATTTTATTACTAGTCTTAACAACCGACTGCTTCAGCGTTTTCATATTTTGTTAGATTGCAGGGTAAAGTAAGTAAAAAAAAGAAAGAAATAAAGAAAGAAAACTAAAACAAACAAACAAAAAACAGCTCTAAGAAGAGTCCCGGTTGCTCCAGACTTCTTCCATAAGACACTTATGGAGGCCAGTTTCTTACTTGCCATGCTCTAGGGAACCTGCAGTGCAGCAGAAAGTCTTTGTAACCTTCCCCAGATCTGCCACAATCCTGTCTGCACACTCTTTAGGTGATTCCTTCTGCTGAAACATAAGAAAAAAATAAATGAATAAAAATGAAGGGGTCTGAACACTTTCAGAATGCACTTCATTAAACCACACTTACCTCCTTAATGGCCACTTTCTAATTCTACACACAATTTTGAAGTTTCGAGCCGGAGATAATCGGTTATTTTTTTTCCCAAACTTTAGAAAAGTCTCTCCAGAGCCACAGAGGATATCATTACTGTTTCCACATAATGATCAGTATTTGTGATAACACTGAACTTCAAGTGGAGCCTTGCACAATTTTGTAAAAGATACACATAAACACCTCTCTTTTCATTATTTATTCATAATTGTCTATAACTTCTGATAAAATACACTTTGTTTACAAGTGCTGATTACTATGTTACATTCACCTGGAGTTTAAATGGAGACAAAATGACACAGACATATCAAAAAATTCACCTAGTGACAAACGTGACATTTTTAAAAATGGTGGTGATGGCCCATGATGGTTTTTTCCCCTCATCGCCAATTCTATATAAACTATTCCTCTAAACGCACACACACTACAGGAAACTTCAGTGACAATGGGGACTGCTGCCTGACTTGTGTCACCCCTCATTAACAAAGATTTCAGCTGCCTTTTGGGTTGTGACTGAATGTTTGTTAGTCTATTTTTGCAGTGCAGTCTGGTCCCCAACTCTACGTGAATAAAGACAGTCTTCTAATATCACATTCAAAGACCTAAGTACTTAGGGGTCGTAAATCAAATTTTTTGTTAACAGAATCAAAATACTAATCCACCAGATTTAGTAAAATGACAATTGCGGTTGCCCTTCCAGATTCTAGCTCTATGATTTTAAAACCAATTTTCCAAAAGACATAAGCCCCTTTTCAATATCTAATACATGTTTTAAAAAATGGACTTGGGATTAATCAACAGCCCAAAAAAGAAAATCAGTGTTTTGAAATCATCTTTTCGTTTTGTTAAGGTAATGACACAAATGTAGACAAAAGAATACAAACATAGACAACATCTCTATGGAAAAATATAGATGAACGGATCCTTTGAAAAACTTGGGCCTTACAGAGTATCAGATACCTGGGCAATTTGAATTATAAAAGTTATTCTCTGTACGCTGGTCTGTCCAGTCTGAACAAAATTATAGGAAAAAACAGACAGCCAATACACTATTATAGTAAATACCCTGTTGATTTGTCAAAAACAATTAGCAAATAGATTTTTTTATATTAAAATATATTAATTAAAATATATTACTTTGATTGAATAGTCAAACATTAAAAACAAGTTCTGATTATTTTTGTTCTTAAGGTGACTTTGGCATTTTACCTTGGAGATAATTGCTATAAAATAGGCTTACGCTGCACCTCCAGGAGATTTCCAAATAGAAATGATGCGCTTTGCATGAGCACCCGAAGAAAACCGACCGAGGTAACGCTTCACACTGGCCTTTCTGCATGATAATTTTTGGTAACGTAAGCATTAACGTTGCGATAACATCATCATAGAAGCACTTGCAAAGGCTGTAACAACACAGTGTCTACACCACACATATGTTGGCTTAACCTTGTACATCATACACACACATTGTACACTAAATAACCATGACACAGTACTATTTTGTGCTGACAATACTTCACACCAAATTAAAGAAAGAGTGTTCCCTCCATTTGCTGGATTACGGCCATTTTAAGGAGAAGTGTTACACCTGTCTATTGATCGGCATCATATTGTACCTCCCAATTGTTTTGCAAAATCTTGAGAATGCTGTGCAGAATTATTTTATGATCAATTGTTTAGCGTTTTAGCATAATTTACTGTTCTTCTCTATTTTCTTTCCACAGTTAAAAGAAAAAATTTAAAAATCATTTTGTGATATACAACTTGATATGCTCAAGCAAGATGTGCAGCAAAAATAAAATACATTTCTACATCTAAGCATATAGCATATATGAGCATATATTTACAGTAAAATAAAAACAACAAACACACACGGGTGCGAGTGTTTTTCTGTTACGATGCCACTGCTGATCTATCTATACAGATATACAAGCACAGCCCATTTAAGGAAGACAATATTTACAAACCAGCTTTTGGGGAGAAAACGCAGGTTCGGACAGTAGGAAGTTTAGACCCTAGCCTGGAATGGAAAAGTTCCCAATTTTCTATTAAGGAACATATAAGCATTTTTTTAAAATATATATAAATGATTCTTCTTTTCCCTGTGTTTGGATTTAAGTGCCGTGCACAGTTACTACCATATCTACTGTTTCAGGTGGTGTTCAAGTGCTTCATCCTGTAACTGTTAACTGTCAAAAAAGATTGTGATGTGCATTTTTTCACAAGTTGTTTTTTTTTTTTTTTTTTTTAGAAAGTATCATTAAAAATTCCTTTTATATTCTCTTTCTAAAACTATACATGTTCCTTTTTAGTTTTTATATCCGAGTGTGTTCAGTCATAAATGTACAGTTTTATATAAAAAAAAGTTACTGTAAGTTGCACTTCCCTGCCATGCGTGCATAAATGCCAAATAGGAGGTACTCTACAACCACTGATTATCATTAGCGCCCTTTTTTTGCCCTTAAACCATGACTGATTAGGCCCAATAGTAAAAAGTGTCAGTCTAAAACACAACAGTCATTATGCTCTACAAAAATAGCAAAATTAAATTTTCCCTCCGTTTTAAAAACTATACACACACACTCACACACACTCACACACGCACATATATATATATTTTAAAAAATATATAACACTAATCCTAGCTGAGTGCAAACATTGCCAGATTTTCTATTTGTCACACATCTGACAGACTACTGATTAAAAACTGATTGACAATTCTACCAAAACAATTGCACAAAACAACTTTTCTTAGATGTTGGTGAAACAAGAGACCATCCAGTGTAAATCCTTCTCTTTCCAACAGTGAAATACACAGACACACAGGCCATTTTGTTTGAAGCATGGCGAATATGCTCCATCCCGTTCTGCACTGATACTGCGTGACCTGCTTTTGCTTTGTGCCTTGATTCAAAAGTCAAACTGCAATATCTTCTAATTAATATTGAATTTGTATCATCGTACCACTAAACATGAGACGCATAGTTTCGAGGGGCCAATGCAGTCATCGTGGCAAAAGGCTCCGCACCCTTTGCACATGATCATGGCTTTCAGTCGGCAGTAGCATTTAGACTGGACTTCCTCCATGTTTGTTTGCTCTATGAAAGACTGCTCAGGCGAGGCCTCGCCCTGGTTACTGTGTTCCAACGAGTGACCAGCGGGTATGGTGGTGACGGTCACCGAGAAAGACATGACACTACCGTGGACGCTGCCGCCATCAGCCTCTGATGAGGAGGCTGAAGAGCCAGAGCCTGCAGTGTTATGGGTCAACGTGTGAGGTACAGACATGCTGATAGTGCCACCAAAGCACGATGCTACCACAGGTTCCTGACTATCAAGTGTTCTCTGGGTTTGAAAGGCAGATGACTGCTGGTGACTTGGGTCCACTGGGGTAAGATATGGCTCAGAGTTTCCTTGATTACTATTGCAGAGTAGGAGGTGTCTGCGGTGTGACTGAGAAAAAGGGCTGGTATCTTTGGCTATTGCACTGCTGCTGTTATCAGTGCCAGCTGCGTTGTCCTCTGATCCAGACTCAGTCTTTATGTTGGAGCAATGCTGAAAGCTCAATGCTTCCTCAGACTTGGTTAGTGAATGTCCCAGTTGCTCTGTTTTCACCCCTGAAACAGGGGAGAAAACTTTCCGGGCTGGCTCTTCTTCCTTCACCATATCCTCTCCTTCCACACTTTCCCTTTTTAAACCAAACACAGATGTGTTTGGGATGGCAGATTGGTGCATCCGTTTACTCTCTGGTCCTCGACCGTATGTGGACACGTTAAGCAGGTAATGTCCTGTCATGGCAGGTCTGGGCATCCTCTTACGACCCAAAAAGCCCACACAAATCCTGGATTGGTTCTGATGAGATTCCGTGTGCACCAGTTGGTGGCCTTGGTACTGAGTGCGCTGAGGCTCCAAACTGCCGTAAGGCTGGCTCTGCTGGACTTTCCTCTGCATTAGAGCTTGTAGGATCTGTTCCTGAGTCTCCTTGTCAGGGAGTTCTCTGTGATGTCTCGAGTGCTGTTCTGAAAAGACTCCAGTTCGTCCCGCTGTATTTAACTGGTGGGACATCTGTTTATCACCCCTGTGCTCAACAGAGTGCGCTGTCTTCCCCTTTCTGCCAGACGCTGAGTTTGATATCTTTACTTCCACCTTAGACAATGGTTTTGGGAGGATTTGCTCTAACGGAACCTCTTTGCCCTGCAAAAGCTGCGTGACCAGTGGGTTGTTTGCAGGGATGCAGGAGCTGGTTCTGGTTGCTGATCCAGTAGGAGATAGGTTTTCCTGTCCCTTCGGCGTGTGCACAGATGAAGATTGTGCTGATGAATTTGAACTCTTTAGGATGCTATGGTGTCCTGCATTGACAGTACCACCACAATGACCTTTCTGTATGTCATCAGGTTTGCTTGAATAAGATATCTGAGACCTGTTTGGGCTAAGTGGGCAAAACGAATCCAGTGGGCGAGGAGAAGGTGTACTGCTCTGAGTGTTGCTGCTGGTGGCTGTTAACCTGGTCGGTGCCTGCAGAGATGTTGGGCTGGGGCCGGGTGACGGCTGTGTCTGCTCACCACTGCCTCCACTTTGCCCCGGGCACAGCACTGCTCCCTTCGATGCAGTTGATACTGCGGCAGCCGCTGCTCGTTGTGCTCGGGCGAGCTGAGCTTTGGCTTTAATGTCAGCCAATGTGCGAGCACCAGTGCGGCCTGGGCTGCTTAGTGGACCTGGGAGCTGAGTCCTGGGTGAGACTTGGCTTGGTGACACAGGAAGTGGAAGAATTCGTGACACTGGGATCTGCACAGTGAAAAGAATGATGTTGGGGGTTAATTAATTTTAAAAAATTGTAATAAATGAGAAAGGTTTCTTCACAATATAGCTCCACTACTTTTGTGTCAACTTATCACCTCATAGTTATAAAACCTTTTGAATGTAGAAAATGTTGTGATTTACTGGAGGAATCTAGGCATTGAGATCAATGCTGGAGACTGCATTGAAATCCAAGCTGACTATAGTGATCACTCAATGAAGAAACAAAGAAAGCTGCAAACTTGTCAGAGCTACCTTTGAAACCTACAAGCAGTGAGCTTTTAATGCTCCTAAGATAGACAGATAAGAGGAGACATTAAGTTTCCTACCTTCAGTGGTGGAACCCTTTGATTTGTAGTTGATGTTGGTGTAGCAGGGCTGGACATGGACGATGCTGGGGGAGATACAGAGGAGACTGAAGACACCGAGGATACTGAGGACATACGGGGCCTTTTCTCTGGTGTCAATTCACCCTCCATCTCACTGAGGGATTTCCTTTTTAGAGGTTCTGAGGGGCCTATAGGCTCAGAAATGGTCTCTTTGCTCTCCACAGCAGGCTTAATCACAGACGTTGGCTGATCCTCTTTTAACTCTGAACTAACTTTTGGTGGAGGGCTCGTCTTCACAGGCGACTGGGAGAGTCCAGTTTTTTCCTCCTTCACTTCGTCTTTATGCTCCTTCTCAGGCAGTGAACCTGTTGTACCTCGTTCAGCCTGTCTCTCCACCTCTGATGTTCTCACTGCAGGTGCTGGCTCAGCCTGTGCCGTTGTGCTCAACTTGCGATCCTCAGTGTATTGTGAGCGCCGTGTCTTCATGGGTTCTGTGGTGCAGACTGCTGGTGCCCTGAGAGGAGATGATGTCTGTGTTGGCTTCATGTCTTTAGCAATGGCATCAGTCTGGCTGCTGTCCTTTGTGCCCTTGGTTTCTTCTAGTGCTTGAGCGGCAGGTTCTGTCTGATCGGGGGTAGACTGGGATCTGACAGACTCCTGATTCAGATCAGGCTTTGTCAGTTCTTTGGATTCCTCATAGCTGAGCCCAGAACTAGAGAAAATAAAATAAACACATAGCCTTTTATATATTAAAAGTGAAAAACAAAAGCCTATAAAAAATTGCGCTTTTAATGTAACATTAGAATCAGAAAGCACATAACATTGGGCTTTGAGTGTTACATTTGCTGAAACTTGAGTTTGTTGAACAGGTCAAAACCTTACAGTGTACATTTGTTCAACTTAAAAAAAAAATTATAAAAGGTTCCCTACATTTTTATCATCTCAAGTTGATCTGCAATTACAGAAAGTAATTTTTTTTGCAATTGACTAAAACCTATTCTCTGACTGAGTGGTAGGTGGCCTTGTGCTGTATGATTTATGAGAATCAGTGCGGTAACTAGTAATAATCTATCCAGTCTTTTGCATCCCAGCCAGACTGACTTAATGCTTCGATTGGCACCTTGACACTCAATCAATGAACCTCCAAATGTAGATACTTTTTTAAGCAGCCGACAAGTCGATTCAAATAGATTTCTCTTGTCTTGAAACAGTATGATGTTGCTGGGTGCGATGCAGTTCAATAAAATGTGGTGCAATGGTGTGTATGTTTCCGATGTAACTCAACAAATAACATTTTTCCATTTTTTGTCCATCTATTCATCTACTCCTGTAATGTGAAAGAGAGTTAAGTGTGGGTTTGACATCGTATTTCATCAACTCTAAAATATCCTTTCAAACATGCAGCAGCTTGATAACAATGGATTTCTTAAATTGGAAGGCATGAAGAAAAAAACTGGTGCAATTCTGCTGCTTTTAGATCCCATAGAAAGAAGGGTTTCATTTGAACTGAACTGTCTCTTTGCATTTGGAAAATAGTAAGGCGAAAAATAATTATGATTTTGAATCATAATGAACAACCTACTTTTCACCATAATAGTTTTCAAAGAAGGCTTCCTTCCAGTGCTCAACTTTCTTTTCCTTCTCAACTTCTTGACGCATTCGTAGCTGCAACTCTGGAGTGAATTCCCCTGTACAGAAAAAGGTTATATAATTTAAAAAGAAAAAGATTACATTATACTTGTTCTGTGCATTCACACTAAACCTTGGTGACATAATGTTGTTTGGAATATGAAGACCTGCTATCATCATTTGAAAACCGTTGTACTGACCTTCAGCCAGTCTCTCTTTCCACGACTGTGCTGCTGACGTGAAAAACTCATTGTTTAAGGCAGAGCTAGTGACCTTGAGGAGTCCATCCATGCAAGCCTGAGTGAGAAAAAGGAAAGTTATCACAAATATCATCATAATCACCATCACTGCAGCACCATAGCAACTGAATCTGTGCATACCAGTAATTTTTTAAGACTTCTAAACTCTTACTGAGTTAGTTCAATATGTCAAATGATGATTATCAGACATAGAATGCAGTAGCATTACAATTGTTCCAGTTTGTACAGCATAATGCAAAACAAAAAGCGAGAAAAGTATGTTTAAATTTAGAGCCACCTGCCGGTCAACTTCAGGAAGAAGTCTGAGCAGCCTCTGCTGGCAGTCAGGAGGCAGGACTGAGAAGGTGTGCTTGTTGATGATTGCCCGCAGGTTGGTGTTAACCAGAATGGAGTCTGGAGTCTCCACATCTATTTTACATTTTGTACGTTTTATCTGCCCTGCAATGCAACACAAGGAAGACGTGTCCAGGAGAGCAAAAAATACATTTTGCAGTTGAGGTATTGAGCAAGTTACTTGCAAATATATTTATAGAATTTGTTTTACTTCTCTTTCCTGAGACATAGGGTCATTTCATTTGCTGCTTCACATCTAGAAAAAATGCATTTAACTCAATCTGGGCTCAAGCCAGCAGACATAGAGCCGTCATATAATTTGAAACTTTTTTTTCTTAAGTTAAAGGCTGAGGAAACAGAGGGTATTTGTTGGAGTCTATTTTCAGACATAGATTAATACACATTTGGTACATTAGTGAGCACTTCTGGCAGGAAGACACAATGCGGGATTGACTTAAAATAAACACCAGTAAGAACAAGTCCAGTGCATCCAATGCAACAGTATGCTTCATAAGTTAACAACATTGGCAGGACTTGATTCTTCATTAATGGTTTAGGTCTTTCTGTTGTGTTTGTTGATACTAAGGACAATGAAAGACATCACCAGCCCGTATCTTATAATTTCCGAACCACTCAATTAAACAGAAGCAGATGTTTGGCTTACCTGCATTAAGGCGACCTGCTCTCTGCGAGACCTTCCTTGGTACAACTGGGTGGCATAAGTCTGTTTGGAGAGAGGTAAAGGATCAGAAGGAAAAGCAGGACAAAGCTCTGACTGTCTCAGTTTCCACAGTGAAACAGCCAGTTATATGAGTCATGTTTGACTGTTGAATACATTTTGTAGTCCTCTTGTGAAATTCCCTAAAAACAGAACAATAACTAAGAAGGGCATTAATATATTTTATATTTAAAACTGTGTGAATATTATGCAAATAACACTAGTAAAATATCCAAACTGAGTGAAAATAACATCTCAGCTCTTCATTTTATTATGGATTTGACAACATAATAACTGCCACCTACCAGTCTTTGTCGTAATGTTATCAGCCATATCTTTGATGGTTTTCAGAAGCAGTCTGGGACTGGAGGTGGTTGGCATCCCCCCCTGTCTGCGTTGGTTTCTCTGCTGCTGCTGCTTCAAGGCCTAAATAAGAATAAGCAAACAACCAGAAGCATGAGGATGAGAGTGTGAATGTTTGTAACCCTCTGTTTCCTTGCAACTACTCCACCAGTTGCTTGGTTAAATAACAGCTAAATAACAGCACAGCAGTGGAACAGGCGTTGCATAATACCAGCATAAATCATCTCCTTGTTGTAAATCTGTCAAGAAGTCTGATCACCTCAGCAACAAAATATTGACAGATTAAAGAAAGCCTCTAAGACAATCCAGAAAACAATCTTCTTTTGTTTGGTCTGTTTTAAATATATATATAAAATCACAGAGGAAAAAAAACACAATAGGTTCCTCAGACATTAATATCCAAGCCAAATTGCCAGCTAGTGTTGCCCACACCCGCTAAATGAATACAAATTGGTCTTACATAGCCGAAAATTCTGCAGCAGCACAGATGGAGTGAATTACAATCTGTGCAATCAAGTGAAATCTAATTAAATGGAACACAAAAAGGTAAAAAGCAGCCAATAGGAAAATGTTGAACGGGTGGATTATGAGAACATTAATACAGTAAAAAGCAGCTATGGGCGTTCTTCCCTGACGCTTCATTGTTTTTAAATAATCATCACAAGATGTTGAACAGACAGGGAATGAAAGGATAATGAGTGCCTGCTGGAGCACCAAGATGGATTGTGTACATGTTTACTGAAAACATGTCAGCATAAAGTTGTGATAAAATGTATGAGAAAGTATTATGACATGGTTTGGAGCTGTAAAAAAAAATCTAAATATAAAAATGATAAATTACTGCCAGAAATACCCATGAACATTAATACATCAAATAAAGATTTATTTACATGTTGCGGAGTGGGGTGGCGGGGATGTAGGAGTATGAGGGTGTGGCAGGAACTCGATTAACAACTGACATGCGCGCTTACACAAACAGCAAATATGTTACCTCCATTAAGATGCATGAAACAATAAAAAATATTGAGAACATTTTACCTGTTTCAAAGCTTTCTTGCTGTGTTTCTGTGAGGGAGAGATGAGCTTACTGGTGGGGACAGAGGGCGACGAACACCGAGGCTGCGGAGATGACGGCTGAGACTGCAGTTTGGAGGGAACTACGAAATACACGACGCACACAACAGATGTTACAAAATACACTTCCTGAGGGTGGTGTACAGACTTTATCACATCATGCTTTTGTTTTGATGAAACTGAAACCAACACAGTCCACAAAGGAGCAGATTTCATTACCTTGCTAAATTATCATATTACTAAAACAGGGCTGAACATCTCAATAGGAAGATTGTTCAGAATTACCCACCCTTCACTTGCCTGTTGTCTGTTTCTAGCAAAACGTCTTCTTTACATACCATACCATTTCAACACTATCTAATATTTCGTTGTCACTTAATTCGCATTTGACTTTGTGTTACTTTGCATTGATTAGTTCAAAAATAAAATAATATTGGAGACCTGCCACTTGCTTGGCAGTTTCTAACTTGTGTATAATCAGGAAGTGGTCACAGGGCGAACTGAGAAAATACCATTTCCTGTTTTAACAGTCACTTAAAAGTGGCAGAGAAAAATAATAAGTCACTGAGAGCACAGCCTGAGGAAAACAAAGTAATTGTTACTTGATGAAAAGGTTTTTCTCTGAAGTTACACAGCAATCAGGCATAATCAAGTCTGAAACTTGTAATAAAGTGATGATTTAACCCCACAGCCAAACAAAAGAGTAAGGACTACTGTGATAGTCATATGCAGCACGTAGCTTCTCTGCTGACACTTAATGGAAGACATTATGGACACATGATGTTTGCTTTAAGATAAAACCCACCTTTAGCTATCATCATGTCCGATGCTCAATGTACTCCAGGAAATATTTAGAGATGAGATGGTGTAATTTATGTTTGTGGTGTAGCCACTTTCCCTCAACTTGCATTGTTTCCTACTTCAGTTCGTTTCCTTTCTTTCAACAACGGTTGAGAAGGGGCGTTACTTGTTGTTGTCATATTAGAGCTTGGTAACCAATCAACAGGAACCTGCTACATCTTACTTTTTTTTTTTTTATTATCTGTTGTTGCTATTGTTAATGGAGACCATGGCATCATTTCTTTTTTAATGTTACAACTTGCATGAATATTGAAAACCTGTGAACAATATGTGTGACAATATGAAATGAGTGTTAGACAATAATGTAATTATCCCAGAACAAGCCAATAAACATATTAGATTTTGGAGACATTTGTTAGTGAACTGTAGGGCTGGGCCACAAATCGATTGAATGGATCAATTCAAATTTGTAGTTAAAGACGATTTGTTTTGAATGAAAATTGGTTTTTCTTTTTTTCCACCATGATGTAGGTCAGACTGAGATGAACTTTGTCGTTATCTGATGTGATTTGCACAAGCGCAGTGATGCGCAGTCAGGTTCGTCATCTTTGCAATGCCACTTGGACAAAAATTGGCGTCAGACTTCGCGAGAAAAAGTGAAATGAGAAATAAGAACTTTTTACACCTTTGCCACTTTAACCCAAAGGAGAAATTTTGTTAAAATCCCAGAAGGGAAAATTAAAACAAAATAAAAGCAAAACTTACTATAACTTACTAACTATTACAAATGCAATGACTTCAAGTGATGCAAACTCTTATTGATAATGCTGTGTACAGTCCACAATACCTCTCCGCATCCACCGTCCTCTCCTGCTCTCTTGAGTGATAGCATTGCTGTTGTTTTCTGAGCTTCGGGAGTCAGAAAGATTGTCACTGCTCTCCTCAGAGCCCTCCTCAGACAGCTCCTTTGCCACATCTGAGATGTCCTTCTGCATTAAAAAAATAGAGCACATACACTACATTTGGGTTATGTGAAAACTAAAACAAGTGAATAGACAAGCAAGACCAAACTATGAACGGCAGAATAACCTCAGACCTATAAAATTAACTCAGAGCATCTGAATATTCCTTTCTTTTATTAGTCTGTCATGGTGCCATCTTTATCAGTATTTACATATGTCCCTGATGAAGACACCAAATGAAATTAGCGAAAGAACCATCTTTCAAGTCATAGTTGGCCCATTCACTGTTTGTGGCAGTCTACTCTGTGTCGAACAAACCTTTAAAGTGTAGACTCCCATTCTGCCTGGAACTTTGTAAAAGATCCCTTCCTCACCACGAGAGTTTGTGTGCAGCATTGCATTCAGACATGCCAGCGGCGAGGTTCCACTGGATCATGAGAGAAAACACAAGTTACACATCTGCTGCACAAGAAATCCGACAGCTGGGAGAGAGACGCAAGAAAGGTGAAAGGCTGGCCTGATATCTGGGGAAAAATTTTCTGACATGCATCAAGAGGACACGTGAGTTCAGGTCTGGATCACATCAGTACAGTTGTGAGTAAATTTGAAATTTTTATGCAGAATCAGATGCATAAAATTGATTCAAGACTATTCTAATTATTACAAGGGACTGATATGGTCAGGTGAAACTGTTTTGACATAAGAATATCTGTTGCATAAAAATAATCACAATTCATCCAGTCCAACTTCAGTACTATATGTGCAAACTTTTTTTTTTCCCCATCACATACATAACTAATATATGTTACTCTTCAGTAAATTACATGACTATTTCTCCAACAAGTATTGCCAGATGATAACAATAACAATAATGATAAGAATACTAATGATCAGCCAGAACAGTGTGTCATTAATTTACATTGCTGCTAAATTTTACTGCATAACATGTAGCAGTACTGAATTTCATTAAAGTAATAACATTGCCATCAGATGCCATGCTTTATTTTGCTTTGGCATCATATATGTTACAATGCTGGAGAACACAATGAAAATATTATATTTTTATGCAACAAGTGGCTCTAGCGCGTCTACGTAAAAATTCAACTGAGAGTCTAACACTGCATCCTTATGCGACTGAACCTAGGACATGTCATTGTTAATAACATGCAAAAGGTAAAACCAAACATTGCGGTGAGTTTGTTAAGATAAGGGGTGGGGGCTAGCTTTTTTTTTTTCTCCTTACCTTCTGGATGACAACAGTGACAGTGAAACAAAAAGAAATGAAACAATTATTAATTGAATAAAATAAATACGACTGCGTGATCAAGAGAAAAAAAGTATGTGAGCAATCAATGACAGGGGGAATGCTGTAGTGCTTTCATATATAAATATCTCCTAACAGGTGGCCTTTTGCTGTAGCAAATAAAGATATGACGGCATGAAAATCTTTACCTTATTTCTTTAAGCCTTTCTCTTTGGATCACCTGCAAGATCTCTTTATGGCTCATAGGTGTATTTGGGTATTTCTCCAAAACCTACAATAGCAAAAACCAAAACAAAACATTATCAACAAATTAAGTTAAACTTTATAGAGAGTGGTTTTTATATGACACTATGCTCTTAAGGATGCTTCTGCTGCAGGCTAAGCTCTCACATACTGAAGCTTTCACTGAAGTCCCCATGAAGCCTAGGGATTCCTTTGACTGTAACAGCAGGATGTGATAATCAGAATAAACAAGACCATAAACCATTTACAAACATTGTGGCTTTTTCTCTGTATTGCATTTAGATTGGGATGTCCCATGATGCTGATCTGCTGATAATAAATTAAAAACTGGCTAACCTACAATTCCCTCGAACACTGTCATATTTTAAGATATGAACTGAGAATGCAGCAAGATCACGAACACTTTAATGTGATCTCACAGTACAATAACACTGCAGAAACCCCCCCTGCATCATTTCATATAAACATTTGGATTTGAGTTAATGCTGCTCCCATCTTGACTATTTCTTATGAATATCACTCCCACAAGTCTTAATTTTTGGAGCACGATGATCATCCCAATACAGCAGGACTGATTTTAAATGATATTTTAAAAAGGAATTACAATTTATTACCGATGGAGTTTAGCGACGTTGTGTGAGCAAAATGCTTACAGCAATTACCTTAAATGTGCTAATGGGGTTTTATGAAGTTTTATCCTCACACGCAACAACAATATACTTAAATAACAAAATAGTTCGTTCGTTCATTTGTGCTCATTAGCATGCTCCTCTACACGGCTAGCTACGACACTAGCACCCTTCATTTCTTATTCTCTGGATTTACAAACTCGGCGGTCTGTTATATGACCGAGGTGACTTTTATTTTAGGAAATATAAACACTGCAAACAGCCTCGTGTTTTTTGGCAGAAAAAAAACCCCAATACAAAACTGGTATTAAGACAAACTTGTTGACGGGCTGAGTTGCATTAGCAGCGGCTAGCTTGCCTAGCCCGCAAGCTAACGCGCAGCACCGACTCGATGGCTTTAACGGGTTACTTTATTCGACTTTAAAAACCGGCTGACAGACAGACGTGTCAGCCGTGGTGTCTGGACACAGCCCAACAGCAGGGGGTCATGGCAGACATGCTGGCTGCTGGAGGAGGAGGGGGTGTTTCATTACACCGAACAGGCAGAGCCAGGCAGCCAAGTGTCGGCGGCTCTCAAATGTCTGACCGTCAACACGGGCCTTGCGCGGCGTACGCAACATTTCGTCTTCCCCAGCGGGTCATGAACTCATAAACACAGTTGTACGAGTGGGAGCGTTCAAGGAAAACAACCACAACAAACGCCACACAGTAACACTCAAAATACCGTTTTGGCGGCTTCCGCCCACGTCCTGCCCTTCTTTTTCTTCTGCCTCTCCCTCATCGTGGACGCCTCGTTGCGGAGTAGTGTTGAATTTGTCCGTTTTCGGGGTTGAAATGTTGCTTTAAGTTACCGCGTAAGATCCACTCCGTCTGCCATGTTGGACTTACTGTAAGGAGTCACGTGACTCCGGAGCAGACGTCATTACTGTATATAGCTGTCATCCCAAAGTGCGGGCTATTCCCACTATTTATTTATTTTACCTGTCAACTGCGATTAAGAAAAAAAAAACCAAAAACAGGATCTGAGCAGGGCTGCAAAATGACCGCAGCTGAAAATACTGCAAGCTGATCCGGATGATTTCAGTCTGTTTATTTTCATGTGTAAGCAAATGGACTTTGCACAATTTCACCACTAAGAAAAAATAAGGCAGCTAATTGAAAGAGCACTGCAAAAAACTTCCTTTACATTTTTTTTTTTTTGGATCACAATTACATTGGCTACAAAGTCAAACAACAATTCATCAAGCAAACAGGTTTCACAAGGGTGGCCTTTACCTCCATGATCACACTCCACATTGTAGTCTTTCATGTTATGAAAAAAAAGAAGGCTTAAGTGTTGCTGTATGTAGGTAAACAAAACAAAAATAAAGAAATAAGGCCTGAAAAGATCAACATTACAGTTTGCTGTATATCAAACCTGGACGTTTTAGCTGTGCTATTATGGGTCGGCCAGTGTAAGCCAAGAGAAACTACGGGGTTTAGGCAACAGTAGGAAAAAGCCAGCACACAGGAAATATCAGTTGAAAGATCTCCACAGATTCTCTGCTGTATTCCTGTAACATACATTCTTTGGAAATTAATTTTTTTCTTTATGGCCTAAGTCTAATACATGTTTACTAAAGTAATCTTTACTGAAAAATAAAGAAAAAAGTTGATAAATCAATGTAAAATCCAAGGCATATAATTTCCCCCCCACCTCTCCTAGATGCCCCTTAACCATTCTGGAGCGAACTTAGGCCTGTCTTATAGTACAGGCCTATCAACACAAATCAGGGGCTTGTCTCAACTGGACTCCCCAGTGGGAGATAGGCAGCAGAGGATGGTCTCTGTCTGTGAGAGGGAGAGCAGCTCTGAGATGCTGATGTCAGTGTGGTGGAAGATGAAGATGATGGGACAGATGCTGCTTGCGGTGCCTGATACCTGGAGACCATGTAAAAAAAAAGTAGATAAATATATTATCAAAGATCCAATTTATTTGATTTGTAACGGTAACCATGTCACAAAATGAACAAATATGTTTACAGGGTTAGGTTTTCTCACCAGGATTGGGATTTCCTGACCCGTGATGAGGGAGAGGTCCTCTCTCTACTTGGAACAGTTACAAGAAGATCCCGCATCAGCCGTGGAGAGAAGGCCCTCTCCAGGTGAGATCCATTAAGGTTCAAGGTAAACATGGTTGGCGGAGACATATCTAACTCCAACAGCATTATATTCTCAGCCTACAAGAAGAGATGGCAGAAATGTTTGACATGCCAGTGCAAATGCATTTTTAGGTTTTGTAAGATGCCTCTCTGTTTTCTGCTCCGATCTCAGTTGCTGTGGGTTTTCAGTTGCATCTGTTTGCTGTAAATGCCTTCTCCTACTTGTATGTGTTCCCGTAAATAATTGTTTCCATGAGAACATCTATTATAAACCATCTTCAGCAGATTCCAAGCTTTATTAACAGTTTCATTGCACTGACAAAGCACTTTAAAATAGGCTCAATTTTAAAATTTAAAAGGAGAGCAATAGAGTCTGAACCAAAGCATGGTAATATTTTTGTTATATTTACATGTATGGCTGTTAAAATGCAGATAATGCTACATTTACTTGTCAAATTATACATGTATATGAATCAATAGTGTACAGGTTGCAAATGTCACCGACCCCCTCGTTTATTTATTAGAACAGAATTTGTCATTTTCTGTTATTTGTACTGCTTTTTATTCGAGAATTCAAAGTATATGCTTTGTGACATTGCATTTAATATCCACAAGCAAAAAATGCAACAGTTTAAGCTGCAAAGGTTGCCATGGCTACAACCATTGTCATGCACTCTGGCCAAGAAGCCATTTTTGAATAAGAAAATATTGTGCAAAGCTCAATATTTCACATCTCTCCTTCCACTGGATTTTGATTTTGTTCTACTGAAATTGTCCTTGTGAGTGTCCGAACACTGACCTGGTATCTAGATGGGGCCCCAGTTGCTGCGGCAACAGCCATCTGTGCATATTGGCTGATTGGCCTCTTGTATCCCACAGCGGAGAGGGGCCTTCTCTTGACCTGAGTGGGTGGACTGGGATAAAGACATGGGAAAGGAAGGTTTTGGATTCAGGTACATAGACTTAGACTGTGCTTAGTGGTCAAGATGAAAGTCTCTGGAATGCTTAAAACCTCATATATTCTCAACTGATCACCTCTCACCAGATAAAAAAAAATATTATTATATATTTTATATTATTATTGTGCAAGTTTTCACTCAGCCTCCTAAATGTTTCAGCAAAAAAAAAAAAAGAATCAAGGAGGCCAGACTGTCTGGTTTCCTTTGTAGGAAAAACAACTGTTTTTGAATCACTAAAATACAGAAATAATCTACAGTTTGTGAGTTTTCTGTTGATGTGAGTGTCATAAATCCTGACTTTGCTGTCCCCTGCTGGCAGCGTCTTTCAGCAACGCAAAAAATGTTTGGCATGAAAACAACCAGAGATGAGATAATCACATAAAAGCCTATTTGATCAAACTATGAATAACCCATCTGGAATTTTATTGGATGTCCTTCAGTGAATTTACTTTTCATCTTTTCCTCAGTGTCTTATCTACTTCTGTTATTGATTTCCTACATTTCACAGTTGACTGACAGCACATAGAGCAGGAATGTACAGATGCCTTGAGGTGTTAAAATAACTAGAGTAAATGTTTTTCTAGTTGTAAGAAGGGATATTTTTTTCAACCTTTAACTTGACACCTTGGAAAATATAGTTTAAAGCTGCCCATGTTCTTTTAGGATGACTATGGTTGTCAATGCTGATTTACATGTGGTTTTCAGTTGTTGTTTTTTCTCTGTCTTTAATGTACCACTTACAGTATCTCATGTCAGCAAGGTGAATTGAATCCACTGACCTCTCTGATGGAATGACCGGCTGGAGTCTCCACTGATCCTCTTCACTGTCAAAGTGGAGCCGGTTCATAATCTTGTTCTTTTCCTCAGGAGGTATAAAATTCTCAATTAAGAGATATCTGCAATATACGATAAAAGTATGTTTCATCTCAAGTCAAAAAAAAAAAACAACAACAGCAAACCTTTCATTACTCATACATTGTGTAACAATGTGATTTATTGCACATAACCTTGGATACAAGCAAACAGGCTTGAATTATTTGCATTCCTGATGACTGCGCACACCGCAAGTCTGTCGAGACGAGGCCATGTAAAAAGCTGTTGTTATTCTAGTAAAGAATCATTATAGCAAATGTTGTTTGTGCATTATTTGAACTATTGAAGTTTGACATGAACTATATCAACATGTTTGACTAGTGCTGCTGTGGTATAGTTGTTTAAATATATAAAATAAAACAGACATGAGAGGATTCTGAAACCAGGTTGTGCATGAATTGAATGTTGCATCATTGTGTTGAAAAATGAAAGGTACACAGAAGCCAGAAAAAGTACTTGTGTATTTACTGATGTGGGTGGTGAACTTACTTGTACTTGAGTTCTCGGGTTAACTCATTCTGTGTCTGTTCAAGCTCCTGTCTGGTCATAACATGTTCATCAATGACATCTCTCATCTCCCCCCTCACCAGCTGTAGTTTGGTATACAACTGAACACAGCAGGGACAAATTCATGCACAGTGTCATTTTTAGCATGAAAATCACACAAACTAGAGTATGGAGCTGTAACAGAAACTGAGAGGGTTCCCATGGAAACTATTTAAACTAACTTAATTCTAGTGCTGTCTGAGGACGTAAGTGGAAAAAAATGCTCTTTGCCAGTGGAAAATGAGAAGTGAAATTATTCCTACACACCAGTAAGAGCTGTGTCCAGAGAGATCTGGATTCACAGTGTAGGTCTTAAAAAAAGGATCCTTATTTGCAAACAAGATTAACTGATTTAATAATGGTCTAATCCTTAAGTGACATCAACGGATGAGCTTTTGTGATGGTGACATCAGCAGGTGGGAGTCATCTTACCCTCTTTAGCTTCTTTGTCTTTAGTTCTACCTCCTGCTGCAGGGAGGAGAAGGTCTCTTTCATTTCTAAGGTCTCTTCATCCTGCAGCATCATCTGCTGCTGGATCTCTCTCTCTCGCCTTATCTGCAAATCAAAGAAAAGCAATGAGCTCAATTCAATTTTGCTACAAAGAGCATGTCCTTGAAATAAATTGAGTCAGTCTCCAAATGATCCTTGTGTAAAATGAAAAGTAAAACAAAAGAAATGATGCTGAAAAAAAAATATACGAGTCATTACTGTCTTTAAATTACCTGTTCTGCAATCTCTTGCCTCTTAAGCTCCAACATTTTTTGCTGTTCATTGGTGTGATCAATTATAGTCTTTCCTCCAACTAATAGCTTGCTCTCCATTGTCTGTGAACACACAATAAATTATTTATGCACTTTTTTTTATTGTTTCAGTAGAGCCACATTTATCAGAATAAAAAGTCACAAGGCACAGCACCTTATACTTCTCGATGATCTTCTCCAAAGCATCTTGATCCCACTGCATGTCCTCCACACTTTTTCTGTGTTCATTCAGGGGCTTGAACTTCTCACTGCTCCCCTGGCAGGCCAGACTCTTGGGGATGTCACCTCCTTCTTTCGTAAAGTGTTTGATTTCTAATTCCTCCTGCAGAACCTTCCAAACTTCTGCGTCCCTCTCTTTAAAGATCTCCTCTTCCATACCGGCCAAACATTTACTTAGTCTTTTACTATTCCTCCTCCTCCTCCTCTCCTTTGCAAGCATCCCTTGCTCTTCCAGCTGAGCTTTTAAGCGTGCAATCTCCTCTTGAAACTCCCTCAGCAGGGCATCTTTGGGGTCCTCATTGATCCGAGGTTTGTTCTTTATATTCTTAGCCCTGCTGGCGTACCTGAGTGTGGCCAGGGATTCACCAAAATTCTTGTGCGAAGGCCCCACTGTTGCTATCATCACAGTCTTTGCATTGCCGCCCAGTGAGTCCTGGAGCAGACGGGTCAGTTTGGAGTCTCTATATGGTACATGGGTGCTCTTCCCATCCGCCAGAGCTGAGATGACGTTCCCCAGCGCTGATAGAGACAGGTTGATTTTGGCTGCTTCCTTCATCCTCTTCCCTTTCACGCCTGTCTTGCTCTGGCGCTCACTGCCAGCCAGGTCGACCATGTTTAGCTTCCCAACACGGATGTGGTCTGCCCCATCTGGGCCTACCTCACTGCACTCCACGGTTATGACAAAAATCGCATGGGACCTGGAGCTGCGTTCATTCATGTTGGTGAACCCCACAGACCTGGACTGGTTTCCAATGTTCATCACATGTTCGATCTCAGTGGCGTTCTTCGTCACCACTGAGGACAAGTGTTTCACATAGACCCCCAAGTCTGGATTCTCTTTAAGCTCCAGTTTCTTGTTGTTATCTTTGCACAGCAGATCTCTGACCTCCTCCTGGTAGATCTCCAGGTAGGATGATCTCACCAGGTACTTCTGGTTCTGGGTTCTGGATATCTGTGTGAAAATGTGCTGGAATGAATTTGGTATGACCCCCTTCTTGTCTGGGTCGTTTGAAGCCCCTTGCATGGTGAATGTTTTGCCTGTCCCGGTTTGTCCATAGGCAAATATAGTCCCATTGAAGCCCTGCAGCACAGACTCCACCAGAGGTCTGACAGCATCATCATAAATGTCGCTTTGTTTTGAATCCCAGCCATACACAGAGTCATACGTGAACACTTTCATCGGCTCATCAGGTGGTGCCTTCGGGTTCCTGATGGTGATCTGCCCCAGTTTATCATCAACCTCCAAAATGTTTTCACACTCCGCCGCCTCCTCTTTCCTGTTGAACGGCCGGCAGCGGACCACCACCCTGACCGCCTCGCAATGCTTGCTTTTAGACATTTTATTATTATTATTATTATTTCTGATCCAAGGTTAAGAAAAGCATAGCTGTCCTCACCACATTAAAAGCGCGTCATCTTCGGGCGGTGGCTACAGTTTAGCGCCTCTCCATCTTCGCCCAGGTGCAGCAGAAAGCGGCAGACACGCCTCATGCGGGCCGCTTAGATCCTCCACATGAAGCAGCTTCTCCTCCGCCCCGAGCATCCTCCAGAAAAGGATGCGATGTCACGGCGTGTTAAACCAAGACAGAGGGGGGATGATGGAGAAAAAAACCAAAAAAACAAACATCCACCCGGCACGGCCCGGCCCACACAGCCTCCCCGAGGCACACACCCTGCTCTGCGGACAATGGAAAGCAGACATGTGACCTGAGCGACGAATTGGATTTGAGTAAATCTTCCCGTGGCCACCAGCAGTGGTCTAAATCTGTAGGCTTGATAAATTACCTCCAGGTTTTACCAGCACCTGAACGCACCAAGAGAGCAATAAAAAAAAAAAAAGGAAAAATTGGATTCAATAACAAAACATTTATTTAAGCTTCACATTTACATCATCATTCAAACCAGGCCAGAAAATCTTGTAACGTACAAAAAAAGAGACACTTGCTGAGGCATACTGGTAGACATTCATCAGTAATGACAAAATTGATTTACCAGATGGGAAATATTTTAATTTCTTTTTCCCTGCAGTGTCTTTAAATGCAGTGTGTAAATAATTAGGCTTATATGCTCCTTAATCTATACACCATCATGTAAATCAATAATGTTAAAGTGTAATAAAAAAACATCATGAGTTTCTGCAGATCCTATACTCTCTGTTACCAGTTTATTAGATGAAACCAGATAAAGCTAATTCACTGTTTTGAAAGCGTGCTGATTCAACTGTACAATCACCGTGGAGGCTGCATAACAGAGGTACCTTTATGTTATTGCTGTAGAGCATCACAATCTCCAAAATGATCCACAGGTGAAACAGCTACAACAAAATCTAAATGTTATTATAATCCTCATGATTATTCTGCCAACGTTCAGATAGAATTTTTTTGCAGGACACCAGTTTTAGCTAGATATACCTCATAAAGTGGCAACTAAGGGCATTTTCCATTTTTTTTTTGTCCCCACTCGTGGCAGGCATTTTTAAGAGCTACTGGCACACATGGTGAATCGATCACTTGTGAAATTTCTTGCTGGGATCCTTAGCATGATCCAGCAACAGTTGGCATGGAGTGAAGTGATTTCCATAGACTGCTTCGTACGCCCTCATCTTCTCCACCAGTTTGTCAGCACCAAAGCTGTCCACAAAACGGAAAGGTCCTGAAAGGGGTAAAATATTAGATTAGAAATATAATCCACTACTGACACTTGCAATTTCACATGAAACATAAACCAGAAAGGGACTATTTAAAGGACATAATGCTTTTCCACTGACGAGAGAATAAACTGAGCAATAAACTGCTCAAATGACAATGACTATGGTTGAACTCTGACCTCCGAGGAAGGGAGGGAATCCCAGCCCAAACACAGCACCAATGTCTCCCTCCAAGGGGTTGTTCAAAATACCCTCCTGCAAACACATCAGGGCCTCGTTGACGAATCGACAAACAAGCCTGTACTGTACATCAGAGTCTGATGACCTGTAAAACAAGTAGGAAGAGAATATTTCAATGGTTAGACTGTTAAATTTGAACATTAGTAAAGTTCGGTATATTAAAACCTCTCTCTTTTGTTTTGCCTGTGTAAAAAAAAAAAAAAAAAAGAGAGAGGAACTTAACTCTTATGAGTGAAAAGTGGAAAGATATCAGTGTTCACTTTTAAACTGGACAAGGTGAATAGTGAAACTTAAAAGTGCTGCACGGTTAGTTCTGTAGTTGTTCAGTGTCATCTTACACAGCAGGATTTGGCGTTATCCTGTACTTCTCAAGGATGTCTCCGATATCTGGATTGACATCTTTGACTTTGAGTCCTGGCTGGTAGACGTAACAACCCTTTCCTGATTTGCGGCCTTGAGAGGGAAATGTAAACAAGGATTAAATAATCATATAAAACATACCCCCATTAAATACTACTGCACATAGTAAACACTTCATCCAAATTTAAGTGTGACACAATTCTTAAAAGTGAGCACCCATACCCTTAAATCCCATGTCCACCATGGTCTTCAAAACCTCCACATTTCCACCACCAAAGCGAGAGCCAAAAGCTTTCCCAAGATCCTCTGCCACATGAGCAGCTACATCAATACCAACTTCATCAGCCAGTGTGGCAGCACCCACAGGGAACCCGAAGCTTGTGGTGAGTGCATCTAATTTCTTAGGGTCAACGCCTTCCTGTAAGTGCACAACAGATAAATTATTACTGTACATAATCTAAGAATAAAAGCTAACCTTAAACTCTGTATACGCTTCGTTCAAGCAAGCTGACTGACCTTTTGTGTAGATGATAAATGGAGTATGCGCAGCTGTAGTCTGTATTGTAATACAACCAACCTGAAGTACTCGAACAGCTTCAGCTAACATTGGAGCCAAACACCTTGTTGTGTAGAATCCAGGTCCATCCTGTAATCACATTTGTCAGATATTTTTGGTACAATAAACATGCATCCACCCACGAATCTTGGTGGTGATGACATCATTGTTGGTTTCAATGTGAATATTAAAATAATGACCAAAAATATTCCAGGTATTCATTGGTTAGTACACTACACAAGACTGACCCCAACTACAATGATGACTTTGCCCTGCTTCAGGCCAACGGCCACAGCAGAGGCTGTGGTGTCCTTTGAGGTCTTGTCAGTGGTTATAATCTCAAGGAGCTGCATTTTGTCCACAGGAGAGAAGTAGTGCATTCCAATCACCTGAGGATACAGACACAATATTCAGCAAGGTTGTGTCTTTTCATTAAGAGTGACTTACGAGGCTCCAAAGTACACACCTTGTCTGGTCTCTTACTGGCAGCAGCAATGTCTTTGATGGGGAGAGCGGACGTATTGCTGGCGAAAATGCAGTGAGGGGGGGTCACCTGCAAAAAGGTGTTTGTTAGCTCACAGTTGAGCTATATATTGAATATATTATTTGTATTAAAGAAAATTCCTCTGTCACACTTACAGCTTCCACTTCCTTCAGGACTGCATGCTTGATGTTCATGTCTTCAAACACAGCTTCGATGACCATGTCGGCCTTTTCAAAGCCACCGTAATCCAGCTGGCCGGTCAAGTTGGACAGTATGGTGTCTCTCTGAAATGACGTGATGCTCTTCTTTTTGGTCTTGTCGTTGAGCCTTGTTGGGAAGATAACTCAAAATTATTTATCATTCAGTATACAAACATACATGTTCAAATCTAAAATCTGCAGCAAGGGTCTGCACTTTTACACTGATGAAATTTAAAGCAGTCTGTTGTCTTTTGCACACGATGAATGGATTTTTCACTTGTTTGCAGTTTTATCCACACCTATGTATGGCGTCCAGTGTGCAAAGTTAATTTCAGGGCCAATAAAGTACCAAACTCTTGGAGAGCAACTTAATCTGGCAAATATTAGGTTCTTAATCGGTTGTAAATAAGATTTTCTATGACCAGAATAACTAATACAATGTGTGCGATGTGAAAAATTACAGTTAGATAACACACCCTTTGTAAACCTGCTGTTGTCCTCTGCCCAGTCCAGCCTCAGTAGTGTCCTTCAGGACTGTGTACACACCTTTGTCCACAGTCACCTGGGCGATACCTGCTCCCATCAGACCTGCTCCCAAAATGGCAAGAGTTCTAGTGGTACACAACAGACAGACAATTTATCCACCACTTAAGAAAGAAAAAATGCATAATGAAGAACAAGAACATTGATCTGTAGACTCTTATACTTCCTTTAGGCCAAAGATACAAAACATGAGTACAAGATCTTGATTTGTGCCAGTGGGAATAAGATATTTAGCAATAACTGAACGAACTGAAATGTCAAGTTCAAGATGCTAAGCTCTGGATGTGACAGTGATACTTACTTTACTTCTCTTTCAGGAGTTCCAAATCGGTTCTTCTTACAAGCAACTTGGCCATGGTAGAGACCAATCAGGGCTGCCGATTCTGAGGTTCTCGCCAACTGACCAAAATTCTGTGATAAGCACGGAAATTGGTGATTTCCATTGGTGATATTGATAAATAACCAATATCCCAATGACTCAGGGTGACAAACCTTACCTGAGACTCTGCTAAGTATCCAGCAGCAGGGCCTTGTTCCACTCCAGTCTTCACACACTGAGGGAAAATGATAAAAAAAAATTCAACATTTCAAGACATGTTAAATATGAGATCAAACAACAAAAAAAGAAAAGAAAGGAAAAAAGAACAATTGATAAAGTAGAGAAAAATAATTTATTAAAACCATCATAGTCCCTGTCAGTTTTTCAAATACAGCTAAAAGAAGTTATTGCAGAGAAGAAGCTTTTACTTACTTCGATGATTTTTAAAGGTGCTGGATAAAGTCCCTTGCTCATCTTCATAACTTTATCGTGGACAGTTTTGTAAATTTGATTTCGGACAAGCCCAAAGCTCATAATGTAGTCTTGACTTTCTGCAGAGAAAGAACAGCAAATGTACCGTTCTTAATTCCTCATGCAATAAATTCAAGTGACAACAAAGAGTCATTAAATGCAGCACCAACTTACTCTGCATTGTGCCCTTCTCTTTTCGGAGGGGGATAGTCTTGTTGACAATTCCTCTGGCATATTGGATGGCAACTTCCTCAAGGTACTCTATTGTTCTTTCCTCTGGACTCTTCAGGCCAGGTCCTAAAAAACAAGCAGAAATTATAATTTTTTACTTAAATAGTGATTACAACGGTGGTAATAGTTAAAAACTACCAATTTAAGAGACTAAGTGATTTTTATGCAAGTCAAGATTAATTTTACCTAGAGGGTCTACAAGTTGGTCGACAAGTCCCATCTTCTTTGCTTTATCTGCTCTGATGTTTCTTCCTGTTAGCATCATGTCAAAGGCCATGGGTAGACCAACCTAAGGGTAATAAAACAAATCATGTGTAAACAGCTGTATTATAAATATCAAACAGTGTTGGGCTGTGTATAGTTCTTAAAAAGTATACTAACCTTTTTGGGGAGTCTCTGAGTACCACCAGCTCCAGGTAAAAGACCCAGCATAACTTCTGGAGTACCAAGAACTGTTTTCTTGTTATTTGTTGCAATTCTGTATTGGCAGGCAATTGCAAACTGAAAGCAAAAGAAAATATTTGACATCAAAATAGTATGAATAAAAAATTTCCCACATCATCGAATGTATAGTTGATTGCTAAAACAGATTGTTAAAATTGTTCTTTTTACCTCTAGGCCTCCTCCTAAGCAAGAGCCATTGATGGCAGCAACAATGGGCTTTGGAGATTTTTCAATCAGCTCAAACATCTTTTGCCCCTCCTGAGAAAGTTTGGTGACCTCTTCTGCACTGTTGCAAGCCTGGATCATACTGGAACAAATTCAACAAACAACATGACAAACCACTTATTTCATTCCTAACATTTCATTCAGAGCCAATGGCAGAGCTTGGTGTTAAGGGTGCATAAAATACATTTTAAACAGTTTATTATAGCATAAAATAAGTTAGATTGCAAGTCTACAGAGCTGCACATATTTCCAAACAGGCTGTCCTTACTTAATATCAGCTCCTGCAATGAAGCATCCTGGCTTTGAAGAGATGAGAACAGCACTTTGAACAGCATTGTTGGCCCAAACTTCATTCATTACTTCTGACATCTCCTGCTGCATTTTAACTGACAGGGTGTTGACCTGAAGAAGAGGTAGAAATCGCCATTAAGTTCACATTTTATCCTGGAAGGGAAAACTGTCAGACTGCATTTTTCAATGAAATCCCACCTTGGAATTTGGGTCATTGATCCGCACAACAGCAACATCGCCCTTGACTTCATAGTTCACATGGGTACGGGCTAAAAATAAAGGGCAAGATAATGTGCAGTGGGAAAAAAACTGTCAGGGTGACTTTTTTTTTTTTTTTTTTACACATATGCTTTCATATATAAAGAACAGTTAATTTTTAGACAAGATGAAGCAGTATTAAGCATATTCTATGTAAATGTGTGCTGATTTTTTTATTACCCAGCATGGCAGGAGCTACTGAGAAGGTGCGAAAATTCGTGCCTGTAAAAAAAAAAAAATAAAGAAAGAAATTAAACTAAAACGTAATTCCAGCTCATGTCTGAAAAGAAGCAAAAAGCATCATACGCTTTAAAAACTGTATGTTTGTACATAATTAGGCGAGACTCGTACACCATATGACCTCAGAGAAGCCGTATTGTGTAATCCGGTGGACACGACCCTTAGCCTAGATTCCCCGTTTACCACAGACACACTTTGGCCATCACAATGACGAATGAATGGCCCAAGTCCTCAAACCCCTTTGTAACACTCGAAACTTTCTGCAAAGTGCACTGACATGGTCCTCAGAGTTAAAGCAAAAAGTCTGTTTTATTTTTAAAGCCACTTCTCTCTCTCTATTCTTCTGCTGACTTAACTTAGGGGACGCGTAGCAACCAGCTAGCTAACTAGCATAGATGGGAAGTTTGCATCTAAGTTTAAAACAAAACGCACAAATTGTAGTTCACGGGGAGTCTTTAATGAAAGTTATCCCTGAGATATATGTTGGCTGAACAAACAGAGGAACCGTGATTTATGATGCACTTCGCACATTTCTGCATGCTATTCTTCGGGGCTAACAGTCGCTCTAATGAGCTAATCAGCAGTTGACATACACGGCAGTTTCAGTCTCAGCCTCTGTGGTGGTTTTATTTATACTTTAAAAAGCAAACTCGTGCAATTTTTACCTGTTAAGAGGGCATATCTCCTTGATGTCAATCGGGAAAGAACACCAAGGGCTCGAACACAAGTCATCTTGGGAGCGGAGGTCAGTGAGCGACGGTGTGAAGTCAAGCTACCTCGGGATAGCTCGGGTGCTATCATTAGCGAGAGAGCAAGACCTGTCACTCTGCGGTACTTCCTGAAAACGACCGATCGGACCGGACGCTGATTGGTCTGCGCGACAGAGCTCACATTCTATTGGCTGACTCTGAGAAACTCGTCGCTCATTGGACGTTAAAGGACTACCAACATACTTCATATCTCGGCCACTTCTTTAACAGTGAAACGAAAACAAAATAAAACTGCTATTATTATATTATTATTATTATTATTCTGCATGTAATTAAAGGTGATTTTTCTTATATATTTAAATATGTCTCGGGAAATTGTCAATAAAATGCTTATCAAAATATTTTTCGGGCTGAAAGCAATCCCAGCCTTTTACCACAAGGCGGAGGCAGAAATCAGATTTCAAAACTGAAATTAAGGATAGTAACTCATTTTAACAGGATTATCTGACTCTTACTTGTCTGACTTTCTACTGGTTTATAGGTTTTGGAAAGAGTAAGGTAGATTCAGGGTAACTATGATGCAATTTTAAAAAGGTAAGCCATTCTTTACATCCTTTGGTAAGAGTGAATTCTAACTTTAAGATGATAACAACAATAATAAGACTCTTTAACATTTCATAGCCATTTGTGACATCTTTTTCATTAGTGCTTCTTTTATCTCAAAAATATAAACCAGAAGAGAATTTCTCTCAAAACCCTGTGTACCTTTTCACATCAAATTGTCATTGCAACACACAAAAGCGAACCTTTACTGCTTATGATTTGCTAGCAGCTCAACCAAGAGATTAGTTATTACAGAAAACAAGAAAAGCAATTTTTCAAAAAGTATTACAAGTGAACTAAAATTTGAGTTGTCGCATTAACATATTAATAATGTTGCCATAGACTTATTTCTTGCGGTTATTTGCTGCTTAAAACTATGAACACCTGGATCTTGATCCAGCACCAACTGACAGCTGAGTGACCTATATCCTATAATGATTGCAGTACAAAGCTGACACCCTGTGTACAATTTGGAGAACTACATAACACAGAGGTCTCTATGGGAAATCCAACAAATTTACTTATATATGGGGTGCACTATAGTTGATTAAATTGTGCGTGTCCATTAAGGATTTTCAGAGTTTTTTCGATGGTTTACTGTGCTCTATTACTGTTTCAAACAATGACCAACATGCACCTTCATACATTGGCAGGCATTATCATCTTCTTATTATTACTGATGCAGTACTGTGTTGTACATCTTTGAAACAGCACCACATGCATGGTTGCATGTTTCATTGGTGAAATTTTGTCTTTCAACTATTATTTTTCTAACTACTATTATATTATAATATTTTCAGAAATGCAGTGGAGTAAAACTTAGAATTAGCTTGTCAAAACTACTGGAGTATTTAAAGAAACGTGAAGTGAAACTCTCAAGAAATTGTAGTGAAATACAGCACCTCAGTGGAGTAACTTTGCACCACTGTGCTGGGACTATACTAATACCACTTTAAACAAAACGAATAAAAACAAAACGCACTTGTTTCCCCTTCTTCTTATGCATTTACTTTAATCTTTACTGCTCTGACTTTTGACTTCACGTTGTACGAGGAACATAGAATGCAGCACTAGTCCTTCGAAGAAGGCGGGACTATTTCTCGCTACCACGAAATCATCCAATCAGAGATCAGATTTCCACATAGCAACGCCAATCAGCGAAGAGGGACTGCCCTGGTTGCGAAGGTAGTGGTAGTTGTGGTGTGCTGGAAGAAGCAAGTGTTTCCTCTGGGCTGGCTGCCGGGGCTCATATCCACATTTACACCAAATATCTCTCAAGTTTGGCGCATAACCAGCAGACCTTTCGTCCTCCTGCTGTGTGTTTTAGTTTACCGGATGTTTCCGTTGCAAACCAGCTGGCGGGGGGGACGCTAACCGTGTCTGAAAAATACATCTTTGAAGCACACAATTACGATGCCATCCCCGATGGAGGGATCTTCCAGAGAAGGTGACCTGTTTACTGTGAAACACGAACTGAAAAACGGTAAGTTAGCTTCGGACTGGACGAAGTCTTAATGCAGAAGGTTGTTTATCTATTTATTTATTTGGCGTTTATCTTTTTGTTAAGACACGTGTCGGGGGTGGGGGTGGGGGGGGACGTTAGCTCTGTAGCCCCAGAGGAGCAACTGTCACTGTCAATGGGCGTTCATAATGAGCGCTAACATTAACGTTACTCCAGTCCAAAGATGGCAGAGGGAGGCTCACGTTTGCCGGCTTGTCCTCATTACTTGTAATGTTACTGCTAACACACGCAAACTGTTACCTAACCATTTCACTTACGAAAGCTAACTACTGCTTAATAACCGTGGTCATCGCAGGTAATAACATTAGCTTAAGCCAGTGGTTAATGTGTTACTGGGCAAAAAAAAAAAAAAAAAAAAAAAAAAAATCAATCAATCAATCAATCAGACCATCGAGAAGAGATTTCGCCAAGTTTATGCCACTGTCAACGCCTCAACTCAGGATTAATCACTATCTGAGCTGGTTATTGGGTTGATTTATTAGCGATTACAGCTAACTTCTTCTTAGCCAAGGAAGAGCACACACAGCTGCAGTGGTGTCAGAAAAAACAACCCCCCCCCCCCCCCCCCCACACACAAACACACACACACACACAAAAAAAAAACAAAAAAACCACAACAACTAATGTTTCCCAGATTTCAATGTGCACACAACACGGAGGTGTACCTCAACTGTTCGCTCGTGTAATACTGACAGGCAGGCAAATGTGTATGTCTCTTGGCTATCCCTGTTAACTTCACAGAAATCTACATACACAATATTACAGAGTGGTTGCCATATTAGGGTGAGACTGTGAAGGTTGTGCTCAATTTTTGCTTTTGTTGGAATCAGTTTACCAAATGATTTCATACTCGCAAGTTGTGTTTACATACATCAGCAGTATCTCAAGACACAACGCGGCCAATGCAGTTGTAGTTTCTGTTACAATTTCGAGATTAGTTTTCAACTGAGAGTTCAGTGATGGCGGTTGTGTTTGAGAAGGGTGGGGAGTCTTTTTGATTTAACGCAGGGGGCTACTGAATGGAGCTGGACACTGCTTCAGCTGTAACTGGTTTATAATAACATGGTGCTACTGTTCAGGCTGCAACATGACTGCTGCACCCCATTCCCAGCCCTAAATATGCAGTCCGTCTAGTTGTCACTGATACTTGTGCTTGTGTGTTAAATTTTACGCAGTTTTCCAGCTGCTTTATCAACCGCCCCTTCTTTTGCCCTTGCAGTTGTACTTGACCCAGTGGCGACAACATAGCATTTAAAAATATCAAGCCCATTCAAACCATATCTGTTTTAAACATGCTTTGTCCAAATCATCCTACAAGATACCAAGAATTTTTGTTTGCAAAATTGGAAAAATGTTGTTCAGTGAATGGATATTGCTATAGTTTCCTTACTCACCTGAGTAATCTAAGACATGGCTATGTCAATGCTTTACACAATAAAGTGAGAACAGAGGGTGGGTTGTTGACAGTGTGGTAATAAGTCGCAATCTTTCATTTTAACGAACATACATCTTGAACTCCTGTAAACTTTTCTAGCAGTAAGGTATCATCTAGTTTGACATCTCTGTCAGTCTATTAATACACTGAAATCAAACTTGGCCTTGGTTGGGTGAGCTTGACAGGGGTGTTATGCAACCTGAACCTCTGACCCTAAATTTTAAGGACAGTGTTGTTGTTTGAAACGCGGTTTGCACTTAAATTGGCTAATATTTGCAGCAATTTTTTCTCCCACGTGTAACAGCAGAACCATGCATGGATGAAATCAGCCGCTTTAATTGCACAGTAGCCTATTTCCAGAGTGTGAGACAGAAGGAATGCGTTGACTACAATGGCTATACATGTCTAAGAGCGTGCCATGCTCACTCAGCTGAACTGGAACATCATGATTGAGAAAGACACAAGAAGTCAGTGACAGTGTTTGCTTAATTCTCCAAAGAATTTTGATAGAAGAGAATGAACTTTTGCTTATTAATGTAACATGTTTGCTTGCAGTTGGATGGGATATTTTCTTACACTATTGCATATTTGAATGAGAGCCAAGATGAGTAAATTTTTGTTTGCATGAAGGCACATGTTCTCTGAAGTATTTGCACAATGTCATCATTGCCTGCCCTATGCAACCAGTGTGCTGGTTTTGACCATGCATTCCATTTAACTGCTCAGACCATCTTAACTGCCTCAGTGTCATAAATTGCTCATCCTAATGTTTAAAGCTCTGCCTGAGAGCCTCTTTGGCTCAGAAGACTGTTTACATTATTAATGGGTAGAAAACTACAATGTGATG
This sequence comes from Remorina albescens, assembly GCA_034769265.1. Taxonomy (NCBI): domain Eukaryota; kingdom Metazoa; phylum Chordata; class Actinopteri; order Carangiformes; family Echeneidae; genus Remorina; species Remorina albescens. The sequence continues at coordinate 4,939,668 of CM068488.1, forward strand.
TAATGTACCTTATGGTGGCCATGCAATGTCTACATCTGTTGGAAATAATAGGTAAAAACATGTGATCTATTTCAAATGTATTTTCAACTTGGCTATCTTAACTTTAAAGAATAAACAGTGAGAACGTTTTTATGGATTTTCACTAGAGGCACATTTTTTTATTGTTCAAATCAGCTCAAGTCAGTTCATTAGCTTGGTAGTTAACCTTTTACCTTTCAGGAACAAGAAAAGCTGGAGCACAAACTTGTTTAAATGTCTGCATCAGCAACGTGTATCTCCTTAGATCTTGATTGTCTCTGTTTTACTACATAGTATTTCACCATTATTAGCAGATGGCTTCCAAGCAGTGCTGATTCTCCAGTGAGTTGTCAAATGTAGTAACAGTTATAGTTGGTGGGAGATTTATAATGCAACTGTAAACACTAACTGCAGTGAAAAACACGGGCAGTGCTGTCTGTGCAGTGAATTGAAACATACATTTTCCCACATCCCAGATTTGCCTCAGGTGGTCAGTCAGTGGTAAAATACCTGATGTGGAACAGGGACTTTTCTAGATCAAGTTAGTCACTGATATGAAATGGTTTTGCACGGATGTAAAATATATTTATCCTTCTAGTCCATAAGTGAGACTTGCTGATGTATTATTTTTGTTATATCTAGTTAGAGTGTCTGTGTATTTTGTCGTTCAAGCCTCTTCTGTCATGTTATATGAACTGAGTAATAAATAGCATAATTTTCTTTATTTGTGCTCTGACCTCAGCCAACCTGACGGGCCATGTAGAGAGGGTGGGCATTGAAAACTTTGAGCTGTTAAAGGTTCTGGGTACAGGAGGTGAGTAAAACTGGTATGTTCGGTTCAACAGAACATGTCATTCACACGTCTGGCACCCCACATTGTGTGTGGTTTTTTTTTTTTTTTAGAATGATAAAAGCTTACTGCTAGTCATTTCTGTTAAAGACTGGGCTTTTATCTCTGTCTTTTTAATCACCAGCATACGGCAAAGTTTTCTTAGTGAGGAAAGTGAGTGGCCATGATGCAGGAAAGCTGTATGCCATGAAGGTTTTGAAGAAAGCCACTATTGTACAAAAGGCGAAGACTGCTGAACACACACGAACAGAGCGGCAAGTGCTCGAGCACATCCGCCAGTCTCCATTCCTTGTCACACTTCATTATGCCTTCCAGACGGATACCAAGCTGCACCTCATTCTCGGTGAGGATATTTTTTATCATTTACACGTTGTGATGTTTATATCAGTAAACTAAATAGTTATTGATTTTCTGAATCCAGCTCCGGGAATAGAGTTTAACATGTTACAGAATCTCCCAAAACAGCCATTTGAAAAGGGAACCAATTTATGTTATTTTGCCATTTTTTATGACAGATTATGTAAATGGTGGGGAGCTCTTCACACATTTGGTGCAAAGGGTGCGATTTAAGGAGCAAGAAGTAGCCCTGTACAGTGGAGAGATTGTGTTGGCACTGGAGCATCTACACAAGGTAACACACAAAGCTCACCACAATGAGACTGTCTTGTCTATTCAGAAGGTTATCTATTGCTGTTTACAAATTTTATCTTTAACATGTCATGGCCCTTCTGTCATTTCCTGCTGCAGCTTGGAATTGTCTATCGGGACCTGAAACTTGAAAATATTCTATTGGATTCACATGGTCATATAGTTCTCACAGATTTTGGCCTCAGTAAGGAGTTTGATCAGGTACAGTATATCTCAATTTGTTAAAACCTTAAAATCCATAAATTCCTCAGTGAATTATAAAGAAAACCTTCTGACTTGAAACCAAAAAGCTTGCAGGCATTTTACAACATGCATAGACTGATTTGCTCTGTATTAAGTGTCATATTTGGCTTTTAAAATGTGTCTGTCTATGTCTTAAAATGTATGTGTTTCTTAACAGGTGGAAAGGGCTTTCTCTGTCTGTGGCACCATTGAATACATGGCTCCAGAGATTGTTGAGGGAGGAGAGTCTGGACACGACAAGGTGATTTGTAGTTTTATGTTTTATACAGTCATATCTTCGATCCAATCAAGCAACCCACGCCTCCTCTTCAGTGCTGTTCCTCTTTCATTCTGTTAAGTCTAAGTCACGGGTGGGTGGTTTCATTCCAGGCAGTGGACTGGTGGAGCCTCGGTGTGCTAATGTACGAGCTTTTGACTGGCGGCTCACCCTTCACAGTTGATGGAGATGAGAACTCGCACACAGATATAGCCAAGTATGGATTTTCCCTCATTATCACCAGCCCCAGTGTTAAGACAGCTCTCAGTTTGAATCGCTCTACAATTACTAACCATGTCTGTCTCATGTGTAACAGGAGGATTTCAAAGAAGGATCCTCCTTTCCCCAAAGATATGGGACCACTGGCCAAAGACCTCATCCAGCGACTCCTCATCAAAGATCCAAAGAAGAGATTAGGCTCAGGTCCTAATGGAGCAGAGAATGTAAAGAAACATGCCCTTTACCAGGTGGATCTCATTGCATGTCTCAAATATTTCACAATGTTTAGAAAAACTCAATAGCATGGTGGGCTGTAATTCTTCATGATAGCACTGCTTTGAGTGAGGAGCTTTTAAAAAACTAGGTGTTTGGTGTTAACTGTCTTTATAAGGACTGGCACAGACCAGACCAAGATTTTTCTTTTTATAAACTCTTTTTAGAAAATCAACTGGGAGGATTTGGCAGCTAAAAAAGTACCTGCTCCGTTCAAGCCAGTGATTCGGGATGAGCTGGACGTCAGCAACTTTGCAGACGAATTCACAGAGATGGACCCCACCTACTCCCCCGCAGCTCTGCCTCAGAACTGTGACCGCATCTTCCAGGTGGGAGAGAAGGAAGGGATGTGAGAAACTCTGATTTATTTATTTTTTTGTTGTTGTGACTCATTGCGTTGTCTACAGACAGGGATATGACTTTGTGCTTCTTACAGGTCATTGCACAGGACAACACTGATATCTGCATCTGTTTGGTGCTGATGTTTGTCTGGGCTTTGGTTACAGGCAGAGGGAAATGTTGACACGGATGAAAAATTGCATTATACATTATCCACTTTTTGTCTGTGACTATATTTGACATACTCCACGGCAATTGAAGTAATCAAGTGAAGTTTTGAATGTCCTCAAAAGGTTGCTGTAAGTCAACATGAGTCTGTCTGTGTGCATTGGTATTCAAATTAACTAAAGAGTCTTTTATCGAAATAATTGCTGCCATATGCAGCTCTTATTGAAGTAACAGATGTGAATGACTATTTTTGATGTAGCTTTGAACCATAATATGGCCCACAACTCCATGCCAGCTGATGGCTGTCTGATGTATTGCATGAAATTTCAACTCTGATTGCCTTCTGGATCCTTGAGCTCGGTAGATCAATAGATCCATTAACGGGCTTCTCTCATGGAATAAAAGGTTACACTTTGAGAGCATCGCCACGTCTGTCTCAGTTACGCCTTCAGTCTTTGATTGCCAACTTCATCTTGGCTTTTTTCGCTCTCAGCTGCCATTCACATAGTCTGAAATTTTGTGGTCTTTATAATTTGCAAGCCTAGCAATCTCTGAGATAACGACAGCAATCCCAATTTTAAACCGTGCTCTTGCTCCCCTACAGCGCTGCACAAAACAAAATTAAAATTGCATTAAGAGCGCCAAGATGTAATTTCACAGCAGAGCAATCAAATATTCAAGCCCGGCAATTTAGGGCATCTCATTCATTCAGCATCCATCCTTCCGTCCATCCGTGGCTGTCACTACATACCACACAGCTGTGTGTGTGTGACGTTGAAAAAGGGAGAGAGAAATTAATGCCAGCTCAAAGCTCTGGGCTTCTCACAGCTGGAATTATGCAGGCAGTGCTTCACAATGACAGGTCTAACAATAGGAACAGCTGGACAGCCGCTGTCACTCCAAAAATGAACTGAATTGGGCTCATTGTGGAGCTGACAGGCTGGTTTGGCATAAAGGCATTTGAATAACAACAACTGACAACTGTATACATCCATTTTAAGTTACACAGAAAATAGAAAACTACATAAAACACATAAAAAGTCTGTTAATGTCTGACATAAAAATGTTTCAGACTTTCTAGACTTTCTTTCTCCTTTTCCTGTGTCCATACATTCCAGCCCTTGCTTTATGTCTGTAAACATGAAGAGTTTATGTGTATCTCTGTGCAGGGCTACTCTTTCATGGCCCCCTCCATCCTGTTCAAGAGGAATGTGGTGATGGATGACACTGTTCAGCTGTGTGGGGGCTCTGAGAGGCCGGGATCTGCTGCGGTGGCCCGCAGCGCCATGATGAAGGTAAGATAAATGGACTTGGATCCCCTTGCACAAACACACTTACGCTAATGGCTGCTGTCACAGACAGATGAGTTTTTTCCTTCCTCTCCATTCCACTAGATATTTTTTCTATTACCATTCTACTGTACTATTTTGCCGCACTCGCGTTGAATTTTCAGCCTGATAATTTCTTTCACGGATCCACTTGTGCACTGTATCTGTACAACGCAATGCTTTTGAAAAGATAGTAGTCCATTACCTTTTCTGCACTCACTTAGTTTCAAACTTTGTCATCAACATCCTCTGAACCAGCTGTTGTAGACATTTTATGATGATTTAAGTGATATGAAGTAGGGCTGTTTCACAAGCTCAACTGTGGTCAAGATTTGTTATCTCACTTGTTGTGTGGATGATAGGGGGTTGTTCACAATCATCATAATGCTAATTAATCTAGCTGAAATATTTACCAAGGTGTAATTTAGCTTGCATGTAAAAGTGGGCATCAACCACTCATATCATGTAATTCTTAAACACTTCATAGAGGGGACGTTTCAGCTGAGTATTCAGACAAAAAAAAGATGCTCAGAATTTCAATAAAACTTCAGCTCACTGTGCATTATAGGTTCTTATAACATTTCTGTTACATACAGCAACTGAACATACACCACTTAAAATCATTCTTGTCTTGTTCGTTAGTAATTTTCAAGACCCCAGGTTACATCTGGAAAATCTAGAATTGTTTATATGTGCATCTACTATTTCCTTGTTTCTCTTTTGGAATTCAAACAGGACTCACCTTTCTATATGAGTTATGAGATGGATTTGAAGGACAGCGCTTTGGGAGAAGGAAGTTTCTCGATCTGTAGACGGTGCACACACAAGAAGACTGGTCAGAAATATGCAGTCAAAATCGTCAGCAAGAGGTACAAGCTTTTTCGGTCAACTTGCTTGGTTATGTTTGTCATCATAGCTCATTCTGGCTCTGTGTGATGTTTATAGGTTCACTGGATACCCCAGACAGTCACCCTGCTCCTCTCCATGGCTACATGGACTCTAAACACATATATTTTTTTTACAAACAAATGTGTTAGAAATATACTTCTAAAACTAATGCATGTAAAGCTATGCCATAATTTGACTTGTATAAAATTTCTCAGATTTTATTTGCACTCAAATTTATTTGAGGTTAGCAGATGTTGGTTAATACACTTCTGTCCCACAACCTGGGTTGTTTTTGTTTGCATCTGCTGCAGAATCAGTTTTGATCATGTGTGTTGACTGCCGTCCTCTACTGCACTCCTACACATCCTTGCATGTGTGCCACCAAATATTATGGCTCTGTTAGGAGCCTCGGCTGGACAATCCTCCTGACACAAACACACGTTTCTCAAGTCCAAATGGAGATGTTAGGAAAGTAAATCACACTTTGCCTTAAAAAGCAATATGTTCTCAAATCATGCATTACTTATACTTTCTCCTTGTCTGGGTCAAAAAGCTGTGGGGATACAGAGCAAAACGGCTTTTAAAAATGTATAGTGATGTCTCTGAAACAATGTGGGAAACAGCCAAGTTAAAGAAAATGGCAATCCCTCACAGCTGATTTATTTTTCTTTTATGAAAGAATGATCTTTCACTAACATCATACTAAAAGTAGAATGTTTGTGTGATTGATGCATGGGCTGGTGACACTTTCTCTAATTACATATTTTTTCTAAAGCCTGCTTTTCGCGTTGTATTGAGTAGTATCTGATGCATTTCAGTTAGGACCAAATGCCAATTGAAATCTTTGTGGGAGGACAAAAAACTGTCTGTAAGAGTTTTCTGTCTTTGTGCTTGTGTTTGCTACAGGATGGAAGCACAGACGCAGAGGGAAATAGCAGCCCTAAAGCTGTGCGATGGCCATCCTAACATTGTCAAGTTACATGAAATTTACCATGACCAGGTAAGGTTTGGTGCATCGGTTACAATTGCCACCATAAATTCTGTTTTGCATCTCTCTGGTGCCAGTGGGGACTGCGGCCTTATTAAGTCCTGGAACTGGAACAAGGCAGATTAATGAGGATGCTGGACACCCTCAAGGTCTTTTTTCTATCGCTTCATGTAGCGTCCCATAAACATCTATGTGTGTTCTCAATATCTCACACCATGTGTATTTTTAAACTGCAGCTGTACAAACACCCATTTTGTACTACTGAATAAAAACAACCTAGTTTCACTTATGTTGCGTTTTGAGTTGCACACTCAACCCAAAACTAAATGTGCATATGTTCCAGATGTAACTTACCGTGGTTATTGGGAAGGTGTGTCTGACTGTGTAGAGGTTCATTAGGCCCGGCTCTTCAAGCCAAGGAGCACCACTTTAGTCCTGATGAGCTCAGTGGGGTTATTACTTTATCTCAGAGGCCTGTGACCCAGATCAAAGCGGCGCTACCTCCCCTCGCCTCAACCAAGTGTTGCCTTTGTTCTCCAGACCCAGCACTAATGAGAAACTCTCCCCCGCTGCCCAGACACATTATTCACTTCCCACTTTATTCGGCTCCTCTCACTTTTACTCAATGCCATTGTGGTTTGATCTTACCCCCATGTGAGTGAGGATCGGCTGTTTTTGCTTTACTTATTATGCAACAAAATAAAAATTCCTATCCCATGTTTCACATGTTAACATTCAACTCTTTTCATCTTGCAATTCAGACTGTGAAAGCAAGATTGATGATATATTGGTTAAATCAAACAATATTTGCATAATTGCAAATCGTGTAGGAATGTTTGCATTTACTGTGCTGTTTCAGAGCAAGTCAAAGAATGAAGGAATGAATTCATGAGAAGTTGAGGAGAAATGTGAATGTATTCTGTGTGTATGTTTGCTGTAGCTGCACACTTACCTGGTTCTGGAGTTGCTTGGTGGAGGTGAACTGTTGGAGAGGATCCGCAGAAAGCAACATTTCAGTGAAACGGAGGCCAGCCGCATCATGCGTAAACTGGTGTCCGCTGTCAGTCACATGCATGACGTAGGAGTGGTGCACAGGGACCTTAAACCGGAGGTATTGGAAGTATACTGAGAAAGTACAGATTCTTTCTAATGTCTGAACACATTGTGACTTTGTGACGAATACAGATAGACTGGATCATATGCTTTTGAAAGAGAATTACTGTGTTTTTCTGAACTTTGTATGATCTTTCGTGTTGTCGCTGTGACTCTGCAATCTTTTCCAAAACAAGAGTAAAATTGTTTCATCCTAACATGGGTCAAAAGTACCTGGTCAGACAAGTCTTGATGTCCAATTTAGTAAGCTCTTGACTGCACCAGTTTTGCTTGGCAGAAAGAAATGATTGCTGTCCGTGTCTCGAATTGCTTCGCAGAACCTGCTCTTCACGGATGAGAGTGAGAACTCTGAGATAAAAATCATAGACTTTGGGTTTGCTCGCCTCAAACCACCAGACAATCAGCTCCTGAAGACTCCCTGCTTCACCCTGCAGTACGCTGCGCCAGAGATACTCAAATACGATGGCTACGATGAGTCCTGTGACCTGTGGAGTCTGGGGGTCATTCTGGTGAGTGGCTGTGGGATGACAGAGTTGCTCTCAGGTTAAAACAAAATACTATAAGCTGAACTATTGCAGAAGCATTCATTATTCAACTCAAAGTTATTCTGAGGGGAAAGAAATATCATAAAAATGCATGTATATTATCTTCGTAACGTACCAAAATCTGCATACATTTATGCAAGGAGAATTGGATAAATTTTTTGGTATTTGTTAAATTAGAACATTGGTGAGATTAATCTCTCTGTTTGAAAAAGAAAATATAACAGTCTAGGGAAATAATTTAGCTTTTTTTAACCCTTGAACCCAGTCAAGAGAATGTTTACAGCACACGATGTAATATTTGACCTGATGAGGAGAAAAGTTGGAGGATTGTAAGAAATAATTAAACATCTACTTTGATGGTGCTGGTGCCTCTCACAGGCTCTAAAATGGACTAAATAACAGATCATTGATTAGCCCTATTCAGGAACATCCTTATTCCACACTCTGTGATCTTAAGACACTTTAGGCTGTCACTTTCCACAATGCCCCAGGAAAGTGACCTGATTATACAAATTTATGATTTATAAAAGTCTTTTCAAAATCCACAGCTCCAAGCTCCACTTTAAAGTTGTTTTTCATAATACTTTTTAAGTGAAGCATCTCTAAAACCTAATTCATGTTTAATCACGAGCTCCATACACTGCTGATTTGTTGATGTTATCCAGTTTATGGGTTAAACATTTTGCGACGGGCCATTCTGATGAAGCAATCAGCTGTTATTTCACCAGATTTTGGCTGAGTGGTAATATTTATGAAGGTATGTTCTGGTTAATCTGTTTTGCATGATATTCATCTCCTCAGGATCCTGTGGCGAGCTGACACAGTTAAAGGTTCGCCACCAACCCCGGCGCTCTCTGCTGGTTAAGGCTGCGCTCATATGAGCCGTTGCTTCCCGGTAGCGGAAATGTCATTCTAATTCAACCTTTTCTCGGTGTAGAGGAGGAAATTTAAAAGGAGAGGTAGAAAGGAGGAGGTGGGGGTGAAGAGTTGAGGGAGAGAGATTTCTGTAGATGGCCAGTCATCCGTACCGAGCCTGGTCTCGCTAGTGCCGCTTCGCACCGTCGCCCCCTGGGGGGATTTGTGAGTAGTGTGCCTCATACAGCTTTGATGAAATGGCTACTGACAAGCTGTGTGCATAATGCCCTGCAAGCAAAGTGTGCTGAGACTGAGATGGAGGGAGCAAAATCGGGGCACAGCGCATCCTCCACTGCCAAAAGGGCTGTTCCAAACCATTGTCATTTTAATGAGAAATGTGAGGGTAGAGGCAAGCAGGCCAAGGTGAGAGTATCCTGTTCATTCAGCTGAGCACTGAGCACACACTGCTCCTCTGTTTTAGTGCTGGTTTAACCACCGCCAACAACATGCAACATTACAATAGAGAAATGTGGACAGTCGTGATATGTCAAGAGCTCTTTAAAAACATGTTACTTTAACAGTAGGTGCGTTTTAACACAACTGCCTACTTACTTCCCCTGTTCATTGCAGGAAACATGATATCAACAGTATGAGCATGTAACCACACCAACCACACAAATGTTGATCACATTCACGCTGTAAGTATGTTCTTGTTGTAGTGATAGACTGTGTGGTTTTGATTTGTTTTCAGTACACCATGCTGTCTGGCCAGGTGCCTTTTCAGTGTCAGGAGAAGAGCCTGACCCACACCAGTGCTGAGGAAATCATGAAGAAAATCAAACAGGGGGACTTCTCATTCTCAGGAGAAGCCTGGAGAAACGTATCTCAGCAGGCTAAGGACCTGATACAAGGTGAGGATTAAGATGGTGAAACAATTAAAATCCCATGAAGACGTTTTTGTTTTTTACTTTACCCTTTAAAATCTTTTGAATACAACCAGTAGGAATAGGTACTTGGGACAGACCGGATGGGCAATTGTGTTGTGAATTTTCATTTGGATTACAGAATGAACCTTTAACTTAGTAGCTCACAGAGGCTGAACTACCTGAAGAGGAAACCACAAGCTCTATTGCTCACTTGTGGCTCACTTTTGAAAAAAAAAGACCACTAAAGCTAATTATCTGTGTCTCGTTCCTGCAGAGCTGCTGACGGTGGACCCAAACAAGAGGATTAAAATGTGCGGCCTCCGTTACAATGCCTGGCTTCAGGATGACAGCCAGCTGTCCTCAAACCCACTCATGACCCCGGACATTCTCGGCTCCTCCACTGTCTCTGTCCACACTTACGTCAAAGCTACCTTCAATGTAAGAAATTATGTTGTTAGGGGTCAGTCAGGCTTTCTAGTTCTTTTACTGGCAATGATTAGGTTTTTAGCTTTGCTTAGTATTATATGATTTTAAATTGATGATTATGATAGTTTTTGGCCACTATTTTAAGATACCAGCATAAAAAATGAGCTTTAGGAGATAATAGAGGACATGTTTCTATATTTAGGAAATTGTATGCACCAAAGTTAGTCTATAAATCAAGAAAAATAATTTGCAGATTAATTGATAATGAAAGGAGTTGTATACCACTTACACTTGGCTGCTGTTTAAATTGGTCTAATAGAAATGGATCAGTGCATCCCTTAGAAGAATGAACAATTTATAAAAACCTGGCTAACCCCTCCCCCCTTCTCTTGGTCCCAGGCATTTAACAAATGTAAGCGGGAGGGTTTCCGCCTGCAGACGGTGGACAAGGCACCGCTAGCCAAGAGGAGGAAGATGAAAAAGACAAGTACCAGCACAGAGACCCGCAGCAGTTCCAGTGAAAGCACTCATTCCTCGTCCTCCTCCTCCCAGTCTCAGGAGAAGACTTTTCCAGAGGGCGACACCAACCCACAGCCCTCCAACAGCACTCCTCTCACCACCCCTGTCAACACACCTGTGACCCTGGGAACAGACTCTGAGATACAACCAGCGCATCCAGCCTTTAACTTCTCAGAAGGACTGTGAGATAACAAGAGGAACAAGGAGATTCAGACAGCTTGATGAGCAGCAGCAAGGCTCCGTAGAAACAGCTCTCTTCCCTTCCCCTCTAGCCTTGGCAACTCTCGCCTTCGGCTCATTGCATGGACTTCTGCACGTCTCCAAAACAAGCATGCAGCAGGAGCAGCAGCCCTCACCTCAGTATCAATCAATTAATCAATCAATCATCACTAGCAATAGCTTATCCCTTTCTTTTTCTTTCACTTTCACACTCAGACTGTATGAATCAGGGACTGGACGAGGAAGAAGTTGTCACTGGTGTCCAAAACAAAAAGGGCTGCCCTACTGCCGCAGGTCCAGACAGACAATGGAAAGACAATTTCATGCTCATATTCAGATCACAGATCTGTCCGCTCCATTTTCCTGTCTATGTCAATGCCTCCAGAGGTTTTAAAGGGAAAGTCATAGTGTTTACACCATGGGTGCATATAAAGTACTTTTACACCATGGAGAGAAGAAATGCAGTGAGCTGCAGCATAACCTAACATGGGTCCACTTCTCTTTTCTGGGAAGTCTCTGCAAGATGGAGCAGGGTATTTATATGTGAATTTTACAGACTGAAATGTATTTATGATAAGCTATATTATTAACTTATTTATGGTTCAGACCCACCTGAGAAGAAATAATGGATAGAGTGTCTTTAAAAAAGATATTTTGTGTATGTGTGTATGTCATTTCCCTATCAGCTCAAAAGACTGTTTCAATGTAATCAAATAGTTGTTCATATCTATTTGTAATTTTCAGACATCAATGCTTCTAGTCAGTTCTTGAGACACAGCTATGTAGACATTGTAAGATTATTATAGATGAGAAGAGATGAACTTCATTTGCCATTGGTTATGGTTGTAAAACAGTTTGTTAAATTTATGTTACAGACTTTTAAAATAATTTATTGAGCCTGGTGGATTCTGTGATTCAACTGCATCTGCGTCCAGTGTTCACAAAAAAAAAAGAAAGAAAGCCAGTGTCCTTAGATATAAGGATTAAAGAAGCAAAAGTGTACACATCTTTTTGTAGAAGAAACCAAATGTGGATTTAGTGTGTTCAGCCAAATCTGTGGTTTTATCATTGTGTGGGGAATACTGCTGCTTAAAGGGATTTGACCCTACAAGAGCTATATTTAGACTTATTTTTGCCTCTAATATGGGAGTATGACTGCTTCAAGACTCAGCACTGCTGCCGTTCCACATGGGTCTGATCTTCAAGTCAGTATTCAGCCCAGCAGTGGATTTGCCTTGTGTGGTTGAAGGCTTAATTGTCTGATTATCATGACAACCAATTGGATTGAGCTGAATACTGATCATCTTAGTGCAAGGTGAATGCATCAAGAAGATTGAGATTCTGAGGCCCACGATGCCAAAGGGAAGCTTTGAGTGGCCTCCTTTTCAGATTAAATCTGAAAAAATTATTCCAAAAAGGAACGTGTGCCAAAAAGAGAAAAAATGCAGTAAAATCAAGCGAGGATCGGAGGTGAGCCAGTGAGTTTACGAATGGTGATACAAAAGGATATTTTATGGCAATATAGAACAAAAAGTTGCCCCTTTAGTCATTGCCCTAAGTCTTAAAACTACTTGAGGTCAGATACCCTTTATGAAAACATTATGTTTTTGAGCACGGACCTAAAAAAATAGAAGAAAAAAAAACCCCACTGCTTTTATTTTCATCAAATGTCCCTTGCTCTGTACTTATTGCATGACTGAAATGTTGATCTTTGCACTGTGTGACAGCTCTCACTTTGAGGCAGATATCCGGTTAGTACTAAGTCCCCAGTGCATGATGTGAACTGAAACATCAGCCCTTTCTCCTTTTTTTTTTTTTTTTTTTTTAGGTTCTTACTTGACTTATTGTGAGTTCTCGCATATTTAAAATATCCTCGATTTAATGCGGGACTTTGAAATTTTACTCTTTGAAGTGTGAATGGATGTAAACACCAAACCCGCTTTTACAATAGCCTGAATATTCTAATGCCCCATGTTACAATAACATGCTGTTTGTTTTTGCGAGTATCTGTTGGTCTGTAGAACATGGATATAATTCAACTGCTGTGTTTTTTGTCGTGCAGTTATTCGAGTTATTCGTCATAAGTTCGTGAAGTTGCCTAGAACCAGTTTCTCCTACTCAGTTAGGCTCCAAATCCTTAGTCGGACTAGTCTGTGCATTAAAACACACCCCGTCATCTTCTTATATTTTAATGCACTCTGAATCTGTACCAAAGCATTGACTTCGAGGTAGCTGCTCTAAGGTGCATGAGATATTTCCTTTCATGCAAATATGCAACAAAACGCTTCATATGTCACCGTAGTGTCTGTTTGTTTTGTCCAATTGGTGAAATAATGTAGATGTGTCTATCACAGATTGTTTTGTAACTGTGCTTTAGAGATTCTTTACAAGATCTATGATATCCATCTCCAGCACATTATCATGTTTAAAACTATGCATTTCTTCGCTCTTGTGTTGCTTTTGCCATTTAAAAAAATATATCTAATAGGTTCAAACATAGCACTTAGAGGGACGTAACGCAATGTTCAGTACTTTTACTCCGATAGTATTAGGCACAGTAGAAATAGCTACGTACGATCTGTTGACCGTTTTGAAACGATTGAATTCTTGGAGCTAAACACTACAAAGCTCTTGTCCAACTTAGTTTGCATGAGTTCCCCGTTGCTGCCTCATTAAGCCTCTTTTCTTTTGTTTGGTTGTATTAATAGCTCGAGTGGAGAAAGAGGAAAGAGAGTGTCCTATATTGAGCTCCCCTCTGGGAGCCAGGCTCTATTAGCTGCCGTGCTGCAGAGCTGTTTGTTCCAAAGAAAATACCATACTCCATTCACTGCCTCTATGGGACCCGACTCACTTTCTTTGTAGGGAAAATACCAGCGTTTCGCAAGAAAGGGTTGGTTTAGTACCAGCGTCCCTCTGGGCTGATTTTTCAAACGTGCCACTTTTAAAGACCGAGGAAGCGAGATCAGTTTTGATCTGAGTTCTGTTGTCTTTGATAGATTTTCTGTGTTGCTTCGCTGGAAGTTTGCTGTCAGCCCTCCAGTGCTTCCTGTTTTTTAAAGTTCAAAGCACCCCTGTTGACGAGCTGAACCTTTATACCTTTTCGCAGCAGTAATTAGAGGGCAGGTAGTGCGAACTGTCTTGTATAAACCAGTGGCCGCTGTCGTATTTAGGAGCCTAAAAGGGTGCAATGCTCCTGTTTGTGCTTCAGTGTGTGCTTAGGACACACATGTGGTTGCCAAAGCTGAAAGTGATGTTTTGCATGTAAAAACGGAGCCGGTGAGTTGGTTTACGTCGTCGTGTCTGATGTGGCACGGTGGAACAGATGTGGCTGACATCGGCCTTTAACGTGTGGGCTAACATGGAGCTGTCTGTGGTGCTGAAAGAGCCCACCCTCCGGTGGTGCTGCAGAAGGCAGCAGGGTAATTATCATATGATCCTTTAAAGCAGTGGTACTCAATCAAGAGTAGTTTTACCCCAGGGGGTACGTTTTACATATTTGACATAAAATGCTTAGTTGGAAAACAAATCATGTGAAAAAAGACGGAGCCTGAACGTTAGCAGTTGCATGTTTGTTTGAAAGAAATCCATTTTAAATGTATATACGAGCAAAAAAACCATGAAGTATATATCTGTGTGTAAAATAGCAGCCAGATTAGGAAATGTGTGAACAATGATGGAAAATTTACGACTTTAAAGGGTTGTTTGGCTTAAATTTCAAAACGCACAAAAAGTGGCACCGTTTCTGAAGACAGATATTGCATTTTTAAAATAGGATTTGTTTGTTTGGCAATTACTGATGTTGGCAACAGAGAAAAATTGCTACAGGAAAAGGTTTTTGCCATTTTAGGCATTGTTGGCACCACCACCATCATCATCGTCATCTCCATCATGCATGTGCCACCGCTTGATTCGGGTCAGTGTTAGTTGTTGATCTTTGTTGATTCATATCGTTGCTGAAGCGCGTCAAGAAGTACTGTAGCAGTGATTCCCTTTTAGATCGGTCAATATTTAACTGTATCGAAACACGCAATCAAGCTTTAAGGGCAAAAACTTTGCACTTGTATGTTATTTTAATCATACCATAGATTTTTATTATTTATTTTTCAAAGGAAAAAAAATGTCATCTTCGTTTTTGTGCAAGTTCAGATGTCTGTTTTTGTTTATCGCTGTTTTCCAACATTTCCGATATGATCTAAGATGAACCTCAACACCGGATAGTACTTTAATTGCATACCTGCTTTTTTAGGGCACTGTGAACATCATCATTCAGGTCTTCAGGCACACCATTGATAATATGAGGAAAAACCTTGATTTGCTTCAATAAATGCTTTACTTTCTGGCTGAATACATGTGTACATTTAATAACCTGAAACCACTCATGGTGAATCTTTTAATAGATATTTGGCTTCATTGTATTTTCAAGTTTATTTACAGCATTACTGAAGATATTTTGTGATACCAGAATTTGTGTGTATGAGTTGTGAGAAGGACAATAAATGTGCGATTTCCTGTTTATTTATTGGCCTTCACTAATAATTTAGTACTAAATCTTCGCATATTTATAAAAGGTATCTAATTTTAGGGGCATATCAGCAGGTGACCTCTAGAGGGCAGTGTTTGATAAAATACCACGACGAGAAGGTTTTCCTTTGCAGCGTTTACTCCATTCACCATTTATTTTTTCCCACTGATCATTCAAATTAAATGATTCAAAGCTAAAATATAAATTTGTATATCATAACATGTTTTATAGCAAGACTAGAAATTATTTTCTATAGATCAGGTCAAAATGATTAAATACCAGTTTAGTTAATTGTAAGTGTAGTTAGTTAATATTAAGTATTGTAAATGTATTGTAATCTGGTTTTTATTTATTATCTATGGAAAGAAGATGAATTAATATTGTACTTCAAAATTTTGCTTGTTTAGTGACATATTTTGGAAGAACTGTTAAGGACCAAAGAGTATTTGAATCTTTCAGATAATTTTAAACTTTTCATCATGTTACGTTGAAAATTTCAAATGTATTTAATGTTTGAATTTCTCCACAAGGACGTCTACCACTGATTATTTTCACTGTCAGATAATTTCAACATTAATGACACTATCAATCAAAAATATTTTTGCATCATAAAATATAAATAAAAAATGTTGAGGCAAATCAATCACACTTTCAAACTCAACACTAGCTGACTCATTATAATGAATATTATTTGTTTGGTCTTGCCATTGACACAAAATATTCTCATTACTATCATGGAAAAACTTTAGATTTTCACATTTGAGAAACCAACACCAGTGAATTATTATAATTTTTTCTTTTTGCTCAAAATGAAGAAATGAAGGAATAATTATTAAAGTAGCTGTCGTACTACCAAACACTAACAGTAGAGGACACTCTTTTGTGTCAACTCAGCTGGACTTTGATCTCTCGTCACTTTTGACTGATAAAACTGAGTTTGTGATGCTGAGTGGTTTGCACGCAGAAGGGAAACTCAACTACAGTTTCAATCTCATGATGTGCAGAAACCAAATCCACCATTTCCTGTCACAACCGAGTTTAGGAAGTCACCAAAGAAGGTGTGGAGCTAAAGGTCAGAAATCATCTTGATGCAGAAAGTTGCTGTCCAAATGTTCCTTTATTTCAAATCTGATTACAGATTAATCTGAATTCAAACATGTTATGAATTCGTTTCTTTCGTCATCTCAAGAAGATGGAGCTTTTTTTTTGTTCCCAAGGTTTGAAGTGATACTTTTACCATTTATCTCTCCCTTTTCTGCTTAAAATAAAAGAACTGTCACGTCAACGCAAGTGATTGGACAGGACCTGTTCCAAAGTCATATAATGAGTTTTGGATATATCCTGACACATTCAGGTTGATACCGTACTGCTGCACAATAATTTAAAACACAAAAATAATTTGTTATGCGTGACTCTCAGTCCACTTATTGTGGTCTGCACCCCAAGTGCTTCTATATGCAGCAATAGACTTACAGAGCACTTACAGAGCACTTTCACGTGGCTAATTTTGTATATGGAGCTTCAGCAGGAGGAACTCATTATACAGTGTGTCTTCTCTGAGTGTGTGTTTGTGCATGATACCTCTTTTCTTTGAAATCTCTCCACGCAAACATGCCATCCATTACTAAACATAGTGTTGTATGCCATGGTCAAGTATCAAGATGGAAGGTCTGCACTCTATAATCCATCACTGAGATTTTTAGACGGATCCTGTAAAAAATCAAGAAAGATAAAAATACACACAGGAGGACAAAGATTAAAAAAAAAAAATAAAAATCTATAGACTCATACATCAGTCTGATGTGTGGCCAGTTCATTTGATCTCCTCTTTTTTTTTTTTGGACTCAAACTCACACTACAATCAGTACAATCTGTTTTAAAATGTAAGAATCACAAAATCATTAAAAAAAAAAATTTCATTTTTCAGGCAATAGTGATTAAGTCAAAAACAATGAGCCTTTATTTTTCTTATAAGCTGTCAACTTGTGTAAAATAACACAAGTTGACAGCTTATACTGTTACTATATACTGCTTATACTGACAGAAATACTGTTGAAAATACAACAGTATTTCTGAACTCTGCTAGTTTTTCCATATTTGGTGCACTTGACATTTTTGTGATATCAAGAAGAAGCAATAGGAGAGCAAAAGAACAGTTCTCCCAATGAATATACATGTATAACAAAGGTCCATAGAAAAAAGTGGAGACTGGGCTCAGAACAACAGTTTTAAACTCCCCATGTGTAATCGAAGAAATGTGTTTTACGAGGCTGCGGTCACGGCCGTCTGCAGTTCGCCTCAATCAAATTCAGAAAAGCACTTTGCAAATAGTCATGTTGAAATATAAAGGAAACAGCGTTCTTCAAGGCTGATTTTTTTTTTTAAATGTCATGTAGTGTTGAATCTTAAAAATGGGAGAATATAGAGTTAGATCAACAGTTATTAGCTGATTAATCAGTTGTTTGATGGGGAAAAATTTTAAATGCAGTTATATAAAGTATCCATTCAGGTGATTTTCAGACTAAACGTTTGGTACTTCCAACTTCTCAAATGGGAGAATTTGCAGCATTATGGTAAATGTAGTATTTTGGGAGAGTTCAAAATATAATTTCCTGAATATTCAGAGATACAGAACTGTTGCCTTATGTGGTCCTGTCTTATCATTAGCTAACCTGACTGAGGCTGGCTAATTTCCCATGACTGAAGAGAAGTGCCCCGTTCCTAACCATGAAAAAGAGCCCCACACCAACCAATCAGAACACACCCACCAACAAACCAATCAGGAAAAGGCTTCCAAACAACAAATCAGAGCAAACCTACCAACCAACCAATCAGTAGCTTTATTGGAATTTCTTCAAATTTGGTACAAACATTAATTTGGACTCATTTTGATTCAATTTTGCAGGTCAGAGTTCAAAGGTCAAGTTCATGTCGACCTCAAACACAGTTTCTTGAGCTCTCCTCAAAGAGATCCCTTTAAATTTGGCACAAACATTAATGTGGACTTGAGGACGACTGTTTAGCTTTTGATGGTCAACAGTCACAGATCCCCCTTTTTTAGCCATAACTCAAAGACTCACATAGTAATTGTAAAATCATTTTAATAAATGGTGAATATTGATCTATATAATTATTTGTTCTAAGCTAAGTAGCTTAGTATTTCCTGACTGGACTTAAACTGACGTTGCGATTAAACGGTCAACATCTGTGGGACTGCACAGAGGCCTAACTCTTGATGATCCACTCGTCCGATGCATACGTTTTGGTCAGGTCCATCAAAATTTGGGGCTCAACTCTTAACTTCAGGATTAGGACAAGGGATAAGTTTATTGTGCGCCAGCAGGAGGTGGATGTGAGACAGCAGGGCTCTCTTAAGTATTGCGAAATGAAAGTGTGTGTCTTCTTGCTTGTGTGCGTCGCAGGGCGTGGTTATTGTCGGACCACGGAGGGGTGAAGTGCCTCGGATCCTTGGGAGTGGAACGCATTTCCTTTTGTTGCCCTCCAATTTTTGACTGGCCTGCTCCAGCACATGAGCATGATGGGGCTGCTTCCATTAGCCAGCTTCCCAGACCCCCACCATCCCCCCCCACCCCCACTATTCCTACCCTGCTCTGCCTGTTCCCAAAGCGATTGGCATTCCTGGGGGCCACCAGTGAAGCAGCTTTAGAAGGAAGGGCCGCTGGCTCCTGGGTGGCCTCTTGTGCAGGGGCTCCAGGGGGAGGAGACAATGTCTTATTAATTGACTGGGCGTCTTGGGCAGAGTGCAGGAATTTGCAGAAGGGGGAGACAGAAAAAATGGGGTTGAGGGATGAGCTGAGAGGAATGGAGGGGTGGAACAAGTGGGGCAGATTCACAGTCCACCAATGGAGATTCATTGACCTCTGTCTCAGATTTATTTCCGTTTGATTTACATTGCTCCGAGGAGGGCGAGTGCGGCAGCCATGGAGAAAAGAAGGGTTTTTTTGTTCCGGGCAAAAACATCTACTGTTAAGCTCTGGTGGTCAGCTGGTCTCGCTCATGTCATTTAATCATCCCACATTATTAAAAATTCAGACCGTTCAGCACTTTAAAGAGACTTTTTTAAAAGTCATCCACTGCACATGAATTAATTATTTCAAGTCTGCTGTTAAAGATATCACAGTAATTCCTTCAACACTGCTACAATAACTTCAGAGATCGAACTACTGACACTCAGTTTTTATTCATTCAAAAAGCCAAAAACTGGTAACACTCCACAGGTGGCTCAATCAAGAGATCACAAACTTTCCAGATATGCTGAACATGCTGAATCTTACACAAATGTGGTTAAAATGATGCACATGACATCTAAATCGTTGGATTTGATGAAACCGTGCAGCCATAAAGTCTTATGTTTAACTATCTTCATGAATATAACATCATTATTTGGCTTTAATGTGGAGT
Organism: Remorina albescens; assembly: GCA_034769265.1. Lineage (NCBI taxonomy): Eukaryota > Metazoa > Chordata > Actinopteri > Carangiformes > Echeneidae > Remorina > Remorina albescens. The sequence goes on from CM068488.1 coordinate 4,959,433, forward strand.
GGGGAAAAGCTGATCCAAACTATGATCCTGACATTTAGGACCACTGAAATCATTTCAGAGGAAAAAAACTTTTTTGAGACTAATGGGGGGAAAAACCGGCTTCTTAAGAAGCATCATGGTGGGCAGGCGGCTGTCCCTCTACAGCACACTGCTGGTTTTGTGCAAGCTTGATGGAGTGGGACAGGACAGAGATGGGGTGGGACTGGGTGTACTATCTCCCCATGTGGTCCCCCCCCCCCCCAGGTGTCCTCACCCTAATCCTGTTACATGTGTCCCCCATTAGCACTAATGGGGCGGCCATTGTCCCTCTGTTGTGTGCTGTTGTGCCCTCAGCCCAGTCACCTTGAGTCAGTAAACTCAACCCTGTCATGTTTGGACTGCTTCCCACACACAGGGGTCTCCATGACGATGGTGGACAACCCCACCCACACCCCCCCCACACACACATGACAAAGCACTGAGGCTGCAGGGATGTATTCATAATTTACATCAGTGTGTCGACTTTGTGGGTCATACAGTAACTTCTACACATTTTATCACATTAATTATATGTTGCTAATACCCATTTTCAAAAAGTTTGAACATTTTGATAGCCAATCATCAGATGGGCGATAGGCTATTACTAATTAAAAACAACAACAACAACAACAACAACAAATGGCTGCAGATGAAAGGGTCAGTCCACCCAAATCATAAACACCCATATTTTCCAAACAATGTGAAAAAAAGGGACGAATTTCACCCAGTTCTTCAAAATATCCCTTCCAATATTTTAGGCACTTGTGTGTTAATGAGTAGTTGTTTTGTGATATGTGATATATGAAGGTTATACAATTTCATTAATCTTGATGACATCAAGTTTTAACAAACTAAGAAAAAAAATTAGATTTAATTGAATGTTTTTTTTATGTTTTTGTTTGTTTGTTTGTTTGTTTGTTTAAGGATGAAAAAGCTCCATCCACTTACACCATATCATATGTGTTAATGTGAGAAATTCATCATCACCAAATCTGCAAAGTTGCTGAATAGTGAGAAATTGAAAGTTTTTATTTCTTGGGCCGGCAGTGAGCTGAGATTGTAACTTATTATTGTTTGAAAATTTATTTATAGAAAAAATTGTTTGGCTAAGATAGATAGATAGATACTTTATTAAGATGATATGTCCCCATCTTCCCGTTGTTCTGCTTGAAAATGTTCTGGCTGTTTTAAAATTAGTTGCACCTGCAGAAAACCCCTCATACAGTATCTTTTTCAAACTACATCCAAACTCTATATCCACAGAGGCAGAGTGATAGTAGATGTGTGCGAGAGGGAGGCAGAGTAGGAGCTGCCAAATGAACATGCATTAGGCAAGCTTGTTTGGTGCATTTTCAGGTGACCCGGCCCCCGCGCTCCATCCATCATACAGTGACTGATTGAGCTGACCTTCAGGGCCACCCTGCCGACCTCCGGGCTTCCTGTTCTTTGTAAGTCCCTCACAATACTGCCGGTATCACACAGACAGGGGAGGTCTGAGAACCGACCAGGGGAGTCCACCCAGGCCGAGGCAGGGAGGTGGGGGGTGCAGTCGGGGTTGGGGTGGATCAGGGGTAGAGAGGGTCTTTGGGGAGGGAGCTGAGGACCCCCTTTTCAATTTCAGCCAGTCTGTCCAAATGAGAGAAAAGGCAGAGTGGTGTCCTCTGTCATCCTGCCACACAGGGACCTTTAAAAAGCAGCCTCAGTGGTTTCTCAAGTGAGGTGTCTTCTCAAGAGACAAAAAAAGAGGAGAAGAATGAGAGGGCGAAGAATTTAATTGTGGTTCTGTGTGAAGAACTGGCAGTGGGAGGATGGCCACTCTAGCGTTTGTAAAGGAGTGAGCCTGTTTACTTGTCCTTCCTCTGTGCGGCTCTTTGGCCCTGTGAAATCTGAGGTGGGCTCAAACAGAGAAGCCGCATCACTGATCTTTCTCAAGTAACTTATTAACAACCACCGAAGAAGTACTTCAATCCTTATCTGATCAAAGTAGCCTGCCTGCTATGGCAAAGTGAAAATATTGCATTCAAAATCCCACTTAAATTATCTTGAGAATGCACCAGATATATGAAAAGGTAAAGTATTTGCTCTGCTGGTGCCTGGTCTCCTCTAAAGGATTAAGGAAATAATAAAACACATTGATTTAAAGGAGCCAGAAAAACTTCATTCAGTAACTCACCCTGGGTCGTCTCCAGCAGGGAAAGGCCACACTGTGTTAACTCCCGTCTTCATTACGTCTCTTCCTTTACTGACGTTGGGCCCATCATTTCATTTTGGAGTCACCAGAGTAAGTCACTTCATGTTGGACCACAAAGTCCTCATCATGTTGTCACCACCACCTGCTGCAGACAAGAAAACACGTTCAGTAGCAGCCAAAACTGAAATACAAGAAAGGCCAGAGAGGTTGTGGAGCTACAGTTTTAGTCTGTAAAGATTATCCCCTGTTCTAATTCACTACTTTTTATCTTCTACTTCACTGAAAGGTTCTTAATCTACGTGCTATACAGGGTTAGGGCTTCAACACGATTGTTTCCATTCTATCAGATAAATGTGAACAACAAACAGCAAACTGTGAACAAACATCTTTCTGCACAGCAGAACAAACAGTTGGAGTGGACTGAAACTTCAACAACGCATTATGGTCTATGTGCTTATAATATTTTACCAGTAAGTTGCTGTGCCACATACACAGAGAGGATTAAACGTCCAATATTTCCAATGAAATGGAGAAGTACAAACACTTTTAAGCAGCTTAAATGGACTTAGTTATTTACTACAGCTGCTGATTGGGAGCATCACATATCACCAAACAGCCGAGGTGACCTCAACCAACCACTCATCATTTCTCATGCGAACTTTCAGTCTCACAACACCACCTTTGTCTCCTTTTTCTGATTTCCCTATGCGTTTAATGCATTTCACTTGCATGAGGTTGTGAGTGTCCGCGTGTGTTTGAGTTCTCACTCCGCGAGGATACATGCGGCTTTGTCTGAAATGCTCACCGGTTACCATGACAATACTTTGTGGGGGTTTGGAACAATCGCCTACCTGTATTGCCTCTCTGCAGAAGTGATTTTAATAAGATTCGTCCTTGGGCACTAACATACATGGCTGTATGAAGGACGTGTTTAATACATTGTGTTAATTGATCCTGGTTTTATACAGCTGCATTCATCACATGGCTAAAATAAATGCTTTTTCCCTCCAATTGTGGCACTCTTTCAATCGAATGTGTGTTCGGTCCTCGGAACATTGGATTTTTATGAATAAAAATCAATAATTCTTCATTGATTAACCCTCTTATGGAGGTACCAAAATACCAGATTCGCAAAAACGTACAAAGGTCTTGCTTTGTTCATTTCCATTGAAAAGCAGTATAATAAAAATCTCTTTAGGGTCACCTCATCACTCTAAGAACAAACTGCCACAATGAGAAAGATGCAGCGATAAAAAACAGTGTTTCAAATGTTGACGACTAACACTTTCAAAAACTTTCTCACTCGCCTGTCAAAAAAGTTTGGAACAATAATGTTGTTTAATTGAGATATGTGTGTTTGTGTGTCTGCTGAAATTGAACTGAACTGAACTGAAGATGAAGAGTTAGTCTACACACGAGGACATTTTTGTAAAACGCAATTATCATTTCCTATTCTGATTTCCATAGGCCCTTCCAAACTCAGTACATACCATTATAGTAAAACAAAAAAGTTTACATGAGGAACATATTTGTTAAATGTGTCATGGTAGGACTGGCTACCACAGCTTAAGTAACCCTAACCCATATAAATGCAAATAAACAACTTTAACTTCACAAAGAAATGTTCAATTACAACAAAAATATAATTTTAATTTGTTCTGTCCATTAAGGACAGCATAAATAAAAAAAAAGACCAACAGGCTTATTGAGCCATCTTCAAAACGTTTTGTCAGAGCTAACGATGTCTCCACATCTCCACCGACAGCTGTTCCTCGTCCCACAGAGTCCTAGCAGCACTTGCTCAGGATGCTGATCCTCTCTCCCAGCCCAGACTGCAAGGCTGTGGCTCAACACACTGAAGCTCCACTTCTTTTTCTTCTAATTCATTTGCAATGCAAATGCCCAGGAGACAGCTGTCATCTCGCAGCGACCATGATCAATCCAAAGCCAGGCGTGGGGAGGAGGAGGAGGATAGAAAAAAAAAAAAAAGATAAATAAAACTGCAGGGTAAATAGGTCGGCCTATTATCTTCTGGCCTTGTATGGGTGCCAGTCCTCAAGAGCATGAATTTCAATGAAAGTCCCTTTCACCAGAGGAAAGAAGAAAGAGAATAAAATATGGAAAGATGCCTGCGGAAACAGATGAGAACAGAAAATTAAAAGTGGAATAAGGGAAAGCAAACAAGTTTTGTTTTCAGGTATTTTGTTGAAATTACCTTTTGTAAAGCAGTGGAGTGCCTCATGTAAAGTGTCCAACATGTATGTGTGCAAAGGATCTTCATTTAGGATGTAGGTGTTTCTCTTCTTGAGGACACGTCTATCTGATTACTCAGATTGGTTTTCCATTTCCTGGCAGTGTATCTGGAAACCATTGTTTATAATAATTCAATACAAAAAAATAATAGATGAATTCAGCCATGCACTGTAGCTTTTCTTTTCCCCACAGAAATAATTGATATGCCCTTGTTGCAATAAGCCAATAATATCAATACAGGATTTCCTGGTAGGGGTCCCAGCGATGCTCCAGTTTGTGTCGGAACCATGAAGTGGAAGAGTGACTTTTATTTTTGTCATTAAGCAAAATATTTTCAATTCTGTTTAAAAGAATTTACTTCACATTCACTTTCTATTTTTAGTTATAGATGTAAATCCAAACACATTAATGTATCTGTATCAAGATTCTTTGGATATCAACTGTGTTTTATGTTTAATGTCATGTTTGTGAAAACTGATTGTCCAATACATCCTTATCCAGTAGAAATCTGTCGCTTAGTTACTGTAAAACATATCAATTCTGACTGCTATTTCTTACATTAAAGTATCTGTGAATAGCTGATTCAATCTATGCTCACAAAGAAACAACAAAAAAAAAGAACAAAATCCGACAAAAAGTAAATTAAACAATTCATCCTCATTGATTATCGACGTCATCATTTTGTTCCTTACTTGTAATGCAGTATTTGTTGTTATTCTGAATGATCCCTCGACATCACAGAGGAGGAACAGAGGATCATAACGTTTAAATGGTGGATTAATTACCGGAGGCGGTGAGACAAATTATTCAGACAGGGCTCGTTAATTTGTGAACCATTTGATGACAATGGAGGTCAGTCAAGACACAAGAAGCTATTACCTTCCCTTCACTGACTTCACTTTCTCTGCTAATAATGTTTGCCTAAGCTGGACTGAGGGAAATGAGGTGGAAAACTGTGTGTGTGTGTGTGGATTTGGTGTGAGAGGGGTATCAATTGATTCCTGTTGTTAAGGACATTGTTTCATCTTAAGATGTCATCTCTGTCTATCTCCTTCTCACCCCCAACCCAACCACCTACACACACACACACAGACACACACATGCCTGTTGATGTCAGAGGCAGCAGCAGTAATCTGTGTGCTAGACCGCCCAGATCATTATAGACTCAGATCTGCAGTCCCTGAAAGAAGGAATTAGCTGGGAACACAATCCCAGCGACCTCTGTGACACGGGGACAAAGCCTCAGCTGCCGGGGGTCCACATCCCTAAACCAGCCCATATGGCTCAGACAAAACTGTTACAATGGCTGCCACAATGGAAACACAGTGGGAGGGTCTGCGGGTCTGCCCATGTGTGTGAGTGTCCCCGCAAGATCTGACACTCTGACTGTGTTTGTACACTAATATGTTGATGTTTGACGGCGGATTGTCTAATGGCCAGCATGAGGTTGTGGGGTTTCTCCTCCAGCTAGTCAAACAAACCCTCCATCACTTCTGTCGTCACTCTACTCTTTCATTTTCAGCCTGTTGCAGCGTCGTCTGCACGTAAAGGGTCGGCTCTCCGACACACCAGCTCTCTCTCATGTTGTTTCCTTCTTCTATACTGTGCAGCAGTGCATCAGGTAGGATTTGGGGTCTTTGTGTGTGTGTGTGTGTGTGCCTGCGCTCCTCCTACACAGCCTATTTCCGATATTTAAGTCTTCCCTTTGCCCTTTCTCTGTGAGCTGATGGGTTTCCTAAGAGCCCCCCCTGGTGTGTTCATGCTGAGGAGCTCTTTGTGTATTTGGCAATTGGAAGAGACCCCCTGCTTTTAGAATACACACTAGAGCACCCCCCCACCCTCACCCTCACCCTCACCCTCCCATACACTTTCTCAGGTCCTCCAGACATCCATATACTTCCAGCTCACATTTGTACGAGCACGCAGACACACAATCATATATTCTCATTCAGACGCGCAAAACATCAATGCTCCACAAAAGGTGGGATCATCTTCTGTCAGAGCAGCGAGAACGTTAATTGAAAACAATATACTGCCAAGAAAAGTGTGATGTTGCCGGAGTGGACCATTTAGTTGATGACACTGAGACAAATATCTGCTTCCGCTTCTCTTTTTCTTTGTCTGCATTAGTTCTTGTAGTTTAACACCTCAAGAGGGTGTCAACTTTTCAACGCACTTTTAGTGTTGCAGCAAAACATTTTATTATTTTAGCGTGTCTGTGACCATCATCCCTCCCTGGAAGCTAATTTCTGTTTTTCTACATTGAACTGTTAATGCTGGCTTCTTTAATTAAACCCAAACAGCTTGGTTTTCATTTCCGTGACAACCAAGTAATTTAACAGAAGCCATGACCTTTCCCTGAACTCCAACCGAGTTGTTTTTGTGCCTAAATATACCCAAACATTAACCACAGCAATGAAAGGTTTTGTTGTGTTTTTAAAACTGATTTTTGCCAGTTTTGGAAATCACAGACGAAGTGACGTGACGTGAGCTTGTTAATGAGGAGCGGGAGAACTTCGATGAGTTGTTCTGGAGGGCAGTTAAGATCAGGTCTTCTTCAGGATCTGACAAATCCAACACATGTCCGTTAACACACAGGCTCTCTGGTATATTTATTTTGGATGCCCAGTGTTCATTGCTTGATTCAGTGAATAAATGTTCCAGTGAATATTAAAATGGTGTCCATTTATTGTTCCAAATTTCTAAACCACTTAGTCAGCAAGGAATCTTAGTTTTGACTTGTGATAATTCAACGAGACAAACACCACAAAGTCCTTCAACTTCCATCAGTACAGGAGAACTCACCATCTCCTGCTGTAACGACAACAAATACAAGTATCACTCTGAAAAAACAGCCAAAATAAACAGGACCATACACACCAAGAACTGACAATCATGTACCACACTGTGCAAAAGTTAACACACACCATCTGTGAATTATCTCCCATATTTTAGCGTCGTGTAACCTCAGCATGGTCCTTCTGTAATAAATTCGTCGGCGTAGAGTGTGAAATCAGCAACTTAGCTACTATAAATGTGACTAGAAAGTATTTTCCCCCCTCTTAAACAATCAGCTTGTACTCTAGGAAATGTAAGGAGTAACCCCCACCCCACCCACAATCTTTTCTTTCACTCCTTCCTGTCATACATTTGAAAAAACTTTGTCTGGATGAAGGTTGACTTCTGCTTTATTTTCATACCTGCTTTAATCCGATTCTCTTGTGGAGGTGACCTTGTTTAGTTTTGACTTCTGAGCAGAAAAGCGCGCGTCCTTCCGCACGGCTTTTTACGAATTTTTTATTTTTTTTATTTTTGCCTTTTGTGTTTGAAATCTATTGCATGTGGTTTGACCCTGGCCTTCCTACCTGCAGGTTGTTTTTTTTTTTTCTCTGACACTCTCAACAAACAACTGTTTGGCACTGACATCACCCACCGAGGTGGAACTGGTATGTTTTTAAAGCAGGTCAGCTGCGGCACAAACACAATTATCAAGCTGCAGGGATTTTCTGTCAGAAAACTTGTGTATTCAGCTCTGCACTTGTCACCTCTTTGAAATACAGACCTTTTAGGAGTTAGACTTAAATAGTGTTATGCACATTATTTTATTCGGCTTATATGTGAAATCTGTGCAAGGTTGTGTTCAGCTTTTCTCCTTTCAGTGTGGCTCAGTAAAGGATAATGGACTCTTTCAGTCTTTCATTTTTGGACACTGGTTGCAGTATCTGTCAAAAAGAGGAGCCCTGCTCTCTTTTTTGTGTGATTTGGACACACTCTCATGCCTTTCATGTTTCCACAAAAGGCAAAGGCAACGACATATCTTCTTTTATTATTTTCGCTTCTCTGAAACTATACAAGAAATTAAGAATTACCACGTTTCATCTTTACCTTAACTACCCTATCACTTCCATCTGCCTCACAGACAGTAGTCCAATATCAACCAAGGTCAAATGCAATTCAATGGCAAAAAGTGGCTCAGCGCTGCTAAATGGTTCCAAGGCCTCTGTTTTCACCTATCAGGCTGAGTTAAATTCACTAATGGTCCTTGCTGATGTGAAGTGGGTTAAATGGCGGACCACTTTCTGCTCACGTGTTGCTCTTCATCAGTTATTTAAAACAGTGAAGGCGATTACTAAAAGATTTACTGAGCTGCTTTATGAGAAGATGAGCGTTGGGCTATGATGAGGCTCCCTGTAAATTTCTCTTCCAGGCATGTGTCCCCCTTTTCACTAGAATTAATACTGGGCATGATCCTCGTCGACTCGGTAATGGAAGGCCTGCAGCATGGGTGCATTTTCTCTGCGGCCGGTTTCTCTCTTTCTCTTTTCTCTGCACACTCTCCTCATCTCTTCACCATCTCCAATTACGGCAGCTCCAGCTGTGCACCGGTCAGGATCAGAGGCTCCTTCTATTAGCCAAATCCATTTGTGTAGTGATTGAATCACTACCCAATCTTTCGACCCCCCCGCCAACGACCCCCCACAACCCAAAATACACAAATGGATCCGTGCGTCCGAGCCTGTGCACCCACTGACACACAGACACACACAGTCACCGGCCTTCCTGACTGCTCCACAAACTCCACATAAGAATGTAGTATAGAAATATCCATTCAAACCAACTGGGGGGGGGGGCATGCTATTTCTATAAATACTCAGCCATTACTGCAAATCATCTCCTAGGAAGATTCCTTACTTTGCTAATAATTTGAGGGAAAAGTGCTCTAATAAGAATATTTTCATTCATTATCAGTGTGCTGCGTGCTGGTAAATATATATATTGTAAAATTAAGGTATGCTAAAAAAAACTCAGATCAAGTAGTTTACTGAAACTAATCATCTGGATGTCATCAACCATTATTATCACCCTTCCACCTGTCATTTGGGCCACTTCTTTGCAGAAGGCTTCCAAAGAAATGACTAGCTAATTATTGACATAGTAAATGAAGTCTTAGCAACTTCATATAGTTGAGAAAAGTTAGCCAGTGTTTCATGTGATATTTAAGTAGATATTTGTAGTATTTGATGTCTGATGAACCAGATCAGTACATATAAAAGTGAAACCCACTCTTTTTTTCTGTTGTTCAAGTTATTCCTCGACTCGTCCTGTGATTTTCTTCCCATTTATTCCACAAGGTGGCACAATTGTGTAGGAGTTTCATACTGTGTTTTTTTTTTTCTCCACCGTATGCTAAAAGACCCCTTGACCCTTTGCTCCACACACAGCGTTAACAAGTTGCCAAAATGTCACAGCCTCATTTTATTTATTTATCCATTTCATATGGGTTTTTTTCTTTCAAAAGAAAAAGGCCGTGAGAGAAAATTATCGGGTGAAGAGAAAACCTCAGACGAGTATATACAGAGTCATATGTTCAAACTTACCAAGGGCAAGTCTTTTGTAAATGCCCCCCTTAATCAAGTGTACTTTTCTGTCGTCAGCTTGCTACTGCCCTCCTTTTTTTTCTCCCAACGGTCTGCCATCACACACACACACACACTTTTTCTTTCTTACCGTCTGTCCTTGGTCCTCTTGAGTGACAGTGCCCGGTCCTGGTCACATTGGTCCCTGTATATAAAAAAAAATAAATAAATAAATAACAACCATGAGGAGCACTAAGCTGAATGCTGGCGATCTAGAAATAAAATGTGTGTGTCCGGGACACAGCTGCAGCAGATCTTTTAAACTCCCTGTAGAACTTCCATTTGACTTTCCTGTGAGATTTCTCCTTAGCTAACCTTTAAATTGTTCAATTACTGAGTAAAAAAAAGTGGATGTTCTGAATATTTATGCTCTCCACCAAGGAGGTTATAGTTTGTCAGTTCATCCAGCTTTTGATGGTTGTCATCACGCCTGAAACACCTTTTAAAGAATAACCTTACTGAAATTTTGGTCACAGACTAAAGACAAAGCAATTAGATTTCTGTTTGGATCCAAATTCAGCTTTAGATTTTCTTTTTTATTTTCTTTTTTAAATTCTTCAGACACTCCTTCACTGACTCCAGCGTAAAATCAGCAAGAGGAGGCAGTCAAGGTCAAAACATGATCCTAATCATGATAACTAAATCTGTGAAATGTGACGCTGGTTGAATCAAAGTGCAATCAGATCATCCGCATGTTGCTGTGTGACCCAATCGTCTTCATACTTAATTGTCTGGTTTTCTTTCCCACTTCATTAAACTCTAAACATACACATCAGTGTCCAGTTTATTAGGTTCCGCTGTGCAGTTTCATGCAATCCAAATAAAACTGCTCTGTTACTTTTACTCTGCCTGCAATGTTCAGTTTTTTTGGCACTCTCATAGAGGTATTAATTCCTTTGTGCAAGTAAATATGAAGGAGAATTTATTAGTCTAACATTCCAAGTACAACTACACATTTAACTATGACCTTAATAACAAACACATATTATTAAATGTACATATTTGTGACAGTGTCACCAAAAACTTCAGAGGTTAATAAAGCTGTCACTGTTTTATTAGACTGCGCTCGATTATAAAGCTTCATCTGTTGGGTGTTTCTGCGTTCAGTGAGGAATTCACTTCATTTCCTTCATAATCATCATCAACACCAACAACAACAAAATCTTTGACATCCTTATATGCCACTCTGAGCGACTTCAACAGTCTTATTTCATTTGTTTCCATATAAATTAATGAATCACATAACTGTTGGTAATTAGTTATTACCTGGCAATGCATGACTTGATAGCTCTTGACACAGAGGAAACATCATGCAGTTCGCTCATGCAAGTTTTTTGCCCTTAACAAGAACTGTTCCAAAAAGCTGCCACACCTTTCAAGTGTAAAAGGATAAAAAAACATGGAGGACTGTGATGTACATCAGTTGTTTTGTTGTTCGCAGGATCACAGATTCCTCCATGTCATATCAAATTTATTTATTTGGCGCCAAATCATAGTTAGAGCAAGGCATTTTTCCATACAGAGCAGGTCTAAACCAAACCCTTTATAGAGTCATTTAAAGAGACCCAATAAATCTTTCCATGAGCAAGCACTTGGTGGCAGCAGCAGGAACAGCTTCCTTTAAGAGGCAGAAACCTCAAGCAGAACCAGGAATCAGTGCGGACAGGAATCTGACTCGACCGGTTGGGCTGAGAGAGAAAGAGAGGAAGAGGGGGGGAGAACGAGAGGAGAAATGGGGGAGAAGGAAAGAGAGAGAATGAGAGCAGGAGGAGAGAAAATGCAATAAAAATATAACCAAAAACATCCAGATGTATGCAGACGGATGGGGTGATTAATGTCTGGTACCACGTACGTTGTTGCAGCCCTGCAAAATGTTTTTCCTCTTTTCAAAATATACTGGAAAGAAATGTTTGCTAGTTCAGGCATCAAATGTATTCATAGTGGAGCGCGCTTCCTGATCCTCCTCACATTGATGAATTTTCTTTCCCCGATTGTCGGCCCACTCTGCCCTCTCAAGTTCAAGCCGGAGAGATGCCTCCGGTGCTCTCGGTGACATGAGTTTAAGAAAAATAGCAGTGGCTAAAAGGCTTGGGAAGGTGTTCTGCATGGGTATCCAAGTGTGTTTGTTTGAGGGGGTACACTTGACCTCCTCCCTCTCAAGGAGCAATGGAGGAGACAGTGGAGAGCTTCTCAAGGCTGTCAGTCAAACTTTTTCCTCTCGTGCTACTGCTGCTGCTGCCACACACCTCACAGCTCCATGCCTATAAAACAGTTAATAAACTGTTTTACACCTGTGTTTCCATGCATTGCTGAGTTACTGCCTTTTTTTTTTTTTTTTTGTGCATAAACCTTTTTACCGTCATCTTTTTGTCTAAAAGGAGCCTGTTGTGTGTTTTCAGTGGCTGCTGTGAAGTGGTGTGAGATGTGTCACATCAAAAAATCGTCAACACAAATGAGAGTTGGGTTGTTGCAGTATATTGGTGTTGACATTAACTGTGATATAACATATAAAAATGGAATGCTTAGATCATGTTAATAATACACATGCTATAACATGAAGGCCAATTCTTTTGTTTATAACTTCATCTTGTTGCCTTTTCACTCTCCATTAATTATTATTTACAGTAACAGGCTCTCTCCGCACCTTCCTACAATTGTATCTGAGTTCAATTCATTTGCCAAAAGAAGAGCTATAACCCATAATAAAGTTAAAGATGACTATGATCACAAAGATACTGTTGTTGCCACTGAAGGGCTGCGTGATGCCCTTGACCTTTGACCTTTCTATGCTTTTGCTCGTTCGTTCAAAGATGATGTTGATGTCCAGAGTTCTTAAAAGATCTCAGCAAAGTGATATGCACAAAAAAAGGACTGAACCATGCTAATTTTGAATGTAAGAACTGACAGAATAATGTATATTTTTCTTCCTGAGACAATGAACGACTGCTTATTTCTTTTGGATTGATAGATGTTCTTCTGTATTTACTGGCAGAGGGAAGTCTGTGAAATCTGCGGCACAAATAATTGTTTTTCACTTCAATTCTATTATTTTCATTGTCAACCTTATTATTATTTTGACTAAAAACCTGAACAAAAGTTCAGATAAATCCAAGGTCACGCACCATCAAACATCACACACATGCCCTCTGCAAAGACAGCGAACAAACCAACCACCAATCTGCCAACATCTTAGAACTTTGAAATACACATCAAACTTGTCTTTGTTTTCACCATCTCTCATCATTCTCAAGATGATGGGGCTGATTGTGATTTGTATTTTCAAAGCTGGGGTGGGAAAGTGTGTAGGTGTTCAGGGGTGGGGGGACCGGGGGGGTGTAGGTGTTTGCAGCAGAAAAAGACAATACAATTAAATGATTAATGCACAGCGGGGCCACTGACAATTAAAACTATTATAGAAATTAAAATGGCATTATGTCACAGTGGAAAGCTGATGATACCCGTGCCATCTTTTTTAAAAGCAATTTTCATAATTCCAATAATTGAAATTACGGCATATTCATTCATTTACTGGGTGAGGAGGGCTAAGAGCGGCTACTAATGAAATGCAATCATTAGCATCCAAACAAAGTAATTGGGTAGTCTTTTATCCTTGGAGATAGGTGATAAGGCACAACCACCCCCGTCATCCCCTCCCTCCATCAAAATGCAAAAGCAAGTAATTAAAGCACAGACAAAGATGAGACCAGCGCTGCTGCTGTGCTGCACACCTCTGAAAACAGCACTGATTGCCTTGATTAGAGACCTTACTGTACCCTCTGATTTTGTTTATGGATACTCTGACATTCTTGCGGAACAGATGGAGTTGGGGAGGAAGGTGGGGGGATGGACACATTTGTTTGGTTTTAAAAAAAAATCTGGAAAAATGGGAAACTCTGAAATTTCTGTAAATACACCTACTCTGCAGCGGTACCTAAGGGGCCCCCTTTCTGCCTGTGATGGAGCTTGAAATCGCAACTAAATCCACATTCAGCTCAGTTAGATACTAGCTCCTTGTACATACTTAAGTTAATGGAAAATAGTGCTGCTGTGTGTGACAATTACCAACCTGCTCCGGAGGACAGAGCAGCAAGAAAAGGGAGGATGGGTGGAGGTGGAGAGGTGAGCTGGAGAAGAAGGGAGAGGTTGAAGTGAGAGGAAGATGGGTACATGAAGAGTCTTGAGAAAAAGAGCTCCTTCTCACTCATCTCTCTAGTGGGGACACCATTCTCTCTCCCTTTTCTTGGCTACCTCCTCTGTGGTTATTTGGGGGCGCATCTTCCCACTATGTCAGCCCCCACCACCCCATCCCTCCCTCCTCAAGACTGCCATCCTTGGAGAGCGTCATTAGGCCCTCCTGGAGGGGAGTCAAGAATATAATGCAAGAGGGGCCACCTTCCAGAAAAGAGCCCAATGGAACCTTTTCTACTTGTGTCGTCCCCGCATTAACACCCTCCTCTGCTTCAAACTTTAATCTCACCTCATCCCCTGCTCCCATGTTCATCTTTAGTCCCAAGGTACCACGTGTATCTACCCCCACCATGAAGGCCCTGGGAGAGAGTCCATTTCTTGCTGCTGGGGCAGTGAGTTGACATGGCCACCTCCTTTGGCCCCCCTGGCCCCCCTGGCCCCCCTGGCCCCATACCTCCACCTCCTCTTAGATGGACTGATGAGAGGATAACAAAAGGACCTGGAGGGAAAGAAACTCTTCTTACAGCCTTAGCCCTGAAGCCCACCATTCCATTTGGCAGCCTGTGAAAGTAAGGCTTTTCATCTCAACAGATCAACACATTTCTCTCCTGCAGGCACCTACACCATTTCTCTCTCCCATTTTCTCCCTCTGTCCTCTTTCTATACACTGCTCGCTTTCTTACTCCTTGCCAAATGGGAAAACTGTCCTTGGTTGGATTCTGTTTTTCAAAGGAATCAATTCTCCTTTGTACACACTTGATCTGACCCTGTGACAGGCATTAAGTGTGTCTTCTGCCTGATACAGAGCGCTCGTGTTCTGTGTGCTGATGGACACAGCCCATTATCACATACAAGTGCGAGCACACTCACTTGCACACACACATGAATGCACTTGCTCGCATGTCCATGCATGCACCCACCCCTCCCCCTCCAGATACGCATCTGCACATGAGCATGGACTCATGGACATCCTGCAAATAGGCGCGCAGGCCACTCAAACATATACAGCAGGCATTCGAACAACCACGCACACACGCCCAGTTTATATGACCTGTGAGCTGGTGTGCAGCAAATAATGGTGAGGGCTGTTTGTTATTAATGTTTAGGACCATCAGATATGTGCCGCCGAGAAAAAACTAATGGCTTTGACAAAAGGAGTGAAAGCTTTGAAGAGGTCACAAGAGAGAAACGTTCAAATGTGATGATACCTGATTCAAGACGAGAGGTGAGAGAGTGGTGATTAGACATTAAACTCAAGACACACACCAGCTCAAATCTACAATGTCTGGGTCTTTTGAGGGCAGCAACCAGAGCTGAAGGTAAACAGACTGCATTTCCAATTCAGACTAAAGTCATTACATTAGACTGGGTTTAACAAAATAATAATAATGTATGTAATGTTTTTTTTTTTTGTTTATAATTCTTGAAACTCTAATAAGTTTAATTCAAGCACGACTGACCTGTGATTGTGCTCCAAGTTCAAAAGGGAGGGGTAAAAGACCTCTGCTGTAGAATATCACAGCAGCACCAAACTGGTGACAGTGAATGTATTTAGTGATGCTTTCGTGGAGCGACACAAGGTTAAGCTCTTGGAATTCAAACAAACTATATAGTGTAATCAGAAAAATTATAAAAACTGAGTGGAACAAAATGGGGGTCCAAAATTACAGTGCTGTTAAGATTAAATTGAAGACTCACATTGATTTGTTTTGAGAACATCCTCTGTCTCTCTTTATGTGCAATCGCACCACAGATTTTGGGTTTTGTTGTGTGAGTGGCTGTCATCGCAAACTATGTGGGACGAATGAGCAACTTCTATGAAAAGAAATGACAATATCAAAAGCATCCAATTTATAATAACTGCTTTGAGTTTGAATATCAACACGGTGGTAAATTTGTTGAAGAACACACAGTGACTTGTTCATGACTGGACTCTGTTAAATTGGCTGTTTAATAAGTTTAAACTTACTTTTGTTTACCTGCTAGTTGATCCTGACACTGGGTTTCTCATTTGGCAGCAGACTTTTGATTTTTTTCTTTTCTTTTCTTTTTTTTTTTTTTTCTTTATCCAGAAGCTGAATAGCAAAATAATGATTCCTCTGGGTCATCTCTACCTATTTTTGGCCTCAACAAATTTCTAAAGGGAAATGTGTGGCTCTTGGCTGCAAGTAGGGAGTTCATTGCGTCTACCATGGGTTTTAAAGCTTCAGTGCTAAAAAAAAGGTCCTTGCCAGTTCAGAAAATGACTATGATTGAATCAAAGTAAAGTTACAGGTGGAGAGATTAACAATGACCTGAAACGCACTATAAAGCTCAGGAAACCTGACAGGAGCTGCAGATTCAGGTGATAATACTCAACAGGGACATCTCTCCTTTCATATTTTTTTTCACATTGCCATGGAAACAATGTTAATAAACAGATATTACAGCAATTGTAAGACTTGCAGCAGTTCTGCCAGTTATATTTGTTGTGCATCGTTTTTGTTTAATGCAGCTGTTTTCTTACATATTAGATTAGGCTGCCTCTGAATGCATTTCAATCACACCCAAATAGGATAAAATGAAGTGGGACATCCCTCTTCACTCTTCTCTGTTAATTTTTAAATGTTTAAATGCCAATCTGACAACACTTAGAAGAGAAGTCCCTCTGCTCAGGACATGATGGATCTCCTTTGGGGGGTTTATCCTTATTTTATTTTATTGGAACTTGTTATTTATTGGTCGCATTTATAATAATATATATTTATCAATAATACTCCTTTAGTTTGAATTTGGCAATGTAGAGAAAATATTTAGAGCAAAGCTTTTTGCATTATGTCACAAGACATTTGCTTATACTGTAGGTTGTCTAGTAAAGTCAATCATCCTACAGCCTGTTGATTTTTTAACAGGCTGTGTTGAGGGTATCTCGCTTGGTAACTCCCTAGGCTTATACGGCTATAAAGCTTTATTTGAACATACAATGTATCAGTAATACGGCATTATAATTATCGTGTGATGGATCACGGTCAAGCACAGAGCACGTCTGGAGTAGTTTGAGACATAGCATGCTGACTATCATTTAAAACCAAAGTTTGTTGTTGTCTAAACCTTCAGTAACCACAGACAGCAGTCTGAGTGTGAGTCCTGCAATTTGAACACCTGCTTCTTTCAGTCAAAGAAACTGCTGTGCTGAATATAATTCAGGCGGCAATTGTGTTTGGCACCACATCGTAATTGGGAAAACTGTTAAGTACAATACAAACGTAACTTCTATGACACAGTGTTAACCCGTGTGGATGGAAGATTTTAGAATGAAGAGATGAAACTTTCAAACTACTGACTTGTTCCCACTTCGGGGTGACTTGCTCAGGTGCTGCCTGGAGGCCTGGTGTCCTGAAGCGAGGAGACCAAAGTCAGAGCAGCAGGTTAGCAGGACTGCAGTCAGCCGGTGCTCGGAAAGTATAAGCTATGAAACAAGCAAGACAAGGCAGATTGCAACCTTCATGTTAAAGCAACTCTGTTTTAGTTGTCTGTCAAAGTAAATGCAAAGGTACATGGATGTGTGGATACAAATCAAAATCATTCTGCCATGAAACTGCCACAAGTTTGAATTTGTAGGATTACAATTAACTCACAGCAACAGGAGGCCAAGCCACTGTCTGCTTGATTTCAGTTCTCAGAAAGCAACACAGATCTCCACCACTCGTTCTTCTTTCTCAATGCTCTTTAATTGTCTGTGATTTCTCTCTTGTTGGTGTGTCTCACAGCTGATACAAAAACCCACTGAGTCTGAAAAGGCAAAAAATGAGAAAAGAGGCCGGGCAAAAAGAGAAAGGGAAGACAGAAGAATGCGTTTGATTAGCGCAAGTTTGCTGTTCATGGCAGACCGTCTGGGAGCAGTGGAGCTATTGTGTTCCTCCTGCATGTGTGAATATCACAGCGAACAGAGAGGCTAAAAAAAGACACACATGGAAAACATGCACACTGATATTTCTTAATCAAATATGGCAATCACAAGGCCAACCAACAGCATACCATTTGCAATCCCTTTTAATTCATAATCAAATGCTGAGAAAATGAGGGAGAAATTGAGAAAGTCTGAGAGGAGGAGGGGGAGCGAGGGAAATGAGTGAGAAAGAAAGAGAGCGAGAGAGATGCAGGTCATTACATTTCTTTTTGCTGGCCCCGATGAGAGCAATGGAGAATTAATCAGAGGCCATTAGGCTGTATTTACTTACCACTGCAGGGGCTCAGATCTGTCGCTCCCTTTTTCTCTGGGTACAAACTCTGATATGATCCTACTCTGCCCCGACCCTATAAGAGAAGATGGAGCAGGGCTAAGAATAAGGGTATAACGAGAATGATCCCACGTATAAGTGTGTGTGCATGTGTGAGAGTGTGCACGTGAGCTTGTGTCTGTATTCCTGCACATTATCTTGCCTCAGGTGGGTGTTGTGTGCACCGAGGACCCGATTGCTGCAGAGAGGAGGGGAGCTGGAGAGATGCACTTAAATCAGAGTGTGTAATCCCCTGTGGGGTCAGCCTGCGGCCTCTGATGTTGACTTACAACTCAGGCCATCACACATCTCCCCCCGCCCCTCGTCTCCGTCCTAATGCACCGCTGCCATTAGTCAGCCGTGTCCTGCTGCTGACAAAATCTCTGTAATGACGGGCCTGGGTCTCCAAAAGCATCTTGGTGCTAAGTTAATGCCATTTTAAGAAAACGGAGATAAAAACCTAACCTAAAAGCCTGCGCTTTAAAAGTTGTAACTTTGTAATGGCTCATAATGGTTAGTAAGTGTGTTATTGATGCTTCTACGATGAGTCTCCAACCAGCAATAACGCTTTTAAATAATCTGTGTTGGTGCGTTGGAGGCTACTGAGAACCGAACTATTCTGTTTCAGGTAAATATGCATGCAGAAGTTTAGTTAAGTACATAAGAATGGACATCAAAATGCACTCAAGGTACCAACTAAGATCCAGGCGACACAAACTGTGCATCAGGGGCTCACTTCTCCAAAACAGTTTGTCTTCATAACGATAATAATTATTTTAGAGAAGGATAGTTACATCATATTTTATTTACTCACTGATAACATTTGAAACTGTATGAACCACAAAATGATCGTTTGTTCACATGTTCATTTTTGTTCATTTTAATCTGAAACTATTTCCTTCTGCGGCCGAGCTCCTCCTCACTGTTTCCTCTCAGGAAAGTCAACATCATATTGACGCACCTTTACTGGTGAATCAGGGTGAATGTTTGCGTCTGAAACCAGAGACTGTAGTTTTCACCTTGTCTCCCACTGGTGGCCATCCCCATTTCATTTACTGAAAATGTTTTCCTAACCTTAACTAAATCAATTTAGCTGTCCAAACTAGAGAAATAAAGGTGGCAGATCAGAAACCTCGAAGACTATTTTTTAAAAATGTCGACAGGGAGCGTTTGGAAAACCGATGAAAAACTATTTTTCAGGATGTATTGGCTCATCTAAAACTTCATACATGATATATTAGTGTGACAGAAGAATTTCTTATTAACGTTTATCGTTGTTTTCAGGAGAGTTATGAATCAAATCTCCAATAAAAGAAGAAGTTTCTTTTTAGCAAGAGGAAGATAAACACGACTTCCCGACAAACACAAAGTTGTTCTCTAATGTCTATTAATATCTCATTCATGCGCTATAAAGAATTAATATATAACGTATTAACCATCAGTTACAACTGATAAAGCTTTTATAAAGTCTGATCTCTTTGTGACAGACTTTTTTTCTGCTTGCAGAAAAAAAAAAAAAAAAGCATTTGCACAGGGTTTTCTAGTTATTTTTACCACGTGACCTCCTGAGATGGCAGCTCCAGGGTCAGGTTTCAGTGACCACTGCGCTGGATTCTCGGAGGGACATGGCACTTCAAAGCCCCCGGCTCTGGCTGGCCACGCCATTACAGCACAAACCTCTTTAAACAACTGATAGTGAGACAAAGGCATACTTTCTGTGGGCGATATGAGCAAACAGTTAATGACGTTTACTTAAGATTGCCGAGACTCACCACCAAAGGAGTCTGTTCTGGATAGAGAAAGAGCCAGCAGAAAAGCGAAATAAGGAAAAGAACAAAAGGAAGGCAATTCAACACTTTACTCATTTAGTCGACATTGTTGTTTGTCTGTTTGTTGGGTGTGCCACAGGAGTGGAGGAATGCTGCGCTTAGGAGTGAATAATTCGCCTGGGCCGTGAATGACACATACAGGTACAACTCTACCTGAACACAAAGGCAAGAGAGGGAAGCATTTCCTGAATAAAAGATAATTAAAATGAAAAATTCTCAAATAATATCACTCATCAGGATATTCAATAAGTCGATTTGAAAATTAAGAACCCTTCTTCATGTAGCTCATGTTGAGTGGATCCTGATGGTTTGGTTGTGCTGAATGATATGAACAAATTCAGGACAAAGAGTAGCTGGTAACGTATGATTAAAAGAAAAAGGAAAAGCCCATAACAAAAACATACTTTCCTACCCACAAGAGGTCTTCTGGTTGAAGAAATATCCAGCTGTTTTCCTGAAGTAAAAGCTGAGAGACATTGGTTAAATACTCAGTTAGTCATTAGAAATCCACTTATCTCGTTGTATTGTTCCCGTTTTAAAAGTGGAAAAAATAGCCATCAGATAAACATAAAAGAGCAGCAGATTTCCCTTTAAAGGTAGGGGAGCAGAGAAATAAAGTAGAACCGAAGAACCTTGAAACTGGACTTCAACCTGTATTGATACACGACACTCACAGAGCCCATTACAGCGCGTGCTGATTTGGGAAACTTGTTAGCTGCATATTTGCTTACTTTAAGATCTGACATATATGGAGCTACATTAGCATTCTTATGAATGCATCTTTTTGACCAGTAAGTGAACATACTAGTCCAATATTCACTTTCTTTAAGCTCCATTTTGGTCTCTACCAACTCCTGGGGGAAATATCTGGCTCAAGCTGCTTAACGCTCCAATCGTTCGCCAGCTAAATGCTAACTGTGGGCTGCAAAAGCAAAAGCTGGGGCTAAATGTGAATAAAATGCTCAGTGGTGCTGCAGTAAACTGCAGTTAGAGGCATTGGAGTAGAAAAGTATCAGACACAGCAGCTTGAAGTTTCTGAGATAACCATTTT
Organism: Remorina albescens; assembly: GCA_034769265.1. Lineage (NCBI taxonomy): Eukaryota > Metazoa > Chordata > Actinopteri > Carangiformes > Echeneidae > Remorina > Remorina albescens. The sequence goes on from CM068488.1 coordinate 4,980,639, forward strand.
TGACATTTCTGCCTCCAAACCTCAAACCCAAGAACATTTTCTCTTTCTAGAAAACATTCTTGGTAACTTTTCTGAGAACCCACAAGTTTCAATGATAATTTTTTCAAGATTTTACAACTATATTTTGATAACCTCTGCTGTATTGGACCAGACTCTATCATAACTTCAGCACATCAAATAGAAAACATTTGGGATATAAGATACAGTTATGCCGAAATGTTTAATCTTCATTCATATACAAAATAAATGTAGTTTCAACTCACTCCTCACTTCAGCCACATATGCTCAGACATTATGTATATCTAATGGGTGTGGTTGTGTAAGTGAACTGCTACTCCCACACCTTAAAAAGATAAAGTTTATCCCCCAACCCCCAAACAAACAGAGAGCCAGACTGCTGTCTCCGCCACACTGAAAGGACTGCAGCCGTACTGTAAAAGGCACCCCAACAACTGCAGCTGATTCCTCTCACAACGTGTAATTTTCTCATTTAGCTCACAAGCGCTCAACCCGACACCAATTAGCACGGGGCCCTGACCCCAGACGTCTGCACCAGGAGACATGGCGGAGAGAAGCGCTGCCACGTGGCGTACCTCAATCAGCCGCTTGCACTCTTTTTTCTATTTTGCAGCCATCAAATCATCACCATATACATAATTCATACACCTCAGATTTGGAGGTTTATTATAACCCCTCTCTAACTCTGAGAGTATGATTATATGGCAGCTTCAACTTTATAAAAATAGGAGCATGGGCTGTCTTCTTTTCCCATATCTACATATCATCTTTCAAGGGCCCTTGTTATCCTCAGTCTCAGCGACTCTTCTTACATCTTGTGGTATTAAAAGTCAGGCATGCACATCATTCCAATCATTGATCAATAGCTTATGATTTAAAAAAATATACGTTTAATTTAGTGACAGTAAGTGTGAAAGCCTGTGCAACACTTTTATACCTTTCTAATTTTGCCTCGCCACGTCATGCAATACCGACTCTCACCATAGGGAGGTGGGGTCATACCGACGTGTCAGTGCTGTCACCCATGCCCTCTGAATATGAGAGAGACATGAATGTCAATGAGGAGGGCGTAATGAGCTTTGGAGTAATCTAAATGTAATGGTAAGATAAGATGAAACTTTGATGACTGTGGGGAAATTGGAGCCTGAATCAGTGTCTTCTTATTCAGGTATATGATTGAGAAGAGAGAATTAGGAAAGGATAACAGTAGCATGTGAAATTAACTTCTTGTTATTCCGCAGAGTGCGGTTTTCTTGCTGTTAACCTATGAACTACAGATTCTTCTGGCTGTAACACAGATGTGAGTGCACACCACAAGCTACAATTAGATCAACTTTGGCTGTTTTTTCATTAACCTCTTGAACTCATTTTGTTGTGGAAATTCACATTTAGTGGCCTCACATTATACCTGATTAGTTTCCTGTCACAGTCATTTTGATCGAATTTGATGATGTTTGTGCACTTGTGTCTATGGACTTGTAATGTATGCATGTTTACATATGGATATGTATGCATCTGCATGCATGCTCTACGAGGGGCCATTTGTGTATGTGTGTGTGTGCGCATGTGTAAGTGTGCAACATGCACATGTCTCTCCTCCTTGACGTCGTCTGTGCACCCCACCAGGCAGCTCTTGGCCCCCTCCTTTCATTGCTAAGAAACCATCCATTCTGTGTGAGTAATCAGAGCTGTGCCTCCAGGAGCCCAGCCAAGCCTCTCATCCTTGGGCTGCTCAAGAGCTGCTTTAATTAACCATCATACCACAGATGGGATCGATTTTTCCCCCCCACCCCCTCTTTCTCGCTCTTTCTCTATGCCTCCCTCTCTCCCTTCTATCTCTGCTGCTTCTTTCCTGCACCCTTCTCTCCTATACACAAGCCCCATAATTGCACTGGAACAGTGCCAGCCGCCAGTCGGGCCCCAGACTGCAGGCCTCTCCTCTCCCTCTGTTCTCCTCCTCAGCCCCTGGCCTCACCTGCTCAATACCTTATTAGTGTCAGGATCTGTAGAGAGCTATTGCGGATTAACTAAAGAGATGTGAGATTGATTTCTGCCCCTGCAGATAAAATTGAAGTTTTCTTCTTGTGTGTGTGCGGGTGGTATGTGTGTGTGTCAGTGAGGGACAGAGACTGAGAAAGAACGAGAAAAGTAGAAAAGACGTCGCAGAAAAAGAGAACTCTCTTCATTCTCGACCTCACAGGAACATACTGTATGCATGCGCACATGCATGTTGTTTGTGTTTGTGCGTTACTATTCTCTAGTATGTTGGAGGGTTTTTGAAATGAGGGTTTGCTAATTTGCTATTGGAAGACCCACTTGAGCCTCTGCCTCTCTCACAACAAATTAATACCCCCTCTTGCCTCACCTTCATTGGTTTTCATGTGGCGCTATGAAGGCACTACACAGACCCATATCCCTCTGTGTTACACTGTATTCTGGAGAGCTCCTCCACCAATTCACATGCACGGCCGCCCACCTCCCGCACCAATCTGAAAGTCTGATCTCAGAGTCTAATCTGCTGCTGCAACAGTCACAAGAAATGACCTGCTCCGGGAAATATGTGCACGGAAATAGTGCCCTATTGATTATTCATGGCGCAGGGACGGCTATATGTGTGTCAATGAGGTCTCAGAGGCGGCCAGTTGGGCAAGAGATTAACATCTATTTCAGAGATAGGTGAATTTGCCGTGGAGGAGAAGTGGAGGGGCTGGGGGAGGGTGGTGGGCGGATTGTGTTTGGGGAGTTGCAAGAGGTTGGGGCTGGAGCGAGGTGGAGGGTCGTCTCCTCAGGATTGTGCTGTAATCACAGGCCTCCATCTTCATGGCACATCTCAAGAGTGGTGTCAGCTGGGCTCTCTTCTGTTTGCTGATAGCAGGGGGTCAGGCCTCTCTCACAAAGTGGTGCGTTTGATCCCCAGGTATGGGACACGGAGGGAAAGAAGTGACACTGCTGAATACTAACAGGGTGAGCTACAAGGCTGCTCATCTTTCATCTGGTGTGGGTGTGTGTGCATTTGACATCCTGATGGTATTTGTATATTGTAGGCAAACAGTTATCTTAGTGCTTAGTGGGTTTAAAAGCTTGAAAAATGTGTGATTGATTTATTTGTCTCAAGGCTCAAAAAACAGAAGAGACTGAAATGATTGATTCCATTAAAAAAGCAACAGCTTTAATAACTATATTAACATTGATACTAATACTAATTCTAACAAGCATGCAGCAGATTAAACAGAGGCTGTGCGGAACAAATGCCCCCTGTTCTTGTTGTTATGTGATGGCAGGTGCATTGCTTTTGTGTGTTACAGCTGCTGATTTGTATTGTGGTGTTTGTGCGTTTGTATAACAGCCGCGGCGGTGGCGGTTGTGTAGCAGTTCACAGGTCCCAGAGCCCAGCTGCCAGAGTGAGGCAGAAGAGTCAGACATCATTGTGGTGTGATTTCCTCCTCTCCTTGCAGATGGAGTGTTTTTGTCAGAGCGAGGGCCACTGTGATTGCCTCTTCGCCACCGGTGTCAGCCCAGGATAATACCGCAGCCGTCCCCCCAGGAACAAAACAGGATCAGCGCAATCCATTTTCTTTTTCTCTGCCAAAATGGAATAATTTCAAAGAGACAATCCCTGGTAGTCTCCAAAGCCCAGGAAAAATCAAAAGACACCCATTATGGCAAAAATCGTGAAAGAGGTGTCGCACCTTTCCCCTTAGCTTCACCAAATACTACACCCAGCTCTAACTAACAAGCACAGCCACAGATAGACAATGAGAGTGGACTGAAGGGCAGAGATAGCAATCTCACAAAACAGAACACTAAAGCCACACATGAAAGATGCATGCACACAGACTACAGATGAAGAAGCTGTGAGTGCAGAGTGCCCCCCCTCACCTCCCTCCCCTCTTCTCATATTAGCCACCACACTCAGATCTTTACATTCAAAATATGGTGGTTTTATCTACAAGTCCATACATCTGCAGCAATCTGAGCTCTATGGCAACCTGCCCTTTACAATCCTAATGACACTTCAGCAAAGTGTGGTGGCTGAGAGAGGGCGGGAGCTGGGAGGCTTTCCCTCAGAAAGCGCTGAGAGCATCTTATTGGGAAAAGGGGCTCAGAGTGCTGTCATGATGCCTGACTCCATATTCTTGGGTCATAGATATTCAAGAACTTCAGCTCCATTTTACATTCCCTCTTCCTGTTGCCACAACACATCAGCTGGGACACGGCGTTGTTCTATAGTCAGCCACCTGAAAACGAATATCTGTGTGGAGATATTGTTGTGAGTGGGGCTTGAGCTTGATGGTTTGGTGTGTAAAAAAAAAAAAAAAAGATGGGGACGGGCAGGAAGACTCTTCTAAAAGTGCTTGCTACTGCACATTAAAGTGCTACGGAGATGATCAAAGATTCACTTACAGCTTTTATTTTGTACCTTCCCGAGAAATAACTCTTCACATATCTCTCAAGAACTGGTCATGAGACATCACATGATATTTGAAATTCTGCTATGCACAGGTCCTTGAAGGACAATATCAGAGTAGTAGTCTATTATTGTACAATGTGAATGAATGAAGAGTGATTGAGTGCAGTACTCCATGCCACCTATATAAAGCAGAAGTATTGCAATGTGAGGGCCAGAAAGAGAGAGAGAGAGAGAGTGTATGAGAGAGCTCTAGAGGCCTAAATGAGGTGAAGGGAAGTGGAAGTGTCCAGTAGGGGGTCTGCTGCTGTGGGAAAAGAGAGGGAGAGGGGGAAGGTTGGCGGGGAGGAGGGCTTGCTCTGTGCAGCGCCTGGGCCAACGCATGAGGGTTTGGGGCTAAGTGTCTCATCAGCATCCAGCTCAGGTGCTGCCACAGCCCACGCACTAACTATGCCCTGACTTGATTGTAATTGCCTGAATTCAACTCCCGCTGCTCCCTCCTGGCAATATCACAGGCACATTTAACTCCAGTGAGCCTGGGGACTGTGCAGCAGGGCCACAGAGAGCAGCTGACTGCCTCTCACCGAAGCCTGTGGGCTGCAGGGGGATTCTCTCTTATGCTGTCTGCTTTGTGGGGGAGGGTCACAGGTGCACGCACCGCCCTCCTCTGGATGTTTGTGAACATGAAATCATCAGATGTACTCCGACAGTGATGGCATGAGCATGACAGAGGTATTTGCTATTTTAATCCCACTTGATGGGGAATGACTATTTGCCCCCCTTCGCTGTCCTGGGGCTATCTGCGACCAAAAAGCCCTACAGCAGCTGAAATTTCTACAGTTTCAACCTCACGCATAAAGTTATTCATCCATAAGGGAAATTACTTTTTTATTTTCGCCTGTGGGTTTTTAGAGCTATGTAAACCATAAATGCTTTAAAATCTTCACACATTCCAATCAACCAAATAAAACACCCACTTTAGTCTGTTTATCACTGCGAATTCAAAACCAGAGTATGCATTTGATTTCTTCATTTTCACCTACAGTACTTTTTATTTTACACACAATTGTGAAAATCATTATCACGCTGCAGTCATGCTAATGTTTTGGCTGCTGGAAATTGCTTAGATCTGCTTTGAAAAGCAGAATAAAAACTGGCCCTTCTAGTGCCAGAAATAATTGAATGAAAAACATGAGACCACCATCAACAACTTTACATTAAGTACATTTGGGCTTTCTCCCGGCAATCCGTAAGAATTTATCCCCAAAACTGTAGTTATAGAACAGTCAAGCTGCCTACATTAGATTTCCTTTGTTTGTGACATTTGTGACTGACAAGGGCATGAATGAAGTACTTCCCTCTTATGCCGACAAAAGCCCTGATTCTAAAACAAGATGCAAAAATTACCAAGCAGTGATAAGATTTTCCAGCACAAACACGTAATCTATTTTTTTCCCAACTGGCCAGCTTTGGAAACTGCAGCAGGGTTAACTTAAAAAAGTTAGCCTGTGGCGCTCCTCATCCTGTGATAATAGGCCTGCCTGTAATGAAGAACAGGCTTGTTGCCAACAGGTGGTCTCTTTAAAAGCACTCAGGATGGTGAAAAAAAAAAAAAAAACTGCCATGGCAAAATGTGTCAGAATCTAATGTTCTGCAGAGTGAAAAGCCTGTTTTCTGTCTTTTGTTCCCAGCTAGAGATTCAGCCTTGTTCCTCATTGTTCGGGGCACAAACGAGCAACAGTCTTTTTTGACATGGAGCCACAGATGAATAAAGACTGGAGCTGACTAGTCACAGGAAAGAGCTTTCTTTTTGGAGGGCTTGGAGCCCATTAAGAGTTTGAGATATGAATGGATATGAATCCTCTCCTTCGACCCCACCAAAAAAGAAAAACAAAAAAAAACAAAAAAACAACTGGACCCATAGAAGACAAGGAACACCTCTGTGTCTTTTTAGCAAGGTTCCCAAGGACATTACGAGAAATCAGGCAGAGGCAAGACTGATTGACAGCCGGGAATTACATAGAGTCAATGAGGAAGTGGCTCTTTGTTAATTTGAAAGCCTACACTATGCCCTCCCAACCTTAGAGCACGAACCACTGACACTAATGTTGACATATTGACTTTGTATTATTGTCATAAGCTGCAGGAAAGAAGCCAGGTAATTACGGTGATTACAAACTTCATTATTTTGGCATAAACTTTACATTGTCGTTAAATTCATTTTAGGAAGCTACACACATAATGTTCTCGTGTAATAAAGCAGACAGGACAAAGATAATGAGATATTTAGTGAGCCACTTCATGCAGACGCTCGTCAGTGTGCTCAGCTCAATGGGCAGATGATGGGTGGATCCTGGCAAACGCGGCCCGCAAATGCAACCTTTTGTTCAACTCCATAATCCATTTGTTACACTCAGACCAATTTGTTCTCATTAACCCTCATAAGGGGACTGTGTCTGAGACAAAAGCTCACGTGGAACAATGAGAACACCCCCATCCCTACCCCCCACCCCATCCACAGTCACCACAGCTTCAAGTGCTCCCCTTCCCAGCACAGTGTGGCCTCTTGTTGCCCAGGAGGTTCCAGTCTGTGAGCAAGAGACAGACAGACCCCAAAAAGCAGGGTACACCTGAAAGAGGGATTGAAAAAAAAATCTCCCTCATTTCCTTGTTAAGAATGAAATATCTCCCCCCCCCCCCAAAAAAAACCCTCACAATGCAACGTCTTCTATTATATTCAAGTCACTCCATCAATCAACTCTGAAACAAATCCTGACATGATGTACAAAGAGCAACTGCAAAGAAAAGGAAAGGGAGTTACAGTAATTCTCAGAGACGTGAGAAACTTTCAGTTTGTCACACCTGTGATAGAATTAATTGAAAATACCATGTAATATTATTCGACTTTATTCTATGAGAGGGGTCACCACTGCAAAAGTACTTTCAACTTCCATCCAGTGGCGCGAATGTGAATGGTCTGTCTGTACTTTCATTTAATCAACCATGAACTGGTCAAGGTACCTGCATCGCAGCCTTTCTTTCATTAGCAATATTCAGTTTATAAGAGTTTCATGTTTAATAAAAAGGTGGATATGTTAGTGAGGAAGTTGTTACTTTCCTCTCAGACAGACATGCTATCCAAGTACATTTACCTTAGTACTGAACCTAAGTACAATTTTGAAGTATTTACACTTTCTGTCGTGTTCTTTTTTTTTTTTTTTTTTTCCAGTATTACTTATTCAACTCTAGATTTTATAGAGAAATACTGTGAATGTTACCCCACAAAACATATATGTTGGCTAAAGTTAGTAGTTTTTATCAGAGGAGCCACATACTGCCGCCTTCACAATATATATAAACTTGTATGTCATGGAGGTGTAAGACTCAACACTACAGTGACTCGGTATCAGAAAGTGTTGAGGCTCCTCAAGCAGACCAAAACTTGCTATCTTCAGGCGATCAAAAAGGGGAAACAGAGATGGAGCGAAACAAGAGGTAGTGATGGTGTGACTTTCCAACACTGGAGACAACTCTTGGCATGTAAACGAACGAAGTTTGACACTAAACTCGCAATGTTTCCTCTAAACTGATGAATAAACAGCTGGTAATGCTAATATTAGCTGTGCAGCACTGGTTAAAGAAAAAAAAAAGATGAATTGCTCCTTTAAAATCCACAAAACTCAATAATGGAATAAATACAACGAAACAAAACTATGGACGACAAGCATGATGTCAGCGGTCGCTTTAAAAACTGCTTCAGCTTTAAAATAACACTTATTAAAAACAAGGAATTGCAAAAAACAGAACAATAGAAAACTGACCACAGTTTTAAGAGTTTAATGTTGTACTCACTTATGGAGACTTTTTTTTGTGCGTTTTTAAAGATGATCTGATATTTCAATCACTCATTCATAAATGCTTCATTCTAGTTTCAAGCTAATGCAACACTCCTCCTAGTTCACCCATTACAGAGAAAAGAATGCAATTATTTTTTTCAGCTGCTAAAGCGACGCAAAACTCTTTTACAAACATGTCAGTGTCAAAAGCGGCGGCGTCCCATTTAATGCTGGTTTGTTTGGTCTCCAATATGTTTTCCAAACAGAGTTGCAGTAATCAGGTCATTTGTTATAATGACAACCATTAGGGGTGATCATTGTCACACAGCAGTCAGGCAGATAAATCAGGTGCTGGTTTTTTTTTCCTCAGTCGTCTCAGTCACACACCAACACAGACGTGAACACACACACACATATACGTTCACAGCATTAAAGACGAAAACCCACGAAGAATTAAATCTAAATCATTTACAGGTGTGGTTCAGATTTCCATATTATAGATTATCAATGAAGCTTCTCATTGGTTGTCAGAAAATTATTCAATCATTCAATTAATGATAATTTAAGGTAGAATTTAAATAAGCACACCAATTAGAGCTACTCCAATATAAAAATAATGATTTGATCTGGAATTGATTTACCAAGATATTTGAAGATATCGGTACTAGCTTTAAACATGTTCCTGTATTCACTTGCATTATAATTGATTATCAATAATGATAATCCTTAGTTGCACTATTTGTTAAGCATCAGTTTGTACTAATAAAGGCTGACTGCATTCACATTAGATATCAAATTTAACAGTTGATGTAGCAAAGTCACAATTAAATTACGGATCCAAGTTTTCACAGACGACAAAATACTTTTATTGACAATTTATCTTTCAGTTTACTACAGAACCATTTGGAGGAATCGCAAATATGACATTCAATCATAGCCATAAAATGAAGCTGATATGAAAAGTTTGGTCAGAAGGCTCCTGCTGAGTTGCTGATAACCCGAGAAAAATTGAGAGAAGTACTGTGCATTTACAAATGTATCGTGTTTGGAGAACTGATTTGTGTTTATTACAGCGGGCACTCTGTGCCATATGCCGGCTCAAATTCATTCACCCTCTTAAGCAGCGCAGCTTTCACTGCATTGATCTTCTCATCCAGCTCTGTCAGACTGCAGCCCTGAAGGACATAGTAAGAAAAATAAATATAAAAAAAATAGAACGATTAAACCTGCAAAACACTCACAAAGCTCAGTTAAAGGGAACAAAACAGCTACTAACTTGAGCCGTGGATGTCTTTGGTCTCTTGTGCAGGTGACTCTTCAAAAAAAAAAAAAAAGAAAGAAGTACACATTAGCCTTTTTCAATTAGTACAATTTCTAAACCAGCTTCAGCTTTAGGAAACATACTAAGGTACTTGTCTGTTTTCTTTTTTGCTTTGCCTCAAGGACTGAAAAAGAATTTACAAAACACAATCCGACCGAGCGATGTTTTGTCAAACCAAAACTTTAGGCCTGGAATTTCCCTCTACTCACATAATGAAATATAAAGAAGGGAATTTTTAAAATCAAAGAGCAGCAGACACTTGATAAAGATTATGAGAGGAATACAGCACACAGTCACTTAGTCTGACATTTACTTTTAATCGTTATTATTGGATATTTTGACAGTAATTAGAGATAGCAAGGATATAAAGAGACAGAGATAAGTGGGGATAACATAATCTTGGGCAGAGATGAACAGCGGCTCTGTGGTGTTTGTGTAGGCTGCTCTGAGAAATGTGTTTTTATGCCACAACTTCAACTCTTAAAGCTTGTGGGCTTGTTAAGTTTGTGATGCATAATTCTTCAAGTAGCCTGCTTTGCTGTTTAGTGCTAAAATGTTGTTCCTGAAATCGTTGGCCAACTGCGTGTAGCTCTTCAGCAAACACCAAACTACAGTATTTTCACATGTTGCGAAAGAAGAAAAGGGGAAAGGAAAAAAAAGAAGAAAAAAAAAAGAGTGGTACTCCGAATATAAAAGACCCCATCATTTTATTCAAAGACACTCAACATCTTTTGCACTGCTCACACAAACATGCAGTGAGTCAAAAGCAGATGGAAAGCAGCATACTCACAGAAGCAGCATGCTGTGCTGAGAAATACCAGTTTGAAGAGACATGCAGCATCTCAAGCACACTTACTCAGATAACTAAACACACGCTGGACAGACTCCTTCAAGATGGGAAATTAGAGTCTGTGCAACTCTGCTGAAGTCTGTCGGGTTGAATATGAAGTCCAATAATTTACTGCCATCTTCTGAGTCTAAAACGCATGGTGTTGTGAAAAGTTGCCCTTTTGAGTGAGCTGTCTGAGCTGACCGTAAGGTTCAAGTAAATGTAACCAAAGGTGCCACATTTTTGAGACAAATCAACTTAAGTGTAACTGAAGAAGGGAAAAGTGTTGAAGTACAGGGACATATTAGGGGAAACTTCTCGTGTCATTTTTAAATGAATTTTCGAACAGCACACCAATAGTCTTCCTGCCAATTCAGGCATCATATGCATTAAATGCAGCCACTGATAAAAGTAGCACGTTTAGAAAAGAGCCCAGAGCCCAAACAATGCTCCTCCTTTTTATATAAATATATATATTTCATTATTTATTTTTTCCCTGTTAGGAAATTGAGCCACAGTTGGTAAAAATTTTCCTCTGTTGCATATTTGCAGTGATGTCTCCAGCTTAGCATAGTTTCCTTATGTTACAAAACTCCCATTTTTCAGGAATTAAACCTCAAACCATCACCTGCCCCCATGATTCAGGAATCAAGAGTGACTGAGTGATGCCACCTGGCCAGCTCTAGAAAAGTTAGTTTTGATTCCACTGGGAAAAGATTGCGAGTGGTTTTCCATTCCAAGTCAACTATGTAAAAGTACTTCAACACAAAATGGAGGAATGTCTGATTGTCACATTTGGTGTTTCCCCAATTCTTCTGATAGAACTTGAAGAAGCTACTGGGGTTTGAATAATAGAATACAAAACTGTGAAACACTGCTGTCTTTGTGCATCAGTATTTTAACAACGGAGGAAAGTAACCACCCAATACGAGCAGAATACTGAAATGAAGTAGTGAGCTCAACAGGCCAGCACACTGTGGACTACTGAGAGTCCACAAAAGTGAGCAGGTAGGGGGTTTCTTTCTGGTGAAACTCCTCTTTGTCAGGTGAACTGGAGCACTTGTTGACTATTTCTTATCAGAGGTGGTTAATAAGAGCAGGGATGCAAGTGCACATTTGGAGAAATGGCCAAAACTGGCAAGAACATAAGAGGTGAAATTATATGGCAACTCCTGATAAGATATGTTGCTCAGGATAGTAACAGTATGATGTCAAGCTGACCCTGTGATATCTGCTAATTGAACCCAATTGTCCATGATAAAATTACAATAGCTGCAACTTAACAGGAAATACTAAGAAGTCAAAATAATGGTTCAAAAAGCAGAAATCCCTTATTATTATATTTTGTTTCTGTACTGTTGCAGAGATTAAATGTCAGTAATGAATGAAGAACATTTCTATGATTCCTGGAGTAAAATCTGTTCAGACTGTGTGGTAATGCCAAGCAATAAATCTCAAGGGTTTTTTGTCTACTTTTTAAAACCAGAGGACTCACTGTAGACTGGAAATACTCAGGTGAGAGTCCTTCCAACTCCAGGATTCGATCCTCCAGCTTCTTCAGTCTCTGGTAAACACTGTACGGGACAGGACCTGCTGAGGAGCAATATGTTTGTTGAACAGCCTGATTATTGATCATTTTGCATGGTAGATGATACAAACATAGGTTGCTGACTGTGATAATTGCATAAAAGCAGAGCCATGTTCATATTAATTCATGGGTTAGCATGTCACATTGTTTAAATCAGGTCAAAACTAACTGACTTCTTAATTTATTAACCCTCAGCTGGGGAATTGAAAAATGTTTCTTTCTAACTGGAAATGAACTCCTGTTTACATTGTTGCAATTAAACTGATTTTAGTATTTGCAAAAAGTTTGTGGCTTTGTGCTTCTCTCACCTGTTGGGAGTTTTAGATGAGTCTCGATGTTGTGAAGTCGTTCTTCTATGGCTGCATTTCCGCAGTGTCTCCCCATTGGGCCCCTCTGCTGTTCTCCCAGCTCTCCTTGGCCTCCCCCACCTCGTGTCTGGGGCCCATAAGTGTTTACCACCCGTGTAACTAGACAGTGGAAGATACTAACTGTGATGCAACGCTGACCAAACAACATATGTTTATTGTGCTTTTTTTTTTTTCCATTTCATTTCTGTCAACAGCCAGAAACAGGTTTTTGTTATAATGCATGTATGTACTGGAAAGTGATTAATTAAAGTGAAAATTATAATGAAACATTTTTATTTCTTAATCATTTGTTAAGCAAAGCAATTTTTTTGAGGAAAGAATTTTAAATATTATTAGTTTGACTTTTTTGAAATAATAGTATGCTTTCAAAAATGGTGGCTGCAGTTCTGAAAATAAAGCTGTTAAGAAATGTCACATTGACATTTGTGGCAAGTATTTATTTTCTTACCTTTCACATGACTTTTAAAACCTGGGTAAGGAGTAAACACTGCATCTGTTCTGGCACAGCTGTTTTCTAAGGGCAAGAAAATTACATTTAAACTGTCATTAGAATCTCCAAAAAATAAAATAAAATAAAAAAAACATATATAACAAATATTAGAAAAAAAAAATTATATCCTGCTCGAACGCTATTACCATTAGTGTGTCCTGATTTTTATAACTGGTGTCTCACACATGCTTTGAATTAAAAGAAGACCCACTTTCTGATGTTTTTCTCGACTAAGCTGGTTGTGTTTTGAGGCCGAGTGTGTTACCTACTTCAGCCCCACTCTTGGAGCAGTTCAGCCTGACCTCTCGCCTGTGGAAATCAGCTCTCTCCCAAACATTGGCAATCTGTGTGCAGGCTCCCTTTCCACCCTGCCCCCAACCTCTCTCCCATTCTCACCCTGATTGCAGTCGATCACGTTGCAAAACTCGCGCACATTGTTTTCATTGATCTCCATCTGCTTGCGTTCCATAAATGCAGATATTCTTCGCTCAATCTAGGGAGTTACAAGGGAGAAATAACAGATAATAAGAGACAACAGTTTGATGAGCTATTGATAGGTGACAAAAAGCAATGAGGTTTCTTAGCTACTTAATGTTACCAATTTGCAAACAACATGCTACAAATTACATTACATATAATGAACCTGTGGTAAGAAATGAACCCAGGTAGCCAAAAAAGTTAAATTGCTTACCATCATCACATGATGGAATATGAATACTGTTTGCTTAGCTACCAAAATAAATGCACAACAGAATGGGGCCTCTTGTCATTCATCCACATGCAATCTCAGAGTAATGAGCATCCACTTCATAATTCATCAAGGGCCTGGCCCTCTCTCAAAGCCCTCCAGCAATGTGGTCTGTTCTACCCGACCCCAGCACTAAAGGACCCCTTATTCTCCGCCGAACTCGGCTTAGTAGGCCTCCATCAACCATTTGCTTCACTGCAGCACGTCATGTGCACATCCTCTGTAGCAATTACTTCTGATTATTCATTTGCTTGACAGAAAGTAAAGAGGGCTCTAAAAATGTCATTGCCAGAACAGCTGACAGATCTGCTGACTGATCTGAGACCAACCTCTGCTCTCCCGGCTCTGATCTGAACCATGACGTCATCAGCCATCGTCTTGCTTTCTGTAGCCTCTGAGCTGGGGGGATGGTGCTCAGGCAGTGCAACTGCTGAAGTGACCACATCATCTGATGCAGCTTTTGTAGATGCTCGATCACTGTCAGCATCCACTATTGTCTTTAAGATTTCTGAAACAGTCTAAATACACACAACGGGTTAATAATTTTATTTATTTTTTTTTTACGAATGGCAAGGAGAAAAAGAGGTAGGTATGAAAACTATTACCCTTCTGTATCAATAATCAATTAAAATCTTTGAAAATCAATCAATATTTAAATATTTAAATGTTTTAATTGGAAAGAACTTGCTGTGTGGCCACTTTACCTGTAATTTAATGATATGGTCCTGCAAACATCTGTAAACATTAGCAGTCGACGATGGAGTATTCAAAGCATCAGTGTTGACTTCTATCCTCAAAGCAGCATCACCTAATTTGAGCTTACATGCAAAAACACAGAGAAAGTTGAGTTGCATTAAGAAACTTTAGCTTAAGTTGGAAACATGTAGAAACTTATTGTCAGCAAAATTAATATGTTTTTCCGGTCTTAGTTGAGCGATTTGCTACTTCGCAGCTATTTTGCTATTCAATTAATCATTTAATCAGTGGGAATCATTTTACTGGGACCACATTCTTTGAAATGTAAACTGACATAGCAATCATGTTTACATAGGTCATTGTGCATTTAGTACTTTAGGTTTGTGGGGGGGGGCGGGACTTGTGATTAATATTTGTGAAAATTACTGTAGATATGTCTTGGAGATAGCTGGATAATGTTGATGTAGTTCATGTGCATGATGAAGGTGCAGCTGGTGTAGGAGACTTATACTTGAGGTGTTTTTCATACTTTACTCCTGATTTATAAGACAAGAGGAGAATAATAAACAGGGCAACAGTGCAACAACAAATAATACGATTCCAATAATTCAGCCTCAGGTCACAATAACATGAGCAGCAGTGAGTGTTGTCTTTGCTTGAACTGATAATACCTGCTCTGCCGTGTCTGAAATAAATAATATAACAGATAATAATTACTGTGACTCTATCATCGCAAAGTAAAGCACTGTTACTTATCATTAGTTAACAGTCCGGACTTCTCGGGGGTGTTGAAAAACACTGAATGAGCGGAGGAGTGAGGAAAGTGAGCGGCACTGATAACACGTCCGGTGGCTAAAAACATTAGCATGTGGCTAGCTACCGACGGGGGCTAAAAGAGGAGCCGTCAGTCGAAGCTACGTGACTCAAACGGCGTCAACCAACCTCTTTCCCGAAGTTTGAAAGCAGCTTCAATAAGACACACACGCAGTCCGTGGAGCTGGACATCTCTCTGGACTCAGGAGAAGGAAGATGTACACTCGGCTTCTTTGTCTCCGCCATTGCTGCTCAACGCGAACCAAAATACTGCTCGCCGATTGGTCAGAATGAAGCAGACGGGCTTACGTAGACATGACGCGAGAACGAGCACGTACACATCGTGAAGTAAGAGTTGTTGTCCCGCCAGAGAAATAATTCAGTATGAATCTGACTGCTAATCGCTTTTTTTTTAATATATATATATATATTACTGTCTTGTTTTATCAATCGATTAATTGTTTAGTATTTGAAACATTAAATCAAATCGTGTCTGTCCGGAATTTGCGGAGCCTCAAATGTCGACTTCAAACGTCTGAAAAGTACAAAACATCGTTTGACATGTGTCAATGAAAAGCAATAGTGTTTGGTATTTAAAAAAAAAAAGAAAAAAGAATTCAATAAAAATTTTCAGTTAATGACTGCTTAGAGCAGCATTTTAGTAGGAGGTGGAGCCATTTTAGGCTGTAACTAAAGATGGAATATTCACGTGATCAATTTTTATTAATTAAATGGTATAATTTGAATTGTTAAATAAAGAAATGCAATTTGTATCTAAAAAAATTACTTCAGCAATTTAAATTTGTTGACAATAAACTAATCATATCACCTCCAAATGTATGTGCTGCTGGTTACCCATAATAAAGTATCATGTTAAATCAGCTCTTCATGTAAAAATCTTAATTTATAAACTAACTAGTAATATAGTTGTCAGGTAACTATATTGCAGTACATATATTTGGGTTTTTTTCTCAAACGCTGTGAAATAGAAGTTTAAAAATTAATGAAATGTAATTTTTTCCATCCATGGAAAAAAATAAATAATAAAATGAACCATGGTTCCATTTAAAATTGGTTTTTATAAAGTTTAAAAGCATTTAAAATGTCCCATACACAAACTAAGCTACATAATCCAATTTTCTTTGTCTCGCTATATAGCTCTAACATACATTTTAGCTGATGTAGGTAAAGTTACTATTTTTAGGAGAGGCTTCAGTAGAGGAAAATGTCAATTTATACTCATTCACAGTGCACAAATTCCAGAAAAATAAACATTGACCACACTATAGAACCTTATACAATAAAGCCCACGAATGACTGCTGACATGCAAAAAGAATGATGTCCAAAAAAAAAAAAAAAGAAAAGGACAAGTATTGCATTCAGGTTTTTCATTGTATCTCTCTCTGTCTCTCTCTCTCTCTCTCTCTCTATATATATATATATATATATATATATATATATTTGAGTCAGTCCAGCCTGCTGGTAGCCATGTCTGACTGATTCTTATTTGACTGTAGAATATATATATATATATATATATATATATATATTCTACACTGACTCAAATGTGAGATTTGTAGCTGCATTTAACTGTATTCTCAATCATTTACTTTTCAGACAGGAGAAAGAATGGTCACTCAATTATAAGAAGACTGTCCCTCAGACCACAGCAGACTGTGCAGCAGGGCTTTGGGATGGGAACCTGGCCACAGTGTTGTATTTTTCCGTGTTGAGTGACTGTGGGAAAATCTCCCTCGTCTATTCAGACATTTTCCCCTTTTTTCATATAATGGGGGGGACTGATGAAGGCAACAACAGAAAAAGAACAATTACAGGCGACGAGAAAGCACAACCACTCAGAACTTAATAATACTCTGTAGAAGGGTTAATCATTTTAGGAAGGGGTCTGAAAACAAGCCTTTTTAGTTTAATTCATTTCTGGGTGATATTCCCCCCCCCCCCCCGAAACAGGAAGAGAACTGTAACACTTTTGGTTTGACATGCTGAGCCACTGCTGAATGTTCCCACACAGCAAGGAGTTGAGAAATTAAAAAACTGCTCATTTAATTTGCCCGGCTGCAGAGCCAAGATCAGTGATTGCTACTATAGCAAGTGAAAAAAATATATAATTTTGTGATGTTTACATTTAGCTTTTTGTTTCAACCAATTTTGTTTTTTACATTACAAAAACATTAACAGGCCTTAAATGTTACTTTGTACTTAAAGCATCAAACAATGTGTTCATAATATAGATGCATCTGCAGGTCATTTAAACGGCTGAATAGACTTTTAGATAGTTAAATCTATACCAATGCATTATATTTTATAAACTGCTCATCTTTTGTATTCAAAATCCTAATGTAAAAAATTTCTATTAACTATGTGAAATATAGAGGTGCAAGTAAGGTAGCAAAAAAAAAATTATAATTTAAAAAATGGATTTTGTGAATGTATTAAATTTAATTCCACAAATGAAAATGATTGCAAGCACCTCAAAATATAATGCAAAAGCTTCCATCTCACAAATCTTGTTTTTAAACAGTATTTCTTTTACATTTTCGCCACAAAAGCATTTAAAGGTTACAATTCTTAATGTCTTAATATCTAGCAGTATTTTCCTGGTATCATTTTACATCACTTTACACAACTGTCACACGTTACTTTAAAATAGTTAATGGTCGTGTTCAAAACTTATGCAAAGACACTCATCTTGACCTTAGAAAGAGTAGCTTTACCAAAAAACTAAAAACTTTGATTCAAAGTCATCCAGTATTTATATATACATAAGCACTTCATGAGTGAGTATAATACTTTGATGCTATTTTCTAAAATTGGTGAATGAATATTCATAGCTTTGACTACAAGTGTGATGCTGTTTTGTTAATAATATATTAGAAACTTAAAATTGCCATAAAAGTTATTATAAAGAGT
The DNA here is from genome assembly GCA_034769265.1 of Remorina albescens. Lineage (NCBI taxonomy): Eukaryota > Metazoa > Chordata > Actinopteri > Carangiformes > Echeneidae > Remorina > Remorina albescens. The sequence continues at coordinate 4,998,686 of CM068488.1, forward strand.
ACTTTTAGCATTTATTTTGCTGCTAAATGCTAAAAAGTGAGATTAAGGAGGTTTAAGGGGTTATCCTCAAACATATAGTTTGTATAGAAACACATTGATAGGAAAAAACTAACAGCAAACCACAAGTATTAAAGTTTTTCTCTAAAATTATTATATGCTCTTTCAATATTTTTGGTGCAAGAACATAAAGTTGACTATCACCCATTTCTTTACAGTTTTATACTATGTTACTATTTCATGTAACCTGAAAATTGTTCTTCTTTGGCTCACCAGAATGTGATCTTGGCATGGAGAGAGAGTTTGTGTTAGACAGGAACCGGTGGTGGTGGAGGAGGAGGAGGAGGAAGGAGTTGGTGAAGAGGGATTGTTGCTGCCTCTTGCCTCAGTCACATCAGCCACCTGCAGGAAAGTAAAAATGTCCGCTTTTGAGCTTGTCTGCTCCGCGGTGGCAGATGATGTTGACAGAGCATGAGACAGAGTAAAGGCCAGGCGGGAGGGTCAGGAGAAAGAGGGAGGCACAATGTAGAGAGGCAAGTGGATTGCAGTGGGAAGGTTTTTGTCTCATTTTACTGAGAGGGGAATAATTAAATGTAGTCCTTTCCTGTGGTCTCTGGACCAAGTTCCACATGGCAGAGGAACATGTAGAAAAGCCCATCACCACTGTTCACCATGATGCAGAAAAAAAAAAAAAAAACAATCCCAGGGCATGCGCTGAGATGCATGGTGATTTCTCTATTGAATATTTAACAAAATTACAGACATACCAAGACCTCAGTGACGCATTTCAGTTTTTAGTTTAGCAGGTATTTTGTGGAAAACTGCAGTAAAATGTGAAGGGACCAAAGTTTTTACAATTCAACCTTATCTAAAGGGAGATATGAATGTCTCCACCAAACTGTCCAAACCTTTCACATTCAATATCATGAATGCTTATCATAAGAATGGCAGTAGAGAAAAAACAGAAACGCAGCATGCTTCAGTCATTGTTTGGGAACTATTAACCCCTGTTCAAAATGAGGTGCCGATCCATATTCATTGGATAATTAAAAATATGACCTGCTGGTACTTGAGGAAAAATAAGGGGTGCACTAAAGTCATTAGGACTCATCCTCCAGACACGGTTAATTTCTGTACCAAATTTAATGGCTGTTGATTTAATTTGATTATATGGATATTTCTCGAATAGTACAAAACATTCAAAAGACTTTATAATCTTTCAGTTAAAATCAGAAATACCAAACTCGTGCTGGTGCAAGGGGAAAAGTCAACAGATAAAGTCATTTGCAGTCAGTCTCTGGGTAACAGTAACCTATGACCAAAAATTTGTCTCAATCCATCCATTAGCTGTAAATACATTTCTACTTAGTTCAGTTTCATCAAAGTGGTGAGTCACTGCACTCAGTGACAGATTGCAGACCACCTATCCACACACATGAAAACGTCCACCGTGATTTTACCGCTCACACAGATGCAAACCCAAACTTTCAGTGAGTTAATGTGAAACACCACACTGCTCTGCAACACAGCCTCCTCTGAAAGTTTGCCACAAGGGTAGACAGTCAGGTTATTACTTTAAGCCACTTGTGACTCTGAAGAGCATTAATGAAATGGACAAAGCGCTAGAGATACTCATAGAGTTATTAACTGGCTTTTACCTCTGCACATTGCTGTTCCCGCCACATTTCCAATCAGCAGCAGAAAATGCATGGCCACAAGCACTCCAGCCCTTCCATGTGCAATCGCTTAATCAGCTTTAATATGGCCTCCTTTGCAGATATGGAGCAATTCAAGAGGTTTCTTGCCTGATGTGTGTTCAGATAGTTCTCTCTTACATGCCATAGATGGTCCAAAAACCATGTTTGTCTGTTTTTTCAAAGTCTACTCATATCTGAGAAGGCTGCACAACACATCTTCCAAGTGGCAAACATCACATAACAAAATTGTAAAGCTGTTTGAAACACAAGCACCGGTTGCGAGAGAAGTTGAGAAGACGTAGGAGATGCATTTTGTAGCTGTCCCCAAGCTTCAATGTCTCAAATAAAACAGAGTTTGCCTAGCTTTCTTGAAATTCTAGATGGCCAAATGTCTATTTTTTTTTTTTCATCTGAAAGCATCAGTTGCGTTTAAAGATGCTTCTTGATGTAGGAAATAGCAGTTGAGAAACAACTCGGATATTTAATTCATGCTAGAAATATCCCAATAGGAACATACTGTATACTGTATGCAGCAGCATACAAAAGTATCATTTGAAATACATTTAAATATTTTAACTGGTTAGTGTGAATCTATGTTATTATACTATAGGTTTCAAAGCATTCTATACACAGCTGGATAGTGTGATCTATGACACCGTAACTTGTTTTAAAGGAATGTTGTGAAGTCAACTAGTATTCATTCCCAGTTAATTTGCATATTAGTGGACGTCCCAGGTTTCCCTGTTTGAGAGAATAAACTTTCCAGAGACTGTTTGAAGAATACAGCCATGGACCTGACTGTGTCTTCAGCATATGGCTGTATTTTTTCATGATGTAAACAGTCTGACGGTTAACTCTGATTTCAGTCCCCGCCCACACGTGAACCAGCCTTGCATGTTGGCTCTATGCTGATGCTGAAGTGGCCTCAGCAGCTGCAGCTGCACATTCTTCATGCCAAATGAAGAACTGGCTCTTAAAACTGAGAAAGTGTAAAAGCAATTCGGTCCATAATAACTTCCCGTGTTACTAAACAGTTCATTGAAATTAGGTTTTACATTTTCAAAGTCCAAAAAAAAAAAAAAAAATTATTCACTCAGCTTCAACTTGAACCCAGTTAACTTTCATTTTTAAGGCAGCAACTTAAGTTTCCAAGCTGACACACTCAAAATTATTCACAATTTAGCTCCTTACAGAGAAGTGCAGTTGCTTGTGTTTTATAAGTAAACTCTCCTAAATTACAGCTAAATATAGTCTGGAAGTCTTTTCTCTGTTAAAGGTGTAAATATATTGGAATATAAATTACTTCTGATCTTCGTCTCAGCACCTAAAGTTGTACTAATCAATACTTTTATAATACCAATGGATTAAATGAATGTGTGTATTTGAGTCTCTGCTTGTGATGAGCCATGATGTCTAGTGTCTTTCAGTTCGCTGTTGTGTTTTATAGCCTCCCACTTAACTGTTTTCACTCTTACAGCTCTCATCTGCGTTTTTTTTTTTTTTCAAGAGGGAGCAGGCGGTTGTTTTCAGGAAGAGGCCTCTAAAAAACTACTAAATGCTGCCAGCTCAGCGCCAAATGTCAGACAGACTAAAAAACACAGCGGAACATTTAGCTGCTAAAGGGCCAGAGATTTCCCCTCAGGAGTTGATGTAGAGCAAAACTGAGCTAAGAATAGGAAGAGTATTTGCGTTACAATTATAAAATAGTCAGACGCAGGACACCAAATGAATGCAAATGTTGCTCGATATCTAAATACTGTAAGTCATCAAAGTTAATCACAGGAACTTCAATGGTTACATTTTGTTAGTGTTCGGTTTATCACGTGTTTCAGCTGCCCCCAAGTGGCCCCCCCAAAAAATACCATTAGTAAAAGTTCAAAAATATATAATTTAACGTATTGTAATTTTTTAAATATTTACATTAAAATGGAACTTGAAATCTAAACATGTAATGTGCTCGTTGATGAACTTGTCCTCGTGCACTTCACTGATGTCTTATAGCTGCAGCTCTGACAACAATATAGTACAATAAATCTAATTGAGTTAAAAGAGTACAGTATTTTACTGTCATGGAGCAGAAGACTGCACAAGTAAAAGTCAAAATTACTTAAACACACTACTAAATTAAATGCATTTTGCTCCACTAGTGGTTCGCCCTGAGCCCTCCAGTAAAGGCCGGGCCATTTGAGACAAGTTAGTCCTCCTATATTGTCCTCTCTGTATCTGAGACAGTAACCAGTGGAGCTTAAATCTCAGCGGTGAAGTGCGGTGAGTCAGAGTGCTGCAATCACTCAGCAGTCTTTCCCTGAGAGGCTGTATGTTGATAGTTCCCTTTGTATTACATCCACAGCCAGAACTGCGGAGACATGTCTGAAAAATAGCCGTCAGCCAGCACGCGATATACTGATTAAAATGTGGACTATTTGTGATCCATAGTGACAGTCTAACAATGAATAAAAGTGATGTTGTAAACCGAGGTTGTGGCTGGCTTTTTAACAGCAGCAGCAGTTTTAGCAGAAGCACTGAAAGTGCAGTTTTGGCAACGTAGGTTCAGTATTTGGCAGTAGTGGGGGAAACATTCAACATTCAAGTCCTTTAACAAAAGCACACTTCAAAACTATGGTAACAAAATGAAGCCGTAAATGTGCTAAAGTAGAAATACAAATGCATCAGTGAGATGCACTTGAAGGATCAATAAAGGATAGAGCAGAATAGTCCAGGTCAAAGCATTATATTATATAATTACTTTAGGTTCTTTTCTGAATTACTGCATTGTAAAACATTTAACCACTTTATATATTGTTGGCTAGTCCAATCTATAAAAGAGCACATTCTGCTGAAATGTATTGGAGTACAAATATAAAGTAAAACAGAAATACTGAAGAAGAACTGTACTTAAATCCAGTAGCCTACTTGAGCAAAGGTGCTTTTCTTTCTAAGTCTCTGAAGTGTGATGTCAATTGAAATGTTAAACTTGTTTGAAATCTTTCAAGATTTTGAATATGTTTACATTTTCACTCAGTCCTCAGTCTGTAAATTTGTGTCTCATGGCTCTATGAATACATCTCGCTATATTACTTACCCCTACCACCCCTCCTCCTCCCTTCATGACACCATCCCAGCCCCCCCCCCCGACCACCTTAATCTGACTGCACCTGTCACCTGGGGGCCTCTGACTACATTCAGGATCAATTTACATAACCTCATTTAGCAGTTCACAAATCAGAGCCATTAAGAGCTACTAACAGGAACCAAGGGTTCTAATTTAGCTTGCCTTTCACAGTGGGAAAATTGTTCAGTTCAGGCCTACAAATAAAGATTCAGGTCTTGGCTTTGATTGTTGATTGTGATGGAAAATGTACAGATGATTAGAACTGATCCCCCCCCCCCCCCCCCCCTATTGATTTCCTGCCAAAACACAGCAGGCACTGGTCCTGTTCTGTGGAACCATGAGAGGAGGTGAGCGCTAAGGGAGTCTATCACATACATATATTAAAGTATTAAAAAGTGATTATCAAAGTCATGAAGCTGCAGTAAAATAAAGATATTCAGGTTCTCTTAATGTGTTCATCATTTATTGTTGACATTTACTGTATATTACGCACACTAAATTACTTGTTATCAATTGAAGTCCTAATGTAAAACAATCAAAGATTTCATGATTGTTTCAATACAACAATACAGCAATTCATCTGCAACAACTTAACGCTGTAATTTTTGGCTTCTCACTTTAGACGAAATGCCTGAAATGACAGGCACACAGTTGTTTGAAGGATTTTGCTCACAACTTCAAATGCTTTTATTTACATTTGTGGGGAAATGTGACAGTAGCAAAACCAATTCAAAGAGCTGCGAATAGCTGAAGTCAAGAGCTGAAAAATTATTTTCAATCTGCGTTCAATTTAGCAAAGATGGGGCTCATAGAATAAAGAGGCTGATTCAAATTTCCACTTGTTCGCTACTAAACTTGGTGGTGGGCGTTGTGAACGTGTGCTTTTAGGGGACATTTTTGGGGGAGCATGTTTAATTAATCAACTAAATCGGTGCTCTCCTCTCACTGGTCTTCCAGACACATATGTTTGCACTTCAGGCTGTACGATAAGGCGGAGGCTCTGCATGAGATGCATGCAGCCGCCTACAGATTTTGTCTACCGCCGTTGCAAAACGGGATTGCATAACATCAGTCATTAGCAGGCAGATAAGAGCTGCAATAACAGCAGTCCGGTGGAGTTGCCAAGGTTTAGAGGATATGCACTGAAAGACCCAGACGTATGCAGTGCCCGTATAAAAGTTTTGGGGGTCAAGTCACACAAAAATGAAAATGTTTATGAGGTACGATTCAGTAAAGTGGACCTGCCCAGCTTTTGGTCCAGCTCGTTTTTAGTCGTTTCACTTGAGTATAATTTATTACAAGTGTGCAGAGCAGGTCTATGTGGGGGTTGGGATCTAGCAGAATGGTGCTTGAAAATGCTATAGCAACCAACAAGAGCTTGTGGGCCTTTGGTAAAAGCAACTCTGATTGTGTAAAAAAAAAAAAAAAAAGGAGGTGGGGGGGGGATAAGACAGCATACCAATCATGATGGTAAAACATGACATTTTAACACAACACTCAGTGAAAACAGCAGATCTTTTTTTTATTATTATTTCTTAGTCGTTGGGCAGTCCAACACAATTTAATGTGTGTAAAAATTGCTTCTTTATGATAAGAATGGGAGCCATGGTGATTGATTTTAAGTAGTTTAATATGAACTCAGGCACAGCTTTGAGGCGATTTTAAGCCGGTTTGCCTAAAACTCATCTTGCCCCAAGAAGTCCCAGACTGAGTAAATACTTAAAAAAAAAGAAAGAAAGAAAGAAAGAGAGGGGAAGTTGGACTCCAGCCAGTGTCATGTCCATCACTTTTTAAAAAGGACAAGGGGAGGAGACAACTGTTGTTGCTGTGTTGGCTGGACGAATTACTTTTAATGAACATGTAATTAATGGAAATAGACTGAACGGTTTCAAAGCAAACAACGATTCTAATTGATTTTCACCCACCCCCTCGTTTCTTTTTTTTGGGGGGGGGGGTTGCTCCAATTCTCTTTGTCCAGACGTCTCTATTGATTACCCGCCGTGTGTATCGCTCCGCATGTGTTTTCCTTCATTAAGAGATAACGGGTTCCTGATTACTGCCGTCCCCGGGTTTAATGTTGCTTAATGTCTACTTTGTTCCCGTGTCATGTCGGAGGGCAGCGAGTATAATGAGATGGTGGGTGGGCCGTGATTGGCCTGCAGAAAGGCAACAGTGTTTAGGACGCCGGCTGCAAAGGGGGGATCGGTGGAGAGGTTAGAAAAGCAGAACCTCTTCGGGCCGGCTGAGACGCAGCGTGAGGCCTCCGGGTCCGATTCACTCTCACTTACACCGCTGTTTTCTGTTAAAACTGCCATTTTCCCCGCTACACCATCAACACCTGACACCCCCACATTGAGCTGCCTGTCAGCCTGATGTGTTTTGACGGCGGGGGCCCGAGTCTCCGACGCGGACGCGCATTTTGGGGAGGATTATAGCGCATAAGCCTTTATACTACTGTCGATTTCCGTCCATTGAGCCTGCAAATTGACCGAGTGAGAAACCACATAGGATATATCCTATTGAGCATTTCACCGCCCGGAATAACATACAGTGACAATTGGCCTAAAAGGGAAGAACTACTGCGTTGTGAGCTGAATTGCAAGTTACCGAATTGTTAATTTAAGCGGCTTGCAGCGGCTAATTATGTCGGCACAGCCAAGCCATTTGCATGATGGACCAGCCACCTGCCTGAAGGCGCTGCCAGGGCAAACTATATAATTACTGAACAGCAGTGGGGCAATTTTTGACTGTCGCCCCTTTTGTGTCACATGAATTCCTCGTAATGACATATTTCATTAGGGGGGCAAATATCACCCCCACCCCTCCCTCCCCGCGGTTGGAGAACAAAACACGCGAGTCTCAACAGGTCCTAATATTACAGGACCTATTTACATCCACCTCCACCCTGTTTTTATAAACCTGTAGTTATGCACATCTTTGCTGTGAGTTAAATGGACGAGCCGTGCCTTTTCTCAGCTCGGCTCATATAGGCTCTGCTCGGGTTTATAATGGACCAGGCCTTCTCTTAAAGTGATTGCAGCCTGAACTCATTAAGCTGTCAAATGTCTAGGCTTTGGGATCTTGATTGCTTATTGTGTAGCAACATTCAAGGAATTTTTTTTTTTTTTTTTTTTTTTAGTCTGCCAAGAGACGTACCCCACTATTCAGTCACACTGAAGAATGGACTGACTGCAGAAACCATTACAGGACGGGTTCTTCAAGTTTTAACAGTCTACTGGGAGCAAAGTTTCCTGATTCATTTATTTTACAAACGACTCAAAAAAAAAAAGGAAAACAAAGGAAGAAAATAGGCCCCTACTTGTGTATTTTTATTTGTTGCAGGTTATATTATCACTAAGCTATGACACTCTCATTCTCACGTTATTGCCTTAACCAGGGGTGTAGAAAGCATTGACAGCATTTATTTCGCAATACAATACTATAAGAACCAGGTCCCTCGGGTCCCTTATTCCAAATTTCACATAAAAGTAATTTATAAAAGTGTTACCAACAAAACCTAGGCACCTTAAAGTGTGCTAATATGAGCAGCCCAACTCATTGTGCGCACTTATCCTGTCAGTTTGGTGTTAATGTCATGCAAGACGCAAGAGCGCATTTGAACTATTTCATCTTGATGTAACAGTTTAAAATCAGAGGTCATTAAATTTGAGATGGTAAGTTTTTTAATGTAGTCCTACAGCCAAATACACGTGGTGGAGTATAAAGGACATTTCCCTCTGAAATTTAGTGAAGCAGAGGAGGAAATAAGGAAAAGCATGTTTTCAAAAATAAAAATGTGACAAAGTATCTAAAATTTGCAGGAGCACAGTAAACTGCCTCTCTATCTGTAATCTGTCCATATGAAGAGCCTCGGTGTTTACGTCAGTTTAAGTTCACCTTAGGTCCTGTCATTTGAAAGACATAGCCTCAGCCTATTCAAACCCACATTAAATAGAGAAGTTATTGCTGCAGGCCTACAGACCAAGCAGCAGGACCTGGGTCGGCCTGGAGGGTCGGCTGTTAACGGGGTTAGTGATGGCTCGTTGGTTTCTAAAGGACTCCTGCTGGTACTGTACACAGACATGACAACTCCGCTTTAGGCCAGCCTCCTTTAATTGGCATGTTTAAGACACACACACACACACACACACACACACACAAAATTGTATTCTCTCCTTCTGGGGACCATCACAGAACCAATTATTAATATGAATAGATTTTTTCTCATTTTAATCTCAGTCTTCGCCCCCCTTCTAATCTTTAACTAATCCATAATTTAATTTAATTTACATTTACCAACTCCATTAGATGAAACTCAAACTCAGTCTTCTGAGGACAAACTGTACATCAACACACACACACACACACACAGAGAGCTGAATGATGACAATGCAAGCACTTTCATTAGTTTAGTTGGGCACAGCCAGGAAACTACTTCATTACTTCAGACGAAGAGAGCCTATCAACAACTGACTGAAATGGTTTGAGTATGACTGCCAACACTGCCAGACCTCACAGAGCAGATTACTGTATTATTGTACATAAGTGATGCTTCATTTACTGTATAAGCATCACTATTTCTCATACCTGAAAACCCATTTCTCTGTCACCTTAAAATATTAATTTTCTTCCTTTTTTTTAATCAATTCAGAAATAAAACTGCTGATGTATGAATTTTAACAGTTTTAACAAATTTGTGCCTCGATTAACTGGTCAGGACCAAGTAACTGGTGGTTACTCAACTTTGACTTTGAGCGAAAAATGTGAAGCTTTTGATTGGAAATTGTAAGAAATATCTACCAGGACAACAATAAAAAATTACATGAGTTAATGCTCTAAGTAGTTATTCTGCTCCTAAAATTCTCTCTGCCTAGAGTAACACATAACTTGCACAAATGCACACAAAGTAGACTAATGAAACAGTTAAGTCTGTGTTCACTGGGGCGGAAGCATAACTCTTCTATTTTTTTCCTAAAAAATTTGCTTTTTTTGGGTAACAAAGAGATCCCATCCCTCTTACTGGCTTAAACCCTCCCAGGCTTGCATTAATCAGTCTTTGTCACTGCTGGCAGCTTAGATCCACTTCAACATACATGAGGTTCCTCTGGGATCACTTCTTGGATTTGTTCATTTCTCATTTTAAATACAGCTCACTTGGATAAGCGTTCTATCTTTGGATTTTTTTCTTATTTTGGTAAAATGGCAATCATATTTTAAAACTTTCACCAAATAGGTACAGTAGGGCATCCTGGTGAGCATCACACAGTGAAATGAAAATATTTCTTTTCCACAGTTTTTATCTAACAAAATGAATGTTGTTGTTTTTTTTACTTTATCACATGATAGACATGTTTAAAAGATTTGATTTTAAACATGTATACATTTTTTGATGACCACTCTTAAACTCAGCAGTCATCACATAGACGTATTACTTTAGCTACTGCTCAGTACTGCTATCATATAAACTGCACTCTGGTAGCTAGGAAAACAGTTGGTATACTAACTTATGCCCACTTTTCAGCAATCTAATCACACATTCATGCCATGATTTAAATTCATCCAAAAACTTCACACCCCCTCATAATCTGTTTCACCTTGAAATAGGTCAGAAGTTATGCAAAAAACATACAAAATTCTGACCTATGCTTGACTATGACTAACTTCTATGCAGATGACACCCTTCTTGAAGAATATTCTTTCAACCAACATTTTTTTTTACTAGTTCGAAAACAAACTAGTTGTGTTACATTTAAAAGGCTTAAATGCTTAAGAATGAAAACATTAAAGTTGCTTCGGCAATAGAGAACAAAAGGTCATATTCCTATTCAGTGGTTATCTTCATGCAGAAAATCAACACAGCCTCATGACAGCAGATGTTTTTTTCACCGGTATAATTCCTCAGCATTTGTTTTATGTTATGTTTTAGATTTTCCATAATCACTTCTCCTTTCCTCTATGATCTTTCACACTTGGCCAACTAGAATGAAAATGTATCTTTTACATTTCTGATGAAGGCTAAATTCTTACAGACTGGAATTATTTTGTCATAAAAGTTGCCAGACAAACCAAAGACTCTGTGCACAGTTACTTAATTTGTATCTCTTGCTTTTGGCCAGCTGGTAAAAAAAACCACTTTCTTAAATATCTTTTGTCATTTTGATTCATTAGATTTTTAAACTTCTTCATCCACTTTTCTATGGTTTTGACGTTTGGTTTGATTGCAGCAGAGAGCGATTCTAAAGGACGAGTGAGGGATAAATAAACTATTTTCTAGAGAGCATTTTCACTTAAAAAAAAAATTCTTGAAATGTGGTGTGGAGGGTTCAGGGAGAACATCCAGTCTCCAACAGCCTCCGTCCTCCTGAAGTGTCCTTGAGTAGCATGTTGAAAGCTTGCTGTCCAGTAACATTAAGCCAAAAAATCCTGCCATGTCAAAATGAGAAACATGTCCATTTACAAACATAAACAAGTTTTCTCGCTTTCAGGCTATAAGTACAATGTCCACCTTGAAGTCTTCAGCCTATTTTTGCTGCCTCAGTAGCATTATTAAAATGAAGATAAATTGCAGCCAGTCCAAGAGAGATTTTCTTCAAAAGAAACAAAGCCAAATGAACACCGAAGATGTATAAAATGCGCTTTGTTCATCCGAGGGAGAGAGAGAGAAAAGACCCCACTCAGCCAGCTCTGAATGCTGCATTTCATGCCTGCAACAATTATGCTGAAAGGTCAAGTATTACAGCATCTTGTGCTCCGCTTTGCATGCAAAGTATTTCTGTTCACAAATGACCCTCGTTTGCACTCTTTGCACAATGGATTGAAGAACCAGATAAACGTTGGACAATTAAAGATTTTTGCTGCTAGCTGACAATAACATTTACCAAAGAGGGTGATTGCCGTATAGCTGTGTAATTGTCCTGTTTGTAATGCACATAAATTCTCAGGCCTCCTGCAATAAAATGTTTAGGAACTCAAGAAAGAAGACAGGGTGTGTTTTAAAAGAAGAAGATTCTATTTGTAATCACTGTTATTATGTTTGTTATCTTTTTTTAAAAATCATTTTGGAAAAATAGCTCTGTAGAGTTTCTAAATATCGTAACTATATAGAAACCTGTTAGATATTTCTCAGTTAAAATAGTATTTTGGTTTGATACTGAAATATTTAAATTTAAAGATCCTGTCTTTGTGCTGATTTTCTATTTATATATTATTTCAGCACCGTGGACAGCACCAAATTCATCCTGTTGCATCCCTGACACGAATTTTTTTTTATTATAAAAAACTATAGCAGACACACAGACACGACCGAACTACATATTTAAATAAATGATAAAAAAACAAACACACACTGAAATCCACTGTTAAGGTTATGCACGCAAACCACATCTCAGTGTGAATGCCCCACACATTTTCATATATTCATTAACTGGACCTTATGTCAGGAGTCACATTTTCACATCTGCTACATATTAATTACCAGATCAACAGAGACGCACACGGTTTTATTTTACTTGTTGCAGGTCTAATACTCCTAGTATGTTAATATTCAAGCTGCACTTTTAAAATATATAATTGGATTCCGTAATGCAAAATGTGTCTTATACTTCACCTCAAAGGTTTGAGATACGTAAGGCTTTTATTTATTTATTTTTTAAAATGACATTACAGCCATGGTGCCAGACTGCACACAAGCAACATTGCAAAAATATCAATGAGTTCAGTTACCTACGTATTAAAATCCTGAAGTATCCTGAGTATGTCACTACAATATGAAATATGAACTCCCTGTTTTGGTTATGCAGTGGGAACGAACAGAAAATGTATACATTTTTGTATGTTTCTTGAAGACAAAAAAAATACAAACTGAAGAATTAAATGTCACTTCATAGTAATTGACGAAAGGGAGGTCGCAACATTTTTATGAATAAACCAAACTGTATTTCTGGATTCTGTTGCAGTCACAAATTTGATATCTTGCCCGTATTTTATATTCCCTTAAACTGTAAATTCATTCCACTGGTAAATAAAACCGAGCTGCCGGCTGCTAAATATGATCCCAAAAGTGATACTGGAGCTAAACAGGCGAATAAAATTCAGCAGCTAGTCACTAACTCAAACATGATTACCTTGAGATTAGGGACTAATTGCTTGGGGTTCATGGAGACCAGCCCACCATAAAGCCAGGAGGACTTGGGGAGTTGCACTGTGGGCTTCTACAAAAGAGAGCGATGAGAGCACACACGCTTCCGAACAAGTCATTCTCAACAGCTACAAGCAGCACACAAAGACCACACACCGCGCCAAAGACATGTTAATGTAATCCCAGAGTTCTCACTTCTCTTCCAAACAAAACCAGCTCTGCAAAACAGCTTAATAGAACATAGTTTCTGACGCTGGTAAGATTTCACTTAAAAGTCTCCAAAAGGGCTTTTTGATGGGCTGCTTGGTGGCCTAAAACTATGCGTTTAGCTTCCTAATTTAGTGAAAGTCTTATTTGTGATCAAAAACTCTATAAAAAATAAAAGTGTACTGCAGTTTGAAAGCTGCAGGTTAAAAAAAAAAAAAAAAAGAAAAAAAAAGAAAAGAAAAGAAAAAAGTTCGCCCAAAATTATTCAATGCAGTAAAATCACATGCTTTTAGCAGCAGACTGCACTTACAGGGTAAGAGCCAAGAAGCTGCTGCTGAGTCCGAGCCACTGCCATAATAGCTTCCCAAACCTTTGCGGGGTTTGAAAGGTCTCTTCGGAAGAGGAATGCATATTTTAATATATCATTAACACCAAAACGTGGATAAATAAGACAGATAACGCATGAATATAATTTTATATCATAATACATTATAGTTATGAATAAAACTGTTTGTTTTATTTTTTTGTTCTTTTTGTTTTGTTTTTTTTTTGCACCCTGGATTGCGAAAAATGTCAGAAAATAGAGAGGGGATAAAAAGCGATAAAGCCCTCAATCAAAATCAGTGATCCCATATAAAAGACAAGCATTAGGTGGGGAAATAGGAGTCAGGTGCCAACAGGCCTGCAGGGTTAATGCAGCCGCATGTGAGCGCTGCTCCACTCACTGTCGGACAACACAGGCTCAACCTTATACGTTTTTGATTTGTAGCTTTAAATGGGGGGGATGATTTTTTTTTTTTTTTTTATTTTATCTTTTTTTGTTCAGTAGCCAGTACAAAAATGATAAATCAACCGAGACCATGAAGGTACTTTCTGTTCTGATTTAAGCTGTAAAATTTCAAATAAAAAAAGGAGGAGCAGTGTCACGTCGCTTATCAGTAGAATAGTTTAGGCTTTTAGAACCAAGAACAGAAAAAATAAACATGTAGCTCAAGAAAAGAGAAACGACCAGTGACTTTTTTTGTGTTTAAAACGCAAAAAACAAACAAAAAAACCCCCAACATACAAAAAAAAAAAAAAAAAAAGATAAATCTGGGGTAAAAATAATAGTAATAAAAAATATCTATAGCCCGGATAAATTCCCTCAGGTCGGATTGTATCTTATCCAGAGTGAAACTATTTAAAATGACATCCTTGGGACTGCGTGACGGCGGTGGATTGAAAACAACATGATTTCCACCGAAGAAGAAAATCACCTGTCGTTATCTCTGTCGCTTAGCAACCACATTGTTTACAATTTAAGATGGTCCGATAGGCGGCGAGAAAAATAGTCCCTAATGATTATTATAGACTACCATTTGTTTACACAGCGTTCACTCTCGGGAACCTAAACAACCGGCTTGTTTGTGTTTGTGTGTTTATTACTGTACAAAAAAAAAAAAGAAAAGAAAAAAGAAAATAGATGTTGGACCTATGTTACGTAAAATGTTTGTGCTGGTTTGTTATTGACGCCGCAGCCAAACAGCCTTTCGCCGTTTCCTTTCAGCCGCTCTGATTGATTATTGATAAAGCAGCTGATAGTTCGCCTCGCGAGTTATTTGAGAAGAATATCGCGGTGTTTGGTCAGAGATCTCATCGATAAGCTGCCCTTTGAGCTGCGCTGGTGTTTGATGTTGGGAGCCGAGAGACCTCACCTTTCTGACTCACTCAGAAAACACACACACACACACAAAGAATGAGAAAAGAAAAAGGCACATAAAGGCTGAGTTTGCTCTGCTTGTGTGAGCTGCAGCGTTGAGCGACAACACTAAGAGATGTGTGTGTGTGTGTGTGTGTGTGTGTGAGAAATCTGTTGGAAAATAAAACCGAAAAATAGGCTCCATTGTTTAACTGTCATGTCACAATAAGAGCCCGGGTGTTGATATATATAGTATTTAGTTTTGTCATCTTGCCAAAGGCTGAACCAAGGCTCTTCAGCAACAGCACAAGGAAGCCATGCAGCAATAAATAATAATAAATATTTTAAAATCACCTCCTTAAAAAGAAAAATAGCCTAATTCTATCGAAAACGAAGTAATAATAATAATAATAATAATAATATTAATATAAGTTGTATAGTTGTTTTTGTCCAAAGCGCTATTTCCGCCGTTTAACACTGCATTGACATATTTCACAATAAAAAGCTTAACTGTCATGTTTCCATAATTTATTAATAGGACTGTTTTGTAGTAAGTCAAATATCTATATAAGTTACAAAGAAATAAAACGTACAAATACCAATGAAACGACAACAAACCGGCAATAGCGTCAAAAACTTTGTACAACAGATAGCTAAAATTCAAACCTTTTACAGAAATATACAAGCTAGATCTACGGCTTACATTAAATTCTATTATAAATCAGTCATCTTGTTTGTTTGTTTGTTTGTGTGCTTGCGAAAGAGACTTTGACAGCACCCATGATCAGCAGTCCCGTGATCTACGTGCCTCCCTGTTCGGCTTTACTTTCTCCATCTAATGCGGCCTATTTGACTGCTGATTCTTCCTTTCTCTCAATATAATTTACATAAATAAATCCCAAAGAACTTTCCCAATCCGCAGTTTTCTGGACGACCGTTTCTTCCACACTTCCTCCCCGGAAGGTGAAAATTCAAGAGGAGCTGCACCGATTTCACTCGGTTCTTTTTCAAATGCGCACATTTACAGTGAAACTTGTCCAAGTCTTGACGGGGTTTGTTTGTGTTGTTTTTTTTATTGTTGTTGTTGTTGTTGTTGTTGTTGTTGGGTGATTTGTTTGTTTGTTTGTTTGTTTAAATCAAAGCCGGCGCCTCTTGTCACCACGTCCTGCCGTATAACAGGGCTGAACACTGCAGGGCCGAGCCGTACTCTGAGCCGGGGGAGTTGAGGTGGGAGAGGCCGGCCACTTGGCCCTGCAGTGACGGCGGACTGGAGGAGTGCGGTGCCAAATCTGGAGAGTGACCTGTGCTTCCCACCTGCTGGCTCTGGTGCTGCCCGAGGCCGGACGTGTTGTTGGACATGATCATGACATTGCCTCCCTGCTGATGGTGCGTCTGTGCGGTGGACGTGGGCGTGTGTCCGGTGCCCTGGCACGGCTTCCCGTCCTTCACCAGCACCGGCACGGCCACCCTCCGCGGGGACTGCTGCTGCTGCTGCTGCTGCTGGCAGGAGCCGCTCTCCTGCTGCATCTGCTGCTGGGACACCTTGTCTTTGGCCTGCCTCTTCATCTTATACCGGTGATTCTGAAACCAGATTTTCACCTGGGTCGGGGTCAGGTGGATCATACTTGCCAGGTGTTCCCTCTCCGGCGCTGACAGGTATTTCTGCTGCTTGAAGCGCCGCTCCAGCTCGTAGACCTGCGCCTGGGAGAACAGCACCCGTCTCTTTCTCCGCGGGGTGCTGGACAGAGAGCCCATGCCTTTACCCACATCTGCCAGGGAGCCGAGGCTGCCCATGCTGCCCATGTTCATGCCGGACGACGAGCCCATGAAGCGAGAAACTAAAGGAACAGAGCACGAATACAGTGAAATGACTGGTTTTTCATGAAGCAGTGAAAATTTAGTTTTAGACTTGGACACTTTTTGTTTGACAGAACTAGCAAAATGATACAAAATTGCTAGTTCTATGAAACCTGTCCTATGAAAACCCTGATAATTATTTTCATGGCACGTTTTTTTTTATATATAAATAAATAAATAGAAAGTCCAACACAACAGTATCCGTATTTTGCTGAGCAGAAATAGATCCACAATTATTCCCAAAAGAAGCAGGTGTCCTTATCTACAAATCTTATTTAACCACATTCATAAATAACTCATCTGTCAAACACTATCAATCCACAAGTGAAGGAAGCGCTCAGAAGTGAAAGTATATTTCTGTTGTAAATAAAGGGGGACTCCTCTGACGAGACTTTTTCCAGATGTTGCACGCGTGGATTAAATCCTCTCGGATGTTTTGATTTTGTTTGGGGTTTTTTTGTTTTTTTTTTCTTATCGTCCTCTTCCTACTAATAAGGAATGGGAAATCTACACTGGATAAACATTTTTGCGCACAAACACAAGCACAATTTACAGACACGGTACAGGAAGCACTGAACGTGAGCCTGGATCTCACGGCTCTCCCTCCAAAGCCGGAGTCCGTGTGCAGGTGCGGGGATACTCACTGGTGGAGAAACGCGGGTCCGGGTTGGCTCCGTACCAGCCAGTGGCCGTGGCGCTGCCCCTCATGCCGTCCTGGTAGGACGGCAGGTCGCCCATGTTGCCCAGGTTGCCGTTGCAGTAGCCCCCCATGGCCGTGTGTGACAGCTGAGAAACACCTGCCGCAGTCATGTGGTAAGCCGCAGACACAGTCCCATTATGGCCCATGTGGTGCTGCTGCATCGCCGCCTGAGAAACCTGCGGCTGCCGGTAAGAAGTGAGAGGTGCCCCCAAGTTGTTATTCTCCATGCTTAATTTCTTATAGCTCTCCTCAAGGGGACTCAAGATATCGGAAACAGAAAAAGGAGTCGTATGCTTAGGGCTCATCGACATTGTTCTGGGGCTGGAGAGGGAGAAATTAGAAGGCAAGGCAATCTCTCCTTCTCTTTTTTCTCTTTCTCTTTTTTTTTTTTGGCCAAAGCCCCTCTGGTTCCTGTTGTCTCAGCGTCGATCCTGGTAGATGAACACGTAGGAGAGCGCCTCAAGTCCGCCTTAATTGGATTGAGTGGGAGCTCTGTGCTGGCTTTGGTTTGTTTTAGCCTGGTGCCAGGTTTAAGGCTACCATCAGAGGCGGGGCATCCGCAACAATACAAAACAGCTCTAGCCTCCTTTTTCGCCGAGCGTGATTTCACTTACAAGACATGTGCTCCCCTCCGGCAAACAATAACATAAAGCCCCGTTCACGGTCAGAAACGTCGGTGCCGGCGGAGGAGGCGGCGGAGGAGCGCGGTATCCCGGGCTCAGCCCTTCCTGCCGCTCCTGCCGCTGCTGCGTCTGGAGTTGGTGACTTGTTGCTGCTGCTGATAAACGCGCGGCTGCACCTCGAGTTTGCAGTGACCACAATACACTTTATTAACTGTAGTGATGTTTACGAGGGCCTCTTGATGAAAGGAGGCCTATATGGACTTGAGAGTTGGAGAACCACTCCTCAGCTGAACTACTGACTTTTAATGGCCATGAGAGGCCTCCAGTGATTACAGGATTGTTTGTGTTATGCCTTATCGTACTCAGACATGCAAAAGTGCACTTGCGGGGAGGGAAATTGACTGATACTGATAAGTAAATAAACACACATCCGCGTGTTAAGTGGCTGCGTAAATGATTAACCCCCCCTGTTTTTTTTTTTCCTCCTTTCTTTTGATATCATTGGACGCAGGCGGTGTGTTACCTAAATTCACATGCACACACTTCTCTGAAAAACCTGGTTACAAAAAAACAAAACAATAAAACAAAACCAAAATAGAGTCTGGAGCAGAAGAAGCTCTCATGTGAAGTTAACGGTGTTCAAGTGCTCTCCCGCAGCACAACTCCAGGTAGCCCTCAGTAGCATCTTGCCTTAATGCTCAAGGAGCCACAGCAGTAACTCAATCACATCTCACTTCTGACATTTTAACGCAGAAGCAGAAGATTTGTGCCTGCCCCCCCCCCAACCAGCGCTGAAGCAAATTAACAGCCGAGTTTTCTGTTTGCTCCGAACAAAAGTCAGTTTCTACACCAAGCTTTAGGTGTTTGGTTGTTTTTTTCTCAAAGAAATAATAATATTAAAACAATAATTTTACCACACAAAAAACTGTTTTTATATTAACCTGTTTGTTCATTATTATTATTATTATTATTATTATTGTATTTATACTGGAATTGTAGCATTTACATTATCCCACTTTTACACATAAATTTCAGATTATTTTAAACATCAGTCGAGAGATGAATCTAAAGGAAAAGTCATTATTTCAAAAAAAAATTTCCTTTCCTATCAATCAAGTTACAAAATTATTGACACATAATATGAGAAAATGAGGCAGCGAAGAAGGAAAATCGATGCAATAACTTCTAACTTACACAATCTGAGGATGTCAGGATCATACCGGAGTTGAAACTGTGGCAAACTGTAAAGCGACTAATATTTGAAATCTGCTGGTTTTGGTAAAAGTCTGGTCTGGAGGTCTAATGTGAGTCGTGCAGCAGCAGCAGCAGCAGCAGCAGCAGATGCCACCAGCTCCTGACTGAAGTCTGTGCCTGCAGGTTCAAACCGTGTCTCCTCTTACAGGAGTTAAAGAAACACAGCGTCTTCTGGTGGCAGACACACTCGGCTGTCTCACTCTGATCTCATTTTCGTCCCTGTTGACCCCAAAACCACAGATTTTTTGATTTCATTTCGTTAGCAAATCCGTGGACACTTGTGTTTTAATAGTTGTTTTTTTTATATGACCCTAATTATTCATGATGCGGCCTCAGCAACAAGCTGTCAAACTGCAGCCTCTCTCTCTCTCTCTCTCTGTGTGTGTGTGGAGTCAAGTCCATGTAATTGGACTCCACACACACATCTGCAGTGGCATGCAGATCGCAGACAGTTCGTCACGGGGATCATCAGTCACACTTTTGCAGGCTGTACTATTTTCAGACGCACTGGTCCAATTTAAAGCGCCCTGTGCACATCCCAGTAACCCCCCCCCCTTTGCCTTCCAATTATATTTAATGAAGCAATATTACCATATAGTCCGAGGCTAAATATTACACTTTAAATAAATTGCTTGGATGACAGCCGATGCGCGCGTGTATAATTCACAGGCCATATAATCGCAGGCAATTAAAATTACAGTGTCTGAATCCAAGGTAAATCCATGCTTATGCCTCCCTTAATTGCGGAATTTCACAAGACTTTCTTAATCAGCACCTTTTCCCTGTTCTGGCACACAGCAATTATGGTCAATTAGCGCCAATTAGTCCAAATGTTCCGGCTAATTCCTCAGAATAATGAGGACACTGAAGTGCAGGGTATGGGGCTATCGAGCCATTGTTATCCAGCCTCCAGGTTGTTGTTTATGAACTGATTGACGCATGATATAATCCACAGAACAACTTTAGGAGGACAGGAAGCAGAAGAAGGGAAAGCACTTCAATTGTTATTATTTCCCAATTATATTTTTTTATATGGAAATAAAAATTTTCCTCCCAAGGTACTTACATGCACATTAACAGGATAAAAATGTCTCTAATCAAATGTCACTCTTCATCTATTTTGGGAAAAAGACCCAAGAAAAAAAAAAACCCAAAACATCCACTCACTAACTATCCTTTATGTCTGAGGGTGGCACATATGAAATAATAAATTCTTGTCTAAAGATGTTATAGTTAGTTTGCTCCAAAAGCCCATGTAATATTTGAATCCCACTTTAAAAGGAAAAATGGGGTCCAGGCCTCTAACTTACTGAGTGTTTGAGCTCTTCAGCCTTTTTATGCAAAATATCTCAGTTTGTTTACTACAAATTTAGACTTCACACATCACCAGGCTGTATTATAACATATATATTCAAAGACAAAACAAAACAGCAGTAGGACCTTGCAATATTTCCACTGAAGCTGATCTCAATGAGTTTCCTTTTTTTGACCCTTAAGCTGCTTCAAAGAAAAAAAAAAAAAAAGACTTGCTTCCTTTTCCACTGCCAAGATATTATTAATTAATACACATTTTTAAAGTGAGAAGGTTGTGGCACTTCCCCAAGCTTTGTTGTTTCCAAAAATAATTGGTTTTCTCCATAGAATCTGCAGATGGCAGTTTCCAGCACTGACAACATCTGATGCTACAACCAAACCTGGACTTCTTTCTAAATACTTCCTGATGAAACATGTTGGCTTTGTTCGGCCCATGCCTGAATAAAAGAGTGCCTGGGACCCTTTCTTTTTCAACTTTTAAGATGAATTTGAATATCTTTTTCTAAATATTATTAATCATATCCTGTATACTTCTACAGCCCCATCAGGTGTAATCTGAACAGACATGGTCCAATGAGAGATGGACTCTCCCCTCCTCTGCTCTCCTGAGGATTTTTCTCCTTCAGTCTTTTTCCCGTTTTCTTTCATTACAACTCTCACAGCTCTTGATCCAGCAGAGAATGAGCTGCAGGAAAAAAAAACAAAAAACTCTGAAGTTGAGAAGGAGGTCACAAAAGACACGATGAGAAATTGGACACTGGGTGTGATTTATCAGTCCACATCACCTCATCGCTTTCTTTCTTTCTCTATATTTCAGCTTTTAAGTGAAAACCAATAAATTGCACTAATTAATAACAACCACTTGTCTTCTGTCATTATGACACAACCCAGAACCAAATATTCTCTTTTTCACAAGAGACAGTTTTTTTTTTTTTTTAACTCTTTGTAACTCTCCAGCTCTCCATCATGAAAAGCTGGGTATCTTCTGAGGGACTGGACATGACCTTTGAGCAAACATGAGCGCATAGAGTCACTGAGGGCAGCAGCCATCTTTCAGCAGCTGCCGAGCATCACACGAGTAAAGCGTCGTGATTTTCCAGTGAAGCACGACCCCTAGTGGACAGACCGACTGTCCTCAGCCACACAACTACACTGTTCAGTTCACATCACCACAACAGGTGTGAAAGCATGGTTCCCAAAAATAGTACCGAGTCTTATCCCGCCATCTAGTGGACAGCTGGATCACAGACGACAAAGACTTTATCTGCAGAGGATGGGAAACTGTCCACATCACTGTGATTCACAGTGACTTCCGCTTCACCCACTCCTGCTTTAAACAGCTGTTTTATTGGCCCTTCTTCGCTGTCTTATTTTATTTCCAGCTCAAACTGAGCTGCCAGTCTGAATTCTCAGTTTACCCATAAAACAAAACTAACCTACAAAGCTGCCAGGAGCCAAAACAACAACAGAGGCATCTATTAAAAATGTGGAAATCGTTTTGTGATAACGACTCAAAAATATTACTATAGAACAAAAACATTTGAATAAAATTATTTTATAGAAACAAGTATGGGATAAAGGTCTATTTGCATTTAAAGTTGTTTTTTCCTTTAACTCTCTGTACATTAAGAGGAAGTGGTTGAGTTTTGAATCTTTCTTTCAAATGGCCAAAAAAGCAAAAACAAAAACTGTGTCCCATCTGCAACTCCAGCTGTTTTTTTTCCGGGTTGTCCATATGGGATATAGTCTATAGTAGTATTTATAACATACAATTTTGTTATTAAAGATAAAGCTTGTTCACTGGTGACACACAGACTTCATTGGGTTATGTCCTTTAAATAACTGCAAAATACAGTCTTCTATCTATGACAGTTGTAGGCTGAAGGGGATTACATAACGGTATTCTGCAATCAGCAAGACGTGTTAGAATTTAAAAAGATAAATTTATGTCCAATGTTACACCAATTAGGAAGTATAATTGTAAAAATAAGACATTGTCTTAGTGTATTGCTTTCACATTAAGCCCTCACATGCTGCCATCTTATTTTAGGAACATCCATTTTGATATCTTTAAATGTGTGACGCAGTCTGTGTTGAAAATGAAGGACAAAAGCTCATGCATGACTGTGAGCCATAATGAGCAAACATCTGTGTTTTCATGATCTGTGCCTTTAAATAACTGATTACATATAAAATCATCCTCCCTGTGTGTGTTATCAACTTCATTATTCTCAAAAATTACAATTTTGTTTCCTCAACTTCTTCCCTCAAAGTTTTGCTGAGCACAGTGATGCATGTACAGACTGACACCTGAAGGCTGTTCTCACATCCCGAAGGTTTGTGTGCTCACGTAACATCTGATTCCAACACTGGTAGATTTACAAAAACCATTTTGTGCCATCACATTTAATCTTCCACATCGTTCGTCCAACAGTTAAACGAAAGGAATGAACAACATTTGCATGTTTAAACACACAGCTGCTATATGCAACATATCACACATAAAGATCTTCACTACCAAGTTGGCATCCATCTAACACTTACTGCAAAGGTCCCAACCTCAGCTGCTGATTTCGTTTGATTAAGAATTAAGTCATATGAGTCATATGATAACGTGTTTAAAATGGAGTATTAGGTTTCTCCAAAACTCCGGCTCCACTGACATGGTTCATTTAAAATGAATCAGGCCACATATCTACAATAACGCCTCAGTTTTTTGTCTAATTCTTATATTGATTTATATTAAAATGCTGTTAAACACCCAAACAACATCAAAAACTACTTTAAAAAGTTTTTCTTTTTTTTTTTTTCAGTCTTCATATGGGATGTGTGTGTTATGCCCTGAAGTACTTGCCTACACCAGTAAATATTCAGATTCAACTTAAACCTCCTTCAGCTGAAAACCTTCACATTTCTCCACCAAAACTATAAATAAATAATCTCTCCACCTGCTCTCACTCACTTCCAGGAGAGACAAGAAATCACTTTCACTTCCAAATAATGTGACATCAGCTGCTTCACTATTGACCAATTTGGGTTTTTTTTTTTTTTTTTTTTTTTAGAACTTAGTGGTCCAATCTTTTCTCTCTTTTTCATCTTTTTTTGATTAATCTACAATCAATTTTGGATGTTTTTTTTTTTTTTTTTATTGTGCATGCACACTTTCCTTTCTGTAAAACTAATTCTTCATTAACTTCCTTTTACCAGAAACCACCGACACACACACACACACCACATCCAAACATTTATTTTTCATATCCTACTTGTGAAGTACAAACACTGATTTGGTTTTTAATGGAGCAAAATATAACCGCTCGTCTAAGAAAGGCATAACATTCATCTGGTGACACGAACTTTACTTTAAAAGAGACTAAAAACTGAGAGATGTGGGCAAGTGCATAAGTATAGCGTGTACAGTATTACACGTACTGGAGGTTTTAGTCTGACGACAACAGAAATGGAAAAAGATGAACCCCAAAAAAATCTGTCCAGGCCAACAACTGGGAAAACTTTAGTATGCAACAGCAAAATAAATAAACGTCAATAAAAGATTTGTGATAATTTTTTGATGAGGATAGAATTAACGTTTTCATCTAATGCCTGGAGCTGATTCAGACCCGAAACATGTTGCACGTTATACGCAGGAACTTAAAACTCCTCCTGTGGCCTAGTTTACATGGACCTTATAACTTTTCTAAAAGGGGCCCCGGGGCAGACCAGTGAGTAAAACTATAGGATGGGCAGGCTAATACCAGCCCATCCTTTTCAGACAATTCCTCTGTACAACTTAAAAAACCAATGGCAACCTCTAAAAGCCTGTCTTTGTAACCCTTAAACCCCAAGATGCTCTAAAACACCATTGTGCAGTTAAACCTCATAAATTTGTCGCAGGGACTGATTAAACATCACGAGAATTGAAACACTAAAGATTTTGTCTCGGTCCCTTTTGGATGGAGGACAATGGTCCATTCACAGGGAGACACACAGACAAAAAGGCCGTTTAAGGGGAGATGCAGCGAGCTGAGGGGTTCGGCCAGTCCCCTCCATATGTGATACAAGGTGGCCCCAGCGAGTGGGACAAAGGGCCAGGTGACAGGGACGATGGGCTGCGGGGTCACAGGACGAGCAAACAACATTATAGGGGGCGTGAAAGCAGAAGACCCCCCTCGTCACTGATGAAATACTGACATGATTTTAAACGCCGAAGCATATTTATCACGAGAAAATATCTAAAAATGACTGGAAACGTTTCAGTGAGGTGACATGACCTGAAAATGAGCCGGGTCTATTTCAGTATGTCTAAGAATACGAAAATCAACACTATAGTCAGTGTTTGTCCACATTTTAGAGAAGTAACAGCTGCCTGTAATCTGTATCCAAAATAACACACTGTGTATTGTAATATGGGCCAAAAATCTTTTTCCTGCTCTTTTGGTCTCACAACATCAGTTAAGATTAAAGCTGGAAGGAGGTCATTCCTCCACCTTTAAATCAGCCTGTTGCACCGTGAAATATATTTTCTTCAGACTTACAGTACATAAACCGAGACTTACAGATACCACTAATAGCCTCAGAATAACAAAGCTCGGTTGTATAAAAGTGAAAAGCTGCCCGCGGCCCCAGACGACAACAGGGTGCTATAGTGAGAGAGGCTGTAATGTTGACTGGGTATTCTTATGCTTAAGTAAATCCAGACCCTATAGGGGTAATGTTTGCTCAGCTTTTGGGTGCATAATTAGTTTCTTTTAACATCATAAAAGCCTCTGGGCCCCTGTCATGACCTGCTACATATTTTACATTTTGCAAATTCAATATATTTTAGGCCTCAAACTGCAGTTTTAAATCCAATGACCAGATTAAAAACCTATAATTGAGCATGTTCAAGGGATTAAATTGGGTTTTGGAGAAAGAAAACAAACTAAACTAATTGAATTTTAACTAATTCAAAATTCCTAAAATGTGTTTGTGTTTTATTTTTAGAAAAAGATTTTTATGTTTTGAAAACACACACAAAAAAAATAAAGCACATTAGTCTGTGAAACATATCATACAAAATATGTGAGAGGTTTTATTAATAATTTTGCTCACAAATAAAACAGTTTTAACAGCTAAACCTTCAAAGAAGGAGAAAAACATTCAGTCTATAATAATAATAGCTTTGCTACTTCTTCTATCACCGCCTACTGCAGCCTACTGTACATTATGTAACTTCAACAAATTATTTATACAAATATTATGTTTAAACGGCTTCCAAACATACAAATACTTTATCTTAGCGGATAATAAAAAATACAGGCTCCACCCAATAAGCCCATGTATGAGAAAAATATACTCAGCATTTTAAAAAAAGAACACGTAAAAATATCCAAATAAAATGTGCAAAATACATTTTGTTCTATAAGACCTAGTGGGGGAAAAATCTAAATGTTTAAGTTGCTCGAAATTTTTGCTAAACATTCAGAAAACATTTGATGCAATTCTAAATGAGTTTGTGCACTTAAAACGAGGCCTTCATTTGAAGGAATTAAAGTGGACCGAGTCGCTCCAAAAGTCTCTCCAGGCGAATCTGGAGGCCGGCGCGGTGGGAAAGTGCTGATACCTGGGAGGAAGTGCGACCGGGGAGGGATGCTGGAGGGACGGGTAGGCCAGGGGGAAGGCCACCGCTTGAGAGGAGGGGGGCAAACAGCCGGCCTTCTCCGTGTCGAGCAGGCAGGTGTGAAAAGGTTTCCCGTCGCGCACCAGGATCGGCACGACGAGCCTGCGCAGCACAGGAGGCTGCGCGATGTCCGCGTCCTGCAGCGCGCCGTCCGCTCGGCCTCTCTTCATCTTGTAGCGGTGGTTCTGGAACCAGATCTTCACCTGGGTCGGGGTCAGGCTGAGGAGCCGGGCCAGTTGCTCCCTCTCCGGGCCGGACAGATAGCGCTGCTGGCGGAAGCGCCTCTCCAGCTCCAGGGTCTGGGCCTTGGAGAACAGGACGCGGCGCTTCTTGCTCTTTTTGCTCTTGTCGGGCTCCGAGTCCAGCAGGGACGAGTTGTCCGGCTTGGTGGAGTCCGGCGAGGCCTCGAGGCTGCTTTCATCGGAGGCTGCAGAAATAAAGAGGCTACAGGTTGGTCCGCAGAAATAATGCGATCATTCAAATCCTTCATTTGTCCCTCAGAGGAGAAGACTGCAAATACACATGTATGTTAGAACCTCCTCTCAAGGGGATTGATAAATTATCCATCTTTCCATCCGTCTATCTATCTATCCATCTATCTATCTATCTATCTATCTATCTATCTATCTATCTATCTATCCATCCATCCATCCAAGCCTCCTGACATTGGCAGATAATATAATAAAATTCATATCTAAATAAGGGATAGTAATTTAAAAACAAAGGTCTAAAAGTAAGAATGGACTACATATTTTAGACATTACATCCATCAGATCCAGCATATTCCACTTGGACACTTACACATGCAGGGGCTCCGGTCGCAGTCCATCATCCAGGAGATGTAGGGCGAGCTGGAGGAGCAGGAGGAGTAGACCGGGGAGGACCGCGGGGCAGCCTCATCCTGCTCCGGCAGATCCAGGATGCTCCGGACGGAAAAGCTGAACTTAGTCGGTGCAGCCATCGCGCGTCCTTAACGTTCAATCCGGATTGTTTTGTTTTTTCCCCGAAATAAAGAAGCACTTAAAGTAAAGTCTGTCCAGGGACGAGAAGAGGAAAACTAAATCCCACCCAGCGGATCTTTTCCACTTTACGCACTGTCCAAACAGCTCTGTGTGCGCTGGGCTCAGTGTTTACACAAACAGCACTCCATAAGCTGCAAACACAAGGCTGCCTCTTATAAAGCCTCCTCCTCCGCTGAGTACCTGAATGGCTGGAGTGCTGTCACCCAATGACGGAAGGTGTGGAGGCTCAGAATTAGGAAAAAAAAAAAACCTCAGGGCCTCAACAATGAGTGAAGGAAACACTCGTCATCATTACAGATTCGTCCCGTATCGTCAAACTGGGAGACAGATAATGGTGATTGTTGGAGCTGAATCACGTCTTGGGTGGCAACTGACAACAGAGTCCGTCCCATCATCGACCCCCCCCCCCAATCCCTCCTCATCCCTCCCTCCTTCCCTCCTCTCGCCAAAAATAACGTGTCCAACATTTGCATACAAAGTGAGCAATTAGACAGAGTTGGTTTAACTAATACGTCTATTAGAGGCCTATTAATTGCAGGCGTGAGAAATGACATGTTTCTGGATCCTGGAGGATTCCCAAACATTTGCATTTGCTCCACAAACCCGGAAGCAGAAGTGTCCTTTCTACGCCTAACAATAACACTTATGTCACTAATTTTATTTATTTATTCTTTTAATAACAAACTTTCATTTTAACATTTAAAAATAGCGCTCTTTTGTGGAGTTCTATGTATTTCCTGTGGACATGACATATAGATTGATGATGCAAACCAAGCTGTATTAATATTGAAAATGTCTCTATGAGGGAAGTTACAGTGGTTGGCCAGTTTTATACATCACTGAAGACTGAAGCATGTCCTTATAGCTGCTTACAGCTGAATTCGTGTTTCTATTTATTAAAAGGTCTACATGTATAAATGCTAAACATGGAAGTTAAAGTTACTATTATTTTTAAAAATATTGCTTTATGCCCGAT
This sequence comes from Remorina albescens, assembly GCA_034769265.1. Classification (NCBI taxonomy): domain Eukaryota; kingdom Metazoa; phylum Chordata; class Actinopteri; order Carangiformes; family Echeneidae; genus Remorina; species Remorina albescens. The sequence continues at coordinate 5,026,916 of CM068488.1, forward strand.
TTAAACGTGCTTTATTCATTCTCTGACAGTGAATTAATGACTGATGACTAGAATTTATTCATTGGTAATCAAGATTAATTATCTATAATTAATCATGTTTCTGGGCGTAGAACTTTAATGGGGCGACGTGGCCACTAATGCAAAGTTTGTCTAAGTTTTTTCTAATTATCATTTTCAATTTGAAAATACAAAGATGAAAAGCTGTTTCCTTCCTCCAGGAAAACAGCAGACCATCTTCTACCCAAAGAGACGCCCACAGGCAGTCCTTTTTTTGCAGACATATAAAACATTAAATGCAAAGCGTGAATCCAGCCTTATGTTGGGGCTTTTTTTTTGGCTCTCCCATGTATTTGATATTGATATCGGTCCTTATCCACTCCAGCGAGGCGCATGAGGCCGGGGAGGAGAGTGCTTGGTGGTGGACATGCCTCCCCAGTCGTCCTGGGTGGTCGGACGAGAGGGAACACAAATACATGCCAACCAGAGGAGGGGAACAAAAGGGGAAAATGTAGCCCCGCGTCCGAGACCCGTTGGAAGCATTTGTTCCAGTCAAGATTTTGCATTTGTTCAGTCCCGCAATAATGCCTGATTGACGCCCCGGCACAATGTCCTTTAACTTTGCAGGATAAATCCGAGCTTGTTCCGTGTTGTCATGGTTTTGAATGGAGCTGAATGGGATCTGGGACACTATCTACTGCTCTGCGTCTACTGCCGCCAAGTCTATAGTCCAGAGCAATATTACATGTGATTCAGGGCGTATTAAATTCCTTTTAGATTTCCAGAGCTCAAAGTCGATGACCTGTATTATATTTCCGAAATGCACCAAAAATCAGACTTTATCTCTTCCGATGAATGAACCTTTACGCACGTTACGCACAAATATTTAATTGCGAAAATAAAAAATAAAAAAAGCAGCTCTGAAGATAAAATTGAACAGTAAACGAAAAGAGGGCTCAACCGTCCTCCAAGCATCATTTCTTTTGAGCAGGTCGGCCTCCCCAGTGGTTGACAAACAGCAGCGGATTACAGTAGTGCAGGTTTGCTGGAGTGGCTGCTTTACAGAGAGCACTCGATTGGAGAGCAAAAACAACGCGAAGGCAAAGAAAAGTCATGTCCAAAGAGCGGGAATTTTCTCTGTCCACAATGACCCAGCAGCCCCCTTAATCTATTTAACACCCACAGGCTTCAGCCAGAGAGGGTCCTCTGCAGCTCCCAAGAGCTCTCCACTGCCAAATATTTACTCTGTTGTTCAGCTCTCCATTCCCAATCCCTCCTCAGCCAAATGCAGATTTTTCTTTTTCTCACATGGTTCTGGAGCCGGCAGCTGAACTGACAGTTTTAACATATTAGACCTGAGTGACCACAGAAGCTCAGTGAATGTTTAACAGACTCAACAGCCTGCAGTCAAACACCGATCTCCTCTCTAGTGGGAATAGCGCTACATAGAAAATGGGAATTATTGGAGCCCCCTCCGTTTTAAAAGGTGCTGCTTCTCTTGGATGTTTGTCCCTCAGCGTGCAGAGTGATGCCTGTCCACAATCACACCTGCAGATATCAGTGATTTTTCACTTCACTCTCATATATTGCTCCAGCTTCCAGCCAAAATCATCAGAAAACCTCCAGCGCTCTCACACTGACGATGCCCTTTTCATTCAATTAATAGACATCCTGTGTTTAGCACTTTAACTTTTGTCCATTTGCAGGTTCAAATGTTTTCATTGAGATAGAAGTAGTAGATGCAGTTTTAAGATCTTAACAAAGAAACTGCGGCAGTTTTGTGGCAAAAAGGTGACGTTATCAAGGCAAATTATTCTCCCAGACTTTTCTGACAGAAATCTTTACATAAGTTGATGCATGGTGTGGCCTGAGAATATATTCATACATGAAATGACCAGCATCTGAATATTTCCTGCACCCATCACTGAAAGACAATTATGATATCAGACACATTTCCTAAAAAACACAGTCTATTTTCTTTGCCTTGTGCATCCCATTTTGCTTTTCTTCTGAAGCATTCACTCATTTTAGTTTCAGAAAAGTGCCACATATTCAGTGAGGAGTGAGGAGATATTTAAATAAGGACTTAAACTTCATGTACGTTCAACACAAAACGCTAGTTCAATGACAACAGTCAGATTTTGAGAAGACTTTAAGAAGACATTAAATCACCCTCCATCTTAAACGTCTGCTTCCTTCAAGCCAAAGCTGAACTAATGACGTGGTGAACAGGGCTATTTTTTCAGCAGCAGAAGATGTGATCTAACTGTGTTCACGAGCAGCACGTTCATAATAAACAAACTAAACGTGATGTGTTTGTCCCTTTAACTCCGAACATAAGGGCTAATATTGGTTACTGTCCTTCATCCAAACAATCACCATGGCAGCACTCTACCACCTGCAGACATCTACACTTTGCTCTTCCAGGTCTACACACAACAGCAGCTCAAACTGTAAACCAGTGAGAGAGATAAATCCCTGCCATGTTTATTTGAGTCCAGTCTGACTGATTATTCATCACCTTAACAGCCACAATGAGGCCTGTGTTAAAGTCGGTGCAGCGCCGTGTGGAGGCTCAGCGTGGCATCATGGTCCAGCAGCTGCACCTGCCACTGGTGTCCTCTCCCTTCCCTCCCTGTCCTGTAAATACCATTAGCATTTCGGAGAGGGGCTGGTGGGGGGATAATGACTTGGCGGCCACATTAGTCCCTCTCTGCAGTAAACCAGGGTCTTGTGAGGCTGCTTGACTGAGCAGCAGCAGCTGTGTGTTTGCTGCTCAGTCAAAGTGTGTCAAAGAGTCAGGTTTGTTTAAATGGCGCTTTAAGACACAAAAACCAGTGTGTACCGAAAGGATTTTCATAAAAGCAGTTAAAACACGAGGGGAAAGGTTAACACATTCTGGATCATTAGCAGGAATATTATGATGTTAGAGGAAAAGTAACCTCATGCAAAACAACACGGATAAAATCCGTTAATGCCACAGATTTAAAAGAGTTACCTGAAGCTGGCATAATTTATATTCTCAGTTTGAATTGGTTTATGCATTTAGATGTTTTCTTTAATGATTGTATATTTTAGTCATTAACAGGAGATAAAAATCACTACATTTACATGGAAGTTATAACATTCCATATTAACACAAACGTGATGAATGATTGATTTTATATGATTACTTCTCATTTATCTTGATCACCAAACAGTGCGTTGTCAGTGATCAGTGATCAGTCATTGCTCAGGTCGGACAGATTCAGGATATTATTTGCAGACGTTTGTTTAAAAAAAAAAGAAAAAAAAGAAAAAAGAGTGACTTACTTTGAGCTGGTTGCAGGTTTGAAAGTGACACCGCTGAAGACTGTCTCTGTTGACGTGAAGGCCAGTCGGATGGTGGATGATCAGCTCTGTATGAAAAGGTATTTGAACATTAGGACAGATGCTTCACTATCAGAATTATATATTATTTTTTATTTTGCTCAAAAAATGTAAAATAAAGATTGATAGAAGTAGATGAAACTCGAGTGTTGCTATAGTCTTAGAAAGAGAAGCTACAACACAGCAGGACAAGGGCTGAGTTCACTCAGGAATCACTGCTGAACAGATCAGGAGTCAGTGTTTCACTGACAGGTCGACTCATCAAAGCCTGCAGACTTTCTCTCGAGAGGTCACATGGAGATAAAGCGTTGTTTTTAATAATTTAAAGCAGGCTCGTGCTCCCCTTGTGTTGAGCACTGTGAAGACAAAGGAGTGTGGTACGTACGAGTCGCCAGCAACAGTTTTCCTTCATCTCACTGATGTTGGTGTAAAGTACTTCCTGAACACAGAGCACCTTCAGTCTGAGCACAGACAACATCTAGTGATCCTGAGCTGTCACAGCCTCATTAGACATGTCTGATACTTGCTTGCCCTCTACAGGACACCTATAGAAACTGACAGACGGACCTCTGCCTCTCCCTCCTCCTCTCTAAAGAAGAATGTGGCTGCAGCATAGAGCCATTATAAACAACAGCAGCTTTTTGTATTCACCTCTTTTGGCAAGCGTATGATAGTTCCTCAGAAAAACAAAATGTTATTTGTACCTGTTGCGTGTCTTTCTTGGCAGTCTGTGGTGTAATATTACTTAGGAAGCGTAAAGAGTAGTACCTGGCAGGCAAACCTTTGTTGACGGAGTTATGAGTTAACTGTGGGGGAGAGGGAAGCTGTTTTTACCTGCAGAATGACGCTAATATGGGCTTTGATAACATCAAATTAATTACTCATTTGATGCAGTCACTTGGGTTGACTAATTTTAAAGTGAAGGTTCCTGGAATTTATGAGTGATGCTCACTTTTCATACACAAGAAAAATAACTAATAAATGTGCTGAGAAAAAAAATGAGCAGAAATTAAGAAAATATAGATTTTGCTTCTTACCCATCGTGCACATGGATTGACCGCACAGAGGGGGGGGGGGTGGGACCTGATCTCGGCATCATGGAGTTGGTCCAGGACCTCTGAGGAGACAGAGGGCACTCAGGGGACACTGTGTCCATGGTGGAAAACCTGTTATCATGGAATAACCTGGAAAAACTGTGTTTTGAGGTCTCTTTTTTTTTTTTTTTTTTTAAGGCGAACGTTCATCACATCAAATACTAATTTACTTCAGGTAACCACAATATAAAAATGTAATCTCTTTAAAAAGTTCTCAACTGTAATACAAAGGCCTTAAACTTTTACAGGTAGAATGAAAATGCTGAAAACAGAAGAATTACAAGCCTGAATGTAATTCATCAGTTAATTCAAGGTAAATAAAGCATTTAAGAAGCAATGACTCACAGTGCATTTAGAGCTATTCAGAGGATGAAGCAGTACATTTAGATGAATGAACCATGTTAGAGTGATATTTAACAGACCTCACACAGCAGTGAGTGGTGGGGAGCTGGGAGTTGTTGGTGCTGCTGGAGGGGGCTGCTGTCTCGAAGTGAGGCAAAACATGTCCATCAGATGGCGCCCCTGTATTTGGAATAAAGAGGCTGTGGTCAGTGTGTGTGTGTGTGTGTGTGTGTGTGTGTGTGTGTGTTGGCTGTGTATGAGCAGCATCACTGACCCTCCTGAAGAAAAGTTTGACCAACATGGACACACAGGGAGACATCAGGAAAACCTAAACATGCTGCAGCCTTTTGGGCTTATTCATAACTATTCTCACCAGGAGGGGGGGGTATCAGTGTCCTCCGTTATCCTTCCTCTTCAGCCTCCCTTCATTTACCTGTCAGCTGTCAGCAGAACTGTTTGGATGAAAGAGTCCTGATTTGATCCTGCGAAATCTTCAGTCATTCCAGCAACTGTAGAAAATAAAGTTATCCTCATTTCTCTCCGTCCAAAGTGTCTGCGTTCATTTCCCGCCAAACATGGCGCTCTGTCCCGTTTCTCTGTGACACTGACATCACCCTGTTTGTTTATGAGGACACTGAACACCCACTGATCTAATAGCGGCTCAAAAAGCGGACTAATTGCAGGAATCTCAATGGATGAGGAAATTCAATCCAAAGTCCAAAATCCCGGTTTGACTCAACGCTCCCATCAGCGGTGTGGTCTGCATCAACACCCCATTTGCACTTTTCTGCACAAAGGAAATTCCACATAAAGGTAGAGCTCTCCATTTTCTCCCGGTGTCCTCGGTGTGGGACAAAGAAAGCTCCAAATTAGGGGCTGAATGAAATATTTAATACTAATGGGTGCCAGGTGCCAGACGAACAGATGTCAAAGTGATGTATGCTTAAAAGTGTCGTAAATATTGTTTCTTTTTGTCCCTCTCTGCTGAAACCCAGGCCTGGCCTCTGAAACACGAATACATAGGTCGTTAACCCGCGTTCGTCCTCATTAAGGCCGCACTAAAGTTACCGGGAGAAGTGCGAACCTGCAGAAAGACTTTAATGGTGTCAGCGCCGTTTGGGCTGCAAAGGTTAGAGTCATCAGTGCAGGTCATTTTAAACGCTGCAGCGGGACAAAGAGCTGCAGCCCGCACATCCACATAGTCTTATCTTATTTGTATCAGTCAGCTGGAGGCGACGGCACTTCCTGCTCCGCCTAAATAACCCGGATTAGAGGCCGTGATGGGTGACACGCTGCTGGGCCACGTTTTCTCAACGCACACACACACACACACACACACACACACACACACACACACACACAATAACTCCCTGCACGCGTGTATCTCATTGCAGATGTCAGTCAGTTTGGGGACAGTTAGTATGAGATGACAGACCTCCATCCCCCTCTGTGCAACAAGAAATCCCTGCGTGTCCCCATAATAACCTATTAGTGGTGGTTTGGATTTCCCGCAGGATCTCTCTGGGAACAGTAAACCGGGAACTGGGAACATTTGTTTCCCCGCTCTGCTGCCTCTCTGCACGGCCAATCTGAGCCGTGCACGGCGGCTCTGCCCGTCACACAGTTTCTCCGGAGCACGGAGAGGACTGAGTGGCGGATTAATGTCAGTCTCTTGTCTGGTGTGTCTCTGGTGTTTTAGCAGTTCGAGTCCACTGAAGCAAACTCATGTGTGATATCAGGTTTCTGGGATTTTTAGCAGATGGATGTGATTATAAAGAAAAAACACCAATCATCTGCAGCCTTGGCCGCATAAACATAATAAATAATAACAACAATAATATAAAAAGAAGAGGAGCATAAATAATAATAATAATAATAATAATAATAATAATTGCTTTTGTCTCTTAAAATATCCAAACACGGATTAAATTACAGTTATTTTCCAGCTGAGTTGTTATAGTTGTTGCCTCCATTAAAATGTTATTTGTCATAAACTCACAATTGGGAAACAACTCTCCTGTCCTGTTGTTAACATAGTAGCCTATTAATTTTGTTTTATTCTATTTTTATTTTATGTGCTACTAGGCCAGTGGTTATTTAATGCCTCTGCTGCACAGCATCTTTTATTTCAGTAAAAGTAGCGATGCTGCAGTGAAGAAAAAGTCCACATATTAAAACATAGTAAATGAATGCTTTTATTGTCTAATCGTGTCTAATTGTCGATTTGCGTATTTCTGTTTACATGATCTTAAACATCTAAATAAACAAAAAAATTCAAAGATCTCATGTTGAATGGTCCTTTTCGGAATAATGTATAAAGTCTATAATAACATAGGAATACAAATATTGATGTGCTCATGCATGTAAACCACATCAATGCTGCAGCTTTAAATCATTACTTAAAAAAAATACGACCACCCATCTTGTGAATTTCCCTCCGAAATCACTTAATGCATATTTAATAATCATTATTGAGTCGTTTATTATATTTTGTAAGGATCATCACAATCTGCATACTAAGTGTCAGTTAACTGTGGTTAAGTAAAATCTACCAGGTTTGGCCTTTAACTGTAGATCAAAAAGGAAAAAAGTCACATTAGAGGAAGCTCGGAAATCTAAATGTAATTAGTCACTTTGCATCACAGCTTTTATTCACTTTTTATGATGAGGGATTTTTAAGATTTGAGCTCAGGCTCATCAGTCAGTTTGCTGCAGCTCAGCAGGATGGAGGGAGAATCCCGAAGGACGGAGATTATCGCGACACAAGCAGTTCGGAGGCTCAGATACAGAAAAGAAAACTATTGGAAGAGTAAAATTTGTGATACACTTCCCATTCATTAATATTTGAAAAGAGGACTAAACTCCATCATCATCACCATCAGTCGATACGGAGAGCAGCTTTTGACAGGCGCTGAATATAAATACTAAATATAGATTAATGTTTCAAGGGTGAAAACATTTGGTTCTCCGATCAAAACAAGAAAAGATCCTCATCATTAATTTTTCATATTGATCAAATACAGATCAGACAACATTACTGTGTTTTTAGACGCGATTAATTCTAATGGGGATTTTTTTTTTTTTAACTTATTTGGTTATTAAAAAAATAATAATAAGAAGTGACCGATTTAGCTTCATTTATTATTATTTGTTTTTCGGAGGAGACAAACATCCATCGTCTGTTTCTTAGTCACCATAACATCACAACAACTCCAGCAAGAGCAGAAGGAAGCTGGACGGAGTTTGACAAGAAAAACGTTCAATCAGAAAAATATACAGACTGTCCTTGATACCGTTTCCATGAGACTAAATCCTGCTGTATTCAGCATTTTTTTTTTTTATCGTTTTCCTGTTGGATGTTCTAGGAGGCACCAAGCAGCTCCAGCCTCAGACACCCAGACAGCCTGATTACTGTGAGCTGCACTTATAGAAAAGAAGCTCCGCATGTCTTCACTTGTTGAATGTGGAGAAATTATAAACAAAAAGGTGGTTAAGTGACTTTGCTCACCCTTGATGGGGGAGGGGTGGGGGCTGAGGAGGGAGTGGCCGAGCCATCACTCTTCATAGCTGTTATTCAAACACAGCGCTGAGGTAAACTCAGGTGTATCTGAGCAGCTTGTCCTCCTCTGCTCCACTGACACACACACAAATCCGGCAGCTGTCTGATTTATATCTGAGAGGATTTCCACTGTGGCTGCTGATCTAAAGGGCTCAGCTGTGGCCCGTGTAGGTCGACCATTACAGCTATGAAGTCAAATCCGAGCAGAGGATTCAAGCTCTCCTTCTTACCTGTGAGCCTGAAGCAGCCGGTGATGACTTGACAGGAGTCTCCTCCTTTCAGGACGGCCCTGACCTCAGTGGATCAGACAGGCATTTCCCTAAAAGAAAGAAAAATGGGGCCAAACAAAATGATTCCTACACACTTCTTCCATCACTCTGGGTCAAAGGGGAGTTTCTCTGCTGGAGGAAAACTCTTCTGGGTCGAAATAAACAGATAAAGAATTTCTTTTTTCAGCTTCACCATCCTCCTGAGACAACAGGCTGTTTTTACTGCAGATTCCGCAGAAGGTAAACAAAGAAACATCTGTAAACAAGAGGGGGAAAGTAATTAACGTGACAAATCATCATCCCATTTGACACACAGAGGGGCTATAGTGATAAATAGGTCACATCAGATTATTTTACAAATTCCAACAAGCTAGAGAGAGGGCACTATGAAACAGCAGTGTGTGTGTTTCAGTGTGCAGACGTCTCCTGCTGCTAAAACTAAGAGGCCGTCCACGCTGTGTGCTGCAGGATGTGGCACAAAAAGGCATTTTCAAAGGCAGACATGTGATGATGTTTCAGTGGCGGTGCGGACGCTGCTTCAGTTTGTGTTGCAAATATGAACACAACAACAACAACAACAACAACAGCATCGGCCAAAGTGTAGGAGCTTCAGTGTCAGGCCTCAGATGGTGTGTGTGTGTGTGTGTGTGTGTGTGTGTGTGTGTGTGTGCGCAAGAGCATCAGCCTGCAGCCTCTGCACATGTGTGAAGGCGGATAAACGGTGAGATAAGGGCGGGAGGACAGGCCGGTGTCTCCTGGACGGACGGACACGGACACACACACGGACACACACACAGACACACACACAGAAAAAACTCTGAGTCCGTCGCTGCACAATTTGTCTGACAAGCGACGCGTTTCCTTCACACATGGGCCGGAATATTCAATTCGACATGGACGATTTTAGGCTTGTGAAGGGCACAGGCATGTGACAGCCATGCAAAGTCTGGAAATCATGTGTGGAGGCCTGTTAGCACTGGAGTGGCGTTCACGGACGAAAGGAAAACAGAGCTGGAAAAAAAAAGAAAAAAGATTTCAGATGAATAATAATGAAAGAAAAATCTAAAGTTCTGACTTTAACAGATTTAGGTTGCACACAGAAGAAAAAGCTCATGTTAAATACAACAGCTTAATGAAGTTTGACTAAATAATCACATGAGGCTTCTTTACCGCCTGAACAGCGCCAGTTTGATAGTTATTTTTATTACTATTATTATTAGTAGTAGTGTTATTTTCATTCGCTGAACGATTCAGTTAAGTCATAATTATTATTATTAATAATAGCAATATAAACAATCAAACAATAAGTAGAATAATAATAATAATGATGATAATAATAGGCCAATGATCGAACCCGGCTCCATTATTTTACAGTCAAACAATTTGACTGAATTTTCACCGTTGATCTAATTTCATCAGCCTGCCATCATTTTAATTCAGCCAGCGGTTTGATGCCATTTCCCAGTTGTTGTGTTGTGTGATGTCACTGATCAGATAAACTCTCCAGCTGCGTCCCGCAGCGTCACGCGTCCTCAGCTCGGACCATCCATCACATCACGGAGGCTGCGGGAAGGTGCGGGCCCCGCCGAAGATGAAGTGGAGACCTCTGATCCCTCACCGGTGACCTTTTTGTTATTTCAGCCACCAGAGGCACCTCAGTGGAAACAAGCTGAGCACGTTTCCTCGGCGGTAAACATTATCCTTGACGCATTAGCGGCCTGGGAGCTGAGAAGGGCGGGCAGGTGGAGGCCCAGGCGGTGGCACGGTGGAGAATTTTTAAAAATGAGTCGACTAAGACCTCCAAATCGGCCGTCTTAAGCCAAATAACCCCTTCGTGTAAACAACACAGACGGCTCTTTTGGGGAGGCGTAAATTAACGCTGACTGACTTGTGTTGGTATTAAAGCGCACACTATAATCTGCGCAGTCTCACAGAATGATGCCATCCTGAAGAGGTGGGAAAAATAAATAAAATGCAGGGATAGTGGCTTTACTCTGGAAAAAAAAAAAAAATCGAGCCCAGACAGCTGAGCGCGCTGAAACAAAGAGTGAGGAAACAGTTTGTGTTCATTTCAGTCCCTCACAGCAGCTTCACTGTTTCATGTCAGCAGAGCTTTTCAACAATATTTCTAATTGCACGGCTGCACAGGAGAGGACGTTTGATGTTTACATGCACGTTGATCCTTCAGGTCCCTCAGATGAAGGTCAGTCATGCTCCGTTGGCCTATCCTGTAAAATATGACACGAGAAAAAGCCAAAGCAAATGGGGGAGAGGGTGAAGGCGCAAAGTTATGGTGTGTGTTTGTTTCTCGTGTCGGGAAGCAACAAATCTTTCTTATTGCTTGCAAGTGGGGGTTTCTGTACAGAAACATGTGTGTACATGAGTGCAGGGGTAGTTAAGTTCGAAATAATCCCCTTTAAACATATTTTTCTGCAAACCCCGAGCCCCGTGGGTAATTAGGGAAAGGTTGAAACATAAAGGCTAATTTCTTTATCATACTAAGGCTCTAAAAAGCTGCAGATCCTTGACGCTTGCTGTGCGTAATTGGCAAAAATAAGGCAACGTTTGGCCTCTACGGCGCAGAGGCTTAATGCAAATCAAATGGGCCTGCAGTTTAAAGTGAAAAAGATAATTAAAAAACAGACTTAAAACAACACCTCAAAGTGCAGTGTTCGTTTCCACACATTCAACACAATCAGATAATATTTCATTTAAAACAACAACAACAACAACAACAACAGTGAAATCTGGCGGCGACTCCACTCTGCTTTCTCAACTAAAGGCAGGTTCAACATGTTTATCTTGATTTCGCAAAACTTCATCCGGTGAAGGGATTTGTGTTTCTTGTTGGTTTTAAGGCTTCACGGTGCGGCAGTCGAAGCTTAATAGGGAGTCAAAATATTGGCGGCAAATATGAAAAAAAAAAGCGTGATAACCCTCCACTGCACAGACATAGAATTTACCAACATCGCCCAGCCAATTGCATTGCTCAAAACCAATCATTCATTTCCTCCCATTTCCTTAATGATGCCATTTAAAAAGTGGAGATGAAGGGTGGTGTGGTGGAGCGTGACGCCATTTAAAGGCAGGTTTTCCACGTTTTTGTTTTCATAATAGAAGTGGGCGCTTATTTTATTCTGAAAGGACTAATCCTTATTATAAAAAAAACTAAAACAAAAACCAAAACACGAGCACAAATAATTCTTGTCAGTTAAACGTCGGGTTGAAACAGCCGCATTCACACGCCTTTACTGGTAATATTCATAATTTTTTAGGTGACATTTCCTTGTGTTCGTCTCCCTCTGCAGTCTTTTCTTTCTCTTTTTTTTATGTTTTTGCGAGCCGTTTTATTTTGTGCCACATGTTTAGTGTTTAAGGTGAAGATCTAATCCAAAATCTTGATATTGCGTTATACTCACCCTGTCTGTCAATAACAAACGCATTCATGGTGGTATATCCCCAAGCTTTGCTTTCTGATGGGACAGAGCGGAACGAGGAGGACGACTTGGGGAGTGGAGGGGTGGTGGTGGTGGTGGTGGTGGTGGTGGTGGGGGGGGCGCAGTCGACTTGTCATCTCAAACTTTTGGACCAATGGCACGTCGGCTCTGAGCAATCTGGAAAGTCTATCGGGAGGACGGGCCAATGAGCGGCAGAGGAGCGTTGGAAGTCCAGCCTCCCGATTTCAACAGATTGAAATGTAAGCCTGTCTCCAGCGCCGTCAGGAAACAGATCGAGAATTTAGTCCCTCTCGTTCCTTATCGCGCAAGAAACTTTTCTTGGAAGCGGTTTTGGACGGTGGACACGCTGGACGCGGAGCAGGATCCACGGAGGAGGCACAAACCGGACACCGTATTCTTCATTTGCGGGTTTAACACGATGGGTGAGTTCAGTTCAGAGTTGGATCGAGTTTTTTTTTTTTCCTCCTTTCCTTGTCAGGGATGCAGCGAGCTGGTCCATTGTCCTGCGGCAAGGTGGGGGAATATGGACTGATATAGTCCGGCCGTGGTGTTTTCTTCTGATCCGTCTCGTTGCCGGTCCGGCGGGACCAAAAAGCAGCAACGCTGAATTATTCCATGTGTCCGGTTACCCACCGGACTCGGCGCAGACTACATGACACCCGAGCCTAGTTTAGCTTGTGAGCAGGACAGCTATCAGTCAGTTTCACCTGAACGTCACACACAGCCTGATGGTGAGGTTTGGTTCGGGAGGGGGTGGGTGGGTGGGGTGGGGTGGGGGGCACATGTGATGTTGGTGTGCTCAGTTTAAGGCCAAATTCGTCGAGACGGATTTTTCAAAGATCGGGGTAGTAAAAGTGTGTTCTTCTGTCACACAGCAGATCTGTGAGTGACACAAACTTGATGTAAACAGATTAAAATATGATCCACGTTAGATTATGATTAGACATTTGGTAGAGTTGGATTGTGTGGATTTATTTTACAGAAACCTGTGTTGGGCCTCGGTTTGCTGCCTAATCTCACTGTCCTGCTCTTGTGTGTGTTTGTTTTTGACACCAGAGCCAGCCTTCGGTGAGGTGAACCAACTCGGCGGTGTTTTCGTGAACGGCAGGCCTCTGCCCAACGCCATCCGGCTCCGGATCGTGGAGCTGGCCCAGCTCGGGATTCGACCCTGTGACATCAGCCGTCAGCTGCGCGTCTCCCACGGCTGCGTCAGCAAGATCCTGGCCCGCTACAACGAGACCGGCTCGATCCTCCCGGGGGCCATCGGAGGCAGCAAGCCGCGGGTCACCACACCCACCGTGGTCAAACACATACGGACATACAAGCAGAGGGACCCGGGGATTTTTGCCTGGGAGATCCGGGACAGGCTACTCGCCGACGGGGTTTGCGATAAGTTCAACCTCCCCTCCGTCAGCTCCATCAGTCGGATCCTCCGCAACAAGATCGGGAATCTGTCCCAGCAGAGCCAGTACGAGTCGGGCAAGCAAGCGCCTCACCCACCGCCGCAGCCGGCCTTACCCTACAACCACTTGTACTCTTACCCGACGTCCAAAGTGCCCACCCCCCCCGGCATGCCCACCCTCCCCGGACACATGGCCATGCACAGAATATGGCCCTCCTCGCACTCTGTGACAGATATTCTGGGGATACGGTCTATTACAGAGCAACAAAGTAAGCATGGCTGCATGGACACTTATCCGACTCTTGAGGGGGGTTTGTGCTTTTGTTTTTTACGCGCAAGAGAGCGAGTGAGTGTGTGTGTGTGTGTGTGTGTGTGTTAGTGTGCATCTGTGAGAGAGAGGCGGCATTTATATATTTTTGTGTGTCTCTCCTTTGTGTTACTGTAATTGTTTCCTATAGGCCTCCAACAGCAGGCTCAGTCACAGGCCTCAGAGAGCTTACATGACATTTGACCTGCAGCCTGATCTCAACTTAATGTCCCGGGAAATGTCCTGAAAAGTGACATCACGCAGGCCACTTGATATTGATTTGGAGGTGGCGGTGGTGTTGGTAGTTGGGGGGGGGGGGGGGGGGGGGGGTTAGTTCAGGAACAGATGGTCCTGCTTGCAGTAATCGTTAAGAGGCGGATGTGGAATATTAGAGGGACAGCGGAGGGAAATGCGGCGGGATGAAGTGTGCCATGACACGGAACAAGACATTTTGTGCCATTTTAGAGTCCAAAGAGAAAAAGCTCACACCGAAACCTTTTTTTAAAAATGTGTGTGTGTGTGTGTGTGTGTGTGTGTGTGTCACGTGCAGGTAGACCCTGATAACTTTGGCTCGCACTCCACAAAGACTACAACTGTTTTGGAAACAGTGCAACCGGATCCGGCATAAATCAGAGTTTAATGGTCGGCTCGGTGTGAAAAGGAGATTTTTCTTTTCTTTTTTTGGTGGGGGGAGATATTAGGGTTTGGGTTTTTTTTTTCCAAAGGTGGCGGGAGGGGAGGAAGCGCTGTCAGGGCTCAGAGACCCGGATCCTCTTCACCGTCCAGCAGCCAACCTAAAACTTAGGTAGCAGGTACCGACGAGAAATCACAGGGGGAGGAATGTTGTTTCGAGACGCGGCCTTTATAAACAATTTACGCATTTCCAAATGATTAGCAGATGCTCAGGGCAGGTTGGGCAGAACGCTGCGTTCAAGGTTTTTGAGGAGACTTCGGTGACGTTAGACCTCATTTCACCCGTCATCTTATTTACTGAGTACATTAGGAATTTTACGGAAGGCGACAGAGAGAATTAGAAACAAAACGAGGCAATGTGTTGGAGGTTGAATATTGGTGGAAAGCTATTTGTGATTTTTCCGAATGACTGTTGACGCGCCGCGGAAACACACACACACACACACACACACACACACACACACACACACACAGGAGGCCACAGAGTCAAATGCTGCGGGTTAGTTCAGGGCCATAGGTCAAAAACTAGACTGTCAAGAGATGATTATTAAATCGCTCCTTAGTTTCGGGGGCTTCCTGCTCTCAGTGGGGATCATCTGCATGAGATAACATCCATCAGCCACTAAAGAGGGAGGCGGGGGATTAAATCTCATCTATCCCAGACAGGAGGACTCTTCGGTGGGCTCAGATGGCCCTGACCCTCCGCAGAGCCCTCCAACTCTCAGCCAGCTTCAGCTGGGCCTCCGTCTGAGCTCCACCTCCAGCCGAAGCGCTTTTAGTTTCAACTCTCTTTCAGCGAGAAAATTGTGACATTTAATTTCACTTTTTTTTTTTTTTGGTCATTAGTCACCGTTCTTAGTCAAAATCCTTTCAGGGAAAAACGTGAAGCCTGATAAATGTCAGTGATTAGGGTGAAAGAAAAATGACTGGAAAAGGAGAAACCCGCTCAGACTTCCATTTTAAGAAGATATTATCTCACTCACAGGCAATTAGAAAGGAAAATAATCTAAATCAAGGCGGTGTCAGATTATATTAACTTTCTGTTAGTCACCAAAGCTAATATTTTTCTTTGACCGGGTATGGACAGAACAAACTACATGCACACGAAAAAGCTGATTGAGCCATTTGTGGGTGAAATGACAAATGAAAGTCAGAGGATTTATTGTGTCACATGCCGCCTGGCTGATCTGGGCCTGATGTCTGTGACAGAAGCAGCGGCCTTTTATTTTTTTTTCCCTTTCTCTGACTGTCCCGTCTCTCTCTTCTCTCTTTCTCTTTTGCCCCCCCAGTTAGTGACAGTCCATCCTTTTCCAGCGCCAAACTAGAAGAATGGAGTGCTATAAACAGGACTAATTTCCCTCCAGCAAGCTCTCCACTAGTCAATGGCGTGGATAAACCGCATTTAGAACCTGAAGCAAAATACACACAGGTAAAAAATGGACACCTCTCATTTTAATTTTTCTAAACTCAAAAGTAAAAAAAAAAAAAAAAAAAAAAAAAAAAATTCTATCCAGACATATGGCAATCAGGCTATTCAGCTAATGGGAGCCTCTTTTTTTAAGTAATATTTTAATAATTATGTGGCCTGGAAATTCCCCCTTTCACAGCATTAATGCGCTCCTTCTGTTGGCTGCTGGGAGTTTAGTGCATTTTTAAAAAAAACCCATCTCTTATTACTTTTTATTCTGGCTTTACAAGGTGCACTTCCTCTAGGTCCTGCTGCATGGTCAGTGCATTTATGAATCATTACAGTGTGAATAATGTCGTAATTAGTAGGTTAAAGGGTTCTGGAGAGCCCAATTATTCTCTGGGCTTTTCTTTTTCCAGCTTGTTTTGGGCAGCGTGTTTAACACTCAAAAACCCAAGTCAGCAAAGCAAAGTCTGTTTTCGCTCCCCTGCTGAATTATTCTAGTATTTTAAAGGTCATAGTCCACGCAAAGGTTTGACCCAGGCATTTAGCTGCAAAGAGGAAAATCGACCGCTCTGTTTTTTGAAGATGTTTTATTTTACTTTATTTTATTTTTTGCTAACAGTAAAGTGGTCTCTACACTAGTTTTTGCTGTAACACAAGTCTTGTGCAAGCTTACAGATGCATGTATTAAATTAGTTTTCACTATATTCTTCAGGTTGAAAGGCAGACATGAAATATCGTATTCAAAATAAAGCAGGACTAAGAAAACTAGTTTAAATAGTTTTAAATTCCTAATATTAAATGCTAAGGACTAACGCTAAGAGTTGAATTGTCGGGACGCGATATTTAATTTCTATTTTTACATTTGTAATCTTAAATTCAAATATAATCCCAGTAGTGTATGAAAAAGTTTCCTTATGGACTTTTAGTTTTGGTTTAAGAGTTAGTATAAATCAAGCACGCATGCGCGCGAACAGTCTGCGATCATCCTATTATTTTGACAGAGCGTGCAAAAAAAAAAAAAAAATTAAAATTTCACAGCGCATAATTTATTTTGCCACTTTATCACGGTGGACTTCAGGCCCATCAGACGCAGATCTGGGTCCAGGTCTGTTAAGAGTTGGACATCTCTTGCTGAGGGGGGGTCAAAGCGACTGTCTGAGCGTTTAGACAGACAAATGTACAAAAACAGCAGCGAGCCATTAAATGCAGAAAATAACAAGTCTATAAATTACACAGTTTATTGCATGAAAAACAAAGAATGATGAAGGAGGGACCACTCCACCGAAACACTGAGGATGAACCGCAGTTCTTCCGTCAGACTTTTTTTTTTTTTTAAACCACAATTCATTTCTATTTTCCAGCGCAATATAAAGTCACCCTTCACCCCCCCCGCCGCAAGAGAAGTCCAACTCCTAACTTTGTCCCAAAAGAGGACATGTCAGCGCGAAGACATTTCAGATTGGACATCATGTCTGTCAGGCCAAACGCCGGTCTGCTCAGAGGGAAGGGCGCCCATGGGACCTTCATCTGAGACAGAAGGAGAAGAGCTCCGATTAGAAAGCTTAGATATAAAAGTGGGAGGCACGAGCTGAGCGCGCGGCGGCTCTGAGATGAATCTGTGAGGTCAAAAAAAAAAAAAAAAAAAAAGTGCACGTGTGTATTAAAATATTTTTGAATATCTGAAGGCTGTAATTTATTTTAGATACCAACTAGTACGTAATTTGTCGGATGGAAGGCGTCAGTCATTTATTATTCGTTATTGTGGTTTAACAGGCTCTCAAACCAAAATGTATTCATAGTATTATTATTATTTTACCTGATACTGTTTACTCAGATTATCAAATAATAGATTAAAAGAATATTAGAAACTGTAAAAGGATATTTTAATAAAAATTTTCAGTTTGATAATATATTTTCGAAAATAGTTGATAGAAATATGTTGAGCTGGATAATGGGTGCAGGAGGAGGTGTGGACAATAAAACAAAAAACAAAAACAAACAGCTACACCTAAATAACGCAATGTAAGAGGCTGTGGCATAAATACAGCCTTTGTGAGCCTTTTACATTTTGCTGACTTTGTGTCAGGCAGGTGTTGATTCAACTCTGTGGTTGTTTGTGCTGTTCATGTAGGAGTGGATTGTATTAGACTCAAAAGCGTCCCGTTATTTTCTATACATGTATATACTGTAGTGTGTGTGTGTGTGTGTGTGTGTGTACAGTGCGGATGTGGGTTCATGTCTATATGTGCTGTGTGTGTGCACTGTCGGGGATGTGAACCTAATTGTACTTTTCATTAGTGAATGACGGCTTCTGATAATCTAGGAAGATGTTGAGTTGCACTATTGGGTTTAAATTAAGGAAAAAAAAAAGTAACAGCTAAAAGTCTGTTGAGCGTCTTAAGAAACGAGATGCAGAATCAGTGAACCAAGTGAGGAGACACACAAACACCCACAGTCACCCTACAGTGATCTACAGACACCTACAGGCTCGTACTACACACACACACACACACACACACACACACACACACAAAACCAGTTCTCTCATATAGTTTTGTTTTATAATCACCACAAATGTCAGTTCAGAGTTCTACATTTCAAATTCATTCTCCTGAAAAATAGCTCATGCCACTAAACAAGCAGATGGAGAGCCAGTTTAGCTCATCTATGAAAATAAGTCAGAGCAAAAGAAAAAAAAAATATTCCAATGGCCGAAATAATTCTCAGTAGTCGCAGACCACCCAGGAACAGAAATTCGGCCTCTCTGTTGAAATGCTTTGGTGAATTCCTCAAGTTAAGTCCTGTCGCAGTGCCAGAGAAGCAAAGCCCGTTCATGCTTCAAGCTTTGCGCTCACCTCATTCTCTATCATATTTCCCCTCTTCCTGTCCTTTCACTCTCAATCTCTCCTGACATCTGTTTTGTGGCGCGCCCCCCTCAGCCACCCAACCGCTCTGTCTCCCATCGTCTGGCGTGGTATATCACCGCCGCCGGAGACACGTCCACTTTCTGGGTAGAAAACAAGCCCCACGTACGGGCCGGGGCAATCACGCATGTATGGTTTTTAATATGTTCCAGGGGCATGAGAGCGCATAATTGATCACTCATACTTTCATCAGTATTTGGAAAATGGGTTTAAATGTGGTGGCTGTGAAGTTAGAATTAAACTCTGTGCTGTTTGTAATTCAACCGTCACCTTTCCTTTCACTTTCTTTACAGCCTCAGGTTTTTTCCATTACAACTCAGCTGCTTGTGTGTGTGTGTGTGTGTGTGTCTACCTGGGTTGGGGGATGGAGGGGTGTCACTAGATCACGACTGATTTGAAGGCCAACATTTCAATCATTTCTGAGGAGAAATTCTCTAACAAATACATTTTTTCCTCCCATTCCAAGAAACCAAAATGATGATGACTAACCGTTGAAAATAGGCACCCTGAAGAACTAAAATGGATCTTCACCTGCTAATCTTCTCCTTTTTCTCCCCCCTCCCTTTTGTGCCCAGACGCCGAATGGATTGCCCACAGTGAACAGCTATGTCACAGCACCCAGCATCCCTCCCTACCACCCTCCCACCCAAGTGTCACCCTACATGGGGTACAGCGCCACCACGTCGGCCTATGTGACCGGACCCACATGGCAGCCGGCCAGTGGCAGTGCTCTATCTCCCCACAGCTGTGACATCGCCACCCCTCTGGCCTTCAAGAGCATGACGGCCAACCGTGACGCCATCCACCCGGTCACCACTTCGGTGCTGTGAAGTCAGTCCACCAACTGATGGGACAGAGAGATAGAGAGAGAGAGAGAAGGGGGGGGAGAGAGAGAGAGAGAGAGAGAGAGTTACAGGAAGAAGGACAGCGGTGGGGTGAGAGGGTTTTAAAAGATGGCCACAGTAGACACCAAGTCGGTCCCCCATGGCTACATTTCATTCACACTGCCTCCTTTCTATGAAGGACTCGGCCCCAGGAGCCTCAGACTGTGCCGCTGTGAGTGACCCCGTAAACACTCAGAACAAAGACACAGCAAGGAATAAACAATTTGTCTTTTTTTTTTTTTTACTACAAACTTGCAGGACAGGTGTACTGAAGGACTGATGTATGACTGCTACTCCACCCACCAACACCAACCATTTCTCTCAAATTCTTTACAGCACATGTCTTTGGGCAAAGTGGGGTAATGTATAACGTCAAGAATAAGCAAACAAAGAAGAGGGAAAAAAAATACAACTTTGCATTAGTGTTTCAGGGTGCTTATTATTTGCTATTTTTTTAATGTCTGTATGCCTTTTTTTTTTTTGTTGGTGTTATGTTTTGATAAAGGTAACTGTCCTATGGTGCATTGTTTTCCCACTTCTCTAAAAATGTAGCCTGTGCAAGAAGCTCCAGAGAGAAGTTTATTTATTAGATTAAGGTACGTTGAATGAAGTGCAATTACCCTCACAGAGAGCACGGGAATCTCCACGCATGTTTAGACAAAATTGGCATTGGTCTTATGTTGGAGTTCAGAGCAGTAACAATTGACAAATGTTGCACAATGAAATTGAATGTATCTTATTAAATTGTTTGGCTGTTTTTGGTCTTCATGAAGTTTGCTGGTTGTTTTGGAGAAAATCCTTAAAACTGTTTTTTTTTTTTTTTTTGTTCTAAAATCAGACTGAGTCTATTAGAGCTAAATATGTTTACCCTTCCTCTTTCTCCTTCTTGCAGTTTGACTATGCTAAATTCAAAATAAGTTGGCCTCAGGCCTGTTTTACATGAGCAGGAAACTGCTTTTCATAAGGGGGGAAAAAAGTGTGTGCACTCATATGAGGTGTTTATTTTCTATTGTCACGTTTCACGGCTCATTAGAAAAGCTCATCAGAGAAGCTTCAAGCTCATTGTTAGTCACCACGTTATTTCACTCTTTACATAGCACAGATCAGGTAAATGTCCTCTTCAGCTTAACACTAAATATGGCCTATTCTGTCTTGATTGAAAAAAATCATAGTATTAGTTGAGCGATAACAAAATGCAGTTTAAATAAATTTAATTATGTATTTTAGTAATAATTAGTAAAATAATTAATTTAAAAAATATTTTTCTAATATATCTGGTCAAAGCGCATTTTTTTGAGGGCGAGGTGATTAAACTATGAAATGCTATTAGTATTATAAAAATATGGGGATATTTATAAATTTCAGTTTATTCAGTAGGATGGATAGAAAAGATTATGTTCAATGTCTCATAAGGAAGCGCTATTATTTTGAAATTGTGATTATCCTTTATTAAAAGTAGCAAATATCTTCCATTATGTATTATAATTCTCATTATTTTTAAATGATGAGAAGCAATTTTAAATTTGGGTTTAGGTGTGTAAGACAGTAAATCAGAATCACTGCTGCTTTATAATGTGAGATCAGCTTGCTGAGGTGCCTCAGACTCCGGGGATGAGGTGGAGTACATAAGCACTGTGCGTTCAGTGAGACACAAAAAGGCTTGTTGGCCGGCGGCCTCCAAGGTCATCAGACGCGTGACCCAAAAACGACCCTTCAGCGGCCACAGACCCTGAACAGGGTTCGTCGGGGCCATCTAAACGTGTTCATTACAAAAAGAGGAGTACGCAGACCAGCTGACAAATGTCATGTTGGTAAAATTATGATTTTTGCATAGTTTAGGTTTAAAGGGGGGAAAGTGAAGAGTAATAAATTATTATGTATCATTTCATGTGGCAGGCCCTGTCCTGCCCTGAAGGGGAAATTTGATTTAAACTAAATGGGCTCCAGTGTGGACACGAAGCTGCAGATTGCCCTTTCAGAGGGCTTTACCTGCTGCTGAGCGTTCAGGACGTGGTTGCTTTAGTTCTGGCTGTGTGTTGCCATTCCTCCTGTGTTACAACATAAACAGTCCCTCCATGTGACAGTGTCAACAGCCTTCCCCATGCGAGGGCTGATTTGACTTGGAAAGCACTCTTCCCCGCATCCAGTGGTCACGGACCGTTGCTCAGGGATCGTAGTGTTTCTTTGACCGTACGTGAACCACATCACAGGGACGTGATGATCATACAGTGGCTGTACCAGCCAGCCCTCACGGCCTGCCCTTTCACCCGCCACCATCCATCACATACAGCTAATGATAGTTAACTCTGAGTGGCATGATAAAGTCATAACATGCTCTATTTTTTATTTTTTTTAACCTCAGCCTACACACAACAAGGCCAAACAACTTTTCCTTTCAACTCAGCTACACGATCTGAGCATAGTCTTGTTAACCTCTTCTCTGACTCACACAACAAAATTAAAATGTGGTCTTAATTGACAGCAGTATTTAAAAAATAGGAACAGTGTGTTTTCTAGACAGGAGGAATAGCTTCTCGAAAGTCTAATAATCCTTGTTCTTGTAGCCTAATGTTGGTCAGCTTTATGGAAGTAAGGTCTGAAACGCATAGTTTTAAAAATAGGGCCAGACACGTGTTTATAATTAATGATGTTGAGTCTGACTTCAGTGTCATATGGTTATCTTTACTTCTCCACATGCAATCAGAAACAAGACAGCCATTTGCAGAGTAACACAGAGCAGAGTGTGTAACGCTAGATGAACGCGGCACTTCATGTGTGTTTCTGCTCAATGAGCATTTTTAAAAGAAGCTGACAACAGCCAGACTATTTTCTTAATGCCTTAAAAACAGCAGAGTTGTGCAGACAGGTGAGTAGAAAAGAAAAGGGGAAGGGGGAGAGGAAAAAAAAAAAAAAAAAAAAAATCAGCTGTGCTTGGAAAATCACAACATGTCCTGTTCCGTGTTTTTGGTATGTACACATGTGGCTGCCGTGTTCAATCATGCTGACATGAATCACTTTTTTTTCCCTTTCCTCTCAACACATGGTGTGAATCTTGGACATTTTAAGATACATTAATCATCAGCCATGTCTGCATTGGGAGAGACAACCGCATCCATGCAGGCCTGTCTCCGAGACACCTGATTGAAATGTTACAGGTGAAGATGAGGATCATACATGGAGAAGGTGTCAAGAAAGGGCAGGGAGGGGGAGGGGGCTTTGCTAGTAAGGATTTATGATCAGTTCTGTGTGCAGGGAATCCAGGTGAAGGGTGGCTTTGTTGCCTCGATACCATCGATACATGTGGCGCATGTTACAAGCTGTCAAACACATGCGTTCAGGACTCCATTACAGAAAGGACCGGTTTAGCGCTTACTATTACATCAGTCTGCAAGCTCGAGTTGTTTGTCTATCACCACAGACCCCTGAGGCAGAAAAACCAGGAGCTGTCATTCCATTTTGGCAGAGAGAAACTCCCACATTAATGATGACTGTCAAATGCCAACGTGGCTCAGCGTATGCTACTACCAGATGAGGTTAAGATGAGTCTCCTCAAGAGAGGCCACTACCCCTACAGACTGTGCAACAGGTGTGTGTGTTTGCATGTATGTGAGTGTGCATAAGTGAGACTGGCAGAAGGAGAGAATGTGTGCGGTACCCCCCCCCCCCCCACACACACACACACACCCAGTGCTGCAGCCACATTTGAATTTCTTAAGCTTGTTGTTTTAGCTTGCACTAAAGCTTTGCTCAGGCACCAATTCCCCGCCACAGAGAGAGCGAGAAAAGACTGACGCTTGGTTGGCTGCTGCAACGTCTACTGGCCGACAGGCTCTGAAAAAAAAAAAAAAAAACCCCAAACAAAGTGCTGTGATGGGAGAAAGACGAAGAGGCGAGTGAATGAGTGGTGATGTGATGGAAAGTGATATGCTTTCATCAACGCCAAGCTGAAGTGCTCCCAGAGACAAACATGCAACAGCACAACCTCAGGGGCTCCAGGACACACAAGTGCTCAACCCACACCCAGAACACACAGTGAGGAAACAAGTGAAAATTTATTTCATTCCTTTTTATTTGTTACCAAAACACGCAAGTGGCGTCATACAGATTCTGATATTTGAAGTGAGATTAAAAAAATGTCAAACAGTTTCTGCTTGCGATGTGAAGATTTCATACCAGATTTATGGAAGGCACTTAAAAAGTAACAAAATGTTCTGCAACAGGCTGCAACATCAGGGTATAAAAAATGGTTTTACATGTAAGCACTATAAGGCACTACTGTAGCTGTTTGCTTTGTGTGTGAAACATATGGCAAGGCTCAGTACTATGGCGATCTCTTATGTTTGGTGTACACTAAGCTGTGTTTATAAAAACAGTATATATGTGCATGTATAGATGTGCGTCACTCAATGGCCTTAGTGTGTGTGTACTGCTGTTTAAAAAAAAAAAAAAAAAAAAAGGGAACCCTCCCTAATAAGCTCCTACTACTAACTACTTTAAGATATCAGTTGGATTAATGGTGATGGTTAATTGTTGAATGAGCTCAGCTGATGCTCACAGACCAACCTCAGCTGAGCTCAGTCTGCGTTCATGTTTTATCAGTAATCGAGAGAATGCCATCATCTGTTGTGTCAGACAACTAAACCTGCTCTTAATGTGGAAAAAGATATTGTGCTCATTGCAATATTTCGAGAAAATGACTTTCCGCAGACTTTAAAACTTAGTGATCCAGTTTTTTTGTTTTTGTTTGTAGAAATGTGCTTGTGACTTTTTAAAAAGTTGAAGTTGAAGCTGAGATGACGATGTGGGTTTTTTTTTTTTCTTATACAGCTGCTTTTCAGGAAACATTGAAATGTTGGTTTGGTATTTTGAAATGCAGTATCGCACATTCAAGGTAAACAAACTGACTGACAAAGAAAAACTAATTTGGTCTGATGTTATTGGGGTCAGGTAACGATATTAGCATTGAGGCACAGAAGGCACCCTTTTGGGTTTCCCTTTTTTTTGGAGGGGGGGGTGTTTGTTACCAGTTCCTCTGTAGCCATCCAGACACATATTCATAGACCAGCAGCATTACAGCTCCTCCTGTAAAACCATACAAGAGAGCCACAGTGAATAAACATGCATGTATATCCTAGTAATAAAGCAACATCAGCAACTTAAACAATGGAAGCAGTTGGGGCATTTGCACATACCCAGAAGGTAGAGTTTATACATACAGAATAGAGTTTAGATTATCATCAAATGCTTGCAGCCTCCGTATACAAAGATACCGGTGTCTCTGGCTCACAATAGTTCCATTCAAACATTACATAAACATATGAAAAAAAAAAGCTGCTGTTAAATAAATAATGCAAAATAGTAAGGGGAAAAAAAAACATCTGAGAGGCAAATGGTGCTCGTCCTTGCCTCATTTCATTGGAAACACCCATTCAAAGTTGAACGTAGCGCTGACGTGGTTTGGGAAGCTCAGTCTAGATCAATAATTTGAGAGTAGCCACACATTAAAAAAAAAAAATTGTTTAGTTGCAGATCTCCAAATCTATTATTCAAACAAGATCAAGGTGTTAAAAAAAAAAAAAAAAGAAAAAGTCATCTGTAATCTACAATCTTTGGTCTAGAGGATGATTTTAATATATTGGTATAAAGATTTCTTTGTTACCTGGTCCAAGCCTCATTATCTTGGGCACCAACCCCTTGTATAACGCCAAATACCTATAAAGCAGAAAAATTGACATTAATAATGTACAAAATCAAAACATGATAATTACAAGTATGACAATGTGAAGATGTTAGACAGGATCTACTGACACTTGCTAAGCACATGAGACATACTGCATTTATGTTTAGGTTTCAAGTGCTTCACTTGAGTAATTATTATTTTCTACGACTTAATATTTCAGTTGCACTGCATTCTTCTCCATTTTATAACATCAGCTACTGGTTACTTTGCTCATTAAAATTATTGAAGCAAAACTTTATCATAAATCTGACAATCAATCACTTTTATGTACACATTACTTATACAATTTGTGGTATACATATTCTTAAGTATGTCTTCTATTTCTACACTGTGATGCTGCCACTTTTTACTGAAGTAGAATAATCAGAAATGTCTTCCACACATTCCTTTTGTACATGTGTGTGCTTGAATATTGAGTGCCTGAGCTGGAGTGCGGAGGTGAGGACTTGCCTGTCTGTCTCTCCCCACTCAGGGACATAAGCTGAAGTCCAAGTCTAAGTCCAGGGCTGCTGAGTACCTGCCTTAATGCATTCAAGGTGATCAGTGGCTGCCTGCCTCTGCCTCGTGCTCCCTGTCCTGCTCCCTGCCCCCGCCACTGATGGCGTTAATAAGGCTCGACCCACTTCCTCCCTGGCCCTCTGTCTGATTAGATTGACCTGTGGAGCGCCGCGCGGCTCGTTAGGGTCTGCTTAACGACGTCTCCCATAGGGACCACTAATTAGCTGGGACTGTGTTGTGTTAGAGCAGGGGACTGGATGTGACGGAGGGGGGGGGGGCTCCATGCACCCCTGCGACGACAACGCTTCAGTGCTGTTCCTGCAGCAGCCCCCAAGGCCCCGGCGTCCTCTAACTACAAACATCTCACTGGCCCTTGTCTACTGGAGCTGCATGGGGGGGAAAGTGAAAAGCCTGGGGCATTTGTTAACATAACATAGATCTTCCTTGAAGCTTCCATTTAGAGCCGTCATTCTCTTGAGGTCCAAAAATATGTTAGTATTTACATTTTAACTGACAGACTGCAGAAATCCATGTTCGCACACATTGGGAATACAGCCTGGAAGGTCACTTTTTGCTTTCCATTCATCAGATCCCAGCTTTGCATCAAGGTTTTCATTGTCTTCCCCTGTAGTTTGCTAAAGAAACTGATGCCGTGCAGTGAAACTGCTAAGCTGTAGCTGCAGCTGGTACATTTGTCCCTCTGGGCTTAAGAGATAACCAGCTATCAGTTCCTAACCAAACAGACAAAGTGGCTCATTAATTCTTAGATGCACCCTTGACAGTGTTTGAAATGTTGGCCTGAGGATTGCCTTCTTATCCTACTCCCCACCCACCGCCCTCAATTTTCTTACCCCTCCTCCCGGTACACCAGGGCCATGGTCTGGAAGCAGGTGCGGTACTTGATCTCTCCTGGCACTGGCTGGGGGCCTTGAATGCGGCTCTTGGCTACGTCGAAGGGAATGTTCACACAGGAGGAGATGGTTCCAGAAACCAGACCGATACCAAACTTCCTCAGGAACTCGAGAGACGGGTCCTACCAAAGAAGAGGAGATATAAGATCAGGCCTGCATAGTGAACAAGCAGAGTTTTGCTGGCAACATTTCTAGTGACCAGGTGTAAAAGGGAAAGGAGTTGACAAAATAAACTGTGATACATTAGATGTATATGCATGTGGGTGAAAGTGAGGAGGGCATGAGGCTTGTGCATATGATTGCAAAGCTGGCATGAAAGCCCTGATCATTTTATGGTAGCGGGGGGCAGATTAGTGCTTCCTGACTGCGGTGCAGCTCTCTGATTGGCTGAGCAGAAGCACATGTTCTTTGGGGAGCCAAGACGGAGGATTTATAAACAGGGTTCATGCAGGCAGACTGGGGAGGCATATGGGGACAATTTGGGTAATTGGGCTGTGACTCGGTACAGGGGTATTACTGTACCAAAGAAGCCCAGACTCAGAGAGCTCTGACAGCTAATTGGCCAGGATATTTTTACAAATGACAGCAGCCTCTCTGGTCCAGGCCTTTCTCAAAAGGCTGGACACCCTGAGAGCCGAGGTAAATCAACAGCTAATCCCACGTCTTCTGCTTTTTTCAAGTGGGATGTGGGCAAGGGGGTAATGTACCCGCGGCTTAAGTACACCCATCAACCCACTTCCTAACAGCCTTAAGCAAACATCACCTCACACATTGACTTGTGAATGATGGCAGTGCGCTATCTGCCTCGTCTGTACTATTCAAATGGCAATATGAGAGAAACCTGAGCTTGGTGGGCTGAATTTGACTGCAGACATGTTTGAGATGCAAGGTCATTGCTCATGTTGCTAACAAAGGGGCTTTGGAGGAATGCCACTATCAGCTCAGCCTGTAAGCTGTCAGAGCCCACAATATTTATCCAGAGCTGCCTCAACAATGGCCGTCGTTAGCCTGTCACAAACAAGATCAGTCCGTCAATGTACTGACGGCTCGTTCCCAAAAGCAACGGCCACAATCTGAGAACAGAGCTATTTGAGTCATCTAGCCACATAATTATCATTCACAGAAGGACGACCACTTGCTTCTCTGTACATCATGCATCACTGGAAAATGTTGAAAATATAGCAGAGCCTGGGCTCCCACTGTAACCTCCCTCTTGAAAATAGTACCGTTGTCTGCTTCCAATTAGTTCATTGGAGTTAATCTAATGCTCCAGTTTGTACATGTGGAACTGCCGTATGGTAACGTTTCCATTAAACAAAATTAACTTTAGTTTGGGCCATCAGGCCCCGCCGGATGTGTAATCTGAGACCTTGAGGATGTTATGACGAGCAAACAAATGAGGTATTAGCGTAGCTGATCTTAGAAGCTTCTCTCTGATTTTGGCTTCCTCCTTGCCTGCATTCAGGCTACAACTAATCACACTGTCAAACACTTGCTATTCCCCACTGGCAAGGTGGCTGAGACACATGTGTATCATATTGCCTGAGGTTAGCAAAAAATTTGGCGTAGTCAAGGTTACAAACAACAAAGCAATGCTAAAGAGCGTGTCTGTCATTTGTCTTTGCATTTGTGGGTAAAAAGCAAAACAGGACTGAAGGTCAGAGTGTGATCATAGATTTTGACTGGCATATTACTGGACTGGTGGGAAAAGCATCCTTGACATTGAAGTAGAAGCCAAAGTAGATCATGTTGAAAACTCCATGGCGCCCCAGTGTTGATGTTAATCCTTTATTCAGACCCTTCAGTGCGAACCCGTCCTTGTTTATGATGCGTCTGGCTTGGGCAAATGAGGAGGGTTGCTGTATTGGAGAGAATTAATTAAAAAGAAGAAAATGTCAAGGACTGATGCACAACTGCTGGGCCACTAGTGAGATGTTCACATTACCCACATTTCAACTTGTAAATCTTTGCAAGTCCAGATTTCATTACCACAAACCTCTTTGAAAGAATCTCTGTTGGCCTGCAGACTGACTTTCACCACTTCGAATGGATTGACAACAACAGCCTCAGTCAAGCCTGCGCCAAGCCCTGCAGCAGACAGTGCCTGAAGGGAGATGGATATGATTTATCACTGTCAATGTGGGGTATTTGGGTGGAGATGGAATAGAGGCAATGAAAAAGACTGCCAATACGTTTGGCCTATAAGCGCCCAATGGTGGCTTGTAGAGTCATTTTTGAAATATTGTTCCTCCAGTCTCTCTGTTTCAACATTTGTTACTTTCATTGTTGTCACTATTTTCATTTGTCAAAGTGTCAGATGACAGACTGACGGGATGACAAAAGAAATAAACAGAAAGTTGGGAAAAGCTGCAAGACACTCGAGTCAGAAAAAAATTATAGAATCATTATAATCAAATAATAATCTGTGTGATTTAATGAGTAATAAGCACCTAAGGTACACATAAATGTAAATGTAATTAAAAACATGAAGGTTGCAGCCCTCTATGCATTTTCATGGGGCCGTATGTAAGTGTGTGCATGTGTGTGTACATGTGTGCAGCGTAATGGGAACATGTCAAGAACGTGTCTATAGCTCATTACTCTTCCTGCCCCTTTATCCTGCTGTCAGAGCCCCAGGACCCATCCTCTCAGACATGCCTTGCGATGTTTACACAGCCAGCCAGCCACATTTTAATTCCTTATTTGTGTTATTACTGTGTGTGTCCTCATTAATCAGAGTGAAGGCATTCAGCTGCACCGTGGTGAATAGGAGAGACAGCTCCATTCGGGACCTCTCGGTAATTCACTTGCACTAATGATCAGAGGTGATTACAGTACTTGATGCACACAGGCCTCTGAGGGAAACGGGGCTGCAGCCGCTTGAAGAGATGATAGTAAGAAGAAGGTGGAAGAGGAGCAAGAGGAGAACATGATGGATGGGACAGTTAAACATTTGTCCACCAATGGCTGGAAAAACATGCTGAGGATATCCCCTTTGCTGGATGGCCTAACCGCCTCGTTCCAGGTAACACATCCATCACGTCTGAAACCTGAGTGCCACCTGATAAGGTGGAGTGTGCTGACACACCTCTGCGATACTAATCTATTGAACTCAAAACTCTTACTCAACATCACAGAAATTAATAATTGAGGGTGAAACCAGGGTGAAACCAGGGTGAAACTTATGTCCTGTGGCATAACTACAGAGCAAAAGTGTATTCAATGGGAGAGTGTAATACATAATATTATTTTGATTTTAGCTGAATAAAAAAAAAATAAAATCCATGAGTCTTCTTTTTTTTTTTTTTTTTTCTAACATGACTGATGGATCTAATGTAGATGTAAAACCCATCGCGAAAAAGTGGGCAGAAAGTTTAAAGACTAACTTTAAAATGTTGGCTCCCGATTGTGTTTCTAGTTGGGACAAATTCCTGTCTTTGTTTATCTCACCGTTACATGATCAGTTGGGTTTCTGGCAGGTCAAAAGTTTTGGTTGGCTGGGGTGCAGTTTCAACAGTTACATGGTCCTGAAATAGTATTTTAATATTTTACGTGTTGTTGTAAAATTAGTCTTGACTGAGACTGTACTGTGAAATAAGAGCGAACTTCACCGCAGAACATACAGAGCAGCTTCCAGCTCCAGTTTTTCCCCTGCCTTTATGCTCAGTGAAGTGGCTGTCTTCCCCCATCTTTGTCAACAATGCTTATTACACGGTTGTCTTGTTTAAATAAGCTTTACTGGAATTCTCAATAGATTAAAACCACCAGGAAATCCATTATATGCTCGTATGTTTGGTGTGAGCACCAGTCAGTCAATTTACGTGTACAACATGAGCATAAAAGGTTTTGGCTACGCAGCAAGGCTAATAAAAATGTGCAGAGTAAGTTAACCTAACCTACAAGATGAATAAAAACACAAACATTGCCACAACTTTAAATCTGCACTTTAATCTTAAAACGATTGTTTCATTTCTAATCTAGCGCGAAAGAACAAATATGCAAAACAAAACTGCCGGTTTTTATGGTGCAGACTGTACTCCAGTTAAACTTCATTAGTATTAGCTCATATTGTTCTAAAACGATTACATTTACATTTCTTACTTATGCAAGGTCATTTTTTTTTTCCTGTTTTCAAATTTTGTACTAGTGCCCATTCATTCTCTCACACTGTGAGCCAGTAAAATCAAAACAAAACAAAACAAAGCCTCAGTAATAAACATGGCTCCAGACGAGCACCAGCTAAACTGGATTCAAACAAAGCAGGACTAACCAAACTTTTTTTTTTTTTTAAACTTCTGTTATGTGGCTGCTCTGTTGTGTGGAATGAAGCTTATATCGAGTTATTTCCACTCATATAAGTTTCAGACGGATGTGAAATAATTAGCCAAGATGATCAGTTGATGAGCAGCTGATCTCTTGTAGTGCCAACGACAAACCCAATCATGAATCATCATCAGTCAATTAAATTTCCATGTTACACATCTAACTCGTACACCCAAGTGAAAATGCCCCTTTTAAGCTGTTTTTACATCATTTAAAATATTAAATCTACTGTCCAACAACATAATCATATGTTGGTTCTCTCCATTTGTTCAGAGAGGGATTGAATTTCTTTTTTTTTTTTGGGGGGGGGGTATGCAATACAAGTAAATGCCATCCAAATGTTATTTAAGTTGGTTCATCTATGACACACTGTTGTGTGTTAGCATCAGGTATGCTGTTATATGTACTTAAAGCTTATCAAACCTATTATTCAGAGGTTACTTTACTCCATCTTTTTAACTTTTATAATGTAAGATGGCCATCATTGGCAGATGCTGCATTACTTGTATTTGTACATGAAACTGCAGAGAATTTTTTTCCTCCCAATTTACATGAATTAATTTAACAGGTAAAATTATTCTTGGTATTCATCTTTATTTTACCCGCCTGGAAATGTTGATTTTTCCACATTCTTCCTGATCCTGTGTGTGCGCGTGTGTGTGTGCATTTATTGTACAGGTGTGATGGTATTCAAGTGTTGCTGCGTCTGACACTTACCAAGCCAGGAGACAAAGGGGTCAAATTCAGCAGCTTCTTGTACTGCTCAAAGGTGAAAAACTGGAGGAACAAAGTAAATATTAGGACAAATAAGCAAGAAGAGAGTCTCACTGTATTCATAAGCAAACATCTCTGCACACATATACACCCATGTATTTACACAGACAGACACGTAATTAAAAGCAGCCACATTGGATACCACTTTGGAGGAAATGTAAGCATTGCAGGGTGTTGCATTAACTCAACAAACACAAATATTGAGCTCCACTTCAAATTTTAGATCTCAATCTCTGCAGAAACCAAAAAGTGTAACGCACATGCTCATGAGAGACCCTTCCACTGATTTGTTTCTCTAACCAAGGGGCAAAACGCCAACAGAGGTGTTTTAATTGGAGCTTTAATTCTTGCCCCAGACATTTCTCATCATCAGCATGCTTTGTTCACTGTGTGAGTGATTACCCCATCTTTTCAGTGTGAGTGCTTATTTTCAAAGTTCACACATCCTTGTCTCCAGCATATCATTACAAAGCAGCTTCATGCCAGGCATCAGGCCTCCGCTGTGCCACGTCACACAATGGATTGGTCTCAGGGAAGGGCTTGTGCTAGACGCTCGTACGCCAATATTTGACAGGCTAACAGAACAAAGAGGAGTTGCTGAACACATGACGGACAAGATGGATGTTGTTAAGTTCTAAATCCACATGGGCATGTCACAATAGAGCAACTGCAGTTGGAGTGTTTTCAAGTGACAGTGGAGCATCTCACAGTGAAACCATTATTTGAGTTGTGTCATTGTTCGTGCAAGAAAACCAAAACCAATGTGCTTCATCTAACCTTAACAGCTCTCTTTGGTGTCTCTGCCACAATTGGAGGTAGGATGCCTTTGTAGAAGCCAAAGATGCTGCACAGAGAGAAAATAAAATGTTAAAAATTCTTATTGGATGATGCTGACTTGTGCAGTCATACATTTAATTAACGACAATATTATGTACAACATTGATATCATAGCTAACTGTTTTGCCTATTCTCATAGAAATGAAATGAGGGAGGGCTAAAATAACAGGAACACCTTTCTATCATGCAATACACTTTTAAAGGCACCCCCATTTTCCAAAATAATCATACATGTGAATCATGTGAATACATAAACGCATATAATACAGCATATGTAGTTAAAATATTATTTCAGAAATTAAATGGAGTGCTTTCATAATGTTAGATGACCCGCAAGAGACAGATTTAAGATGATAATTTGAACGGTCAATGTATCAGTTCCCAATGTCACATTAGAAAAACCTGGATTCTGAATTTTCCATAATGAAACCATCAGAGTCCATTTGCATGGTAATAGCCAATGTCTTAAACACATCACAGCTACAGTTTGTGATGCAAGCTCTCTTCTGCACATTTTGCCTGTAAAAGTTGAAATAACCTTAATTCACCATCTCAGACAAAGTTCCTTTAAAAAGACAAAAAATAAGCAGTTTCCCTTTAAGCAGCTTCAATTTGCCTACATCCTGGTAGATCCCTTTGACATGGCACTTTTTGAAAAACATGTCATTATGGCAACAAATCCAGTCGCTGACAATACAGGACATAGTTGGACATGAGTAATATGCAGTTCACAAGCAGGAAGTGCTGTACATTTCTGCTGTTTGGCAGCGAAACTACCAAGATATATTTTCAAACCACAAACCTTGGTAAACATTGAAATGATTTAAGAGTTTATTTCGGCATTTGATATACTGGCTGTTTCAAAAGAAGGTAGCTGTATAATTTTAGTCTATTGGGTAGTTTGCCTTTGCTCAATCATACATCCAGCCCTGATTTACAGCACACTTGACGGCAGGAAAAATAAAACGATACAGTGAGTTATGAATATAGAGATGTCTGTCTACATTTAAATTCAAGCTTTATTTTGCTAGGAGTTACTTTCATGGAGTGTATTGGTGGTGTAAAGGGACAGTTTGGTTAGATTGTTAGATTTTTCTAAAATTTCCTTTTACTACAAGTTAAAACACATGATGTTTCATTCTGTCAGTTTTAAACAACTTAATTTTCTTAAAGTAAATCATTTATAAACTCCTTTTATAGCCAATTAAATTTTTCTCTCATTTGGGTAAACCAGGATAAAGTAACAAAAAAGGAAGTCATAAATTCCCACTATTGCTTACCCAGCGATCGATGTTTACAGGTAAGAAGATAGTAGTATGTTTTCAGTTTTGCAGGGATGGCACAAACCGTGTTTCGTATACATTCAGAAATGCACACACACACACATTTCCCTCAGTCCTCCATTTAGTGAAAACATGGGGGTAATAGTTCATTGTTTGAACTTGAGTAGTTTACACTGACAAGGCCATACAGAGAATGTCAGACAAGTTCAGAATCAAACAAATTTATCCAGGCACTTAAATTTTTCATATTTTCTGTATAAACTTTATATTTACATGCTATTTTACTCTCAAACCATACCCATCTGTGACATTAAACTGTTCATAAAAAAAACTATGAATCAGTCCTATTTCTGGTTCAGGTGTGAAACAACACATTTGTAGCACCACATACTATTGAGTCATTAGCTGTTGTGTTGACAACAAACTAGTGGCAGGAGAAAAACATTTTTCGTCTTCCTTCATTCCTACATGTGTTACACGATTTGCCATAAAGTGAAAAAAGAAACGCAACATCTTCTGACACTCAGCAACTAATACAGATGTTCCCGGCACTGTAGGAATCAATT
The DNA here is from genome assembly GCA_034769265.1 of Remorina albescens. Classification (NCBI taxonomy): domain Eukaryota; kingdom Metazoa; phylum Chordata; class Actinopteri; order Carangiformes; family Echeneidae; genus Remorina; species Remorina albescens. Next base: position 5,061,560 of record CM068488.1, read on the forward strand.
ACATAATTGTCTCCACACTTGTTCCTTTTTACACACAACTAACCGTCATATAATATCTAAACATGAACCACACCCGATGTCAACACGCTGCAAATTATGTACTTAATTTTTATCCTGTGAATTATAGTATGTGAAATCATATTATAAAAACAGAGACATGAGAAGAAAAAAAAAAAAAAAATCACCAAAGGAGTCCATTTATTGCTGATGGAACAGTCACAAGGCCTGTTTCCATGACAAGATGCTTTTTCTTTTTTGCCTTTAACATGTTTTTAAAAGCTTTTGTTACCTCCACACTTCCCTTTCTTCTTTATGAGTGAGAAAATATACTGTCAATGGAAAATGGCAAATATGTAAGCACCATTAAATGCTTCCTGAATGTTGAGTGTTGTAAATATTGACTCAGCATACTCCACCAATTTAGCTTTGCCCTTCCAGTATAGCAGTGTTAGAACCAGAAATACTCCCCCCCCCCCCCCCCAACCCATTCTTTCCCCAAAGTCCAAGTAAACAGCAGATTGTACTGGGTTATAAGAGTAGAAGCCACATGGCATGCAGTTCAGTTTTGTTTTGTATTTTATTTTGTGTAAAATCAGTAGAGCTCCCCTTTTAAAAAAAAACAAAACAAAACATGGCTACCAACAATTTATATGAAGAATTAACTGAGCCACTCAAGTATTATCAGTGCAGCCAAGGCCTGTGAGAACACATTCACTCATTATGATGGATATGGGCAGGGCGCTTTGTTTTGAGTTAATTCTTAATGCACCATCCTGCTGCTGTAAACACTCAGTAAAGCTCCATAACTGTACAAAAATATGCACAATTTATTCTTACTTGAGTTACTGATACCAATTTTTTTAAAGCATTTTAAAGCAGCTGTGCCAATTTTTATTGATGTAACATATATATCAATTGTGAATCTTCCTATGTGGATATGTTTTATATTGTTACAAATGTGCATTGGTCATTATTTATCTGTTTTTATAGAAATCTCCACAAAGGGAATCAAAGTTGTGAGCAAACAAATTCATGAATAGTTCAATCTTCTTATCACTGTATGATAGTGTCATAAAACATTTATATAGTGCTCACAAATTCTAAAGGGGTGGGAGGGAGTGGTAATAAGTTGTACATTCATTATGTACATCTTCAGTTAGCATTAATGGCCTTTTGGCTAAGGGTCTTATCCACATAGCTACTTCATTTACACTTTAGTGTACAAATTTGTGAGTTTTAGAAAAAAAAAAAAAAACATGTTTTGAGAGGTCACAGCTTATCTTGGGGTCTCATGGACATCTGTACCAAATTAGAAGAAAGTCCCTCAAGGTGTTAGAGGTTCCACATTCACAAGACACTACAACCTTGGCCTTTAACAACCACCAATAATATCAGCTCATCCCTGAGAAGTTCTATAGGTGTTCCTGAGATACGATGTTCACCTGAAAACATCCTATGTTCAACACCGGCTGGTGCAGAGAATAAAAATAATGCCAGCTTTATCTCTTGTGGCCTTAATCCAATCCAAAACTATGGAAATTAAAAGCAAAAGAAGCCAAGATTTACAATTTTTCTGTAAAAATGCAAAGGGATGTGTGTGGGTATCAGAGGCATTGCTTATAATCATCCGAAAGAGAGTGACTCTTCGATCAAGTTTCTTTCAGGTGACCTAGAGAGACGAAGGAGAAGGGATTGCGTATTGATAGAATACACAGGTCTGTAAAAAGAAGACAATGTAGCGTGACTGACTGTATCCTGTGAACAGCAGGACCTGCACTGTTGTGGCAACATTCTCTATAAGTCAAACAAGATGATCTCAGTCGATTGTCTCCAAGTGTAATTACTTCTGCTGCTTGTCTACATTTCCACTGAACCAGAGAATCAGGTCATTACACCTTCCCAAAATCCACGTCAGTGAGGTTTCTGTATAAAAACATCAGTGAACCAAAGCTAATAATCCAAAGACCTGTCATCAGATGACAGACACAGCCCACTTCATCAACAAATCAAGTTAGACAGGTGGTATAACCTGATGCACCAAATGATTTGTAACACAGAACCATGTGAGGCTTTTGTTGGAAACTTTTCAAGACATCACTGTGGAACATGACAAAGCAACACCCTGCAGTCTGACGAGATCTAGTTAGCATATCTGCTGACAATTCTTGCTGTTGTGAGGGACGTTTAAACATAAAAAGCGTGAATATGATAACAGTTCAGTCCATGGTGCCACCTCCATAGGATGCTGAGCAGTCTGAACCACTGCAGTTTGGCCACCAGCAAATTAAACTTAACAGTCTCCAAGATGGACAGATTCAGCTACTTCGCTGATGCTAAAAGACAAAAATCAATCACTCGTGTTACTTGTAAAAAAATTATTTCCGTCTGATGGAAGGCCCATCCCTCTGCTTTCTTTGTCTATGCAAATGGTGGCCATTGATTTCCCGGGTGTGGTCAAGCTGAGGAGCCACCAGGTGATGAAAGAGAAGTGAAATTTGTTACAGAACAAATATGGCCTCTTGTGAGTGCCATTCATTTGAATCCTAATTTGATTTCCAATGTAAAGTACACACTAAATCCCTTTTTGGCTTTCCTAACCAAATGGCCTCCTGATGCAAGTGTGTGTGTGTGTGTGTTTGTGAGTGCATGTTTGTATGCATTTGTGCTTATGATTTGTCTTTCATTTTCATAAACCTTTCCTTTTTTAACAGCCTTCATCCATCTGGTGAGGACATTGGCACTGACAGAACCACAAAGACCCATTTGATTAAATAAACTGCTCAATAATGTCCATCAGATAGAAATTCTGGCTTCTTAGCGGTAGAAATGTATACATTAACTACATATAATAGATAAAGTAACAGATAATTTAAATAAAGAAAAATATATAACATTACTGTTTGTTCTAACATTCACAGCACTACTATGAGTAAATCCTGGAGAAATATGAGCGTGCCCAGGGATTTTCTTTAACATGTAAACAACCGGCATGCTTCACCTGCAAATATTTGCACTTTCCCAGTGTCTGCTGTAACCTTGACCTTGTCACATTCAGAGAGACAGTCAGGGAGAACAACCAGGATCCACTGGACAGATAGTGTCTCACCTTTTTGTATTATAGAAATCAACTCTATGTTTACTTTGGTTTATAATTCACATCTTGAAGTAAAACTACAAAAAGGGGAGAAGGGAAGATCTTCTTAACTGAATGGATTGTTATATTTTAAAATTGGACCAAAATATGAAAAAAGCAACTGTGTACAAAGGTCTGGATCTAAAATTGGAGTTTGTATCTGTTGAAGAATTCCACCCGGTTAAATGTTAGAAGGATGGATATAAGACTCATGTCTGTACAATAGATAACATGCTACAGCCAACTGAGGGAAAATGCAGTGATAAAACAGCTAATCTGGTTTTCACATTTAATCTCCACCTCCTTTGTCCTACACTTCTCACGTTCAGCAATTAACGTGTTATTTCTTGTCTGCTTAATCCAGGCAATAATGGGTACTCACAGTTCTGGGCATGAAAGCAAATTGTTAGATTGCTGGAATGTGGAACTATTCATTTTACCTGATTGCTGCCTCTCACACCGCGTCTGTTTCTCTACTGAAAAACACACAAAATCTGGTGGCTGCGCTTATCTGCACTTCCTCACATCTCCATGAATGTATACATTTCTGCCATGGGTGGTCCCGGCTGGACTCCTCCCCCATTTCCCACCAATCCTACACTGTTAGTTCAAGGCACGGCACGTTGATCGACTGTATGAAGGCCAAAGCACCCTGCTGTAATGCACGGACCCTTTTTAATAATCCCATGGCCATACTTCAGGTCTCGACCCAGTCTCTGGATACCACACTGGCAAAGAATGCGCGAGAATAGAGTCTTTTTGTTTGCCTCCAGACGGAAACACTTAACACATGCTCATGCTGCTGCACCCACATGTAACAGAAAAGAGGGCCTGTGAGGCAATGTACAACCAAGTGTTGGTTAGCATAGTTCACACTGTCACACACTTATGAGCACAGCAAGAAAATGTAATACTACATTTTCCAGATTAAATTATAACCTAATATGAATGTTGATTTTTTGAACAGAAATAAAATATTTTTTCTTACCTACAAATGTTTAAAAAGTATATTGCCAACACTAGAAATTGCTATATATCTGGTTACTCTGTCTAGGCTTTAGAGTGACTACAAGATGGGATCATACAGGCAAACAATTCCATGTCTTTCTTCAGTTCAGGTTTCCATCCCTTCATCGCCTCAGAGAGAACGAGGTCTGGTGTTAGCTCAGTCCTGCCTTCAACTGACGGGAGATGTTTATTTTTAATAATAATTCTACAACAGTGGGGCAGAGCACTATTTATATAAATTATAACTAAGTGGTTTGGCCTGGAGGAAATCCTCAGTGTGCTACTGGGGAGTGATTACAGCCTCAGCAAGAATATACTGTTGCAGATAATTTTTTAACACTACAGTGAATCTTCCATCTGTGGGGACTCCTTGTCACATACCAGGCTTCATTGGAATGAACACACAGTTAAATTGCTGTCATAGTTGATGTTAACACTGTGTAATTTTGAGTAATTGTGTTGGTGAAAACTCTCACTGTTGCCAAAGGACACACCTTGAACGTAGGCGGACAAACAGGCATCACATTTTAACTGTAAGTGTGTCGTGTGGGGTGACAAGGGCACGGCTACCGTGGTGGGACGGCTGCGACTGTTGAACTACGGCCAACAGAGGAGTTCCAACTGTCTTGAGTCGGCCTCTCGCCGTGCGCTTGCTCACACCTCACAGCAGATCAACTTTATATCCGCTGTAAAGCTGTCGACTCGCCATAAACAGAGCAAGTGGCAACCACTTTCTCCTACGCCTGCACTGTCTCACAGAGCTGTCAGAAGGTAGGCGGAGGAGGAGGGACCGTGGCAGGATCACTGTCTTTATTTAGTTTGGTTTTTAATATGTAGGTTCTAAGCCAATAAACAGCTGTACTATTACTGCAACCTGCTAATGGATATTTGTTTAGGCTGTTGACGGACAAACCGGCTGTCTTGTAGCAACCAACACCTCAATAATCTGGCCCCGGGATCACCACCTTCCAGCAAAAACTTCCAGGAGCATTTGACTGAAGCGACACATTTGGTTTTTCACTCCAAACGTCATTAATGCAATACCCTTCCCTCAAATGATTGTGAAATAAACATAAAATACCTTTCAGTGGAAGAGACGAAGTAAGCGAATAACTGTTGGCTTAATTCATCAGTTCTTAATCTGAACACACTTTTGCTGTTTGATATTAAGTGCCCTTATTATAACAATAACATATTATTCTATTTTAAATTTGAAAAAGGTTTTATTGAGGGAGAATGGATGGCTTTTGTGTTTATAAATGCACTTGCCACAAACTTACTCATCTAGTTTGTTTACCCTGTAGTTGGTAAAAACAGATGTATATAACTTGCCCCTCATTGCGGAAGATCGTTCGGAAGCAATCACCCAGGCTCTTGTAGCTGGTGGGGTCAGTAGTTCCTCTCTGGATCTGGAATCTGCAAAGACAAAGTTCCCATTAAAGCTTCCATCACTATAATTCATTCATCATTCATCAGTCATTATTACAGCTACCTCAAATCTTTACATTTGGTTGTTGATGTCCTAATTGTCTGTATAACTTGAATCACGATGCCTGTGTGTAAAATTCATGTAGAACAAATGTGATCTTGATCATAAATGAGCTCATTTTTCTCCTTAATTTCCCTCCCCTTCTCTTTCATCTGCCTTTTTCCTGCTCTGCTAAAACAAGGGGCTCCTTCCACCAGCCCCAGCACCCCCCCCCTCCAAGTGCATGGGAGAACTCAAACATTTATTTAACCCAACTGATCCAATTAGCCACCTAACTCTCCAGGACCGGGTCTTTTGCAGCAAGCGTTTCAGCTGCTAACATGCTAGTAAGCCAATTCTAACTGCTCTTCAGTTACGTATAAATTTTTAATATGATGGAGCCAGTCGAAGGGCTTTTTGTTGTATAGCAAACATGCTGGTATCTCCCTAATAAAGACTGGTGAGCTGTGTGTAAATCTTTTACATGAGAGACTAGTTGAGGATGAAAGAGTGAATATAAATGGTGCCTGTGAGAGATAAGAGTTTCACATATTGGTACAGTAAAGACGAGAAGAGATCTAATTGCATGGATCCAGAACAGAAAAAAAAAACAATGTCAAACTAAATAGCCTCGTGATTTTGAACAGCGATTATAGACCTGCCAATTGAGTGACTAATGAAACAACAACAAAAAAAAGCACTGACTAACCCTTTTGTGCCGAGTGTGCCAGCAGCAGCATATTCGCACTTCAAATTATCGTACATTTGCGAATGTTTGCTCTATCTGAGAAATTGAAGCGGTTTCTGAAAGCTGAGAAGTTTCGCTTCACAGCCAATATAGGGTTCTTACTGTAATTCCACTCGTGCTGTTGCCGGAAGTTGGCGAATCTGCTCCTTCGTTGTTAACTGTTAATACATTCTTTCGACATACTGTAAGCTGCTGGATATTGAAGGCTGTAAGTGTTCTGGAAAAATGGGCAAAAGCACTTACTGACAAGACACTTTCGGGCCTTCTTACGATTAAAATAAGCAAAATGTCCAGGTGGACAGTGGAATCTTCAATGTTAAAGGGTTAAATAAGACAACTTAAAACATTTTTAAAAACAGAGAATATCAGGGATCAAACCAAAAACAGAGACTGAGGTGAGGAGAGTGGGAGGTTACGGGACAAGAGAAAGATTCCCTCCTCATATGGCTTCAACTGCCAGGTCACAAGGTCAGCAGTAAGTCGTCCACGCGGGTGCCTGATGGGGCCATAAAGAGCCCCCGGGCTCCAGTGGAGGGGGGATTTAGTGGGGTGAGCGGCCTTTCATATCACTAACAGATTAACATCTTAGAGGGGTGTCCCTCAAATCCTATTTGGTGGATTCCCAAATAGCTTGTAACTTGTTCCTGAAAACCAGTTAAAACAGCATAATAAATAGATGTCTGACACCATATTAAAGGGAAGAAGAAAAGAAGGACTCCAGGTATGAGGGAGTTGTGGAATAAAGGGTACGGATGCGGGAGGGGGCAAAGGCCCGGAAGATTTAAGACTACTGGGACTTGTAAACAAATTCAAATCTGACTTAATTAAAGGCATATGATGCTGGGGTCAAGGATGGTAGGGACCCTGTCCCAAGTCTCCTGTCTACTTTGCTCTGCCTGCCACTACCCAAACCGGCCTTGAGAGAGTAAGGTTGCCAGGGCTGTGGTCCGGTTCCAGCCCCCTGACTCCACTTGTGACCCCAGGGTCACCTCATTTCCTCATGGCCCTCTCATACCCTGCCATAAAAGCCGGGGACCAAACAGCATGGCCCAGGGAGTGGGAGATAATGGGGAGGACCAGAAGAACTTGTGGCAGCAGGGGAACCGTCAGGCCCCTGGCTAGAAAGCTGCTAATGTTCCTTTTCACAGCAACAAACGCTGGAAAATAAGACTGCAGTGTTGGTTAAATGTCCTGTTTTAGTGGATTTAAAGAGACAAAATGCTCTCGTTTCTCTTCATAAGGCCTCAGTGAATAAGGTGATATACTGGTTGGCTAAAGAAGAGCAAAAGATAGCCTTCATTCTGGCAGATTCACTTGGCCTCGGAATCAGCCACGCAGATCGTAAACTCTGCAGACAGAAGACCCAAGGAAAACCCTGGGGCTCCTTTAAAACATACCACTTGGAGCATTTCTTTCACTCATCAGCCAAAGCTATTGGAGACAGAGTACATTCAGAGGTGATGAGATCTATGAGTTCATCAAGAACCAACCCCCCCTCCTTCCCCTTTTCTCTTCTTACCCACGTCCCTCTCTCACAGTGTCTGAGCTTTAAAGGTCCCTGGCTGCCCAGGTGAGGGTGAAGGTGAGGGCAGGTTGGTGCTTCTGTGAGCAAGACAAGCACTCTGGGGTAAATAATCCCAAAGAACTCGTCCACCTGACCTCCACTGCCTATAAAAGTACAAATTCTAGGCGTCCACGGAGAAGTCAAAAAGGTAAATGAGGGAGGAGTAGCTGGTTTGAGCCCCATTTTTTGTATTTTTATGGACAGGAGTGCAGTTTTTGGGGGCCTTGCAAGGCCGTGGCCGCTCCCAGACCCCGGTGGTAATGGGCTTGAACTGGGGACCAACAAGACGGGCTGTCACCCCAGAGAGACGAGATGCTGAGGTGAGGCTCATTAATGATGGTGTTAAAAAAATGCCTATGGGTAGGGGTAGTGTGGGTTATTAGGTTGATCAAAAGGCAGAGGCTTGATGGGCTTACTTTTAAAAGGGGTAGGCCAAGCTTTTTAGGAGATCTCTTAAAAATATGCCCTATTAAATAAGGGGTATTCCCTCAGTGGCTCTTAAAAGCGTGGCAATTTTGATGACTTGCTTAGTTAGAAATTTAAGGTCTAATAGGGGCTTATATGAAATCATATTTATAGCTGTTCAGACAGGCCGGCATATAAATTAACACTATTTGGACAAGTAACGGCGTAATTCACCACACATTTATCTTTAGCTATACACTACTGGTTTAATATGTTCAGACACCTTCATTTCTAAAACTGTTACTTGCTTCTAAAATGAAACGCCCGAACAAATAAATGATAAAAATAAAAACAGTGTCATGGAATTTTAAATCCTCATTTAATCTTTTTTTTTTTCCTGACTCACACAATCATGGTTTTCTTTCCAGAATGGATTTTCCACAAATGTGTTGCACTTGCAGGTTGCTTTGCTGTCACCTTTGGTCCTGATCATCCCAAGCCAGTGTTAGATTGGACACTGGGCCAAGGCCAATATCTCTTTTTTTGTCTTCTAATGTTCTGGGTCCAAAAAAAAAATAAAAAATGTTTTTTTGGACCCAGATTCACCAAAAAAAAAAAAAAAAAAACCCCAAAAAACACAGTCTGTTCCAACACTTTCTCATTACAGACTGGTTTGAAAGTCATCCACAACAAAAACTTGGACATGTGTAGCAATTGCTTGCATCAATTTAACAGCTACATTTATGTCAATCTATAGAGAAAAGCGGTACGTTAAAACCGCCTGCTGAAATCACCAAAAAGATGATTTTTATTTATTTTATTTTTCCTGCAAAAAAAGTTTGACTTTTACCAATTAAGGTGATTCACTTGCTGCGTCAACTGCTGAAATTTCAATAAAACCTGGAAAAATGTGGGTGTTCTACAACTTTAGATTGATAACTGTATATTAAGCACTATTGAATATATTATATTTCAAATTGCATGATTTTCTCCAAGGATAAATGCTATGATTTATGGCTGTTGCTGTGTATTTGGCTGGGTTGCTACAGTAACAGCCTTGATCTGCTCATGCCTTCACTCCTGGAATACCAAGTACTTCAACAAAAATAGATGCAAAATATGATTGAAGAAGGAGAAGAACTGAATCACCGGGGGGGGAGATGAAAGCTGAGCAATTTCTCATGTAAGATCTGAAGTGAATAAGACAATCCAGAGGGCAAAATAAAGGGTAAATCAATTTTTTACAGCTAGACAGTTAATTTTAATGAGTAGGATCATAAAAATGGTAAGAGTCCATTGCATTGGTACATGAGGTTAAGAGCTCTTTTCTGACCTAAATGGTCCAACATGGCAAATGCGGGCAATCGTGACCTTAGGCACCCAATTGTGCTTTAGGGTTGTAGAGTGGAACCTAAAATAAAAGGGTCCCCTTTGGCTGCTTGTTTTGACAGTTCACTGATGACAACTATGGTTGATAACTCTAACCAAGCAAAGTGTACAGGATAAATAAATAAAAAAAATATAGAAAACAAGGAGGATGACACTTGGTCTCCAATTATTTATTAGGGATACACTCAAATGTCTGACAGCACTGTCTCCTATGTGGGTTACTCTTATTGTAAGTCATTTTGAAGAAAAGTGCCTGCCAAACAATGTGTTTGTGTGCAGCTGGAAAAGGCCCATAAAGACAGAGCTTTGGAGGGTGGTATAGGAAAATAAAGCTGAGGAGAAGAAGATGCGTGATACAAGGAGAGTGGAAGTGATAAACTTTTGGCTCCTGTGACACGACAGGCTCATAGAGCTTGGTCTGACCCAGGCCTGTGCAGGTTTCACCAGTACCAAAAGCCTCCTGGACCTGGGATGGACCAGGTTGGGAAGCAAGTTTAGTGTGGATATGGAAAAAAGTTACTCTGGCTGTTAAAACAGCTACAACATCATTCTGTCATTCTGGATTCTTTTCTCACGCCGATAAAACTGACTCCTGATTCCCTATGGTGATGTTAGACCAGTTTGCTGGTCCAGATGTCTGCTCATATACTGTGACCTCTGTGACCCAAGATCAGACTGTGTTACCATGGAAGAGCAGGAAAAGAGCTGCATAAAACAGCACAAGGACCAGGCCAGGGCTGAGACTCAGATGTTTTGAGCATTACAAACTTCTGGGTGACTGATAGATCACTCTATATGTTAGAGGGGACTAGAGCAAATTTGGAAAGCCACTAATGCTCAAGTAGAGCAGATAGGTGGAAAAAATGAACAGTCTTACTGAAATTTCCAGTAAGTGGTTGCGTAACAGAAAGGTTTTCTTGGGTGTTTAAACTCGGGTCTTTTAACCTCTGCCAAATGTTGTTAACTAAAATTATGGCGCTAATGCTAGAGCACTAGTTCTAATCACAGCATGATAAAATATATATATAAAAAAACTGTTTTGCAACAGTCCTCCAAATACTATACATACATTTTCTAAAAAAGATCCAAAAGTACATGAGCCAAATGATATTGATTCATAATTTGAATATGAGAAAAAAATGAAAGTCCATTGTGTGATAAAATACACAAGAACAGAAGTCACAAGCCACAAAAGCATCCAGGCTTGGACTACTTGGTTATATACTGGTCCAGGAGGGCAACACTAACAGGGACTTTGATGGGAGGAAATGCTGCAGGATTTTGGAGACTCCCCTGACAGCAGGTAACTTCTGGCTATAACACAGTGAGCTCCAGACAGAAGACAACTGCCCTGCATGCTTCCAGAAAGAAACCTGAGAGTCAGTATAACTACATTGAACCATCCTGTCTCAGGCCTGACACAGACACACAGAGCTCTGATGTAGATGTCAACAAGCAGCTGAGAGGAAAAAAAAAAAAAAAAAAAAGACTTTGTAGGTGTAACTTGATGAGTTTGTGCGAGATGAGTGATTTGGATTACTTTGATGTAAAACATATAAATAGTTTTGCAAAGAATGATCAGCAGGATATAAAGACCACTGTACAAGCATTAATAGCTTAAGAGGCATTTGAGTGAAAACTACCACAACTATTATCTTTTCTCGCCAAGTTCTTTCCACATTTACTTTCTCCATTCATCAACAAATGTTGCTACTCTGTCTTCAACTGGTATTACTGAGTCACAACTAAGGATGAAGATTTCTGGCCAGCTCTGAATATATCCACTTCATCTGGACGCCACCCAGATCCAAACCCTGTCCGTAGTCTTTAAGGGCGGCATACTTTCATGAGTGACATGAAGTATTATGGATCCCCTCAGTAGTGCAGACAATTGAAAGCAGCAAACACACTCAGATTTTCAAACACAAAATGCCTAAGTAGTGGACAATGGATCTTCAGGCCAAGATCAAGGGATTATCAAGAGGAAGTGTAACTCCTGCCACAGGGTTGTTGTACTGCTCTTTGTAATCCTTTGCCATTACATACATAACCCAGCACGTGCCTATTATAATCTGAAATATTATGGTCTGCAGTCACGACAACTGCATGCAGGTCCTTGTTGTTCATTGGCTCCTCTGTTCTGTGGTACTCTATAGCCAATCACTTTCTCTTACACTTTCCTGAATGTGTTTTTTTTTTTTTTGTAAGGCGAGAAGATTGAAGAATCAGGCGGAAGAAAACAACACACATACTGTGCAACGGCCACATGTAGCTACTATGGAACAATTTAACAAAGAGGAATCACATGCAGCTTTTCCTGCATTCATCAACTCCAAGAGCAGCCTTCTTGAGAGCTTGTTATGGATTTGTTCACAGCGGTGAGCAAAGGAAACTCCAACAAGGATAAGACTCCTGAGAGTACAGTATGTACAAATGAATTGTGGGCACACAACACACACAGTTTGGTGCAGGGACCATGCTGAGCCTTTAAGTGTCTGTACAACACTTTAGGTTCAGATGATCAAAACTGCGTCAACAAAGCACTCATTGAAAAACTAAGCTCACATGCTTAATGACTTTTTAATGAGCACCAAGTTGCAACACTGAAAACTGCCATACAACCCCGGCATCCACTGCTGCTTTGTCCTCTGCTGCTCTAGTAACAATGTTGAGGAGATGACTTTAGTTTGAAAGTGCTGTTGACGTAATGAAAAGTTTAAACTATTTATTGAAAAGGAAAAAAAAAAAAAAACAGCTGGGAAGAGGTCAGAAAAGAGATGATGGAGGTGGAATAAAGGATGTTCAGACGTGCATGTGAGAATTTTGAGAGTCAGAAATAAAACGATGGGGCAGCAGGGGGGCAGCACTGTGGTTGCAGCACAGTCAGGGTCTAGTGAAATCAAAGCGCACAATGCCTCAACTCTGTAATTAGTGTAGTGGAATGTGAACCCCTTCACTGATAATGATTACAGGTGCTCCACTACAACACACACACGTACACACACTGATATGCACATCTGCTCTTTATGTGTACCACTATCTATAGCCCAAATCTCTAATTTTGCAATTCATTTGTGACTGCTGGTTACATTTCCAACATCTGAGAGTAACTGCAACATCTGCTACAACGTAAAAAATAATGGACATGTTTATTTCTCAGCATTTTGGATTTATTTGATAGTTGTCAGTTCAAGGTGTAAGGAACTGATGTTGCGGGAAATGCTATGCATGGACGTGGGACGTCCTGGTGGACCGCTGGGACCACCAGGACATCCCAATTTTAGTTCCAAAAACTTCTCGTTAAGCCATAAATTAGAATGAATAATCTATTATGTCATATAAATGTGTGGGGTCACATTTTCTATCATTTCACAAACATAAGATAAGTTTTTCAAATGTATGTATTTTAATTAGACAAAGGAAATGGTCTGTTTGGATAGATGCCTGAAATGTGATGTGATTGGTTTTTTTTAATCTTTATTTCGTTCTGGAGTCTCCATTTTCCCTTGGTTAATTCTGCATCCAACACAATATAAGGTTATAGGATTAGCTTTGCAGTTACAGCAGATGAGGTTAAAAATATGCTTGTGTGTCTTAAACATCTGGAATTGGCTAAAGCTAGGACAAGACCATTGTTCCAGTAAAAATAAAAGCAAATGTTAGTTGCCAATATGTGATAGATTAACAACTGTCCCTAAAGAATCCTGGATCTACCGGTCAATCCACCAGCCCAGATTTCACACACTTAATTTCTGTGTTACACAAGTGGGGCACAGCTTTCTATGTTGTCACTGAACAGAAATCACGAGGTGGAGAATAATTTAATAGTGAATTATGTAAGAGATGCTGTTCTGGCAGGGAGGCTGAGAGGTCCAACTATTCACCTGCCCATCATCAACATGATCAGATCATTTAAACTGTTAAAGCTCAACAGACTTTTGCCCTGATTTGTATGAAGGACACTAGTTGTATGATGATAGTCACATCTGCCAAATATGCTGCTCAACACTGCTCATGAGAAGACATACTGGCTCACTTTTGTAAGGGACTCATAATTCATTCATGCATGTAAACTGATGGGATGCAACGACTTTGGATTTGGCATGTGTTAGAGTTTACAATGTGAATAAAGTCTTGCCCTGCAGTCTCACAATGCCTGGGGGATTAAGAACCGGCTTGACAACTGGTGACCTGCCTGGTCCTTTACAAGGAAAGATCAGCTATCAGGCTGCTGCTGCTTTGTGCCCTGCTGTTTGAGGGTTGTATCAGGGATTCCTTCATAAGTGCAGTGGGGTTCACCGAGCAGTTGGGGGCAAACGGAGGTGGAGGCGGGAGAGAGGAGGAGCGAAGTCTCTGGGAAGGCGCAGTCACACGTTCCCCTGAAAAGACTGGACGTCATCTGTCAAAGCTCCCATCAAAGATCACTTTCAAGCCCCCCAAGTGGGACACGCTTTCATGCATGCTGTGACCAAATGGAGTTGGTGTTGCCATGGACACAGCCACAAGCAAGGGCCAGTCCCAGATTTTTCTAATCAGGCTTGAAACAGGCTAGTGGGAGGCTTAGCGGTTTGCAATGCCTCTGACAGCCATGTCATACAACACAATTTACAGAATTTCATAATTCAATACAATCGCCTTGAAACACATGTACAACAGGGATTTATAACAAAACAATATATAATCGCTCAACAAACTACAAATTCAGAAGTCATGATGGAAGTTTAGACAATGCATTCCACATTATTTTGGTGACGTTGTTATATAATAAGGTTTATATTAATGAAAAGTTGTGGCTGATTCAACAACAAGCCAACAAAGATGGTTTCTCAAAAACTAAAACCACATAAGACAGAATTTAAAACCATAAAGATGCACAGTGGGAGGAGTTGAAAAGCTGGACGGTTATCTGACAGTGGGAAAAAAAAAAAAAAAAAAAAAAAGAGATGAGCGGGGTAAAAAGAAGCGAATCAGAATGGCAGAGAATGAAAGTGCTGAAATAGTGGGTGTAGAGGGAGAACAGAGGCGGAGGAGGAGAGGGAGTGGCTGACTCAAGAGCTACTGCACAAAAAACATCTTTAGGGCTCAACAAACGCATCCGATCATGTGCACGTAATGGAAACAGCAGGAAGTTCACAATGACAAGGGAGGCTGCTCAGGCAAACGCAGACATGAGGAAGGTGTGGTTTCACTCTCTGGGCGGAAGGTGAAGGGGGTGACGGGAAGTTTCTTTCAGATGAGCATGGGTATGTTTGCGCATGCATGTGTACAAGGGTGGAGCGCCTTGTAACAGGATCTCAACATGAAGGGAAATGCGGGCTCAGTGCAGCTCTCTAATGAGAGGGAGAACCTGATCAGATTCAGATGGGGTGCCCCGAGCGCACAGCCCCCTGCAGAAAGTGCCGCCCGACACCCTTTGTTACCTCCAAGTGAGCTGAGACCAGCCCATGAACCATGTAACTAGGTGGTTTCCAGGTTAATGAAAAGCTGTAACTCCGGTCCCACTGTCTCTCTCTGCTAAACTGACGACTTCCCTCCCTCCCGACACCGCACCCTCCATCTTCACCCCAGCATTCCTGCCCCTGCCCGTGGAGGTGGGGGGATGAGGGGGTGGGGGTCAGGGTCAGGGGCAATTAACTGTTTACTTTGTGTGAAGTATGCTACATTTAGATTTTGGGCTGATCATTATCCAGAGTGACTCACAATGAGCTTAATGTTTCAATTTCTGGGCTCACTTTAATCTTTGGACTGGAGGTATGAAAAGAACCCAAAATGAAGAAACACAACTTCTACAGTTGCAGATGTGGAAAATGGAATAAATGGTTGACCTAAACTGCAAATAGCTCATAAAAAGCAATAAATGTCCTAGCTCTTCTCCAACATACCACTGTTTATTCCTTAGCTATTTAGGCTATTTTGCTTTAATCCCCCAGATTTTTAATGCTGGTCCGCACCCTGCTGAGTCTGCATTCTCTAAGAAACTTCACTTTAAATAGGACACAACAATATCTCCATATTCCAGTGCTTGTACGATTATTGATAATTCAATGGAAAAAAAAAAAAACTATAATAATAATAATAATAATAATATAATAATTGCAATGTGCACTGTATTATATTATTTCATTAAAAAATTTGTCAAAGGCACTAAGCCAGTAACATGCAGCCGTCCAAGTACTTATAGCAATATAAACTTATATACATTCAGCTCTCACACTCTCACAGCGATGAAAGAGATTGTAAGTCAGAGTGATGGAAGTTGGCCTCTGCAGGAGTCCCTCAGATGTAAGATAGATGTACTTGTTAGCAAAGGTGAGTAACTGGGGCCATGGCTTGACTGGTCAGTGAGCCCGCAACGGGGAGTAGAAGCGAAACAACAAAAGCAAAAAAGACACATTGTGATTCATCTGACATGCTTTTGCTCTCAGGTCCCATATGTATACCAACATTCGGTGTGGTCAAGTTAAATATTTTCACAATTATGAAAGCAAATTTGTCCATCATTGTTTAACTAATGTTCTGAGGTAATTGTTTAACTAATGTTCTGAGGTAATAGTTTTGTCATAACAGGCCTGCTTTCCTAATCTGGTTTAAAAATATCTCATATTTTATCCTGTCAATCATGCTGAAAATTATGCGTCACCATTGTTCACATCTCTGGAACACAGTGATTCATTTATCTGCCAAAGCCGTCATTTCAGAGGATTAATCAGTATTTGTTTAAAGTAAAAAGCTGCCAAGCTGACATTTTTTCTGATTCATAACACTATTTGTTTCTGGGTGGAGTGTTGTTACACCAACGGCTACAATCTGTAATTCACCTCCACCTCCTTCTCTGCCAAGAGACAGAGAAAGGAAAACCTCCACTTGAAAAATAGGTAAACATCAACTACTGGGCAGGTACACATTTTGTCAAGTTTATGTACCCCCCCCCCCACGCCCCCAAAAAAAGAAAAGAAAGAAGAAAGAGAAAAAAAAGGCAGAAAGAAAGAAAAAAAAAATCCCTTTGATTCTGACTTGGTGGAAAAAAGTAAATTTACTCCAGTTGCTGTTCAATTTAGACCAGTGGACATTAAAGCAGGAGCCGGTGCCTAATAGGAGCCATGCCAGAGAAAAAGCGGGAGAGAGAGGAAAAGAGGGAGAGAGACCCAGTGGAGGTGTGTCTGTGTCTGACTCTCGGCTCCAAGGTTTCTGCTAATAGATTTCAGCTCCCTCAGTGTCCCAATTAGCTGGTATGTATGCCCAGTTTATGAATTCATGTGTGGATATTAAGTGCGCGAACAAGTGTGTGAACATGCATGTGCAATATACCTTCATATCTATGGATGTACTGCACGTTCTTTAGTGTGCCCATCATTCAGAGTACACACAAACCTCCTGTTGTGGACATTATCTTAATGCAATTAAAAGAAACAGACTTCTGTTTCTTGCTCTTTGTTTAAAAAAAAACAAAAAAAACCAAAAACCCAAACAAAACAAAACACAAGACCGAAAGGAACCAATTTGCACAGACCTATTCTCAACAACAGAACATTTATCAACATAAACACATGGCAATGCAAAGAGAAAACACACAGATAAACCTGTCCAGTTTTAGAGCAGCTTTTACCGCTTTTTAAGGAAAAGCATTACAAAGAAAATAGCGAGTGCACTTTTAACCCTGACCCTATGTTAGGACGGACAGGCCCAGCTCGAGACTTACCTGTAATAAACCCCCATAGCTTCCACACGTGACCATAAATCACACCGTATGCCTTCAAAGTATCAAATATCGACTAATACAACACTGCTCGCGATTGGCTTTCATCCCTGCATTTCCTTCTCTGTGTTCTGGTGGTGGTGCCTTCAAAGTGCAAGCATCTCACTTTTTTAAAAGGCACACCGGGCAATTTATTTACCAAGAAACTGCTGCCGTAAATGACAGAAAAAGCAGTACAATTTACTGACAAGTAGTGAATGGGGCAGGGGGGCTCAGAACGAAGCCAGAGGTCTTGGCTGGGCCTGTGAAAGACTATAAAGCTTTAGTAGTAGCCCACGACCTGTTTATGGCTGGCTGAGACACTGTGGTGTAAGGCTCTTGATCACTCCACAGCTCTAGACTGCTGCCGCTCTTGCATAACATACAAACCGGAGACTCTAACGGAAAACAAGCCATTAAATACAGCCAGTGCATTTAGTGACATCGGATATATTCTGCACGTCCCGGTTTTCCTTCAGGAACCGCAGGCCAAACCATAAGAAGGAAAAAAAAAAAAAAAAGATGTTGATGCTTTCTTCTTAAATTAAGTAATAAGGCAGAAAAGAAAAATCTGAATGATTTGAAAACATAAAACATCAAACATTACCATTGTGTGGAGAATGAATGGGTAAATGATGCATTTGATTTTCCACAAAATGTCTGAGGGTCTTGGCTTTGGTGCCCATTCCTGTACAGAATGAGAGCAGAGCTGGCCGGGCTCGCTGAGCTGGGAAAAACGACGTGGTATGAACAGAACTTCTCTGCACAGGCCCAAGAACCCAACCAAAAGGATTCGTAGCAGATGTGAGGGGAAATAGCTCTTTTCTAAGTAGTGGTGGTGTGACAGGTCACATTAGTCACAAGAAGACGAGCAAATGTACGAGTTGTCTGATTGAATGTTGGAGCTTACCTCGTCTTCACCACATCGAGGGGATGCATCAGGCAGATCTCTACCAGACCTACGAAGCAAAAACAGACGGGAGTTATTACTTCAAGAAGCACAGTTGTTATGGTTATTGTGTTCTTTGGTGTCAGAATCCATTTGTGCGATATTTGTGTGTTAAGCAGTGACAGGATAGCCGATTGGCTGAGTTTTCTCCTGCAGTTCACTGATGCTGGAAACCTGGCAGTCCTTTTCATCAATAAGAGAAATAAGTTACCTAGATGTAACTCCTGTCCTGTGAGTAGGTGTGAAAATCAAGTAGATGAGCTGCTGTGGTCTGATCCCATCATCACAAATGGGATGTTACATTAATATTTCCAAATGTTTATGTTTATTTATTAATTTGAATTCTACTGCTTTATTGATTGCCTCCTGTAAAGCGCCTTTGAATACAGTTAAAATTGCTTTATAAATAAAATGTTTTGTCAATATTATTGTTATTATTACTATCAAATAGTGCACCTGAATTCTGAGAGAAAAAAGAAATATGTAAAAAATAAAAATAAAAAGCCTATGCTGCCTTCATGTTAGTTCATGTTAAAACAAACAAACAAAAAAAAGTGGTGGGGGTGCCAAAATGGGAGGGCAAAATAGTAGATCTATGTTCATATGATCTTTTTTTTTTTTTAAGCATATGTGAAAATACACTTTCTGATACTACCAGCTGTTTTTAACACACAGCCAGTGCCAGACACATTTGCACAGAAACCTCATCAGTTTGATTATCACGCTGCCAAATTTAAATGTTGATTATTTCCGTAGCGCTGGAGAATCGATGCGGATGGGTGATTGGTGATGGACTCTGAGGCTTTCTCACACACACACACACACATCAACTTGGCACATTTTTGTTGAAAAGCCATTTCTTTGGCACACTGAGACCTTCTGACTCAATCAGCTATTTCATACTCACAATTCTCACTACATCCCTTTACTGCTGCTCTGAGAGCTTCCCTTGCAGATTCCACAATGTGTACACAGCTGCTGTGCTATATGGGCTCTTTCTAATTTGCTCAATTAAACATATTGTCTATAAAAGAGTGTGTCTTCTGGGGGGTTTCCAGGGAAGTAATTATCAAGTGAAATACCACAGAAAAAATTACTTAGTCTACAGTTGCATCTTAATGTACGGAGAGCCGGGGGGGGATAAAAAATACTGCACAAGCTACCGGCAGGCAAGAGTGAAACAAAGCTCAATCCGTCACGGCTTAGTCAGCTTGGCTACGGTTAATGATACTGCACTGATCATACAAAGTAAAACAAGCCTGCGTTGAACACATCATTTTTGTGTTTTGCTAATCAGCGTGCCAGCAGTCAAGATGGATCCCAGCAAATCTTTCAGCAGGTGAATCAGATTTCATGATGAAAGCAAACCCACTCTGCTTGACCAAACAAAGATGGTGGGAAGTGACCGAACTTGCTCCGACAGGTGATCTGGTGGTAGAACAGGTTTCTAAAATATTGTCCAGACACCACACGTAGTAACACAGTAAGATCACTTTATAGACGTGCACTTTTTTCCCCCTCAGTTTTAGTTTTTAATATAACCAGGATTTATTCTACAGTTGTGTTTTGAATTCATCTACTTCATCTCAGCTGTCAGCCACAGAATGAACTCTGAATAAGTGCAGTGCTGCCACAACAAATTCACAAACAGTAACAGAGAGGTTGTATGTCACTTCTCATTACTACTATTAACGCTAGAGGGGACTACCATTTCTTTATATGGATAAAATATGTTTCTATCCTTTTTGTACACTGGAAAGAGAGGGAAATTTGGTAAAGTGTGAAAAATAATCTTAAATATGCTTTTACTGTTCCACAAATAAGTGAGCAGTTTTGGATTACTGGATTGTTTCTATTGTCATCATTAAGAAAATACAAAGTACAATATCCTATCAAAGGCCAAAAAGAGAGACCCTCTGTGGATAGGTTGCACCTTCAAGTGAGCAGTGTCTGTGCACATCTGGTTATTGCTTTAAAATGATTCACTGTAGATTTTGGGCCTCATCGTAAACCTCACATTACAGGAACTCAAAAGGATACAAGTTTCCAAATGCTTCATTAACTCAGAAAGGTAACATTAGTTAACAGCTCTTTACCAATTAGCAGGTTTACCCCACATTGCAGCTCAGATACAGTGATTAGCTCAGTATGTATGTTCGTCCAGTTCTCAGACTGTCAGTAATGTCAAAGAGGGCCAGTGTATTGAGTGAATGTCGGTTAGAAATACATGTCTCGTGGCACTCTCCAAGATGGCAGTTGCTGAAGGTGAAGTGATGACAAGTACAAATGCAAAACCAGGTTGCGTTTATTTGACTGTCAGTCAAACGCCCTCACAGACATGACACCTTAAGAACTGCCAATGGCAGATGAGATGATATGCTGTAGGGGTCAGAAGGCAAACAAGAGAAACTCTATGAGAAGAATCCTTAACTGACCTTTGTTTGTGCGGAGAACACCTTATCTAATTCTAATGAAGTCAACTTTATCATTTAGTCTAAACATACCGTGCTCAGTGTGTGCTGATTAGGAATTAAATGATATGTTGCACTTTTTGGGGAATGTTTGGTTTCTATTTTGGTATGGTTCCCTTCTCATCCCACAATGCCTTTTGACAACTTAAATCAAACTGAGGCAAAACAAGTACAAGCAAAAACAAACTGCAGAGGAGGGCGGTGTATTTTTACAACAGATGACAGCTCCAAAAAGAGGTAACCTCTTGCTGGACTGCATTTTCATCTTGGCAGTTACATGGTGAGGTTTAGAAAAGGTGGTTTTTTCCACTTCAGCAAACATTTAGTGGATTACTTTATATAAAACCAGCCAAGTCCTTTATGTGAATTCAGGTTTGTTGGTGACACATTAGTGAAACATCTTTCAAATCACAGTTTCCTCGCTACTGAGAGGCAGCTCCTCACCCCACTGTGCCCCAGTGTATCATGCTCTTCGACTCCAGCTGTCAGCACATACTCCTGTTTAATCGTAGAGCACAGCAGTAGCAAACCCACAGACTCTTGGGAGCACTTCACACCCCTCCATGGCTTCTGATGCACAGTGACCGAGTATGCTGAGGGCAAAGTTGGGGTGGATGATGCTTCTGTGTTACTTAGTTCTGCCTTTCCCTAGTTAAGCCAGCCTCCAACTTCTCCGGCTGAAACCCTTCGTCCTCCAGTTGTGAGGAGGGGCATGATATCACAGTGACCTGCCATCTGGTTGACGTTTAAAGCTTTGCTACGCATCAGTGAGTGACAGATTAGGAGACTCCATTATTTGAAGGTTCCTTTGTTTCCGAACCACAAAGATACTGACAGGCCTTGTCATCCAGCACCCTGCGTACACACACACAGTTAACCAAAAGTGCTAATGGCATAGTAGTGTCTGGAGCACGACCACTCAGGCACGCTCTGACATATTTACTACAGGACTGCTATTTGCCACAAATGCATTGTGCCAAGACACAGCGTAAAGGCTAATTGTGTAGTGGAAACAAATGAGCTGTAAGGATACAGTCAGACATTATGCTGATTTTACACTGTGACAACATATAATTTTCATCCAACGCCTGGTTTTCTTATTGCACGGAGCTGACATCATGGGCAGGGTTTTAACAGACATGGAAGTTGGCTTTTGTTTCGGGTATCGTTTAAGAAGAACATGTGGCAGAACCAACAAGGCCTGGTATTAAGATGTGCCACTCCATCCCATATTCAGCTGCAACGGCTTTCTGTCAACAGGGAAGAAATAATCTGGGACGGAACAAACAAGTAGCTTGATGGTAAACACTATAACTGCCACTGCTTTACTGGGAAGACATTCCAGGTTGTCTGATGACTTGTCTTCCAAAGAGAGAAAGAATCATACATCACATAGATGAGATGATTATCTGAGTTGGTTTTGGCTCGGGAATGCACTCAGTTTGCTCCCACGCAAAAGTGAGAAAGAAAAACAATAGTTCACCAGGGAGCGATTGCTCAACGGGTGCAGGTGTCATCCATCATGCCGAGACACACACTGAATGACTGTAATTCCCAGCAGCCACAGGGAGACTGCCACAGGAAACAAGACTCCCCCAGTTAAATGGACAAATACATGAGAGACACAGTGTTCACTCATTTCACACGCTTACTTGACTGAGTGAATGTTACAGTCTCTAATGAGAGTTTATTCACCATTTCCTTAAAAACTGTCTTTAATTACTGTCATTGAATGATGAAGACTTAATTTATTTGAGATATTCAATGTTGGTTTTCTTCGTGGTCATAACCAACAAATTACAAAAATCCAAACCTACACTTCGGAAAAATGCTACTGAATAATACTTTTCTCGGATCACTGAGTCTCACTGCAGAAAACCACAGTTCATCTTGCAGTTTTGAGGTGTAATAGTGTCAGGATGACATACAGGCCTGCTCTGGTTTTGACAAGAGCTCCTGACTCAACCTGCAGGTGATTTTGCATGCCTCTATGTCCTCCATTAATACTTTTCAAAACAAATCGGATATGGAATGCTAAACAAAGCCTGTGAGCTGCTGTTGCTCCCCTCCCCCTGCAATTTGTCATCTGTGGTAACAAAGCCAATACGATATCCATCAGCAACGGGTGTGGGTGCTCTGGTTTAGAAACTCGATAAAGCTTCTTTTAGTGCTAAAGAATGTTGTTGCAAGAAAAGTGGAGCAATAGATAAAGATACGTGCTGGGATATACACAGACATACATGTACACACAGCAACTTTTGACCTGCTATTCCTCAAACCTTATACTAGCCTGTGTTGATGTTTAACTTTCGTAGCATACATTTTAAGTCTATTTTTCCTCGCTCTTTTAATGTCTTTATTAAAATATAAACCTGCTATGACAGGTGTTGATAAGTTTACAGTGTTTGTTAGGAAACACTGCCAATGTTTATCATAAACAAGGTAAATGTGGATAATCGATATAAAGGTAACATAAAAATGCCCAAATAACATGATGCCTGTCAGGTTGAGTCAGGCCAATAAACTAGAGTTAGTACCGAGTGAGACGCCCCATACTACTGAAATATTGCCTTGGAGCTTAACCTGTTTTTAAAGCAAACAGCCGGTGTAACAATCCCAAACTGATCACATTAAAACTGAAATGGACTATAAACCATTTTGTTACAGTAGTGGCATAAGCTGTGTGTCATAATAGCATGTAGGATCCCCTCACGGGGGAGAGTGGGTTCTGGCAGAAGAAATGCCTTTAATTCCCATATTCCTATATATATTTTCATTAATGTGGAAGCAGGAAACTATTACTTAAAGTGATTTATGCTCCTTGTCCAGCTCTACTCTCTGTCACTGCTGGATAAATCTCTTCTAAGTAAATTAGTGGGAAAAACAACCAAAACCAGCAGGAAAAGAAAAGAGGAACATTATATCAAGTCTATCTCCTAAAGCAAACACAAGTGTGGGTGAACTGATGATGTAGGAATTTACATATTTATAAGACTTTATAATGGCTCAAAACATCTGGAAGCACAAGGAGGAGGGAAGATAGTAGGAGTAGGATGGGGAGGGGGGAAGTGATCAATCACAGATATTACCAATAAGATTTCCTGTGTAGGGACACGTGGAAGAATCCCAGTTAACTCCCCAAACGGTCCCTAATTCTGCACTTGAAAAGCTCAAAGGGTGCTTAGAAAAACATACAGGGCCATCTCCAATGACAGTAGGTTTCTTTCATTCTTTTTCTTTTTTTAACTGGGGGCCCCTGATGATAGGTGCAATTGTCCCGGGCCCGTTTCAACTAATGGGTTGTATTTTCAGTTATCGCCTCAAAGGGTTCGTGGTGTGGGCATCCAGAGTGCATACGCAAAGATAAATCATCAAAATGTGTCACAACAGTTTCACTTAGTTCCTGATAGAAAGTTACAAATAAAGTGGGAATGTCATGGTGCAGTTTGAATTGGGACATTGCATTAACTGAATTTATTATAAATATACTGTAACTCTTGTTTAATGCTAAACAAGATCTTAATAAATGTGCCATATAGCTAGCAGAGCCTCAGTGTGTCCTGTTTACAGAGCTGTGGTCATCATTGCATGAGCTGAGCTGTCACATTTGTATGTTTGCCTGAAACTTTGTTTGTATATTTTAGACTCTTAACCAGATAAGTGAAAAAAAAAATAAAAGAAATTAATCATATATCTATCATCTATCCTGCTTTATAATTTTACAGTTCAACACGCTGTCTCCAGTTTAGATTTATTATTAGTCATGTGTCATGCTGTGGTTTTACCCATCGGCTATAGGCTGAGACAGCTTGGGTATGTCCTCGTCTGTCAAACTTAAGATGAACTCTGTGGCATTGATGAAAAGTAAAGGTCTGTGTGCTGTTGACAGGGTTAAGTTCTGCACTGTCTGGGCTGACTAATGATAAGTTGATGATAGACCGGATGGGTACACTGTGCCAACAGAGCAGCACTGTCATTGTGAAAACCACCTTCGTCCATCACTCTCACTGTATTCTTGTCACCTGTGGTCACATTTCCTTTTTTTTTTGTGTGTGTCATCAGATGCAAATATCTGCACCAGGAGAGCAGAAGCGGGTGACGGGAGGAGAAGGGGGCAAAATGGATGCAAAACCTGGTGTAACTGATGGTTGAGAGGAAGTGCTCTGTGTCAGCTCAGCCTGATTCCTTTCACAAGCAGCACTTTTTAAACAAATTGTCTCTAACTACTGCAGGACACCTGTCACTAACTAAATCAACTGTATAATCCTGCAACAAAAGATGGGAGAGATTGAAATTTATAGCTATGTACGGTTCTTAACCTGAGGGTCAGAAGATATTTTACTCGCTAATGAAATCCATACTATTATAATAATAAAAATTATCAATCACTCTTCAGACCCAAACCATGAGAATGGAATCCATAGTAGCAAAACGAAATATGAACCATCCTTTTTTTAAGTTCATAAATAGAAATCTTCCATGGGAAACTACTAGTTAAAAGGCAGATACAGACAGGAGCAAACCAGTTCACACTTAGTGAAGTCATAAGGCGAAAACTGAAAAGAAATGTACTTAGACTGCTTAAACTAAAAATAACAATTTTACAATATTGTACTTATTTGATTTGTCATGTTATTTCAGCTCTGTAAGTTCTTGTAAAGTCTGTTTCCCTGTACTTTTTAAAAACCCTCTCCTCACCACCAGAGAAACAGTGACACCTCTGATTAACCAATCAAGGAGTACTCAAATATCAAATTTGTAAAATTAAAATATATTTTTCTTAAAATAGAATAAGCTTGTCTGACAAACATATTTTGATTACCCAGCTGCCTTAACAAGCCATCATAACATACTAAATCAGCAGCTGAAAACTAGGTAGGACTTTTAATAAAAGAAATGAAATCATCAAGACTGGCGTAGTATGCTTTGACTTAACACTGCAGTTCTAATTTATTGCCTTCCCTGGTGTTTATTTGTCTGAAAACACACCTGTCTGTGCCATCTTAAAGTCTCAGATCAAATACAGCCTAAAAACAACAAAGCAGATGTTGGCATCAATGGGCCGATCTCTAGACTGTTACTACACAAATAAAGAGCGTAAATGGCCATGGTAACATTTTGTCAAAATATTTGATAAATGTGACAGAGATGTTTTTTAATTAAAACAACAGCATCAGGATCAGAAGGCAGCGGGCAGATTTCATTTAAAATCCATTTAAGAGGAGATTGCAGGAAACCAGAACTAAAATATATTTTGTAATGGGAGAGATCTAACAGTCAATACCCATCACTGTTTTCATTAGGCCACACTGCTCCAGTTTGAACATGTTGTGACATTAGACGGCTTTTCTGTACAATTCTGAAACCATATCAACTTTGACTATCTCTGCTAATTTCTATGACACAAGGTGCTATGGATCAGGAGGTAGAGCAGGTCAGTGGTTTGATCCTCAGCTCTCCGTCATAAGAAGAGCACTGTGTGAACGAGAATGTGAACATTGCTTGTAATGGTAAATATTTCGACTGAAGACTTGAAAAGTGCCATTTTCTTGGCTAAATCCATTTTCCTTTAAGGACACTATATTATCGAACACTCAACAATAATGGATCACTACCTTTATTAGTAGTTATTACACACAGATTTGTGTGTAAATTAATGTTTTTCTTTAGCATGTAGTATGTTGACTTTATCATGAATAGATTAGAGTGAGTGAAAACTAAGTAAATAAAACGCATGCATTTCCCCTAAGACCTGAACAGAATCAATATGAAAAGAATAATTCATTATTCATTCAAACACATTCATTGTCTGTTAAAACAAATTTTATAATTCTGTGAGTGAATGGGCACGAACCATCTGGTTAAATTGCAAGTACAGAGAAATATAAACTGGGTATGAAATTCAGAGTTACAATCGTGGATACATGCAGTTTTAGGGGGGGGGGGGAATCATCTGACTACACAGCTTGAAATTCCAAAGAGAAAATTTTACTTTGAATTTATGGGTCAAATTTGGTTGAAATCATCAAGCTATGGCACCACCTTGTATTTACGATTGCAAGGATGAAGTGTTTTATATTTGCAGCAACTCTGTTGTGGCTTCTTTATGCCAACGGCATCTGGGGTACACAGGTATTATATTATTAATAGTATTAAATAACGTCGAGTTTAAACCAGTGGAGACCTACACATCTGGAACATTATGGGGAATGCTTGAAGTACATTTAACAAGATTTTAAGGTTATGTTGTGGGGAAAAAAAAACAAAAAAAAAAAACATTGGGAACCACTTGATTTGAGCTGCATTGTAAAAAATTTGGACAGCTATGACCTCAGCGCTACAAAACAATCAAAACTAACAAGTTCCTATGGTGCATGATACTTTTTTGAGCTTATGCAGAGCCCAAGGAATGGCCCATTATGGTGAGCCTTTATACAGTGCTGCCGAGTGATGTGAAGCAGAGTAGTACATGGGCAGTAAGTGTATTTGCCACTGTAGACACCACCATCATTAACTTCACCACCACGTCACCACATCACCATAACATCACCACCGCTACTGACACACCCACACAGCCTATAACCTCTTGTCTACAGCCAATTCACCTTGTGTAAACAAAGAATGCACCTCATCCCAACCCCATCCCCCAGAGGGAAGAGCTGTGTCGTTACTGTCACCTAGTGGACAGTGGGGAGACAGATTGATTAACACAGCTAGAGGTGAGAAGGAGAGAGAGATGGAAAAGACATGTGGGAACCAAACAAGAGATGGCTCCATGCCTGAGAGAGAAAGAACGCAGCTGAAAAAGCATAATTCATTTCATGTAACAAGAAAAATAGACACACAAATTATCCATCACTAAAGTCACTTTTGAAATGGGATTTTTTTTTTTTTTACTTTACTATAAAAGATAACTCACAGCTGTCATGAACAATCCTTTCATTTCATAAAAGGGACAGAGCTGACCACTCGACCAAAACAAGCACAACTTTGTACGGAAGCTCACCTGAGTCCATAAAAGCTGATAATAGAGCCAATAATTGGGAGGGAACAGCAATAATGGCGGTTTAGTGAGGCAGTAAATTCTTTAATTAGTTGTTAACACCCTCTGTCTATATGAATAGGCTGAAGCTCCCCCCACTGCTCGCTGCTGTCTCGAACAGACTGGAAGGACATTCAAACCGACGGCCATTGACTCATCTTTAAGGAAAAAAAAGAAAAAAGAAAAGGCCCATTACCCCTGTGTTAAAAAGGCTGTTTGAGCACCTGTATCCCATAATAGTAAACTGCTTGGAGGCATCTAAAGCTAAAAAAACCTGTCATGAGCTGAAAATCTAGCTTTATGGTTTAAATACAGTCGGGGTAGAAGATCCTCTATGGACCCAGAAATCTGCCACCTGGAAAAAAAAAAACAACAAAAAAAACCCAAAACCTTTTTGGCTGACATTTTGGGATGCATCATGGTAGTGACATTCTCCAAAAATACAATCTTTTGCGGGGAAAGAAAAAGGCTGCAAGGTAGATAAATGCAAATGATGCAGGGACTGAAAAACCAGAGGACATTCCTGAAGAGTGATATGATCTTTCAGTCCACAAACTATCCATGGTAGGAGTGGTACAGTAGAGGAGAGAGTGAATAAGCTAACAGGGTGGTCTGTCCTTTCTGTACTGGGACATGAGGGGTGGGGGGGAAGGAGAAGAGCTGCAATGCTGCAGTAATAGCAGGGGCAGGACCTGCAGCAGCAGCAAAAGGGAAGTACCCACATGGTTCACTCTTGTCCTAAGCCAGGAGAGTTAAAGGCAGGAAGCCATTACCAAGTGTAAATGCACTCAGCCATCACTGCTTAAATAGTAGAAATATGTTACAGCGCATGAAAAAAAAAAAAAAAAAAGTTGGGTGTGCGAGGCGGTCCATCCTCTTCAAACTAAACAGGCCTTTTTTTGTCCCCTTTAAATAAGACGCAAAGACAAGTGAGGGCCCTACACGAGTCGACCAGCTCCACACATAATGTTGGTGAGTGAGGTGTTTCTCTCTCCAAACATTGCATAACCCAGCTCCACACTGGTGGTTTAGTTCTGATGAGAGACCATGATTATGTTACATACGGCAGCGGTTTGATGCAACAATTATGCAATCAGCAGCGCGGCTTTGTGTTGTGTTATCTATGATTTATCAACATTATTTGAATTGGGGTAGTTAATTGTTGCACGTGGGAGGGGAGACAGGCTTAATGGCTGAGTGTGTGACAGGGCATATCTGACGGTTTTTGTTTTGGCAGATGGCCCTGTGTCATGTCACTCACCCAAACGAAACCAAAGTCAGACTGAGGGTAAAGCCCGCCTTGTGATTAAGCCTATCAGTGCCTTCCAAGTCGTATACAAACAGACTATAGATGTACAGATAGGGCGACAGATGCAGAGGCAGAAACTGGTTTGTCATGCTCTGTATGAATAAAGTGCAGCGAGGGGAAGAAAAAGGTCAAACTAGGTAAATGCAGCGAAAACTACAGCATTATTCCTGCAATCTTAGACAGGTAAATCAAGATTTGTTTATATGATCACAAGCCCCTAAAGCTGGAAATGTGAGGCAATGCTCTCTAATCGTTCTCATTAAGGAGACAAACCTTGGAGCTGCTCCATTGGCCTTGAATGACAGACTGACTTTCTGAACCAACACAGAGTCCAAGCTGATGCTTCACGAGGTCAAACAAACATTCTTTGAGTCCATAAGTCTCTGATTCATTGTCAGTGGAGCTGATCCACGTTTTGTCCCGTGATGGCATCAGATTATAGCCTCAGTTCTCTGGTTTCAGGCGTCGTGAAAGACTTGTAGAAGATAGCCGAAGAAGCCAAACATCACATAACTACAGATGCACTAAGCTGCATTTAGAAAGAGCTATTTGCTAGAAACCTTAAATGGTTAATAAAAGGAGCAGAAAGGCAAAAGGATACTGCAGGCAAAAAAATACAGAGCAGAATTCTGAGATTAAGAGTTTCTTTCATGTGTGGATGCAAAATTGTTAATGAAATTCACCAACACGCATGAGAAATAACTCCATCATCCTGTAATTGGGGGGGGTCAAGATCTCCTCTCTGGACAAACGCCAACTGAACCAGGCACAGACATGGTGGTCGCTTTTATCCTGTTAGTTTTCAGAAAAGCTGAAAAAAACTCCAAACTGTCAGCAGAGAATTTATGACTAAGAACCAATTTTAACAAAAGAAGGGGAAAGTCTCACAGTTACCGCACTATTAAAATTATAAGGAGTTGTTAGAGAAGTTCCAAAACGTGACATAAATCACTTGAAAACATTCAATAAACAAAACAGGTGGTTAAAAAAATAAATAAATCTAACTTTAACTGTATTCTTTGAGGTTTAAAACTATTGCACGTAAATACAAAGGAGCAGTCTTCAAAGAATGCGGTTGAAATCTTGATTTTTAAATTTCAGGGCTCGTTTTCATTTCAGCAACAAATGGAAATACAGTATTTTCTTTAGGATTTGGATATGTAAAGGATCATAAAATGACCAGATGACATCTTGGCTCCGACTCCTTGCAATGTGTGGGGGCTCCTGTGCAGGAGCCAACCGGGTTTTGGGACAGATCCTAACATGTCCTAAAAGGATCCGTCAGTTTGCTTATGTAAAGCCATCAGTGAGGCCAGGTTGGCGGCAGTAGTTGCATGGCCTGTGTACATTTGAAGCAAGAGCGAGGCACTGTGGTGTGAGAGCAGCAAAATGTGTTTTAGGCACCGATTTCGCTATGACAGATGCTGACGATGAACTCTTGACACCAGCTCGACCGGTTTATGTTCAACATGTGTGTCTCCGTTACTGTCTCTGGTTTCCAGAAGGCTGCCCTGGCTGGTTTACTGTGGACGTAGGTATGTGTGGGTCTGTGTTTGTCTGTGTGGAGGCCAGGGAGAGATGAGAGGAGCAGCAGGATCTGTGGCTATCTGGGAGGTTGAGCGTAATGACACACCGGGGACAGATTAGGTTCCTGTCCATCAGGGTTCCATCAGGAAGACTCTGATTTACAGCCGTGCTGACCAGCCAGCCTGCCCTCCACCCAAAGCAAACACACAGAAAACACCACCGCCTCTGTGTGGTGGCAGCTGGTGGGCTCTAGCACATGTTGCGTTTGGCTACTTTGCTCACCAGTGCATTTTTGACTTTAACATCAGTGCACAGAGTAAGCCTGGAGGTGTTTTAAAACAAAAAAGATGAACCAGAAATTACAACTATGTCAATTTTGGAGTTAAATTCTTTGTGTCCAAGCATGTGTGTAAATGTTGGTCTTGAATATATAAAGGCAATGCATACAGCTCAATGCAGAACAGTGCAAGAGGGGAGATGGACAGATCCATTAAACAAGATGTCACACCCAAACACAACAATGATTAATCACACACTGCAAATTATAAGCACCTGTATGAATGAACAGAAAAGCAAAGCTCTCTCCACACTGTCTGACTGCTTTCACTTTCTCAGACAGCCACCACCCCCCCTGGCCCCCTCTCTCTCCTCAATGACCCTCTGCCCCCCTTGTACCAAGAGGAAGTCTGCCTGGAAAGTAATAACTCAACACGTACACAAAAGGCCATTTTGACTTAAACGCTCCATGAAATGATAGATTTTGATGTTTTATGCAGAGCCAACCGATGAGAGGTGTGAAAGAAATGTGATACCTGAATGTGGTGTGATTGTACATAAAAATTTGAAGATTCATGAAGGTAGTCTTTTATTTATTTATTTATTTTGTAAAATCTAAAACTAGTTAATTTATGTAACATGGGATTGGAAAATTCAGATGCTAAAATTTGTAAAATAAAATTGAGCAATAACAACATTAGGGTTTTTGTTCCATTCCTCTTACATCAGACTGAATTCACTTTTAGAAGACTGTGGCTCTCTGTGTAAAATCTCCTGAGTTCATTATGCTAACAAGGCAGCCCTGCTGATAGGCACACAGGCTGATGTGAGGAAATGTGAGTTTGATTAATGTGGGCAAAATTGAGCTGTGCAGACTGCTCCCCAGCCCCAGTTAAAGGAGTCGCCTGCCATCAGGCTCAAAAGGCTGCAAGCTGCAAAGTGGGCTCACGGGCCTGCACTGCTCCCCAACACTTCACTGCAAATCTGCAACAGACCTCCGCTCTCCTGCCACACAAAACAAATGTGGCCGTCTCCTGGACCTGAATTAATCTAGCTGGCACATGGGGCTGTAAATGAAAGCCATATCCCTGATAGCTTATACAATGAGGAGGATGTGCTTTGTGTTCTCTGTTCATGTATACATATATCAAACAGACCTGCACTCTCACTGATCTGCTCTTAAACAAGCCAGACCACAGTAGGCAGGCAAGAACAACAAGGCCAACTAAGTAGACTCTTTAGAGGGCTCGTCCCAGGAGATAGGCCATCTCACGGAGCCCAGCTGACCAGCCAGCAGGATCCAAAACCAGCAATGCAGGCAATCTTTCGCCCTTAAGAGAAATTAGAAGAGCATGCCCCACCGCAGCGCATCAAGGAGGCATAGAGGTGGAGATGGAGGGGGAGAAGGGAGGGGGGAGAGGAGGGAGGAAGGGAAAAAGCTAGGCTGAGCAACTCACAGAGCCCCCAGGTACCTGCTTGTACAGTCGCCTCTCTCCAAATGTTTACTTTGGACCAGACTGGCGGCCAACTGGTTGCAATTGACCCTCTACCAGGACGAGCTAGAGAGTGAACCTGAGACTTTTCCTTCTGGGAAAAAGATGGAGGAAAGCCACACACGTACACAGAGCCCAAAGCGCACACATGCATACAAATGCTAAGTAGAAAAGCAAACGCTAAAAACACACCAATTATTTTTAATAACACGTATACACACACACTAAACCTACATACTGGAAGAACCTGTTTAGCTCAGCCTGATGCATCGGTGTAAAGAAGTGAGGACAAAAGAGTCAGGAGTTAGATTGAGAAAAAGCCAAAAGTCCACCTGCCACAGGTGTTACAGCTCAGGCCTGCCTACTGTCAGCCTGGTGGGAAAACGGGGTGTCAAACAGCCTCATAGACCTTTGGCAAAGTCAGACAGTTACCACCAAAAAGCACACTATAATACAGACTTAGCCCTCCCCTGCCATCCAAATAGTTCACTGGCTGCTCGTCCACTCGACAGCAGAGAGAGAGAGAGAGAGAGAGAGGATAGGGTGTGATGGAGAAAGGCTGCAGAAAGGAGGCCCGCTGGCCACATAGACTAAATAAAACCTCTTAATCCTCATAAACTACTCCATATGAGTATTACATCCCTAACCCTACACAGCGCTTCAATGGAATGGAACTCATTTCGTGGGTAAAACATTACCAGGATTCCTCCTGTTGCTGCCTGACTTCCATAATATGTTCCGTGTTCTGCTGAGGCCCGCTCTGATGCAAACCCTCAATTTCCTCACAAATATCGATGACAGAATGCGCTTATGATGAAAAATGCACCGGAAAATGTATATGAGGGTGGGGTGGTTGGGGGGGGGGGGGGGGGGGGCTGGCTATGAAATGAAATGCTCGCTGTCTATAA
This sequence comes from Remorina albescens, assembly GCA_034769265.1. Classification (NCBI taxonomy): domain Eukaryota; kingdom Metazoa; phylum Chordata; class Actinopteri; order Carangiformes; family Echeneidae; genus Remorina; species Remorina albescens. Next base: position 5,094,985 of record CM068488.1, read on the forward strand.
GCATGTGTAAGCATGTGTGTTCGGACAGGCAAAGCAAAGCATGTTGGCCGTCCAGGATACAAACTAGGCGAATAAACTCTTGAGGGCTTCGCGACACCACAAGAAGAATGAAAAGAAAAAAAAAAAAATTGGACATCTGACGTACCACCCAGTTGCTTCACATGATCATACAGGCCTGTGGAGTTGATACGATTCATCAATAGAAATCACATCTAAAATAAACATGTCCATGTAATCATTCCCCTTGTCAGCTGGCCTATTCATGTTCGGCACGCAAGCCCTGTCAGTGTACACCTGAGCGGTGTAAGCATACGCCGGCCCGGACAGGAAACAAGTGTGTGTGTGGAGGCAAGTTGGTATTTAACTGCAGGCCAGTCATTTGTCACAATTGTCACAGAATGCACAAACACAAATTACTGAATTATAACTGCGGATATGTGTGTCCTGCCTTGGCTAAATCAAGGCAGTGCTGGGAGCTGTCATAACATAGGGCGGGTGTCTGGGCCACCATCAGGGTGGAGGAAGCAGCCCGAGTTTGTGAGAGTGGCGTTCCAGCCGTTAAGTGTTTATTGGAGTATACGCAATGGTGATGTATGAATAAGTTACATGGAACAGGGAGGGTAAACAAACTAAAGAAAATAATTGCAGCAGTATATCGAGTATCAACTGAATAAAAGGAGTTGCAGCAGTGTATTTAAAAAAAAGAAAAAGCAAGACATGATTGTCACATTGATGGCCTTAATTGACGTAAAGACATTAGGGAGACAAGTAGTAGCGTGTCACCACACCTTCCCCTTTCCTGTTAAAAACTTGATGTTGGTTGTTTGTTGAGCTGTTTAATAATTACAATTAATAATATGTTGCAGAGGATAAACTACTTGGATAGAGGTGAAATTATTACTGATTTAATAGAATAATCATTTTGTTGTCAAAATATGGTATAATTTGTTTCTGGTTGATATAAATAAGTATTTCAATAAGTGTTTTCAGTGACGAAAACCAGTATTTCAAGCTTTCGCAAAGTTAAGACTTAATTCTTTTCTGTCACATGCTGAATATTTAAACATTTTAGACAAAACAAGAGGATGCCAATAGCATCCCAGCAGTTTTAAAAATATTTGTTTTTCCATTTTGTTTTGTAAGAAATCAGATGCTCATCTGACATAAGTCATTTCCATAAATATGTATAATGTATATAATATTTATGAAAATGCAACATGTGGATACCATCAATTTTAATAAATTAATTAAAACAAAAATCCACGTCTGCACTTTTGGTGGCCAAACTATGCAATAGTGTCACTGTTTGAGTACCTCAAAATCTGGAATAAGTAAATACTGGCTGATATATGTCCCTGGTCAATTCCTCCAACCATTTAATTCATAAAACTAAATATTTCGGCCATCTAACATGTTCAAAGTAACTCTCCGGTGCTGCTAAAAGAGGTTTTGGTTTTTGTCTGACTTGCGCTGTTGTAGAGCGAGTGTGTATCGAGGTGAACCACACAGGTACAGCGGGCCAGACACAGGAAACGTATTAACATGGACCACCGTTTACTCTTCTAACCACACTGTGTCCCACAGGGACATGGATAAAAAGCTCCAGCCAAAGCCTTTTCTATCGCTCATATGTACACACACACACACATTCAGATATATTAGACAGTTAGAGGCAAATTTAAATTTATATTGCAAAATGGAAAAACACATTATTTGTGTATGTGCACATTAATGAGTGAAAACACAAATGAAGTTTGACAGATTTTTTTTTTTTCAACTATTTAAAAACACAAACATCTACATATTTATACATTTATGTGCATATACACACAAACAATTTCTGTCTCACACAGTGACACTGGCTTTGGTTTCTCCACCTTTCCATGTTAACACCTGTCCACATAGACATTCACACACTATCCATTAACACCTACATAAAACACCTACAGGCACCCGTATTCTATTAGAGGTCAGTGCCCAGCTCCTCAATTTCATGGCCCATGTATGAGGGCGGCAAAGGTGAATGTGATGACAGAAGGGCAGGCGAGCTGCACTGCTGCAGACGGACTATCACTCACTAATATACACACGCACAAAAAACAGAAAGCAAACTTTGTGCACACCCAAATACATCTCAGTAAAACCCATGAGCGTCACATGTTTACATAAAATTGTACCGTTCACAGCTTGGAGTTCTGGCAGAGACGGGAGCCAAAATAAAACCTCGATATGCAAAATTTCAAAAGGGGGAAAAAAATTATTTTGAAGGACAATTTTCTGAGCCATTTATCAACCACATAATTCTCAACAGCTATTCATGTTCTCTTCTTCAAACGGCAGTCCTATACTTTGCATTTCTCTCCCGTTTTATCCAGCCCAGTGTCTCAGAGGTATTGGGTTGTTCTCTTTGGATATCCGACTCTCTCTGAGCTCCCCCCCCCCACTCAGGAACTATGTCTCTTCCATGGCTAGGAGTTTGTAATTTGTTACAGGCGGTTGGGCAGGCAGAGAGGTCTCCCTCTTATCTGGACAGGGGATCACCAGGAAAATCATATCAGAGGGAAGGCGTGTTTAAATATAGCTGTAATTGCCGCAATCATTTCTTGCTGTCTCTTCACCCCCCCCTAAACCTCCTGCTTTCCATGCTCCGCCCTCAGTCCCCCTAACTTTCTCCACTCTCCCTACCACTCCACAAACACCCCCCGCCCCCCCAGCTCCCTTACCCAATTCCCCAACGTTTTTCCCCTTGGCTTTTCAGAGCAACCTCCCTCTTCCCTAGCGTTTCCTCCGTTAGTATCCAGTTAATCCTGGCTCATGGTGTGGGCTCAGGGGCTGACAGTTGCATGACAAGGAATGTTTCCCTTTGTAAGAGCCTACTTCCTCCTCGCGCAGTTTTACCCTAATTGAAATGTTTCCTATTGAGCTCAATCAAGGGAGCAATTACCTAATTATTTGCTTATGCCTAACTCACCCCTCTAAGAAAGAGACAGAGAGAGAGAGAGAGAGAGGGGAGAGGAATGGCCAGAGAGAGGAGGAGGAAGCAGAAGTATTGAGATAAAGGCAGTAAAAAAAAAAGTGAGAAGTAATTATAGGAACAAGTTGGCAGCATTTTTCTTGCTCAATAAGCACATAAAAAAGTAATCATATGTATACACTGCAAGAAATGCCTATTCAATGTACAAATATAGTTGTAAATACAGTCAGACTACACGTAATTCTCGTTTCAAGTCACATTAGCAGTTTTGGTATTGATATTTTTATTTCAAGCCATCCGCCTCATTTCACTCGTGGTGGAATTACACATTATACAAAAAGTGAAGCTAGTCTTTATGTTCTTGAAGTCATGAAAATTTAGATTTTAAGACTGAATATTAGACTTCGTTAACATGCCCACTTTTCACAGTGCATAGAGGGAAATGGTGGTTTTCTCAGAAAGCGTCTGGTTTTATAGGCTCATAAGGAAAAGTATTATCAAAGAGACGAGTGAGGGGGACAGGGGGAGACGAGAGGGAGACATTAAAGGAGCTGGAATGTTTTGTCCCTGCTCAGCTGGCCTCCAACACATTTAATAATGAGACAGGTAATAAAACACACTGGCACACGCAGCCGCATACACACACACACACACACACACACACACACACACACACACACACACACACACACACACACACACACACACACACACACACACACACACCACTGCATATGGGAGGACATGTTTTCATATGTTTTCTTCCAGGCTTTCCTGACATTAAAATAGATTGCCTATGTCATGTTCTGAACCATAATAAACAAAATTTTATAGCTCATTTGAAAATGGAGTATGTTAAAAAGCAATCAGTACATCATTAAAAGTATCCATCTTGTGCAAAGTAAAGCTTTACCTCTGAATAATTTATTTCAACTCTGTGAATAATGTTCCTCAGCCGCACGACGGATGGCATAAATATCACTACCTGTGTGAGAGAGGCTGTGTATGCTCCGATTTGAATTCTGTCCTTTTTCTCTCTCATATCTGTGCACCCGCCCCCCCCCCCATCCACAGCTTAAGCAAGTGTTGGCTGGACGACTCTTAAATCAATCATTTAAATATATGGATAAATCAGTGAGCCGTCTGGGTTTAAGCACACATGCCGTAGCTTAATTCACCCGAGCAAACGAGCACAGCAGCCATATTTCAGCCAACATGTGCACCACTGTTGTCTAAACAAGTGCTGCAAGGCAGGCCGCAGAGGAGGGTCCTGGCTGGAGGTCATGGAAAGCAGTCATAATGCACGCACACAAACACACACACAAATATACACCTACACCCCTACACACACACCCCTACACACACACACACACACACACACACACACACACACACACACACACACACACACACACACACACACACACACACACACACACACACAGGCCCGTGAAGGGAGTGAAGGCCCTGGCTTGAGGTCATGGAAATCAGTTATAATGCAGCCTTTCACCAGGGAAAATGAGAGGAGCAAGGGATCACAGACAGAGGTTTGCTTTCCTGTGACACATGTGAGTATGTGTACACAATCAAACGCATATTGTACACACACACACATATATATACATGGGCTGCGGCCTCAGGAACACACAAAAATAGACAGGCAAACATATGATGGCCTGATATGCAAATGCGCGCGCACACACCCTGACCTTTACAGTCTACAGAGAGAAGAAAAATGGAAGGCCACTCTCTCACAGGCTGGGTGGGCTGGTCAGCTGGACTTAGTGGTGCAGTGCATATGGGAATTCTGCTTAAACGTTTTCCATACAGACGCTGTAGACGCTTTTACATCACCATATTTTCTCTTTCATAGAACCTCGGTATTAGCTGTTCAATTTTCAATTGTTGAAAGCTAAGCTGAGAAACTGACAAAAAAAAAAGAAAAAGAAAAAAGGCAGAAAAAGTGTACTTTTACAATATAAAGTTAAATTACTCAGCAAAGGCAGAAGAGGAGGAAAAAAAGAAAGGCAGAGAGAGAGTGAGTGAATCTGTGGATCGTCCAGGTGGTCCTTAGCCCCCAAGCCTGCATGGTTACTATACTGACATGAAGGGCAAAACCTGAAACCCATGCAAATGTGATCACCAGAGCTGCCCTTGATTGGGACGGCCGCATATGATTAAATATAATTGCAAGGAACTTTTTCCAAATGCCTGGTGGTTTTGAAGAAGTAGGAAGGAAGGATTTAAAACCAATTCTGAGCCTTTTTGGAGGAGAAATTAGAGAGAAAAAGGGAGGTGTGTTTGCTTGTGAGAAAAACAGAATTTTGCAAGACACTGAAACAGGCAGAGATAAAATTGCAATATACTCAGTTCACATCAGGGCTGGTTTTTACATGCATACACTGAGCAGGGAGGCTTTGCTGGCGGATAAAGTAGGCTGAGGTTCAGGGGCAGACCCGTCACACTCGGATGATTGATGGCTCGGTCTGAATGCTTAAGTCAACAAAGCATGAGCACGTCTCAGCAGCCCAGCATAGGCCCTCCACTCAGCACCCATTTAAGGGTCAGGTGCTTCAGAACACGCTCACTGTGCAACTGCTGCCATTATCTTATCAAAGCCTACTGAGATGTAAACAAAAAGGGGAAATCGCCACTTGGATTTGAAAACTATGATGTGCACAATATTACTGCAAAGTGGTATACTTGACCTCTTGACAACAGCGCAAGAATAATTCCATTGAAAACCCTCCAGCTCCAGATTTGATAGATTTTTTCAAATCTCACATGTTCATGTATATAGTGTACATTAAAAACTCTGTTGGTTTGGTTGTTTCTCTTCTTCGGACTAGTTAAACTGAGATTATATTGTAAATTAACTTCATTGTAAATGGGCCAAAGACAATATGACCCTCTGGCAGTGCATTGCATTATTTCTCGTACAGAACTACACAGCTCAGTAGACAAGAAATAAAATTAAAAAAAAAAAAAAAAAAAAAAAAAAGTCTAATCCTTTAAAGAACTCTTTTATGGATTGATGAAATTCAATCCAAAACTAAATAAACATTTTCCAAATGCATTTCAACAATCAATGCTATGAACTCAGTCAAACAGTCTGAGGGAAAAATTACATTCCTGAAATGTCATACTATTCTTTTAACGCCAAGGAGACTCAGTTTGAAATGTTTTTGGAAATGCATGGATTTTGGTGGTAGTAATGAAAGCTGCATAGAGCTGCTAATGATCAATATTTTAAATCTTAGGAGTGTATTTGAGTTTGTGCAGTGCATCTACAACCGCAGAAGGAAAACACTTAATGTGATGTGTGTCTTGTGTGTATAACCTTTCATTGTGTGAGAAAGGATTTGGAGGGTTATGGGTCACTTGCTCGGAGGGGCAGGTGTCCACCCTGCTGATATGTGGGCTGTTTCACTTCAACACCTTGTCACCTACGCCACCCCCCCCCAAAAAACCTCTCCCTAAAGCTCTACCCACTGTCTACCCATGCCCATCATGTCATAAAGGAATCCAGGTAAGAAATCTTACCATTTGCTTTCGAAGTTTGAGCACTCGATTTAATGTTGGATGGAATAAGAAACGTGTATTTCCTCATCTGCATATGGGAGATGACTGTGTTTCCATTTCAACAGAAAGCCTCTCATTGTTTGAAGGGAAGCATGGGTCTTGTTTTGGTTATCTTTTCTATTTTTCATTAACACAACACTTCACAACAGAGTGCTTTAGGGGGAGCTGGATGGATGATAATTCAGTTAAGATAATATAGTTAAATTAAGGATTTGTTTACAACAGACAGCTCTGTCTCTTAATGGACCCCTTTGTCCGTTTATACACAATACTTTGGTTAGAACTGAGGGTAAGGAAAGACTGTCAAAAACATAAGAAGAAACAAAAATGAAGCTTTCCTTCACTACACTGGACTTGTCCAGACTTAAGCATTGCTTCTTCAAATGGCCCCTGGAACAGGAAGGCCACCCCGTGTGAACTACAATGCACCAAATAAACGTGGAGAAACGGTTATTGATTCATTCTGTGGAGATGATGGACAACAAATAGGTCTGTAAAAGTTGCAGATAAATTCCTTTAAGTTGCATTATGATCTTTGCCCCTCAAGTTTCAACATCAGTCCCACCGAAATCAAACACAGATGCCCTACAAACACACTTGCGTACATGCGAGTCTTCAGCGGGGTTCAATGCAGATTGGCGACATTGCTGGGGAAGCACTGGGAGTGTGTTTAAACAAAGTAAAATTCAATTGCGGAGATGTAGCTGGGGTCGAAATTTGGTCCATGTGCTGCACCAACATGTGTTTAAAATGCAGTAGATATGTCCATATACAATGGAGTCTAATGGCTGTTTTCTACTTCTGTTAACCCCCCACAAAGGAATTAAAGGCAGCAAGAGCAAATGAAGACGAAATAGAGTCAGGAATTGAAGAGAAATAGACAAATCCAGACAGAAATAGTCCAGCGGTGCGAGTCATTTTCATCGGTATGTTTGTCTTACTTTCCAAATGAATGGCAGATGCTATACGGTGGGCTACAACAACATCAAGACAGCTACAACAAATAGACACACATGCAGGCTCTCTCCACACACACTTAATACATACAATGCTCAGATTTATCTTTGCGATACGACGCTGCTGTAATCGCCGCCTGATTAGGAGCAGGAGCAGAGAAGCGAACTGAGAGGAGATAAGCTTTGAGGGGTGGAAAGGCGAAGAGACTCAGACAGCTTTGACATGCTGCAGCGGAGCCCAATAAATCACCTGGATTTCAGACCCTGACGTGGTTCCACCCAGCTCTGTATGGATGCATGTGTGTGTGCATGTCTGGGCCTATTTGCAGATGTCTCCCCAATAGGCGCACAGCTCTGACAGGGCCTATACTGTGTATACTGTATGTGTATGCATGCCTGGAAGTGTCCAAAGTGTGCGTCTGTGTGTGTCTTCCGTGGGGCCTGCAGCTGTGACAGGACCTACATCACAACACAAACATCAGGAAAATAGCTCAGAACACAATCACTGGATCACACAAGATCAGATTCAGTGACTCAGCAGGGGCCTGGGGAGCACTAACGAAACAATCACAAGTAGACAAAACACACAGTCAGTGTGCGAGTGCGTGCGCGTGCATATGCATGTGTGCAAGCATACACGCACATACAGGAACAACATTTAACCTTCACTCTGTGGGGGGATTCTCATCTCTGATTTCCCCAATTTCCCCCTGTTGATTTGCTCCCGGTTGGAACCGGATGAGAACGAGGATGGCACAACAAAGGCTGGCGCTCTTGATCTTCCTCCTGGTCATCAGTGTCCGCATAGTCATCCAAAGAGACCCCCCCAACCCCACCCCCGCCTGCTGCCACCCCTCACCCCCATGTGTTGGGTGCCTCCCAGCTGCAGCCCAGCTCATCTTGATTGCGCCTGATTTAGGTTAAGTGATTATTACCCTGCTGCGGTTTGGGTAGGGACTCTCCCACAGGCTGGAAACAAGGAAAGAGGGAGACCTCTCCCACTTAAACACACACACACACACACACACACACACACACACACACACAGAGTCTGTTTAGGAGTGTATCTAAGAGACGGACAGAAAGAGACACTGCCTGAAGGGAAAAGATGAGTGTAGACACACATGATAAAAAGACAGACATCAGGGAAATGTGTGTGTCAGTGAGTATGAAATAATTTTAACCAATGTTCCAGAAGAAACTGCAAAAGAAAATGTTAATGGGCATGCCTTTCTATCTTCTACAGCTGTGTGAATACTAAAAAGAGATCAGCCCATCAACTCCAGTGATGGTGCCAATTATATAATCAGGTGGGATTAAACATTGTAGCAGGAGAGAGGCTTTTAGTTTTTATTTTGGCTGTTTTCAATTTCAATTCAGTTTTCGATTAATTTCTGCTGGCTTGGTTTTGATTATTTTTATATATAAGTTTTAGTACAGCTTTTATTAGGTGCTAGGTGTTTGTAGTGGAGGTTATTTGTTCAGGGCAAGAGGTTAGAAAAAGTATTGTAACTTAAAAACTTAAAATAAATTCAAAACATTTTCTTCCCTGCTGGCTGGTCTGGGTCTATGGTGTGTTCTCTCCCAAGATTTCTGACTTGTAAATTCAGAACAATCTCACTCACACAAACTCTGACTCTCTCAGAAATCCAAAATAGTTACGTGCATCAACACTATTGAAAGCTTTAATAATGAACTGTTAAGTAGCAGTTATCAACATTTCATATGTGCCTATGAAATCAGCGGTACACACAGTTCTGTCCAACATCCAGCTGTGGAAAAAGCAACAAGACTTTGTCATCCCGAACTCCATTATCCAACTTCCACGGTAAATGGAAAGACACATGACGCACGACATAAACCAAAAAATAAAAAAGGCATTTCATGAATGAATCTAATAAATATTAATCCGTGCATGTTAAATGTTTTTGTCTGTCACAATTTTTAAAATCTTTTTAATGGAACAATTGTGATGTTTTCTTTTTTTTATGTACTCCATAATATATTACAAGTCTGTTTCCACTGCAACATTAAAAAAAAAAGTTATTTTTCCATAAAATATTATGGCAATATTACAACTACTGCATTTCTGCTATTTTATGTAATAAATTTAAAATTTGCAGAATGAAAACAGGTGGATGAAAATGCACAATACTGGAAAAGAGATAAGTGTTTAATATCAAAAACACACATCACAAAGAAGGTGTATGGCTCCACAAAGAAGCCTCACACAGACAAAGTGACACGCACCAAAGCCTCCTCATACCATAGTAACAGGGACGTCAAAGCAGAAGCGTGCGGGTTGAGAAAAAGTGAAAAAATGTTCCAAACACATATTTATGACCCGAAGTTAAACTGTCTCTCACTCTGTAATTCTCAAAGCTTTTTACTGCAGGCTGGGGGTGAACAAAGTGCACATTCTGTTATTCTACCGTCCGTCTCGTCTTACATCCACCCATCAGATTTAAGGCTGAGGTTTCAGGGCCTCCGCTGCGGATACGCTGGGCCTTCACTGCATTAGGAACACCCTGAAAACTGGGTTGAGTTCAGGATGGGTTATGGGTTGCTATTCATGTTCTCTTCCTTTCTGATTTGCTATTTCTGGAGAGACATTGCAGTTTCCATGGCCAATTTGGATCCACACGTATACTAAAATGATATTTTTTGACAGATTTTTGGCTCAGACCTCTTAAACTGTGATTTGTTATTCATGCAAGAATAATGAATAAATTAGGACTTTTATTGTGTCTTCAAAATGTTACCTGACCTTTCAAAGCCAAAAACCAAATGTTTAAGCACTCAGCTGGCTTACATGAAACCTATAAAAATGAATACTTAACCTGACGTGCTTTTGATATTTCCCATTTCCATCATTTTTCAGGGCCTGAAACAAAGCCTAAGATAGAATTCACCTACAATGTCTAATCCCACTGAGCGAATTGGATGGTAGCTTGTTTAGATAAAAGAAGGAAGGTTGTCCAGTTATCTACAGTTATTTCATGATATCACGTTGGCCACCTGAAGAATCCCAAAACATTTCTCCATATCTCCTCCGTCAAATCAAAAGCAGATTTTTTTGTTACTTTAACCATCCTATCAGATGTTCCCATCATTATGAATTCAAGGTGTCCTGAGTTCACATTGAAGATAATGAGTGAACAGCTGTACTCCAGCTTTGGCTGCCCGACTACAGCTTATTTCAGGCCACACGGCTCCCAGCTAAGATGCTCGAGCCCAGCAGCACATGAAAAGAGAAACAGCAATGAGTTCAAAATGAATACACACAGAACCTCCGCACGGCAGGGAGCCAAAAAACACACCATAATCTAAAACATACCAATTTAATCACGGTGGGAAAGATTCAGCAAGGCATGCACACCTGCCCAATGAAGCATTTCCACACGGGAGGGATATTTCACAAGTCCAACAATGAATTTTAATCACGTGGCTGCAGTGGTCAGAATACAAAGTAACTGTCAATGTCAGAAATTGCTTCATCTATGGAAATGATCTTGAATATAGCTGAGTGGCAGAGCAGATGGTGTTTTTTCTATACACATCTCCAGAGGAAATCACTAAATACATGTATGTTGGGTTAATGCTACCATGTTAAACTCATCTTTGGGGTTTCGTTGATTTGCCATTTTGGTATAATATTTAGATCATCAACATTAACTACCTAAAGAAACTTTCTACACTGATAATGTCTGTAACAGACTGACAATACTTCACAAAAACAAAGCGGTTTATTATTACTTAAGAGAAAGAAAAGCTTTAAATCTTCACATTTGACAAGCTATAACAAATGAAAATATTGAATATTTGCCTAAAAATATTTAAAAATCAAAATAGTGGCCATATTAACAGCCCCGATTTCCAATTTCTAGTGGCTGTGCAGCAGAAAAGCTATTTAAAAATCACGTATAATAGTTCTTAAAACTATTAACTTAAACTTGCACTAATTTTGCATCACATCTAGATTTTTCTCTTAATTCTGTCCTTCTTTTCTTTAATCTGCAAATTATTGGAGCACAAAGGAACAAGACAAGTCCGACGCATTTTTCCCCTTTTTAATGGAGGCAAAACCCAATTGCAAAATTACAAGTAAACGATAAAATAATTATAATTATAAAATAACAAGTTGTATTTTGGTACACCATAATTACACCTCAATATTAGTAATGAATCTCAGCCAAAAAAAACAAACATCCAAAGCCTTCAGCAGTTCATCATCTGTGCCAGCTCCGTCCACATCGACTGCATTGAAAATGCATATTCAAATGTACAATATCCTCCTACTCGCAGATCTCCACATTACTTAAGAAATCATCCGAATCACTTGACGCATCATTGATACTGTGGCATTCGTACTGAGAAAACAACTAACACACACAAGGAAGATATTTGTAGGATGTTTCATTTTAGTGAGTGCATTCAGAGGCAGGACTCCCTGATACTAAATTCACAGCAGTGTAATGCAACAACACACCTAAGACACGAAAGAAACTTGAGTGGGATGAAGATACCTGAGATTCTCAGCCTCAAGCACCAAGCAACACAGCTCCTGAGGCTCAATTACACAGGCCAAAAACATGGTGTTAAGTTTTTCAGAAGCTAATTGGTCTGCTTTTAATTATGTAGAGGAGCAGTTGGACATTAAGGCTGGAATGCAGGGTGTGAAAGGATTCTTCAGCAGCAACTCATTTCAGATGTTTACTACGCATGAACTGTTTTAAAAGTTGAAAATGGTGCACCACAGTGGAAAACACAAGACTTAACTTTCTGGGTTTTTTTTTTTTTGTTTTTTTTTTTTTCATGAATATAAACAAAAATGGAGTTTGACACTGGTCACGTTAAATTGCTATAAAAGGACCAACTACACAGCCACTGTGCTCTAACACCGCAAGTATTTCATGGCTTTCATTTCTATTTCACAAGACCGCAGAATGGCCAACATCAGCACAAAAATTATGTTTAGCAAAAAAAAAAATATGAATGTTTATCAACAGATTTAGGCTGGATACACTGTACATTGCTATGTCAGTTTGTGTTTTTCTGACACACACCATGTCTCCAAGGGTACATTACATGTACAGTACATGAATATACAGTAGTGTGCTCTCAAGCAGAGAACACTACAAGACTGGGCCACTGGAGTATCGCACAACACGGCACGCTGTTGTCCAAACAGGGATGGAGGAGCGAGAAAACATCAACTGAAAGCAGGGGGACCCCAGACCACCATGGTTAACCCCCCACTCTATATTTACTTAAACTTTCATGGTTTGGCTCGAGTCCTACAGGGCCATCTTTCACCCCACGTTTTCTCCTCCTTCACACCCAAAAACAGCATGCAGCAAAAAAGATTTCCTGTAGCAATGCCTGACTGATGTGAACATCCTACAAGACACTAGTCCGCGTATACATACGTACACACACACACACACACACAAAGTGGTGAATCCCCAATGATAAGTCTGAGCTCTGCATAAGGTCAAGCGAATGGGAATGTTTACCATTAACGGTTTTACATAAAGGAGGGGGGTAAAAAAAAAAAAAAAAAATCAATTCACCATCCTATTTCAGTGGCTGCAGAGGGTTCGACTAAAGGAGATGTTTCTAAAATAAGATGTATGAATTTATCTTGCCTGTATTTGCCACTTTACACACACTGAAACAGTTTATTAATACAATGAATCAACTAAAAACCTTATTAAAAAAGACAAAAATTATATTTTCTGACTTAATCCTTGTGGTACTTATTGTTGCATCCTGTAAACAACCTTTTTTCATCTATTTTGCCATCCACAGTGATTTTACTGTACTGACTATTCTGAATAAAGGCCATTATTATTTTATAATTGCAAAGCAAGACTTGCTAATTTAAAAGGTGTCAGTAGTGCACCTTCGTAGAGTCAAAGTGAAAACTTCTGCAGCTACAATTTTGACAATTTTTAAGGCTGAGACACAACTTTTAAGTCTGAGTACATTTCAGTCACTAATTTCTTGAAATTTAGGAATTACAAGCGCAAGCTCACTCACCTAAAGAGGAGGCAGAAATAAACAACTCTCAAAGCCAAGCAGATCTGAGGGGAAAAAAAACAACTATCTAGAGTAAATAAATAGATATCAATAGATACAAGTGAGAAAACTGTACTTTTCAGGGTAAAAGCTGTTATACATATCTACTTTAAACTCCAATAAAAAAGGTTGAGCAAAGGGCTTCTTGAGGGCAAGAAGATGGACAGCCTTGCTGTCTGGCTGGGAGAGGCAGCTTACTGCTGGGGGAGGAATGCTGTAGGTTTCCCCATCTGGGGGAGCCAAGACCAGGATGGCTGGTTGTTGTTCTACAATCCCCTGAGAGTCTTCTCACTGTCTATCACAGCATCAAAACGACTATAATCAGTGAAAAACATTCATATAATGACGTCAAATGTGTTTTCTTGTGTGTGGAAGTGTTCTCGCCCGTGTCGTCCAGTAAGACATCCTTGTTTAAGTGTGTGCTTGTCTGGTTGCGCACATCTTCACTTTCCCACACACGCCTCGAATACAGACTTCCCACAGAGGTCTTGTGCTTTGACAGGGAAGGTGAAGGGAGGGGGCGCCGTTTTTTTTTTTTTCTGGCAGTGGAAAATGGAGGCAGGTTTTATGACCCATGTTCCCTGTCCTCCTGTAAAAATCACACCAGCCATTTTCCAGCATTGCAGCATCATTGGCTGCAATGCCAATGAAAACAATGGAGCGTGTGGAGAAGAAACAAGGCAAACAAAGAAAAAAAAAAAAGGCCTCTTGGACGGAAATACCTGCAGGTCTACTTTATACATATACATCATCCTTTCCCTTCCCATCAGACTCTGAGGTAGACCCCTTAGCTACACACACATATGTAGAAATCTTAAAGACTCGCCGCCTCAGAGAAGTTCTCATAGGTTTTCAGTGGCAATCCAAGCTGGCAATCTTCCAGCACTCTCCGCAGGCACTTTGTTTTTCAGAGGGGGGTCTTTTGGGTCAAACCCAACAAAGATGCATCACATCAGGGACCCCACCACACATGGGTGGGTAACTGGGCACAGTTTTGTAAATCCATATTATGAAGGGAAGGCTGTCAGGCTACTCCGTCTTTGTCCTAATTGTGATTGTCATATTCTCTATTGAATTAAACGATGAGAGGGAGGGGGTGCATGTCTCTACTAAGCCTTGAAGATGAGAGCGCAGGAAACAGCAAAGTGGCTGTCTTGTGAGGTCCTGTCTGAGGAGGTCGGATGAAGACATGCATTGTGTGTATGATTCATATGCCACTTTGTATTAGCGTACAACAAGGGCTGAGGGGAGGCAGATTGGCTTGGAACACTACAGGAGAGGGACAAGGCATTTGTATCCTCCTCTGCTGGTAATACATGGTAACAAGGGTGATTTGCACAGCTAAATCAAAACCAAGTGATGGTGATATTGAACTCTAATGCATCTTAAGATGATGAAGCTCTTCAGTGTGTTTCGCATCGAGGACCACTGCAATCCATTTGCTTCTCAGGAGACTTAGTCACTTGAGGTAACATGAAGAGTTGGTTAACCTGTGAGAGTGTGCTTGAACGCTAATGCGCTGCAGATGTAGCCAACTTAGAAGTCACACGTTTTTATGGAAAGCTTGCTGCACTGCTGCTTCGTTGCTTCTTTATCCCTTAAAGAGAAAGTTTAGAGAATGAGAATTGTGTCTGTTTATCTGAGGGTATAAGGAATGATGTTGTAGCCACTTTGATCAAGACACACACGTTTTGTGTTACAACAACATGACTGCTCGGATATTTGAGAACATTTAAGAAAGAACAGGCTGCAACCACCGCTAAGGCAGCACTAATGCAGGATAGGTGCAAGATGGACGCATGATAGGGGACTTGTGTGAAGGCCTCCAATGAACATGCCTGCCAGGCAGCTACATTACTCATGTAGTTGGAAGGTCTATTATAAAATTGGATACGCATTACAGAGAGCTAATGTGGGCTCCTGGCAGTCCTGCACACTGCCTGCGGTGAGGCTATCTAACACAGTCAGTGGGATTTATCTGTTGTTATGATCAGACCCACAGCAGACCTGCCTAAACAAAGCTTATCTCCCCCCTGCATCCCAGGTCACATCCCGCTCAAGGAAAGGGAGAGAAAGCTCAAGATGTGCGAACAAGTCCCAATCAGATGATTCAACCTGAAATCTTATGAGAAAGCAGAATCTAGACCTGACAAGCACTTCTAATTCTTCATCAAACCCTCCCCCCTTCAAGGCTCCTCCTCATCCTCTTCTCCTTCTATGAACACCCCCCGCACCCCCCATCCATCCCCTCCCTGGCTCCATTGCTCCAGGAGATCCTATCATTTCTCCCGCAGACTAGATTTCTTGGGTGACTTCAAAGCTTGTTCACTAAGTGTTTAGAAGAATGCAATGGAAACAGGAAAATAATGTTCTGATTTCTGTAAACTTTTTAACATCTGCTTTTGCTTAGTGTTGGTGCAGTGTGAAGCATGGGCTCCATACTGTGTACAGTTTGGGACATTTTTTCCCACAGTTCAAACAGCATCTTGCACACTGTGCAAGATTGGAAGGGGAGGGGAAAAAAATAAGTTAAAGTATATCAAGCCTAAGGAATATATTCCTATGGCTAACAAATGCCATTAAATGGCAAGTTGGTACACACATAAGCTTTTTCCCCCCTTTTCCTTTTTTTGTAACAGAGGGCAGTTTAATTCATTCCCTTTCCCAGCCATGTCACAGACCATTTGAAAAGCAGGTGAGGATGAATCCCACAAGAAAGGTAATAGGTTAACCCTCTAAGACCTAATTTCCATCTCTGTTTGTATAACCTTCATCTTCTGAGAATACAGAGGATGCAATGAGTATATTTCCACTGAGAGGGAAAGGAACCAGGCGAGGCTTTGCTAGTGTCCCAAAAGGCCTGTGAGTAATGTTGCTGGCACCGTATAAGCATACACACAGACTAACGCTACCTCCTTGTGTATACACAAGATGACAAGCCGTTTTTAGGGCCAGGCCAGATAACTCCATCACAATCTCCCCATGCTAACAGGGCAACATGACAAGAGCGCCGTGTATACACACACAGCATCAGACTGGCAGCCTCGGGGCTCCTGTCTCCTTTCCCCTAACTCAATCATGCTCAAGTTTCACTCTCGCCCATCCGAGGCTAACTCGCTTCCTCTCTCTATCCCCTCACACAACCCCCATCCTTAAAATCCTTAACCCACATCCCACCCATACTGTATCATTTCCTATTCTGATACACATGCATGCAAAGAAAAGGCTTATGAGTCGCTTTTATAGTATTTAATTCCTCAAACTTGAAATTACTGAGATGCTCTAAACCATCAAAATAATACAAAAAACTATTAAAAGCTCCCTTAGCTGCTCTCTGTCCTTGAAATATTGATTATTTTGCATTTGTTCAGACAGCTCAAAACAGAAATTGGACATAGGAGAGTAATTCTGGCAAGTGTCAGGCCCAACAAGGGCAAATGTGTAGCTCCAGAGACAATTAAACATTTAATTCTCAGAGAAGACAGTTAAAGGAAAAATCCTCACTAAATCACTCTGACACAGCTGAAGAAAAATAAGCTTTGGCAATGCACCTTGCACTTCTCCATTTCATTGTTTGGTTGTATATTTTCCATATTCCAGTGAGAGTGCCAAAGTATCAGCGACGTTAAGTCATGTTGAGTTATTTCCAGAGCAGCTACAAAAGGGAGCTGTCAAGTCAGCAAAGAAATATGTCAGCTATTAAAAGTTCAAATGTCAGATCTTGGGATTAGTCTCTCAGAGTTAAAGAGCAAGAGCATCTCTTTTAGATGCCTGATTTTGCTCTGATATTTCACAATATGACAGAAAAAAAAATCTATCATAGAGGAAGACAAGATCATTATTCCCCTGACAGCAGCCCCAATAAACCACAATTGCTTGCAGGCTCAAGAGATAATTTGTCTTCTTAACAAGCCCAGAAAACACAGCACTTTCATTAGGTGGGTAGGTACACTGATGGCTCATGGTCAGTATGACTGAGAAATGCTTCGTTTATTGGAACCATTCAAATTCTCACTTTTTTACTCACGGTTAAAGGGCTACCATCTTGCCTTTTCAGTGAATTGCTATTCTTAACAAAATATTAAACATTTCACTGAACAGTTAGTGTGGGGGAAAAAAAGCCTAGGTTGTGTCCAGTCATTTTAAAATTGTAAGCAAGCTCAGCAAGCTGAATTTTAGTCATGAACTAAATTAGAAGTAAAACCTGCAAATATCTGCAAGCTGAATTTTAGTAATGAATTGAATGAAGAGTAAAACCTGCTTTGCTTCCATGCCTTGAGCATTTGTGCAGATAAGCATATTTGATTTTCAGTATCTGGGATGCACAGTGATCCAGGGATTAGCAAAGTCACTAGCACCACGAACTACAGCTTTTTTTCTCTGAGTGCATATCATTTCCTCCTCATCCACAGATATGGAGGGGGTCTGGCAAACTGACATGGATGTTTTGGGTACAACCACGTATATCAATCCAAGGTGCTCTCTGGCTCATAACCAATGCACACTGGCCCCAAAACAGGATAAGCAATGAAGAAAACAGATGGATGTGCTTAAACACGCACAAACACTGATGTACTGTACTCAACAAGACATACAACAATGCAGGATAAGGAATAGTGGTGCATGAAAAATTTCAGTAATCCTTTCCTTATACAACAAACCACTGGAGGTACTCAGAGATTAACTCAAGCCGAACTACACCAAAAGTTTTTTTTTGGGGGGGGGCAAGTCCTTGTCAAGCCTGTGGGCCTTTGTGAGGTTGAACATGTGCTGAGTCCACCCTGTTCGACCCTGCTCTGTTCTCTGTTAGCTTGGACTTCACACGTTTACATATAGAAACTGTGACAATGCCATTTTGTTTACAGCATTGTTGTAGTGCATATGTTAAAGCGTTAATTACTCGCAGATGCATTGTGGGGTTTGTTTCTCGGATGAGGGGCTAACAAGGTGTCAATGTTATACACTGGACATGTTTAGAGAGTCATGTATGTGGTGCTGTCAGACTGTGTGCAACATGCCAGGCGCGAAGCGTGTCTTAACTAAGGAATGATGTTTAGGCCAGTATGAAACGTGAACATGTTTGCTTTAGGCTGTTTTACACAAATAATCTTCTTCATGAATTGTCAAGTTATTCTCATTCACCTCCGTGTGTAAGAAAGCATCTGGGCTTCAGTTGGTAATGAACAACAAAACCCAACGGTGATTCTGTGGTGTTTCTGTGCACTGAAGGGCAGCATTCTGGTTAAAACTTAAAACATATTATACCATTGTCAGCGTGAATACTGTTTTCTGATTGGTCGGCAGGTGTGCGTTAAAACCGTTTAATGCACACGTAGTTCGGCTAAACTTTGTAGGCTAACTGCTCTAAATTGATCCGCGCCTTTAACCATAGCAAAATACAGAGGCCAGTTTTATTTTTATTTTATATATATCATTTCATAAACAATAACCAAACTGTGGAATAATTTTGACCTATATCAAGCTAAATTTTTACTTTTAATAGCCTACTTTTGGCTTTGTTAAAGCGATTGAGCCACAGTGCTAATCCCTTCCTACTGTGACTACTGTAACTGGCGTGGTTGTAAAAGGGACTAGTTTATTCCTTCTCATGACAATGGTAAACTCTTGCTTCGAAAACTTTCAATTTTGAGTGCAAAACTTTTACCAAAAGTTGGCGAATCATTTTATTCCTATATTCTTGGAAAATGACCATGGTATAAGCGGGTTAATCCACTCGTAGGTGTGCATTAAACAGTTTTAATGCACGAAGAACGACCCGTTTAATGCACACCTACTCGTGGATTAACCCTTACATAAACAATAAAAGGGGCCGTCCAACAATTCCATCCATTTGGTTCCATTCAGTCATGAGAAATAGTCCATGACTAATGAAAACAGTTGCACTGGCTTTGAAGGAAGCTCTGAACTATCTGAAAATATAATCCTGGTAATACCATCAGGGATGTCTACGATGACAATGTGGAGTTAAAAAAAATTTAGGACATTATTGTATACGGATGGCCTATGCCACATATTCATATCATATTACACTTACTGTATTCATTATGCTTACAACTTTCCAACTTGGCAATACTATTCACATCAATATCAAAGTCATAATTACAAATGGTGAAACTGCAGTAAAATGAAAGCTGTAGTACGAGTAGAGCGAGCATCACATGGCTTCTACAGGAGAGCACATGCTGTGACTCTTTCCCTAATAGCCATCTTTTGCAACTGACCATGTCTTTCAGCCTGAAGGGGAGGAGTTCAAGGGCAGCTAATCTTCCCTGGTCAAGACTCGCTGGATAAACATTAATTTCATGGCCAGTTGGACTCAGGTTGTGTCTGCTCTAATTTGTCTGGAGAAAGAAAAAAAGTGGCATCTTCCTTCACCAGTGACCAGCACTCTTTCTGTCACCCATGGTGCCTTTCTGCAGACCTCTCTATTCGAGGTCCAGTCATTTGTTTCCTGTCCGAGACGCCCACTACCATGATGAATGGGCCCAAGCTCCATTCAATTACGCCCAAAGTGCGAAGACGCGGGAACAATGGAAACTGGCCTCAGCAGTGCAGTGCAGACCCTCAGCATTCTTCGCAACAATTTCGTCTAATTAGCATCAACTCCTGCCCCATCCATCATACTCCTCAAGAAACATAAACAAACTGTCAGCTCTAGCGTAACAAACAGATCGCCCAGCTACTTAGCACAAATTATTCTTACATGAAACGCAGTTTCTCAGGCAACACCCCCCCCCCCCTTCAGGCCATCTGGGGGAATGGAGAGCTATTAAAATTGAAGACATATGTTTCAGTCAAGTTCAACTCTCCAGAGTGCCACAGTGGGCACAATGACAGTTTCTTCTGCTGGCTCAGCTCGGATGGGCCGGGGTTGCAAGACTTTGACTGGAGTGTGGTGGTGCTTCGGTGTTTAAGAGTGGTTTGCATTTATGTCATACTTGTGTTTGTTTACAGTGTCTTTGCACAAGCAGTATATGCTTGTATATGACATAAAAAATTTATGTGCAATGATGGATGATGGACTGCACTATATAAGTTAATTACCAAATAAGCTGTTGAGATCAGGAACAACTAACTTATACTTAAATCAACCAAATGACGAATATCTTCAATGAAAAAAAAATAAAAAAATAAAAACGATAATTATCTAGCAAGTCAACAATTGAAAATTGATCAGAAACTTTTCTGTTAAAAATCAATCATGACAAATTAAAAGAATATAAATTTTATACATATATACATACATTTAAACACAAAAAATAAGTTTTTAACATTATATTGAAATAAACATCCTTGGGCTGTGGACTGCTGGTGTGAGCATTGACAAACTGAAGAAAGCAATTGCAAGATGCAGCTGTAAGTCCACAACTTACTTTATTTTGCAGCAGATGCCAAGTACTTTTTCTGTTATTCTGAAGCTATTAGACAACTTCAATATCAAGTGAGTCATTATCCAACATCATCCTTAAATATGAAGTCACAGTTAGATGAAACAGTATTTCCATATTTCCATCTTTGTTTTTAGAAAAGGAAGCTAAAAAAAAAAAAAAAAAGGTATCTCAGTGAGTTGTTATTCAGTATCCTTTTAAAAACCTAAAACAAAAGATGCGCTGAATTCTCCTCTGTATGAAGGGCTACAGTAATAATGAGAGTGTAAATTGCCTGGCAGTCTCTGCAGGCACAGACCACACAAACAAGTAGTTTTTAAACAACCAACACTTAACGAAACCAAACAATTTTTGATGACATTCCAGGCTTTGCACTTGATTGTTTTTTAAGAGCCTGTCTGACCCACCCAGGAAATGTGGTAACCAAATTTAAAAACAGCCTTTCTGTCCGAAAAGTCCATTCAAAACATACTGTGGCTGCATTAAAGGCAACTTAGCACATTTTTCTTACACTTATCTTGATGATTATAATCAGTTATGAGATCTCTGAGATAAACAAATGTAAATAAATTAGCTCTAATGAACTCAGAATAAAAAATGTCTTGTAATAAAACAGGGCATTAAAAAAGGCAGAGGGCTGCTGATTGGCGTAAATTGGACTTTGTTGTACAGTGAGCTTGTTTTAGAGTGACCATGTGCTGAATTGGAGCTCCACCAACTCTCCACTTCAGAAGAAAAAAAAAACAAAAAAAAACCTCCCACTCTACAAGGACCATGCTTAATTTGTCAATTTTCCATTTCCTTCTTGATGTTCTGCAGAGTGTGAAATGCTTCACTAATTATCTAGGCGGTTTGGCAGGAGAAGCTTGTTGTTTTTACAGAGCTGATGGCAAGCCTAACTCATCCTATCCGAGGAAAGAAGGAACTGTGCAAACTCACAATGACAAATAAAACAGAGCCCCCTTCCTCCCACCTCTGTTAACAGCTAAAAACATTCAGCAAAATAACAAAATCTAGCAGAGAGAACTTCAGCAGCAGCGGTCATTTTTCTTTCCTCCTTAAATGTACTTATTCCACAATAAACACACCACAGTGTGGGGGGGGAAGTCTCAGACCAAAACCGTAGGAGATGAGGGAGGCTTTGACAGGCAGATTGCAGAGGAATTGGATGTCTGAGCCAAGGTGAGAGTGGAGGGTTATTCTAATCAAGCTAATTCCCTGCAAACCTCAAAATGATGTCATCCAGTGTTTGCTCATTAGAGATTCTTGTCAAAAGGCCAAGACTAATTCACATTCAGCAGTGGATGCAAATATGAACCCTCTCTCTGCATCTCTGTTCACAGGACTCATTTATGGACCTTGACTATATGAAAGTAGGGAAGGGCGAGGATCAGCCCCACTAGAATGACTAATAAATGTATTACATTTGTCATTTAGTCAGCTCGCGGTGCTTCAGATGAAATACCGTGTGATTCACCTACATGCAGAAACGCCCATTTCGCCTCTCGCTTTCCCACAAAGCTCAGTTTTTTCATGTAGGGGTTTTTATGCAGAGCTTTCCGCCCCGTTTCTTCCCTGATGGGTATCATTCAGAAGCCGTTAAGCTTCTGAACCGCCCTCTGGCCCAAACTGTCAATGCTGTAACTCAGCTCGTGGACTGATCCTCAGATCAAATGCACAACTGGATCAGAAAGAGAGGCGGACAGGGAAGAGTTGTCTTCTTTTGCCACTCCCAAATCTTTCTGCTCATTTTTCCATCTCCTTTCCATCTTCCTTTCCTCTTTCCAAGTTTATGCACTAACTGACCTCACGTGTCCAACCATGATTTTGTTTGTGCATGTTAACAATATGAAATTGACGACAATGCCTGCTACATTTTTCCAAACCCCTAGGTGACTTCAGTCAGAAAGTGAGTGTTTATCATAATAGTTGATGACCAGTTTCACACTGTTCAAATCAGTGTATCAACTGTTTTCAGTTCTAAATCTCACCTGTCTTTTATAAATTTGGGGATATCCTTCCTTTGTTCTTACATCTGCATTTGTCAATTATCAGAAAAAGATTTTTATTCTCTTCTCGGGATCAGTGCAATATGATATTTTCATGCACAAGAGATGAATTACAAATTTTCAAGGTAGGTGTCACGAAGGCAAATTTACCATGAATGGAAACTTTTGAAATCAATTTATGCTGTAAGAATAGTGAGAGTGAAAAGTGTAAATTCAGAACCATTTTCACATTTTTGGAATCCACTGATCTGCTTTTCACATTCATCGTTATTATGTACCAATATCACATAGTTTACTGAGCTAGCAGCATTATGAGAGTTTATGCAAACATTTTCCAGCCACCTTAAAAATACTGCAAAAAAATAACATTTGGAGTCTCAACCAACACCAAACCTCCTCCCTCATCTACTACACTGCGCACAGTGTGATGAAGCTGACTAAAGGATTTCAGACACACAAACAGGCCTGGCCGAGTACAGTAAATCACTCCCTCTACTGACGGTGGTGGGAGAGCCGCTGCCTTTCAGGTGCCGTTCATCTGGCAGAAGTTTCAGAGGCCTGCCTCCAGAGAAAGAAAACAAACCCTGATCCGGTTCCCCACGAACGGCTCCCTGCGAGCCAGCAAGCGGCCTCCAGGAGGCTGTCCAGCCGCTCCGGCCCCTTGGACCAGGATGTTTGGGTTTGAAAATGACTTTGCTACTCCCTCAGCCCTTTTCTCTAATTGCCCCAAGGGTAATTACCTTGTCTCCTTTCCACTTAAGGAAAACCAAGTGCCATAGTGTTATTGTATAAAGGAGAAAGCAAAGTTGGCTGAAGTTCGGAAGAGTAATATTTTGATACTAATTATTAAAGTTAAAATAATAAATGTATGAAACCAGAAGCTGGAAGTCATATAAATATCACTGAACTATAAAGAGTCTGATAACTGATCAAGTTACATCATTCTCTTTACCCAGCAGCTTACACGTTGACTTAAGAACAACAGTTAAATAATCCTATAGAAAAAAACTTGACTAACAAAACATTTCCTCAAGTAATCACAATAAAAACATCTGCAAAACCGCAATGGCCTGTGTATGATCACTCAAGACATTTCCTCTTTGCAGGAGGAAAAAAAAGAAAGAGAGAGAAACCATACCATCAATTTAAAATAAATTTTGAATATGATGGGGGCCATAATCGTAGAAGCCTGAGCGTATCATTCTGCCTTCCTCCGACTGGGGACTGATAGATTAGTGCAGAGTGCAGATTCTCCCCTGGGTGTGATATATCAGGCTGCAACGGTCAAAGTACCATTATGAAACACACCCGAGAGTACTGCTATTCAGGAAAGACCAGAACACCAATGGAGCTCTCAAAAGATTTCTTCTTGTGCGGTACAAGCCAAGGTGGAGGAAAAATGACTGATAATTTCTCTCTAACCATTACATACCGCATGCAAACTTGGAAAACAAACATGGGCCCAAAAAAAAAAAAAAAACCTACTTCCAAATTAGAATAAATATAAGGAATGCAATGAAAAAAATAAAACGGTCTCCCACTCTAATACATATGCACCAGACCCAAGAGAGGCTTATGCCTTCTCTTGAAAAGAGACAAACTCAGCTTCAGTTATTGTTGGATTCATGTCATCCTTTTGAAGATGTCAACATCAGTGCCTTTCTATAGAAACAGCTGGCCATCTGTGTGTTCCTCCAAAGCTTCAGGGGGATTCTTATCGAGAAAGCATCTGTCAGAGCCTGTGATTACAGAGCCACTCAGCTGAGCGCTCGCGCTGTCAGACTGCTGATAACTTAACCTTTCTCCATCCCATTTCTCGGCCACTGCTCTCCCTCTGGACCAGCTTCAAACGCTGCAGAGCTGCGGTGCAGGCGCCCTGTGTGGTCCCCGTTCTACCAAACGCATCTCAGTGTGACCTCTCGTTTTAAAGCTCACATAGGCCATAGAAAATATCTCCTGTGTCAAATCTGAGTCACGATTTGGACCTCAGTGTGCAGTGAAACAAGAATCAGTGTGCTGAATGAAAGCTTGGAGGTTTTTCAGAATAAATGTGGACAAAGTCTGCTGCGCAAGTCATTTGTGCTGATAATATTAACATTTCCAATGATACCTGTGGTAAACTAAACACAGATGTGAAGGGATTATCTCACATTTTTAAAGCTAAATGTTGCGCTTAAGTGAAATCATTTGTGCATACATGGGAAAGGATCAGCAAAGTTATCCATCTTCATATTACCTTAAAATCCATTAACTTCACCGTAGCTCACTGCTAAAAGTACCGATGGGAACAGAAAAAAGAAAAAAAAACCCCTCTTAATTCAATACATTACTGAGGCGGATTACCTAAATGCAGTATGGCTCACTTCTGCCCTCTAGTCACTCTTTCTGAGTCATCATATTCATGACATATTTGGATCAGATTTTGCTCTAAAGGCAGAACATTTTAAAACTAATTAAATAGCTGTGCAGAAAATTTATGCCAAATTTTGAATAGCCTTTTTTTATCTTCATGTTTTGCTTTTTTTGTTTTCGGAGGGGGAATAACAAATCAAAACCAGATTTGTTAGAACTGAAGCTGAATATTCATCCTTTGGGCTGCATCTTAACGAGCTGATAAACAATAACACACTGTTCTCAAAGTAGCATCTCCTTCACATCTCCATCTTTTGCTGTCATTTCACGCAGACTATGGAGAACTGGTGTGCACCTCTAACTGCTCATTATGAGCCCTTTTCAGACTGCGACATTTGTGTGTGCTTTGAATTCACTGCAGGACTCTTTGATTTCAAAATGATAATGAAATGGTAAACAAATTCCTCACATGACCTATCATTCAGTTTTGTTTCTCATTATCAAATTTTTCCTCGTCGTCTGCCAGCATCCCTCTCTTAAGTATGTCATCCTCCAACCACTCAGGATCAGAAATAATACAAAGTGTCTATAAATTTGAGCTTCCCTAATTAAAGCCTTGCCCCAGGACATGCTTGAGCATGGCCACCAGGCACGGTATGTATCCTCTGAAACGACACAAATTGGCCCATGAGCACAACAAATTACATTATGATTACTGTACTCGTCCAAATGCTGTTCATCTTGATAGAGTTAACCCAAAGTGGGCAGGCCTGTCTCCCAACTACAGAGCTAAAAGAGGAGAAAGAATTACAGTTTTTGGCCGGGGCTTACAGTAAAAACCTGTGTTGTAAATTTCCAGCTCATCCAGAGAATCACAGGGCAGACACACACAATGCACACATTCATACAAGCATGCACACACACAAATACATACACACAGATACAGCTATGTAATTCAGGGTTTTTAGTTTGTCCGGTTTTGTTTTTGTTTTTTTGACAGTACTTATTATGTTTATTTATATTTCAGCGCTTACAGCAGGAGCACGGAGGGTTTGTAATTACTGTATCTGAACTCTTGAATTGTGTATCAGATTCACTTGAAATAACATGAGGTTTGCCTTGGCCTTGACTTTTTTTTTTTTCTTTCGAAGATTTCCTCAAACAAAACACAAACTATTAAACAAGATCAAAAATCGGCGAGGCTGAAAAATCAGCATTAGGAACCCATCCAGCGGTTGCTCATGCCGCAGTGCAGCAGACCCGTGTGTCTGACCTGATACCGACAGGGCAGGAAGTTAAACGCCCAATTCAAGGCTTTTAAACACACGTCACTGTTCATGAGGAGCAAGGCAGTGGAGGATAAACAGAAGGCATGTTGCGGCTCGAGTGGTGAGATGGAAATTTTGAATCTGTTAATTTTTTTTTACATTTTTGCTTTACAAAATTTATTATTATTTATAAAATCCCGAACAGTGATGTCCTATCAAACATTCAAACACTAGCACAATGAGTTTATAGAGATGATAGACAATACCTCTCCAGATGAAGAGCTCATTCCAGCTGAGGCTTAATTATGAGGCTGAAGACAGAGCTGAATTTAAAAATATACACACCCTCTGAAAACATAATCCAGACACATAAGAACACACACACACACACACACACACTTACGCATGCTTAAATATATCAATTTTCTTGGATGCCTGTGCATGCATGTCTTGCACAAACACGCACAATTATATCCAATTTCCCGGTATAAATTTCTCACTTGGATGCATGCACACGCAAAAACAAACAAATAAACGCACACACTTGACCATGTCGTGGCATGAAAACAGAGCGCATGCACGCACATGCAACCATTTCCTTTGCACGAATACATAACCCAGATACATGCAAAAATACACACACACACACAAACACACACTGAATACTTTCAACTGTAAAGTTTCATTTTCTTACAAGGTCATGCTTTCTTTGCCCCTTGACTACTTAGTCTGAGCGCTCAATTAAGCATAGCATGTTTGGCCACTCTCCCTCCCCATTTTATTATTGTTGCCATGTGCTGTATATATAAAAATGCCTACACTTTTTTACTTTGTGGAAGATCTGTCCCCCATCCCAGTTTAGCCTGATGTTTTGCTGATCATACCCTACGACACACATTTTAATTGCTTGTACTAGTGGTATGCTGTGGTGAAAGGTGCAGAAGACCTTTGTTTGCTGTAGGAAATCATGTGATGATGTGATGAAATTCTTTCTGCCACAATCTAAAATCAGCTCCATCAGTGCCCTGGTTTAAATAACTCTAAATGGGAGGCAATGAACCACAGAAAGCCTCCCATGTTGAGCAATCGTAATTATTCCCCTGAATCCATTCTTACCATAACACGATGATTATAATTATTATTCCAGGAACTTGGATGTATGTCCTGTGTTTGCTGCTGTGCCTGACCATGAGATTAACAATAAGTTGATATGAAAAAAAGTGAGCTGTAACTCGACTAAGACAGTTGTAAATTATTGGTGTAGCGACTATATGATACTTAACGCAGTGAAGCACTGATTATATTCATCCAGCTGGAAAGCCTTAATCCTACATCCTTTTTCTAGATCCATTTTAAATAAACCATTAATTAATTGAGAGTATAAAGAACTTTGCATGTACTAAATTAACAATCCATTAGTGTGATTAGTTCAAGGTGAGAACATTGTGTTTCTGAAATTATGCAATTTTGCATCGTCATCATGATGCTCCTTTTATCATTTATGACATCAGTCCACATCCCATATATCCTGACTGCAACCACCACTGACACTCTTCCATTTCTTTGGACTTTATGTTTTTAATGTAAATATGACCTGAACAGTGTTACAGTAAGGTATATATGTTGAGTCCCCGCTGTGTTTATAGCTACTGTTTGCCTTATGGAAAAAAAATTATATTTAACTATAACTATTAACTTGGCCCAATTATTATCAATTAAAGTCAAAAGTTTATTGAACATTTGTAAGCCTATTAAGGGTTTATTAATATCACGGCTAATAATGGATGTAATAATGTAAAATTATGTGCAATTATATGATTAATGATGCAGTAGTGTGGCACCTAAAACCAATAACCCGCTGGACTGGCTCCCTGGATAACAACAGCTGACTCAGAAGTCACTGCGGTGCGCGCGGTTTCTCCCTCCCTCTCTCTCTTAGCTGATCGTGCGCGCTCGAGCGTGCACAATCCGGTAATTGCGCGTTGAGTCTTGGCCGGACTGGCCTCGGTCTCCTCTGGTCCCCTCAAAGCCCGCCAGTGAACCGTTTTCATAAATCACGTCATTAAGATAACGTCGACAGCGCGGATGGAGCTCATACATCACAGGGCCTCAGTGGTGGTGGGGGGGGGGGGGGTGCACGCTTTTCTTTTTTTGTCTAGACTCTGTGCGTCAACTGGATCTGTTGCAGTCCGTGTTTTATTTGCATTCAAACACGTCAACTCTAAAGATGAACGCCTGAAAAACACCACAAGCGGCCTCACCTGCACACATACACACACGCTGCTGAGACGCTCCTCGTGTGTGTGTGTGTGTGTGTGTGTTGATGTGTTGTTGATTTTGACTGTGCTCCTGCCTTTGCATGACAGACAAACGGATGGGGAGGCATGCAACATGCGGAAAGAGGTTTGCGTTTTTATAAATAAGCTAAAAATAAGTTTGGATTTTATTGTAACAGCACATGCTGCTCCTCGCAGACACTTTATGATTTAACAGGGACTCCTTGTCTGACCTGCGTGACTTAGCGCTGTTTGTAGCACAGGAAGTCAGCCAAAAAGCAACACCAGCACCACGAGGCTTTTCAGGGGTTAGTTGTATCACTTCCTAACGAAAAATCACAGTAATATTCCCCTGTGATGGTAATATGTGTGTGTCACACACAGCAGTCAACAAGTTAGGGCTTTTTTTTGTTTTTTTGTTTTTTTGTTTTTGTTACAGGGGGCATGTGGTTCATGATTTTGTTTGGATATTTCTATATTATACATAATTAGATTTTTGCATTTTAAAAATGAACAAGCCCATTTTTTCCGTAATAAAATACAATTTAGCTTTAGATATGACAAATAATTTGGGCCTTGTGTCTCTTAATAATAATAATAATAAAAATCTTTGCAGATAAATATTGTGCAATAACATTCATTATTTTATCATCACAATTTTACATTTATTTATCTTATTTTAGTAAAATACTATTCTGGGATCTGAGACATTTGTAGTGTATTTATTAGACCACCATTACACTTAATGCCTGTTCGCATTCAGCTCATTTCCTATGACATTGTGATTATTCACATGTAGTAGGAAGGTAATTAGCTGACGGAGATAATAAATCTTTCGTGTTTATTTAAGTGATGCTTTGTGTGCTTTAGTTTTCCCCACATTAAATGAGGGGTTGCTTTAATTATTCGCCCTGCAGCTTACAATTTATTCATAAAGGCACGGCAGTAACTTACTCAAATCAACGTCTGCGGTCGCTTTTATTTAGATATTGATTATCAGCTATGCTTCTAATAATCGATGAAGTTTCTTCTAAAGTTTACCAGCTTGTCAGAAAAGCTGCCTAGATGGTAAATCCTGGCCCGGAGCTGAGACAGACGCGTGTAAAAAGAAGTTGAGTGAACAAAAGACAGATGTGTCCGGTTAAGTATCCATCCTTCACCACCATCATGGCTCATTTTAACCCAGCCATCCACGACCCCCGCGCACGGACATGTGTCTGTCAAGGATGGAACAAAAAATGTAAATGGGAGCTATTTAATGCAAGCCAAAGCACACATTAAATATGAAGGACGTGAGTCTCCGTATGCCCTCCTAGACTGAGACCAAAAAAGGAGGAGGAGGAGGATTAAATAAAAAAAAAAAGAAAAAAAAAAAGATGGGAGGTTTAAGGAGCTGATTTAGAGGAACAGGCCAAGAAGCACCCAATCCAGAGTCAACATTACTTCAAACATGAGGTCATCTAAACATCTGTCTACAACATGTCCGCCGGGAGTTCAATCAAAGCCCCCGCTGAAACTTGTGCGATTGTTTCTGGAAATAAATATTAGGCCTAATTCGGCTGTGATTGGTGCAGCCACTTGGGAATCAAGGAGAGGGAGGGAAAAAAAATGGATAACCCCCCCCCCCTCCTCCTCCAGGCACACACTTTGACTTTATTTATTTGATTTCTCCTCTCCTCCTTTCTTCCCCTCCTTCATTTAGGCTAAGTGGCTTTATTTGTTCTTTCCCGACTGATTTCAGGTTCACTGTTTAAAACCAATTAGAGCAGGAGAGCTGCGGTGCGGCCTGACTGACGCTCTGACAGTCTGGAGGCTCAGCCGCACTAATCACACGCAGGGCGTCTGTCTCATGTCGTTACAGTCCATTTGCTGGAGACGGATCGATTTACTCATGGAGTTTAAAAAAAAAAAAAAAAAACGCATCAGGCTAGGAAATAACAAAGGGCTTAGAGAAAACATTACAGCAGGGGACGTGTAATCGGATAGATATTCATTTTCTCTTCTTAAATTTAGTACACCGTGTATTCAATCATAATGACATTATTTTAATTACTATTTTCTGCTCCTACATCCGTCTTTTGACGTTTACTTTACTATTTGTTTTTGTTTTCCCCAAACAGCCCACCGTTACCTGCGAGCTGCCCACTCTGCAGAGCACCCATCCATCACTGTTGTCACCCGGTGTGCAGATTTAGCTGAAATATAACCACTGAAAAGTTGTAACATCCCTTTACCTAGAAAAGACATACAGTGTGCAACTACTGCCACCTTGTGGATAAAATATGATTCTGCAGACGGTCATTGTTGAGGCGATACACATCTGTACTGATGTGTAAAGCAAACTGTTACTATCAGGAGGGCATCTAATGCTCACTATCAGTTAATCTGCCTGTTATTTCTCTGATTAATTGACTTTGCACGGACTGCATTTTTAAAGAGCTCCTTTTGCAGCATTCAAGACCAAAATATAATCAGTTTACTGATTTCAGTTGATAAGGACTGCAACGAATGATTCTTTACAATTGCTGACTCTTCAGAGGTTTGAATAAATGATTAATTGTTTCATTGATGACACGCCAATGGAACTGTTGAAAATCCCAATCACTGTAAATGTCATGTTTTGTTTAGAGTCCAAAATTTCCATTAAATTAAAAAGAACTATGAAAATTAACAGATCTTTTTCAGAGACTGCAAACCTAAAAGACTTGGCTTAGAGAGTTTTTGCTTTTAAAAAAATAGTAAACCAATATTCACTTTCAGAATAGTAGCAGATTGTTTTTTTCTTATCATTCAATCACTGATCACATAGACACTGCTTGATTTTAGAAGTTCTGAAAGAGTCACTGGGGGTGTAAGAAGGTTAGCCCTTGAGTTTTGACTTTTTATCTTTTATACTGTCTCATGTTCGCAAAATAAAGAAGAGATTAAACTTTCCAGCTGTCCAAATCCAAATATGTCACGGAACTTAGTTTCTTTTCTACTTTATTCATGAAACACCTTCTTTTGCTCCTAATCGGTCCCATTTTGCACCCACAGCATGCATCATATTTCCTCACAATTTACACAATGATAATCAATAAATGAAAAAGTAAATATTCCCAGCTTGGCCTATCATTCTTATATGACAAAAACAACATGCTGTGATCCAACAGGCATAATATCCAACACACTCCACCCAACCTACCAGCCGAACACAAGACGACGCCACAAAGCACCAAACGCAGCTTTCTAAGCCAAAATTGATGTCTGTGACCGGGTCACACATAAATTAAATCCTGTCTCTACATCCTCGTTAAAAGTCAATCTAGGTGAGAAAAAACAGTTCTGAAGAGAAGGTGGAAGTTATGAGAAACACTGGAGGTCATTCTCCTCTGGTGGAACCTGTGGCCCCTTCCTGCTCCCATCAACCCCCTGGTGAGGACAGACAGGAGCCCCACAGCCTCTAGACAGGGCCTCAAGACAGCAGGTTGTCCAACCCAGGGGACTTGTGATGCATATATGCGTGACAAGCAGCAATGTAGGAGTCTCTATGACACCCAAGTTCTCTTAAAAACAGCCCCTAAAAACAGGTCACAGCCCGAATGCTTCATTCGACAGTATTTAAAAAACATTCACTGCCGAATCACAAGAGCTCGCCAAATGTCATGATTTTCCAGATCAAATGGACAGTGACAAGGCCAACTCAACTCTTGATGCCAATGAAGTAAAGCTGCAAGAATTACTCAACTGATTAAGCAACTTTTGGTTCTAGATTTTTCCAAGGAGAAATTCCCAGCAGCACAGTTGCTTCTCCTTGAGATGATTTGCCGCTTTTCTCTGACAGTAAAATAAATCTTTAGACAGTTTGAAGATGAAACCTTTAGCTTTAGGAAACCGGGAGGAACAATCTTCCCTGATCTTGACATTTTATTGCATGACCAGCTAAATAGTCAATGACAAAAAGAGTGATTTGGAGTACAGAAAATACCCATCACATTTATCTATATTACTGAAGCGGTCTTGTTAAAATTGTTTTGTAGTGAAACAATTGAATCCTGGGCCCAAGGTCTGCTCTCCAGCTCAGTATCTCCTTTTTGCACTGGCTGTGCTCTGCAACGTCAGCAACACAAGAGCCAGAAAATCCTGTTTATCCACCGACAGCTACTGCTTGTTCCTCTTAAATAAAGTAAAAAGTAAATATTGGATTAAAGTGGGATACATTTGACTGTGAAACATGTACCATGTATGAACAAGCTGAAAAGCTTTTGACACTATTTTTTTTGGGGGGGGGGGGGATTATACAACCAACTTAAACTTCCAGAGTCCTATAAAACACTCCAGGTACTTTACTTGCCACATCCATAGACCACACCCACTGATGGAGACATCAGGGACAATTTGTAAGTAAGTGAACAAATTTCTCACCTAATCACTCAAACAAACTTTAAGACAGAGTAGCTCAAACCTGGGCAACCTGCTTTACTACCCGAGCCACAGCCCTCCACCTGACAGGTGACTTTACACATTTTCAAGTCTCGAGATTACAAGTCTGAAAGTCTCATTGAAGCAAAATAAGACACCCACAAATGTCCATCATTAACCAACGAGAATTGCAATGGCAATAACTTGGCAACAGCAGACTTCAATTCAGACACAGTCACTTTTCCAAAATACAGACAAACAGGAAACATACAAAGTGCAGGGAACCAAGGAAAAAAAGTTGCAAAAGATAAAAAAAAAATAAATAAAAAAAGTCACTGATATTGATTATGGGCAGTTTATGCATATTAAGTCATTTGAATAGAGAATTTTAAATATGCAAACGTTTGCTATATCACCAACAATACTCCAAGCAATGACAACAAACACTCTTTACAAAGCCTTAAAAACACAAAGAATACCCTTCAGTCAGAGCTGATCAACTCTATGGGTTAAACACAGCAGCAACACCGAGAATGAAAACATGAGGATATGTTTTGGGGCCCTTATTAATCACAGCTGTTGGCTTGTTTGGCTTGAAAACAAAAACTGACACAGTAAAAATGTGCTAGTCAGAAATACTTGGGTTGGGATTACAGGAACATCACATTTCAATTCTCCATTGAGTATATAGCACCTGATTGCAAAACTGATACGCCAGACCAGCAAGCTTGCACACAGATAGGCAATGGGACAAACACCAGTATAATATGCTTAATAATTAAATGTATTGAATAATAGCTCAACGTAAGGGTCATAAAATATACAATACTGATGTCACAAGCCATTAAGAGGCTTTTCAAATCAAACGTGAAAGATCTTTTCACTAGAACAATTGTGTTTTCTTTCAGAGTCAAGACCATTTATGCAAGAAAATTTTATAACTGTTATTCATCATCACATTCATTCCTCAGATACATATGCAACCAAAGCGCCAGACTGATGGTCGCTGAGCTGCATTCCAAGTAAGGACCGACAGTAAAGCTTCTCAGTAGTGTCTGCTTTTTCTTTTAAATAAAGGGTTGCTCATTTGCCATGACAAACCGACTGTTGACCTTCCAGAAGAACAGAACGTCTGAACAACAACAAAAAGCTTTCAACTGGAAACTATAGTTGTCCAAAGCTGGCAATTGATCAATTATCTTACTAAACAAAGAACATTAAAACTAAAATTTACAACTTCTTATTGCTTACAAAGACATGCCGATTTAACCACTGATTCTTGCAGACGAGGAATTTAACATGACTAATTATTAAACTTGACTTTGGTTTAGTACACTGTTTAACATAAAGGGTATGAAGCAATCAACATCTGTTTACTGTTAGCTGTGAACTTTAAATACACTCTTAAGCTAAAGATTTGTATATGTCATAACAGATAGCATGATGCAACAATGCAATTTCTTACAAATTACAATTCAGCACATGCCTCCACCTCACTCTGCAGGCTGATGATATAACTCTTTCCATATGTCCATATTTCTACAATGTCTGTTGTGGGCGAGTCCTGTGACATTGTGACATTTAACTTTATAACTTTCATGAAAGTGGGATTTAATTCAGGACCAGGATGAGCACCTAATAAACTCACAACTGAGTCACCTCCAAGCACCGCATCTAAGGCCTGATTCAAATGTTCATCATTGTTTCTTCATCTCTAAACTTGATTAAATCGACTGCCACAACTCTCCATAACACACATGAGATAAGACAAATGTAGATCTACACATGTGGACTTCATGTGTGTTTCCTCCTCTAAAATGTCTTGTTAATCTCACCAGCTGCCGTCTCTGTCTTTACTTCGACCATCCACAACCCTGCAAACCTATCAGTCATATCATGAAATATTAATCTCCTCTTCAGGCAGTTTTTTCTAGAAATAAAGTTGTAAGGTGAGGGCACATCACAGAGAGGGGCTGTACTAATTTTCCTGTTAGGCTTGGCATCTTTTCTGCAGGAGGATCAGGCTGTATTTCTAAACCAAACCAATAGTTGCCATATTGGACTCACAACAGGCCTCCTAAACCTGGATGGGTTCTCAACTTAATTCCTGTATGTTTGCACACATCTAGGGAAACTAAATCCACAGACTTCACCATTAACAGTTCGTGTTTTTTTTATATTTAGCACTCAATGCACTAAAAGCCATGAACTTTTGAGGCCTACACGGGATTTTTTTTCTTTCTCAGATTTAGTGGCTCAGGTGTTCTCACAGGTGCGACCAGGTAAATCAGCGACATCCCCGAAGCTAACACAACTTAACCGGGTTTTCTCATCAAAGCTAATTTTGTCATTGCCACACAGCCAGGGTTAGCATTAACAGCTGTTTACTTACCTTACAATACGACGTGCTATGAAGACAACTTGAGACGACATTTTTTGTGTGTGGACGAGGTCAGGGCCGTCTCCATTAGGAGGGACAGAGACGCCAAAGTCACGTGTTTTCTTCAACGGAAGTTAGCAGGCTAACCAGCTAGCTTCCGCTTTTCTCCGCCATTTTCCCACAACGGCCAGCTTTAACACATCTGGTCGTATTTAATGTGTAAAAATGTTGATAATATCTATTGAATGAGTTGTACGATTAAAATAAATGCATAAAAAGCTTCAAATACTCTAACCCAATTAATTATTAAATGTCCACCACTGCAGTATCATTTAATGAATACTCATAGTTGTCATCTAAAAAGGTACAGTCCAAGCAATACCAGCCTGTTTAACAGTAAAACATCATAACAGTAAGTAGAGTAAAAAAGATAAAAAATTAAAAAAACGAATAAAAATAAAAATACTGAGAAAAAATATTATATTATGTACTTAATTATTTAATGTCCAGCACTGCAGTATCATTTAATGAATATTCTTGTTGTCATCTAAAACATGCAGGTACAGTCCAGGCAATATCAGCCTGTGTAAACCCACAGTAAAATGTCATGACAGTAAATAGAATAAAAATAAAAATACTGAAATAAGGTACCTTTATTATGTACTTACTTAAAAGTACAAGGACTAAAAGAAAAAAAAAAAGTACCCGCCCAGCAAGTTTCTGAATTGATGATTAGCATCAAATGTGCGCATGCGCGGACATTCCCTTCCCGTTTGCTGATGTTTTCAAGGAAGCGCACTGGGAATCCGGCGTGTGAGAGGGAGTGAATTATCTTGGTGATCTGCTCTTAGACAGGAGGGATCGGACCGACGGAGGCCGGTTTGGTCTGTCCTATACGGGACACGATCGATCTGCTTCAACAAGAAACGTGTCGTCCCGTGCGCGTGGGAAACAGCTCGAGGGCGACGCGAATACATTTTATGTTTTTGATCTTATTGGGCAACACGTTGCTCTGTCGGCAGCATGAGAGTCTAGAGGAGCTGTTGCGCAACCCGCAACACATTTCTATCGTGTGCAGAAGTAAAGGCAATAGTCTGGCCTACCAGCGGATCCACCGGCGATGATCTGGTGGGAGGCCTCCCGGATCAAACTCTTCGGCTTCTGGGCTGTCATGTCCCCCCCTCTCTGTCAGGCTGCTGCCACGGGAAAAAAAAAAAAACAAGAAAGTGAGATCCAGCTGCTAGGAGCACATTCACATACCTCAGTTTTTTTTTTTTGTTTTTTTTTTTGTTTGTTTGTTTGTTTGTGTTGGGGTTTTTTTTTTTCGCAAATAGGATAGAAGTTGATTTCTTGTCATGAGGCTGACACCGACCCGTGCTTGGTCCCTCCCCCGCTGCGGTGCTGTGCTGTGCGGTCTCTCGGTCTGACTCGGAGTCGGACTCGGGTTGAGCGGAGGGTGCAGCACTGAGATCTCCCAGCGCGCCCGAGGCTAGGCTAGGCTAGGCTAGGCTAATGTGGAATCAATTACCAGCTGCTAACTGAGTGTTCAAATCCACCCTCCCACCGCCGAGCACCAGCCGGTGTGTGTGTATTAACAGATAAACTGCTCTTTGTGCAGCCAACCATTGACAAAAGACAAACAGTCACACAGTGGCGAATAAAGGTCATCTTAAAATTATAAACTCTAAAGCTACACGTGATTAAAGTTTCGTCTTGA
Organism: Remorina albescens; assembly: GCA_034769265.1. Lineage (NCBI taxonomy): Eukaryota > Metazoa > Chordata > Actinopteri > Carangiformes > Echeneidae > Remorina > Remorina albescens. Next base: position 5,132,390 of record CM068488.1, read on the forward strand.
GTGTTTCACTGGCTCATCTTGTCTGATCTTTGTCTGCATGGTTTTCATGATTACTGGGAATTAAATTACTCAACTTCTGAAATTAAAGTACATACTCGAGAGTATTTTAATTGTACTCGACTTTTTTAATTCAGCCCACTAAATTTCTGACACAAATATTTAACTTTTTACTCACCTATATTATAAATTACTTAATATATTATCAGTAGTTTACAAGTTGAGGGTGCCGATGTTTATGTAATAAAGGACAATAATAAAATGTATCTAACATGGTCAGTGGAGTTAGTTTTATTTTGACTCTTTATTCCTGAGTGGGGATAAATAAGAAGATACAGTGCGCCTTCCACCACTAGGCTCCATACAGGAGGTCACTAGGTCAGTCTAAATATGGAAATATACTGTTTTTAACTTCAAAATGGTATTTGGAGAACCCAAGTCATTTCTGTTAAAAAATGACAGAGTGGGCTGAAGTTAATGTTTATGTGAAATTTCTGTGTTCAGGGTGATGTTGTATAATTGCTTTGGTGCTGCCTGACCAGCATTTCTCTGCACCTTTATATCCGGCTCATTGTCATTTAAAAGAGAAAGTATGAACAAATTCAACGGACAAAACGACCCCACAGTTTGTATGTTTTGTTTAAGATGGTGAAATTTACTGTTAAGAGTCATTTAAAACTGATTGAAATTTGATTCACAAGCTCTTCAAACTTTTATTTTAAGTTTCCATTTCTTAACAGGCAACATTTCTGTGTCATGGTTCAACTGGTTTGCCTTGTTTACACTAAACTGCAGTGAGCGGGTGGCTGAAATCATCAGAGACTGGAATTAAAGGTGAATCCTCAAAGGGACACCTCACTGAAAACATGATTTTGAACCACTTGTACTTCGGTTGATCATTATACCACTTCATGTTACTGTTTGTTTCTTCTCTACATTTCAGAGGGACAGTGTGCATTCGACACTTATCCAGCTGCTGGAGTTACTTAGAGATGTTATGTATAAAACATCACCAGCCTTGATAATATGAGATTCTTTAATAGACTAAAATGTGCAAAAGAGGAAATAAAGCAGCTAAAATTAAATCTATCCTGGACAAATACAATATTAAGACATTGTTTATATGTTAATACATGTGTAAAATGAAATATACTGTGTATTTGGTGACATTTAGTAGTTTCTATTTTTGAAAACAGGCCTTTAATATTTTAAGGTGTTTTGATATTTTATAAATCAATCAACATATAATTTAATGGAGAAAGTCGTTAGCAGTTTAATTGATAATGAAATGCAATATATTAAAATATTACAAAGAAAATATGAATAAGAAAGCCCTGTTAAATGATTCAGGGAGAAGCCATCACTCTCGATGTTTATGAGAAAGAACTCATTGCTTTTTATGATCTCAAATAGGTGTTAAACTACACAGACAACCCTCTGCATACACTACACACCACAAGTTAAATATTTTTATTCAAATTGTAATTTGCACAACATGCACAGCAACTCAGTTTATAAACTTCTGTAACAAAATTCTCTCATTTACCATAATGGTGGAATATTTTCTTCAGGATTCAGTTCGATTTAAGCTCCTTTAAAGCACGTGGCTCGAGCTTAACTGCACCGTGAAAAGACGACAGAAGTTATTTTCTTTTTTGATGAGCAGTGAAGGCATGCAGAACTTCAGCAGTGAGCCCTATAATGAGCATTTCATTTAGTATAAGAGCAGCTATGGAACAACAAGAGCTTCAGACAAGCTATAAAAATGTGGGATTTACAGCATATATTTGGCAGGAAAATGCCATTACCACTCTGACCCCCTTGGATAAGAAAAAGCAGAACAGCTTCCACCCATACAACCTCAACTCCAGTAAAACATGCAGACTGGGCAGGACGTGTACGACCAGCATGGAGGCTAACTATTAACTTTATGGCTGTTTTGAATGGGGGAAGACGTTTTTTAGTGACACGGTGAGTAGAACCAGTGTTCTTTTTTTTTCCTCTAAGAGGGGCTTTGACTGAAATATTAATTTTGTTGCCATTGCATAAACCCTGTGTTTCCTGAATAGATTTGACACACTGGTGAAATGTGTTTTGTATAGGGATGGCCAGGGAAAGTTTTGCTCCAACACAAGAAAACAGGCCACTATAATTACTGATGCATTCAAGGACTGAAATTATTTTGAGAAGCACCATAAAAGTGTGGCTGTATTTTTTTTGTAATCACTGAGAAAAACGTGTAACCGCAAATGAAGAGACACAGCAGTAACATTTTTCATGGCAATTGGATGCTTGAGTAAAAGTCATAATACCACTGCAAAATAAAAATAAAAAATAAAATACACTACAAATAAAAGCCCTGAAGTCAAAATGTGAATAAAGTGTTGTCAGCAGAATGAAGGTAAAGAATTAAATATATATATTTAACTATAAAACAGAATATATCAAATGCTGTTATGATTCTGAACAAGCATTAATATCACCAATTAGTTAAATAAAGCTGGGTCATAGATCAGCAAAACTCAGAAAACTTTAAAAGCAGATTATTTTTTAAAGATTGAATTCAAAAGGTAGCAAGTAAATAGCTTTTAGATAACTATAGCAACGTGAAAAATGTAATACATGATTCTTAGAGGAGCAGACATATAAAACAGTGTAATATAGATAAAGTCAAGTCAAATACAAGTTCTTTAAATTGACCTTTAGTGCAGTGCTTGATTAAATCCAGGTGTAAAACGAATGAAAAACAAAATAAAACCTGGCAGAGGATTGTACCATTTATTTCATGACCACCCGTACATACAGTACAGGCAACATGACAACATCTTTCAAATGCATTCTAGCTCAGGTAACAGTAACAGACACACACTGCTCTTAAATTACAGCAACAAACGTGACACTTCTGCGAAAACATTTTCCTTTAAAGCAAAAGCTAAAAACTGTTAATGGTAATAAAAATAAATAGCTAATATGGACACAACTCTGACAGTGGTTTGATCCAAAACAGTTCAAGTCATTCAAATATTTTGGCAGCTCTTTCTAAAACCTGTCGCCCTCCTATTTTTATTCAACTGTTGAAATGTGTTGATGTCTTCAGAGAAAATGAACATTGAACACTGCAATTTCACAGATCCGCTACACATACAGTATATCACTGTATGTATGTCAGTTTGATACCTTTCAATCCCATTACCTTATTGAGTACCAGTTATATATCATTAATGCGGGCTAAATATTACCTTATACTTAAAAAATGGATTGTTAAAGGTTCCTTAAGTGTCACCTTGATTTCTCTGGGGGAAAAAAGTTGCCTTTCGCTCTTTTTCATAAAGAAAATCAAATTTTACTGGGGTCAAAATGATAGTTGATAGAATGAAAAATAATAATTAATTTATTGTTTATGTCTTTTTGAGTGCAAATGTCAATCTAAGCCCACCAACATGGGCTCAGGGAACCCGCAACAGACATTTTTTAAGATCAGTAAAGGAGACACTGATAAAATGAAAAAAAATTATCACATAAACTGATTTTAATACATGTTAGTCATAGCCCTAAATTAAAGTAACATTAGATGTGGTATATATCAGATTATGACACTAAAATCTATGAATCTCTAATTTTATTCACCCTATAAGTCCCTTTCTAATTGCTCAGTACCTCTTAAATTCATGGTGAATAACTACAGTGGCACGCAGCACTGTAGTTCAGTCAGCCAGGCTCTAAGGCAGAGGCTAGAAAATAAAAGAAGCGTGACCAGAGACAACCAGTCATCATGAATAAAGTCCATTTTTAACAATGAATTACAATGTGACCTCACACCTAATTTAAACAGAGTTGAAACACTCTGAAGTTGTACAAATAAATAGTCTCTCAAGACTAAACCTAACATTTCTAAATCTATATCTTCATAAGAAACACTTAAAAAAAAAAAAAAGATCTCCCTATACCTGTTGTGTGAGTGTGGATATAAAACCAAATGTACTCCAGTCGAAAGTGTACAAAAGGAAAACTTTCACCAAGCCTCAGACAGCCTGTGCTTTTTTTTTTTTTGTCTTGTTTTGTTTTGTTTTTTTAATCGCTTGCTGGATTCACAGTAGTGTGGGGCCCTTGGTGGTGTAGTTCATGGCAGGGAAGTGCCTGCTGTCCACGTCCCAGTGGCCCAGGGGCTGAGGTGAGGCGGGCAGGAGGCTGGGGTTCCAGTGGTTGATGTAGCTGGCCATGAGCAGAGTCAGCTCCAGTATCTGAGATAATAAGCAAACACGGGCAGATTAAGAGGATTGTGTTTCACTGTGTTCTGGGGAACTAGAGACACGGTATCGTTCACAGAGGAAGTGAAAACCTGAGAAACACAACTGATCCGCGGTGAAGAATGCAGCCAACTCTCACCGGCTTCACCTACAATGGTAACTCTGTAAGAGCTCCACAGAGATTCTGCACATAAAATAAAATAAACAACCATTTTCTCCATTTGCTCTCAGCTGCATACAAACAAGTGAGTACAGGAAAGTCACTATTCGCTCTTTAATCTTTACAGCTCCCTCAACACTGAGTCCAACCGCCCGCATTTCCTTCACGCCTCAGCTGCCGGTGCTTTAGACCACACGGGCCTGACAGATGAGCTCAAGTGCTCCATCATCGTCATCATCATCATCACCTGCCATGTTCCCAAAGTGCTCAATGAAATTGATTAACTGGATCTAACTGAGCTGTATTTATACAAGTGGGTTGTTGCAGTCTTTTTCAAATTTGTTGGCTACCCCGCAGTCTTTCCGCATACAAAGCCTCAGATAATCCAACGTTATGATGGACAACCTAATATGCTGAGAGAGAGCAGCAACTAATAAGTCAGACTAAAGACTAATGAGGATGAGCAGAAGAGACACACCTTTGGTTTGGCCATAGCAAAGACCAGCTTCTCCACGCTCTTCTTCCCGACGCCTGGTTCCCTCTGCTGGCTCGTGACCACCATGAAATCATCACAGCAGCCACCAAAGGTGACCACAGTCTGATAGGAGTACGTGACCAGCGTGTGCTGAAAAATAAAAAATATTCGCCATTTGTGTGTAATAGAAAAAGCAGGATCAAATGTAAACGGGGAAAAAGTTCAGATTTTACTGTCGATCCCAGAATAAAGCTTGGATTTCATCTGGGAAATCATTCTGGGTTTGCATTTTTTGAGGGTCAAATTGAGTGTAAAGAAGCGTGACATACTTCCCATCAACCCATTTTGATTTTCACTCTTTTATTTTTTCTCCTCCAACTTTCTAGGAGCACATGAGCAACACTGCCTGCCAGACCAAGACAGACAAAGAGCAACATGAGGCTGCTGAAAATTACAGAGCTCACTTTGACATTGTTTGCACGTTGGAACTTCTATCTGTCAGGGTCAAGAATGTCAAAATAAGAGTCTGGCTATTTTATTTTCCTGTGGATTTCTCGTGTTTCAAATACCACAGAATAAAAATCATTCCAGAGGAGCTGTGGTCAATCCAGCTGAGCACAGCAGCCATTCAAATGTAAGCAAAAGGAAATATCAGAGCTGAAAATGTCTTTTTCTAAACTGTTCTAAACAAACGTTATGTAATTTTCTTTTCTCTTTTGTTTTTTATACAACAACGTATGACAGACCGGGCTGCTGCTGATTTAAGTCTTTGCAGCTCACAGTTTTAAACTCACCATCGTATAGTCCAGCACACAGAGTCCATCCTCAGTGACTGCCAGCCACACCTGGCTCTGCTCAACAGGAGAGGGGGGGACCGGCTGTGGACAGAGGAAACAAAGATTAGTGTTACAGCTGTGTCTCAGTGCAGAAAGTGCTGGGTCTTCATCTGTTACACGAGGTTGTCCCAAGCAGGATCATTACACTGTCAGACTTCCTCTTACATTTCTTGGAAGGTGACGTTCACAAAAAGAGCGAATGCTTCTAACTCATTGGCTTATTCAATAGGATTATGACAAAGAAAACAAGGTTTTGTGCTTTTACCTTGGCACTGAAGAGTTTGGCTCCAAACAGGGGCCATTTCCGAGCCACAGTCAGGTATATTCTCACACACTCGGATGCACTGCACCCACGTAGCATAGACCACTTAGTGGCCAGGCGCTCAGTAAGATCTCTGGAATAGGAAAAAGAAAAAACATTTGAGGGCTTTAAAATAATTTCGATCGGAATTATTTAAGGTGAATCACCATCTAATCTAGTCCTTTCTGATATACACGTTGCCCACCAAGACTTTTTGTGGAGTGGTGCAAAGTAGTGAAAGTAGTGCAGCACAGTGATTTTACCTGAGCTGCTCTGAGCTGCAGTCCTGTTTATAGCGTTTGGGGTAGAAGCGCTCCAAGGCCTGCAGGAGAATCAGCTGGAATTTAGGCTGAGGAGAGCCGGCGGGGGAAGAGGCGGCTGGTCGTTCCACATCACTGTGTTCAACCTGGAGGAGGAAAAAAACAACAAAAGGGACAGAGAAGGCTGGGTTTAAAAAAACAAAGACAGATTTTCAATAATTGCAGATGACAAAAACAATCTAAAGTCTAAAACATCTGTATGTATGTCGACATGGTCTTTACAGACCTGTGCCATGAGGGCAGCCACTTCAAGAGCCAGCTCTTTGTTCACTGGGAAGTGGCCCTGCTGAACTTCATCATTGACCTGGTAAGCCAGCAGGAGGCGCTCTCGCTCTGTCTCTCCTTTCACCTGAGCTCTGAAACACAGTCTGTGCATCCACACGAGGAAAAAAATGCATCACGAAACATGTTTTCTTTGCAAAAGCTTCAGTTGTTTTCCAAGATGCACAAATTCCTGCAAGAAGTGAAAGTGGCAGACCACACATATCACATCACCAGCTTTTATTGTATAATGTTTAGGACCGCATAAAACAGATGCCAAGGAAATGTGTGTGTGTGTGTCTGGAAAAGCCCAAATCAAACTAGAGAAATCCTACCTGCTCTTGTATGTGAGACGAACAATCCGTGTCCCCTCATTCTTACCAGGGTGCAGCTCCTTCAGGGCCTGTTCCCACTTGGAAATGACATCACAGATCTGACAAAAGGCAAATGAGACAGTCTCAAATCATGGGAGAGCTTCTACCTTATCTCTGGCTCTGTCTAACACAAATGTTTATTGAAATGTAGAGCCTGTACTCATTAATGTCAATAGTTTACAGAGTGGTTTAACATGACTGAACAGTAATGAGTGAACATAATGGAAGCAGCAATGCGTGTCATAATTGAGCGGAATTGAGTTACAGTTTCTGCCTAAATTTGAAAACCAAAGAATTCACAAAAAGTTTGGACAAGCTCAATTTGTCAAAATAACCCAGAACCACTCACTTCTGATCCTCCAAATTATTGGGAAACATGAGACTAATGATTTGGCTGGATACACCACAGGAAGCCAGCCAGTGGCGCTTTGGAATCTCTCTACCATCCACTTATGTTCGGTCTTTACCTTGGCAGACGGCTGCAGGCAGTGCTCCAGGTCTTTGCCCGACGGATCGTCGGTGAAGAGGGCAAACCCAGACAGCTGAGGCTTCCTCATGCCAACCCTCTGGTTCAGCGTGTTGACAAACTCTTCAACTGTAGTGGAGCCGTCGAAACCCACCACCTACAGGACCAGAGGACACAAGGTGTCAATGTCGTAAAGCAGCAGAACCACAAAACGGGCCTGCAGGTCTGGTCTAACCTGTGTAAAGAAAAGCTGTTACAACCAGCACAGTTTCTGCATCCAGCTCAGCACGAGTGGTTACATTTTCCTGCTGTGATGAGTTTTGAATCCAAAAAGAATGTGTGCAATGCACTGCACTTCACATGTTTGATAGTAATCAGGTTTACCTTGCGTTCATTAAGATGGAGTCTGGATTGTGAATTGTTGTCTCGTGGTTTTATTAACCGCCATGTTTAGCCTTTGGCAGCTGCTTCGTTCTTTCAGTCTTTTAAATCAGGGGGTTTGTCACAACACATTCCTTTCAATGTGTTCAGGCTTCTCTTCTAACTCAGCGGTATTTTCAGACCATAACAAGATGAGACAGGATGAGATGAAGGGCACACCTTTACTAAGACATGTGTTCGAGAAGCCTTTCTGTTACCTGATAGGTGTTGTTCATGAAGTGGACTGGGATGCTGAATGGCAGTGAGTGGTGGTAGGGATTCCTCAGCAGGATGGAGACAATCTCCATGCGCGACGGTTTGGCCTCCCGCTCTCCGTTCTGCAGAGTTCGCTCCACAGACCTCTGACAGTACACTGCATACTTCCCTACCTCACTCCTGAGTGGGAAAATGATGGAGGTGTCAGCCATGCACAATAAGCAGCTTCAGGATAGGTTTCTGTTCTACTGTTGGGGCTTCAGTTTGAGCTACCTTGGGTCGGCGTTGTGTTGCAGATACTGTCTCAGGTACCAGAGGAAATGTTGTTGAGGAAGGAAGAGAGCGACACACAGAGATAACAGCTGCCAGCACTAAAAGAGGAGAAATACTAAGTTAAGTTAGAGGCTGATTCGGAGTGTCCACCTTCATCTGTCTCCTTCTGTCTTTGGTCTGACCTGCGTGAGGGAGTAGTTGTGTGGTGTCCTCTGGTTGGTCTGCTTGATGAGCTGACAGTACATTTCATTCTGCAGCTCTGGGTGGGTCAGGCACACTTGTAAAGCGTTCTGGGCCAGCGATGTGTGGTAGTCCACAGACGGAGACTCGACCAGCACGTTGATGAAGAGCTGACAGGACTGCAGAAAGAAAAAAAAAAAGTTTGTTTCACCTAAACTTCCAGCAGGTGGAGGCAAACAGCAAAACAGACAACAGCACTTAAAAATAAAGAGAAAACTGGGTGGTGATTTTGAAACAACAAAAATATCATGACATAAGGTCAGCAGTGAGGAAAGAAACTTTTACTAAGATGAGTTTTCCTCAGTGGTGTCAGAGTCATTATAAATTCAAAGACTTGAAAGGCCTGTTATCTCCATTCATTCCATTTCTTTGTGGCAGTTTGGGACTTATTTTTCAGGCTGACTGCTCAAAAAGAGAACCAAGCCATTCAACCTTCAAGCCTACAGGCCTACTGTAGCTGATGGGGCTGTGAAGCATGAGTCGAACAGAGTGGGGACTTCTGGGTGGGCGCAGCAAGAGTTGAAAAGAGAGTAAGAAGGATACGCCATCCTTCTGCAAGGTCCCTGTTCTGCTCTGATCCTATTTCTCTTCCCCCATCTTGTGGCTTCCATATCCATTGCTACCACTCTCTGAGGGCCCTGACCTCCCATGTCAGGGCTCCTTTCACACTGGCTGTAAAGCCGAGGAACAGTTAACCTCAATCAGAGCAGATAATCAAGGCCATTATCTCTCTTCCACACTTTTAATGAGCTGGGGCCCTCGTCCTCAAGCCTTTGATCTGCTTTAGAGGCAAAAGTAGAGAACCACGGAGTGCATCCAGGAGTAGGAGGGGATAGAGGGAGGGCAGTGGCAAGGACACACTGAAGGAGGATGGATGACGTCTTGGACAGACCCTCACAGTAAGTAGGAGCAGGAAGAAAAGGAGTGAAGGATTTGGAGAAAAGGATGAAAGGAAATGGAGAACAAAAAGTAAGTGGGACAGAACAAAAGAGGCAGACAGAGACAGAGAAGGAGGGCCAGGAGGGAGACTGACCTTGAAAAGCTTGAGAGCTTCTGTCTGCAGAGCTTCAGATGGCAGAGTGGTGAGAGGCGAGCGCAGACCGTCCTTACAAAAGCTCAAGGCCCCACTCCTCCATAAGCCACAGTCTGAGAAAAAAGGAGAGGACGCACACACACACACACACACACACACATATATATGGATATATATATATAAACCAATGCAAACACAGACAGACATAAAGATTGAGTTTCAAAGCTGTAATGACTCAACAGCTGACAGAAATTCACACAGTGCTCCAGCTGTAAACACTGTCTGCACTGTGGATTAAAGCTGTCAGACATTTAGGGTCAAAGTAAGATGTAAGCTGCTCTGCTACTGATGAAATTTGGATCCTTTTACAAAAAAATACAGTTGTGGTGATGTAAGCAGAATTATACAGCGATCAGATGTTTCTCAGGTGTTTTTATTAAAACTTATACTTGTAACAAAAAGCATGAGATGGTTTTTTAAAAATGAGACTTGTGAGGCCGAGATAAAAAAATAAAAATAAAAAAAAAGCTTCATCCAATCCAGAAAATAAGTGGCTGTTTAAAAATAGGGCCCATTTTGCTCTGGATTTGAATAAAATGATACAGTAACTAACTTGGCAACACAAACTTGCTTTTTGGACAAAAAAAAAAAAGAGCTTGGTCTGTAATGTAATTATGTATTTATGGGTTCTTCAGAAAGCAAAGGAGGTTGTCAGAAGTAGCCACGGCTCCTTATTTCCTTCCTCAAATCCAAAGTCAAGTCTCTTTTTAACGTCTTTGAATTGACCCGTTTCGTCGTTTTCCTCACATGTAGAATAAATAATACAGTTTATGGTTTACAGACCGAAGATTATGTGTAATTATAGCATCTAGAGATCTTTCTCACCTGGGTCTCCCTCTGCATCGAGGAGTTGACCAATCAGCTGCTCGTACTCCGTGCCCACCTTGAAAGTTGCATTGCTGCCGGCTGCTACAGTCAGATGATACAACCATGTGTCCTTCAAGGGATAAAAACATGCTTACTAATATGCAAACAGATGAACAGTTCACCATTTAGTAAGACACTTCCTGTTCCTGTACCTTTTCCTGTTTGGTACCAATGAGCAGGTATGTAGGACTCTGGTCTCGGGGCTGGACCACTAAGGTGCAGTGGGAGGAGAGGAACCCTCGACTACCTGCTTCATAGTCCTCATCTGAATCACAAGAGCGATCCACCTCTTGTACCGATGCCTCCCGCATCTGCAGCTGACCCAGAGGGAGCTGAAACAGAACGAGGAATTCTGTGCTTGTCAATTTGCAATATAATAAATGAATTGTGTTTAATTCAAGAAACGTATCAAACTGACATCCATCTTTCTCAAGTCAATCCACTGAGAAACTTGCAAAGCATTTGTTGCTAAAAAAAACCCCACAAAATTAAAACCAGGTGAGTGCATGTTATGTGTCAGGAAAGGCTTGTTTTGTGAACCTTGTCTTCCTGGTTGCGATAGTAGTAGAAGATTTTTCCAACCAAAGAACACCACACCAGCTTTGAGTGTCCATGTTTGACCTGAAACGGAGAGACAACAGCAGGAAAAGTTTGAGAAAAGTTTGTGGGAAAAGTTCCCGAGAACTTCTGTTTTTCTGTGCGAGTTTGTGCCCTTTGAAGCTCAGACCAGAGCTTTTTAAAAAGCTTCACAGATGTGAGTCAGATTTCTACATCTGACCAGCAGATGTCCCACAAGTGTACAGGCAGTGTGGGTGTGAGAGCAGCATCAAGGACTTCAGCAACAGTAAAAAAAAAAAAAAAAAAAAAAAATCCAAACTGGACCATATTTTTTTATTTTGAAAGGAGAGCAACAACTGATTCCTGCTGAACAAAACAGTCGATTAAGGGCTGATTCCCCTGCAGCTTCATTTTCAGCAGGAATGAAGTTGCAGATGGTTTAGGATGAAGATGCCTCCAACCTGAAGCCAGCTGTGCATCTATCTGATGGGGGCCACCAGGGTTAACTGTGCTGAGAGGCAAAACAGCCCCTGAACTGAATGGAGACCACTCATAACCAGCAGATCAAAGACAGCTCGCAGGAAGAGGATTGTGTGTGTGGTGTCCATCATCTCAGCTTGAGGCTGTCAGTCATCTGTCAGAGATCCATCACACACACCCGTCAGATGTTCAAGTGTCCTAACTTTACCAGCAGACAGGCCTCAGCCGAGGAAAGGCAGGGAGAGAGATGGGAGGGGGACTGGGGGGAGGCTTTTTTTGGGGGGGTGTAGCATTCCAGGAGCAGCTCTGGTCTTCCAGCCGTGTCCCAACGTGAAGACGGTTTTCAAGAATCTGCCTTGAGAGAGCTCTGTCACCCCCCACAGTGACAGACACCTCTGTATCTGTCTGGAAGACGTTAGGCCTGAAAATGAGTTATTTCTGGCATCCTCTCCGGGGACAAAGCCTGACTCTCAATACCTCCCACAGCTAGGGTGGAAACAAGGTCTTCTAAATGATGAAGCCAAATAACATACCAACACATACATATATGAAAAATAAATATATAAATTACTGAATTAATTATGATGAATCAATCGTCATTTAAATCTTCAGTGGCTTTTACCTCAACTATGGAATAAATGAATGTTCACAGTCTGCTTCTGTTTGCTCTTTTAAGAATCAGTTTCTTTAATTTTATACCTCCATGACAATATTAATACATTTTTCTCTCATTCATCTGGTTTTACTTCTCTACAGCCCGCATCTTAGATTAGCACATTGCAGAATAAAGTCTGAGGACAGAGGAAGGAACTGGCCTGATTCTGTGTAAAACTACTACTGCATCTCACTTTTTATGTGTTATCTTCTCATCTAATTCATTAAAATGACTAATATCGATTTCTGGCTCCTGACCTTTGTAAGCCAACCTCTCACGGTGGGCTTGGCGGCGGTCTCCACTGTAACTGGGCTGCTGGCCTGGACCTTGAGTATGTTCTGCAGGACCCGGATCCACTCCTCCAGGATGTTGGGTGAATCGGCGGTCAGATAGAAGGTCTTCTTCTCTGTAATCAACTGATTAGAGAAAAAGGCAGAAATATGGGAAAAATGCTAAGCCAAGCCAAGCTAGATAACATCATCGTGTCAGAGGAGATCAGAATCAGGCTGTGAAGAGCCAGGAAGACATTCCAGTCCAACGCTATACCTGATGTCATCTAAAGCTGCATCCCTGGTATGCAGCAGCAAAACTGTACTGTGATGCAGCTTTAATGTCACAGTCTTTGAAGTGTAAATAAAAAACTGATGTACCACAGAACAGAGAAAAGAGTTGTCACAGTGCGCACAAAGTAAATCACACACAGCTTGTTAAGTACTATTGGGCCCCTTTGCCTATGATTTCAGATACGTTTTCCACTTACTTGAAATGTCTGTGCACCTTCTCCACGTACAATACGGCAGGACGAGTTGAGCTCAATCTGACCCTGCGGTTTCCTGATCACATCACTCTGAAAACACGGACCAAATTATACAATATCCCAGAATTAAAGAATTACTATCCCATCAGGAAATGCAACTGCGGTGATCAGAGATGCACTTATCTCCATCCTTATGTGTTAACCTGCTACTGGTGCCTTTAACCACACACATTAACAGACTGAATTTCGAAATATTCCTGCAATGTGTTCTGCGCAGGCAGCGAGACCTTAGAAAGAAGCAGACGAGTTCTCAGCGAGACGCACTCACGGGAGATTTGTAGTAGAGGATCTCTCCATTCCTCAGGATGAACCAGCGACGTTTCCAGGCTTTGACCTGACTGCCCATCTTCAGCAGGTACCCAGACTTCTCCAGCATCTCCTACAGACACACACAGCACAGATTACTGTAAGTACAAAATAACTGCTTCACCCTGAAGGAGTCATAGTCATCATACATGTGACAAATATGTTTCAGTATCATAATAATAAAATATAATTGCATAACTGTAATCTTTTACTGGTTTGAGCATCTCAAAAGTTTATTTTGTGCATTTAAAAAGGTGAAACGTTGTTGTTGGACACTTTGATTCCACAATAACACAACACAGGCACTCACAGGCCCAGCGCTTTCACAGGAATAGGAGGACGTCCGCTGGAGTTTATGCTCTGGTTCTGAATAATCACTGTCCAAGGAGTAGGCATCAGGAGGAATGGCATAGTCACTCTCAGAGCTTATGGAGGACATGGACACACCTATGTGGACAGATGAGGGCACAGAAAAGAGACAAACTGAAAGTGGCAGAAAATCACAGGAAATAACTTAAACTGACGGAGAGCCAGCAAACAACAGGTTGGTGAACAGAAAGGGCACTTGGATAGAAAATCCAGGATCTCTTCACATCAGTATGTACCGATTGATGTGTTACAGCAGTTTTCTGGTGTGTCCTGCTGCTTTCTGTACTTTTAAGGCAGCATCTGCATCTGCATTGTGTGCTTGTCCCTGTAGTCGAATGTTTGGAATTCAAAGAGTCTGTTTTCACCTTCAAAGAGTGGCAATGGGAAGTTTCTCTTTGCTGGAAGATTTATTGGTGTGTGTTTGTGTGTTATGCTTTTTGTTGTGCGGCTGCCTCAGCAAGAAAATTGATCTTATCGTGCTCAATTCTATTTTATTCAAGTCTAGTGTACCATTATGTTAAACAGTGAGTTGGAGCAGAATCATGTTTACTGACAACACTGATGAGTTTGCTTTTATTTATATTATATATAATCTGGATCCATCGAAAAATGATATGCTTCATACTGAGTTTAGAAAAAACCCAAGATCTGTGTTTCCTAAATCTTACAAAAGCACTTTCAGAAGTTTCTGGATCTGAAACTTCCTGAAAGGTTGACACTCTAGAGTTTGTTGATCAGAGTTCTGGTTGACCACAGTGTACAATCCTCACCTCTTTTGACGGCACGTGGGCTCCCTGGGACACTGCCCTTCTTGTCTGGGCTCAGGATGGAGGTCCGCAAACTGGCCAGAGAGCTGCTGTCATCCTCTGACCCAGAGTCATCGTCAGGTAGAGGCACACTGCTGATCTGAGTGGCTTTCTGAAACAAACAATTGGAACAGGATGGCGAACGAAAACCACAGCTTACGTCACTGCAACACAGAAATGACGAGCTGAATCGAGAGGAAATGGCTGATCCACTTGACTCACCCCTTTCAGTGTGGTGTAGACCGGCACATTGATATTCTTATAGATCAGCTGGGTGAACGGACCAGCTGCTGGATACTGGGGTAAGTTGGACCCTGCAAAAAAATTATTTTCATTTATTTATTGTTTTGTTTTTAGACACATTAGCCTTGCACGGCATTTATAACAGTTTTAAAGCTCAGAGTGCTGCCAGAAAAGTGAGCAAAGAGGCAGTGAGTGTTTGGAGCTGGGAATATGGTGTATGGCAGTTTGAGGCAAGCATACACACACCACATGTTACTAAAAGCAACAAAGCTGTTTTGCATTAATTTAAACCTGAATGGTTGACTTATATTAAGATTCAACCCGGTGCAGTTGCCACAATGAGATAAAAAAAAAGAGTAAACGTGATTATCTCTGCTGTAAAGACATTTTAACTACTGCTTTAATTTCACAGATATTCAAAACAGAACAGATCTGCTTTGAAGTAACAAAGACCAGCTCGTCCCATGTATTCATTTTGCCAGTTCACGTTCAAAATCCTCAAATAACAGATGCACCTTAAGGCATAAACATGAGAGGAAGCTGAAAAAGCTGAGCAAGCTATGACTTAATCCACAACAGCCCATTTGGCAGTCAGCTACCTCTAACTGGCAGCAGGGAAATTCAATAGTCATAGAGCTGTCATACCTCAGAGTCTGCAACGCGGCAAAATGGATGATGTTGGAACATAAAGCACAGCAGTAATTACACCCAGACCCCGTCCTCTCATTGCAGCTGATTAAAAAGCAGCCTCTCCCTCTGCCTGTCTAAACCTCCCTCGCCCCATTTTCTTCCCCTGCTCTTTAAAAGTGCCACATCTGCACAGGTGTGTGAAGCCTCGGGCCACAGGAAGTGACATCAAAGGCATCAATGACAGATCCAAACCTTCCATGCTCAGCCCCCCCCCCCCCCCCCCCCCTCCCCCCAACAGCAGCTTAAGCATCAGCTGAATGACATGTCACTTCACAGCACTGACTCATCTTCCACACCACAGACAACACCACCCAGGCTCATGTCAACCACACACACACACACACACACCGGATTAGCTGCTTTGTACTGTCTCATTTAGTGAAGATTACTGGATTTTTGATTCTTTAGTGTTGTAGGAAGTTTGTGGAAGTGCCGACTACTGTCTTTTTTTCTCGTAGATTCACCTCGTCCAGGGCCCCGGGCTGCAGGACTGGCCTCTGACACTCTCATTCCTGACTTAGCCACAGCATAGATACGACTCTCCTGCAGGGAGAAAAATGGTCAGAAACTTTCCTTCTCACCTCACAAAATTCATTAGTAATCACTTCAAGGCAACAAAATCCCCCTTGGCAATGAGACTACATGAGTCATAAGTAGCCTGAAAATGGAAAGTACATTTATTCGTATTCTTGTCGAGAGTTTGAAAATATCAATGCCACTTTTGTCATTGTGGATAATTATTAATATTTTGAATATGAGGTTTTGCCGCCTGCAGCCCACCACTTTAGCCTGAACACAGGGATACACAAGCTGATCCTCCAGCTCTTTTAGGACTCACCAATGACCCTTTTACATCTCATTCATTTAATCTGTAAAACCAAAAGTTGCGGTTTTATGGGGGAGTTACGGGCCAGACTACTTCTTGGCTCCACTGGTGGTCTCAACCAAGAAACATTTAAATAAACAGCCCACCGTAAAATGGTAAGTTGTTAAAACGAATGAGATATAACGTGGTGGTGAGTTTTAGAGTTGTTGGTAGTTGTACAGGAGCAGCAGCAGTCATACAGGAGTGAGGTCATCATAATGGTCCATCATACCCATGAAGGGAACCGGTGTAAAGGAGGTGTTGGCGGCTTGAGAATTTCTGGATCCAACCGCTCCAGCTCTTCTGCAAGCCCCACAAAGGAGACTCCATCCCGGGACGACTCCTCTGATCCTGACCCCTCTATCACCCCGTCCATGTTGTCAGGAAGCCCGTCGTCTATGTCCGTTTCCTCCACGACCTGAGAGAAGGGCGAACCAGCGGTACCGCTGCTCTTCAGAGTGGAGGATGTGGAGGATGGGGTCATGATGTCGATGTTAACGTTGAGGTGGTGAAGTTTGTCCAGGCTGGGCTGCGGCTGGCTGTAGTGCTTCTTGACCAGCTGGATGCTGTCTCTTGGGGTGAGCGGAGTTCGTACTTTGGGTAACGTCATGCTGGTGCCTGACTGGTGAATCAGAGGCTGGGGGGGATTGGGAAAGGGGTTGTTGGTGGAGGGGGAGCGCGACAGCAGCGGGCTTTTAGGAATTATTCGGATGACGGATGACTCTGGGGAACTTGGTCCATGGGCCATTTCATAAGTGGAGGAGGAAGAGGAAGAGGATGATGACGAGTGAAGGCACTGGGATCGGAACTTGCTGTTGAGTTCATCAGAGGAATTGTCCCTGTCTGAGCATCCAGCCTGTCCCTCTGGGCTCACTGGAGAAACGGGGCTGCTGGGCCCCTCCCTGCCCCGTCCTGGAGAGAGAGCATCATGGGCTGCCAGGTCTCCGAGGCAAATCCCTGTACTGACCTGCTCAGGAGGCCTTTTCACATCTGAGAGGAGAAGAAGAAGAGAGAACTCAAAATCACTCTTCACAGATAAATCACTGAGGCTGATGGAGGCCTGGAGGGTGTGATAGTGTGACCAACATGCACTGTGGAGTAAATTTCGTTAGAGACTGAAGATATTAATCAGTGATGGAGAAACAGTTTATGCTGTAGGTATTAACAGTTTCTGTGGATGTTTTGAAACTTTTCAAACTCAATGAAGGAGCTCAGAAAGTGGATTATTCTTTTAAGAAGCAAATCAGGATTCATTCATTAACTATGATCAATGTCTGCAAATGTTGCTATTACATATGAATTATTATTATCTCGGAAAATGTAGAAGCAAAACCTACAACATACTAAATAATAAAAAGAATTGCCGAAACGTGTTATCTGATGCAAAATGTGATGGAAATAATATTTTGGAGACAGTGGGGAGATTTTGTTGATCGGTGCACTCAGACTCCAGGTCACTCCATCATTACTGTTTTTGTTTTCGCGATCGGCCCAGCTGGAGTTAAATAACATTGCTTCAAAAGCCTCCTGTCAGCCCATCCTGAAATGAAGTGAACCGAGGGCGGCACACCTGTTGGTGAGATCTTGATATTAGAGGCAGCACCACGAGGACCTGTCTGTCTCCAGCTGTCGTCCTGGGCAGGTGGCGTGCCGGGGCAGCTGGGAGGAAACAGTGGACTGTTGGGCACCAGGTGGGTATCCATTACAGGGGATGTGGCAGGGGATCCTGACGATGTAGGTTTCTCTAAGAGTGCTGGGAGGCAAAGACAGAGCAGAACATGATGAGTGTTTATGGAGTAGATCAATGTTTTGGGGAAGTTTGCATCAGTTCAAATCTGTTTGCTGAGCAGTTTTTCAAACCTCTTTAGCTGCACTCACATTGTAGTTTATCCTGCAGCAGCATTATCTGTTCAGTCTGCTTCAAGTTGGCCATTTTCAGCTGTTGGTTCTCTTGCTCCATCTGCAATAATGTAAATATATATATATATATTTATTTATATGCAAGAAAACAAAAGGCAGACTTGCTGATCGCATCTTTAAATAAAATAAATTTTACTTGTCCATTTTTTTGCCAGGATCTGAAAGTTTTATGACCCTTAAAACAATTAAACTTAGAAACGCGCAGGTTTATACTGATGTATAATGCTTTTTTATGGTTTGTTAACACTTTGCAGATAAAAATTCGGTGTGTAAACAGTTGTAGTTAATCCTTTTAATCACAAGCATCTGTTGTGTCCACTGATAAAGTTTACCCACATCTAACTGTACATGTTTGAGCTTACCTCTCTGAGCTTAAAGGTGACCCAGTCTTTAATCTTGGCCGCTTTCTCCTCAATAACCTTCGCCTCCTGGGCTCTGATTAAGATCTGTAGTCAAAGAAAACGGCGTTTGTGGATTATTTCAACCTACATTTCATGAACATAAATGGAAATTTCTTCTCCTTTATCTGAAATCTTCATCCGTACCTGTTTTTCCAGCTGCATCTCTAATCTCTCTATCGTGGCATCTTTTTCTTGAACCTGATTGGTCAGGTCTTGATACTTTTTGTACAACGAGGTATCTGAGTCGCTGGTGTGTATGTTCGCAGACTTCAGCTTTTCTTCCATGACATGGATCTGAAATGCATAATTGGAGCAATAAATGCAGAAGCGTGGCCAAGAGACAGCTCAAATTTGCACGGTTCATTCAGTTTTGACAGGCGGCAGACAAGAGGAAAAAAAAAAGCAGGATACTTGTTGCCAACTCTGATCAGAGAAAAAATATCTTCCAAAGCCCTGAGGGACTTTACATTAAATTACCACTTACAGTAAACACCTGGAGCTGCCAGTAATGACAGAAAATCAGACATTAAACCCGACAGCAAGAGATACAGTATGTGTGTGATTCATATGAGGTTTCTTTGCCTCAAACCACACTCTCCTTTTGTTGAATCACATCAAAGGTTGACTAATTAATGGCTGCAAGTCCAACAAAAAAACACTAAATCCAACTAAATGTGACTTTATGGATCTCAAATATAGATCCACATATTGCATCAGTCAGCACTGAACTGACTGATGCAGAATTTTATAGAAAAAAAGAATCGTTGAAGATCAACTTACAAACTTTTTCTGTAACTTTCAACCACAAATCATGGCTTTTTGTAGCAGCTGGACTTTGTTGTCCAGTTTGCTCAAACACAAACTGAGGAATCTCTAACGGCTGAGAGAGACTGGGAGATTATAGAAGTACAGAGCATGAACCAGTGTCCCGCCTTTAAAATACACAACAACCCAACTATGAAATACATAGAAACAGCACAGAAGGATGAAAAATGCTGATCCACCTGTTTTTCAGCGCTCTCAGCCCGCTGATCGGCCTCCGTCACCCTCTGCTCCAGTTCCTGCATCTGTGACAGAAGAGGTAAACTCGGTTTTGAACACACGTCACTCAGTCTGTGTATGTGACGCAGGAGTTGGAGGTCACAGGTAAAAACATCCTGAGGTTAAAGTTTGTTTCATACAACTACAGCTCGGGACTACAGGTCCTGAACCCTGCTAAGAAGAACCCAATTAGACAAATGGACCACCTAACAGGAGTCTGGATACGCACACACAGATGCATGACAGTACACTTAATCTTTGCTGCCACAGGGGAGTCATTTAAAGATTAATGTGTTAGGAAACAAGACGAGCCCCGTTATGAAAGCCTTTCTAATCAAGAAGATGTTGCTGAGTCAGGAATGCATCAACATATGTGGAGAACAAAAGAGGCTGATTTAACAAGGAGGGGCACTACAAGCAAGAAGGACCCAGAGACAGGGCAGAAGCAGCAGAGAGGCCCTCAGAGGAGGCCGAACATCTTTCACACCAGCACTGCTGGTCAAACAACAGTAGAAGAATGCTCGCATGTGTGTGCACAAGCTTGCGTCACCTTTTGTGCAAGCATGCATACTCATGCTTTCAAAGGCAAACACTGCCCATCCTGCAAGTATGCATAGACCTGCAAGTACCCTCTCTCAGCAAGCCACGCACGCACGCACACACACACACACACACACACACACACACATGCATGCACACAAATGCTTTCACACACACCAGTTCAACATGGGTTGTCTTTCTTCTGAGTTCGGTGACCCGGCTGAAAGGAGAGCAAATATACCAGTGGATTCACTCTGCCTGAGAGATACATTTGAATTCTTCCAGTCATCTTTGTCTGCCTTGCTTTGTCTCTCGCTCTCTCTCTGTCGTCACCTCCATAAAGGTCCCCTCATTCCCAGAATCCCCCACTCACAGTTTGATTGTTGCCTTGCAGCCAGATTAACACTCATTCAAACCAGAGCCATTTGCAGGAGGAGGCGTGGGTGGAGGCTGATGGTTAGTGGTTGGATGACTCCTCACCTCAAGATCAAAAGTTTCTCTCGTGAGTCAGAGACTTTACAGAGTTTGGGCCAAAAGAAGCGTAAACAGCTCTCGTTCTCATTCAAGGAACAAAGCAAGCCAGCACTTAAGGTGAAATATAAAGCACCTCAAAAGTCACAGGATCGGACAGATGCGTGGAGTGGCCATCAAATGGCCCCAAAAGCTGCCACATCCCATTTTGAGGACAGGTTAGAGGTCGGGAAGTGGAGGTGGTTAGACCTTGGGGATTGGGATTAAAGTGAGAGCGTGCGAGCTCTCCAGCACTATCAGTATGACGTGGAAACAGAAGTCTGAGCAGTGAAAGTTTTTTTCTCTTCATCATCGCAGGCGTCAGGCGAGAGACAGACTAATGTGTTGCTCGTTCTGGTCTATTTATGGGATTTATGGACTCCAATAAAAATCTATCACCACCTTTATCCTTTAAACAATAACCAATTGCAAAGTTGTGCTAAAGTTTTGCAGAGTCATCTTATTTGGATGCAGGCTGCTGTCCCTCTGCATTACAGTGAAACGCAGAGGGACTGAATAAATGGAATAAATAAGATCTTTTATTTTTGAACACATAAATCAAAGCATTAATAAGATGTGGTCAATTTATACCGACTGTTTCTTCTTGAATTTACAGAAAGTGTGCTATATTTTATGATGGTCAAAGTTAAATTGGTTTCACTGTGAAATATCTGTTTGCTGAATGCTCCACCTGCCTCTTTAGCCATTAACTATTTCATGCAATGCTCAGTAATGACTCTGGTTCAATCATTAAATGTTAAAACTGCAGAAAGAGACCTAAAATACTGAAATGGCACCTATTCACATGAGGAACATCAGCGATTTGTTTGAAAAACTACTCCAAGTAACCTGTAAAGCTGTAATCACTTTTTCTCAGTGATTATTTATTAAATCCGCTGGTGATCTTTAAATACATGCAGATATGGAAGGTAGAAGAAAGCTGGCTCTTTGCTCTCCCTGCATAAAAGCCAAAAAGCCTTAACATGAAACACACATTCAGTGAGTTGAACTATTAAAAACAGCTGATCCAAACAAATCCTCTCATGAAAATAAATATTTATACACACCGATGTGAACCTGGTGATCTTTGCACAGGCCTCCTGACTGATACTGTACCACCGGCCTGATTCATATAACTGTGTTTTACTCCGGGCCACGTGAGGCTTATGGAAGAGATTAATCTAATTTGTCCAGCATTAGATTAGCCAAGTAATGAAAGGAAACCTTGAAGTGGGAATACCACCCAATTTAAAAATTCCTCTGAATAAGGTATTTCTATTTTCTTGGAGAGCAAACGAAACTCTAAACCGAAGCTTCTGGGTTTAATTCCACAAAGCTCAGATTCCCAAAAGTCTCACTGAGGATCTTGATGTTAAATCATTCCTGTAAACCTCATCTCTTGGAAACCTCCTTGTTTGGTTATTTACTGGATCCTGGATGTTTTCATTTGTTGAACTAAAGTCTTATACTGTAATGAGGCGAGTGAGTTGTGACTGTTATTTTCTTGTCTGTGCGGTTTATTGAATCTTGTCTCGCTGTGTTTTGGTACTGTACCCCTTCTTTAAGCTTTTAAAGTATCCTCAAATATTTTCTCTGTATCATTTTCAGCCATGCTAGCAGCTCAGTAGTGTTGGGGTCTTTGTGAACTCACTGCTGAATTTAAAGATCCCAAAGCTTTAAATCTATAAGTCCAAAAGTCCAAATAGCATGTTGGTCATTTCCCAGATGAAGTGGGGTTGAAACCTTGCTGGTACCAGATCAGAATCTGAGAATATATCTTTTCCTCTAAATAAAAAAAAAACAAAAAACAGAAAAACTAAGGTTGTGATGTCAACTCGTGGAAACTATCAGTTCTTCATACAGGGAGTGGACAGATTTAGCTCATTTAGTTGACTTCATATTCCCAAAATATGTTTTTTTTTTTCCAGAGTGAAGTTATGTCACTTTGGTTCCATAAGGAAATATCCTCGCCATGCAAATCTCATCTTCAGTTTTTTTCTGTTTGAGGGAGTTTCTGTTATTATAGTCCAACAGCTGATGCCATTGATTACACTTCCTCAGTTTAAACTAACTGGAGTGGGGTAAAGGTCCTGTTATACTCACAGGACTAACTGGGCACCTCCTCCCCTCCCTCCTCTGCTTCACTTGCACTCAGCCTCTGGAGATAAATGCTATGTCACAGTCAACCACGTCAGCTTCTTTTTTTTTTTTTTTTTTTTTTTTTTATGTTTTTCCATACCAAAGTGGGTCAATGTGTAAAACACTCCTAACTTGGCAAGAGAGGAGATGAAGAGCGTGAAGCGGTCTTTCCAAACAGCAATAACGCATGAGGGAATGGGAGTCACTCAGCACCCAACACCCCCTCCCACAAAAAGAAAGAAAAAAAAAAAAAAACACACTCAGCAGCACGGACCTCCACTTACACTCTGCTCAGCCTTGTGTGTGTGTGTGTGTGTGTGTGTGTGTCAGAGTGTGTATGCATGTATGTTTAAAAGCAGGAGCTAAACAAAAAGCAAGAGATTGATCAGAAATAACGACGACAAAAAAAAAAAAAAAAAAGACAATGAATTTTCTTTCTTATGGCTACACAGACAAAAGGTCAATTACAAATATTGTCCAGCGGTCAGTTAAATAATTATATTTAAACATTTAAGTGCCATGTTTTCCAACACTATTATACATTTTTGACTGACTTCAAGGGGCACTGGCATCATTTGTTGGACTTATCCAAATCAAATGAAACTCCACAAGTTCATTAATCTGATAATTACACCGGACTGCTCTTGTTTCATTTCATGAATCCAGTTTGACATCGACTAAATAATCTCATTCTTTTCAGTCCAATAGAAGTTACCGTAGAAGCAGTTAATTTAGTTCAGATTGAGCATGTGCAGGAATTTCGAAGATAACGTTGACTTGGAGGATTTCCTATTTGTTACAGCAACAAACCTTTTAGATCTGTCGAGCTTTAATTTATTTTTTAACCACAATGGAGGTCTAAGTGACAGAATAATAAAACAGATGATGCGTGATGTTAGTTTTGGTCTTTTCTGGCAGATGCTGCACACAGACACATTGAATACCGCCAACTTTGGCCCTTAATAAGTCTTTTATTTATTTTTTTTACAGATGAGTGATAAGCTGCAATAACTCTTAGGTTGATAATTTGCGAAATATCCCTTTAGCTGGTGTTGATCCTCCTCCAGGATTATTACAGTTGAAGCATTCATCAGCGTTATAAATGTGTGCTGCATGGACTCTCAGAGAGGAGCTGGTCTGAAAGAACCTGACAGACGACACAGCAGGGAGTCGTCCAGCTCTTATCAGCCACCGGGTTATGTTTGGACTGTAAACATCCTGCTGACTGACTGAATGAACTACTCCACGGCTCCAAAATTAGAGATGATGCGGGGAGCGAACCGCTTTGACCCTTCAAGTAAAAGCAGCTCCAAGCTTTCTGAGTCCACAAAGAGCGGGCGGTTGTAAAGTTACGTAGGGAGAGGAGTTTTTCTGCCACTGGACTTGCTCCCCCTTTTCTCTAATCCAAACATTTCCACTCTTTTACCAACAAATCTTCAGAAGTGGACCGAATCTCCTGATGACATTTGATTACTTTCCAGAGTGTCTGGTAGCCAGGCTTTACAACAGCCACCACTTTACAAGCATTTGGCCGGCTGCTTGTGGTTATTTCCCCCAACTTGATGGGAAGCACCAGGAGCGATGAGTTAAACCTTAAATATTCATTTTGGCTGAAACTATAGCCAAGCACCGATGACACAGAGTGAGTGGACCAACTGTTTACCAAATAAGATGAGTAATCTCATCTTTACGCACACACATAAACACACAGTCGCCCACACCTGTATTTGTTTACTTGCTTTAGTTGTTTCCTCATACATAAAAAACATGAAAACGCTGCCAGAGGAGGAAGGAGAGGATGATATTAGTCGGAACATCTAGAGAGGTGCGCTAGTTTGAGGATGAAAGCAGCAATGACAAGTTTGAAGCTAATTTCCATCATAGAAGTACGGCTCAAATGGCCACACATTCAGTTCATATTAAACTAATCCCGCTAAAGCAATGCCAGATGAAATCATCATGAATTTGAAATATTTTATATTTTGTCTTGTCAAATTTGGATGTGAGTCTAGTAAACCATTAATTTGTTTCCCCGTTGGCATTTTACTGTGTTGAGGAAGAGAAAAATCCTCAGCTACGTCAAAAAATGCCACTGAGGCAGATAAATTCAGTCCGGTTTCAGGAGCTCAGAAAACTGCCCTTAAGTACATCTTGACACGACATATCCAATCCAGTTCGGGAATGTTGTGGGATCCCCCATGGGAGGCTGGAGGGCATTCCTGGTCAAAATGGTTTCTGAGTTGGTCTGCTTCCACTTAAGAGATCTTAAGGTAAGGACTGGGTTGCCCTAGCCACTTTGCCAGGACTGGCTTGAGTCAGCGCTTCATAAATCGCTTCCAAAGTTTGTGACTAGTTAGGTTCAAACTACTGAGTTACTGAAATGGGATGAAGCATTAAAAGATTAGAAATGTTTTAGAAAAGAAAAGACTTTAGCAAAGCAGCTCTTATAAAATCTGTAGACGTATGTAATCAAAAACAATCAACATCAAATCACCGTCAGTTTACTCGTCAGTGGCATCGCATTTTATAATTTCAGGTATAGCAATTGATGTTTGTGAGGAATTTACATTATTATTAAAAAGCATTTTGATGAAAGTTACTTTCGATCCATACTCCACCTTACGTCCTTCCTCCACTGACTTAACTACTGAGTGTCTCTTATGTAGGGAGGAATGAAAATGGGAGTGATTTAAGACACAGCTTCTGTGTGCAACCTCTGCTCTCTCTGCTACCCATGATGCTTTTCTCTCTTACCTTCTCTGCCAGCAGCTCTCGGATTTTCCCCGCCTGTAGTCGGAACCTCAGCAGCTGCATCTCCAGAGCAATGCAGCGTTTCTGCCAATCCACGCTCGTGGCTCCAACGGCTCCTGACCCGCCACTCTCCAGCACGTCAGCCATGGCGAGGATTCAGAGCTCTGCCTCTGGACTCACACTGAACCTAGAGACAGGAAGACAAGTGTTTAGATCTTTGTGCCTGTCTGGTGAGGAGTAATGTAGTCACTTCATTATGACGCTGAAAAATAAGGCAGCAAATTACAAAGAACTTTATTTCAGAACCAACTCGATGCACAAATCATCCCGTGACAGTATTTCCTCAAGTGGTCCAGCTTCTGTTTTCATTTACAGCACAAGAGAAGAAACAAATGATTTAACCTCTAAAATGATCCTCTTTGACCACATTTCCCATGATTCACTGAGGAAATGTGAGTAAAGCAAACACTAATGATGAGCTCACAACAATACGAGTCCAATGAAAGTTTCTGTGTCACTGCAGAACCAAAGAGGTGCAAGAGGTCTGCAAACACTGACAGACTGTGTACATGCTGTACATGTTTTATATACAAAAACATACAGCTTAGCAAGATCACGGCAGCCCGAAACATTCTTGCCTTTTAGTTCCTTGTCCCTCCACATGCCCACACACACTGAACAAAACCCCAGCAGGGAGGCTGTGTGTCAGTGGGGGAGTTGGGTTCATGCGTGCCGGCTCCCAGGCCTGCCAGCTACAAAGCAGGACAGTGCTCTGTTTTTTAGCCAAATTACCTACTAACCCAATCCCCTGGTCTCTGCCCCCTCCCCAGCCATGCAATCCCTTCTTAATTACAAGGCAGGAGTGAAACGGGATCCTGCACGGCACAATAGTGTCTTTCTGCATGACAGTCCCATCACAGCAAGAGAGGGGGGCCATCAGTTTGCCTCGGCAAAGAAAGGAGGAAAGAATGTGTGAGGATGAATGGGCCAAGGGGCTGAATGTGGGAAACTGTGCTCTGAAGTTATTTTTACCTGAGGAGGACTGACTGGTGGTTATTTTTCTCTGGCAAGATACTCATTCACAAGGGTTAAAGCTCACATGAAGGACAGAAAAACCTGATTATCGTAAAAAGGTAGCCATAACAATCAGCCTCTGGGTTTCCTATAACTGAAGAGACTGCTGATGATGTTCAAATGGGAGATTTAGAGTGAAATATCATGGAGTAAAAATGAAACTAGATCATGGAAGTTAGGAGGGTTTAGTATTCAAATAGAAAGACAGACAGACTCGTGGTGCAGCCAGACACCATCAGCAGAACAGCAGACGTTCAAAGTCCAGCGACTATAACTGCACCATGGCGCTCCCTACAATTAGTATGCTCATAAATACAGGCCTAGCAAACAAATTACAGAAGTCATTCATGTGGAGGTTTCGCCAGCCCCACCGCTGTGACCAGGCTGGACAGTCAAGGTCCAGCTGCCGACGTCCTCCAGTTTTTTCCTGGGGCAGACAGGAGCGTATGAAGGTCAAATCGAGAAGGATGTTGGCATGGAGACAAGAGGAAGTCAGTCAGTTTGATTAAGCCCCGCTACGCCACTCCGGGACAAGCCAGGACAGCGGAGGCCAGGCCCTCCTCCAGGAGCTGAAACAGCTGGGTGTAAACAAGCCATTTGCTTGTTAAACACTCTCAGCACTGCCATGCTAATTCTTTTAGCACTCCCTTGCACTTTGGAAACGGGGGGTTGGAGCTCATGCCAGCCAGTGCCAGGAACCCAACTGAATAATCAACAAGTGCAAAGTTAAACTTTCTACTGAGCAAGACCAGGACAAGGAGGGAGGACAATCAAAGGTTAGAGAAGGACAATTCTCCCAGTTCACTGCGTAAGAATAAAATCAACCCCAAAACACCATCCTCTCAGGAATGAGGTCATTTGCACTGTGTGAGTGGGAGTAATGTAACCCAACGCTTCACTTTTGTTACACTTCCGATTTAAACTGGATTCATTTTCTCCTCTTGCATGAGCATAACCCTCCATTGTGGGATATTTTATAGAAACACAGAATTTTCCATCTAGTCTGCTGTTACACATCTGAAAAATGCTATTCTCCTCTGCAGTACCTTGCATGTTTCGCATGTGCGTTGTTGAGAACGTTCAGGTAGGAGGGGAGAGGGGGGGGGGGAAAGCCAAGACAACAAAAATAAGCTTTCCGGTGTCTGCTGAGCCACGTGTGGTAACTCTGGGGCCACCCAAAGCGGGAGACCAGGAAGGGAGGTGGACGAAGGGGGCCGAAGCCTGGAATGGTGAGTCTTCTCCTGGCTGCAGACGAGCACGAA
This sequence comes from Remorina albescens, assembly GCA_034769265.1. Lineage (NCBI taxonomy): Eukaryota > Metazoa > Chordata > Actinopteri > Carangiformes > Echeneidae > Remorina > Remorina albescens. The sequence continues at coordinate 5,160,363 of CM068488.1, forward strand.
GGCCCTGTGAGCTTCTCCGCTGGCTGTAAGAGCTTGCACACAGCCGGGGCCAGAGCAAACACTGGGGAAGACGACTGAATGGAAACAATGCCGCAAAGATCCCAGCAGTACAGTATCTACCACAGCCATCGCCAACAACTGCCCGACAGTTATACTGCATTATTCCGCACACTGAGTGAGATTTGATATCCACAAAGGAGAGTTTTGTTTTCTATTTGAAACGTGGAAGATATCAAGGATTGTAATAAAGTTGTTTGGACTGTACAGCGTGTTACGTTGCCTTTTCTAGTCATACTGACTGCTCCGTTGCCATTTTCGTGCTCAATGAAAAGATCAAGGGAGTGTGCCGCTCTTCGGAGGATGCAGGCGGCGCACGAGCAAATTCTCAAGCCAGCCCTTACATTGACTCAAACATCCTTAATCACTGCACATTCAAACACACACACACACACACACACTCCCCTGGCCAGTTGAAAGTCTTCAAAACTTGCTTACCAGAGCTCAGACGGACACAGATGGAGATACGCAGGACGATAGATTGGAAACAGAGATGCACACACTGACACACTGCTGAGCATGCAGCTGCGGTGATGTAAGTGATTAGGTGGTTCAGTGATATCATCCCCACCAGACATTTCAAATCCCCACTGTTGTTGTCTCTGCTGAGGTCCAACTTGCCCCCCCCCTCTCTCTCTCCCAACTTCAAATGAAAAAGACTCCCATCGCACAGACAGCTCGGGAGCATGAGTGTAAATCTGGGTCAGTCACCGCAGATTCGTGTCAGCGTGGCAGATCTCCATGTATACACAAGCAGACAAAGATAAATTATCTGAGAGCACGCGGAGTCAAGTATGGGTGTGTTAAATATTGCCTTATCTACTCCTCTGCCGCCCCGTATGTTTAACAAAGGGGGACCTCTGTCGACTCCCATCCGGCCAAGTAGGCCTCACACTTTTGTTTAAACTAATGCTGCACTATTTTGGTACCATTTTACAACTACAGCTGGGACATACTCCTGTAAATAAAGGAGGGAAAGCTCTGCTGCAGCTTCACATTTCTTAACCTTTGCCCTTATTCTTAGAAATCAGAGGTTTATGACATTGGGTGTAAATGGAGAATGTTTTAATACTTTATAAATAACAGCGTTTGGCCTCGTTTTTATTGTTATCTTGCAATACCTCGGACTCAAAGGGCAAGTTCAACTCAGGAATTACTCTGAGCAGATATATCAAACAGTAGACGTCAATTCAAACCTTCAGTCGACGTTTCGAATTATAAATATATCTCATTTTAATCCTCCCCTCGTTTATCTTCTTATCTATCTTGTCTTTTTCCTCCTCTTCTGTCCATCTGCCTCACCTCTCTTCTTCCAACACCTCTCACTTTCCATCCTCCCTCTCCTCCTACAGCACCTTTCCACCCTCCTCCTTCCTTCTCCATGTACCTCTGCCACTTCAGCAAACCTGCAGCTCTGTCCCAGCTCAGGTTAATGACAGACCTCGGCAAACTGACCACACTCATTATCAGTCTCAGCCTTAAACACAGGCCCTGACATTCCTCTGAAGTGAGGTGTAAACATCTACCTCTGCAGCTCTTCTGTCCTGCAACCACACACTTTAAAGCCTCCACTCTGCTGCAGCACTGCAGGCCATGGAGAGAGGATAAAATTTGGCAGTGAGAGACACCCCTAACCACAGGGTCTGAGACAAGACTATATATCTTCTGTCCATGTCTACGTCTAACTATGGAAGAGCTGAAGGACTCACTGTGATGTGTGCAGCAGTTTGGACCGCTATGATTTCTCCAGATGCACAAAGCGTAAAAAAAATAAATCAAATAAAAATGTGGGGCACATAAATGTGTAATTCTTTTTAGAAACGGGCAATATACATATAGTAGCTGTAATAAACAGTGGATGAGCTGCTGAAAAGGGCAAACAGAGGCCAAGATTTTAGTCCAAAAAAAGGCCACAGGGAACAGGTGTGCCAGGCGCGCACCGCTCAGGAGAAGAGGAGCGACCGTAAAACTGCAGGTCAGCAAAAAAAAAAAAAGAGTTCACTCAGACATCAGACATCTCTGAAAACACGAAACTACAGCTGCAGTGCCTTTGACCCGTCCTGGTTAAATTTATCCTCAGTCATGTGCATTCAGATCGGTGCGTATCAGCGCGGAAGCAAAAAGAGAAAAGTCGCTGCGCTCACGGCCGCTTTACCTTGTGACTCTGCTGTCACCCACCACTTCTCCACCTCCTTCGGTCGCTTTTCCAATTCGTCGCAATCCCGTCTCATAACTTGGCGTCTTCTTCCCCCCCCCCCCCCTCCCTCGCCGCCGTCTACTTTCCTCTCACGCCCGCCGCTCATTCATCTCTCCCCGGCGTTGAATCGCGTCCCGTCCCCGCCGCTGTCCTCCGGAGCGCAGACTTCAGTGGGACTCACTCAGAGCTCCATTCAACACTCATCCCATATTCCTTTAAAGGGCCCAAAGCAGGATCAAATTTCTCCAGGAGTCCCCCCCCCCCCCCACCTCCTCCTCCTCCTCAGGATATTGCATTAAGGCTGGTTTGGGCTTTTCCTTTAGGATGTAAACAGTCTGCTGAGGATTTCTGTGAGCTGAGGGAAAAGTCTGCTGCTCCTATAGGGAGTTTTATAGGATGACACATTGAGAGAGATCCACCTCTAAACACTGTACAGCTGAGTGGAAAATCATTAGGAAATACCCATTAACTTAAAAAAAAAAAAAAAAAAGTTATGTGGCATATTAAATTTAATATGTTACTGTGCTAACTTTAATATCACTAAAAGTAAACGGTCATTTTAATGGTAGAAGTAAATAACAGTGTAAACTGTAAAAATGTCTCACGCTTATTTGTTTGTTTCTTGTGTGTTCTCGACTTAAAATCAGATTTAAGGGGAGAAACCTTCCTCTTTAATCAGACTGGTGTGAAAACAGCCATCTAGTGTGAAACTATCCACTTACACAGTTTCACATTCTGCACAATTAAGCTCAAACATGCAAATCATTAGCACTTATTTAATAAATCCTTTGTTACCTGTCAGCTTCTCCATACTCATTTTGAAACTGCGAACAAAACAGATTTTTAGTGTGCAGTATGTGATCGTATATGTACATGTGAATTTATTATTTCTTAACTTTTTGCCCATTCTCTTAAGGTGTTTGTGATAAGGGATAGGTATCTGTATGATGAATATATAAATGTTCATTTTTTCCCAACACATCAATAAAAAGACCTTAAAAAATCCGACAGACTTTTGAGTCTGTATTGCCATTAGCTGTGATTAAAAATCCTGAATTTAAAGACCACCATGACTTACAGTAGCACAGGCAGTCCAACTTTTAGGTTTTAAGTAGCCTAATTGCAGATTGTTTATTGGCAGGGCTTGCAGGCTGGGCTTTACTGGAAGCACAAGTTGTTAAACCACCGTGTGGAGCTTTGCGACTGTAATGGATCATTATTCGGGTAGTAAAAAGAATTGTGAGGGATCATTTGTGAAGTTTGGAGACCGCACCAGCGTAACACAAGTGCGCTCAGATCTCAGATCCCCTTCAGAGCTCACAAGGATTCCCTTTAAATATCAGAGATGATTCAGAGACAATCAGTGTTGTCATTTCGAAATAAATGGGGCAGAAACAGAGGAGCAGAACCGCGGCCCTCGTGGGAAGGTCAGTTTCGGGCCCCAAGCCACGTCTGTCTGAGCCATTGAGTCTGCGTGCACACCACACCCAGATGACTTTCTTCAGTTTTGCATTATTGCATCATCAGCTTTATGAATGTTTTAGCATGACACAAACATTTAAAATCAAATTTTAATATAGCCTGAAGCTGAATAACTGCATGGCGGGATGATTTTTCTGCCTCCGTGTTAATGTCACAAGCATGCAGTGGTGTGACACACCCAGCTGTGTCCACTGACTGAGGCCTGAGGTCAGCAGACACTGAGGTCCAAATCACAAACAGAGTGAATGCATGAACACAGAAAAACACAAAGACAGACACAAATAGTGGGAGGAAACTTGGTCCATATCTGCGTAAAAGCAACGCAAATGCGTCGTTCAACTCGCTCACAAGATTTCGGAAATGAGGTGCAGGAGTTCATCATCAGAGGAGCGAGAATGTGTGTTACACATTTCTTTGCCAATCAAGGTAATGGCCAAAACATTTTACTCAAAGCCACAAAACTGAACCTCATGGTGATGATGGATAAAAAGTCAGGGCTCATCAAAGCCACACATTCATGGAGATCCATTAGAAAAGTTCCTGAGATGTTTCAGTCTGGACCAAAGTGTTAGACAGAGCAAACACAAGTTTATCTTATCTCCTTTGACCCACATTTCCACTCAGACAATATGCAAAGTGACATATAATTTAGAACTGTTAGTTCATTCAATCCAACTTTCTGGCTTCATTTCACTGTTGACTTTTCACTTAAAGTGGTTTCGAGTGGAGTGCAGTGGCGACCGCAGGCTCCTTTTCCATTCACTTCGCTGATATCGTTCTACGTACCTGATCAAAATCAGCTCTAATGGCTGCTGAGAAATACACACCGCTTTGTGTGTCACATTTTCTTGCTGACACTTTGTAGCCGGGACGACTGAATTGACAGCAGCAGAGAGTTGTGCTGTAGCTGATCAGACTGAAGGCTCTGCCTTGTGTTGCACAATAAGTCAGTGCCTCAGTGCTCTCAGTCAAAACAACTGGTGTCAGGCCTACATGGTTTACATGCCGATTCTCGGGCACGGCTACCAGTGCAGCAAAAGGGAGGGTTGGGAGGAATGGGGGGGCAAAGGACAGTAGAGAGGGAGCTTGAGGCTAATTTCACCAAGTCTTTGCAGATTAACGTGTGTTCTTACAGCTATTTAACCTCCAGAGCTGTGTGATGACCCGGACTGTGACCGAGTCAATGAGCAGAGCAAGAGACTCCACCGACCCACTGAGTCCCAGCAGCAGATCTGAGAGCGAAGGCTGGATGACATAAGCACCCGCCACCATTATCATACTAAACCCACAGCTGGAAACAGCTTCTATCAAAAGCATTATTTCCTCCTGATTGAGTGGGTTTTTACCAAAAACTACTGTTTATGAGTTTTCAAGGAAATTCTAAAAGTCGAATAAAAACCTGAATCCATAACGATGTTTTGATGATTTCCTGGGTCTGAGAGCTGCAGACAGGCCAAAGTAGCCGCAAAGTATTTTTGATTTTGGCCCTTTATTTGGATTTGTTGACAGAAATACATGCAAATTACTGTTTACTGCTCTGTGTTTTATTACACCTATTACAAATGCTGAAAGACGTCTCGCATTTCTGAATATTGCATGGAAGGATACGTTAAGGTTTAGGGAAAGATTGTGGCGGTGGTGAATAAAAAGTCGTGCAGGTCCAAGGCAACGTTACAGTCAGGCAATCCGCCTTATTTCTGCAGTACTGCTGAACTTCTGACATGCACATTGGTTTAATATAGAAGCAGTTTACGTGGATTTGAAAAAGTCAAATACTGATTTTAAAAGGAATAAAAGCATAAATCATCTCAGCTGAGAGTCTGAAACGAGAATACGAAATCCACATTTGATCCATATGTGTATCTGTGAAAGCCCTCTCGGGGTCCTGTAGGTTCCGGCTGTATCTCAGGTGAAACCTACTTCAGTCCTCTTCGTTGACAGCAGTGAGACAGAGTCAGATGTTGTGCTGACACAAACTGTTTCATTCCATAAGCCACAACAAAACAAGAAAAATCTGCTTTCAGCTCTAATTTACTTCAAATGGAACTGACAGGCGGAAAAACTCAAACTGGAATCAGTCCTTCCACTCTCGCATGTAAAAGCCATAATTTTAGCAAACACAGCAGTTGAATATAGTTGTTTTTTTATGATGACTTTGCTTGCATTTTTTTTTTTTTTATTTGACCAAAAGCTTCTGTAGTTTGAGTTATGCCTCTTGTTTTTGTGTTTACTCTCTCCTCTTGTATTTTGCATACTTCCAGCTCAGTACTTGCGCTTGAACATATAAAGAACGTTAAACCACAGCACAAATAAAGACGACTGGATTCACATGTCAAAGGTTGGTTATCGGTCTATTGACTCATCCCTCACAAAGACAGGGATGGTGGTTAGAAACATCTCTGCAGCTGTTGCCCGGCCATCGCAGCAGCACAGAAGCAGAGCATTGTCCCTTTTTTTCTCACGTGTTGACTAGTTATTTAACTGCTGGGTATTTTGTTAGGCTAACAAATAGGTCTCCTTTTCCCTCTCTGATGTCTTTTGAGCATTTTATTGCCATTTGGCCAGCCGTGCTGGAACCACAGAGGGAGTGGAGCATGATGGAAACTCCATATAAAAATAAAATAAACCAAACTCACTTTAACAGCAACATTGTGAGAGAGGGGACAGCGTTTGTGGATGAGAGATGTAAAGGATAACACATTTGACACTGGGGGGAGGTGTTGAACATACATTATGAGTTTTTATAGCAGAAAAAACTACTTACCATTCCATTTTTCCCCCTCTGTGATAACAAGGCCGTTAACTCCTCTCCCTTTTGCCTCCTTCTCCTCTCCACTTCTTTTCACTGGTGTGCTTCCTCTCGCTCCGTGTGTGGTCTGCATGATGAGCTGCAGCGTGGCTTGAAGTTTACAAAGGCTAGTGTTGCAGGTAAGGGGGGGGGGTCATCTCTCTTTTGGCCACTACTGTGAAAAGAAATAGCCCTTCCAGTTTTTACACACCAATGCCACCAAAGAAACGATGTACTTAGCTTTACCCAGCACCTGTGGGTAAAAAACAAAACACCAAACATTCCAGTTTTGCTCCAGCGTTTGGACCAAGCTGGGTCAGAATCAGTTCATTTGTTTTGCTGTTCAGCTACGACTAATCAAAACTGTTATTGGTTATTCTAACCCGCTGGAAGGCAAAGGGAAGGAGACGATCTTGCGTCAAAGAGAGTGTTTCTTTCTTCTAAAAATGCTGTGTCCAAGGATTTAGTTGGGGTTTGCGTCTGATAAGGTCTATCAGAGATAACTGGTTTGGTTTAAAGTGCGATCAGGTGAAATAACGATGAGAAAAATATTGACTCCCTGAGTGGTGCAACACCACAAGAGACGGGGGGAGACATGATGGTTGGACTTTTTAGAGAAATGGTTGTGAAACAAATGAGGAAAGAGAGCTTGTGAGAGAAATTCCAACTAATCTCTGCACCATTGGCTGTTCACAGGCCCAAGTCGGTTTGTCTGTCTCACAAAGTTTCAGAAATGCTCAGATACAACCTTTGCTGATGTGATATCTGAATAGGAGGGAGTTTCTGGAGGAAGTAAACAATCCGAGAAGTTCACTGTCCCGGTGAGGGTGATTCTGTCATTTTACTGGGGAATTATTAACACTAACTAAATTATTGTGTGGTATTCTCTGCCGCTACTCAAGTTTCCAGGAAATGGACAAAATAAAATGCTAATTAAAGTGTGCTTCCATTCATTACTGTTATGAAAACATTAAACCTCTTTTAACTCTGGCTTTGGGCTCTACCAGCTCCTGACAGACATATATCTGTCTCTCTAGCTGCCAAATGCTCAGTAATGTATACCGTGTAGTTGCTAACTGTGTCTGTTTGTTGTTTGGTGCTGTGCAGAGTGTATGGTGGGTTTTTAAACAAAGCTTCGAGCCCAGTGAGAGTGAACCAGCTGAATTATAAAGCTCAGTAAAGCCGAAAAGACCTGCAGACTCAGGTAATGATACTCTATAGGCTCATCACTGTGACCCCTTTCACACAGTGCATTATTTTCCTGTTGCCATTTTATACGTTGTTACTATAATGATTTTGCTTAAAGCCACTTTAAGGAGAAACCTCAGCTTTTTTTGTGGCCATTGCGAGGTCAAAAATAGCCATGTTTGAGTTTGGATAAGTAATTTGAGGGTCGTATGGAAGAAAAATGACACTAATATTAGATAAAAACAACACATTAGTTCAGTAAACCCAGTGCTGTGTCTCACGTGTCACTGATATATTGACCCAAAGAGGGTATATTTCAAACTCACTGATGTTTTTAGCATGAACACTCTGTGACTTAATACTGGGCATGTGTAATAGACATTAAAGCAGGGGTTTGGGCTGGCACTGAGCACACAGTCAACATCATGCTGCTTAGGAGCTGCTGGAAAATAGGTCTGGGGAGTGAGATGTAGAGCAGCGTGACTAGTGACAGTGGCTTTGGAGGCAGACAGTGCGAGCATGGTCAGACGGTGATCCTTAAATCACAGGTCCAGGGAGTGATGACTGTTTAGTCGCTTCACAATAACATTCATTTCATAAAGCTGCACGTGCGTGTGTGTGTGTGTACCTCAAAAAAGACATAAGCAGGTATGCGCTGTGTATACAAAAAGCATGCGTGTTGGCACGTGAGTCTCTGCCCGTCTGTGAGTAAAGATTTAAATTACAATGCAGAATCTTGCGGTAATGCTTTGCAGCATATTTACCATAGGTAGACGCAGCCAGAGTGTTTACAATGGGCTGGAGTGCAGATCACAGCCAATCCACAAACCACCGCACCGCAATTGTTGAATATAGCTTTTCACCCTCACTGGAACCAAGAAACCAGCCACGTTCACATCCTGCGGTCACAAAATTCACAGCTATAAGTCAAAAAAGATTTCACTCTGACAAGCCCCCAGTGTCATATCTGATATTTTTAAAGCTCTCTCCCCTTATTGGATTATGTAATTGGGAATTACCTTCCCTTTAAGAAAACATAAATGTGGAGCAGAGGAAAAGGTTCAGTGTCATGCTGAGGGACATTTGGATGAAGAAGGGATTCAACCTTCAACCCTGCAGCTTTGGGGTGGTCTCTTCTTCCATCAGGCTATCCTAAAAAGATGTTCTGCAGCTGTTAAGGGGTAGAAAGAAAAAAAAGGCGATGCTGTGGGAAATTCACTTACTGCATTCACTTTCTGATGCATGTCTGTCCTGTACAGAGAGAGGCTGCTAATGTTAGCTTAGCATAAAGAATGGGAGCAGCCAGTGGGCATTTTATTACAACAGCCAAAAAAGAATTTATCAGGCATATGTTAACTTCATACACTTTGGCTGCAGTGGGAGCAGTCTTCAAGTCTTCTTTATCATTCATATTCCTCTAATATCCGCCTACTGTTTTAATCTTTAGTGGTTCAGAGAGAAGGTGAGGCCTTTTTGAGTCAGAAGAAATGAAACTGTAAGTAGATGTGCTTTCTGTTGAACTGCATCTGAACGTCACCACCACGATACCACATCAGCATATATTTGGATTAAAAATTCAACTAAACTAATATTCCTGCTGCATCTATTAATTTGACCTGAGGGGGAGGAGGAGCTGGAGCTCTTCACTGAGGCTGTCAAAACACACCAAGGGAGAGCAAGTGGAAAACGTCCGCTCGTACACATCGACGGTCTCATGGCGATTCCTATAGACGACACAGTCAACAAGAAGGGCAGACTAGATCTGCCTGGACACAAAGGGTCTCACTGTTTACGCTGGGAAATGTTGACTCAACTGAGGAAGAGTGTGAGGGCTCAAGAAAACGATGAGGTGAGAGATAAAATTAGAGCGTGCCGCCAGATAGCGTGCATAATACGTGTTTAGAAATTTGGAAAAAACACAGTAAAACAGGGTGGAGGGAGAAAACGCAGGGTGTTTGGCAAAAGGAGGATGAGGCAATGTCACATGATCTTCTGAAACCGTACGGATAGGGAGCTGTGAAAGCTCGAGGACAATGGAGAGTATGAGAGCATGAAATGGAGAAAACCCAGCATTGTAAACTGTGACTCTCCCGCCTGAAAGCTTCGCTCCTCTGGGGAGATTTTGGCTGCAGTCCTGCCCTGCGACGAGCCACAGTCCCTGTGGCTACAGAGTGAGAGTGCACTGCGTGGCAGAGACGATAAGATCCAGCTTTGATAAGTGTCTCATCCGACACGAGCAGAGAGGATGTGAAGTTCGACCACCACTGTATAAAAAATAAGCAGAAACAAGAATTCATTTTTGAAAAAAATTCTTCTTTCTAACTTCAAACTCTATATGAGATCAGTGGTGGATGTGATGATCAGATCCTTTACTAAAGTAAAACTAATATGTATATAATAATATAAACGTATATATAAATACTCACGGGATACATCTGAGGGGCCATAAGGTGATTTCTTTCCTTTTTTGGGGGAATTGCTCAAAAATCTTTTGGCTTTTAACAATAAAAAAATGTTCTGTATATAGAGGAGGATGCATACAAATCTGAAAAATCATCCAAATAACTAATATCTACTAAAAAAATCACCTAAAATGGAAACATCCAACTAAAGAACATGGCTGACAAATGAAAGCTTTCTGTAATGTAAGATATTTTGTTTTCCCTGACCCCACTTCCTGCTGCAGCTCCTCCTCGGACGCCTGTGTGAATGTGTGAATACATCTGTTGTTGGTGTTGATGCCAGATAGTGAAGAGTGAGAGGTGAGTTCAGAGAGAAGGTGTGAGGCCCACACAGACCTTCACATGAATCCTGAACACACTGTCTTTGTGGCGTCTAATCCACCTGTTCAAAGTATGATGTGCCTTTTTTACCCCAGAAGAAGAAGAAGAAAGAGCAGAAAAGTGTGGATACCAACCCACCCTTGGTTTTTCTAGAAGAAACGAAGTACCACACATTCGTTAACACAGACAACATTCTGATTTTGCCAGAAAACAATTTAGAAAAGAATTTACAGAGCATGATTTTTTGCACACACATTCCCAGATGCTCCTGCTGCAGACTGGGCACAATAACCGGCAGTTTGACGAGTTGACAGAGCAGAAAACAGCACGAAATGACCTCCTGGATGGAAACTGCTAAACATATCCCCAAAGCAGACGTTTATGAAGCTGTAAATCCACTGGTTGGTCAGCCCTGAAGTGTTTGTTATCTGCCAGCCGGGTTCTGCAGAGGAGGAGAGGAGACACTCAGGGCGGCTGTTGTGTAAACACATACCAAACTGGCTTTGTTCTTAAAGAGACCCGACCTGGAGGTCCTCACAGGACTCCAAGGGACAAGGAAGAGGATGGAGTGAGCCGTGACAGGCTTGTAAACCTATACCCACCACAGCAAACACACACACACACACACACACACACACACATATAAAGACATTTCAATAAAAAAAGAAATGGTGTTTAGGGACAATAATACACCTGATGACTGATATAAAATGATAACATTTAATATCCAATGAAGACATTTCACTTGAAACCACACATTTCAGCAAAGACCCACTACAGGTAAAGGGAATCGGCAAAATCAGTATTGTAAGAAAACGTGAATCTACTGAGCTGCTGTCATTGGGTATAAATCAGATATATGAATCATGTGGAGAACATGTGTAGAAATCTTTATCATCAAATTGTTGTGGAGACATTTCAACATGATGAGAAGCGATGAGCCAGCTGACATCCTCATACCTGAAGCCATGTGACTACCACAGCAGGAAAACTGTGCTGACAGGTTATTTATTGATGTTGCGGAAAAACTGTTTTCATTTGCACCCCAAAATGGACCAAGATGCCTTTAAAATCAGACTCAACAAAAACCAGCAGCAGACGGTGCTAATGATAGTAACAAGAAGGGACGCGGGTGCTGACCACACTCTGGTTAACAGCTCTGTAAAAACACACGCCAAGAAAATATAATCAATAACTGTACAAATCAATAAAAGCTGAGTGTTTAAACCAAATCCCTGTAGCTGTAAAAACCACAGTCTTTGGATCCTGACAGTCTTGAGTCCTCTTCCATGGGAAAAGGGGGGAGGGGCTGGTAAATATGGGGAATAAGGATTAGAGCTAGTGAGAAGAAGAACCAGAACAGTACAAACACAGATTTCACTTATTCCCTCCAAGCTCTCCTTTTCTGGAAAGATTCAAAGTCGGCCTCTTTCATCTCAGTGAGTGGGAGCTGATGTCATCCCTATGTGGTCAATATGTCTCCGACAGAGGGGAAGGGAAAGACAGATTTGGATGAGAGAGATGATGAGGGAATTGAAAGAGACACAGAGGAGGAGTGGGAGAAGATGATGGAGAAGGATAAATAAGCCAGGAGAAAGTATCAGGAGAAGAAATGGATGCTTAGGGAGGAGACATGCAGAGCGAGAGGATAGCGAGGGGAAATCACAGTTTGCATGAAGAAAGTAAAAAAACAAAACAAAACACAGAGGGCGTAAGTTGAAGGGGGGGGCAGAGTGATGGTTTTAACAGATCCACGCAGAGCAGACAGGAGCAAAAGGAGGAGCGGAAAAACAGCTCCCTGCTTTACAATTCAAGAAACAGACCATGGTACGGTTTCCCCCGCTTGTGTGGTGCTGTCGGTCTGCAAACAACTTTAGCAAAGCTGACAGTGAAGGAGAGAGTCCGGGTGAGTACATGGGGGAGGCAGGAATACTCCTCCAATTTAAAAAAAAAAAAAAAAAAGGTCATCCCATACTATAATTTCAGTGATGCTGCCCTCTGCTGGACATGAGGGACATGAAGGACACTGTCCTCTGTGGACAGCTTTCTCATTTTCACCACAGGAGACCGCCAGAGCTGCAGCCTCTAAAGGCCCAAAATCAGACTATCACTAAAAACAACCCAGGAGGCTTGATTAATCTTCCCTGCTTTGTATTTCATGATATATTTTTTTATCAAGTTTTTATTTTTTGCTCTTCTCTTTCTGTCTGAGTGGGAGGAACATCGTATTCAGAGACGCTGAGCAAAAAAATTTTGGCCAAATGTTTCTTTAGAATTTATTATTTTGAGGCATTAGGGGGGTTATGATAGTCCAGCACATGACAGGAATCACACACACACACACACACACACACACACACACTTACAGACTTACAGACAGGAGGATGACTTTTTTATGTGGTTAAGGTTTGGTCAGGTCATACTGTAGAGAATCACTGTGCTTTGCATTAAAATAACTAGGAGAGCTCGTCGGTGTTAAAGTCAGGATTTAATACTGTCAAACTCCCACATTTGCGCCCGTCATAATTAGCAACACCACTGTGGTGCTTTGTAAACATAAATGAGGATGTGATCATACATGGTGTCATCTTTTGGACTGTGTTCTGCTTTTTGTGGTGCATCCAGTATTTAAAGACATGACCTCTGTTTACATACCGCTTCCACCCAGAGCCATAGAGGTTAATGTGCACACTGTTATCTGTGACTGGTGAATCATTTATGACTAGAAAAGTTCCCCTTTTGACACATCCGGCAGACGGCTTCACGCAGGTGCTGCCTACAGATTTTGTATTTTGATGAAAATAAATGCGGGATGTTGTTTAATGTGCATGTAGCGTTTGTCGAAAGAAGCTTTTGAATCAAAATGATGAAATTTGAACTTCAGCTACTGTCCTTTGTTAACCTCCTGTGTGCTTCATGTTGAATCAGTTATACATTTGAATGCCTCAGGTCTCTGTGATTACACATAGCTGCCCACGGTGATGTGTGAGTGTTGTTACGTTGCTCCATTTTAAGTTATTTTTGTCCTCTTCCCTGCAGAACACTCCCCAGCTTAATGTGTGACTAATCAATGTCATTATTTTCAGCCGGAAAAAAACTCACATGTTACAAAAAATTGCTATAATCAGATTTTCTTCTTTAAAAAAAAAAAAAAAGTAATTTGGTAACACTGCATGTTTTCCACATGCTGGATATCTGCCGTTGTGTTCTTTTCCACAGTTTACATCAGGACATCTTGGGACATCTCAGTGTGTCCTACTCAACAAAACAAATTTTTTTTTTTTTTTGGATGCTTATGGAAAAGCCAAACTTCCCAGGGAAAAAGAATCTGTGATACAGCTGTCCAACACAGCACTTAATGACCAAATGTGTTGCTCAAGAGCCTTGGTTGCCTTGGCTGTGCACAGACATAACAATGGAGTAAATAACACCAGACTTTTGAAACAAACAGCCCCCCCTCCTCCTCTGCAGCACCCTGCCCCCCCCCTAGTTCTCAGGAAATAGAGGGGGAGGCACTATCACTACCACAGTTGCAGCAGCAGATGCTGCCATCAATAAAATACCCTCACACTGACACCGGCAGTCAGTCCTTTGTCCAGTTCTTTTCAGTTTTGTCTTTAATCAAAAAAATTAAAAGCCCCCCCCCCCGTAAAACAGATAGACGGGATAAACTTCTGAAAGGGGAGGGGGGGGTCGCTCAGCAGTTACACCTGATAGAAAGAGTCCTTTAAGTACGATCCCTGATGAAAAGGGGGAGGCAAAAGGTTATGACCTCTGTATCAGCTTCTTGGTGGGGGTAAGCAACCCCAAATAAGAAAGGGACAAGACAATTAAGCACTCTCTCCCTGTGCTCGGGCCAGCAGCCACCTCCCACCCTACGCCCCCCAGCGACGCCACATCCCATTGACTAACGGACACTTTGATCAAAGAGAAATTCCAGCTCTCCGTCCCTCGCCATTCCTCGCTGTTCCTATCTCATCATACTCAGTCAACTGGAGCGAAGTATGGAGGACATACTGGTTATTCAGTTCGTGGTATACTGATTAGGACACAATGGAGCCTCACGCTGTGTCAGTTATGTGTGTTTGTGTTAAAGCATCCTTTACTGCCCTACACACACACACGTCCTGAGCCAGCTCACTCTATGAACGTGACCCTATAGCAGGTGGTGTGAGGGCCACAATTGCTCGTATGTGGCTGGAATCTGTTCTTGGGCCAGCTGTGGAGACGCCAGGCCAACGGCTAACACTGTCTGAAGAAATGAAGAGGAAAAAATTAAAGAAGTGGGAAAGGGACTGGTGCACTGGTCATGGGACAGGGAAAGGGGGATACTGGATCTTAGCTGGGTCTGGAAAAGAGAGACTAACCTTGAAAGTGTGGAACTGATGGACGGACAAATAGAAAACAGATAATCTGGGAGAGAGTGACTGCAGCGCGTTTAATCCTTTAATGGGAAATCAAAGATGTCGACAAACGGTCTGCACTATTAGTTGGAGCATTAAGTTTTGGATTTAACACATAAAATATTTTAGCACCTGGGAGAAAATGCTCATTGGCAGGATAAACTTACTTTTCTTGTTGTTCTTCACTGGATAATTTATGTGACAATTGAAGTACATATGTTGTTTGGAAGTGTATATCAGCACAATGTTTGACAAGGTATAAAAAATAATGCAAGCTTATGTGCAGTAATATAAGTGCATATACTGAACATACACAGAGGGTGTTGTAAAGCCTCTGTTTGATCAGAGTTCATAAAAAAGTTGCTGTTAGTACTTTCATAAAGTTAAAAGAGGAATATTCAAACTGAAAGCAGCAGAGGCCATAATGTTGACCTTCTGCCTCTCGAACTCTGGATCACACACTTCCTACGGGAAGATTTCTCTTGCAAAAGTGCCGTCTCTAACCCCGCTGACCACAAACACTCAGGTTATTTTGAGCCAATTTGACAAAACTTTGGCACAGAATCATGAAAAATATCCTGCAACTCTTTCCCCGACTTGGCAGAAATGTTGCTCCCCATGATCATAAAAATGATTCTGGTGTGTGAAGTCTGTGGACGTTTGGAGTCGACATTTGGGTCTACTGCTGCTGTGTCTCATGAGCCCGCTGTTGTGCCAAATTAGCCGCTTGACACTTGAGGGCCGAGACTTCCACCACGCAACACTTCTTCATTATTACAAATACTGGAGCGTCAACATACATGCTCTTCATGTGTCTCTGGCTTCCTGTCTGCGATTTGCGCCATCTGAAGTGTGTCAGTGCAACTTTCATGCTGCATCAACCGCACATTTTCCACACCAAGCGTGACTAATCCAAGAACAGAGGGGCCAAAGTGGGGGGAGGCTGTGTGTCCTCACTGTCCACTGTGCTTTCATGTTAACATCTCTTATTCAGACTTCATCCAAATTGTGGAAGTGGTGTTGAATTATTTTGAATTAAAATGTGGTTTTCTTTCTTATAACCATTAATTGACGTTGGTTTGAAGGAATTTGATGGGTAAAGAGTCTTTATTCTGCTGCCGTACAGATGGGTAAGAATCAAAGCTGCCTTAATAAGATGGTTTCTCAATGACTCACTTTATCTCGGAGCTATGCCCCCCCCCCCCCCGCCCCAATTTCTGTTATGGTTCCATGTTGCGTCCATTTGTTTGTTTTATGCTGGATCACCACAATAGAAAGAGGCTGAGTTTTAATGTGTTTTAATCCTCGATGATACTCGGCAGTAATCACTGCTGAGTCATTGTTACATCAAAGTGTGTGGGGAACAAACACAAGTGGTCAGATGAACCTACCGGTTGTAAACAATCTGTCAAGATGTCCAACCAAAGTACAACCAAACTGTTGGTAATGATCTCTAATTTCCAGCGTAATTGCGTATGTGCATCATGTGCACCAGCAGTTTAAGTCAAATCTGAACCCTAATAGAGGGACATTTATTATGTTGATTAATTTGTCTTCACTCTGACTTGGAGGTCTGGGCCGTTTGTTGCTTTGTTCAGCATCTGTTTCATGATGTCGCTATTTTCTCCATATTTCTTGTTTTAGCAGTGAACGTTGTGCACACTGTCACATGTTACCATTTAAAATGGCAGCCAAAACTATGAGAATGAAAACTGGGAATGTGCTTTAAAAAAACAGTTTTCAAAATATATTAAGTCCTATTTAGTTGTCACAAGGTCAGACTGTTGAAATATTCCAGGTTGGGCCTCGAGGTTTACACTTTTAATAAAAACGGACACGCTAATTTATTCATATAGAGGATAAACACTTGAGTACATGGCAGAATAACACTCTCTGCATCACATATGACAAATGTGGGAGCGGAGGAAGTTCAGCAGTGAAGATTGTGTTACGTTGGGCTGGTCCGCCACACAGGCCAGCCAGTGTCTCCCTCCTGCCGGGGCCGGAGTTTCCTCTCACCACCTGATTCAGCAACCTGCATCCACCCTGAATTAGTGCGCTAACGGGCGTGCGCTAACCTCCAGAGTCAGCCAACTAGGGGCCGAGGCAAACAGATCCCCATGACACACAGACTAATGCAGCCAGACGGATGGCCCACAGGAACGCCTCACATGTTCCACAGAGAGGAATGCAAAACATCCTGCACACAGCCGCACCTCAGAGTAACACAGAGCACATCTGGGCTGCAGATGTGCCGTCAGCAGAAACGGGGAGGCCAGAGGCTGCTGTACGGTTCTGCATGCCTGCTCGGATGCTTGCGTGTACGAGTGACTGTGTGTATCCATATTTAGACAGAGCACGCATTCATTTTCATATGGAGGCTGCGCACACGTGTGTCTATGTAAGTAACCAAATGGGCCATAGCAAGAGGCGGCAGTTTTTTGGGTAGAAGGAGGAAAGATCAGGGGTGTAACTGTCACCCAATCATCCATTCAGTGCGCGACTCTGTTTGGAAAGGTGTGAAGACTGGAGATCAGTGAGGGAGGAGAAGTTGTCCCAGGTCACTGGAGATAAACACACAGATGGACCCAGATGTTCTGTCTACAACACAGACTCTGGGAAAAAACATGGAAGGAAAGAAGGCATGAGAACTGAACGGAAACGTGTATAAATAAATAAAAAATGCCAAATAAAAAAAAGCAAACTTCACACCATAACAAAATGATGTAATACTGGACTGATTTCATGGAAATCTGGTGTAAACGGAGGCCACAGAGAGCATCTAACTTCATGCTGGTTATTGCAGACGTAGCCTGAAGTTTTAAGGCTATTATTATCTAACAATGTCATGAGAGCGGAGCAGCAGTAGATTCATCTGGCGTGGTTGTTACACAGCCACGGAGGGAAAAAAAGGTCATAAGATGACATGATTCAACTCATGACCCACGATGGCTGTCAACAGCATCCCTATCATGTTTAAAAAAAGTTGGAATGGTTGTTGTCGGCTTCTTCAAGGTTTGAAATTCACCATTATGTTATCCTTTCTGTGCTCCAGACATTGGACTATACATTGTTATTAGATGCTCAGAAAATATATGTTCTTATTGTGGTTAAGCTCATTATTGTAGAACTTTGTTCCAAAATTGGCAAAAATAGTCAATAATGGACAAAAAAATGTTTTTCTCAACAAAATAAGGAAAGTGGACTATTTATATGGAACAAGGTGCTAAACAACTAAATGAGCCTTTTTATGAAATAACAAGAAATTGCTGGCTACTTGTTAGTCTGGACAAGTCTGTAAAGCCATTGAACTTTCCCAAAGACAAAGATATGAACAGTTTGTATCAGGAGACTTTAAACGCCTTTAAAACTGGTTGTTCTGATGCAGGGATTCTTTTTAGCCTCAATTTTAATCAGAAATGTAGATGAATACATAAATGTTGGTGGACAGTAGGTTGAAATGTATTCTTGACATATTTTGGTTGATGCAAGGATTAAAATCACTTTGGATAAAAGTCTGCCTCATGTATCAATGCAAATGGCTTTATGTTCAACTTTAAAAACTTGAAAGAAACCTTGACTCAAATCAAAACTAATTACGGATGATTTCCCCTCCTCATTTATGTGAGATGTATCACATTTCCAGAAACCCCAGAAAAACAGAATTAAAGAAAGACTGCTGTAATTCCACGGCAGAGTGATTAGCAGACAGCATCTGCACCAATAATAAATCTGAAGAAATAAATAACCACTAGGTGGCACTTGTGCTCTGTCTGTGTAATGGTAGAGGACAGAAAATCCACTTGAGCTGAGTAAAAAATCGGATTTCTGGCTGAGAATGAGACTCGTGACGTCCACTAAACACAAAAATACCAACACCGAGACACCGCTGAGCGCCGTCTATGGTTCTGAGATGATACTGTTGTCTTATATTCTTTTCCACAAACAGACATTGATACCACATACGCACAAATCGCACATAATGTACATAAAAAACCAAACATTTTCCTCTGAACACCCACCCATGGACATATATACTCAGTATCACACGCCTCATGTACTTTCCTATACATTTACAGCATCATATTTCTGAATGAATACCATCAGAGGCCTTAGGGCTTATTTCCTGGCACAGATGAAACACCTGTAGGTCTCCTACATGACTGGAAACCATTTCATCAGAAACCACGGCAGAATGCAGCCCCTCTGCCAAAACTTCCAGGCATTGTTGTTGGTGTCCTTAGATCACATTAGGCTACTGTTTCCTTTCCTCTCTGCAGCACATTTGTTTCCCTGAAGGGATACCCAAGGCGGCGTTAAAGGAGCCCTGAGGGACACGGCGATGAGAGCATGGTAAACACATAGAGGAGAGGCTGTAAAAAGACAAGAGGCTGGAAGCTGTGGTCACAAAGTGAGTCAACTTACTGGAGAAAAGATTCCACAGGCAGGCGCAGAATAATCCAGAGCGAGGTGAGAGGGTTAATGGGGTTTGGTATCATCACAGAAAAAGGTGTGTCATACTGTGAGATCCCGCTTTTTATGATTAAACTGAACAATTTACAGATCACACGTAAAATGTGAATTTGTTTTTTTGCTGTTAATATGGCATCTTGGGAAACAAACTTTCTGTGGTCAGGTGAGACTAAAACTCAGCTTTTGCAATGGATTAAACTACCATGATCTGACTTGCTATGTAGTCAGATGTGCTAACAGACAGATTTTCTTCCATGAGGGCCAAGTGGCGACCCACCATGATGTCAACCGTTGGTTTGTGAATTGCTGTTTTGAAGGCTCAAGGTTGTAAATTGGCCATCGCGTGTTGGTTTTTTTTGAACCCGAAGAAACCATTTTTGGATTAGAAGTTGGAGCTGAGGTGGAGTAAGGGCTGAATGGGACCTCACATGGTAACCATACCTTAACTCATTCATTGTTTTGCGGTCTCTCTCCTCTAAATGGGAGCATAATTTAAAAAATTGGTGTTGTATTAAAGAAGACGTGATACGAGCGAATGAGAACATAAATTCAATAAGAATACTTTTAATACGATAATAAATCTAGTGAGAAGTTGGGTCATTTTTCTCATAGACTTCAATACAAACAGAGTTAGAGACAGTGGAGTCACCCCCTGATGGACGTTTAAGGCTGATGAGCATTAGATCCACTTTACAGGCCTGGTGTCTATGATGAGGACTAGCTCTTCCTTCAGGTTTACAGTCTTTGTACTAAGCTAATCAGCTGTGACCTCTGGCTTCATATTTGATGGCATCAAAAACAAGTTGTCCATGCTGCACTGACATATAGTGACTCTATTCACAATGAGTTGCTTATTTACAGACTTGGGAGGAATTTTTTTTTTGGCTTTAGTTGCCAAATCTTCACCAGTCGGTTGCTAACATCTGCTAACATCTGGCAGCATACGGCTGAAATATTGGACTTAAAACACCTCCAGAGCAGTCAGAAAGAAGGCTGAAAAATCTGAGCTGAGTGATTATTCTCTGGCTTCATTGCTACAAGCTAGAGTTATAATGTTTCAGGTAAACATTGTTATCATAAAAATATTGATTACAGCCACTTGGAGTGTTAGATTTGATATATGGGAAGGAAATAAACATGGTTTCCTAAAACATTGAACTCTTCCTTAGATTGAACAGAGCTGTCGAGATTGAAACATGAGAACAAACACTACAAAGTCAGAGATGTTTGTCTGGCAGTCAAACACATTAAATGTCCAAACACTGTTGTGCTTTGCAAGTATAATGAGTAACGTGAGGAGGGAGGGAAATGAAATACCGCCATGAAGACACTTAGGAAGGCCTTACACAGCTCATTTAATTTTCCGACAGAAACTGCATCACTGGCTGACTTAGGAAACCCTGCAGTGTGTGTTATGTGTATTCCTTCCTGGTAATGTGTTTATCTTTGTGTGTGTGTGTGTGTGTGTGTGTGTGTGTGTGCGTGCGTGCTTATTTGAAATAGCACTAGTTATCTTCCAATGTGTGGTAAACACTTCTTTGGGCAAGTTTAATCTCTCCTCGAGTTTCTTTTCTCCTGCGCTCCAGCTGAATGAAAGAGTAAGTGGGCCCAGGTTGTAATTACAGTAATGAATGATTTTGCTTTACCTTTCCGCCCATGTAACATGTTTTCTGACCCCCCCACCTCATCCCCTCCCTTTCTCTGAAGCCCTTTCCACCCCTCCCCGTTCCGCTGGATGTGGGCTGGCTGCTCAGACCTCTTTGTTTTTGGTAAGGAGATCCCCTGTTTATGTGGAGGTGGCTGTCCCTGGGTGTTCTTCTTAAACCGTATTTACTTTGATCAGCTCCCCCAACCGTTACCTCCACTGAATGCACATAGTTCTGATGAGAGCAGCAGTCCAGAAAATGAACACTACACTGTCCTCCCATGCGTGTATGCACGTACATGCTCTTGTTTTGTAACGCAGAGCAGTATGTGAGTGGTTTCTATAAACATAATCACACGAGAACCGAGGCCTTGACCTGGGCATAGTGCTGCTGCAGCCATACATTCTGTAAAAGGCCAATCACTTACATGTGATGTTTTTAATGACATTCTCACTTCATGTTTTTACCCCTGACATCCATAGTTTTTGTTTCCCCTTAAAGGCCATTGATCATAGAAAGTAAGAAGTTCATGTTCTTTCTGATTACTAAGCAGGTCCATGTTCTGTTAAACCTGTCAAAATATCGACTTGTGTAACTTTGTGATGTCACACCAAAACACTGACCACCATCAGGATTTTACTTCTACTTGAAAACTGCCATATTTTTTTTTTAACCAATTGAAAAAGTGGCCACGAAGAGAGAATAGATCTTCTTATTGATATCAAAATTTAAAATAAAACACCAGAAAGTGGAAATTATCTGACCTTTAAGGAACTTAACTTAAATGAACTGTAACAATCAATCAATTGTCCTTATTAAACAGCAACACATTTAGTTTTTCCTATCAACACCAGCTCATGTGACTATGAGTGTGAATGCGATTTCCTGACCCTCCAGTTTTCCCTCTGACTTTCAATTAAGTCAGAGATGTCATGTTAGGATTGGATCATTTTATATATATCTTAAAAATTCAGCCTGGCATATTTTATGTCCTCCCAAACTTTAGGATCTTAGTCAAGTTCTTGAAGTTTGAGCAACATTTGGCTGCGCAGCGTGAGTTTGCGATGACTGCCCCATTAGCAGGCAGCTGCTCGTTATGAGGTCAAGCTTTGGCCCCTGCAGCTTCTCTGTTTTTAATTTCACACCGGAAATTGAAAATCGTACATGATATTTATACAAATTTATCTGATTCAGCATATTAAATTACGGCTAATAGCAAAGCATTTAGAGAAGTAAAACCATATATGAAGCACGTTTGTACTAAAGTTCCTCTACAGGTTTTTTTTTTTTTCAGAGGAAGGATGACAGAATTTGCACAATTAGAGGAAGAAAGAAACGGCATGCAGAGCAAATAATGTCGGAAAATAGTGAGTCACTGAGTCCATTTTCTTGTTATTTTATGCTTCATTTTATTCACTTATCCAGTTTGTGTAGTTGTAAACTCTAAAATCTATGCAAATGGGTTGAATTTACATCGAGCAAACAGAGCTGAGGTTTATAGCTTTACAACTATCTCTTGTCTGGCCTTTTGCCCTCACACCTCCTCCGTCTCTGGGTCACAGCTGGGCTGCTGCTGAACTCAACCCCCAGCAAAAACATGAGTGTAGTGGGAGGGGAAAATGATATGAAAACCTGAGTTGGTGACCCCTGATTCCACAAGCAGTTCACAGAGAGTTGAGTCAGAGACAGCTAGTTCATTTCTTCCTTCCTTAGTGGGCCTAGCACAGCTTTATCCTTTTCAATCACAGTGCAAAAGGTACAACTGAAGTAAAAGCAGAAATTTTGCTGAACAAGACAGCTGTCACAGTTCCAAAGCATCATATGTTAGCTTTTCTGCTGCAGTAAAAGATACTGGAGTCTTTAAAGTAGCGTTGAAGTAAATGTAGGTCAACTGGCTGGACCAGGCGTCTGCAGCCGCAGTCAAAGTTTCTCTAATAGCCACTAAACGCTTTTAATTCTTCATTTCGCTTCCTTGAATTTGTGTTTTGGAGTAATCTTGTAGTTGTTTGGTGGTACCTAACGACTGAGAAAATGTCGTAAACCCTCTGATGGATGTATTGTGTATTCACTTGGTGTGGGACTCACACGGCCCGCGGCACATTAACATTAAGTGAACTTCATCAGAACTGTTTGTTGGATGGTAAAGCAGCTTTGGAAAGCTTCTGTCCAGACACCTCTCTGATTGTCAAGTGTCTGTAACTGTCCAAAACCGGCAATCTGACATTCACACCCACTTCACACCACAGCAGGCCAGCTGTGCGGAGGTGAGAAAGTGAGCTGGGTTTTAACTTCTCTTTATGACTCTCTCTGTTTTCTAACAATTCTGGTCACTACAGACAAGTGCAAACACCAGGAATGTCTTCCAGGAGAGACTGTCTGTCTGAGTGTCACTATCCAAATATTTAGATGATTATCAAGTCTCTATGTTGGCTGGCTTTTCAAACCACCTTTGAATGGCCAGTCGGATTAATACAAAACACTTTTCCCTTATGTCATCCAAAGTAGCTTTCTACCAGAAACCAGCTGACTTTATGTCCCAGTACTTGGTCCAATATACTTTTCTTTATATTGCAATGTTGCCAATCACACTAAAAATGCATTTACAAGCATTAAAACTTCACAGATTAAAAATTCATTACATAAATTCGTGTTGTCTCAAGTTGCAGGTGTGAACAGTTGTTAACATTATTCATTTTTGTTGCAGTACTACATTGGGTCACAGAGCGAACTTGGCTGCAAAGATGATGGGCTGCTTTATATTTTATTACTTAGTGCACAGAATTTCTTCCAAGGCAGTCCACTGATTTAATCCTGCACGTCCATGAAGCTGTAGAATGAACAGGAGTCAGGTTCCAAACAGGAAAATGATTTAAATGAAAGCAGCAGAGGGCAAGATATTTAACTCTTGTGCACTAGTAAGTCTCAAAAGTGTCAGTCACTTTCTTGTGCACAGGCACAAGAAGAACATGCAAACTAAGTTATAACTAAGCTATAACATCACAAACGATATGTCCACATATGAACGGTTGCTACATTTCCCAAAATGCCTTTAAAACAAATCAGAAATTGTCTCTCAGTCGTAAGAAATATTATAGTCTCAGTGGACCTGTTGGAATATCAATACACACAGGAATAGTTTTCCAGAAAAGGAAAAGTGACCCTTGTTCCTTGCGGCTGCACCACATTCTAGTCTTACAAGTCTGCTGTCTGGTTATTGAACATCATTTAAAAAGGTTTGGAACGAAGCCTTTTCATTTTGTTTGTATTGTACTGACAGGAAACACTGACATTTACAGCTCACCCGTTAGATGGATGGAAAATAGGCTATATTTTAAATAAAGTAGCTCAGGTGTAATGTTGCTAGGCTTTGTCAAATATGCCAGGTCTGACATGGCACTAAAGTCTGACTTCCCCTCATTTGTACTGTAACATAATGCCTGAGTCGGGTAAGATACCAGTCTTGTGTTTGTTTACATGTCTTTGTCAGTGTGTTTGTGTCTCCATGAGTGTGCTAACCGGGCATTAAGTTACTGCTTACATAAACCAGATTCTGTCAAAAGATTACATAACCTTTGTGGCAAGAAAACAAAAACACATGCACACAGATCACCACAGAAGAGGATGCTTGGAGCGAGCTGTCAGAGCAGGGACCCGTCAGCTCACACCAACTCTGTCAATAAGAGTGACAGAGTTTAAAATGAAACACCCCGGTTAATGGATGGAGTGTTTCTAATTAGGATGGCAGAGCTGCTAAGTAGGAATGCTGCACTCGGGCATATGAAAGTAAAGGCCTGATTAGTGAGCAGCACATAATGAACCGATAAGTGGACTCCATGTGGAACCCTGTTCCTTTGTGCTTCTCCTGCTCCATGTCACCCCTGTAACCTACGAAAAAAAGCCTCCGTTCCCCTGGTCGAACGTCACAACAGTGCAGGGAGAGGCATGTAAATCTGGCCCCCTTTGAGCAAGCAACAGGCTCTGGAGAAAATAAATCTATTGAGGTTCACAGTGAGTTCAGCCAAGCCACAGCTCCGAGGCATTCTGTCTCTTATTCCCACTCTCTCTGTGTCTCTCTCTCTCTCTCTCTCTCCCTCTCTCCGAAGCTGCTGCCATCCCTGTCATGCATCTCTCTTTCCATTTTTCCTCTCTGTCTGTTTGAATCCCGCTATCGCTCCTCTGCTCTCCGTCCCTATATCGGGAAATTAATACATCCTTTCCTTACACGATCTGTCCAAGAGTCAGGAAGTTTCATTCAGAACACAGGACTGAAGATCTGAGCAGACTCTGTCTGTCTGTCTCCAAAGGTAACCTGTCGAGAGACGATGATGTGGCCACTACAGCTGTCCCAGATCATTGTAATGCCTTTGTGTATAAAAGCTGAATTGAGGAATTGCTTTGGGCCCTTTTCTGCTCCAGTCCTCGCTACAGATTTATTAATGTCGCAGACAGAGAGAGCCTCAGTGATGTCATTGTACTGATACTGACTTTGTGGAGGAAGAGGGACAGTCCCTTCACTTGTGTCTGGTCTGGTTAGGTCAAGTGTCTAATTCAACCTAATGTAGTCTAGTTTGGACCCCGTATGATGCAGCACTACAGGCCTCTGTTTCCTGAGCATCAAAGTGAAACCCCACAGCTTCTCCAAAACAGGAGACACAGTGTCATCTCCCTCAAAGTCATTGTGAAAAAGACAACTAAATGCATTTAGCGTTTGCTCTGACATTTAAAAAAAAAAAGGTTATTGAAATTATTATTTCCACAGGAGCTGTTTTGAACTTACTGCTTATAAGTCAGGCCCGGAAATCCAAAACAACAGTGGAACAACCGCAGTACGTCACGACTTAAAACAAAATAAAACAACATAAAATGAACTCTGTTTTTCTTTGCTATAAGATATAGACTGATACCTTTTGGCCAAAACTCTGCAGTCTGAAATTTTCCTTATTTGCTTTGTTGCAGAGAGTTGGATAAGAAGATCTATTGAACTCCCATATCAGTTCATTACAGAGAAAGCTGAAGCCAGCAGCTGGTTAGTTTAGCTTAGAATACAAGAGAAACAGCTGCCTGGCTCTCTCTGAAGGAAACAAAATCCATCTACTTACCTGTACAAATAAGTAACTATAATTAAGTATTGTTTCCTTTAATCCTTTGCAGGAAAGCAAAGGCATGAAATTATTCCTTTCGTCAGATTTTCCTATACTGGTCTGTAATCTTATGTATTATACACTGGTGGGAAGAAGTCACAGCAGACAGGAAGTGATGTATTTAATTTTCTTTAGAATGACAACAAGTGATAAAAACTCTTTCATTACTCCTACTTACTTTTTTTGCCTTCTTCCCCTCCTACTACTTGAGACCCCTTGTTACAGAGAGCATGTGTGTGAGCTGTGAGTGGCTCTTTGGATGAGTCATTTTCAGGTGACGTGATGTGGGGGGGTTGATTGAGGTGCTTATCCAGAGTGTATAGTGATGTGCTGCTGTGGACGTTTAAAGTAAAAAGCAACAGCATGCTGCATCCATTTGTTATTATTATTTCATATTAGAGTGATAAAACTATTTATTCAGTCTCATAAAAATGACTGATAAAACCTGCACTTAAATCACCGTCTTTAATTTTGAGTTACTTTCTGAAACATCTCTGTAGTGTTAATCTGTATAAAGTATGACTCTTACATGCATTATACTCATCTTGTTTCGAAACCTAGTTCTCCAATTCTCGCCTGTTCCTGCACACGACATAGCAGCTGTTAGGTGGCAGACCTCTTTGGCGCAGTCGCGTTGGTTTGGTTATAAGTTGTTTAGTTTGAAGTGGTTTTCTTTTGTTCCTTTTGGAAAATGAGCACATGAATAGAGGGCATGACCTCCATCTTTACCTTAGCATTATCTCAGCACTGCAGTGATCATATGGAGGAAGCAGAACTTGCCACACGAAGTTTAGTGCCATAAAAGTTTGCAACATATTTGTTTACACAATTTTTTGTGTAAATGCTGATAGAAGCACTTTTAAAAGTTTATGCATATATATTTATAGTTTGTGTTCATTTGCCGTCACAAATTATATCTTAGTGTGTAATAAAGTACTTTTTTTTTTACACTATTGATACTTAAGTGGCTCTTTTGTCCACAGTATCTCCCACTGAGTGAGAGGGCAGCTTTTAACTTTGCTGCCTCACTGCTGATGGACGCTTAGCAGTTGCAGGGTGGTGATTTCAGGAGGTATGCTGTCAATGCCTACTATCGCCAGTGATGCAAACAATGCATCATCTAAATCCGACTAAAGCCAAAATAAACTAATTGCAAATGAAAGTTGAAGTTTTTGTCGCAGCAGAGGTGGAGCGTTGGAGCTGGTGAATGTTGCTTTCTGGTTGGCTCGCTGGTGGATCGTGTCAGGCAATTCTGTGTTGACACTGCTAAGACCCCTGCTTTGATCTAGCTGTTTATCAGAAATGGCAAGATCATTTTGAAAAGAAAGAGGAAGAGGAGGAGGAGGAGGAGGAGGTCTGGTCACTGAGTACTTCCAGACCTCTAATGAAGACGGATGTGAGGACACAGTGTCCAAGCTAACCCCATAAACTTTGACCCGTGACACAGCATTGCACAGAGGTCTTTCCTAATGAAGAGAACGCTTTGGCAGGAGGAACATGGCTTCATTTGCACTCTGTAATTACAAGACATCCCCATCCAACACATTTTGCAGTTTCACTATCCCACTGGAAGAAACATTTTCACACCATAAACCAGCTCAAATTGTGGAAAATATCTGCTGGGAGTAAACAAGCGAGGAAACAAAGGTCTCACTGTTTCAGTTCAGATATACCAAGACGCTCTCTGACCACGCATGTACACAATGTGTCCACATTACACTGAGATACAATACACTTCATTATTTCAAACAACTGTTCCTCTCTGTTTATGCTTCCAGTACAAATTCCACAAGTAATTGGAGGTAACCCCTCTTTGTCTGTCATTAACTGCCCCCCCCCCATTCTTATCTCTTGGCCTTAGACAAACCCAAATCCTGTGATATTATTGATGTCTCCCTTGACAGGTGTTAAGGATGTCTCAGAGTAATGTGCTCGTCATTCAGCAGGGCCCTGTCCTTAATCCCTGACCGAGAAGAGGGAGGACTCTCAGTTTATACAGGGAGTGGTGGGAGTGTTAGATTACACTAAGACTCTAATTATAAGGCTCCTTGATTGATAAATAGAGGCAAATGCTAACACACATTAATGTACATGCTCACGCACACACATGTACTCTTAGAATCAGACAAAGATATTATTGAAGATGTAGGTCTGATTTGAACTTTTTAACACTTTTTCCCAGATGGTGTGCGTCTGCATGGCGGGCAGCAGATAATCAAAATCCACAGCTATTGCCCTCTTCAATAATACACTTCACGTTTAAAGAGGCATTGTGTTTTGCTTTCGTCTGTTTTCTGGCTAAGAATAAACCAAAGCAGGAAGAAAACTGCAACAGGTTCACTCCTGAATGAAGTGCAGCTTAGTCTTTAGACTTTTGATGAGACACAACAGTGCAAACACACAAATTCTTTTCACCAAACTCTCACTTGTAATGCTTTATCAATTAACTCTTGCACCTTCACCTGCCTTGGTGACCTACGATGTTTTTTTTTCATTAAATAATACACGATAGTCACAGACACGGCGTGGCTAATTCAGCTTAAGACAACATCCATGTGATTATTACCATAATGGCTAAACCACAAAGGAGAAAAGGGAGGGACGGTGGTCGTTAAATAATTAAGGTTGTTTATGTCCACAGGGTAAATGTTTGCTTTGACTACAGAAGGTATTATTATATACATATTAATTAGGCTGTTAATTACATGCTCTTCTGGAAAGGAACATAATGTGAGAATGTTACAGTGACAGCACGGCACAGATCTTAATGGTAACACCGACATTAGTTCAGACATGTCTTTGTCCACATACGAATCTTTGAATATGATAACGATTCATGAACTCAGTTAGGTTGAAAAGGAAGGCGGCCACTGCAAAACAGCAGAGTGAAAAGTATGTATGATGTTCATTAAGCAGCCCAGTCAAAGACAACACTGATCTGAGCACCGCAGCATCACCAAAACCACAGGGGGTTAGAGCTGAGACAACAAACATAACCGAACGGGCTTGATCCAGCCAACTTCAAACAACCGCAGATTTCATGTTGCATCTTTGACTGTGAATGCCCAACTGTGTTTGCTCTGTGTGCACTCTGACCCCGTCCTTCATCCCCGCGACCCCCCCCATCCTGTCGAGCTCAGTCCGGCTCAGCTACGCTTAGCTCGGCCTACTCAACGGGACAAACTCCAGGCCCCCTAATCAGCTCATTTAGAGCAGATCAATGGCACTGATGACAAGAGCCTGTGCGGAGACTGTGGACCAAATGAGAGCGGAACAAAACACCCTTCTTAAGCGATGGCCTCGGAGCAAATAACCCAAGGGCAAGGGGGTCGGGAGGTTGGTGACCTGGGTGGGTGCAGCGTTAGAGGTGTCCGAGTGGGCCTGAGAAGGGGGTTTTGAGTCCCTGGTGTCCCCGCTGGTGGGCCAGCTGAACAAACAGCTGGGAACAAGGCCGAGCTTCAGCGTGCGGAGACAGAGCTCCAGCCATGCGGGCCTGGTTTCAGACCAGACCAGACCAGGCTAGACTTTAGATCCAGGACAGCTTGAGGACAGTGAGCTGCTTTCTTCTCCAGTGAAAAGGCCACGTCTGACCAGCACACACACACACACACATGCAAGTGAATCCACACATCCTCATTTACGCGTACAGTGTACAGTGTACGCGGGGATTTATTGCACGTGCACAAGCAGAAGTAAACACACTCTTGTATCTCATGCAAATTCCAATGGACTCACACAGCCTAAGTCGCTCTCTCATCTGTAACACAAAAGGCCTGTGTCTATCTGGCTTCTGCTCAGCACAACACTCCTGGCTCCGAGCTATTGATCTACACTTGTCTGTTCCTCCACAGGACGTCCACTGTTTCTACTGACTTTACTGCTCTTCGGCAACTCCTAAAAATCTGGCCCCGTTGACATCACCCCGAGGGAAGCCACATTCCAGGAACTGCTCCGTATCTGCTCAGCATTTTCAAGATGTATGTCCTTTTGCAATGCTGATTATGTAAAAGCTTGGAGTTCAGACAGCTGGAAATAGCCAGAAAGATGCTGGCTGTGGTAATTATAGGCTTGGGAAAGTAAGAATAAAACTACAGCAAGTGATAGCGCTTGTCCAGATAAAACAGACGGGGGGCATTCATTTTGCCGTTCCTCCTGCCCCTCTTTGATGCCAAACAAAACACAGGCGAGCCTCCATCAGATCAGGTCAACCTGAGCTGGATTCCCAATTGTATGCGCTCCAGTTCTGGCAAAACAGGGTCACTAGAAGATATAAAGAGGTTTTTGGTAAAATACACACACGAACAATTGTACACACAGACAGCCTTGTTTGGGGCAGCGGGGGGCACAAGCTCTGATAATGAGTGGCACACATGAAAGGGTGGCTCCTCACGAGAAAACAAACTTCGCCAGCGGAGCCGTTGTTAGCAGGCTGACCTCTGAGCCTCTCAGTGGGCACATTGTCCCCCCGATGGATCCCCTCTGACAGCCCGTCACTCAACTCAACTATCTCTGTCGGCCAATCGGGGCCCAGCACTGGCGACGTGCTGGGAAAACTCCACCCACTGAAGAGACTTAAAAATGTGATGTGGAGCGCCATGTTTAGACTGCAGTGGAAAATATTTTACTCTGAAGCTTTTACTGAAGTGCAGCGGTGAGACTGATGATCCTCAGTAATAAATAACATTAAATAAACAAACTCTGTCACTGAACCAATTACTGGATTATTCTATGATTTATGGTCTGTACCTTAAAATAACTCAGTTAAGAGATCAGCCCACATAAAAAAAAAAAAGAAAAAAAAAAAAGGGATTTTTCAAGTCTGGATACTTGTGGTTTTACTTATTATTAGTCACTGAGATATTGAGCTCTGAGATTTTTGTTACCAGTGAAAACTTGTTTGAAGTTTAAAATGATTTATTTTTAATAAATAAATAAATAAATAATATATATATATTTTTTGTAAGATAATTTTAAAATATCACTTGAATTAACTAGAACGCCACAAAAAAATCCATAATATCCCACAAAAGTATGAGTCATTTTTTTCCGTGTCATCGAACCATTTTTACGTAATACATCCTTAAAACAAAATTATTTATATTGGCAACAGGTGGCAATCATCATCTAACTTTTTTTTTTTTTTTTTAATCTCTTAAAGATGATGTGGTGAAGATGTTGCCTGTTTATTCAACCAGCAGACATGGAGAGACAACAACATTAATTCTGAGTCATGTTTCTGGCTGACGAACAAACATCCACTATTCTCTCTTGCAGCTTTAAGCAAGACATTTAGGAGCCAGTGACAGACAAAGAGACTGTTGATATGATGCAGATGTCTTATCTGGTATTAATGAAACAGACTCGAGTAAAACTACCGACAAAAGTGAGTCGTTTTTCTTGGAATATGGACAAATTGACCCTTTATGTCTTCATGAGGAAAAAGTGACACCATGAGTCTGAAGTCAAACAAAGAGGTGAAATGCAAGTGAGAGGAAAGACTGCCCGACACTGGATAAGATGCATAGAAACACCCCCACACACACACAGCTTCAAGAGTTGTAGTCTTTCCCTGAGGAGCTGTGTGAGGGACCTGTGGGTGTCAGAGCTCACTGTACCACTCCACATTGTGAAGAGACAAAGGACAGGGAGTGGGGAGGTTCGCTCCCGCTGAGTGCGTCTCCAGTTTCTTGTCCTCTGGGGGGAGGTGCGTAGGTGGAGGAGGTGGTCGATTGCTCGTCTTGTGTGCAGGGAAGGGCGAGGTGGGCGAGGTGGACAAGGAGGTCGGGTGAGGCCTTTGCCCTGGGCACTGCATGCAGGATCTTCACGTGTCGGGAGCACCGCTTTGAGAATCCATGTGGATCTCATGGCACGCGGCGCCAGTGCCCCCTTCCTCTCTGACAGGGAAGAGGGCGAGCGCATACGCACGCTCGTCTCCTCTTTCACCTGTCATCACCTTGATGCCTCTTTGATGGATGAGAGGATCTTTGTGTGCTGCTGAGTGTATCTGGAGGATTTCTGTTTCTGCTCACCAAATGACCACAAGAGATCCTTCCTTTGATTTTAAAGGAGGACTATATGAGTTAAAATGTGGTATTAATGCCGGCTCATTTCATTTCATTTATCAAAAAGCTCAAATTCAACACACATGATCTCGGTGGAGCCGCAATAGCTACAATGTGAAAATCCTTGCTGTGTTGAAATCCACACAAAAGGGAGTGAACCAGATGCATGCAGATAGCAGCTATAGTTTAATATTTCAGCTGGTCATATATCACAGGACTTCATTGCCTCCAAACTGGGAGTTCTTCATTCTTTACATCAATCAGTTCTGCTGCTGCAGCGCTTCCCTCGACATGCTTCCTCGATCATACACTGATCATCAGCTCAGCGACAAACGTGAGATCTGTGTTTTGAAATCTTGCAAATCTCCCCAGAGCTCATTTAATACACAGAGATGCAAGGAGTTTCCTGCTCAGACCATTGTATGTCGACCAGCTGCTGATTGTGAAACAGGATGACACAGAAAACTGCCTCCTCCATCCATCCCCGGCCAAGCTTTTACCTGACCCTGAACTTCCCTTTCCATGAGTAGGGACTTCCTTCATTTCACAACAACAACAACAATAAGTCCTCTTGTGCCTGACTCCTCTTTCTGTCTTTGGTCTGCCTCCAAAACACGTCGACCCACTGAGCCATGGACATCTGACTCAGCTGCGAGAGAGCGCCTAATCTGTGCCGCATGGATGAGAAAACTGTGAGGATTAAAGGGGAAACGATTTTCTCCATGGCTGCCGAAACCAGAGCGGGTTTTTTGCTGTGGTGGGGAAGTGGCCCTCTCAGCGCTGATGGTAGATAGAGGCTTTTTGTGTCTGCCTCCCATTGTCTAGTTACCTTATAAATCTTCCATGCCGACACCTGATACCTGATATCATGGCCCATTTGTCACCTGTGTTTATGTCTGGGATTTAGAGTGCTGTCGGGGATGGGATGCACCCCCCCACCGCCCGCCCGCCCGCCTTGCAGCCCCCAAGGGTGTGGGTGCTGTAGGGATAGGCGACACTGTGGGCCGACTGAGGGGGTCAACATCAGGGTGGAGGAGTGTCGGCCGGCGGAGTTGAGCCTACTCCTCTGAGCCGCCCTCAGGAAATACAAGTCTTATCATGTTCCAGAGAGAAAAAGAAGTAGAGCAAGTTAATGAGTGACTGAGATAAGGAGTGAGTTACAGTAACGCAAAAATTGTCTTTTAAAGGGTTTGCACCAAAAATGAAAATAAAATAAATCTATTAGTTGCCTCAGTTGCGGTTTCTCAATGTGGAGGTAATTTTGGCTTTCTTTGTTTTGATATCGCCATCACTGAGAATCCCTAAAGGAAAATGAATCCCTTCCCCCTACACCTTTCTGACAACATAAACAAGACGGTGGTCCTCTATATTTGTAACTTTTGCAACCTGACAATTGGTTCAGGTGCTCGGAGAGCGTCTCTCAAGGTCAACTTTTATGAACCTACACGGTTTGAGTCCGGGTGGTTTTAAAGATATTAAGGTTAAGATTTATGTATGACAGTGGTTATAGTTCAAATCAAACTAGTGTCGAGTTTCCCATTAAGAAATGGGAGGTGGGCAGCGGCCTCACTTGTTTGTTAAACCATCAAACCATCTCCAACTTCATTTCTATGAGAACTCTGAGGCTCTGTAACAGCATCACATAATTTTTCTGCCTCTCACCACGGCTGAACAAGAGTGATGCTCTCCCTCCTCTTTAGAGTCATCCCTTTATTCTCATCCATTTGCATGATTCACTGCGTTGAGACGGCAAAGGTCAGACGGCTGGAGAGAATTATGACAGCAGGTTGTACGCTTCAACTTCAAGTGCAGCTCTTGGGGAACAAGTATAAGTACTTTGTCTTAGGTGTGGTTGGTGGACATACTTGACAAACTAGTTATTTAAAGCACACTTAATCCCATACAGTACATAACATAAAAACTGGGTGGTTAACTGCTGTGGGAGTTTATTCAGAAGTGCTGCAACAATTCCATCCACTGTGCTGGGCCAGTGGCAAAACTTTAGATATGGAATCTGGTTCAAGTTTCAGCCTTCTCTACTGTACAATATACACATCGCTGTTTATTCATCAGCCTCAGAAACACCCCTCCATCCAGCCCTGAACACAATGACCCCACAATGCCAGTGCATCTGTAAATACTCGCAGGCTCTCTGGCATAAAGAAAATGCCCGGTTAGGCAGAAGAAAAGAAAGAATGGAGGAGGGAGAGGAGCAAGACAAGTAGTGGAGCAAAGAAAGGAGAAGATTAGACTCCGGTAAAGTAAAACTTTTGCAAAGCTGGCTTGGGTCTTGGCAGAGGGCCAGGGAAGGAAGACAATGCAACGCTGTGCAAATCCAGGGATCTATAGACGCTCACTGGAGCATTGGGCTATTGGGAAGGAGAGTTAGGGAGGGAGGGATGGGGGCGGTGGGGGGGGGGGGGGGGGGGGGGGGGGGCCCGAGTGCTCTGTTTTTCATAGCCAAGCACAGAGGGGATGATGGGGCACTGCAGTGGTTCAAGCTGGTAGGGGAGTGTGGATGAATTGATGCAGCAGAGTTAGCTCCACAGTCACCACATATAGAAAATATTGACCTGACAGACTCCATCAGTGTGGGGTGTGGGGTTGTTACCGTCCTGCCCACCAACGCCCCCCCCCCCCCTCAGATCCACTCCTTTCTAAATTGCCATTCATCAACCCTTATAACAAACCAAACCCTCCCATCGCTGAGCCTCCATATCCACAGCTCAGTTCTCAGCCTCGCAGCACCTGCTCTGTGTCAGAGAAGAGATGAGGGAGCCGAACAATATACCATAAACAATCTGTCAAAGGGCCGTCTCAGTACGTCCTCCGGGCATTTTAATAAGGACGGAGAAGAGGAATATAACCACTGATTCCTGCTCTCCCTCCCTTGCTCAGCTCTCTCTTCACATCATTACCTTTTCATTCATTTTAATCAGTGTTTCATTTCCTCTCTCTCCTCTCGGGGGGTATGTGGAGGGTCAGAGTTAATGCTGGAAGAAAAAAAAAGTGAAAGAAGTAGAAAACAGAAGAGGAGGATGACGATGAGGATGGCAGAGGGAGCGAAAGAAAGAGAGAGGTGCACCCCTCCAACATCAAAGGCTCGGTCCCATTGTGAGGACTGTACAATGGAGGCCTGCATGGACGACGCTCAGACAAAACCTCCTCCACCCTCCAAGGCCAACTGACAACATGGCAAGGAGGGGAGGATGGGTGAGGGGCAGTTGGAGGAATGAGTGAGGCTGCGTACAGTAAAGGGTACAGTTATTCCAGATAGGCCACACACCATCAGGCTCAAAAATAAACAGAGACGAAAAGGAAAGCAAAAAGCAAAAATTACTATGATCTAACTTTTATCTGGTTGAATTGTACAATGTTAATGGAGGAAGGTTAAGTCTGTTCCACGAAGGCCTGGCAGATGGTTCCTTAGAGCCTCAGTAAGTCCAACCGTGATTTCTACCACATATCACACTACATATTTGAATTCAGCACTCTTTAATAGGTCTGTCTTGGTCAACATCAACTCCATGGAGGAAATAAGTGACTCATTAGCTACCAAGTGCTCCAACATGATCTCCAGCTGGTTGCTACTTTGTCCACATACAGCATACTGTTCTTTTGGTTGGTTGTTGCAACATATAATTTGTTTTCATAGCTCTTTGTTCGAAGACAGCTTCCTGCTGCATCTAGACACATTTCTGATAAGAGCAGCACAATACATGAATTCACTTCACGGGACTAATAGGTCTGTCTTGGTCAACATCAACTCCATGGAGGAAATAAGTGACTCATTAGCTGCCAAGTGCTCCACCATGATCTCCAGCTGGTTGCTACTTTGTCCACATACAGCATACTGTTCTTTTGGTTGGTTGTTGCAACATATAATTTGTTTTCATAGCTCTTTGTTCGAAGACAGCTTCCTGCTGCATCTAGACACATTTCTGATAAGAGCAGCACAATACATGAATTCACTTCACGGGACTGAAAAATGTATTTGTGTGTGAAGATCAAGGTCTTAGTTCAGACATGAGAATGTCAAACCTGGCATTAAGCAGGCCGTTTTTCCGTTTTTGTTTTTTTCTTTGAATTTTTTTTATCAAAAGCACAACCTTTCTTTAATCTTGACAAAAAAAATCACAGATATGGGACACAGGATGTGATGATTTTGGTGTAGGTATGTATGGCACATTTCCTGGACTTGAAAATTATTTGCAGTGGCTTAAAAAGACACAACTGTATCTGGTCCATGTATTCAAAAATATACAACAAGAAAAAAAAGCAAAAAACAAAAAAGCAGCCAAAATAAAGAAAACACCACTCTCTGGCAAAAACCCCCACAGACGTACATGATGTAATTAAAGACTGAGTCTTAAGATAAGATTCGTACCGGGCTTCATATCTTGATCATCCTCTCTGTAGTTCATGACTTGTGGCAGGAATGCAACCACAATCTAGAGCACTAGACTGGCATGACAACCAATATCCTGTCTTGACACTTGCTGTAAGTGAAATGATGGGGGCTGCCCCCCCCCCCCCCTCCTTTATATCAAAGATGCAAAGACAGACAAACCAGAGCGTCAAAGCTTGCATAAGCCTCAAAAGAAAGTCCCCAAAGATCCCCCACAGAGGACCGCCAACGGTTGAGTTTATGCTCCTACAGCTGTAACCAGGCAATGACCTCAGCTCACAGCTCTGCATGGACACAAAAGGAGAGAGAAAACTTCTCAGTTGCCTTAACAGTATTAATCTGCAGTGACAGCTTCACTGTTTACCAAATCCACCCAGGATCCTGGGGGATGACCGGCCGGCGCCACTCTGCTCCATTAACCTCTGACCTCCGGCGTTATGGCACCAGAGCCGGGCCCAGGGCTCGGGGTTAACTGACTCGAGCAACCGGTTGGACACCTGTCTGATGTCCAAGACGGGACTCCTGTCACACAGAGACAGTCTGCACACAAAGACGAATCTCAGCTGGAACTCAGAGGATGGTGACATTCAGAGCTACAGCTCATTGACATTCGTTAACGAGTGACCGCAACTGCAACAATTAAGTGATTGAGCCAATAATTGATGAAAATCAAATTTTTCAGTAAAAATGTGCTTAAATATGAAGATTTGATGTTGGACATACTAACTAAACTGAATTATCAAAACTGAACAACATTAATCGAGACTTGTATGGAGTTTATGGTTTGTGTTTGATCAAAACAAGAATTTACACAGTAAAGTCTGTTAGGAGGGGAACACCACATAAAGCACACTAATGTAACACTTCACCTGGGGCCAAAACAAACAAACAAACAAACAAAAAATGTGGAAACAAAACTGAAAGATCTTTTGACTGGACCAGTAACCTGTAGAAGTCTCAGTGGTTGCCTAACAAACCGTGTTGGTCAGCAAGTAGCAGATATTGTCCGGATTAAACAAACAATCTAAATCATATCAATTAGTAGAGGAAGAGCGAATATTTTTTTTATCAAACTCTCTGCAAGGAAGTGAATACGGACATTTCCCAAAATGCAGAACTGTTCCTTTAACCTTCACTGATAGATTAACAGGTTATTTCCCGAAATGTCTACATGTCCAATGTTCTCTAATCAAGAATAAATAGTAGCACACAGTCTCATATGTGACTAATTGTGTCCACACACCAGCAGGAGCAATGCTAACAACACGACTCAATGAGCCCAGAGTAATGAAAGAAAGTATAAATAACTTGAATTTAAAGTGAAACACATGATCCTCCTCCCTCTGCTGGTACTTCAAAGAATAATAGCAAAAAGATCATTTTGTAAGGTTTTGACACAACAGGGAGACCAACTCGAAATCCAGAAGCAGAACTCTGCTGAGGCTGCAGAGCGGCTCCTTCTTTTGATTATATCCATCCACACGGCTTCTGATCCATTTCCAGGACGACCGCTGCGTGTGAGGAGTATTACATTTTCTTTACTTTGAAGCAGGCCTATCTGCTACATTCAATCTCTCATAAGAGCAGACTTCAGTGCTACTAAGGAGTCTTGCTAAAGGTCTTTCTTCGTGTTTGAAGAGCCACAAAAAAGCCTGAAGTCATGAAAAATCCAAAACAGGACAAAAACAAAACTCTTAAGTCTGAGTGTGTCGTTTCAGTCCAAACAGCGCTTACTGAGTCTGGCAGCTAAGGGTGGATAATGCTGGGAATTATTACAGTTTACAGTCAGTTTACTGAATCTCAGCATCTTTCAGATCGGTTCACTCAGCACACTGCCATGTACACCCTAAATGACAGACACAGCGAGGGGGGGCATGCGAAGACAGTGACATGATTGGGCCTGTCAAACCTTTATGGACATCACCTGGATTTTTCCCAGTGTGCCCCAAGGCCAGTTTGACTGTGCTGGGTTGTGGAAGTTGTTTACATCTCAGAGCAGCGTCCGGTCCCATAAAGACTTTGATATGGCCTGTTTGCGTTAGCCTTGGAAATCACCCGCCTCTTGGGGCTGCAGTAGTCCATCGACGGGACTTGCGTCACTTCACTGGCGCGGCTCTGTGGGTTGGAGATGGTTCCTCAGCTTGGTTTACTTATCTGTGAGAGTCAGACGACGCCATTGCCCAGAATGGACTTTGGTTTTGAGTCATCTATTTATATTCTTATGAGCTCATCAAATTTTGAGTTATTAACTATGACCTAATCACTCAGCGTTAACATAAGATGACCAAAAGAGCCCTGCAAACCTGCACGTCTTTAAGCTTTGAGGCACATGACACTTAGACGCAGATAACACAACCGACTCCTGTAAAGGACAAGTGTTCTGACTAAGCCACTGTGGTTGTTTACCCTGTGGTTTTATATTGGTGCACTCTGGGCCAAACCAAACCAAGTCTCTGGACAACTGACTAAGCAGCAGTTTAACAACATTTCACCACAGTGTTAATACAAAGCTCTGATGTTTGTACTACTCTGAATGTAGAACACATCAGCAAACACACATGTCACAAAAATAGTACAGAAGTGGCAACAGTTTCACCTTATCAGCAAAACCGTTTTGTAAGTAAAATCAGAGAAAGGAGCTTGTATTTTTAAACATAGGTGACATTTCTCATAAAAAATAAGGTCACCATGCTGCCGAGGACACACAGAGGTGGTCCAATCTGAGGAGCTACAAAATGCTGAAAAAAATGTAAACAAATTGGTATTAGACCAAACATGGAGGTAAAAATGCTGATGCTGCAGCTTTGTGAGTGTGCACAATGTCACACTGCACAGTCATAGGGCACACACACACACACACACACACACACATACACACATACACACACACACACACACACACACACACACACATACACACATACACACATACACACATACACACACACACACACACACACACACATACACACATACACACATACACACATACACACACACACACACACACACACACACATTTCCCAGCAGTGTGTTGGCTTGCTGCAAGCAAACACGAGCATGCTCACTCAACGACACTGCTGCAAGTTGATGCACACACACACACACACACTTACCCTTCAAGCAAAGCCAAGTCAAACATACTCAGTCTTCTCACCAGACATGAGGGGTGACAAAGCACCACGTCCTCCCATCCACAATTCACAGACAACCCCCCCCCCCCCCCCCCCCCGTTTAACCTCTGGCCTTGATGACAACAAACTGTCATCACCGTCACTCCTGCTAGGTAAACACATAAAACCAGCTGACAGGCTGAATGGTGTACCAAAGTCGTGTATATGTGTGTGTATTTGTGCTAATGCAGAGTCACATTACTGTGTCAAAATCTGCTCTGTCCACTTTGAGACATTTGGTTCCTTTCTGGTTTGTCCTTTGCCCTGCTTTTTATTAAAATCATGTCATGTGCTCCGGTTTTATCAGCTCTGCCCTTTAAATAACAACTTCCTAATTCCCGGGCCCACCTGCAGCCGCGACCAAAGCCAACACTCTTCAATTTTTCTGCTGAATGTTCAGGAAAAAGCGAGGTTTACAGCACACAACTCTTGCCAAAAGAGAAATATTTACCCAAGGTGACGCAAGCAGTGCCCTGCTACTGAACCGCTCTCATCTATATTTAGCAATTCCTCACCACCAGACCAAAGTGCTGCACTCATCAAAATAACATAAAAGACATTAAATGAGTCTTCTTACCCCCTTTAAGCACCCCACACTCCCACCCCCCCAACCTCTTTTTAAGTTAACCCTCTCAGCAGATTTCCAGTCACAGCCACTGACGCATTGTCCAACTCATGTGGGGAGCAAAACCACTCAATGCATGTCCTTGCCTTTATACCTCATAACCTCATCCTATCATTGAAAACATTAGACCTTATCAGCAGGTGAAATTTGGACTACAAATACAAACTCATACGCAGCCCCCCCCCCCCCCACCCCTCCACACTCCTCATCAGCTGCTTTCCTCAAATCATCCAGAAATGTTTTATTATTTTTCCACAAATTAAACAAATAAAGAATGGGGTGGGGTTGGGTCAGAGGAGAAGAGGGCCATAAGGGCAGAGCGGGGTGGGGGCAGGTTGAGTAAGGATCTTGGATGGTGTACGAGTTCGAGCCTGGAGCCAGCTGAGCACTCCTCCTCTCCCAGAGGAGCCGCCACGCCACGGCCAGCTGGAAGTCATTGACAGGGATTTTGGGGTTAGTGAGCAACAGAGGAGAGGGGCTTGTTGGACAAGATCATGGGGGCCCGTCTGTGTTGATGACTCCACTTTTTCTAGCCAAAGTAAGACCATAAACCAAGGAGGAGCAGAACAAGTGTGTGTCATACATTTTCATGCTGAGAGTGAGAAGGAAAGCAAGAGAAAAAGCTCATGAATCATCAGCTGCGTTTCCCAAAAGAGGCCTCGAGAAAAGCTGAAAGAAAAAGAAATGTTTTTCTGGCATGTACTAGTCATTCATGACAATCTAAAGTTCATACAGTTTTATTAGTTCCAGTCATAAGAAAATAAAAAAATAAAAAATAAGTCAAAGTGTTTAGAACGTTTTTCATCAAGCTGCCTCAGCTGAAAAACAACCTCTGCACAAGTGTAGGATGAAGACATTATGCTCCTCTGAGTCATTCAGTACTTGACACTTTGGTGCAGTGTTTGAGCAAGTCAAGCCTGTGTTGAATTATTGCCATTTTTGACACCAAAAAAAAAATAAAAATGGGGAAGTGGTTTTTGAAACTTTCTCAATACCCAATTCTTGATGTCTGTAAGAAGTGCGTGGGTGTACACGGGTGTTTTGAGTTTATCTTTTGACATTCTTACGGCTGGAATCAACAACTTGATCTTGTGTTTTCTTTCAAGCTCTACAGAAGATGTGTGTGTGTGTGTGGGGGGGGGGGAGGACAAAACAAAACAAAACAAAACAAAACTTAAGACAACAAAAAGGAGAGAGGCAGAGCTACCACCAGGCCTTTAAAGCCTCAGTATGAAGATATAGAAGTTCTACACAAAACATGACACAAACATCCTCCATCTGCAACACTTCAAACCGACACCACAATGGAACTAAACACACTTAGCCCCATGCAGCTTTATCCAGTCAGCTCTGTGATTACAACGTAAACAATAGAAAACTGCATCTACATCTTCTGCCTGACACATTTCCAGCATATTGTGCTGTACACAAGTCTAAAGAGAGTGAACAGAGAACTTTCTAAACAAGTTAGGACGTTTGGGAAAAGAAATGGGTCTAAAAATGTAGAACTAGGTGTTGAATTGACAAATGACACAACCTCTGCATGAACAAGATGAGATGATAAATACATACGAGCTGGATAGACATTAATAAGACCTTTATGAACCACATGAGTCTTACATTCAACATTAACTATTTCTTTGATCTCCTCCTCTCTGGACTGTGTCTGCACATGTGGAAAGTCTAGTTTTATTGCTCTACCTGCACCTTAACCATGTGGACAGCTGGTTTTCATTTTTACTGGTCAGGTGAGGAACATGGCTTCCCATTTTTGAAGATCACAAATCTTGAATTGTGCTCCATGGGATATGACTAAAGTTTTCATCAGTTTACATCTGGACTTGTTGTGTCTCTAGCACAGTCTTTATGCTAAGGTAAGCTAGCCAGCTAGCTGTCTGTAGAGTCACATTTAACAGGCAGGAGGATGGTATCAAGATTTTCATCTTAATCTTGACTGAAAAAGACAAATCAAAGCATTTCCTAACATGGAGCTGTGTAACTTTACAGTACCGTACAGTACGTGATTCATTACCCTCCACTGACAACGCCTGTCATTGATCATTGATTTGCTTACTCTGATTTCTTCCTCTGTCTGACTCCGTCTGACTGAACATAAAAGATATCACTTTGAGAAACTAACTCCACATTTTCTCTGCTAAATTGTAACTGCATCTCTTTCTCGAGCCAAAATGCAATTACAATGCAATATGAGTTGTTTCCAACCATCTTTGTTTAACAAGAGATTTAATTCCCGAGTTCTCAGGACGCACTGATACCACAGCACAACACACACTAGCTAACATATGATTACAAGAATATGATCACAGTGTTTGGGTTTCCTACAGTCATGCCCCTGGGACAGTGGTCACAGCTTGGTGGGAGTCTAGAGTCATTTTCAGTTCCAGTGGGCTTCCTTTCCTCAAGCTGATTAGAAAGTCTGTAGTCCATTCCAGATGTTGTTTTGGGGGGAAAACAACATGATTTTCTAACTGACAGTTTTTTCGTACACAACTGCAGAATAATGTCAGGATAGTACTCGTCTCCTTACGTTAAGCTACACTGTGGGTGCACAGGTGTGGTTGCATGTGCATCTGAAACAAGATACAGCGTCCACCGAGAGCGGAAAAATACTCAGCAGCGACAGCATCAAAACAAAGAACACGAGGAAACGTGTCATGGTTTTTTGTTTTTTTTTTAAAAGATACTATCCAGAGAATTTCACTTAAACTTCGCTTAAACACCATGTCTATTCAGAGGAGCACATTACACTCAGCTCACCTTTATGACATCACCAGTCATCACAAAAGGTGACTGTTTAAGGAGTTCAGGAGAAATGTGCTCCTTTCTGCTTACAGCCTGTTCTTGCCAAAAGACTTGGGGGGAAAAAAGGTGTAAGGATATCAGAAGTGTGTGGGGGGGGACTCTTGAGTTTCTGTCACAGCAGAAGTATCAATGATCTCCCGGGATCAGAGGTACAGTCCCAGGCTCCCGCTGTGGGGAGTTTCTCCTTGGACTTTCCTTTGCCTAACTTGGTCATGGAGACCTGCTGCCACCGGCACCCTTGTGTGGCTTTGAGCTGTCAGCAGGAGAGAGACGATCAACACACCTCCGCAGCATCTGGGCCAGGGTGTCAGCTCCGTCAGGGGTCCTGCACTCCTTCTCATCATGTCTTCATCCCTTTATGTAGCCATTAAACCCCTGACGGATGTGGGAGAATAACAGCAGAGGGCTGAGAGATAGAAGAGAGCAAGGCGAAGGCAAAGAAAAGAAATAAACAATCATATGCAAGGTGTTTTCCCAGCATGGTTCCACATTATGACGTGAGATCTTTTAAAAGGCAGATGTGGCTCAAACATCATAAATATGCTCTGCTAGGATCAGGTGTCTCCATTTGTTTGCACTTCATAATTAAAATATTTACAGACTATGAGAGACCTGCTTCTAATTCGGCGTCATCTCTTCCAAAGGTTAATCATCTATCACTTGTTGAGTGAGTATTCAAATACTCAGATGTTTGCATATCTCAGACTGTAGGTGATGTTCTCAAAAAGGCTAACATGAGTTACATGTTTTGCTCCGAGTCTGGGATTCTTTGATTAACTCATATGCTGAGGTAAGAAAACCACACAGCTGGTTTTTATCAGCACAAACACCCGATAAAACATTGTTTCAATTTGATGAAGGTTGAGAAATGACTCTTTGGCAAAGTTTACCAACCATCATTTGAAAAGAAAGACAGAAAGTTACTTTAGCAGAAAAAAATGATACCATAATCCGCTGTGAATGAATTTAGCTCTTTTAAGTCCCGGACAAAACCATTGACGTGAATCTTTGTTATATGAAGTGATAAATTAAGTCAATGTCTGATTTTTTTTTTAATCCCTGAAAACTGTTTTGACAAGAGAAACAATGCACCTTTTATGAAACTAATATTCAACTTCCTGTGTAGTCTCTGAGCTCAGGCTATTGTCTCGGGTCTAACTCAAGATGTTATGACATGGTTTCCTTTACAGAGCCAATTCAGCCCTTTTAAACTTCAGCAGTG
The DNA here is from genome assembly GCA_034769265.1 of Remorina albescens. Classification (NCBI taxonomy): domain Eukaryota; kingdom Metazoa; phylum Chordata; class Actinopteri; order Carangiformes; family Echeneidae; genus Remorina; species Remorina albescens. Next base: position 5,204,834 of record CM068488.1, read on the forward strand.
GTGAGCTGTGTCCACAGGCGTGCAGCCCACCGCTAGAACCTGAAGTGCAGCACGTATGGAGGAAACTGCTCCAGTTGGAGAAATCGGAGCCATCTATGGGGAATATCCCAAAATAAACCCCTCTGTTCTCCCATATCAGGCCTTGTATAAATAAGATAGCACTGCAGGCACACTGCACCATGGGAATTAGTCAATCCAGTCCTGTAAACATCAGCCAATGACTTCTGGCAGGCTGGCTGGCTCTCAGGAGGGGAGGTTCTGCACTGGAATTCATAAATAAATCACTTTTCTGGGAGGATTATGTGTCCACAGTCCCCGTCCTCCCTGCCCCCTCCCCCCCAAAAATAAACAGGGCCAAGCAGAAATAGCAGAGTTTAAGCACCACTACAGGAAATTATCCAGGCTTGTTGCTATAATTTGGGGACATTATTTTCATAGCATTTGCATTTTAGTAAGACCAAATCTTTTTCAGACGATGTTACACAACTTCTTCCAGTCCCCTCTACGATGTCTGACTGAACCTTCCTCGTAACATCAATGAAAATAAATACAACCAAAAACTGTGTAAAGAATCCTCTGCAGTATTTCAATGACTCCTGATTTGATAACAACAGCACTCACCAACTCTTCAAATAGCTTCCATCACAACATAGAGTTCAAGTGTCTTTTAATGGTGCTGCTTGTTTTGCTGTCCTGTGGTTGTTTTGGGGGACCGTTTGTGCCATTAACAGGTTCCCAAAGGAAGTAATGCAACACTATTTAAACCTACTTAGCCTGGCCCTGCCCTGGCCTTCACGTAATCACCTCCTTAGACAAACATGGGAGCCAAGTGACAGACATAGTGGAAATGGTAAGATGGCTGTTAATAGTTGATTATGACCGTCTCTAAAATAAAAAAACTACTTGGTGACTTGCAGGTCAGGAGACGCTTAAGTGATCAAAACTGGTCAGAATCTGGTTAAAGTGGGTTTGAGAAGTGTAGGCTGTAATCTGGAGGCCATTCCAAGCTATCAGTAAGAGCCGATTGTGAGTAATTATTTCTCGCAGATTGCAGATACATCCTGTCTCTTGGATACTTCTGCGTATGAGCGACAAGGTTGACACTTATCAGAATTAGTCAAAAGACCAATCAAGTCGAATGAGATAAAAGTCAGGTGAAATGGAGACAGTTGAAATAAATGCTGAACTCTGGCAGGTCTCGACTAAAAACGATTTTAAGCCCTCAATAATTTTTGATTGTTAGTGATTGTTCTGCTTTACGGAATCAGAAGCTTCTTTTTTACAAGATATGATAAACTCGGTAGTTACTGAAATTCAATGACATTTTAGCTCTAGTTTCTCTCCCACTATAAGAAAAAGATCTGGTACTTCACCTGTTAAATGCTCCACTATGCTTTCTCGCTATTTAGTGAGCTTTTATGTCTGCTAGTTGGTGCTGGGATGTATAAAGGACCGGTGCTGTTAGTGGTCACAGATATTTAATCCACTCTTACTTTAAAAACGCTGATTACAGCTGAATGATGGGAGGGGTATTCAGTTGGTTGCAGTCTGAAACCAAACCCCTAGATACTACTAAAATCTCCACACTGTTACTATAAGTTGGAATACTTGATAGTCTTTTGACCTTCGTATCACCAATTCAATCATTCTGTTTCTTATGGAAAATGGATGAATGTTGCATGTTTTGTGTTGTGTATGTTTTCGAGCATGACGCACTCAGAGGTGGGGCATCATGCTGAACTACAAACACTTTGACCAAAGTAACAGCATATTAGGTCTGAATCATGATACATGGACATCATGGAAATGACAAAGAAGCCTAGAACACTGTTTTAGTAAATGGCTGGTAATGATGGGAGGACTTTCCGAATGGAGGAGGTGGGTGATGTTGAACTTGCTCTTTCTTTATTCTTACGTGGGTACGAAAGGGTTAAACGGCTGAGCAGTGAGACGCTCCGTGCCTTCATTTGTAAACAGAGACATCAAAGAATGGAGCACTCCTCGCCTCCTCTGCATGTTCCATACAGTCCGCAGCAAAACTTTTACTCATACAGTAAAATGCACAGAAAAGCCTGGTAGGCGGGACGGATGCCTGCAAGAGCAGACATAGAACAACCCCCCCCCCCAACACACACACAACCCCCTGCCACTTACATCCTGTTCAATAGGTCTGTGCACAGGTGCTGCAACACCACAGACTGACACACGTGTTATATGTGACAGTTAAGAGTCAGAGAGTAAAGGTATTTTTAACATCCACTTCAGCATCTGCTTCGTGGTTCCAAAAATTTTGTTATTTCAATTTATTTCAGTCTCGATAAGCATTATAACACTTTTGGTAGGTCTGTGATAACTAGGTCTAGGGAAAGTAAGGGGGGTTTCTCTTTCCCCATCAATAAGATAAGAAAGGATGTGACTTCAGTTCCTGCCGCAAGCTGTGTGGCCGTGGCACGAGGCTCATAATGAGCTCTGCATGTGTTATGTTACCCAAAAGAAAAAAACCAAAACAAACAAACAAAAAAAACCCCATACACTCAACAACAACTGACATCTGGCTGACTTGAACTGGCACAAATCTGCAAGTGATCTCTGATCCTCTTCTTTATCAGTCATTTATCATCATCAAACCCTATTTACTGATCTTTCCTGATCCCTAGCCAATGGTTTCTTGCTACTTGGTGACAAATCTTGGCCATTGCACTGAAACAAATGCCTTTCACTGTGTGAGAATATAAACCAGGTTGTGTGGTGGTGTTCGTGTCCAAGTTGCAGCTTATTAGTCACAAGCTGATGACTTGGAGATAAGAAAATGCCTGACACTAACCTCTGGTAACCTTGACTGTGGACCATGAATCAGACCATTTTGGAAAAATTTCGCTACTTGAATGTTATCAGCTTTGTTAATATTTCCAAAACAAAGACTTTATCACAGGAATCAGAACTGAGTCACTTTCATGTTTACCTGATAACAGGCTTCATTAAAGTTCATTTTTGGAAGCATTGTTACGACACTTTAAGAGTAGATGTCTCATTTTGGACTGAAACTCACTGAGACATTTGTTGTGATCATTTTTGTCCACTGAGTCAAATAAATTCAGCCAGAGGAGATGAACAAAAAAGTTCATCAGAGATAGAAATGACAGGTAGAAAAAAGCGATCACTTGAGTCAGAGCTGAAATATTGAATCACAAGTGTGCCCATGGCCAGAGAAAACACATTGAGCAACATTGTTTGTAAACTGAACCCTGAACCAGCGACTGCCGGGTTCACAGTGTGAGTCATATAATGTGGTGTCGCCAGAGTTAAGCGGCTCGGTAGACAAGGCAACAGATTGCCAAACAAGAGAAAGTGCCCTGGAAAGTACCCAAGACACTTTGCCATACAAACGGGGGGAAAAAGTCACCATCAGTCCCAATCCTCAAAATGATAACACGAGACACTGTCGGCCCAAACCTAATCTCTAAACAAAGAGGAAGAAACAGGAGATTAAAAATTCGGGCAAAAAGTTGCAGACAGGCAGAGCGTGTTTTTATCTTCATGTTTTGTAAGACAAGGATGGCTGAACGAGAAAGCCTGTGAACCACTAAAAGGAAATGAAGCCAAAGCCTGAAACTAAAGCTCCGCTTTCACTAAAAAGGCCTATTCTGTCAATGCGTGACATCACGAATCAACAAAACGACCATTTAATTCAACATGACTCTGAAGGGGGTTTTACAGACCATCCATCCAAGACATGGTCTCACCTCTTGTTCTGTGGGCAGTGCAGTAATGACTCACCCTGATCCCAAAATCTGGACTAGTGAAAGTCAGCATGCCCCTCTAGTTCTGATAATGGGCCAGCAGGGCCACATGAAGACAGAGGTGACACACTGTCAAAGTCAAAAGTCTGGAGTTTGAACCCGCTCCACTCTGGACTTGGCTGGAGCTCAGAGAGGCTACAGGCCATTTGTTCAGTCTGATAAACAACTCCCAGGGAGAGAAATAGGCCAGCTGAGAGAAGGCTGAGCTGAATGTACGCATGCCTTAAACACAAAAAAGTATGAAATTATGTTTTACATACTGAAACAAAAAACAATCAACTGGCTCAATTTAAGTATGTTTACAATATTCTCCTCAACTTGAAACTTGGAGACCTCATAAACCTATCACCTTTGAAGACAGATTTTGAGTATGGTAGTGAATTCACAGAAGAAAAGGGATGTCATTAACTCGTGGCTGCAAAATATCCAAACTAATTATAAATGATGTTGAAACAGGAGCACAAACACAAGAAAACAATCGTCAGACTTTACAAGATCTTTGGGAAATCAGTTTGCTTACAAGCTGTGAAGTTTAACCTGAGGTGGTTTTCCAGCTTTAACACTGATGCCAATGTGGGAAAACCAGAATCAGTCCAGCAATGACCTAGACCACTACGACCCCTGTTACCTCCAGTCACATTAGTCCTGCGTGAAAATCAACTCATCAAGCATCATGTGACACACGCTTCAAAAAAATCTAACAGTGTTAAAGAAAACACTGCAGTTGTGGTCAAAAGGTTATAGAGCACACCAGTATAATAACTTCTCTACTTCCAAAGACAGTGTGTCAGTGTTTCTGTTGGCCGACCATGCACATCTGCACAGTCGAAGCTGAACAAAGGTGAACAAGGGTTAATGTCACAAAAACAGGAAGAGCCCTCTTTAATTTGCTCGCCGTGCAGGCCCCATTCAAAGTAAATGGAATATGGAGAAAGAAGATCCGAAGGGACAGATGTGTATTGTAACCCCACATTAATGGGACAGCAGTACAGAACAACTGGGTCAGTTTTATCACCTGCAGTCTATGTATGGCATCCATAGCACTAATGCTCCATCAACACTATGTTTTAGCATTCAAACACGTCTTTCTGGCTACATTTTAACTTGGGCTCCACACTATTCAAGAGTAAGATGGGTGCTTTTGCAAACGTTACTGGAAGTTTGTAGACTGGACAATCAAAAATTAAAAACTGTGGAAATGATAGCATAACCACCCACGGTTGCCCCGTTTAACTGTAAAAAAACAAACAAAAAACAACTTACTAAATAAAGTAATTAGCATACAATTGGAGGAGATCTTTTCTTTACAATGACACGAGTGAAACACACTAAAGATGTCCGACAGATGACAAAAATCCCCCTCACACCTGACTATTTTAAGTTTCTGAGCAATCACCTGATTATTGAGCATGCTGTGTTTGCATAACCTTGCATTACATCAAGACCTGAGCAAAGGAAGTGGGCAGAAAGGGGAGTTTTGTTAGACCTAAAATAGCTCGTAACCAAGATGTACGTGTTTCTAAAGTTTTCTGCATCCTCTATTGTGCTTTAGTGACAGCCCATTGTAACAACATGAAGGGGGAGATATTTTAAAAATCAAAAACAGGTGACGACGCCTCTGCACTGAAGAAAGCCAGTTGTCCAGTCCAGGCCAAGCCTCATGCAAGAGACCAGCTAATTTATTATAACCCACTCAGGAAAAAAAGAGATCAGTGTAGTGGCTGCAAAGTTCATTAGCCAGTGACATTATTTCTTGGGAGTCCCGAGGGTACAGTCTATGTGAGAAGTGAAAAGTTGGTACTTTTACTTTGAGGAGGTCACCTCTTCAACAGCCATGAATCACACAAAAATCAACAAGCCAAGTCATTCCCACTAGAGCCTTTTTCCATCAAACTGCTGAGGGTCATATAAAGTACATAGCACTGTCACCATATACTCTTTAAGGGAATGCAGACTAAGAGATAGGTCATAAAAATATCTTGCCTTAGCATATGAACCTTAACACTTCAGGAAATGGCTGTGTAAGAGTTTAAGAGTTAAGAGTTTTTTTTTTTTTTGACAGGAGTGAAACTGTCACCATCATCGTCGTCTTCAGAATTCCCTCCGTTTTACTATACATTAAATCAGGGTGCAACAAGTTCACAGCTGACCTACAAAGGGCGTTGACACATTTCAGCAGTGTGAATTAACACATTGGTCGTGTGACAAAACATAACAGAGCCTCACATATAGTGGAAGGACAGTGTACTGTAGGATTGTAGACTAAACATAAACACAGTCGGAGTTTACATTCAGAGCTCTGGGGCTGTAACAGCACTGGCATAGCTGGTAGCAGCAGCGTTACCACAGCTGCAGATGTGCAACGTACACCCCTGGCACTGTAAAACGATTCCTTGTCAGAGATGCATCTGTTCCTAATTTCCAATAATGCTCTGAAAATCTGAAAATTACAAGTCACAATATTATTTCATTGCTTTTTATGTGGTCTCGGGTCCATATTCTAGCTCCATGTATGTACATGAGGGATTAGACAACGCATGTAGACGCTGTGAAGTGTCTAAGAGCTTCTGCTTCGTCATTCTTTACTGCAGTCCCAGGAGCAACAGGAAGACAGGAAGCTACGCCCTGGCCCCGTTCCATCCTCCTTTAACCTTGCTCAGACTGTAGCCAGGCTGAGTCAAGGCCACAATCTGCTCCACTCCTACTTTTTATTGCGTTACCCTGCATGCATGCACAAAGTCGACTTTATTATTTTTTTTATTATTTTTCCACCCAGCCCCTTAAAATTCATCCTTTTTAGAGCCTGATGATACATGAATAGGAAATAAATTAACTTTCCTAAAGCCCATTCTCTAGCAACTTCTTCTATCTCCAAAAACCCTGTACTTCCATTCCTTCCCTCCCCCTTTCCTCCTCCTCCTCCTCCTCCATCCCCCCTTCATCTTCTGCACCCTCTTGCTGACAGCTGGCTCTGATTATGGCTGTGAAAAATGGGGCAGTCACGCCAGCAATCCCCCCCCCCAGCATTCCTACAGCATGACTCCGCACTTTCTCTCCCTACTGGTGCTGGGCCTGTCTCTGCCTCCCTCCCCTCTGCATCCCTCTCCGCTTTTCACTGTCTTTTTTCAGCTGTCCTTCTTTCTTTCTTGCTAGCTTGTTGTTTCCCCCATTTAAAAAAATGTACATTAGAAAAGAACAAGGTAAAGTTTATGCAAGCAGATGTTTGTTGGAGAGGATTTGTCTCCCGCAGTAATGGGCCCAAATGTTTTTTTTTCTTTCTTCTTTTAAAGGAGCTGGAGTAAGGAGGCGGACAGTGAAAGAGGAAAATAACTGAATGGGATATTATGTTTAAGTTAGTCATACAACAAAGACAGATGGAGGAGACACTGAAGCGGCAGTCCACAGCTTCTTCGCATATGGAGCCCAATTCAAAAACACAATGAGCCCGCACAAGAGTAAACAAACTCCACCCCTGCCTTGTGCTATTACACTTATGGTACATTACATGACTTTATAACGATTACAGCATGTCCGAGAGCACATTGTTGTGGCAGATCTTTATTTTGTTTGTCCAATCTGAACAAGAGGCAAACTTTTTTGTTGGCTGGCATGAGCATAAACAGCAAGTGCCAGTTAGGTTTTGTAAGATGACTGTGCTCCGCCAAGGCAATTCAGACCATAAAAAGCTGCAGTTTTATCCACATCAATCCAAACCTGCGGCCGTCTGCCAAAACTTTCCACCTTAGCTGCGTTCACTCTCTTCAGCTCGATAAACTGGGAACGGGAAACGTGTCCAGAATTCCTCACTTCACGATATAAAGTTGAAATAGTTTCCTGGGAATTTATTTTCTTCATCAAGAAAAAAATTATCAGGGGATTCATAGATAGGGTTTCAGAAACTGAACGATAAACCCAAATGTTACAGCTGAATAACAGAGTATACAATAATATCTAATGAATGATCTCGCTGTATCTGCACAGTCCTGAATTTATTATGAAGGTCCACAACTGCTTTGCCAACAGGATGCGGTGATGTGGCTACATGACGGGGCTCACTGTGATTGCACAAGCTACCTCGTCAATTAAAATGTCATATCTTCTAGCGAAGTGTTTGTTTGCTAAAACATTTGGCATGGCGACAGGTGATAAATTAGAGCGCGCTGATGGGTTTATTGTAGCGTGTAAGATCAGATCTGAGTTTGCACTCTGCCTTCAGCTATACTGTTTCTATTTAAGTCGAAGCTGAGCAATAGCTTTAGCTCAAAGCTAAGAGTCAAAAAAGTGCAAATCATGTTTCCGAGCGGCAGAAATCTTCCTGTTTTTGATTAAAACCAGGAAGCTTTTTAAGTTTCGAAATGGTCTGTTTTCAGAACACAAATGCTCACAGTAGCACCACAATAACCATTACTGGCTAATAGTGTAATGTTTACATCTTTATCCTTTTACTTTAGCATGTGAGCAGGCTAACCTCAGTGAATTAGCACTGGATACAATAAAAAAGGATGAAGTTTGAACCTTTGATGGCACAACATAAAAACACAAAGGGGACGATCAAAGGATTCAGATTGTTTGTCAAATCCTCAATGGGCCGTAACTATCAACCAAACTCTGCCATCAAACTGTTCAGTGATGCAATAGCTCATTTTAGCCAGGATAGATTAAAACTAGCTCAGCAGTCTATGAGCTTTTAAACTGCGAGCTGAGCACACACTAAGTAAGAGGAAAATTTCCAAATAGACCAAATGAACCGAGTGTCCTTCGCCTGGCAGTAACTTTTCCTACGCCCACCGCTCCATCTCTTGCAGCTGAAATACCTTGATAATCTCTGTTCCACTGAAACGTGGAGCAGAGAGGGCTGTCACAGCATGGAGTGAACGCTCCAAAGGCCAGCAGATGCTTTGTGTCAGGTTGCATAAACAAGATGGAACACTTTCATCCATCATGCTGCTGAACTGGGAGCTTTAGGACCTCTTATCCGGCTCAAGGCGTCTTGTTGAAGCAAAGACATTTTCAGGGCGCCGACCTTGAAACATCAGTGGAGATAAATCATGACTGAATACTGAGCTCTACAAATACTTACTTAATAGCTCTCTCACTCTCTTTCTGACCTCAGAAAAAGGGGTATCAGCATTATTGGCAACTATCTACACTGGATCCTTATTTATTCTGAAAATGATTATGACAGTAGAGGGCAGCTTTAATCTCACGTGACAGACGTGTGGTGGAAGCTGTTGATTCAAGGACTTGTTGAAGAGGACAGACTCACACCCTGTGTGTGAGGATCCTGAAGCAAAAACACACGACAGCCTCTGACTTGAGTCGGCTGAGGCACTCGCTCAAAAGGACAAATCGTAGAATGTCAAAAGTCAAGAGCTTCACCCCGGAGTGTGATATTAGCTTTGTGCTATGTTTTCTAACGTAATATAAATGTACAAAGTGTACGTCAGCACTGATGTCATTAGTCAATATGAGAGTTTGTAGGTGCAAGCATATTTATGTGTAGTTCATGAGAGTTTCTGTGGTATTTCAAATGTGCATACATCTCATGCAGTGAGTCACGCAATGAAAAAATTGCCCACAGTGGAATCTCCAGTACTGTACCATGCTCCCACCTCCCACCACCGCATCAGTTTCTCACCTGCTTATTGTTCCATTCTGTTTCTGCATGCAGAGACAACAAGAAAGCACTATTGTTTATAATTTCAGCCAATAGGGATGATCAAGGCAGGTCAAGTTGAACTCCTGAGGTGCCTGGAAACAGCTGCAAAGGCCAAGTCTACGTCCAGTGGGGGTTTTATTAAAATAAATGATTGAGGTCACCATATTAAACATATTAATAGGTTTCCCCCCAAAGGCCTGCTGCTCATGTGGAACTCATTTTATCCTCATTTTTCATAATATCTTTGATTTTATTGGATCGTGCTGACTCTGTGTTGGCGTTTTTCAGAAAATCTGAATGAATGTCTCACATTGAGACCAACCGCATCCTTTTTCTAAGTGTACGTGTGAACACAAGCCAGCATGAAAATTGAAATTTTTTTTTTTCATTTTTATTTTTTTAAATCTATCTTAAAAAGCACAAGCTGGGAAATGAAAGCACATTTGGCGTCAAAAGGTCATTTCGTGACCAACTTATTTCAAATTCATTTCTTCCTGCAACGTATGTCATGAGTTTCTACTAACTAACAACAGGGCAGTGATGTGATGAATGTGCGTGTCTGTTAAAACACTCCAAACTCATTCTTGTGCTAACAAAAGTTCAAAATGAAGATGGGAGAATAATGGTGAATGTTGGAGTGAAGGACTTTAATTGAGTAAACACTGTTAGCAGACAGTTTGAAGATTTCAGTGACCATAAACAGGGATTGTTTGGGTGTACTTTGGCAGCAGTTTTGGCACATGGTGGTACTGGTAATGGTATGAAGGTGGGGACTGTCGGCTTGGGATTTTTGGTAAATGTGCCATTATTTACGAGTGGGGTGGACTGAGGGGGACAATAAACTTTGGTTTCTGGGAAAGCTATTGCATTTTACTAGACTTTATAGGACCTATACGAGTGCAAGGCACGAAAAAAAAGGGCAAACCAGAAAGTATTTAACGAGCGCAAAAAGTGTTTCCATATTCAGCTGTCACACAACACAGCAATAATGTGAATACTCCCCAGGGCTGCCACCGTCACACTGGTTGCCATTTTGGCCTGATGTGACAGTAATAGTGCTTACTGGAAACATACACAAGCAGTGCTGTGTATATTTCTGAGGGTATGCTAATGACATTAAAATGCTCACAAAAGTTGAAAACCAAACTTACTGCATAATTCATAGCAGTTTCTGCTCGTTAAAGCTCCGCATCACCACCAGGCAAACTTGCTGACACTCCTATTACTGGTCATATTACAATAAACATCTGTCTTGACAAGTAATTTAGTCTCATATTCAGCCTTCAGATCGCATTGTTCTTAAATCAAAAGACAATCTTTGCCAATGGCGTGAAGAAATTCAACTTGTTCTAAATTAAGTTTCTATTGTTTACGGAAGTCTTTCAGAAATGAATGTCATTACCTTGAAATAAGGCATAATGCGGCAATAGCATGAAAAAAAACAACATTTGGTTTCCATAATCCTGGGAACAAGTAACCTCCTATTGGAAACAAGTGGATCTGGCAATTTTTAAAGTTCAAAAATGGATTAATTGACTTGTTGAAACAGTAGTAGTTAGTGGTGCACAAAAGTTTGGACCCGTAGATGCTTCCACCATTTGGCAGACTGGTGATTAGACCCTTGTGTGGTATATGGCTGTGGGACAATCTCCATTGTCCTGATGCATACAAGTGGCTGGAGCCCAGGAACTGCTCTGGACTGGATGTTATCCCCTGGCAGCAGCGAATTATAGCTTTGGCCAGGAAAGTCAACCAAATGGGCTAATTCTTCTCATTCAGCCCGAAGGACTCCACACAGCTGCACTTTCTTTCACTGCCAGGGAAGAAGACTGAAAGAGGGTAGAGGAGAAAGAGGGGCGGAGTGGGGAACAGTTGGGGGCAGTTGGACTGGATCAGCCTGAAAGACCCAGAGGGGTTGTTGTCTATGAAAAAGCAAATAGAAAAATACATCTTAAACTCATCTTGGACAGTAAACTCTATTTTGGGCCGTGTGGTGTTTTGACTAAAGCCCGTCAGAGGGGCAAAATTACATTCAAAGAGGTAAAATGGTGATGTTTTGTGGCCCCTCTGAGAACATAAAATGCTATTTGAGCTTCTCTCTGTATTCCTCCAAGGAAATCTCTCTGCCATAGGCTCCTTGATCTTTATCCACATAGCCTGCGCTTTGCTCATTTCCTCATCATTTTCCATTAAAGAGAGAACGGATATACTTCACAAGCTTATGTGACTCTCTGGGAGTCACGACAGGTCACAGAGAAGAAATAAGCAGACGTTACAAGGACTTTTTGTCTCAGGAGGACAGAGAGGGTGCAGTTTAACAGATGAATAATATTTTGCTGATTCTCAAACACATGTAGTTCTCAGGGTAGCAATATATTTCAGAGCGCAGAGTTCACTGTTACACCCACTTGCAGCTTTTGTTAGGGTACACTACTTGCTAAATCCTAAGAAAACATCAACTACACTAAACCAATAATGCATTCGGTTATTGATTGAATTTTTGGTGTCCCAGAGGAAGATTAGCTCACAGCTGAGGCACAAATTGAAGCATGCATATTAAAAACTGTTACATAGTTTACACATAACAGAAACCCAGTTCATTTCCAGTCATCCTAGTGTATTTGGCATCATGTGACAAGCAGAAAATGACAATACAGCCATTAGCAGTATGCAGTACGACACAGCCATCTGCAGACTGTATACAAATGTAAGAATTTGATAAAAAAGACGGTGAAGACATGATGGAAATCCAGATACGGTTTCTGTACTTGGTTGTTATGTCTGGAAATGTTTTTCTCAACTTGTCGGCCATTTCTTTATAGCATGGGTTTGCAAATTTGCTTCTGTTTTCCTATTTGTGACTTCGTAAAGCTCTCGGGGTCCTCGTAATTCTGTAAGCACTAAAAAAGATCTCAAACCATGAAACCCAGTAGAAAGGTCCTGCAGTGTTGCATTCAGCAAATAATCTGCAGCCAATTATAATTTGTAGCATTCTACCAACAATAAAGGATTCAAATTAGTAACTGCAGTAAAAATAAAAGCAGAGTTTTTCATTATAAATCATCACATGCAGACAACAAGGAGGAATGTGACATCACCATATGCCTTGGGTCGGCTGAGGACGGCTGACAAACAACTGATCCTAGCCTCTCACAGCTTGACAACATCCATTCAAAGCCACTCTCCCATTAATTCACACGTCATCAGGAGCTAATATCATTTAAGACTGGCGAGCTGTTGTCAAACACAAAATGCACCCATGTCCTCGTCAGCAGCATCTGGAGGGATGTCAATAACTGGGGAGAAGGCATGTCCAATTCAATAAATCGGTGGGGATGAAGTGTGAGAAAAGTGGGCAGAGTCACACGGGCGGTTGGCTTTGCGTATTGTCCGGTGCTGGACACATGGACTGTGTAATTCTAGTCCAGGAGTGACCACACAGAGCTGGTTGTGAGGTCTGGGATTGCTGCAGAATGGAGACAGATGGGACAGGGACAGGACTTTTTGGTGAGAGAATGCTCTCCACTGTTCCTCCGATATACAAAGCCCATTGATTTTTTTTTTTCCCGTGTTGAGAGAGGAGCTGAGCAATATCCCGTTTCAGCGTCCGCCGCATGGTCATGACACCTGGACCAGGGTCATATCTGTCTGGACCCCAAACGGAGGCACTTTGAGTCCAGGGGGACCTGGACGGAACGCGCAGCAGATTTCTCTCTAAATTTCTACTCTCTGAGTATGTCAGCATGTTCATATCATCCGCTATATCTGAACGTGCATCAGTGTGTGTCATAAAACTCTGGCCATTGGCACATTTTCTATAGCTGGATGCCTTTGACCTGTACTCCTTCCTTTGTAACCCCTAATGTGCAAATGGAAAACCAAACTCTCCCTTCCCATGAGCCCTCTGGATAGACAGAAAGATTGTTCCTCAGGAAACGCAGGTCAGGAAGTCAGAGGAGGAAGCTGGGCTTTCACTCTAAATACAACCTCTCCTCCAGAGACCAGCGAGTCAGCAGAGGACCGGACAGTAAATCTCCTTTAAACACTGACCCCCTCACTCTCTTGTTTTGTTGCTATTTTTGTGACCATGCGTTTAACCGAAACATCATTATTCGTCTGTTCTGCTGCAAAATTGTTCACTGATGAGGCCAAAGACTTTTATTTCCAAGTTGGTGTTTGTTTTGAACTCTGGTCATGTAATTCTGTGACGTGTCAGAGCCACGGCTTGTATTGATGCTGCATCCCACCCAGTGTGAGATGAAGGGCAGTGGATATGAGTGGATGGGCAAGTTGGAGCGCTTCATGGGAACAACATCAGCAAGAGCAGTTTGCGGTTCACCACTAACAATGCTGTGGCTACTCTTATGCACAATTAATCGTTGCTCGTTCTTATTTTCCTCCCTCCCTGCCCCTCTCTTGCTCCCTAGCTCTCTTCCTCTGAGGCTAGGTTCACCCTGCACGATGACCACAGCACTCCCCATATGAATTTGGCAAACATGCCACGAGACATGAAAGGAAGCAATCATGGTGTTCTGGCTGTCAAAGCTTATACAGACAAAAACGGGATCACACAAACTGGGATGTGGGGAAGAGAATGTATACAGAAATAAAAGCTCCCATGCAGTTCTACAGCGAACATGGGCTGATGCATGACAACGTATCCAAGAAACCAAATTCCTGTTTAGGTTTCTTGGCCATCCTTGACCGCTGATTGCTCAACAATCAGCAGGCTGATGAGCTGTCCTGGCACTGTTTCGAAAGATGTGCTCACATGCTGGGGAAAAATGGGAAGTTATAGGACATATTAAGTAAGCTGTGTCTTTTTTTATAGAAGTTGAAACATCACTGACAGTTATAATATGTCGTGTTGTCATGAGGTACTTACTGCTTACTGCTCTAAGTACATGTTTACTGAGGATTTTCATTCATTGCTAATCGACTCCGCTACATTTCAGGACCACTTTAAGGAATTTTAGTTTCACAAAAAAATTACACCTGGTTAAAAATGGCTCCACCCCGATAATGATAAGATGACAGCATAACATTCCCGAGAGCAGTTTTTCTGTATAGTTTATGTACATTTTGCTGATAATACTTTGTGCTCTAGCTGTTGACATGCTTACATTAAGGTGATGCTAAATGTACAAGTGAAAGAGTTCTCTGCCACTGCCTCCTTTTTTTTGTTTGTTTGTTTGTTTTGACATAAATTGTGAAGTCATATTTTCACCCCAAATACAAGATTACAAGTCCCCGGGAAGCTGTGATGTTCCCCCCACAGTTGGTTATAATATCTTTCAGCATTAAGAAATTTAAATGTGTGTGGAGGGGCCTGTTTCTTCCAAAACAGATGCTTTAACGGGAAAATGAAGAAATCCCAAGTGGCAGTATGTTGCAAACAGCTACGTCACTCACATTCATCAACAGCCTGATAACTTAGCAAGCAGCAGTAAAAAATACACCTTATTCCTCCTCCAAGTTGTTGTTAATGAGTCTGTGGTCACCCTAGATGGGATGTGGTGCAGCACAGCTTGAGATCACCACATGACTAGTGTGTGTTTCGTAGCGAAGTCTCTTTGCTTCATACAAGGCCAGTAAGTTAGTGTGTCAGCGCACATGCTGATTACACAACATGTAGGCTTGTATTGAGTCCTAATTCCACTCAAAGCCACACAAGGAAAGAGTTGTATTTGACTATGCTAAACCTGCTTGTGTAATCTTTAATTTTATTCTGATAATCCAAATGTATGCTTTAGGCAAACAGAGGGACGCTTTAAATACTTCACAAAGAGGTGGAGTGGTGCAACAGGAGGACAGAGAAAGGAGAAGAACTCTGCCCTCTGTTGTTCGCCAGGTTGAACTGAGCTAGGCTGTTGCTATTAGAGTTGGCACAGCCAATTTGTTGTGTTTCTGTCAGACTTTTTTCATCTCTAGTTCAAATAGATAAAAGTTTTGCATCCTCACATCCCACTTAAGCACTATCAGTGACCTCAACCTTCTTCTCCATCCTCCCCACTGAGGAAAGGTCATTGGAGACAACAGCGCAGGAGGCACGGCTCAAACCATCCAGCAGAGGCTGAGCAGAGACTGACTGCAGCGCCTCCTGAGAGGATGGTCCCAATCCAGAGGAGCACAAATTCTCAAAAACAGATTCTCTGGACAGAGACGTCGTCTCTGTCCATAGCCAGTGGAAAATGCTGCTTCGGCAACTGAGACTTTGTTTGTTCCTTTTGTGCTTGTTGCTGTGGAAGTTAATGGAATGACTGGAAAGCTTAACTTCTGAAATATTAGGATACACGAATATACTTGGGGCTAAAACAATTGGTCAATTAATCAATAACATACTACCAATTTACCAAATATTCCTTAGTTCTAGTCTCTCAATTGGGCAGATTTGCTGCTTTTCTCTGAAATATGTGAAAGAAGATTGAAAATATTTGGATTTGAGACTGTTGGTTCAACAAAAATAAAAGTCAATTAGCATGTGCAAACGTCTGCCCTGTGCTGTGTCAAAGTTATGTCAGTTATTGGGGTTTATTATGTGCATCTTTAAAAAAGGAACACATCTGACATTTTCCCCTGAGAGAGTGGCCTGATTTTTTTTTCTCTTTATATTTTCACTTTGGCAGGAAACAGGTGCCTCCTCCTAAACCTGGAAGGATTACTGAGTCGCACAATATCAAGCAAGCATCTGAGAGTATCAAATGGAAGAACTGCAGTGTAGGAGAGGCTTCTTAAGGCCAAGGTCCATCAAAAAAAAAAACAAAACCACAAGACGTTTCCACCAGAATCCGTGGCTTGTTGTTGAATTTTCAGCTATCCTGCTGACCTTCGGGAGTTCAAACCAGGTCTGAGTATCTGCTGTGAAATTTCCAATTCCTGACGTCACAGTCTGCTGTGCATTTACTGTGCTTAAATAATCTCTGCCACTGATCTGATTCTGTTCAATGTGTGTTACATTGTGAGTCCTTTATGGCATTTCACACCAGCTACCCAGTTTTGTAATGCTGGGGAGCAAAAAAAGAAAATGTTTGGATTCCTCCTACTTCCCTGCTATAGTTTTCCCCCAGCGAGCAACGATTGATCTGATCCACTTAATCAATCAGTGGCAGGGCCTTTGAACTGCAGACGTGATTTCCAGCAAGTCTGTCATCCTACCCTGTCGTCTGTGAAAACACTCCAGGGGGAGATTACTCCACACAGGCCTGGCTCGTAAAAAGTCTTTTTATGTTAAAACACACACCCTTGCTGCTCTCTTGACTGGGTCCAAAATAACTCACGTTTGCATATCAACTGCTCCTAAATGCAGGGGGAAGACAACACTGTAGTTCTGAAAGGTCAGCTTGTTAAAGGACTTTGTTTGGGAGATGCAGGCCGGCCTCGTATCTGGGCTTTTCTTTCTCCATTGAATTCAACATTTGAGTGCAAAAACAACTTCCCCTGCCTCTTCCACGGCTGCTAGCAGTGAGGCAAAGTTCTCCACCCCCCCTGCATGGCTCCTGTATAGGCAAAAAAAGAGGAAGGGGAAAGGGAATGTTTTGCTTCTCTCTCCCCACCCCTCTTCCTTCACCTCCCTAGGGCAGTGCTGTGTAGTAATAAACGTCCCCCATAAATCTCCCCCTCACACCATCATCCCCCTCCTCCAACTCCAACTTTTTTTTTGAGTGTGTGTGTGTTGTTGTTGTTGTTAACAGCTTCTCTTCTCCCTCTACTCTGCCTTTCTTTTCCTTCTTCTCTTTACTATTTGCAACCCAACCCTGACACTGACTCTGCACATGGCCGGTGGCTGCTCCGTCATGGATTTAGAAGGTGAGACAGGAGGGGGGGTGGACCACAATAGATTTGTATAGGTTTCACTCTCTGCAGCCTGCCTCCTTTACACGTCTCATTGTGACTGGCTGTGGTTGAATTCAGTGAGATCACTTGTTGTATCAGGTCATTGCTTCCCTGATGAAATGACACATACATCCAAGCACACATTATATCATTACCTACTGGTAAAATAGAGGAGAAGCAGTAAGAGAGAAGATAGGGAGAGGAATTTGGATTTGGGGGGGGGGGGGGGTAACTGTGGTTGGGAAGGAGTTAAAAGCCCCAGTCGCCTGAATTCACCGGAAAGTCCCACAAGTGACGTTACAGTCCAGCAATTAAGAGTAAATTAATTACAGAGTAGTGGATGGTAGCTGAAACCCTGAGGATTGTGCAGCTCCTCTCAGTAAACAACCCAGTTAAAGTGGCAGATTTCTAGGAAGTAAATAAACCAAATAAAGCTCTTAATTTTATACTTTTTAAACTTTTAAACTATTCAGTTGCACATGAAAACAAATCTCCAGTATAACTCGTTCTAACAAGTCACTTTTTTTTATGTCTCATGTGCAAATTTATAAACTGATCCAACTCCAGCAAAAAGTAAATTTGAAAACTCATTTTCACTCAAATCAAAGTTTAGTCATTCAAAGTGCGTGTAGCAGAGGTAGTAATCTCAAACAAACTGTCAAAGCGACGCGAGTTTGTCGCAAAGAAGAAGAAGAGGAAGAAGAAGCAGAAAAAAAAAAAGTTAACAGAAAGTTGACGCCCAGCGCTTCAAGCTCCTCCTGCAAAAGGATTATAAAGCAAATGTCGGGGCTGGTTCAGGGCAGAGGGGGAGTTCTGCAGGGTCAAAAATACACAAGGAGCTGCAAATCACAACCGAGAGGCAGACGTGCGCAACTTTCCAGCAGTTTTCTTTTTTTTTTTTTTTTTTTTTTTTTTTTTGAAATAAGTTTTTTTTTTTTTTTAACACATAAACTTACTTCGACTTGAGTCCGGTCGCTGCAAAGATGACCACAGCCGTGGTGTCGCCTTTCTTCGACTTCGAAGTAATGAACAAGGTTAGTTTCTAAACTTTTTATTTATTTATTTATTTATTTATTTATTTTTGGGAGGGGGGGGGGGGGGTTAAGGTGTAAAGCTGGGGGTGGCTTGTTTTTCCCTTTCCTCTCTCCGTCTTATCCAGCCTGATTTTTGTGGAGCTCTGTTAGCCGTGTTAGCTGCAGCTGTTAGCCGCTGTGGAGGAATGAGGATCCGCATGCCCGCGGCCCAGCTCTGCCCTGACGGCCCGGTGCTCGTGTATCATTTATTATTATTATTATTACTGTTGTTTGGTTCACTCTGAAGATGTTCACGTTGTTTCTTCTCTCATTAACATCCCGGGCTCTTCCTGGCGTTCAAACTGGTGTCACTTTTTTATATATACATATATAGATGTATATCTTAAAGTTAAAAAGAAAAAAAAACGCGCTTGTTGTAAACTTAAGCATTTTGCGCTTCAACGTGAGCTAAAGTTTTTATTCTTCTCATTTTATTCCAGCAGATGAGTTGAACTTTGGAGGCCGAGCGGCCATTCAACTCTTTTCTCTAAATGAGAGCCAGTTTGCGCCACTTTTTTTTTTTTTTTTTTTTTTTTTTTTTTTTTTAAACGCTCCGCACAAAAAGCAGCCACATGCTCGATAATCAGAGTCCACATTAGTCTGTCTGAAACCTGCTGCTGATCCTTTCTAACACGATTTAAATCAACAACCCTCTTACATGTTAAAACCTGTTTGTTTGTTTGTTTGTTTGTTTTATGCGAACTGCTCCGGTGAGGAAACATCCCTGCTATTCAAAATATCTGATTCTCTTTTAGGAGTAAAACTTCTCTTATTCTTTCTTCTGGCTTTTAACACTTAAATAGTCATGTAAATCAGTGGCTGGCCGGTCATTTCCTTATGTGTATTGAAAAGCTCTTCTTTCTTTCTTTTTTTTTTTTTAGTTCCCCCCCCCCCCCCCCCCCTTGTTATTCAAAAGGATGCTTGGCCACTTTCATTATCTTTCAAATGATGCAGCCTCTTTGTAGCCACTAGCAGTCAGTCCACTGGGCTCATGTGCTGCTGCTCCATTTACTGAACAGGCTCACATTCCTACCCGGGGCAACCTGCCAAACCAGCTGCTGTTCTATAGGCCTGTATCCGCTCATGTTGTCAGAGCCAAAAAGGACAGTCATGCAAGAGGAGGCTGTGGACCTCCTCCCTCCTCCTCTCCTCTTCTCTCCTCTCCTATTTCTCTCCAGCCCACCAGCTCCTTTGACCATGTTGACTGTCAGTTTTTGAGAATATCTATAGTGTACTAATTTGTTGTGTTTTTTTTTCTTTCTTTTGTGTTTTTGCAGAACAACAAACTGCTCAGCTATAACAACAACCTGGGTGCCCCCCATCCCATGTCTGTCCCTTGCACTGGCACCAACGTGCCCATCTCCAGCCCCACCGGAGCCCTGCTGGACAGGAAAGCGGTGGGATCTCCCTCAGTTGGAGGCGTGTACCAGCGGAGGCACTCTGTCAGCAGCACAAAGTTCAGCCAGAACCAGTTTCTGAACAGCCTGAAGGCAGCGGACCACTCCTCACTCATCTCAGGGGTTGGCAATGCCAGCAACAACAAGGAGAACCGCCTGCGGGATCGCTCCTTCTCTGAGACAGGTGAGAGGCTCATCAACAAGTGCCTGGGCCCAGCCAGCCCCACCAGCGGCAGCAGCCAAGTGAACTCCAGCAGATACAAGACGGAGCTTTGCAGGCCCTTTGAGGAGAACGGTTCCTGCAAATATGGAGACAAATGCCAGTTTGCTCATGGAATCCATGAACTGCGCAGCCTGAGCCGCCACCCCAAATACAAAACTGAGCTGTGCCGCACCTTCCACACCATCGGTTTCTGCCCTTATGGGCCTCGCTGCCATTTCATCCACAACGCTGAGGAGCGCCGTGGACCTCCCCAGCAGTCCTCCCCTCTAAATCCTTCCAACAAGATGGAGAGGCCTCGACTGCAGCACAGCTACAGCTTTGCAGGCTTCTCCAGCTCAGCTGGGCTGAGAGACAGCCCCACCTCGGTCACCCCTCCACCCACATTCTTCCCAGATGAAGTCCCCGACTGGCCAAGCAGTAACCCATTCACCTACTCCAGCCAGGAGCTGGCCAACCTGTTTGGACCCAGCCTCAGTGGTGGTCCTGTAGGCACAGAGCCTAACACCCCTGCACCTCCCTCTCCAACAAGCACACCTTACTATTTCAGACCAATGTTGGAATCCCCTCAGATGTTCGAGTCTCCATCCAGCCCTCGTGACTCTCTGTCAGACCAAGAGGGCTACCAGAGCAGCTGTGGAGGCAGCCTGAGCGGCTCTGAGTCCCCCACCCTTGACACCACCCGCCGCCTTCCCATCTTCAGCCGCCTCTCCATCTCTGACGACTAAACTTCATGCACCCACCAATGACTTTAAGTTTGATGACACAAAGAGAACACGGCACTCCCCTCTACCTCTGCCCGTCTCCTAGAGCCTCCCTGTCTTTCCTCACTCAACGCACCGTGTTAGTTTGTTAGCATAATAAGGATGTAGTCATTAAGGGAACTAAAATTATCGTTTCATTCCGATTAATCCGCACAGCAAGTTTTAAAACGTAACCTGCCATGTGTAATAGTGCCAAAAAGGAGAGGAAATTGAACAATGAAAATCACGAGAACAAGAATTGACTGTTTTGCCAATTGCCACTTGTTTTTTTTTTTTTTGTTTGTTTGTTTGTTTGTTTTCTTTTTTCTATCTTCTTCATTTGTTCTTGAATGTGTAGCAGTACAAGTGGCCTTGGAAAGGGGAGTGCATTGCACTAGCCCCCAGCCCCCACCCCCCACCCCACCCCTGCCTCCCTTGTTCTCCCCCTCCCTGACGATACCACTTCTCCTGATCTAGCTAGAGGGTGCTCACTAACGGAACTGTAGATTTACCACGACTGTTTTTACAGACTGAGTTAAGACAAAAGGCAAAAAAAAAAAAAAAAAAAACCTAAAAAAAAAAATAACAGACCCTGACAAGATATGAATAGTTTTTAAAAACAAAAAAGAAAAAAGAAAAAGTGCCTGGGGCTGTTTCTGCATGTGTTTAGGGTGAATGGACTACTGTTGGTTTTTGCCCCCCCCCCCCCCATCACAGTTCTTCTCCTAGCCTCGTCTTATGTAATTGTGGACAGGGTAAGTCTGCAGGAAGGACTTTGAACTGGAAGTTGGTTATGCCCCCCTCCCTCCCTCCTTCTGAATTTTCTCCTCCTGTTGCTGGTCACTGGCTTTTTTCTTTTTTCTTTTTGGGAAGGAAGTCTTGATATCAAACTGATCATTAAACCTGTAAGACTTTGTCCGGCTTCTCAACCCTGCCTCTCTCCCTTCATCCTCGCCGATCTGGGGAATTCCAGCATTCCCATGGTGCAGTTGTACATCCTGCAACTTGACAAGATCGGATCTCCAAGCTATTTTACTTCTCCCCTACTTTAAAGCCTGCTCCAAGGAGCACTCTCTGTACTCATTGCATCCCTTTTGCTTTCTTTATTTGATAATTATTTTTTATTAATGTTATTATTACGGTTATTATTATTTGAAAAAACTTTCCAAACAGAAGGTTTTTCTTGTCACTGCTTATTTAACTTATCAGAACATATTTATTGGTGATCATATGCATTTTTTTTTTTTTTTTTTGTTAATTTTGTTTTGTATTTATCTGGATAATGAACAATAGAATATATTTTCTTTTATGTTAAATTATGATCTTCCATATTAATCTAAAGATTGTGAAGACGTTTTTGTCAGTTTTCCTTTTTTCACAGTTTAATATATTGTACTTCAATGACTTGTTCTGCAACTACACTTTGTCAAAATGAAACTTAATTTAAAGCAAAAAAAAAAAAGCAAAAAAAGATGTTTTGATTATTTATTGTACCCTTTTTTTTTTCTTTTTTTTTTTTCTCCTTTACTCCCTCTTATTGGACTGCAATTCCATCTAAACTAGATTTGCTTGTCATTCCTGATGCATCCCCCCCCCAGCCCCACCCCCTTACACTTTACAAGTAATCTGACAATAATAGTTGCTAACTGTTATGTTGATTTCAAGTCGCCTTTTTGTTTCTGATCTTGCCCTGACTTTGAAGAAAAGTATTCACGCAGTACTTGGGTTGACGGTAGAATTAGAGGGGTGTTAAAAGACCTCACGTCACTGGCGTAGAAAGAGTCTCCAAATTAGAAGACTGGTTGTGTTGAAATGTCCTCATGTCAAAAATCTTTTGCCCAGTCTGTTTATAACAAGCAATAGCTGTGACCAAATGGGTTGAGGAAAGTTTATTTAGTTTTTTTTTTAATTTGATTAGATGCTTGATGCACTTGCTTGCCCCCCCCCTCCTCCCTCTTGACCATCGGAAGTGCCTCACTCAATACATTCCAGGTAGCTAAGGCATCTCTAGCCTTTTATATTTGATAATGGAGGACAATGAATTTTTTTAAGTCACTTGTTCCGTGTTGCCTTCATGTGTTTGGAAGAGGTGAGCAGATTCTGACACAAAGAAAGTAAAACTGTTGAATGTACTTTTTTCAGCCATGTTTTTTTTCCCCACTACAGTAATTTCTGAGTTTATATGATGACCTGTTTTGGGTTTTTTTTTTCCCTCTTTGTAAGTATTGATTGCAGTTAAGTCAATAAACCCCATATTTTTGGAAATGTAAAACTGAGTGATGAATTACATAAATGGGTTGTTATGAGAAAAATAGGGCACATTTAGATGCACCAACAAATTCACAGCACACATAATACAAAATCAGAAATACTGGAGTTAAAAATGATCAAAATGATCTTCTCATTCAAAGATTAAGCTTAAAAAAAAAAAATCACCCTTTCATTTAAAAGTTTAAAAATGCCAATTTAATTCACTCCAACTTCAATCCTAACTTTTCATGACCTTATTTTGGGTGGCATCAGAGGGGACTGGCTATTTCAACATTTCCATAATGAAAGCCTGCAGGAACTTGAGTTGTTTTGAAAAGTAGCTGTGTCAAAGTTCTTAACCAGAGGCTTTCAGACTCAGTTGCACACCATCAAGCCACTTAGAGATCAGAAAAAACAGAAGCTGTTTTTACCTTCAGAACTCGCCTGTGCATTATCATGTGTGCAAGTTCTCTTGAGTCAAAGTAATCCACCGCGATTTCAAATAATCACAAACACTGCAACCAGGAATCTCTAGGAGCTAATAAAGTATCTTTTTAATACTGTCCATTTGCCCAAACATTAAGAAATACTGGGCTCAGGTTGTAGCACTAAACTCACTGACTCCGTCAACAACAGATGTCACTATCAGACCTTGAACACAATTCACATAAAAGGCAAAACAAACATATTTAAAAGTAAAATAAAAAGTGGAACTAGAAGAGGCCTGCTGCCTGTGTTTCTCTCAGACATCATGCAGAACTAAAAGGAGTTTCACTGTGGTGGAAGTTGATTGGTAAGCTGCACAGACACCAGTCAGGGGTATTGACCTGGGGATGATCAAACTCAGATTGAGCAGCTTTGGTTACGCAAAGACACATAACTCCTGGTTTCAGCAGAAATATTGATCTGGGAGCTGGGCAGAATCAATACTCCTTCTTTATTCCAAGAATAAAAAAGCCTGATATGCCGAGGTTATGACCTGACCAGTGGTCCTGGGGTTACATGTGATCTGATCGATTAGCGTGTGAGGACATTCCTGGACACAAAAGGGATAAACAGTTGAATAATAGATTGTTATGACTATCAAGCCATCCAACACAGCTCCCTTATGTGGTCTCCTTAATGTATTTTTACAAAATAAACGGAGATAAGAATCTTGGAGGCCATTTATACAAACAGAGTGGTATTTGATTCCAGGAACAACAACTGTAGCCTTCCCTTTATAGTCTCCAACCAACATCCACGCTCCTTCTCCTTTCCCCTGCTCTCTGGACACTTCCGTCTGTCCATGTTTATATTCTCTCAGATTGCAAAAAGGAGCCAGAACAGGAACTCCCTTCCCTCTATACAATGGTGGGTGCTGAGCTGTCACAGCTGACCCACGGAGGCCCCCTTGTTGCTTAATTCCAGAGAACCTGGGTCTGGTACATTCATGTCTAGTTCCTGTATTCCCACAAACGACCCTCCAGCCCTCCAGCCCTCCAGCCCCATCTTTGAACATGTCACCTTCACACTGAGAGTCTAACTTTCCATCAGGGGGCCAGTGTAACTTCAAGACCTTACAAATAAGTTAATGGGGAACAACCTGAAATCAGAACTTTTATTTTCAATATTCACAGGTGGTTATGACTAGTTTTTGGATGATGACTCACAACCTCATCTTGTTTCAATCTGTGTCGCACTTTTTTTTTTAAAAGGAGCAACCAAAAAAAAAAAAAAAAGATCCCTCATTTGTGTAATGATACCAAAACCAATCAGTACTCATGTTGAACTGCAAACTGTGTACATTCAAAGCTTGAATCAACAGCGAACTTGATGGCAGATACCAAAATGCGACAGCTTACACAAGGGCAGAATATGTAGCTTTGAAATGCTATCACTGCGATTCCTGCTTACTGCTGTGGCTACGTTTCTGTGTGCAATGTGTGCAAAATTTGTATGTCTCTGAGTGTTACAAATATATCTATCTATCTATCGATATATATATATGGAACTTTTCCCTCATATGGTGTAGCATATTATGTGCAAGTGTAGCAAGGTGAAAAATTACTACTGTTCAACATTTTAGGTTTTAAAAAATTTAAAAGAGAAGAAAGCACATCCCAAACTAAACCAGGTGAGCATTGCCTGTGTGCACCTTCTGTTCTAGTTTGAGCATTTCAGAAGATCTTGCTGTGCAAGGAGTGTGAGGCACATGAAAAAGAACTGTTTCCTGTTTGTGCGGTCTGCGAATAGAAGCACCTTGAGATGAGAAGCACCAGGAAGTGGGTTTCTGAACCTTTCAGCTGCAGGTCTGAAGGTGGCAAAGGGTAGAGTAGGGGCGGTTGTGTCGGTGTCATCTGCTCTTTGATATGTGGCAAGAAGAGAGAGAGAGAGAAAACTTTCCTTATTTCATCACATTTTACAGCAGGTTACTTTCCAATATGGGAATGGTGTGACATAGATCAAGCTTGTGGTTCATTCATTGCTTCCTGCACAACAGGATAAAGGAGGTTTGTAGTTTTACTCTCAGTGCCCAATCATCCACCTTTAACCTGCGGGGTTGAGCAAGAGAATACGACGGCATGTACACTTTGTGTGTTATCAGAGGCAAGTTTACCTCTTTGTTTGACAAAGAGCAGTATTGGATGTGCTAACTCTGCTATGTTCCTTATCTGCGCTCACAGCTGAGAGCAGGGCGACTGCAGCGCTGCATACATGCATATGTCTGCATCGTCTGCACCGTGACAAGTGACGTGGGAGGGGAAATAAATCACCAAACAAGGGCTCAAGTCAACAATGAGTGATGGGGTTAGGTGAGAGGGCAGTCAGAGGCTTCTTTTGTCTGTACAAAAGCAGAGAGACACGACTGACCTCCTTCAGACACATACCAAACTCAGAAACCTGCATCAGAAACATCCATCCAGCTGCACCTGCACTTTTAACGCCAGGGGAGGGATTAGACGCTGCTCAAGCTTAAAGAAATAGCTCAATCGCTCTCTTGCTGGGATGCATGCCTCTCTCATGTGTCTTATGAAGCAACAGATACCGCCTGGTTAGTTCAGCATAGCAGCTGATCCAAGTCATTAAATAGTTCCCCTGTAAAATGGCAATTTGTAAGTTTTACACTTAAAAAAAAGAGCCAGCCTACTTCCTGTCTCCACTTTTTTATGATAATCTAACCAGATCTGGTCACAACTGCAAATTTATTATATAGAGTTGTATCAAGCTTTTCATCTGACTTTCATGTGGGGAGAAACTTTATCTCTATTTGTTCTTCTGGACCAAACTAGTAGATTTCTGTGTTGCAGCATTTCTTTTAGCACGATGAGTGATTTCAGTTGGTGACAGTCTACTTGAAGGAGGAAGTCAAATTTGTGACATTTAGCGTCTTTCACGGTTTTTCTCAGTAGGTACAGGTTCAATGTCTAACACTTGCTTTGATGAGACATGAGTCAGTCACAGTGATCAAACCTTTGACCCTGCGGTTTCAGGAGAGACGCTTGTAACCCTGCCACTGTTGCCAGAGGTCACTTCTTGCTTATGTATAGTGAAAGTGCACCTTTATCTCTTTCGCCTGCACTCACCTTTTAACTCTGCTGCTCTGTGGTTGATGTGCCAGAGACTTCACAAGTGGAATTGTGGGGGAGTTACAGTGTTGTTTTCACAAATATTGAAATTCTTAACTTAATTATGGGGATGTGTTTTATAATTTGTGTTAACAAGGGGCCTTCTCATCTCGTCTCTAATCCCTTCCTGACTACTATCAACCTGCAGAGTACACTGCATATTTCACTGTTTGGGAAGTTTGCCTTCTGAATACAAAACAATACAGATTACTGCGATGTCTCCACTTTCATTTGCTTGTTTATAATTGTACCTTTAGAACAGATTATAATTAGATATGCCTACTAAAGCTACTCCACTGCAGCTGGTATACAGGAGCTTACTCACTATCAACAACGTTGGTAATGTCCCATTTTCAACCTCTCAATTTCCCAAACATACTTGCTTCTGGGTAATCACAGATATCAGACAAAATCTCATCTGATGATCATGCTTTAGAAGTAAACTGTCAAGCTTTGCAGTTAGCGTTTTAGTTATCGTGTTGCTCTAATCTCAGAATATGTAACGCGGCACTTCATGCAGTCGTGCAATTTTAACTGCAGGCTTTATCTTTGTAGGTCTATGGCCATATGTGTCACAGTGAGACTGATTGCAGATCAACAAAGACAACAGTCTCAACCACACCCTGATCATGTGCGTTTAACCCAGGCACTCCACAGCCCCATTATCTGGGCGACTGACGCTATGACACACTGCTTACTAAGTAATGACATTAGCTCTGCTGGGATCCAGTGTCTCATGTGCCTTCCTTGCCTCTGGCTAAATGACCTGTAGAAGAAAAGAAGAGAAAACACATATGTGCTGAGCAGAGGAGCGGAGAGGTGAGGAGGCTTCAGAGGAGAGCGCCGGTGATGGCTGTCTGACAGGTTGTGGAAACACACCCTTCCACTCCTTAGTGTGACAGAAAAACAAACACAGAACCACTAAACTCTTACTGAGCCTCGCACTAATGGACAAGCGATGACTTTCCAAACGAGAGGGGCCGACTCAATGGGAAACAGGAGCTGAGGACCGGCCAATGGGAGATCCCGTCCCAAACCTGACACTGTTGTGCTTCAGTTTTCTGGTCCACTGGGCCGAGTGAGTCACCCCTTCAGCTCGCCTGAGTGCTGGGCCACTTAGCTCTTCCTGTCTCATGACTCCCACCATCCTGGCCTGATGGGAAGAAAGCGGCCTCCATTAGCAGAGCAACACCTGCTCAGTATTTTGACTTATTTACAGAATAAATTTGGTTTATTGCGGTTATTAAGGTCACTATTGAGCTTTTGTCCAATATTGGGGTCAGTTATCATAAGACTATGAGTCACTGTGGAATTATGGGAGCATGCCAGCATCTGTAAAACACAGACTCAAAGTCCCAAGCTGTTTTTATGACCCCTCAATACATGGTCATCTCTGCTTGCCACCATTCATTGAACAGTTATAATCAATGTATCATTTCAGATAAACTCAAATGTATCATATAAACAAAATTTGACCAGGATTTACCTTTTGCTCATTTCCTAACTCGTGCATAGTCTCGTAACCCCTGCTGGGGTTTAGACTTCTACGCCAAAACTTAAAAACACTTTGGCTTGGCATTAAACCCAAAGTGAACCAACCTGAAATGTCAGTAAATGCTCAAGAAAAACTATGTGTGCACAGCTAGGACAAGTATTTTTTTTTTTTTTTTCAATTTAACAATTAACTGTTTTGGGAAGTGGTTTGTTTGACCTTCTATCTTCTCATGTTACTCACATTTTCTTTGCATTGTAGCAACAATCCAATCCAGATCTCATAATTCATGGGTGAAATGCTATTATTACCCAAAGATTCATAAGAATAAATATGAAAATATGACTAAAGTCGTGACACATTGCGGTACATGGCATACACATATGAGACGACACAGCTTGCCAATAGCTATTTTATTTCCTCCTGTCCGTCTGATGCATGAATGAGGTTAGCTTAAACCCACTGAATCATGCTAAAGCTAAAAACGGCACGTTTCCTTACACGTGATTCTCAGTTTTGTTTTGCAGCATCTGTTTCCTCCGCTTGTGGTGGTGCTGGAGAACAACCACCTCTCTCACTTCTTAAATGTAGTTTTCAGTTTCTCAACAGATTACTACAGATTTTTCTGACCTCAGTGCTCCCCCACACACACACACACATTAAATTCCTAGTAATAAATACACTTCTACACACTTATCCAGCTACAGAAGATGCATTGGACCATGACAGGCTTTTACAACAGACTAACCAGCCTCTCTGAGTCATTCAGGCCTTGCAGAGGCATAAACAGACAAAGATGACATCAGGGATAGTTTTACAGGAAGTCCTTGCTCCGTCTTCTATCAAGGCCGAGTCTGCGCTGTGCAAAGATGATCATCTTGTATCTGTGATCTAATACTCAACTCAGTCACATGAAGTTGGTGAGAAAAAAAATTAAAATAAAATGGTGAAAATGTGACAAAAATACAGGCAACTTCAGGGCGAAAAGAATGAATGTGGGAGTTTGAGAAATAAAGAGAAGGAAGAGAAAGTGAGACACAGAGGAAGAGTGGGCTTAAGTCACTGTAGCGCTAATATAACCCTGGCTGTATCATTTTGTTGTTTGAGTTGTAAACAAGCCCTGGATATCTGGCCTTGAGAGGTTAGGGAATAGTTAAAAGTGAACTCTGTATCTTTCTCTCTCTCTTTGTGTGTATTTCACAATGATCTGCTGGCTGAGGCTCAGAGAGATGAAGATAAGAACTGACTGTGAGAAACCACAGATCTCACACCCACTCACCGGGACACAGCACATTGAAACGCTGGGCCGTGCACACTGGAGGAACACACAGGAACGTGCTCACGCTCCGGCTCGTACGTGGGCCTGAACACACGGGGCAGTGTATCAAAAAAGGCACGGTTTGACGGTTGACATTGGGTTCCCTCGGGGTTGTGCGTGGGGCTCCTCACATTTGAGGAATTTAGTTGTAAAAACACAACACAGATTGTTTGGAAGAGTCTGACTCTGGCTGCTTAGATTTCTCAAGGCAAGTCTTAAATCGAGATAAGGCCCCAGCCTGAAACACGTCAAGCTCGCTCCTGTCCTGCACTCGCCCTCGAGGCTCACCTGCTAACCTGCTGTGACATGCACTCACGCAGGTAGGCAGGAAAAAAGGATTAGAGCGTAACTTTACATTAAAGCCTTGAGTAATGGCGGTGTCAGGATATTACTAAATCAACAATTACAAGCTCAGAGCGCCACTTCAATCTGAGATTTGTAAACTTTATCAGCAGGTGACAGACATTTGACATAAAGTAAGATCATTATCATGAGACTCTGGCTTTAAGTGAGTTCAGAGCTGAGTTGAAGACTTGAGAGTTTAAGCTTGAACGTTTTAACATAAAGAAAAGATGAATTCAAAAGCAATAATTCACATCCTTGTTAAGTTCAGGACACTCTGCCCTATTGTGGCTTAACTTATGTGAGGAAACTCTGGATTGACAATGCTTAGTAGGTTTTTCATGATTCACTTCAGGACTGACTATGTAGTATTTTACCACATTACAATGATGATACGATAATAGTTTCAGTGCTCCTTGGCACTGACTCTACAAGACTCATCAGTCTATATCCAAAGACATGTTGGATTGAGACCTGGTAAAAGTGAAGGCAATAGCAGATACTTCACATCCTGTATCTCCACCAATTTTTCAGATTTACTTTTAATGTGTCTGAGTAATAAAACTCAAACAAAGCGTATGTCCATCATGTGGTTCCATATTCTTAGTCATGTTGCATAACAGTGTCTTCAAAGCCACAGTATTACAATCGTTCTTTTACTGCTACAAAGATGAATGAAACTATAAAACACACCCCAGTTCAGTTTAATACACTCGGCAGTTGTGTTGCGGCAGCCTCACTTATTCTGGTATAATCACTAACTAGCTTGTGGCAGCTAATTTCAGTGGACTTAGACCAGACTGTAAGTGACACAGTTACTGACTGTGCTCGTACTACTGTCTCACTGTGTTTTAGCATTTCATACAGAAGAAAAAGTAAATGTAGGTGTTTTGTCTGAAAAGACTCCCAAAACATTTCTAAGCTTTAAGCTTTACGACTGTACTAGTCATATTTGAGTATCGGTTTATTTTTAAACTAGGGTGTATGGACGTTTAATCACATATGATTTAGAGCCGCCAGTAGTTCTTTACATTGTATGAATTGAACTCGTTAGCTAGCATCGTGGATTGGAGATGTGTGTTTGGACCTCACTTGGTAAAATATTAATACATATACCAAAAGAGCACAGTGGATTGATGAATCAATTTAATCAAAATAACTTGTGGCTATTTGCTAATTCTTACAACAGTCATATATTCTGTTTCTAATTAAGTCAGTGTGACTTTAAAGCAGCTGACTCCACAGCAGCTTCTGTTCGGGAGTCTTGTTTTAAGTCTTAATTTTAAACCTTGTAAATTCCTGGTATGGTTGAGAATAATCACAACAGTATTGAACAGGCCGAGCACAGCCACCTTAAATATTTAATTATTAAGTTCATACATCTTTCAAAGCTTAGAAAACCCTTTTAACATGTCTTTCCCAGGCAAATGTGCAAATCCACCTTAAACTATTATCCTATTTGTCACCATTTACTGCTGAAAGACTTCCAATTCGCTTATTGAGACGTGACTTGGATTTGCCTTCAAGGATTTCAAGCTGAAGACTTGCTTTGACAAGACTTTACACGGAGCAGCCCCGACACGCTTTAAAAACAACTCGTCTTGGATCTGCATCTGCCCAAGAAAAAGCTTAAACCACCTACACAATAGCTCAGTGCTGGGAAACAATAAATTTGCTCTGAAAGGGAAACTCATCTGGGTTTTCCACTCTGAGAATCAGGCATTATTGTTATCGGAGCCACGGAATAACAGTCGAAAAAGGGAACATGATGTGTGAGGGCAGGCTGAGGCCCAGAGGAAGGCCGCAGCACAATGTGAGGCAGAGGAGATCTCTATAAATCACAGCCCTTAACTGATTCCCCACCTGTGTCCACTGTCTTCCCAGAAACACAGAGTCACACAAACAGCTGCCCTGCTCTGGAAAACCATCACGTCCACGATACCCAGGCACAGAGTCACACAGTCAAAAGGGGATTTGGATATCAAATGACTGCAATGCGTAGAACAAACTACACCTTTAAGGGAGAAACTGTTGCTTTTGGGCATGACGCTCCACAGTGGCGCACATTCAGCTGTACAAATTTGTGCTTTTCACACAAGCGATCAAACAACACAGCCATAAATTAAATTAGAAGGCTCTTAATAATTTCCAGTTTTCAATCTTAAAAGGGTATTGTGGTCCCGGCCAAACCGAGAGCCTGAAATAAATTAACGTCATCCCAAAACCATCATCATGTTAACAGTAAGACAGTGCCCTCCAGATTTATAGTATTTCAAAGTAAAAGGTCGTCATTGTTTCGAGAGCTGACACATCAAATGATCAAATATGTGAGTGTGTGTTTGGATGTGTACATGTCGGCTCCATATGTAAACACATCCAAATGTGTATGAGCATACAAACACATATGTGTATGAGCATGTGTGCTGGGGGGGGGGGGTTGTTATTTACTCAGGCAGCCTCTCAAAAAGTGTTTCCTGGCTGGATCCCACTTCCTGCCCTTGCGCCTGGAGCAGCAGCCTGTCTAGTCAGCCACCTCGGGCTGACAGGGAGACCACATGCTAAAAGACTTATTGGCCTACTTTAGAAGACCTATGGGAGAGAGAGAGAGGGGGACCGTAGACCTGCTCAGGGTGGGGCTGGGACTGTTTTGAAGGCAGATTGGGGGGGTCTTGTGGGGTGGGGAGGGTGTTTTTTTTTTTTTTTTTTTTTTTTTAAATAAAGCACTCAGCCTCCCTCCCCTCTCTCTGCCTGCTCTTTCTCTGAGTGCTTACAGCTGCAGCGATGGAGAAAGCGGGGGGGGGTTGGGGGGGGGTAGCGGAACAGAGCGAACAGGCTCTACATAGAGAAGGCCCTTCATGAAGTCACATCTGGACCTTTCCCAGAGAACTCAATGGAGCGGAGAGGCTAATGAAAGTCTTAAGTTATGTAATTGAGCTCTTCCATGCGCACCAGACGGCAATGTTGGCTTGATCCGTGGCACAGGATGTTAGCAAAAAAACCTATGGACCTTTACATCCCTCACAAAGGTCTGAGAACTCGGATGGGCTCATGTTGCTACTGTCATGTCTCTAACAGCTCGCTAACACAGAATCGGGATATACTGGAGCTCCAGGCCCATACATGGAATCATTTCAGTGAGAGACTTGGCCTGTGAGGCATAACAAACAGGGTTTGGCATTTACTGCTACTAAAAGGCCTACTTAGGTTGATTGGCCTGTGTTGTTTTGCTGCAGTTAGGCTTCCACTGTCCGGCAGCAGTGGAAAATCACTGGAGAATTATGAACATTAAGCGCAACACATGATTAAATGTGGTGTACAATGATTCGTTTTGAACCTCGTTCAAAGTGTAAACCATTTTAATGTAATTTCGAGCCTTACAGTTTATGAAAAACATATGTCCACTAGTGTATTGTTATGTTTAGCACTGACATGAGCTGAGAGGCTGTAAAATGAGCTGCCTGGCTGGTTTTGAGTGGGAGAGGCAAAGAAAGACCCGCACTGTAGGATTACATGGTGAGAGGTGGCGTGTTGAATGGTGGGAAAACAACACATGTATATATTGCATGCGTGGACACAAACAAGCATGTAGTCATGTGTATACATACACAAGTGTGTGTGTGTGTGTGTGTGTGTCCATATGTGTGGGACAACTGTGGGATGGGTGTAGGTTGTGACCACAATCAGATTCAATATGTTCTCCAGTATCAGCTCCGGCTTTGATTTAGTGTCCGCGGCCCAAGGGAGAAGAAAGGGAAGCAGAAGAAGCAGAGGAGATGCTCCTGAAATGAACACCTTGGCAAAACCTGCTGCTGTATAAAGTGTCAGCGCTGGGCCCCATCGGTGGCGCCGTGCCAAACCCAGAGCCACTATCACCTCCACCGCCATCACCACCACACCGCTGTGCCTTCCATTAATAAAGGAGAGGAATAACAGTGACGGAGGGGAAGATGGGCCAGAGCGACGATACATTACCTGCCAATTACATGAAGGGCGGAGGCAGGGAGGGGAAATGCAGGCCATATGGGAGGCTATGTGATAGGCTACCTAACCCAAGGGGCCCACAACTCTCACATCAACACTCCTCACTAGGCTTGTTTGAAGTCTTACATAATGCTCAGAAGATCACCCTCTTCTCCCTCTCTAACCACAGTATTTCCAAAACCCCACCTCTCCCCCTCCTCCCCCTCCTCCTCCTCCTCCTCCCCTCTTGCCCTCCGCTTTCCACTCTGAGACCACAACCACAAAGACAGGCCTGGGCCAAGACAAACACAGCCCAGAATCAAATCAATTTTGAGAAGTTATGGCGCAACTATTAC
This sequence comes from Remorina albescens, assembly GCA_034769265.1. NCBI lineage: Eukaryota > Metazoa > Chordata > Actinopteri > Carangiformes > Echeneidae > Remorina > Remorina albescens. The sequence goes on from CM068488.1 coordinate 5,238,885, forward strand.
AGCTTAACACGCTGCTGACAAGCCGCATGACACGCCACCCCCCCACCCCCGCCCCATCCGCCTTGTGTGTGTGAAAAACGAAGGCCGTCAGGTCAGGTCTGTAACACAAGTGATCAGACACGCAGAGACATAACAGCACTTGCCACTGACAAAGTCCTTTTTAATGCATCCTTTATATAACATGCATTAGTAATCCCGATGACTGTTCCTTGGAAGTCGCTCAGTGGAATCGAGCATACCATGACACAGATCTCTAACACCAAATCATTACAGGGTCTTTTCTTGTGTTTTCCAACACCTGAGAAGTGAATTTTCCAAACATTTCCTTTTGGTGACGGGAGCTCAAGTTTTGCATTATTTCAACTAACTAGGAGCAAAAAAAAAAAAAAAAAAGCTTATATGAATAGTTTGGGAAATGCACTGCTTGGCCAAGAGTTAGATGAAGAGATCAAAACCATTCCCCTTCTGGGTTATGAGGCCAGCAGCCAGTTAAGCCAGTTATGCTTAGCATAAAGACAGGAAACAGGGGGAAAGTGCCAGCATGTCTCTGGTCAAAGGTAACAAAGTCAGCCTGATCCAACGGCACATTATATGCTGTTGTAAAATCAACAGTCACCTGATTTTTTTCTGCCTTTCTACACACTTCCTGACATAGTCCCATCTATTTTACACATTTCAATGGCTGTATGGATTACATAAAATTTGAGCTTTAGAGAAGCTATTAGGCCAATTGATCGAATCAGATGAGCTGTTTTCCTCTGTACAGATACAGCATTTATGCTGAACTAAGCCAAATACCAGCTGGCTGTAGTTTGATCCTCAGTGAACAGATATTACAGTGGTATTGCCACAATTGGCTCTTTGCAAAATAAGCAAACAAGTGTATTTCCCCGAAATACCAAACTGCAGCTCTTCCGCTGGCTCAGCCTGGCTAGTCTGTGTGAACGTCTCGTGTCCAGGTCAAGTCAGAACCAGGAGGGCCAGTGGCAGCTCGATGGAAACACTGACTCACCAGCCAGGAGCCTCAACTCAAATCTGCCCCCTCACAGCTGGCTGATATCGGACGGAGGCTTAAAAAAAAAGAAGTTTTTATTTCTAAAACACCTTTATTATTACCACACAAAACACAACACAGCTAAAAGAAAGTTGTGAGAAAACTTAACCACACTCGAGAGGAATACATCTCACACCTTACACAAACAAGCTCTAGAAAGAAACACTCCACAGAGATGGAGCAACAGACAAACAGAGAGAAAGCTCTATCATTAACGTGGTTGGACCCCTGAGAGACTGCTGGTTTCATCATAAGCCTCTTATTAGACGACTCTCCTCTGAGAACTTGTGGTCTAATCTTATAAAACTCTGCACACCAGCTCCCTGCACGCTCTACCACCGACTTATTAGTCACAGCTCTGTTTTTGGTGCTTCACTGTGTTAAATGGACTTACACTTTAGTCTGACTTGAAAAAAAAAAAGAAAATGTCACTTTGATTGATCTCTGTCTGAATTATGGTGCAAAAGCACAGGGCAAAGAGGTGTTGAGGTGTCGTTAGGGTAACAGTTTTTTTTCCGGTGCTGTTGCTGAAAGCTGAATCTTTCATCAGCCCAGCCTTGCTCAAACCTTACAACCCAGTCGTATGCACAGGGCCCAGCCTACACAGCAGAGTGAAGTTGTAGTTACACAAAGCAGAAATACATTTTGACACGTCCCTTTGTACTAATTTGGGTGTAAATTCTGTGGTGTCAAGTCAGAGGTCTCCAGTTTTAGCTCTATGTTGGACCTCTAGTCTGCAGCTTTTTATTTAACCAGGTAATTGAAGAAATGAATCACTCAAACATCATCGTTGTTGTATCTTTTCTTTTTTTAACTTACAAGGGGACACAGGAAGCAGCAGTGATAAAGGAAGTCAGAGAATAACAACAACAGTAGCTGTGGTAAAAAGGGCAGCTCAGAAAATATGAAAATATAACCGCCTGCCTCAAAAGTTTCAGATCCTCTAGAAAAGCAAACAAACTGCAAATGTTGATGTTAGCATCACGATGTAAATAAAGACAAAGAAGCAAAGCATAGAAGGAAATTGCACCATGCTGTCTTTATATCTTTATGATTATTAGGACGATTTGCTGACAAGGCTGAATCCTATATTGTTGAAAATGTCCTCTTCAATGCTATAAGCAACAAAATAATATTTATTTAACACCTGTTGTATCAGGCAGGAGGGAAAAAGCTAAACAAATGGCTGCTAACACATGTTATCTTCTGTGATTTGTGTTAGCTCAGCTCTAGGCTTCAGACCAAACTCTGTAAAAAAAATTAAAATTAAAAAAATAGCTGAATTGTTCTCCAGCCAAAGTTACTGTCCTGCTTGTGTCCCTGTAGCACCTACATCCCATGTGTTCCCTCCCCAGGCCAGGATTTGGTGTGAATCTGAGTTTCAGCAGCTGTGTCCAGGGCTGCAGAGACCTCTTGGTCTCTAGGCCAAGTTCCATGTCCGCTCTGATTATAGCACCAGAACAATGTGAGCCATTGTGGCGCAGTGAGTGTAGAGTCTCTGCAGTTTTCTCCATCAACTCTCTCAAATGCTCTCGTTCACACACACACACACACACACGGAGAAGAGTGCTGTAATAGAATATAGCATTAGGTGAACCGCATGAAGGCAAAAATGTACGGTGTGTTTTGGTTTTTTTGTGTTTTTTTTTTTTTTTTTGTTTTTTTTGAGCGAGGATGAAATATGGTTGACTGGGTCCCTTGTGCTCAGGCAGCCTGCCAAGACTTGAACCAGGCAGTTGAAATCCATCACACACACACACACACACAACCACACACACACACACACACACACACACACACACACACACAGAGTTGCATACACATTCTCACTGCTGGAGACCTCAGGCCACAGGGGAAGAACAATCTGACATGCCACACAGCGAGGCTCTCTGCAATTAGACCGTCACTTTATCACACTACAAACTTCTCTCTTTCCATTTCTCTCTCTCTCTCTCTCTCTCTCAAACACACACACAGACATACACCCAAACAAACACACAAAGGTGTAATCACTCACAAACACACTGCCAAACTCAAAACTGCTATTATCTGCCATTAAGGACACACACACTGTCAGAAACACAATTCGCAGCCCCATATTCTACATAAGCAAACAGTCAGCTTACTAGTCAGTGAGTTCCTGAAAAGTTCAGTAACACATGAACACTCCTGCTAAAATTATGATAAATTGTTAGAAATAGAGTGTTATACTGGTCCTGTCCCTCCGGGGGAAAACTGGGAGGATCAGTCATAACCTCTGCGACCCGTGACCTTTAACCCTTTACCCTGGGGGTTCGGTGGACATGCTGAGAGTCAATGATGTCCAGAGGGGTACACACAAGTATTCGCTTTTATATGGTGTGTGCTCATGTTCCCCCCCTTCACCCCAACTTCCTGGAACAGGTCTTGAGTTCCACTGTCTGATGTGTGTTCCCACTTCAAAATGCAAGCTGATACATCCAAGAAGACTTCAATACATGTTTACAAGCACACAGAGATGATGCATGCATGTAAAAAAAAAACCAACATACGCCGCCATCATCTTCCGGTTTTGTGTAGCCTTATGTTTACAGCGTGAGCAACCTTACTGACAAGTCACTAGGAGACAGTTTAAAACCAAGACAGCAGAGCAAACAGAAAATGAGACGGTGAATGTTTGGGTGTTCAGCAGCTTCTTCACCGCAAATGTAGAATATAATCTTTAATATGCAATCAATGCCAATGATCATAGTATAATTACTGATTTGTTTATGTATTTCTGTTTGACTAGCTGTTAATGTGCTCTTTAGCCTAAATATATTTACTTATTATTAAAGGAATATTTATTTATTTCTTGAGTTAGATGAAATATTGATACCTTTCTGGTGTTATGTTACGTAGCTTAGCTTAATTTAGCCAGGATGCTGGGTTTAAAAGAATTAGCGTGTGAGTTAAGTAATCTTATCAATGCAATGTCTCTGCCATGTGCCCGACAATGCCACAGCATCACAAACAAGACATTGTCTAAAGGTGCTAGCGGGTTGTTTTGTCAACTTTGGAAATATTTTACATGTAAAATTATTTCTGTGGACAACAATCACAAAAACACACACACACAAAATACCCCATTAAATAAAAAGCTACTGTGAGTGCTGCCAGGCTGTCTCCCCCTCTTACGGATGGATTGTTGAATGGGCCCAGTGAGCATAAGACCAGAGAGGCAGCTGGAAAACAGTGGGCAACTGTGTCTCATAATGATAACAATTAATAATAAAGTTATTTTCATATTAAATTAAGTCACGTTGTAAATGTACAGTGTGCTGTATATATAGAGTAGGTTCATGGTTCCAAACCTGGGGACGAAGACCGCACAATAGTTTGTGTTTTTGGTGTATCAGGTAAACAACTCCAGGTTGTAAGTGACTTTCAGGATCCTATTTTCACTAAGTTAGAGGCTAACACCCAGATATTTAAATTCCTTATTTGAAACCAATTCCTCACTGTAGCGAGAACACTTAATCCTAGGTGACTAAATGCAGCTGAGGTCCAGTAAATGCTACGGATGCTTTGCTCGTCTGTTTCTTGACCATTAACTCCCCCTTTCCGTCAAAACAAACTCTTAGTAGAATGTAAGCAAAGCAAGAGTAAAGAGTAAAGTGAAAAGAAGACGTCAGGGACGATAAACAAATGCAATTCAACGTGACATCGCTTCTTGTGTAGTGGGATGAGTAAACACGCAGACACAAACAGCCACGAGTTAAGATGAATCAACTTGCAAAGGGGAGCTAAAACGAGGTGTGAACACCCTCTGTATATGACATAGGAGTGTGTGTGAAAGAACATTGTGTCCACAACTTGAAGACAGGCAGTGTGTCAAGGCTGCTATCTTTCTCTCTTTGTGTGTGTGTACAGTTTCCAACCTTGACACTACTGATGTTGCTGTACTCTGTAGCCCGACTCCCTCACACTGTGTTTTCCACATAAACATTTCAATGATCTGGGCTCTGAAATAGTATAAAAGGAAGTGACTGGGGCTGAACCTGCCTGTGGGGGTGTTCTCCACGACAGCACCTCAGATCAGTGTCTCCTTTCACTCTTCTGATCTTTGTAGCTGCCATCAAAGACACCAGAGCTGTTTGCCTGAGCCCGAGATGAGCCCAGCCCTGCCTGCAGTGCACATACACCCTGAGCTATTTCTTTTCCCCTGAAAAAGGTAGTTTGGTTTCAGACAGGCTGCTACAGGCCTGCATCTGGGATCAGGACGAGGAGACACAGAGAGACTCCTGCATGTGTGCGTTTCTCTGTGTGTGTGTGTGTGTGTGTGTGTGTCATTGTGTGTTTGCAGAGAGTGAAACAGATTCAGTAGAAAAGGGCAGACAGGTCGCTGCATGCTGCCATCTTCTGCTGTAAAATAAGCTTTATATAACAGCTTTTGGAACGATGCGCCGTGCAAATAAAGTAATATCAAATACCAAAAGAATAGATTAATAGTGAATGCCACATAAAAACATTGTAGATTAAAAGAAAACGCAAACAAGTCTACAAACCACATCCAGACACACAAACTACATTCTTAGGCAACAATATAGACTTTGTGAAAAGGTGTGAGAAGCTTGGTAACATGACTTGTTAGGCTTGTGTAGCTGGCACGCTAACACTCAGTCATAACAGAAGGGTTTTTTTTTTTGTCTGTTTTGTCTTCTCTCTCATCATTTATTTCAGCAAAGATTTATTGAAGAAGGAAATAAAGCTTTTAAACCAACTAGCTAACAGACATATGTGTGCTGTAGATTCTTGTCTTACTGCTGCCTGTAAATCATTCTTTTTTTTTTTTTTTTTTTACCTTGAGGTGAAATAAAAATGGAGGAGGCAACACAGCTATTATAGCATCATTGACAGAAATTTGTAGCTTTTTTGGGTGCTTGCACAGCTGATGGGACTTTGAATACTGTGGTAAAGGTATTCAAAGCCATTATACGTGTTTCTTTTTACAACAGACCAATCTTGGAGGATATGACTGTCTCAAACAGTAAATCAAAGTCGTTAAGCCGCAGGGATTTACAGTCAGGGATCTGAAACAATGGCTTTGAAAGACTCAATGGAAACATGGATGAGTTTCTTGGTTGCATGCGTCTTATCAGTAAAATGAGTGAAAGAATTCTTCACAACTTTCACACGATGAGTCACGGGTGTAACACAAAGTAACCTCCCCTTTCGACACTGACAAAACCACCTCGCTACAAGCCCTATTTATTGTAGTGGCTGTCCAGGAATTTTCAATCTGACTCACGAGATCTTCCTCAGCAGTTTGACTTTTTTCCAAATGCCACAGAGTTAGCGAATTTCTATTTTTCTGAGCACTATGACAGTTTTTTTTTTTTAATCTAATTTGGATAAATATGGGTATTAAATTTCATTCTTGGCCATGGAAACAGCAAAAATTTATTTAGTAGATGGGCTGGAGCTTCTTATCATATACAATCAACACAGAAGAGAAAAATGGCAGTATTTCTCCTCCAATAAGTATTTTAAGCACATATATAAACGGATTGTGCGGTAAACAGATTAATGGGATTAATGATTAAAATCTCAGTATGATGGCAGTGTTGGTTTAGTCAACTCTTAAGCTGAACAAGACTGGAACATTTTTAGGCTAGCTAAATTTTATTTTTGCTATCTTAGGGGGTGGCAATTCTGGAGATTGATAATAAATAAAAATTTTAGGATATGAATCTTTGTAACTTAATATTAATTAAATACTGTGAAGGTAAACGTTTACTCCCACAATCTGTGCCTGTCTGTCTTGACGGAATTGCGCAAAGCAGTCTTGCATCAGACACCCTGTGACAGCGTTGCTTAGAGTTGATGGAAGTGGTTGCAGTTCACGCCTCAGGTCCTCTCTGTGCGGCGGGAGTGCACCCAGGCAGGACCAGACCTGCTGACACTCATGCACAAGAACACAGTGATTACTTTAATGCCCATTAAACAGCACAGGGGATTGTAAAGGTTTTTTATATATATATATGCAATCAGGCTTTTAAACGGGCCTCACCTCACACACAGAGCAGCCTAAAGTGGTTTCAAAAGTTCAAGTACACACCGGTGGGCATCGACCTATATACATCAGGTGTTCTACTTGGAGCCATTCAGCCAACCATTTATTGGCGTGTCTCTGGTTCTTTTCATTATTAGATATGAATCTTGGGCTAATCCTGGTTTTAAGTCCAGAAGCACACTTATGTTATTTATAACCACAACCGCGTATATGCACACATCAACTCCCTCCTTGATTTCACCATGATCCAAAATTCAACATGCCCTCACTTTTATTTTGACTTGTGAAAATACATACATTTGACTAGCAACTTTATGTTCATCTTAAAAAGCCAACAACGAAGCAAAAAAAAAAGAAAAAAAAAAGAGCAGCTTCAATTTCCACTTACACTCATTCACTCAATCAACCAAGCAGACATGATTCACTCCAGCAGCAGCTCCAAGACGCTGAATTAGCTGATCTCTGTTTTATCCCTAAGAGGATGAAGATAACTCAATCCATGATGATGCTTTGTAAGCACAGAAACATGCCGGTCATCGCTTCATTTATTGTCACATTATAGAAAAATCTATCAACAGGTAAAAGGCTGCTATGTATTTAGACGAGGAGGAGCCTCCGGCCGTTTCTCCAGGCAAACATGTTCCAGCTGGGAGATTGTAAAAGCTTGTCACATGTGAACTGATTGCTAAAATAACAGTTTCCAAACCCATAGGCTCCCATTGTACCAGGTGTGTGTGTGTGTGTGTGTGTGTGTGTTGTATGTCTATCTGATGTCTAAATATTTTCATTCAGGATGGAGGGGTTTTGAGGAGAGAAAGAGACCCCCCCCCCCTCGCCCCTTCTCCTCCCCAACCATTTCTACAGCCCCTTCCAGTTCCTTACCGTAAATGTGTGGTTAACCAGAAAAAGCTGTTGGTGGGGGCAGAGCAAATCTTGAGGGAAGTGCACTTTGAGAAATCCTGTTTTTTGGTGACGCTGAATCCATTGTGGAATTGTTTAGGTTGAACTCATGACTTGCCCGCAGATGTGATGTTTATTACGATTGAGTTTTTGTGCGTTTGTGTCGCAGGCAAAACACACACACACACACACACACACACACACACACGTCACCTTATGTGGCCGTACAGCAGCCCACAAGCCAGAAGTTGACCTCCCTGAGCGAGACAGTAGAAGGGAGCAAGAAAGAGGGAGTGAGAGAAAAAGACAGAGTAGGAGGAGAGAGATGGAAGGCCAAAGAACGAGGCCGTGAATGAAAGAAACAGATATTGAGAGACGAGGAACGAGAGAGGAGAGAATGACAGAAACAGCACGAGAGTGAGAGAGCAGAGAAGAGGAGGAGGAGGAGGAGGGAGTGACTGAGCATTGCTTTTCAAGAGCAGGGAGAACAAAGGCTCCTTTGTGTGCAGTGCTGAGAGAGTGAAGTGGAGCCAGGGCTTAGGGAGTGTTTAACAGTGTACACCGACTGCATTCCTGCAATGTGATTACAAGACGCTTTTAATTTATACTCAGGAAATGGACTTAACTCTTCCCTCTCCTTGCATTCCCCTACTCTCTACCTGTCTCTGTTTTCTTTCTCACTGTATTTCTTACAGGGGTTTAATGAGCTCAGCTGAACCCAGTCAGCTTAAATTGTACAGTATGTGTGCCATTTGTGAGTCTGTACTGTAAAGTTCCTCTTGTTGCTCGCTGGCCTGCCTGGCCAACCATTACAAACTCACACGGCAGAGCCAAGTTTTGTTGAAACATGTACTTTTAATGGAAACTGACGATGGAAGTCCAGTATTCACCCTCCTTTTATCTCTGTTTTAGTCTCCTCCATCTTTTACTCCAATCAAGCTGAATGGGTAGTGTACAGGGGATTTCTCAAAGTTTTTTTTACACTTTAATTAATTTATGAATGCGACGAAACATAAAAGTTGCAGGCTGTGAGATGTGGAGTTGGATGATATTAATTATATGTGGGTTTATCTCTACAGGCAACACAACCTAAAATATTGGTCACTTCAGCGTTAAGGGGTGGGGGGGGGGGGGGGGGGGGGGGGGTGTCTGGAGGATCTGGAGGCCGAGGTCAGGGCACTAGGACGCCAACCTCTGGTCTTTTTCTGCTTGGAAAAAAAAACTACTTGGTGTATGTCTGGAAGTGATCATCACAGCTGCTTGTTATCAGGAGGAAACATCTGATCTCAGATCATTGGTCCCCCTCCTCCTCGTCCTCCCAGCGGTGGACGGTTAATCCATCTACGACGCAGGATGGAAAGATACAGAAAATCATTCATTCCCACTGCCCTCAGACTTTTACAACTCCTTAACCATTAAAAGATAAGCTACCAAACAGCAGAATTTCCCTCCAGGGACTACTAAATATTTCTTATTCTGATTTCTCCTTGTCCTGAGTCTACTATGTGTCCTCCTTACATGACACTGGCCACTAACTGCTTCTTTTACAGCATACTTCCTTTCCTTTTTTTTTTTTTGTTATTCATCCCCACACCTACCACCAACTGCATTCGTTCATTGAAATGTAAAAGATAAGACTCCTCGCATTTCTCCCTCTCTAAATCCTCCTCCTTGCTGAGTGATTTACTTTCTTCCTCTCCCTTTTCTCTCTCTACGACATCTCTGCCCAAACCTTGTTCCCGTAATGAGGCGCTGCATTGTCCCCCTCACTCTCAATCAAACTCAGAAAGAGAAAAGAAAAGAAAAATATTTCACTGAGAGTAAAGCCAGGGGTGGGCTGAGAAATAAAATGCATGAAACGAGAAAAGAAAAGTTTTTTGAAAACTCCTTTGAAAGCAGGACAGGCCAGCTCCCACCCACCAGATTAGCTTCTCCTCAGAAAGAGCGGTATAAAGATTTAATTAGCGAACCGTTCCTGCGTGGCTTACTATTCACCCTCTTTTTTTTTCTTTATCTGTATTTCAATATGCCCACTCAGCATTTTCCAGACCACCTTAAAACCTTAATTCTATCCCTTTTTGTGTGTGTGTGTGTGTGTGTGTGCATGTCCTTTTCTAATCAGAAATGCAAGTCTGTGGTGAAAGAGAGGGCTGAAGGGCGAGATGAGTGAGGAGGGAAGGTATTTGGAATCAGGGATAAGGGTGAGGGGTGTTACAGTATACTGTCCATCAAAAAACAACGCAGGGTTTTAGATTCAGCTGGGATTAAGCCCCACATGAGAAGCTTGTGTGTGTGTGTGTGTGTGTGTGTGTGTCGCTTGTGTCCATGTACATATGTAACCAGATGCATTTTCAAACATATGATAATGCATCTGGTTCTCTCAGTGTTTGTAACTCCATCCTCACTGAGCTGCTGTTTTTGATCCCTGACCAACACTGACGCACGTGATACGTTGCTGTAAAACCTCTCCGGCTCAACTAACTCAAAAGAAGAGGAGTTTTTACTAATATTTTGGCAGCTGTTGATTCAGCTTTGACATTGGATGACTAGGAAATGCTGAGCCAAACAACAGATTTTTTTTTTTTTTTTTTTTTTTTGCCATATCTTTCCAAAACAAACCATATAAGCATTTTCTGATGTGTTTGTCCAATCAGCGGAATGACATTTGACAAAGTGTACCACCAGCAGCTAGCTATAATCAAAACAGAATCCACTGATACAATCCATTTAACTTATTTAAAGAGGTGCACCACACTGTTTACATGTGGTTTCACTTAGGAAGAAAATGCTGCAATGACACAACAAAAGTAGCTCCTTTAAACTATTTATCTGGTGTGATGACAATGTTAGCACCAGAGCTAACCACTTTGGATAACATGACCAAGTCGTAAAACATTTAGAGAGGATTTTAATTCAAGTATATTTCCACATTCATTGTTGCCAGCTTGGAGACTTCTTCTTCCATGTCTTTGCTGCTACATTTCAGCATATCCTGGCACATTATTGTCACCTGCACCTGATAAAAGGAAGAGTGTGACACCGGTGGTATCGCATTACCCATGAGCACATGCACGAGACAACCAAAACAGGGACCCAATCACAGAAATCCAGCTCCATGGCACCAGTAGAGGTGTGACACAGGGCTTGCGCAAAAAAATAAAAAACTGCGGTGATTGCTGAGAGAAACACCAAATATTAAGGACATTCAAACATTATTTGAATGGGACCACGCAAAAGCAGCAGGGATCTGATTGCAACACAATCTCACATCCAACAAGGCACTGCATGAAATATGTGCAAGCGTGCATTCTTTGGCGATTACTTGGTAATGTCGTCAACAGGGTTTCAGCTGTTTACCTCACAATCATTGTGACAAATAAGAAAATGGCCTCTTGAAACTAAGAACCACTGTCTTTTGGTTTGTGTGGTTTTTTTTGGTTTTTTTTCAAGACTTGCCTTGTACAACATTTCGACATCTTCACCTGTAGCAACGCATCCCCTCCGATGCAGCCTGTGGCGTTTCTTGATAAAGAAGTTTTAAACCGTTACAATAACCTCATGTTACTTGTTAATCGCAGGGCCATAGAAGTACACTTGCCAAGATTTTTTACTAAAAAAGAAAGTGTAGGTTTCATGGTGAGAAAAGTGTTGGGTGTAATAATTCTATATTTTTTAAATGTTAGTTATACTAATTAGCACGGTCTCAGTTTAGTGCCAAAGGGATAGCTCTCAACTACCAATGAAAATTCGTTGAGATTAGTGGTGAAGGAGGAGAAAAGAGGGGAGCAGAAAGCGCTGGATCAGCTTGAAGGAGGCAGCTCAGTGTGCCCGAGGGTCTGTTTTGTCAGTTGAAGAGAGACAGAGTGAGGGTCAGAGAAGAGAGAAGCAATGGGGGACTAAAGGCGGGAGGAGGCAGGAGGGGAGGGTGAAAGTTAGTCTGTATGAAATCCCTCTTTTTTTTCACTTTACATCAAAGCTGAGCCTGGCAATAGAATTCAAAGAGGCAATCTGCATTTCCATAGGCTCCTCCTGACCCCCCCCCCGACCCCACACACACACACCCATCCCCATCCTCCTTATCCCCTGAAACCTCCCCGCCATCCACCCACCACCCACCACCCACCACCCTCCCATCCCATCCCGCCCACGCCTTTTTCCTCCACTCACACAGCAGGACCATTGTCACCCACTCACATTAGCCTTCAACTGGAACCCCCCCTCCCGCTATCACCTCCTCTGACACCCTTCTCATGTCCTCGTGTCCAAATCGCATATATTGTCTTTGTGACTTTTTAAAAACACCACCACAAACCAAACTAGAGATAAAAAGCCATCTACCAAACTAAGTGCATGACAAAGTAAAGCCGGCATCATTGTCGTCCGTTATTCCCCTTTTCACTTTCACACTCAAGCGGAAGGTCAAGTTCATTTACACAACAACATCTATGTGCCTCAACTAGACTTGCTCAAGGGCACATCAGCAGGGCCGAAGTTTGCCAACACAGGTAGTTCAGCTAGTGTCTTCTCCAACTTCCAACTTTGTCACAGCTTGTACTAAATACATGTGCATCTGTCCTGTCACAGCATGGACTGACCAGGTCCACATTTCTTATCACCATTTTAATGTGAGCAGTGTGGAATCATAATCTAGCAATGAGAGGCCCTAAAATAAAGAGGGAGATTCATTTAGGTGCCATATCTCATCATCTTTAATAATATTCTTGCTAAACTTCCTGTTTACTTCTGCAAAATATTCTGCCCTACACTCGACTGATGCGCTTCTCAGAATAGTTTGTGACGTTCGGGGGAATACACCTGTTTGCTTTCTTGCAAGGAAGACGTGTGGACTGCAATTATGAAGCTATAAGCAACGTGCGGTTATTTTAGCCAAGCATACAGATTAGAGAGCGAGCGGGGGATTATTTTGTATCTCATTATTTCAATCTATATTAAAAAAAAAAAAACTGTAAAAATGGCAGCTTGTGGTTTACCAGCTGCTGGTTTCAACTTCATACTAACCGGATATCTCATGTCTCATCGACTCTTGGCATAAAGGCAAATCATCTTATTTCCAAAAATCTCAATGTATTCCCTGAAGTGCCTTCAAACTCAACCCAAACCATTTAGCATTTTGTCAGTGTTGCGAATCAATTGGGCCGTTTTGGCCGAGTGTGTCTTGCCTGAAGTGACATTGCTGCTCACTTCCCTGTTAAAGAGAAGTAAATAAACCCAACAATACAACAACACAACACAATATCATCATTGTTGCTGCGGTGGTGTAAATATGACTAAATGTCAAGCGGAGAGTCATGACTATATTGTAGTAATGAATGACCGATAAACGTAACTAACACTGCTCAGCACATTGTGTTCAGCAACTTTAAACACACGTACTTTCAGACACAGGGAAGCAGAATAGGATTGTACATGTCAACCTAAAATAACACATGCTTCAGCTTTGGCGAGGACTTTTGGTATATTGTCATAAAATCACACTACTAAAATCATAGAGTTTCTTGTTTACTGCCACATTTCAGCTTGTTGACTACTGCCAGAGAGTTTTGGTTTTATTTGTTTTCCTTTTGTTGATGCAGCGGTTTCTGTGGGTGTGGGTCGACATTTTGTTCCACCGCCGAGTAACATTTTACACCGAGTTTAGTTGCACGCTCTGTGGTTTTCGGATCAAAATCCTTTCCATTTTTTTCTGGGTCAACAGGCAATGAGACGAATCTCTCGGCCGAAGGCGTTGTAGTACGGTCACCTTCAAGGCAGCGGCTCAGAGGGGATAAAGAGCCAATTTTAAATTGTAGTCAAAAGAATAAAATAACAAATTTATGTACGTAGTTAAGTTACTGAAATAAATCTTTTAAAAAATTTAACCAAATCCCCAACAATTTTTTTTAATAAAAATTTTAGAGTTTTGATTTTTACTCTTTAATTATTTACTAGTTTAGCCATTCATCAGCACTACTTGCTTTGTTTGACTTTAAAAGATATATAAGATTAATAAGAAAATGACACAGTCACTATCTTTGTGCAACGGAACGCCCACGTCACAGGTTTTTTTTTTTTCTTTCTTTTTTTGTAGTCTGTGGGTGAAGAGGACGAGTCAGCACACCTATAATGCTCAAACCACAATACCAAACCACAATACGTTTGCCATTCAGAGGGTCATGGCCAAAGCTGTACGTTTCCAAACCCACCACTATATAGCTGGACCTTTAAAGAACCCTTCTCTGGAAATCTTGTAGAAAGGCTGTGATGCATCGGGGACATCGCGCTGTGGTCAGCTGGTGTGACGTGGTCGGAAAAACACATACACGTCTCAGCAAGTGGCAAAGGAGGGTGTACCAGATAAAATACACAGAGATGACACTTCTAAGAGAAAGACACGTCAACCGAAACCATGTTACTGTTTGCTGTGAGGAAAAAAAAATATCTTAAATTAGCCAAAAAGTAGGTTTGATATCAGCATGTTTTATGCTGTGGTTTGCCCTGGATAAGATCACACACATATAGCATTACTCTCTTAGGAGTTGCCATCACAGAATTATATGTGATAGAATATTATAAACCTAGAGCAAATATAACAGCGTATACTTTTAAAGCATACAAAGGCCATTTTTAGCCAACAGGTTAAGGCCTCAGGTTAAAGACTGAGTGTGGAAACAGAAATCAGCTTCCATGATGTTTTGGTTGGGGAACTTGGCGTTTGGGATGATTAAGAAAAATTTTAACTGGGGAAATTGAGGCAATGGAGCTTATGGCAGTGAGTGGACATAGGTCCACCACCCAGAGGTGTTCCAGCGAAGCAGCCATCATTATTTCACTAGTTGTTTACATGTTTTCTGGGAACAGTTGTGTAACATAAGAATTGACTCTCACATGATTTTAATGTAGGTACAATCTTACAGTCCTCCGGCTGCCTGCTGAGATTCAGTTTAACGCTGTACTACAGTATGACTCTTTTAATTACAGTGTTGATGAAGTTATATAACACTGACAACAATAACACAATAAAACAAGCTATTCCAACTTGTTTAATTGTGTTCTGTGTATGGATGTCACTGTGTTTGTTTACTACCAGACGATACACCTGCGGTCCAATAATTGTTTACAGTTGAGGAATATTTTGTAAGATGATCGCTCAGAGAAAACCAGAATCAACTTATCTCCTATATTACACTTAATCACTTCAATTATCTTTCTAGGCATTTTGTTACCTGACACACACGCTCCTTAATCATTTATACACATGCCTTCCTGTCCCCATTCCTGTGTGTGTTTAATGCTTTTCTAACAGAGCCCTGACAGGTGGCGAAACTAAAGGCAACTTTCCACCTTGACGAAAATCTTCAGTATCTTAAATCGTGAATCTTGAATCTTCTCTGCGCTCCTTTGAAAATCTGACAGACACGAGAGACACACACACGAACACACACACACATACATTCAACCACCCCGACACATCCATGTCTCAGTTTAGACAATTGCAGGATCAGAAAATACGGGTGCACTCGTCCAGATTTCACGCTCCCTCAGTCACAGCGGAGAAGTGATGACCCCAGCGGTGCTGCGTTAGCGCTCAAGACACTGAGCTCGAGTCAACAGGGCCCTAACATATGAAACACCCCTCTGCGTACACGACTTCTCTGTCCCCTTGGTCTCATCCTTCCCCCGGTTCTCTCTGTCTTTTACGCTATATTCAACTCTCAGCCATTGCTCATGATATTGACACTGGAATGTGTTGTTTGGCGCCAGTTCAACTTCAGCTCAAGGAGAGCTCTGGGCAAAACACTCAATGCAAATTGACATAGGTGCAGTTTTACTTTGGCACAGATTATGTGTCTGTTAGCTGGGGTTATTATCACGTGGAAAAATATCTTCTGCCTAACAACAAATTCAAAATATCTACGTTGTAAGTTTCCACAAGAGTAGGCACGGTGGAGGACAAAATGGCTCAAATTACATGGAAGCCTGGTATCGTCAATAAAACCAATTGCATTGTCGCTGTTTCATTGCTTCATGGTTACGTCTTATGATTCAAGAGTCGGAGTCTTTGTTTATTTACCACAACAATCCTAATAACGGTTTTAACTATAAAAGAAATCAAGTGTGGTGGAGATTTTACCAACAGAGCAAAATGGGGTTTGCCAACACTTGGACAAACCCAAAGGCTTTGTAACACAAGACAAAGCTTTTGTTTACGTCTTCGTAACTACAAGCCAGATCACAAATTGGCCCATTCTGAAGACACAAAAGAGCCACATGCGTTTTATTTAGGAAAAAGCTGAGCAAAATGGAAATTAATAATGAATTTTTTTTTTCTTGCTACGCTTGTGTGGCCCAGATGACGAAATAAATACGATTTTAGAAAGAAAAGTGAGACAACATCTAAACAGCAAGAACAACTGGAAGTTATCTGAGGAGCTTAGAGAGCTCTAAGAATAGTTACCCATCTCAATAAATACTCCATGACAATCTGGGTGTGCCGTGGTTCACCTTGGCGTTGGTTCTATTGGCTGAGATGTGCCAAGCCCCTCGTCGTACGAGTTCTGGCAGGAGAGGATTCACTGTTCAGATCGAGACAAGGCTGGGTTTGAAGTTGAACTCGGGCCTCCCACAACTCATCACACGTTGCACATATTGATTATTTCTCTCTCTCGCAACAAATGGGAGCCGAACACATCACTTTTAGTGCTCTTGACTCGTGTCATTCAGGAGCCATAGCAGGTTCAGATAGGCCGCAGAAGACAACCGTACAGTGGCCGCAGAGGTTGTACTTGCTCATTTTATAGTGGAATGTGTGCTCAGGGCTTGAAAATCTCATTTTGAATCGCTTTAAAGCAGTCATTAAAATGTTTATATCAACAATGAATCAAATCATTATGTATGATGTGAAAGGGGTTGCTTGTATTCATGAATTCACATTAACTTTATTGTCTTTTAGCTCTTTAAAGAATTTACTGCTGGTTTCTGGTGCTATAATCAACATTTTTTTAATGTTAACAATGAATCAAATGTGAAAAGTATATACTGTTAGAAACCCACAAAGCACTCTACACGTCCCCTCAGCTCCTCATTTCTAGTGTTTCTAGTGTTTTTAAACACATTTTTGGGAGGTTTAGTGTCAGAAACGTTTACTGGTCTCTACCTGTCCAGGCCAAGCAACAAAAAGAGAAAGTTAGTGAGTAATTTGTGGTAGAAGAAGACTACTGGATTTAGATTTATAAGGTGGTCTGAATCATGACTCCAAATTCATGTGTTTTGTGTTTATAGGCAACGGCTGTAGTGAGTTTTATCAACAAGGGTAGAAATATTTAATCAGTAAGCATTTGGCGAGAGTATTGAAAACCACTGTTACTCCCACACGTTTTCACTTTAGCTTTGTCCTTCTCTCATTTCTCAATTTCACACCAAGGTCACATCACATCAGAACATTTTGTGCTCAGGAGGAATCACCTCAGCGGTAACACCAGCAGTTTCAGGATGCTGTCCTCTTTTCAGTTGTTTAAAAAAAGAAACAACAAAAATGTATAAGTCATCATCAAAAATAAATACTTCATAGTTGCTCCACAGCAGTGTGGGATTGTACCAACGAGCAGAGTGATGCTCTCATCTCGACGCTCTGCTCCTCGGGACACACCTGGGAGTCATTCGTGAGCAATGTGGGCTCCGATGAATCCGGAGCGCAGATTTAGATTTAATAATACAAATTGGAGGGATTACACGAGTGGAAAGACAAGTGCACCTCTTCGCCAAGCTTTACCCGCCCTTCTTCCTTCTCCCTCCACTACCAGCTTCATCATCTTCATTATCACTCTGCTCTCTCCCTTCTCCCCACACTCTGCACTGACCCTGTGACCCCCTCCCCCCCCACATCACTCACGGGTCATCAGTAAGAAGAAAGGGGGATTTAACGGCTAACTTGGCCCGGGAAGGCCTGTGGAGGTGGGGGCCAAACACATCTCAGAGAATTCCTATATTCAGTGTACTACCCCGCCCCCCCCCTCACCGCTTCACCTTCCCACTGTGCCTTTTTTGTTCCCACTGAGCGGCAGACAGAAAACATTTTTTTGGTTTGATTACTGGGGCTGGACAGCACGTCTCTCAGGAGTCTGCAGATGAGGAGCGAAGACGCCAACTCTCGCAACGCGACAAATCTTGTCGACAGATGGCAAATGACCTTAAGAGGGGGGGAAAAAAACCCTCCAAGGAATAGTTGGACATTTTTAGGAAACCGCTCATTAGAGTGTGAAGATCTTCAGAAGATGCCATACTATTCTGGAAAGTTTAACATCACTTTCATCTCTGCTTGTTGAACATGAATCCTAAGTTAGCAGAGAGCTAGCACCAGTTCAGTTCATCGATAGAGTCCTACACAGCTCACCGATTGACATGCTAAGTTTTGTTTATTTAATCTGTTCTTAAAAAAAAATAAATAAAAATTGGAAAGTTCCTCCGTTTCCAGACTTCATTCAACAGCCTCCTAACAGTCTCCAGACTCCAGCCACATGTTGAACTGACAAACTTGAGAGTGGTATTGATTTTCCTGTCTATCAGCGTGGTGATCGTTGAATGGATGAACCGTGTTGGCCTGAATATGTGACGATTTTGTTGGAAATGACGTCTACCTCATGTTACATTCGAGGATGAAGAAGATGTTTTTTTGTTTTTTTTTTGAAAAAGGGTAAAGAACCATTTTAAAATCAGCTTCTACAAAGAGAGCTGAAGTATGGGCTATTTGAAGCTTTAAAGTTGCTCTGCTAGTGAGTGTTTTCAGTCTGTTTGCAGAGAGTCTGTCAGAGTCAGTTAGCAGTACAAGAGTATTTTGTTTTTGTTAGGGTTGTTTTTTCAGCCTGGTTTCACCTGCGGGAGTTTTTTAAGACTTGTGTAACGTGTTTTGCTGCAACAGATGAGTACAAGTTTGTCACATCGCCCGACACCTTAACTGCATAAATGACTCAAGGTAGAAAATCAATCAAAGTCAAACATACAAGAATTACAGCTGCCTGCTGAAAAGAAGAACAGGGAGTATTCATCTTGTATTAGTGGCAACTCTGGAGCAGACTCGTGTGTAGACTTTCCTATCCTAAGAGGTGTTTTGTAAAAAAACAAAAACAAAAACAGATGTTGGAAAAGATCACCGTCTCTATATTCAGTCCAATTTCATATTTGATTACATTTCCTCATCAATTTCTACCAAATCCAAAGCATAAAAATGCAAACTCACAATTTTTGCAGGGTCTTGAGGTGAGAAACAATGACAGACCTCAAGATTGTGTCCTCAAAATTTGAGCCTCTTATATCTGAACATACAGGGTCACAATTTTTTGGTTTAACTTGAAACTCTTTTGATATTTTTTCGTTATCAGCTATCAATTTCTACTGCAATCCAGCCTAAGTACTAAAGGGACAGGCACCAAATGGAAACAAACAGAAACTCCAGGAACCACAACTTCCTGGTTTATCACTTCAGGTTTTACATGGATTAAACAGACTTTATGACTTTATGCTAAACTAAGATAAACCCGCACCTGTCTCCAGTCCAAACTTCTCATTTAGCTCAAAAAAAAAAAGCAGACAAAAAAAGGTCACACTATTCCTTTAACTGCTTGCAGGAGGCCTTCGGCAAATCAACAAGTGGTGTTGTCAAGACTCGCCTGGCAAAATAAGGATTTGAGGAGTGAAATAATGTTTTGTTGTCTAAGAAAAGGGACTAAAGGATTAAAGGATCAAGCAGGAAATCACAAATGCAATCCCCACCTTTTTTTCCAAAGAACTTCATATCACCCGTTGAGAGGGAAAGTCATTGGAGGGTATTTGTTCCTTCCAGGACTCCTCAACTCACTGCTTCACTTCTGAGGCAGTGCCGGTAAGGCCAAGATGGGGGGGGGGGGGGTTAGCCTCAAGGCAGGGAAAGAATTGAGAGAGGGGCTTGTAGAACTATTCTAGCCTGATCAATAACGCTATTAAACACTAATGCATTCAGTGGAGGCAGACTCAGTTTGATTGTGAAGCTTTATTTGAACATGGCAGGAAGCAGCAGAAGCACATCAAAGGGATGCTTTGTGAGGAGAGGACCAGATTAGGGCCTGTGACGCAAGGATGGACGCAGCCAAGAGGAGGCCATGAATACACACATCAAGAAAAACAGCTTCAGCACGCAAGTCAACACACTGCAAAGGCATTCAATCTAATTCCACATTTTCCGTTCGTTTTCATTGCATGTCTACACGCACAGCGATGCGGTGGCACATGTGCGCACGCACACATTCAACAACGCTCCAAAAACACGCGACTAGTCCACGAGATTGAGGCCTGTTTTTTTCATGCTGTCCAACGCGAGGGTATAGAGGCATAAATCATCCTATTAGAGGAATTGTTTGACATTTGTGAGCCAGGCCTGTTTGTTTTCTTGCTGAGAGTTAGACGATGAGCAGCCCTTCATGCAGGTTATCGGGTCCTGAAATTGTTTCTTGGTCTGGAGCTGTAAACTGATCGAATCATCAAAATCCCACTAATTAACACATCACATCTTGTTTGTTTAGTCAGTTTAATATCTCTCAGATAAAGAAAGGCCAACTGCTTCCAGTCTTAAGATAAGCTTCGGTAACCATCTCTTCAGTGGTATCAGTCCTCTCATATAAGTCTCATAAAAAACAAACAAAAAAAACAACTAATGGAACCAATTTCTCCGAAATATCAAACTATCCCTTCATGTTTACTATGCTTCTTTCTTCCACATAGCACTTCCTGTTTTCTTTAGTCCATTTTTGATGACTGATTATTATTCCCCGGAGAGTCACTTAAGGTCATGGCAGCCATGTGTGCCGTTTGATGAAGACCACCTTGGAATTTAGAGTCAGAAAGCAATCCTTTAATTCAGCAAACTTGGGGCCATTTTTCCGCGACAACATTTATAAACCTTTATAAACACAAGTATACAAATATATTAACTCATTGTATGAATCAAAGCCGTGGTCCTAAGCCTTTTTGACCCTAGTGTGGCATCGACTCACAGCCCTTTGTTAAAGGTTCAATATGTCTATGAGATACGAGCAGAGTTCAGATTTTATTTGAATAATTTCCAGCGGTTTGTGGAGGAAAAAACCATCCTCTTATTAACCATCTTGTGTTTCAGCAATTTAAAAGATAAGTCTGATTATTTTCTTTATTGTCAACGAATCCCAAAAAGACCAATAGTAACAATGTGTCAGTCCTTCTTCCTGCCCCCCCGCACCCACCCTGCCTGCCTGCAGACTTCAGTCTGAGCCCAACTTCTGTCTGTGAAGACTTCATTCTCTAACACATGATCACAGACAGGTAGTGTTGTTCATTTCCTAAAACAACGAGGAATTTTTTTTTTACCTAAACATGTTGAACCTGCTTTTCTTGATGGCTTTTCTGAACAGCAGATCAATATACAGTTTGCACTTACATTTGTTTTTGGACAACAATGAAAGCCCATGGCATAGATTAATACATTACATTAAGATTCGTACACAGTCAGCACTTGTTGTTGCTGACAAACACTATTGTGTGCTTCCCTTTTTTCCTGGAAACATAAGAGAGGAGCTAATTTGTTGCGAAATACTGAAACATAGAAACACGCAGCCAGTTCTCGAAATGGGGAAATTCCACTTTTTGATTGTATTATTTTTAATAAGGGCATTGCCACAGCATGTGGTCTGTGTAGCAGCACGTATCTTCACTCTGTTTGTAATTGTCTGAGCGGCTGCCAAAGGTTACAGTTATGTATAAGCAAGCAAATGTCATTTTGATTTGCATCTGTCATGCCAATGAAAGTGTGTGGGAGAAGGCTAAAAAAAAAAGAGGAAAGGTCTTAAGAAGCACCTGGTTCTGCTAAAAATACAGTCCCACTCACAGTAGAATATTGATGCAGGTTACCGTTATTTAAACTTTGCTGTCCAACGACAGCAAGGTTTAAAAATTAATATTCTGCCAAAACAAAACTATACACGCTCCCTCATGTCCCCCACCAACTCCCTTCCCCGCCACTTTTCCTCCCCCCACCTACTACTTTTACAACGCCCTGCTTCCTAATAAACTTTTGTGGTGTTTGGAATCCATTAGGAGCAATATCCCACTTCTCAAAACATCCTGGCTCATTCTGGGGGAGTGGAGCAAGGAGACAGGGAGCCGCGGGAGGGGAGGGCCTCAAATTTCCATTTCTATTGAAGACAGACTGAGGGGGATTTGAGGAGGGAGAGCAGGGCCGCTGAGCATACAGTCAGATAGTAAAGAGAAGGAATGTCGCAGGAGAGGATTTCAGGGGAGAAACCACCACAAGCAACAAATGTTCTCTTTTCCACAATGACACGGTTTTATAATCATTGAGCTTTGCAGATATCAAACGTTATGTTATGAATTAGCTAGAGCAGAGGAATATCTTAAAAGAGGATCTCATGGGAAAAAAGCTGCTAGCAACAAATGCCCTTCCAGCTAATTCTAAAAAACAGATCTTCTTTGTACAATAGGGCAATTTTTTGGCAAACTATTCCCAAAATCAAATTTTTTGTCTCAAACACATTGACATGGCTATAAATTTAAAAGAAACTACAAAATGATATAAAGTAGATGCTTTATTGAATGGGAGAGGATCTCACTGGGGGCCAGGGCAGCTAGAATTTCATTTTTCTTTACAGTAAAATGTCTCTACATTACACTGCCAAAATAGGAAGGATAGGGAAAATACCGGTATGGGGAACTGCAATAGGAGAGGACGAACAGCTAAAATGCTTTATTTTCTGTTTTTTTAGTCAGTATGTGGCATTGTAAATCCATTTCAATTCAAAGGAGCTTTTGACTCCACAGTCAGAATTGTTTTGTTTCAATGACTAACTTGTTTCATAGACACTTGAATCCCCCTAACACCAAATCGTGAGAAGCCTTTTGGAGTTAAAAATCCAAAGATCAAACAGGAGCCACATGGAACAATGAAATGTTCCTGAAGTAAACCAAATGAACCATGTAGGTGTTGAGGCAGACCTCAGTTACTGGTCATAAATCTGTTTCACACCAGTTAGCCGAGGAACTTTTTGTTTTTTAAGTGCTGAGGTTTTTGTGTTTCTTACTAAAAGACAATTACGACTGTCTGATTTCTTTCCTCACAGGTTACTCCGAAAAAAGCAAATACATACATCTAAATTGACCACACTAAACATTCCTTTTAAAGATTGGAGAAGTCACACTTCAATTGATCGACCTCCTCTTAACTCCACAGGTATTATGAGGTATATTTACAGGCTGCTCTTACTCATATGTATTCCCACCATATCAGTTCTAATGGGTGTTATCCAGCTCCATACAAACCTTTAATCCAATTCAGATAGCAGGCACTCAAGTGTCGAAACAATTGTTCCCACAGTGTGAAAGTAACCCACTATCTGGAAAACACAAGAGCTGCAAGACAAATGTGTGGCGGTGTGCCAGTGGTGGGAGGTACAGGAGCGAGGGGCCTGAGATTACAAAGCAGGAGTAAACATTGCCTTCAGATAGAAAAAAAACAAAACAAAGCACTGACGAGTACTTTTAACAATAGTTCTTTCCTGGCAGGGAGCGACAACAAAGCTCCTTCCTGTATGCGCGCCCCCTTGCATGCGCCCTCATTTCCTGTGGACGCTCAGACATGTGGCCTCGCCACATACGCTTCAGCGCTGACCGACCCCACGTACGACTGACCTCTGACCCACACACAGCTCTGTCACACGCAGCAAGGGCCGAACAAGTCTTTCACTTAAGTAAAAGTTTTTACATAGCACGCCTGAAATTCAGTGCCGACATATAGTATATAATACAAATTTTATAGTATTTATATATATTATTATAATAATATAAACGGATAATATACTTATCTGTTGGTATATTCAGATTAATAAAACAGTTCAAATGCACTTAAAGGAGAGATCTGGAAGTGTTCTCTGCGGCAAGTCGTGGCAGTCCCTCGACAAGAGATTCAGGCAAATCGCTATGGGAAAGTGAAAAGACGGAGCTACTTAACATGCTAACTTCAGTAGAGTAAAGCCTTGAAAGAGACAAAAGTTAATTTCGATTTTTCTCTCCAGTACTGGAGACAGGTGTTGGTGAGTAAAGGAATCAAGTCTGATGCTGAACTTGCACCATTTTTCTAACCTGGTCAGTAAATGCCGGCTACGTAGCAATAGCAAAATTTACAAATAGGCTCCTTAAGAGTAGAAAAAAAGGTTGATATATTATTTTGAATCAGCCTTCATGACATTGTGCTGTGGGTTACGTTCCCAGGCCAGGTATTTTTTAAGGAAATGAAAAACAAAACGGTGGCTGTTCAGTAAGACTGGAATTTACAAAATCATTTTGATTAAGGTGGCGGACTGATTGTGGTTTTCTTTAAATGTTAATAAACACATTGCAAGTCTCTGTTAACATTGTGTATTAAACTAAACCACGTTCTTCCCCCAAAACCTAACCAACTGTCATTGCCTAACCAATAACAATGATTCTGGTCTGTAAGATATCTATATGCTCAGAAACGGTCCTCTTCCCAACTCTTCATGCTGAGCCTTCAAAACAACACAAATATCACAAGGGGCAAATAACTCTGGAGCAGAAATTACAGTTCAAACTGCTTAACGGATTCATTATGTTCGTCTTTTATAAGTTCTGGCAACGTAGGCACAGCTGAGGGAAAAGCATATTTCTGGATGGCACATCTCTACAGACACCAGAAAGCCTGTTTCCTTCTAAATCATGACTATATATGACGTTTGTGTGCTCCATGCTTTTATGATTTGAGCCGAGGAGGGGGCTGAGGATCATAAAAAGAAAAGAGAAAAGGAGAACACAGGGCTTGTGGGTAATTACGGCACAGAGTGGTGGGAGAGGGAGCGTTTGGGAAAGACTCGGGGGCCAGATGTATGAGGAATGTTCTGGCTGATGCAGCGTGCAGAGAGGTGGGTGGCTGGGGGGGGGGCAGACCAGTCGAATTACACAGCCTGCAGATCGTTAAAGAGCTGTCAAGCCTCCAGAACTCTACTGTGTATTTCACATCATCTCACCAAGCAAGTACAGCCTCAACTTTCTGCCAGACAGGGGCGCAAAGAAAGTACATTTACTCAGGTATTGTGCTTTTCTGAAGTGTTTCGATTCAGATGTCTATCAGTCAGGAGATTCCCCACTGAGACCGACATAACTGGATAGATCGCCACACTCATTCATGGTCCCCAAAGGGTGAATCCCAATTATTTTGGTGATCTCCTGACTTTTCCCTTGACATTTAGAGGTTTTTAGTGAAATGTTTGAGATTTGATTCAGCACCGATTCTTACACTTATGTCCCCCTCAGGATGAATTACGTCGCGAGGTAACACGGCTGCGGGGGCGAATTTCTAATGTGTCTGAAAATTTACATCAACTTATTTTTAGCGCTAACGAGCAAATGTTGGCATTCTTACGTGTTTAACGAATAACAGGGAGCATAGTAAACATGATAACTACTTATGATTAGCACATTAGCGTTCTCACTGCAAGCACGCTGACATCTGTTAGACAGGTGACTTTTCACATTAACAGTTTACAGTAAAAGACGCAGCGGTCTTCCAGACGATTTTTAGATTGTGCGCTCTGGTTTGGCTCCTGTTGTCATATTTTAGAAACATCTTGCCGATTAAACATCTGCAGTTCTCTTCACATTGAAGGTTTTGGTACTTTTACTGAAGTAAATAATACTGAAGACTTCCTCGGCCACTGCAGACAGCTTCATCACCACAGCCAGTCCTCCGTGATCAATTTGGAGCCACAAGAAGGTTGGAATATACTCCTCCAGGCTACCCACAATGCACCTGGAGAGTTCAACCTGCGTCACAGGCAGATATTTTTTGAAAAAAAAAAAAAAGAAAGAAAATATAAAACACGCCCTCCATCTGCTTCTCATCATTCCCATCCATCTCCTTTTCCAACCCCGCCCCCTGTCATACAGACTCCTTCGCCCTCTCTGTTTCATGCTCTGCCACACTAACTCATCCAAGCCTCCAGCACCACAACCTCTGGAGCTGTGGCATGGATAAATAGGCCACAACAGCTGGGTCTGACTCCTGACCAGGACCACCCCTCCAGACCTGACCAACAACACTCCCTTTCCTAACCCACGACCACCACCACCACCTCCGTGAGTCCACATGTTTCGCAGACGGAGCTGAGACAGTTTCCCCATTACTGGCTCTGTTTACATAATGATTTATTTGGGTGTGGATCGGTTTTATTCATTAAAATTTATTACCTGTGCTTTTGATAAATGAGCATGCTTAGTCAGAGCTCATGAAAGGTTTGTTTACAGTTGAAGAGATTGAAAAGAAAAAAGAAATAAATAAAAAGTGGAAGTTTAGAGTTATGTCAACTTTACAAAAAAAAAATCTATTTTCCATGTTCCTTCTTGAGGGCCATACACAAATATACCCAAAACGTACGTTCAAATAAATTCCTGATTGCGCCTTTAAGTTGAGAGCGTGTTGTTTGTACAGCTGCTGAGGGCCTCAGAGAGAAACCCGGGGAGGCCATGGAGAATTCATACCTTCCATTCATCACAGAGGAAAGGGATGGAGGAGGGAGGGGAGGGGGGTAAAGAAGCAAGCGAGGAAATGAGGAGACAAGAGTGTGTGTTTTTTTCTGCTCTGCTGAGTAAGGAGAGAGGTAAGCTCAGCTTTCTGACAGCTGGACTGTGAAACCTCTGCTCCAGTGATTGACTGCTCATGCATCGTTCATGTGACCGTTTGAGTTGCCGTCTATTTGCAGCTCTTAAAGGTTTAAAGCCATTGGAGTTGTTGACTCTTAAAGAAAGTTGTGCAGTTTTTCTTTTTGGGAAACAGCTAGCCTGACTCAGGCCAAATTTGTAAAATAATATGTATACCGACACATTTAATCATGAATAATCACATGATACCTCATTTATCATTCATGCTTATACAAACAAAAAACAAAAGCAACATTTCTGAGGTTTTGCACATGCTGGAGCGTTTTTGGGATGCAGTGATTTCCTGAAGTTTTGTCTTTACCCAGAGGTTGCCATGAGACCGATGCAGAGCCAGACAGAGCCGCTCTCGTAATTGACTTCAGCTCTATTTCCATACTTCAAGGAACCCTCTGGATCTTTCTTGTAAACAAAGCTCTGCATACATTTCATGCAACTCACCAAACACACTGTGTGCATCCTTGAGGTCTAAGAAATGTTTTGAATGCATTTCTTTATGCGTTACCATAAAGCATAGAAAGAGGAAAATTTTGGAAAAAGAAAAAGAAAACTGCATTGCTTAGATGTTTACTTAATTGCTAACAGTCTCCATTTTTCCTTCCTTCTTTGGATCCTTCTTTGGATCCGAACAAGCTGTTGTCATCTGTGGATCTGAACAATATCAAGCCAGTTTTAAGAAGAAAGCGATTTTTAATTCAAAGAGTAATCTCAATCTCGTCACTGAACTCGCAGAAAGAAACAAACAAAAAAAAGCTCACAAAATGTTTAACCGTGACAATTTTAAGCTAAAAAAGACACGGCAGTCATTGACGGTCTTATTTCTTGAGTTGCTGGTTGCGATTGAAGGCCAACTGTATTCACTCTTAAATTTAAATGGAGAAAACTGCCAATTCAATGTTAATATTTTGTTGAAGTTCCCATCTTCGAGAAGCTGAAACTAAGAAGTATTTGGTATTTTTGCTTGATAAATAAGTTCATCATTAAAATAGTTTCAGTTTCAATCAGTCAGTTAATGGAATAACAGACTTTTTGAAAAAATGTGTTCTCAGCTTGTACCAGAACCGACAGGACACAGACGTTTGTGAGGCCTGAGAAACATCTGCTGATGGAGTGAAGACATAAACCATCGGGGTCCTTGTGGGAATGCAGTGTACTCTGCAGTCTCTTCTTACAGCAGTCATCATCACAAAGTGTTCACTTACACTCTGTTGAAAGCAGAACCTCCGTAATTTTCCAGGTTGCTAAAGGGGTGAAGAAAAATACTAAATAAACTAAAATGTCACGCAAGTGGGAGATGACTAAACCCTGATGGTCTCCTCTCTGCTCCCACTTCAGCAGCCGTTTCCGAGGCCATACCAGACCCTGCTTCATCCTGTTGTTACTCACTCCGGTTGCACCAGTGGCCGCTGAACAATTGTCCCATCAGCACTTCTCACTTCCTCAAAACCTTTGCGGCTGAAAAACATGGCTGGATGGCTGACTTCAGATCAGGAAGAACACACACTGTGGTCAAGGAGTAATCCCGACCACTTGAACCACGCTGTGCCTACAACAGCTGTGAGGCCTGCTGATTCGACAAAATACTAATGCTGCGGAGGGATTTTTTTTTTTTTTTTTTTTGGATCATTTTAACATGTTTTGAGTAAAATATTTTGACATAATCACATTTGCTATCATCCTAGTGCCTGTCGGAGCCGAGCCGAGCCGAGGTTGGCGCGAAGGAACTGAGAAAGAAAAAACAAGGAAAGGGCGGGAAATAGAACCGCACGTCGGGCTTGTTTTGAGAGCCCCAATCGTTTATTACCCTCGATTTTCAGGGGCTGAAATTTCAGCCTCACTGTGAGGAGAAACTCGAAACTGCGGTCCAGCTGTCCACAGCCTGCCAGAGTTGAGAAAAATCTCCGCCGTACACGCTCTCCCCACCCTTCTCCTCCCGCCTCATCCCCACCAGCCAGGTAATCAATGGGAAATGCACAACCCAAACAAAACACGGCTGCGAGACGGATCAGGCTGAGCTGTTGCGACATGTAGGCCCTACAAACAAATCTGTCACTTGGCCGGCTGACAATGTTCCCTGTTGTAATGTTTTGCGTTCCTTCTGCTTGTTCTCACTCCAAAGCAAGAAAACACAGATAAGAGCTCCAACTATTTTAAACCTCACTTTCATCGAGGCCTTACCCAATGCAGGAACTTCCTGTCCCTTAAGGTGAAGCCATTGCCGTGGACTCAAACTTTGTTTCCACCCCCCCACCCTCCTCCACTTTGGTGGCAAGTTCCTCTGCTTAAAGTCCAGAACTTCTCAGGAAGTGGTACTAAATCCAGGTTACTGGTATTTTCAGGGGAAATAAATGTCACAGATGACATTCAACACAGTAAAAGTACTTCATATAATGATGGACAGGACAGGACGTTTAGAAGAAGCTGCTCTTATTATGCAGCTGTTCATTTAAGTGGATTGTGTTGCGTTTGGAATTATTAAAGAAAATATATTTTTTCCACTACAGTAGCACTACATCAATCTACAGCTGAAGGTGTGCCGATTCAGACAGTGTGGAGCACTTGATTTTTTTTTCCGAACTAGGACAAACACAAGGCACGAAAAAACAGAAGCGCCTTAATGTGGGTCTAAAAGGGTTAGTGATCCTTCCAAATGTGAACAGGAGGGATATTCGTGTCACTGTTGAGCAGCAAAATTGTCCTGCTCGCCTCACAGCGGTGCTTATATCTGAACCGCTCCGCTTTGTTATACACAGCGGACAACAAGGCAGAACGGACAAGTTCATATTATTAGAAGCTCCAGGTCACGGGTCATTTGGTGGGACAGAACTATGGCTGAGCACTCGGAAACATTTTACAGGAAATCGTGATCTCCTCTGCATCTCCCACAAAAGGAAGGAAGGACAGTGACTCATTATCGAAGCCTCTGTCACACACAGGGAATTAGTATAACCTTGGGCACTGGACAATGAGGAGCTGTCTAAACTGCAGCTCTTATCAGTCTCCTCTAGCAGCCAGTCTGTATCTGGGACACTTATCAAGAGCCCTTCTTGAGCAAAACTCTCCCACAGCCTCCGACAGCAGCTCAGACACAAGAAAAGACGTCACCAAACCAATGTGGTGTCGGAGAAAATACTGCGCTGTACCTGAAATCCTCACCTTCATCACCTTTTTGTCACTTTACTTAACTTAGACTTTCCACATAAGAGCAACCTAAAAGTTGACTTAAATCTACACCTGTCTGCAATTTAGTCTTTTTTCTTTCTTTTTTTTTTTTTTGAATACATACAGATGGTGTTTTGGTCTAGCAGAGAACAGCCTGTACTTTACTTTAAGCTAAACATTACAGACGTGCATGACACATGCACTGCGTCTTGAGTTTAAACCCACATTTACCTTTTTTTTTTGGCTGCTTACAGAAAGGACAGCTACTTCTGAAGTGAACACTGACACGCTGTGAGCTTGAAAAGTTTCTAATGTGGATATTCATGGAACAGGAAGTAACATCTTTCATCTGACTTATCAATCAATCAACCAACCAACCAATCAGTCAGTCTTCTATCTATCTATACTCAGCCCACATTAACCAGATCATATGTAACTTCATGCATCTGCAGATTAGTGCTGGTCAAGCAGTGGGTTTATCTACAAAAACGATAAAAAGGGGAGACTGAACCAGATTAGTTAAGTTTCAGGTTGTATTTTTTTTTTTTAATTTAAAAAACAGCTAAAAGTGAGCTAAAAGACACATAAATGCTCTGTGCAAGTGTGAGGGACTGCAGACTTGGGTGGGTGGTGATTAGCCACATGTGTCAATGTTTTAACCTCTCATTATAATGTCGTACAGCTCAACAACACCTTTAACTGCTGCATTTAAAGTGGCTATTTGTTATTCACAAGTAGAACATCACAAACACATAACTGGGATGGTCGCTGTAACCTCAAATACACAATTACACAAATATGATCAAAACCACAGCGTTTAATTGGACTTGGCATTCATTTCATTTCTGATTTGGGATCACGCAGCTCAGACTTCTGATGCCTCCCGTAAAAGAGCTAACCTGCTGCTTATTTTATGTTCTGTAAAATATGTCACTGTGAACATGTTGTTCAGCTGTAGAGGGCGAACTGCTCCGATTGTTCTTGTTCTGGACGTCTGTTACGGTGGCAGCGAGTGATCAACAAGTGCCAGAGCAGAGCGAGAGGGTACGGGAGGAGGAGGAACATGGGCTCATGGGCCAGCAGATGTTTCAGCTTTGGGGTTTTGGCTAGAAAAGGGCAATTAAGAGCTGCTCTTAATGAGGCTGGCAGCCACCCCATAAACTGTCTGGTTCAGTGAAAGAGTTGCTCATTAGACTGAGCTGCCCAGAAAAACGCCCACCTACCCCCTACTCCCACCATCGCCGCCATCCCAAACTGGAACAGGAAGTGATGGATCAGACATTTGAAAAATTGTTTGCTCGCATCAGACAGAGCCACTTTATGTTACATCTGGGCGCGCTGACAGTGGGGTTTCGAACACGCTTGAATGTGTTTCCTTGTGCGTCGACATGTTTGTTGCGCACCAGGCCGAGTGTGGTAATGATGCACATTTTCCATGAGGTAGTTAGCTGTTTACCTCCAGCATGAAAGCCCACAGCAGCCAAGTGAACTACTGATGAGAATGGCAACATTAAAATACCAAAAACGACAAAAATAGACCCCGCCATGATCCACAGTTCTTGTTTTCCCACACTCAATTTCTGTGCATCATAAATTTTTAATTTAACTGACAAAGAACAAGAAACAGAACAGAGCTGGCTTAAAGCACAGCCGTCGGTCTTAGTGGCAGACATAAACACACAAGACTTGATCTCTTTTCACCGCACAACACACACACACACACACACACACACACCCAAAGCAAGTGCAAGGAGGCCAGTGCTGGAGAGCACATTTACTGAAGTAACATAAAAATTTGACTTTACTTAAATATTTTCATCTGAACTGCTATTTTACATTCACAAGCCATATGAGTGTCTTATAGAAAGTGAGGCATCGTTATACTTCCAAGTGTTGGGAGATGCATTGGAGCTGTAATTGTCTGATATATGAATTATTCCATTAACAGAAGATGATAGACTTTTCTTCGCACAAAAACACCAAACATTTCATGCTTCCAGCTTCTCAAAAGTGAGGCGTTGCTGATATTTTTGAGTGAAACTATAAACTCAACAATTTTGAGGTTTTGTCCATTAAACAGAAGACTTCATCAGAAATACTTTTCAAATGACTGAGGAGCTTCTGAAACCCCTTTTCAATACACTGGGATGGGAGCACCAGGACCGGCGAAGTGTGAAAGGATTAACTTTTAAATGTTTATTATTTGATAAAAGTGCAAAACTATATGAATACTTTTCAGAAGAGAGACTGAGCAGTCATCGACATCTTTACAAGAGCCTCTACTGACAAAACGTGGCCATTCAAGAAGACCAAACAATCATTTTATTAACAGAATAATCAACATATCTAAATGATCCACAATGAAAATAATCATTATTTGAAGTTTAATTATCCAATAAGGAGTAGCAATACTCTAACGAAGTGAACAGTCACAGGGACCATTTTTCTGTTTATACTCTTAGCTTAACCAGGATTGTGAAAGCAGAGTATGGTATTAGTCTCTTAAGTACATGTGGGGGATACTTCCTCCATCACCGAAAGATTCTCCACTCTCACGCTATCTACTGTGGCCTGTCCTCAAACCTGTCTGGCAACAGAAAACGCTTGGCACAACGCTCCCTATTGAATCCTGACAAAAAAAAACTGGGTCACTGGCAAAACTCTCAGTGGACACGCGCAGTGGAAAGAAAATAAACGAGGAGATGAATGGAGCTCGACTGGAGGTGGACGAGCTTCCTGCTAGGGCCACAGTGGGATGCTGAGAGAGAGGTTAAGGGAATACAAAGTTGTGATAATATATTGCTGTTTCTGGTGTTTACTATAGCGATGAAGATAATCGTCCATCTGATATCTGAATCTTTTCTTTCATTGGTCCATATTATGCGTGCGATGTGGATGTCCAAGTTTCCTCCTGGTGGGTTCAATAACATTTATCTTATCTTATAAAACATGCAGGAATTCCACATCCCATAGTACCAATCCAGCTTCCTTTATCTCTACAGTCCTTGCAAGCACGTCTGATAGCAATTAAGCGATAGAAGACTTTATAAACAAGTCAGTCACAACACATTTGACCTATTGTTCACATCACAATGAAGTAGACACATTTTTCGGCACACATGTTGTTGTCATCATCACGAAGTCAGGGCTTCTAGAAGTATCTGGTGGAAACCAGGCGTGCAGGAAGTGAGAATTAAAAAGCTCAGATGAGAGACAGGAAATCAGGTGACTGCAGAGTTTTAATGTTTTTTTCCCCTCATAGAGTTACAACAGAAACGGATTCTGGCTTAGGAATAGTTCATTAGTGCCAAGCAAAACAGCAGAAAAATGCTCACACTCACACCTGAAAGAGCAATATTTCTATCACTGAAAATACTCCAGTTCTCAGTCCACAGTGCATAGTTATGGAATCGATCCCTGCCCCCACATCCTCCCTTCACCGTGAGCCTGAAGCGTATGTCTACCAGATGTCCAAAGCAAAAAGGCAAAGGGGGGGAAGACTGCCAGAGGTGTCTTATATTGGAGGAATTATTATCCTAACGATATAACATAACACATGCCGTCAGTCCCTCCAGGAGTAACACCCCCCGATCTATATTAGAGCCATGTCTCTTTCATTTAGCTGACCTTTTAAAAAAGCAGAAAGCGACGAGGATTTTCCCTTTTTCCAGCCACAACTAATCCGCCTTCAGCCTGTAGCTGGAAGTGCACAAAAGTCATATCATATAATATACAAAGTAGTATTTTCATTCATAGTTTCAGTTGTAAATAGAGTGAATTAAAGTTGGATATTATATAAAAGTCTCAAGACATGAGGCACATGATGTCTTAGCCAATCATAGTACATAGTACAGGACTACCAAAGGCTAAGGGCTATCTGAGAACAAGCCCGCTCTCTGCCTCATTCTCTTAAGTAATAACATATTATGAAAGAAAACTATGTTTCTCTCAACTCACCCAGAGGGAGAAAACACTGCTCCATTTGAAGACTGAAAAAGTAACATGCCGAGTCTTGTGTGTGGCAAAGATTACCGAAGGGCCAAGCATAAAAGTGAGTATGAGCCCTGCTGGATAAGATAACACAAACGAGAAGTAAACGAACAAGCTAAAGGTAAAGAAGTGACAAAAAAGTGCTGGATAAGGTCTTAGGCGGTACACAATAGAACCGAATGTGGGTGTTTATATTGGAGTGAGTGTGAGTCTGAATAAACGGTCTCAAAATCTCACCGTTATATGAGCATAACATAGTAAGAGGAACTGCATTCAGGTGTGCTTGGGTCACTACAAGCTGCCATTTTTACATCATTGGACTCATATATGGTGGTAAATATAACAAAACAGCGCTGATGGATCAGATTTGAAAGTCAAGCTGCTCTGCCCTTGTTATGGGATTTGGTAAAAAGCAAAAGCAATTTGAAATTTTGAACGTTATGATTTTGTGTCATCTGAGTCAAACTGGAACCAAAAATAAAAAAAAGTTTCCTGTGCAGACACAAACAATTATTCTCCCCAGACAGAGGAATACTAGTGAAAGTTTACTTGAGTCAGCCAAGTGCTGCTCTCAGGTCAAAGCCCAGAACTCATGATTTCAATTGTCTGATAATCCACCAATAGATGTTCGTTATGGAGAAAAAGCTCTCATAATTCGCCTAGCTGTGATACCTAGAATCTCTTCCTGTTCTTGTAAATAATATACATGTGGGGAAATCTGATCCGGTGACTTGACTTGAGCCTTACCATGTAGCACACATGTATACAGACCCCGCTAGATGGATATCTACCCCTCAGCCCCTGGAGCATTTCGGTGAATAGATGAGGAGGGTAGACAGTACCTGACATTTACTTAGTACCGCAGGATAGACAGGCCATTGTCTTTGCTGAAATGAGAAACTCTGCCGCAGAAGGGCAACCGAGGGAGAAAGAGGGTGGTGTCAGACAACCTGATATCAATCTAATGAAATAATAGCTACCGCTCTGATGTGGGTATCTAGGATATCTAGACTTTTTACCCCATTGTCAGAGTCTTTCCCGACCTTGGGAAGGATATAGACACAAAGCGGGTGAACTCCACTGCGCACACTCACTTTCACTGCCTCTGAAAGACATGACACATGTCAAATAAAACAAAAATCCCCCTGCGCATGAAACGTCTGTATCTGTGACCACAGACAGAGATTTCGAGAGTGGCGACGATGAAACATCACACTGACTTTGTTTTGGTTTGTTTTGCCAGTGAGAGGAGAGACAAACAGAACATATGGCAGGCAGGAGACAAAAACACAAGGTAAGGCCCGAGCCAATGGCACAAGCTGTCCCCTGATCTGTCCCCGCCGTGTCAACAGCATGGATTTCTTTCCCGCGTCCGTGCGCTCAGCCAGACCAACAGGCTTCCATAAAAACAGCACGAACCACTCAGCATCCATCAGAGAGAAAGGGGAAGGGAAAGAAGAAGTTGAGAACTGGTGAAAGGAAGTGAGACTAAGGCCAACAAAACATCTGCTCTAGATCCTTTTTAGTGGAGTCCGTCCCCTTCTCTCAGAGTGTTTTGTTTGTCCATGGGTCAGGAACACACGCCAAGCACACAAACACACACACACACACACACATATATATACAGACACACACACAAAGAGATGCTCAGAGATGTGTGCATACAGAAACAGAAGTTAATAAGTCAATAGGACACAGCTCCATATCTTACTGGTTCTCCTCTTAGCAATTTGTCCAGGAGAATAATAAAACGGGACTGACACAAATCAACGTTATCTTTTCACTCATGAGGGCTGGAAAGAGCGGGCCAAAGAGCCAAAAAGAACAAAGGAACAAAAAAGGAGGAGAAAAAAGGAGGGAAGAGGAGAATGAAAAGCCCCCTTCTGACTCACAGTGACCCACATACATTTGCCCAGCTTTTCTGAGGCTCGCTCTCTCTTGGCAACCGGCAGCCTCTGTGAAAGAATCCCAGCGTTCAGCCAAAGGCAAAGCCCATGTGAGGGGAGGGAGGGGAGGGGAGGATGGTAGAGAGAGACAGAGAGGGGGGGAGGGAGGAGTGGATGGGTGGACATCAGATCCCTCCGCCCCCTCCTCCCAAAGGCCCGTTGCCCCTGGCGACTGGCATTTAATGGATTCCTCCAGATCCAAGAAGCCGAACACACGCAGACTGCAGAGGTGGAAGAAGCACTCGGGTCCTCGGCTTTGGTGAAAAATATCAACACAACAAATGTTCAAAGTCACAGTAAAAGTGAGGATGTCTAAGATGAGTTTCCTTTCGTCCTCTGATAGACTTCACTTGTTGGTAAAGGCTGTAAATTATTTAGTAAGTTCACTCTTCCTTTTCCTCTGCTGACAAAGTTACACAAAAATATAACTTCATCGTCATATAATGCAAAGTGATGTTCTGACTGTTTTGCAGCGGGGGGTAAGTGTGGTTGTGGTGCTGCCTGCATATGTGTTGTTTTTCTTTTTGGTGAAAATTCAATAAAAGTTGCTATAAAACTTTTTTTTTTCCTTCTGTTGTAAGATACTGAATAATTGTATCTCTTTGTGTCTTCAACAGTTTTAAAAAGTGAAACCATTTGAGAAGCTTAGAGTGGAAATGTCTCTTTAGTGGGAATGCTAGACATCTGAAACAAAACAAGTAGCTCCAACTAGACATTTACTGCATTTTTGGAAGGGGCCACAAGCCAAAATTGTTGGGAACCACTGATTTAATCTCCAACAATGTGTTTGTATTTAATAATATTATTATCTGCAAAGTAACTACAGCTGTCAGATAAATTTATTGTGCAGCATTTCATTCTGAAGTGTAACGGAGGAGGCGTAAAAAGTGGTGTCAAATCAAAATGTATTCAAAATGTACCGTGCACTGCTGTTTCTTTTCACACTGTCTGAACAGACAACACTGTGATCTGCCAATGGCCAATTAGTGGAACGGTTCAAATGTGATGACACTCAACTTCTAGTTTTGTCACCTAAAAACAGTTGTGGAGTACATCTCTACACTTCACCTTTATTTAATCTGAGTCTGAAAGAGTATTAAAAAAAAAGACAGTGGATCATTTTGGCCCGCTGGTTCTCTCTGTACAGAGCAGCAGCTGCAATCAGGGAACAAACTGAAAGGGACCAGTAAAGGTTTTAATAGGGCGTTTGATTGGGGGGGTCCAGACTTGTAGCCTAATGACGGATGAATGCGGAGCCTTCTAAGCGACAGTGACATAATCAGAGAGCTGTAGGTCAGCTAGTGACAGCTGAGTGGCTGCGGCTGAGCCGGAGAAAGAGCCCTTTCAGCTCCAACGCTCGCGGACGCCGATCCAAGTTCATTAACAGTCAGACTGGCTACGGGGCCTGCTGCAAGCTTCTCCCGGCTACACGACACACACATGCATGTATGCCCACGCACGGACACTGCGAACATCACATAACAAGCAGATTTTTCTTCCTTTAAGTGAATCAGTTTCTGTTCTTAATGGTCCAAGGCTGTGATTTTTCTCCCCTATGCTCGCCTTATTTAATGGCTCTGGCAACGTTTTTTATCTATAAACAATAAAAGGTTGGGGCTAAAACATTTTTCTCTGGTTTGGCCTCTTCACTACTAATCATCTATACACTCTCCCCTCTTTTCCTGCCATTAAGCTCCGGTGGAGCCAAACCCGCAGCCCAGCCAAAGAACCTGATAGTCGTGGAACCCATGCAGCTCTCCCCCCACCTTGGAATGCATTTCTGCTGTGCTGCACTTTTCACCATCCACCCGGGAATAGATGTAACCCCCCCCCCTTCAAAAAACCCCACCCGCACCCACCCACCCACAGACACAAACACGCCACCGCTTGCTTTTGAGCTATTGCCCTCCAAACCTCATCAGGCCTGTGTTACGTGCCCACACAAACCGACTGACACCCAGTGGTGGAAAGTAACTACGTACATTTACTCCAATGTTGTACTTAAAACCAATTTTGATGGACTTTACTGGAATATAATGACTGTGTGCTGTTCGATTCTTTCTGAGAGGAAGTGAGTTCGCTTTTGATTTCTTATTGAAAAACATCATCATTATGTTAAATACAACATACTCATAATGATTAAATGGGAAATGATTTCTCTTCAACCTGCACATCAATCATCTCTTGACCCCTCAGACTGAACCACCTCCAAATAAAACAGTTCAAATTGCCTCCACCTCAAGCTGCTACAACTACCAAATACTGCTGACCAATCTAACAAGGTAACAATGCACCGGCTCCTTATATTTGTAATGAATGGAAACAGATTGATTTGTATTTTCTTTGGCTGATATTGGGGAAATACATTTGGATCAAAACTTGGGAATTATCAGCGGTTTCACCAAAGTGAGTGATTTCTTCTCTAAACTTCTCAGATGGTTTCATTTAAACAAATGTTTTACCCTCAAAAGGGGTCAAATTATCCGTTATTTCACAGCAAACACGAAAATACGGGATAAAAGTTCAAAAGAAGAATTCACAACTGAACAGCAGGATATTGTTTGTTTTGTTTGTTTTTTCTCTCTTTTTCCTATCCCACTGATGATCTCAAGATCCTTCAGATTTGTCTTATGACCCTGAAGGCGGCCTGATCCCTCAGGAGGCAATCACTGGAATAAACTGCTGAACTGTGTACGCTGAAACTTGTCAAAACAACTTGACCGCTCTCAGGACGAGTGTTTTTAGTTGCCATGTGAATTTTAATTATACTCTACTTAAGTAGGATTTGATGCAAGACTTTTACCTCTAAAGTATTTTCACATTGTTGCGTTGGTACTGAAGTAAAAGCTCTTCCTCCACCACTGCTGACACCAGATCTCAGCCTCACTAGCACACATTTACCATCTACAGGCTCACACACACACACACACACAAAGACCCACTAACACTCACACCCCTCTGTTCACAAATGACCACAGCTGAGCAGAGATAAATTCCTCCCCATCACACTTTTCAGCTTCCCTTTAAAACCACAGCAGCTTTCATGGAAGAAAGACAAGCTCTGGCCAGACGTTTGTTCTGGCTGCTCACTTCAGCATGTGATCTTGTGTTTCAAAGTCAACACCATATGAAGACCACCGCGACCACCTACACCCCACACTCACTCCCACCCATGTGCAGCATATCCTTTGTGGTGCATCCTTTGCCCCCGTCTTTCTGGGTTTTCCCTCCCACATACCGGACTGAACTCACTTCTTCCACCCTGCCTCCGAAACACCCCGACCTCTCACCTCTCCTGAGTGGGCCCTCGGCTTGTACAGTAACTCGGAGGTGTTTGTAATGAAAATAACTCGACTGCGCGAGCTGGCCGTGTGCGCTCGCTTTGAAACTGAAAATCTTGGAAAGCAAGGAGTGGAGGGTGAGTGGGATTAAAGAAAACAAGGTGAGAGGAGGAAAAGCAAAGATAGACAGAAAAATTGTTGGTTAAAAAAAAAGTGGAGGAAGCTGGGGGAAGCAGAGCTGCGTCCTGTCAGTCCTCAGAATGCACTGGCAGCTCCCCACTTCCTGTGGGAACTATTCTACTGCCCCCTGGTGGTCTATAATACACTGACCCCCCATCTACAGCACACACACACACACACACACACACACATCTCTTTCCCACAGTACAGTAACACCATCCTCCCTCCCGCACAGTTCATTCACTCTCTCTGTGATGACTCAAATTATACACCGCACTCATTCTGTAATTACATAGACCCTAATGTGTATACTTCACATTACTCGCCCACGCTCAGGTTGGAGTCGGAAGAGCTCCGGTGCTCCTGTGTGACGACGGATTTCCACACCCTGCCACTCTATACTCTTCACATGTCCTCGCCTGCAGTGAGGCAGATTATTTCATAAAAGCACCAAGTGGGCTATGACCTGATTATAGATGCAATGAATGTGAAGGCAAAGAAAAAAAAAAGACACCCAATCTACCTGAGACTGCTCCCCCACCCTGCGGCCTGCCATTGTGGGAGAGTGTGTGGTGTGTATGTGTATAGTTTGCATTGGGTGTAAATATGTGAATAACCTGAAAAATTATTTTCTAAAACTTCCCTTTAAAACTAATCCGTATTATGATTTGACATCGTTTCACTTTTGTTATTTTATCTTATACCTGAATACTACCAAACCCCACCTGAACCATATCACACTCACTGGTGCAATAGTATTATGCAAATCTCGTAAATTTCTTATCAAACTCTAAGCAATCATGCAACTGTTCCCAACTGGTGTGGCTCTAGTGAACACAACGCAGGCTAGACAGATGGTCAGGTCAAGTCAACTTTATTTATATACTCCCAAATAGCACGTCTGGAATTTACAATCAATGAAGAATCCTTAAGAGGAAGAAACATCTAGAAGAGCAAAAGAGAGCACAGAGATCCCTCCTCCACGGTTTTTGATAGAAACTACTATTTTGGATTCAGCTCAGAGTCAGTAAAATATCTGGATTTTTTGAAGCTTGATAGCAACAATCCTCTATTAAATCTTTCATTTATATTATATGTTAAGCCTCTTCTGGCTCCACTTCTCTCAGATATTGTAGACAATGGCAGAAAAAGGAAAAAGACAGATTTCATACAAGCATAAATGTACAATGTCTCAGCGCTGTTTTTGACAGTACACATGACGGACTGACTTAAACGTTCCAAAGTCAGCAAAACAACTATAAAGTGCAATAGTTATGGGAGAGTACTTTAGTTGAAGGGGAAATTTAAATAACTGCCCTCAAACATGAGGTAAGAACTTTTTTTTGGGGGGGGGGATTACTTCAGAAGGACAAGTGCTCGTCCTCGGCCCACAGAATTCAGATCCAATAACCAAATCTAGAACTAAATTCAGTTTCAGTAGGTTGTTATCGAGGCCTCACCTATTCCTAGACAAATTGTAAACGTATATAAAAACAAATAGGGACCCCAGAGGGGGTGAAAGATACTCCCAGATTCCACACAGCTCCCTGAGTCCACCTCGGTCCAGATTAACCAAAGCCAGGGGCAAAGGATGACCAACCTGGCTTCTCATCTGAGACCACGCAGTACATTTGCTGTCATTAAGAGTGTTAAGCATCTAACTTGGAATTGGAAGTTCTCTCACTATCCTCCATCCAATCCAGCGTGTTTTTATGGTCTGTAATAACCACTGTGGTTTTACAGGGCGGCCAGCATGACTATATACTTTTTAACATAACCACCAAAACCCTGAAACTTTTGTGAGTGTTTCTGTCCCTGCTCATTTGTGCCTCAATGTCCGAGCTATATATATCTAGGTGTGTGTGTGTGTGTGTGTGTGTCTCGACTGTTTCTCCTATGGGCCCATAAGCACTGTGGGCTCTTTCCCCCAGCCTGCAGTTGAGCAGGTTATGGGCTCTGGCTGCAGTGGGGGGAACATAATGGTCTCATTGACTCAATCATAAGCTCTGAACTGCAAGCCTGCCAGCTTTGTGAGCAAGCTGCGGAGTGAGCATTATTGTAAAAAGCCTTTTAAAACCGCTATTAAGCCACATTAGGTGTGTGTGAGAGAGGTGGTGGTGGATTTGTTCGAGAGGGGAGGTTGTTTTTACACCCGTTTAAAAAAAACCAAAACAAAACAAAACAAACACGAAACGAAACAAAGGAGCAATTTAGTAGACAGGCCTTGTGGAAAAAGAAATCACAGTTTTCATACCTCTGCTCCCCGTGTGGTCGAATGCTCACAGAGTAACAGAAAAGGTCAGCGGAAAAGACCTTCCCCAAATGCAGATGTTTTGATCCTGTTGTGCACGCCAGTGTGCTGGGTGTGTTTTTATAGGTATCCATCTGCATTAAACAATTAAAGCAAATACATTTAATACCAGTTTGTGCTGTTTAATCATTCCACTGATAGGTGTGGTTTAGATAATTAAAGTAGAAAAGCAGATCGATTAAGTGTCCTTAATTATGATTCAGTATCACTGTCTAAATAACTGTGCAGGTGCACCACACCCATCTCATACACACTGCACACATGAAGCCAAAGGGAGAGAACGAGCTGGCTTGAACCATCCGATGAGTTTTATTAACGGTGACATTCAATCCCACCAGGAAGTCTGGACCTTACGGTCAGCTGTAGGCTGACATGTTTGCACTGGTTTGATGCATATTATCACTCTCTCTAACCAACAATTTGTGCAGTCGTATGAGCAGCCAGCACATTCAGTCAGTCATCAACACGCAGAATGAATCATTTAACTGCTACCAGTTGTTCACACTAATGGGGCTGGCACAGAGGGCCAGCTGGTGAAATCTGGGACAATGCAACCTCATCAGACAAAAAGGAAAGCTTCAAACAAGGAGTGCGGTTACAATCATCCCTCCTGTTACAGAATTA
The DNA here is from genome assembly GCA_034769265.1 of Remorina albescens. NCBI lineage: Eukaryota > Metazoa > Chordata > Actinopteri > Carangiformes > Echeneidae > Remorina > Remorina albescens. Next base: position 5,281,111 of record CM068488.1, read on the forward strand.
AACGAAGGCCAGGCATGCTTTTCCAAAACGTCATGTCGTCACAGTGAATCTCACCCTCGCCCTTTAAGATGTTAAATGCCATAACTTCATTATTTTATCGTTGCACACATTTGCCTTGAAGCTAAAAGTAAATGAATCACCGTGTGAATTCTTAGTTATGGCCTGCGGTGCGTTTGTATACGAGTGCATGGGCATTTGTGTGCGCACATGTGAGACATTCTGAGGAAGACTGTTAAGATGACCTGAACCTCTCCGCCAGACAACACACATTATGACTCACACAGTCACAACAAAAGGATAGTGACAGACATAAAGCTCAGAGTGTCACAGACTTTTCCTGACCCTTCCGTGTAAATAACATCTTACTCATATCTTTAGACTCATAAACTGTGCGTGTGTCGAGGAGTTCATGTGGGTGCGATTATACAGTCATTGCTCTTCCCAGAACTTTGATTGATGTGTTTGCAAAGAGGGTTTGTCGAATACGGATCAATGAACAAAGAGAAAAAGCAAAAGAGAACTCATCTGGACAGAAGACACAATATTTTGTGAAGTTGGATTTTGATCGCATATCAAATAATAAAATTAGTATCATGAAGACAAAGACATTTAGATTTCCATGAAGAAAAAAAAACCATGTATACACACATCAAACTAAGCTTTTAACTTTTGACCTGGGAACATGTTCCTGCTATGACTATTGTTGAGTCAAGACCATATTATCATTATATAATTAGTACTAATGGATCAGGCCACACATCTTCAGACTCGCACACCTACACACCTGGATAGTTTCATCAGGTTACACTTGGCAGTTGCGACGCTATTGCGGTGACAAAATCTGTCCATAGACATGTGCGCCGCTGCAAAAGTTCCTGCTACATTAACTATAATGACACTAACACACACGCGCACACAAAAACCCAATCTCACACGGTGAAACTAATGCCATTCATGCTGTGAGACGCTTCAGATAGTTAAGCTGTGAGAACATGTTTGTATGACAATGAGGAAAACACAGTGGTACACGCAGGTCACCCATCAAATAGCGAACACAGTTTATATTATGTAATCTGATATTTTACAAGTTAATCAGCAATTCATTGAAGCTTTACTAAAGATTGTACAACACAAGACTTGCATTGATTTCGCCCTTCAGTTCATCACGCTGACTGACTCTGACTTTCAGGTAAAGGATTGAGAGATTTCTCTTAACTTACCAAAGTTGACCTACACCTGTAAGTATTAGTAAATCTGTAACCTTTAAAAAAAGTGTAATCAATTACAACTTGTAAGAAAGTTGTGAGGTGAAACTCACTTGTTGGTCTCCAGATATGGTACAATTCACACTGAGAAGATCATAAATACCTGCACTGTGTTAATTATTGAGATTTTCCACTCTAGATGTGGCTGCTTCATTTGAGGCCATCACCTTTGGTTGTGGGGACTTGCATTTTTCACAATTTGCTTCTCAAATAGTTTCATTGAGTTGCTATAAAATGAGGTACGCTTCGAGCGCCAAACGGAAATAGATACATTCTAAACTATTTCCTCTATGATACAATTTAAAACAACACATTAGTTCATTATTTCCTTACAGCAGGGAACCTTTGCTATAGTGCTTCCTTTTGATTCTGCATTCACATTTTACATAGAGATGAACAGATTGCAGCATGAATGGTTTGTAGTTGATCCTCAATGACGCACAACTAAGCCTTACTTCCTGTCACCAACCTCACATAGCATCCCAGCACAGGAATGTAATAAACACACACACACCAACAAACACGCTGACACAGACAGGTGCAGCTTAAGTTTCAAGACCTAAACAGTCAGATTAGTTGTATCAAACAACCGTCTTCCCTCCCTCTCTCCACCTTATCTTCTCAAACAGGCACTTTACCTTTTATCTGTGGCTTTAACAGCCCTTAGCATTTCACATCTGCTCTAACAGGTCCAATAAACATTAAATCTTTTCCATATCAAAGCCAGCCATTTGCCGTTGGTCTGAATAAACAGCAGTGGATGAAGACTTTGGCCTAAATGAGTAATGATGAAGTGGGGTTAAAGTTCTCCAAACTAAGTACCAGGAAAACGCAGACAATAGTACCTCTGAAGCGAATCTACGGCGTCTAACAGGGCGGGAGTGTGTGCCAAATCGGAAATGAGGAGAAGAAATCTTTGATCTTATCGTTAAAGTGAGCAGGTATCTTGAGTTGCATGAATTCTTTGTCATTCTGGTCAAGTGTAAACTGATCCCTGAGGCATTTATCGACTTCGAACAGCTCAGTGCAAGTGAGCACATGTGAATTTCTTTAGATGATACTGAGACTTTGGAATTAACTTACTGAGGCCCTAAATTGTCCCCAATGTGGAGGCCACACACTCAGAGTGTGCCATGTGCTCAATAGAGATACTGACTGAGGGTTCCCCAGGTTCAGAGGGGTCCAGATGGGCTGGGGGACGCTCAGATGGGCTGCATTCTTGAGAAAAGTTAAATCTGGCGGGGACATTTTTTCAGATATGGGTGGTCTGTGGGCGCAATGTGGGACAGGCGAGAATAGAGGGATGCACCAACTGTCGGCGAGCCACAATGAGCAGAGATCAAAGGCATCGGGCGTCCGGTGGAAAGTGACCCGTGGTTCCAGTCTGGCTCAGTCTGTCACCCTCGGCCGCCCTGGCCCGCCAAGATCACAGCCGCGCTGTCACAGATCCGCCTCACATCGTCCCAGAGCGCCGGCGCTCATACACTCACATTCCCAGCATCCCAGATTCCCACTCAAGGTCACATTGTGGCACCTCCTGGACATGACTGGGAGGGAGGGCTGGGGGGGCATTTAGGAATGATTGTGAACCCCTAACACAATAGCCCCCTGACCTCTGTAGCTCCAATCTGGCCATTTCCTCCAACAGGTGCAGAGGACCAACCATGCTTTAAAAAATGACTCACATAAAAGGAAAGGCAATGAAAGACGAATAACAAATAATGCTGATACGTCTCACTTCTTTTTTTTTTTCCACAAGTCAACATTAAATTCATATTTAAATGCAAAATAAAAGCACATTTCAACTTATTGCAGGAGCTGGGCCTGCTTTGGCTTCTATGATAAACTCAATCAAGGATCAGCTCTGCAAACAGAGTAGCAACAAGTTATGTCAAACAGGCTGAAATCAGGCCGACGAGGAGTTTACCTTGTGTAAGTTGTAACTTGACATGTTTGACTTCATTTGACTTTCCTGCAGTTTCACTATAGTCCATGAACACTTTACGATGATGCTGAAACAATACACTGTGGAGCTCCAGTCGTTGTTACATAAGAAGATGAGACCTAAGTGAACAGAGTTACACTGAAGTCATTCTGCAGCATTAAGGGCTTACAGCTAACATACTGGAGATAACTTTGTGCAACAAAAAAAAACAAAACAAAACACACACTTATTTAAAGATATTTTTGTTGATATAAAAAAAAAAACAAAGCGATGCCATTGTTTTCCTTATTCTCAGGAAGCACATTTTGCAGAGCCCGAATGATCAATATGGGATCTTAGTCACTGGAGGTCTCTTTTCCACAAATTTTTTTAGGACTCAAAATTTGTGGTTGTTACCAAAAACAGGATTCCCTGCAATCAGCATTCCCACTGGGCCCCGCTGGTCTCACAGTCATTGTCTAGACCTGGTAATCTTGGCACCGTATAGGCCTGACCGAGTTGTTTTCCAGAAATTAAAGAATGAGGTCAGTGATGAACTCACAGACAATGAGACAGACCTGGTTACTCATCCAGCCCTTGAGCACCCATTCAAATAACTCACTGGTCCTGCTGAAAGCCCTTATCCTGCAATTCCAGTTTGTGCAACCTATTTTCCACCTTGTCTAGGTCTATGTGTGTGTGTGTGTGTGTGTGTGTTTGTATGTGTGTGGGTGTGTGCATGCACTGCAAGTCTTTGTATTTGTGCGTTCCCGCTTGTGTGATTGATATGTCAGAGCAGCCGGAGCAAACATTAAAAGAGTTCTGTGAACACTAATGAAAGGTTGAAGGGTGTGTGTTTGTGTGTTTACAGACAATATCAATCACTAACGTAAAGCAGGCTGACTCACAGAGGTCAAAAGCAGCTCATGGGAGACAAAAGGGCAGGGTCTCAGGTAGAGTTCCCACTGTTACATCACAATGGCTGTGAACTCAGTGTACCGTCTGGCCACTGGCTCTCAGCCAATCAGCGAGATGAATGGAGGGACGGGCCTGCTAAGATGATGGATGAGGATTAAAGATTATTAAGGGCTAGCATTCAATGAAAAAAAAACTAAACAAAACATCACATGTTCACCTGACAAGTCGTGTCTTGCCTCTGCTATTTCTGTCTCCTATTAGTTTGAGAGAAAGAGATTTTGTGGCATTTCCTGGTGGTGTTTTTCCACAGTAAGCGAGGATGTGTCAGCTAAAACAGAAGTACCAAAAACTGACGAAATATTACAAAGTAACTTCCCACCATCTAAAAATAAGCATGTTTGTGTGTGCTTTGTGCTCACAGTACCAGGAAAATGTATCGTTGGTGTTTCCTTGGTATGCCTGCTGCTCCAAAGTGCTAGTAACAAGTACAAAGTAATATTCGTCAGAGCAGTGCTGTGCAATGTGAGCATCGTGAGCATTGATTGTGGTGCTACAGATGCACCGCAGTGTAGAATCATAAATTCTCCAGACAATTTCAACATCTGCAAACGTAATTTTTTTTTGGTTCTATATCATGTAGACTTCATCTTCATATGACTTGTTTTGTTGGTCAACCGTCCAAAACCCAGAAATGCAGCTGTGAAATAAAATGATGTCATCCTTAGCCTGGCTCTGGACTAATCAATGAATTCATCTCTGCAGTGTAGAGTCAAAAATTTAGTTTGAATATTGAAATATAAGCACATATTTTCAGACACTAATTCACAGAGGGGGGATTCAAAACAGTGCTCTGGGTTGTTCATATAAAAAAAATAAAAAAAACTTAAAAAGTTGCATGAGAAACCAAAAGAGATTATTTACACCCCAACTCACCTCTCACCTCGGAAATATAATAAAACTGTTTCTACTGTGCATTTATTTTCACACTTACATTAAAGTTGTTGCTTTCTGATTCCTACTTAAAATACAGTACAGTGCTTTAATATAAATAGTCATTCAGGGCTCCTGCGAGGACACCTGAGCAGTGACCCCGACCATTTGTCTTAATTACACCTGACATTGGAAACCTTTCCTGTCACACGCAGACCGGCACCTATCGAGCAACTCTCGCTGCAGTCACCTGCAAGCAATCACTCATCTCCCCTTCTCTGATTCCATGAAACACACACACACACACACACTTTTGAGCACGTCATTCACAAGCTCGTGTCCACAGAGGGGCTATTCTATCACCAGACGCTGGCGTGCAAAGCTGCAGCAGAGCACTATTTTTATAATGACAAGAGAGATTTGCAGGGAGGGGGAGGTTTGCTGTGGAGAGTAGACATGATGTAAAATAACTTAACTGCTGCGTAAAGGGTGGCGGCAGGAGGCAGGAGGCCAGGGAGGTCGGGGGTGAGAGGAAGGAGAAGCCCCCCCACACGGGGACGAGGAGCTGAGGGCCACAGCTGGACTACACAAACCGCACAGAGCTCTGCGCCAAAGTCAACACGAGTGAATCAAACAGATGCTATTTATGTCGCTGCCAAATTACCCCCCTTTTTTTATTTGTTTTTGGTGACCACTAAACGTGTCTGACCACACATTTTTCATCCCCAAACTGTTGCTGTTAATATTTTACTTTAACCAATCAGCCTATGCTCTATGTGCTACGTAAAATACTTCATAATAACCGCTCTGTTAAACAGATATATCATATTGTTAGATTTATGAATAAACAAACACTGAAGATAGGAAATAATTATGATATATTATATTACACATAACGTCTGGCCGGTAAAAACCGCTGTTATTTTAAGGTGAGAAAGTGGAACAGATGCATTTTATTTATTTGCTGTTTTTTTATTGATGTGTTTCTCTTGTTAACAACAAATCAGTGTTCCCATCTGTTCTTTTTGAGCTAAAATCAAATCATAAAAATCATAAAGTTCTCCGTGATGGACATTTGGACTGACGGCTCATAACTGGCCTGGTGCCAGCTACATCTCCATCGCTGTGAGAAGAAGGAAGAAGGCCGAGGCGGCCCATGGCAGGTTAACCTGGACTCTCTGAAGTGAACGCTGCACGGCGCAAATATCAGCTGTCAGTCCACACATAAATAAACGCTGAAGGAGCTGCACTGCATTCAGCTTCACCAGCCTGAGAGGGTGCTGAGAGTCAGGGAGGTGGGGGTGGGCTACACTGCGGAGCTGACCCGGGCCGGAAATCACAATGTTTTCTTTGCTTCTCAAATTGAGGGGTTTTTTTTTTCCTTTTTTTTTTGAACAGGGTAAATGGTTGAAAAAGCAAAGAGTCTGAATTTCCTGCATGTTTCATAATCAGACGTCATACTGCAGCACACCTGCACAAACAGCAGCCTCCTGAAGAGCGTCTCACATGCGCAAGGCAACAAGCCCCTCGACGGCTCATATACCAGGCCGCCGCACCGGAGCTGACCTAAGGCAGGTTTACATCTAAAACTGAAGTTTCCACACTGAGCGAGGAAAACCAAAAGAAGTGGTCGGCCCAGCTGAGAGCAGCAGCGCTCGCCCACCTAGACAAAGATATCAGCTTCAATGGCGGGAGTGGTGTGGTTCAAGATGTTGATCTAAAGTCTCAGGATTAAAACACACGTGCACGTTCCTACTCACTGGTAGGATCTTTGGTAAAAGTACTAAATTAGACAAACAAAAAAAGTACCGAATTAACTATCAGAAGTATTATTAGCTGGTACTTTAAATAGAAAAAGTTAAAGTACTGATGTAACTCTTATTTCAAAGATCACTGTTACATCTTAGCAAATCCTGAGTGTGCTCATGAGCATGTGACAAATAAATCTTCCTTCTTCTCCTTCATACTTACACTACTCCTTCTACTTTCAGATAAAAAATGCTGCACTTTTCACGCCACTTTTTTCCAAAGTATTTGTAAGCAAGCTGATTATAATTTAAAAACTCTCCCTGGACTGCGAAATAAGGTTTTCAGGACTCACTTACAGTCTTGCCAGTTAAACATCCAACGCATCAGAAACTAGTTAAAGTCAGTTTCACATTGACTAATAAAGGAAACAAAGGCTGCTGACACATGAATGCAACAGTGATATTAATTGTTTAAAATAACCATTCAGAATAATGAACAGCCTGTGAAGGATTTGTCCATACTACTCAGTAAATGTACTGAACTTAGTGTGTACAGCTGATATAACACAGCTGTAGGTTTCAGCCCCACCAGGTTTTTGCCCAAATTGGGTAAAAGAAAAAAAATTGCCATGGCTAATACAGCAGCTGATACACACATGGACACACAAACACACACACACACACACACACACACACACACAGCCAGTCATTCAACCTAATGGCATCCTGGAGTTCCTCAAGAGGCCTGTGTCAAACTCAGCCACTGCTGCCACTGCCGGCGGCTTGGAAGCTCCTCACGGAAAACACAAACACTTCCCTCTACAGGCAAGTCATTCTCCCAGAGCTGGAAAAGATGACGGGCAGATGATGACCAAGAAGGCTTATGCAACAAGAAGGGGGGGGGGGGGGGGGGTGAGCAATACTGTTAAGATTCTTATCTTGGTTTATTTGACATATTAAATATTGTGTGTGCACACATACGTGAGTGTTTACATACTCGCAGTAGTCGTTTGTCTAAATAGCAAAGAGATGTGACAGTAATACCGTTAAATACGGTTAAGTCGTTAGTCAGATGGCAGTTTGGTTGTACCTGAAGCTTATTTGTTTCCAGTCATCCAGCAGCACCTCGGCTGCACACAGAGGAGCAGGAATATTATGCAAACTGCTCAGCTCTTCTGTTTTTCTGGGCTCCTGCTGTGTCTGAAATCCAGAGTAAATATTGATTCTAATCAGCATTTAAAAGTGTCGCGTGGTCACGTGTGAAACAGGCAAAATACTGAGAAGAGGATGAAGAAACAATAGTGTCACACGTCGTTGTTTCTGCTGTTGACATATGCTGTTCTCCCATAATGTAGGAGCCGCTCGCAGCTGGAGAAAACAGAAGATAATCAGATGGAGGGATTTGTCCTTTAAAAGATGCCACTGTTTGTTGTCCCTAAGACAGACAACAATCGACTCACCAACACAATGCAATGCTGTAGACAGTGCAAATATTCACAATGTACAAAACGAACAAAATATTCCAATTAGTATGCTCAAAAAAGGAGAAGGAAGTTTCAAAATAAATTATATATCTCTTTCTCTGTACAAAAAAGGAATATGATAGACAGGCCGTCTTAAATGATGTTCTATTATTGTAACTAAGCATTTACGAGACATCTTCACATTCATTCATTCATTCATCTTCTACCGCTTATCCATTTCCAGGTGGCGGGGTGGTGCTGGAGCCAATCCCACCTGATATTGGGCGAGGGCGGGGTCACCCTGGACAGGTCACCAGTCCATCACAGGGCCAACACACAGAGACAGACAGAGACAAACAACCACTCACACTCACACTCAGCCCTACGGACAATTTAGAGTCACCGGTTAACCCAAACATGATGTCTTTGGACGGTGGGAGGAAATCAGAGTACCTGGAGGAAACCCACGCAGGCCCGGGGGGAACATGCAAACTCCACACAGCAAGGCCCCAGGCCTTGGAACTGAACCCATTATGTCGCCATGCTTCCACATCCTCACATCCACCAATCCCATTAAGTTCTTTTAGTCCAATAATTTTATCTGTACACGAGCTAAAATTGCTAGTTCCCCAAACCCAGACTTGCTGTGCCGTGGACTTTAAACTGTTAAAGGTTTACTTCCTTCCCCTGCCAGCAGAGGATGAAATGGCACGAACTGCTCACTTCATAAATATTTACAGGCACAAAGAAACATTGGTAGGTCGCATCACCCGCCAGTTCCTGCAACCTTGGTGGCCAAAATTAGTGTCTAAGGTCATGTTTATGGGGAGAAACGGTGGGAATGAAATGTGTAGTTCAGAAGGAGCCAACATAACTGAGCCAGCCTCTGCATTTGGATCCCATCAAAACCAAACTATGATGATGTTAGAATGTGCTAAGTGCAAGGATTCCCACTTCAAAGTAGGGAACCAGGACGAGCCCGGACTCCAGTACAGTGTGGCGTCTGTTTGAAGCTTAGCGGAATATGTTAAGACACAAAGCAGACTGAAGCCCTTGGGCCTTCTGGACCGAAGGAAGCTGGCATAGGCTACCTTGGACAAATAAGACACTCTGATCGGTGCCCAAAACCTTGCATCTGAAAGGGCCAAATGGAAAGGAAGCTGGATTTGAGATTAAGCAGGGATGACACATGCAAATTAAAGACATATACAGGCTGAAGTCCTCTAAAGCAGAGGAAGGATAGACGTTGAATGGGCCCAGCGCGCCCAAACTCGGGTCAAACTCCTTCTGCAGCCTTAGCCATGGACCGCAGGAGGAGTGGAAGCACATTAATTTTAATAACTCCTCTCATTTTCTCTCCTGCCAGCAGCTATTGGTGTAATTCATGCTCTGCCACGTACCTGGAGAGCAGAGCTGCTGTTAACGGTCCGGACACCTCAGACAGAGGACAGGGAGGACAGCCAGCGGTGGAAGAAGTACACAGACCTTTTACTGAATGAAGGAATCAAAGCGAAGTAAAAGGTCTGTGCTCCAACGTCAGGAAAACGCATCAGTTTTATCATTAAAATGTACTTCAGCTACCTGAAGCTATACGTTTACCTGAAAAATATCACCATTATTTTTCATGTCATATGTTAATGCAGGAGGTTGAGATGGAGCTATTTCATATGCAGATTTTTATTTCAGCTGTTATCAGCCGTCCGCTGGTGAAGGAGGTATTCAGATATCATGGCTGTAACGTAATTTGTCCATTTATAGCACAGACCTGATATATTCATCTGTCACCAGTTTTTAGCTACAAGTGGCGCTGACTTCACACACTTCATGTATTCACCTCCTTTTCCATGATATTGTTGTAATCGAAACAAAAGTTTTAACATCTTATTTAAGCCTAAAACTATTTTTATCACTCGCCCGCTGTCTGATTGAGACATGTAGAGAAACTGGACATGTGACAGAAGCTGCAAACTAGACTGTTCGTCAAACAGCGAAACTGTTTGACCTTTTCAACTGACCGTATGCTTTTCAATGTTAAAGCTGAATTTAAAAAGTCATTCGAGCCAAAGGTTGTTGGTTAAATCTAATTGAATTAAAACTACAACATTTCCTGCCAACGAGAAGTAACGAAAATACTCAGGCATGTTTAATCACCATGGAGCACAACGAGTCAATGTTTGCTCATTATCCTACAGAAGTCCCGGATGTTTTAAATTGGTTATTGACAGTGCAAACAATGTGAGTTTGAATAAAGAATACAGTAAAAACAAAAAAAAAATGGGCAGGGCAGTGGAACATTTCTTCTCCTTGGCAGATTCTACAAACACCTCAGGCCTGAATATGTCTTGCCTGAATGCTGCCCAGTTATGAAAGCACATTTCACCACTGACAGATTGCAGAAATGGGACCACTTGCAGAAGGCTTTGTATTGCTGTGCTGTACATGCTGTACATGTCTGCACTATCCCTCACAACTCACATTCACTCAGAAATTCATTTAATTTCCAGTAATACTGCAGAGAGGCGGATCTCGCTTCATCCTCAGGGGTTACACCTGCAGATTTGTGTTACAGTCAAAGGCAGCAGTGATAGCTGCTTGTCAACAGCCTCACATTTCAAACAATTACTCCTGAAATTAAATACATGTAAAGCAGCCTGGGAAAGTGCCATTTCCTCCCGTTATGCAAAGCCTCACAGGGCGATAAGACTGTGACTGTTAACAAAACAGCAGGTTTCTAGAGCGCTGCAGATGGCCACAGGTTCAAACTGTAAACATCAAATATGCACAAACCTGCTGCCTGCCTGTTGTAGCTTTACACAGAACTCCTGCCAGATAGAGAGCATCATTTTACTAACTGGCGGGTTGCGAGATGAGATTGAGCTGGATCTGTTTGGGCTGATAGCACATCTCTGAAGCCTCAGAGTATCTCACGTTTTAAAAGTAATATCGAGGAATACGCCAGGAACAAAGATAAGCTTAAAAAACAACAGCAACAAAATTTGCTATAATTCAAGCAATGCACGAGTTTACAATGGTTAGAAAAAAATATTTCAGACTTTCCCTTTTGAAAAATGAACAAGCATGATTTGAAGGTACGATATTATTGCTTGCATGTATTAAAGCTGCAATCACAAGCGTGTCATATAAAGGACTCACCAACATGTAAAGCATCCTGCAGTAGCATCATACTCCCAGTCTATCTGCTGTTCCTGTCAAAAAAAAAAAAAAAGCATAATATAATGATATAGTATAATATAATAGAACCCCCTGAAGTCATGTTTTAAAACATACAAAGATATTCTTTTGGACTGATAACTTATCACTTATCACTTGTGCTTCCACAAATACTCTCAATAACATAAAAAGACGATCCTAAAATGATATGAAATCACCTCAATGCATTAGCCCTTGTTGAAATATCCACAAATGATAAATAAACAATCATTCATCATTTCAAAAGTTTAACTTCTGGCAGCAGGATGTCTCCTATTTCACTGAAAAGGGTGTTCTCAGTGCTCAGTGACTTACAGTACATAGCGGTCAAAATACAGAAAGTTTCTCTGCAACACAGTAGGTGATATAATTGTACTCTGAGCCTTGTGCATGGTAGAAATCACAAAAAGCAACCTCACATACTGTACAGTATGCTGTAGTTGAATGTATTATGGTGGTTTGGCACTGCTTAGTTTGTATATATGATCAGGTCAGAGGAACAGACCGAGGTCAAAGAACCGTTTCAGTTGTTTGGCCTGAGCAGAGGCGTGCAAAGACATTTAGTACAGTAGGCTGAAAAGGAAGAAGAGGGTGTGATCAATGAGCCGTTTTCCCTCCTGCTGCTTGTCCAACCCTGACTGTAGGACAGGCCTGACTGCCAGGCAGCCTGCATGGAGGGAAAAAGTGAGTTTGAGTTTTCCAGCAGGATCTAAGCGAAAGACCAAGCCTCTGTCCGTAGCTGTGGAGGCATGAACGTGTTTCGGCAAAAAAAAAAAAAAAAGCTGACGCATTCGCTCATTCACACGTCAAACAAGTTTCCCTTCAATGGGAGGCTCTTTCTTTCGCCGGCACTGATTCAGTGGAAATGCAAATGTTAATTGCTCGCTCTGATTTCATGGGCACCATAACATCGTCTCTCGCTCCACCGCTCTCCGTTCAGCTGTCCGACAGACTGAAACACACAGTATCTCACTCAGCATGAATATCACTATATAAATGTACAAATTAACTCCACGTCATCCGGTCCCAACACTAACTCAAACCCATTACAATCTTCAGAACTACCCAGCAAAATGGCCCCTTTCCTGCACTTTCAGGCAAAACTAACACTGTGTTGTCTGAGGCTTTTTGCATTATTATTTTTTCCCCTCAGGTTCCACAGGAACCTGGAATTCTGAATGTCACTTTGTTGTTCAGGACCCCGACTTCCCGATGGATTCACCGAATGAAATCAATAGTTCAACTGCCTTTTCCATAAAGAAAGCTCCGGATTTGAGTATAAATTTTGGCCACAAGGTGGCCTCCTCAGTGGAGGCGCTTGTTGGGGTCTGCACTGAAACGACTCATATACAAGTCAGAAGCTCGTCCCTAAATTGTATGTGCTCAAAATAATTTTAGTGCAATGTGAACATAAATGCTACCATGTCTGTGCCGATGTGGTAAAGATGAATTCCATCGAAATCATCTACCACACCTCTGCGTTTTGAATATTTGCACAAGCAAGCATATGACCTAATCATTATTTTGCCTGCTGATGTTGTTGTGATATTGAATTCTGTTACTTTTCACAGGAGAAGTCTTTTGGTGTTTTGGCTTTGAACGCACAACCCTTGTGATTGTTTCGGTAACATGTTACTTGATGCCCCTCGTGATTTTATTTTATAAAGTTCCTGTTATACATGAGTATAGTATACGTTTTTTGGTTTGTGAAATGCCATTATATGTGCGTTTCTAGAATTTATTTTAAGCTTGCTGGTACAATGGTAGCTCATCTGCTGATAGCATTATGCTAACCTTGGCTGGCTGACTGTCCTGTCAGCCAGAAAATTGATTTTACAACTAGTGGGTGCAATAACTAAAGCTGCAAACAGCACACACGGAAAAATCTAACAATGTTTTAGCTTCATTCATCAATAACAAAAGGCACAAGTTTACCAAAAATATTAAATAATGGTTGTGATTTTTGTGAGCAGGTGAGCTGATAATCAGTTAAAGCTTGTTAAAACACATACACTTAAATAAACGGTGATTTATTCTTTTCTTGTTCTTCAGCAAAAAATTTGGCCACCGATCTTACACTATTATCTTTTTACAATCTCTCATCAGTCAGCTCTAATGTTACCTGCTTCCTCTTGATGCAGTTCTAATGCTTGCTGTCAATCATATTTGCTGTCAAGCATACAGGAAACCTGCCACTGAAGGAGTCATGCAAGAAAAACCTAATGAAACTTGAGCTTCACGCACAAAAACAGTATGCACACATGTGAATGGAAAACAAACTCACATAACAGGCCCTAAAATTTGGCCCCGGGGAAGACACTTGTTATCCACAGCGCACTGATTACAGGCTGGGAATCTCCATATTTGGAGAATGAGTGACTGATTGGAGGAGACGCGACGAACCAACAAGTTGACAGTCTCAAGTCAGGTTCATGCCGCAGAGTTTCTCAAGTGGACACACCCTCGAACAGACAGGCAGGCATTGCTTTAGCCGAGGGCGCCACGGGCCGCAGGGGGACTCCCAGCCAATTAAAACATTTGCCAAGACACGTTAATGACCCAGATTCTCAAAAACTGGCCTAAGGTGTGCCGACAACAGAGGGAGGAGATGAAACATTTGGCCGGAGGCGTCTGCAGAAATCAGAAAGAAATCTGTCAGCACAGCAGTTTTAAAATGAAGAAGTAATAGTTTTATTATGCATCCACAATCTAACACGTCTTAAACCCACGAGGGCTTAAAATGAAAGCGTGAACTCAAAAGAAGAAAAGTGTGTGTGTGTGTGTGTCTGTGTGTGCGGGGGAGGGGGTATGTTGGTTTATATGAAACCTTACAGAACACCAAGTTATATTTTAACCCAAACTTCATCCAGCTCTTTGGAAAGTTCTGCCATAAAAACCGTCTCGTATAAAAAACTGATCTTTAAATGCAGACTGATGACTCTGTGAACCTGTGAACTCAAGCTGTGTGAACAACAAGCTGCTCTGTCTTTTTTTTTTTTTTTTTTGGTGAAAAGGAGCCATCCTGTGGCCAAAGAAATGACCTGCAGCTTTGGACATGAATACATAAGATATCAGCATCTGATCACAATGTAACTAAATGTTTCTATGATGCAAGTCCAGATACACTTTAACAGCCTGCAGGCCAACGACAACTGAGTTAAACACACAATATAAAAAGACTTGACCCTTAGAGGCAGCAAACTATTTGTTTTTATGGATGGACATGCTGCTTAGTCCAAAAGTCTGATGAAAATATAGTGGATAAATAATATACTGGATTCAATTTGAGCAGATTTTAAAGGAGGAATCTATCTGATCAACTCTCCACTGAAACTTCAACTCGCTTTCAAGTTCCCTCTGCAGTGTTGACTGAATTGTGTTTAGACTGTGTACAAGTATTGAAAATATAAATATGGGGGGGATGTGACGCCAACATTATGTAAAATATTCGATTTGCAAATGTTAGATTCATAAAACTTGTGTGCGGTTTTAATGTTTGAACGGCAACAACAATAACAACAACAACAACAAAAAAGCTGTTTTAATTTACTTACCGCTGCTCTAAAGTTACTGTCCACTGTCCAACAGCTCCTCCAACCGTCTGCAGGAGACACATTTAATCCACCGGAAGATAAACAAATAAATACATAGATAAACACATAAGTAAATAAAAATGAATCGCTTCCACAAACTGTCGGATTTCTCTCTGCAGGTCTGTGAGTGTCGGCCATCTTTGTTTTTGACTCGTTAACCTGACTCGGTCACCTGAGGCCTCAAACCAGGTTCAGCAGATCCAGGATATAGTTATCTGGTTTGATAGTGATGGTCCTGATTACCTGCTCTGTGAAGGTGGTTATCAACAAGTTCAGTTAAGTTTGGTTTGCCTTAGCCAGTGGTTTGTTTGTTTGTTTGTTTTAATATATTATTATCATAGCCGGCCTCTGAGAACCAGGAATAAAAGATTTAATCTGATGTGAGAATAAACTGTGACGCACAAAAAGAAAAATTGTCAACAGAACCAATGAGAAATCAAACTGGTATGAACACAGAAATAGATTATTATCATTATTATTAAATGTTCACCAGTTTCTGGATTATTTTTCTATTTAAAGACATCAGAGGGTTTTGTTGTTTGTTTTATCATAGTGTCTCGTGTTATTCTGAGCTGCAGTGATGAAGAAAGTAAAAGCATCCTCACAGTCAGGTTAGAGAACGTTATTATCAAATGATGCTATAATTGTAATAGTTATAATTACAGTGGCCATTGATGAACTGTGATAAACTCTTCTCTTTGTGTTGGCATCTCTGTTGATCCACCATTATAGAGATAAAATTGGTTTTAGTTAAACCTGAAGTTAGAAGATAAAAATACTGACACCACTTTCCATTATTTTAGTTAGTATTAGTGTTTTATTTTATTTGTTTATGTTTATTTCATCATTGCCTGTTCCAATATCTGTCTGCACACATAACTGAGAAAGATTTCCAAAACACACAAATTTCACGATCAAATAAATACATTTATTCCCAAAGTTCATTAAAACATACATTAACATAATCAAAATGAGTGATATATGGTACAGTCATCTCACTAAAAACCTGTACATTTTTTATAAAAAAAAAAAAAAACAACCATTACAGTACATGGGAGTAGGAACTACTTGGTTCAAGTCAAGAGTTTGGAGGAGAGATCGAAAAAGTTTCAGACATGCCGCAGATTCAATTCAGTTTTAGCATACTGTACATGCACATCATACATATAGAGACCGTGTCTCTGTTCAATGCACTAAACACACGTAATGCTCCTCCACTCACATATTGCAGAGAACAAATACACTTTATTTTTGCATGTTCTTGTGATTTGTTTCCTCAAAGTGGTAGGATTGGATAAAGATATTAGCTGCATATCAGTTCTCATAATATAGTTCAGTAGATTTTTAAGAGAAAAAAGGTGACGGCCTTCAGCTAAATTGACATTGTTGGGTCAGAAGCCTCTATTGCTCTTCAGCACGTTTGTCCATGTCTGAAAAATATGCGTGTTTAAAAAAAAAAAAGTGATAGACAACACAAAACAACAGTCTTTTTCTTGATCCTGATAAGGATTCTTGATCTTCCCGTGCTTGTGGTGACATCTTTATTCTTTGAAAGCAAAGCATGTTAGGTTTGCAGCTTCAGTGTGTGTATTGTCCACTGGGCGGCAGCACATCATCTGCAAAGACTTAAACACTGCATGATATTTCAGCAACTCTAACAGAGGTCACACCTTCTC
This sequence comes from Remorina albescens, assembly GCA_034769265.1. Classification (NCBI taxonomy): domain Eukaryota; kingdom Metazoa; phylum Chordata; class Actinopteri; order Carangiformes; family Echeneidae; genus Remorina; species Remorina albescens. The sequence goes on from CM068488.1 coordinate 5,297,838, forward strand.
TTTGAGGAGTAGTGCTGTCGGAATGTGGGCTTTTTTTTTTTTTTTTTCTGTTTGCTCGTTTTGTTGTTGTTGTTTCTTTGTTTTTTACATTCTTCCTCATGACAGTTAAAAAGGTGAAAAGCTGATGTCATCTGCTGTCATCAGGACATGATGTCATTGAGTCTGTAACACCAAACTATTTTTTTAATGACCATTATTTCATCTCATGCATGCTGCTAATCGTGCGATACTTCTGACTCTCTGCAACAAGTTCAACCTGTCTTATAGCAGCGAGATCAGATCCAACAACTGAGGCTAAACACATTCATACAGCCTCTTGATCCTTCTATTTCCAGAGTAGAAGTCTCAGGATATGCGTGGAAAGTAAGGATACCACAGGAGGTTTTATTCTGTGTATTTTAACCTCCTTAAAGTACTGAACATGACCACCACAGACATAGGTGCTGTTTATGTCTTGTTAAACATTGTTAAACAATTGCTGTATGAGCTCTGAAATCTGCCTTTTGTGCAACTTTACTTCTGCAGCAACCAGAGTTCAGTAAAATACCTCAAAGGTCCTTATTCACCAAGGAAACGAAATCTATTGTTGCTTCACAAATCATGCATGCAGGAAAGAACTGAGCAGCCATTTGTGTTACTGAAGTGATATGTGAACGCCTCATTAAATATTCACTGCATATTTCATTGCTGTTAGTTTCATTGTTGTTAAGAATACTGCGATCCAAATAAATGCAAAAGGGTTGAGATCAAATGTGCCGTTAGGACGTGAAACCTGGTCTTGACGTGTTTCTCAGTTCCCAAACCCAGATCTGCAAACCTTCCACCACACGTCATTCAGTTGTTTCTTAAATGGACCTACTGCTGTCACAAGATGACCAAAAGCGAAAACAGCATTTTGATAAATTCCAATGATTAAAAAACAAAAAAAGGTTTACAGGAAATTTGTGTGAAGCAACAGGAATGACTGTTGGATTTCAACCAAAAATAAACACAGACTGAGTCAAGAAAAAAGATTTCTGAAAAAAAAAAAAAAAAAACAGTTAGAAAAGGAAATCAGCAGGACGTTACTGCTGATGGTCATGACTCATAATTATGACCATCAACACAAAGTCGTCCTGCTGCTATGCTGAATGCCTGATATTGGTCTGTAGATACGCCCGTTCTTTCTGGAGTGAATGAGCCGTGCGTGGCGATGATCTGCTCACCAGGAGCAGTTTTGGGAACGCCGTTTTGCTCAAGGACACTTTGCATCGGTAGCAGGCGTAGAAAAACCGGGAATCGATCATGTTAACGAGTCAACCGGCTCCACCTCCTAATCGCATGTCGTCCCCCCCACAACGCAAGCAGCAGACTAATTTCAAGAGAGACAAACAGTAGGACATCCGGAAAGATGTACATTATATTGGAAGACAACTTTTTTTTTTTCATGCATTTTTTTTTCCAGGCATTGTAGGTATTCACTGACTGCAGAGAACATTCATCGTGACGTAAGCTGACACATTGCTTCAGGATGGGCATTTTGTTCCTAAAGAGCCCTCCGCAGCTACATTACTACAGTACTTTGATTAATACTAAAGGACAGTACGTACATTTTAAAAACAACATGTTACAAATGCAGCTACCTTTTGTTATGTATTCTATGCAGCAAGCTCTCTGCTCTTTGATGCACTCATGTGCCCTTGAAACGCAAACATTTGCAGTTCTTCTTCCGCCTGATGACGCCAACACTAATCTTTGCAACAGCGGATTGTTTATTTGTATTTTTTTTTGTTGTTGTTTTTTTTAGGGTTTTTTTTGTTTTTTAACCCCAAGTTCTTTGCAAAGACTTAAGGTAAATTCAGGTCATCTACAGTAAGACCCTGATCTCATTGAGGTCAACGCCACGTGGAAATGGGTGGATGGGTTACGAGATGCAGCAAACACAGCAGCATGGAGATATGGTGCCTCCGTTGACGGCAGAGGACACAGTGAGTGATATATTTTAAGCCCGAGTTAGGCTTTTGTTTTCTGGCTGTACACCTCTGCAAACCAACCCAGTCAATGTCGCTGTCTGCTGGACTGAACCCCACAGAGTTAACTGGGGGAGGACTGCTAATGAGTGACTGAGGGAGGCAGAAGAGGTGTAGCAGGTCCATCGGGCTGGTTTCAGACAGTGTCCTTCCTACTATAACTTGGTTCATTCGCCTTTAACATAGCCATTAGCGTTATTCCCCATCCCTCTGCTCCTCTCTCTCCTCCTTGCCCCCCCTGAGGTTCCTCCTGTGCCTCCTCCGACCCCAGTGTCCGACTGATGGTTTGACCACCCGTCCTCGGGCCCCTCGTGGAAGCGCAGCCGCAGCGTTTTGCGGATGACCAGGCGCTCCACGATGAAGGAGGCGCAGAACCAGGGCACGGCATACTCGGCCGTGATCAGCCCCATGAAGTTGTAGCGGAACTCGGAGTAGTCCCAGGGGCAGGCGTTGAACTGGCGCAGCAGCAGCCCCGTGCCAAGCTCCCACAGGTACGTCCACAGCGTGTAGATGATGCAGCGCAGCAGCACGGGGCAGCGGCCGCGCAGCTTCAGGTACATCTGCTCCACGATGAGGATGCAGGTGCCGTAGATGAAGAGCGCCCACACGCTGGTCACGCCGGGGAATTTCCAGTTGCAATTGACCACAAACTCCCAGGTGGCGGTGAACATGACCTCACAGAAGTAGCCGTGTATGGCGTAGAGGTACCAACGTGACAGCGCCGTCAGGGGCACAGGAGCTTCTGGGGTTTCCAAGGTAACCATCTTTCTTCCTCGCTCTCTCAGCCAAAAGTTACTTCTGCGCTAATAAGATGCTGGTCTAAGAGGAAGGAAGAGAAAGAAAGGTGTAAGGAAGCAACGTACAATAAAACACAAACCATAAAATATCAATTCCATGTTTATGCTGTGATGTCCATCCAACCTATTCAGATTCAATAACTATCTCTGTGTAGGGACACAATCCAGCTTTCACACATAAGAGACTTGCTGGACTCCATGTAGCTACAGTGAGATGTTGACAGACATTACACCTCCATCTCTTCAATAACTAACCAAATCCTTTTACTGTTGTCTTGGAAGTTCATACCTAAACGCACTCTGAACAACAATTTCGTAAACACACAACGACCACTGATTGGTTGGAAGGAATATGTATATTGCACACAGGAGGATACAAGCAGTGTCTCAAAAACAAAGCGTTCTGCACAACAGTCATATACAGTGGGGCTTTTGAACACATTCCTGTCCCAGATCATTTTAACCATGTCCTTAGATGGCGGGGCCAGAAGGCATCTTCACCAGGCTCAAGTTCGAATCATGTTGACTAGCAGGAACCTTTTTCTACATATAGGCACAGAGGTTTCAGATTACTTACAGCTATATAAGTTACAGCTGGTTTTAACAGCAGCAGTTGTTGTTTTGAATGATGAACCGCCTACTTTTCCTTGTCAAGGACTTATGGCGCCATGTGCAGTATGAACTCGCCAAGGTTACTCATGATTGAAAATCGACTTTTTTTCTCGGCTGGACGGTAAGCGGATGTACTGCAGTAGTCGGGGATGTGGAACGTTAAACCCCACCTGTTATCTCCGGTAGCTAATCTTTTCCAAACCAGGACTGAAAATTTAAAGATTACGACATCAATCGGTGCCAAGCCGAAGTTCAATGAAACTCTCTGTTGGTGTCATATAAAATGCAACAGAGCACTCAAACTCTTCCCCCAGCTGATGCTATTTACCGACTGACTGAGGGGGCTTCTTATGTAAGATATATTTTTTATCATCTGACTGCCTACATCATGTGCTGTTTTTTTCCAAATCCCGCACTTTGATGCACGCAGCCTTTTGCATCAGGTGTCAGGAGGCCCACGCGGGTTTGGATCCTTCCTCTACTCTATTTATCGCAGCGCATGTCCAATAAAAAACAGCGAAGGCGAAGCAGCATCACACCGAGGAGTTCAACAAGCACAGAGCTGAGAGGGCCGCAGAGTGTATATCATCCACTGTTCAAAGCCTCCGGAGGAAACTGTGTCAGCCATTACACAATGGATCATAACCGCTCTGTAAAATACAAGCTCAGAGAGGTTAGGAGCACAAAAGCTTGTGTGAAGAACTAAAGCCTTTTTTTTGGGCTCTTTTTTGTCTTCAAAGCCTGGCTGGGACCCAGAGTGGGCCCAGGGGGATTAGTACATTTCCACACAAGGAAGAAGGGTTTCATGTGAGGAACTGGGCCACGGGGATAGGCCAGCTGACCTCACTAAGCCCCTCCACCATCTCTATTTCGCCCCCTGCCTGGGTAACTCTCCCGCTCTCGTCTCGTTCGTCCAACAACAGGATTTTATCAAACGTCTCCAACCATATTATTGCTTTTACCTCATTCAGGCGAACTACAGGCAATAAATGAGTTTCAAATAGAAGCTGGCTGACGTTTTCATGTGATATTGATCATGTAAGTATTGAGAAAAAAAAATTCTGGTAGTCGTAGAACATTTTGGGAAATACAATCATAGACTTTTTTGGCTCAGAGTTAATGCATTCGGGCAACATATTGACCGTTCAACGTTTCCATCCTGAACTTGGTCAGCTCATTTCTGCCCGACTGGTCGTGATCTGACAAGAAGTTTGAGGAGGTCACGAAGTCAGAATGGTTGCCTGAACGATGGTTGAGCTGGTTAATTAGCTGGAGGTTTTAAAAAGATTAGTAATAATCTTAATCTTATAACTGCAGTCATCTCGTTTTAATAAGATTATTATGACACACATGACACAAACTGTAGTACTGAACTAGTCTGTGTAGTGAAAAAATATATTAATTTTCTGTCCATTATTTCTTGGGTCGTGCATTATAGGGTTAAAAAGAAGTAAAGTGAGCTCAACTTTTTTTTTTTTTCACAGACCTCAGCATTGATGTTGCTACTGATGGTCAGCCGTGCCAGTTAAAAACAATGGTTATGTTTATTATGGGGTTAGCATAGCTGCTCACTGCTGGTGACACAATACTGACAATCACAAACACTTACAGCGACAGTTAGCTCTGTTTACGATTGCTACATCTTCAGCATAGCTGAAAGAAAACACGACAACATCTGTAACCAAGTTTGTAGCAGAGAGGGGTAATTTTAAGACCCCTAAATTAGCAGTTTTCCAACTTTTTGTAGCTTTTTTCATGTAGCACATACAAACAGTCTATTTTACTGGTTGAATTTTTGCAACTAATTTCTTCTGTAGTTTGTTTTTTACTGAGTACGTGATTGTAAAAAAAAAAAAAATAGCACATTTTAGCCCTTGATTGACTATAAGTCATTATGTTGAGTGTTGAAAATGTACACTCCATGTAAATTATTACCTTCTCTGCTGTTTACCTGCTTTTAAACTGTTTGGGCCTTTCTGTCAACAGTAAGGAGCTGGCAGAGAATGAGAGGACACAGGTTGGGGATGGCATATAACAAAAGGCCCAGATTCAAACTGCAGCTGCTGTGATTATACAGTGAGCGTCTTGAAACCCCCCAAGCATATGGGACACCCTCGCTTCCCCTTTCTGTGTGTATTTAGGCCAATCTATTGACTTGTTGCCTCAGCATGACACAGTTCACACACTGGGTGCTATTTGATTACACTGCTGTTGTTGTTGTTGTTGCAGCTGTTGTGGGATATCGCCCACCAATCCGCCACCACCCCCTGACGGCCCTCACGAGCTTCCCGTTAGCCCTCACTGTGGCAACCCATTTCGCCATTGCACTCTGTCAGACCCCCCCCACCTACAGGACATCACAGTGTGATGGTGATCAGAGCGGCAGATGTGATGGAGCTGCCTGCTTTGTAAAACCTCATGACGACAGCAGGAGGCACAACGCCATGGGAGTCTGACCACACAGCGCCAGGGGTTTGTCTGAGGACACGGAGGGAAGAGGCCAACTGAGTGTGCGTGCTTTTAAATGATACAGAAAGCAGGAGAGCGAGATAGACAAAAGGGAGCGTCTGAGAACGAGTTCTCAATAAAACGTACCAGCTGAAAACAAGACTGACAGGTCTGTCAGTAAGACGCTTCTTTGGAAACAGACAAACACAGATACGGGGATAGCCACGGTGGAATATTGAATAAACAAACAAATAAACCAGAAGGACACTGTGACAGCTGCGAACTCTGACACTGAGATTTAATCAGAAACCCAACACATCGCTGACCTCGCATCACAATATAATCCCCGTTCATGTGCTGTAGCTCTCTGGCTTTGCCGGCGGCACAGATCCCCAAGCCTATGCAGACTTAGGCAAGGTCACTTTGGGAGGCTGCAGTGTATCGTATAGACACCAGCAGGATCCAATGCAGTTTAGTGCCAGTGACCAAGGTGACCTCACCGCCGCCTGCATTGTTGTTGATGGAACAAGGCAGCGATGAGAAACGTGCTCTCGTAGTTGCACTGATCAGCATAAAAATACAGATTTAAAGTTATCCAGAAAAAAAATGCTAAATATCTGCATCATCCAACGTGATAATAAATTTGAAATTTAAAAAAATGACTTATCAGTCAATCTTGATGTCATATATGATACATTATCTTGAGTTTTTGCACGTAACAAGTAAAATTCTAACACCCCTGTTTTTGTGAGTGTTGGATTGTGGGTTGAATAAAAACAAGGAACCTGCAGATGTTTTCTTTCAACTCTGAATTGAATTTTTGTCTTAATTGTTCTCAGATTAAACATTTGGCTGGGACAAAAATTTTCAGATCTGTTCCCTGTCGCCACAGTTGAAGGTGGGATTCAAAGCCAGATGAACACAGAAACCACAATAAATACGGAGGTATCACTTCACTTTTTCAGACAAGACAGTAGTGGAGGAGTGAAGAATGAAGGGGGTTCAGAGCCGTCCTCCTCTCTCACCTCTGCACAGCTCTTGTCTCGGAGAAGTTACGATATTTTCAGGTGTGGGCATGAGGGCAGGCTGTTTCAGCCGCAGTATTTTGGGACGAATTATACCGTGCTTGTACAATTTTATGCTTCTGGGCAATCCAACATTTAGAGAACTGTCAAACTCAGACTTTATCATCATGATAAACATCTTCTTCATTGCTGTTTTGCAGTGGAGCTTGTAGAACCGTCTTCACATCATTCACTTTAATCTCATTTTAATGTAGCTACAGTATTTCCTCACTTCTAATGGCCCAGTATGACATCACTATTATTAGTACTGTGTATTTATATGCATTTATGGAGCAGCTGCACAACACAACTTCATGTTTCCTTCTTGGGAGTCGGTGGTCTCAGTCTGTGCTCTGCCCACAGTTGACTCTACATTATGGGCCATACGTCGGAAGGAAAATATGTCATAAGAGTAATAAGACTGAAGAGACTTACTTATAAGGTCGTACATTATACATCACTGATTTTCCTTTAGAAAAGTGCTTCAACTGAGCTGATCACTCTCACGAATCTGTTTTGTCCGATCATCAAAATATTCAATACATTATGACATGAAACAAACCTTTAAAATTTTGAAACTGCAATTGTTTTTTTGTTTTTTTTTCTTCCTCTTCTTTTTTGGGCTACTTGTTTTTGATATATTTCAGAAGATGTTCACAGGTCAACTGGTCTGATGAGGATATTCAGACACATCTTTTGGGGTCAACCAGAAAAATCTCAAAGGGGTTGTGAATAGATTGACAGCCATTAAAAATAGCATGTAGGGGAAGACAAAGAAAGAAAAATCTTAAACCTGAGGACGTAAGACGACATAAGACATATCCACCTTGGACATCATAACTGTATCTAATTTTCCTAAGGTTATTCCTAGCCAAACCTGTGCAGGGCTTAACGCTGGCACACTTTTCCTCTGCCCTTCCACATGTGAGAGATTCCTCCAGAGACATGTAAAGTATCAGAGTATCACAAACAAGTCCGGCTTCTAACGGAGCAGGAGAGACGCCATGCAGGCTGGGACTAAAAGCCGAGACACAGCACAGCCAGTGGAGGCTCAAATAACTTTATAGTAGGAATCCTTCCTACATCTGCAAGATGAAAGCCTGAAGGGGCAGCGGGAGGGAGGGGTGATGGGCTCTCTGTCAACAGAAGGGTACAGTAGGTGCTGCACTCTAAAGGATTTGTATCCACTAGGCTCTATCGGCCAGGAAGAAATGAAATAGTGAAATTTCATTTCAGAAGTTCATAACTCTCTGTCCCTGATCGTGGAGAAGACGCTCGGGTAAAAGCTTTGATGTTATCCGCCATCAAATCCAAAGATTGGATCAACATCGGGACACTAACTTTATTAAACAAATCAGGTGTCACCTTCACACTGAGCACTCAGTCACTGATATTAGAAAATCTTGGCAATAAATCAATTTCATGTTGATGCGCTGACTTAAATATACCATGATAGAAGATTTTGGATGGGACCTTTCAAAACCATTTCACGATTAAAAAAGGTTTCATTGTCATTTAAACATAAGATTATTGCTGAATTTTATAATTTTTTCTGCTGATACCAAGGTTTAAAAACCAGCAGACACAAAAAAAAGTGCGTTAAAAACCGGAGACAAAATAGTTCCACACTTGGTGCATCATTAAAAACGGTGTTTGGTATCTTGGCTAAACAGAATGGAGATGAAAAAGTGTAATTTGTGCATCTTAAACTCTTTTGTACAAGAAAGTTACTTTCTGCTGATGTTGTTCCTTAATTGTTGGCGCATTACATCTCTTGGTCACTTCAGGCATCACAGTGTAAACGATACAGCACAGTCTGACGGGACCGGACGCACAGTCCAGTTTCAACCTCCTAGAACTCTGATTTAATTTTTTCAAGTTCTCAGAGTTTTCCATCTCTGAATCTCCCAATAAATAGCTGCAAAATTATTTTCAAACACCCTCCCTGTCTGCGGCCCCTCACCCCTTCAACACCACATACTCACTTGAGCTCTTTGCAGTTTAATGAGAGACCCGAGGACATGGCAGCTAAGCCCTCTGTCCTGAATAGCATGTGGGTCATTCTCAGTAGATTAGAAATCTTGGAGCTACAGAGAAAGCCGGAGATTTATTGGTCATCGTATGTGCTGAGGAGAGCAATGCCTCTAATGGAAGGACGCATGTTAATCTATCCGGGAAAAGAATCAATCGCTGATGATGCATAACTGATTCTGAGTGAAGGTCTGAGGGCCAAAGGTCTCTGCTTTTAATGAACAGTTCACATGTCACTTAGTTTTTCTGAGTGTCTGAATTGAACCCAAAGTTAGATGGGTTCATGTGGGCTTAAGTGACTAAAATACTGTTAGACAATCATGTTAATAATGATAATAATCATAACCAAACACATTCAGCAGTATAGACACATTATATCTATCAGCTTATATTGTCTGAGCTTCACTGCTTTCTTCCTTCTTCAACATTTATGCATCTTGTAGTTTTCCCAGTGAATGTTTTTGTGCGTTGTTGTTGGATTAATTGTGTAGCATTTTACACATACGGAGGAACATCGCTGTACGGAAATAAAGTTTTGTTAAAGCTCTTACTGGGATCTGTATGTGCAAACAATAAAAGTAAGTTTTGGTCGAGGAAGGATGCTCCTCTCTTACTCCACAATCTTTTCCAAACGTCCAGGAGAATACAACCTACAACTGTCACTTTGTCGATCAGTAGCAAAAAAAAAAAGGTGACAATTAGCACTTGAAGTGTTGTAGGAGTGAAAGCTGAGGAGGTTTATGCCCCACAATGATCAGTCCGAACAGCAGAAGTGTCCTGAAATGTTTCTGTCATGGCTCGTTTTGGGATTCCTCGCTGTGATGGCTGGTGTGTGTGTTATAAATAGGGCCAGACTGTCAATACAGTCAGTGTAGGGCTGATTGAGGGGGGGTATATAGGCTATGGGGGCAGCAGGGATTATCTCACCCCAAATGATAGTGGACTTCAGGCCTTGTATGGAATGAATCTGTGATTGATTGATTGATTGATTGATTGATTTATTTATTCTTTTGGAAACATTGTCCAACCTTCTCCCCCTTTCAGCCCTCCCCAGCATTCCTCAATCTGTCAGCAAAAAGTGAAATAATGAATTGTTTCCTCTGATTCTTTCTGTGGGATGTAATTACACTATATGGCCAAAGTCATTGTGCAGGCCCGGCTGCTGGGATTCCTGCTGCAGCATCACGCCTCCCTCACACTGAGCAGTGCTGTACGTTCAAGCCCTCCCAATTTAAACCCTGTATTTAACCTGGGGGGGGGGTTAAGACATTAAAAATTCCCCATAAAGCATCAGTGAAATCAACACAGCTCACTGTGACACTCGGGATACTGTGTCCTGCCAACTTGCAGGAAAACATTCATTTCAGACAACCGACCGCTTCTGAAGACACAAATAAAAAAATAACCTACAAATTCAAAGGACCCAAATGCACCACAGATATGATGGGCTCCTGCAGACGGACATGAATCAGCCTCAGTGCGGTGTTTGGGTTTGTTTTTTTTTTTTAATATGTATTTACCTCCTGACCTCCGGGGCTCTGCGGCGTCTCCCTCTCAGCTGTCAGGCCGACACATCAACCCCTTTCTGCCGCCTCGGCTCCGTCCAGGATCGGTCGGCTGTTCCTCCCGCTCGGTGTCTCTGCCGTCGGATGGAGATTTGACCATTTTACTTCACTGCAGCAGCAGCAGCAGCATCAGCACATGCTCAGACCGAGCCCAGCAGATCCGGCGGTTTGGGGTTAACTCCTTCATCCCCAGAGCTCAGAGTCCTGGGACCAGGACCAGGACCAGGACCAGGATCAGGACCAGGACCAGGACCAGGACCAGGATCAGGATCAGGATCAGGAACAGGAAGTGGCCTCAAACCAGCTGCAGGATGCAAGACAGAGTCGTTAGCGACCATTTATTATAAATTAGTACAGAGCTCATCCCGTGTCACGTGACTCTGACCTCAATGTTCAATTTTGGCATTTTTGGCAAAATACTTTGTCACAGTTTGTCTTTTAAATGGTTTTAGTTTTTGTCAAGTCGACTTTTCAAACATTGCACAGTAAAGAAACTTGTCTTTACACGATTATTGTTTTGTTTCCATTTCTGAAAAGTCCTCAATTAACCGATTATCATATATATATATATATATATATATAGTATAAGAAAAAAAAAACCCCAAAACTTTCTTATTCAACTTTCTGTGCCACATAATTTGTATTTTTCATCAAATCTAAACGAAAAATCTTCATCTACCTCTGACATTCACTTGAAAAAACCAAACACTGTCCAGTTAGCTGTACATGATTTCATTAAAACAAAGAAAATCACCACACTGAAGTTTGATGAGAGCGCTGTAATAGTTTGTGAGACACCTGACTGCTGCAGAGTTAGTAGGTTCATGGTGGATTTCCAGTAACAGCAGCTCTGCCCTTTCTAATGACGGGTGCAGTAAAAGCCCTGTTGTTTAAAAATCATTAAACAGAGTGATCCATGATAATGTAAGAGTGGGTGTTACTAAAATAGACTCTAATAACTGCATCCATTCTTAATGGTCCTGTAAAGGGAAAAGTCCACAACATGAAAGGTCACTCATTGATTTGTAGAGCACTATAACAATGTTATCTGTTGCTTCAGGCCATATCACAACCCAGATATGAGCTCAATTGGACGTTAATGTCAGATACTAAAAAAAACAACAACAAAAAAACAACCCAACAGACGCCACTCTGTGAAAAGCAGCTGCAAGGAAGATGCTCACTCAAGAAGCTGATAAGCAGCATCAGATGAGTGGACAGGTACAGATTTCCCTCCACAATAAACAAGGGTGGATACTGCAGATCAATACTGAGATTTTTCTGCTGCACAAAAATAACCACAGACAGAAGTGAAGAGCAGAACGACCCCTGAGCTCCCTGGAAGGAAACAGGGGAGCGGCTCCACTGTAATTCAAGCCTGGATGGAGCCATGCAGGTACAATCTTCATGTTTACGGGTTCGTAGGACGAATCTTCATTTAGTGTAACTAGTTTATTTCTCTTTTGTCCCTTTTCCAGGCATTTTTTTCCCACAGCGTATCAATATACGCGACTTCACACTCAAATACAGTTGAATAAAACAAACCTTTTATCTTAAAGTCTCAGAAAATCTCAGTGGTGTGTTTCATTATCTTCATAATGTGATTGGGGCGTGAAGTTTGTTGTTTTTTTGTTGTTTCTTTTGTATGTGACTTTTTCTGAAACTTCATTTGTTGGGTATTAATTTTTGTATATAGTGTCTGTATTGAATTTATTATGAATTGATTTCCTCAAGAAAAGCCCTTTGTAACTAACTGTACAAGTGCTTCATATATAAAAATAGTAATAATGATAATGGTTGTTATTCTTCTTAATAAAAAAAAAGCCAAACTCAACATCTAAATAAAATGATACAACACGAATAACTGTCGGCAGCAAATATGTTAGATTCATATATTTTTCTTATAAAAACTGATGGAGCCAATTTAATGACAGTTAACTGAAAAGCTGTTGAAGCTTTAAAAAAAAAAACCAAAAAAAAAAACCCACACATTGACAAAATAACCGGACATGAAAGCAGAGTACATTCCTGCTTTTTAGCTGTCTGTCATCTGACGATCTGTACAAAACATATTTCTATTTCTGCTGTAGATATTTTCTAATACTGATATTTTCCAGGTACAAATGATAAAAAATAAAGTCTCCAATTGTTTTGCATATGTCCCGTTTTTATACCTGTCCAAGTCAGAAAAATGTATCAATACCAGCTTGAAAAGAGACATGGAGTGCAAGCTTTGACACTGCTGAGATCTGTACACAGACACCGAAAGAAGAGGGAAAATCAATTGTCTTTTTTAATTACATTATCGAAGTATAGATGCATTACTTGTGAAAAAGGTAGAAAAAACAGCAAGTCTTTCGCAATAAGTTAAACCTCTCTGGCCAAAGAGCAGGGCCGGCTCACAAAACAGAAGATTTCCCATAAAGCATTCAAATTCATTGAAACAAAAGACAAGGACTTAACCTGTGTTGCTGAAATAAAAGTGCGTCTCCTCATTAAATTTAACTTGTTAAAAAAAAACAAAAAACAAACAAAATGTAGAAGATGCAAGTGGCTTATGTTATAGTCCTTCCACCCTTTTCCACAGGGTTTTGCAAGCATTTTTTATGAAACTTCACAAGTTCCATCGTTTGATCGACAAACAATAAGCTGAGTTATAGTTGGTAAAAAAAAATTATAATAACAATAACAATAATTACAATGACAGTAATAACAAGAAATGTAAGTAATAAACACAGTCCTGTACAGTCAGTCAGTCTTCTGATTGACCACAGCCAAACTGATCGATTATCGATTGGTCTTCAGCAGTTTGACAGTCCCCACGCTGACTGAAGAAAGGAGGCCAATCGTGGCCAATGTTGTCGTCTCCTTTCAGTCTCAACCCTCAGCTGCCCTTGGCTGTGGCTTGTTGGCTTGTTGGAAAACGCCTTTCCCATTTCATCCCCTCTGCTGTGAACGAGACACAAAGGACATTGACTGTGAGCAGGTTGAACAGAAAACACTAAGTGTTGCCAAGTGAATATAAAGATGTGGTACACGTCTTACCTCACTGGGGTTTGCAGTAGAGGTTGTTCCCACAGAGCGCTCAGTCCAGTTCATGTACCTCGTCCTGCAGCGAGGCCGAGGGCCGCCCCACCTCACTCATGCGCTTGGCCATGATATCCCATTGTGGAGCCAGGGCTTTGGATTTAGAGCCTAAAGTAGAGGAAGAGCACAAGATATGCTGGTTTGAAAAACCCCAAAATAAAAACAATCTCAGCTCACTGCATATACCAAATACATAAGGTTAAAATATTGTGCCCTCTAGTGGTTCCATAACCTGCCTTGTTATACTCTAAGTCTAACACTATTTTGAGACAGACAAAAAAAAACAAAAAACAAAACATTCATTAACTACTCTCACACTTCCACACAGTACAACAGCCACCTGGTTTCCACATTTAAGTTGAGTTGAAGTAAATTTGAGTGAGAAATTAGTTCTTTGCACAGTGGCACATTATCACATGACAGATTCCACTTTTCAAATAAAGATATTCAGTTAAAAAAATAAAATAAAAAAAAAATAAAAATCAATGCATTTTATTTTATTCATCATCATGATGTAGAGAATTTGACTCAAAGTCAGAATTCTTATTCGTTGATGCGCCAAGATGCCTGTTTGACAAAGTCTAATGCACTTATTACAATATTTGTAATGTAAAGACAAAAATCTTTAATTAAAAAAAAAAAAAAAAATCACAACACAAAATTCACCTGAAAACAAAAAAAAAAAACTAGGGATTACTACAGAATGTTGAATAAGCAACTGTAACACGCTCGCAGCAACCTTTTCATTCAGTTAAATTACCATATTGTGTTTGAATGAGTCTATAAGTTTGTGATAAAATAAAAAAAAAAAGGAAACTAATCCCTAATCCTGGAACCTGGCTCATTTCCAACCCAAATCTCCTCCTGGTGCATTATCCAAGCCTGGGCCTGAGGTGGGCTCACAGACCCGTGGAGATGCTCCCCCTCAGGATACACTTACCAAGCCCTCCTCCTCCTCCTCACTGTTACCATGACAACATTGACTGTAGCCTCCAGCTAAAGCAGCGAGGCCGATCTGCTGTCTCTCCCCTTTTCTGTCTTTCTCTGGCATACTCTCACTGTCTTGATCTCTTGGTCTGTCTCTTCCCCACATTCACAGGGGAGAAGGTAAGTGGGACATAACCCACAACGCAAAATAAGAGCGCCAAACAAACTCTTAGCCCCTCTGCAGAGGCTCTTAACTTTGTTAAAGCCACAGAGCTAAGACGTGCCTTTACAGTCTCCTTAACTAGTCAAATTGTCCAGGTTTAGCAGAGATATTAACTGCTGTAGCATTTACATGTGATGTTATTTTCTACCAAATTTACCAAGTAATTGGTAAATTTGATGAGGATATAATGATGATCAGATTTCAGCAGGAAAACCTGGAACATTATGTTTTATCATCTTAATTTTCAACTACAGAACATATTTAATCATGTTTAATGTTTGAGAGTGTGCTAGTATCTGCACTGATTTAAAATATATTACTATTTTATGAGTAATTCCATTTTAAAAAAGGCCTCTTCACAATTTAATATTGCGCTTCAATAAAGATTGGTGAGTCCTGGGGTTGATCAGTAGGTCAAAACACTGCCTCCTCTATTTCCAATACACCTTTCAGAAAACTTGTCTCTCAAATACTCACTTCTTTCCAGCTCCAAACATAATGTTTCTCATAAAGGTTTTCTGTTCCCAAGGTTAGTCCCAAGGCAACAAAAACCAGAAGGCAGTTTACTTTTGAAAGCTTCCTACAAAGCCTCAAAGGACATTCTTTGACTGGTTTTACAGACTGTGTAGTTCTTCTCATGAACTGTACACCGCGTGTAAAACTGGTGGAGGGGCCCTTACATACAAGGAGTTTGACTTGGAAGCTTAGAAAGCAATATTAAATGCTGACAAAGTTGGATATCTGGATGTAAATGCTGCTCTGTTTGTGCACTCACCGTCCAGTCCGTTGTGCTGTTCATAGGTGCGTTTTCCCAGGATGGTAGGGGAGCCGTTGTTCAGGATTGGAGAGGCTTTTATGGGCGTCAGGCTGCCTGTAGAGATGGACCCTCCACGAGTTGGGGGGTCGGGCTTGACTGGACAGGGATGTGCTTCTGAAATATGAACAGAAATGGAAGGAAGAGAAGACATGAGACCCAAGCAGGTTATTAAGAAGACAGGACTAAAGGAGGGGATACATTATTTTCAAATACTGGGAGAGGTAAGACTCGTGTTTCAGTTGAACTGAGGCCTGTTTCTGCAAATTTATAACACGTGAGATGATATTTATGACATGAAATAATTTACCCTGATGCCGATTCTGATGTGTTTTAATGATTATTTGCAGCCATGCATGAACATCTAAAAGCCCTGCAAATTTTGCAAATCCTTCTGCAATGCATGAGTGACAGATATTTATAAAACACGTTTGCAATTTCTGTGTAAGCAATTACTGTAAATTGCTTTTCTTCGTCCTCAGATCTTGGGGAACCATGTTAAAGATACAGAAAATAATCTAACTAATAGATGCTAACATGAAGCCAAGATTTAAACATTTGCATGCATGTTTCTAAAAGTTAAAGTAACCACAGCTTTACTTCTTTCAAGAAAGAAACTGAATTTTAATTTCATAGTGTCACAATATAGAAGCAACCATAATGATCCATTTATTGAAATGTGCCCTGGGTTGACCGCTTCTTCTTACCTAAATACCGAACCACAGACTCCAGGGGTTTACGCTCCACAGGTTTCAGTGGTAAAGGCTTTTTTGGCCTTTCTGGCAACCGCAGGGCACCTGTAGAAATTCAGTGTAAGAAAAGAAAGCTTAATGGATGACACAGTCCAGCTGTCAGGCTAAAGGACAAACAATAACACAATACAGGGTGACTGATATTTGTGACATTGTTGCTTAAAATGGGCTCAGCCCTTTACATTCTGCTTTGATGGCTGCTGTGTTGACAGGGAGGTAGGGGTGCCGGGCCAGATATCGTGGTCTGATGATGTCCTGGCAGAGGCGGCGAGTCATCCGTGTCAAGCCGGTGGTCTGCAGATAAAAAGCCTGTCGCGTCTTCACTGCAAACTTAGGGCTGCCGCTGTGCCGAAGGGGCAGGCCATGGGGGCTCTGGAGAAGCATGCAGAACCACACAGAAGCAACTTCCCAAAATGTACCATTCATTTAACACACTGACCCCAGCCAATGCAGACAATCTGTCATTTAACAGCTAATAATTAATACAGCCTTAATTTTCCTGTATATTTGGTATGCAATTCAATTTACTGATAAAACACAGACGTATACAGTATGTGTGTGTGCATCGTCTTTGTGTCTGCATTTCCTGATTTCCTGTGTGTCTGTATTAAGGCATAAAATGGCCAAAAAGAAAATTTTGAAAAATTGTTATTAACATTTTTTTCTGAATTCAGAACCAAAAGCATTACTGGCAGATCAACTGATAATGAAAATAACCATGCTGCCATAATAAACAATGGCTGAATTAAATGGTAATTAAATGATAGCATGATGAGAGTGATTAGAAGGGGATTTACAGTGTTGGATGAGCTATTCCTTTAAATGCAGGGGATAGCTTCAAGGAAAACAATAAGGCTGCTGTTTGTGATTTGCAGAGTAACTAAACTCATTGTCCAGTGACGCATTCAGTCTGTGTGCTTTTGTGCCTTAATGTGTACCATATTGTTGCGGTTAGGTCCAGGCCTCTCTCCATCCAGTCTCGTGGGCATCTTCAGCCCCCCGTACTTCTTCCAGTATGTCCAACATGAGGCGCACAGGCGACACTGCATGTTGGGAGGTCCCCATGAGTACCACTGGTAGGAGCTGCTGGCTACACACACACACACACACACACACACACACACACACAGAAAGTGAGTGCAAACACACACTATTGATGATTCATAATCCACATACAATCATGAATATTCTCATGTGCACTCAAGCGAGAGAAAAATCTTTAAATCATTCATCAGTGAATTAACCACAACCACTAAAATAACTTGAACAATACACTTCTGCAGGGCACGTAGTGCTACTCTCTCCCCTCCATTTTGTAAATCCAATATCAAATGTGTGCCTTATGCACACAGCACAGAGTTAATGTTAGTTTTTAAATAAGTTAGTGGTCTATCACAGTGGAGATATGTAAGATGGCATAAGATGGATGTACAGTAGTTTTTAATCTATTGTTGTTAGCTGTGCTCTTAAAATATCAGCACAAAAGGATTGTCTAATATGGTCTACTTAATCACAAATTTAGTACATTCACATATCTCTTTCCTTACTGTGTATTCAAACAAAGTGAGTATCAGAGGCTGAACATCTTTATACGAAGTCAAGAGGAAGATGCATTTCGAAGTGAATTCATCTGGTGTGTTGCAAAGTGATGCAGCTCCACTTAGGGTGAAAGTGTTTCAACATGATCAAATACATTCACAACGATCCTTGGGTTCCATCAATATATTTCATAAGCATAAAGAGGCCAGAAAGAAAAAAGAGAGACTTGAAGGAAATAATACAATAAGACATGGTCTTACAGCTGTACAGATCCCGGCTGTGTGGGGCAAATAAACACAAACGGCAGTCAAATATGCACAAATGACATGGGGCTAAAATTCCCCTTTTCTGCGCTTTGCACAGTTGACAGTCTTTGGAATATCCCCTGCTTGGAAGTTCAACTGCAGGCATAGTAGTTAAAGTTCCTGTGTTCTGTCTCAGAGTCAAGAAGTGGCTTGAATTAATAAAGTCATCTCTGAAGTGACTCAGAAAGAAGCTTTTAAAAGTATAATTTTGATTTGGTTTTACATTCAAGTCAAAAAAAAAAAAAATTAAACATGAAAGCTGAAATAGTTATTCTATGTTCATCATGTACAATATAACAAGAGTTACTGGACTAAATCAGACTCTTAATACACAACTCCTAGTTTCAAGAAGCAAAGAAGCTGCAGCTATTCTTGTTACGTGTGCGAATGACTTACTGTAGCAGCTTTCACAGGCTCTACCCAAGATGGGGGTCTGCCCTGAGCCTGGAGGTCCTGGGATCCCTGCACCTGCTGCTCCATTCATCAGAGCTGGCTTTACATTGTTACTCAGCTGGTTGGGGTTTGGCTTGTTACTGTTGGTGCAGAGAAACAGACACAGGGTCAGAGCAGCAAAGTTCAGGAAAGACTACTCAGTGTACAGTCGCTAAGAGAATAGATAACATTCATCAGGCTGCGGCCACAGACGCTGATACTGTAGTGAGAGCTGTGATACTTGAATAATGACAGAAAGAAAGAAGGGTCTGTGCACTGACAACAGCAGAACATGTCCAATGTTAAAACACCAGAAATATGGCTTCTAAGGTCAGTTGTTCTTTGTATCTCAGTGTAGTCAGATGAAGGAGTCCTGTATAAATGGTGACCTCTGAAATCTAATTTAATCCAACATTCAACACAGAAACTTGCATCAAATTACTCACTAGTTAGGGATGTAGACCTGCTTCAGCTTACTTTCTGCCTCAGCTGCTTTTAATCGTTTCTGGAGCACAGACAGAACAGAGAAGAGGGGAGAAATTATCAAACTGGGGATTTGGACGTCATTAAACTACTTAATTTGAAAAATGTTCATGAACCAAACTGATATATTGATATTTGGCCCACTTTTAATATGAATAAAGACGATTATTTTGATTCAGATTTTTTATTTCTAAACAAGTCGTATTTCCAAAATAAGTTTTGAAGGTAAATTTATGCTAAAATATATAAATACATTTTAAACCAAATTGATGACCCTCAAGTATCTTTTTCTTATATTTTTCTTTGAACTCACTGAAATAAAATAAATCAGATCCGACTTTCATAAAAACAGCTATTTGTAACTTGGTGGGCAATGAGTAATAATCATAATAATCCTGAGAGGATACAGCCAGTTAGTTTTTCCTAAATCCCCGATGTATAATTTTTACCTGCTGTACGTATCTGTCTGTGGTCTTCCACATGTAGTAATACTCAATAATACTGGTCAGGGATTTCCAGGGCAGCTATAGGAGGAGACAAAGGACAAAATAATGAATACGGCAGAGGTGGCTAGATTAAAAAAAGAAATAATAAAAATAAAATAATCAGGTTTAAGGAAGTGAGCATGATATATGTTCTGCAGGGGCTCACCATAGAACAGTGATCATCTTAGAACCTTTCATTAGCAAACTTTTTATGGGTAACAAGAAATTATATAAATTTAACCTTGGAGTCAACAGCACTGAACCACTTAACGTAAACAGAAATGCTGTGAAAAACAATAAGACATACATTTGAGATAAATAAGTAAATATATTTGCAAAAGTAATATATATGAGAAAGTTTGGCAAATACTTCCAGTTTGGTGCTTTAAACATCTTGAGTTTTATGTACAAAAAAAAGCAAACTGGCCACTGAATTTATTTGAGAGACACTGAAATAGTTCTGTTAACTTTCTTCTAGGAAGTTTGAAAGAAAAATGAGCTGTCAAGTTGTGGCCCCACCCATAATGGTGGTGTAATCCCTGCTGAGAGAGGCCTGGGTGGAAACGAGGGTGAGCAGCACTGGCAGCAGCCAGCCACCAGGTGGTGAAGTGATGCACACAGTGAGGGCTGAGCACAATGTGGAGTAGAAAGGTCCACCAAAGGCAGCATTATTCTCCTCAAACTGAAAGCAGAGGATGGCGCGGAGCTACAGCAAGAAAGGCAGCTCTCTGCTGGCTGTAAACGGACACTCGCTAAGAGCTTTTAGAGATGAACCTTCATTGTTCTCATCTTTATCTTCATTCTATAGTACAAACTGGCTGCCGCATTAGCTTCCTACTATTGTGCTTCAACGCTGTCTGCTGCAGAAGTTCGGCTCTAATTCTGTGGTTTCTAATTCTGTGCACTCATAAGCTGCAATTATGGATGCACTGAATACTTACAGTACTGATTTCTAAATTAGATTTGGGCATCCCACATTCAAGGCAGCTGACCAATTAGCTGCATAACTCAAGAGCTCAGTATGTCTTCCATGCATATGTGGCACAGTATTATTGAAGTGTAAATGGTTTTAAGTCTTTAAAAAGACCCCCAACACAGAGATATGAGACATAAACAATAGCTGTGACACATCTACACAATTATGTATTATTGGACATATTTGAAAATGTCCTCATTCACTTTCTTCAAATAGACACCACTCCTATGTCCGATACCGCTGCTTGTTTTATTAAAAATAGTAATACACGAAAATAAAACGTGTTGTGAAGTCAAACTTTTACGTAATATAAAGCTCACTAATTCACACCAGAGTGTACAAATGACACATTGTGTGTCTCTGTCTCTGTACTCTCATTGTCACCATGAGGTTGCCAGGAGAAGTGTGTGTAGGCACTTCAGAAGGGCCAAGTTTTGTGTGTTTCTGTGACTAGTCTTTATACAAACCTAACAAGCACACGAGTAGCATCCATTTTCTCATCTAAATCACAATAAAACCTAAATCTAAAAACCAAATACACATATCCCCTTTTCTAAAAATCACGTTTGTTACTCACAAAATCCTGCTGGATATCGGTGAAATCTTTGCCGTATTTCTCCAGTGCCTCCTCAAAAAGGTTGGCCTCCGAGGCACTCCACTCCTCCATTTCATCCCTGCAGAGGATGGGCCCACCCTGAGGGACCAGCGCTGCGATGGCTCGGGTCATGTCGTAGCCTGTGGCGTGGAGGGTATCCATCGCATGAAACTATAGACAGAATAGAAAAACACATTGGTCTCCAGACTTAGTCATTATTTTTGGAACATTTATGAAAAGAAATTCTGTAATATTTTTCAGACTTTTTGGCGTGATATATTTTTATTTGCTCAATCCACAGTGTTTATGTGCAGCCCCTTGCTCAAGGCTTTGGTCTCTGTGTAGCTACAAGGCCTTTCATCTATGTTTTTTTATATGAGGATAAGATCTAAGGCAGAATAGACCAACACCAGGCTTCAGGCCCAAGTGCTTGTTATGGATAACCAGACTCAGGCCTCAGCAATCACTAACAGACACACAAATATACACACAAGCATACATGTACACTATAGGGATTTTCTTTGATAAACTGCCCTGTCTCCTACACTTTTTACCTATGGTGTGATGATTTTGTGTGTATCTTACCAAGGTGATGTCTCTGGAGGCTGCAGCTGCACTCATGTGAAGGCTGGGCTGCCGAACAGAACTACTGCAGTCCAACGCTCTGGCAAACGTACCTACTGATCTATGGAAGACGAACATGAAACATTCTTTGGATTTCACTTTCACCATCCCATCTTTTTCTGAACTTATAACGTGCAAAAATGGTTAAAGACAAATTGGCAAAAGTTTTAAATCTGCTGATTGCTGATAAAATGATCTTGTTAGTTCTCACACAGAACTGCTAGGGCAACAAAATTTTGTTTAACTTGGGTGACTGTCCATTAAATATGAAGCAAGAGCTCAGGGGCAGTAGGCTTAGCGTTAAGACTGGAAACAAGGGGAAAGAGCTAGCCTGGCTCTAACCAAACATGAACAATTTTTTATCCTTATTTATCTTTTTTTTTTTTTTTTAATCTTGTATTCTCCTGGAAAAATTCCTGTTTACTTTAGATTCATGTAGATTTGGGTACATGAGCAAAACCTCCTGGATATCACTGCTGTTGGACCATATGCATCAAGTCCAAAATATTTATGTTCAAACTGTTTACTGCTGCTGTTTGGCAGATTTTGTTACCTCTGCAGAGCCAGATGAGATATTTCCCTCTGTTTCCAGTCTTGGTGCTGAACTAAGCTAACCACCTGTAATGGGTGAACTATGTATTTACAAAACAGACATGACAGTGGTTTTTTTTCTCAAAAGCAAACTCTTGACATGAAGGCAAACAATCTAAATGGTCTACTGATACTTTGAAATAATTACTTTTATTTTCGGTACATTTTTGTTTTTTCGATCTTGACTTACCGAGCTACTACTAGGAACTGGTCGATCTGTTTCTCTGTCAGTGAACTGTTTGGGTCCCAGACCTTCTCCTCTAGTTTCTCCAGGTCTCTACCATCCTCCTCACCTACATGAACCCAGAAGACAAACAGACACAGAAAGTTAATATTGTTAAAATTGGTGCCCACGTTTGTAAACTGCATAATCAAATTTGCCCCCCCACCCCCAAACACGCACACACTTTTGGTTTGTTTTTTTATATTTTTTTATTGCTCCCCTGTTCAAAGTGTTAATGAATCCCAGATTTGAAAAGGTGCAGTCATCCTGCCTGCAGCCAACCAGCCTGAGCTTTTAACACATGTAAAAAGATTTCACTAACATGAGTTTAATTAGAGAACTTAGTGTCCCATGGTGGCCTAACTGGAATTTCAGAGGTTTACCCACCTGCTAAGAATAAAATTCTGGCAAAACACTAAACCATGAATCTGGCAGAAAAGTAATCACCATTTTGTACAGAATTTTGGCACAAAATATCATCATAAAATGTCTGGGAAGTATCAGTTAGAGTGCTTGAATTTAACTAATTATGGATTTTTATAGTACCGATGAGTCAAAAAAAAAAAAACTTTCACAAGGTATAATATTTAAGGTGGCTAATACGTTTTCAAGAACAAGTGCTGTGTTATTTAATATAACAAAACCAACAATCACTTGATTTGTTAAGCATAATATAAAATAATACTTGCACCAAAGGCTCCAGTGATGCCCAAAAACCATTAAGCAAGTTAATGAGCCACATTGTTTTACTGAGTGGCTTGTTCCTTGTAAATGCATAACTAAAAATATTTCTCAACTATTTACCCTTACTTTAGGGAAGTTGTACAACTATAGAGCCCAGCTGTATTAGGAAATTATTGTAAAAAAAAAAAAAAAAAAAAAAAAGAAACAGTATATTTGTGACCCATTTTAAAAAATCTATCTCTTCACTGGGAAAAAGCTGGCTCCATGCTGAGTGCCATAGACACAATAGGTGAAGTCTGATTGAGGCTTGAGGAAAGAAGAAAAAAATTTAAATCACAGTACTGGATTTGGTTGTTATTGGATTTGCTAAGAATGACAAAAAATAAAGAGTGATGCCTTATCCTTCACAGTAAGGGCTCCACAGTATACATAGAGTAGTTTACACTTCGGGCAGTGTATGACTATCTGGAACACGTGTTATGTTCCAGATAGTCATACACACACATGCTTACAATGCACAGGTTTCATTACATCCAGCTACACAAATCACTGACTGTGTCTGCTTACAATTTGAGATTTGTTTTTATCTGTAAAAGTAGGTTTTGTTGCCATCACATGTTGTTAGCATGGTTGTTGCAGCTGTGCAGTAGTTAAATCATTTCTTTTTCAAGTAACATGGATGCCATCCTTTTAAATTCTGTGACCATAGAATCATCACTTATACAGGACATAGACAGCGATTTGTTAATTTAAATGCTTTGATTATGTATAATTATGCTGCCACACTGTGACTGCCATGGAAACTTAAGTTAGTCATTTTTAGTTTGTAGGGGTTTTTTTTTTTCCTGATACAACTTTACTTATGAAAAAACAAAGTAATTACTGGTTTGGGTCAGCTTAAAGTTCACAAAGTGTTCTCGAGAATTGAGTAGATACAAAGCCATGAAAAGTTGAATAATTTAGTATGACTGTGTCTACCCTGTTAATGCTGAAAAACAGCTTTAAAGAAAAAGCACATCTAAGTACACAGCAGGGTAAAATGTCCCCTGCAGGAAAACTTATAATGCGCAGCTCCGATATAAAACTTTTCCCGACAACTGCGTCAATTAAAACAAGATTTAAGAACAATTTACCCTCATTCAGGAGGTCGGTAATGTCAGCCTGGTACTTGTTTCCAACACGGATCTCGCCTTTATCTGCCAGCAGAGTCTTTTGCTGAGGGTCATACACCAGCGAGTAAAAGAAAGCATCCTGGGAAATACAAATGACAGGAAGGCGTGAGGATGCAATGAAATGAACAGGAAGTGAAACTTGCAAACGGAGAGAGGTGTGTGTGTGTGTGTGTGTGTGTGTGTGTGTGTGTGTATTTCCTCTCTGTTAGTCTCTTGTCTCCTCATTACTGTATGTGAAAAGAACATTCTGGGTCAACATGCTCAATAATTCATCTGGAAACAAGAATCTCTACACTCCTAAGTCTCTTACACATTGTCTTAGATACGTGTGAAGTCTAATGCACCTAATCGCACTTTAGTAGACAACATTATGTTGTTGTAGATCAAGAGCTTGCCCATTTACCTCTCTGTCCAAGTAAGACTTCAGGGCTTCTGTCTCGTTCAGCAGTGTCACACAGCACTTCCCCCTGGAGTTCAGGCAAAAAAATATATAAATAAAAAGGGGGGAAAAGGGCAAAGAGTGAAGCGGCAAGAAACAAGAGAAGGAGAGATGGTTGGTAAGTAGAAGATAGGGAAGGCAAAACAATTGGGAAAGGACTCAGAGAAGGAAATCGAGAACGATTATTTTACATGAAACACAGACTCAAGTCCATAGGACACTAGTTACATAAGTGCAAAATAAAAGCTGTAAGCCTTGACCAAGCTCCCCTCTGCTTAAGTCTAAGAGGATACTTTGATGTGATTGCATCTCAAAATCTGCCACGATGATATTGATTTAGTTCTAGTTGGCCCAGGCTGATATTTGACAAATCAAGGTCCAGCTGTCCTCCAAGTCCCTTAACTTAATTCAAATTATTTATGAGCTAATTACTCACACATCTCTGGTATGAAGCAAATGCAGCTCGGCAATGTGAGAAACACCTTGTGTAACCTCACTGCACGCCAGTGTAAAGTTGCAAAACTTCATCCAGTTTGAATTCGCACTCAACAAATGGCTTGTCATTATTTGTATTGGAGCAGATGCCGGTTTCTGCTTCTTATGTATCTTCAGAAATGTCAACTAATAATGTGATAATGATTATGTGGGTTTGCCTGTAGCTTACTGATGAGTCTATATGTAAAAGCGCACTTCCGTTGACATTCACTGCTCAAACTATACATCAAATAAAGGTGGATTATTGTGTGTTTGTATTTTTAGGAACAGCAAAAGGCTAATGAAGATCGCTTCTTTAAAACACCTGTTTGGCTCATAAATGCTCTAACTGTCATCTATTTTTAAAAAATGTATTTGATCACCAGTGGTTGAATACCAGTGATGCGTGGCAGTGTACCTGATGTGTGTGGCAGGTAAAGACTCCAGTTGGCGGGACAAAAAGAGCTCTCTGTGCCTCAGCTGGTGTTTCTGTTTCTCAGGGAGATCCGCCATCTCTGGATTCTCCATCTCCTCCTCCAGCTCCCCTGGGAGTAGAAAAAGAGAGCAAAGGTCAAACCTGTGCACCTCAGTTGAGGCAGAACAATTGCATCCATGGGGTAAACTACCCAACACATTAACTTCACACACACACAATTTTTATCAGGTGCAAAAAGAGGCCATAAAACACAAGGATTAACACCTGATGAGCTGGAACAATGAAGTCCCCGGGGAGAAGGGTTAGAGTCTTTTGTATACATACACCAATATTTAAATAAAATCTCACTAATATTATGTCTCCAAAATGATTTACTTCCAATTCTGTGTTTCAACCCTTATTACATAAGTATTCCAGCAGGTCACACTGCTCTCTGTCCCCTTTAAGATTCTCCATCAATTCAATGCTACTTGAGTCATCTCCTATTTTTTTTTTAGGCAGGAAACCTGTTAAAAGTGGCAGAATGAGACGTAAAAGGATGCCAATATAGTTTAGATCTGAAATGATTAGTCAGTAGCCAGAAAACTTTGATAGATGAATCATTTTAGTTTTATCTGCTAATTACATTTTCTAAAATGAGCAAATTGTATGCTTTTCTTTATTGCTTGGTGATGATGACTTTTTAGCCAAAATCCCAAAGAGGCAAATGGGGGAAAATTGACAGATTTACCAATGATGAAAATAATCTTAAATTGCAGGTTCGACAGCTACTTATAACCTTGAGGGCTCTTGGTGCCTTTGATTTGAAGGGAAACATAGGAGAATCCTTCTGCAGTAGACACACATCCAGAGAAAAGGAGAATTGAAGACACTATATGAAAAGTGTGGAAAAATGAATGGACAGAGCAACGGTTGAAAGCCTGAGGCTCATTTTAGTAGGTCATGTGCCTGAATCATTCTATAGGAATAGATTTAGCTGCTGCTGGTAGACAACCTCTCTACTTCATACTCTTCCTCATCTGTGGATGAGGGGGAAAAAACTGAGATGGGAAAGAGGGTGAGGCTGACAGGAGAACAGATAAACAGAGAGACAGATAAAATAGGCAAGACGAACGTGGAGACAGGAAAGTGTGACAAAAGTGATAAAGAGCAAGGGAGCATGAGATGAAGACAGAGAGACTTAAAAACAGCAAAAAGGAGAAAGGGAGAGGAGGAAGGGGAGTGATAGAGAAATCAGCAGGGAGAGCAGGAGAAAGAGAGACAGACAAAGAGAGAGAGAGAGAGAGAGAGAGAAATTGGTAGAGAGAGTAACAAAGACAATGAGGGAACAGAAGTTAAACGGACAGAGAGAGAGAGCAGTCAGTACGTGCTCCAATTCATTTGGAGTTTCATTAGAGGAAGCGAGACAGAAAGAGGGAGACGGGGAGCAGAACAAAAGCAATCAAGGGATTTTCAGGAGAGGAGATGTGTGGCCAAAATCAATAAGTACTCCTTCACTCCCTCACTCTGCCCAGCACTCAGCACCCAGAAGACACACTATCAGTGCTCAGGCAGTGCATGCGTATGCGCACACACACACACACACACACACACACAAAGCATGGGCCTTGCTCCATCATGTGCCATATAAAAGTAACAATATATAGGCTGAGATTATTCATAAAAGAAAAAAAAAGGGTTTAATAGAATAAAAAAAAAAAAACATGGTGGGATGCTGTAGGAGGGTGAGCAAGGAGACAAAATTTGCGTGTGTGTGTGTGTGAGAATTGGAGAAGCATCAAGCATGCCATGTACATGTAACATATCGAAAACATTTGTTTAACTGATGCTTCATTCTGACATCATTCCCATGTACATATGTTTTACATTTACTTTACATGTGAAGGCATTTACTCATGTTCCAGTAGTTAACCAGTCAGGCAGCTCATTAGCTCAAAACTGGTAGTGCTTCTGCTACCAGGCACTGCATTACAATAAAAACATTTGATAAAGCAAGACAGAATAAAGTGGAAATTGCACGAGGAGCCTTATAATTACTGACAAAACTTGCTTGCGCCAAATACAAGAGTCACTGTAAAACAAAACCAAACCAAATATATGTTTACTGTTTTTGTAGGTTATTTTTTCCCCAAAGCAGCTAGGTTGAAATGAAAAGAAAAAATTTAAATTTAAGAAAAACAAAAGACAGTAATATCCAACTCATGCAGAAGAAGTACCCCAAAAGAAAACTGACATTTTTAACTTGAAGGAGGCTGGATTTTGGGGATAGACTTTGACAGGTATCCAACTTTAACATTTAAAATATGGTAAATTTGACTTGTAAGTACTATCTACTGAACAGGCTGCAATTCTGACATGGTTTCTAAATATAACTTAAAATCTACCTTGCCATTTTGGTAAGTGAAGACAACTTACAGGCTAACATATGTCCATATTCTGATAAATATGCATTGAGCTAATATTGGTTTGTTTATCAGCTGGACCCAAGCAAAGTGGACAGTCACATGTCCAATTTTAGTCATCAGGGGTTTCTACCAGCTAGTTAGTGGAGAGTTTAAGTGCACCTGATTGGATCTGATTAGGCCATTTGGTTCTATGTGTCCCTACTTATACAAATTTAGGCGGTTCTTTACCTCCCATCATTGCAACAAGCTGCTCTTATTAATCAGTAAATGTACAATATCCTTGGTCCTCAGCTAATCAACTGTTATTTTCCTTATTGATTAATCTGACAATTATCTCACTCAAGTTTAGTTCAAGTCTTTTAATCCGTTTAGTCTTTCATTCAGTCTATGAAACGCCAACAAGTAGTCCAACGGCTAAAAAGTGATTGACTCCATCTATTCACCCAAGACTCAAACATATTGCAAAAACCATCACAATAAAAATAGCTGCTGATTTATTTCCTTTCCATCCACTGCAGCATGCAAACTTGATCCATTGCTCATCTGCTGAGCTATATCAGTCAGATACTGATACAAACCATCTCATTATTTGTTGTGCATTTGCATATTTAGGAGGCTTTGTTTCGTGTTTGAGGGCTTTGCCTTTATTGGACAGCCAAGAGTAAATATTTGACAGGAAATGACAACAAAGACCGAATCAAACTTTAAATAAGTGGCTCACTCATTAAATATGCGGCCTTTGGTGTACGATGCAGCACCTCAACTCATTGTAGCTGGAGTTTATTATTAGCTTTCATAAAAAATGTAATAAGGGGAACTTTTTCAGGCAACACTGGGTGCCTAAACTTTGTAACATTGCAGGAAAGTCTGAGCACATACTGTACATACATGAGCCTCTTAATTACCATACAGGTGAGTGACTAAGACATAATATCCAACATGATCTAGCGGCTCTCCTCAAAGAAAGTTTTTAGAAACCAACCCGAAAAAACACTAATGAAGGCATGTGTTCTGTGGGAGGCAAAAAATATATAAACAATTTCTCTCTACATTTATGATCCATACTACATTAGTATTCATCCTGGAGACAGCAGGTGTATATAGTGGTCCATCAGCAGCTGTAGCTGCCAACCAGCCCCTGGCTGTGTGTCCTTGAGTAGCAACTAAAGTCCCAAACCTCAGTCCTTCCCTTTTCCGAGCCAATCTCCTGGCAGTGCACCGGCACCACACTCTCTACAAATTGCCTCTCCATCTCACCTGTCCCAACCAATTATCAATTATTGATGAATGGGTCACCTTACTGGGCAGAGAGACAGTGAGGGGAGGAAAAGCAATGGGAAGAGCAGGCCTGAGGGCGACAAGAGGAGCGGTGGAGAGCTCAGCAGACCATTATTGCAGTGACAAACGGACTGCACCTCTATGATATAGTGTGTGGTCAAGGGGCTGGAGGCAAGCAGCTACAAACTTCCCTTCTCCTTGAAAATCTCAGCTCAAAACAGTTTTTACTTACTATAGAGGGAAGAGCAATCAATATAAAATCAATACTAAGATGTGGCCTTGGTTTTGGTAATATTGTGACATGACTTAATAGGCTTCACCCCGTCTAGAGTGATGTGATGAGAAATTTTCTGAGCTCATCTGACTGTCCTGCTCATTATTGACCATTTTCCTCTCTGTGACTAAATTACCCACATCTATTAAAAAAATAAATAAATCAATGAAATTACCAATACCCAAAACATCACCACATAACCTATACTGAGATAACACATTTGTCAATACTGCTGAGCTACAGCTCCCACATTAAATGGGCTGATTGTGTCTTCAGATCTGCAGGCTAGACTACATGTTTGCCCAGTCAAGGACACGTTTGGAAGGGAGAAAAAGGATTAAATTTTAATGCCATTTCACCTCACCCAAGTGCATCATGAGCATTTTTCTTAATTCTCAGAACATTCCAGACAAAGAAGGAACAAGGCCAGCATAGTCAGTACAAAACAACAACAGTTCATCAGGACAATGTCGTGCTGTGGTGCTGATAATTTGCAGTGTCTGTTCGAATACAGCTACAATAGGACTTCAAGTTGAGTCTGCATTCACTGAATATTTGTGTCATTCTTTTATCCTGGAGCTGAAACTCCTGAATTTCTCCAAGGGGATGAATACAGTATCTATCTGTCTACCCACCATGTTGAGTTTTAATAGGAGGTAAAATGTTGAAAAGTTCTGGGAAATTTAACACTTAAAGTATATAAGAAGTTGCACAATCAGGTTACTAATATGCAAAATCATAACTATTTCTGCATTAAGAGGAGCATATTGTTTGGGATAATGTGGTTTGATTAATTATTTTTGGCTCTTTAGGTTAATTTGAAAAAGCGGTGAAGGGCCTCTATGGTCACAAAATAAATGCCAGAGATAGACTGAGGCACTGATCACAAATGTAGACTAAAGATGTGGCTAATTATGAATAACCTTCCCTGGAAACCTCAGTTATAAATTTTATGAACAAGCCACACAACTTGTTTGAACTAGGTGCATGGTGTTTTAGGGGATGAGTTTTCCTCCACACAGATGGATTATTACACTCACATATGCAGAAGTGTACAAAAGTTGTATTCGTTTAGACTCTCATCCATCATCAGTAACAGCAGGGTGGAGTCTGGATGGTCCATAATTTGCTCTGCAGCAGGACAATAAGTCCAAATATAATGAGACTCAACCATCTACACAGACCCTGCAACATATGGTCTGACCCCCACAGAGATTTAATCTCATCATCATCAGTCTTAAATCGGGAAGAGGCTAAAGACTCTGAGACAGCCCAAGTCCAGAGGAGAATGCTTTGGAACAGGCAATATACCAAGGAGTCAAGTGGTCACAACAAACACTGATTTGATTTTTGTTTTCCAATGTTACTTTGTAAGAAGTTAATTGATAAATAGAACCTATTCATCATGTTATTTTTGAAAAATTCCTCACTTTACACTTAGTATGTAAAAACTTTGCACAGTGCTGTAGTTCAATTTACACGTTTACAAGAGTACTACAGATTTGTACCACACTTGGGGTACAAAAAAAAACAAACGTATTCTTTCAAATCATGAGTCATGCTGCAAAAACCCTAGATCACATGTATTGTATGATGTAATAACTTTTTCTTACCAGTTGCTCCCAAGTCTTTCAAACCATAAGAAACATTAAAAGCAGCAGCAGTTTAGTTTACAAGCAGAAAGGTCAAACCTGCCAAAACTTCTTAATTGCTTAACACACACTACCAACTCACAGAGGTCTCTTTCAGTCTAATTTTGTCTTTGCTTGCAAATAACAAATGCAGCACACAATGGTATTCTTTGGAATATTTCTCCCTCTTCTTCTTTGACAAACAACACAGATGATTACATTTTCTTAAACCTAAAAGTAATCAGTTAGCTGCAAACATTTATTAACTACAACATGGGATCTACATCTGTTCCATAACAAAGACGATACGAACTGACATGAAGTGACATGAGGTGAGGATGAGGCCCTGACAGAGGTCTGCAGTTCATAAGGCTCTGCAGCCTGGGATGTAAATCAGAAATGTATTCTCTCACTGTAGGACCTGATCTCATTATTTAATAATATCGCAACACCTGTTAAATAGAGAGCAGTTGTGTAGCTCAATTCGTATGACAACTCCTGTGAGGGTGAGGGGATGTTTGCTGTGAATGAATGAATTCACTTATTGAATATTAATGCTAAAAAAGTAACGTGACACAAAAACAGTGGCTGAAGTACACTTCAACCACAATCAGCTTCAGTTCAACTGGTCACACTTATGTGCATCAGTTCACTAACAATTGTTGTTGTCTATTGTTTCTGGGAGCTAGGAGCCACATTTCAAAAATAGAAAAAGACTTGAGTCATGGCAAATTCAAATGGCTGAAGGGAGGGGCCTGGGAGGTAAAATCCCAAGTCCGCCAAAGAAGCTGACCACTCAGGAGGCTGCTCCGCTCACAGGGGAGGGGCTAATGCTTTAGTTTGAGGCCCCATTAAGGGAGCGCTCAGATTCTCTTCAAGCAAAATATTTGATCAATGACTCACAACAGACGCACAGGGTCATGCACACGCGCACACATACACAAAAACACGACTGCCATTCTCAGCTGATCCATGACAAAACTGAATTAAATGTACCCCTCCAGCAGATTCTGTGACAAGGCTCAGAGCTAAAAACTGAAGTCCATCATGCATATAAAAACACAACTACACCACGAGCCTGCACACACACATACACACACAGAGAAAGGCACGTAAAGTGGGGCTGCAGCTCCAGAAATGCAGACAGGATACAGCCCACACCCATGTGGTGTGCAGCCATTCCTGCCATGCATTTTTTACATATTGCAAATGTCTGGAAGCCCCTTACCAAACTGCAGCAGGCAGAGTACAGCCAAAACTAAATGCCTGCATAGGAACACCCGACACAAACATTGCTCCTGGTTCAACAACGGTCCTGCTTTGTACATCACTGTGTCAAGACTTAGGATGCTTCAGAGTTGAGAAACCTGTTTCTTCAAACAAAAATACAACAAAAGAAAAGGTTTTGGTTTTGCATCTTTCAGTTACAACTGAAATAGTCATGTTCAATGATCACTTACCAAGTAATAAGAAGAAGGAAACACATATTCAAGGGTTTTCTTTCTAAATTTTGGTTGATAATCAGGGGCCTTTCAGCAGACACAGCAAAGGAGCACACGATTAGCAGAATAATCAAAATTCCTGTTAAAAAAAGAAGAGGGAAAAAAAAAAAAAAAGTCTTGTCTGGATGAAGCAGCAAGTTTATTGACACACAAATGTTGCTCAAAATAATCACAGACTTTCTTAGACAGGGACACACACAGACTGAGGAACTGATGCTGTGTGGTCCACCAGAACAAACAATCCCCTCCCTCCATGGATACAACCCCCTGGGCCACCTCTGTGGACTCTGTGGTTAAGTCACACACACACACACACACACACACACACACACACACACACACACACACACACACACACATATATACCCTCACATCCCAAAAGCCGACACTTAGCCTGCCGCACCCTGTCAAATTTTAGTGCATGCTTTTGCAATCCTGTATACGATGCCAGGTTTGACTTTTTGTTTGACAACCCCCCTCAAATGACTGGCTGTTACATCAGAAGGTGCAAAAAAGAATTTCTGTTTTTTCTTTTAAATTGATGTGATTTAATTTATCTGACTTATAAACTCATGTTTAAGTATCAAGTTGTGTCTACTCCTGGCAGCAATTGCACAGGTAAGACATATCCCGCAAAAACACAGTTAAAAAGCTTATGTCCATAAACTAGGTCTGCCGGTGCTGCTGATATTACAAACAGTGTGCCACAAAGAGAAACACAGGTAATCTCAGACCCGATGTGGAACACACACAGTCCACTCAGTCATGTCAAATTAGTGCAGGCCTAAACCGTTTTCCCCCTTTGCATGTGGTCTTTTGACACTCACATCAAAAAACACTCACACAACCATGTGTTCAGTGGCTCAGACAACGCAAAAACACTCCACAATATTTACAACTTTTAACCCATCCAACCAACTAAAGTTCACACTGTTTAAGCTTTTTTTTTTCCCCTATCATGTCCCTCACAGCCACTTTGTGTGTAATAACTTAGTCTCAGTAGACACTGGCTGAAATGAGAAGCATAATTCTCATTTTAACTATTCATTGTATGTTGCTCGTATTTCCAAACCATCTCAAAATCTGGCCATTAGGAAAAGCTATAACACACTTTGGTCTTTAGGCGTGGTCCTTCAAATGACTTCCCTTTCGAGGTACCCTGACCTCTATTCTACACAGAACGATTCACATTATGATGCTATTATTTAAAGTTTAAAAATGATCACATCATGTTTGACTGACAATCCTTGAGTTTGAAATGACTCATGTTTTTCCTCATTGAGTGGAGAAATCTTTAAGTAATCTGAAAACATTCCATGCTCATATGTAAGAGGTCATCTGATACATTTCAACAGCCCTATTATTCTTTATTTTTAACCTATGTGTGCATACAAGAGTGAAAATCATCAAGCATTATGAAAGACTCATGACAGGATTCACTCAAGGGTTGTTATTTTCACTCCTCTTCCTTCTTTGCAGTACAAGATAATAAAAGAATATTAATAAGACTGGTAAGGATGACTAAATTAATCTGCAAGCATGTGGGTAGTGGGCGGTGGTATTTTCCCACTAAGATTATATTACAGGTGGAACAACCAATAGTTAAACCACACGAACAAATTCTGCCTACACTCAGGTCTTCTTTCAAGTCAAAAATAAAATAAATAAATTCTGTTCATATAAATCCTCAACTGTAACAAATCCATATCAAAATATATATCAATATCTGGAGCATGTCGCATTGACAGAAAAGGTTTCACAACCGGTCTACAAGATTCATATGAGAAGAATATACAAGTTTGTCAAAATAGTCTTTTTAAAAACAGTCAAAGAGGCAATTTTTTTCCAGTCCAAGAACAAGTGAATTTCCTACAGAAGGAATAAACCACAACATCCTTCCCTGTTTCTTTGCTGTATTCAGGCACTCTGGGGCAGTGCCCTGAAGGCATCATATCCAACTGACCAGTGGGGAGGCGATCCGGGCAGACAAGCACAGCTCTGGCCTTTCAGTGACACCATTTGGTTAGCTGAAATCTAAACCTTCAACTAACTATCTCATTCCCTCTAGACCTTTGTCTTTCCATTTCTTTCTTTTCAGTCATCACTTCTTAAAGCATTGTTTCACTGTCTTTCTCCGTGAAAAACATCCTGGTACCCGGAACATTAAAAAAGCCACACAGTGCTGCTTGGCCATTCAAAGGCTGCCAGCTGTTCCAGATAACGCGGGGTTTGCTCCAAGCTCTTCAGAACAGCACCACATTCAAGTAGATGCTACACATTACACATCCATGCTTTAACAAGAAGCAAACACGTGCACAGACACATGTAGGTGTCGTCATACGAACACAACCAGCAGATCGAATGCTGTCTGAAATCAGACCTATGAGGGGAGGGGCTGCAGTCTGTACTGGTTCTCTCAGCTCAGTAACACCTCACAAACTCAATTAAATTTTCTGTCACCTCTTGATAAAATCTGACGCACAAACAAGCCTCACAATCAAACCTCATAACAAACAGAGTTGCGTTTTCCAGTTCAGGGGGAATCATCTTCGATTGGATGTGAAGGCACTACAACTTTGCAGTGGAAAATAACTGCAGAGTGTTTCCAAACAGAACAGTTTTTTGGTGTGTTCTTCGAGCCTGGTGTTTGCTGGGTGGGTTATGGTCGGTCACTCACTTGCATGTTTGTCTGCCAGGGCGATGAGTGTGCTGGAGATGTCCCTGCGTCGGTAAAAACACACCACTTTGGCCTCCACGTTCCCATTGGCTGTCTGTAAACCAGAGACAATCGGCGTTACCACGGCAACAAGTGGTGCCGCCGCACACAGAGCACCCACACATGCACGCATATACACACACACACAAAAACCCATAGATGAAGCTAGTTTTTTAACTTTGGCTGAAAGCACAGTGTGAGACTACCGCAGTTCAACAAAAATCACAATAAGTGTTGCAGTTATCAGGACAGCAAAGGCGTGCTGGGGGTTGTCTGTGCAGCCCAGAGATTTGTTTCTTCCCAGTAATAACACATCGGTATATTGATGCAGTCCTGTTTAGAGCTGCATAACAATGTTTTATTGAATACTACCTGAAAAAAGCAAAAAGCAATAAGGTTCATTTAGAAATTGATTAGTAGCTTTTACCTCTTTTTAACACCATACACATAAAAGAAAATGAAATAACAGCATAAATTACAATATTGATAAACTGGAATTCTTTTAAGTGTTGAATATCTTTGACAATCACATTTGTAACCTATTACAGGCTGGGAATATTGGATTAGGAACTCTGTCATGAATCCTTCCAGTGGTATAATGTGCGAGGAAGATGGATGTAGAGATGATGGACAATAAGCAAACAGACTGAATGCATCATATTCCTTAACATTCTGCAGACGGGCTTTCTTTCAAGCTTCATCAAATAATTAAAATCCAATTTCCCACAGTTCCACATTTGGGAAAAAAAAAAATTAAAAAAAGAGAAAAGGTGCTCATTTAGATTGTTTTAGAGACGAAATTGAAAACCCCTTTCTTTTCAAAGGAAGCACATTTTTAATGAAATGCAGAGAATTTCTACTGACCTGTATGCCCACTTTCTTTTTAGATTTTGCTTTTTTGTTGCACGACACAAAATTAATGGACAAGTAAGGATCCAGCTTTAGCTGATTTAAATAAAGAAAATTACCTAGGATTCTCTTAAGCATTTCCTTGTGTGTGCAAGTTAAAACTGTAAACTTGGGTCTAACAACAGGTCAAGGTTAGATAATGTCAAGAATGGAAGTGACAAACAGCAGAATCAAAGTTAATTAAATGTGAGAGAATTTAGAATTTCATAGAAACTTAGAATCTTTTTAAAGCATCACCAGATTTCTGCTGTGTTCACAGAGTTTAATTTAAAACCTTTCTATTACCACAACAAATACAAATTAATACCGGTTCCACAGTCATACCAGCCAAGACTTCAGGGATATCAAAAAAAAAAAAAAAAAAAAAAAAAAGAATGGGAGTGACAAGTATGAGTTAATAATGCCACTTGAATCACTTTTTGGTCAATACATCTCAGCAATGTGTACAAGTAATTCCTGATAATATCATGAAATAAATGAAACCTAATCAGCAAAACAATTAATGGACTGATTGATGAATGAGCCAATTGAAAATAAAATCAAAAGGTTCTACATTTGCATTTGAAAAGATAAAAAAATAAATAAATAAATAAAATCATACACATGAACATTTATACCACTAACATTAGAAAATATTGAAGCCTCTTGTAAGTTTCCAGCTGGCCTGTATTGTTTTCACCTTGTGAGTCTGTCTGCATCTGGACACACCCACTGAGGTGGTTCTGAGTACTTTGAAAGGTGATTCATTTGCATTTGCCAGTTGTCTGTTGTCTGTTGGGTGTGGCCTGACCCATGAGTACTAAATATGCATGTATTAACACAGTAATGACTGGTGAGTGAGTGTTCATGGTTCTGTCCTTGAAAAGTCGACCAAATAATTAAATTCTGCTATCCTTGCTCG
This sequence comes from Remorina albescens, assembly GCA_034769265.1. Taxonomy (NCBI): domain Eukaryota; kingdom Metazoa; phylum Chordata; class Actinopteri; order Carangiformes; family Echeneidae; genus Remorina; species Remorina albescens. Next base: position 5,335,241 of record CM068488.1, read on the forward strand.
GAACAAAAAAAAAAAAAAAAAAAAAAAAATCTGTTACACTAATTGTAAATACCTTATTAATTCCAGTACACTGCTGAATCTGAGATTGTGCATATGCCTACTGCTAGTTTCAGCCATTACCCGCTGCATTACAAATACAGAAACATTGATGTGCATCCAAATTAAAAGCCCAAATAAAAAAGACCATCATAGAAGACAATGAGAGGTACAGGCAGGAAGATGGCAAGAATACAGCCCATCCCATGTTGGTCTATACATTTTAGACGTATATCTCAAACCTTATGAAAGAGAAACTCAAAGATCCCTGGGGAGCTGAGGGACTGACAGTGACAGGCAGAATAGAGGGCTCACTCTGAGCTTTGTGTCAATCACATTAAACAGCTTCCATATTATCCAGTGCCTGAGATAGATGACAGACAGCAGGCACCTGTAACTGAACTACTGGACAGGACTCCTTTTTCTGGTTCTTTGAATGAACAATGTATGAGATGGCAGGCTGGGATTTACCCGATCACCTCCCTCTGTAACATTATCATCACACCTTTGACAATACAATATTCTTTCTACTGCTTTGGGCCAGTCATTTTACAACTGTTATCATATTCCTAATATTATATCAATGATTGCCAGTACTGGCTTTATGATGGCTTTATCAAACAAGGTTTAATAATTTTGCTTCTTACACAAAAAATTATTCACTTGAAGTCTCTCAGCCTATATTTTCTGCTTGAAAATTGACTTGGACAATTAATCGACCATCAAAAGAACTACAGGCTGAGTTACATGCAGTTCACATGTTTAGTGGTGTTTCCCTTTCAATTGTCTGTTTTGTCTAAACATCAACACAAAACCCAAAGATTCTCAGTTGACAATAAACTAAGACAAAGGAAGAACATATCCTGACAAAAGTCTGAAATAATCTTGCATATAAGGACACAAAGGGAAATAGTTTCGCACACTGCAAGTAATGATTTTCATTTATGCAAATTATTTTGATTGTCTTGATTGATCAAAAAATACAAAGAAATCTATGTCATAATTTCTCACAGCCCAAACTAACATTTGACTGACTCAGTTTACTGCCATATATGACAAAGAAAAGCAACTCATGCTCACATTGAGAAGCTGGAAGTTTGGCCTTTTTACTTGGACATGAACTATGATTCAATGGAAAGAAACATGAAATCGGTTGTAGAGTGGTTGGGCTCTGTGCAGCACACACACACACACTCACCTTATTCAACTCCTCTATCCTCCTGATCAGCAGTGGGTTACTGGATGAGTTCTCAAAATAAACATAATCTGCAGAGGAACAGCAAAGAGGATGGGGAGAAAGAGAAAGGAAAATAAATGTCAATCAAACATTGCAAGGTCATCCAAATATTCGGGGTGATTTCCAGTTGGACCGCACTATGACAACTAAATTAGTCAATAGGAAAAGTGCAACACAGGCAGACACTGAATTTTGAGGTAACTCGATTGGTTTTCTTTCATACACAGCAGATCCAGCTGTAGTAGGGAGGGTGGACCAACACTCCCTGAAACACACACCAAATCTGGCTCACCAGTTCAATTCACACTACAATCCTGTATTTCCTCAGCCCATGTGTGTTTTTTTGTTTTATTTTATTTCTCTTTTCATTACCCCCTCACCCGTCCCACGTGTTGTTTGCATACACGGTGTATTTACATTTGTGCGGGTGCGTATGAGAGACTGCACAAGCTTTACCATGCATCTGTGGCTTAACTATGCATTTGTGTGTGCGTGCGTGTCTGCAGTGTTGTGTTGTGTGTGGCTCCTGGCACTGCTCCAGGCCCATTGGAGGCTTAGCTCTCATCAGGATATCCCCACAGGCCCCAGTCTTGGTAGGGTGCCTGGTCTTAGCCCTGCATGTGTCTTGGCTGAGTGCTGTCAGATTATACCCCACACTTGGTAGGCTGCCTGGTGCCAGCACTATCCTTCTTTTACCCTAACCCCCGCCCCCTTCCTCCCCCAGGCCCCCATCTTCTTGACCGAGTAAGCCAAAGATCGACTGAAATTCCACCAGCATAACTATGATACACAATGACTCATGTTTATTTCCTGAACCTCCTGTATCTTGAACTAACTGGTTTAAGCATGCACCCATCACGTTAGCACACCCTGGCTCAACATTGGCATCCACATATATCTGCATTTCCATTACTGCCAGAGTTAAAGGAAAAATCCACCTACAAACACTTTCACTTTTCCAACACAATTACCCATCGTGTGTTTATTTTTAGCACAGATGCTTTCAGAACATGGACACAGATAAAGAGAAAATAATGCAACATTATAGCAATTAGAAAACTCACAATGAAAAATTTATAAAACTAGTTCGATATTTACTTCTCTACTTATCATTACTTGAATGTCTTCAACTTTTGGGTAAGTTATAGTATTCCTTTCTCAATCTGAATTATTTTAATCATCAAACAAGTTGCAGGTTAATCAACAGAATATTTTTCTGCGGTTTATAATCTGGGCTTTTTTGACATTTTGGACTAAAAAAATAAATCTGGAGTTTAGATATTTGAAAATTTATAACAGCTAGCAATCAATCTCAGACAAGAATGATGCAGACATACTAGTGAGGGGCAAACCTTTGGTTTCTACTAAAAATAACAACATCCTCAATATTTGATAAGTTTTATTAACTTGACATTTAAAATTGTTTCACAATTAGACCTCCTTTGGCCAGTGCAGTTCACAGTTACTTATTAAATGCATGAATTTGACGACATTTGTATATTACTGTCAGCTGTATATTGCAATATTATTAATTAAAGACTAATTAATTTACATAATGTGGGCCCAGTGGTAAAGAATGAATTAATTATATTTTACATGGTAAAATTTTTTCCATGTCTTCAAATGCACTGTTTGAATGCATTGTACAATTGCATGAAAAAAAGATGAACACGTCCTCTTTTGGGTTAACCAAAGCACCATCAGTTCAAAGAGCATGTACAGTGTAGTTTCTATAACAGTTTCTTATGGGAACCACAGTAACACATTGACAACAAGACGAGGAGACATCGTCACATCCTGCCTATCCACTCACCCCGTACCAGCTTGTTACTAGACTCCACTGCAACTGTGACATATTCGTCCTGCTGCTGAATATCAAATAGGCCAACTTGAAATTGAGACGTGCTGAGACAGAAAATGAAGACAAGACATCTGACTTGCTCGTTTTGAAGCAAGTGAAATTCGAGGGAGGGGGCAGCAGACTAGAGGCCAAAAGTGAGAGAAATGAATTTGTGACTAGTGACTGCCAAACTGGCTGCAAAAATGTGGACCAGGAAAGTGACTTGGACTCCATCCTCTTATTGAACATGGATTAGGCATCCTTGAGCAGCAAACTTGCTGCGATTAATCAATCATTAAATAATCTGCAAATGTTGTCCCCTTGCTTAATCAAGAAATAATACCAAACTTTTGATGCTTTATTGCCAAATAAACACCTAAGAATTTTCTTGAAAAAAAACATAAAATGTAATACTAATATATAAGACAGAAAGAGATCTGGTGGTAAAACTGGCTTCTAGACAACTTCGAAACTGGGGTTGAAATGACACATTTTCCTCTATTGATATTCATCTGAAACCAATAATCAACTTAATAAAAATAAGTAACCTAACAGTCTCACAAATTTGGCTGACAAAATGTCTTCCTCAAACTAACAAGTAGAATATTTACACAACAAATTATTTAAAAGATTAATTGGTTAGGACAAAAAGCTTGCTCTTTAATTAAACCTTAACATGACTGCATGTGCTGTAACTGTAGGTGCTAAGAGAGAGCCCATTTCCTGGAGACATAAAGGTAAATAAAAGTGTCAACATTTAAAAGAACCCTGATCAAAAAGCTCAAAAACAGGGACAGGTGTCATAACAAACTGCAGAGACATACTGACGCTTAACTGTGGCCTTCAACAGTTGTCAGTTCTAAGTGGCCCATTAATCTGGAGCCAAGCTGCGTCATGAGCATTTCAACCTCAAGCTGAACCACATTCAGTTTTGGTGTGGCGTCAGGTGTGAATTGGTGGCACTCATTAAGAGATTTTTGGGTGCCGGTGACGGCACGTCTCCCTGTACATTCAGAGTCACTGTGAAGGTGGAATATTGGGCACATATCACGGCCCTCCTTTTTCCTGGCATCGGGAACTGAAGTTACTGAGAATGGGATCACTTAAACATTCGAACCCATGTCCCCTCTGGCAACAGAAAGTGAGAAGAAAACGGTTAAGTTAAAGTCAAGAGTGGGATGTTTGAATGTTGGAGTTTCCACTATGTGAGGAGCTGAAGCCTGGTGGAGAGTGAGCTGGAGAGGAACTCAAAATGAGAGAGAGAGAGAGAGAGAGAGAGAGAGAGAGAGAGAGAGAGAGAGAGGAGAGGGCCTGTAGGCACTGAGCAGCGTCAGTCTCTCCATTTCCTATCAGCCCTCCTGCCGCCGCCTCAACCCGCGTATTACCCCACCCACCTACCCTCGTGCTCTCCATCCCCCGCTCTTCCAGAATCAGCCAATCACATGGTTCCGACATCTATGATGTCACAGTGCAGTCGAATTTAGTTTGAGCCAATCAAAGCATGTTACCGAGCCCCAAAAGAGAGAGTCTGCTGGGCTGATTCAAACCAGGCCAGAGAGAGACAGACAGTCAGGGAGACGCAGTGATGAGAGAGGGAAAACATGAGTTAACTGATGGAGTCTGGGTTTAGACAGACAGACAGACAGACAGACAGACAGAGAGAGAGAGAGAGAGAGAGAGAGAGAGAGAGAGAGAGAGAGAGAGAGAGAGAGAGAGAGAGAGAGAGAGAGAGAGAGAGAGAGAGAGAGAGAGAGAGAGGAAGCTATCAGACACACAGATAAGGGCACAGCCTGATAGATATTAAAGTAAGCAAATGAGTAAGACACTTACAACAAAGGCAAAATAAAACAATAAAAAAGGTTCAATGATCTACAGCGGTGTGGAAGATTGATTAGGAAATCAGACCAACCAGAAAATTAATCTGCAACTGTTTTCACTTTTTTTCAGTCCTTTTAATAATTTTTCAAGCAACAGTTCCAAACATTTGCTCGTCAATTCCTCATATGTGACAATTTGCTGCTTTTCTTTATCATGATTGCGAACTGAATATTTTTGGGTTTTGGCGCGTTGGTTGACTAAAAGCAGCAATCTGACTACATCATCTGGGGCTCTGGGAAACTATACCAGGTGCTTTTCTCCATCTCCTGACATTTTATAGACAAAATGATGAATCAAGAAGTAGATACTCTATGAGGTGATCACCTCAGAGAATCAACACTTTCTGCCGCTGGCTTCAGTAATGCAAGTTACTCTGTCCTTACTGCCATGCAATATACAGTATGCCAGCAGCAAAGCCTGATGGGAGTGCACCCACTGCTAAAGTCAAGTAGTATCACTAATAGCCAAACTAAAAAACAAGGTTGTGGTTTGCTTTGTTTCCCTACAGTTGCCAATATAATGTGTTGTATAGAAAAACTTTCAGGAAGACTTTTGGTGACAAACCCTTCAATCAACTAATCAGGCAAAAACTTCTAGTATTTAAAGATATCGAAATAAAAACAGGTTTAGAAAATCCACTGTAATACACTACTGAACTTCCATTGCCAATTTTGGGCACTTAAAAATTTTCAATACACAGAAAAAATTCAATACAACTACTGGGGCTTATTACACAACTGCAGTAGGTACAGGTGGTGTCTGTAAACAGTGAACCTCATTAAAGAAAAGGGTTGGGTTCAACAACAAGCAGGGCAAAGAGGCAGCACATGAAGAAAGTGAACATTGACACACCTGTCCACACCTGTACTTTCACTCACACTCACACACACACACACACACACACACACACACACACACACACACACACACACACACACACACACACACACACAGACAGAGAGGTTATCTGGAACAACCAGGGAATATATTGTGGCATAGATGTAGGTTTCTATAGCAAAAGGCAGGTAATTTAATCTTCTGGATCAACCTGCACCTCCTTTTCACACTTTGATATAGTTTACTGCTCACATCTATCGAGGGTGAGACTCATCCATCCTACCAATTCCCCTTGTTATCCCAGCAGCAAGAAAGTGAACCTCTTCTTTTCAGAAACTTAAAGCTCTGCAACCCTCCCCTGACCCGAGGGATAATCCACATTCAACATCAGAAGTTAAAACATAAATAAATGTGAGAGTTTTCACTCTGACATTACCTTTAATGACTTTTCAGCAGAGGGGGGATTTGATATAATAAAAAAAGTATTAGCATTTTAACTCCCATCTGCAAGTTTAACTGCAACGATTACTGCAGCTAGCTCTTGTTTAAATTTTATTAATCGACAAACATGCAGGTTTTATTCAGAAATATTTCAGAGTAGTTTAGATGGCCAGATCTTGAATCTCAATCAGCTGTGTTTTTACAAAGATGCCGCAAGGCAGCTAGTCTGTTTCAAATCCTGTTAATTGTGATGGATGGATGTGCACTGTGAAGTTTGGCTGTGGTGTACCTGTTCATCTGACCATCGTTTTTCTGGCAGGATGGTAGCTACAGACCTCAGATCTTCACTCTGCGAGTACACCCACCAGATCGGCAAAAGAGGCAACTGCCAGCGTGGGCAATTAACACCAGCCACCAGCCAAGCAATGTGTGGGCACTGTCAAAGTTTGTAAGTTAGTCAGTTTGTAGAGTAGTAAACACAACAACACCTTTAGGCAGGTTCTGAATCATAACTGGCAGCATGGAGAAAATCCTCAAAAGTCACCAGCCAACAGAAATATGGGTCCTGACACCAAAGTTTGCCACTTTTTAAGTCAGTAAACACTGCAACACATTTAGCACATTCCACACAAGAGTTTTACACTCCCAACAGCCTCAGTACAAATACTCATCAAAAGAATACTGGCCTTATTTTCAAGTCAGGCTTAAAACCAAGTTAACACATGCACATTCGCACACCTCCATACAGTCAGTGTGCAAATAGAATCTACTCTGACTAAAAATTTAATATGTTTTAGTTAAATATTTGGTTCTAGTGATATCCCTTCTGGTTGGGGTATACAGAGATCCTTTCTTATTGTGCTTTTAAGGTAAATGATGGGGCACAAAATCATTGTTGTGTGCAAAGCAACATTAGTAATTTTAAGTGATACTAATAAGAGGGTTTAACAGGCTCTTCTCAGTAGATCTTCCACAGCTCAATATATAAAGACTGTTTGGGGAAACACAAAGAGAGAATTTTGTACCAAAAGCTTTTGACTGTGAAAGCTATCCATCAGATCTGTCGAACTAAGGGCAATCCTTTGGAATGGCAGCTTATGTGCTAATGCAGGGAGCTCCTGCGAAAAAAAAAACAAAAAAAAAAAAAACAAAGACAGGAGTGTCCAGAACATTGATATTGTGTTGCTTTGCAGCGAATGCCAAGTAAGAACTTTTGCTGCAACGCAACACAGCCTTATTATCTGCTGCTCAAACTGAACTATTATGAATTGCTGCTACCCGAAGTAACACTCATCCACCAATGCAACCCCCTCCTCAGTCTCAGTATCTGCTGAAGCCTGACTTTAGCTTCAGATAAACTTAAGGAATATATTTTTTGTAACAAACAGTGAAGGTGAATTTTGTATTTACATCACTTGGAGGGGCACTAAGATGGAAACTTAAAATGACTGGTGTGGATAGGAGGAACGATTGCAAGCAAGCAAAACCATCCATTTCAGCGATCATATGGGACTCTCACAAAAGACGACTCTGTCAAAGCAATAAATCTGTAAGTATTGGTGACTCTTTGAATGTTCAGACTTTCCACCTTTGTAGTCTGTTCACATAACACTTTGTGAACAGGCTTCTCTTCTCTTCCAACTATTAAGATGACAAGATGTATGGTCTAGCCTTTATTTGGGCACAAACGCTTTCCTGCGAAATGGGGTAAAGTACAAGCAAGAAGCACTGCAGACACCGGAAGAGTGGCTTGTGGCCTGCACAGTAAAAACAAAGACATCAAGGCCTGCAAGGCTGGCTTTGTCCAGGGTTCATTCACAAGGGAAGTCAGTGCTTTTCTAAGATGATCCTGCATCGTCTTGCATAGTAGCAGCCATCTTTCCAAGGATTGGTCTCAGGATAAGATTCAGTAAATTATGATGCTTCCTCTTAGCTGAAATTGTGCTTGTTTTTAATCTATTCAGTTTTTGTGACTGGAAAAACAGCTCAATAGTATGGTTACTAATTACTGAGATTTATCTGCTTTGCGTTTTCATTATAGTTTAAGTTATTATATGATTGCAATGATTTAGCTTTCCCTTACTAAGGCAAACAACATGTAGCTGGTGACTGTGAACAAAAAGAACACTGTAATGGTAATAATCTGAATTGTTTCATTTGTTTTGATTAATTAAGTTGAATTTTAAACTGGAGAATGTGACAGTAGAAAAATAAAAATACACCATCTTAAAATTACAAGGAATTAGCTCCAGTGTAGGAGTCTGACTGAGTGAAGAGAGATCAAATTCAGCAGCATTTGGCTGATAAAGTGTTAACTTTCTGCCTTGCTCTGGACATAATCCTGTTCTCACTCCAGTAGGCCTTGTGTCATTTGGCCAAATAAGAGGGCTGTGACATCCACTACAAGCTATTTTTGATGCAGGTACCAAGCCAAGGAGGGTCACAGCATTCCCATTCTACTTCACCATTATCAATCATCACACATACATATTTCCTCTACACGTAATCAGTCACTTTCGCTTTCCATTGCCTGCTCTTTGACACACATTTTTAAGGGTACATTTTAACAGATGTAAATATTAGAGGGGGAAAAAAAACATCATCCATAGAGCAGACTAAAATCATGTGAAAAGAAATATTGATGGAAATTGAAAGGGTTAAGGGTATGATGACGGAAAACCAGAGTGACCAGCTCACTCAAGAAAAGTCATGAATGGCTAAACCTGTCATCTACAATAAACCTGTCAGGGCGCTGAGGGACGTGGTGTTTCTGACTGATACTGATACTGATATTTATGTGCACTGAGCATGTGAGTTTGTTTCTTTCATATCCAGTGATCCAGGGCAACAAGCCCCCCACCTCACCCCCCATTTAAAAAAAGTAACAACCAATTTATTTTAATTACATTCTGCATTAACTTTGATTTGACTATTTTAACACAGTACCTACAGGACATGAATCAGGACATCTTCACCACAGAATGAGTGGGAGTGGAAGCAAAAATCTTAATTAGGTATTAAGTAGAATTGCCTGCACAAAAAGAAAAAGAAACTATATCTTGCTTAAAGATGTTTTTAAAAAATCTCTAAGCATTTTTACTTGAATTTGATTTTCTCTTGTTGCTGATTTTAGCTTCTGCAGGTTAAAGAGTATGTTTGAACTTTTTTTTTTTTTTTTTTTTTTTAAATCCATGGACTTTCTTTGCAAAAGCATCAACTCCTTGCTGCTGCTGCCCTGGAAGTCTTCAGGGGTTTGTGCAGGTTAAGTGAAGCACTCGTCCTGCTACTTATTACTGTGAAAAAGACGCTCGGGATACAGCTGCATGTTACGCAAAACTTTTTTTTTTTTTAAACAACATGTTCGCCCTGTTGTCTCATATGTACACAATGCACGTTACTTTAGATGCAATCGTTGCATTGAAATAGTTCTCGGAGGGGGGGGGGGGGTCATGCTAAGTTACAAAAATAAAATAATAATAACGATAATCATACAAATAACAACACACACTCACACACAGAAACACAAAAGAAACGAGTCAGGCAGTTCGGTAAGCGAACCACTACTCTTCGTCACCATCCTCCTCTTCACTCAGTCACCATCATCATCTGCGAAGCACAAGGCTGTTTCAGCTTTAGGGAAATAAAAGAAGGGGAAGGAAAGAGACGGACCAGGCTCTGTAAATACATAAAAGACCCGCGGCGAATCATGGCGAGTCCACCATATAAAAAAAATAATAACAATAACAACAATAATAAAAAGGGAAGCTCCTAAAATGTTGCCCCCTGCCGCCGCCGTCACCTTACCTCCAACCCGGTACATGTTGGCTGCCATGGCTGCCCCCGGTGCCTGGCTTCCTCTCCAGGTAGAGGGGAGGCTGTCGTCTCTCTCTCGCCGCCGGAGCTGTGTTAGCGGTGCCGCCGCTGTGTGTTGGAAAATGGTGGCTTGATCAATACGAAACAGACCAGCCGAGAGACCTTAAAGAGACAGTGTGCACTTTACGGCCACACCGATCAGATATTCGGCGGCAGTATTGAATTAAAAAAATAAATTTAAAAATCAAAATAACAATAGTTACTGTTACAAATAACGACCAAAACTTGGCTAATGTTGTTACGGTTAGCTGCTAACGGCAGTTTGTACGATCTGACGACGCCATTTTTAACTTCTAACAGCTGGTTGGGAGCTAAAGGTCACCTGGTCAGTTAGCTAGTTAGCTGTTTTTAATTTTTTTTTTTTATTAAGATGTTAAATACATTTTTTAAAAATGGTCTAATCCTCTAAGGGACCTGCATCTGAAACAGTTAAAATGTCATGCAAATAAATGTGTTACTTTTTTTTTTTTTTTTTGAGGGTTAGACCTTTAGATTTTGTTAAATTATGCTGATTTATTCATTATGATACAGTCTAATTGATTAAAACGTACAAAAATAGTGGGGTCCTTTACCTGACCAAGAGTCAAAAAGTAGGGGATTAACTGGTAAACTGGTAAATATTTTAAACTGGTTACTCATTAATTATGGCATTTTCCCACAAATGGTTAATCCAGGATTTGGAAAAATAACTAAGAGGACACACATTTAATGAAGTACTGCAATCCAAACACATTTTTGGGTAGTCCTACCTCAATTGAGTATTTACATTTAATACCATATCATAGTTCGGCTACCCTACAATTCAGAGGCAGATATTGTACTTCACTATATATTTAACAGCTATAGTTACTTTGAATTTACAAAAACAAAAACACATGCTCATCATCTCAAATATGCTTCACTGTTGCAGATTATAGGCCCTGTATATCCCACACAGGTGTTGCCAGTTATGCGGCCCATTAGATTTATTGGGGCTGGCGATTTGCTGCAATTTATGAGAGTTCACCGGCAAGAATTGCAAAGCTCTAACTAGTCCAGCAACAGAACTATTATTGGAGAACTAGTCCTAAAGTCCTAACCCACTTGTGCACACAAAATCTTAACTTGTGCACATAGCAATGAAACAAAATCTTTCAACCCTTTGGTGGCTCTAAGGGGCTTTTTGCCATAATGAGTACCTTTACTTTGGAAACTGTTATTACATCTCGCTGACAGTACTTATGTACTTTTACTCAAGTAGACTGCTGTATGCCCCTACTTTTTTTCCCCCCATTGTGTTATTGCTAGTTTGACTTCAGAAAAGGATGTGAGTACTTCTCCCAGAACTGTCAAAAACTAAAAGCTCTCAACTAAATTCTCATAACTCTGGTCTCAACAATGAAGACAAATTGATATTTTCAGGTGAAACTCCTGTTGTGCACGCAGTAAGAGTTGACTAATGAAACATTTAAGGTAAGAAGGTCGCCTGTGTTTAAATCTTGCAGGATCTGTGTGGGACTTATTAAACCTCTGTATCTCCCACAATGACAAAGCATACTCTTGCAAAATGTAGACAGGAACCAAAGTTAATATACTGTATATATAAACAAATTTACCTGGAACTTGAGGCACCAGAAAATGTGGTGTTCAGGTTTCATCTTCTAAAACCAAAGCCGTGATCTTAAATCCTTTTACTCAGTGGTGTCAGTTGAGGTCTGTGGATTAGCTCTATGTGCAGGTCCCCGTGGGATTTGTTACAAGAGAAATAGGCTCAGTTAAATTTGATTAATGTATGCATGGATGGTGGATGGCAGACTGATTACCAGATAACTAACGTCATGTTAGGGCTTCCTGTGTAATTGTTAAGTTTGTGTTGGTACTGAACTCAAATAAATAAACAAGAAAACATTTCTCCACAGTCATAATGCATTTTCCACTCAAAAAGCGAGTTATAAGCAGAAAATGACACAAGTGTGGTTTACTATCTTGTTGCTGTCTGTACTTGATCTCAATATACAACATTAAACACAGCAACATTATCGTTACTGTGTACTGTTATGTACAGGAAATGTAAACTGACTGATGATATGATATTATGAGGACTGACGAGATTCTGGCAGAATGAGAAGAAGGCATCAAGTCTATTGCAACATTGCCACAACCTACTTTCATTATATGAACCTGCATGTATTTGGGCAAATAGAAAGTGGGCAGGATATTGTGGTGTCCAAATTGGATATTTTGTACAGCAACAAAGACTGGCAACACAATTTTCTTCTGTAGCACCTGCCACAAATATTAATTCTCCTTGGGCTGTATTTCCAGTACCTCAAAATTAAAATATGATGGCTTCCAAAAAAAAAAACCCAAACATAAATGTGCAGCTTTTCATCTGAGTAAAAACAATGTTTCACAAAAGGCTGGTAATAACTGACATATAGTATGACAAGTGAAGGCACGAATAATATAGTTTGCTAGTAATAGTTGTTTGATTGGGCAAGTTTTCATTGTGGAAACAGGAGAACTGTAGAGGCTCAATGCTGAAGGAATGCTGTGGTGAAGGCTATATCTGATCTATACCATATGGAAGCCTCAATTACTGTGGCCTAACACAGGGGACTACAGTCTGTGGTCACATGGCTTATACAAGCCAATCGCCAGTACTTACAGTATGCACTCCTGCTCAAGTGTGCAGTCTCACTGTTGGAACTGTACTGCAATGGAGAGATTCTGTATTGTCTCAAGGCTCTTTTATGGAAATGAACAAAAGACAGTTTGTGTACGTGCATGCGTATTTATGTAAGGGTATACACAGCCATTTATGTCATTTAGACTAAAATGTAGTGGATTTGAGAATGTTTTTCAATGATAATGTGCACAGTGGGAGCAAAACTAAAAAGTTTTTTGACATGGGCTATAATTTTATGTTAAAGCAATGAAAGAGCATTATTACCCAGTGGATATCTTTTTCATATCGTATATTTATTACCCAATATACAGCATGCTGCTATGTGCAACTTAAAGTGCACTTTTGTATAAAATTCAGCCATTACCCAACTAATGAGTGCTGCTTTTTGTTCAGAACAGTGCTCACTACAGTGCAATTTATTTCAAATGATTATCTTGCTTATCAACTTTACTTTTGTTGCCACATATTTACCATAATTAATATTTTCTATATTATCACATAACATTCAACACAATTTGGGTGTCATATATCATAGAACAGATGTAACAAGTAATCTATCTTTTAATCTGTTGTAATGTTCCTCGAGAAGCTGATAGGAAAACCATGCCAATACATAATGTGGTCTTAATTCAAGGAAAATAGGTGGTTGACAATATGGACTTGTATTTGGGAACTGTGGCTACTTTCATTAGAACAGTTTGTTTCCTTGGCTGCTTGGCGCTGTGCAGATGTTCTTTGTGAATCCACTTGCTCCTCTGCCAGATGTTGCTGCAGTAAGGAAGACAGGCAGGCGAGCATGCAGGCGGAGCTCAGCACGGCGCAGCACAATGCAGGTGTTCTCCCCGATGAATCCCAGTGTGTGGAGATGGATCGGTTGACGACACAGAGTGTCTGCAGTAACTCCCCACAGTTAGAGCGGTTACAGTCCTGGAGAATGACCTTTGACGGCCTCTTTTTCTGTCTCCCACGTTCTCCTCCTTCCTTGCCCTCTTTCCTCCACTCCTCCATGGAGCTGATAAATGCAGGGAGAGACAAAGACACAGAGGAAATCAATTAGCCCTGTTTCTTGGCACAAACCATACCATATCTTTGATACTGGTTCCTCATATGTTTTCTCACTTGGGGCTGAGCTTGGATTGGACACACTAGGGAAGGTGCAGCAATAAAAGGCTGACTGTCGAAGCACAATGTTGTCTGCACCTCACAGTCAAACTTTGCATAGTTGTATTTTGGCATCAGCAGTGGAAAACACAGGGACTTGGCTCAATTATCCTTAATAAAAAACAACACCTTACTGTTCTCACGTTCACGTTACAACACTGAAAATTGCCAACAGTTCAGGCTGAACAAGCCGTACACCTCCTGCACTGAGTTATGCTGTAGGTTTGTGTAGGTTTTAAAGCATGATTCATATTCCTCATATTCATACCTTTAAGTGTTGAGTGTTGGCAGTTACAGGTAGAGATCCAAAAAGACCCCAGAGATGCAGTGGTTACATACATAAAACCGTTCATCCCTGTCTCCATCTGAAAGAGGCGTCACTGTCGGTTTCAATGTGACAAAACATCATAGAATAGTGTCACCGAACTGTAAGTTTTCATTGTCTGACTTGACTGAACACAAATACTAAATGTGACATCTCTCTGTTGCAATACTTACGTAATGACAAGCTATTTTGTCACTACTCTGAAAGCCTTGGCACAAGGCAGCAGTGACGCTTTTAATTAGGAATTACTGCTGTAGGGGATCTGTCAGGCAGATTTCACAGCTAAAAATATCAGTAACTGAAGAGATATACTCCCTCCCAGGCAGTCCTTTTGTGGAAATGCTGCTTGTAATTATATGCATCCAACGACAGGGAGAGCTATTGCACTGTGTTTGACAAAATTAGGCATTCTAATGAAAGGACAGATGCTGTGACACCATGCACAGTCGGATAAACTCTTAAACCATAATCTTTAGTTTACATGAAAGACACATTTAAAATCCAAAATCACTGACAAAGCATCAGGATAGGCTAATGCCAATTGAAAACATGATGGTCTAAGATGCAGTTACCTCAGTCAACCAGAGAGGGTCATGACTCACCCAACCTTTTCTTTTGTCCTCAGCTGCTCCCTGAAAAGCATCATGCAGTAGGAGGGAAAAATAAGGCCAGCCATCCCAAACAGCAGAAACGTGATTACAGCATTAGGGTTGACTGCAGACATTAAGTATAAAATACATCTAACTTTGTCATTGTGTCCTAATTATAGCGTTTTGCGAAGTGCTCAAAAGCTGGTTTACAGTGTGTGCTGCTTCTGTCTGTCATCTGTGACGCCACACATGGCTCAGTTGGAAACACTCAGCTTCACTTTGAAAGCCTCACAAGAAACCTTGGCCCTAATCCAAAGAGATTAGCCATATTGCGCTTGTGGGCTATTGATACCACGACCCTCACTGAATAAAAAAGGAATGACCAGGGGACTGAGAAGAAAGACCGTCTTTTTTATTTGATGCAGACAGAAGGAAATGTGGCACTGGAAAAGATGCCCTTGGCAGATCCCAGGCCACACCTCGCAAGAGAATCCTGCGGCTGTGCGTCCGCCTCCCAGCAAAGGACCATGTGCCAAAATGCCAAGAGCCGCCATACGGGAGTAACTTTTTTTTTCTTTTGTGAAACAGCAGGTGATCCTCCAAATGTGTCTCCATCATCAGAGAGAGGCACCAGCAGTTGGTGAGTGGATGGTGTCGCGTGGGGAAAACCCACAACCATTAAAGATAAAAAAAGGAATTAATGGAATGACAAATGGCTCCTCAAAGTTACGTACTGAATTTCAATCTCCCTAAAGCAAGAATGTTTGTCATTTTATAAGTTGACACCATCAATCTGGAGCTGCACCAGCTGACATCAAAAACAACGATTCAGCAACTTGTGATAGTCAGTGGGGTCCAAAAATCTGCAACCATTTTTCTAATGGGAATACTGATTCCAGAGCCTGTAATGTGAAAGACCTCCTCCAGGCTGTTTTCTATTGCATGAACTGAACACAAGTGTTTACATTTCTAGTTGTTATGTCAAAGTGAACAGTGTACAGTGAAGATTATTGAAAGGGGCCGTTTACAATTAGTGTTTTGTCTTTAGGGACATTTGATTACACAATGACCATTGAATCAGGATTTTAAATGCTAAATTAGATTTATTTTAAACAGGTTAATCAGTTCGATAAAATATTTCCAAAGCCCCTCTAATAAAAAAATCTGCTTTTGACCACAATGTATCCTTTTTTTTTTTAAAATTACACCGTATACAAATCGCCAATCCATCATACAGAGACAAACAACCATTCATGCTCCCCACAGAAAGGACCTAAGCCTGGGAATTTAACTTAAATATAAATATATTTTTCTCTTTGTCTGACTACTCTGATAGCATTATTGTTTTCTTTTTACTGGTTTTTGTTAAGCGGACCACATGAAGGCATGATTGATCATTCCTGTGAGATTTATGTCACACCTGAAAAGCTTCTTCACACGGATCAATAACCCTATAATGTATTAGTATTTCATGAGGTGAGTGCATATGCCTGGGAGACTGAAATGATCACATGAACAATTGATGTAAGAATCTACTGCACACATTGGATTTGCTCAACGTACATTACACAACCATGGCTTTAGTTTCCTGCTGAGTGATATTAGCAGAGCGTGAGGCATCACTCACTTCTTTCATCCTGCAGATAACATTGTGAGGGAAAGAATAAAGGCTGGCCTCTTAAAGAGCCTTACAAACACCTGAAACAGGATGGGACCCGGTGGAGGGTGCTTTGTTTTCCACTGCAGCACCGCCCATGTCATGAGGGGTCTAATTATACACCAAAACAGCTCGACTCAGAGTGCACAGCAGGTTTCTTTACCAAGTGGAACAAAATGTTTTATAGTCATCTAGCCTTGACCAAAGCTGCGTAAGGCAGTTACATCTGAAATGTCCCTGGATGTGTAGAACAAACAGACAGGCTTTTGTTCAATGTTGAGGCAAAGAAAATTTTTCCATTGCTGAGCTTTTTAATATGAACTTTGGGATCAAGAGAGGCCAAACAGGCCAGACTCTGTCACAGAGGCTGATATTGTTTGGGCATACTCAGACTTGGATGGGAGCGCCTGACAGATAAAAGACATGAAGTTCCTTTGGGGGTTTTCTAGCAAGTATCAATTCAAATACTTCTGACCTCAACTGTTTGCAGTAGTCAATGTTAGGGAGAAAAACATACCACGAAACATATTCTTCATTGCCAAGAGTGTAAAAGCTACTCACCGAAACTACCAATGCCTTGCAAGTTGGTGCAAAAACAATTGTTTTTGTAAGAGTTGGTGCTGAAATTAAACACTTTATTGTGTGTAACATTTATTCAGACTTATAGCTGACCAGTTGTCAGTATATACTGTAGCTGTGTTGAGTGACTTGGCTGCTGATGGCTGCTTGATGAATGAAGCTCACACAGCACAATCACCACTGATGTATCAGCTGAGTAAGAGGGAACCTTTAAGGTGTATTGGCTGTTAATCAGTCACACTTCAATAACATGATGCTGCTGAAACAGAAATGTCTTAATTAGCCAGACACAAAACCTCTTCTCTTCAATCTTTAGTGTAAAAAAGTCAGGGATGTTGGAACCTTAAAGTAACCGCCATCTTAAATCTATGTTCAGCAGCAGTGGTTCAGTTGTCTTTAAATGGGTACTTTATTAAAGTGTCATCCTGTTGATAATACTATCATTAAAACATGATGACATAAAGGTTTCTTTGTATTAACAGCTTAACTTAACTGTGTACATCAATAGAGATTGCCTCGGAAATGACAGGGAGGTCTGTGTGAGGGAGGATCACAGGACATGTAGATAGTGAGATCAAAACCTCCAAAAACTCATACCAGCTGCTTCTGCCCCACCCTCCCTCCACAGGGGCCTCGCTAGGACTCAACATGGGTGCCGCGCCCCTATTACACCCCTTAGGCACAGCACAGCACACGTGTGACCCCCCTCCAAACCCTTTGCTTCATGTTTTGAACAAACACTGGGTAGAAAATGAATTGAAATGACAGATTAATTGAATATATGCAGTATACAGCAGCTAAAAATAGGCTGATTAGATTAGACAAGGGAGCAGCGAGAGCACATACAGCGGAACCAGTAAAGTCATTTGCCAAGTAAAACAATACACCCACATCACTAAAAATGGCATTCAGTGGAATCTAACCCCTTACAGTCCCAGTGGGGGTAAAATACTTCAAAATTGACTGTCCACAGCTGAGGAAAACACAGGGACACTCAGCCATTTGCTTTTGGAACTACTATCATGGAGCCACCAACAGACTTGTTTTGTCTGTGAGAGACAGAGTTGGGTCAAAAGGTTCACTGTGTATGCATATGATGGGTCAGAAATGAAGAAATAACTGGGGCTGCATGTGATGAGCAGACCAGAGGGGAGGCCTTAAACAGACAAGACCCCCATTTAGTCAGAGAGCTTATTAGCATCATGATAAATCATACTGAAAGAGCTCAACCGTTATTTGTTATCAAAGGTTTCCAGCTGTTGTGGCTTCAAGACTACCTTAAGAACCCACAGAAATTATATTCAAAGAATTACTTTGACAGATCCTTGTACTTTATAAACACAAATCTAAGAGGACTGTTTTTTGTTTTGGAAAAAGACACATTTTACAGCATATCCACAGATTCTGGTGAAGATAACTATAACATCAATTTAGGCGGAGTGAGCATTATTACGTGATCTTGGTTTTGTTATAATAGTATGGACTCTCTTTTTAACTCTATTTATGTGTACTTGGTGCCTGCAAACCTGGGGCCCCTAATAGCAGTTGGACCATTTTGGCTGGAAGGTAATCCAGCCCAAGTCTAGGCAGAAACAACATGATTAAAACAATCAATCAGAAATGAGCAGGGTTGCAGGTTTATATTTAATAGAACACTTCAATCAGAAAGTTGTTTGCATACTTTCACTGTTGATAAAAGCCTGTTATATACAAACCAATTACGGGGACATAGAAGAGTCGGATTATCTCTGGGGACAAAGGCCGTCGCATTTTTCAGCAGAGAAAGAATGTAAACAAAACTGCCCCTCCATCTTATCCACAAGATACAGTATCAGTCCATTGAAATCTAGGGTCACCTAACATATATCTTATCATCTGCTCAGAATGTTTAATCACACCCCTGTCTCCCAGCAGAGCTAAACATAGGCTGCTGTTTCTAAAATAATCGTCACTCAGGAGTGTGTGTCATGGGAACATTTCAATAATTAATTCAGCTTCTTTTTTCTCTCTCTTACTCAAAGACATGCACACGCTGCGCCAGCAGTCACGTGTCCTCCATGCAAACACTGTCTTCTTACATTTTCAGAAATTCCACAGCTGTCTGAGCACTTTTAAATGATGTGCTTGTGCGCCTTAAATAGAGGCCTCAGAACCCCTCAATCTGGCCTAAATCATCTGGTTGCCTCGCTCTTGTGCTCGTGCCCGTTTGCTGGAAGGAGCAGCCTGCTGTGGTCTTGGGCTGGGCTCAGGCGGGCCGTTATGTAGGCTCCTTAGAACAAACAAAACGTCATGTGGCTCCTGTTGGTTATGTTGCATTTACATCTGTAAAGAGTTTGTGGGTGGTTGTGAGACGAACAGGAAGGAAAAAGGAAGGGAGTGAAGACAAAGACAGTCGAGTTCCACTGTCTGAGGCCAAGGGTGGTTCTGCCACCTGTTTGGCTTTGGGACACAGGGCTTATGTAATGTGTGTTGGGGGCAGGTGTGCACCTAGAATCCATAAACACCACAGTGCTGCTGGCTGGGTCACTATCGGGCCTGAGAAGTGTCTGTCGAATCTATTTTTTTAAAAGTTACTGCGTTTTCACCAACAGCTACCCAAATTCACAACAGGATTCACACAAAACCACAACCAGGAAAAAAATCTCATTGGCTGGCGTCTCTGTGAGATTAAATCATGACTGAAATTTAGCTATTTTAATCCATTTGATTCACACATTACACATCCTACTTCAAATGAGTAGAATATACTTGCATTTGTTGGTTATGCAATAAAACTTAAATTATTAATGGACAAAATTATTGATTTGTTTAATAGCATAAGCCTAGGCTGACACTGTATTTATGTATACAGGGTATACTTGATTTTTTTCTGATTCGAATTGGCAACCATTCTTCTCAAAAAGTTTGCTTATGATGATATGCCAGCACTGTCTGTCAAACCTAACTGAATATCAAAATAATCAAATCCCACCACAAATTCAATCGGCCACGTTATAAGAGTGTTTGAATGTAATGTTTGTAAAAAACTGGTGAAGCTTTAAGAATGATAAAGAAAAGATAAGGCTGTGTCAAGGTGTCACTTAGTTTTTAAACCCTGGTTTTCTTTATCCTAGGTTTATCAGAGTAAAGGACTAAAATGCTTCCAGGCCCAGAGGACCAGCTCACCCTTCTCCCTCCAACCCTTTTCCGTCTATTCCTGTCTTTCCCCGTAGGGCTGGATGCTTGATCTGCTCTGGAGAAACAGTGTTAGTGTGAACCAAGCTCCCGATCAGAGGCAAGTTAAAAGTAAAACTAGTGGCCTGGATGTGTCCACTTCAGGCTCCCTGGGATTACCCATTCATCAGAAGCATCAACTCATAACGCCTCAGAGAACAAGCCTGTCTGATGCATCTCCTTCTTCACTTATCATTCACTTTGCTCCTACAGTATTTGCAACCTTGGATTGACTAAAATGGCTTTTAAACTGTCTTTCAAGGGATTTGCTAACTGTAGTTTTCAGTTAATGTTTTATGCAAATAGTACTGTACACCATTGCTTTCATCTCTATGGCATGTGCTCAGTGATCCAAGAGCGCTGGCACTCTTCAGTTTCAGTCTGCTACCTCCTCTTTGTCTCCATTTTGCTCTGTAGTGTATTTCACCTCCTCTCCTCTCAGCGGGTTCGAGGTTGATAATGCAACACAGCTGAACTGGCAAAAAACCTGAAACCACAGCAAACAATTGGAGGTGAATGGTAATTGGAACTCATGTCCTCTGCGAGACAAGCCATGAAAGTTGCAGCAAAAATACTGTACTTTAACTGTACAGATATATTATCTGGCAACTTTGTGGACCAGCTTTTACTTTGAGCATAAAGGCCAGATTACCTAATAGGCAAAGTTGCCATCCGGCCAGCCCAGTTTTTATAATTTGACTAATTACAAAGCCCTCTATTCTACATCTTGTGACCACCGTCAGGGCATCAAATCGAGTTTTCCAACCGTGACTGTCTAAGTTTATTTGGAATCTCTTGTTTCAAATGTGTAATTGATTGAATTGGCTCCAGTGTTTTCTATTTGTCATCTAATTAATACTTAGAATACCTCAAGTAGGGTAGTATGTCAGAGCATTAGTGTAAAATACAAAGACACTGAACTTATTATCAAGGAAAACTATGAAACGAGTGAATATCAACATTTAAGAAGCTAGTATGTAGGAAAATGTGCCAAACATTTCTTACTAAAAACAATTAATCAGTTATGGAAAACACATTTTTGCCCTCGGGTCCCTTAGGAAGCTAATCTGGCCATATCTGTTACTGATCAGGAATGCCCCAGAAACTGCCCAGTGTACAGTTTTTGCTGTGTTTTTCTTTTTTTTTTTTTTTTAACTCTTGAGAGGCTGTTAGTTCTCCAGCTGACCCTTCTGTTTAAAACAGTGAAGTCAGAGATAAGGAGGAACCGGTTACAGGCATGCTGATGGGTGCTAATCAGCCGGGACACAGATGTGGGAAATATCAGTGTCTGTTCCTGGACCAGGACCTGCACTGTGTCACCCAGCAGACAGACCAGACAGCACTGATGTGTGAAAGAGATGAACTTAGTTGCTCTCAAGAGGCCTGAGTGGAAATAGACTGAGACTTCTCCAAGAACTGATAATCTCCAGTCAATGAGTCTTTTAATTTAGTCATCATAAGGGAATGCTACAACTGTAAATCACCCCGGATTGTGAGAAATTCAGAAACTGTTTCCCTTCGTTGGCTGAATTTGTCATGAAGCCAGCCACCCTTCTTCAGGGGAAAGCTGATCCACCCCAGCCACGTCTCAGCGTCTTCCTTTGCCTAACAAATTCCTACGAGTCACTCACTCTGAAAGGGTGCATTGTAATTCAACCAAGCACTGCCTACTGCTCTGTGGAAACGGGGAAAAGGGAAATGGTAGTGCATGTGCCTCTGTGGACTGCTTCACCACTTGCCCACAAGTTTTCCCGCCTGCCTTGGCCTGCCTGTGAAATCCACAGTCTTGCCATAGTAATAGGAATGCTGCCTTAACATGCTGCTCGTAAGATTCACAACTTAGCCACAAGATAGTACACTTGACACAAATTTGAGTATAGATCAGATTATTCAAGCGAGTCTAAATGTGTCACTGTGTTTAAAGGTGGTCTGAATCGTGGGAAAACACAATACATTTTACTAAAGGAAATAACAGTTCACACTATCACCACAAAAACGTTCATGACACTGAACAGGATTAGAAATAACTGTCTCAGTAATAATGATTTGGAGTTTAGTTGTTTTGTTTTTTTTTGCCATAAACATGAATAGTTATAATGAAAACTGACCACGTGGCTGGTATTTTCGGTAAAAAGCTTCCCAAAACCTTGAGGTAAAATACAAAGCGAGCTGTTTGGCCAGTTAGACAGTTAATTAAAGTAAAATATTTTGTTCAGAAGTTGTTCGATGAAATAACTTCTTGTCCAGTTTGAAAAGATGAGAACAGAACAAATCAAAGAGAATCAAACTGTTTTTATTTCGTGCTGTATCTAAAAGTTCCCACAAATTCCGACAACATTTGAAGTAGACGGAGGGGGGAGGGGGCGGGGTTATGTTAATGAGCCGCTGACTGAATAGACGCTCCAGCCTCTGAAGGGGAAGCAGGACACTTGCTGCTGGAGAGAGGACAGACCCGGACAAACAAAACACAACACCTTCACTCGACCTACAACACTCACAACATCCACAACATCAGCAACATGGCTTCAAAGTGTCCCAAGTGTGAGAAGACCGTGTATTTCGGTAAGTGATGTCCGATTTTCTTTATTATTATTATTAATATTATTAGACTGTTGAAATTACTTTTGCCTCATGATGGGGATCCCACTCGTTTGGCAGAGGAAAGCGATCCTTTTCCTTTGATGCTTTAATATCCTAAAGTGGCGAATGGTGCTTTTGATCTCATGCAAAACACTCACTTAAAATATATGTTAATTGTAAATAAAAAATAAGACGTGCACAGAAACAGAGTTTACATAAACTAAAAATACATATTTTCCAAATAAAGTTCTGTGGTGGACCCATAAAGGTCAATAACTGCTTTTAAGGTTGTTTTTTGTTTGTTTTGTTTTGTTTTTTGTCTAGTGGTGGGAAAAATCCCAAATTCCTACATTTTTCTCACGTAAATGGAGTTAATGGTATTTCTTAGATTAGGCCACTATTCTGGGAAATTACTTGCCTGAAATTTAAGTGATTGACGGTAATAAAGCTGGAGAGGCAAAGGAATTAGTGTAAACAAAACCTAAATGATCAAATTTGAAAAAATTCAGACTTTTTAAGATTAAAGGCTGAATGAAAACATGCCCTTTCTGCACTGACTTCACAAAACTGGATGGATGATTATTATTTTGACACTGATCTGTGCCTTTTTTTTTTTTTTTTTAATTTGTTGTCTTTGGTAAACATCCAAGGCTGGCAGTTGGCTTTGGAGGGTTGCTGACGAAGGCCATTGCCAAGAGTGCAGAAATGCCATATGCTTAGATTGCCCACTCACAGATGAGCACAACAACATAAACTAACCCTGCGTCAGTGGGATGAAAACCTGTAAGCATGTATATTCTGCATCCTTCTGCATGAAGGTTGGAAAACAAAAACACCCACTCGGGCAGAGAGCTTTTGACACACACTCACAGTCACAATGAGGAAGGTGGCATCTTAGAGCTTCCTGTAACAGATGCTCACAGTGAGAGGAATTCACACGGGCGAGAGCAAAGCAGAAGATTAAAGGAGCTCAGATTGGTAAAAGAAACAAAAATTGACATCTCTGCTTCTGAATCTGAAGCTGTCTTGAATTATTTTTAGGAAGCATGTTGCCGTTCTGTTGAACTTTGAATAATACAGTGGTTAAAAAAAACAAAACTGAAAAACGGACATTGTCTACACTTTGCAGGACACAATCAGAGCTGTCACGGGGGTCAAATTCAATTATGTGAGTGGTTGGAAGGCCTCTTACGTAAGTAAGTAGTGGCAGCGAACAACACAGCTGCTGCTCATCCTATGGGTTCCCGAGAGTCATTGGCATGGAATAATATCTGCACAAATAAGATTTATTTGTGTCCAATACAGATTTTATGAACGTCTGAGTATTCCTTTGCAGCCTGGCCTTAATTCGCTGCAGCCAGCGAGTCACAGCTTCTTGGTGATGTATGTTTTTTTGTTTTTTTGTTTTTTTTATGTAACATAGTGAGCTCCGGCCTCATGGAGTTATTTTTGGTCAGGGTGTGTCTTTGTGGATGGAGAGCGCAACTATGAAGATGAGGAGGAGGTGGATGATGATGATGAAGTGCTGCTGGAAAGCCAGCATGGGTGGACTCAGCTGCGAACCATGGAGGATGTAGAAAGTGAAGGGAGGTGTTCATGACAATGTTGAAGTCATTGCGAAGGGAGGCAAGGAAAACCTATCACAAGACATGGGAGAGGTCAGGGAGGGAGAAGAGTTCAGCTGCTGCCCACGGCCTGAAGAATCGGGATGACATCAGCCATGAATCCCACCTACATACATCCTCCTATTAGCTTCTCCGTAGATACCGGAAATCCAGCTAGTGAGGGGAACTTTCAAGTTAAAAGTGAGAAAACAGACGTGAATAACCGTGCTTCTGATCTTCACCCGGACATGTGTTTCCTGTCTCATTTCGCTCACAGTTTTCCTTCTTGTGGTGGTTCGTGGTGTGCCATATACTGCGTCGATTGGCCCAACTTGTAGTTAGCCACCTGGTCCTCCAGCTGGTGGTGCCCAATATTGGATTTTGCAGGAAAGGCCCTCAACACTTTACTATCATCTCCTTTTACTCCTGCAAAGAACAACAACAACCCCCCCCCCCCAAAAAAAAGACCGTTATGAAATGGCAGCGGTGAGCCACAGTCTGGGCTGGAAAATCTTTTGCTTTCATTATTTTCCGGCTGTTACTTTACAGGCAGCTGTTTCAGAGTTGTGACGGTTCGGTTTCACTGCCACCAAAGGGAAATGTTGCTTTTGCTACTGCCATTCTCCCGAGTGTTCAAAGCGTTGTAATGTTTTTTCCAGGAAACCAAATGATGGCAGCAAAGAAATAAATGAAAAATCGCTTGTCGCTGGTGTTGTTAAGATCTTAATTGTGGGCTTGAATTCACATTCCCGGCGTCCACACTGTGGGCCTTGCATCTGTTAGTTCCTGTGCTCGTAATACACCAGAGACCACTGACAGACATGTGACTAGGCCTGCACAGCACAGCATGGCTCCGTAAATCTACCAAATCTAGACTCGAATTCAGCTGAGCTATCCAACTCTTGTTCATGACAGATCGGAGCAATGCATCTTTGTGCAGCTGAATGAATGAACAAGAACTTAATGGGAGCTAATGGAGCTCTGCTGTGAGTTTCTCTTTCATTCACCAACTTCTCTCACTCTAGCTCTCTTTCCTCTTCTTCAATCGCTTGGTTTTGCCTCAGGTCCTGAATTCTTCTTCCCCTGATTTTTTATTTTTTTTTTAGGACTGGGTAAAATGGGGAGAAATGTTTTGCCTTTATTTAAATGGAGACTCTCAAAACGCTTCATGCATTATAATGAGAGACGACATCTCTATTCACACAAGGCTCTTTCTGTCTCTGCACGTTTGTCGTCCCGTTGAGGGAGAATACCTTCGACCTCTCAGCCTGAAGATACGGAGCGGTGCACTGATTCCCACACACCTCTTCTTTTTATCCTACTTTTACACCAAACATCCACACAATACCCTTTTTTCTCCCCCCTTCCTCTTTTCTGTCAACACTAGAGTACCCTGTTTTCCACTTGGCTGCCCAGTGGACTGTGTGAATGTGCCCTGTCAGTTATGTAACATCATTTCTTGAGTCGTTGCCTCCTGTTCTGTGCCATTGCATAACCTGCCAGATACTGTGCATCAGTCAATGAGGGTGCTTCTTTCTCTGCCTTTTTGAGGCACAAATATGATCCCTTAATGGAGAGGGCATTAAGCATGGTGATGAAAGTCAGACTGACCCCCCCCGTCATCCCCTTCCAACACAGGTGAAACCATTCCACCTTCAGCAAGATGACCTGTTAGGTAACTGCACAGAGGAACAAAGACTCTTCTGTTTAGTTCATCCAAAAGATTAAAACATTTTATATAACTTATGGTTGCAATTTTAGTGTTTTCAACTTTTAAAATCCTTTCTATATAATATTCCTCTGTAGGTATGTATATAGGCATAAAGCCTGAAGATCTGCTGTCAGTAAAGTTAGCTCTTATCCTCTCACTTTATGGCTTCATCAACAGACAAACCAAGAAGAAAAGAAAGAAAGAAATAATGGATGAAACTTGTGAGTTAAATCAGATTACAGACTTCATGTGATGTTGGATTCAGCATTAGACCTTATTAGTGACTTCACAAAGGCACGCTATGTTTTATTTATTGTCTTCCTCTTGATGAAAAAATGTGGCAGGCACATGGTTTGTTTGAGATACAGAAGTCTTTCTTTGTCTGCCGTGCTTCTAACAGCAGGCTCTTAAGGTGGGTTTGCTGGCCTGAAATGTCAATCCAGGTGTCGCTTGGATGTATTTTCTTATTAAAAAGCATTTAATTCTGCCACAGGTGTTGCCAAACTGACAGAGCTCTGTCATTTTCACAGGAAATTATTGCACTTTGATCTCTGGCGTAGACAGTCAGATTTCTTAGACCCCTCTACAGGACTCAGATGATTTCAATCAAAGCGGACTTAATTCCACGGTCATTTGATCTCTACCCTTCTTTAAACGCTGATTATCCACTTACCATTGGCAAGACCTGAAGGCACAGTTCTACTGATACAGCCCTACTTCCTCCTGTGGTCCAGTACTTTGTAAGCAAGTCATGCACAGTAGATCTTTTTGAAGACCCTGTAGCTGGGACACAGTTTCCTCACTGGTTAGAGAAGAGATGTGGTGTAAGCAGACTTGGGGTTTTGGGGTTGGGGGGCTGGAGGGGGGAGGGCAACTCGTCTTCCCGACAGGGATTGCGAGGCAGTGCTTTGCCTATGGCTCCTCTGACCAGCACAGACAGGATGCGATTGTAGCTGCAGCCCATTTACGTCAGCCAGCAGGATTCACAAGGTCAGCCTCTTTTATTTGCGGGGGGGGGGCAGAGAAGGGGGAGAAAGCCCGGGGAGGAAACCTCACCGAGGCGACAGACAACCTCCAGAGCGAAGTTTTGCCACAGGGTTGCATCAGCCGAAAGGAGAGTTGGGTCCAAATACATGTTTCTTAGAAGCTCTTTAGCATCGGCCTTTAATGCTGCACAGCCAGAGTGAGCTGCATGCACACATTGACCCAGAACAAATTGATTCTAATGTTCAACAGCACAGCACCGCCGGGCTCAACCCACTTTTAGTTTACACATAGATATTTGAGGATGCTCTTTTAAAAGCCCAAAACATCCTTTTTGCAACTTTTCCAGTTTCTTCTTTCAAGTAGCTGTCTGTCAAAAGTAGTTTTATTTCACCAGTGTTAATGTCCACTGTTGTGTGTACTGTTCTTCATAATGTACATACGCAAATGCAGCTTGTGTATCATGTGCCAAAGAGAAATTTCTCCCTCTCGTGGGGACAGTAAAATTTACCTCATCTCTTATCATTTCAACTATAGATGGACTTCAAATCGTGCACAGTTGTGTTAAAGTTTGCACAACACAGTCTTTTTGTACAAAAGTGCAGGAATTCATCTTTTTCTAGCATTTTAAATGGGAATCTTTTGTCCATCTCATATGATACTACATCCAGTCTTTGGGTTTTTCACAGAAGTTGAGGAGTTATAATGCAAAGCTTTTAATGAATTTTGGCATTTTATGAACAAAAGGAATCATCAGCTCATGAAGAAAGTACTTTTTAGTTGCAGTTACAGTCACTTCAGCAATTAAAAGTTTTTACTTTTAATTGCTATGTAATGCTGTAATGCTGCTTTTTTAAATCTCATACCATTAAGAGCCAAATTGGAGAAATAATAACTCAGTCAACATTTGTTTGCAGTTTTAATTGTTAGATCTTACAATTGATGCATTTTGGTCTCTAAATATGCAATTATGTCGACTCAGACATTTTGAAGTCACTTCCTTTGGTGAAGCAGAATTCCTCTGTGTGCCCGGCTGAATGGCCATTGTCTTTAAGTTAAGCAAAAGGTCACAAATCCTTGAGGGTGTTTGTGCTGCAGAGAGCAGAATAGTAAGTGGATGCAAAGAAGGAAACACGGGCTGCTTGTTTTTTCCTTTCTTACATTTCTCCTGAGAAATGTACCTTTCTCATGTTTGTCTCTGCCCTTGCAGGGCCTCCAGTCAGTCAGATGCACCATGTTTATTAGGGCACGCAGTTATCACACTGCTGTGACAAAAACCCAAAACAAGAGAACACCTGCATGGACTCAGCTGTCACTGATGGATGAAGGGAATGAGAGAGGGTGGTGAGGAAGGAGTCTGTGTGTGGTAGGAAAAGCTGAACAGATGGGTCCATATCACCGGAGGCTGCAAACAGAGCAGCATTCAGCCAAGTGAGTTTTGGAAATATTTACTATAACATTGGTTACATCATGAGCACGACTTGTGCAAAAATGTTCCTAAGCCAGTGATTTGATATACGAACGAGTCCTTCGATGATTATATTTAACGCCACGCTCATTTAAGGGGAGCTACGTCTGTGTGTGCTGCTCTGAAAGCTGTTAAAGATGCGGAAACTGAAGCTTCTGCAGCGGCTGCCAGTTTAATCAATTTATAGAGTCCGGTCCGGTAGCATGCTGAGGAGCGCCGGTGCTGCACCCTAATCGAATTATTGAGTAATAACAGTGTCCAGCCTGCTTTAGCTGTCTAACTGTTGCTGTGTAACTTCGTACCACAGCTTGTTTATCTGTTATGACTCGGAGTAAGACAGAGGACAAATTAGCTCCTGACCTGAGGTCAAACTCCGTCGACTGTCTGCCCAGAGATTTTGATGATTAGGCATCCATGTTAAAGTCATTTGGAGAAATGGGCCCCGTAATGTTCCGTCTTAATGTTCTGTCCAGTTATGGTGTTGGCAGACCTTGTGCTGCAGACCTACTCTTGTTACACGCTGGGCGGGTCCGTCTGAGGTGGAATTGGTTTCACTCCTAACGCGATTTGAAGTTTAAATGCATCATGTAACAGAACAAACAAAATAAATCGAATCACAGTCTGCTTGAGGTTCTCTGATGTCACTCTTCGGTTGGATTGGATTACTGTTACTGTTGAATGTGTTTGATGTCTAGTTTGTTGTTTTTATCCTTTTTATTACACGATTTTTGTCTCAAATTTTTCTCTTAAAAAAAAAAGTTAGCCTCAGTGAGTGACTTCATTTCATCAGGGATTATTGAACACTGAAAGCTAACGGTTTGGCTGCTGATAAACCTCAGACTTCTGGATTAATGTGTAACAATATGAGAGGCTAACCCCAGCTAAAGCTATTGTACCCTTTAGATCAGTTATGGTCTCTTACATGTGTTTGGAGCTTTGAAATGGATTTACAGCAGCGTAAACTGTAAACATGTCTCACCAAATGAAATCTGAACGCTGAAGCTCCTCTAAATCACTTCCTCAAGCTTTTGGTTTTGAATGACTCAAAACACTGTGTTTATAAGACACGCTGCCTTTTAATTGAATGTCTGTGCAGAGCTAACAGTCGTGCTGTTAATGTTGATGTTATTTTCATTGGATGTGAAGTTTTATTTTTATTTTTTGGTAATTTCCTGGCTGCAAATCCACTTAATCTCTGTTGGTTTGGCTGAAGTGTGGCGGCAGCAGAGGTTGTTTTCATGCACATCAGGAGTTAACAGTTCTGCTGCTCATCTCTACATGAAATTCTTCTGTTGCAAGCCGCATACATCGACAGGCACACAGAGACTCTTCAAAATCCCAAAACACTGTCAACCAGGTTCAGCATTTCCTCCTTTGCTCTGGTTAATTATCAGTTGGACCAACTGTAAAGTTGGGGGGTCAGCAGTCTACCGTTTCACTGATTTGAACCTCACTGACAGCGCAGTCAGAGAAGTCCAAAAGCTTAGACCAGGAATTTCCAAATGAAGTTAAGCAGCTTACAGCGGTGCAGGTATCATATGGTTTTGGTGATGACCTCCGACTGGCACCGAGCTTTAATTTCTCTTTCTCTCGCCTCTAGCTCAGTGTCCCTGCAGCAGCATCATCTGTCTACCTTTTTCTGTTTTTTCGTCCAAACTTTCACTAAAGAATGGTTTCTTCTTTTCCCATTCGTCCAGCTTGCAAATGTACAGAAACAGTGTAGATTGCGAAAGATTATATATATATAATCTTTCGCAATCTACTATATATATATATATATATATATATATATCTTAAATGTAGAATGAAGCTACAACATAAAATGTGAAATCAAATATGAAGCGGCCCGAAGATAGAAGTTCAATCGCCGAAACAGCATCTAGAAAGTAACTTTTCAAAGCAGTTCCACCGTGAATCAAAGGGGGAAATCCTGTGTTGTGGTGTGTGTGTGTGTGTGTGTGTGTGTGTGTGTGAGGCGAACTGCAGACTACAATGAGGCAACACAGTTTGGTTAAAAAGATTTGGCACATTCTCATCAATGTTGACAGTGCAAATGTTAATTTCCGGGGAGACTTCCCTGTGAACAGGAGCTTGTTTGTTTATACAAGTGGGTGCATTTTCCCTCCTGTTGTTTTTTGTAATGAGGTAGGAAGATGTGGTGGCGTTTGAGTCGCCCACGTCTACTATTTTGGGACACTTAGAACTGACTAGCATTATGCAATTTAGATATTTTAATTGGGCCTTTTCTGTCTGTTTGTATCCACACACACTGCCAACCCAAATACATATTTTTCTGGATTGATCTCAGCAGCCGGGGCTACATGAAGGATAATAAGCACAGAGGCTGGCTCAGAGTTGGGGGTATAAACATCTGGGCCAGATGCAGATCCCCTTCACCTCCCCCACTGTATAACCCCCCAAACACATTGTACACAAACAGGCTGAGCCCTGTTACAATGACAACTGCCCTTTAAAGCAGGGGGCTGTTAAACAGGAGACTTTGTATGCAGAGGAATGAGGACGGACTGGTGTGGCTCTGACGTCTGTCTCCATTCATGCAGACTCCTCAGAGCTGTCTGGAGGTGTGTTTGTGCTCACGAGTCAGTCAATAGCAGACACACGTTACATTGCCGATGCACTGGTCGCTGTTGTCCAATCATGCAGCCTGCCTTTGTAAAACTGTGGAGGTATTAGGGGGTTTATGGCCGTCGTCAGATTTAGGAGGAAATAAATCAGACGAACATGCTCGTACTCAGAGTGGGTCTACACAACATCACTGATGTTGTGTAGACCCACTGAGAGCACTGATGTTGTTGTTTCAGTACTAAATGAACATTTCCCTTTAACTCTATTGTCTTTAACTTTATTTACACTTCACATTTACAGCAATTTATTGATTTAGACTGATTTCTTACAGGCTCTTCACTCTGAATAACAGTGCTTTAAGGATGACATCACATTTCCGGCAGTATCTTCTGGCCAAGTTAACATTCCTCTGTTCTCAAGCATTGATAGGCAGCCCCCACTTGTCACCCCTCACCCTGCACCCAGTCCTCGGCTGTTCTCCAGGGTCTTGTCAGGCATTTGTTTCATTGTTGTAATCGACATGGAGAGCTGACAGCGAAACTGACTGGAGGATAAACAGAAATCTCTGCAGGGAGTCGTTGAGCATTTGCCACACGATACACATGACGTGGTTTTTGTCTGTCACGTCAAATCTAATTAAACTTTATTCCTTCCTCAACAGTTGGCCCCTTTGCTAAAGATTTTTTAATACAAGCCACTATCAAGTTCGTGTTTTCATTTCTGTAACATCAATGTCTAGTTACGTTTTGCCTCCAGTTTTGTTCTTCCATAGCGTTTTATGGACTCTGGGCTGTTGAGAAATTAACTTTCAATGTCTCATTTGTTTTTCTTCCTGTCATGAAGGAATGAAGGAATTCGGCATTACTTTAACAGGTTATGCAGGAAACAGGAGGATGCAATTGTGTGTATGTCTGCATACATACATGCTGTTTGTGTGTACATATGTTTGTGTATGAAGGTTTGCAGGAAACTGACTCCAGCGTGCGGCTATCTGTGCCCTACCCTGATAAGAGAAGGTGTTTCCTCTGCTGCCTGCACAACTCCTTAGGCCCCATTGTGTGGAAGCAGGGGAGATTTATTGTTGAAGCGGGTATAATTATATAATCCTTTGCCTGTCTGGAGTAAAAAGGCGACGGAAAAGGGGTTGTAGGGGTCGTCTGCAGAGGGAAGGCGATACTGTAAACTGGGGGATGGGTGTGTGTATGTTTTGGAGGGGTAACACAAAGGATCTGGGTTAGAAGTGGACCCCCCTCCCACTGCTCCAGCTGGACTGGGACTCACGCCACTGTCTGTCTATGCCGAAGTGACATCATGACAACATCCTGTATGGCACACCAGGCATTCCCAGCATCCCCGCCCCCACCCATCCGGAAAACAATCACTCGTTGACACGATGACAGGATTTCCATCAAGGCACAGCCGCTCAGAGATGCAGAGCACAAGTCGATCATTATTGCAGAGAGTGAAGCAATGAGGGGACGTCATGCCGCTCTGCGACGAGCAACTTAAAGCCACACAAAGCACGACACAAGTGATGGGAGATAGTAACTGTTGTTGGGATTAATGTATACAGATTCAGCTTTATGTGAACATTTGCACTCACTCTGTTCTTCTGCCTCTTGTCTTTTGTCTTTCATGTGCAGCTGAAAAGGTGTCATCACTGGGTAAAGACTGGCACAAGTTGTGTCTAAAGTGCGACCGCTGCAACAGGCTTCTTAATGCTGGAGGCCACGCTGAGGTCAGTGCACTCAAACAGTCCTTCGCTGTCCTGTCAACACAGAAATGTTACACATTTTCTTTTCTAGCTTTTATCCTCTGCAGTTCTGCAAGTAACAGTTTGTTCATCATCAACACACTATGTTTTCAATTAATCAATGCGAGGTTTATTCAAACTGCTAATGGTCATTAATGGAATGCTGTCCAGTCTTCAGCCTTTTTATTTTTAGCTCTCTGCCAAAGTTAAAGGAGAGAAAATCACATTCCCGCTGGAGGAAAGTGGGAACCACTGACTAAAACTACAAAATATAGCTTTTAGCTCTGCAACTGGAGACTCTCTGTAACCAATATAGTAATGAGACATCTCTAACGTTGCCTGGAGTTTATTTCCAGCAATACTAGTTCTTCTGAGGGGAATTAATTCAAGCTTTAGTTAAGGTAGTCATGTGGTGCCATAGTTCCCTGACTTATTGTGAAATCGAACAAGGGAAAGCCCGTGCTGCCTGGTTATTTTTTTATTTATTTGTGGCCTTAACAAAAGTGAATCCTCAACAAAGAAGGTAAACAGTTCACCAAATGTCGTGGCTTTTCAGAAACATTTGAGAGTTTTAACTTCTTATTAGAAAATAAACCAATGTGATTGACTGGCAGGGAGGAATGTCAGTACTACAGTGGAAGAGGATCTTTTCACATTTAAGCATTTTTCAGTTTGTTTTTTCAAATCACAGACATTTCAACAGGAAATTGCTGAGTGAATCGCCTTTTTTCCTGCCTGGTAGCACCTGTCAGTGTTAACCCCCTTAGCTCTACAGACCGAAGTTGCTTTCAGAGTCTTTTTCCTTTTCATGTTACATAATCAGAGTGCAGTATCACAACTAAACACGGACTCCCCCGACTGTGACCCCTCAATGTGCACTGCTCACTATCTTGTGTCGTCACCCTGGGGATTTTCTAATCACTTCCCTCCATGATCCAGCCAACGCTCTCTCTCTCGCTCTCTGTATACCCGCATAAGCGTGAATATCATTTTTCTTAGTCTCCCGCTTTTTTCCCCCCACTGTGCAAGGAGGAAGTGATCTCAGCCTCTTCTATACACAAAAGCTATGTCCCTGCAGACCCCAAAGGATGCTGCTGCTGCTGCTGTTTAATCTAGCCATGATTACAGTAATGTAGTCACACAATCTCTGAGGCTGGCTCTGTCAGCACTAAGCCCGTCCATCCTCCCTCTCCATGCATGGCTTTCAAATCCCGCCTTGGGCTGCACCGCTGTGCCACGAGCCTCACATTAGTAGGGAAAAAAGTCGATGCTCAGTCATGGGCATGGAAACAGAGTGAGGCTGATGGAAATTGTATATTAAGAAATGAACTCTGGGATCATTGGGGAGGGTGTTCGATGTCATCTTAGGCACGGTACGCAGAAGGTTATGAACCTCAGAGCAGTAACGGCTGCTGGGGATGGGTGGGGGCAGGCAGGATGAAGCACACTGTGGCCTGTCAGCTGCAGATTAAGGGAGAGCAGCAGCTTCTTGAAGCTGGTGGCAGAGAGCCAGGCTGAAAAAAGACAAAGTGACAAGTGTTCACTTTTCACCCCGACTGATCATGGCTGTGTATCAAAAATCACATAACTTCTTTTCTGAGTCCAAACCAGAACATTTTTAGAACTATAATTAATGGCGTCTGTGAACATTCCTAAACTGTTCCTAAAATAACTGACATAAGACATTTGCAACACATTTGTAAATAAAGGAAGTGAAAGAGGAGATTGGAAAAAAAACCAAAAAACAACCCCAGCATGCGACTAGACAAGTGAATTAAATCCAACTGTTCACAAAGAAGACGTGAAAGAACTGGAAACTCCCGGAGAAATTATGAACCTTGAGGTCTGATGACCTGAATATCTTCTGTTTCTAGAGAGTTAGGCATGGACACTTCAATCTATAAACTTGCTGAGAAATCATATAATAATACCTTCCAATTTAAATCTCACCTCATAATCATGTTTATTTTTTATTTTTTAACGTCAGAGGTTATCGTCAGTATTCAACGGGGGCCAGCGGGAAAGGGGAAAAAAAAGAAAACTGCTGCTGGCTGACGCAGAATGACTTTCACGGTGCAGTTAACATGTTTATATATTGTAAAAATAACAGGAGACAGGTAACGCCTACAGCTAACTCCCCGTCACTGTGGCAATGATCGCATTAATCATGGTGAAATGAAGCACATGCTCTAAAAAGTCACATTTATAATCTACAGTAAGATCCCCTCTTATAACATCACATAGTACAACGTAGCCACTGATAGTTCAGTCACAGATATGTGTGTGTTCTGCTGGTTGCAGCTAAACTGCCAGCCTTCGGCAATAATGAGGAGTGGCCTACAGAGATCTGGTGAAATCACTTTTATTTTTCTAACTCCACACTCCCGGATTATTTTCCATTTTAAAACGGTCCTTCAGACTCGAGCCACAAAAGAATTTATCCAGTCTTTTTCATATGCGCAGTAATGTCGTTCAGTATCTGTAAACGGACCGACTATGAAACTGGAGTTTTGCAGCTTTTTAGAAACACTTGCTGGCATTTTGTTTTTCAGTGTGAGGAAAAGCACCACCCATTAAAAGACAAAAGGTCTCGTCATCCATAAAGTATCATCAGACCTCAGTCATTTCTCTGTTTTACAAATAACTCCAGGAGTCACTCCCTGCTGTTGTCTCTTAATTTATATAGGAGTGTCCAAGTTGGGCGGACTCACCAGTAGATGTTTTTCTTTTGAGGCATCACAACATGAAAACGACAAATGGGGATGTTTTTGAAAAGCTTAACCTGATCCTAAAAGAAGTAAGAGCTGAGACATGTTGTCACAGTGAATTGAGGCTGAAGCAGGTCATGAAGGGATGATGAAGTAGGAGAGCAGGTCAGGAAAGGATTGAAAGGACAGATGCAGAAGACATATTTCAGTGTCAGGATGTGGGAAGTTAACTGCTGAGAAGAGAGTGGGCTGTGCAGCAGCAATGGATAATCCATTTTTAGGGTCACTCTGCCTCTTCGTGTTTCACAGCCAGACCCACAGAGATAATGTTCGGCAGGGCTGTTAGCAGACCACTCTGTTCCCTCGACAATGAAGCCCAGTGTGTCCTGTCCCTGAGAAAGACATCAGCGCTCGGTATCCGCAGCCAAACCTTTAAATGTCCAACAGGACGTGCAGGAGTGGTGCGGCCAATCCTATCGCAGTTAATGCATTATTAACAGTGAGAGAACAATCCTTTTCACTGCGTCATCATCTTCTGAGGTGAAGGAGCTCATGTGGCTGAAGCAGAAGTGTCGTTTGTTTGCCCCTCGACCACCCGACCACCCAGGGCCTGGCGTCTTGCCCTAGGTTCCCTCTCATGCATGGGCATTGGGCTGTGGACCAGTGGCCACCCTGGCTCTCAGCCCTGATCCCCCACCGAAACCGGTCACATGCTCCTGCCACATTCCCAGCATGCATCATCAACAGACCATCTATGTCGCAGACTGAGTCCTCTCCACCCCCCCCCCCCCCCCCCCCCCCCCCCCCCCTTCAAGTGGCAGCCGGTCATGTAGGTAGCACTGAAGTGTGGCGATGAATTCATCAACACTGAGCTGTTTCCTGGATACAGCTGCTGTCGTTGAAACAACCTGTGACAGTGACATCATCATCAGGCAGCAGTGAGCTGGAAAAAATACTCTCTCTTTTTCCCGTCTTTGGACACAATTTTCTCTACATCTCCTTTTCACATAATAATAAAAAAAGAAGAATTAAAACCAAAATATATGATGTCTGAAAAATTATGTTCGCTCATTAACATCCCGGCTCAATCTTCCTGTGCGTCATCGGGTTTTATTTTAATCCTTCCAGGCCTTTTCAGCTGGTTTCTATATGTCATGGTGTTTTTTCTGTGTCTCCCACAGCACGATGGAAGGCCCTACTGCCACAAACCGTGCTATGCTGCCCTCTTTGGCCCAAAAGGTGAAGCACAAGTCAATTCATTAAACAAATGTTGAACTTTTCATTGTTAAATGCAACAGCACAGTGCGTCATGTTGAACGTTAACGATGATTTATGCATCAGTCAGTGAATCAGTAAAAGTTCAACAGTTCACTTTATTCATCCAAATCAACCAACTCTGTTTGCATCACCATTTTAGTGAACGGGGGAAATGAGTCTACAAAGAAGAAAAACAATAATTAAAGTTTTAAAATAAGGTGAAAAAAATCAGGGATTAATATATAAAGATACTACAACATTGCTTAATTAATGTGGACTGAATAGGGGACAAAATTTTCACATCTACATTAATTTATTCACTAGTGTCGACATTTTAGATTTTATTGTGTATCTATTCTGACACTACCTGTAATATCTTTATTTTCAAATTTAATAAGCACATATTTGCTACTAATGTTTATAATATTTATGCTAGGCATTCTTTTGTACTTGTTAATTTATTTTTGTGTTTATTCATTAGTTACTGTCAGAGAAAATGCAGATCTCAGTACTGATTACTTTCTTGCCTTTTAGGTGTGAACATCGGAGGAGCCGGCTCTTACGTGTACGATGCTCCAGCCAACAGTAACTCTACCGGTGTGGACTCGGCCCCCAAAGCTGAGGAGAAGAGAGTCTACGCACCGAAGGCACCGTCGAAAGGTGAGAAAGACATATGAGCATGTGTTTTATGGTGTGATTTAAAAAGCTTTTTGACAGGGATGCTTTTCCAGCAGGACTGAATGTTTTCACCAAGCTCTTGTTAGTCAGACGGAAAGTGGCTACTGACTCAGCGATAAGATCATCGATACACAAAGTCTCCTGGGACGTGAGGCACATTTTCTCAGACGTGCTAGATAAGGATTTTCCAGGAAACACGCCCTGCCAGCTGCCACAAAATAACTTAACTATAATAACTCCTCATTTGGTTTTAGAAGCCAGTATTTTTATTCATCTTTTTTCTTTTTTCTTTTTTTTTTTACTTTTTCTGGCTTCTGTGTTTGGGAAATAATTTAAATATCATTCAAATCAACTAAACATTTCATTCATTCAAGCAGAGATATGAGAAATAAATATCTTGTCTTTCAGATTTTCTGTGACTTCAGTCCAGGTGCTTTTGTTCGATGCTGTCATGTAAAAGAGAGTTGTGTAGGGCTTTATTCTGCCAAAATAAAACTAAACCAAACCTCACCTTTTGGCACCATCTACAGTTTCCAGAGCAGCACTACATGTAATCACTCATGTACAGTTTCTAAAATGACATTTGCCTTTTTACTCAGTAATTCCTCTTTCTACAATATATAGACTGTTTCGTACTTGGCTCAGTCTGTTAGACTTTATTCCTCCATGTTATTTGTACTCTGGATTTCATGCCTAACTGTAAAGGTCAGGGGTCATTTGTGGCACCGGTTTCCTCACTGTGTTGTCATGTGTGCGCGATCTGTCTGCAGCTGGCAGCATCACCACTTTCTCCGGAGAGGCCAACCTGTGTCCCCGATGTAACACGAAGGTGTATTTTGGTGAGTAGCTCCACATTTTAAGGATGAGGGGGCGTGGGTAAGGGTGTATGTAATAGGTGTGGACCTACAAAGTGGTTGCCATGGTGTCTCACATGTGTGTTTATGTGTTTGTGTGTCACACAATAGCCGAGAAGGTGACATCACTGGGAAAGGACTGGCATCGACCTTGTCTGCGCTGCGAGAGGTGCGGCAAGACGCTGTCTGCCGGCGGCCACGCAGAGGTGAGAAAAAGATGTTTCTAAGGAGGAGGGGGGGTTCAAAATACTGAAAAGAAGTAAAAAAAAAAAAAAAAAAAAAAAAAAGAAAGAGGCACAAATAATTGGAAAGTCACAACAGAAGAAGTGGAAGCTTTTAACAATAGCTTTGTTTTTTAAAGTTTGCCAACTTATAGCAGAAAATTTTATTTTCAAAATGAAATCAAAAACATGATTGGCAAAAGAATTGAAAAAGAAAGAACAAAAACAGAGCACACATGGGGACGTAAACACTTGATTATTTAATTTAGAAAAGTGTCATCTGTGACATGCACATATTTTCAGCCTGTCACCAACTCTTACATTTCAATCACCATCATGTGAGCACTTTTACAACTCCTGTAACTTGACTTTTATGGACAGAGAGACACTGCTCTGATTGCGTTAATGTTTACAATCCTTCCTGTTGCAGCACAATGGCCAGCCTTACTGCCACAAACCCTGCTACGCCGTTCTCTTCGGGCCCAAAGGTAACCGCTAGGGGGTGTTGTCAACCCACCGCTTATCAGCTACAGAATGTCAAACGCTTGATCCAACTTGCACATGTTGCACAAATTAAGTGTTACTCAACAGTCATGTCATCATAAGCATTGTCGGCTTCTTCTTGAGCCCGAGGGCAGCTGTTACAGCACATCGTTTTGCAGCCTCTCCTGCTCATGTTGCCCCTTCTCTTGCTTCTTTTGCCCCCCCACTCTCTCTCGA
This sequence comes from Remorina albescens, assembly GCA_034769265.1. Taxonomy (NCBI): domain Eukaryota; kingdom Metazoa; phylum Chordata; class Actinopteri; order Carangiformes; family Echeneidae; genus Remorina; species Remorina albescens. The sequence continues at coordinate 5,374,700 of CM068488.1, forward strand.
CCCCCTGATGACCCTGTTCTGTCCCTGTGGTTTTTCCAGGCGTGAACACTGGCGGTGTGGGCAGCTACATCTATGACAAGGAGCCCAGCGCAGTGACTCAGCCTTGAACCTTTGTCCCCTTCAGCCTCATCCCTCTTCTCTACACAACACTGACCATCAACCACAGTATTATTATTTGTAGCCTTTGCTTCCCCCCCCCACCTGTGTGTTCATCCCTAAGACGACCAGCCTTCTTCTCCAGATCCTATGCCCCCCCCCCACTCTCAGCAGCCCTGGATCAGATGATTTATTTATTCCAAACGCCTAAACATGCGATACAAACTCTATATATTTGCTCCAGAATATCCTTCTATCGCACATCCAGCAAATTCCTAAGTGATCGACTCGCTATTCGTTAAATCATTTCCATAATTTTTTTTGTATGTCAACACTTTAAATGTCACCACATTAAAACCTGAATGTCTCATAATTACATTCTTGCACCAAGAGGACATCGTCGGGATGTGTGGACATGATGGATGCTAAAGAAAAAAAAAAGAAAATAAATATATATACACAATCAGTGAATCACTTGGCTGCTGACAGCCAGAGGAATTCCACCTGGGAGCCTGCAGCGCACAGGTGGTGCTCAGGAGAACCACACTGCCAGTAATAATAATAATAAAAAAAAATTTATATTTTACCAATGCCATATTTACACTGGGCTGCCTGACAACATTCCTAATGTTATTAAAAAAAAAGGAAAAAGTAATTTCATTTTTAAAATAAAAAGAAATGTGTCAGAAAACTGGGAAAGTGGAACTCTGAGACGACTGTTACATGATTTTCAGCATCCCTTATTGAGACTTTGTACTTTTTGAGCACACATTGATAACCAGTTTTATGGCAGAATCAAGATCATACAGAATGTTGTGCTAATCAATAACAACAACGGGTAGATCCGGTCGTTCGATACGGCAGGATGTGGGAGAACGTTGAGCTGTGATTTGCCGGGGGAGAAAGTAAAATGTATTTATTTGTTTAATTGAAGTATTCAAATATTGCCCTTCATGGGACCGATTATGAAGGAGGTCAGACGAGGTGATGGAAGCTGTATAATTCTCTATGATAAAGATTTTTATTGTTATTTTCTAATGAATAGCCCTGCTGTTATTTTCCAAGAGGTGACGTGCTATTGGAATTATTCTGTTTTGTTTCTTTTTGGCTGTTAGCAGAAACGGTAGCTTAGCTTGTTGAAACAGAGACAAGACACTGCAGACAAGTCATTCTGTAAGAATGTGCGCTTTAGTATTGTTGTACTGGGTTTGTTGGTTGCCTGTCGTGCATCGTAGGGCTTCGTAGACACGGCAGGGCTCACTGTTTGTAGAACTGAAAACCCTGTATTTGTCTTTTTTAATCCCTCACATAAATATTTTAGACACTTTTCATTTGTTACACTACGATTATTGTTTGACAGATGAACTCCTTTTTTTGTTTCTGAATTGCAATAAACACAAATTCCACGTGCTACGAGTTTGTGGTTTTGTTGTCAAATTCAATTAGAAAAGACTACATTTTTTGCATCAATAACAGCCATGATGAAGAATCTGTCTATGAGCACTGGTCTCAATCTTAATCTAAACTATGTCAAAGAGTGATGCTACAGTCCATGAAGAGAAGCAGGGGAAATGAGAATGTCACTCACTGTACAAACCAACCATTCAGCCATTATATTATGAAACCGTTCGCCTGTGAATGAAGGAAGCTGTGACTGTTAAAAAGTCACTATGAAAGCAGAGCAAGCATACTCTGCAAGCTTTCCCTGAATGACTCACTGGGTTAAATAAAGTCATTCATCTCAGGTCGGTCTTAACTGCCAGAACGGTAACACACTGTGGTTAATGATGCAAAAAAAAAAAAAAAAAAATCAACTGGGCTTTCCCCCATTTAGTACTTAAAGTGGTGCACAAAGAGCTGTGCACCAGAAGTCCATTGGAAAATGACTGGAAACGTGTACTGTGAATTCATTACTTGTAAGTACCTAGATGCATTTAACTCAACAGGTTTGACTGACTGAATTTGTAGATAATTCCACTGCAGCATGGAGTAAAGTGACTCTGCTTTGTTTGAATTGAAGGCCAGACTGAAGAGAAAACCTAAAGAAGCCTCAAGGAGTGACCGGACTTTGCCTCTTATCCAAACACGATGAGTGACAGCAGAAAAAAAACAAACAAAAAAAACCAAACAGATTTGCCCCGCAGCACAGTTTCACTCTTACAACACTTTTTAAAAGTTTCAACCTGCTACAGGTTTGGTAGCATGACTGCTGCATGTGCACACACTCGTGCAGGCCGCATGCTTGCACACGATGTCGTCATCTTATTCACAGAATCAAAGTATGAGCTACCACTTTTCCCACATTTGGTCACATTCAATAACGCTATGGAAACATCATTGTACCGTCGTACTGGGCCATGCCCAGGAAACTGTTCTGTATGTGTTCTTGCTTGGATACCAAACAGATGTCATCATAATTGCAGCCCCAGGGCCGCCTACATGTGAGCCCTTTATTGTGTTCAGATCGATGATGACACACATACACACACACACACACACACACACCTCGGACTGACTGTGGCCTTGTGATGGAGACGGCCGAGCGAAACCATCTGGTCCAGATAAAATTAGACACACAGGACTTAACAGAGAGGACAGTTCATCATCACCTGTAAGATCTGCTGTGTCACAGGATTAAAGAGTTCACAGCTCTAGTTAAGTCCGGCCAGTCTCTGGTTTCTGTTCTGAGCTTGAGCAGATCAAGAAAACCAGCACACGTTTCATATTTGGGAGTTCCAGCCAAAGAATGCTGAGAAATATATTTACTTTTCATTAATCAATCATGCGGACTAATCTCCCACTGACTAATTAACCAATTATGCAACAAAAATTATTTACAAAGGGTTTTCTTTGTTGAGGAGACAAGGTGTTGAAATTTTATACCATTTTATGGGAAAATATTCCAGCTTTTGAAAATAGACTGATGTACAGAAGGTAAAGGGAGGAAATGGGATAAGTCGGACTTGTTCTCATCTACTGGTGTGGAGCCATGTTGGAGGCTTAAATCTTCAGGATAATAATCTGGGAGTTGGGCTCCTGGGAAAGTAAACAATCCTTTCAGTATTTTACACATCATTTCTGATGTGGACCAGAATATTTTTAACTCACTACGCTATGTGACGTAGCTCCTTTGGTCCAGATGGTAAGATATTTTGATAAAATGAGCTGGGTGGACTCCCAGCCAAATTTGAACAGACATTAACATTTCCCACCGGATAACTTGCAATAACTTTTTATGTGTCACCATCATCACGTCACATTTTTAGTATACCTAGTACATTTATGGCCTAGTGCTGCTAATTGGGCCTAGACACATTACAGATGCAGCGGTTGCAGGTGTGCTATGATTAGTGCTGAGTAGCATGGTGAATCACTTTGAGAGCATTTTAAGATGTTTGCTAAAAGCTGACTGTGCTTGATATGAAAATAAATAAATAAATAAAAAGTTTGAGAGCTTCACAGAAACAAAGATTAACGCTAACCCCAGCGGCTCAGGTCTAACGTGGGATTCAGTTCTCTATGACATTGAGCAGATAAAGTGATCCTGCATCAGCGCTGTGAGGTGTGGGAATAGCTGCTCTTGATGTAATGTTTTTCATAACTGTATTTCCAGTGAAGAGATATAATTTCCTACTCGTGTCTCTCTTCCCCCCCTCCTGGACGGTTCCCCATTCATTGAGGTGAGCGAGACTTTGTCTCACATCATAAAACAATATTTCCAGCATCTACAGTTATTCCCTAAATAGATCTTACATACTGAGGCTGTGAACGCTACACAGACACAAACCATCTAACAGATGTCCGAATGCCTCACTAAAGTGACCGAACCGGCAGCGTTGGAAGAGAGGGAGCGTAGGACTCGTTTTAATGGAACCAGGACAAGTCTCTGGGGACGTCTTTGTCATGTTCCCCAGCAGTCTGATACTGCAAACACAAAGCAGCAAGCAGCAGCGTCCAACAACCAAAAGCGGTTTTCTATCAAAACTGTCCTTTCATCTAATGTCTGAAATGTTACATAAACACCAAGAAGCAATTAGTCTCCTTTCCTTAAAACGTTGAAGCGTTTGGAGGGCAAAAACCATCCCCAGGAATTATTTACTGGGAATAAAAATAAAATTTGGCTTTAATTATGCAAAAAAAAAAAAAAAGAAAAGGTCTTTGGCTGATGTGAGGTGAGATTATTTGTTTTCGGGCACTTCTATGTTCGAGTTTCTCTATTGAAATTAGTGTCAGGAGGTTCAAGTGTTATATTGCATCATGATTCCTGGTCTGGACAAGAATTGGGTGTTTGAGCTCACAGAGTCATTAACACCATATGCTGCTATGAAAGGAAGAGTGTGCATCATTACGTCACTAAAATGCAACACTGAAAGCTGCATGAAGCCAACATCCATTTTTAATTCAAGAAACTTACTGTAAGAGTGTTGATTCTTAGTGCCTACCTTTACATTTAATAAAACAAAAATCAACTCGACTATACGTTGTTGTTTCATCACAGAACTGGAGGCAATCACAGCTCTTTCATAACCTTTATTAAACTTTATATCAGACTTGCAAAAGTATCCCTTGTAAAGATTTGTTTGTTAATTTTTGGCCAGCATGTCACAATTAAACTTTGATATTGAGTTGAACACTGTTTACAAATTGGAAATTCATAATGAGTATAACTTTGAAACTGCAAAAATGCTGCATTTCACACTAAAACCAGGACTGGGATCGACCAGATCCGACTGACTGGTGCATAGAACATAATTAGTGGCATCACCCTCTCGACCTAAGAGGAAAATGTTCCCATCTTTGACAGTGAGGAGCTGATATTTTCTCTATCAGCAATCTGTTATGTATGCAGATACACTCCACGGCACCGGGCCCGGCGCACGGTCACATTTCTCTAACACCTAATAAGGTGTCAGTCTGATTGTGATGCTGTAAAGCAGCTGTACTCTGGATCTGGATCTCACCCATGCTAGATTAAGTCCAGTCCCAGTCAGGTGGCTGACAGATTGCCTGGGAGTCGCTGCTTTGTTCCCCAGTCGGTTCGGCAGGCTGTGTAAATTATTGAGGCGCCTTTTTGTAATTAGACTTGATCTGCAGTGATTATAAGAGACTCTGTAATCATAGAAAATTTGCATGGAAGTCGCGGTTCAGATTTTTTCCGAAAGCCTCCGATCCAACAGCCATGAGTTGAATTCGGCAACAGTATCTGACGGGAGGGGCCATCTTAATGATTCAGGTCACACGTGTGCCTGGTTATTACACGAGGACTCAATCTGGTTTAACAGTACAGTTACCTCAGATCCATCACATTAGTAAAAGGCGTCAGGGGTTTTACAAGCATTGTCCTCCTGGTCGCAGAGGCAATGCCATCTGTGTCCACATCCTTCCACCATCCCTGATGGTTTACCAAAGCCACAGATGTCATCTCACTGCAAAAAACATACTCCCTTTTTTTTTTTTTAAACTTGTCTAATGTGGCTCTTATCGATATAGAGAGTGTGAAATTATCAGAGATAAGCAGATGTGAGAGTTTAATCACAGCCGGCCGGCCTCTCCCTCCTTCTGCTCGTAACATCGTCCCTACGGCTCCAACAGCTCGGGCCCGCCTCAACACCGCCAGAGAACCCTGCATTAAAAATGTGACGACTATATAATATTGCAGCCATTTTGAGGGGGAAAAAAAAAAAAGAAAGAACCCCAGAACTTCCTTGCTACCCTGACAGCCCAAACTCTATTCTCATGCAACCCCACATGAACAATCACTCAGCACAGGTGGGCTGTCTGCTGTTTCCCATTGACAGGAGCAGCAGAGAAGAGACATGAAACCCATGGCAAGCTGCCGTTGTCCAGGCCCAAAGCCAAGACCTTCCACCCGTCCTAATCGTCTCCTACACTCTGAATCCTCCGTATTTCTCTATCCCACAGGTCCCTTAGGGCCTGCCCAGCCCACGATGACGGGATTTTTATCATGCTTTTGCTAAAAGGAGCTCTACTCTGCACACATATCGGTAACTGGGGGAGAGCAGCTGCCCCGATCAGGTTATCTCAGACCTACAGTATCTGCAAAACAACATGGCAAGGATAAGTGAAGGAAAAGCAAATGTAAAAAGAACAGAGCAAAGAATAAGCTTTGATTTTGGCTGATGGAACCAAAACATATCAAGGATGAGTTAAGAAGGTATACAAAGACAGCCGGTTTGGTTGAAAAGCTGCAGGGCTTTCCGGTGTAATTCATCAGGGGGAAAAAAAGGGAAGATAAAACTAACCGAGACTGTAAAAACAGTATAAAAAAGTTTGTCCTGATATCAAACGGATGCTTTCAGGGTTACATGCCATTCTTGCCAGACGTTCATGTTCCACTCCCTATTTGACCTTCCTGTCTGCCCTCTTGGCAAGCAAAGAAAAGCTCTAAAGCGACAAAAACTGTCCACTCTCACTTCTGAAAATGTGTGTTTTCTGATGTCAGATTGGTTATATAATGTTCAGCCACACCCTTCAGACAGCCAGGAAGCAGCTGCTAAACTGATCACATTGAACAGAAGGTTCGTTATTATCACGTCTAAGTCTCTTTTCCCTCTTCTCACCCTTTCCTGTTTTTTTTTTCTCCTTTCTTTTCTTTCTTGCAGGTTTCTCTTGTGGATACTTAAAAAAAAATCTGAATCCATACCTAGAGGATTTATGGGAGAGTCAGGGATGCAGATGAATAAAAGAACTGAAGATTAATATGGAACATTTTGTGGCTTCTGATGCCATGCTTTTAAATAGGAAAGTTGGCAGTCCATTCATCTTTTTAGGATTTTTTTTATTTCTGATTTTGTGAAGGCAGTTGGAAAAGCAGAGCTGGTGCTAGAACGGAGGACGGAGAGGACAGAAAGCTCAGATGGGATTCAGTCCAGTGTTCTGTTGGTGGGCTGCTGCACTCAGATCTGTTTGTGCGTCATCATTTTATGAAAAATTCATTGAAAGAAAAAAGAAAGAGTGGGGGGGACTGAGCAACAGGCAAGAAGTTCCTCTGACTTTAACATTCAGGTTAATCATCTGTTCACCAAATCTTCTCTGAGCTCCATAAATCCTACTAGCAACAACAGCAAACATAACACAACCTGTTTGTGAACATTGTGCACCAGCAATTTCCGCCTCCATCAACTCCCTCATTTCAGCTCAAAACAAAGCTAAAGTGAGCGTTACTATTGAGCTCACATCTGTCAGGCTGACACAAACACGACTTACAATGAACTCTAATGTTGTTCCACATTTGCCAGATATGTAAACGGACAACTGTTCTCCAAAACATTTGTTCATTAATATATGAATGTATGCACCGAATGACTGATGATGAATATGAAGGACAAATTTTAACCTTTATAAAATGATATAAAACTCTCCCTGTCAGTGAGAGTTTCTAGACTCCCTCTGTATTTCACATTTCGAGTTTAGGCCCCTCCAGTCTTGCAGCAGGAATCCTGGATGTCAGTCGGTGGAGGACGTGTGTCTGAATACAAGGCCGCAACCGCTGAGGTCACAGCAGCCTCGCTCATTGTCGAATATCCGGTAAAGTCTTCGCTGACAATGGACCAAGTGTGCACAGCGGCAGGCTGAGATGGAAAACAAGCGAGGAAGGGGCACCGAGCTAAAGAGCTGCAGAGGAGTTTGGAGTCGCTCATGGAGGAGGAGGACGAGCGATGCCAGGAATGTCAACGAGACGAGATGATCCGTACAAACACTACAGTGACACACGATGTGAGAAGATGTGTTTGACAAGCACTCAGACAGAAGCCATGGCCCCGACACAGGAGGGGTATTGTTCAGAAAGAGGGGAAATGTTGCTGCTGTGATTGCAGCTCCTGCATCAGTGAATTTTTGGCTCTGTAGTTTCATTGATTCAACAGACAGACTGTTGACTTTTAGCTGTTGAGCTGCTGAAGTAACCAAACTACCCATTCCTGTTTTATCTTTTTCTGAATTCATATCCAAAGCTGGACCCTGATGCTCCCCCACTGCTACTTATTTGCCCCTGTGCCCATTCATAGCACTGCAACAAATATGTATTTTGCCCATAGGCTGCTTCTATCTGTAAACACTTGCCAGGAATCCTCAAATAAAATTCAGATCAGACCTGTGAATTTCATTATAACCCTGACCCTTTTTTTTTTTTCGGGGGGGGGGTAGTGTTTTATTGGGTTTAGTGACCCAGTAAAACTCTAATGTGCATTTAGAGTTTAAGTTTGAGACTGGGGAAAAAAAACAGAACATGCAAAGTGAACCCCGAGAAGAAAAAATGCTAAACAGGAGACTGAATTGAAGTGAGTGGAAGCAGTGGAACCAACCACAGGATCGAAGCTGACGCACGTCTGCTGTTTTATATTAAATGAATTACTCACATCAGCTTCAAAAGAACTCTGGATCCCATTTCTTAGCATAAAGGTTTGGAAAAAAATTGATTCAGTGAAGGTTTTCTTGTGTTTTTACTTCTTTAATCTAGGAGCACAACTCTCTCAGCTCTGGACTGTGCACAAGCAAGCTACAAATGTGAGACGCTGGACGGAACGTGAACCAGAGCAAATGTCCAAAAAAATGGGCACTGACCGGATCTTAGCCCGCAAAGACCTCAGCTGTCGCTCTGACATTATTTCACAGACTTCTTCTGCGGTCTCAGAGTGTTCCCACATAGGGAAAGCCCACCACAGGGACCCTCCAGGGCCTATCACTTGGGAAAACATTTTCTGTGCTATTGCCTTTTATTTCCCTGGCGAGGGAATGGTGGCCTGTTTGTGTTATGGGGAGGCGGTAGCCAAGGAGATGAGGATTTCTCAGACGAGCAGCATTCCTGATTATTTCTAAGATCTCTTATTTTCTGTATGACTTGGAGAGCCTCCTAACTCACAGAGCATACCTTCAGGCAGACATTACAGCTGAAAAAATTTATTGATAGAAATGCATCCAGCTCCAGATCCAAAACATGTCTGAAGAACCATACATCTTATAGAAATAACATGCTATTAGGGCTTGCTTATTCTCTGGTCTGCAGTTGGGTGAATTTGGTGGTGTTGCCATAAATGTGGCTGAAAAATCCCCTCTTGTCACATGAACCTTTATTTGAGGTGGCCGAAGAAGAAGAAGAAATGTAATAAGGAAAACCGCAACATTTTTATGAATACTTTCTCCTGGGGGGAAAAAAAAAAAAAAAAAAAAAAAAAAAAGTGTCTTGCCTATTTCAAAAAAACAAAACACTGCAGCGTTTCGGAAAAGGTCTTTTTGGACACACCAATCAGTTCCCCTTTAAATTTTCTGATTATATATTTGGATATTTTATATGTTGTTTTAGTGGGTGCTGTAAATGGGGCGCAGTGTGACTTTTTAAGGATGCCAAGCGTTGAATTCCTCCACATGCTGAGTTTGGAGTTTGGAGCAAAAACGGTGCCTAAAAAGTTTAGAAGGTGGAGGGTTTTTATTGAGCAAACCCAAAAGAAGGGGGAAAGAATGGATTATCATACATGTCATTACTACCACAGAGTGGCTCCACACTGCACCACAAGACCAACGCTTTCCGTTGCAGGTCTTCTACACGGATCGGCTGCTGACGAGGATGCTGGCACTTTGCCTGGAAGAGGCAGTTATTAGCTTTTAGCATTAGCCGTCAAGGGCATATTTGACAGGAATCTTTAACTTAAAGAAGAAATCAATTCAGCTGGAGATCATCTTCTCAACCAGAAGAGCAGAAGAGGAGCAGGAATCTCAGTCAAGTATCAGTACTGCTGATAACAAATCTAATTTTAAAAGGACTGCCGCTACCGTTGTGTGCAGCAATGCTCTCTTGAGTTCAGCAAATTCACATTATTACATGATCAAGTCATTAAAAATAGAGTAAAAGAAAATGCCTGTATTTGGCAAACTATTCAAATTACAAATATATTCAGAGAGCACATTAATGCATTGACCTCATAAATCGTGGCATTGCTCTGTTTTTCACGGCAGATCATAAACTGCTTTTTTAAATAAACCTATTGATACATGGACAAAAATGTAAAACAGTGCTGAGCTCAATTGTGGCGTTTTTATATGAAGCAGTCTGACAGTAAGTCAGCTCCTCACTGGAAGTTCTGGACTTGAAAGTGACACCACTCTTCATCACCACATAGCACTAACAAGTAAGGCATTATATCATCGATCCCTCCAGTGCAGCAGCTCATGACGCAAGAACAAGACAGCAGATGTGAGTTTGTATGGAGCGCACTAACTTCCCTGGACAATCAAAGGTCGAAAACATCCCACAGTGGAGCCGTTTGCGTGTTGAGCTTTGTCAGAATCCATTAACAACTTAACACACATCAAAAACACATCTCAGTATCTGGCGTTCCACTCAGTGCAACATCCAGATCCCTCGCTGAGAGATAGCCCACAGTAGAGCCGAGCTTCCTGAGGAAGAATTGCCACATCACAAATGGCAATTACAAAATCTAAAGAGTCGATAAATCAAGATGGAGGCCACTGTAGTCCAGTTACAGGAGGGCGGGTTGTTTCCCAGTTTCCTGGATGTGGGCCTTGCTGAACCTTCAAGACAAAATTAAAACACTGACATGGTGTTTGTTGTAAAACTACGATCCTGATGTCACGTGCACGCTTCAAAATCACAGTGTTTATGGAACAGGAGAGAAGAAATGGAAGGCAACTGCCAAATTAAGTCTGTAATAAGGCAAACAAAACAAAGAATGATATTCACATGAAGTCCTTACTGATACATAAAAAAATAAAAAATAAAAAAAAACCCATCTCCTCACTGGGTGCACAAAAGTTGCCTTTTCACACATTTTTACTTTGTACTTGAGCAGTCTCATACATCCAACACTCAGCAGCTGTTTTAATATTTCTCATTTATTTCTGCTGAACCGACTTAATGAAAAGACAAACGAACGTGCCCGCCGGATGATTAATGGCTTACGTTCAGTGCCGTTCACAGACTGTCTGGAGGAAAAGCTGATTGGTTTTCCAGCAGCGCTGAGGCCTAAATTTCATGTGATCTGGTATGTTTCTGGCCCCGTTCACTCTGTGGACTCCCTGGTTATAGAAGGCACGTCCTACTGTAGGCGGTACTGGTAAATTTCTAAACAGCAGGAATCAGTCATTCTAAAAATGGCACATGGGAAAGTGTGATGGAGCAGATAATAGGCCCGTTAAATACCTCTAATGTGAGAAATTACAAAATCTACTGAGAATTCCTTCAGGGTGAAATCTGAATGTTTTCAGTGTGATTAGCAGCTTTATTACTTTGTGCTTCTGCACACACAGCTGGCTCAATAGACTCATGCTGGTTCAATTTTCCTCTGGTTATCAGAAACAAAACATTTGTGACCTCATTCTAATTTTGGATAAAAATACATCCATCCTCCTGAATATTCCCCCGTCCCTGCTGCGTAAATGTAATAGAGCATTAAGGTGTGACTTTATCAACCAAAGCGCCTCAGCTATTGATCAACCACACAGCTATCTATAATCGGTAGTCCGTCACTACCTCGTTTTAACGTGACTTGTGAGGAGATGGAGCGCACAAGCATGTCATTTCAGGTACTTTGTGAATCATTAGCCTGGTGATTGATCTGAAGCGGGGTTTATGTGGCATTTACAGGATAAAAATAGCTGTTCAGAGCAGTTCTGGCAGTGATTGCTTACAGTGTTTCGGATTTATGCGCCATTTCGGCTGAGATGGAAACCAGGCATGAAGCTTTTAAGGGAATTTCTTTAAAAAGAAAGTAAGAAAACCACTGCGTGATGAAAATTGCCCGTTGGGAGCAGTGGATGAGGAAAGCCACTTTTATTAGTGGGTTTTTGTACCAGAACTGCTTTCTGTGTGTGTGTGTGGGGGGGGGGTTATTTCTGTTTACAAAGAAGCAAACCATTATTTTCTCCAGCTGTCACCTGCCCCTAAGAAATTCAACCAGTAAGAGACTTAACCCTAAATAGCACGTAAAGGGGGTTTCCTTATTACCTTCTTGTATTCGACGGTCAGATTCTTACGAGCAGTAAATGCACCTGATGGCTGGACGTTAACAAACGGTAGACAACCATGCAGATGCTGGTTTTTTTGTACCAGAACAAAATACAACCATCAGCAACCAGCTCGAATTCATGATGTGAAGTCCAGACCAGCCTCCGTCTCACCAGCTTCTGTAACCAAATCAAATTGATCCATCTTTCTGAATAAAAGGAAACATGTTCCTCGACTTAGATTTTACATAATTATAGAAATTAGCCTCCACTATGAGCTCAGAAACTGAAACCCTTGAAACTACTTACAAAAAAGAAAAAAGCACGACAGCACAGGTACTTTTACCCATTTTCATAAAACTCACCAACACCCTTCAAGTTTCCAACCCGTCAACATTTTGGCTTCACACTCTGCTGTCTGATAAATGTCTGAGTTTGAGCCTGTCTGTCCTGCTCTTACTATCTAAAGTTTGATAGTTTAGTCAGAAGCAGCTGTTGCTATCAAAACATTCGCTACATGACACAGTGCTGAGAAAAGTTTCAAGGTTGGATTAGTTACAGTACAAACTCTGGGATTGGAAACATGGTTCTTACCTCGAGAGTGAACCTGGAAGTGCTGCTTTCCTTTCAGCTCTCTGTGCTCAGTGGAGTTCACGCTGAATAGGCCACAAACAAAAGTGAAATGAACAGAGTGTTTTAAAGGGATCTTCTGGTTGAACAACTTCAGGTTAAGATGTGTTTTTGCTGGCATGTCAATCAAAAGTTAGGGAACACATGCAGAGCATTAAGTTGTCCTAATAAAAATTCATTTAAATTCAACGGAAGATCATTTATTTTCATGGTTGAAATACTCAAAAGGCTTAGTGATAAGGACAGTTACTAGACCCAATAAAAGTAAAGCCATGATCAGGAACTTGCATATAATACTTCAAACCACAATATACCTCTTTCTGACAACCAATCTGCCCAGAAACACCAGCACTGACTAACATTTCTTCCCCTTGCAGACCGCACTAATTAACTAAGTAACTGCAGGTGAGGTAGGGAGCAGTGGGGTTGTGTTCAAGAACCTCCAGTACATCATAGTACCCTTCAGCTATCCTTTCAAAGGCAGGGAGTCTGCACAGAGCAAAGGCCTTTCACAGAAAACCCATCTCACGATTGATTTGACTCATATTTCCGCAAAACCTTAAAGACAGCAGCACCTCAAACAGAAGCCTGATCTCCTTCTATAAACATTATGAAGAGGTTTTGGTCACCATGGTAAAAGTATCCAAAACAAATTTCTCTAATTTAACACAAGTCCAGGCTAGAAGGCCAAATTGGCTCCACAACAGATCTTGGATGTTGAAATTGTGTTGCACAAGGTGGATTTATGAACCATCTTTTGTCCGAGTTAAGCCTGGTGATGTAGCAGCGAACCATGTGGCCTTCTTCTGTAAACTTTAACAAGGCCAAGAAATAGAAAAGAAAGCAGAGGCCTGTAGCTGCTCAGCGGGAAATGCCTTCAGACATGACACTGTTCAGAATGGAGGCCAAGTCCACAATGAGGTTCGACGGGACCCGCTGAGTTCCTAAAAACTGGCTTATGAGTCCTTGTTTTGAGTGTTAATGGTGCTGCTTTTAATGTTCCAAAAACATGTCTAAAAATCTTTCTGCACACCTTCTCCTGCCTCTAATAGTCCCACTGCTGATGAAATAAAGCAGCGGGAGTTGGCATCACAGCCCCAAAATCAGGCTCTAATGAGCACGAATCTTCACGTTCACGTTCAGGAGGCAACAGGGAGGAAATCACGAACAACTAAGAGACTGTCGACAGGTGCTAAACTGTACGGCTTTGGTGAAGATGGTTTTTTTTTTTAGCTTTCAATGAAAAATTATTTAAGGATGGATTTTCTGGCTTCAGTAACTTGGAGATGCCTTTCGGACAGCATAGGGGAGAAAGTTGATTTACTGACTGTAGGCAGCAGAACAAAGAGGGAACTGTGTCTTTTAATCACTTATTAAGATGGACAAAACTAGTCCAATCTAAGACAAAGTGTAAATATTTAACTGACAGCGTCTCACATATTTCTACTATTTTCATATTCATCCACAATTCATTTACCCCGGTAAGAAAAAGCTGCAATCAGAAAAGTAGCAAGTAAGAAAAAGAAAGACACAATTTATAAAATAAATGCATAAACTAAGAAAACAAGAGGAATGTTAAGTAGGCAGTTTGACTCCAGTGGGAACCAGAGCTGCAAAAACAAGTCTACCACTGAAAGCTATGAAACCATGTGGGTCTTAATAAGCCTGAACTGATCTCTGGTGCGCTTTAATTCGTGATAAAATACCACCTTCAGTCTCTGCTCCGTTTTGTGTAAAGTAATTGTCTGATTGTGGAAAATTGTCGTCATGCCTTTTTTTTTTTTTTAAGAAAAGAAAAACGCTGTTTAATTTGATCCAGCATGCCTTTCTGCAAGATGCCATTCAGTTAACGAGTTCCAGTAAAACTGTTTCTGACACTCGATATGAGGCGATACTGTAGAAGAGAATAGAAACAGGTTTGGAGCTGTTTTTTTTGTTGTTGTTGTGATACCTGAGGCTGAGTGATGTCCATGTGATGTGACAGGTGAAGATATGTCACTGCAGCGTTGTGGGTAGTGTGGGAAGGTGTGTGTCGAAAAAGGTGACTCGTCACTGAGAGCTTCACGTCTAACGACTAAAATATCAGACTGAATCCTGAACGTAGAGCGGCTGCTGCAAACCAGAAAAAAAAAAAAGATTCACATAGCTCAGGGTGAAATATGGCATTTCCCTCTCTGCCAGAGAGCAAATTATATGATGCAGGTTACGGAGCAATGAATCGACAAGTGTGTGCAACAAATCTTAAGGCACAAAATAATGGGACTCACAGGGACATGGTGAGACTAACAACTGCCCTGTCAAAACCAGATGTTGATGATATGCAAGCACGCTGGGTGAAATACATTTTCTTATGCATCCACGCAGCAGGCTACTTGTTTTATTCGAGCACATGTCCAAATTTGAATTCATTAATTTATGACAGTGAAACAATTTTCTATATTTTCTCAGCTGGATGTGGCGTTCACAGTGGTGAAGCAAAGATTGCAGAGGTGAAAGTTGCAGATAATACCTCTTCAAATGACTGCTGTTTTAAACATATCAGTGTGTGAAGATGGATGTAGTTATGAACAGAAGAAGTTACAACACATGAGCCTCCACCTATGGGTGCCCTCACTGTGAGTGAAAAACTGATTCGTGGTGAGAAATATCTGATGTTTGTCCTTTACATTAGTAAGAAAGTTACAAGTGAGTCAAGGGTGAATTTTCCTTCATATCTTTGAAAGGAAATGATCACATCGTATCCACAGCCTCTTCGTTTCCTGTTATTGAGGAACTCACTGTTGCTGTGGAAGCGAACACAACCTGCCTAACAAACAATTACCAGTTGTCAAGGAAATTACAGTTTACCACAGTGTTTATTTGTTTAGCCTCTCTTGTCCTGCTACGTGCTTGAGCCCGCGCCAGGTCTCAACATTAAACAGGCCTTGATGACAACGGTTTACTGGAGCGCAGTGGCTTTAAATGGTTTTTCTCAATTGGTACAATCTGACTGGCTTTCGTGGAGCCTTTTTTTTTTAATGAAAAACGTCTGTAACCATGTAACCATCCTCTTGATGATGCCCAATTTCCTGCCCTTACTTTTCCCATGAAGATTTAAAGGCTTGTCCTGGACTTACCCAAGCCAATAGAGTTTGCACACATATCGTGTAAAAGTGTGTGTGTGTGTGTGTAATTGTTTTGATTGAGGGGCCGCGGCTGAAAGTCGTCCAAGCCAAAATCGGCCCAGATTTGTCTGCCATCTCTGACTTCTTCTGGACTATTTAGGTGACACCATGGGAAGAAAAGGAGTCTCAGAGTGCACTGTGGACGCTGCTGGACCCAAATAAATCACGACAAGAGCGCTGTTGGTTCAAATATGGCACACACACGTCCCTCTCTTTAGAACTATAAGGCCTAAATAAACAGAAAACTACAAGTAAGCATGTTTATTTTTCACACTGAGCAAAGAAACAGGCTTGTACCAGATGTGCTCAGATGTCATTTATAATGTAAATCAGAAATGATTTAAACCTTCCAGCTGTAAATAAACCAAAAGCAATATTTTAAAACCAGCTCTAAGGAGCCAGTGCAAAGATGTAAGAGATGAAGGTCAGGAGTAGAGCTGCAGAGAAATCATTCCATTGGTCCAAATAGCTCAGTGCTGCTGATAAATTGTGCAGCATGTTGATTGTGTTAAAGTCAGAGAGCCCAGAAAATCTCGACACCAGGATTAACTTGCTGTCACAACTCTTAGTACACTTAGTCCGATCGTGTCCGAACAGCATCGTGCAAGAATCCAAGAGGGTGTTTCCACACAGAAGTACAGTAACAGGCATATTCAGATACACAAGTATCAGTCGTTCAAAGGGTGACAGACAAAGAGTAGAAGATGACATCATGGCAGGTAAATGACTCCACTGACATAACAGTGTTGTGAATGGACTATATTACAAAAAAAAAAAAAAAAAACACACAACACAGTCTGTGCATCACCTTGACATGAATCAGCAAGTCTATTGCAGTCTTGACTGACAACAAAGTGCCGGAGCAATCGAGACTTTGAGTTCTCATACGGGGACAAAGAATCAAAGATCACAGATGCTCAGTATTTCGCCCGTTTGACGCTGATTTTGGAGAAACTTACGCAGAGCGTGATGTAACGGGAGCATCAGAGGCGGGCAGAGATAAAGGGCCGCAGGCGGGGACCCTGGAAAGAACCTGGAAGGGACGGTGTGTGAATCTGTGTGAGCCAATATTTCAGCAGATCACTTCAAACTTCACATTTCACTGCTAAATAAGGGCAGTGATCACAGCCACTTTAAACTGAACGCACTGCTGTAGAATTTGTATCATTCTATCTGGTTGTCTATCTGAATTGACACTGAGATGAACTAAACTGTATAACCAGATACATATATGTGTGAATGGGAATTCTGGAAACTGAAGCACTTCCCTCGATGACTCAGCCGCTCTGACACCTCGGTCTTCACTGAACGGACACGGTGTCCTCCAACTGGCCGGGCTGCCGCTCGGACTCGTGTTCTTCCCAGTCTCATCCTCGTCCTCCAGGTCTCCATCTGACTGAGATCTGGCCAAGCACACTGCTATGGCCTGATTTCCCTAAAAACAGCTCATGTTTGCTTATGTTGTGCTCCATGAGTCCCACCAGTCCACCACTGTGTATAACTACAGTGTAAATTCAACAAAACCCAGGAAATATTTAGCAGAATCGAAACAAGCAGGGCGAGGACTTGTTTTCAGATCCATGACGGGAAATTTGGGTTTTCATCTTTTCAGCTCTGGAAGTAATTCTGGACTTTCCTCTGATAATCTTCCAGTAAATTAAAAGGCCTGTTGTCCGTTTCCTTTTAATGCAAATTACATTTTAACATCCAATTAATCTTTTTTTCCTGGATCCTTTGAATGATAAACCACTTTCCCCACTTTCATAGGGAGCACATCTCCCTGCACTAAATACGGATGTGATTTCATGCTTCAAAATGTAGGAGCTCCGAGAGGTTAAAAAAAAACAAAAAACAACTTGATTTGACAGTAGCTGCTCTTACGGTAGCTCCTGTGTGTTTGGTAATTTAAAGTTTAAGGGTCCCACCACATCACTTTTGATCTGGCCTGTTTGAATCATACGAATTCAGCTTCTGAGGTCACTGCACAGTCTCCATCACTTCGAATGATGTGAATGAAACATGAAACATTATTATCTCAGAGGAAAACATGACATAATCATACAGTCCAAGTTTTGGGGGGCCACATCCAACCCACGTTGTCAGTCATAAAATTAATAAGGCTTCCAAATGACAGCTTTATAAGATTTAAATGTGCAGATTCGTCGGCCACTTTTGATGGTTTTGAAACAGAAGGAACGTGCATAATAGTCAGCCGAGCTTGGACAGCTCCTTTGGGATAAAAACGTGTGTCTGAAAATGTTGATTGTGATGAGATAGACTGAAATAGAAAAAAATATTGAAGTTGTCCAGAGGGACTGAGGTCAGGTCAGGTCATAATTATCTGCTGTTCACGTTCAGATTATTTATATGATCTATTATTGATAGAAAGATAATGATTGTAGCCACAAAAAACTGAAATCTCCTTTGAATTCATTTGCCAAAAACTTGCCCAAACATGCCAAAATGAGCCTATAAAGTGTTTCATTAGCCAAAGTAACTCACCCACATGTTTCTAAAACCCAGAATAATACCGAGGACACTAAAGCCATAATTTGTCTGACCAACCAGTAAAATCTCTCCTTCCATCTGCCTGTTTGGCTCAACAAATGTTGGTGCATAAACTCAGACTGTGGATGTCTGCTGCAGATTATGCACTGTAAGGTTTTTGTGTATATACCATACTCATGGGTTCCTCCACCAAGAAACTGTGAGCATCAAACGATTAATTTTACTGCACCCTGGTGATTTTTTTATGCCAATTTGTTCCTTTTCTGCAAAGCTTATGTTGATGGTTAAAAAAAACCAACAACAACAATCTTTAGGTTTATAAAAGAAAAACCAAATTGAAGTGATAGGTGGGAACAGAACGTAACGCCCACAGTGTCAACAAATCACACGTAGCCAATTTTGTGTCTATATGATGGAATTTTTAGGACTAGTAAGAAAACAAGTCGACAACAGCACAACTTATTTCCTTTCAACCGTCATGGTTTTGCAATTTTTTCATTAGCTCATAATTCATATTCAAATTTTGGGCCATCTATGAGTAAAGTCGGTGGTTTTCAGTTTCAGGGGTGTATCCCTGGATGGGTTAGGGTTAGGGTTAGAAAAATCGATTAATGATTTAGATGATGAAAGTTGGTCTCTTCTAATTTAAAGGAGAAGGAATGAGCACTGAAAGGTGTAATTATAAGGCAGCAACAGAGACATAAGCTGGATATAAACCTCAGAGGCTGGATGAGCGCCCAGTCCACCCTGAGGCAGCGTGCAGGCTGCTGATGTATGACCCTCAGCCACCTGGGTGGATTAGCTCTCTGATGAATCTGCAGAGGGGCAGAGCTTCTGTCTAGCTTCCCAGATTTAACGGAAACCATCCGGTGAAGAAAATTACAAGGCAAACTTTGGAGATCCCCCCGTTTGCCAAACCCTGCAGGTAAATTTGTCACAGTAGGCCATATCTGAAAAGAATTTGATGGTATATCATTAAAGTGAATCTCGGTCATTTGATTTTCCCACATGGAGCCCGTCCAATATTTCCCCTGGTGGCAAATAAAGATTTAAAAACAAGTTAATGCATTATTTTTTGTTTTTCTTCTGTTTTAGATACTGTTGTTATACATTATTTCTTCTTCCACTTTTGCTGATGCTGGGAGTTTCCTCTCAAGGATATCAGGTAAATTATTGTTGTTTGTTTTGGTGTAACATTAATAGAGGTCAAAGGTTAATCAAGAGCAAGGAGGAAAAGGTTTACCTCAATCAGTGTATCATCTTGGTAAGCTCAAACAGTGAACACCTGCAAAATGTTCCAGCCAAGAAAAAATGGGACCAAATGACGGTGTTACAATCAGCCTGACAGCAGTTTTTTTGTTTGGTTTCCATGACAGTTTCAGAAAAAGAAAAAACATCCTCAGGAGGTTAGTTATCTTTTAGAAATCATTCAGCTATGCTGGAGATCGGACATAAACACACTTTGCCCTGAAGGCACACCCGTATGTCAAGACGCCATATAAAACAACTCCCATATAAGCGCGCACACACACACGCACGCACAGTCAAATGACAACAACTATTCAACCACACAGATCAGGTCACAAATTGCTAGCGGAAACGGGTGTGATCGGAGTCACACCGAGGAGATGCAGGCCGACCTGCTGCATCCAATTCTAATC
Source organism: Remorina albescens (assembly GCA_034769265.1). NCBI lineage: Eukaryota > Metazoa > Chordata > Actinopteri > Carangiformes > Echeneidae > Remorina > Remorina albescens. The sequence goes on from CM068488.1 coordinate 5,394,738, forward strand.
AACTGAAATGACTGAAGATCGTTATAAAAACATTAACTGTTATCCATCTGTCGGTGTTTAGGTTGGCTTTTGCATGGACAGCTTTGGTTGCTTTGGGCTGTGGCAGAATTTGTACCTTTTAACCATTTTAACCATTTTAACCATTTTAACCATTTATCTGCCACTTTCAGCAAACATAACAAACTAGCTCACAATTTCAATTGTCTTCTTCACCCATTTCAGCTATTTTAACCAATTACTTTTATTTATATTTCGACTATCAAGTGAGCTTTTTTATTTATTTGCTGCTTTTAACTGACCAATTCTGCTGTTTTGTATTATTTCACTTGAATTTCAATCTCTTATCCCATAAAGTACAAAATCCACTGCGTCATTTAGCTGCTTCGACTACTTGTAGCTTCTTTTCTTTCCAGCTAAACTCTGTTTATGAATTATTCAGCCACCTAAATGCTTTTTTTTTGTTACTTTAAGTCCAATTGTTTAAGCTGTTTATTCATTATTCAGCTATTCATTTAACCATTTAGCTCCACGTGACTTTTGGTTTTCTCACCACGTTCTCCATCTGTTTGAGCTGCTAATTTATTATTTGTGGGTTGTTATTCCAAAAATTAATCCTTTACTTTTAATTATTGATCAAGAAGTAATTGCGATGCCCTCAAACGAGTTGAGCTACCTCAGAGTCTCTTTGTAGTTGGTGGTTTAAAGACACTACAGAGAAAGTAAAGCTGCATGATTTCTTTTTTTTTTTTTTACAACATATCATGAACATACACAGATATATATAGTTACAGTTGCATACAGATGGGCCGTACTGCCGACTTCAGAAAGGTGTGTGTTTATCTGAAGGTCAGTGTGATTTGGATTATTCATCAGGGTGGGTTATCTTCCCATTCAGCAGTAAATAGAGTGGAGTCACATATCAAGTTGATTATGAGACAAGTTTTCCAACTTGACTTTTGGCAGTTTGAAAAGTCTGTTTATCTAAGGTTTTATTTTTACAACAGCTATTCATTCTCAATATTCTGTAATAAGTGATGTTTGATTGGGATGAGAGTGCCGTGATTATCATCAAATAAAAGGTGGCATGAAGTGAAACCTCTGCATATTATTAATCCTTAAAATTCAAGCACAAACCCCTTGAGAAGAAGTTACAATAAACATCCCTCTTCACACAGCAAAACATCGGCAGCTCAAATCATGATTCATATGATCATGTGTTAGTGTGCTTGTGATAATCATATCATAATTGCTTACACATTTTTCTGCAGCTACTCGGTTTGTTGAAGTCCCAGAATGTGTGAAATAACATTGAGCGAAAGGAAAATGAGTCCAAATAGAAAAACAACAGAGACGTGTTCAGCTGGCGTATTATTAATCTGTTTCATTCTGTAGGATTAGTTTGTGGACTACAGTCTAAAATCACTTAGACACTGTCCACATGTTGGCACACAGACTTTGGTCACAATGAAGCAGGACCTTTAAATGCCTCTTTTATTGTACAGTATGTCAGGTTTACATAGAAATCACTGGGTTTCAAGGCTCATTCGTCTATTTCCCTTCTAGCTTGTGACCCAATTCTGTTGCAAATGCAGCTACTGTAAACTTTTAATGATATATTACTCAAAATATTGCATTTTATTTTATTTCTTTGGTTCGTTTTACGAGCCTGAAACTGGAAGTCCATTCAACACTCCACAAGAAAACAGAGAAGATGAGAGAAATATTTATAAAACAACAAATTTCATAATATATATATATTTTTATCATCTTTTGTAAAATGTCTACATTTCATCTACATTGTGACCCTTAGCACAGCTTTAACTGCTCCAATTCCAAAACGATTAAAGTATAAAGTAAAGATTTATGGAGTTTCTGCCGATTACATGAAATCTTTGTGATGTTTTTTTCTGCTAATACTCTGAAGCCTCTCCCCCCGGAAAAAAAAAAAGAAAAGAGAGAAGCTGTAGAGTTTCAGATGCGCTCTTCCCGTCGGTGGTATAAATAGGAAGGGGAGCGCACATCTGCACTTCAGACCGAGCTGACAGGTACAACCGCTGGATACCTTCTGCACATCAACACCACATACTGCAAAATGCCCAAGTGCCCCAAGTGCCAGAAGGAGGTTTACTTCGGTAAGATTCGTGTTTTGTTTTGGGTTTTTTTGTTGTTGTTTTGTTTTGTTTTGACTCTCCCTCCCTGATCGTCCTCTGTGACTGATCATTTCCTGGTTTAATGAGAAACTGGCGTAAACAGGAAGCTGAATTCAACCGACCGACATGACAAGAAGCACGTTTTGTTTTGTTTTTTTATCAGCAAAAGTCTGCTTAGAAATAAAAGTCTTGCATGCACAGTTTTATTTTATTATGATTATAAGACTCCTGTTAGTGTTATATTAACACACGTCCTTTATATTAGAGTGGATTATATATTAGATTATTATTATATTAGATATATTAGTTTGTCTGGGTGTGTAGAAGTGAAATTAATGCAGTAAAAAAAACAAAAAATAAGTATAACTGCCTTTAAGATGGGAGTGAACGTACCTGTTGGAGTATTATGACACTTGGACGGGCTACTAACTTTTCAAACTTGGATATTTTACTCACCTCAACTTTACTTTATTTGCAATGGTGTAGTTTTACATTCTAGTATTGCTACTTTTCCTCGGATCAATGACCTGAATGCTTTTTTCCACTTGTGATTATTAGAGATCCATAACTACTACAGCTGGAAGTTGTCAGCAGAGCCACATTGAATGGCTCTCTTTGGGTTCGCAAAGCAGTACGATGTGTGATACAGTGTGAACTGGAGGCTTGCGTGTAAAATCTTAATCTGGAAAAGGTAACTATGGCTGTGGGAGAAATGTCAAGGACAGTATTTCACTCGAAAATATGATGGAGTAGAAGAAGAAAGCAGCAGAAACAGGAAAAACCAAAAGTACACAACTTGTGTCAAAGTCACTTTTTAGTTTCCTGGCTGATCACATTTACTCTTTCTTTCTGCCTGTGTGTTTGCATTTTGCAGATGAATATCTGGTATCCTCAGATGGCCCCTGCTTTCTGCAGGCTGCCTTGTTATCATGTTACTTAGGACTTTAAAATCTGCGCTTCCTGCAGGCGCCAAACTGTCTTTCTTGATGATTCATGAGCTACGTTAGTAACAGCTGGATGCAGCAGAGGAAGCAGGTGGTGCGATCCAGTAGTTCTGTCTCGCAAGGATGCTATCAAAGCAGGGGAGGAAAGGGACAGTTCCATTTTATCTCGTCTCTTAATTCATTGAACACATTATCTCACGTGCAGTGTTGCGACAGAGCAAATCTTCTCCAGAAAGATGCTCCGAGACCGAGGTGTAAACTGTATAACCAGATACATCTATGTGTGAATGGGAATTCTCTGAAACTGAAGTCTCAGTCTCAGACCGAAGTCTTTAGACTGTCAGTCAGATGAGTTATCTGAGAGTCTGGGGAGCCGCATTTTCCTTCCTCCCTTTTTGAGGACAAATCTTTCCCTTCCTGCCAAAACAAGCAAACCAGTTTGTTTGGGCCAGAACAAGCCAACCAATCAGTTTTGAATTCATCATGTTTCTGTGCGGGAGAAGAGGAAAAAAAAGGTGAAACATAGCCGAGGGGAGTAGTACCTTTTTTCTGGTTGTGGTTGAGCAGTCTTGTCAGTCTTGTCACAACTTCCCACCAAACCTTGTCAGTTTTTAAATCTTTGTTAACGTCTCCGTCCGATCACCTCCATGACACCTCCCTGCTCCACTCCCCTCGTCCTCCTTTGCTCTTCATCTGTCTTTGTGTTATCGAGCTCTCAGATGGAAACAATTGGGCTACTGCTGCTTCACAAAATGATGAGGGCGGGAATCTGGTCCAAGTCCAAACTAAAGAGAGAGAAAATACTTTGTTCTTGTTGGAAATTCTGTAGACGTGTTGAAAGCAGAGAAACTAACATGTAGCGGAGGTTATGTGATGATGTATTGATGCAGAGACTGGGGATAAATCAACCAATGGACTACATGTCTTTAATATAAAAACAGCTAAAGTTTATCAGCCTTCAAAAATACTTTGACATATTTTTGCTTTAGTCAACTAAGAAGATCGATACCTCGCTCATATCTGGCTGTCACGTTTAGGGCTACAGTTAGCACCCAGTTAGTTCAGCAAAAGAAAAAGTTTGGAAATTGTGGAATAGAAACAAGCCTGGCTTTGTCCAAAGGCAACAAAATCTGCCTCCTGGTACCTTTTAAGTTAAGTGTCTGCTGGCTGTAGCATCATGACAACTGAACCAAAACGTTGAACTATTCTCAATAAAAGTTCGTCAGACTTAAACTTTAACATTTAGTTGACGTGAAGAGGTTATTCACTTAAATCTAAGTGTTATACAACCCATCCGTGAGTCTTTTTTCTGATGGATTGAAGCCCGTAGCTGAGCAGCCTCCCCTCTCAGTGGGTTTTTCCATTCAGATTTATGTGCTTGTGTATACTGGACTGCTTCCATAAAGCTCCCAGTTGGTGTGAGCTGATGAAGAGGGCAGATTGGATTATTCTTCAGTCCGTCACACCTCATTTCTCCTTCATATCAGAAGGTAAAATAAATAAGCCATGCAAAAAAAAAAAGATGAGCTTTATCAGCAAGTGAGAGAAAAACAGTGTTCTCTGATCGGGACGGACTCTGACCTCTGAGTTAACTGCCAGGCACACCTCTTCTGTTCGGACAGACAAGAGTCCGATGTGTGCTCAGGCCTCTGGTTTGGTATTTGGAGTTAAGTGCAGTCATTCCTTTAGGTCAGACTTCCCTTCCAAGTCTCACCACATTTAGCTGAAATGTTTTCATGGAGCTGGCCTGAGAGGCTGACCACACCCCAGAGCACTTTCTCTGTTTCCACAGCCGCTTGCGTAATCTCATGCCCCATCAGACTATTTTTAGAGAGGAAATATGTCATATCGTAACACTGTGGGAAGATCTTGAGGCCTGTGGCATCACCTGAACTCAGAGTTATTTACACTGGCTGCCCGCACGGATTTTTTTGAGCTTCAATAGTTAGGACAGATGTTTAAGGAGATCGGATCACGATAAAACATTTTGTACATTTCCTGTGCTTGGATTCAAACGCTTCCCACTCTTTGCATCAACATTCGTAGCCTTTATGACATTGTGGCCAGACGTCGTCCATTTCCTTCAGTAAAGTTGTCTCCATCATCATCAGGGGTGTCTGCGCTGATCAGCGCTGCAGATGAAGATGGTCTTTATCAGACTCTGTGATTGATCAGGGACACTCGGCCCTCTCCCTCAGGCAACACGCCCAGACAATGTTCTCAAACTTATCTCCACAGAGGACAACTTGATGGTCTTAAACCGATAAATTTGCGGCATTATGAGCTCATAACTTAACTGATCAGCAGACGAACGTGTTGAACCCCTGACACTTCCCTCTCCTCTGCAAACAACAGAAACTCTCTTTGTGGTGAACGTTTGAGGATGTGATCATTAATGTTTGGATGTGTTTGGCAGCTGAGAGGGTGACGTCACTGGGTAAGGACTGGCACAGGCCATGTTTGAAATGTGAGAAGTGCAACAAGACACTGTCGGCAGGCTCACATGCAGAGGTGAGAAACCCGAATGACACAACACAGATAACTTTACGTCCTGCGGGATATGTGCGCTGGATTTTGTTTATTTTCCAACAAGTTCAAACCACAAATGAAATAACAAATTTAGGATTTAAGAAGTGAATATTGACATGGTTGAAAATGTTGTTGTTCCTTAATTTGATTGAATGAAATCCATACATACACATTTTCTAAATATCCTAAACTGGTTGCTGAAATGCACAGTAAAAAAAAAATACGGTGATAATTATGCTAATTCCTGGTTTTTCTTTGAATGGCCTTAATATTTATAATCTATAATATAATATTTCTTGATGTTTTGACATTTCTATCATAACTAAGTGTAAATTTTACTCTGCCTGTTACAGCACGATGGGAAGCCATACTGTAACAACCCTTGTTACGGTGCACTGTTTGGACCAAAAGGTGAGCTCACTCCCTGCACATTGTCTGCTCTTCCACAACTTGAATGAACTCAGTCTGACAGCGCAATCACAACAGCTACGATTTGAAATACTATAATAAACACGACCTTTGGCCCCAAGACTTTGTCTCGTCCAGAAACACCCATCATGAGGATCATGTTATGCATGTGACAGCGCTGAAGCTGTGAACGCTTCTGTGAAATCACACACTGTCAGCTGATATGAACCTGTTGTTACATAATTGCAGCCAGATGTGTCTCTGAAGGCCTTCAAACCTTCTCCAGCTACTTTAACTTAGTCTTGAATCGTAGTTCATGATGTAAATGCAAGTTCTCTTTCTCCCCTCTCAGGATTTGGGCGTGGTGGAACAGAGAGCCACTCATATAAATAGACAGGTATTGTCCACACATGCATCCGTTCATTTATCAACCGTAGAATTTGCATGCATTTGTTCCTGTCATACATTTTCATGGCGTTTGTTAAGACAAACAAAGGCCACTGACAGGAGCAAATCCGCCCTTTTACTTCACAATGTCTGACGTGTGTTTTCTCCGCTTCGTCGCCAGGTTTGGGCTTCGCAGTAAAATGTTGCTCGGAAACAAGATTGAAACGCTCCAAAATCTCAATAAAAAGCAGCAAAAACAAACTGCACTGCAATTCAGAGGAAACATTTTCAGTTCATGTGTTTTCATGATTTCATTTTGGGTTGTTTTTTTTTGTTTGTTTGTTTTTTTACCCTGCTCTCTGAAGACAATGTGTATTCTCATGACATAGTCATGAAGTGGTTGTCATCTGATCCTTGATCCTTCTGATTAAACACTTTTTAAAATTTGTGACTTTTTTTTTTTTTTTTTGTATTTACTCAGACTAACTGAGAATATCCAGCATTTTATTTACTAAAATCATCAGTTTTTAGATCCTGTGTTATCTAATAACATCATCTTTTAGCATGTATGAAATAAGTTTCAATCTGAATAATCATAATAATATAAGAACATATTGGAGCTGGAACTGAAACTTCTCAAGACCAAAAACTGTGTTTCTTTATACTTACAATCATGCTTTTAGAATGATAGAATTTCACATACGTCTGATTTTCATCTGACTGCAAGATGTACAGTCCTAGTTATTAGTAAAACAATCTCACCACAACTTCAAAGGTCTGGAGCTTTCAGGTATGTCACATGATCTTCCTCAGAAGATCCCTATTGTCACATAATTCAATACTGACTTTCTTTAATGACTTCACAAACAAAACCTGAGAGTAATTTAAACTGGCTAAAACTTTGAGGATCAGTGGGAACGAAGATTCCCTTGAGTCTTTGGAAACAGTAGATGACATAACATCACCTGATGATGCCTTTATTAGCCGCGCTTTAAATCCTACACAGAAATGTTTTTAACTTGATTTATTTATGGATCAACTGAAAAAAAAAACAAAAAAAAAAACAAAACTATGAGGGCTAAAGTGAGAGCAGGTCTAAATATTTTAATACATAACTTTTTCTTTTTTTTTTCATCAAGTTGAAGAATTCGTCAGTCTAACTTCAAACCAAAGAAATAAATCACATCAGTTCATCTGAAGGCAACAACAGATGGTTAGCACAAGTTTAATTTCCCGAAATGAGCTTTTTATCTTTCCCATATACGAATCCTGACCTGATCTTTGAGTCACTCCCTCCTCTTTATCTCAGTATCACATATGACATTATCCTTTTATTGCTTCAGTTTCATTCTTGACCTTGGAAACTGTTTATAAAAATGTACAAACACCATCTGCTGAGGAAGACTGGGTCATCCCACTGAAAGCTCCAGAACAGCTACTCAAAGGACCTGTCTCCAAACTCAAGAGCCTCCTTTTGATCTTTAATTGATGTTTCATTTGGTGGGTGAATAAGTGCGCCCTGCCTGTTGCATTGTGGGTAGCAGCTGGAGCAACTGAGGCCAACCTGAGTCTGTGCAGATCCAGCAGATGCTTCCTCTGCCAAAAAGCTTTTGCGCTGCTCGGCCGCCCTCGGAGTTCATGAATCACGTAGCAGCTGCCGCCTCTGCTGGGCCTCCACCATTGCAGCTTGACAGTTGCTATGGCAACAGACACAAACAGGCCCCAACAGACAGCCGGTGTGCCCGTCCGTCTGGCCGTCACCCTTTTCTCTGCAACAAAGACATTCACTGTCACAGGAAAATCTCAACCGAGGCCACAGACACTGAGGCAACTGGTGAAAACATGCAGAGGATGTTTGGCAGCGAAGAGTATTTCAGCTTTTTCCTCAAAACTGGCTGCTAAAATACAAAAGAAAAACAGCTTGTTTTGTGAATTCTGTCAGAGAAGTTGCATGATGGCTTCCACCAACACATTTCCAGTGTTTGCTAGAATTCACATTCTTGTATTTATCTAAAGGAAACAGCATGTGCTCGACTACCAAAGAGCAGAATATCCAAATTTTACACCGAGGATGTCGAAGGGGACATGACAAAATATAACAAAGATGTAAACTGAGAAGAAAAGTTGAGCTTCGCCTCATTAAGTGGATTTTACACGCTTCCTGTGTCTGAACAGTCAGTGTTTTGACACAGTCTGCTGGAGTACGTTAAGATTTCTCCTCTGATAATTACAGTGCACATTTCGGTATTCAAATACTTCTCCCTCAGTCCTCTTTACACCGGAAGCACTGCATCTCTGTTGTCATGGTGACACATCCTGATGTGATGATGTATGAAATCTGCAGCATTAGTGTTCTGGTGTTTAAAATGAGTCCATTATCATTAAAACAACAACAAAAACCACAAAAAAGATTTCACTTAAAATGCAACAAAATGCAGCCGGTGAAAAGAAACAGGCAGCAAATGTTTTCCATTTCTGCCTCCGAACAGACTCACTGGACACTCTGGGTTCATGAGCTTGAAGCCTAAAGCAATAGGCTGAGCCTCAGTTACCCGATGTGACCACAGTGAAAGCATCATGCACACAGTAAGCACATTAATAAAGCAGTTATGCCGACTTGTTAGCAGTTTTTTGTTTGGTTTTTTTCCTTGTCAAACAGGAGGAGGGGGAAGCCGCAATAGGACCCCTTGTGTCAGCATGAGGTCCTCAGTCATGAAGCTGTAAAATTAGACCCATAAACCTATTAAGGGCTTTAAATTAAGGGGGCTGCAACTCAAGTATGCAGGATGGTCATGACTCCTCCAGCCATGAGGTTGGTGGGAAACGTGTTGAATTCCCAGATTAATTTGTCACGTGAGCAATCCAAAGAAATTTCAAGAAAGAATGAATAAAGCAAATGAAAACGACAACACTGGCTTAAACTTTCAAATGTCCCATCAATAACAAATGACTTCTCTTTCTACGGCTCCTGTAAAACTTTCTGACTTTGGTGTCTCCTAGTGGTTGCATGATGAAAGACACTGTATTGGGAAAAAAAAAAAAAAAAAAATGCACACAGCATCAGCTCCCATTCCTCACTGTGACGAATGGGCTGGATACACTACATATCACCCTGTTGTCCTGAGCTGGGCTCAGACTTCTAGCACAAACATGTGGGACCAATGTATATTTTGCATTTATGACGACCACCAGCTGTAACACAATCCAGGCATAACATGCAAGAGAAAGGTTGACTAATTGACTCAAGGATTGAAGATTTAAAGCAGCAGATAAAAAAAAAAAAAGAAAAAACCAGGAGCAAAATGGAAAGAAAAAAGTTCACCTCATGGAGCCAGAACTTTATGGCTTCCGAATCATTTCAGAGATGATGTAATCTCACACATCTCTCAAAAGCTTTCTCCAAATAGAGGCATGACAAAGCCAAAGGAACAGCAACAACAACTGCTGCTGTAAAACCTGAAACAAAACAGCAAAAGAACACAAATCTGCACACTATGTACATCAACATACACAAATGTGTGAGAAGCATCTAATGACTCAAATTTGTAACTCAGGTAAATGTACTTTCACTTCTGTGTACACAAGACCTATAAAACCAGGAAGAGCAGAGGTGATGTGGACATCTTCCTGAACAAGGTTTTCAAACAGCATATTTCTCATGTTCCTCTTAGCAAGACGGACGAGTGAGACAACGCAACACTTCTGGAGTTTCCACCGTTCTCTTAAACCTGTTAATTAACACCTCATCTTAAATCATTTCCAATTGTTAATAGAAATGTCAGACAAGATAGTTACTCTTTTCCTCATATTCTGCTTTGATGCATGTAAGATTTGACGGATCCATTGAAGTGTTAGATGAAAAAAACACAACTGCTTCCACGCTTCCACACTGTACACATCTAAAATATTGTTTAAATGGGGAAACAAGATCGCAGAGAAGACAACACAACTTTTTAAATGTTCCACAAGATTGTTGTGTATTTTTTTACTTCATTACACTGCAATAATTGCTAAGACCTGTTTTTAATTATTTCATAACACATAGTTTCAACCTTTGAAACTGCAGTGTAACTCCTCCGGGTTACAGGTGAATACTTGCATGCAGAACATAAATGTTTAGATAGGTGACATATATTACAGCTTAAAAAAAGAAAATATTCCAGAATAATTAGCTATTACAAGTAAGTGTCTGATGAGAAACGTTAACTCGGACCAGGAAACATCTCCCAGAGTCCTGTTGGACTTTGGCTGGACGTTTCGATCCAGTGGCTCCAGCGGGATTTGAGTTATGGTGGATGAACATTGGGCCGATTGGAGAGAACTGTGGTGATTACTGAGCAGAATCTGTTCCTCATTTCTCCTCAGTTCCTTAATCTTCTGTATGCGCTCACTTCCTTTACCTGCCGCCTCCCTTGTTTTTGTCTTTTCACCCTCCATAAATCCCCCTCCTTGTCCTCCTCCCCCCTTTATATTACCCCCTACCTTCGTCTGCCCTCCCTCTCCTTTAATTCGCCAGGCCTTCACTGCAGTTGAATAGAGCTGCTTGCATGTATCTGTTTCCACTGCAGCACCCCAATCTCAGCAGATGTGTATAAATAGGCCCTCTGGCGTTGTAATAGCTAATATGGAGCCAACGTGTGTGTGCAGAAAGAGGAGCTGCTTCCATGAACATTTGTATGGTGGCCAGCTCCCTGTAAACACACACAGAAGGGACTCATCAGCAACTCCAAGCCCAGGAGGAAGCCTCTGTGCTGGGGAAGATAATGAGGTAGCCAGGCCACATTAAGGATCCACATTAGTTTAGTCTGTTTCACACAATTGTACCTTCTGCCCCCCCTGTAAAAAAAAAAAAAGAAAGGTTTACAATTCAGGTTTGACCTTGCATTGAAACAGCTGGTGAATCATTAGAAATTCATTCAGCAACAAATAAATGTAACAATGAGTTTGAAACAGTGCTTGAATGGACCGAGAGCATCAGTCATTTGAATTTGGAATGAATTGTTTTTCTGATTGCGAAATCTGGGAATGGTGTAAGAAAACTGTAATTAGTTGAAAATAGAAAATTTTCTAATGTCTGGACAAAAAACAAAAACAAAAAAACATCCCCATGGCCTTCATTTAAGTGGCATTGGCGCTATTTTCTTACATTTTATATAACAACCACTTGCAGCCTTACTGTAGCTGTAAGTATTACTGAATATAGCTGCCACATTTCACAGAGATCTCTTGTGGCAGATCCTTCCCCGCCTTGGCAGGATATTGGCCTCAGGCTAAGCTCTGGTAGCTTAGCATACATACTGTACATGGGCTCGAGCAGAATGATGGAACTGATGAGTGAGAGAAATAGAAAAAAAAAAAAGAAAGAAAAGAGAAATCGGTATTTATTTCTTCTCTCTAACTCCCGCACACACAGAGAGGGAAGAGCACCTGGCCACATTCGCCAGGATCTCATGGACATGTTAACTGAGCCTTGACAGGAATTGGAGACGGTTTGATTGCATATCGGTCATGAAAAATAACCTGGAGTCTCCCTGTGCATGTGATGGATGCTCTCCAGAACCAGTGCATGTATAAATTATCATCAATTCAGTGGAATCTCTCAGGTGTGTTTAAATGCAGAAGATGAATGCCACTTTTCAAAGCCAAATAGGCGCTGAGATCCATGTGAATGCGCCTTCATGCAATTTAGTGATTTTTATTTCCCACTGAAACCTTCTGAGTCTTCACTCTGATCTCTTCATTTTCTCCAGGTGTAAGATAGACAGGCGAAGTTGAGATGCCTTTTGTGTCCAATCTTCAACTCCCATCCCTCCTATTTGTCTTCCTGCTCCTGTTCCCCTCCCACGGGTTGGAACAGACAAAAAAGGAGAACAAGAGGACACATCTGAGCCGCATGCTGTTCTTGTTTGCCTTTCCTGGACTGCCATGCTGCTTGCCCTGGTGCTGCTGGGAGTTTGCAGCCCCCCCCCCCAACTGATACATGAAAACGCCGGTCATAACGTGAACTGAGACCAGACTATAGCAGATTGTTTAACATATTTCATGTTTTTCTTGCAGTCAAACAGGTATGAGTGCTTATGTCTCTGCTAATAAAACCAAAGTGCCCATACAGGTCAACTTCCATTATATCTTAAATACTTCTCAAACTTATAATCAGCACATTTACACATTTTCACTTTAATTTGGGATCACCTGAGAACTTTGCAGTTTTACTTTACAAAGAAACGATACTCACTCAACACGCTCAGGAACAATGACGGTAGAGAACCAGCTGAGCTGAAAGGCAAACGGACAATGAGCTCAGAACAAAGAGTATTCAACACACCTGTGATCTGACCAGTCAACACACCTGTGTCCATGTCATCTCCAGTCACATGACCCCACGTCACGCAGCATTTACGTAGAAACAAAACTGCAGTCTAGTTTACTCATTTATATTTTCACACACCCACACACCCATGTGGTTATTCTGTGACCACTGGACAATACTCACTCACAATAAGCAAACAGCCCATTCATTTCCATGTACAACGAGCCAAATCTTCCTACTGAGGTGAATCATGGGAAGAGTTTCTAGCTGAAAGCAGGAATCTGTATGAAGGTGTGAAAACTGGAGATTTTAAACATTCAGTAGATTCACCTTGAATGGCAAAATGCTACAAACCAATGAGTACTTTGGAGAGGATGTTATATATTTAAAGGAAACTGAAATAAAGTGGAAAACGTCCAAATTGAGCTGAATATCTAGAGCCAGTTCCAACTGATGGCGGTGACGGGCAAAGTGCATGCTGGACAGGTCGCCGGTCCGTCACATGGAGTCCAACCTAATGAAACCGATGGATGGTGAGAATGCAAAGATCCATAGCAACCCCAGATGACCTGTGAACTTCAGATGGCAGTCGGGATAAAAAGTACAGCAAAAAAAAACCAAAGTGTGTTGTACAGACTGTACACCTCTCTGAGTCAATCTTGTGACTTTCTGATAAATACATTTAGTTTGACACCTTAAAGCTAACTGAGGCCTCCACAGTATCTGAAAAAATGAGTCTGTGTGTCTGAGGACTTGGCTGCAGGAATAGCTGTAACAATGCTGCCCCCTTGTGTAACTTAAACAGGCTATGCTCTGAAATGGCATCAACAAAAACACAAGTGATTATAATTTTTTTCAAGGTGTTTGGTGCGGAGTAAAAAGATGAAAACAACACATGTAAAGGTTTGCTGAATATTTTAAAACTTTAATATACAGTGCTTCATGAATCATCTAAAAACACAGGTGGTAAAAATCAAATTGAAACAAATAACTTACACTGTAGTAAAAAGCACTTGAGATTCCTTTCTGTTTTCATCATTAGTGTGAACCCCATATGAAAATAGCATAGAAAGTATGCAAACATAGAATTTCAATCATATATATTTTCTAATATTTAGCTAAATAAACCTTTTTACTCCCAAATTCCTTTAACCAACCGGATGAAATGAAAGTTTACAGCTGTGTTTGAGTCATGGCGTCAATGTTATTCATTATTCTGCTTTTTAAACAGCCTAAAAGCCTTTTTTGTTTTTCGCGACAACATTCCCAGCAAGAACCTCAAGACAAACCCAAATTACAAAAAAAAGAAAAAAAAAAAGAAATATAAATTAACATACCAAACGTGAACAGTCTGCAAATCGTGTTATTTTTCCATTGACTGGCATACAGTTAGACATTAGACCTCAAAGCACTCACTCACACACACACTTAACAGTATGTTCACTCACCAAAACACACACACACACACACACACACTCACACAGTCTGTGCATAGACCCAGGTTTGACTTGTGGAGTAACCGGTAATTGGAGCCGTTTCTCCTGCAACTCCCCACTGTGGTTTTTCCTTTAAAGGAAAATAACCATTTAACCCATTTGTTGCTACGGCAACAGAAGCTGGCTCCAGGCCGAAGGGCTCAACATCGAGATATGTAGAGAAAGAGAGATAGATCAAAACATCTCGTTTCCATAGTCCAATTCAGTGCCTGCTATCAGTAACGAGGTAAACAGAACAAAAAAGGCAACCATAGATACACACTGTCGGGTTACACTGATGATAGAGAGGTTTCAAAAATCTAATAATCCTTTCCAAACCACCACCATCCTTTGGCAGACAAATCAAATCTACATTTAATATTACTGATTGCACATTTTCCTCATTAAATTATTCAATAGTTTCCCTTACTCATACACACAGTGTCAGGTGGCCTTTTGCAGCTGACCCTGAAAGTCAACGTTTCAACGGAGTACGTTACTGTCACAATGACCTCAGAGCAGTTTGAGACACACCTGCATGCAGGCTAATCAGGAAATCATAGTCATTAACCTTGACAGCCTGGCATAAAAAGTTTCAATTCAGGAGAAACCAAAAAGATGGATCTGATAGTGGACTGTAAAAAAAAAAAAAAAAAAACCCAAAAAACCCAGCAAGCAATATTAACTTAGCTTAAAGATGGTTTTCAGAATGCTTCTGCCTCCTAAAGCCTGTTTGTCAATGACAAATAACTGCTGACAAAAATGTTTACACTTTGTGTCAAGTACAGAGAGTAAACTAAAATTGCTGCATTCAGAAACCCACAGGAAAAAAAAGTGGATCAGGTAAGGTATGTTTGGGTCAGGGTTGTACATATCTGAAATGCAACTACAACCGAAAATTTCATTTCACAAACTCCTCTGAAAATGTTGATTTCATTGTGACAAAAACAACAACAACAAAAAACCAGTTAAATTTGAATTAGGTGTGGTTTGTGTTAGAATGCTTCTCTTGCTCTTAATCGCTGTTTGTTGATGATAAATAATTTACAGTCTGAGGTAAGTTGAAAAGAGTAAACAAAGAAAATAGTAAACTGAAAACTTGAATTTGGTTCGCATTGAAAAAGGATTTGTTTTTGTCTTTTTGTCCAAATGCCAATTAACTGTTCATTACTATCAAGAGAAAAAGTAAACTCTGGCAAAACTTCAGGATGGTAATCGTGTTAGACGTGTCAATATTTATTTCCAAAATGAATTTGTTTGTGCTGTTTGTTGTCTTCCTCACTTATAGTTATGTGTATCTATAGAGACCTGCAGAGTTGGGGCCTGCGATCAGTTACAGGGTTGACAGGGAGGCATCCAGAGCAGCCAGCCGCAAGCGTGACACAGAGAGGGAGGGGGTGAAGAGGGGGAGGCTTGGATGCTCTGGTGAAGGGGGGGTGAACTTGTTCTATTGCACATACGGTTCTGCCTTTTCTTCACACCTGGCTTAAAAAAAATAAAATGAAAAAAATCTCACAGTTATAAACAGGCAGCAAGTAGCATTATTTTAGTTTTTGTAAAAAGAAAAAAAAAGGAGAAAAAGCTACAAGGGAAAAAAGCGCTCAATTAAATTGCAGCCAAAACCAGGATATAATAATATTAATAATATTAATAATCATCAACAAGAATATTCACAAAACAACAACAATAACCATACATAGCTACACAGGCAGAAAAGGTAACATTTACCTGTATATATATATTTTATATATATATATATATATAAAAAAAAAACAAAAAAAAAAAACAACAGTGTAAAATTGATTGTCATTTCAAGATAAAAAGCATCAAAACATCCAAGGCATCAACAGTGAGGAACAAACCGAACTATAAAAAGTGACGATGGGCCGAAGGGGAGTTTCACAGAACTGAAGCCCAAATAAACAACAGAGAGCACGAGGAGGGAACACGTTTGGTGCGCATCATGCGTCGGAGAAAGCTTTTGGCAGCCTTGAATGCAGAACAGCAGCATAAACAGAGGCAACAGTTTAACACAGGCCCACGCCCCGCTCTGTCCGCCTTTAGATACCTCTGCTTGTTCCAACTCCCCTTCTCCAACCGTCGGGCTGCAGCGTTCATGTGGTCAAGAAAAAAATACAAAATTCATCCGATGCCGGAGGGTTGAGACACAGCTTGAGCAAGTGGCTCATTGAGGGGAAAAAGGGGGAGTGGGGGGGTTCCAGCAAGTTCCACGCCTGACAAACGAAGAACACGGCGGGACTCAAAGTGCTGAGGAAGGCTTTGGCCTGGCGTGGAGGGTAGGACAGCGCCGAAAGGAGCGGCATGGCTTTGATTTGACCGAGCCCTGTGACCAAGAGAAGTAACTCCTGAAAAGCTTTTGAAGCAGAGTAAAGGGGCGTTGGTGAGTTAACACACACACACGCACGCGCACACACACACACACACACACTCACACTCACACACACACACACTCTGACTCAGTCCATACATTCACATACAAACACATACACAGGAGAGTAAATCTGTCCCTGAATGTGCCAAGCAACGGAAGTCTTCTTGTTCCACTAAATCTACAGGGAGCTCACAGGAGGGAGAGAAAGGTTCCTCCTTCCATCCCAGAGAACCAACCACAGAGCGTGCAGCCTCTCTTTTACTGCCAGTCCTCATCGTCCTCATCCTCCCTGTCTGATGAGTCGTCGTTGGTGCTGTCCCCACTGGCTTGCCGTGTCCCGTTCTGCTGCCGAGCAGCCAGGATGGCGGCGGCCTCAGCCGCTGCTCTCGCCGCCGCTCGTTCCTCAGCCTCTTTCTGACGCAGCACTGCCGCCTTCTTCTCCTGCTCGGCGTGGCTCTTCATGTGGGCGCTGCGGCTCTTCACCTTGTAGAAAATCCTGCAGGAAGAGGTCAGAGAGGTTATTAATGACAGCACTGTAATAAACTGGGGGCTAGAAATGGCGATATGATTCTGAGATTACGTAATCTGGCCTCTTGATCAGAAAAAATGTAATCATATTAATTCCTTTAACTAAATGCTGCTGGGGTGACGATGCAGTAAGCAGAGAAAGAAGTACTTTGTATAAAACTGAGCTGGAACGATGCCACGTTGCACTGCCATTCAAATACATGCAAATACCTCGCAGATACAACTATTTACCTCACAACCGTTGCAACTGGAGGGAAACTGTCACCATGGTAACTGCCTCGATTTGTAAAATCATTGTTCATATTGTACACATATCATTTTGCATATTGTTCTACACCACATGGACAAGGCTCTATTTTCTCTTTCTACATTTGGTACTTTTTTCACGGGGGCTACACTCTGAATCTCTCCCAAAACACTGTGCTCAAAGTTCAGTACGATGCTTGGAGATAAAGTCCAGGTAACTGACAGTCAACTAGGCCGGGTCACTCTCCAACTCAAAATTCACAACAAGGCACCAGGCTCTTTTGTACTAAACCTTTAAATTTCTGCAAAATGGCTGATAAACCTGGTTGGATTTGTCTAACATAGCTCATCAGCCTCTGTGGTGGTGGATATAATGAGCACACTTCGAGCAGGTGGGCTCTTCAGGCGATAAGAGTGTAGATCTTGTCATGTCACTGGCTAGAGCTGCATTGACACGAGCCACGATGTACCATATCTACTCTGTGTTTCAGTTGCTAGGACACAGTTGGCAATAACAGGCCCTGTGTTGCTAGAGGACAAGCTGCTATTTAATCATAGCATGGCAGGACAGTTTGATTCTTTCAAACAGACATCACAAGACACCATTGCCTCTATTTACTAATACATATTCCAAGTGGGCAATGCCATTAATAATCCTTCCTGTAGAGACTCTCAATTTTACACCTGGCTAGTTCACGCTAAAGCTGCTTACGTAACTCTGGTGACTATAGCTCTCAGCTTTGCGCTATTAAACAGAGCCAGAGCTGCGTCTTCAACACATCAGCAGTGACTGACGGGACATCTCTGATCACCGACCTGCCACATTTCTTGCAGGGGAATTCTCCCTCCTGAGCGGCCGAGCCTTTGTTGCCCGTGGAGGGGCTCGTCCGGCGTGGGTTGCTGTCGTAGCGTGGTTTAGAGCTGGGATGTGGTGGACGTGGGGCATGGACGAGCCGGGACAGCGGCTGGTCCTTCCCCATGTCCTCCTGGCTTTTCATGATCAGGACGGTCCCAGGCTGCGCATGCACATACACACACACACACACACACACACAA
Source organism: Remorina albescens (assembly GCA_034769265.1). Classification (NCBI taxonomy): domain Eukaryota; kingdom Metazoa; phylum Chordata; class Actinopteri; order Carangiformes; family Echeneidae; genus Remorina; species Remorina albescens. Next base: position 5,413,163 of record CM068488.1, read on the forward strand.
TAAAAGAGGGAAGTGTAGTTAACATGAAAGCTCAAATTTAACACAGTCACTAGGAGCCGTTGGAAAAGAAAATAATGAGCCTGAAACTACTTTACATTGACTTTTTATGTAGTTTAGTGTTACTAATGGCATGCAAACACATGGCAGTAAAAAAACACATGGACACAGAGTTAGAGAAATCAGCAACATTAGCAGCCTGAAACTTTTGCCAAATGATGTGGACTTGCTGATGAAATCCAATGGAAATGTGTTTTTTTTTTTTTTTTGTCAAGTCATTGTTTACTGACATACATAATGGAGTTACACAATCCTGAGAGGGTTGACATCAGGTTACGCCCTCTAAACATCCAGCAGGGGGAAGCAGATTCACTCAGGATAGGTCCACAAAGGGTTCAAAGGGGACAAAGTGAAATCTGCTGAGGTAAACTGAGGTTTTTAGCTGGGATCATTTGGTCATTTCCTCTAAAAATAATTTGGTTGGGGTTTTTTGGTGCTTTTCTCCTTTATGAGAGTTTAGAAGAGATCTTTGTATAACCCAGCCTTTGATTTAGTTTAATTTCATGTTTATCTGGCTGTATGTTAATGGAAGTGTGTTCAAAGGCTAGTAGATTTAGGTTAATCTGTGACTCCAGAATTGCCCCTAAGTGTGAGTGTGAGTGGTTGGTTGTCTCTATATGTCTATGTGTCAGCTGCCCTGCAGCCCTAAGAGAGACCAGCAGTACAGCTAGTGGATGGACTTTTCAACAATTCTAACTTCTAATTCTAACTCTACGGTGAGACTGGAAACATGCTGTACGTGAGTCACATCAAAATTCAATGGCAGTCAGTTACGTCAAACGAGACCTCCAGGATGAAGACTGTCTTACCCTTACTTTGCCAGTATTTCAAGGGAACTTTCCCAACAGGAAGTCTCAAAGTGTCTACTATTATCAAAAAGACTTTCCCCAGAAACTTATTTTGGAAAATATTTATGCCAGCACAGAGACTCAGTAAACATGAATGCATGGACTTTCATCAGGGGCACTATAACCTCCTTCATTGACATCGCTTACCAAATGGGAAATGGCCATTGTTGGAAAGTACAAATGACTGATGTCACTGTTACAGGATGAAATTTCTTTTTAAAAACATTTTTATCTTATCTGCGGAGGCAAAGATCCATGAACAGGAACGTGATGGTGAGATGTCAAACAACAAAACCTGTTCGATCCTTTTATCTGCTGGTTTTACTTAGTCTTAACTCAGGCATTGGTTTGTTTCACATGCAAGAGCCAATAATCAATTGCACACTCACGTTTTCCGTGGACTGCAGCGTGTGTCTCACCCTGGTGGGGCCGACATCCTGTTTCCTGTCAGCTGACCCTTCCCACTTCCTGCTGTCCTCCTCCCGCTGCGGCTCCAGCCTCTGAGAGCTCTGTTGGCCCAAGGAATTTGAGTTTTAAGACATAAGCTTCTGGCAAAGAAACTTAGAGCTCTATGCTGAGTGATAAAGTCTCTGTCTCATACATGTTGTCTTTCACTTTGTGACTTTTATAAAGACGTTTTATTACTTTATACTTATTTAAAGACAGCTAGTCAATGTTGCAGGAGAAGAGAAGGTTACTTGATAAACATGGGAAGGTTTCAGACTTGTTGCCGTGTGTGCATATTGCACAGTTTCCTGAACAACCACAAACTCTGCACCTGCAATGTTTCCACGGTGGGAAGAAATCTCTGCATCTAATGTTAATAAAAGGAGAAGTGTGCTGTGTGAAGAGTCGACTGATCAGTAAAGAATCTCTGTGTAGTTATTTCTGAATTGACACTCTGCAGTTTCACATCTAAATAAAACACTGCTGTATTTTCCCGTTTAATCATATCTCTCAGTCAGAAAACAGTCAGGTTCAACCACACACCACCATATTAACTTGTTTAAGATGTCAGTTAAAAAAATTTGCATTTTGGTTGTTACAGTGAAGCAACTTTGGGCAGCTTCAGGAACAGGACAATGGTTACTGCACTACATGCAATAGAAGATTTAACTGACCTTCTGGTCCATCTCCTCCTCAGTGGTCCTGCTCTCCAGAGGCTCCGTCTCCCCATAGATCAGCGTCCCGTTGCGTCCGATCTTGACATGTTTTTTGTATGTGTAGTAAAATTCCACACATTGCGCCACTGTCTTAGTGGACACCTGTAAACACAAACACACACACACCCTGTTAGTGTCCTAATTTGACTTAATGTTAATGCATGTTATTGAGTACACACATACAAGACTTTTAATGGCAATAAAGAGCAGGGAAATACCGGGAGAGATGTACTGTTCAATTACCTTTAATCTGCTGTTCATTTAATCGTATCTTATATATGATGACCACTTCAGTGACTTACACATATTTAAAAAAGGAAACCCTGCAAACTTTTACACTCAAATGACCAAAGCAGTTTCTGATTAATATCCCAAAGTTTCCCACAGGCTAAGAACACACTTGTGGCAGTTGGTGACCAATGTGTTTGTAGACTCAGATGAGAAAGTCGAATAGTTTTGCATTGTTGTGGAAAAGTATTAATTGATTGCGGCACGGGAAATGATTAAACATGGAGGCAACATTGTTCTATAGTGACTATATTTTCCTCTTCCCTGCCCGGCCAAAGGATATCATTTTGTGCACACAGTGCAAAGTGGGACGTTTTGTTGACTGTGCAGCTACCAGGTGTCGTACCATTAGTCATACCATGACAACAGAGGAGTTTTGATTTTGCTGTCCTTTTATGTGAAAGTGCAACATGTACCTGTTTCTGCACCATGAAGAAGTCCTTCTTGTACGCTGTGATGCCTTTGTTGAACTGGCGCCTCTCAGCTGCCGTCCAGCTGTCTGATCCTGAGGGAGGCCGAGGAAGATGTTTCAACAGGGAGGAGAGAGAAGCAGCCAGTTTAAAAACACTTAGTCACATAGCTCCATCTTCGCTTCATTCTGGGTGTAAGAAGACCCAGACAAGTTCAGTGTCCCTCCTTCCCCTTTCCTTTTAAAACCAAACACATTCACTCAAATCACTTGATGAACAATGACTCTCCTGTCTGCTGCTTGGGATTAGCTGCATGCTGTAAACCCCCCTCCCTGTTCCCCTCCTTCCCTCATCAAGTTGACCCTCACAATCCTCCACAGTCACCACCTACCCCCACCATCGACACCAACAACAGCAACACCACACTGTCGCTATTGCAGCTGCCACTACTCCGAGACTTAGAGAGTCCATTACTGTTTATTGATAATAAGGCAGAAATGGGCGGGGACTGACAACAAGCACAGACACAGATACAGATTTCCCTGGTAGAAATTTGGATTTTTAGATAATCATGAACATTGGTTTTAAACTTCTTTGTGCACCAGACTGGTAGGTTTACCTGACGGGGTGCCAGAAAAATATACCCAAGACAGTTTTGTCAACTTTCTGTTACAGAGACTTGATTTGGCACAGAAAATATTGGTGCAATAAATCTAAATCTGAATGTTATAATGACCACTTAAACTGTTAACAGTTTTCTTAATTCATCAATGGACAAAACTACAACCTTGTCAGTGTAATCACAATCACATAAAATTTTTGTATTTTTTTACCCGTTTCAGTTTTTGGTAAGTCATATCCATTTATTATAAAAAAAGGGGGAAAAAAAAACAACCCAAATCTTACATTCTGATGAAATGCTGCTAAATAACATTTTTATATGACATACCTGAGTAGTGGTAGTTTGACAGATGATTAGACTTTGGAAAAATTGGATTCTTCAGCATGAGGAGCGACAGAGCAGCCTGAAAAATAAATAAATAACGAACATTACTTGAAAGTGAAGACACTAGGCCCATTCGCTGCATTAACTGAACAACAGTGATTGTTATGAGCCTTTATTTCTCGGTCATTTCTGCCAAGCAGCCTTGCTCTGGCTCTATTAGACCCTCCAACTGTGCTTTGTAAACTTGTAAAAACACTTGGAGCCAAGCAATGACTCTCACAGGTAGGCAGGGAGTGAGATAACCATCGTTCTTATTTTCCTACAAGCATAAAGTACCTGAGTGCATCATATTATGACGATCCGCTCTGTGGTACTGTCAAAAAAAGAAACAGTATCACTGTGTATGAATGCTGAAAGATGAGACCACTGCAGAGAGTAGGCGCTTTGACAGCACCCCCCCAGCTCCCCTCCCCTCCTCATAGTTTCCTTGACAACGTTGGACCAGAGCTGGTCGCTAGGGCCTGAAATCTCCAACAGTATAGTAGCACAAAGCTCTGACAGCTCTGAGGCAGGCATCGAGTCAAGTCCCGCTTGTGCTCGTCTTCAACCACAGTAGTAGTAGTTTAGGATCACTGCTTAAGTCACTCCAGATACTGTGTAACACCAAATTTAAACATTCACTTTCTCTGTGAAATTAGGTCTTTCTGTACTGATCTGTGTTGGAGAAACCTTTCTATTAGTCAAGGTGTTAAAAATGTGCTAAAACGTTACTTAATTTTTTCTGTTAACTAACTATTTAGGAAGATTTGGTGCCACAGATACAGTTAGAGCTGCAATGATGAGTGGATTCATTGATTTGTGGAAAATAATCAGTTAATTATCTTAATATTCTTTTTTTTTTTTTCTTTATGCAGAATTGTGAAATATTTGATGTCTTTAGCTTCTCAAATGTGACCATAGTCCAAAAATGCTGCATCACTGCAAACTGAATAACTTTGGGGTTTTTCGGTTTTGGGACTTTTGAAAAAAATCATAGATATCCGATGGCATTAGAAAGATGAAAATTGTGCTGGTGATTTTTATACATCTAGCAATTAATCATGGGGGGGGGGGGGGGGGGTGACTCCCAATATGTTTAAGAATTAAAGTAATTGTTAGTTGCAGCAATAATCTGTATTTAGTAATATTGGTATTACTTGCATTCAGATGACTCAGATTAACTTTCCAACATTTAAGATGAAAGCTGGTCCCGTGTGTATCAAATCTATTCTGAGATACTGACGGCTCTTTTTTTCTTTTAATATCCTAGCATCCATCTGTAACCATTGTTTCAAACCTCCCACTGTTTAATTCCCTGACTGTATCTGATTTTGTTTTGTTGGTATTTAAATGGGGGTGATGTGACCGGGAAACAGCCACTTGAGAGGCCACCTTGCAGCACTTAACGTTGACAGCTATTTGGCCTTATTACCACAACCAGCACAGTGCACATTGTTCCTTTTTTACTGTTAAATCCACTCAGCAGCACAATGAGATTTCTCCTCGTAAGTCATTATTGGAGCTCTTTTATAAAGCAGTCAAAGATGCGGTCTGGTTTCTCTTGTAGGATTACAACCTTGCTGTGCAAACTGAAACTGAACTGTCCCTGATAGTGATCGCTCATGTAATTAGTGGTCTGACAGTGATGCAGTGGTTATGAGATACAGGATGTATCGTTGCTGCAGTGCAGGTTGGGGACCCATCTGGCCAGTCTTGGTGACATCTGACTTGGTTTGTGAATGTAAGATGGAATATTGACGGCTTTTCCTGACCTTCCTGGAGTACCTTTTGGACTTGGGTGTTTTGTTTGGCAAGTTGCTTTGAAGAAATGCATGCAAATTTGACCACATGCATGAAAAATTGATACTGTAACCAGAAGTGCAGGATATTGTACAATGCTCTGCATTTCACCTGACATCCTGAAGATAGAAATCTACCCTTTCAGTGTGTTAAATGAGGGCTTGACATTTGTGTTCTGCATTTGAGAATATCTAGAACATGGCTACACCACATGAACATAGAAACCTTTAGTTTATAAAATGTCAAAAGAAAATAAGCCAACCTAAAAAAAAACAAAAACAAAAAAAACAAAACAAGGGAAATCAGCAAATATTTAAATCTTGAGAAGCTTGAACTAGAAAAGAAGTATTTCAATTTAAAAAATCTATATAAATAAATTATAAATAAAATAGATCCTTGTTAATTTTCTGGCAATCGACTGAGCAGTTTATCTTGTAAATGTTTCACTGTGGTCAAATGACGCAGCATCACTTTGCCTCTGGCTAAATAAACAACCTGGTGTCAGGATACCACAGAGTTTCAGTACAGAGTAAAAGTGAAAATCTGCAGATCAGTCACTTCCGTTCAGTAATCCCTACGAGCTCAGACAAAGGCATTATAATACAGTCACTACATCTACATGAGGACAAGAAATCACGTTAGTTGGAAATAGCCAGTTAAGGCAGGAAGTCGGAAGAGATGTGAGCTTGGGCACGTGAGTTTAAAGTAATCAGACCGCTTGGATCAGTCTGATTACTTAAAACACTGCATTTACAATCAGCCGGTCATTAGTAAGATTCCTCCTTTAGTACGTATCATATTTTGAAATTGTGGTTTTCATAGCTATAGCTAGACATAACACTTGGACATGTTTTTGTCATTAGTTGTAGTTTATATTGAATTCTTTTGGATAGAAGGCCATACACTTGCACGAATGAAACCACAATCCAGTTAGAACAAGGTGAAAGGTTTACAAAAAAAGAAAATATGACAAAAATAAAGCTGTGGGCTGTGGGAACCAGTTTCCATGTGTACATGACGCCTGAGGTTGGTGCAGAAAAACAGCAATAACCCACTAACATAGCAGTAATGAGCTTCTGCCCTCTGAATATCCACAGTAATAAATTCTATCTGGACTTGATGTAAACAGCAAAGTGTAACTATAATATATATTTGTGGACCGTGCATGAAGCCTTGAGTTTTCTTTGATTAAAACCTGTTACTGCTTAAAGTATGATGAAATGTTTAATTAAAAATAAATAAATAAATAAATAATATAATATATATATATACATATATACAAACTGATGCCATTTTGTTTCATTAATCTTTCTTTAAATGTGGGATGTGGTTCATGTCTGAAATCTTTTAAGTTATTCTACTAAACATGAATGCAGATGTTGCTCTTTTTATCAAATTGAGTCAAATTGAACTACAAGAGGAAAACGGGCTGTGGTCGTCTGTGGGCCAGAGGGAAACATGAATAAATCTGAAAATTTAGCACATTTCCTGTTCATTTTTCTTTTTAATCTTTCAAATCCCTGTCCTGCCGATCAATACAGATTGTTCTGCCAGACTCACCATTATGTCCCCTTTGCATTCGTACAGACAATGGTGGGCTAACTCCTGATTGGTGCCTCCTCCACACAAAACGCTGGAGCAGGCCATGTGCATGAGGTCTTCCACTGAAAGGGACAATGCATGATGAACAACAAAGACGAATAATACAAACATAATCTAATAAAAATGATACTAAAACTCGCCAGAATACTAAAACAATGACAAATGCCTTATAATACATATTTTATTGTCTCATTTTCAGTGTTATCTGTGGGGTTAAAACTGCTTGCACAGAAATAGACCCATATTGCAACAGCTTGATCACGAATCATGTTGAAATCATTATCTGCAAACTGATAAAAGTTACTTCTTTATATTTCAAAAAAGGAAATGACACATTTTATTCTAAAAGGAACACTGAGAGGGTTTAATACAAAAGAAACTGGTGATTGATATATGTATATTTCTAATAGACAACCTGTCTGAGAAAATTCATGCTCCTGGTTTCAGGTGATGTAACAATTGTGAAATAAATGTGTTAGGTACTTACCTTTCTCATGGAAATCAGGCTTTTCCTCCTGCTCATTCAGCGGAGCCCAGACCAGATCGGCACAATGGTGATCCAGCTCGACAGCTGAGCGCTGCCTCAGCTCTGGCACCTCGGCCTGGTACCGTGGCCCAATATTTATCCGTCTGGGAACAGGACATCAGTGTGAGCGACAAGGCTGGAGGCCGTTCAATTTGAGTTTGATCAAAAATTAATCGAGTCACTCTGCAGTTAAGAGGCTTTTATATACTCTTAAAATATTCACTAAGTCAAGACATCATAAGTCAATATCAAATTTCTTGTAGGAGTTAAGTTTTATTTCTCATATCCTATTTTGCTTTCCAAGCTTTACTTTCTGCTATGATCTTTAAATAGCCGTCGGGAGATTGCTGAGGCACTCATGCTCTCAGTGCTGCAATTCTTGCACTGTTTTGAATTCGAGCTGGTTACACAGCTCTACTGTGCTCTCAGCATAATGAGTAAAATGCAAATGCATTTCAGAATTTGTATTTTAAAAGAGAACGCACTTCTGGAATTGACTGAATTGAAAGTAAATGGATCCTCTTTCTGCTGTGAGGATAAGGTCGTGGCAATACAAAAGAGAGCCTCACAATCCAGCCAATGCATAAAGTCACAAATTATTTCTCAAGAGCCTGAACACAGGGATGCAAGTTGTGAAAATCAGTGTCTGTGTTCAAACAGACAATCCTGTTCAAGCACGTTCCCTCTCTCCCCTGCATTTCCAGTGGGTGTGCAGTATTTCCAGCTGAGTGAGAGTATGTGTATTCTGGCTGCCTCCCCCAGGGAAGGTGGGCTGCAAAGAGTTGAACTGTGATGCCTCTTGTGTGTTTGGTATACTGTACCCAGCTGAAACCGTGATTTATGAGAAGCCTCGCTGGCTCAGCCACAAACTAAGTGCTGAGCAGCTGGCACTAGTCAGGCAACAGCTTGCACAATGCAACCCCCCCCCCCCCCCGCCACCCTGTAGACAGCACCTCACTGTGAGTGCAACTACAAAAAAGATTCGTTGACCAAAGTTTACTGGGTCAAACTCTCTGATGCTCTAATTGTCATGAACACCCCAGAAATCAATGGCTCTCTTTAACATTTGTGGAGTAGCTTGATTGTTGGTGATCTGCTTTGGATTTTTATTAAATTGAATTTATGTTTCTGTTTGGCAGCTTTGATTGTATTTGGAGAATTTGCCTTTTACTTTCTTTATCTGCTAATTTGAATAGAGCACTTCCTAAGGCAGATCCTTCACATTAAAAATGCCCCAACTGGTGGAACGCAGGGTGGCTTTTATTGTGACGCAGCCACAGAAAAGACTATATTTTATAGGTTAGAAAATGCACACACGACGACGTACATTTTTTAAGTATATTTTCTGTATAAACAGCAAAACTATATTTATACATCACAAATGTTTTGAGAGATAATGCCTTCACATATCATTAATTTGTATAGAAGTCTGAGTCACTTTTAAAAATTTTGTGTTGAAAATGGGAATATCACGCATGTGGTGAAGGGCAGTTTAAAAGGTGCTAAACAAAGAGAAAAATGAGTGTTCAAAACTTAACCTGAGTATGTTTGACTGAAATGTTTACTGATAAACCTGTTCTTCTTGTGTCGTCATTTCAGCTGTAATTTGATCAGTTTCATGTTAAAGCATTCACTGAAAAGCATGAGTGAAGGCCTCTGGTGTATTTAATGCCAGGAGTGTTTTGTCATTTAACTGATAATAGGGACTTGTTGTGGCAGGATGCGTTACACTGAGGGAGACGTTGAGCTGGGCAGTGAGATCAGAAGGTGAATGCTGCTACTAATACTAACTGTGGATGATGGGGCAAAAGATTCCAGTGGTAACAGTGGTAAATGGGCGGGACGCTTTAAAGGATGGGTTTAGAATTTCAAGTAGTCCAAGCTCTCTTTCAAGACATTTCATGATTCTGCCCAGTGTTATGGTTCAAGTAATTGATTGCAGAACTACTACACCAGCATGCTCTTGAGAAACCATGTAATTTATCTGAAAATGACACCATAATATCCCCCCCTTCCCCGAAACTCCCCCCCCACGCTTTCCATGATGGAAGATGAAGACTTTGGGATGTGGAGAGGGAAAATACTCACGGCTCGATGCTGACAGGAGTGGCCTCGCTCATAGCAGACAGAACTGGTGGTGTGATGTCGCAGCTGTCTAGAGGGGCAGCAACACAAATTCACCTCAGTGATAGTCTCAGAAAAGGTTTTTGTCATAATCACGGGAGTTTTATTTTGATTTACAGTAAAGTAGGTGGGTTTAAAAACAAGAATTTTAATTGGCGAACGGTCTGTCAGCCATGTTTAATCTAAATAATTTACTGACGAATCATACAGTACTGCTAGATGTTTATTTGTCCGTGTTTGAATTTACAGTTTAAATGTCTTGTGGTGAATTCAGTAAGGTCTTGTGTACTTATCTTTGTTTTTTCTACTCACTTGAACGCAACAAGCTGCGTGTGGCTGACTTTGGCGTCGCAGGTGGTGGCAGGCCTTGGCCGCTGGCTGCAGCAGCCGCAGCAGAAGACAGGAAAGTGGAGAAGTAGAGGCCCGAGCCCTCACGAACAGGGCTGAGGATTGGCGGAGGTGTGTAAGGGGGCATGGTGAGGGGGTTGTCAGCCAGGCGCACGGGGGAACGTAGGTGGCTCTGGTACGGTGTGATGGTGGAGTAGACAGGCGGAGCGATGAATAAGCCTGGTTTAGGTGGCGGAATGAAGAGAGGCTCAGGGCGGGGACGACGTTTGGACTTTTTGCCATCGTCGTCTTTTTCGCCCTCTGTGGCGCCGTTCTGGTGAGAAAGGCAAAATTATTTCAAAAAGGAATTTTTTTGTGCACTTAGACTCATCATATTTAATTTCATGAAAGAGCACACACACACACAAAACTCAACAACATTTACACACAGCAACACAGCTGCCTTTATATATGATTATCCAGAGAAATCCCAGAGAACAAGGCACCCTGAACCTCAACTGCGTGGTACATAGTGTACAGTATGGCAGTGCTAAACCCTGATAATCTGCCTGATCTGGGACAGGGCAACCAGTTTACAAAAGCCCCCTGCCCAAATGATAGAGAGAGAAAGGGAGAAAAGTGTTGACAACTAAAATGGGGGCAGGGGAGACATTGAGCTTGGTGGGGGGAAGGGAGAGCATGTTGGTGGGGCGATTTGGTAAAAATGCTGGGATCTAACAGCTGGAGTTGAGGTCGGCTGAAGTTGGATCCAAAACCATTAATTGACTCTGATTAACAGTGATAAACAAATGTATGGAGATGTACCAGTTAAAAAAAATTTACATAGTTTATATAGTTTAAAAACATTCCTGGGGTGTAAATAATTAAATTGAAAAGCCAACAAAAAGAAAGCAGCTCAGAACTAAAGCGCACCGACCTGCTCTGGGCTCTCAGATGAGGAGTTCCTAAGGGAGCGCCTTCGGGTGACAATGACCGAGGGTTTGTGGTCTGCACAGCCGAGTTCCTGGGGGTTCGAAGGCCTGTGGGACCAGTTGGAGACCAGGGTTGCTTCATCTCTGTCAGGGGAGGAGGGATCCTGCAGCCGAACTGGAACAGACACAGGGATGACGAGCGGCAGAAGGTTGTCATCTCGAGTCCGCTTCGCCTCCGATTCAGCAGGGCTCCATGGTCTGTGGGGCTCCTGTTAAGATGGATTCAAGTGTTACAGTGCGATTTTGCCTTCATAGAAAACACTAAGAGGGTATACAAATGCTTTGCTTGGACTCTATTACTCAATATTAATTTTATATTTTTCCAGCTGCTTAAATGTACATATTTGCCACTTTCCCAAGGTTTTGATTAGCGTTAACTGTAAATAATAATAGACACATTTCACTGTATTTTTATATTATTTACTTATTAATTCATAAAACAACAATCAGTTTAATAAATGATGAAAATTAATAGTTAGATGCAGCCTCGGACTAAAGGAAAATGGTACATCCTCAACATTAAATACCTCTCAGGGGTCACTCGGGTTACTGTAAAAGCTAAAGACTGAACTACAATGAATATCATCTTGGTGTTGGTTTGCTATAAAGTCATCACAGGAAACTGCAGCTCACAGCATCAACATTTAGGTGTGGGCCAATGAAATTGACTTGGGAAACACTTTACTTTGTTACTTCACCAAAAAAACAAAAACAAACAAACAAACAAAAAAAAACCACCACAAGTAATGAAAATTCAGTCAATACGCTAAACAGACTATTAACAAGTAGCTCAAGTCACCACTAAACCAGTCTGTGATGTATTATTACAAAATAGAAACACTTTGAAGAAACGTCTGTACCAAGCATTTCAAAATAAAACAGGATTAAGATGGAAAATGTAATATTTCCATGTCTCGGCTTGATGTTGCACTGCTACGTGCAGCACTTCAGTGACAGATCTGACACACATGTCAAAGAAACCATCCACATAGGCATTCTTCAGATTTTTTTTCCTTTGAGAAACCGTAATGAGTGAGCACGAGGAGCCTGCTTGCTTTAGAGCGACAATCGACCCCAGAGCAACTTCAAAGTAAACCACCACATCAGAGGCCAGTTAAAGCCGAGTGTGTTCTGCATGCTGCATCTTCATGGGCAGAGAGGCATGCGGCAGTGTGGGCTATGCCGAGTCTCTGCTCATTATTGCTGGTGGAAAACTCTGGTCCTTACACCGGAGTGGTGGAGAGATATTCTGCTGAGCACTGCATGCAGGGCAACCATGCACCCCTCCCTGTTCAGAGTTCAGAGAGAGAGAGAGAGAGAGAGAGAGAGAGAGAAGAGTGGGGGGTGGCAGACAAGGCCAGGCTGGAGTTTCTCTCCTTTGATGGGGTGGGGGGAGGTGTGTGTAGGCATGTAACCAAACACACCGTCTCTATGATCAGCTACCAATGAGGCAAATCCAGGGCACAGCCGTGCTGAACTACAGACATACTGACTCTGTACTGTTTGGAAACAGGACTTGTTGCACAATCAAGACATTCAGCAGATAAACAGAGATAAGTTTAAGCCTTCACATGGCTCAGTTAGAAGGTAAATGCTTCCTTCAAAACATTTTAAGGGAGCTGGAAAGTCACAAATGAAATCATTTCTGAAATATGTGTGACAATATTCACAATGTAAAGACTCTAGTCTCAGATTTTCCCCACAAGGCAGAGCTGTATCCTTCATTGGTCTTCATTACTCTCCACATTTCTTCTAGCAACACATTAATCACAAACAAAACAAGTTTTGGCAGAGTTTTCTTGGCAGTGGGCTGTGTGTTCCAGTTCCTGCTCTTGTTCAGAGAGCTGAAGTCCCACTACAATTATAACTTAGGATAACACAAGAAAAATAGATTTCTGGTTCTCACCGAGATTTTCACAATTAAGACTTCCAGCTTGCAGCGATGGTTTTAGATATAATTTGCTATATAATGATTGGGATTGAGAACATTCAGCCCTTTTCTATTTAAGGTTATTTCTGTGGTTCTTTTCCTTGAAAGGAAACAGCTGAGAAACAGATGACTGAGCAAAAGAGCTAGGAAAAGAGTTGCAAAAAGGAAAAGGCAAGGCTAAGAAAACCCTAAAACAAAAGCTAGATGAAGAACAGTAAAATGGCTGAGCATTTACCTTGACGACATTAGATGGCAGGGACTCCATTTCCGAGGCTTTCTGAGCAAGGGTTTCCAGGTTGACTTCCTGGGACACCCTGCGTTTCCTGCGTGTGCTCTGGATGACGCCCGTTGGTGCTGCCTGAATGTCACGGGCCCCGTTCTGGGAGCCCTGCAACCCTGGGGCCGGCTGTTCCAAAGAGACAGAGAGGAAAGGGTTGTCCGATGGCGCCCCTCCTTCCTTCGAGAGCCGTCGTGATCTTCGAAGCTGTTGCGATTGAAGCTGCGTCTGAGGTTGTGACTGCGACAGGGGGTCACACTGGAGAGGGGGCTGCAGGGGATCTGATGACTGCTGGGGTTCTGGGGTGATATCTTGGATGATGGGTTCCTGGATCCTTGGGGGACCTGGAGCAGAGGACTCCTGGGAGTGTACCACCACAGGCTGTGGATGTGGGTGTGCATTTTGTGCCCCAGGGTAATAGTCAAGCACATGAGGGTTTTGTTGTTGCAACTGCTGATGTTGCATTTGGTGCTGAATATGGAGCTGTTGCTGCTGCTGTTGTTGTTGTTGCTGTAGCTTTTGTTGCTGCTGCTCATGCTGTATTTGTTGCTGCTGCTGTAGCTGTTGCTGTACGTGCTGAATGATTTGTTGTTGGTGCACATGTTGATGGTGCTGCGCCTGAATTTGCTGCTGGATTACATGTTGTTGCTGACGCTGTATTTGCTCCTGCTTCTGCAGCTGCTGTAACTGATGTGGGGGTTTTGTCTGAGTTGAGTAGTTTGGAGGGTTCGGTAGAGTTGTCCGGTTACCTTGAAAGGTCTGATAGTAGGCTGGCAGGTGCTGCTTGGGCTGACCAAAGGCCAACTGGAAGGGCTGCAAAACTGAGCTTCCTCCTGGATGGGATGTGCTGTGCTGCTGCGTGTTCAGTGCCCCAGGTTTTAAGGTTTCCTTAAAGGCCTGGGCCTGCTGCTGCTGCTGCTGATCCCCCCACTCCATAACTCGAGCCTTGACTGCATCCCGGTAGGCATCCGCTGCAGGGTTGGCCCCGAGAGGTTGCTTGTCTGCAAGTCTGGTTGGGGGCTGTTGATGTTGTTGTAAGCCAGAAGTCTCGTGCATTGACTTCACAAATGCATTTTGGGTCCTTGAGTCTGTAACATTCACTCCTCCGATGTAGTTTGTAAAGTTTTGTCCCCAGTTACTCATGGCAGTCCAGGAGGCAGTTCTCTGCTGCAGGGACTGTGATGGCTGCTGTTGACTTGGCTCCTGGTGGGCCCACTTCATAGGAACAGTCTGCTGATAATGACCCCTGCTCTGGTCCCCCTTATCTGGGCTAAAGATAACAGAATTGAGAAACATGTGAGGGCCTTCTGGATTGGAGGTCACAGTACTTGCAGCCTCACTCTGTCCAGGATCTGAGGCAGTACCACCTGGGACATAATAGGAACCTTCAGGGTGCTGAGTAGTCTCCTTCATTGCTACAGTTTGATCGTTGAAAAATGTGATGCGTTTGCCTGTTCTCTTGGTGCTTGCTTTCTGCTGTGCTGGTACACTCATGACGGGCATGAATAAGCCGAGTCGGGTGAATATTTTCAACCAAACCAACTGCTAAACTACCACCAAGAGTCACTTCAATACACAGAAACAAAAAGGGTATCAATGATAAAAAACAAACTCAAAATAATAAAAAACACAAAACTACATTGGCATCAGTGGAAGTAGGAGTCAGGTCGACCAAGATAATCTTTTCTTCTTCTCTGAAGTTCTTTGTGGCCCATTCAGAGTGTGTCTGCCTGGCGTGGGTAGATCCAAAGAAGTCTGTGTGTCTTTCTCACTCATGGGCAACACCCTGCATAGAGAAAAAGAGAGAGGTCAAGCATTGAACCATCAGACTAAAGGGGTCCCCCACAGGGGGCTCTCATTATCATCCCTGCCTCAGCCATGTAAAAACCTGTTGTTTGCTTTTTCAACAATAGACCTCCACTGAAAGGTATCTGGTGTGAGGATAGAAGAGGGGAGGGGTTAGGGTTTAAATGGTGTCATTATTGGCTAATCTCACATGATACATGGATAAGGTCCTGCATGCAACTGTACACAATTACCAAAGCATTGGCATATAACATTCCTTAGGACAGTAACTAGCAGAGACAGCTAGATCAATAGTTCCTGGAAATGTCATTACAGGATATTACTGCGCCACATTTAATGATAGGCCATGACAGCAGTACTGAAACACAAACACACACTTAAAAATTGTTGATCAAGGCTCACTTGCAACTTTAGCACCTTTATCAAAGCCCCTCACATCTCAACTGACCTTTGACAGAGAGGAAGCTTCCTTTCCCGCTAAATAACCCTAACAAAACGGCAGGTAGATCATGACAGAAACTACTCTGCTTTTTACAACTATGTGACTCATCATAGGCAAAAGAGGGAACTTGTGCCCTTTGAACCGTGGCTGCAGACTCAAAAAGTAAGGGCAACTGAAAGTGAGCAAGTATGAGTCATGGTGAAAAGATCTACACAAGTGGGAAAAAGTCACAGCGGCCTTGGAGGCTTAGATAGCCTGAAGGGAGATCTAGACAATTGCCATGGTAACCTGTTATGATCAGTGAAAAAGAAAAACTACGACCAGGATTTGGAGCAAATTTATACACAGTGCCGTCTGCGAAAGCTTGATATGCACACAGATTGCTGGTGTTTCTGTTTAAAAATAAAAAAATAAAAAAATCCCAATCCTTGCTCCATCTGTATAAAAACTGCAATCTTGCCTCTGTTGTGCAGCAGGCAACAACCTAAACAGAAAAAGAGCTACAACTTTCTAACTGCTACAAAACTCCCAATAATCAAAGCCCTGCAAGACATATGTTTCACAAAACTATTTGACAAGGTGATTATATAAATGAGTACAAGAACCTCTGCAACATGGGGCTTGGCTGTGGCTTTCTCTGAGGACTTGGTGACTGCCAGTTGTCACCCTTAACTCCGTTGGCCCACTAAAACACAAGCTCCCTAAAATAGACAGCTGCAGCTGTTCAGACCCTGCACTGGCTCGGGGGCACCGCTGACTGGAGAAACTGAATGGCCATGCAACGTTGCTGTGTGAGTCCGTGTGTGCATCACCAACGCCATGTGATGTTACACATGCCTGTTGTCATCCTCTTTGTGTGGGGGGGGGACGCAAACAAAAAAGTGCACATAGGAAAGCCCATTTGTTTCTTGCACACCGACCATGCATCGCTCCACCTGAGGTGAGGAATTATCGTGACGCATCACAAGTGCAACCTTACACAATCCAGGGGTTTAGCCCAATAAACTCACCAACATGTTAAATTGGCTTAAAATAAATGTCAGAGCATCATTAGCCGCTCTAATCCATCGCCGTTTCCTAATTTACATCCGCCGACATATGCGGCCCGCTCTGTGCCACAGACGACAAATAAAGAAGACATTAGAATAAAATAAAATGTAAAAAACATGCTGAGTCCTTCCACGTTAGGACTCTTCCTGGACCCCTTCCTTCCTTCCCTCCCTCCCTACATCACTTTCCGCGGCCAGCCAGCTCAGCGCTATTTACGAGAAAGCCTTTGTTGCAGAAAACGGATTATCCAGCCACTAATGCCCGAGTCCCGCTGCAACAGCCCGGACCGACAATGCAAAACAGTGCGACCTGAGTGTTGGCGGCTCGACCCGTACAAACAAAACGCCGACGATCGATTCAACTTGTCAACGCGGTTAATACGTCATGTCTCCTTCTCGGTTGCAGACATCCTCGCCGACCCCCCCCCCGGCTCCTCTCCGGCGACGTAAACAAAACTTTGTCAGCGAGCTGCTGCTGCTGCTGCTGCAGCCACAATAACACGCACCGTCGAGCCCCGACCATCGACCGTCGACCCCCGCCGCACAGTCCGCTCCGGCTCCGGCTCCCCCAAGATACTCACCGTGTTTTGAGGGAGAAGCTGTCAATAACGCACACTCGCAAGGCCCGCACAATACCGACCTGCGGGATGACTGCATACATCCCCAAGGTTGACTCATGCTATACTGCTGACCTCACTCACTGGTACTTTTTTTTAAAAATCTCCCCTCCCCTCCAACCTTCTACAACCAACACACCTCCCCTCCTACTAAGTCAAGAGGTGGGGGGGTCGGTGCGTAAACACAACACAGTCCCTCTCGGTTGGAGACGGAGAGTTAATGCGCACGGACGTGAACGCACCACCGCCGCTGTCTGTTGCACGTTATTGCATTAAGATTGCACAGTAAAAAAAAAAACAAACAAACAAACAAAACCTCACACTAGCAAAGCGGCCTTTTGCTGATCAGCGACTCTCTCCGTGTCTCTGCTTGTCTTGTGATCCTCCACCATCATCACCACCACCAGCACCACCACCACCATCATCATCATCATCATCATCATCTACTTCCCTCCCTCCCTCCCTCCGCCACAAGCTCACTAAGCCACACCCACTTCCATGCCCATAAAAGGACTTCCTCTGACATGGAGGGCGCCGTAATTTACTGAGCAAGATCCTTCTCAGTCCATGCGGGAAATTCCAGCACACATGGGAGGACGGCGGTGCTGGAGGGGAAGGGCGCACCCGGTTACACATTCACTTTCCTTTACACACACACACACAAAAAAGAAATCACACCCCCCTCCCCCCAGCGTCTTCTTCTTAATGAGGATTTTCGTGTGTGTGTGTGTGTGTGCACATGACACATCACACAGCTTCTTATTCATGGAGGCTGCAGAAAAAAGCTCCTGGTTGGGGTGTGGAAGGAAAATATATTTGTTTATAGTAAGGTCACTCGAAATGAATTCAGATTTTCGAAACAGAAAAAAAAAAAAACATGTTGAAGCAAATTAGATTTCATTTAAATTGAGAGGACAGAGAAAGGATGCATTTTGAGGGTTCATTCAGTTTTAGCATTTTTGTGCTGATAAATCTTTCCTTCATGCATTCGCTGATTTGGAAGATGTCAGAAAATTGAGCCAAATGTCTGTCACCACTTCCAAGAGCCCATGGTGCCATCTGCAACTGTCTCATTTTTTATTATATCGACTTTGTCCAACTTAAATTGATTAAAAACAGAGAATGGAAGCAAAACTTGACACTGAAGCACAGACTTGTCTGTCATATTTGCTTGGAAAATGGTTTAGACAAAATATTGTAAAGTAGGCCCAGATGTTGCAAGGTGATCTGTGGCCTATATTCAATGTCAAACAAATAAAGCATTGGCCAAGATTTTTTTTAAAAAGTGACCATGATCATCAAAGCAGCCATGACATGAATATACGATCAGTTCACTCTTGAACTTACTGAAAATGACTTAGCATTGATAATTTATATTAGACCTAAACTCACTGAACTATGTGGGCAGTTTTCACAGAAAACATCTGGATACAAAAAAAATAAAATAAAATCCTGGGTGTAAATGATAAAATGAACAACTGCTGAATTCCATTTAGCTGACTTAGTGTAAGGGTCTTCATATTGTGTAAAGTGGGACACCTACACTTCTACTACACATCTACAATGACAAGTATTAAAGTCCTCCGTGAAAAGGACCTATAAACAATAGGAAGTCAAACTGAATAAATTTTAGTAAATGATGACACCATATCTTGTCACTAGACATGACAAAGCATGTGCCAGTCAGACTGTGCAGGACTGTAGTCTCTCTACTGGACTCTCTCTCTTCTTTCTGGCCCTTAAAATAACGTGCAAAGCCTGAAAACATTCACAGATGCAGTCGACAAGAAGTGGAGTCAGCCTGACATGGCTGAGACAGATGACACTGTAACTGCATTCGGAATTGTAGTGTGAGAGTGTGTGCTGGCTTTTGCTGGAAACACTACAACAATTAGTGAATTTATCAACTTGTCAACAGCAAGAACATCAACTGACCATTAATAAAATTAATAAATCTTCTTACATGTGTAATTTTTCATGCAAAGAATAATTTTGTCAGCCCCCCAAATCTTCATTTGGGGCAGCTGAAATTGTTTTTGGGAGGTTCTGTCTGTTTTCCCCAAAAAACTATCAATATGAACACACCAAACAGGGCTCTGGGAAGCTGCAACAGAAATGTATCTCTATTTTCTGACATCTGATCATTTAAGGCCTTAATTGAGAAATACGCTGGCATATCAATCAGTAATGAAAGTACTCAATAGCTGCTGCTCTAGATACCAATCCTGTGAAAATCAATGGCATTAATAGAGAATCTATTAATTCCAATTATCTTTGCAGTAAATTAACATTTGACCAGGAATGATGCTATCTATAAAAGTTAACAACAAAATACAAACTTTTAGCTACTAGTGATTTCAGGAAGTAGCAATAGTCCAAAATTACTCTTCTCTAAAAGTAAAACTACACATCCAGGGCTCAGGCAATGTTACATTTTCACCTTTTATACTAATTATGAATGCTTTATCATGTTAGAAGTATATAAATATTGTATAACCTGTGTCACCCTTTTTGCACACTATCTGGATGGCCTAGTTCCCTGCATATTAATCTGTAAAGAAACTCCAGTTCTAATGAAATAACGTAATAATAAAAAATAAATGCAATCATGGAAAAGAGACAATAATCCCCCCTGTAATGCTGCAAAGCAAAGAAACAGTCAAAACATTGATTTAGTTTTCACCACTGAGGACATGCTGGGTGTTTCTCTTCTGGTATTTTAGGGGGATTCTGACATTTCGTTTCTGGGGAGGGGAGGGAGGGGAGGCAATTGGGGTTAACTCGGGTGAATCTAGCTACATAGCTTCGCATTAAGTGCAAATAAACCATGAGTAGCTCCATTAAGAAAAACACCTAGCATGAGTTGGCATGTACAGACCATTAGCCTTGCAGTACTTACATTAAACTCTGCCCCTCCATGTGACACCAGCCTTCATTTCCCTGTTTTCTGACGGCGTCCTGCAGCTGCCACACTTAACAGTGAGCTTCTGTGGCTGCACGTACTGATGAAATCCTACAAACTTTTATTATTAATATTATTATTATTATTATTTCAGATTCCTCCACAAGGCGTAACTTCCCAGTTCCACTCGGAGACACTTTTCAAGCTAGCAACAATCGATACTGTATCACTCGTTTTATCACCTTTGACGAGAGACGGAGGCCGTTTGCAATGAAAACGTCGACTGTGATAGTAAAAATAATAATAATAATAATAATAATAATAATAAAAATCAATTCTGCCGATGATCGATCGCTGCAGCATTGATGAGCTGGGATAATAATAAAATCTGCTGCTGAGGGCGCGTACCGTTTCTGATTCACTGTCGTTGCCTTAACGGCTCAACTGCAAGTAAGAGGAAAGAGCAATATGTCTACCAAAGATGGTAAACCCCCTGCTACACCAGGACGTTGGTGAAACAATGTCCACTTTCATTTAACCACCATATTACCACATTTAGAGACAATAAGCGTTACACGGTATTTTTTACTAGCTGTGTTTTTCATCAAATGTGATTTAACGGTAGATGCACAATCAAATACGAGATGGTAGTTGATTTTCAACCAAGAAATGATCGGTCCAACTGCGTAACGGGTTTTAAGCGAAGGCGGATGTTGCTAATAGGGTAATATCTCGCTGTGAGCTGAATAAGTCACGGGCTAACTGTTTGCTAATGTAAACAGACTGGAGCAGATTTTGGAAGTCGTTTGTTGTTTTATTTTAGCGTGTTGTTTGTCCTGAGGTAACACTCATACCTGTAAAAGAATTGACTTTTTGGTTGTTACTCTAGTTATCAAAGTAGGCCACTTTTTAAGTTCAAGGGCACGTTTGGATGATGCAAGCGCAAAGAGTCGTTCTCAACTCAAGACCAGGTTGGGAACTTCATTCATTATTCATCTCATCATCACAAATATAGAAAGATAAAGATGACCCATCCGCCTTTATCTGTTCTGTTGCAGCGCTGCAGCGGCGTGTGACTAAAGTTTATTACTCATACTGCATGTATTTACATCCAGGTAACAATGGGGCGCCAGTTCCCGAAAATTTCCGCCTGGAGGACACAACTTTAGCAGCTGACCTGTCAGATGGGGAGGTCCTTGTCCGGACGCTTTACCTTTCAGTCGACCCTTACATGGTACGGATTCAGTTAAAATGGGCAAAATAGATGGCCCCTTTGTACCTTACTGTGCACATTTAGGCTCCAGATTGTATAGTATTTATACTAGATGCATATATTATATATAGTTGCTCTTAAAGTTGCAATTACACAATCAAAACTGTCCCTTGCAATCAATTACTCCACCCATATTAGTCATTTACAGCAAGGTTAAGGTGCCATTGGAGATACAGTATGTGATTTATAAAACCACAGGCAAACGTTCTCCATCTTCATCTCTGTTATCACTCTCATCTTTCTGTCTTTGCTTTGTAGCGATGCAGAATGAATGAGGACTCCGGTTCTGATTACCTGACTCCGTGGCAGCTGTCTAAGTGTCTGGATGGTGGCGGTGTTGGCGTGGTCGAGTCCAGCCACTGCAGCACATGTGCTGTGGGAGATGTGGTCACCTCCTTCAACTGGCCATGGCAGACCCACGCTGTTATGAAAGGAAGTGTCTTACAGAAGGTGTGTGTGGACTGTCGTTGCAAAAGAGCACAGTGACTGAATCATAGCACATATAACAGCTGAGGTGTGTTACACCAGTTGTGAATACTGACTTCTCTCCATTGCAGGTTAATCCACAGTTGGTTGATGGGCCCTTGTCTTACTTTTTGGGTGCTGTTGGCATAACAGGCCTCACTGCACTGCTGGGTGTAAGGGAGAAGGGTCATGTGACCAAAGGAGCCAATCACACCATGGTGGTGAGCGGTGCGGCTGGGGCCTGTGGCTCCATAGCTGGACAGGTATATACAGGAAACTCCAGATTCGGATCTAGTAAGGCTAAGCTGTCTTGTATAGTTTAGAGATCTATGTATTTAAAGTGCTGTCAAACTCAACAGCAATGATTACATTCATATGAACCACTTGAAGTAAGAAACACACTTTAAGTTTTAGAATAAAAAGAGGCAAAAGCTCGGTTTCATCATGGGACCTCGCAATTCTGTTCCAGATTGGCAAGATGGATGGGTGTGTGAGGGTTGTTGGGATCTGTGGATCTGATGAAAAATGCAGAGCTTTAGTGGAAGATCTTGGCTTCTCAGCTGCCATCAACTATCGCCAAGAGGATGTACCAGCAAGGCTCAAGGAGTGCTGCCCTGATGGCGTGGATGTTTATTTTGACAATGTGGGAGGTGTCACTAGTGATACTGTAATATCACAGGTACTCCCTGGATTGTATCTGAAATAGTTTCTAACATTTGCAGAATTAAATGTGATGGCTGCACACTTAATTTGACACACTGACCTCTACCTCCTTCTTCACCTCCAGATGAACAGTGGCAGCCATGTGATCTTGTGTGGGCAGATTTCTCAGTACAACAAGGATGTGCCGTATCCTCCACCTTTGACTGCGGAGACTCAGGAAGTCTTGCAAAGAAAGAACATCACCCGAGAGCGATTTATGGTGCTTAACCACATGAGCAAAGCTGATGCTGCTCTCTGTGAGCTCAGCCAGTGTGTTAAATCAGGTCAGATCAAGGTAAGGAATTTGACTGGGTATCAAATTGCATGACCCTTCCCTGTCATTTGGGGGGGGTGTCATCATTTTGTTGTTTTTTTTTTTCTTCTTCTTCCATTTTGCAGGTCCTGGAAACAGTGGTGAATGGCATCGAAAATATGGGAGGTATGTCAATTGTAATTCTGGCATTTTTCCCCAATTTTAGTACCATTTCTTTGCCTTTAAGAGTTTAATACATCCTTTAATTTTCTTGCAGACGCATTTTGCTCTATGATGAAAGGGGGAAACATTGGCAAGCAAGTTATAAAAATATCAGAGTGACGGAAATACCTGTCATCTCCTGTAGTGACTACTCTCTCGGGACTCCTGGGGAAATTAACCCACAGTTGCCTTTTATTACTGCCATTAACACTAACGTAATGAACTCTTGTAAGATATTACATTGAGTGGCTGACATCAATTGATTACAACTATGAAACTGGGTTCGTGAAAAATTTTAATTTAAAAGCTTGTTGAATGTCATTCTCACGAATTCTAATAATAAATGATTTAGATTTCTAGAAATATAAATAAACAGAATAAATTCCAATGACTGTTGCCCATAATAGTACCATAATAACGAAATCAGCAGAAACTGTTGTTGAGCCCTGACGGTATAATGTGATATTATGTAATAAAGTTTATTAAAATGGAATGAAAAAACCTCTTAAGTCTCTCCTTTATTGACTAATCAGTTGAACTTAAAATTAATAAGGCAAACTAACTACCACTGCAATGTCCTGGCTTGGAGCATCACCCTTGAGCTAAAGTTTGAAACCAAACTTCATGAAACTGCAAAAGACTTTTGAATTTTTTCCCATCACTCAGATAGTTTACTGTAGCCCATCTTTATCATTACTGTGTGAACTCTTGTACTGTTTTGGCTGACAATCAACTGACTTGACTTAGAAGTTCAAAAAATCCATGCTAGTAGTATTTCTCTTGTTTTAACTAAAAATTCGAATGGAAATGGAAATAAGTATTTGGTCTTCAGCATCAGAGAAGATGCCACAAGCACTATGCAGGATACACATATATGTGTATGTGTTTGCAGTACTTGGTTTTCTTTTATTGAATAAGATCAGCTTTGTCAGCTAACATAAAAGAATCACCAGAAGATAAACACAAAGTTTATGATTTAGTGTAATGAACATTTTTATTCCACAGCACTATAAACCATAAATAAAATAAAATTGTAGTTGGCTCCAAGTTCAGCTGTCACAAGAAAAATATGTGGCAGGTGTAAAATCATCATCTTCATTCATATACTTGAATATGTCAACATAGGAGGGGATTTAGAATAAGAGTGAGGACCAGTACATCACTTAAATATCCTCCTCCTTTGAGATGTAATCGTGGTGGTTTTCTTGTGAACAGTCAATTTGATGTACAGTACAAAACAAATCACAACCAGATTTATAAACCTTCACCACTTTGTGTGAATTAACTCATGGAAAATAAAAATTGGGGGAAAAAACATAATAAAAAAAAAATCAGTCCTATACATTATTTGTAGGTGGAAGTTAATTTCAGCACAATATCCTCTAAATCCATTCAATGCTGCCTCCTAGTGGACAAACAACAAAACTTTTGGAAGGTGCTGAGTGAAAACCCTAAGTCCATAAATTTCAAATATCAGTCTTTCTGCTGGAATGGTAGTGCTCCTGTACAAATGAAAAAGACCCATCTGCAGAGAGGAAAAAAGTTATTAAACCACTGCCAGCATGACTAAAATAACAGAATTTTCCCAATGTCCGGCAGATTTATTAATATTCAACTGCATGTCTGACACTGAGCAATTATTCTGCACTCACACTGGGTATGGTTTGACAAGAATACTTGAATAACTGCTGGAACATTGCTTCTATTCATAGATTTGGTAAATGTGGTCATCACCCTTTCTGAGTTCTGTTTTAGGGCAGTTTCTTCTCATGGAATCGAGGCACCTGCTACTAGAGTGCAACACACACAACGTACATCTCTCACACCTTCACCTTCCAAAAAAAAAGAACAAAGGACGAACATTCATTTCAATTAGACGCACATGATTCACACTGTCAGATTAACTTCCAACACAGGGAACTCCCTTCTAGCTTCCTAGCCACGCTCACCACGACCAGGGGGAATCAGGTGAAGGGGGTGAATGCCCATTTCAGTGCCTTTTTATATCACATGAGAAAAAAAAAAAAGAAATCACACAGTACAATCAGAATGAATAAATTTTAAAAAACAGCATAGTACTGATTCATCTCATTTCATCACATCTATAGCACATTCATTTCTTTTTCTTTTTTTTTTTTTGCCACCACACCACTGGATTTTTTTAAACCTGTTTTTTTCTTTTAGTTCACTGAGCTACTATGGAGTATAAAAACATTGTCCTGAAACACTACTGGGACCAGCCTATTGTTCAAGTGCTCACATTCCTGAGAAACAAACAGCTGCTTTCTGTAGTCACATTTGAAGGAGCATCAAGAGTCAGGCCAGCTTCTGTGTTTTGGTGAAACGTGGCATTGAAGTTTTTGATATGAATATTCCAATGCGAATATTAAGAAGCTTTTAGTGGCAGTTGTGTGCAATGGAATCAATTATATTTAAAAACACTTTTAATCATGAACTAGTATACAGCTCGATCACAGTGCTTGTTTGCTGCAGGATTTTTCTTCCTCGGATTGTGTGTAAAACTTAAAAACATAGTTGTCTTGGTTGAATTAGTCTGTCATCTCCACCTAAGTAGCCACTGCTCAATCAGCTATAGGTAATTAGGAAACGCTTATGGCATATAAAATGAGGCGCACACCTTTGTTATCCACATGATTTGTCTGACAAAAGGTAAACTCAAGGATAAGTTTGGCACATCCAGCCTTCTTTAGTGAATGAACATGGTTTTACAGAGAGAAGAATAAAAGATGAAATCTTTCTTATTCATCCTTTGGCAGTGGTGAAGTTGCATTCGGCCAAGGCCACACTTTGAACAAGTGCTAAAGCTCAAGTAAATGACTCAGCTTAAACCACAGTAGAATACAGATCTTGTCCAGTGTATGCTGCAGTTGACAGTGCACTGTACAAGTCCTCTATTGAACCCTTAATGTATCCAAGGTGTTTATTTATTTATTTATTTAAACACTGTACACATTCATATGAATATGGCCAGGAATGTGCTCACCGGTGCTTTACAATAACATGCATATTAATTAAACAATACTATCTAATCTATAAACGGGATAGTGAGTGGCGCACTTTGAAGTGGCTGTGGAAGGAGAGAAACAAAGGAAGATGCTGCTGCGGGGAGGGAGAATTGAGGCTTTCGGGGTGGATAGAGACAGCAAAACATATCTGTCAGTCAGGCTCAAGATAAGTTGTTGCGGTACAGTGCAATTACTGTCAAGAGGAAGAGGCGCTCTTGCTGTTGTCACGAATGAGAGGGGCGGGGCCTGTCCAGGCGCGGTAGACCAATAACAGACTGAGCCCCAACGCCCATGTGCGGACAGGAGACAGGAAAAAGGCCATGGGGCCGTAGGTCTCCAGGAGAAAGTAGCAGGAGTGGGTCTGCCAGGTGAGCAGCAGCAGCATGAACAGGTGAACCGCCAGGGTCCGCCAGCGGCAGCCCGGCCGCAGCAAGTGGGATCGGAAGGTGTTGCCGTGGCAACGTTGGTGGAGGCTCCAGCAGAGGTAAGAAGTGAGGGGCATGTTGAAGAACAGTAACTGGAAATTAGTTGAGTTAAATGTGATTAGGGCTTTAAAATAAGATGAGGCCTAGATAATGGCTGTGGATGGTTTGGATGGAAAACACTGGCACAGCATTGTGACAACAGAATATTACCATATAATAAAAAGCGTTACAAAACAGATTTAGTATAAATTTATAAGGTAGTGGTCCATAGCACGTTTGGTATAAGATCTATTAATATCAAGAGGCATCAACGTGACCCCAGGTAGTCAGATAGTTTAGTTTGAAGGATTTTTACTTTGTCTTATGAGGTTAAGATTTTCCAAAAAAGGATAGAATTAAAAATGTGACAAATCAAAGAAAGAAAGCAAAGAAAGCTAAAAATGGTATATGACAAATTGGGTGATTGATATTAAGAAAAGATATAGACTGTAGTTGATTATATGACTTCCAAAATGGACATTTCGATCATCACAAAAATCTGTGATATAGTCTATAAAATTTCAGGAAAACCCCCCTAACACTCCCTAAAAACCAAGGTGCTCTTAAATTGCTTGCTTGTCCAAGTTTACAGCCTAAAATCCAAAGATATTATATTACACACAAGGGACAAGTCAATTGAGATTTTTGGTATTTTTTGCTAGAAAATCTATTAAATAAATATC
This sequence comes from Remorina albescens, assembly GCA_034769265.1. NCBI lineage: Eukaryota > Metazoa > Chordata > Actinopteri > Carangiformes > Echeneidae > Remorina > Remorina albescens. The sequence goes on from CM068488.1 coordinate 5,440,396, forward strand.
AAAATAGTTGCCATTTCTTGTGAGCTGACTAGTTGTTTCAGCTTGAGGCAGATAAGTAAAATGAAAATAATTTTCTTACCTGAACAACTCCGACAACGTAAGTGAGACTGCCCTCCAGGAAGTGTCCATCGATGAAAACCCCGAAGGCAAAGCAGGCACCACTATGGCCATCTATTAATTCCCCTATGAACCACGGACCTGTTGGAAGAGGTGGGGAAACAGTGCCGGAGATAATGACTATGGATAGTTGTGTTATACATGAACCTACGCAGGATTACTGAAAAGCATCGTTTTTATCTAGATGAGCTTTTCTTAACGTTCTTTTGGGTGCATAGAATCATATTATGTTGGGAATGACAGTATTCTATAGTTTTGTTTTTTCAATACTACTTTGAAAGTTGGCCTGATGCGTATGAAAAATTAGCTGACCCACCTAAGGCTGTACACAGGTTGAAGAGCAACAGAGTGTAGTAGAAGGTGTCCATTTTACTGACTAGGTGGAGCGACATACACGCTTGAGACATCAATCCTGTAGACGAAGAATGAAAACCAAAAATGAATAGCAGTAAATAATTAAAATAAATACATAGCTCTACATGTCAATACCAGTGATATTTAATGAACATGTACTCGTCTGCTGTAATTTGAAATGACATTATGGGGTATTTATTTGATGGGTGTTCAATAACAGCTCACCTCTGCCAGAGGGAACACGCAGGAACCTAAAGGCCAGCAGCACACCAACATTCAGCAGCATCATGAATATGAAGGCCACCCGGCCCAGGATGTAATGGTCTGTGAGGAGGATGAAGGACTGGATAAAACCAAAGCTGGGGGTCCAGTTGTCTTCCAGAGTAAAGTGCTGCTCCCGCACAGTCGACCGGCCTGCTGAGTCCTGAGCCCATAAAAAAGTCTGCATTAATGCTAAATAGTTTACAAGCCAACATGTCAAAACAGTCGATGTAACACAGTTACTACTGAATCATAATTCCACTCAGGCCAAACAAACTTAATCAAGACCTATAAAATATTCATAAGTCTCAAAACACTTTTCACTTAAAGTGGATAATAAGTGAATCACTTTCTGACCTCCACTTTCACTTTGATTGTGTGTAGTCCAGTGAGGTAGAGAGATGGATCCCACTGCAAAACATACAGAGGACTCCCAGCAGAGTGGCCTTTCCCCAGAGGCTTCCCATCTACACTCACATGCACCGCTGTGATTGGAGCCTCTGAGAAGGCCAACATCCTGATGACAAGAAAAAAAGAAATACTTTATTATTTAAAACTGGTGAAAGGCACTGCTGTGCTGTTTGTTTAAAAAAGAGAAATCTAAACTTAATTTGAATACAGATAATTCAATTCAAACATCAGATCATAATACATTAACCACATCAACCATTATTAAGCAAGTTAATCTACTTTTTTATGAAAAATAGCCAAGATTTTTATAGCTACCTTGTTACCTAATCTTAAAATGCATTGGAGTTCAATAAATGGATTTAAAAGCTTCCTGGACACAGATCTAACTAACTAACCTGTGACCTAACTTTCTACCTAATGTTACCGAAGGTTTTTGCCAAATTTGTGATGTGCAGTACTGCTACTACCAAACACACACCAACACAGGGAATGCATGACATAATAAGATAAGCATCTTTGCAGGGGGATATGCTCTGTAAATTATATCACAGAAACCAGAAACAGCCAACCCAAACACACACACACACACACACACACACACATCACAGACACCTGATGTGCGTCGATCTCTGTATCCGACCCATCGGCTCCACTCCTGGATGCAGGTACTGGGCATCCTTGGGGTTAGTGATGAGCACCGCAGGCCACTGCTCAAACCTCAGGTCAGAGAAACTCAGCAGGTCGTGGTCAAAGGCCAGAACCCGGTACCTGGAGAAAGGCATGAAAAGATTGGGCTGAGCCCCTGAGTACATTTCTTTATATAGGGGAATGAAATTAAAACTGAGCAATACCAACAGAATGAAGGGGGGAAAAAAAAACAACACACAGTTAAACATGTTTTGCATTCATGACGTATTGCAAACCTGCGATTGTCCATCCAATCACCCAGCTCCAACTCCAGGGTGCCCTGGGGGTGTCGGCTGTGGAGGACAGGCATCAAACCGCCCAGTGTGTGCAGGTGACCACAGAGATAGGCAACTGCAGATCTAATCACAAGAAGAAATAAAAATCTGTGATAATATCGACATAATTTAACGAACAATAAGCATTTTGAAAGTATTATGAACACTCTTCCCTGAGATTTAGCAATAAACATTTGGCTTCAATTTAAAAAGCAGCAGCTGTTGAAATTTTGCGCAATCACTGGGGTGACAAGATTGTATTTGAGTGTATCCACCCATTCTCTGAAAACCGGTTTATCATCCAAGCTTTTCTTACCTCATCATATTTCGAAGCCCGGGAGAAGGGGAGAGAACAGTGGAGGTGGTGTAATGGCCAAACCAGATGGACTGGTTGCTTTTTAGACTCTCAAGCCTGAATGTGTCCAGCAAGTCCATTTGAGTCTGTCATATATTGAGAAAAGAAGTGAATATTAAGAATCTACTGTGTATTTACTGTAATTGGTGCATTTGTAAATAAAACCTCCTGTTTGCTTAGTGACAAGCTTTTTCCTTTTTGTTTCTCACTTACCTATTCAGTAGCCACATTTCCTTACAGTTGAAAGTGCCACCACATCAGTCAAATCTCTCTTATGTTCGATAAATTAAACTTTACAAAAAGAACCTGTGTTTTCTGTATTCATTTTGCCACATATCCAAAGGATATTTATGCTCTGTCAAGAGAGGATGCTGACAGACGTACCTGGTTGAGAATACCAAAGAAATTGTAGGGCCTCTTGGGTCCGGGAGTCAGAGTGGCATCCGCGCAGACAAAGGAGTAATTGCCAAAGGGAGTTTTGTGAACATAGTGGAAAGAGCCCACTTTCTGATTAGCCGAGTATTTCCTAGAGAAAATTGAGAAACACCAATGTGAGCAACCAGATACTGTTAAGCAGACTGGGATGGAGACAGTCGCTCCAATGCTAGAGAAGCCCTGAGATAATCTAACGCTTATTAAATAAATAAATTAGGCTTGGGTAGGAGGCAGACTCAGTCTTGAAGAGGATGACCACAACATTAGGAATATTAGGTAGACAAAAGATCAATCAACATTGACAGAGGCAGGAATTTCACATAAAGCACTATTTCTTTTCAAAAGACAATCGAGTCGCTCTGTCCATGTATATTCTGCTTCTATTTTGGTTGTTTGGGCTCGGTAAGCTTGAAATATTGTCAATAAATAGGTCTGCCACTACTCGTGTTTCAGAGGCACTGAAGTCCTAACATATTCAGACTGACTTCAGGTTCTGCTTACTATGATGAGACATGCAGAATATCGCCTCTGCATGTCTAATAGTAGTCAGAGTAAGCTCTGAACTTATCTAAATCAGGCATTTACAGTTATATTTACTTTTTCATACTGACCGGTAATAATTGTTGACGCTGTCCAATGAAATAATATTGAAGGCATCTGTCAGAAAAAATGAAATGATGGTGAGATTGAGCAGAACAGAAGCTTAAAAAAGTCACGCTGACCAGAATGTCTAATGGGGGTGATGCATATTTCATTGAGGCATCAGATTGCTTCATTATATAGGGAGAAATCTAACTAAATATGTTGCAATCGTATCATAGAAATGGCAGGACAGACATCAACAGCTGTGAACTGTGACAGCTACTCTGCTGTTCGAGAAGCTGCAGATCCAATAACTAGCTTTCTCTTATAGACAGTTACAAAGCGAGGATATCTTGTTTCACATCTAATAGCTCACGATCCAATAACAGGGAATAAAGCAGCAATGAGGAGTGGGTGGGATGACTTCCTGTGTGATTCTAAAATGCACCACAGCTTATAAATTCTTATTAGTGGAAGGATATTAGAGGACAATAATGTAACAAAGTGCTGCAGTTTATCACCATGATTCCCACGGATGTCTATCCACCGAGTCCGCTCCATCACACGCGACCTCTTCAATACGTTGTGGTAGGCCTGCCACTCCACCTCATGCTGGAGGGAGCCCACCTTACTCTCCGTTTTAGCATCTGTCAAATCCCCTGTGGAGGAGAGAGCGAAACTGTGAGACACAGAATGAAAGATATGAGGCACTTCAGCCAATTTCTGCTCTAGACTGATGTGAGGGCTACACCCAGTGGATGTTAAAATAATAATAATAATAATAATAATAATAATAAACTAGCTGAAGGTGGAGGGATTACTGTACCTGTTGCGAGCACTACAGCCGGCTTGATCACTTCAATGGTGTCTGTGCAGAACTTTTCAAAATCTGGAATTCGTCTTGGGTCGTGAAATCGGCTTATGTGAATGTCGGACACCTTGAGAATGGGGGATACAGAACAGATTAACACTGATCTGGCTGGTCTTATATCTGAATTATGTGTAAGGTCTTTTTGTTGTTGTTGTTGTTGTTGTTGTTTTGGTTTGTTTTTTTTAAAACACAGCAGTATGAGAGCTGCAAAACACAAAAGGGGGAAAAGTCTGACTACAACTTACTGTGTTGCTGAGCCACCTTTTTAACCTACCTGACAATGTCATACTTCTGTGGTCAATCATTCAGGGTAGCTTGCACTTTATGATAGTGCAAAACCACTTACATACAGGATGTGAAACTAAAGGAAACAATGTCTGGGCTTAGACAGTATCATTTCGTCTGTGGTAAATGGCACATAGCAGGTCAGATTATTAAACACCTACCTGTATAAACCAGAAAACATTGTCCAGTTCTCCGCCGGGAAATGGTGGTAGGCTCCCCACAGGTCGATCTCCGTCGCCGGCGGTCCGGAGCTGGAGGCTCCGTTTCGGGTGCCAAGCCGTGTCATAGCTGTCCAACACCCAGGAGGTGATGCAGGCCAGGGCCAGTCCGAGGACCACCAGAGAGCCGAACAGCTTCAGCATCCTCCTGTAGTGGCGAGAGAGGGGGGAGGGGGAGGGGGAAGGGGGGCAGCTACCGCCGTCTGTCCCGGACAGAAAAAAGCTAGCTACCTGTGGAAACAGCTAAGGGCGATAACTGACATCGACTACAACTCACACACACACACCCGGCTGGACCGTTCAGCTACATGGCTAAGAGCCGGAGCTCACAACGTTTCTGCCGCTGCGGCCACAGGAGATGCATGGAGGTGAGGGGTGCATTCACGGGTCCGTTCGGCTGCCTTCAGCGGCGGTGGTCGAGGACTGGGGGGCGGGACGAAGCTGAGCGGCGGGTTTGCTCCGCAGCTAGCTCCGCGGCTAGCTCCAGCACCAGCGGCCGACTGCACTCTCTGACTGGCGGGGGAGGACACGTAACCTGAAGACCGAAGGAGGGCGATTGCGGAGACAGAGTTCCCACTCTGACCTCGTTTTCCCAGCACCACAGCCGACCGCAAACTCACCGCTCCTAACATCGCGAGAAGTTTCGAGAATTACCAAAATCATCTGGATTCATTTAAAGTACACTCAGTTGGCAATTTATTAGGAACACCCAGACAGAGACATCTCAGGGGGTTGGTTAGTTTATCTTTCTTTATTTTGCATTCTATTTTTATTATATTTTACAGTGTCTGTCTATCTATCTACCTACCAGTCTGTCTATCTATCTATCTATCTATCGGTCTGTCTATGTATCTATCAGATATCTTTAAACAAATAATCAAAAACAAAAGTATCTAAAATGAATACCGATTAATAGAATGAATTACATTTTTTGCAACACTGATTTTATGGTTAGCGTACAACAGGTAGGAAGATTTATTTGGCTTGAAGGCGCCTCGTGGTGGTCTTTCAGAGAATTGCCTTTTTTAAAGCGGATGCGTTCCAAACTAAATCTATATGTCCTCAAACACTCCCCAGGGGACTTCCTTTAAATTTGACATATAACAAAAATTTGGGATTTTCGTATTTTTCGTATAAAAAATGTTTATGCAACCAATTGTTGCAGCTCATTAAATAAACAACCAGAATCGATGCGTTGATCTTGTGCCTCTGTGCAGCTTGTGTTGCCAGATGGGTCAGTTTTCCGCAGGTCCATGCAGGCAATAAAAAAAACAAAACAAAACAAAACAAAAAAAAAACAAGAAATTCGTTATCGTTGTTGTTGCAACGCTGCAATGATTGCAGCAGCAGAGGGGACGGACAGTCAACTCAGGTCGCCACAGTATTTCTTACAGAAATATCCCTGCAAATACACATTTAAAAGATCTTTAAAATCCAAAAATTTCGTCAGAATCATGCTGTGTTTACGTTTTCTTCAATGTCAAAGTGACACATCAATATTTGTAAGTGTATATAATGTTAAAAAGCAAAAGGGAACAGGTGGTAAAGTAAATATATGTTTTAGATAAATCAGTTATCTCTATTTACTGACGACCTTTAATATTTTCGTCGAATATAATGGATAAGAAAAAAAACTTACATTTTACATTCCTCCGGACTTTTTTTTTTTTTTTTCGTCATAAAATCTGGCAACGCCGTGTGCAGCGCGCGCTCACTGATACGGCTCCGAGAACGAGCTTTAAAGACCCTGCTGCGCGCGCACCCGAGGTTGTTGCGAGGGGCGATGGGATCGGGGCCGCGCGCGCAGGAAAGGTTTGCTGATCATCACAGAGGCGTCACGTCACGGATCCGCAGCGACCGACAGAGATGCTGAGGTGACAGGCAGAAGGAGAAAAGGGACGATCACATTCAGACACATCACCCCCCCCCTACCACCACCACCACACACCACCACTCACCCCCCCCGTCCATTTTTTCCGCTTGTTTATTTCTAATCGCCGACACGGACTGACCGGCCGCCTCTCCCCACGGACGCTCCCCTCGCTATGGGATTCCGCTCCGTGTCGTCTCCGCCGCCTCCGAGCGTAGACGCTTTTTTCTAACCACACCCGGCTCTCTTTTGGATCAAGCGACCCGAGGTAAGGATTCAAAAACCAGGAGGCCGCGACCCCCCCCCCCCCCCCCCCCCACTTCTCCACATACACACACACCATCTTTCCTTTGTCGCCTGCAGCTGCATGTGCATTGAGTCTGTTTTATCCCGCATGTTGTCACAGCTTTACTGAATCACCTCCTCCACGCCAGGCGGGACCAGCTTTGCGTGGCCTGCGGTAGACGGCCGATGTGCGTGGACGCGCCTGAGTAATTCTCGCTGTGACAACCAACCTCGCTATGCAACAGCTCTCCACGGCAAAGCCAGTCGATCCACTGCGGGGAGGATAGCAGGGGGACGCTTTCATTTTTATTTTTATTTAATTGTTTATTTTTTTCGCTGCAGCTTGCTGTCTGTCACATCTCATTGAAGACAACCCTAACCCAGCAGAGGTATTTGTGTTTTGTCTTTTTCCATTACTCAAATTTTGTTTTTGCAGAAAATTTGAAAGATTTGAGAAACTGAATGAACCATTGACTGTAAAATCCTCAGTGGTTCTGTGTTGTTATGTATTTTGTTTTGGCTTTTGTTTTGTTTTTTTTTTCATATGAACACACACTTCCAGGTCTCAGCCATCCCTGCGTCTTCAGGCAGGATCAGTTGCATCCATGCTGTTGTTTTAAAGGGAGCTGGACTGTGGAGGACCTCTCCAGTTAGCAGACCAGACACTAATTATTTCATCCAACTAGGGCTCAGCATTTTACCATTGAACCAAGGCTCACTTGGATTAGACAGCAAAATTAAGTAGAGTTTCACATGTTCTTGCAGATGGACGGATCTCCAGCATTTAGTTTTGGGAAGAAGAGCGAGATGCATCCTCTGTAAGGAGGGAGCGGGGGGTTCACTCATGATGTGTCATGTACAGTAACTGTAAACTTGCAGCTCTGACCAAAAGGGCAGAGGCGACGACGAGCTGCAGTCAGCAAATGAAAATGGCATTGCACCATTATGGCCATGGAAATGCTGGGGTCAGGAAGTGTGTGTGATTCAGGATGAGACTGGAACTGACTGCTGTTTATTATTATTATTATTATTATTATGTATATTTTTGGGCTGTTTCTCTTCTTTTCGTAATTGATGGTGATTAGTATGGAGGAGGAGGAGGAAGATCACAGCCGTGCCTCTGTCTGAGGTGTGAGATTAGTCACAGTGTAAAGCAGCCTTGCTTGTGGATAGATATGTTTAGTTCAATTCAAGATGTGTACGAGCCAGTGTGTTTGGAGCATATGTGCTGAAAAAGGCTTGAGCTTATCATATGAAGTGTGACTGGTAGAAGGCAGGAGCCCAGGGCCTCTCCTGCTAATCTTATCCTTTCAGCCTGTATTATTATTATTATTATTATTGTTATTACTATTATTATTGAAGGGGGGCTCAGACTGTCCCGGACTATTGACCCCAACAGTAAAGTTTAAGTTAAGGTAATGTAAACATCTCCAGACATCCATCCTGTCTTCCATATCTTCCAGTCTTCGGTCGGAAGCTTGTCTTTTTCTCACGTTCATCGTCTAAAGTTGAAAGTGGTCAAATGGCAGTTGACCACACGTCTTACTCGTCCTGCTGTGCTCGCGCATGACGGCACAGATGTCAAAAGTGTCCCCTGAAAACGGTTGACCTTGAAGTTCTGACACAGGACTCACTGCTGAGGTTTTTTAATCAGAGGGTTCACAGTGAGTTGTTTATCCCTCGAGGTTAAAGGTGTCTTGTGCAGCATGTTTCTTCTGTGGTTATTATGTGTGCGTGTGTGTGTGTGTGTGTGCGTTTTTAGCATCAAACAATGTTTTTAAAGGACAGGTACAACTTTAATGCAGGTCTTTCAGGTTTTAGGGCCTATCTTTGACACAAGTTGCTGCCAAAAAGAGACATTTATAGGGTTTATTCATAGGTGTTCAGTTAATCTTTCCTCAGTTCATCTTCAGTTCCTGCAAGTTGTGTTTCACAGACACAGATGCATAACTGTATTTTTAGCCATATTAGCCATGTCAATCCGTGGCCTTGGTTAAGACTGAAAACATCTTTTTAATGGAGTGCTGTGGCATTTTGTGCAGAAGTTTATTGTCCCCAGTGGAGGAAGCCTGATGAGTTCTTATCTATCACCACCATCATGTCAAAAATCCACTTTTTGCCGTAGTTTTGCTTTGGTTTAAAAGCCAAATTCCAATGGCATTCCATGGCAATTCCTAATGGCATTTCTATTGGCCACAACCGTAGTTCATATTTAATAGTTATAAGTAAATTGTATCGTCCTTAGATGCAGAACTGCGGCCAGGGATAATATTATACCTAAATATCTGTTCACGTTGCTATTTAGTGGAAAGCACTTTTATGTTTCTATGCTTTGTAGCCTAACATGTGCCAGTTCACACTTTTAAACATGCTTTCATCAGTAGATATTATTCTCGGCTTCTCCCCTAATGTCACATATGATCCAAAGCATCAAATGCACACAAGAGAATCTGAGCAGCAACTGTTTGACATCGTTGCTTCACTAAAGGCAGAAACCAAGATCAAAATAGGACTTTGATTTATTTAAATCTCATTCCACTAATTGATTTTAACGAAATGATTCAGCTCTAAACCATTTCACACTATATTAACATCAGCTTCAGACAATATAAAGAACTTCACAAATTACAAATAGTCACATCCCGGCTCAGAGAAAAAGTTGAGTGAGACTGTAATTTAAATTTCAGATAAATTCATAAAAATTATGATCATGCTGAAGTCAGTCAAAATAGGTAACAACTACATGCAAAGCCTGTTACAAGAAATATTATGTACAAAGAAGAGATTTATTATCACTGAAACTTCTCATCTAGTTGTGTCATCTGTGTGTCGGATCTGTGAAGCTGCTTCAAGGCCACGTAACTCCTGAGATTTTACCCCCGGGTCACATTTCATGCACATCGTTTTGCTGTTATCTAGTCAAACCATGCTTTGCCTCTTCCATCTCCCGACCTCATCCTGGTACGTGATGAGATTGATTGCCTCCTTGATGTCAGGATCATGCCCTGTAACCAAATAATGTTTTTGAAGGCTTGTTGCATAATCGGAGAAGCCAGTGTGCCGTGTGCAGAATGATGAAGCAAAGTCAGGTTTGCGCTGGGTTGCTTGAAGCCAGACTAAAGGAAGTTACCATCGTGTGCTCTCCTGAGGAATTCTTATCTATGATACGGATGTTGTATAATATATACAGACTTTACAGACAAATCGTCAGCTCAAACTTGTTGTACAGGCAGCCAGCTCTTTATGTAACTTAAGCTTGTGCTAAATGATTTCATTAAATATCTATTTATTATTATTTATATCTATCAAAAACTGGTGACTAATTCTTTAAGTGTGGTTTCAAATTGGCCGTTTCTAAGTTTCCCTTGTCTTAGTGTCTTGTAGTAAACTTATCTATCTCTCAATATCTTTTTAAGAGAATTCTTGGGATAAAACAAGCAGTTAAAATAAGTCAACTTGGACTCTGGGAAATCCATCCATCCATCCATTACCTATGCTGTTTATCTGTCAGCGTCGGTACATCCTAGATGGGTCACCAGTGTATCCAAGAAATAGGGATGGGACATTTTCCCATTTGTGTGGGACATTATATTGTTGAATCATTTAATGGAAAAGATTATCAGGGGATTATTTGATAATAAAAGAAATCATCAGTTGAAGCCCTAATGACCTGAAAACTTCGTAGAAAGTGAATATTGCAAGAATAAAAACAAAAGCGTTTTTCACAAGCTGGCAGCCTGAAAGTCATAGGTTATTATTCATAAGCCAAATTTGAGGTTACCAATTTGTCTGGTCTAAATACAATGCTCCAGAGCTGTGTTTTATGAAGTGGTGGAACACAGGTTTTGTGATTGTTAACTTTGATTTATGAAATTAAACATTTTTATATTTAAATAAAACATATGGTCCTGCAAGAGCTGCATTTCAAGTCATCCAACGTGAAATTAGGCAGCTTATGCAGCCTCACTATATCTGATGAGACCTATAGTATATAGCCTGCTCCTTGGCTGGCATGTATGGAAGATAAATGTCTGGGAAAAATGAAACCAAGAAGAAGGCTTTTGTAATCTAAGATGCAGAACTTTTGCCGACGAGCGTGAATTAGTTTAAAAAGACAGCTGCTGGCAGCAGGTGTGGCAGCTGCAGTGATGGTCAAGTATCAGAAAGCTCTAGACGTTAAGCCGGGGGTTTGACTTTGTCTCAAAACTGGGGAGACTTTCAAACTTTCACATGTAATTCCAACACTCTTAAAATATTTTAGACACAGTGAAATCATCAACATCACATTCTCAAGATGCTGGCATGTCTCATTTTGTGCAGATTTTTCCAAACAATATTATTCAACTTTATTCCTTCACCAGTTTCTGACATTTCCTCTCTTGGACTTCTGCAGGGTTCTCCTTCAAGGCCCAAATGTCCGGCCTGGTCTGAGCAAGCTGGTTGAGGTGGAAGCAGTGAGGACAACGTCCCTTGTCTGCAGACGGGATGAGCGGGGGAGCGGAGCAAGCTGACATCCTAAGTGTGCTCTCCCTGGTCAAGGAACGATGGAAAGTGGTAAGTGACGTGTCATTCAACGACAATGGGGCAGTGTGTTCGTTGAGCCCCGTCGCTGCCTGTCCCTAGCTCACCCTCTGCCCCACCAACAACAACTCTTTGTTTGTGAAACAATGCTCTCTCCTGCCTATGAGTCCTCTTCTTTTATTCCAAAAAAAGCTCACCTGTGCCTTGGACAGTTTAGGGTTGTGTCTCTTTGTCCAGGTTGTGCTGCTGCAATATGTGGGATCCAAAAATAGCCTGTGTGGCTATTTGTGGAAGTGCAGTGTGCTGTAGGCAGCAATAGCACACTGCACTATGTTCCCTGAGGGCCCACGCCTCTCATTTCTGCTCCAGCCGGGGTGCCATGTGAGGCTGTTATTACTAACTGGCAGCCTGGCACCGCTTCCTGTCTTCTAAGGAGCTGAGTTACATAAGAATGCTGCAGCTAATCCTACGACTTTAGCTCTGAGTGCGACACAAGACTGTGTGTGTGTGTGGAGGACAGTAAAGGACACATGGGAGCTTAGGGGAAATTAAAGCTGTAGTAATACTAAGCAGTGTGCATGAATGTGTGGTTTAAAAAAAAAAATGCGAATAACGTAGCATTCCTGTCAGGTAACAAAAACAAGTACATTTTCAGAAATACCCGACCTTGTTACTCTAGATCACAAAATAAAATGCTCTGTTGTCAGTGAAAAACATTCAAAACTGTGTCCAGGTCAGAATGTTTTAGGGCTATTCAGTTTAAATAAAGCTTCCTGTCTGGCTCTTTTCCAGCATATTCATCTTGTACATCTTTCATACTATGTCTTTTTCCATCTTTCATTCATTCAGGAGCTTTCTGACCCCATTCATTGTCCACCTTCTGCCTAAATGAACACAGATCCTACATGGTATGAGGCAGAGAGGCCCATTGATTTAAACAAGTTCCCCTGAATGCAGCATGTGTAGGCAGTTGGAAGAGGCAGAGCGATAGCACATATCATCAATGGCCCCACTTAGGAGGGTGATGAGGGCACTTGTCTTCGTAAGAAATTTTTGGATGTTTATATTTGTCATGACAAAACGTGCTGATATCCGTTTGAAGTTCAAGAAGACAGTGGCCCCAACTCCACAGTTGCTGACCATGACCCCTGACCTCCCAGATGGGGGAGCCAAAAGATTCGGTCTTGTCAATTTCCACATTTTATATACATCCCACCATCCATGTGCATGTTCAATATGTAATTATTTTTCATCTCCTTCCAGGTGAAGAAGATCGGGGGTGGAGGCTTTGGCGAGATCTACGAGGCGTTGGACTTGCTGACGCGGGTCAGTGTGGCGTTGAAGGTGGAGTCAGCCCAGCAACCCAAACAGGTGCTCAAGATGGAGGTCGCCGTGCTCAAGAAACTCCAGGGTGAGTAAAAATGGATCCAGCAGATTTGATTACACTTCTGGAATTGATTGATTCCCCCCTTCCCCGGCATGATGACCTATTGAGCTACCCCAGGAGAGGACACTCATCATTAGCATTTGTGGCAGGAATTTCTCTTGGATTAATAAGAAATAAATAAATAAATAAACATGACAGGACACACAAGATGTTGTGATTGTAGAAAAGGGAGACTTGGTCATATGGTAGAATAATTTCTCCCTCTGAGAGCAGACATAGATCATCTGACTCATCTGAAGAGACAGTTTCACCGAAGGTTTGGCACGGTTTACTTCACGGCGTCATTCAGCAGCATATCAATATGCCCATACTTCACCTCTCACGTTGTAATGCTGGCTTACGTCTTCGTAGGTTTATTGTAAAAGTTTCCTATGACAGTAACAGAAGAGGCAGAGCTGCTCATATCTGAGGAAGTCTATGTTTGTGTCCCGATCTCTCATAGCAGAGAAACTGGATCAACACAAAGAGAGCTCCTTTGGGGGGGGGGGTTGTGTAGCTTTACTCCTTTCTCTCCCCCCTTTCCTTCCTGTCTTTTAACTACTATGCCTTTTTTCTGTCTCCTCTCTGAGAGGAAAATCAATGGGCTGGGATCATATTTGCTGTCTAATGGCTGTAGCCTGGGGCATCATGGTTCTCCTGCTTCCTAAAGAAACCAGTATGTAACTTGAGATGGGCTGAACTCCAGCTCCTCCAAACACTGCTGACCCTCCCCGCCGTAAAGTGTAAACATCAACCCACGGCCTCAGAAAAAGACTCATGGCTTTTTTATCAAGCTAATAAAAGCTTGTTTTGCATTCAATTTGGATCCTTTAAGCTGTATTATTTAAATTTATATGAGTTAGTACTTGACACTTAAGATGCACCCTTTGTTAGTGTACGATACGATACGATATGATATGATATGATAAACTAGTCCCAGAGGGGAAATTCATCCTGGGCTCAGTAGTGCTGCATACTTAATAAATCATGGGACAACACACAAGAAAGAACAATTAGTACAATGATAAAGAGCATAAAAAAACCCCACATTGACTAAATGGAGCTGTTTGTATTTCACTACGTGCTGAAGGGCTTTGGGGTGTGGCTGCCGGTGCAGCAGTGACCGCTGAGACCAGACATACAGGTCATTCAGATGCATGTTTAGACAGTGTGTCCCTGTTTAAGGCCCATAAATCAGCAGGGTTGCTTTACAGGGAATCTGGTGATGGAAGGACAGAGAGCTGTAGTACTTGGAAATAGGAACACTCATCATCCTGAGTCGGCTGATGTCAAGTGATCTCATCTTCTCTTGTGAAAGTATCCTGAAACCATCTTTTCCTTTTTTATGTCCCAGGCAAAGACCACGTGTGTCGCTTTGTGGGATGTGGCCGCAATGACCGCTTTAACTATGTGGTGATGGAGCTGCAGGTTGGTTTTAATGCAGATGCAGACGATTTAATGGTCCATAAAATTACACAAAATACTCATGCTTAAACCATTAACTGAGCATTTGATTTAAAAATAAAATTGGTCTTAGGAAATTGTGTCATCCACAAAAATTTTACAATCAGAAATTTTATGAACGAAATGATTAAAGAGCAAAATACTCAACAAGAAAGTGACTTTCAGCAGCAAGATAGAGCTTCTCAGATATATACACAGATATAAAGCATGTAAGCATAAAAACATATAAAAGAAATACAGAAAATACACATCTGATAAAATAATGTAGCATTACATCATTTCTTCTGCAACAGATGAAGCTTAAATAAAATGCTAATGCATCCCGCTTCAATATGATACATTCAGTTTTGCTACCTTTATTTCATTCAGTGACTGAGATGTTTGGGTAGATAAGCGCTGCATGGTTTTTAGTACGTTGTATGAAACAGACTACAGATCGGAGCATTAAGCAAATAGCCAGAAAAGTATTTATAGAACAGAAAGATACTCTCAGCATCGAGGTTCAGGCAGCATCACTGCAGGCTGTTCATATTTATAATGTCACCTGCTGTGAACTTCAGAGGCATCAAGTTAGTTTCAGTAATTGAACGTCGCACACACGAGGCTGGCATTACATAAGCCATCCTCATAAATTCACAACCTCACTCTCTGTATTGAAAGTGTTTTGTCTGGTTGTAATTTATGCAAACATGCCCACAGGAATGACAAATTTATACACCACATATTTTTAATTGCAATGCAGTGTGGTTGTGTTTATTTTGAGCTGATGTTCAGCTGTTGACTGTCAGTCAGAAAAACTGTGATTTTTTTATATTTAAATATAACAATATGGACTCTTTGTGAAGGCAAAAATGAAAACTGGATACATTTATTTTTAGCTTTAAAAAAAAATCACATTTGTAAAGCTAAGGGAACTGTAAGGCCTTTGGACCAACAGAGCTTTTACGTGGTCTCTCAGGGTCGTAACCTGGCCGACCTGAGGAGGAGTATGACCCGGGGTACGTTCAGCATCAGCACCACACTACGTCTGGGTCGCCAGATCCTTGAAGCCATCGAGAGCATCCATTCAGTCGGCTTCCTGCACCGGGACATCAAACCGGTGAGTTACAACGGCTGCAGCAGAGGATATTTTCTACTCGCATCTTATTTCACTACGTAGCACTTATGTTCCCTCTATATATTCCAGGCACAGGGGAATATTGTTGTCTGGGTGGTGTTTGGGGCCCTTTTTTATTTTTCCCTGCTAGTATTGTTGCTGATTCAGTATTTCCCTTTTTTGTCTTACTCAGTGTGACTATTGGCTAAATGCCCAAAATGCAACAGAATGTAAATAGTCTCTATTTATTCCTCCTCCCCTGAATGTAAAATAATTGCAGTTCAGTTTTTGCACCTAATCATATGTTTTAAACTTTGTGTCCCTACTTTCTCTTTCAGTCTAATTTTGCCATGGGCCGCTTCCCCAGCACCTGTCGTACCTGCTACATGCTTGACTTTGGCTTAGCTCGCCAGTTCACCAACTCTTGCCAGGAGGTCCGGCCTGTGAGTGTTTAAAGTTGCTCTTATCAATGTTTGTCTGTTAACATTGGATCAAAAAAGGAAGTAAAATATAAGTAATGTTTATTAATTGTTCTATTTTTAGATTTTTTTGTGACTGAGATTCTGCAGATATGGTTTTTAAGGATCCAGATGTTGGATGTTGTCTGATTTAAGATTTGACGGTTGTGTCTATCTTTGTTTGTGCAGCCCCGTCCAGTAGCAGGATTCAGAGGAACAGTCCGCTATGCATCTGTCAATGCACACAAGAACAGGGTCAGTATTGTACATCTATGATGCTGGCCTACAACTGCTTGTTCATGTGTTTCTCTAGTTTAATTCTCTACTCTAATTCTGCAGGAAATGGGTCGTCATGATGATCTTTGGTCCCTTTTCTACATGCTGGTGGAGTTTCTGGTCGGTCAGTTGCCGTGGAGGAAGATCAAGGACAAAGTAAGGACATCCAATAGCTATTGCCCTTCACTGAAACTTAACTGCCCTGTCCAGCTGGCTTTGAGTGATGGGATGCCAGGAAATGAAGGTGTGTGTTTGAGTTTGTGTATTTGTTTGCTCCCAGGAACATGTGGGGAAGCTGAAGGAGACTTACGACCATCGTCTGATGCTCAAACACCTGCCGGCAGAATTCGGTGTGTTTTTGGAGCACATCTCCAACTTGGACTACTTCACCAAGCCTGATTACCAGGTGACGAATTTGGGTTTAATTCTGCAGCTCGTAAATAAAAGTCCTGGTTTTCGGCAATTGATGATATGGTCCTTCTTTTCTTGTGTTAAAAAGAAAAGACAAAGTTTGCCTCAGGAAAGTCTGTAAATTTATACACCGAAAAGGTGTCTGACTGACACATCACAAATGTGTCGTACAAAAATGTCCTAATGAGAAAAGAAAAATAAGAAAAAAAAAATATCATAAACATCTTTTTTTTGTTGTTTTGTTACAGCTGCTGATGTCAGTGTTTGACAACAGTATGAAAACCTACAATGTAGTGGAGAATGACCCCTACGACTGGGAGCGGACAGGCACAGATGGTACCCTGACAATCAGTGCCAGCGCCACAACGCCACAACATCACACCCGCCTCACGCCAGCACACATGGGGTAGGTTTTCTTCAGCTAATGACCTTTTTTGTTAATTGTTTTTTATTCACCTGAGCACTTTAGACATTTTTTTTTGCAGGTTAATTATTTTTTGAATAAAATGACATAACTCCAACTGTGCCTTTTTTTTTTTTTTTTTTTTTTAAACAGTCAAGCATGGACTAATTTGTGTACTCTTTGTTGTGCCAGCATGGCGAATGCCTCCCTGATACCTGGAGACCTGATGAGGGAAAACACAGACGAGGTTTTACAGGATGAGCAGCTCAGTGACGTGGAGAACAACCCCGCACCTGAGCGTCTACCGGGCTCACCCCTCCACCTGCACCGCAACCAAGAAGCTGATGTCTGGGAGGAGCTAGACCGCAACCGTAATCGCATCAGGACGGCCGTCTGGAAGGTAGGAAGCAAGTGAACACACAAACAAACAATAGTTCCTGTACATTTAATCTGGGAGTTTCAATACCTCTAGCATTCTCAAAATCATTAAGACCTTGGGAATAAAAGTCATTTATTCTTTGGTAAATAAGTTACAAACATTCACTGAATCCCTCAGGCGGCGACCGAGGAGGAACAAAGCAACAACCAGGGCAACCAAGGACACCAGAGCCCCTACGCTGGGCCAAGTCTGGGCTCTCCAGTCAAACTGCACTCTGAGGTGATGGCTTCAGACCGTGACGGCCCTTTACTGAGGAAGCTCCGCAACATCCACAGCTTTGAGCTGGAGAGGAGACTTGGCCTGGAGTCAAAACCTAGTCCCGAGCGCTTTCTGGAGGCCTGGTAGGTCTAATGAAATATATTTTTTCTTATTTTCCATATTTTTCTTTAGGATGAGTAATGACCTGATAGTTTACATTTGTTTGGTGTTCAGCCCAGCCAAGCAGCAGCCTGGCAGTCCACACCACGACAAGGAGGCAAATGGAGCTGCAATCATCCCAGTAACTCAGGGTCAGACTGTACCTGCTGGGGACCGTCCCGATAGGGTCTGGCACTTTGACGAGGAGTTCCGGTCTGGCGGTGGTTCTCCGAAGCCTGCATCCCCTGGATCATTGGAGCAGGGAGAGGGGGCAGCGAGCAGCGGGGAGTTTGTGGCCCTCAATTTGAGCTCTGGGAGGCACGACATAGACTTGAGGGAGTGGGTAATAGTGGAGCGGCCCAGTGGCTCCCCAGGAGCAAAGGTTACCACAAGCCCTTCAGAGGAGGATGAGGAACCGGAGGTGCTCCAGCCAGGGGAACAGTCTCCTGGATGGGAAAAGGGCAGCCCAAGCCCGACTTCTGGCAAACCTAAACAAGAAAGCATGTCCTCCTCCAAGGGAAGCGCAAAAGTGGACAAGTTGGAGCTTAGCGTGGGCCCTGCAGGGGCCATGCCCCCCATCACCCCAACCAGCCCAGCTGAAGCTCTGGCTGAGGGAGTTCTCACTCAGGTAAGCCCATTCATTTGGAGGCCGTCTCACAACATGGCTTACATGAAACTGACTGTAGTCAGCGTTTTACGAAGCTAAAAAGCTGCACAGAGTCAGAGTTCTAGCTATAGAACGTTAATGCTAATGTCATACAACAATCAGAAATCCACCAGCTGCATCTTGCTGTAGTTTAAAGCTAAATGTTACCGCTTTATGTTTGCTCGCTTCTTCACTTGTTACTACACTGTTACTAGAAGATATGTGTGACACAGCTCTAGAGCGTTGATCACATCACAGCATGGAGGAAGGGAGAGCTCAAGCCTTTGAAATGCTCTTTGATCTGCTTTATATTTCATACATAATTTGACCTTATTTGCAGACATTTGCAATGTCTTTAGTTGTGTTTTTATTTCATTCAGAACTTATGTGATTTATTTTCGGAATACACTTTGATTTGCTAAGTTGAAACTACTTTTTTTGCTCCTTTGCTATTCATAACCTTCCACCAGCCCAATTCCAAAATCCCACTCAAGTTCAACATAAAACGCCTCTAATTAAATGGCAGAGTTGCTTTTTTTCACTACAAGAGGAGTAATTGTCCGCTCACTCTCTCCTACAACCAGAGCTACTACCTCCAAGTTGAACATGTACGCAGCCTTCCCAACCACATCCCTCATTTCCTTCCTTACTTAGCTTGAAATCATCACCTAAGTTATCTTAGCGATCCTCCCGAAAAAAAGAAAAACAGCTCTGCGTCGTGCTCCAAACCAGTGCAACCCACCTCGTAGCACTCCCACCATACTTCCTCCTGTTCCTCACTCCCTCACCAATTTCACAACCCCTCCTCTCTCCACCTCCCACTTCTCTCCTTCCCCTCTCTTAGCTCCCCACCTCACCTCCGTCCCTGCCGGAGGAAGTCGCGGCCCGGACATCCAGCCCCATTCCTCTGCGCTCCCCCAGCCCTCACACCCTCCTGACCACCCTGTCGGACCCGCTGCACCAGCGCCACCCACTGAGCATGAGGCGCAGCCAGTCTGCCGACCAACAGCCACAGGAGCGTCCCTCCTCCTCCTCCTGCCATTCTTCCCTTCCACTACCATCACACCCTGCCCCGGGCGCCCGCTCGCCCAGTCGTAGGAAACTGCCTCCCATCCCGGCGGGAGCGACCAACGCCAAGTTTCCCTCTGTCATACGCATCACACGTGCCCAGCTTCAGCAGGTGATGAGCCCATCACTATAAAAACAGAACTCCATTCATCTTCCTCTACGTCAGTAGCAAAACATCGGCTGTCAACACTTCTTTTCACTCATTTTCTTTTTTTGTTTAAGTTGCTCGTTTTGGCTTCTTTGTTCAGTTGGCTTGCTTATTGTGTTGTTGTCAGGCAGCTCTCTCCAAAGACCATGAAGGGCATTGTGCAGGCCAGACAGAGCATGGGTCAGATGTGTTCTTGTGTCTGGACATTTGTTCTTGTGATCTGAATAGGGGTGTGTGTTTGTCTGATTGTGGCATGTGTGTTTGGAATGTCGAGTCATGACTACAGGTTGCATGGTCTCTTTTGTTTCAGATCGTCTTTGTCCTCTCTATCTTTCTCTTTCTCTCTCTCTCCCTGTATTTGTTCCTCACCCTCTCTTCGCTGAAGCCCCCTGCGAAGTTGCGTGAACGTTTCCTGTCCTACTTGCCGGTTTAGTACTCACAGCTTGACTGACACTGCCATAGCACTTGTGTGTTTCGGTCTGATAATGGTAGCTATGGTATTGCATGCTGTTGCCAAAGTAATGACCATTTATTACGCCATATTATAAAATTCTTCTCTTTTCACACATGTGCATCAGGCTCTTGCTACAGAACTACAGCACAACTCGACATGTTGTAGTCTATCAGCAACAGGCCTTTAACAATTCGAATATTATTCCCATTTGTAGTGGGAGCTATTTTTAAAGTAACATCTTTTGTGTGTCTTTCTCTTCCCTTCCGTGTCTTCACCTCCCCCTCCCATTCAGTTGACAGCTCAGCGTCCCTCTGGGCTGTCCTCCCAGTCAGGATCGGACAGTGCTCCACAGTGCCTCCTGCTGGAAAGGCGAGGTGAAGCTGAAGGTGAGACTCAGCAGGTGCAGGAGCACACAGTGGACATCACCTCACCCCAGGACCATGTGCCCACCCATCCAGGGACACCCACAGACCCCCTGGCTGAGACGGTCAATGGAGACAGCTACACCAAAGCGCAAAGCCCTGTGCCAAGCCGTGTGTCTTCCCCCCGCAGCCCACGCTCGCCTCCTCCACGCTCACCCTCCTCACCGTGCTCCCCTCGCTCCCCTCGCTCCCCTCGCTCTCCTCATTCGCCCCATTGTCCTGTTTTTGCCAACGGGCACATCTCACCACATGGTACCGGCCATGGGGATTTAAGTTATGGAGCTTTCCCCAAGCTGAAAGACCCTGAGAATGATTCTGGCCTTGCTCTCTGTGCCACAGAGCCTCAACAAAGAAAAGAGGAGCGTGAAGAGCTAAACTGTGGCCAAGATCAGAGCAGTGGGCCAGGTTCCGTTTCTCCAGTCACTCCTCGTAAAGACCCCAATCGCAGGCAAAGTCGCATCCCTGTCCTGGAGCCCTCAAGCCTGCTGGAGCTCCCAACTCCCAGATCTGCCAAGGAGAAACTCCTGCAGAAGAAAGCCAGCCACCAGGGCCCGGTCCCCTCTCCGACTGCCTCCCCATCCCTCTCCGACAGGCGCGGCCCAATGGTGGCTTCCCTCGCAAGAGATCCCCTGTCCTCAGCCTCTGACCGCTCCCAGGACGAGGACTCCCTCATGGGCTCCCGCTCTGACCGTCAGGGAGATGATGCTCCGTCCCTCTCCTCCTCCTCCAGCCCCCTGTCCCGCAAGAGTAGGATCCCTCGACCCGTTCACTCAACCTCTTCCGCTGAGCAGCTGGCCTCCCAGTTCCTGCCCCGCCCGCCCCCCGGAAAGCCGCCTTGCCGTCCCACAGTGGAGGGCAGGTAATTTCATCCAATAATCAATCCAATCATTATCATTGTGAGAACAATTTATCATGAAATGCATCAAGGAAAGAGCATGAAGACTTAAAAAGAAAACTTGAAAAACACTAGCTATTATTTCTTTTGTTTAATGTGTGTGCTGACTATAATAAGAGCCGGTTCAGTTTTACTTTGACTAAAAGCAGAAGCTAGCCGTTTAAACAGAGCGTATGTAGCTGAAAGATCCTCTAATCTATCGCACTGAATCCTGGTTTGCTTTGAAATGTATGAATTGGCTGTTTTTCATTCCCTGCTTTGCTTTTTGTACTCACTTAGGCTTAGGCGTTACCGCATCCGAGCCGGCAGCACCAGTGACTCAGACCTCCTGACATGCCTTGCTCAGCTGATGCATGGCTCCCGTGGCTCCCCCCTCCACCACCGTTCCTCAGCACAGCACGGGGGCTCCAGGATGGGCATCTGCAGCCTCACAAGTTCTCCACACCACCACCGCAGCTCTAGCGCCTCGCCGCGCAGCTCCTCCTCCCTGCAGCGCTCCGTCAGCTCCTCGCCCTCCCGACATGAGCACCGTGGCAGCGGGGGAGGCGGCTGCCTCGGACGCAGCCGCTCGCCCCCAAGCTTTTCAGGCTCGCCGCCTCCCCGCCGCTTCTACCCCCACCACCAGGACACATGCTGCAGCCGCCAGGCACGCTCAGGCCCCATCCACCTGTCCAGGGGAAAAGGCTGCGGCCGAGAGGGCAAGTGTTCCAGCAAGCTGAGCAGATAGTTGCTCACCAGGATGGGAAGACTCTGATCATGATATGGTAGACACCTAAAAATCCCTGTTCTTTGCTGTTAGTCTGAACCTAACAATTGTCTTGCTTCCTCCCGCTGTAGTTTGACTTCTACTATTTCCACACATGGTTTGTCATCCATTTATGTGCCCAGCGTTAAAGGGGGTACTCCAGCGACTTAGTATTGAATTTACATGGGGTTGTAAGAAATTTTGACATTTGCAGCAGATGACAGGAGTTCGATAAGCTCCAAAATGCCTCTTCCTCAATTTCCCTGGCTCCTCTGTGTCTGTAAACTGAATCGTTGGAGTGCCCCTTTTATGTTAATACATCACCCAAATTATATTGACTGGTCAGAATCATTTTATATTTATTAAAATGTTGTAGAGCAAAATAGCGTAGCTGCAGAAGTAAACAGTTCCCTCCTAATGCAGAACGTTCAATACATAAATCAATAGTTAGTTGAGCCATTGGGCACATAAATAAATCGGTTTTCTGCTTATTCAACTTTAAACCATCCTGCACCACAATATATAGTAACTTATTTATCCCCTGTATTGATGCACTTGGATGCCACTGATGGAGCATCAGTGTAGCTGAACTTAGCTTAATTAAATATTGGCCTAGGGTTGACTCAGTTATCTCCGCTGCATTTGGAGATTTGCAGGCAGGGTATGATATTAACTTTATGCTATGTGTGTGACTGTATAAAACCAGACTTTTGTGTACAGTTGTATTTAGTGAGATTATTTATTTTGATGCTTAGCGATGCTTAATACCCTCGTGTGTGTGATCGTGGATGTGCAGTGTTTGTGTCACTCAGATTAGTTTTTAATGTTTAATCGACCGGATCGCTCCGTAGCGGTCCTTTATACAATCAATGATGTGGAGTGTGTGAGACACGCACCTTTTTGTGCCTACTGTGTTGCCAAAAGGGACTGTGGAGCGATTATAGGTTAGAAGAGCGGGACTCCTTTTTAGATCTGAAGCCGTGAAGGGAACGTGTGTTTCCAGTGTAAGTAGTCATAGTAGCAGTAGTAAGCTTAAAGAACACAAGGAACATTACTGATGAGTAATGTTCAGACGCAGATATTAGTGCCTTGGCACTTTGGGCAGCTTGAGGATTCACTCTGGTGTGTCTGTAATTAAAAAAAAAAAAATAAAATAATAATAATAATAATAATAAAGGAGCCAAAAACAGACTTGTGCCAGCGGTTTTAAGGTGGTCCTTTTCACCAGTATTCTTTTATGTAGAAAAGGTAGCAACACAATTGTTTGTAAAACACAATTTGAGCAACCATTTACTTGAGGGCCAAGTAGCTATTATTTGTAATTTGAATATATATATCAAGTGAAACCCGTTTCAGCCGTCCTGTATGCACCAGGTCAGCGTTGAGATAACAAAACAACTTTGAACAAATGTGAATTTCAGACCTCAAAACAACATTTTGTCAAATGTTACTAAACATGGAGGCCATATGTACATATATTTATCACACCAAAATGATGAAGAAAGTCTTTTTTTTTTTTCCTCCTGCGCTGGAGGAAGCTTTTATATAATGACATGCAGTATATATGTGCATAAGGCAAAGGAATGAAGAGTATTGTTTGTGTTTAATTTAGTCAGGATCCTTCACTGAAGCTCTCCCTCGCAACCTCTTCCTACTCCTCTGCTTGTAAGATACTGTAAAATAAATTAACTCCGGCTTCCTTCCAGTGCTATTCTTTGCATGCTCAATGGAGAACAGACAGAAAAAAAAAAAAAAAAGAATAATCAGATTCAAAATACTGAGTAAAAACGCTGCATACCAACACCTCCCATTACAAGGCATTTATTTTGTGAAGATATGAACCCAGCAGGGAACTTCATCACACGCTGGGCAAGCAAATGTAATTTCTGTGAATCTCACTATTCATTTCCCTCCTAGATAGCGATAGACTGTATTTTTTATTGGTGCAACATGCTTAGGACATCATGCACAAAATAAACCAGGAAAAAAAAAAAGAAAAAAAAAAACCAAAACCCAGACAAACAGAAAAGAGACCAGACTTTGTATTTGTATCAAAGGAAAAACACACAAGTCAAAAGATGAACAGCAGCTGTAGCCTCTGTCATATATGGCTGCACAGGAGAAAAGTCCCATTGCCAAATATTTTGATATTACAGTTTTGCAGGTGTGGTTCGATTTGAGATATGATAACGATAGAAGTGTATGTTGGCTGAATGGGGCATGTTGCTTTGTAGTTCTAAAACGTGCTTTCGCAGATGTTGCAGGTACCCCCGCGCTTAGCCTCACAGAGCAGCTATGATGACTCATCCTGAAGGCAGACAGCGTTCAGTCAGTCAGCCGCCTTAATGTCTTTTCTCTGCCCCTCTGTGCATAGTGAGGGATGACTGAGCCTTGTCTGTTTTGGAGATCATTCCACTATTTTGGGCTGAGCCAAGCCTTCCTGTCACTTATCTATAATAAAAACTACGACGTTTCTGTTCAGTTATCTCCTGTCTGTAAATGGCACGTGCTGCCGTGCCTGTCAGCATGGTTGGTACACCCCCCTCGTGAAATCAGTGCAGTCAAGCTCTTGTGCTTGTTTTTCTGTGAGAATGCATGACGGGCCATTTACTGATCGACCGGTGGAAACAAGAGCATATTAGACTGCAGTTTTCAAGGTGGGTTTGTCCACGTGGAGACTGAATGCTCTTGAAAGGGGGCAGGCAAACTTCAATCAATGGCTGAATTCTCCCTATTTTGACTTCTTTTGTTTCCGACTCACAATTTTGAAGATATTTAAAGCTTTCAAAGTTCAGAACGCTGTTGTGCAGACTTTTAATATATACCTGTAAAACATTCAAATACTTATTTAAATGAAATCATTATTGTCGAACCTTAACTTGTATGCTAACAAGCTTGAGTGAAAGGGAGAAACAGACACTAAAGGGTGCTGCTGGTCTAAAAAGATAATCAGATTTTACATGTTATTTTATTATTATTATTATTATTGCACATAAGTGGTGTGTAGTGGTAGTACTAGTGTTACCTTGCAGTTGAGATTTTCTTTGTCACTTTTTTTCTTTCTTTTTTTTTTTAAGTGGCCGACGGTTGAAGGTGTCTTATTTATAGTAGCTCACCGGTATTTGTGGTTACAGATACCCAGAACCCAACAACAAAACCCAGCTGTTTTGTTTTATTTTGAAAGGTGAGATGAAAACTAATGAAAGCTTTGGTGTGCACTGGGACACATCTCATGTCATAACATCGAATTTACCTGCTAATAACTCATAAGTACTTGACAGAAATTATTTATTGTGACATTTTTGCTAATTTGCGCATCCATCATCTTCACTTCGATGGTTGATATTTTTGTGTTGTAATGTATGTCTTGATTTTGAAATGTAACTGTACAGTCTCCAAGAAAGAATGTAACAAGTGGGAGTTTTGCACTGTATATAACTGTAATTATTTATGTTTATTCTATCATTTGTATCATATCAATGCCTTGTACAGTGTTTTTTTTTCCTTTCTTTTTTTGGTTTAAAATTATTTTGTATTTTATTTTTATAAACTGGTTATAAATAAAATACTCATTCCGCATGCAGACCGAATCTTGTCAGAGGTTCCTGATATGAATCCATAAGATTTAAGCATTTTAACGGCATATTTCCATATATATAAACAACAATTAATTACAATAAGATATCATATACCTTACAAAACGTAGGGCAGTCTAACATATAAATAGATTTAAAGTAATACCAGTGAGCCATCCAAACCACTGAAAAAACATGAAACATAAACCGATTAAAGCTTAATATGATATTTGGATGTATAGTTCAGAGTCTCTTTGTCGATTTAAATCTTATTGCTTTGAGGTCGGTCATCCAAACAACAAGCAGCCCTGTTCCCGGTGGAAATAAAAATAAAATAAAACAAAATAAAATTTCCCCTGCTGAGTTGCTGCTCTCTGATAGTGTGCGCTTCCGGGTGCTACCTGTCGGGGGCGTGGCTTCGTGCTTACGTCAGAATCCCGCGGCATCTTGTGTGTTCACGCATCGTGCACGTGTGATCGCTTTCTAATATTTATGGGCTGACGAAGAAGAAATAAACACAAAAACACAGCTTAGCTTGCACCGTTGAGGTAGTTACGTCGGACACCTACGCACTGATGGAAATCACCTTTGTCGGTTATTGCGTGTTTGTGTGTGTCTTCTGTGTTCAGAGACCTGGGAATCGAACCCTGAACCCTCTCGCTGTCTGAGAAAATACACATTGGAAGAAAAACACAACAACGTGTGGTTGCACCAGTGATATGAACGGGAGGAACAACTCCAGTGATCCTAAATGATTTATTGAGTCTATGTTCTCAGATCATAAACAGGAAGATTTTATTACAGTAACTGAGAGCTGTTTGGCTGTAAGTATCATTTCTTTTAGTGACTTCATCAAAAGAAATCCAATCAATGAAACTGAAGCATGATGACACGTAGAATTATGATATTAATTTGTCCATATCAGTAATATTTCCAGGCTTTAAACCCCAAAATGCAGATCTATCAATGACAACTGCACACTAACTAAAGTCTATTTGTGTACATGCGTTTTTGTGTTTGTTTGGTTTTCACTGTTCACTTTCCTGGTGGCAGTTAATAATGCAGGAGGCTTATGAGAAATTCTTTGGCCAGCTGTTGCCCTCCTACACAGATGGGCTGATCCCAGCTCAGGGTCTGCCAACAGTAACTGTGGCCGGTACATGGATGGATGGAGGTGGAGCACTTGCCTGAAGAAGAGAGAGTAACCGGAGAGCACCTCGGAGTCACAGAGTGAAACTGGGCTGATCAGGTATCTGAGAAATAAAAGACCTAAAGGGGGAGATGGAAATATGGAGTCACTGGGCTGTGTGGAAGCAGCGAACAAAGCAACAAAGTTATTCGTTGTGATCAGCGATGAAAACGCCCTTAGTAAGTTTTGTTTTTTCGACAGGTTGTGGTACTGTGCGTACCTTTCTCAGTCGAGCTAGAGCTGAAAGCAGAGGCTGACAGGTAAAGACAAAGAAAAGGAGGGGAGATCTTCACACGGAAGAGGTAAGCAGAGAGAGAGAGAGGTAAATAATAAAGAGAAGTGGGAAGGGAAGTGTACAGCAGGGGTCAAAACTAGTTCTCTGCAAGTTGATTTTCTCCTCTGGACTGGTCCTGCTCTGCCCTGTAAGCCCTTCAAATGTAAGCTCCTTACTTTTCATCTTTACTTACATAAGAGGTTTTTTTTTTTTTTCTCAAAAACAGTTATTTAACATGACTTCAGAAATGTGTGAACTAGAGGTTTCTAACATAAACAAGCAGGTCAAATGACACTGATTTAAGAAAAGCACCGTGAGTCCCGGCGAGATTTAGATAGATGAGTATATTTACAACTATATTGCACGGCTGTCCAGTAAAGAATGAGTGCTGCAGAGCAGTGGCTGTGCGGAGTAAGGCAGTTTAAATGTCTAAGTGACGGATTTGGCTCTTTGCGTCAGGTTACGGCCTACCTCATTGTGTGGCAGTGAGCTTGGCTGTGCGGGCAAACACATGCCTCATATTTTAAACATGTTTGACAGAAATACAAAGCATGTGACAAAAGATGTCATTACAACAGAGAAACACTCCTTCATCCCAAATGGTTAATTTTTCTACTAAATCCCACAAGCAGGACAACGCGGAACATGTATGGTCGCTTAAAAATCATACTGCCAGCTTTGCAGTTAATGAGTAATTATATGTGAGGATAGGTATGAAATAATTGAGTAGGATTTGCTGTTTGTGCTTTAGATAAACAGTTTTAAAAGGAATTCATAGTTACATCTGCAATTTTTCTGATGCAGAAGTCCAATCTACCTTTTACTTAAGTTGCTCATTTGACTGATCTGGTTTCCTTTGTTTGACTTGCATGCACACATGCGTTTTAAGATTTTACTTTTGCATAATCTAGAAAATTAGAAGTGCACCTTCACTGCAAATCAATCACCCGGAAGGGAGAATCAGAGGAGGCTCTGTTGAAATTAACATGATGACACAGCTAAGGTGTTAAATGTTAACTGTCGGACTACGCCTGTCCCAGGGTCCAGGCAGGACAAAGGTCCACTCGATGCCTCACCTGAGTGACTCCTCCTCAGAGAGATAATCACCTCTGTAGCCTCTCTGGGATCCAGCTTCCTCTCTACCCTGGTCTGAAGCCTTACAGAACTCTGGACAACTCGACTCTCATTGTTCAGGCCAGAGGGATCTGCACCGAAAGCCTATAACTAAAGACAGGACCAAAAGGGAGCACTTCGGCTCTTATGTAGGTACGTCTCCACTGTTATTTGTTCAAGAAAGGAAACAACAGGATATCTAATAATTAAATTCCAAGAGCCGAGAGGGTTCATATGGGTTAGGTTAAATGTGCCTGTATGTGTGTGAATAGTTTGAGCAAATTTTGCATAATGAATAGTTTTTTAGCAAATTAAAGTGTGTCTGTGAAAATCTGTCACAGGACAGATTCCAGTAAATAACCTGACACTTCATGGTTGTTTATCCGTCTTAGTCTCGTTTAACTTGTCAAACTCAGTTCGTATTGAGGGGTTAAATGATTTCTGATCCAGATCTATTTATCTCTGCCTTTGGTGGCATTAAAAGAAAAGCCTGCACCCTAAAAATCAGCTTCCACTTGGTGTCCAGTATGATACAGAGCTGTGTGTGTGTGTGTGTGTGTGTGTGTGTGTGCGTGCGTGCGTGCGCGTGTGTGCATGTTTCAGATACACAAAGAAGAAGCAAACATGGAGCATCATATCACACAGATTTCCCGGGAGGACCTGGAAGATCTGAGAGAGGCCTTTAATAAAATCGGTCAGTTTCACCGTCACGCTAACCTGACAACATGGATGTATTGAGGATTATTGTGACCAAAGTAAGACTTTTACAGCCGGCCATAAAGCAGGCTGTCATATAAGAGATTTTTATTGCTCAGCGTGTTGAGGGTAGGTACTTTCTGTGTGGATATATGTGAAAGGTATTTTCATTTGCACTATAGAACATTGCCAGATTTTATCAGATAATAATTTTTAGTGTACAATTACAAAAAAGACATGATAATAATGAGCAATATAAATAAAGCATATCGGTTTCACTTCGTTGTATGATTGACAGATTTCATCCATGGAAGATAAACAGCTAAAGGGATCCAACAGAGATTCTGTCCACTTTGACAAATGAGAAGTCATGGTGTGTTATCTTGTTACAAGTTTGACGGCTTTAAATATGACATTGTTTATTTGTTTAGGCACAATTGAAGTCACCTGTGAGATCTTATGATGTAATATTTATTCTTTTTTGTGTCGTGAAGCATGTATTTCAACTTGTAATGAGAACTAGGTTTACAATAATAAATAGTGGACATATATGTATTTTGGATTAAATGGAGCATTTGTTTTGGGGGAATTCCAATCAACAACTGTTGGAAAACTCATTAGAGCTAATGAAACTCAAGTATTAGTCTTTATTTTCTCTATAATCACTACTAAATTACAATTATTAGGAAATTGAGAATCTGCTAGTGTAATTTAAAATTTCTTTTATTCTATTTGTTCTAAGCAAACAAATCCATTTTCGGATTTGTGAGACAAATTGACTTACTACATCTGTGTGTGCACTTCTGTGTCCGTCTGTTTGTTTTCAGACATCGATAATAGCGGATATGTGAATGACTTTGAGCTTCAGGAACTGTTCAAAGAGGCAAGTTTCCACCTGCCAGGGTACAGGGTGCGGGAGATCATCGAAACCTTTATAGCTGGAGATACCAACAAGGATGAGAAGATCAGCTTTGAGGAATTTGTTTCCGTGAGTCCTGATACTTCTTTAAAGGCAAATATGCAGACTCATACACCGGACCACACACAGTGAGTGACTCAGCATGTTCGTGTTCAGATCTACCAGGAGCTGAAGAGCAAGGAGTTCAGTGAGACCTTTAGGAAAAGCATCACAAGGAGAGATGGGATCCGATCTTTTGGAGGATTATCGGGAATCTCTAGTGAAGGAACACAGCACTCCTACTCTGGTGAGAGAGAGTATGTGTAATGTGTGTGTGTGTTAGGAATAGTTTCCTCATTATTGCATCTGGTATTGACAATCATGTGCCTCAACTTTCATTTATCGTCATTAGATTTATAAATTTTTTATTGAATATAAATAAGCAGTGATCTGGCACAGCCCAGAGAAACACACAGCTGAAGCTATTTCCAGAAACCACAAGGACTTTTTTAGCCGTCTGCATGAAAAAACTAAACAAAAACGTACAACTGTTATCTCAACTGTGTGTGATTTTCTTCATCAAGTGGCAATGGAATAATATCTTCTGGAGTTTGGATTTTCATCTTTATTTCAATAACTGCTGTCAAACACAATGAGTATTAAGATAGCGTTAACAGTTCTCCGTTCTCATAGGTCAGTTTAAGAGAGCCCATTCATTCAGTTAGTTATAACTGAATGAAGAACACATAGATGTGTGTGCTTGCAGATGAAGAAAAGGTGGCTTTTGTCAACTGGATCAACAAAGCTTTGGCAAAAGATGAAGACTGCCAACATTTGCTGCCGATGAACCCCAACGATGAAAGTCTCTTCACATCCGTTGGCGACGGCATCTTGTTATGGTAAGATACATGCATCCCAAAACGCACACAAACACACGCATATGTTGCTGATGCACACATGCGTCACATAAATATGGTGTAACCGGTTTCATCTATACACAAGAGCAGCTGCAATATCAGATACAGGGAGAGTTAATGGGTCTATGTTTCTGACAGCAGAGCTTTTCAAGATCAGTGTTGTTCTTTACCTCAAATGTGACTTATTTGAATAATTAAATAAATTGTTTATGTTGCAAGGATGACAATTTCAGCATTTTATATCCCAAGATTGAAGCAGGGATGGTGTGATCCTATTTTATTGTAGTTTTTACATACTCCTCCACCCACTTTCATTTCTGTCACCATATAATGGACATAGTGCATTTGATTGAGGGATATCACAGTGTGGATTACGCAACACCGAAATTTAGATGCAACAAAAATCCTCTCGGGTCATCGGGTGCTATTTTTCCCCCCAAATGTTCACACTTTCTCTCTTTCAGCAAAATGATCAACCTGTCTCAGCCAGACACGATAGATGAAAGAGTCATCAACACTAAGAAACTCACCACCTTCAAAATGACAGTGAGTGGCAGCTTTTCCATGAATGACACACTTCTAATAGATGTGTTATTACTGAAACAGAAATTCACTCAAGTATTTAAAAAAGTCTATAAACCAACTTTTTCACTGGTTGTTAAGGGGCTTTCAAAAGTTAAAGTACCTGTTTTGCTAAATTGTCAACGAGTTGTATACAAATATATTATATACTATTAAAATGCAGCATATTTAATCACATAATCCTTATGTCACTACATAGAATTTTTTTTATCATTTGGTTTTTAACTATCCGATTCCTGTGGTTCTGATGTAATCCACAATCAGCCTACTCTTCCTTGTACAGCGTTTAGCCAAAGTAATGACGGTAAAAGGGGTCTCTAAGGCAATAATGCTGGTCAGTGAAAAAAAAGCCTGTAATATATTAACTTTTTACTGCATGCTTCCGCTCTTTCAAATTTGTTTTATATTGTCTGCAATTCTGCAATGATTGTCTCCTCTGTGAACGAGTTGATTTAAAAAAAAAAAGCATGTTGTACATCTTTTAGTTTTTTGTTTCGTTCAAAGTTTAAAATCCAGCAGCTCAAATAGGTTAGTTATTATTTTGAGGACTCGAACCACAGTCCACAGTTTGCCGAGTTGTTACAACCTCAGGAAATGCACGTGCTTGGCTGTAAAATAATTTTCACCTTAGACTGAAAAAGGAACCTGTCAATAGATGATTGTTTTGGATCTGTAGGAGAATCTGGTCCTGGCTCTCAACTCAGCCTCAGCGATCGGCTGCATGGTGGTGAGCATCGACGCCCATGATCTGATGGCTGGAAAACCCCATCTGGTTTTGGGACTGCTCTGGCAGATTATCAAAGTTGGCCTGTTTGCTGATATAGAAATCAGCAGGAACGAAGGTCAGTGTTCACACACACACTAACTCTGCACCAGCTATGAATATCACTTGAATGAAGCTCAGGTTCTCACCAGCAGTGTCTTCAATTGTGAAAGGGGAAGATGTTTGACGTTGAGACAAAATTAACTTTAATAAAATACACAAATACATCAACCTTAAGTAGACAGGAAGCAGAAAAGACATCTGACTAAAGGTGTGCTCCAGCTCCAGCATGAACTGGTGATAAAATGTTTATAAAAGTAATGATGCAATTTTCAAGAAAAGACATCACCTCCATGTTTCTTTTGAAAACTAGCAAGCCTGCCACTAACATTTATTTGGATATTTTTAATTACATTGATTGATTAATATTCACACCACTAAAACTGCAATGTGTTATTTTTCTTTTATAAAATTATTTCTAAATAATGCTGGCTATGAAGAAGTCAGAGCTCAATGTGACATTATTATACCTTATTGTATAATTACATTTGGGCATGTCTCCTTGAAAAATTACAATTAATCTTCATGTCAACACAAATTTAATCAAAGGCCAATATCAATTTCCCTAAAAAACAACCATTTAAAAGGAAATTATAAATTTTAGATATACAGCACTTGTGTGTGTGCATCTAGCTCTCATCGGCCTCATGACGGATGGAGAACAGCTGGCACATCTACAGGTGCTCTCTCCTGAGGAGCTGCTGCTCCGGTGGGTCAACGATCATCTGCGCAATGCAGGAACACAAACAATCAGCAACTTCAGTGAGGACATTAAGGTACCTTCCAGAAGACAGACATACACACACACACACATATACACAGCATCATCCAAAAGAAAGAGAGTGTAATTTTGCTGTGCCACTGTAGGACTCGCGGGCCTACTTCTACCTTTTGGACCAGATCGCTTCCCAAGGAGAAAACAGCTACAAAATGAGTGGCAAAATTGACATGAGCGGCCTTTATGTGAGTTTGTTTTGTTTTTCATTTTTAACTTTTCAAATTGTGGGGTGTGGCTGTGAAATTTTTCTCTATAATTTTTTTATTTGCAAATCTTTTGTATGTAATTGACACTAAATGAAGTGACTTCCCTATTAGACTCTGGGATTTGTTTGTGCACATTGTGTCTGTTCTGTGTATTTACATGTGTGTCTGTGTCACGTGCACATGAAGGAGCCAAATTTGGATCAAAGGGCTGAGCTGATGCTGCAGCAGGCGGCCCGGCTGGACGGCAGACAGTTTGTTTCTCCTTATGATGTCACATCTGGAAACAGCAAACTCAACCTGGCCTTTGTGGCTAATCTGTTCAACATGTACCCTGCTATACAGAGAACTCAGACAAACATCAATGGCATAGACATTGCACAAATAGAAGGTGAGACATGCCTGTTGTTGAGCAAGTCCAGTACCGTCTGGCTGTACGATCACATGATCCTGAAGCTGTTTCAGTAGCTCTCCTAAGATTCAGGCATAAAAAACTGCTGTGCAGTCACACACTCAGACCAGAAGAGGTATCATGTGGGGAACTGATGCCAATATAATAAAAAAAATTCAATTAAAAGCTATTATTTAAGTTGTGACAGGCTATGGTGGCCGTAAATCTCTATTTACTTTGGTTTGTCACATCTTTTTCTCTTTCCAGGTGAGTCCAGAGAAGAGAAAACATTTCGCAACTGGATGAATTCTCTGGGCGTCTCTCCGTATGTCAACCACCTGTACTGGTATGTCATCAATGTGATATATCTTGTTGGGAAGGGGGGGAGTAGGACATTTGTTATCTGGTCTTCTATTGGTAGATTTTGTGCCCTAGTCAACAGTTAAAGCTGAAACAGTTATAATTATATTATGTGAAGTAATGAAAACATTTCTAAGAATGTCATGGGTTCATATGAATCTGAGGAAATTCTGCATTGATTTAGTAATCAAATGTAATCATGTTGACTGCAAATGTGGTGAAATGAACCTATAAAATATCTGCAGTGTAGATATTTATTTAGATATTTTATATTCATTTAGAATGTAGCAATACTGAATCAAACTTACATAACAAGATGAAAATGTAAGATTTTAAAAGGTTTTACTCTACTGTTACATTTTCTATGTCCTTCAAACTGGAGGTCATCTAAAATAATTTTTCCACACTCCCTCTACATAAATCCTGCTTCTGATTAATATCCTCAATAACACTTTAGGCCCTGATCATGAATTACAGTTTTTTCTTTTGCTTTTTGTTTTTGTTACCCAGAGTACATGAGGACTAAATCTTAAGCTATCGGGAAATGTACAAAGTAGCTGTATTACCATTGATTCACTTCATGTTTTGTGCACGTGTCGTGCAGGGATCTGTGTGATGGTTTGGTGATTCTGCAGCTTTATGAGAGGGTTAATGTGCCTGTGAACTGGAAGAAAGTCAACAACCCACCTTATCCTGTCCTCGGGGGAAATATGAAGAAGGTACGACTACCTGCAAACATATTAGGGGAATGCAATAAAATACAGTTTGGGTAGTAAAGAGAAGAAACATTGTTTTTTTCATATATTCTAGCTAGAGAACTGTAACTATGCTGTAGAGCTCGGCAGGGATGTTGCTCACTTCTCTCTGGTTGGCATTGGAGGAGAAAACATAAACGAGGGGAGCTCCTTGCACACTCTGGCACTGGTCTGGCAGCTGATGAGACGGTACATTCACTGTGGGACTTGGCAATTATTTAAAAAAATTTTTTTTATTTCATTGGTTTGGCTACAGCTGCTCCTTGTCCAGTTTCAATCATCACCTCCGGCTGTTATCCTTCAGGTACACACTTCTGGTTTTGTCCGATTTGGGAGATGGAGAGAAGGTTGGCGATCAGATCATCCTCGCCTGGGTCAACACCACGCTGAGCCAGAAACGCAAAGACACACAGATCAGCAGCTTTAAAGTATGGATGTGTGGATGTGCATATTGTATTTGTGTAAATGCATGGGTACATGTATATGTGATATTGTTTCCCTGTTCTCTGCAGGACAAACTGATAAGCACCAGTCTGCCAGTGATCGACCTGATTGATGCCATCGCTCCCGGTACTGTCAAGTGGGACATGGTGAAGAGGGGAGAGAGAGGAGTGCTGAAGGAAGAAGATAAACTCAACAACGCCAAGTAAAAGCAACATTTTCAATTTTTTTTTCCATTCTCTTTTGTCTTTGTCACTTTATCACCGTCTCATAACTCCTCATTCTTCCCATTCCCCTCCCAGGTATGCAATCTCTTTGGCTCGTAAGATTGGAGTTCGTGTTTATGCATTGCCTGATGATTTGGTAGAGGTGAATCCCAAGATGGTGCTGACGATGTTTGCCTGCCTCATGGGCCATGGTCTGAAAAAGGCCAACCGCTGAAAAAAAAAACCAAAACAAAAACAAACCCAGACATAAACAAACCAAAAAGTGCACTACAACATTTTGTTTGCCATTTACTATTTCTTTACCTTTATTTCATCTTTTTCCTCATCATTGTGATTCCTTATTTAGGCTTTGCTAAGTATCACCCAACAGAGGCATTTATATTCTGGTCATTAAAAAAGCTCCTCCTCCTCCTACTGTGTGAAATGTCATTGCATGTGATACAACAGCTGGAAATGTAGAATCATCCACACACCTCTTCTTTCAGCAATCGGTTGAGTCTGTAAATGTTTTGCCTTGAATATTGCTATTTAATAATTCTAAATAATCTATTAAATGTATTAAATAACCTTGTATGTGTGCCAGCTTATTCATAAATTTAAATATTTGTTTCTCCATGATGATATTGAAATATTTCAATGTTACATCTTGCACTGTCCTGTATTAACACTGGGCTCGGACTGGTCAGCTTGACAGCTATAGAAACCTGTTTTGATATCTCTCACAGCTGCTCAAAAAGGTTTGTGGAACGTACAATGGTGATGGTCCCATTTTATCAGTTTCAGCACAGTCTTAAACAAAGACCTGACTTCATTCGTATTCCCAAGCACCGATGGCAGGCTGCAGGAAGGAAGGGGCGAAATTAGACAGCTGGAACATAAACATTCAGGGAAATAACAGACAGCTGGACTTCACTTGCCATTCAAAAGGGTCAACACCATGAAAAAAAAACCAATCAAATTTACCTTTATCTTATACTTTGAAGCTTTCCACACAAATCAGCAGAAAGCATAATAATACACTCCTCAAACTAAATCCTCACTTATTTTAAGCCATAGGATCAAAAAACACACTTTATTTAAGGTTTTAGATGGTTTATTTATTTATTATTTACCTTTTAGGGCTTTCTTGTCTTTGGTGTGTCACTTCAGTTACATGTTTACTGTGGGAGATTCTTTAGCATGCAGTATATTGTGTATTATTTAAGCAATTTTAATTAATTATTAAAAAAATGTAAAATGTTATGAAAATGAACGGAGGGGTTTTCTAGAGCCCGTGTTTGCATGATTATGGGATATTATTACCCATAATTCAACGAGGGGGGCGCAGTGTGCTTTGTGAATGTTGACGTTGGGAAATGACCCTCGCTGGTTGCCGTACCAAAACATAAACGTCACTTTTGGAGCGAAAACTTTTCGAAAGGCTCGGCGTGATGCTCGGGCCGTGCCACAGCGTCCTGGACACAAACACCTGACCAGTTCTTGATTTAATTTCTGGAGGAAGTTGATAAAATAACCAAATAACCGGGCTTCCGTAGAAATGGAGGGACTGGAGATGTCCGCCATGATACCGGCTCTTCAGGAGCTGGCGAGGTGAGGAACCGGCTAAGCCCAGCTGTTCACATGTGGGGTCACCACTTTTCAGCTTTGGGTTGAGCAGAGCTGTTTGTCATTAATAATACACCCTGTGGGGTTAATGTCAGACTTTGCTGTTCGGTGTGTGGATTAATACATCTGCGTTTTCAGCGCCGGCGCGGCGGAGTATGAGCAGGCGGTGCAGAAACCTCGACAGATCCTGTGTCAGTTCATCGACAGGATCCTGACGGATGTGGACGTCGGTAAGGCAGAAACACCCAAAAGCACCTAAAGACTTTTCTATTTTTCGGGCAGGCCACCACCCAATCTTTGTCCTGTTAAAATCATTTTCAGTTTCAGTCAGTCAACTTTCTATAGTTTTTTATTATTATTATTGTGTTCATGGATATTATTGTCCTCTTGTAGTCAGGACTTGTACTGTGAGTTAATTTTATTTGTGGGTGGCAGAAGTTGGTTAAGATTTATGTTTTTGACACTAAAACTGGCAGCTAACTACTGCTTCATTCATTGAATAGTTTTGGTTTTTTTTTCATCAAATTATTATAAATGTTTTATTATTACAAACTATCACCCACCTGCCGGGGCTGTTTTGGTTTGCTGCTTGATTGGCCTGCTCTCTCCCTCTTACACTTTGCAACAACTTTGAAGAAATTGAGTTATGTTGTTACTCATGCTTCTTCATGCAATGGCGACAATCCCCTCACATATATTTGAGTAAAATTTGTATGTTTTTATAACATGCCCTTTGTTAAAAACCGGATAAAACTTGCACGCATAAAAAGAAATCATTGGTCTGCCTACACCCAACCTCACTGAGCTCAATAACAAGGCCACCACATGCATTGCAACCTCAATAGAACAGGCCTCTACACACCCACTACATGAATATCTCATACCGCTGCGCTCAGGACACAGGTACCAAACATTAAGGTGTACAAGGCCTGGCTTTCGGAAAAACGTGATCCCGCAGCCATAGGTACCATAAATTACAGGCGTTGCTGAGTGTGTCACATTTGTCATGTCATGCTTTATTCTGCTTTATATACTGTTGTTTAAGTGTGGCTGTCTGTTATGTGGAGTCCCTATATACATATCTGGGAACAAGAATTTCCCCTCGGGGACAGTAAAGTCTGAAGTCTAAATGGAGTGACCTTACAGGATCTGTGCAGTTGAGAAGGTTAATGGACAATTTAAGCAATTTTATTTTCCACAATCCGGTATATGTGCTAGAAATAGGTTTATATTCTAACCTGTCGATCAACCTGCAACTCTCCAGATTTATCTTGCCAAGCATCATGGGAGGTCTCTGATCTCTTGTCTGTTCTTCCAGTTGCTCTGGGTCTGAGTAAGAAGTCAGGTTCAGAACCAGCCTGTGTGATGCTACTGGACTTTGTGCAGCACATAGTAAAGTCTTCCTCTCTGATGTTCGCCAATCCTGCATGTCAACCTGCCGAGTATCCAGATACCACACAGAGTTGCACTGGTAGGATGTGCTGCAGAAAATTTTTGAGAAAAAAACATATAAGAAAAATATTGTGATTAATTGTGACTGTCTTTCCTTTCCCTCCGATGTCTCCTTGTCCCTCCTTTGATTCAGACTTCAGTAAGTGGGTCGCAGTGCGTTTGCTTCGTGTGGCAGCCGCTCCAGACTGTGACGTCATTCACGGGCGGGTCTCCGCTGTGTTGTGCTCTTTACTTCACACTCTGAGGGTCAGGGCGCCATGCATCTTTTGCCGCCTCACTCAGGAACTCATATCTCTGGCCCAGGACCTCAGCAACATCTTGTACACCCACCTTACCACACTTGCAGGACAAGTCCATGCTTTGGACTCACAGAACCAATGGCCCGTAAAACTCGAGTGCTTCAATATGTCCCCTGGCTGTGCCTCCTCGTACCTCACTCCTTCTCCACTTCTACTCTCCTCTCCTGCTGCGCTGGAGTCACTTATTGCTGTGACGATTGGTGTTATAACCGATGCCCTGAGGGGAGTACTATCCCGTCGTGACCTTAGTGTGGCTTGGGAGACAGCTTGCACCATCCTCGCTAACGGCAACACCAGATTGAGAAAGATTGCCATGGTGATGTTAAGGAGACTTGTGGACTTGGGAGGATTTCCTCAAACGCAAGGCCATGTTTTCTTCACAGCCTACCTTCAGTTGCTGGAAACACATTACTATATATGCACTACAAGCACATGCTTAAATGAGACACAACCATATGAAGGGGAGCTGCTACAACTGACTCGCTGTGTGTTCCAGTCATCTGGTGCCTGTCACACACGCTTTGAGCCCATCTATCTCTCGCAGATGTTTGAGTGTGTTTGTACTCTTGGGGGAGCAAGTGTCAAGTTGGGGACAGAAGTCACTGAATCACTCTGCTTGTTGTTCAGCTCCTTACTATCTGTTGCACCCGTTTATGAGACTGCTGCATCATTACGGAGACATCGAGTCACAGAGGTCTGCAGAACACTGGCACGTACAGTCGGAACAGAAAATCAATCGGAAGTATGGTCTTTTTTTCTTTGTCTTTAGTTTTAAAATCTCTCTCTTGCTCTTCCATTATGTTTCATACATTTACTCTTACCATCTTTGTAAATTATGAAGTATTTTATTTGTTTTGCAGTGTGCTGAGGGGTTTCTTAAAGCTGCACTGAAGGCAGAGACTGCCGTGGTTCTGCAGGAGGCAGGAGATGGACAGACTGCTGCCAAGAAATCCTGCAAATCTTCCTCCAGTTCTGTCAACAAAACAACCAAAACACCATCAGTGTGAGTTCACAAACCAGCACAAAATCTAATATAAATAGTCCAATAGTCAGACTATAAGTTGCAAAAGACACTGTTGTGTATTGTAACATATCATGGGGTTGTCACTGTGTGCAGTGGTAGGCGCAGTTTTGGTTTGTTGCCCACGGTATTTTAAGATACGTCTAAATGATCTTCATTTAATTCAATGATGTGTCTCTGTGTCCTAAGTGAATTGGACATGCGTGTCCGTAGCCAAGTGTGGGCTGTGGTGAACTGCCGGCTGGAAGAGCTGCTCACGCTGTTGAACTCAGACTCTGCTGAACCTGGAACCACACAGACTCTCTCTGCTCTGGAAGGCCTTGCACTGACCCTGCACCTGGCAGCCCTCTGCTCTTATCCCACCACGTAATAACTCCAATGTCTACACAGGCTATCACTTTATCTTTGTTTTGTTTTCTCAGACAGAAATGCCAACTTCCTATTTTATCAATCACCCATGACATGCTGCAGGTTGGTGGCATTTCACATATGTTTGTCACATATTCTCATTCCGTCACTCTTTCTTTCTCTTTCTTTGTTAACAGTGTTTCCCCTCTCCTCTGGGTACCACCTGAGACTCTGGGCAGGGCTATGAAAAGCTGTCAGTCAGTGTTAGAGGGAGACTCTCAGCCTGTCTCAAACCAGAAGTACTTTCAGTCTGCTCTCCAGGCGACTGTCAAGATCCTTGACTCTATCTTGTACCTGACAAGTAAGAATAGGCATACAAAAAAATCACACATTTACATGCAACACTGGTGGATGTGGGGTTTTTTTGTTGTTGTTGTTGTTGTTGTTGTTATTTTATGTCAAAATAAATACCCATTTACATTTGTTTCCAAATCAGCCCCAAAGCACATCCTTTAGACAAAAGTATTCTAATGACAAGTAATTTTTTTCCCCATCCCCTGCATATGTGTGAATATAGTGCTCAGCCAGAGTGAGGACGGGCTCCAGCGTCGGGTCTGTGCCCTGTTATCTCTTCCTTGGGTGTGTGAGAACAGGTCTGTGTCGGCCTATAAGAGCTCGGGGTTTCCCTCCTGGCTTCCTGTTCTGGCTCAGAGATTAAGCTTCAGTTATTGTGAGTATCTGCAGCATCACAACTCCCAAGTAAAATGACTGTGGCTGTAGTTTGCATTGATTTTTGCAAAACCAAAATGTCAATATTTATCTTTTTTCATTGGGCCATGATATCTTTGTATAAACTTGCCATCAAACTTGTCTGTCTTTCCAGCGCCTGAGGTCCAGGTGGACTGTGTGTCCCTGCTGGCCTTCCTTCGTTGTGGTGTGTGTGAGATGTGGCGTGTGTGTGTGTTTTCCAAGGCGCTCCAGAGTCCAGATGAGGCAGTGAGAGCAGCAGCAGTTAGGGCCTTCCCTCTTCTTCTCCACCAACTGGGAAACGCACATCACAACCTCATCAGCAGCGCTCTGCTGTACGTAAACTCCCTTACTTTGCTTTCATTAGTGCATTTGTCATTTGCACTGCAGCACTTTTCACTGTGTAAACTGGACATCTTTAGTTCCAGGATGGAGGACAGTTCAGAGCAGGTGAAGAGGGAGTTTGCCAGGACCATTGGTCAGCTAAGCTGTATCCAATCACACCTCTCCGTCATCAGTGACTCTCATTCTGAGTCTACCTGTCTCCCCAAAATCCTCTGCCTTCGCCGCAACCTTGCAAAAGAGCATGCTGGGACGACTTCCCCATCCCTGAGGGCATCTGTTGTCAGGCCCTTTTTGTCACTGCTTGGACAGCAAGCTCCAAGCAGTGTCAAACGAGGTGTTTTTGGTTTTTCATTGATCTTTTCTTCCTAAATCAGCTCATATGATAGCTTGTCAGCATTAAATATACAGTTTTAATTCATACTGGATT
Source organism: Remorina albescens (assembly GCA_034769265.1). NCBI lineage: Eukaryota > Metazoa > Chordata > Actinopteri > Carangiformes > Echeneidae > Remorina > Remorina albescens. The sequence goes on from CM068488.1 coordinate 5,482,097, forward strand.
TGGTAATAAAGCAATTATCCTAATTATGTATTTTACTGTTCCAGCTTTCCTTGAAGCTCTGCCTCACCTCTGCCAACATGTGAATCTTACTGGTAGAGACAGCGACTCCCGGGCAGTTCTCTGTGCACTGATCAGTCTAATGGAGGATTCAGATCCAGCAGTCAGAATCCATTTTAGCCAATCAGTTTGTTTTCTGCTAACCGAGACCAGCAGAAATTCAGAACAGGGCTCTCTGACTGATGTGAGTAGTTTTACAGTTTTGAACAGCTAGAGGCCGTTACATCAAGGCACTTTACATATAGGGCAGGTCTAGAATTTAAAATAATTTAAAGAGATCAGGGATGTGTTGGGAATTTGCTGTCTTTTCTTATGTGATGGGTTTATACATTTTTGACTGTCACTTATGAGCTTTTTTTAAGAATGGCTATAAGCTTGATTGTGTGTATTTCTTCTTACTATCCCAGCTCCTGGTTGCACGTCTTAAAGATTCGTTCAACAACGCAAAACTCAACAGAGATGACGACCTACGTAACACTCTCATCCTGACCACTGGAGAGATTGGCAGGTACAGATTATACATCCTTAGCTAATATTTTACAAGTTTACAAAGTTTACAAGTTTGGTTAAACTTGTTTAACCAAAAACCCTCTCCTCTTCTGTCAGGGCGTCTCAGGGTAGTTTGGTGTCATTCTCACTGCTACGACTGCTCCACTGTCTGCTGTCCAAGTCATCCTCTGTTTCTGTAGCAGCTTACACCCAGATCAGAGCTCTGGCCACCGCCAAAGGCCTTAAACTGCAAACCCTCTTTAGTCAGTACAAGAATCCTATTTGCCAGGTATAAAATCTGTTTCAATTCAATGCCGAATTTGTTCTTTTTTTCTGGTGTACACTGCATTGTATCAGATATAGAGGCTACAAATCAAGACATGCAACAGAGTAGCTCTCATTTATTTATTTATTTTTAATTTGTGTTGCAGTGAACATTTGTACATGCATGTAACAGCCATTGTGCTATTAATAGTTTCTGCCTTTTTTTTCCATTTGTAGTTCTTGGTGGAGTCACTGCACTCGCGTTATGCATCAGCCCTGCGGAGCACACCTGACAAGGGCAGCGAGTCAGCCAATCAGAGAGAGCTGGCCCTGGACATCCTGGCTCAGATCGCCCATGCATTTGACTTTCCAGACCTCCACCGCTTCCTCACTGTATGTTCTGCCATGGATGTAGCCATTCTCTTCAGCTTCTGAATGTTGTTTTCAGCGTCTCTTTTTTTTTTTTAATGCTTACTTGCATACATAGAGGACCCTCCAAGTGCTGCTGCCCTACCTGGCAGCAAAGGCAAGCTCTACAGGCTCCTCCCTTATCCGTACATTGGCCAATGAGCTGAAGGCAAACAGGAGAGAGATATTGATCAATAACTTCAAATACATCTTCAGCCATCTGGTCTGTTCCTGCACCAAGGAGGAGCTGGAGAGGGCTTTTCACTACCTACAGGTATAAATCATATAACTCTCTCTAGCTTTAATCTGGAATTCTCTATATAACAAAGACAACAGAGCAATGAGTCACTGATATTAACAAGTGAGAGAGAATAAACATTTCACAGCGCCAGCATATGGGGAGTGTCTCCAAGCAATGTGCTCTACCACAATCCAAAATGAACAGCATTAATCAAATATAGCAATACTTGGTGTTAGTCCCAGCTGGGTTAAAGCAGTTGCCCCGTAGTTGTTTGATCACCAGACAGATTTATGTTTATTTTCTTTATGTTCTCCCAGAGTGAGACAGATATTGAACTGGGCTCTCTCCTAAGACAAGACTTCCAGGGTCTCCACAATGAGCTGCTGCTGCGCCTTGGAGAGCACTACCAGCAGGTACACACACACACACACACACACACACAAGCTCAAGCTCAACTTATACAAATGAAATCTTTTTCAGTGTATATTCATGTCAGTGACAAACCCATTTATGTGTTTTAAAACTATATGTACTTCTCTTATTTATATATTTGTCTTAAAGGTATGTTTTCCCTTTCTATCGTAGGTATTCAATGGTCTGGCAATCCTAGCATCTTTTGCATCCAATGATGACCCCTACCAAGGTCCCAGGGACATCACTACACCAGAACGTATGGTAAGTGTCACATACAGTATGAGTACCATGAGGTCATCTTTTATTAATACGTATCTGTATTTTTCCTCACTCATCCCTCTGTGGTCGTTGCAGGCAGACTACCTTCAGCCGAAGCTGTTGGGAATTCTAGCTTTTTTCAACATGCAGCTGCTCAGCTCCAGTGCAGGAGAGAAGGACCGCAAGAAGCTGGTGAGTGACTCCCCACTGAGAAGCAAAGTCCTAACTGCATCTTTATCCATGCACTGCATGTGCCGGAGAGTTTAATGAAGCACTGGTAGAGGTGAATTCTTAAGATACCAAATCATCTATTATTTCTTTTTCGCCTAGGCTTTGACAAGTGTGATGGCTCTAATGCGACTAATGGGCTCCAAACACATCAGCTCAGTCAGAGTGAAGATGATGACGACGCTCCGCACCAGCCTCCGATACAGAGAAGACTTCCCTCTGCTCTGCTGCCAGTCAGTACACGCACGACTTATGTTCACAGGGAACTGCACATCAGTGGCATATGGATTCAATGATTGTCAGATTTCACATGTTTTCCTCCCACGTTAAACCCAACCAACTGTCTACTTTTAATTGTATTCACCCAAACTAACAAACATGACCATATCTAAACATTTGATTTCCTTCTTCATATTAAAAACCATTAACCAATCAGCTAACTTTATCTAATCTCTCTTTGGGCAGGATGTGGGATTGTTTTGTGAGGAGTGTGGAGCCTGCACACCTGGGTCCTCTACTCAGTCATGTTATTGTTGCTCTCCTCCCCCTGATCCCTTTGCAGCCCAAGGAAACTGCTGCTATTATCCGTTTCCTCATACTGGACAAAAGGTAACACAGGCTAATTTAAACATATGCTTCAACTATATTTTTCATATTTTTTCTACTTTCTTGTCAGAAAATATTGTATTTTGAAAAACTTTGACTAAATCCAAAAAGGGAAATTCGTCCCTTTTCACCACATTGGTGAAGATGCCTCGTGTTGACCCAACTGCATGTGTTTTAATGCAGTCAATTTATCACAGGGAAGAAGTAAACGACTACCTCCATGAGATTTACTTTCTACCGGATCACCCAGAGTTAAAGGACATCCACACTGTTCTGCAGGATTACAAGGTCAGTGGAACTGAATGATGGTTATGGTAAAGACAATGATGAATGGTAGATCCAGAAAATACACAGCAAATACTGATACATCATGTCTGATGTCCACCCAGCTGACGGCCAGCAGCAGTGATCTGGCTGCAGCACTGCAGCTCTCTATGAGAGCTGTTCAACATGAAAACGTTGACGTCAGGATTCATGCGCTCACCAGCCTCAGGGATATGATGCACAGCAACCAGGTACACTACCCCTAACGGATATATTATCAAATGAGATAACGGCTCATTCCACAGAAGTTAACCTAACTAATGCTTTTTGTTCATGATGTGGACCGCAGGAATGGCTGCTGCGACAGGTTTGTGCCAGTGAGGCGGTGGAGCCGGTCATTTCCAGCTTGGTGTCTGTGCTGCTAAAGGGCTGCCAGGACTCGTCCCCAGAGGCCAGGCTCCTCTGTGGGGAGTGTCTAGGGGAGCTGGGGGCTGTGGATCCGGGTCGACTCGACTTGTCCCACACACACACCCACGGTGACCGCAACACATTTGTGGTAAGCTTAATTAGACCAACACATTGTAAAACACATAAGCAGTGTCGCTAATAGCAAAATGTGCAACAATAAACTCTTCAGTGCCTTAAGTGTACAAGCACAGAGAGTATTTAAAGGTCTATATGAAACCACACGTTAATTTTCTCCCATTACAGAGTGGGGTTGATGATCCCAACTTTGCCCATGACCTGCTGAGCGAACTCACCAGAACTTTCTTGGCTTATGCTGATAATGTGAGAGCACAGGACTCGGCTGCTTATGCAATTCAGGTACACGAAGACACAGTTGTGCATACACTCACTTTAAGAATCCATCGTCTTTCCATAATGTGTGGGCCTTTCTATCCCATTATTTTTGCTTTTGTATGGCTATCTGTGTTCATGGTGATGTTTTATGGAAATTTAAGGAGCTGTTGTCCATCTTTGAGTGTCGTGAGGGACGGACCGATTCTCCAGGGCGACGTCTGTGGAGGAGATTCCCAGAGCAGATCCAAGAAATACTGGAACCTCACCTCAACAGCAGGTATTCATGTTCACATACACTTACAGAACATAGTCTCTGATCCTTTCTCTCCACATAATTCATGAGATCAAACCCTTTTTTCTTCATCCTTTATTTGCTCTCTTATCTCCCTCCTGTTGTACTCTGCTTACAATTCATTCATTTCTCCCTCTCCTTTCTTATTCACTCTTCTTCATACCCTTCTTCCAGATATAAGAGCAGCCAGAAGGAGGTAAACTGGTCTAAATTGAAGAAACCAGTGTACTTAAGTAACAGGGGCAGCAAATTCTCTGATTGGTCAGCCACTTGGGCTGGATACCTCATCAGCAAGGTTAGCTGAACTCTATCAGAAAGTAGGAGAACTTTTATTTCTGCGGTGACATGAACTCATCCTTCAAATTCTTTATTTTTGTGTCTCTTCAAGGTGAGACATGAGCTGGCCAGTAGGGTGTTCACCTGCTGTAGTTTCATCATCAAACACGACTATAAGGTGACAATCTACCTGCTACCTCATATTCTCCTGTACATGCTGCTGGGCTGCACACCTGCAGAGCAGCAGGAGGTGAGAACATGTACACTCAGACACATACTCATGCATAAAAGGAAAAAGTAAGAAGGAAATCCCATGGCAACAAAACTCCTTCCAGGTAACAGAGGAGATGTTGGCTGTGCTGACAGAGGGTGATGGACGAGGAGGGGTGCGTGTGCAGGAGACAGCGTCCAGCTTGTCACAGCTCAGCATTCAGACTGTGTTCAGCATGCTTTCTCACCTTACACAGTGGAGCCGCCACATCCTCTACTCCAAACCCAAACACAATGGTAAGTGACCCATTCACGCAGAACATTGATGTCTTAACTCAGAGATTTTCTCTGGTGCATTGAAACATGTCATCCAGTGGTAATGTAAATTTATTGACATCGCCGACCAGTTTGTTTTTTGTAGATCTGCTATCAAATGTCTGTGAAATCCAGCATGCAAATACAGAACAGACAGTTATTTACAAGAAAATCTAAAATCAATCAAGTTCCATAGTTATTACGTACAGTTCAATTAACTGTATAAATTTATTGCTCTTTGTTCCTCACCAAACTGCACCATTTAGTCACATTTGAATTGAAAACTAATGTGTTGTTGCAGAAAGTGGGGATTATCAGCGTGTGGTGGCCTTCCTGAAGGGTATTCCACAGGATGTTCTTGCCAAGGCCTCTTTACGATCCAAAGCATACACACGAGCCCTCATGCATTTTGAAGCTTACATCCTAGAAAATAAAGAGAGCATCCAGGACCATCTCACCTTCCTGCAGGTCAGTAAGAATTGACTGTATGCAGCGCATGTTATGAAGTTATGAAGTTATGAAGTGTACGATATATGTTTAATTATTGGCTGTTGCAGACACTGTACGCTGCAATGCATGAGCCTGATGGAGTGAGGGGCGTTAACGCCCTGAGGAGGGAGGAGCCATCGCTACGAGAACAAATACTGGAACATGAGAGCATTGGACTGCTTCGAGATGCCACCGCCTGCTACGACCGGGCTATACAACTGGAGTCAGACCAGGTATACATACACACACACACACACTCTTTTGCATCTTTATTTTTTGTTAAACATAAAAATTGTTAAGTTTATTTTCATAACTATCAATTCTTGTTCATATGAATAAGCTGCTGGGTTTAGACTTCTTTACCTATTTGATAGTTTTCATTATACCTTTGTGTTTAGATCGGTCACTATCATGGAGTCATGACCTCTATGCTCGGGCTGGGACAGCTGTCAACAGTCATCACTCAGGTTAATGGAGTATTGGCCAACAGGTGAGAGACACTCACAAATACACACACACACATGCACGCACAACAGCATACATCTATAATGGCCCAAATTCTTCACTTGCAATAATATGTTTTGTCATAATGTTCATTTTAATGTTTTCTAGATGGTTATTGTGCTCAGCTGTTAAACTAAAGTTCAAGTACACTGAATATTGTGTTGTTGTGTACTCGTTTAGACACCAGTGGAAGTCAGAGCTTAACACTTACAGAGTGGAGGCGGCCTGGAAGCTCGGAAAATGGGACCTGCTGGAAGATTACTTAACTTCAGGTGATTAAAAAAGCGATTTGAAGATGTCACTTTGGGCTTTAAGGTTGTGATAAGCATTTGTTATTATTGTTGACATTATCTACTCAAGCACAGCCGTGTAATTAGACTACCATTGTGTCTCCAGATCGTCAGTCCAGCAACTGGGGTGTGCGGCTTGGCCAGTTGTTGTTGGCAGCCAAGAAGCAGAATGCTGAGACTTTCTATGAGAAGCTGAAGCTTGTGAGGAAGGAGCAGGTGGTCCCTCTCTCAGCAGCCAGCTATGAGTGTGGAACCTACCAGCGAGGATACGAGTATATTGTCAGGTCTGCAAGAGGCACAGCGTTTCTGGAATCGGTGATATTTTCTCTATTTTACTTGTTGTCAACTCTTTGTCTGTGTGTTTAGGCTCCACATGTTAAGCGAGTTGGAGCACGCTTTCACTGAGCTGCACAAACGGACAGAAGACTCTGCCTGCAGTCCCAGCCAGCTGCCACCTCATTGGTCGGATCGACTGGAAATGACCCAGAATTCATTCAGGGCCAAGGAGCCAGTCCTGGCTCTCCGTCGTGCTCTGCTCAGTCTGGGATCACAGTAAGGACCAAGCAGCATCTGCAAGCATAATGACTTAAATCATATGGTCACATCATCTCTTGAAGCATGTCCAGCTCTCAAAAGACTCCACATTGTTATTTGCCACATCCTGACAAATCCAGCCTTTGCGTTTGCTCTGTAGGTCTGGGTGTCAGGAGCTTGTTGGGGAGTGCTGGCTACAAAGTGCCCGAGTAGCAAGAAAGGCAGGACACCACCAGACCGCTTTCAACGCTCTACTGAACGCAGAGAACACACATCTAGCCGAGCTGCTTACGGAGAAGGCCAAATGGCTTTGGTCCAAGGTATAATCAACCGACAGTATAAATAAATTCAATTAAATAATAGTACAAACTAGATATTCTTCATAAATACAGTATATTTGTGTTTACCTTTTTGGCTGTGAATAGTAGCACTTTAGAGCACTGTTGTATTTTGATTGTGTAAATACCAAAAATACAACTTTTGGCCCATTTAGCATATATCTTTGTCTCTTGTTGAAGGCTGATCACCTGTGTACCTCTGTTTATTGTATAAAATGTATTTTAGTGTAACTGCTTTTTAAGACAACTTAAAATTTTACACGGACTATACACAGACACAGATGACACACTTCTGTACAAACGTTCTGTACTGGGCTGTCATCAGGGTGATGTACATCAGGCCCTGATCGTCCTGCAAAAGGGTGTGGCCCAGTGTTTCCCAGATGATCACCCCTTGACAGACCCCCGCAGCCTCCAGACCAAAGGCAAGGCCATGCTGTTGGTGGGACGCTTCATGGATGAGACAGCGAACTTCGAGTCCAATGCCATCATGAAAGCATACAAGGTAATAACGAGAGAAATTAACCACAGGAAGTGAAAGGTTTTGATGAAAAAAGCGATCAGTGAATATGTCAGTGTTGTCAACATATTATCAAACTGCACATCATAAATATTGTGACTTCATGCACATATAATGATTTTAGAGGCCGGCACTCATATTTATCTTTAGACCATATAGTCAAACTCGTAGTGATTTATTTTTATTTTATTTTTAATTTTTTTTATCAAGGATGTGACGCTTCTTCTGCCTGAGTGGGAGGATGGAAACTTCTACCTGGCCAAATACTATGACAAACTGATGCCAATGGTGACTGAAAACAAGCTGGAGAAACAAGGGACCCTCATACGGTACATCGTCACATACTTCGGAAAGTAAGAACAGATGTATTGTTTATTCTTGTTTTGATGAAAGTTCAGCAGATGCAGAAACAGATGTTGTAACTGTATTGTTTTGTTGGGGTTGTTTCCTTTCAAGGGCCTTGCAGTATGGAAACCAGTACATCTACCAGGCCATGCCTCGCATGCTTTCTCTCTGGTTGGATTTTGGAGCCAAAGTGTGTGAATGTGAGAAAGGTGGGTGGCCAATTTTACCTGTGTAAGTTCAAAATAAAGAGTCACACAATGCATTTACATAGTTCATATGTTTGGCTAATTTATCAGCAGCTCCAAAAATTTCTGTCTACATTTTCCTCCACATCAGCTGGGCGATCAGACAGACAGATGCGTCAGGACCTGAGTAAAATCAATACGATCATGAGTGAGCACTGCACTAACTTGGCACCGTACCAGTTCCTGACTGCCTTCTCCCAGCTCATCTCCAGGGTGTGTCACTCCAGTGACGACGTCTTCGGTGTCCTCATGACCATTGTGGCCAAAGTCTTCCTGGCCTACCCTCAGCAGGCTATGTGGCTTATGACCGCTGTCTCGAAGGTCTGTGTGTGTGTGTTTAAATGTCCCTTCTGTCTCCCTTCATAACAATAATCACTTTGTGTTCTGTATCTTTGAAATTACATATCTCTGCATCTATGCTTTTGCGAACTAACTTGCCTTTGTGTGTATGGGCCTGTGCTGTTTACCTTTTCTTTACTTTGAATGTCATTTAACAGGTCAGGTAATTTTATTCACAGTAGAAGTGTTGTACTATATTTTGTGGATTTACTGAAATGCTTCATATTTCACTGCCCGTATAAATTTCTCAGACAACTAAAAACTGTTTATATGTTTATTTCCTTCAGTCTTCCTACCCCATGCGTATGAATCGCTGTAATCAGATCCTCAAGAAGGCAATGAGTCTCAAACAATCTCTGGAAAAGTTTATTGGAGACGCCAACAGACTGACAGACAAGTTGTTGGAGCTCTGCAACAAGCCGGTACACATACAAACACATCCACAAAATCTGTAATAGGTCAAATTATGAAATAAAAAAAAATTTACAAACTCTTCGTCTTATCGAAGCCTGATCAAGTAAATATTAAAATATGTAATAATTGAAAGTTTGGGTTATTATATATCACAGCAAGTTCACTTCAAAAGTATAAACGCACTGTCTTCATACAATTGCTTTCTTTCCGATGTGGCCTGATATATGTCACTGACTGTATCCTCCAGGTCGACGGTAACAGCACCACCCTCAGCATGAGCATTCACTTCAAGCAGCTGAAACGTCTGGTGGAGGAGCCAACCTTCAGCCAGATTCTAATCCCCCTGCAGTCGGTGCTCATCCCCACGCTGCCCTCAACAGGCGGGGCGAACACACAGCATGATGCCTTCCCCGGACACTGGGCCTACCTTGATAGCTTTGAAGATAGTGTAAGACAAAGATGTTGCATTATTGACAAATATTTTGGTAGGAAATATTTTGCCAGATGACAAAAAGGGTCTCAACAACCAAAGGTAGCCAATATTTTTCAGTAGATGTAATCTTTTTTTTTTTTAATCAGAAAAATTGTCCGTATCAGGAAATAGCTTCATAACTCTGTGGACTATATGTGTAGGTGGAGATTTTGGCTTCCTTACAAAAGCCTAAGAAGATAAGTCTAAAGGGCTCGGATGGGCGGAGCTACACTATGATGTGTAAACCTAAAGATGACCTCAGGAAGGACTGCAGACTCATGGAGTTCAACTGCCTCATTAACAAGGTAAGCCTTTTTTTTCCAGTACATGCAGACAGAAAATATCTTTCAATTCATGTTCAAAGAAATAATTGTGTCTGTACAGGGTTGATCACCTTTTCTAACAATAACAAAAGGCTAACAGCTTTACGGATTTTACCTTTCTGCGTTAGGATCCTGCTAATTGTGATTATGTTTTTCTTTTCTGTATGGATGATATTAGATTGTAGAGATTATGTAATAAACTCTTATCTCTGTGTTTAGTCTATAGGATTTGTTCTACGTGTGTTACAATGCTTGTCAAGAAGAGCAATATTTAAATGATGTGTTCATGGTTTTTTTTGTTTGTGTGTGTGTAGTGTCTACGTAAAGATGCTGAGTCGAGGCGGAGGGAGCTACACATCCGTACCTACGCTGTGATTCCCCTCAATGAGGAGTGTGGCATCATTGAGTGGGTCAACAACACCGCTGGACTTCGACACATCCTTACCAAACTTTATAAGGAGAGAGGTACCCTCACACAGTAGGCTTCAAAACAAAAGTATGAATAAATAAACTGCTAGGTTAATATGTTTTATGAGCTAACTCTGTGTGTTTTTAGGTATCTACTTGTCTGGGAAAGAGCTCAGGAAGCTTATTCTACCAAAGACAGCTCCCCTTGAGGAGAAGCTGCGAATCCACAAAGAGGTGCTGTGTGCTCGACACCTTCCTGTATTTCACGAGTGGTTTCTCAGGACCTTCCCTGACCCCACATCCTGGTATGACCAAGCCCATATAATTACAAGCCACAATGTAATCTTTTTTTTTTTTTTTTTTTTTATGTGTATGTTTGTATTAGTTTTTGTTTTGTATTAAAGCATTTCAAAGATTTTGATTGGTTAGTCACTTAAAAATCATGCATAATATCACCCCTGTTGTTTGTTTACAGGTACAGCAGTCGCTCTGCCTACTGCCGCTCCACCGCCGTGATGTCAATGGTGGGCTATGTCCTAGGCTTGGGAGATCGCCATGGAGAAAACATTCTCTTTGACTCTTTCACTGGGGAGTGTGTTCATGTTGACTTCAACTGTCTGTTTAACAAGGTTTGTCTTTGTCTTAAAATCTTTAATATTTACTACTTATTTCCTTTAGATGAGTGAGTATCTCAGCTATTCCTTTTTCAGTTTTTCTTTCATGTCCTTTCTGTTTTTCTCCACTAGGGGGAGACATTTGATGTGCCAGAGGTTGTTCCCTTTCGTCTGACCCAAAACATGGTCCACGCTATGGGACCCATGGGCACTGAAGGCCTCTTCAGACAGGCATGTGAGGTCACACTGAGACTAATGAGGGACCAGAGGGAGCCACTCATGAGGTACACACACACACACACACACACACACACACACACACAGACACACACACACAAGCACAGTTAATCTCTTTTCATAATTTCACTATACACATAATTTTTACACAAGTAAAAGCAAAAAACCATTTTGTCTTAAAACGCTGGGTTGAGTAAATTTACTTCTTAAGAAGCATCACTGAACAAACAAACTTTTACTTTGACTCTCTTCTGTCACAAATCTAAACAATAACACTGAATCAGGTTTCTAAATTTAATATTTCTGTTTTTAATTTTACCCCTAAGTGTGCTCAAGACCTTTCTTCATGACCCACTGGTGGAGTGGAGCAAACAAGGCAAAGGACTTTCCAAGGCTCAGGCCAATGAGACAGGAGAGATAGTAAATGAAAAGGTGTGAGCATATGAAAAGTTCCCTCTGCACTTAAATGTTTACATTTATTTACAGCAGCATGCAGCCTGTAAATGTCACCTTTCTGGTATTGGCATTAAATTTTTGTCTTCTCCTTCTCTGCCAGGCTAAAACGCATGTGTGTGACATTGAGCAGCGTCTGCAGGGAGTGATAAAAAGCAGGAACAAAGTGATGGGTCTACCCCTGTCTATAGAGGGACATGTCCACTACCTCATACAGGAAGCTACAGATGACAAACTGCTCTGTCAGATGTATCTGGGGTGGGGACCTTACCTATGAAACATGCTTATATTCATCAAAAAGAAAGCCCTTTGAAGGCTATTGGGGAAAATTAGATGTTTTCCTGTGATAAAATGCCTACAAAAGAAAACCTCATGTGCTATTATGTGGCCTACAGCAAGTAGAAAAAGTGCAAAGATGTATCTGCAAAATAATTTGCAATTGGAGCATAATCCCCTTATAATGCATTCTGTCTGTTCTATCTCCATAATTGTTTTAAGTTTCCTGTTTTCTGGAAACAAATTTTGAGTTGCATTGCTGTGAATTAACTTGTAATAAAGGCTGTGTTTATTTTCTACTTTAATTTTACAGGTGAATGTTTCTGTGCAAAGTCTACTAATCTTTTAACCTCTCTTAGTTTCACAGTGACAGTCAGACTGTCAGATGATTGCTTTAATCCCTTCTCTGTCTGTGTTTGTCTCCTGCACACACCCAGTGGTCCAATCGGATCACCGTTTTACACACAAGTACCAATAAGAGCAAAGTGGATGCTTAAGAAGGCCTTAAGAGGTGGAAGACAACTGGGCCAGGATACCAATAAGAAGCAGGGGAACTTCAAGTGAGCCATGTTTTAGATGTTCAGTCATGAGTTCAGACACTCAAAAGGCCGCTGTGTTTTTTATTATTACTTTCCTCCTTTTTATCAATGCTTGGCTGCTGTTGCATCTTGCTTTTGGATAGAAGCCATCGGCTCTTGTTTTACAGATTAACAGGAGCTTTAACGGCTGTCCTAAATAAGGTCACAGAGAACACACTTAATGGAAACTTCTGATGATCATCTTGTTTTGACTCTTTACTTATGATTCTTATTAGCTTAGAAATGTGTTATTTTTTTAAGTAGTGATGTTGCGATGCTAAATTGCTTGTTTTTATTTTAATCATTCAGTGGCGTTGATTTGTATAGAGATTATGCTTTTATCTTGAAAATCGCATCCGGAAGTGCAGTACCATTAAGGCTTCAACTCGATTTGTTTGTTATTATTGGTTGTTTTGGTTTGTTGTTGTTTTTTTTGTTTGTTCGTTTGTTATGGTTTTTATTCACTTTTACACTTCTTACGTGTATATTTATATTTACCTGCTCATTTTATGTCAAACGTTTTTATTTTTAATTTTTTTAAAGAAATGGAGGAGCTACATCCGGCGTTTTAGGCCGTCAAAGTAAAACTCTTAAAGAGACAGCGGGGGGCGTTCTCGCCCTAACCAGCTGGGCTCGCACTGAAAGTCGGTCGTTAGGAGCAGACCGAGGCGGTGTAACAACAGAGGGGCTGAACGGTGAAGCTCTCCGCATGGCCGGCGGATAAACTACCGGGAGCGGGTGCTTGGTTTTCGGCGAGTCGGTGTTAACGGACCGTAATCCGGCTAGCGGCGGTTCGCGGCAGACGCCATGGCGACGAGCGGTGACATTTGTTATCCGCTCGCGCTTTTATAGCCGGACCGTTAACCGTCCGTTCAACCAGCCGGAGCAGCGCGCGACCTTGCCGGGACCGTTGCCATGGATTTTACGCAGCTGGCGGTGGACGCCGGTCAGTACATCAACAGGGCAATTCAGGTAAACAAAAACAAACAAACAGACGAACATTTCACAGTTAGCTAACTTATCCAACAGACTGCTTTCGGTCGGCCTCGGCTTATTGTTACCAAGGAGACATGACATGTTTATATCACCTTTTAATGGCAATGGCGTTGAGACGCAGTCATAATATAATATCTTCCTCAGTAGTTGAAGACTCAGTGTTATTCTGTCATTCCGATTCAGTACACGGAGGAAAGCATCGGCCAGGCCAGCAGGACAGAGCTGGACCCGGATCTGGAGCGGCTCCTGGCCCTGGCAGACGCCACAAAGACCTGCACGGACCGGATCATCTCCGGGACCGAGGTTTTACTGCAGCCGAACCCCGGTGGGTGATCCCGGCTTGTTTATTTATGTGTTTGCCCTCAGGTCCAAACAAAAACAAAAAAAAACACTCCAAACACATCTCAATCAGACACTCAGTTATTATCTCTGTTGTCCTTTACGTAATTGCTATGACTCTGAATTTTAATACTCGAAAATAACAATTGTTTGCTTGAACTTTTCTATAAACTATAAGTTAAAGTACTTTATATTTACCTGCCATACTTCTCACTGGTATGGTAGGTCAACTAGTATTTATGCATAACTAATACATAAGGTGTAGTTTCATTGAGAAAGCATAGCTACAGCGTTCAAACTAAATATTTCATACATGTGATTCTTACAGAATAATATGTTGCAGTGTATATGTATAACATTAACATTCATCCTGTTAAATGCATCAGCTTCACCGAAATAGAGCCCACAGGAGCCTGATCATCAGGACATAAGCTATACCTCTCTATGTTAAACCACTGTATGATTCCTTATATCTAGAAGCCAATATTTCAGCTTCATTATTCTCCCACAATAAACACATCTCCTGTGGACTCTTACATTTGCTTTGACTGCAGTTGACCTGTTCAGATGAATAGAGATGGTTATTGTCTGGCCCATTAGAATCCAATTACCCCTGATAATAGAATTATGAGTGGATGTGGTCTGCAATTTGTCATGTAAGGAGGCCACTTAGCTGCCAGAGATAATAATCTCCTCCATTTTTTCAGCATTGCAAATATATTTGCAGGTCATGTCTTGTATCAATCGACTGAAGGCTTTTAGTTGCTCTGCAGAATCATTTTTGTTTACCAAATGGGCAAATGGGATGGAACAATATTTTGCAAAACTTTTCAGTGCTTTTTCTGGTTTAAAAAAAACCAAACAGTACATGTGTGCAAGGGGTTAGCTAGTTTGTTTAGAGGTATGTTATGTTTGTTTGTTTGTTTTTTGTGTTGTTGTTGTTTCATTGTCTTTTTTTTTAAAGGCTTTGTGCTGTGGGTAAATGGTGATTACATTAGGTAGTCCTTTTAACATATAGGGGCCAAAGTGTAGGGGTTCAGAAGGGAAACAAATAAACAAGAAGTATAAGTATATTTTGTGGAAAAATGCTGTTGTATACATCTGTGTTCATCCTTAGCCGTGAAATGTGACTTGTCGATCTATCAGCCACACATGCCTGAAAGCCAAATGAACCACCACCATGACAGATGGACCACTGGATTTTTATTTATTCAATACTTTAAGATTTCTGTCATGATATTAGGGGTAGATTTTTGCATCAACTCATCTGGTCTCTTTTTGCATGTTTTTATGAATAGGCCTCTTTTTTGTTTGCATCTTTTGGTGAATGCTCTGAGATTTTGGTCACAAGCTCTTCATCACTGACAAAGAAACACGTACACCTACATCCTGGAAAGCATTACTGAATTGCTGAAAGGTTATAAAGCGGCAATATATGTGCTTCTTCGGGTCTTCCAGCTTGTTTGGTATTTTTCCTGTGAGCACCTACTTTTTTAGAATTCACTCAACTTTTGAATTTAGGCAGATTGGGTACTGTGCATTGGAAGGGATTTTTCTCCCACACAGTTCCGTCTATACTGTTGGAAATTCACTGAAATTAAAGGTTATACGTTTGCTATGCCATTATTTTGTGGTATTTTTGTACTTGCATCTTCATTTGAAATTAAATGCGTTGAGACCTATATCCTGAACAAAAAAAAAAGTATAAGAAAGACAGAAAATGTCTAGTTAAATTGTTATGTTTTTAGAGATGTCAACCTGAATTATCCCCTTACTCCTGATGAACAGGCGCACGGTTAGAGGACCGGCTGTATGAGCATTTGGATTGGAGTGTCCCACCTCGGCCTCTCGCCCGCGAGACTTTAGGAGATCAAATGACCCAGGCAGGACTAGAGATTGGATCCACCACACCCTATGGTGAGTATATTCTGAATATTCTTAGTTTATTATTTACACACGCATCTATAAATACTTGGCAGGTGCTAGGTTAAAATTATACATGGGAAAAGGGTATGCTATTTACATAATTATTTAAAGTTTTTTTTGTTTGTTTGTTTGTTTCATATATTTGGACACCCTTAAATGTCCTGTGTGTTTTCTTTTTAAGCTACATTGTGTTTTGCATTTAGGAACTGCATTGCTGACCTTCGGAGAGGTTCAGAAGCAGCTCAGCGAGGAAGAAAGGAAGTTTGTCCAAAGCACAAACATCCACTTTCTCACCCCTCTGAGGAGTTTCACTGAGGGAGAATACAGAGCTATGCAGGTAAGCCACAAACATACATACACATCGTCTGTATATGGTGGCACTGATATTTTATAACATTTTTGGGTCTTGAATCACTTGTGTCTAGTGTTTTTGTGCAGCAAACAAGTATTTGTGTGTTTGGTCACAGGATGAACGCAGGATGTTACTGAACAAGCGTTTGGACTTGGACATAGCGAAAACCAGGCTGAAGAAAGCACACGAGGCTCAAAGGGAGGCCAGAGTGAGTTGCACTGATGGCGACCTTCACTGATTGGAACCTGGCCTTTGAATATTCATTTTCCAGAGTGATTAATCACCAATATACATCACATAAATTATCTAATTTCAATCTTCCTGCTCTTTCCTGTCCTGTTTTCAGAACCTGAATGCAAACCCCCTGGATGATGACTACTTGTCTCATGTTTCCTATATGTTCAGCTTCCTGCGTGTTAAATGGCTAAAGGTAAGCAGTTATATACAGGGACATACACATGGACACAGCTGAACTTGCTGTTTGGTCACTGAGTACATTTCTTGTCCTTCTATTTCTCTCTCCTCCCAACAGATATGGGCTCAGGAAATCTCTCAGGTACGAGATAGAAACATTCCTGTAAATCAGCTGAATTGAGGAGGAATAGTTATAACATTGTATAAGGCTGCGCATGATCCTGAATAATAGGTTTCTTTCTTTTCTTTAGCTGATTCTGATTTAAGCCTTTCAGGGCTAATGGGAAATTTTCAGAAACAATGCTGGTAATTTTTGAATATAATTGGAAAGACTAAAAGATTATTTTGTGTGTGCATATGCACGTGCGTGTGTAGGCTGAGATGGAGCTGAGAATTTGTCAGAGTCTGTTCGATCGACAGTCAGAAATTACAAGACAGGCCCTGGAGGGAATCAGCAACATCCATGTAAGTGCACAAAAACTCATACACACATGCATGAGACATTTTTATACCAAAACAAATATTCCTGTTTTCCGTTTGGTAAGATTTTTTTTTTCTCAGTCACTCTTTAGTAAATAGATATTAATGTCCAGTATGGTGTCTCAGAGCTACATTAATATGCTCCCATCTACCTTGTGTTTTATTTATCTTGTCTTTTGTTTTTTTTTTCTCAGACCAGCCACATGCAGAGTCTGATTGACTTTGTGGAGGCTCAGGCCTCTTACTTCGATCTGTGCAACCAACATGCTCAGGAACTCCAAAAACAGCTGGCAAGGTCTGTACAGTTTGGTTTGCAACACCGAAAGGGTAAATCTTCATGGAACCAAAGAAAAACATGCTTTCATTGCTTCTGTTTGCTGGAACCCTATTTTTTTAGTTTAATTCATTGTCTTGTTTTTTTTTTTTTTTTTAATCCATAGAATTCCTTTTAATAACAACCCAGTCCAACTAAACTGTTATGAGGCAACCTGACATCCACAACATCAAAGTTTTATTCACATAGTATTATCAAATTATATTTTCTACCTGTCGAATGAAACTAATGTTATTGTAGTTTTGATGAGGCTGTTTACAAGGCTGTTTCAGTGCATGAAATGTTGACATATTGGTCCAATAACAAAATGCACTTCCAATAGGTTTTCATCAAATTTAAAGGGTTTTCTTATCGCTCAGTACAGAAATGATTAGAAATATATTATAAGTGATCTCTTTTAAAGCCAAATGCCAGATCACACTCCAAAGAACCCATTCCATTACTGCTTAAAACTATAATCCCAATTGGCAACAGATGATTGAGGCCCAACTACAAAGACAGATTTGTAGAATGAAACTACGGACTGTTGGGAACTTTTTAAAATCAATTCCATTACTGAGATGAATGACTTATGTTTTTATTTTTATTTCTCTTGCAGCATTCCAGTAGTCCTCTGCTCCAATAACTGGCAGTCAGCAATTAGTGATCAGCCATCAACAAGCAACCATGTAGCTAATGAGCCAAGTGGGTTAAATCAGGTCACTCCAATGCCTGCATTCGTCCATCAGCTTCCAGACTTTGACCAGGACTCGTGGACCGCCAGTCCACTGCCAGGAACGGACAAAACAACAACAGGATCCTTAATCACACAGCCACTAGACCAGACAAATAACAACAATAACAACAGCACCTTACCAAATGAGAGCCAAGAAATCAGGTACAGTTCAGCAGCCAACCAAGAATCTGATGACGTCTCGGTGTCAAATTCACACAGTTACTCAATCAGTCAGCCCTCTGCACCCAACAGGACGGTCAGCTCACATGTGGCAACCAATAGAACAAACGGGTCTCCAGCTTCAAGCCAGACTGTGGCCCTCAGTGCAACAACTTCAGTAATCAATGGCACAGGTAGTGCAGTGACTTCCTCCCAGCCTTTACAACCTAGTGATACCATGGGTGAATCGCAGACAGCTAATGGAGTGGCTAGTGACACCATGACAACAAGTCCGGTTGCTGATGAGCCCCAAATAACCAATGAAAGCTGAAATGAGCAGCCCACCATTCATTGAGATGTCCAGGAGTCATCAGCCGGTCAGGATGTGGTTCACTAGAGACTCCTATCTGCTGGGGGGATGTGACGCCAGGCCAGAGCCTGTCAGCTGGGACTGACTTTAACAGAGCTTCAGCTGAATTAGACCAGTGATAATTTAGTAACGTTGTGGTGCTTAGAACGCAAACTGTGGTACAGTGAAAAAAATTATGAATCCCATAGGGAAGATAATGTGATGTGAATGTAAAAGTGCTTATTTTTCTAAACGTTATGTAGTGCCACAATAATTTTAGCCTGCAGGATTATTCATATATTATTAATATTATATGAAAACAATGAATCTTGAGTAACAGTCCTGTCCGATGACTGTAGATGTAATGTTTCCTCTGGCCTCACACCAGAAATATAGCTATGGCTGACAATCACGTCTGCAGAATGTGACTGTTTAATGTTGATTTCAGTCAATATCTGTCAAACTCAATCTTTATTTTTACACGTAGCAAAAAAAGAACTAACTGATGAAAGCTAATGGAGCTTTGTGCCAAGGGTGTGTGTTTATATTTGTTGGCGTGACTGCACAAATTTGTATGAGTGTGTGTGTCTCTGTCTCTATGTCTCTATCACTTGTATTTCCAGCTCAGCCGAACCTGCGACACCTTCAGAAAGACGTGTCTGTACAAGAGTCTGAATTTGGACAAGTTGAGGTCATTTTCCATATGAAACTGCTGCTTGTGTGTTGGGGAGCCCAGCTAGGTGACAAAACACTCAAGTGAAGGCTGAACAAGATCTTTATGTTGTAGCACACTACAAAATATCCACTCTGTGGGTGTTTCCCCCGACACATCAAATACTCACTTTTACCCTTTTACCCCCTTAAAGCCTCCATTAGATGAAATGGATAGAAGTTTCCATGTCCAGATGTTGTTCATTTTCCAGAGCTGACCTGCTCCACCGTGGTGTTGGTCAGCTCTGGGGAGCCTGGAGGGAAGCATATTAATGCAGCATTGGCCCTACTGATGTAATCCCTCACTGCCTCTGTGCTTTTGAAAGATGTGTGGGTTTAGATGGAGACATTATTGACAGTCTGTTTGCAGCTTGCCATATGTATGTGCAGCCATGATTCACTCATGTTTTTTAGAGTTGATGTCAGTGTAAGGTTGTGAGTTTTCAACTCACTCATCTGAAAATGTGGAAATAAATATGCAAGCTGTGACGTAATGTCAGTCCAAATCGAGTCTGGATTCTGTGTTTGATTCTGTTGTTGCCTCGTTAAAATGTACCTCCTCCCACCAGCCAAACCTCTTGACCTAAATTTACATGCCCACGACTACATCCAAGTTCAGTTCTTGATCGGGCTTCCCAGTCCAAGTCTAATAATATTCCCCACCTCTCTAATTAACGCCGTCCTCACACGTGGTGAAACTTCATTATTAGGAAAAATGTTAACCAAATAACATAAATGTCTGGTTGTGTCATGATACAAATCCCAGCCCCTTGAAACACGCCCACACAAGCTTAAATAGTAGTCCCTCCTAAAACACTGGCAAAAGTGTGTTGGTGTGTTGCTCATGTATTTTGCTCTTACATCATCATCACTCTCCTGTTAGAGGCTGAAGCAACAGATCAGATCGATCAACCCCGGGCTGTGTGTTATTGATCTCATGAAAGTCAGCAGGCCTGAGGTTCAGTGACATCACACCGCTCTACGTTTGTATAGAATCCTCACAGTCGGTGACTAAAAACAGATTTAATTGTCTGTTGTTTCTGCAACTTTTCCAATGACTCAGCCAAACGAGGATATTCTGTCCCCAGTTTTTCATGAGCTTGTTTTCCTTCACACTCATCTTTATGTTTCCAGCCTATTTTTAGCATTTCCTGTATGTTCGTCATCCATCAGCTCTATCTCTCTCTGGTCTTCACACCATCCAGGAAGGGGAAGTTGAAATGATATCGTTCAACAGAAGAGTTGAGTGAGTTGTTTAACCTAATAAAGAGAGGTGGGATGCTGCTTGGAATATAATTTTTCTCTCCCTGGGGGGGGGGCCCTGTGGAAAGGAACAGTATATTGTGTTATTATTTTTAAAACCTGCTGATGTTTTTCAAGGAAGCCCTTCCCATGAAAGAAAGTACTTCAGCGATCTGATGCTGGCAGATTGGCTGAGAAGATCCAAAATGTAGCAAGTAGTATTTTAGGAGCATTAACACTTCAATTGTTAATGTAAAGGGGAGTTAAAGGAGAAAAGACATGAAGCAAACTTTGACTTAGTGGAATATGAGTATCACAGTATCAGTAATACACTCCTTTTAATATCATTTAAATATCATCATATGCCTTTTTTTCTTACAGTGACTGTATTGTTTCATTTTTATCTCCATGGTTTTCCCTCCTATATCAGGGACCATAAAGGAAAACACCCTTTATGGGCGTTTAATGCCACCCAGTTGCCATAAAACTGGCCTTTGTTGGCTCATATTGCCATGTTAGTGTTAGTGTGTGGTTTGTTCATCAGTGAAATCCTGTTACTGCTTTAAATCAGTGCAAATTTATCCTGACAACACCCAATGCCCCGCTTTCCCTGGCACCTCTGCTTTTGGTTGGGAGAACCCAGACAACCAATTTTGTGCCAACTCACAACCCAATTTAAATCATCTCCGTCCCGTCTCTTTCCCTTCCCATCTTCCTTTCCCTGTCCGTCATGCCTTCATCTTCCCTTCATCACTCATCCCTCCTCCCCCCTCAGGGCCAGCTGGGAGTATTTTTGCGTGACAGCTAAACCGTAGGTGTGGTGTCCAGGTGGGGGTGGTAAACAGCGTCTGGTGACTGCTGATAAATTTGTCTGCTCTGTCATAGAGTCGCATATTGACTTAAATAGAAAGATGATCTGTCAAGAGGAAAAGGAAAGAAAGAAAAAGTGGACTTGTCTAAGATAAGAACACCAACTGTGTCTGACATGCACCAAATTTCATACTGCACCTGCAGGTTTCAGCAGAGGCTTCTTGATGGGATCCTAATTACTTGAATTTTATAGAACCAGGACGGAAAAACCTGATTTCCAACCATCCACATTTCTGACTCCATCTTCAATGTTTCAGTACCCAACACTTCCTCGGCTACAATTATAGTCTATAGTGGGGCAGAAAGAATCTGTTAGTGGCAGACATGCTGACATGTGCAAATGGCAGCTTAGTCTGGAGGTCTGCAGAGAGTAGAGAGGTCCAGGTTTTTCCTCTGACCTTGACATGTCCTACTTCTGTTGTTTAACCCCAACACCTGTTGGCCAGAGCCCTGTTTCTACAACACAGAGAGTCCCATAATATCTCCACAACACGTCTCATCCTCTGTGTGGCCTGGCAACAAAATATAATCAGGGCCAGAAAAACTAATTTCACAGTGTTGCTTAGCAACTAAATGAAATTCCAAGTTAAATCGCACCCTGGTGGCAAATTTTAAATATATTTCAGATCTCCCAGGTTGCAACTGGTTTTGGTGTTAACAGCAGGAGCCTGAGCCAACAGTGAGAAGGTTAAACAGCAGACAGACCTGGAGAGGATTGTGTGTGTGGAGTGAAATGTCCTGAGGAAACAACATGTTGTGGGTCTGCTTTTTCTTATCAGAATAATTTGTTCTTTAGCATGACCTAATCAGACATTGTATAACAACAATTAAGCTTCCCCTTGAGGTTGAGCAAAGTTAAATGTCAAATGATTTATTGACAAAAACATTAGAGAGCGAAGTGACGGTGGAATGTTTTTTAATTTGGCAGTTTGAGATCGGACATTAATAATTCTTTCTTTTCTTATTATTTTACTGGTACGCACATTCACATTTTTTTCTCTGCTTGGTGTGACTTACTTTTTCCCTCCCTCACTCTGCTCTTTCTCTCATTCCTTTCCTCGCTCTCTCCTTTTTTTTTTGCCCCAGATTTCCCTGTGCCCCTGTAATTGTACCCCCTTTTTAGCCATAATACCCCTATTTCCCACTCAGCTTGACTTTTGACACATTACCTCCACCGAAGCATTACTCACCAGACCTACACAGCACCCCCACCTCTGTCCCACCCTCCTTAACGTCCTCCCTCCTTCTTCCCCCTCTTGTTGGGTTTATAAGTGAGGAACCACAACAGTTGGCTCACTGCGAAAAGTTTTACATCCCAGTGACGGGGGCGAACAAACGTATCTGACCTTAGCAGATTCTTTAGTGGCGTTCAGTGCTCCATCATGCGTATGTCCGGGACCCAACATGTGCTGTGTGTGCTTGGATTTGCGGTGGCGTCCCTGTGTGTGAATGAATATGAAGGGAACTATGCAGACAACTATGACAATGAGATCTCTGAGGACCAGCAGGAGGGTGAGTTTTGTTTACTTGTCCTTTTGTCTTTTTGTTCCTCATTTGTTTGAACAGATGGCTTATTTTGGAAAGAAAAAACACACACACACACACACACACACACATGCAATATGTGGTTTAATCAATCCAGTTATCTTTTTAAAATGAAGATTCATTGAACACAACCTGGTTTATTAATATTGAAAGGTAATGCAGGTGTCCTTCAAGGGTTTATTCTTGGTTGTTGCCGATGATTTCTTCTATAGGGATGATTTATACTCTACTTATCCAATTAAAAAAGACCCATCTCTGCCCTCAGTAAGTAAAATTCAAGGTCAGGGGACGTTTTAACTTTGGTAAAAGTCTAAGTCTTGCAGTGAACTTAAAGTCCATTTAAGATTTGTGAATTCCATAAAAGACTGAAATTCCTCTTCATTGTGAGATTAGATTTGGTCTTTTGTGGAGTTTCCTGATGTCCATATTTCAGAAACATAACCCACTTATTCTTTAAGTTCTTCAGTAACACCTGGTTTACTGAAGAACATAAAGAATAAATCCAAAACCCATTTCAATGCCTCACATTGCAGTATGCCATGAAATACATTATACCATATTTTCTTTTATAGGTTTAGAAGATTACCAGTGTCAACACCATGTCTCCAGACATTTTGCTTTCATTTCCCAGTTTTGCCTCTTTAGGGAGGCTATGCAGTATTTTCAAAAATACCCATTTTATTTCCCATTTACTCTAAAATGCCTAATTATCATTCCCTTGTCCCTCATTGTCTTGTTTCACCCACTGGTACTGTATTCAAGTACCAATGGGAGCTGGTAATTATGATAACTGTTTCATTCTTGCCAAATTAAATAAGTGAAAGATAACATTTTATTTATGTAAATGCTGACAACCTTTAGTTGCTGGATAAGTGATCCATCCCTGCAAATATTCTCTGCAGGGGAGTCTCCAACTGCATCGTGCCAGACTGCAGATTTCTCCCGCTGGGACAAGCTTTTCATTGCTCTGGAGGACTCCCACATGAGGCAGAACATGCTGCTGCAGTCGCTGGAGCAGTGCTGTGGAGGAATGGTGTCTCTCAGGGCCCAGGTGGAGAAGCTGGCCAGAGGTGGATGCCAGCAGCAGTGTGCATGCTGGGCGCAAGCAGAGGAGGCGAGTCTCAGGCTGCAGCGAAGTCTGGTGGAGCTCAGGGAGGAGGAAGCAGTGAGAGAGAGGAGGTTAAACACTACTCTGCAGACGCTCCTGCACAATAGTCATGAGGAGAACGTCCGGCTGAAACGGCTGGAGGATGGTGGCGGTCACCGAGCGGGGCCCTTCGGACCAGCAGGCAACAGGATGAGACACCAACCAACACCGAGACCTGGGGGTGTAGGGGCAGCTTTTACTTTGGGGATGAAGCCGTTCCCATCAGGCCTGAAGGAGCAGGAAGTGACTTCATCTCTGGACACGGCCACGATGGAAAGGGCCTTGGTCTCCATGGCAACAGAGCTGCAGCACGTTCACCTGCAGCTGAGCAGACTGATGGAGCAGGCAGGAACATTTAGGAAGGACAGAGGAGACATATGAATTACAAGGAAGGAAAGAAAATGTTTGAAGATTGACTGACATCACTGCAGTGATAATGACTCACTTCAATTACTCCTTGTAGCGATGACTTTAAATGTACCATTAATGTTGTGTTAAAAACGATATTAATCGGCCTCATGGAAAGGTCACCTCCCTCCTCCCATGCAGTTATCAACTCATTTTCAAAGCTGGACACACTTTCATCTGTGGATCTGTGCACTTTGCAGAGTTTACGCCACAACCTCAATGTTTGTGTCGTTGTCTGCAATTGCCTAAGACCACAAGAGAGTGTGTCAGAGGTTTTGGAATTATGTTCAACTCTGGGCAGGACTCTCTCTCTCCCTCTCATTAGTGGCTTTTAATAGTCTGTATATTCTAAGAGACCATGACTTATGTTGCTCTGGGTGTTTATGATTTAGGAAACCCTGCCAGAACTATTACACTGCCCACCATCCCTCATGTAGCATGCACACACACACACAAACATGTTCATTGTTGTAAACCACAAAGTGTGGCTCATGGTTGAGTTGAGGTACTTTTTGTTTTTTCTGCAGTTTCTGTCTGATTCTTATACACTACTTTAGTATAAAAACCGTAAAATGGAGTTAACCAAATAAAGCGTCTCAGGTTTTTAACCACAGCCTCAAAATCTACCATCTGTAATCAAAATCTAATCAAAATCTGCCGTCTCTATCATCGTGCAAAATAACGCAACAAATCACATTTAAAGTGAATGTAACTGTGAGTTTAATTAGACCACAGCGCACTGACATCACACAAGTACTTCCACTAATGAATGACTTATTGGCATGGAATGAATGTATATTTGTGCTCATGCCGGTGAATTCGAATGTGGATGTCTGTATGTATGTCTCACTTTCCTTATAAATCTGCAGCTGGGTAGGAAATTCCTGCCAAGAGCTGCAGCTCTATTTTCATACCTTTTTTCTTTAAATGTCAAAAGTAGGATGAAAATGAGCATCATGATGGAGTCGCAAGGATAGTAGAACAGACAGACTTCCCACTATACCTCTTTACCCGGCACTGACAAAAAGGCTCCATCTGTGCAGTGTGGGTTCGGATTTTAAGTGAATGGAAGGGCTGTGATGTGTTCATTCATTTTTTAATGGACAGAAAAGGTGACAAAGAGGGAAAAAGGAAAGGAGAAGACTGATGACGGGGAAAACAGAGGAGGAACGACCCAGAGAGAAGAGTGCTGGTTGTTATGTGTCTGAGAGGTAGTTATTAGGCGTAATGACTGCTGTCCACTGATGGATCTGTGTTTTTATCAGCCAGCTGTCCTGACACAGCACAAAAAGCAGCCACCATCACATCTGGCTTCCGTTCGCTGCCGCTCCTTTCGTCTCGGTTTCCTCATCTGCCATCACTCTCCTCCCTCCTCTGCTCCTTATCAGTATGCCAATCCCATCATCTTCTCTCCCTACCCCCATTTATCTTCCTCTGATTGTCTGCCTCGCTCAATTCCCTCGCCTCCCATCTCTTGCTTTTCATACTGTCTCTCGCCAGCAGCCAAATAGATGGCATCAATCCTTGGACGACCCTCAACTGGCTGGTAGAAAGTGACGGCCATTACACTCCTGTGAGATTTTGCCAATATGCACACGCTCACACACACTCTTAATAAGGCAAGATTGTGATTACAAGTGGTTTCTGGAATGCATTGTGTTCATCAGAGAGATTTTAATTTCACATCACATAGTCACTACTACAGACACTACAATATTGGCACTTTCCAAAAAGCAAAGAGGACAATACAAAATAGAGAACGCTCCAATAAACATTTAAGTCTCTTATGTACACCGGAACCAATCTCATGAAGGAGGGAGTGAGCAGAGGAGAAGAGTGGAGGCGTGAAGAGCTGAAAGGACGTGTCTATTTGATGGGCGAGTCCAGAATCTCCTCATATTCCTCCCTTTGGCGCCGGCTGCCCCCTCGAGAGGGGAGGAGCTTCGTTGCCACCAGCCAACTAACGCTAAGTATGACCATCACGTTCCCGATGACCTCGGGTCCAGTGGGAACCAATGGCAGCACGACCAGATGCAACAGCATGGCAATAGGAACCTCCAGGCTCTGGGAGGCCGATACTAGAGCCGGATGGAGGCGTGTGAGGGCGTGCGTCATACCCAGGAAGGCTGCGACCGAACAGGCAACCAGGCCCAGAACCAGACCCCAAGCTGTGGCACTATCAGGCCAGGACCAGCCCTCCTGGAGCAGGGCCAAGGAGGCTGGAGCCAGCAGGCAGCCCGTCCAGCTTACCGTGAACAAAGCAGTGCCGACTCCCACCCTTTCCTTCAGGGAGCGATACCCGACCAGCGCCAGGGCCATCCACAGTCCCGCAAGAGCAGAAAGAGACCAGCCGAAAGCTCCTCTCCAGAATGCAACCGGGTCTGTCGGGGAATCTGAGCTGCTCTCATCTGCTGTGGGAAGTAGCACAAGCCCCAAACCGCAAAGCCCTGCACCTATGCTGATCCCATCAGACAATCCTAACCTCTCCTCCAGGAGCAGGAAGGCCAGGGTTGCTGACAACACTGTGGTTGCCAGGCGCCAGGTCGTTGTGGCGTTTCCGGGAGAGGCAAAGGTCAGGGACGAGTAGGCGCAGCACAGAGAAAGGGAGTAGGCGATGCCGTAACAGAGCAGTCGAAGACGATAGCCCTCTGGTCCAAAAGGATTCTCCCCCCTGTGCAATGGGATGGCCACAGAGAGGAGCTGGACGATGCACCGGACTAAGAGTAGAAACAGGGGGCCGAGGCTGAAGCGTTCAGAAGCCACATGGGTCAGGATGATCAAACAGCCGTTAGCCAGCGCAGCCCCCAGCAGCCCCACCCAGGTGAGCCGAGACGCAGACACGGACGCCTCCCCAAAGCTGGCCAGCTGTTCCCCAACCCCTCTCCCAGACCCCTTGGCTGCTTTGGCCACCCCCTCGCCTCCATCTCCTCCCGTGGCAGCCGGAGCTCTGTGAGCTGTCTCCTTGTCTTTGTCTTTGGGACCAAACAGAGTCAGAGGCCACTTTCTGGTCTCCGTCAGCTCTCTCCTGTCAGACGTCTCCACAAGAAAGGAGCCAAAGTCCTCAAATGACGGGGCATCATCGTAGCCTTCATCCCCAGGTTGAGGGAAGTGCGTGTGCACTCCAGGCTGAGGGGAGTATGGGGCCTGTGTGGCATATTTAGCTGTGACAGTGTGAGGGTGGATCTTGACTCTCTTCTTAGAGCTGCTCAGCAGGTGAGTGGACTCCATTTTGAAACTTCAGAGGACGGACGCCTGCAAGGAAAGAAAAGTGCATTTTTAGAGTCACGTTAAATTTCCCTTCTTCTTACACAGACGCTCCTGAAATCCTCCCTCCTGTGCGGAATCTCATATATCTTTAATATACAAGATAATAATAGCAGTGACTCATATCTTCCTATGCGCTGGCAGCGAATGTGCGTAAGCTCTGCCCTTCTGGGAAAGAACCAGTTTAGCTGTTTTTTTGTTTTTTTTTTTGTCTGTGATGAGAGTCGATAAGTCCATATCAGCGGGACCATACAGAATCATAATGAGATGTTAGAAACAATAATTACTCTGCCTTTTGTTCTTCCAGTTTAACACGACCTTCATGGAGAGTTAGGGATTGTTGCCGATGGTAGTTGGGTAAGCAACTGCTTCCTGTCTCATTTGTCTCCAATCTGTGTCTGCCTTTGTTTTTTCTCCCCCCTCTGTCTGCCTCTTCGCCTCTTCAGGAAAAGGCACAGCACACCTCATCTTGTCAGTCCATTAGAATCAGATTTAAAGTTCGCTTTAATAGAAACGGGTACAAATTCTCTCTCCTGACCATCTCCCTCCTCTATAGTCTCTATCTCTTTCATTCCTCTTTTCCACAGATCACTAACTTGTAACTGGCGTGGTAAAGGACCTCTGCAGCAGAACAATACGGCCTTGCAGGTGTTACAGCGGCGCACTGCTGCATTTCTGGCTGTACAACGCTCAGCAGTCCACTGGTTAGTGTGGGAATGGGGGATAGTTTAGCATGACATAATGTTTATCCACAAAGGCATATGGAGCATAGTACTCAGTTATGTCCCTGGAGTCTCTGGGCATTACTCAACACTAATTTGGCTTTTATTTTTGCAAATGCTACTCAATCAATCTCAGCCAGTCCATTTGGGGGTTTGTGACATAGATCATATGCACTACACAAATAAACTATTAAAAGCTGAACAAATAGAGGCCCACAGCGGTACTATTTCCAAGTGATGCTTTCAAGCTCCTTTCAAATGGTGGCAATGTCACATTTCACAAATCTGGACTTGACAAATAGTAGATACATTTGAACCTCAAAAAAAAAAAAAAAAAAAAAAGACTCATCAAGGTAAAACTGTGTTTCCGGAGAATAAACTAAGAGACAGTTTGTTTGTTTTTAGCTCTTTCTGTTAGATCATGGAACTGTATTGTGTGTATTGATGTAAAAATCATACAACATCTTATAATGACATAAAGCAGTTGAATATTTTTTGCCACCATAGATTTGCTGTCAGTGGACGTGGAGTGTGTTCCCACTTTTGAGCCTGTTACTAATTACCACAGCGGAGCTGTTTGCTGTGTGCCTATCGCTGGTGGATGGCCGGAGCTCATTCATTATTTAATATGAAGTAGGCTGCAATTACTTGGCTTTGAAAATATGGACTTTTAAAGGAACTTTTCTTGCCTTGGTGACTTGAAGGTGAACTATTCTTTCAACTCCTGAGCCTCAGTTCTTACAAATATGCCCTGTACTGATGTTTTTGGGTTGTTTTCAGACTTTCACAGCTCCCTGGATGAGATAAATAAACAAGGACAACCACTGACATAAGGCTACACACAAGGATCTACTCATCTCCTCCCGAAGGTTTGATGAAATCAGATGAGCTGCTTTGGGGGGTGTTAGGATGTTCCTGTCTAACTCTTGTGTTCTCGGTCTGTAAAATTTATTGTTCTATTTGATGCACCCAGCCTCTGCAATGCTGCTGCTGCTGCTGCTTCCCTCCAAAGCTTCTTTCACACCTTACACAGCTCCTAAAGTGAGCTGCTACAACCGAGCGCACCAGAGCTCCACTGTGAGGGCGACAGAGGATAAATCATACATACATCATAAATCAGTGAAGATGCTGTTACTCAGTGGAAGGAATGAAACTGTAAACTGTCCTGCTGTACTACTTGTATCCTCTGATATGTTTTATTTACATCCTCTGAGAGCCCAAATCCAATAGTTCTTCTATACTGACCATTAACACGGCCGTCGATTTATGAATGGTGCTACTGATTCTATGTAATAACTGAACAGTCTGAAAGCTTTTTACCGCTGTCAGGGCTCACACTTTCAAGCTGAGATCAGTCAGAGCTGATCTACTGCAGAATGTGTGTGTGTGTGTGTGTGTTTTATGATGCTTAACGGTTGTGGCATGTTATTATGTAAATGTGCGTCTGTATGTGAAGGGAGATGTGATTCTCAAGGTTATCTAGGTGATGCGCCCCTGTGACGCCAGAGGGTTGAAAACACACACACACACATTGAACATCACATCCCTGCTTTCAAACGTGTGTGTGTTGTGTTGTGTTGTAGTCTACAATGACAGCCCGACCCGTGACCCATTACGCTTTCTTTGAATGGAGACAAGAAGCGCCCCTCGTGCTCGGTGACACCTCCGACGGTTTTTCCACTTTGATTATTTGACTGAATCTTCAGAATAAAAGCTCAGACTGTCAGACTGGGGGGGTCTCACCTGGTTACCTGTGATCCGTCCGGGTTGAACTTCACTCTGGCTCAGCCTCAGTTTTCTCAGAGCATCTCCATCGCTCCATCACCTCCTCCCGGCCATTCGCTCCTCTATCCTCTCCTCCTTCTCTCTCTCTCTTCTCTCCTGCGGATGTCCCTGAAGGGCACCGCCTCACGCCTCAGCCCGGCCCGGACCTCAGACACCCCGCGGTCACCTCCGGTCTGCGCTCCGCCGGAGGACGATGTTTCTCCCGATCTGTGTCCGCCTGTTAGCTTCTGATGCTCCTCCAGAGCCCGGCTGGAGAGACAGGAGGAGGAGGAGGAGGAGGAGGAGGGGGGGGGTAAATCACAGCTTCTGAGCATGCGCGGAAACCACTGAACACCAGCACTTATCACTGTGTCACCCCACCTTGTTTGTGTGTGTGTGTGTGTGTGTGTGTGTTTTCAGAGGGAGACATGCTGCAGAGCAGTGTCTGTGATCAACGCTGGGACATGAAGACAATGAATAAGTATTTTCAAACATTAAGTGTATAGTTCAAAATAGTTTGCTCTGACAAATATTCGGTTTATGTTGGCCTATATGGTTGCACTTATAGCTGGCACACCTAAAGTACTGATATCTATAATTCATTTCTAATTCTAAGTATATTATTATAAGGTCATGTTTGACTATAGTCACAAATATTTAAACACAGTATAAATGTATTTGCACAAGCCGGCATTAGTAGCTTGTCCGTCCACAGTGCAACAGGCTCATTAGTTAAATACTCTAAAAGAGTAAAAAAGGATCACAGTTCCTGCCCTTCCATGCTGAACAAAGATGTTCACCACCCAAAGTTTTACATCACTATCATCTCCCATCAACATTCAGCATGTGGACCTGACACTTTTTGGTGTAGAGCAGGGGTCGGCAACCTTCACCATTAAAAGGCTCCCAGCAAATAAAACCCACCTGGAGCCACAAGCCTAATTTACAGCTATAATGAAGGTAACACGGCATGTATAGTTTCATTACACTTGTGCCATGATTATAAGAACTGTAGTTTGGTGGATTTATAAAATAAAATAACTAGGTTCTATTATTTCATAACCTTTTTTGGGGGACAGGTGTATCCACCAAAATCTCCAGATTCATGACTATTACATCGAAAAAATGGCTAAATAGAATAATTTTATTGAAATTAATTAGCCATTATTTATTCACATTATTTTGTCAAAGCCACAGGGAGCACAGTGGAGGTATGACAGAGCTGCAGGGTGCCGACCCCTGGTTTAGAGTTCTGGGCTTTGAAAGTATCACACAAGGATCAAACTGCTAACCTTGAATTTTCTAAAGTTTCTCTAACAATGCAAACTTTTTTGATCAGAAATGCCAGAACCTAATTTTATTTCAACTGGATTTGAAAATGAAGAAAGTGTCACAATGAGTAAACCGCTGACTCAAAATTTCTCAGGCTTCGGATTCTACGAACCTGATGAAAAACAACCTCAGACTATTTCTTTTACTTACAGCTTTATTCTCTTTCCTTTGGGGGCCGTGCAGAGGGAAAAATTGGATGCATTTGTTGTCAGTCAAAAGATATATTGCATTGAATATATCACATTTGGAGCTAGAGGGAATAGGAAAAGGTTATAAGACCTACCATTAGCGATGCGGGTCAAGTAGTTCAGGGACTTAGAGGATGGTTTAGAGTTTAGCTTCATCTTGATGTCATGACACAAGCACATAAATCATAGCTAGCTCTTGCTGCAGCATGAAAGTGCAAGAACTGTAAACACATTTTTATTAATCATGAAGATCTAAACCTCCACTGTATGTTTGCAGTGGTAAAAACAGTGAGAGGAGACTTAAAGGAGGCTGGTTTTCTCTCTCTCTACTCAGTGTTTGACTCACAAACTCTGCACAGCCTCACACGCTTTCTTCTTCTTCCTGCAACCCAGCAGTGATTGCTTTGACATTTCGCTGCCATAAAAGTTGTGTGATCTGCTCCATTTCAAGCTGTATTAACCTTTACTAAATGCAGCCGGACCACTCTACAGTTCAAGAAGACGCCTCCGGCTGTTACTCTGATGTCAGCACAAGGGACTGACTCCTCCAGCAGGGACTCTGGCAGAAGCAGAGCAGCCAATATCGAGAACAAAAACAAAAACAATGTGGAATTATGAGCATGTGACGAAGAGAAAAAGACCCCTTTCCACTATAAAACTCATATATTCCTTGATATCAAATCGAACTTGGCCACTTCATTCCTGCAAATACTTTATAAACAGTCAGCAATGACTGTTCTGAGGTAGAGTCCTGTGATGTCCTGACAGTGTGACATCAAGGCAAAATCTGTAAACAATTTTGCCCTGTGCTGCTGTGACATGTCAAAATATCCTCAGTGTATAAGGTCAGTGGAAAATGTTTGACATGCCAGGAATCATGGTGGTTTCTGGTTATTCTCATCGGTTAAGTTAAGCAGTGGAACTAGCAGACTATATTGTTTTGTTTTTCATATTACAGTGGTTAAATATCATGTAAAATAAGCCATGAAGAAAGCAAAGACATTAACTGAGCTGTTTTTATTATGTGTGATTTGCAAATGGAAACTAAAAGGAGACTTACTGATTTAAAGTAGCTTGGGCTCAGCAACCTGCCACTGCATTGTTTTCAAAGTTGTTTTTGTTATGTAGGTAGGAGATATAATTCATATTCTTGGACTCTTTGGCTTTTGTAGATTTTAAAGACTGAACAAACAGATTCTATCCAGTTGGAAAATATTTACAGTAGTTTTGATGGTTTAATGGCACAAGCCTGTGAGAGTAAAATCTTCCCATCGAATACATCAAAAATAGTCATCTCCAAAGCACCAATATTTAATATTTAATCCTTTAATCCTAATCTGTGCAGATCTCCTCCAGTGACATGCCCACGTGTCTTCACTGAAAAATACCTATGAACATTAACATTTATTAAAATTTGTTTGAATTTAGTTTGTGTTGCACTTAACCATCCAAATTCCCAAAATATTTGGTTGATGCTACTCATCCTAATTGACGGGGAAAAAGGGAATCTTTTAATAATATTAATTAAATGAAGCCAAGAATTGAAAAGCAATTTACTAAACAGTGTTTTGCGGTGCGACAGTGCTATAAAAATCTTGAATCTAGATAGAAGATTCTGGAGTACGGCAGGGAGTTATGGATATTTTTTAAGAACGGCTGCACTTCGTGTTTTCTTTTTTTTCCAAAAGACGGAATTTGAATTTACTCCCAAGGGCCCTGTTCCCCTTAAAAACACAAAAAGCAGCTTGTAAATCAGGGAAGTCAAGCACTAAACTTGCTATTTGTTTATCTAACACAAGCATTCAGGGTGGAGTTTTCAACTAATAGCCCTTGAAATTAATGCAGCTGAAATTGGCTGTTCAACGTGGACAAACAGAGCACTGACTGCAAAAGTTCATTTCCCCATGTAGTGATGTAATGGAACTGTCCCTGGAGCTGTTTTCACTGTGGCCATACACCTCAAAGAGCTGCATGGTGGTCCAAAATTTAGCAGACCTTTTCTTTCTTTCTTTCCTTCCTTCTTCTTCCTTTCTATTTGGTTTAGGTTATTCCTCTATGATGAGGATGAGGAGGAATATCTAGTGTTTCCATGGCTACGGCAAATAAGAGTACATCGGACTCACTCAGCTATTTAGAGCACTGTTCAAATCCCATCAACTCTTCTGCAGCCAGGTTTTGGAAATAGGTTCATTCAGGGTTGGAGGTGCCGGCTCCTGGGAGGAGTTGGTGACTTGCTGTGATAAGAATATGCTAAAGGAGGCAGAGCTGAACTGACAGCAGGGAAGAAGTAGCAGAGGGAGAGGAGAAAGAGAAGGCAGAGGTATTGGTGGGGGGGGGGGGGGGGGGGGGGGCGGGGGGGGCAGAAGGATGAAGAGTATGGGAAAGGCAGTGAAGCTTTTGATGAATTCAAGCACAAGTGAGGGTCAGAATCAAGAGGCTTTCCCTTCTGTTCACCATTCTCACTCCATCTCTGGTCCGGAAGAAATGAATTATAGAGGATGCTAAAGGATAGAGAAGCAGCAGATTCAACTTGAGTGCACTAAATTTGGATTTTTATTTTATTTTTTTACTGTCAGCTGCAGGCGCATCTCTGTTTTCTTGTGTTTCTTGAAAACATTCCTTCTACTGAGACATGTAGGATGCTCTGTGTCTGCCAATTTCACACTTGTTTGACACTGGAGGCCTCATAATTTTCAGTCTATCAGTTGAATATTACCATTCATAGACACTGAATTAGCATTTTTCAACAGTTTAATTAACAGTTTAGTGATTTTTTTTTCTTAGAAAAGATAATCCAGTAGTATTCACTGGTCTGGGTTTGTGCTCAGCAGTTGGGGTTAGGTTGGGCTTTGGGTGTTTATGAATCATAAGCAATGTGTCATTATTAGAAGCTTGGGTGCTTGGATGTCTGAACACTTGTTCTCATTACACCGGGAGCTGATGAGAGCAGAAATAAGCCAACCGCAGCCACAGACAGAATACATTCATCATCAGGCCTCCACCGGGCAGGAGGGATACGCAAAGGAGTTGGACAAAGAAAAGGGAAAAAGAAAACACTCCTCCTGAGATTAAGACCGGGGTAAAAAAAAAAAAAAGGATCTTCAACAGGAATTCGGAGCCTGGGTTACATGGTGGTGCAACACACACTGCAGCAAAAAACAAAACTTGGCTGTGTCCATCACCATCTGTGTGTGTTTATGTATGTGTGGATGTGTGTCAGAATTGACATTGTGATAGACTGTAATGGTTCTTTCCTGCTCACATGGCACTCTGTGTCTCATACATTTTGTAATATCATAGTGGTAGAGAGGAAGAGAGCAGGAAGGGGTGAGGAGAAAAGGGGTGTCAGAGAGAAGAGCAAGTTTAAAAAAAAAAAGCCTCTGGAGTGACACCAAGGTCAGAGGAATTTAAAATTAGTATAGACACACAGGCATAGAAGCCTCTCTCTGAGTCTAGAGCCTCTGAGTCCTTTGTTGCATAACTCTCAATGGCTGTATCTCAATATGAAGAGAGAGTGTAAAATGAGTCCATGCTCCCGTCATTAAAGCCCCTCTGGAGCCCCCCTGGAGCCCCCCAGGCCCGTGTTTTCACACAGATCGAGATGTTTGTCACTGCTTTTCACAGTTGGAATGATAACCTGCGATTACTCTGACACCCTGCAAGTGTTTGCTCCGTTGATGCCGTACCAGTCAGCCTCTGTTTCCATGGTTACGGCCCCAGGAAAAGTTTTTATAATATGCTGAATGGTGTTATTCAGCCCCACATCCAAGTATCTGTGCCCATGTTTGTGTGCCCCAGTTTCCAAACAGCAGCATCAAATTCAAAACTGGAGCAATTTGATGATGATGCAGACACCACAGAAGTCTGCCGGTTATTCAACTCAACACTGCGCCATGCATACTTGAAAAGTAAGGTGTAGCCTCTCAGAGACGCCTCTGATTGATTAAAAGCTTGATAGATTTGAAACAGATTAACCTGGGCAAGTGCCTGCCAAATGCGTTTAAGGAGAATGAGACTGTTGTTGATGAGGATTTAAACCCAGAGGAAGCACATTGCAATGTACTGCAACAACCTGCACAGACAGCTTTCTTTTGTTGAAGCATGGAGGTAAAAAAAAAAAAAAAAGACAAACACAAGTAATGATGTGGCCCCCGACTGTATTAAGGCTTGATTGTATAATAGCATTAGTGTTGATTTTATTTCAGCCAGAGGATTCAAAATCAAAGTTAGATCTATTATTTATCTTTTCTGTTCATGAATGTATGTTTATTCACATTGTCATAGTTGTTGGTGTTTATATGAAAGCAACCGTAGCTGCGAAATCCTAAACTTTGGGGTACGTTATATTAAAATTTGAACTTGCGTCATACATCAGCAGCCAGAGAGTATAACTGGGTTACTGCTGAACTCAGGAGAGATAAACTGTCACAATAATACATACATTACTCTAAATATAGTTGGAAATAAAATAATTTGAGCCTCTTGGACAGCATCAGTGTTGCTCTGATGTGCACCACGTCCCTCCGCTCCTGTCGCTAGGATTTGATTGATTCACTTTTTGAGTTGCCTCCAACTTTAACAAGTCTAGACCATAAATAAACTGAAACGGGAACAATATGGCACAGGGTACTGATGAGCAGATAATCCATCAAACCTCTGACCTGCTGGGCTGAACTGTAAGAAATCACCGAATCCCTGCTTTGTCTTTCCAAGGTTTGCTCTCCTGCAGCTAAATCCTTGTCTGCTCTGTGAAAATAGGGAAGAGGAGAAAAGGT
This sequence comes from Remorina albescens, assembly GCA_034769265.1. Taxonomy (NCBI): domain Eukaryota; kingdom Metazoa; phylum Chordata; class Actinopteri; order Carangiformes; family Echeneidae; genus Remorina; species Remorina albescens. The sequence continues at coordinate 5,518,631 of CM068488.1, forward strand.
GGCATTTTTTCCTGTGAATCAAGAAAGAACTTTAGGGCAGTTGAAATGTGAATTATCCCTCATGTTTGGATTCCCAGAGCCACCGAGGAGAAATGGATGGGGGGCCGTGAATCACTGAGACCTCCCTTGAAGTACCCTTCAGCGACACACATCCCGTCTCCAGGGAGGTTCTTATAAGCTGGAGTCTCTTTTGTGTGTCTGTGGAGATGAGTCTGTGTGTACAAAAACCGAAACAGGGCAGGTTTTAAAGTCTGCAGTTACACAAAATCATCTCTGATATTACTGCAAGAATTCACAGGGTTAATTCATTACACTAAACATCAGAGGAAAAAGTCCCAATATTTGCTTGCATGTGTGTTTGTTTTTTATAAGTGTTTGTGAAATAAGCTTGAGGGGAGGATCTGGCTGAAACATTTATGGGTAAGACGTGCTGTTGCTATGGCAAACAACAATGCGCCTGTCAGATAAAACGCCAACCCGGTAGATTTGTGAATGTGTATGAATGTGTGTGCACATCACTGCTTTATCTATTGCAGATGCAAAAAAAAAAGGTGCACACAAGAGAATTCTTGTCAGCCCTTCTTTTTTGTTTTATGCTCTCTCTTTTTCTTTCTCTCTCACACACTCACACCACAACGCAGGTATTTGATATCCACTTAATAACCCTCTAGTGGGAGTAATATAATTAACTGAAGCCATTGCTTTCCCAGTCTATCTCTCTCTCCCCTCCTTCTGGCTTTATTAGGCCATGCTGAGCATGAGTGAGTAATGTGAGCACATCCAGGCTCTGTAATTGGGTTTGTGTGCATCCAGCACCAGCCTGAGGACCTCATGGAGAAAAACATCTAGGAGGTTTGGCCATGTGCACACACACACACACACACACACATCACTCATCTCAGGTAGGGAGGCAAGAATGAAAAAGAAAGGAGAGAGAGGCAAAGAATCCATCAAACAAACCTGCAGGTCAAAGGTCATTAAAGTAATGACACATCCTTGCTCAACCACAAATGGTCAGTTTTGGTTTTTTTTATTTATTTATTTTTATATTACTCTAAAATCCCAAATACACAAATTCCTGTTCACAATTAAGTTTTCCTTTTTTTTTTTTTTTTTATCATACATGGTGGTGAGTAAGAGTTTGTGTGAGCTTTGGACTGTTGTAAGGACAAAAAAAAAAAAAGTGAATATATGTGTGTACGTGTGTCAAGCAAAACAATACTCATAGATTAATAAAGAATGAAAAATATAGATAAATGGAGTCGTCTAATTAAGACTTATTAGTTGAACAGTTTGGCCTACACTGACAGTTGTTTTCATTATTTTGCCCACCACATTTATATCACTGGGAGTAGTCTAAATTAGAGCTTAACCCTAATGATATAATAAAAATCCACATCACAAACAACATGCTCTGAAAAAAATAAACATAAAGTGGCATTTAACGAAACAATGTCAACATCATGTTCAGTTTATGTTGACTTTTTTTTTGCATTAGACTGGCAACTGAGGGTATATATGTCACATTTATATCTCTTTTAATATCCTGTGTCGTTACTTTTTGACTTTGTGATGCATTTTAATTATAATTGCATTGGATTTAAATGTGTTTGGGGGTTTATTTGTATATTTAGAATTTGTTTATGTTTATTTTTTGGAGGGTGGGGGAAGCCTCACATGTTATTGTAATACTTTCAGGATGCACCTTTTAACAGACGCTTGTCAAAATAAGTACTCAGGTGGGGGGGGGGGTTCCCTCTCTGGTCCTGTGCGCGTCCCCGGGAGCGTTGCGTTGACGGTCCCTCCCTTTCCTCTCGTAGTGCTCGACCCCCGCCACACACACACACACTCACGCACACACATGCACCCCCCGCCCCCCCGGAGGCGCGTGTCCGCCGCGGCCCCCCATGTGTCCGCCAGGGGGCAGCTGTGTCTCGGTCTGAGGCTGCGCCGCTCCCGCTGCATCACGGAGAGGAAAATACCACCAGATGGCGGTTTAGGATTGCTGCTCTTCTCTCAAGGCGCGGTTCCGCTCGCACGGCCAATTTTCAATATTAAAATACGCACGATATTAACACGAAAATCGATTTATCGTGCCGGGAGGTGATAATCGATTCGGCGATGGTCGTGAAAGGTGAGTGTCTGGTGTTTTTTGTGGTGTTTTGTGCGGCGGGGAGGGAGACGGAGCACGGATTAAAGATGGTGGACGCGGGCAGGGAGGACTGGTCGGTTGGGGGATGGGCGCTAGCAGCTAACGGAGCTGAATGTGCTTTCTCTTCCTCAGTCCCATTATAGCCTAGCGGAGCTGTTAGCTTACCAGCTAGCCCCCCTCACATTTTTTTTTCCTCCTTTTCGGCGAGACAACTTGCCAGGAGGGCGAGTAGTTGCCGCAGCGCCTGGCCTGTTATTTAATTTATTATTTTACATTTTTTTTGCCAGCTGGTGCCGGAGTGGTTGTTTTTTTATTATTATTATTATTAGTGTTATTATTATTTTTAACGCTTGTCAACAAATAAAAAGCCATGCGGTGTGACGTGTTTTCTCGCTCTTTGCAGGGCAGGCTTCACAGCATCACCCTGCTCGTTTTGCACAGCCCTGTATTATGATTGTTACAGTATTGCCCCCCTTCCCCGCCGTGCGGTGCTTCGCTTCGGCAGCTCAAAACGCCCCCCCACCCCTTCCTCCATCACACCGCCCCCCCCTCCTCCGCCACGTTGCCCGTTGACTTTGTTGTCATCAACCTATGGCAGTTTTGTTTTTCTGCACACACACACACACACACAGTCAAACGATATGAACGCCCCCCCCTCCTCGTGTCAACATCAACATCCCTGCTCCTTCCTGTCTTCAAGTTTTTCAGAGTAGTGGTGACTTTTTCTTTTTTGCTTTTTGTTTCTTTTTTTTTTAATGAATGAACGCACGTGAATGGATATTAGATTTTGGGTTGTTTTTTGTTTTTTTTTTTCATTTTGCAGGATGGGCTCGTGCACGCTTAACAACATTATTATGGCGCTTCTTTTCCCCTTTCCCGCCCCCTTCTGTGCGGGAAGTAGGCAACACTGAGCGGGGAAACATGAGTCACATTAAGGAGGGGGTGGGCTCCACCAGCCAGCCCTACAGGTTTAAACAGGCTCCAGTTGTGGCTCCCCTCCCGCAATGACCTATGAAGATTTTTTTTGGGGGTGGGGGGTCAGCTGATAGTGGGTCAGAGAGCCTCCAGGCTTCATGCACTGATCTCAAATTGTTGCATAACTGCTTTGTTTACAGTCAGCCAAGGGATTTCTCATGCAGGCTGTCTTGGATTGCTATCTGCGGCCTGTTTTCCTGCCAGCTGGTCTTCCATTGTCGTTCTGTTTCCACCCCACCCCACACTGCACAAATCACATTTCATACATCCCGCACAATAAGTAACACGTGCACTGACACTGAGAGAATTCCATTTGGTAATGAACGTGAAAGGATGGCTCCTGTTTAGAGTTTTTTGCTCTGCAGAAGTTTTCTTTCAGTTGTACTATTGACATTCAAATCCTCTGCCAAATTTTGGTGTTGTACTGAGCACATCGAGCAAGTAGATTTTTTGACATGGGAGGAAACATCTTGTAGTTTTTGTGCGAATCCCAGAGTGGTGTTACATCACTGGTTAGTTGTTCAGTATACCTAAAGGAGTTCCGCTCATTGATTTTCAACATAATTTATATTATCTTGCATTAGAAGTCATTACATTATCTTTTTTAATGTCATCATTAAGCTGAAAAGTGTTTCCAGTCCAACCATATTTTTCTTTCTTTGAATTTGACTATTGATTATTTCAACAGGTCCTGTTGTCAGTCTGACAGCATGTCCAAAGAGATCTTTTCCTACCCCAAATCTTTTTCTGTTTATTTTGTTACTGTGTGATTTTTGTGTTGAAAGATGATTGATTATGTTTGATTTATTAAAAATAATATTGAGATGGTGCAGCCATATAAGTCAAATCAAAACCACTGATTAGATACTAAATTTTAGCTTTGTTTGGAAATTTGGGAGCACACCTCAACAAGTAATTTGTAAACTTTGGAATTAATTGTAAAAAGGATGCTTTTCTATCACAGCATTATGGTAATCCTTGGGTGTGATATGTACAATGCCATTTGAGATCCTTGCCAACCACATGATACACCCATACACACTCATTGTGACCTTTGCCCTTTGTCTCTGTGAGCCACAGCAGGACTCTGTTTTGATGCCATGCTGTATAATAGTCAGGTTGCACTTCAGAGTTTATTTACTTTTCATGCATTAGATTATAAAGACCATTGTCCATTGCTATAGTGCTTTTGTTTCTGTACAGCATAATTCAGATTTATAAAACATAAACATAAAGTTTAAATTTATGGTTGAGATTAATGTGAATGTGCTCTCTTTTGTGAAATTCTTTTTAAAGAAATGCTGTTTCATGGCTTCATTGTTGAAAGAGACAAGTCAAAGTATCTACCCAGTTTTTATTTCTGCTGGGTAATGTACTGCACTGTATCTGCACAGCGATTGATATTCATTTATAGACCAGCCTTTCTTGTGTTGTCTTGGGAATCCAATACAATCAGTGGCATTTCTTGCATTGCTTTCAAAGGTGACTGATGTGAAGACAATGCCACTTTAGAACCTTTAGATAAAACTTTGAGGGTTAACATAAATGGTGAATGATTCCTCCTCCCTGTATACCTCAGATGGCTTGGCTTCTTGCCCTTGCTTTCCTATTATAAGGCCATAAACGACTCATTAGTTGTATGTAGATTGTTGCAAAAGTAAGGTGTTAATGGCTGGAAATAAATATGTAATGGTTATTTGTTTTGAGTGGAATTGATTTCAAATTTGCAAAGCAAATTTGCCCTGTAAAGGGACTCTAATGATGGCAAGATGCTCTATACATCTTAATTACTTCAAACATCAAGGCATAAATCACATTGGAAATCACAGACCCAGATTCTTTAATATGAATTGTGCCATTTGGTAGTCTTTAAACCAGAGGCTTTTAAGTACTCGGGTGTGGGATGTGCTTCGTGTTAAGGCTATATGCTTATAATGACAGCTTGGGAAATTATGTAATGGGTTTAGATTTGTCAGAGCTCAATATGCTGTGACCTTGACTAAAGATTTTGGCTGTGGAAATAATATTTCCTGCTACTATTGTTGTCCAGTATTGGCTGCTTTCAGCGCAGTCAGAGGAATGTCAAAAAATATATATCACTGCTCTTTGCCCACTTTAGTCTGTTTGTATGAGCATTACATTTAGTATAAGATAAATCCAAATAACAATTTTCTCTATAATTGTGTTAATTGGAAAAAAAAACAGACATACATACCTCTGCATTAAGGCCAGTGCTCTGAATGCATTTAATATACCAGTGAGGTCAGAAGTGTCCCCATAATTCATTATTAATCTATGCTGTAGTCCTATAGTGTAATGTGTGCTAAACTTACACAAGCATGTGTTTTACAGCTTGTTTTCTAAGTGGCATGATGGTGCTACAGAAGTGTGTTGTATATGTTCAGTCAATCCTGCATAATACTTTCAAGAATAGTTTTGTCACCCCTGAGCTGTTTTAAGACTTTCAGTGTGATGTGGTTTCCTGTTGTGTAATTAGTTGCATTGCTGCTGTCAGACCTGTTCACTGTCACTCTTCTGGGCAAAGCAACTTTGGTTGAGTCAGGAAAATGATTGCCGTAAAGCCAAGTTTAACTTGCTTACTTAATTGTAGGCTCATGCTGGAGCAGTTGTGAACATTGTCTAAGGCTGTGAATCAGTGAAGTCGTGATACTGAACGATATTAAGCGATATTAAGCAGAGAATATGAAAGGGATAAAAATTACATCAGAGACAAGATGGGCACAAAAATAACTGAAATAAACGGTTTCATCGTGTTGCACTTTTAATTTTGCACTGATGGGGCCTGAATTGTATCGGCATATATCCTTTCTGTGGCAGAACTGAAGGGTCTCTGGTTGCTGTGGTTGGACCAGGGTTATACAAAACAGCTCTCATAGTTTCACAGTGTTACTGCTTCAGGATAATATGCTGATTTGTTTGTCTAATGTAAGCAACATCATTTCACTGCAGCCATTAATGTAGTTATTAGAATGATGTCAGGTTCTGATATTTTTAAGCCGTTGTGTTTACATTGAAAAATCAGATACCATTAAGTTAAATATGAACTGCGGCTGCACAGAAAACAAGAATCCATACACTAAGAGTGAGAAACAGCTGATGTCTAATGGACAGGTTATTATCAATTAGACACGAGCAGTCACCATAGGAGATAAAATGGAAAAAAAAACAACAACATTTGATCAATATAGCTTTGTAATAATCACAAAGATCTAGTGAATCTAGTGAACCAACCTGGACAGCACATTACAGACCATTGGCTAGTTTTCTCCTGTAGACACTTACACACACACACTAGTGAGGAAAACATTGATTTCCTCTGAAACCACAAGGCATTAGTACAGCTGTGCTTTTTTATGGTCATTATTAGCACGGCCAGGTATTAATCTTGAACTGCCTGGCTAGAACTGATTGTGGTGTTAAAATGCAGGATGTTGCTAAGTGGAGTAGGTTGGAAAATACCAGATGGATTGAAAAGGAAAACTGTATATTATCAGATTAGACAGTAAAGCAACGGTGACACAATGATTAGTCAGATCATTTGATGACAACCAGTGCTATTTCCAGCACATTAAGGGAGGCCTAATCTGTATTCAGAGGGTATTTGATAAAGTAATGCTATTCAGCTGACAGGTTGCACAGTAATGAGACTAGGTGCATCATATCAAGTGTGTGTGAGTGTTGGTGGTGTGTGAATTCTCCTCTGGTATTCCTAGAAGTCTCAGTTGTTGCTTGGCTGAGCAAACTGCTTCTACCTGCGGTTGACGCTCAAGTGTGTTTGCTGATGCAATGGCAGTGGTTATTACTAGTGTAGTTTTGTGAAGAGTCAGGCATGTGAAACCAATACCAAGGCTTTACTTTGCAAACTTAAGATGCTACTATTTCTTCTGCTCCCCCCACCAACTCAATAAAGAAGAACTTTGTCTCATCAGGGGTCTGACAGGACCATACCTGGACTTTTACTGCAGTTACAAGTTTCAGTTTCATGGTGCAACTTCTCTTCAGAAATTGGTTATTGTGGGGTTTTTTTTTTTTAAGGGAGTTGATATAACCTCACTGATCTTGAAATTTTGGTTAGTGCTTGCTGATGACTGTTGGGCACTTCAGTATTTCCCCTTATATAAAGACACTGACATTCAGTTTATGAAGGGAGATACTGTAGGTTTGACACAATTTGTTTGACAGCTGTAATGGTTGGCCTCATTTTAAATGAAGGTTTTACTTTTGAAACATAAAATACGATGGAATTAAAAGTAGCAGAGACATGTGGAAGTTAAAGACATGCTGCTCAATTACACATATTTCAAATTTAGTTTATAATGCTTTAATTTAAATGACAGACCTTCACAATAGATGCAGTATTTTCACATTTATGTTTAGCTGCCTATATTCAGTCAAATGACATTAGCTGGACACATTGATAAGACTTTAGTGAACCATAAATCTCAATCATTCAGTGGTTTCATTTTCTTTTGATGCATGTTTTAAATCCGTCTGTGCAATGTGTTAATTCACCTTCACTATATTCATGCAAAGGCAATGGTGTTTACAGTTAAAAAAACAAAGACAGTGTTATTATTGGCCCACTTGCAGCACATTTGATGACATTCATTACAGAATAAGCCGCACCATATGTTAAGAATTATTAGAAATTGTGTATTTTGGCATCCTTTAAGAAATTGTCTTCGTGTTTCCTTTTGTGTTTTGACAGGCGTTCAGTTGTGTGTCATCTGCTCTCTGCTTTTTCTGATGGTTAACCTGGTCCGACCTGTGTAGGAATTACTTGCTCTGCTGACACTGACAGCTGTTCATTTTTACACCAGCTCGGTAATGTGCAGCTTTGTAGGCTGGAACACCTTATTAAAGACTGCGCCTCAGACAGGTGGCTAAAAGAAAAGACTGCCACCAGTGACTTACTCGAACTGAGTGCAAGAGAGAGCTTAAGGTGGTATGAACCGGGGGCTTAAATGGGAAGTAACAGATGCAGGTCTCTATACACCTGCATTTTTGTAAGGTACTTATTTAGCTACATGAACATTGTGCATGAATATCTCGGGTAACATTTTCTAACAGCGTTACTTACCCCTTTGCAAGTTGTTTAGATTGATAAATGCTCAAATGGAGTTGTGAACAGGCCATTTGAAGTGCTGGTTAATCTATTTGTTAACAACTATAAAATGTGAGGCACACATAAATGGCGGCCTTCGTGTGAACAAATAATGAGTGACAGTATAGTAAAACACAATTTAGTAATAAAATGCATATTTCATGGGAGGCGTTATGAGTGTAAATAAATACTATATGTTGATAAATGCTTGGACTTACCCCTGTATATGCTTACACTGTGATTACAGTGTCTTAAAACCATTTATTTATGTTTATGTAGTGCTTCTAAATGGTAAAGTGCTGGAATTAAAGTTTGAAAGATGGATTATGAATTCATATTTTTGTTTGTATGATGGATCCTTTACAATTTACATGTAGGTTAATGATGTTCTAAGGCTTTACAGATGGCTAACAAAATATAATAATGTTTATCAGTTATTGAAATCTGAAAGCCAAAGCTAAAAAGATACATTTATAAGTTTATATGTAGAGATCTAATCACTTGCAGCTGCTTTTAGATCCTTAGGCAGGCTCTTCCACTGACTTGGAGTTTAAAAACTAAAAGCAGCCACACCAAATAGTGCACATTTGTCAGTTTCCTAATTCCTAGGTGGAAAGAATTTCTTTTGGGGCATTAGCCAGCAGTATGGTGGTAAACTGAAAGCACTGCATTTGCATAAACATTGATTGAGAGATGTGTCTCTTCTCCAGGACTGCAGACTTCAGTTTGGAGAGGATAAGATGCATTATTAATATCTTTGTGGTGTTATTAAAAGTTTGGCTTCAGTTTCAAATGCAGAGATTGATAACCTGCTCAAGCACTCTCCAGGGGTTGATGTTTGGAGGATAGGTAAATTCCTGCCTTGGTTTAGGAAGAATTTGACTAGTTATTTAGATTTCTGTAGGTTTTAAAGCAGCCAGATCTAAATTTGTCAAAAGACCACAACCGCAAATCCTTTAGGTGTCATTTATACAAGGTGAGGTTAACAGCCGGCTTCAAGCAGTACAGATACTACCTCTTTAGCATGAGCTGTGGCGGGGTGTGTGTCTCAGCGGTCAGTACTGTTTGTACACACTCTTATATAATATTGATTCACTGGCCTGTGCCAAGTCATTTCTTTGGATATACAGAGTGGAAATGAAGTGCTTGCGAAAGGGCTCAACTTAAAGCATAAATGAGCTGTGAGACAGGGCTCTCTCACAAGTCTGTAAAATCTACGTTCTCACAGTTTCTGGATAAAAAAAATTCAGTCTGGGAGGATGTTTCAGAGCATAAAAATTTCTTGGATTGATGATAGTTCAATTTTTGATGCTGGGATTCTGAGAGGTCTTATCTAATATATATATGCATTAATTTCCCATTGACGTCTCCCAACAACAGTAGATGTGACAGGCTAGGGTAACTGATACATTTGCTTTGGTTTATTTTCACCTCCCTTTACTGAGAAATCATCATTGTTTGCCCCCATCTGCTCTTTTGGCCTGCATACAGAGGATTAAGAGGTTTTCCTGCCCACACTGGCTAGCTCCAGCAGATTATTTACCCATAAACCTCTTCCTTATTCATTACTGAATGGATTTTCTCTAACAGCATTATCCAAGTATAACCCAAACAGTAAAAAAAAATTATTAGACAGTGCAAGCTGCTTCTTAAAGCTGTGGACAGTCAGTCAAGGTAACTAGGAAACTAGCCTTATTGAAGTCTCCAAGAAAATTTGTATTTGACTATTGTAATGTGTTAAAGTGAATGTATTTTAAGAAATACACAGTAGAAAAGAAGCAACCCTACACATTTTACATTGGAAAGATGGTAACTATTGTCTGTATCTAGCGTACACAGTGCTACACAAAAAGGCAACCTGTCTGTATTTTTAAAAATTATACTGTGTGCTTCTTCACACACTGGATTAGTTCAATTGTCCATGTAGGTCTGTGAGAGTTAAATAATTTGTAATGCAGCAAATGAATACAGTAAGAGCTCAATTTCAGAGTTGACTTGATAAGGCAGTATGCACAAAATGTGATACAAATTTATGACAGTAGTTAAACCATCTTCATCCTGACACTACAGTTAAAAGACACTTTGGCTAAAACAAGTAATTGTTTTATTATTGATATTATTATTTGTGAAGTGAATGGGGAAAGAATGTTTATATCTGACAAACAGTCCAAAATCTAAAGTTATTGGATTCAAAATAATAGTGAAGATAAACAAGCTTATTGCTTGTTTATCTTCGCATTTAAAAAGCTGGAGCCACAAAATATGTGGCATATCCCTATTTTCTGTGAATCGATTATCTGTTTGTTGTCTTAATTGTTTAAGCTCTGTTGTGGACAGTGTATTTGGAAAACGTTCACATCCCTAATTTATGAGCCATGATTTACTCATATGTGCCTTGCTGAAAACTTACAGCGACTGAGTGACCTTTCTCACTTGGCTCTGTGCTTTTAGCCCAGCAAGGCCTGGCAGCCAGCACAAACTGCTAAGATCCTGTGAGGGAAAGTCATTTCACTATGAGAAATAGCAATACCCCAACTCTAATATAGGAGTGTGTTGTGTTCATATGTCTTGTTTTACCCAAAACTTGCAAGGTGCGGAAATATATTCAGTTTAGCAACAACTTAAAGTAATAAAATTATTAAATTCTCAATTTAACAAGAATATCTTCAGCGTTTTTCTTTACGAGATGAATTGGTGACTAAAATAGCTGATTTTGTCTCATTACACTTATCAGTTAACTAACTTCAATGTAAATGCTGGTGATGAGCAAATAATTGCTCATATCACTCATATTTGGTTATGTAGAAATATCAAAATGTCATGACATCATCACCTGTTATAGCCCTACTGTGAAACAATAATCTTTTTCTTGTACATTGTCAAAACACTCAGACAGCCCACAACAAGCAAAGCTGTTTTGTGTACCCAGCTGGATAGTTTCGTTATAAGCATTTTTGAATGTGCCTCTCATTAAATTACACACGTGAATGTTCCCGCTTCTTTTTGTCTTGCCATTTGTGTGAGACACCTGTCTGAGATTTGCATACACTGCTTTCGAGAAGCACTGTTTTGAATTAACCATCTGTTTCAGTCAAAGCTCACCATCCTCTTCATCTGATTCCGTGAGCCTCAGTCTTTATCTGGGCAGTCATTATTCCCCTCAGCTGCCTGTGCTTTATGACTACACAGCAGCATTTCTTTCTTTTTCTTTTTTTTTCCCTTCTTATTCTTTGCTTTGACATCTGCCTCCTCGGATTAGCAAGCTTCTCCCACTCAAGTGAAATCTTTGACGTGCCACTAGATCATTAGGAAGTAATAATGGTGCGAGAACTAATAGCCTCCGCAAAGGGTGTGTGTCAGTCTGTGTGTGTTTCTGTGAGTGTTTGAGTTTGTGTCCTGCCCCGTGCTCCACTATTCTCCCTCTTTCTGCACCTCTATTTGAAGTGAATATGAGACAGACTGAAAATCTGGGCCAAGGTGAGAGAAGGAACTCAGACAGATGAGAGAAGAACAAATGAGTCCTTTTCCTCTCCCCTCCTTCCCAGTCACTGCTCCCTCTCCCCCTCTGTGCAGCTGTCACACTTTCTCCCCTTCTTCCTCCCTCCTCCCTTTTGCCCCTTCTTTTCTCCCCCACTTCTCCCCCTCACTCTCCCAGCTCCATTTTGCATCAACTGCAGCCAACCAGGCAGCCATTGCTCAGACAGGAGGAGTAACATTGTCTCTGCTCTGCTATATGCTTCTCTTAAAAGTCTTTCCATAGCCTTGCCCCCCCCCTTATGATCTATTTATCATTTATTCACAGAGGTGGATCTCACGAGATGGGGCGGTCTATTTTTCAGCATGGATCTATCAGTTTGTACAGTTCACACACCATCCTTCCATCCCCTCTCCTTTGCTACCATCAGGCTTTGTGTGCTGCAGTGAAAGACTGTACAGTTGCAATAACAGATGGCTGTGCTTGCATGCATTTGTGTGTGTGTGTGTGTATGTACAGGAACACGACTATGTGTCTGACTTGGTGATTTAAGTGTGTCGGATGGGTAATCTCCTGTGTGACATAATCATAATCTGGTTAAAGCAGACGACCACAGTTGGCCTCAAGGCTGCTCCACATTATGAGGCCAAGGCTCTTTTTGTCTCAGTATGTATAGAAGTTGGCAGCTTGATAAACTGCAATTATTGTTGTGGTGGTTCAGCTTGTAGCAGTGGCCCAGAGAGACCGATTGTGGTTCAAGCTCACAAGTGAGACTTTTTTTTTTCTTAGGCTTGAAAACTTGCTGATTCTTTTTCTTCTTTTGTGCTTTCAGTTTAGCAGTTCATGGAAATTTCTGCTAATCGTTGTGACTTTAAGTGTAAGTTCCCATCAGCCCCATAAAGCTTTTGGCATCCTTCAATTTATGTTCATGTTCTACTGCCAGCAACTTCACTGTTTTACTTCACTCTCAACACTTTCATTGTGACATTTTTGGCCACTTTTTTCAATGAACGAGCTCTAAAAAGCAACTGTACCCGCTCAGGACGCGCACAGTTCGATATTAACTGGAGAATATAGTGGAGCTTTTGGCAGCTCAAGAGTTTGGAGTTTCCCTTGTTGGTGGAGAGTAAAAACAGGGCTAAAAATAGTAAAGATTCGATTTATACTCTCTAGTTGACTAGAAAACGGCAAAAAAAATTCTAATATTGCCCCATATCTGATGGATATGTAAATGAACCAATGATTGTTGGCATGTTAGCCATATCATCTGTAGTGATACAGTCAAACTGCTACATAACTGACCAAAATATTAATTACTGCAGCTTTAAAGTGTTTCTGTTGTCCATCAATCAAATTTGAATGGTTGAAAGCAAGAGATTTATTGCATATACATTTTTTATATGAATAGGGTATTATTTACAATGGATTTACTGTTGATTGTCTAATCTATAAATCCTTGCTGCTTTGCCGTTAAAAAATTCAAGTCCTTTTTTACACGTTTGTCACAGCCAGAAAATCACTTGTAAAATGAATGACGCCTCTGCTGTAGTCAAGCAATTAGTCATGAGTGTGATAGTGAGCCTGTATGTGCAGTACTAGGACCATGAATTTTCTTGGCCTTTATATTAGATCTGTTATCCGTTACACTGGTATCTTTCCCTTATGGTGGCTCTAACACATAAAGATCAGTAATGACACATTTTCTACTCGAGCCTTCCCACGTCTGGTCATAAACATATTCAGTGTTACATATTTGCTAAGGATGAGGAGAGACAGAGAAAGCAGCTGGGGCAGGAGGATGATTTCAGTAGCAGAGAATCATGCCATCAATGTGCTAATTCCCTGGTCTGCTGAGGCACCCTTGAGCTAAACAGTGTTTTAATGCAGCTGACATTGGTCTTGAGGGGAATCCACAAAGTGCACACAATGAAATTTGAAGCAATGTAACTCAGTTACTCCCTGCCGAAATAACACTACCTCTCTTTGTCTGCTTTTTAAAAATGTGCTGACGTGAAGACATGCTTTTCAAATCCTCTTTGACTGGGCTTGTAAAGGCAGTGACACCACTTTATTGCTATTTTCATTTGAGTTAGCAGGCGCGTGACGGGACTGCGTTAATGGCCTGACATGGACCAAGCAATGGACAAAAAAAGAAGATAAAATGTAGAACATGAGGAGAGCATGGCGAGGACGTATTCAAGATGTTGTGCAGTTTTTGTTGCAATGTGCATAAAAATTAAAGGTACCTAGTCATCCCTGTAATGAGTGACATTGTTGAAACTTCCTGTTTGTAGTTGGTGAAGCAGATCATGCAGGTTACTGCCAGCATTATCTGTACATATTGGCTGTTCCGTCATTCTCGGTTTCTCTTCCTCTTCTCACAATCATTCCTGAGATTCTCGGAATATCTACCTGTTTGGTTTGAATGTGTCTTGATGTTTTTTCTGAAGCTGTGTCGGTCTTTCATCTACAAAACATTTCATCTCAAACTGTTTTCCAAATTGTTTAGATCATACACTGACAGCAAAACAGGCACATCTTAAATATGAGCTCATGACCAAGATGCAGCCACATGTGCTTGTTTAAAACCCATGACCTCTCACTTCACAATACAAAGAATATGTACTTGTATTTGTTTCTTTTTTACATAAGGGAATTTAGTGTAGAAAATATAATAAGAAAGCTAGACTTGTACTCTGTTTAAGATTATATAACTGAATAAACTAAAGATAGAGTAGAAATAATTCTGAGCAGCAGACATTTGATTAGGAGTTGCACATTTTCAAGCATGTTTAGTACGAATTAAACACCTGTTGTCACCTGGCTGATTTCCCCCCAACCAGTCTATCAGGTGTATCCAGTTTTAATCATCACTCAAACCAGTCCTGTCTGTAAATGACCAACATTCAAACTGTTAGATATATGAAGACACTGAGGTTCCACTCTGGTTATAAGAATGGATATGAGAGTGGAATGGTTTTAGCAGCTGAAAGCTCATTATCAGATATATTCCACCATGAAAAAAGACATCAGCTCAGCTCTTTAGTTTTCTCTCTCTTACTTTGTAGTATGAATTAGACATTTCTTACAAGACGAACACAGTCCTCAGACATCTACCCAATTAAATGCATCAAGCTGGTGGAGAAATACTAGAAAAACTAGAAAGGATTAAATGCTTTTCTTTTTTTTTTCATTTGGTTATCCAAACAGTTTTTTGAATGGGTGAATAACAGGATATCAAACATGAACACTGACTTTTAATTGAAGTGAAAATGCGTTGCATAATTTTCTCACTCTGTAAGTCTCAGTGGTATTCCTTAGTGAGTATCTAAGTCTCTGAAGGCACATTTGAGAGAAATACTCCTACTTTTCTGTTGGTATTTGTCCCTCTTAATGATTTTCACCCCCCTCCCTGTTTGGTAGATCTGAACTGTGAAACATGCTGTCTGTTGTAATCAGATGCCAGCATGTAGAACAAACGCTACCCTATCTGATGCAGCAGGACTCTGGCCGAATCGTTTTCTGTAGAAATGTACTTGTAGCTTGGGACGACAAGGCTGAACAGTCTAGGGTGACTGAAATATTTAAAGTTGATACGTTTTACTAATCATAGTGTTGGTTGGACCTGGTGGGCCCTGCAGCTTCAGAATATTAAAACTGAGCAGCTCACTCGGTGGTGAACTATCGACTGGATGTTGGCCGCTCGCCAGAGCGTTTTGTAGACCAGAGAAGTCCTCAGATTTACCAATCCTCCTCAAGTGGTTTGTGATTACTATCTGAGTACTATAATCTGTGATTATTGGAGTTCATCGTGTGTCAGTTAAAGGAGCTGGTGGACATTCACAACACTGTGAAGTGTTTCTCCTTTGACTACATCTGTGGGGCAGCAAACAGCTTCTCATTGACTCTTCCAGCCACAATGAATGTGACCTTGGACATTTTATTCAATGAAATCCACAATATACATTCTTGTCATTGTCACACGTCCTCCTTTGGCTGAGAACAGACTAAGAGATTTAGAGTGACTGCTCTCTTCCGGTTTCTGTCTTTTTTCTGTGCTCTTCAGCCTGACTAACTGAAATCCTTTCAGTGGCACAGATGCTTGTTTGTTCATGTTAAGTGTGGTAGTTTTATTGGGTTAAAGTTGCAGTTTTAAAATAAACTGCAACATTCACTTGTTTTACTTTTCTCTTCTACTGAGCAACCACTCACAAAATAATACATCAGTTAGTGAGATTTATAGATGCTGGTAGGCAGAATTACCTTGTAAAAGAGCCCACATATCTTCATATGTAACAGACTTTAGTTTCCCAAACGTGTCAGAACGGCTATACTCACTGAAGTAGTGTTTTAACAGATTATAATAGGGATGCAGCTTCATAATCTTTTATTGATTAGTTAATGTGATTATTTTCTCTGCTGGCCTATTAAACCAATTGTGCAGAAAATACTTTGCATAATCTCCCAGAGAGTAAGGTGGAGCATCTTAAATCCAAAAATGTTCAGTTTACAATATCAAACTACACTAAATTCTCACATTTTAGACCCAGAGTGTTTGTTATAAATGACTCAAACAATCTGTACAGCTGATCAGTTCATTCAAATGTTTCAGCGCTTTGACAAGTCTTGTTTATGTTGTAAGTCTGAAACTGAAAATTGTGACTAAAACAACAGAGAGAAACCACAGAAAAAGCAGAAACACATGAACAAACTGGTTCTCTGTTCTCCAGCTCAGAGTAACACATCAGGCCATCTAACGTGATTGCAGGTTATTTGTCTAACCTTCCAGCTGCTGCAATGAGCTTTACAGCACATAGCATGGATGTCTTGAGGGCTGCATCACATCCAGCCAGGTGGTTTAGACAATTACATAGCTGTGTGTTTTTCAAAGGCTCTTCCTTCTGGCATTTGTAGGAAACAGGTTTCCTTTCTGACAGATGTCATTAATCTTTTTTTATTCTATGTCGGATGTTTCCAAATCAACTTCTTCCCATTTAACACATTTTTATGCATGTTTTGATTAAGGATTTGTTTCCAAAGCACAGTATGAGGTTCTTGGTGCATTCAGGACACATCTCAGTTTGACCTGCCATGAAGAGGAGTGACCCTCACGTTTTGCAGGCACAAGATAGGTCCACCACATTACAAGTTCACTGAATTCATTTAAATCCATCTGGGCCAAACTAGTCAGCTACCCTCGTGTTCCCAGAGTTAAACCCCGGCACGGCTGTGGCACAGTTTGCAAATATGCCAGAGACAAATGAAGAGGAAACGTATTATCAAATCTCCCTCCTAAACTGTCGGTTTATTAGTAAAATAGACCTAAAATTATTGCAACAGTCCCACAATAGATAAATCGAGTGTACATTGAGAACACTAAAGCCTGCCAGAGATGAGAGAGGAAATGCACGGCATGGTTTACAGTTACTGGTAATGGCTGAGGATGATTGGGTGAGATACTGCACAAGCTGGAAGCTTCAAGATAAATAATTTTTGAGCATATAATGAAAGTGGTAAATGGCTGTTAAGCAAAAAATGACTACATTTGTGGTCTCTGTGTTGCTATGGAAACCAAGCTTTCAAAAACTAGTGCTATTCATGCTTTTAAAATTTATTTGCCTAGAAAGAACCTTCAAACTGTTTTTGACAATTGAGTCTAATTGTTGTTATTGTTATATCTCAGACCCATTTCGAAATGTAGCCACACAGATGGATAGAAAGGGGCGTTGAAGTTAATCCACTTTAGCCTGAGCTTGATGTAACGTCAGTTTAGTAAGTCAGTGGCTATAGTGAACGGAGGCTGGAGGAACAAAGTTAAGCAGCTTTAGCTGGTGCCAGTCAGTCAGAGCTCTGCAGTGGTACATTTCCTGAGCCCATGGCTGAAATATCAAGAGAGCAGTACCTCAGCAGCGGCTCCAGTCAGCTCTACTGAGCAGTGATTTTTTTTTTTTTTTTTTTTAACTTTCCAATAGTTCAATAAGTGATAGAATCAGGTTTTTTCCCCATTTAAAAGGCTTTTATTTTTACACAAGTCTCAATTGCTTCAAGAACCGCATTTTTATTTTAATACCGAATATTAGTCTGGACTTGCATTTCATGTCTGACTATGTAAAACTTGTTGATGTGATGTTAAGTATAGCCTTTTATTTTGTTTTTTTCGAAGAAATTAGGTGAGCTGAGGAGATGTTGAGCCAGTGGCATGTATTTGTGTTGTTTTCTGTGTGTGACTACACTCTTTACTTAAAGAGGCTCTTCAGGGTAAAATGATTTTGCAGATATGTTGAGTAGTGGAGCTAATGATGCATAGGATTATGTTAGATTGCATATAGGGAAAATACCTCTCAGCTGTACAGGAAGTTAGATATATATATATATGTGTGTGTGTGTTCTCTTCACTACATGGTCACACACTTCAGGAGCAACATAATAGTTAGACAACTATTATGTTGTTCCTGAAATGAAATTTTGCAGCTGGAAAATGTCAGCACTTATGTACTTATTCTCCTAGCATCCCTCTAAGGATCTTGAAAATGCAGCAGTACTACATTTTTCTGATATAGGTCAAGCAGGACGCAAAGATGATCATAATTTCGAGCTATCATTTTGCCTCTACAAGCTACAAAATATGTTCCTAGAAAAATCCTCACATTGGAAACTACCCGCATCTAACCCTGCTTTCCTTAAGCTTGCAGATACTGGCATAAGGAGCTTAAAGAGTTCTTCTTTTTTTTTATCACCACTGTAAGAAAGCAGTGTGAGCTTTTTATGGACAAAAACAAAATGAAATGTGAAGAGATTCACAACTTCTCCCTCCTGTCTACACTAAAAATTACACGTGTGCTCCCTTAGTTTCTAAATACCTGAGCATAAAATAGATATTCAGGGTGCATGTTTTTATTGAAATGTCAGGTACCTGTCTGCTACAAGTGATTAAATATTCAGGTGCACAATATTTCTTTTAGCTGTGCATTTCTCTGTATTTGGCCTGAAATTATTGGGAGTCCTCTTGTTGCAGCTCATTTTGATGCTCTGCTTTGTGCCAGCCACCTACCTGAGGCCACACAAAAACGGCCTGAAAAAACAGGCTAATTAGGAAGTGCAGTAGAATTAACATGACAATAAAGGCACTCAGACTTTAAGCTAGCTTCTCTATTCAACCTTTTTACACCAGCTCAGTGAATATGAATCATATTATTAATGCTTAGTGGACTTCACAACGTCGGTCCATCGTTCATCTTCCTCTGATCCTGTAGAGCTGTTTGTATTCCGAAGCTTACGAGTAATTTCCATGTAAATGAGCACTGTTTTTTTCTTGGTTAGTCCTCATATTTAATTCTTTCTCTTTATCTTTCACATTATTTATTTTTCTGCTTTGTTCTGTCCTAATCCTATTTAATAAATTTGCATATTCTTCACCTAGGTAGCCCCAGTGGGAAGTGTTAAATCCCAGCTTTACTCACCAGTGTTGGACCACTGTCTCGCATCGTTTAATATTGACTATAGAGACAAAAATAGAAACGCAACTTCTCAATTGGCATTATTGACGGCAACATGTAGGGCCTGTACAGTATCTGAGCAACCATCATTTTTCTTCATATTTAAAGTCATTGCTTTTTCCCTCCTGTTGTTATTAGGAGTGAATACAGTGCTGCATTTTTCTGTCTGGAAGGCTGCACAATTGAAGCCTGCAATGTTGGAAACCTGGGCCAACTACACACAAGTCTCTGGAGATAGTGGCCAATTATAGCAGATGCACTACAGGTTATAGTTGTCGGAAGAATCGGCCAGCAGGGACCACGACAGCACGAAGTTGTGTGTCTGCATGTGTGAACAGAGAAAAATTCTCAGAAATAGAGACTGACCAGAATGCAGGCGAATGCAAATACCAACTTTTTTTTTATCACCTCTATGTGATTTTTTTAGTCAGAACGATAAAGAAGTGTGTTTATTGTAGCTTGACGGGGCTGCCTATGAGCCACCATCTTATACCTTTTATTGACATTTGTCATTATAATTCCACTGCATATGAAGATGACAGAAGTGACCCTGAATCATTGTCAGCTGCTTTAACACTGTGGGACTAACCTTGCACCCACTAACTGCCTTGTAGTTAGAGAGGTTTCCTTTGTGAGACTGGTCGAATAACACATAATAATAATGTGTCAGTCAGCTTCATCAGGCTGAATTGGTTTAAAAACAGAGGCGAATGTTTTGGCATGCAGTTTCAGGTACAGTGAAAACAGTGAAATGAGACAGTTTGAGTATTGGATTTATGAGCTCTCGGATGCCAAGACATTTCAGGATTTTGAAAAAGCCCCAAGGTTATTATGCTAACAATTAAGCAGGGTTAAACCTTTCTGCCAGGTGACCTCAAGTATTGTTTTTGTGGTTTGCCTAAGGACATGTTGAAATGAAAGAGCGGGCCGTGTACAGTGTAGATGTCTGTTTGAATGCAGCCTCGGTGGATGTTCAGATCAGAAACAGACCAGTGTTAAAATATTAAGGACTGTGTTGGTGGTTTCATAGGTTCCCTGTTGTTTTGGGCTCCAGTGAGATGATGAATAAAATTCAGTGTGGGCCAGCAAGGTCAGTGTGAGTGGCAGATCAATTTGTCGAAGGTTGATCCCGGGGCAAAATGCCACATCAAGCCCTTTCCATGTAATTTCAGTCAATCCGAACGGGGCTTTTAGATGGGATGTTCAGTATAATCAGACCTGCTTTCTGTCCCGAAAATTTGGAGAGAAAACAGACTCAGTGTGGTCTGCTGAACATAGCAGCAGTGGGACCATTTTATATATTCACTTGTCCATTCGTTCATAAATCTCCTCCAGGCCGTTCACGTTGTTTCAGCTCTCTGAGGTCAGCCTCTGCCACACGCAGGGATGAATGGGGCTGAGAGATGTCTGCAAGGAAGGAAATGCCTAACTGAAAACAACTTTCACCAGCCCTGCAGGGAGTCCTGCACAGGAGTGAACAAGTCAGATTTCATGTAGCACTGATTGGATCTGTAACTGGCCCCGGCCTGTTTTGTTCCACCCCACCCCTCCGACTCCCCTACCTTTCCCAAAACTCACTGTGCTCCCTCCTGTCTCCACTCAGCCAATCAAATATGCCGTCACCGCCGGGCTTATGACCCACACCAGTTGCTATAGCAACGCCGGCCTGCCTCCCAGAGAACATGTCATGCATGTTAAGTGGTTTTCAGATGCTCACTCGTTGTCTCTGTCTTGCACCCTGTCTTAAGTAGACACACACACACACAGAGTCAGAGAGGATGAAGTGATGTGGCAGACCACAGATAGTTAACAGAGGGTTTGTTTTAGTGCCTCTGAAGCAGCACTCATAACTGCGCTGCCTGAACTCTGGTGTGTTTTTATCTTCGTCTCTTCAAGTGTGAGTGGCTGAGTATTTTGCCGCTTAATTAAATTCTTACCACTTAAAAAACAATCAAGTGCCGAAGTTTTTATGTTTGTAATCAGCATAAAACACAAACTCTGGCCCAGATAAAGATGCCAAATATATCTTTTATCCTTCTTGATAATTATGCAAGGTTGCTCTATATTATATTTCGAATTTCACCACCATAACCATCATCTTCAGTCAACCTGAAATTTAATCATAAATGATTTGTATTGCCAGGTGTTTGGTGTTTGAACAGTGTTGAAATTCTCAATGAAATCACTGTGTCAAAGCAAAACAAGCTGCACACAACATCATTTGTTCCAAACGGAGAAATCCATATAAACCTTTATGTGATAATCAGCTCATAATGTTCCCAATAAATCAGACAAAATTTCACCCAGCCTGGTGTTTCTGTTTGAAGTGGTGGCATTAAGTTTTATAATTCTGACTGGGCGGCAGTTCAGTTTATTTATTTATGAATGCTTCAGTTCAGTATAAGCCCAGCTCAGGCTTCCAAACTGATTGTAAAAGATAATGTTTTGCTGATCCTGTTTTATCCTGAGATGAAATTTACAAATGCACATGGTCTCTGCCAAACCAGTGTCAGGGCGGACGTTAAGAATTGCTTGAAGTCAAGAAAGTTGCCCTCCAACTAGCTACCGGTTATACAACTGCCTGCATCCCTATCACCAGAATTCAACTCCTCTCTCGGTTGGGTGCATATGTTTTTAGGTGGCTATCTATTTAAGCATAATTTTTCTCATTTTATTAATGTTTTCAGTACAAAACAGCATTTATCCTTTTATGTGCTATTTCAAAAAATTTTTCCAGTCTTCTTCACTGATAAATACTTAAATGTGTTTAAAGATATCTCTGACACTGTTTAAGGACCTGTATTGCAGTCATTAGTTTCTTCACCTGTGGTTCTCCATATGGCAGGATGACAAAAACTCCAATAAGCATGTCTTACCTGCAGCTCTACGTCTAACCAGCCTATTGTGGTGGCTGCTTTTTACTCATTACCCCTCTCAATATTTAAAAATGGCCCACTTGCTAAGTGGATCGAAAGTGAAGGAAAAAACATATGAGGTAACATCCTGCCAGATCAAAGCAACCTAGAGCTCAGACACTATGAATCCCTTTATTAATTTTTGCTGGTCTTTTTAATCATTAAATGTAATATCTTTTCAGACTGTTAGGTAAACAATACAAGACATTTGCATATACATTTCCTCTGGGACATGCACGACCGCACAGGTTCATCAGTTTTCAGTGATGACACATCTCCACACACGGGAGATACAGTCACAGTTTGACAAATCAGCACTAGTCTTTCCTGCGGTGAAGAAGAAATTCATGCGATTACATTTCATAATGCCACAGTCACAGTATACAACAATCAACAAAACAGAAATGGATACATTTACATGTATAATTCATTGTTTTACTCTGTTTGTCATTTTGAAAATGTATTTATTTAATGGGAGAGATTGTTTTTCTTCCAAGCAGAATTGGAGTGAGAGAAAGCCAGCAGAGCTGCAAACTAAATGCAGTGGGGAGCTTGTCCTATCCTCCAAAATTGAGAAATAGTTCAGGAGACTCACTGGAAATTATTCATAGCCTTGTGTTGAAGCTGCCTCAATCTTCATATGAGTGTGTGTGTGTGTTTGAGAAGAGAGAGAGATAGAAAGAGGCGGGAGAGTGAGAACAAGTGACAAGAAAATGAGCAAATTCGATGTGCGGGATTATTTAGTTGCTGGTCGATAATGGGTTAGTAAAACTCCCTGCTTTTTCACGCACACACACTTTTTCCATTCCTGTGTAGCTCAGGACTGAATGAAATCATAACAGAAATTGATTCAGAGGAAGTGTGCATCGGTCCTTTTGGGAAAAGATAATCCAACGACAAAAGGGAGAAGAATTTTGGGGGTAAAAATAAGATGAGATATGACAGTTCAGAGGATGATGGTGGGGACAGGATCCCCAGGAGTGCAGGGGAGTGTTAGTTATCAGGTGAGGCAGCATTGAAAGGACATAATAAGTCGCATCCCATGTCCTGCTCAACCAGTTACTTTGTTAATTTTGTGATTGCTTCTTATCAATCAGTGATGAGTGAGTACAGATTTCAGTCACAAGAGAAGGTGAGAGCAGGAATGATATCATGTCACTGCGTATCTATTATTGTGCATCGTTTCCATATCCAGCTGGTTCTTAGACAGATGAGTTACAGTTGGACGCACACAATGCAATCACTCAAGATAATTAGATGAGATATCGAGGTGATAATTCATTAACAACAGCATCTTCCCTCATTGTCCTGTCAGTTATAACCAAGTTTGCTTTCCTTCACTCTTCGCTTCCCCATTGTTGCTTATTTGTGACAGTATTTCTGCTTCGCCCCAGAGGCATTTCTCATGTGTCCCTGTCTCCACATTGTTTACCTTTACTGTGGGGTTTTTTTTCTCCTTGCATTTTTGTTTGTCAGATCAAATCCATGTGTTCCAGTTCTCTCTGTGCCCCTGAGCTATATGGCCAGACTCTGTAGAGAGAAAATAGGTCTCTTCCTGCACCTGCACTGATTGCAGGTGCAGTATTTATCATTTCAATTATTTGTATTATTTGTAAAATGTAGGATTTCAGTTCTTCATTGTTAAAAATATTGCACTGTTTAATGAACAATGGAAACAGTCATTACTGATACTATTCTCTGAAAAGTTAAGGGTTGTTTTGCTTCCTTAATAAATCAGTTTTAATCAGTGTTTCCACACACAGGTTGTCAGTAAGTGCTTTTATGCGTCAGTCCCGACAGAAGGCGTTATGTTTTCGGGCCGTCTGTCTGACCCAATCTCATCGCTTCGATATCTCAGGAAACCTTGAAAGGGAATTTCTTCAACTTCTGTTTAAATGTTAACTTGGATTCAAGGATGAATTGTATTCGTGATGGTCAAAAGTCAATGTCAATGGGACCTTTTTCTGTAATTCAACTATTCATAAGCTGATTTGACAAAATTTCATGAATGTCTAAGGAGATAAAATGACACACCGAAGACAATTTGTATTAAAACGGCCTTTATTTAGAACTGTCATTAAAGAACAGAAGGGGACATTGTGTAAAATATTTTACGCATCTAGTGGGGTACAGAATTGTTGGCAGTTATCTTGAGCTCCCACATTGAACCTGTGATGATTATTTAGGTTTCTGTGCTGTCAGGTTGAAGATACGAGTGAAACCGCTTACTGGTCAGACATACAAACACACATGAATCTAACTGGTTTCTTAATTAACTGGAGTCAGATTTATTTATATATCCCTTTATATTGTCTGAGTTTGGCATGGCATGAATGTAAATAGAAGCTTGACTGGATGGTTGAGGAATACAACTGCAAGCCAGTAGTTATACTTAATTTATGCGCTTAAATATGTTTTTAAAACCTTCACAGAATAAAGTAAAACAAAAAAAATGTATAAATAGTATATTATTTAAGTACAGTACTTTCTCCCTCTTGATACACCATCAAAGTTATTTTTCACACATTAAAAATTTAACATTTGCATAGTTAAGGAATAATGTCTTTTCCTTTGCATGGTTTGTCAGGCTTTTCATATTACATTAAACTCTCATTTTGTTAAACATCCCTCTAATGCTGACACACAGCTTATGCTTGTAGGTAAACATCTTTTTTTTTTTTTTAAGCGTTTATCATATTTTTGGTGCCTTTGAATTCTACAATTCCTCCTTTCTCCATTTCTTCCTTTTTACGAATGTGGTTTTTACAGATGGATGGGATTATGTCCCTCACCATTTATTTGTGCAGCCATATCTGCAGACTCAGGCCTCTTTTATGTTTCATGTCTGTGCAGCAGGAATATCAAATGCCAAAACAGATCAGACGCTTATGTGCCTGCTCCTCATGCAGGATGACATATATCCAGTCCTTGTGGTCTGGGTTCAAATCAGACATGGGCCCTTTGCTGCATGGTCTAGATGGAAGCAGGCTCTCTGGTCCCTGGTCTCAGAAGTTTCACTGTGGCAACTTGTGTTTTTTACATCCCCTGAACGCCACACAGGACTTAAAAAGAAACTCAGTGCCTGTAATGATTGAAATCTGGTGTTCACTCATTCCCACAGCTCTGACATTAAATTTAAATGATGACCTGGCTGTGTAAGAACAGTAAGCCAAGCAGATGAATGTGTGTGTGTGTGTGTGTGTGTGTTCAATGTGGTGAAACAGGGAGCTCTCCTGTCAGTGCTATTCCTCAGTACAAACTCAGTATTTAAATACACACTCTCTTAGCCTGCCCCCTACTGTTGCCCAGACCTACTTTCAAACACACATGTATACACTCACACACACTCTGGGGAAAATACAGCCCTAAAAGACTTTTCAGGTGAACCGAACTGGACTGGAGCTGAGCTGGGAGTTAAATGAGTGTTAAGTTGATTTTTTTGAGCCCACTCTTCTCAGTTAAAAGCCACTTAAGCAGCTTGGAGATAGACTTCGGGCCGAGGACTTTGTGGATCATACTGCCTCTTGTGGTTGAGAGCAGTATTGCTCCACCTTTACTCTGCTCTTATTAGCATGTGAACAGGGTCAACACTAACTGCTGTTATAATTAAAACCACTGCCAGAAATGGAAAAGAGAATTTACGCTCATTATCTGCTATGGCTGGAAGGGATTTGGGGATAGTTTCATGGACTTTGCATCTCATGTGGCCACTGGGCTTTTATAATTTGGCCATATTTTGTTTTAAATCATATTTATCACTAGCTCTTATCAAATAAACACTCAGAAAGACTTTTTTTTAAGTGCAGAGGAAAATTTTTAAATATTAAAAATCTTTTCACAAAGTTTAAATTTGTTTAAGTAGTATGTAATAATTGAAAAATGTCACACTTGCTTCCAATGCTGAAGTGTAGAGCAGCATTTATATAATTTGAGAAATATCTGTGATACATTTTAAAATATCCAGGTGCTGCTGAAATTGTTTGTCAACAACACTCCTGTGAGTCAATCCTCTGTGAGAGCCCCACAATATTTTGCTGTTGTAGTTCTAAGAGCGACCAGTTGGTGTCCTCCTCTCGCCATCTCCACCTCTACCGCCACATCCATCAGACTGAGAGACAAAGATGTCACTCTCTGGTTCTTGTGACATTTTAAGCTGTGACATTTTGGACACTGATGTCTGTATGATGTCAATGCAAACTGTCCTGGTTTATTATTAAATTATCAGTGATTTTGAATCGGCCCCTGTATTTACCCCTGATAAAGTTTTTGTCTGTGTGCTCATGCATCTTTGTAACTAAGTCTTCTGTCATTATTAAGTCTGCATTTGTTTATTATGTTTATGTTTTTTTTTATTTCCTTTTATTTGTTTGTTTTTTCAGGATCTGAAGAGAGTTGAGTTTAAGTGCCAGCAAGTAAAGTGCCGTGCATCCTGGATCCTTTCCTCCCTGCCCTTCAAGACCTTCCCCCCAGCTGAGCTGCCATACTGAACCTCCATCTCTGGACCGGAAACACACACCCAGTCCTGAAGACTCAGACAAACAGAGTTGCAGACCTGACTGCCCCCCCACCCAAGCAGGATGATCACCTCAGAGCTCTCCGTCCTCCAGTGAGTGAAATGTTGCAATAACATTTTTTTTTATTGGTCAATTATCTATCAATTCTCATCCAGTTCAGGTTGGATTAATTTCATCAATATATCATCATGATGTAATTTTATATGCTGCTAAGAAGTCCTAAAAAGTTAGATGACCACCGATTAATTTATATTCTGTTTAGTATTTAAAAGTTATTGAAAGGTCTTACATTGAATCCAGAATAGGTAAAAGGTTCTAATAGTAGATGTTATTAAAATCGCAATCACTCTGTGGCGCTCTGTGTTTTTGTGTTAATCAGGGACTCATCCAATGAGTCAGGTGCAACAGACACAGTGGGCTTAAGTATGAACATGAGTGAGATGGAAGATCCAGAGGCAAAAGGGAAGAAGAAGAGAGGGAGGCCTGGAAAACAACCCCCGGTACGAGTCTGTGTCAGTGGAGTGTGTGCACTCGGATGGAGGAAATTAATGAGAAAGCAGTTGTTAAAAGTACAGCTTTGTGTGACTGTCCCTGTTTGTGTGCATTTAATGGGATAGGTGAGCAAACAAGCTCTTTGACCCCCAATCTGTGTATTTCTGCGTTTGTGCGTCGATGTACCTGTGTTTGTGCGTATAGGAGTTTTGTGGTGAAAGTGACGCATGGAGATTATGTGTGATTGACTTTTCCCTCCCTCACAGACGTCCAATAAGAAGCCTCGAAAGTCGCCGACAGACAAGACCCTGGGAGTAACCAGAGGGCGAGGGAAAGCCAACGGTGTAGCTCAACACAATGGGGATGGGGGAGACCCTGTCACGTTGTTCGAAGTGGTCAAACTTGGCAAAAGTGCCATGCAGGTGGGTGAACAAAGTTCGGTTCAGTTAAATACATTCTATCAAATATAAAAGGTTCCTCTTCCAAACTCTTTCTTAGACTCAGGTTCAACAGCTCTTCAAGCTAATCAAACGGTCTCCTGTGCTGTGGTTTTTCATCCTACAAATATGACACCATCAGTTTTCTCCCAACACAATAATTGAGTTTGCACCTGTGGTCATGTTTTCTCTCCTTCAAGAAAATATGTTTACATTTACAATGAGCCATTTTAAATCCTCACTTGTGATTTTTTTTATGCATGTGCATCTTGCTGTGTGTATTACAGTCTGTGGTGGATGAATGGATCGAATCGTACAAACAGGACAGAGACTTGGCGCTGCTAGACCTCATCAATTTTTTCATCCAGTGTTCAGGGTGCAAAGGTGAGACCGCTTACTGTAGTCGCACTGGCCCTTTACTGTAATCTGTTCTTCTATGTGAGCTGAATAATAAATACAAGTCTGATTGAATGTCATTGTTTTTGGGTAACCAGGAACTGTGAGGATCGAGATGTTCAGGAACATGCAGAACGCCGAGATCATCCGTAAGATGACTGAGGAGTTTGATGAGGTAAACGTCTTCCTCTCTCACAGAGAGGAATGTCGTCTGTTAGAGGAATGAATGGCTGTATTTATTAGCTCCCCAAATATATTTCCTTACTGGAGAAGCTGTTCGCACAGCGTGCTCTCTCCTCAGGTCCTGTTTACAGCAGGATTAATCCTCCACAGGATTGATGAATGCTTCAAATGGATATTGGATAACATTAGCAGAACAGAAAATGCAAACAAAAAACGCATTCATCTGTGGGTGCAGGACAACTAAATCACAATGATTCATCTAAAATACTCTCATTTTTAACTTTCTCAAATTTTTCACCAGCCTCTCACCACATGACATATTTCAAGGGAATAACAAATAGCTGTGGTTAAACAGATGAGGCTCTAACCCTAACCCCCCCAATTTGTAACAAATGTGATTTTAACCACAACCAGAAATGAAAGAGCAACAGCATCTGTTTTATTGAAAACATGTCTATTTTATGGTTTAACAACAGCCCTAACAAGTTAAAGTTATTGCCATCAGCACAGAAGCTGGTGAACTATTGAATCTTTTCCTTTTTCTTTTTTTTTCCATTTTGTCAACAGGACAGTGGAGATTATCCTCTCACCATGCCGGGGCCTATGTGGAAGAAATTCCGCTACAACTTCTGCGAGTTTATCAGTGTTTTGATTCGCCAGTGCCAGTACAGCATCATCTACGACGAGTACATGATGGACACAGTGATCTCTCTCCTGACGGGGCTGTCTGACTCTCAAGTGCGAGCCTTCAGACACACCTCCACATTAGCAGGTGACAACACCATTTACGCTTAAAGCCTTTTGCTAAATAGTAATTAAGTGAGTTGCACAGACATCCACACTGGCTCACTGTGAATGATGACACCCTTGAAGCCATAATTAAAATGTTAGATCTTGCACATTTGAATGAGCCTTTTAAAATAAGGGGAAATTTAGGTGTTTTCAAGAACTGCTTCAGTTTTTCATCTTCACACAACTGACATATTCAAATTTGACAATTTCATATGACACAGTGAAAAGGGAACTTTTGGCAGGGAACTGTCAATCCATATGTGAAATATTTGTCAATAGTCATTTCATTCATATTCATGGTTTCATTTGTGTAGCAATGAAGCTAATGACAGCACTGGTGAATGTGGCGCTGAACCTGAGCATTCACCAAGACAACACCCAGAGACAGTACGAGGCCGAGAGGAACAAGATTGCTGGCAAACGGGCCAATGAGAAGCTAGAACTGCTGCTACAGAAGAGGAAGGAGGTCAGCTGAATTTTCATCGTTAACTATTGAATGAAGGACGTGTACAAAGAATCTGAATTATTATTTAGGATATTGATTCATCAGCTGCAATAAAAGTGTTATTGAAATATATAATGATATAGCTTTGTTATATATCAAAATGTTTGCTTGTCTTCTCTTTGCAGCTTCAAGAAAACCAAGATGAAATAGAAAATATGATGAACTCCATCTTCAAGGGAATCTTTGTGCATCGATACAGGTACGCTCCCTGTCGATGTTTGTGGTCAGACAGGTTTTTCAGTCTTTTCTATTGGCGCCTAAAAAGACTACAATAGAAACATCAAGCACATTTAACAGTCAAACCTGACTGATTTTACTCTTCTTATTCTCCCCAGAGATGCAATTGCAGAGATCAGAGCCATCTGTATTGAAGAGATTGGAGTGTGGATGAAGATGTACAGTGATGCTTTCCTTAATGATAGTTATCTTAAATATGTTGGTTGGACACTACATGACAGGGTGAGAACTTATTCAAACAATCACAAAGATTTTCCCGCTTATTCCTTTTGAGACATGACTGCTGTGTTACTTTGTTGAGTAGATTTTTATTGGATCCGATGATATTTACACCAACACAAAAAACTTTGTCCATATCCCACCATCTGTCTTTTGTTTGAGTTGTTTTTAATAGTTCCTCACTCTTTTCAGCAAGGAGAGGTGCGTCTAAAGTGCCTGAAGGCTCTGCAGAACCTGTACACAAACCGAGAACTATTTCCCAAGCTTGAGCTTTTCACCAACCGCTTCAAGGTAACACCTGCAAGAATGAAGCATCATGCTGCTTTTAAGGTGGACAGAAGAACTCAACAGGAGAACTCTTGCTCTGATATCTGTTTTGACAGGACCGCATAGTCTCAATGACACTAGATAAGGAGTATGATGTAGCAGTGGAGGCCATCCGACTCGTCACACTCATCCTGCAGTGAGTGACTGATATTTTTAAAAAGCGGCAATCTGTATCATTGCATAAAATTGAATTATTCCTCATAATTTGTTACCGTTGGCCACCTCTGTGTATGTTCCTCAAATCGGTGATATGTTGCAGGGGCAGCGAAGATGCTTTGTCCAATGAGGACTGTGAAAATGTGTACCATCTGGTCTACTCTGCCCACCGACCCGTGGCTGTCGCTGCTGGAGAATTCCTGCACAGGAAGTGAGTCCACACTTGAAACTATTTAGAGCAACACTTTCATCTGTGTCTGTATTCAAAGTTCAATTCAATGCTTTTTTTTTAGCTGATCGTGAATAGATACGGTGGTTTCTTCTTTGCTGTTCTAATAGCAGTATGTACACCTTTCCTAATTGTCTCTCTCCTCTCTTTCAACTTCGTTTACACTCTTTCAGGCTGTTCAGTCGTCATGACCCACAAGCAGAGGAAGCACTGGCGAAGCGCAGAGGGAGGAGCAGTCCAAATGGAAATCTCATCCGCATGCTGGTGCTTTTCTTTTTGGAGAGCGAGGTAACTCACATTTACAGGAACCAGTTTATTGTAATTACTCACAAATTGGACAGACATGCCTACACGTTACACCATATATGTGACAAATTCAACATACTATAGATGTACAAGGGTTTTTAATATTTAATATATTATAATTTGATTTAATTTTTTTAAACAAATATGCTGTTTTTGCTTCATTCTACTTTGGTAGAATTTGTAAAAAAAAATAAATAAAAAAAGAACTGGTTAATTTACATTGTTATTGACTAAACCATGTTGCTATTGAGAAATTGACTGTCCTGCCCTGGCTGACAGTGTTAAAGTGTGTGTGTGTGTGTGTGTATGTGTATGTATAGCTCCATGAGCATGCAGCCTACCTTGTGGACTCACTGTGGGAAAGCTCTCAGGAGCTGCTGAAAGACTGGGAGTGTATGACTGAACTTCTGCTGGAGGAGCCAGTGCAAGGAGAAGAGGGTAGGACATACACACACACACACACACACACACAGAGTTCCTGCCCTCTTTTTGAATTGGCTTTATCCTACTTTACAGGTGAAAAAGCAGCTCCAAGACATGATGCAAGATAATCTTTTTCCTTGAAACTCTTGTGCAGTTTCTTGTAATCTCTTGATTTCTCTCCCTTCCTCTTCACATTGTGTCTGTCTCTTTTTCTCTCTCTTCCATTTACTCTGTCTCTTCCTCTCCTGCCCATCTTTGCAGTGTTGTCAGACAGACAGGAGAGTGCACTGATAGAGCTGACGGTGTGCACCATCCGACAGGCAGCAGAGGCTCACCCACCTGTTGGCAGAGGCACTGGCAAACGGGTAAGTATACACACATCATACAGCTTAACTAGAAGCTATACCTGCCTGCACAAAGAAGGTTTATGTATTAAAATTTATGTTCACAAGCAAAATTTGCCATTTGTATTTTATTCTATCTGACAGGTTCTGACAGCAAAGGAGAGGAAGACTCAAATAGATGACAAGAACAAACTGACTGAGCATTTCATCATGGCGCTGCCCATGCTGTTGTCCAAGGTAAGGCTTTCCCAAGCTCCAGTTTTCACTCAGCCAGAAACTGGCGCTGATTAATGCGTGGGAGTGTGAATGATTCATTTGTCGAAATGATTGATCGAGGTGTTATTTATGTAGTCAGGAGAAGTGTCATTGACAATTAGTCACTGTGGACAAGTGTGCTAGCTAAATACTAAATATTTAATTGATCATTTTATAAGCTGACAAAACATACAAAGCATCAGATGTTGACTGATGGTTCTTTATTTCGCTTTCATGCTTCTGTGTCTCTTTGTCTTCCTCAGCTAAATTTTTGTTTTTCTATCTTGGTGCCAATAGTATCAGGCGGACTCAGAGAAGGTAGCCAACTTGCTGCAGATCCCACAGTACTTTGACCTGGATGTGTACAGCGCCGGGCGCATGGAGAAGCACCTAGACGCTCTGCTGAAGCAGATCCGGCTGGTAGTGGAGAAACACATTGAGACAGACGTGCTCGAAGCCTGCAGCAAAACCTACAGCATCCTGTGCTCTGAAGAGTATACAATCATGAACCGTGTTGACATCGCCCGCTCGCAACTCATCGATGAGATGACTGATCGATTTGCACACTCGGTGGAGGAGCTGCTGCAGGAGGTATGGTGGGAAGAGAAAATGCTTTGTTCTTATTTTATCTCTGTATGGATGACATAATCTTAAAATTCAGTCTTTATCTTAGTTTTGCTATTTGAATGAGGTAAAATGTCACAAAATATTTATTTTATCAATCATTTATTTATCACATATGCATTTGATTGATAATCTAGATCAGTTTAGATTTAAGTGGAGCCTGCACCAAAACTCCACTCGTACTATACAGCTTCACATCTGTAACAACCAACAGAGCACTGAGTCTGGTAGTTGTTACAGCATTTTGTACTAACTACTGCTTGGTTTGCTTCACTGCAGGCAGAGGAGGCTGACGATGATGATATCTACAATGTTTTATCGACTCTCAAGAGACTCACAGCTTTCCACAAGTATGAATCTCTCTCTCTCTCCTTATCTCCGACTTTCAGCCTGTTTAAGGATGGAAATTATGATTATTTTAATTTTGATTACATTTCTGGAATAGTGAAAACTGTCTCTGTGATTGTGAAACTGAAACTAGACAGTGCTTTGCATCACAGAATATTCTATGATAGGATGCGATACAATGAATGCTTAAGTTAATAGATAAGTGTCTATATAAAGATACTTTAAAAGTCACAGCACTGGATAAAATATCATGTATATCATGAAATTGATAAATTAACTGACTCATCATAATTATTTCCTGCCTTAGTGCCCATGACCTGACGCGGTGGGATTTATTTGGAAACTGCTACCGGCTGCTGAAGGCGGGCATCGAGCAGGGCTCCATGCCAGAGCAGATCGCTGTCCAGGCCCTGCAGTGTTCCCACTACTCCATCCTCTGGCAGCTGGTCAAGATCACAGAGGGGGCTCCCAGCAAGGTACCAGACTCCCCTCCCCCACAGAGCTCACAACACTGTACACTGGTTTGGGGCTCAGAGTTGAAGCTGCCATGTCTGAGCCTCAGTGGCCCAGAGGGTCAAAGGTCTGGATTTCTACGGAGTGAGGAAGCTTAGGTGTAGAAATCCATCACACTATCAGACAGGATGCTTATCCCTGATCCCGGGGCTTACTGCCTGTCACCTCATTTAACTTTTAAACAGAGCAGAGAGGTCAGAGACCCCTGGGCTGTTAGCTGGCAATAGACTGGCGTCCAAAGAGCCAGAACACCTCTAATCCTTGGCCGGCAAATGTTTTTTTTTTTTTCCCCAAAGTGATATATTAAATTATGGTCTTTTTATTTCAGTTCAGGGGTTCTTCACTTCAGCCTTCTGTATTAACTCAAGTTTGATCTGAAAGCCTTTTTTCTTTCAATATTTCCTCAATCAATTTATTAATGACAGAAATACCTAAAGTAAAAATGTACATATTTAGCATAGATCAAAATCCACTTTATTCTCATAGATGACACAAAACAGCTATTATTTGCGTGCTCTCTGACCTGCAGTAACACAAGTGTAATGATCGTCGAGCTTTAGACAAGTTTGTTGAAAGGTTAAAATCATTAAAGTTTGATTATTTTGTTGGCACAGTGAGTCAGCCCATTTAGTCTGACTAATACTGCTGTTAATTTTGATTCTGACTAAATCAGTCATTGTTTGTTACCTTTGGGTAATGATTTGCATGTGTGCGTGTGCGTGCAGGATGACCTTGTGGCTCTCAGGAGAGTGGTCAAATCTTTCCTGGCCGTTTGCCAGCAGTGCCTGTCCAACGTCAACACTCCAGTTAAAGAGCAGGTAACAACACACACCTGATACGACCAGCTCCCTCCTTCACGCCAAAGAAACAAACAGTGTCTCATCTCAGTTTGGATTGTTGTTAGAAACTTTTTTGACAGCTGATAACAGAAGCCATGTTCAGAAATAAAATTAGTTTGCTGTCTTCACTACAAGTTAGAAACAATCTCTAATATGTTGTTTGTTTACTTCATTTTAAATGTGCAGTTTTATTAGTCACTTGAATGACTTTCTGTATAACCATAACTCTTTTTTGTGCCTCTTGCTCAGGCGTTCATGCTCCTCTGTGACCTGCTGATGATCTTCAGTCACCAGCTGATATCTGGCGGCAGGGAAGGCCTCCAACCGCTGGTCTTCAACCCAGACAGCACTCTGCAGAACGAACTCCTCAACTTTGTCCTGGACCACGTCTTCATCGACCAGGATGACGAGAGCCAGAGCATGGGTGAGGGAGAAAGATCTTTTTTTTTTTTTTGTTAAACCTTTTGGCTTCTCCTTTAGGTGTTGATACCTGAAAATTTTGAAAGTTTACCACTAAAATTGCGATTTGTTCAGTCTGGTCCTCACCTTTGTAACTTGTTCACGTTTGTGTGCTCGCCTTGTAGAGGGAGACGAGGAGGATGAGGCCAACAAGATCGAGGCCCTTCACAAGAGGAGAAACCTGCTCGCTGCTTTCTGCAAACTCATCATCTATGACATTGTGGACATGCCCGCTGCTGCCGACATCTTCAAGCACTACATGAAAGTGTGTATTCTAAACCAAAAACTGACAAATACACAAAAAATTTGAACTAAATGTTGGACGCTTTGACTTGATTTGGTTTTAATTAATGAAAATCTATTGAGATTTAATGTGCTTGGGTTGTTTCCTCTCTCTGCCTCAGTATTATAATGATTATGGAGACATCATCAAAGAGACTCTCAGTAAAACCAGACAGACGGACAAGATTCTCTGTGCCAAGACGCTCATCCTCAGTTTGCAGCAGGTGAGACAGTGACACATACCCATACTTGTGCAGGTTTCTCATGACGCAGTCACGGTCATGACACAAACCCAACACTCAACTATAACTGTGTGTGTTTCAGCTGTTCAACGAGCTGCTGCAGGATCAGGGTCCCAACCTGGACCGAACATCGTCTCATGTTAGTGGCATCAAGGAGCTGGCCCGCCGTTTCGCTCTCACCTTTGGCTTGGATCAGATCAAGACCAGAGAGGCTGTAGCCACACTGCACAAGTAAGACCCACAAGTGTCCTGATCTATTGGCTATGAAACAGGCATGTGGTGAAGAAAAAAGGGTAGAGTTCAGAAAATGTGCATGTTTTTCATCAGAAAAAACAAATCAAACAAGACAAAAAAAAATTCCACAGTAGAGAAACAAACTTTTCTACAGCCTGGGTTTTTTTGGTTTGTTTGTTTTTTGTGAGACTTTATTTTTAGCAATGAACCAAATCTATCTGAAAATCTTCTCTGTTTCACACACAGGGTGCTAAATCATCGAAGAGAAACTGGATATATTTATTTTCATAAGCTTCATCCAATTGAGCATAAAATGTGTAAAATTTGACATACTTGTAGAAGAAAGTTGTTTTTTTGTCACTTTTGGTGTGTTAGTTACTCTTTTTTGCTCTGTTCGTAGTTTCCTTCTTCTTCCACACTGTCACATGTCTTTTTGTTTGTCCTTTGTTTATCAGGGATGGAATAGAGTTTGCATTCAAATACCAGAATCCCAGAGGACCAGAGTTTCCTCCTATCAACCTGGCTTTCTTGGAGGTCCTGAGTGAATTTTCCTCCAAACTAATCCGCCAGGACAAAAAGACGGTGTAAGTGTCCACTCACATCATCACACTGGACTATAGAGACTTCACTGTACTATAATTGGAATATGTTTATAAAAATGGAATAAATGAACAAAGCTAAGCTACTGGATCTCTACTCAGGCACTCGTATTTGGAGAAATTCATGTCAGAGTCGATGTCAGAGCGTCGGGAGGACGTGTGGCTGCCGCTGATCTCCTACAGGAACAGCCTTCTGACAGGAGGAGATGAAGACCACATGTCCGTCACATCAGGCTCCAGCAGCAAGACTGGCTCAGTCCGCAGCAAGAAGGGACGACCTCCGCTACACAAGAAGCGCATCGAGGGTGAACAGACAGCACCGAGACCATCACAGGAAAAAGAGACATACACGTGGTTACCTGCCATTGTGTTGCTGAAATTAAACTTCCTCTGTGTGTTCATTTCCAGAGGAGAGCAGCGTGGAGGGCTCTTGGATGATGCGTAATGACACTCTACAGACACCGGGGGCCCTGCAGACCCCTCAGCTCACCTCAACAGTCCTCAGAGAGAACAGACCAGCAGAACACATGCCAGACCCGGACTCAGAACCTGGATCAGAGAACGACTTCGTACACAAGTGAGTTCATTCGCATATATATATATATATATATACAGCTCAACTGCACAACAGATGCTGGCTCCCACAGAGCGTCAGCTGTGTGGGTGTGCTCACCTCCTGCTTGTCTTCAGTCCTCAGATGCAGATGTCGTGGCTCGGCCAGCAGAAGATGGAGGAGGTGAACAGGAAGGACCGGACGGGCATGAACTACATCAAGTCACGCAGCAATCAGGGCGTCCGGCAGACAGTGTACGTGTGTCTAGCTTTTGACCCAACAGTGCAGTGGATTAATGGTGCTTTGCTTAGCGAACAAGCTAAGTAGAAGGAATAATGAACTAATTGTGGTTTCACCCCAACTCTGTAGGCGTGGGTTGATGGAGGATGATGCAGAGCCGATCTTCGAGGATGTGATGATGTCATCGCGGGGTCAGCTGGAGGACATGAACGAGGAGTTTGAAGACACTATGGTGATCGACCTGGTCAGTAACATCACTTCTTCTTGACACATTTAAACTATGATTTTCCCCAGAAGCACAGAAGACGCTCTACTTTTTCTTTCTTCAGTTTTTAATATTTGGCTTTTTTCCCCTCGCAGCCACCTTCAAGGAATAGACGTGAAAGAGCAGAATTAAGACCTGACTTCTTTGACTCTGCGGCAATGATTGAGGATGAGTCAGTAAGTCAATCAATAAATGAGTTAGTCCACAAAAAGTGTATCTGCATCAATTTATTTTAAAAGTTGCCTCTTATGGCAACCAAAATTTGAGTATGAATCATTATTTTTCACGATCTGACCAAATGATTGAACATAAAGACTCTACAGATTAATCTATAAATGTTAGTTGCAGCTCTGTGGTTCTGAATCTCAAACGACTTCCATATTTAACAAATTTTCGCATCACATTTTAAAGCCATAATGTGTGAAACTGGAGCCTTTTGACTTTGTCATCCTCTAGTGGTGACATTAAAGAAGACACTGTAGCAGATGGCCGTGCTCACTGCTCAGCTGACATGATTTCTTCTCCATCGTTCCAGGGATTCAGCATGCCCATGTTTTGATCTGGAAAGAGGCACAGATCCTGAAATCAGGATCCAAATCAGGAGTAAACAGATGAGGGGGGAGGAGGAGGGCACTAACCCAGATCACCTGCCAATCAAACTCTTGAGAAGAAGAAGGAAAAAAAGACATTGTTGAAGTACTTTTCTCTTTCTGTAAGACATGATGGAAGGATGTTTGTCCGGCGGATCCAGTGAGGGATCCCGTACGGTCTGGGTCTCACCTGGAAGCATTAAACAAGGATCCGCTGTGTTTTTATCAGACGGGCTGGGCAGTGGGTGTCGGGGGGGTCCAGAACCTAGTCCGGATCTTTCAAGAGCCTCATCTTCCTGCTTTCATTCTTCCTCCTGTCCCTCCTCAGCACTATCAGTCTAGCTCTTCTTAGTGGTAGCTCTGATGGCGCTCCGGCTGCCGGCCAATGAGCGCTCGCAGTTTTTAACAGTTTCTCTGTTACACAGATGTACAGTTGTTTGTTTTTGCGCTCGCCATCAGCAGCACAGACCAGCGTAACACTCTGTAGAACCCCCCCTCCCCCACCTTGCCCTACCCCCCTTTCTTTTGGTGTCGCACTTTGATCCGTCTGGTTAATCCAACATAGAAAGGATCTCAATACTAAATGTTCTATATCTTTACTACTATTATCACCCACCGACCTCCCCTCCACCTGAGTCATCTGCGTCCTTGTGTGTGGTGGTGCCGGTGCGTGATACGTGTGTAAAGTGTTGGTGGTGATGATGGCTGAGTAGTCGCATGTGCACACAGAGGTCAACAGCTGTAGGCCGACCTGGAGGAAGTGATGTGATGTCAAAGCAAAGTGCTGTCCTTTGTTTGACAGCTAAGCCGCACCCTTTACAGACCTCAGACAGAAGCCCCAGCTCTCAAACCTTTCTGCACACACACACACACACACACACACACGAACACACACCATGAATAATGGGTTTTTGAAATAAAAAAAAAAGTTAAAAAAAAAAAGACAAACATATTTTGAATTCTGTAGCTTTAGTACTAAAGTTTTAAATCAAGTGTGTTTTTGTTTTTGTCTGATGTTTGTACAGCTTTTTCTTGAATATGTATCTTGTTTGTTGCCAAATTGTGGCCTACATACTGACGGTTATTCCAGCCCCCGCCCGCTCCCCTCCACCCTTAAGTCATATCTAACGGTTACCAAGCTCAGATTGTTGCTGTGGGACACCAGCTTCTAAGCGCTGTATAGTCTGATTGTAATCGTTTCACAGTTCAGTATTACAGCAGATTATTCGTTCGGGTCGTTCATCATACAGGTCAAATCCAGTTCCCTCAATTTTTACACCTGCAAAAACAGCGCTAACTGATCCAAGGTTGAAGATTTGTTGTTATCATTGTTCATATCCAGTGCAGTAATGGATCTTTGTGTCTGACAGATTTGTTCGAATGTGTTTTTGAATGTGTCCAGCCATATCTTTATTCCTCTCTGTTGGTTAATCAGTCTCTTACTTTTCCCCTCATTGGCTGGCTTAGCAGTCCTCCTGTAAATATCAGAGACAATTGGATCTTCTCTGCAGTGCAGTTGACATCGGTTGCCCTAAAATGCTCTAAAAGCCAGGTTTTTTTTTCTGTGAACCTAAATTCTTTTTAATAAAATAAAATCTGTAATCGATTTATGGACCAGCTTTAGTGTGTCCCTTTTGTATCTCATCCGCTGTATCCGTTCAAAACAGCCTTCAGTTTATTTGACAAATACATTTTTCAGCTTGATCAGAGATTTAATCTTTGATTTTTAACTATGGAAGCCTGACAGTTCACTTTTGAGTTGAGAATCAGAAGCTGACTGAAGATCCACTTATACACTTTTGGCCATATAATAGTCCCAAAGTTCAGGGGACCTCTTATTTTCACCTGTAGAAGACAAAGTAACTACAAACAGACAAAACCCTGTTTGCCATTTTTAAACAGTTTGTGTGACTGGCTACATTTACGTATCTTTTGTTGTTGGTGCTGGTAGATGAATTCTGTTGGCTTTGTACATATGTCCAGACAACGTATGGCTTCATATTGACCACACAACTATGAGACACTGGACAACTTTCTTATTTGAACCACAGCAGTATAGTGTTTTATTCTTGTAACACACTTGATATCTCCACATCCGAAAAAGCAGCCATCCACATTCTCCTAATCATCTCTCTTTAATTTTCAGATTCACTCATATTTGTCTAAAAACACTGTAGAGCGGCAACATGTACCTCTGCATTGGTAGAAGTAAATAAAACACACAGTAGAGTCCATGATTTATTTTACAGATGGCAGAACAGAGCCTGCCACAGAAAGAAGGCACAGATCCAGGTAGTGGAAATTACTTTTTCTTGACCTTAACAGATAAAGTGGAACACAGAAAGAGCTGCACACCTGAAAGTACAAACTATTGTACAAACGTTACAGTACATGATGTTGATTATTTGCAACATGTATTCTTCCCCTTTCAGCTCAAATCAGCAGCACTGACCAATATGGCCGCTAGTGATATGACAACCGTTCAATAATGTGCGATTGTTCCTTTCCTAAGCTGTAAAATTAATTGATCTTTTCCAATTAATGCATATCAGCTGGTCACAATGTTAAAGTAAATGCACACATCCTGAATGTGTTTACAGATTTTCACACAAATCCTAGCAAAATGCCAAAAGTTTAAGGTCGATCCAGTTCACACTGAAAAATGAGCAGTGACTCTGAAGCCATTATGAACCACAAATAGAAATAAGGTGTGTATTTCCATTTGTTGCTTTCAGTGGAGTGGGAAATGACAGTTTTGAACAACAACAGAAAGGTGACTTGGTGAATTGAAACGTGATATATAACATCTGCTGGGTGGGCTACCGAAGTCGTCATCGCAGGGAAGTACTGCAGTTCATCTGGATGTATACAAGAATAAATCCCACAGTGAGTGCCTTTAGATCAGAGTGTTAATCTGGAAACTGTTTGGATGTGTTTCACAGAGGAATGTTGGCGTGTTTCTTCCAGGGGTTGACTTGCTTCTTCCTGGCCAGCACTTCCAGGTTACTGCAGATCAGCTTCCGAGTGTTCGACGGCTCAATGATATCATCCACAAATCCTGATAAGAAGATAAGGACATTCGCAGAGAAGTATCTCATATTTGGGTTTTTTGGGTTTTGTTTTTTAGTTAGTTTTTTTTTTTTTTTTTTTTTTACCTCTGACAGCAGCTGGGAAGGGATTAGCAAACTTCTCCATGTATTCGGCCTCTGCCTCTGCCTGGTTGTTCTTCCCTCTGAAGATAATCTGAACAGCACCCTGAGAGGAACAAAAAGGCATTTACACTGTAGAAATTAAAGCAGGAGAGAGAGGGAGATCCAGACAAAGGATGGGGGTTTGTACCTTGGCGCCCATGACAGCGACCTCAGCTGTGGGCCAGGCGTAGTTCACATCCCCTCTCAGGTGTTTGGAGCTCATCACATCATAGGCTCCTCCATAAGCCTGCAACACACAAAAACATAGAGTCCCCATATGAACAATATTTTCGATTTTAATCTGAATTGTGTATTTATTTTATTTAGAATCTTGGTAACATGAATTTGACAGATCCCTCTCCTACAATGTTATTTTCTCATTTGCATTAATCGAGTTGAAAATACTGTAGAAAATGTGTCAAATAGAGAACACCACAATGCTAATCTCAATGCAAACTCAGTTATTCGTGTAGCTGCTTCACACCAAAAGTATTCCAGTAAAACAAATACACAATTACCTTTACTGTGAAGCATCCCAGGATGTCCTGAGTTAGTCACTGCTGGCCCCTTAATTTGTTTCACTTTCTAACACAGTTAAGTTTCATAGCCTAAATCTTAGACAAGAGCCATAGAAAAGCGCTCACACTTAACTCCCCTACGTCCTTTCAATTGTATCACTTTCCTCGTCTGTCTCATTGTTTTGATTACACCGACACACACACACTCTCTCACCTTTCGGGTAATGATGGTTATTTTTGGGACAGTGGCCTCTGCGAAAGCAAACAGCAGTTTGGCTCCGTGTCTGATGATGCCTCCATACTCCTGAGCAGTACCTGTTGAAAACCACCAATGTGCACCGTCAGATCAGATGGTTCTGTGTAAAGTGAATTTTTCCTTAAGTGTCATGTAACACAATGTAGATGGGTCTTAGTAGAGACTGGTAGGCTGGTGAAAGTAATATTCTACTTTATAAGAACCTCCTTTCTTTTCCCTGAGTTTGTAGCTAAATTGGTTTCCTTCTGGATCATTCCATTTATGGAGAAGGCATCAGATCTAGACAGGGACATTCTGCTAATCGTTTCCTCCAAGGCAGCAGAGAGAGACTTCCCTGACAATATGGAGGTTAACACATCCTGATGGGACTAAGACATAAACTTGAGTGTGGCTGGTTACTGGATTACTCCATGAATGTAAATGCAGTCAGTGTGTGATATTGGGGGAATACCTGGCAGGAAACCTGGCACATCCACAAAGGTGATGATGGGAATGTTGAAAGCATCACAGAAGCGT
Organism: Remorina albescens; assembly: GCA_034769265.1. Lineage (NCBI taxonomy): Eukaryota > Metazoa > Chordata > Actinopteri > Carangiformes > Echeneidae > Remorina > Remorina albescens. Next base: position 5,560,853 of record CM068488.1, read on the forward strand.
ACGAAGCGGGCTCCCTTCACTGAGGAGTTGATGTCCAAACAACCTGTTGCAGCAGAAAGCAGTTAATTAATCAGCATGATACAACTTTCTCATGTTGTTGATGGAGGGGGAAAAAAAAAAAAAAAGGTAAAAACAATGTATTAATCTGATTTCTGATAATTGTTTGACCGTCTTACTTTTGATTCTGCAGTTTTCTTTACTCACCAGAGGCCACTTTGGGCTGGTTACCCACAATGCCCACGGTGCGTCCATTCATGCGCGCAAATCCCACCACAATGTTCTTGGCGTAGTTGGGCATGATCTCAAAGAAGTCCCTTTCATCCACTATCTGAACAGATACATGATGAAGAAACTGTTATTATGGGTAGAAACTACATGAGGATGTAGGAATCGTAGATTTGGGGGGGGGGATCACTTACAGCTTTAATGATTTCCAACATGTCATAAGCTTTGGTCGACTCCAACGGGACGATGGTGTCCAATGAACGTACCAGACGATCACTGCCAAAGAGAGAAGAAACCAGGGATGAATTAATGATAAACACTAATGTTGTCTCACAAAGAAAAGGTGATTGATTGTTTTGTGAAGGGGAAGTTAAGATGATTGGTTACCTGGGGTCGTGGCACTCCCTGATGGGGGCGGGATCCTGATTGCTGAGAGGTAGGAAGTTGAAGAACTCTCGTAGGTTGAGGAGTGCGTCGACATCATTCTCAAAGGCATGATGAGCCACACCTGAGAACAAGATGTGAAAAGTTTTGTAGACCGCACTTGTCTTCGGTATCTTTGAATTAAGGAAATGGTCAACAATGAGCTCCAGATAAATTTCCATGTTGATCTGATAAGTAATCCTTGATCAGCTCTCTGATACTCACAGGCCAACTACAACTACTCCACTGGATCATCACTGAGGGCCAAAGGCGACAGTGATTTGGGGTTTGAATATGATTTTGAGGAAAATAAAAAATAAAAAAAACAAAAACAAGAAAATCGGGAGAAATAAGAACATTCACAAACTAACCCGACACGCTGGTGTGTGTCTTGGCTCCACCAAGCTCCTCTTGAGTCACGTCTTCATTGGTGACAGACTTCACAACATCAGGTCCTGTGATGAACAGGTATGATGTGTCCTGTATCCAAAAAAATACAGATAAAAATCTGTAGCTAATATAAAACCAACTGTTGCTTATAATACTAAAATAAAATGTCAAGCCTAGTCAGTCTGGGGTTCATTTATACCTTCACCATGAAGGTGAAATCTGTGAGTGCCGGTGAGTAGACGGCCCCTCCAGCACAGGGACCCATGATGAGGGAGATCTGAGGGACAACTCCCGACGCCATCACATTTCTCTGCAATAGGAAAATGTGTCAAAACAAAAAACATCAAACAACAACAACAAAAAAACTTGATCTCCAGACATCTGCTTTTAAAATTGTTACATTTGGGAATATTTTTTTTACACACAGATGTAAAAGGTATCTTCAGTGGTGACAGTTTAGAACCAGAGTAAAGGCTCTTGTGGTTCAGTAAATGTGATTTTGATATTGAAGATCAGTCAGTGAGCAGTGATCGGTAAAGACTCCATAATATGAGCACACCAAGAAAATATCTGCATATCCAGCCAGAGACTCCACTCCTTCCTGGATCCGAGCTCCTCCAGAGTCATTCAGTCCGATGACTGGGGCACCAACTTTCATGGCCTGGTCCATGATCTGAGCACAGCACAATGGAAAAGTCTCAGATCAAACATGAAGAGCCCCTAAGAAAATGGCCAGTATGTCGACGGACACATTCTTCTCCAAGCGCAGTGGGCAGGTTTACTACACTACAGTATCTGAGGTTCCTGCTTTCACTGACCTACCTTACAGATCTTCTGAGCATGAGCTCCAGAAAGACTGCCGCCAAAAACTGTGAAGTCCTGAGAAAAACAGAAAAGACCAAGGCAGAGAGAAAATGTAATATTAAACAAGTAAAATATAACTTCTCTTCCTACTATATACTTATGTATTATGTATGAGTTGTACCTGACTGAATACATAGACCAGTCGGCCATTGATCCTTCCTTGGCCAGTCACGACGCTGTCACCTGGGAACTAAGACAGAGAGTGAGAAACACATACACTGAAAAGAACATTTCAAATCCAAGAGGAAGGAAGTGCTGCAAACAGATATTAGGACAATGTCAGGCATGTTACCTTGTTTTTATCCTGCTCCATGCCGAAGTCGGAGCAGCGATGCTCCACAAACATATCAGTTTCCACAAAGGAGTCGGTGTCCAGCAGCAGGTCTATCCGCTCCCTCGCTGTCAGTTTACCCTGCAGCACATACACCCGTTTACCACACATGTGGCTTAAATAGCATCTCTGTGGTGTTGCATAAACTTGTCTGTGGTGTGTTAAACCAGTATGGTGGGCATTGCATATGATTTAGTGGGGCTGCTTTATAGAAACATTGAGGGCTGCATTGATCCAACAACTTCTCTCCTGACATAGTTTTAAGTAACTCAGTTCAGATTTGACTATTAGTCCCATACCAGTCTGTGCAATCATGAGGCCAGGCCCCTAAAAACTGACTCAGCCGCTGCGACTCGCTAACTACGGAATACTCCATTCTTTGATAACAGTTGATTTCATGAAGTCTGTGTAGGTTCTCAGTCATCCAGGTTATAGTTGGACAGTGCTGAATCCTCTTTCTGAGGCGAAGCATCTTCAATAATCTACAACTTCAGTCCAAATCTTACCATGTGTCCATTAAAAGATACCACATCCCCCAAATATTTTTACAGAGCAACTCAGAGTAACATGGACTCATCTCTATTATTACACTAAAAATAACAATATACTTATTATTGTGTTGTGTAACAGCAGAAACTATGAAGAGAGGTTTTGAGTTTTGTTAGGAGGTTCACAGAGGATTAGTGCCTTGCTCAAGGGCACTAAGAAGCGGGTGTATCCTATGATAAGCTGGAAAGTTTTTATCCAAGTATGTAACGGGGTAGAGCCCATGAGCCAGGCATTTTACCGACCTAACCCCACCAGATATGGATGTAATCTAACAACACGTGTGCAGAAAATCCGAACATGTGCTCAAATGGCTGCAGGTTGAGATTAAAAAAAAAAACAGTTAAAGCTGACTTTACCTTTTTGTGTTGTGCATCTATTCTCGCCTGACCTCCCCCGGCTAGCGCCGACCTCCGTTTCGCTTCAATCCGCTCCTTAACGGAGAGGTGGCCGTCCGAGTACCAGCGGCTGTCCCGGTGCAGGCTCGTCTGGGGCAGCGAAGCAGCCACTGCGCCATGTTTCAGCTGCACCAAGCTCCTAAAGGAAACCTTCAGGCCGTTTATCAGCCCACAGCTGCTCCGAGCCACACTGAACGCCGCCATCATGGCTCTGCGTGCTCTCGGGTGACGGTGGAGTGAAAGGCAGAGATTTCAGCCAATAGCTTAAAGGGGGCGAGCGCTGACAGCCAATCAGAATGCAAGAAGTTGTAGTCTGGTTTTTTTGTTTTTGCCGAGAGGCGGGACCAAGGCGGGATCACGTTTTCCTGTAGTTCACAAAGTCCAAAATGTGAAAGTCAAGTTTTTGCATATTTTCAGCCCCGAATTTCTACTGTCAGGTAAACTTTCCTCCCAGTTTAGGATCATTTTAGCTGCTTAGCTGCCCTCTCGCTCAAACGTTGTCCTAAACTCTTTATACTGTTCAATAGATTATGAGTATACTCATTACTCTGGGGAGAAAGGGCTGCCTGAAAGGTCTAGCTCAGGGCAAATTTTACAATTTCTCACTATCGAACCCCGGAGGAAAAAAGTGTTTTCATTTTGACTTTTTCGGGATAAATTAAGTGTGGGGGGTGGTAAAGAACACATTTCAAAGAAAAGGAAACATTTTTTAAACTTAACTTTATTAAATTTTTATAACAAATTCACAGCAGTGAACAACAGGACATCATTGATGTCAAACATAAAACATTTAAACATGCAGAGAGGAAATCTCTGCACAACTGTGTGCATCAGGTGGGTCGGAAACTATCAGAGGAATCAAGCTAATCAAAACTAATGTCCACTACAATGGGCAAAAATGAATTGCCGAGTCTCATATCAAACATTATTTAGAAACAGGTGATGTCTGACCAGAGCAGCTTATTGCCCTGTGGAGAGATAAAAATTATGAATCAAACAGACCTACTTCGAATGAATGAGGCTGAGTCCATAGCACAGGAACTATAAATGTGAGGGAAATTGTGTATAGAATAAAAGAACACGACAATATTATATTTATTAGTAGTTTTACATCTAAATATGTAATAATATGGGGATGGAGATCCTGGAAATAGAATTTGACAAAATAATGTTGAGGTTCACCATTGTAAGATGGAGTTGAAAGTTTTGGACTTTTTAACCGATAAAACGATTACTACTAAATTGACAAATTGTCTAAATGTTCGTATGTATACATATATTTAAAGTGAAAGCAAAACATACCCATCATTAGAGGAGGCATACTGGGCTTCTTTCATAAAAAAAACATCGAACAAACAGAAAATTAATAATTAAACTTGTGATTCAGGGTCGAATTTAAGTTTATTAAAAAAGACGAACTGGTAATGTTGGTTTTTAACAAAGTTTGGTTTAATCTTCACACCCTTTACAATCAAGATAATCTTTTTCATGCTTTCCTTTGCGGAATTATTGTGTTGACATTTTTATTTTGCATGTTCAACAACAAGGGAGTGAATGGGGAAGCCGGAAGGAGCCTTCGTTCACTACGGTAACCAGGGCGACTGGGGGAAGTCTCGCGTGATATGGTCATGCCTGTCGAGAGGTGGCTGATGCGAGGAAAAGTGGAAAATCGATTGCTTAGTGCATTTGTAAATCGGCTAGATAGCTATGTTTCGGTCAGCACTCGCCAAGTACTATAGTAAAACATATCAAAATCGAAGGATTTCAATTGGCAGTTTATATTTCCTTCCTGTGGGTGAGGTATAAGGCGACCCCAGGGGGTTAGTGATACGGTTGATTTTTCGCTAGCTAATTTGGCTAGCTACGCTAACGCTAGCTGGTTAGCTTTGTTTACATCAAGTGCGCGCCTGCGATCTGTTGGCTAAATTGCGAAACAAACAAACCCACGATTTTCGCGGTGGCTCGTCGTTCACTTAGACATCGGCGATGTGACCGTGTCGGATAGTAAACTGACTCTATGGCTATCATTGACCACCTCTCTAGTAAAACGTTTGGCCGATTTCGTAGGCTAACGATAGCTACACAATGCTAACCTTTTGATCATGGGTTGTTGTGAATCGTTTGATTCGTCGTTAGCTGTTGAGCGATGTTAGGGATAATGTGAATTAACACGTCGTGTCGTCAAACTGCTCCAGATTAACAGAAACTTTTAACTGTGTCCTTACTGGTCTTGGTGGTGAAAAGTAACGACTACAGAACCGGTGATGTTAACGTTAGCTAGCCACCTGCCCAGCTAACGTTGTGCGCGTTTATTGATAACCGCTTCACCATGTTCGTCGTTAATGTCTACATTGACACACTGGAGTGACTGATCGTCGCACCAATAGGCCAATATTTCCTCCATCCGCCCTGAGGCTTGGTTATCATTAGCTCCGTCCCAACGAGTGGCTGTATTTTTGATTTTTGGATTTTATTTTATTTATTTTTTTACCCGGGCCGTGTTTCCCTGAGGCTGCGGAGTACACCGCTATGAACCCCGTTAATGCAACCGCTCTCTACGTGTCTGCCAGCCGGGCCGTGCTGCAGTGTGACCCCCGGCAGCCACACACCTTCGCGGACATGTACACCCTACTGCCCTTCTTCCGACAGTCCCTTGCATGCCTCGTCTGTGGTAAGCACCCGGCAAATATTAGTGCAACACAATGCTTGTCTTCTGCTTTCTGCTGTGCTACGCTGGACTGGTGTGTTCTATCACCCTACTGTTCATATTGATTAAAGTGTCCGTGGGCGTGCGTGTGCTGCGCAGCAGTTGACGCTCACGCCACCGTGGTCACCCTGGTCGCCTTAGCAACCGAGGCTGAGCCCCAGTCATCTGTTCTCTTGTCAACGCAGATGACTTCTCTGCTGTGGTGCCTGCTGCAGAGCCATGTGTTTCCTATTCATGCTTTATTTACTCACCCTGCTAAGCCAGTGGAATATCAACACCGGACCAGCTTGCATTGAGTGATGTGCAATATTTGCAAAGTGATGTATGACAATATAAATATGCAAGAGGTTTTTTTTTCACGATAGTTTGTGCTTTCCCACATTATTTATTCCAAGTTAGGCACTGGATGATGTGTGCCGTTGAATTACAAGTTATGCTATTACAATTGAGTATTATTCAGATCAAGCAGGTTGGAGATTGCTTTCTTTATTTCAATACATGAGAACAAAAGTTACATATAAGGTGTAAATACTATTAAAATCCCAGATGGGTCTTAAATCACGATGGTATTAGCTTTATTGATTACTCTGCTCAGTTTGAAATGCATCAGTTGATATACAGTGAGTTGAGAGAAAATAGTTTGGCTACTCTCTATTAGTTGGTTTTTTAATTTTCCAGGCAATAACGCAAACTATTCTCATAATCCAGCTTCTCATTTGTGAGCATTTGTTTTTCACCTCTGTTTTTAATCACCCTAAACTCTTTGTCTTTGGATTTGAGACTTTTAGCATAAGGAATCAAATTATTTAAAGAACGGTTCATAGGCTCTGGTAAATTATACTAAACGTAAATTTGGAAAATAAGTGGCAGGTTAATTTAATTTTTATGGTAATTATATTGGTTTCTGCTGAGGCATTATGGTGAATGTAAATGGAGTTAAATGACTGGTCCAGCTAGTTGATTGTGCCACGTATGCTGGGTTTAAGCACCCTGTGCATAAACCAGTAGATTAACAGCTCTCTCTTGTTTTTTGTCTCAGGTAAACTCCTCCAGGATCCTATTTCCCCATCACATCCAGAGTGTCAACATTATGTCTGCTTAGGCTGTAAAGGCCAGAAGATGCAGATCAGGCCATCCTGCAGCCGCTGTAAGGACTATTCTTGCTTCCAGGAGAACAAACAGCTCTCCCTGCTTGTTCAGTGCTACAGGAAGCTCTGTCTCTATGTAACTCATTCACCGTTATTGCAGTTGGTCAGCAGTCATGTGGGAGGGTCTCCAGAGGTTATGGCCTTGCTAGAGGAGGTGCTAATGTCACACGAAGAGGACATAGAGACAGACGACCTGAGCATAGCACAGGAAGATACAAATCCTACTCCTCCTGAGTCACTTACCCCCACAGAGGCACCACCTGTTCCTGCAGAGCTCTCGGCTGTACCCCAGAGCTCGTCCTCTGACCCACCCTGTACCAATGGACCGCAGGAATGCAATGGAGACGTGCTGGAGGACCTGGATCCCTCTTCTCCTGAGCTGGAAGTATGTGAGCTGGTAGAAGAACAGCCACAAACAGGCCTGTCTGTTTCCAATACTGGCTGTAGTGGTCTGGAACTGAGTCTTTCCACCGGACCTTTAGCCCCAACTCCAGGCACTGTTTGCTCACTCAGGGATGGGGAGTCTGGCAGTAGGGAGCTGGAAGAGGGGGAAGTTTTGCTCCTCAGTATGGAGGACATGTTACAGACTTTGGATCCTCTTCAGCCCAGTCGAGATTCTTCTCACACACAGCCAGACAGGACACACACTCACACACACATAGCTACGGACAGAGCACAGGCTCAAATGTACATGCAGCTGGATGCAGCTCATAACTACACACAAATTCAAACGGACAGGACTAACACAGCACCAAGCCTTGGTGCTCATGTACACACATCTTCCTTTGATCCACCTCGAACCTCTAATCCCCCAACAGTCCGCCTTAACCGTAAACGGTCTCGTTCAGAGAGTGACAGGGAAAAGGTGAAACCCTTGCCCATCACCTCCATTCTACAAGGCTCATCCTCACATTCAAACACTCCAAAGCCCTCTCATACACTGCATACACAACCGCCCACACCCTCCTTAACTGTACCAGCACATACATACTCATCTGTTCCCAATGGGGTGCCTCCTAAGCCCAGCCGCCCTCCACCTAACCACAGTAAAGCTGCCAGGAAACATGTCGAGCCAGGCCCCAAGAAGCCGCATGCTAAAGCCCGCAGTAGCGGGGGCTCTAAGACCAAGGACCGGAGCAAAGACCAGCGGTTGATGTCAGGCTGCCTGGTGCCCCCGCCACCTGTCAGGCCTCCATATAAGAAGCCTGTGGAGAAGAAGGGGTGTAAGTGTGGCAGAGCCACCCAGAATCCCTCTGTGCTGACCTGCAGGGGGCAACGGTGTCCCTGTTACTCAAACCGCAAGGTGAGACAATGATTGAACAATTTCATGTAGTTTCAGTGCAAACATTTATCAAACATTTTTTTCTTTTTAAACCACTCATGGAAGAATACAAATAAACTAACTAGAACTTGTAAGACGATTTAATGGTGAGTGGTAAATGCTTTTTTGCACCTTTTATGTGACTTTGGCGTGATGTAAAGAGACGAACGCCCTTTTGTCTTTCATCTTTCGCAGGCGTGCTTGGATTGTATCTGTCGAGGTTGTCAGAACTCCTACATGGCCAACGGTGAGAAAAAGCTCGAGGCCTTCGCTGTGCCTGAGAAAGCCTTGGAACAGACGCGGCTCACGCTTGGCATCAACCTCACCAGCATCACCGCGGCTGCAGCGCTCCGCAACCCAGCAACCACCAGCATCCGCGCAAACACCCTCCTCAATGTCGCCACAGCCACAGGAACCCCCGTAACCACAGCCTTCTTGTCCCCCAGTCCCCCACAAGAGTCCAGTTATGAGGACAGTCTGGAGCTGTTGATTGGATGAGACTGGGACTGCAACACCTGACAGCTCGGTGCTGATTGAATGTGATGGCTGATCATTCTGTCTGTTAGACAACCTGTATCTTCCCCACTCCCCAGGGGAAGCAATCTAAGGCAGCTATGGGTCTGTCCTGTAACCTGCTCTTCTCGATTATTGGAAAATGCTGAGTAGTAAGACTAGCATGGGTGTGCCAAAGCCTCCTGTATTGTGCCTGTGTGCCAGTGTTTATTGTTGCCTGTCTGAAGTTAAACACTTATACTCGGTCCCACAGCCGTTCTGTATTTCAGAGGTGCTTTCTGTTCATAGACCACAGACATACTGTAAGAGGCAATAGGAACCCATACCAGGTTGTGTGTTTTGTTAGTGTGTGCGCACAATTAGAAATCTGAGAGTGAGTGAGTGAGTGTGTGTGTGTGTGTGTGTGAGATTATCTGAGATTTATTTGTTTGTTTTTTTTCTATGTTAAGTATTGCTCAATGTCTGTTTATGAAATGCATTTCTGGTATCAGGACGGCCCTAACTAATCCTTAACCATGTATGTGTTCACACCTTAATTGTGAATGACTTTTTTGTGATTAATCAATGGAGAACTTCTCACATAAGACTGTATTGCCTTTTATATCTCATTCACTCACTCAATCCAAGTACTGTTGGCTATAAATGAATTTGTCTTAATGAACTTGACTGAAGCAGGAATTGTACAGGCAGTGAGATAATGTCAAAGCACTTGGCTGGCTCCACGGTTTCCCTGTGTATTTGTGTATGTGTTTGTGTGTGCGCCTGCTGAGATTTACCATAGTGTCAGTGGGGAGGCGGATGGTGGGTTGTAAGCACTTAGTCTGATTGTCTGATTGATTGGCCAAATTACAACTAAAACCATTTTTGGTTACCATAGCAATAGGAGCACCAACAGCTAGCCTCCCGGCTCTCATGTACACATGCAGTTGTTTACACTATTGCCATTTGTAAACTGTAACTGTCTTCGGAAAAAAATATTACGCCATCATGTTTTGATTTTGGGATTGTACACAACTGTGTGTGTGTTTAGATGAACTGAAGCCATAGGTTGTCATTAACAAGACAAAAATATCCTCCGTTTGTCCATTTTTCTCCCACAGTTGAAGTGTTCAGACTGATTTGAGACCAACTCAGAGACTATTTTTGATACCAAGTGTTTGAGATTTGGTACCACTATCTTTGTGTGTGTGAGTGAGTGAGTGTATGCGTGTGTGCATTTTGGTTAAAGCACCTTGAAGCCCTTCATATAACCCAAAAGGCTGTGTATTGTCTGTGTTTGTGTTTACTGTCTCAGCTGTAACTACAACATGTTTTTCAGTCCAGTCACAGTGACCAAAAAGAGACTGAAGGAGAGAGAGAGAGAGAGAGGACTCAGGCTGACCAAAAAAAAAACCAAAACCTTGGTTCTCCGCTCAGACCTGGAAGTAGCAGGTGGATTACAGTATGATCAGCAAATATGATCTAACTTCCTGCGCATGTGTGTATGTTTCAAAATGTATTTCTTTTGGGCATTACTTGAACCCTGATTCATTTTTGGTATTGTTTTTTTTTTTTTATGTAAAAACTCTTGTTTGAGGAGTGACTCTTATTATTGCTGAAACATTCACTGCCATAATATGGAAACATGTAATACAACATGAATTAAATGATAGTTTTTTACTTTTTCATTTTTGTGTCATTTTTGCGTAGAGGGGGTATCTGAGCTCACGAAAACTTGCTTTCACATCATTAAACCGTAGGTGTTAAACATGACACAGCAGTTGAAGATGGTCGAGCTTGGGAAACTGTCAATCAAGAAGTGGAAGCTGATTTTTTTTTTTTTTTAACCTTTGTAATTGAAAAGATTTAGCAGTGAAAAATACTGTTGGGTTCCATTCAAGAAGATTAAGAGTGAGAAACATCAAAATTAAGACACTGGTCGTTTCGCCTGAACTCCACGGCTACACCAACCCATTATAATGAGCTACAACCAAACTATTGATTCAGAATATTAAAAACCTGGGAACAATGTGTAAAAAAAAAGGCTTTAGTGAAACAAACACAGAGTAGGTGTGTCTTTTTATTTTGTTATAAACCACAGTATGACATACTTCATTCAGCAAATGTGGCCAAAAAAGTCAGGAGATCATCAGTCTGAAAGCAATGAATGGCTTTAAACGTGGTCATTGTACTTAATCCAATACTTGAGTAATAGTAATAGAATATTTAGGGCACTTTGTTTTCTTGTCTAATTATCATCATTCAGCTTTTACAAGCAGGGTTTTTTTTTTTTTATCTCCAGTCTTTTCCTCACAGCTTTATCCAGCACTAAAGAAATGACAGAAGGGTTTGAATACTCAAGTTGATTCATATTAGTTCAGTACTTTTTTTTTATAGCTGCAGGACTTCATGATTATTGTTACAAGTCACATTCCATCATGATATTGCACAAAGAAGAAATTCAGTACACGAAAGCGATGCCTCACTCATTATATGAAACATTTAAAATTCATGTCCATTTGATTTATTTATTTATGCATTTATTTTTTAGTTCTTGTTTTTGATAAGAGATCAGTTTGGTATTCAACTCTGCTGTCAGAACATCAGAATGACAGCTCAGGTGTTCACTGACCTGCAGGCAAAACAAAAGTAACACATGTTCACACATGTAATCTGCAGCTTTTGTGCTGCTCCAGATGCCTCGCTCTCTGGATGCAGCACATGATCTCTGCTCTGTCAGGCACAACTTTCTGTTTGCCAGTCCCAAAGACAGAAATAACATCCCATCTGAGGTTTAACACACGGGACTAAATACAAATGGCTCTTTATCCCCGTCGTATTGGGCCCCTGAGCTCTGCCGATGCAGCACGGCTTGATCATATCTCTACAGCTCAAATCCTGAAGAAGTCCTACTGGTTTGTCCTTCTCCATTCCCGGGTGTCCTCAAGCAGCTGCTCATTATATCAAGCGAACCCCCCAACACTTGGGTGTCTAAATCAAGTCTTCCCAGTCCTGCACGCTTCAATCCACACTTCTCTCACCTTAGCCCACCAGCAAGGCCCCAAAGTAGCTTGCCCTCCCGTCCATCTCCATAGCACTGGCATTGCTAACTGTGATGAAGAGGCGGTCAGCGGGCTGCAGAAAGGCAGTACCGGCCTGATGCAGAGAGAAGAGACCGGGCCCCTGACCCCGAGGCCAGCAGGCACTCCGGGACGATTTCATCAGTAGGATGGGCACCGTGTAGGAACTCATCTGTTGGTCACACCACAAAAACAAGTCTTACATTAGACATATACCATTCCTCTATAACGACAGTATCCTTCTGTGTCTGAATAATATCTGAAAGGAACAGCTTTCTTGTTTTACTTTTGGTGCGCACAATGATGACTGAGATTAGAGAGTTGGACTTTAATGATAAAACTGTGTGTTATCAGACAAATCCTGACTCAAAGTAAACTGACCAAATTTCATTCACTTGTAACACTTTTAAATAAACCCAAGCCTTGCCTGTGGTTTTAATCACTGGGAAACACTCTCCCACCTCTCTGCTCTTGAACATAGCACCTTCCAATCAAGCAGGACTATTTGAAACACCTGTGAAGATGTGCCATGAGCACAGTTATTTAGTCTTTCAGTAGAAGCTGTCCTGTTTTTGTTTGTTTGCCGGGGTGTTTCATTGAGACTGTTTTTGTATCTTTTCATATCAGTTGGGTAAGCAGGGCCTGGACAACTGTTGAATTGTTTTGTTGTATGTGCAAAATGAGGGTTAATTTTATTGCTACTGGAGCCATTTTAAAGTCTGTCTGACATTCCGGCCTTGAATTAGCTTTAGCTTGTAGTTCTTTCCCCTGAACAACTCATGAGTTTCTAATTTTCTCCATGTTCTGTTGGATAATAACGCCCCATACAACTTAAGTGTCAACATTATTTATTAATGACAAATTAATTTCTTGATTGTAGCAGGCTGGTCGGGGAGGTAGTTAACTATGTGCAGGAACGATTTGCAATGTCACACTGGTTATGTGTTTGTTTATCTGTTAGATGTATAAATCAAAAGATAACACCAGATGTATTTGAACAAATCAGATGGGGCGGGGTCAAAGTTTAAAAGGTCTGATCGCAAGCTAATGCTAAACAGGTGTGGAGTGCCCTCACACTGACGGGGTTGTACTGAAATTGTGGTATTAATTTCTGAGTGTGGTTGAACAGCCTTCGTTAGGTTTCCACTGTAGCCTCAGAGCAGTAAGGTTAGGCTGTCTTCTGCGTTTAAAACTGCTTTTTGGTGTTGTGTTGTATTTCACCCTGATGATAGTCAGTATAGTTGATGGATGGATGGATATTTACAATTCTGAGATGCTTCATTTTTTAAATTCTAATTTTCTAAGATAGTGTCCGTTTGTACGGGATGCGCAAAGTCTAACCTTCTTGTAAATATATTGGACAAGCTGTGCTTCTTCATCGGTTTCCCCCTTTGTCTCCCCTTCCATCATCTCTCCAGAGGAGGGCAGTCTGAAGTATGTTTGTGCGTAGATGTAATAGAGGCCGGCCCTCGGCACCAGCAGCTCTCCTCCTCTCAGCTCCATGTTCTGCAGAAAGGACAGACCTCTCTGGCCCTCCCAAGTTCTGATGAACTCCCCCAGGTACCCTCTGCTGCTACGCGACCCTGTAACACCACAAAAGAAACACAGAAAAACAAACACATGCACAATTTAAAGTTGCATAACTATGATGCAAGACAATTTGAAATTTCATGACTAAGTGTTACTGAGTTCAACCAGTCAGTGCCGTTCAAATGATTAAACAAATGCAAGTGTTTTTGTAAATGATGCTTACAGATGTGCCCACAGGCCAGATGCCCAACAACGTCCCTGATAGCTTAAAGTAAATCTTGCTTAATTTAATAAGCCGAAAATAAAAATGTATTTTCGGCACATTTCTGCAAGTTTTCCGAAAAGCAGCTGCACATCTGCAGCCCGTAACTGACATGTAGGTAGGAAAACTTTATTAGTCTGAGAAGCCTTGAAGTACATTCCTCACCTCTGTCCCTGGGAAGGTGTGGAAGATGCAAGACAGAGCTCATTTACCCTAGTATGTGCACGTCTGTTACATCCAGAGCTGCAACACTTAACATCAAAAGACTCTCAACGGTCTCAGAGATGTCACCCGTATTCTTTCCAGGACCACCTTCCCTTTAAACAAAGAAAACGACTGTGGCTGAAATGCAGACTGTTTGACTCATACTTTCATGATACTCACCCTCTGCTGTTGGAGGCTCTGCAGAAGAGGCAACACCTGTCACATGAGCTGCGACTTTAGGATGAGGGACCCCAGGACTCAGGAAAGGAAGCACTCCTGTCAGCTTATCTGTGAAAACCCAAACAGATAAGAGATGCAAGCTAGACTTTTTTTTTTTTTTTTTTTTTTTTTCTTTGCTGGAATAACTCCCACTTAAACCCATTAGCATTATTTGACCGTCAATTGAGGTATTGTTCTTGCCTCTCATAGCCGAGGATATCTCTTTCTGGAATCTGTCAGCCATCGTCTGAAAAAGAGACACCCAGAGAGACAGAGAGGCACAAAAAATTGAGTGAATTGGACTGCAAGATAATGTCTCCCGTCCTCTATATTTATGACTTTATAGGCATCTTTTCAATCTAAATTGACGATTGTTAATAATCTACCAGAAACCTGAATGCCCCATGAATGCTGTTCTCACTCATGATCAACAAAAATGTCACATGTGGACTTGTAACAACAGCATTCCCCTTTTGGCTCAGTCAGTTAGTTTTCCATCTTTCCATCTGTGATGTCTGAAACCTGCATGTAATGTATGAACAATGTATGAAGTTTCAGATTGTGCTGCAACATTAAGTAGAGGTACTTTAAAAAAAAAAAAAAAAAAAATTTAAAAACCCCAACTTATTTATTCATTTATAATTTTTATGGAACAACTGAATCTGACACCCACGGTCGACTATCTTTGCACATAGAATTGTGTCAATAGCTAAACGAGGTTCAGTTAAACAGAAATAATTCAAAACCTTCTCTATGTGGTAGTGGAGCTGTTGCGAGACTTGCCAGCAGGGGTCGGTTTTCTTGTCCTCGGCTGCTGAATCTTCAAACCATGACTGCAAATCTGCGTTTATCACACAGGACACGCTGCTTCTGGAGAAACTCTCCTGCATCTTTCAGGAAGAACAGATGCAAAACAAAAAGAAACTAGCTTATCGGTTAGATTGATCTGAAAGTTATTTGCGCAGAACTTTTTTTGACAGTCTACAGAGCTGAGGTTGAAGTCCATCAACCAGATCTGTTTATGAAAATCACATGTAAAACGTTGTTTAGAACAATAAAAACCAGAAAAAGCTTTTGGCACATTTGAGATGCATATTTTGAAGTATTGATTATCAATCAATTGAAGAAAGCAAAAGACCCTTGTGCAAAATATTACTCTACTACTAGCCATTATTGTAGGCTAGTAGTATAGGTGGAGATCATTTGTTGTATTATTATGGAATTAACTTGGAGATCACATTTGTGCATGAGGTCAGGTGTGTTTTCACTGTGTTCACCCAATCACAGCTCAGTACCGGACCTTCCCGCTTTATTAAGGGCTGTCGGCAGCTTTCACTGCTGCTCGTGTCTGCTCACAGCTGAAATATGTTGCCTGAGGGTACCACAACCCCTCTGGCCCAACTAGTCTCATTTCCTACAATTGTTTTGTTATCTACTTGCACAGTTTTCTCTCATTGTCCGGTGTCAGAAGCAGAAATTCCTGCATGACTCATGTTGAACTTTTACACCTCAAATAATTAAATATGATTCTAAAGATGATTATTTCTGCACAGTGGTGGACAGTGCCTTGTTATATTGGCTCAAATGCTACATTAACTTACTAAGCAATTGTGTAATTGTGACAATTGTGAATATTGTATTCCCCATACTTGTGTACTGTTTTAAATGAATGACTTTTGGTCATCAGATTATTTCCACGCTGGTTTTGTTATCTGTACTTCAGCCCTAACCCTTTTTTCCACTGTTGCTCTGTTGTTTTTCATCACAGAGCAGGTCTGTATCTACTCAAGGGACGTGGTAACGCAATTTCAAAGCATGTTTTATCTGTAATGATGTTGCAAGATCTTAAACAAACTCTTAGTTGCTGTCAAAGGTTTTCATTTATTGCATTTAGTTATTTGCAGGATTTTGTCATGGTGAGTTGAGGAAGTGACACCATTTAGACTTTCTAGCTGTTTCACTTTTAAAACATTGGAAAAACTCTTTATATACCTAAATTTTCATAGTCCACAGCCACCCCTGGCAACAATCGCTACAGTCTATTGTGCCAGTTCAGGACATTGTTTTAAATGTCCCACTCCAGTAGAGCCTGAGTCACTGGTGTTTTATCTAAGATTAATGATAGTACACAATGAAAGTGTTCTAAATAAAGATCATTTGACATCTTTAAAATGTGTACCGACACCCCTTTCCCCAGTTTGATCTGTCAGAATGAGGGTGAGATAAATGCACAACTTACCGTGTTCAGGACTTTGTTGAAGTACATGAAACTAACAGCTACTGCGATGGTCTGCAGGAGGATTGCAGTGAGCATGATGAGCCCCAGACACTGGAGAGAAACAGAAATGGCCATATCACAATGTGAGAAAAGCACCTCAAATAAGTCCTGAAGAGCAGCAGGCAGGACAAGTCAGATCAAGCTCTGCTGCATTTCTGCCCCAGAGGGAGAGAGGGAGGGAAGCAGAGCAGCAGTTTGTAGGTGGAGCAGAGGCACTATGGAGAATTGCAACAGCCTCAAGATGTCACTGTTATTAGATAGAAAAGAGCAGGGAGCTTTATGCAATACAAATGCAACTCCAGGATGCCTTCAAGTTCTGTAGGAAATATGAAAACTGATTTATAGTTTTAATTAAACCCTACCACATGATTTTCAGCATGTTGAGATTGTGCAGTTATAGGTGTTTAAGGACAACTAGTTTATTTTTTTCTCAACAGTTGAAGCGATTCCTTTTTTCTGCTATTAGACAAACTAATGTCCTATATTTTAACAGAATAAAAACAAAAGGCATGAAACGGTGAACAAAACAACCGGTACTTTGATGTGGTAGCAGTTTTCTATCCGTTCTCGTAAAACATTCATGACTTTATTTTGTTTTCAAACTTGTATGGAGTTAAATTCTGTCATCGCTATATGTGTGGCAGATGGTGAAAGCTGAAAGTGTTTCAGCCTTTGGAACTGGGAAAAGAGTAAGAAGAGAGAGTTCAAATAGTTTTGTGCCGTTTAATCCCAATTTCCCAACATCAGTCTTCATTTGTCATGGGCTCTATTTAGTCATTGCTTCCAGCCAGGAGGAACCCCTTCAATGCACTCCAAAAAGTTTTTATGATTCCCAGTCGCCACATTTGGAGCAACTGAATAGGGAGGACATGATAACTGCTTTGGCTGAATGAACACAGAGGCTCAGTGTCCATAACTAAAGTGGTTTAATAAGGTGTTTGGCCTCTTGTTTGCAATTTATTTGCATTTCTACTTTGTAGAACTTTTATTTTTCCAAATTGTGTTGTCTTGGTCTATGGCAGATAAAATCAGTTTAATAATGTAACTTTAGTTTCATTTGTTGTTTGCTTCTGCAGAGAGATGGCTGTTTCTTCATCTAAAAAAACAGCAACAAAAAAGTGTAATTGTATTGTGTAGATACAGGTCCCTGGCAGAGCACTTGAAGCACATTTGGCTATCAGAGCAGTGCAAGTAGCACATTATCAGCACCTGAAAGTAAGATGAAACAAACTCCGCCTTTCTTCTTCTCTTTCCTGCTATTGTGAGGTGATCTGAGAGAATGCTAACCGATTAGTGCCAAACGACCTGCCATTGTTAGTTCGCCAGTGTAGCCCCAAGTAGCATTTGTCACAGGGGAGTCATTCAATCTGCAGAACTTGACCTTGAGTGATTCCTTGTGGTTCCTGTACTTTCATTCCTCCACCTTTAACCCCTGCTCTATTGTCAGTGTGCGGAAGTGAGAGTAGAGCTCAGCGAGTTCACAGCTCCTCCTGGATATGCATGACCCCTCCCAACGATCCAAGATCTGTGTCAAAGCTTGTAAAATTCAATCACCCCTTTGCCCATGTTAACAGCACCATAAATTCCACAGCTGCTTTACAGAGATATTTTCATGTATGTAGCATCAAGCGCAGAAGAGAATTGGCACATCGAAGGAAAACAAGCTTTAATTTAGTTTCCTTCCATGATTAAAATCTCAGTATGTGGAGGAGAATGTAACAAGAGGTTCCTGACTGGTCCCTTTAAGTGAGTCCATTCCCAGGCTTGTCAGGGAGAAGGTGAGTGATAAATGAAGGCTCACTCTGCCCCAGGCAGGATAGATGACACCCTGAGAGAGATGCCTGTCTACGATACCATCATGACAATCAGAGAAGGGAGAGACCACATCTGGAAATCTGTGCGCATGTGTTTTTCTCTGGTTTTGTTTTGTTTTTGTCTTTTTTCTTTCTCTATACAAGTCCAATAGGCTGGTGACCTTTGACCTCTCTCTGACATGTTGACATGCCACAGGCCCTGGCAGGTTCAAACTTAGAGGAATAATCTAACGTTCTTGGAAACACACCTACTTTTTCTTTCCCAGAGTTTGATGAGAGGATCGGCAGCGAGACTAGAGGAGACAGTAAACTTTATCTTAGCATTAAGACTGAGAACAGGGCTAACTAAATCCACATACCAGCATCTGTGAAGTTCACTACATGGCATACTGTGCCTTGTTTTTACTGTCCAGATAAAAAAAAAAACATAGTGCAAGAATGATATTGCTTTTGCACTTGACTATCTTTCATTCTTTATTTATTTATTCCATATTTTTCTATATCTGGCTGTAGAAAACGAGGTTGATATCATTCACATAAAATGATTACCTCCCTGTGAGTCCAGCTGCCTGTTAAAATCATTTTAATCAAGCTCAGTAATCCACCTCTACAGGCGACAGCTAATGTAAAAACAGTGAGTTACTCTTACTGAAAAAACTACTGACCATAAAAAGCTACAAAAAAATGTTTTAGAGGATTATAAATTAAAAATCCTGAGACAGCAGAATAACTTCCAACCCTCATGTTTCTGTGTGGGGCTCTGACTGTCATGCACAATGACTTAAAGCATAAAGAATTTTCCAAACCCAAAATCTGAAAACAGTTACAGGAACAATTGGAAACAGGAAAACACAAGGAGGGCTTTTGCTTCACACCATAAACGCTGTTTCCCCCCAGAAGAGAAGATACTTAATAATACCCAGAAGATATGTAATAGATCAAAAGGACAAATTAGGTTCCATCCACCTTCTCCTGCCCTCCACTCCTCTCTTCTCTCCCCCGAGGCTTCTCCTCCCAGCGTTCCTCTCGGTAAAGTAATGGAATCCCCCTAAATTCCTGCCCGAGCAGCTACAGCTGCTTATTGTCTCCTTCGTGAAACTAAAGACTAGAGTTGAAAATGCAACAGCAGCACAATGCGCACAGACAGCTGCCAATGACTTAGCCTGTCAGTGGGAGGGTGTTTGTTTAGTTGACTGTGGGAGCAGAGAAACGGAGCCAATACACACACTTTCATATCGAACTTATTCATTCATTTCATCTCCCTATCCAAAGAGCTCAAAGTAAAATCTAAAAGAATAAAGTGTGTTTTGTAATGAATCAGGCTTTGACTAAGGCACCAGTTTGAAAGGAAACATGAGATTCAATGTTAACTTTAGGTATCAAGAAACAAATACAGTGTGATGGCAGCTGAGGGAACAAGTGCAATTCAAAATGGAACTCTAAACTACAGACTGAAATGTACCATAAAGTGAAGCATGTATCACGCAGGCAAATACGACTATCTACAGCTAATTATTGTTATTCTTACTGATATATTAACGCAAAAGTTAATTAGCCCGATACTGTTATGTGGTGTTCAATCACTTTATAAGGTTGTCTGCGATCTAAGGTCATATTTTATCATATTTTTTCTATGTAAATGCTGCACTTGGTCTCGTTCCACCACGGCTATCACATGATCATGAAGAAAACTGGATATGTTGACAACAAGAGGCTTCCACGCTGTTATCAAACCACTAGAGGTCGATGTTGTATTGAAAATAGAGAGTGCTGAATTCAGTGAATGTGCTCTACTACTCTTGATAACCCTTAGAAGAAGAGCAGAGGTGTGTCTGATCATAAAAATGGATTGAAAGCTGAAGCAACTTTGCTTGCTCAACTGATAACACAGTCTTTATGTATCAGCAGCTGCGTCATGAAAACCACGTCGTTGTTCATTATTTCCTGCTACATTCATTTGTTTCATGAGTGGCTGTGTGTAAGGTTTTTTTTTGTTTTTTTTTGTTTTTTAAATCGGAGGGACTTAAAGGTAAAACTAAGATGAATGTGCCAGTAAAATAACTGTAGATTTTGCGTTTAATGAATGCATGACCACCCTGAACACAATCAGACGAAAAGGAACTCGGGAAATAAGATGTATTTTAATTTTAAGTCTTCGCTGACATGAACATTTTTCATGCTTCAACTGATTTATATTTTTTACTCAGAGTTACATGATGAACGCTTACAATTTGATGCTGATTCATCAGGTTTTTATCATCTATGACCAAAAGCCCTTGGCAGTCACAGCTTTTTGTGTGAAACGTGTGTTACAAATAAGACAGGTTGAGGGGGGGGGATAAAAAGAATCACTGAAATTTAACACATTCAACATAAAACAGAGAAACCATTTCATTATTGTATGTCAAGGCAGGTGATAGTAACAGTTTACCTGGAAGTGGGATTTGACTTTAAGTTAACCAATAAACAGAAAAGGCTGTTTGAATTTTTTTTTTAATTTATCTGTCAGTGAATCACCATAGATGGAAGAAGAGGGACCGTGAGCAAATGTGTCTTAAACAAAATGAATCTGGGGAATTTCTTATTGCAAATAATTGCTGTATTTCAGGAGGCACATGTGTTACAAGAGTGATTTCAAACATCTAGACCTTTGACAACAGGATGCTCAGTGTTGAGGTGCCACTAATTCACCCATTCATGGGACTTCAGTAATCAGTGCTCTAGATTCAAGCATTTAAATCACACACACACAAAAAAAAAAAAAAAAATTCATTGAAAGTAGCCTAAGAGCAGATACCCAAAGTAACCTTTCATTACAACACAATGTGGTTCATAAGTGGAACAAAGCAGCAGGCAACAGTGATTGTCAAGTGCCAGGATCATGTGTAAGGGAAGACATGTTATTGTCGTGCAGGGGCCAAGAGATGGGTGTTTTACTACAGTTTGGCTGAGTTGACAAACGCACAAAAAGTCACACTGTGTCTTTAAGAAAGGTGTGTGTGTGATGCTTTCACTGTAAAATTTAAAAATAAAAATGTTTTGCTTATTTTCAAACATTTCATGCGTTTTTCGTGAGGCTATGAAGAGATGTCCTGTTTAGGGAACCTGTTGTGTTGAGTGTTTTTGTCAGGTGGTAACAGTGTTAGTTGATGCTTCTATATTTGCCCTTCTTCGGTGTCGGCAGACTGTAAACTGCTGAGGGTGATGTGCGTGTGAGCGTGTACATGTATGAAGGTACATGAGGGCCCTGAGCATAGATCTTAGAGCACATAGAGCAGATGAACAAGCCCTTTAGAGAGATCACCATTCATAAAGCGACACACACAGGCATGGACGCACACATCCATTACTCACTTGCACAAACACGGCCACATTCTTACAGGTTGCTCTGCAGCCAGTTGAGGTAACTCCTGAGCGCTCTCTTCCCGACTTCAAAGTCATTTGGCCACTCGATTAAGCTGAAACATCCATGGAAGCCACCCTCCAAATGCTCGCTGGTTACTGTGACCCCTGCGTCCTGTAAACGGCGAGCGTACATTAGCCCGTCATCCCTCAGCACGTCATACTCACACGTTAAGATGTAAGCCCGAGGGCCTTTTGCCAAAGTCTCTGGTCCTGCCAGCAGAGGTGAAGCTCGCACATCCAGCAGCCCTGGCACCTCCTTCCTTTGCCCCTGTGAACCTTTCTCCACCACGACAGGCTTGTTGTCTTTCTTGTACTCCTGGGGGAGGAGGGCAGTCCAGTCCACTCGAGACCTCAGCTCAGGGGTGATGGCTGAGTGGTGAAAGGAGCTGTGGTTGTTCACTAGCCATTGAGGCTGCAGGGAAAGGTCAACCCCCAGGTACTGCAGCCAAAAGCGAACCATGAGCTCCCTGTAGAGGATGGGGATGGCTTTATTCTGCAAGTAGGAAGGCGTGTTGAAATCCAGAGCCTGGAGCACCGGGTAGATCAAAGCCTGAATGCTGAATTTCACGGTTGCTTTGTCGTCTATGGAAATCTGAAGAACACACAGACACAAATGAGGCTTTGCACTTTACACGCATATCGTATACTATGTAAAAAGTTTTTATTTATTTGTTAGATTCTTTTTACCTCCTGAGCGACTGCAGCAGCCAGGTTTCCTCCAGCACTGTCTCCGGACACAGCCACACGCTCAGGATCAATTGCATACTTGGCCAAAACCTCTGGAGACAGGAAGTGTTTGGCAGCAGCGAGGCAGTCTAAGTAAGGCACGGGAAAGTGCACCTCTGGATACAGACGATACCTGTGACAATGATTGCAAACAACTCCTGAAGTTTAGAAAGTGTTGGCGGGACATACATGCTCAAAAAGATCCACTGATTTTATGTGTGAAGATCAATTTACTTTCTCCATGAGGGGAGGAAATGTTGAAACACACTTACTCAACGGAGACAACAATCGTATTGAGCTCATCTGAAACCATGCGGTTGATGGTATCATATGACCCCTTCTCTGAAGTGATGGAAAGAGAGCAAAGAATGGAGAACTCTAAGTTTAAAGGAAACCATGAACACACACACAAATATCAAATATATTGGATTAAAATCCTGAACAATAAAACAAAGCTATAGGAACATGCTTTACTAACTGTACTATTTTGAAACTATACTCTGAGAAAAGGGAAGGAAAAGATGCAAGAAACTTGGTGGGGAAAAAAATGGGCACATTGTGTTTTTGCCACTGTTGAAACAATAAGAAACTGTTGTGCAAAGAAAGTGTGGTTTAAAAAAAAAAAAGGCAAAAGACTGTGTTCTGAAATTGTGCATTTTATTCTATTTCTCTGATTCTGTTTGAAGACAGCGATATCATCCACACTCACTGCCACTGCTGAGGGCCCAGCCTCCTCCATGGAAGAACATCAGTCCTCTCCTCAGGTGGCCCTCCCCTCCAGCCGGGGGCTCATAAATTCGGACGGGGATGCCTGCGAAAGTGATGTCGCTGACCTTGACGCCCAGCATGACCCCTCCGCCGGAGTCAGTGGTACCCAGCCCCTTCATCATGCCCTCAAAGCGCTCTGTGGACCGCCTGACAGACCTGATGTAGTGGTCCAAGCCAAGCCAATCCATCAAAGAAGCCTGAAGACAGTGAGCACAGTGTAACCTAAAAGGTCATCCGAAGATTTAGGGGATACTTATATAAACGGCTGCTAGAGAGAAGAGAGGTGCATTCATCTTTTGGCACAGTTGGCTCCCCAAGTCAACTCTTTTCTCCTGCACTATCTTACTGGTATCTGACTTCTCCCCCAGTAACCTCAACACTGTCTCAACCAAGGCCGGAGCTCATTACTACATGGTGCATGGTGCTCAGATCCAGCCAGCTAATAATGTTTCATAATAATTTCGTTGTATCCCTCCCCTTAGCAGAACGCTTGACCAATATGAAGAAACATTTGACTTTTGCCCTCTTTTCTCTTTCTCTCTTTATCTGCTGTTACTGAGTTACATACAAGTCCAAAGCGTCCCCTTTTCTCCAGTTAAAAACCTGCAAACCTCACTGGAATAATCTTTATCTAAAACTATAGCTCATCTAGATATGCACATGAAAAGTAGAAAAGCTCAGTGTTTGCCCAGCAATGAGTCACATGTTAATATGACAAATACCCAGCCAGTGTCTACATCGAGATCAAAGGTGAACGTGAAGGGTTTGATGTCTTTTCATTGGCCCGCAGTAACAGCCGCTCTTTCATGATGAAAAACTGCAACTTTCACGAGTAAAACTTGAAGAGCTGCTTTCCTGATGTTTGAACTTTTAATCCTGTTAATGAGCCATAAATGGTGCGACTAATGTTGTCACTTGGTGAACAGGAGCACTCCAGCACACATTCATTTGGTTTACACTGGTGCACAAAGGTCTGGTCTTCAGATTTAACATGTACAAGATTATTTTGCATTTACTATCTTACTGGGCCCCATCAACGCACTCTTCGTTAGCTGTGTCAACATCAGGTTGTCTGATGCCTTTTGTGTGTAGGATTAAAATCCAAGTGTCCACAGGGTGTGTAAATGTGTGACACGGTCACACCGTTCACAGGGAGCCACACCTATAACAGAAATATGGCACATGCATTCTGCTTCAGGCTTCAGGCTTTGGACTTCAACTCTTTGCTATAAGACAACTATTCTTTTGGTAGAAGAGGAAAGAAATTGTGCACATTTGCTCTGCAGTTGTACACCTGCTGCATTCACCTGTCAGTGATAACAGTATTCTTACTGAAGCCCCCCCCACCTGTCTCTCTCTCTTACCAGGTGTAAGGTGGTCCGGAAACCAGCATCCAGCAGCATCAGCTTCCAGGGCTCCTGGATGGCCTCAGGCAGAGGGATGTAAACATAATAAGAGACAGCCACGGCCAGTAACACAGTGATGACAACCAGCTTCAGTCTCATCTTCAGGGACTCATTCAAAGACCTGGGCTGTGACTCTGCCGGAGGTCTGAGGAGAAGTGGGAGGACCAGTGAGGGCCCACAGTCAGCTCCACAAACGGTACTATCAAGCCAATGAGCATGGAATAAAACACTTCCGTTTCAAATCTCCAAAATAAAACGTTATTCATCATTTTATTATGATGATCGTTTTAATGACTTCTTTGTTTAACTAAGTAAATATGATTTAAAGTTTTAGTTTGTCATTATAGCCTTTTAATGTTGTTATTTTGTCTAAAGTTTAATGATTTTTTGTTTGTTTGGTTTTTTTTTTTTGCAATCTTGAAACTCGACAAGATTCACGCTTTTATTTTGGCAGGCAGAAACGCAACCACGAATGGGCATCTGGGAAATGTAGTGGGGTAGTTTGTTTTTTTTTGATAGTGGTTTGGTTGGTGCAAAGTTGTATTATATACATGTGACCACAGCGAGGCACAATAGAGCTTCAGTCTCCAGCCAGGGGCCCCACAATGACCCCCCTCTGTATCTGGGTCCTATTCTCACAAATGGAAGATGGATCAGGAAAATATGCATTGACCTGTTTTAAAAACGTAATGAAATTTAAACTTTCACCCCCCCCTTATGAGGATACAATAAAACCTCTAGAGGTGTTGTGTGCTCTCCAAATTCATCATATTTTAAAATCCAGTTTAGGACACAGAGTTGGTTTTATACTGCAGGGCATCCAGATCCAGAATAAATATGAAATGTGTCAATTGGGGAGGCGGAGAGGCAAAAAACTAACAAACAACAACAACAACAAAAAAAGAGCTCTTCTTTAACAGCTTCTTGAGACATTTGGTGCAACTCTAAATTTCCTGTTAATGGAACAAGCCATCAAAGCAATACGTTTCTCAACTGTAATAAACCTGCCAACCCTGTAATGGCTTCTAATGAAACCATTCTACATCCATTCCTCCTGTTGCACAGTGTGTTAGTTCATAAATAAATATCAGTGGGTGACAAATGAGTATTAAAGTTTCACCTTTAATTGGCCATCAGTTCTGTATTTAAATTCATTCAATACTTTCATTGCTTTTAAGGCCAATTTCAACAGTCATAACAATGATATGGTTCAGAAAAAAAAATGCAATAAGATTCTATTAGTTAAACATTTTTGAAACTTTAAATGATGCTCCTGTACGTGGGATAAAATCAAGAGCTCCCTCCTCACTCCCTATTGATCCCCTTCCATGTGAAGATGTCAGTAATGGACTGAAGTCTCTCTGGAAAGCATTAGAGGTTCAAGTTGCTGGCGAGAGATCAGACTCATCACAGTTCACAGGCTATTGATTCCAGTGCTCAGAAATCTTTTCTGCCTCTCCATCTGTTTTTAGATGAAAGATTTTTTTCCTTTTCTTTTTGACATTGAGGTCTCCAGCTAAATCAGCAGTGTTAAACCTTTTATGCTCATGACTCAGAGCCTGAAAGATAAAAACCACCTGGCTAAAGTTTCTGCATGTATGTCTTTTAAATCAACGACAGCAACGACGTGGCATGATATCAAAACAATCAGAGAGCAGTGCAGTCAATGGTGCTGCTGCCTCCTGTTTCAGTGTCACTGCCTCGCTGTCTCTCTGTGCTATTTATCATCCTGTTTCTTCCCACGGTTTAACTTTTAAATGGCCACTGTCTGTCCCTGGTGGCCCCGTGTGAGAATGTAAACAACCATCAGAGCTGATGAGGATCTGACCTCCTGGACTGGCCTGGTTTTCCAAAACATAGTAGCCAGACCACTAGACCATGTCTTATTAGCCTCTCCGAAGGCTGCAGACTGGAGAGACATGGCTGCAGGAAACTAGTTGGTGAAGTGTGATCTCAAACCTGGATGAGGATCATTTGAGTGTGTTTGTTGTTTGTGTGGTTGAGTTACTCAGCAAATGCTATGAGGTGATGACCTTGCACCACAACCTCACACATAAACTCCAGATGGCTGTCAAGACTCACAGGAATAGTTTAACATTGTGGGAAATAAGCTTATTAACTTTCCTGCTGAGAGTCAGATGGGAGGACTGACGCCTCTGTGTGTCTTATCTGGCCTTTCAACAACAACAGGCCAAAGGCAGGACGTGGTTATCTTAGTGCAGCAGGAAACCCCTCTAATGCTCACTAATTTAACACCTTACATGCTGTATATGAAATGAGTCCCAAAACTTATGTGTAAAAATGGCAATGTGATTTTCAAAGGGGGGGGGGGGGCTGCTGGACTATTTCAGGGCTGGCAGTTGCCAGGCAACCAGTGGATACTGCTCACATGATGTAAAGTCACATTAAATGCAATGTAAAATGACCAACTGTTATTTATTTGTTTATTTATTCACAAGAACAAGAAATCACACATTACTTTTTTAAGCTTTAACGCTGCTAAATCTCCAGGTCTCCCTCCCTAGAAGTTTCTGACCTTTATGCTGCACCAACTTTCTCCCGTTCGGCTCCACCTTTATAGAGGCGAGCAGAGAAAGTGCCAAACTATTCCTGAAATGTAAATTTGTTTATTTTGCTTTCTGTCACCATCAGTTCTTCCATATCATCATAGGGTCTATATGTGTATGATGGTAATATTGCCTAATTCAAAGGAATTTAAGTGCGCCATATGTTATTTATAATAAGCCCAGTTCACAGTGTAACTAAACTGCGTTTTTGGCTTGAATTTGTCTGAAGAAGCACTTGAAGAGATGGAGAAAAGAATTCAAACTGTAGTGGTAGCAGGAGAAAAAACATAAATATGATTGATATTGTGTAACTGAGTTGAAGTATGCTCAAAAAGGCTGAGCTGAGTTGTCTCATGTTTAGGCATTGTAAATCCAGAACGCACGCAACTTTCAGAAAAGTTTATTGGAAACAGCTTGCACATACAAACACAATTTTTAGTTGATTGTGTTACCAGAACCTGAATCTCATAAGTGACCTGACACAAATTAACTGTAAAAGATTTTTTACTTTTTAAATTTTGATCATGTAAAAAGGGAAAGCATGTTATATGAACAAATGATGCAAAATCCGCTTTATCAGTACAATCAGTTTAATAAACCTTATAACAAAATACTAGTTAGCTCTAGTAACAAGATGAATTCCCTTGTGGCTTATGTAAATAATTCTTAAAAATTAGATTTTACCATTGTTTGATTCCCCCCTCTCTGTGTTCTTGAACTACTCTAATATGTTTATTGCAACTTTGATACAGGTTGGTAGCTCATTTTAGCCGCTGGCTCGACCTTCCCCATCCTCCATTACTCATGACACGCAGAACTGCTCACATTTTTGGAGTCATCTTGTAATCCTAAATCCTGAGGGGGGTTCAGCGTTTCACATTCAAAGATCAGTTGAAGTCAGACATGCCTTCCCTGCTTGCTTACTTTCCAAAAATCTGTCTGAATGAGCATGTCAGCAGAAAGCTTAAATTGTAAACCTAAATGTGATATATGTGCTTGTGTGTGTGTGTGTGCGCGTGTGTGTGTATGTGTCTTTCTCTGTGTGTGTGTGTGTGTGGTGTTAAGCGTGTGCATTAAAATTCCCTCTTCCTGCGCCCTCCTCCCTCCTGTGTGTTAGTCTGGCGTCTCCCTCCAGTCTGTGGTATGGAGGGCAGAGAGAGGGCCCCTCTCTTGTGTCACTGACTGGAATTACACTTATGGCCATTTAACATGACTAAATGCATGAGGCAGAAATGGAAGTTTTCCATTTCAGGAGAGCTCATTTTTCGTTGTTCGGCCTCCTTAGGAGGATGGATTACTTTATATTTTATCAGTCAAAAAGCATCTTGAACGAAGTGCATTGTATCTGTTTCTAGGTCTGACAGTTAAAACGTTATCAGGAATTAACCAGGACTCGGATGAAAAGTTGCAAAAGAGCTTGCTGTGAGTAGAAATGACAGAATGTAGGCTAACTGGCAAGCAGTGAAAAGAAAATGTGAATGCAGTAGTTTTATCATTCAAGTCTGTAACACAGGCGGGTCCATTAGCTCCAACATGATATTTTTGTCTCCACTCCCTTTTAATCTTTTGAATCTGTTCCCCAAAAGCTGAAGACACTTCTGCACTGATAATTTACATGGCCTTGATGTAGCTAACGTGCATGTAAAATCAGGAATGTTCTGTCCCCCTCACACATATTCAGGATGCTGACATGGGCTGGGATGAGTATGACTGCTCAGAGATGAATGCATGCTTGTGTGTTTATGGTTTAGGCTTATTTGCCTGTGTCTGAGTGCATCAGGAGAGAAAGAGAAAAAACTAAACGCTTAACTTCACCACCATGAACAGACATTTCATTCAAACACAGTACCACAGCTGTCCTTCCCGATAAAACATTTTTCAGGTCATTGTGGCCCTCTTTTGTAAAAGTCAGTTTTGAAGATATCCTACCTGCCAGCGGGGTTACATGTGTGACTGCATCTCCAGTTGAAACAAACAAAGAAGAAAGCAACATTTCACCAATAACAAGTCTGACTTTAATTTAAGTTGACCACAGCGAAAGGAGGAAACAGTACCAGTGAAGATTGGCCCATTTTATTGTCATATGTCTCTATTTGAATCACTAAAGAAAAAATATGGACAATTTCATCCATCTGGAATTAGGTATTCTAAAACTACAGGAAGGTCACAATTACCATTACTCGGATATGAAGTGTTTTTACACTTATGCTATCACTTTTATGTGAATAGATAAAGTAAATTTCCTTCTCCGCAGAAATCAGAAATCACCATTTTATTTCTAATATAATGGCTCCACACATAAAGAATCAATGCATTGTGTGGCAGGGCTGACCAGGCACATAGATGAACTTACAGGGTGATGATAAGGTTTTGTGGTATTTAGGAGTGCCATGGACAGCAAGCCAGCTGGAGGGCTTCAGCTGCAGCACAGACTATTTCTGAAATGACAAATAACAACCTGTTGTTGTTGTTGTTTTGTCCTCTGCAATGCAAGGTGTTACCATTTAGAGAACGGGAACAGAAGGAGGCTCGGTTTTGTGCGGGGTTGCATGCTGTTGTTGTTGCGAGGCGTTCGAGTACAGGATATTCTTGTCTGAAGGGTTTAAATCTCTGCTGCTGACGAATTAAAGCCGTTATTTTAGCAGGACGGGCCTTTATGTTTGTAAATCTTAAAACTATTTATCAGACTGTATCAACCATATTCTATAGCAATAGCATCATAGCGTAACGTTTCTAATTTGTTTTAACATGGCTTGCTTTATGTGGTGGCTTGGTTAGTATTTTTGGCTGCATGCAATAAAAACGAAAACAGAGAGACTTTGAACACACAAGATAATTATTTCTGCTACATCTGTAACGTATACAATTTTAACTCAAGTGGCCCCAAACTGTTGCAATCGCCTTTGCAACATCGCAGAAAACTTTGTTCCCATGCCAGCAAAGAAGTGAGTATATGAAACAGAACTGACCATGATGAAATTAAACTTCTCCTCGACTGAATTCACACATGGCGCTAAGCTAGCAACACGTGTGCGGTGCTGTTTTCATTTCCTCCATTGGGAGAATGTGCTACCACAGAAAAAGATGTCTGTGGACAGCCA
The DNA here is from genome assembly GCA_034769265.1 of Remorina albescens. Lineage (NCBI taxonomy): Eukaryota > Metazoa > Chordata > Actinopteri > Carangiformes > Echeneidae > Remorina > Remorina albescens. Next base: position 5,591,058 of record CM068488.1, read on the forward strand.
CTAGGAGGAAAAAAAAAATCTACCATAATTGAATCTGTGACAGAAAATCTGCATCCTTCTTATGCTGTGCTTCTCATGTGGTTCACAGAATTATCTGTATCTGTCCATTGGTCTGTTTGTCAGTTGGTCACGCAACGATCTAATCATGGCAGTTTGCACAGACATGCGAGACTCCAGCAGATGAGTCCCTCTGACTTCCACTGACTTTTCCTAAAACCCTCTTACTGAAGGTTTGGTTTACGAATACACTTTGTTTTTGGGGCTAATTTCCATATAAACGGGTTAATATTATTCTTCCATCATGTCGTTACTGGGAGTGTTGGCGTCATTTGGCTAAAAGTACAGGAGAGCCTCACAGAGATGCTGGAGGTGGCTGAGGACTGTTTTTAAACCTCACATCTGTTTTTACCTTTTTCACACAATATTTGCATTTAATTTATGAAATAAACAAAAAAGTCTGTAATGCTAAGATGATTCTGAGTCATAGTTTCCAGATGAGCTAACAACAATGCACTAGAGATAGCTTCCATATTTCATTTACTGAGCAACATAGCAACACAATTATACACAATATATTCTACATGATGCTCGACCAGAAAAACATTAATTGATTGAATTAGGTTTAAAAAAAAGTCTTCATGTTCACTTAATCATCAGTTTCACAATTTCTCCCCTCATTTCTTGGTCGAACTCTTCTCCCCCACTCTGAACCAAAACTTTCCACCACCAACTCAGCGATGGCTCATATCTCTGTATTGTCAGAGTCAAGTTTTCCGTTGGTCTCCTGAGGATCCCGGACTTCAGAGGACAGATGGTGTCGTCCGTTAGCACATCGGTTTTGTGCATCCCACAGTTTGGAAAAAGCGTCAGGTTGGCAGCTGGCCCTGGGTACAGAGAGGTCAAAGGTCAGGTGTCAGACAGGGACTGATGTGGACTGCTGCATGCCTCAGCCTTAACCTTTAACCTGGTGAGGACAGTGCTGTACTGTTCTTCTGGGGAACGATGCTGTCTTGTCACCACAAAAACATACACACAACAGACACACACACAACCGCAGAGTCTTTGATAGGAAGAGTGGTAAATACAAACCATCTCACTAAAGACAAAACACAAATGCACATCAAGCAGTTGGCACCACAGCTCTAATTAAACACACATACAGATGAACATGAACACACACACACGACCTCCCACTTCTTCCCCCAGCTTACGCAGCCCACACCCTGTCCCACTCCCATGAGCCCAGATCTGGTCTAAATGGGATCCTGATGTTCTGTTAACCAAACTCACACCCCCAGCCCCCTGCGCCGCCAGCCCTCTACCCCCTTTTCAGGCAGAACCAAGGCAGTTGAGCGCGAATCTCACTCCACCCTCCTCTGTCCTCAGCTGCCGCAGAGCGACATTGACATGAGGCAGCTGTTGCGGTGGCGAGAGGGTGTGAGTGATGCAGTGGGCAGCAACCAGAGAAGATACACAGATAAATAAGCAGACTTTCAGACATATGCCGGGGGGGTTACCTCCAATATGCACACCAAAATTACAAATATGTGCGTGATTGCCATTTTATTAGCACATGAATTTGTGGTTGGGTCTTGTGGTGTTACTTTTAGCCGATTTGACGCTTTGGTGCGTCATAGATAGCAAGGATGAGAACATTTGGACACAGGAGAAACAGTAGAGACTTTCAAAATGTTGAAGAGCCGTGAGGAGGAATCAAGAAAAAGTGATATTGATCTCATCAATGGAGCCAGTTGAAACAGCTGGCACTACTGTATGCAGCAATCTAATAAAACTCTTCCCTTTTCACAAACATTTCCCTGCGGAGAATGAAACCCAAACTAACAAAGTCGGAGAGTTCAGGAAGCCTGATGTTATTGAGCACGCAGGCAAGCAGACTCACCTCGTTAAAAAAACTAAAAAAGAAATTTAAAAAAAAAAGCGGTCAACGGTTTTATTAACTTGGATTTGGCGGTACGCTGAACTCTGTCTGCCAGAATCAAGCCTGGATAGCTGATCTGTGGGAAAGTGAGAATAATTGTGTGACCTGTTTGTCCTTGGCTCTGTGTGTGATGTCGTATTTATGGCACATGTTGCTTTCAGCAGAGCTCAGATCCAGGTGCCATGTCCTTAAGGCAACACTCTCATATGCGTAGGTATGTGTATGTATGTGTATGTGTATATATGTGTGTGTGTGTAAGTTGCTGAGTGATACTCCCGGTTCCATTTTGTCAGGATGTGTCAGCACCCTCATTGCTTTTTCTTTTATCCCCTCAGCCGTCTCTCCTCCATCTCTCTTTCAGCTCTGTGCTGCAGCTATCACCAGCTCAGGATGGCTGTGGGTTTTCTGAATTTCAGTCAAAGTGCTCTTCTCTTCGCTTGGAAAAAAAGGTGCTATGGTGGTACTCGGGTTTCCACCTCAAAGGCCTGTTGTTAACAGAGTGGGTGGCACTTGTTATGAAATAAAGTTAGCTTAAAGGCATATTTTTTCTCTTAATGTCACAATTGTAAGACAAAAGGTCAGATAATTTAATTTGGGTCTTGTGGAAACTAACCATATTTTGGTTTTACTTGATTTTTATTTATTTATTTTTTTAACATATCTGTCGCAAAGATTTCTTCAATCAAATGAGCACGATGTTCATATTTTAGTTTGAAGTTAAACGGAGTGCACTGCAACATTTCCAGCTAATCGGCTCGCATTAATTACGTTGACTAAAATTATCTGTCTGAGCTGTAGACACATGATTTTGTATCCAATAGCAGACTAGTAGATTGTTGAGCTATAGGGCATTTGTTATATCTGACTCGTGCAGGGGACGAGGGGCTGCCCAGCAATGGTCCCCCACCTTTTGTTGATTCATCCCGCTCATATTTTGTCTTCCATCGCCGCTGTATGCCCCTGACCTTAACTATACAGCACAAATATTGCAGAGAGAGGATTTTAAAGAATGCTCTCTCAAAAACAGCTAAAATAAATCCGAACCTCTCTCTTAGGCACAATACCATCAGCAGTAAAAGTAAATGTTTAATTTGGATGAAATGAAGTTCAAGTTTCTCTTTATTGCTGCTGTTTACTGACCACAATGTGTGCTAACATATCCAGGCAGTGTTCCTGGGCATGGCAACACAAAATTAGATGCAGGGTAAAATTGTATTTTGCTCTCTGCTGCCTCCAGGGACTTGTTATGTAAGACGTCTAAAATGTTTAGGCGAATTCTTGTTGTCCTGCTGAGTTGTCCTCATCCTGTAACGCTGGAGCGGCTCTTTCGATACTTGATTGTTAGTGCTTATTTTTACCCCAGGGGGCAGAACAAGGTAACGTCCAGCTTGTGCACACACTCTCAGAGATACACGGACACACAAACAGGCCCTTCTCGTCATGTGATGCAGGCCTTGTGATGCAGGCCTTGTGACAGTTGATGTTGTTACAGGAGACACATTCCAGCAGGATTTGGAGGGGGATCTTAGGTGTGAGTTTCTGGGAGTGTGTATTAGTGTGTCTGTGTGTGAAAACCTGGGGTGCTTTAAGTCAAATCCACAGCACATCATCCATCAGCAGGTCTTACCTCTGATCATCGGTACAGTAACTTCACACTGCCAGCGATGCAACCACAGTCCACATGCCATTTTAGCTATTTTCTTTCGCCCCTTGTGGCTCATCTGCTAAGACTGTGGTTTAAAGTCATAGATCAAGTGGCGCCAAATGTCATCGCTCCATCTCTTAACATCAGTGGAGGACACAGAGTCCCATCAACCCCTTTGGCCATGTGCATCTAGCAGAGTTTATGGCAGCAGGGAGCGGGGCTGCAGAGCAGATCCATCAGTGTCCGCACTAGCAGCACAGCACAGTGGGAAGTGTTCTCCACCTGGAGTCAATGTCAGCCACGTGTCAAACTGAAAATAAAAAAATCTTCTTATCCACGTCTATAAACTCAGACTGTACCACGAGCTGCTGCGCGACTACCTGGTCTCCATAGAAACACAAGTTTGGAGAAGAGAAGACTTATACTCCAAATTTGTTGTGTAATTGAACTATACCTGCTGCCTGGTGTGAACAATGAATTTCAGCTTTGTCATGTATAATTGAATGGAGCCCAGGGCATAAATCTGTCAAACATGAAACTCAGGTCCATTTTGATCTACAATAATTCTGATCACTGAATAATCATTAAGTATGTTTTCTTTTTTTTTTTTAGATAGATAGATAGATAGATAGATAGATACTTTATTAATCCCCGAAGGGAAATTCAAAAAATTTTAGATAAAATACCCAAAAGCCACAAACTCTAGCACTTCAAATATGATGGATGTATGTTGTTATATTATAACATAATGGAAGTCATTAACCATAATACATTTAAAGCTGCAATGCAGCATAGTGGTGCATCACAATTATGTGCAACCAAGAAGCTACAAGGTATGTTACTCTACCTATAATAAGGTGTGGTTGAATTTACAGCTGCTGACTGATGGGAACAGTGTTCTTCAGTTTTGTCATGTATAATTCACTGTTTATTAAATGAAGCCCATAAATCTCTCACATTTGGACAGGGGGATGTTACAAGATGATGAGCCCTTGAAACTCTCCAAAGAAAAAAAAAAAACAAACAAACCCCAAAACAAAACATCCTCTCATTTCATGACTAGTTTACTTGATTACCAGAAAGTTGATCTACAATAATTTAGATGATTAATGACTCATTATGGGTTTTTTTTTTATCTAAAGTGACAACAAACAAGCTACAGCATATCAAATCTGAAAGTGTGTCATGTTATTGCCCATTATGGCAGTAATTTACTACAATATTCTTGAAATGTTGCCAATTAGCTGACTGATGGAAGAAATTGAAGAAAGAAAGAAATTTAAGGAGAAAGGGTTTCGCCTTGGGCTCCAGGAAATTACTAGTGACATTTTACTTTCTTTTTTTTTTTTTGAGATTGTACAAACCAAATGCCCAACTGTTAGAAAAAAAAAAAGATCAGCGGATTCATCACTAATGGCTTAATTTATCACAATCTTTGTGTTTTTGCATGTAAGCTTTATGTTTTAGGCTATGATGTTGATGAAAAAGTACATTTATTCCCTTCATGTGTATGAAATGTAAAAGCTGCCGTGCGGCATCACTATCATATGAAAGCATGCAGCTGGAAAACGGATATAAACGTCTTTGTTGTCCTTCCTATAATGAGCCGGGAGCCGGAGCTCTGACCGGCCCGTCACTCTTCTGGAGCCCCCGCCCAGACGCTCTGTGAACGGGAACTCCCCCTAAGTTCCCCTCGGTCCTCCGCTCCCTGCTCATTCTCTCCGTGAGCTGTCACACTCACACACACATACACACATATCCGCCCCCTCTACACACACACACACACACACACACACACACACAAAGGGAGTCGCTGCACGTCGGAGCAGACGTCAGCTCTCCGTCCGCCGGTCCCCGGTAACCGAGGAGGTAAAAGCGGCCGTGCGGTCTGACGCTCCGCGGCGGAGGCCGGTCGTGACAGAGTTTGGGAGGAAGGTTGAAGGAAAAGGAAGGAAGGTGCTGCGGGAGGAAACAGCGAGAGAGAGGAAAAAGGTAAGAGATGGTGACCGGGGGGAGTCTTCTGCTCTCCGCTCTGTTTGGAAACTTTACCGTGTGTTTACCGTCCTCTCCTCCCCGCCGTGTCTCATGTCTCCTGGGGTGTGTGTGTGTGTGTCTGTGGGGATCCCGCCGGTGCGGGTTTATTTCTCAGCTGCGGTGCATTTGGATCATCAGGGCGTGTTAAATCAAGTATTTCTGTTTGCGCGCGCGGATTTGGGTTTGCGTGAGTTTGCACGTGCACGAGACGCCTCATTGAGATTAGATGTTGGTGGTTGTGGTCGTGTTGCTGGGGGGGTGCAGGAAGGAGGGGGGGGGTGAAGGAAGTTTGGAGACACAGATCAGTGAAGTGTGTGTGTGTCTTCTGTAAAAACATATAACTGCTGTGATTGAAACTTTTTTTTTTTTTTCCTGAGAAGAAAAGCTCCTTTTGAAGTGTGATCAGGTAACTTCCCTTTTTTTTTTTCCTCCAAAGACTCTCCTCGGATCTGACAGATTTTGGATTTTGGATTCCAGACACAGAAAAACAGATTTATCTCACCAGAGCTGTATGGGCTTTTTTTTAATGTAGGTATATAATTTTTTTTCAGGCTCTCAGTTTGACTGATAAGCGTCAACACCCAGCATAGCTCAGTCACTGCATAAGGGAGAGGCAGGTGTGTGTGTGTGTGTGTGTGTCTACTTCTATAGCACCTCTAAAACATGACAACAGTGGTTTACAAGAAATGTACAAGAACACAACTGTATATAGATGTGCATGTGTGCGTCCTTTGACATTTTGTGTTTGTGTCTTTGTTTCTGTGCATATAGACTATATATGTGTATGTGCAGTACTTGTGTGTGTTGGGTTGGTGATATCCTGTCAGATCCTGTGAGGTGGGGGTCAGTCACAGGGTCTCCCCTCTGGAATTCTCCTAGAATAGATGTAACACACACACACACACACACTTTGAACAACATCTTCGGTCAGCTTAACTTTTAATGATGACCCCTAGTGACCTCAGTACTTTGGTTTCATATTGTGTAAAAGCCGCCGTGGCCCTGATATCCACTTTAATTGAAATTCCTACAGATATGTGAACTACAGCAGCTGCGCCTCTGTTCTGAAGTTTAATGCTGACACCGATTTAAGTTTCCTTTACATGTCAACTTAAGCTTGCGACTGTGGATTTTCAAGTGTGTTTGTGCTTCTCTTTGTACTTTGGTCACCTGGAGCTGAGTTTAGTGGAGTGTGACAGATTGCTAATAGCTTTTTTACACATCACTTTTTAATCCTTATATTTTGTAGATTACGTTATTTTTCCTAATAGTTAGCAATGAAAATTCATCTTTCCCTCTTCTGTCTGGCACAGTTGGTGTCATACAGTTGCATTGTGTTTTTACAGATGCTGGTCTGTGCGTCGTGCTCGAGCACACTTTGGCAGCGCAGACAAACTGAGGATTTGACAGGTAGTCTTTCAGTTGGATGTTCAGTCTTTTTCCTGCTCTTGCAGACAGTGGAGAGTGACGGGAATGAGTCAGACAGGATACGTCAGAGGAGCAAAGAAGTAATGCTCCTTGGCCTGTTCAGTGGATGTGTCTGGAAGATGATGGATGCTTCAAACTGTGTGTGTGTGTGTGTGTGTGTGTGCACGTGCAAGTGTGTGTTTAGCGTTAAAGGATTTTCTCTGTTGTAACTTGAGCCTGCCTGAACACACTGACTTTTGGATTGCCACAAAGACTGTGCCTCATAAGTTGTGGGGAATGTGGAAGTTTGTGCATGTAAGTGTGTGTGTATGTGTGTGTGTGTGTGTGTGTGTGTGAGAGAGAGGGAGAGAGTGAGCATCACCAGCCAACCAACCCCACAACTTCTCCACACACACAAATCATACACAAAAACAATCAAAAACACACTTCAAACTAAAACTAACAGATCAGCTGACAGACAGAAACTTAACTTATGATAACTGACAACTGCTTTTAGTCGTTTTTTTTTTAGGGTGCAAAAATACCAACAGCTTCGGGTCAAGCCTCTCCGGTAGGAAATGTTTTACTTAGTTTTGTACCATTGTGACCGGTGTTTTTATTCATTAATTTATCATTTGGGTGAAACACCAGAAAAAATGAAAAGCACCCAATGCAATTCATACATGTTTAAGAAAGCAACAATATTAAATTTACTCTCAAATAAGACTAAAAAGTAATTCATTCTCTATGGTGGCACTTTAATATCTGTATACATCACTGCATGGAAGTGATTAATTGACTTAACACTTAAAATGAAGTCATTTTTCAAACAACAATGTTAGTCAGTGGTTTCAGGGTCACAAATATGAAGCTCTGCTGTATCCTTATGTTACATTATAGTTAATTATTTGATGTCTGTACACTATATGTGTAAGAAAACAATCAATGCATGCCTGTTAAGCTCCTTTTTATGGACAGAGTGATGCAGGAGAATGTGAAACGTACAGCTGAAGTAGCTTGGGGCCGGACATCTGTAAACATATCCATGAGTCTCAACCCTCAGGGGGGAAATTAGTAAATTCACGCTTATGAGGAGTGATGGAGAGAGATGGGGGAGGGGGGGGTAGTTGTGGTTTTCCCTCTTATATCTAATCTAATGTTTGTATTTAAACTGGAGCTGTCATTCTCAATACTGAAATGATGACAGTATGTGATAAGAGGCTGCCTCTTCCTGTCATCATCCATTTTGAAAGGGTCTCTGAGATCAGTTCGAACCATTTAAACAACTTGCAGCCTTTGTCTCGCCCCTTTTTACATCATCGCTCGTCATTTCACAGATACTTCTTGCCTTTGTCTTTCATCCACGCACTTTGTGGAGGAGGCTGTTTTATGTTCTTCAACTTCCAGATAAGTTGACTGATCGGTGACTCTGCCTGTTGCTCGCTGGCTTGAATGGATGTCTTGTGGGTGGGTCGGTGGATCGGTCGGCAGATGAGCAATGGAGTCTGTGCCCGTTGTTTTGGAGCTGCGTTCATGCGAGCCGCAGTTTCTCGCAGTTCCCCCTCACAGATGTGCGCCTTTTCACAGGTGCTTGTTGTTCCCAAGCTTTATGGGTTGCGTGCAACTTTTGATCTGAGTGCGTATTGGCGTGCAGTGCAGGTGTGATATTAATCTGGGCTTGATCCATTTCTCACATAGGTGTGTAAGGACAGCAAGTGCCTAACAACAATATCCCATTGGGATACACTGGAGGCGTCCTGATGTAATGGGGTAATGTCTTTGGTTGTGGACAGATGCAGGTTGGATTGGTGGGATGAGTCACAAATCACAGACTCACAATGTACTGTTTCATTTCTGTTCATGTCAGCTCTATTCATATCTGGGTTTGGCATTCAATACATCAGCTCTTGTTGCCAAAGCAAACCCAACAAATAAAGGATTATTTATAGATTTAGATTCTCCATGATAAAGACAACAAACTGTTGAAGTATGTGAAATTAAATGAGAAGACCTAATATATATATTTATTCTTTATGCGTTTAGATGTCCTGAGAGAGGTTATGCTCCCTGTTTTCCATGGAGAGGCTTTTCCTTTTCTTCCCTTCCTGTTAATGGGTTTGTTTTTGGACTTTTTACTTTTCCATACCAAAGAGTTCAACATACAGTGTGTTTGATTTGTGATTTTTGGGCTGGAAGGATAATTAACTTCTTTTTTTTTTCCTGAGAGGATGTCTAATGTTGAGTATATTAAAAATGCACAAAACGTCAACACTGAGACAACAATAGACTCGTAATAAGGTGTAGACCAGCGTGATCTTCATTACTTCATCATTATTCCATTAAAAGGACATTTTATCAGTCACATTCATAATGGTTCACTTACTTTAATGAAGAGTTCCACTTCCACTTCTGCAGAACTGTCTCTATGTCCTGTAGCTCTCAAAAGGTTGAGAAAATAGCTTTGATGATGTCGTCAGCAGTTAACTGGGTATGGGCTGAATGCCTCTGTTTGAACATTGGCCGTGGAGTGTTTATCAGATGGGGAAACAACCTTAGACCATTCTGTCTTTAAAGCTGCCAAGTCTCCCCAATCTTGTGCAAAACTAAATTTGCCGGAGGTCTACGGTAAAATATATTTTTGATTTTTGAGTCTGAAACGTTCAACAGTGTGCTGGGAAGAAATACAAAAACACAGAAGGTATTATTAGCCCAGCAGGACGTGCTGTTCTTTCTTTCAGCCTTTTTTGAATTCAGCAACCTCTGTCTTTACTGATCTATCAAAAACAGAACAGTTGTCTGATGGTCAACAATAATCAGTCTTTTTTTTTTTTTTTACTCTGCTATATGTAGTTACATAAATTCAATATATACAGAGCTTTGACTCTGTGAATGCGGCACCAGTGCAGACATGCAAGCGAATGTACAATAGAAGCTCAATCTGACGAGAACATTAAGTAATAGATGTGTAACATAGGTGGAAACTGTGTTTGAACTAAAACGGACAGACACATGCCTCTTCGGTTAAGCCGGGACAACTCCCTGATTCTGTTTAACTCTCCGTCAGACAGCTCAAGTGTGTCAATGAGCGTTGTGTGCATCTCATGTAAAGGCAGAGATGAAAACACAAACATGGAGCGATGCACAGAGATACACAGAATCCAGTCACATGCAAAATTTTAATTAGGTTTCTTTTTTGGCTTACTTTTATGTGTAATTATGAGTTACATCACACCCACACCCTCACTCTGTTTGTGTGTGTGTGTGCTGGTGTTTGGGTGTGGTGTGTCTGCACTCCAGTCCTTAAACTGTGCACCAGGCCACCAACCGCTGTAAATGTACTTCTCACATTTATGCTTTCTGATTGATTCACAGTGTAATTAGTGTATCTTTCTGCAGCCACATGTGCTTGCCTGCCCTTAGCACACAAACACACACACAGGCCCTCATACACACCCTCATACACAGACACAAAAGTTGCAAGTTGTTCCCTTACTCATCACTGCTGCAATAAGGCACTATTGTACTGACCGTCTCTCATGGCAAGATTTAGTGAAATAGTCATCCACATTTCCCAGCAGCACGTGTGTGTGTGTGTGTGTGTGTGTGGGTGTGGGTGGGTGGTCGTATCATGTTCCATGTAACACTGCCGGCTGCTAAAAATGAAGACGTGACAGGGAAAGTGTGAGTGTGATAGTGAGAAGTATGTGTGTACTGTGTGTATGAGGGGATGTGCACACACACACACACACACACACACTTTCCCTGTCACAGTAAGCTGAGGTTACATGCTCTTCTTGTTTATCATGGCTTTCGCCTTCAGGTGCTCGTCTGCAGTTGAAATGATTTCTCTAACTCTTCTAATTCCTTTTTAGACACACTCATTCTGGTAACCTTCACATCACAGTTCTCTCTTTGCAAAAGACAAAGACATGAAAATGAATGTGGAATCATCCAAGCAAGCTCTGCCACCTTGAACTGACTTGAGTGTTTTGAAAGCAGAAATTGTTTAAGTTTAATTCCTGGAGAGGGAGGAGGTAGTTTAAAGGGAAATTGTAGTAAACATAAACATAATTGTGAGAATTTTACCTGTTCTTGTTCCTGTTTTATGTGGCGGTCTGTGGTGAACCATAAAGTGGGTTACTATCACAGAGGAAATGGTTGGGTTCGGTCTGGTACTGTACAATGTTAGTTGTTGTTTAAAGCTGGTGTAAATGATATGATAAAAATGATATTGAAATGTTATAAAAGATATAATTAAATAGTCAAAACCACTGAGCCAATTACTACAACAACAACTAGAGCATCCAAAGTCTGTACATAGAGAGTAACCCCATTATATTACAGCTGCCTGTATATTTTATCAGTTCTGATAACACTGTACTCATCAATTCCTGAAATCTTGAAATTTATTACTTCCAACTAAATGAAATAAAAACAGATCCACACAAGGGGCGAGAATCTTTTTTTTTTTTAAATCTGCCCCCTTGGATTATTTGAAACAAATATGAAAAAAAAAAAAAAAAGGATGTCAGTTTCATATTGAAAATGGATCTGTGTGTTTAAGACGTTTGGGAAGATTAAGATGAAATTATTGGTTTTACTGAAACTGAATTTACTTGAAAAGAAGTTGTGTAACTGTTGGACGAGTCCTTCAAATTCTTGTGCATTTTTTCGAAAATAGAAATGTCACATGTAAAATGAGAAGTCGAGTTTCTACACAGAAAGGAGCTGATGGAGTGAAAGAGGTTGAGTTGCAGGACATGTACATGCGCAGACAGGTTGATAACAGCTCAGCCAGGTGACCTAAAGTTTACTTTGGAGGTAAAACCGAAAGCGAGCACAACCATACCGTAATGTCAGCTGTAATTGCCGTTGGCACAGCACGTACAGTTGGTCAAAGCTGAACCGGGATGTCTGTGTACAGTTGAGGGTGATGATTTCACTGTTTGCTCAAGCAAGTTCTGCTGACCTAGAATTTTAAAACACTTATGGTTGCACATCAGCTAGTGTGTCTCTCCCTCCAGCACTGGAACAAATGTAGAGAATATTTCACTTACCATTTGTTATTGCTCTGAGATCTGATTGTGAACGATAATGTTACGTGGTAAACAATGACACCAAACTGTTGTTTAGTTGTGCTGTGAATGACCTCCGAGCCATCACTAGGGTGTATCTTTGCAACTCAGTGGGTTGTCAAGTGTGGATGTCAAATTAAAGCCAATGCACAGGAGGAGTCCCGGAATCGAAAGCACCAGTGCTAGGACTCGAACCAAGGCTACAATGGGGTGATTCATACATGAGTGCGTGGGAGGTGGGACTGTTTCTGATGGCCTCTTCGAACCACCTTTAACAACTCAGAGATCCACCCTGGGAAAGAAAAGGAGAAAATGGAGAAGAGGAGGAGGAAGATTAGCGAGACAGGGACGAGGAGTTGAACACTTTGATTAACACGTCTCCCATCGTTCATTGACTGGTTCCATTGTGCCGATTGGCCGGACAGGTCTGAATGTCACTGCTTCTGTTCCACGGACTCTGGAATTTGTGTGTGTGTGTGTGTGTGTGTGTGTGTGTGTGTGTGTGTGTGTGTGTTTGTGTGCAATGAGTTAATAGCTATCCATTGAGTGGCTGATTGTGTTCTGTTGTCCACAGTGGCTCTCTTTGTCCAGACTCTACACACACACACACGTATGCGCACACATCTGAATGTGAACCAGGCATTCCTCCAGTGGCAGGGCACTTGCCAAGAGAGACAGAGAGAGGAAAAAGAGGGAAAGAAAGAGAAAGAAGGAACTAACTGACTAACAGCACCATTCATAGTCATGGCGTTGTGTTTCTTCCTGGCCCTGGTTTGAGACATGAATGGGTCTGAAGCTAAAAATATTTTATTGCTTCTTTTTAGGTTCCTTTTACTCCTGCTCTTTTCATTACTCTTCTCCTCGCTTGTACTCTCTCACAGTGGAATCAGAGGAAGTCTGTGCTACATTAAGATGCCTTACATTAAATAGCATTTCTAAGTTTACAGTGTGACATTGTGGTCGTCGTTCTTGAAGGTGTAAATGTGAGGAAGTTGCCCCTTGGGTAAAAAAAAGAAAAGAAAAAAAAAATCAGAGATTCAGAAAGATATAGTGGGACAACTTTCAAGAAAGGTCATGATATGAAGCCAAACCTGTGACATCATGAGCAGAGACTCTGTTCTGTACCATGTCCTTGGCCAGGCAACATCCTGAACTGTATAACAGACAGGCCGACTAAATGACAGAGGCAAAGGGCTGCTTTTTAACGGTCAGTGTGGGTAGACCATGTGTCTCACTGTCTACCACAGAAGACGAGAGACAAGGGTGGGGGGGAGGATGGTGCTGAGAGCTAGAGCAAGAGGGAGGAGTGAGGAGACATGAAAGGAAGGCGGCACAGAGAGACTCACAGTCATCCAGTGAAACTCACATAGAGAGGGAAGTAGAAAGACAGATGCGGGCAAATTATTTGATCCAAAGTGGGGAATTTTCTTTTTTACCACGGAAATACCGCCGGTGCAGCAGGGGGAAATGGGTGGGCGGGGGGACTATTTCAGGCTTTGCTCCTGTTTGTTATGCCAGCCAGCATCTCGGGGCAGATTGAAGGTTTTGCAGAGCAGTGAGTACATTAACATGTGATGTGGGAGGAGAAAGAGAAGAAGGGGGTGAGGAGGTGGAGGGCAAGAGTGTCTCTCAGAGGGGATGTGGGGATGTGGGGATGTGGGGGGACCCCCATTGCACCAGTGTGCCCTTGTCTTGTTTGCCACCCTCTCTCGGTTTAATCTAAATCCATTCAAGGAGCTTTATTGGCAAGATAAGATCGCTCGGATGGTGCCAAGGCTTAAGTGCATCTCTCCTTCTTTCTGGTTGAACGAGAGGAGGAAGAAGGCCGGTGGTGAGGGAGCAATGACAGCCTTTATCTCGGTCAGTAAACACAAGCTAAGGGAGTCCCCACATTGTTTAGATTGTGTCGTCGACTCCCTTCCACTCCCATATATACACATTTAGACAACAATGTAACACAATTGCTCTCACAGTATATGCAGTGCGGACAAAAAGCCAAGGTCAGACTCACAGGGATACTTGTTGTGCATGTATGCAAGCTGTGAAACTGTGGATGTACAAAACAGTGATGCATGTGTGTGTAGTAGTAGATTGCTGGCAGCCAGTGTATGGTGAATGGGTCAGATCTGAGTACACTCAAACTTCCCTCCTGCCTGCCAGTCTGACCACTAGTGGCTGTGTGTGTGTGTGTGTGTGTGTGTGTGTGTGTGTGTGTGTGTGTGTGTGACTGCTCTACAGCACAGTGGAGTTCAGTGCTGCTGAATTTGCTATAAACCAGAGATAATTCTATCCAAACGCTTCCTCAGCCAAGTGGATCTGCTCTGCATTGTTTTCTCTTGTAGATTGGTTAATTGTAGGATAGTTTGGAAATATTTTCTTCTTTTCTGTTTGTAATCCATCCTATCTTGAGCTGCTGCTACTGTAATCTGTCTGTCTCCTAGAAATGATAAGCAGTTAATTTGTGATGCTGGCCAGATCGCACTGCATTCACATAATGAATGTTGCTAATTAATATATCTGGCAAGTGGCAAAGTGTCCAATCTGCTAACTGGACTTTTTATTTATTGTGACATGATGCATGACTTGTTTCTTAAAGTCTTTGAACATGCCCACAGGTTGAATAGGAGAGGTCGGGTCCAGTGCATGCCGGAAATCTGTTGTCTGTTTTTTTTTTTTCCCCTTCTCTCTTTCTTTGTCAATTTCAGCGTTTCTCTTAGCTGTCTCCACTTCCTCCTCTCTCTCCTTCATTATGTGTTCTCTGCTCAACCAACTGGACCTAATCCAAATTCTCCATCTAGCCCCACACAGAGCCTGCAACAATTTGGGCTTGACTCATCATGTGATAGTGGCTTGTATATTAACCTTATGTTACATGCAGCGCATCGCTATAACAGCATTTCCACTTAATGAGGTGGTCTGGAGTGATTTGATTACAAAGGAAAAATTAGGGCACTGCCTCTGCTTCAACCTCATGTAGTGTACGCACGTAGGATGATTGCTAAATCACAAAGGAGGCCACAGTGGTTCGTTTTCGTGGCCTGGAGCTCCTGGGAAGAGGTTTAATGTTGGGTGGCTGCAGCTGGTGGTTGTGTGCTCATAACCAGAGAATTGCTGGTTTGAGAAAGGCAGCAGGGGAAGTCTGGTCAAGCTAAGTAAATACGTCTAAAGTAAACAGGCCAAGTTAGCCTTGAGCAACGTGTTGGACTCTTGTGGAGCTGCGGACTTGGAAGCTGTGTAGGTGAATGCTCTGCAAGAAACGAGTGTGTTCAGCAAGTTTTAGCCTATTTGATGACAAACCAAAGCTCCAAGAGCCCAACGTTGTGTGACCTTTGCCTTGCTGTGATCATGGGAGGAGGACTTTCTGGACATGCACCTTTGTGTATGTGTTTGGCATCTTTATGCTATTACTTCCTACAACTGTCAATTCTACATCCTTGTGGTTTCCATGGTTACAGACAGTGCTGGATTCTCACAGTGAGATAGACACGCACAAACACGGGTACAGACAGATTGGAGTAACTTTAACTGGTAGTTAAAACCAAGTTGTGCTGAGAGCTGATTCTGAGGAAATCTTTAAAGAAGGCTTTCTTTTTCCTAATCTCTTTCTTCTTCTGTTGTTGGAGCAACTTCAGAGACATCTTGCTGTCTCTGGTGAGTTAAAATAAGGTGGTGATTTGGATCAAATCTTAACAATCATGCACAACGTTAAAGTTGATTTCATTTCATTCATTTCATTTCATTTGGATTCAATTATTTGGGTTTGGCATGTTTGGTCGTGCGATTCAGCTCCATTTAACAAGAGTCCAGAAATGTCTGAAGGTGTTTTCTGTCAGACTCTTGAAAAAGCGTGTAAACTGGGACACCTGTTGCTATTGCTCATCTCATTTTTATTTTCTTGCTGAAGACACCAATTTGCATCAGCAGTATTTCACTACACTTTTCGGATTACTGCTATTTTTAACTTTTTTGGCAAGGTGGCCACCTTTTCGGACAATAGAAGTTATTTCTTTCCATTTTCCCTGCTGATTTTTTTTTTTTCCTGTTTTGTCCTCTTAAGCCCAGCTGTTGGGAATGAAGGCTTCTGGCATTTTTTTGTGAAGTTTTGAACATTTATTTAAATTCCCCAGACAGCTGGGTGGAAACAACAACTTCTCTCTCCTCCCAGCTATCTTGCTTTTCTAGGAGCAGCTTTCAAACATGTGTGAACTAAAAACATATTTTTAACTGACTTTACAGGAGCAGCTACTTCGCTTTCTCCTGGTTTACCTTTTTTTACTCTAACTCCTCTCCCCTCCTCCTTGTTTTGCGCTATCTTCTTGTGTCTTTTTCATCCATCTTCAGATCTGTTCAGACACCCATGACAGCACCTTATTCCTCTCTTTTCCCCCCATATCATCTTCTTCTGTCTCGTCATCCGTCCAGTTACAGGCCCCTCAGGGGGACAGACCAGAGACATTAGTCCTTGATGGAAACTGAATGACTGGACTGTGTGTGTGTGTGTGTGTGTGTGTGTGTGTGTGTGTGAATGTAAAATATTTGTCCATATACAGTAGGGGGATGCAGAAGCTGCTGCACACATGCATCTGTGTAGTGATTGTCCTGATGTATGTAACTTTATGCTCTCACCATTACTGTGGAGATTTCTGTCCTCAGTGTTTTATTGTGTGATTTTGTGTGTGAATGTGTGTATGTGTGAGTGCCCTGTGCCTGGGAGAGATGTGATGTGGTAGTTTGATATCATTGGCGCTCTTTCATCAGTGAGGTGATTCTCCTGCTATGCGTTTGAACTGTGATGAATCAAAGACAGCTTGTTGTACGGCTGCAGCTGCAGCCACATCACCTGCACACGAAATCCACTGAGCCTTTATTTTCAGGCTTTTTTCCTCTGTTCTTTCCATCTTTTTTTTTTTTTTTTTTTTTACATTTTTTGCTTTCGCTTTCAGGGCTTTGTTCTTCTTTGTTGCCTTTCTCTTTCCACGGGTGTATGATATAGACTTCAGAGGCTAAATCCAGGCCGATCACTCCTCTGTTATCAGCTGCTGTCACACTTTCTGTAGTTAACAGTACAGAATGTAATCTGTGTGGTATTGTAGTATCAGCTGTGTTGAGCAGAGAGTTTTGTGTTTGGTAAGTTAGTCGTGACAGAGGGATAAGTACACAAAAAGGGAATGTTGTACAAAAAACAGTGAAAGGTATCCATCTGATTTTTCTACCTCATACGGGCTTCAGTTGAACTTTAGATAAAAAAAAAAGTTGATTACGTCCCCAAAGACATGATGCTCCTTTGAGGCCTCACTATGACATGTCTTGCATTATAAAGACAGTAATGTCTGAAACTTTTTTCAAGCCACATTTACCAGCACTTGCTCGAGGCTACAAACCGCATTTGGCGGCAGAGAAAACCAAAGAGCCGTTTTAAATTTGCTTGTTTCATTTACCAGCTCTCCAAAACCGATGGATATCCAACTCACTGTCATGAAGACCAAACAAACAGATGTGGTCGTGTCCCTAGAAACTTGAGTTAGCCTTAATATGCAATTAGTGGCCGAATCTTCAACATTTGATATTGACAAAGTAGAAGACAAATTTGGAATTGATCAGCTTGTGTCTGATTCTTTAACAAAGTCGACATTAGCAGCACGAATACAAGAAACACTTGACCCTAAATTTGGGTTTTTGCATTAATTATCAACACAATTTTATATTTATATTTTTTAGAGAGTATTTGCCCCCACATGGGATACACTTTAACCACTCAGCTATCAAATCCACCATATTTCCTTATCTTGATTAATTCTGGAGTTCAGGAAATGAGTTTTGTGCACTTATTTATTTGTTTTTGCTGATGAAGGGGCTTTTTTCTTTTCCCATGCCAACATTAAGTCTCTCTCTTTTTTTAAAAAAGGAGTTTCAATCTTAGATATGAACAGGGTGTGTCTGCTTGATTTGTAAAGATGGCCGACCTTTTCCTGTAGTTCCTCCTATGAAATGCCTGCCACTCAATTTATTAGATTAAGAAATATTAAGGAAATAAATGTCACAGTCTCCTCATACGAGAACTGATTAAAAATAGATTGGCGAGTTATGTTTAGAAAGTTCCAGTGAGTGAAAAGCGTATTACAAGGTAGCATTAGCTGCTATCAGAATAATAACACGATCCAGTGCTCGGGCTTTCCCAGGGTATACTTTGTGATTGCATTCAGATTGAAGACTGAGTTTCAAAGTATTCATCTCAGAAGCAGAGCTGCATGTAGACTGTGTTGATGTGGTCTTTGTGTGTAATTATGCTGTAATTTCATCATGGTACCACTGTGATTAAGCAGTGATTTACTGCTTTATTTGTAGCAGCATTGTGCAGAGTTTCACAATAGAAACCAACGCAGTCCGGTGACAGTCTGCGTGGGCCGAGCACTCATGGGAACTGGGGTGGCTTTAAACGTTCAGGTCCTCGGGGAGGCTGGGACTCTGTTATTGTTGTTGATAAATCCACTCCCACAGTTCCAGGGCCAAAACACACACAAACACACACATCGGAAAAAATGTCCCTGCTGCTCACACACCAGAAAATCACATAAGGTTACTGGTCGTTGAAAACTTGGTATTACAGTTATTTCAAAGTTCAGGAAACAAAAAAATAAAAAAAGCTTTGTTTTTGTATTCAGGCACACACCTTATGTTCACATGCTTTGAGAACCACATACTGTATTTATGAGCGAACACATACACACACAAACGTATCAAAACACATGGAGGCTGAACTTTACGGACATGAACTGAAACCAAGAGAAATGCAACGAAAAGCCTGTAACTCTTCCTCCTCAGTCATCTCTCTGTCATGTGCCATTTGAGACGCACAGAATATTTATCTTGCGTTGTCGTGTGGTTTATTTCTTATTTCACTTCCTCTTCTCTCTCTCCCGTTCTCTCTCCTTACAATGCACCATTTGTTTTGATCTTGGACTCAGGATCAAGCATGTAAAATCATATAATCAGTGTCCCAGAGATGTGTACATTCCATATTTTGTTCTGTTTTTAATGCGTAAAAGTACAAACAAAAGAGAAATTTGGGCATCTGGTAGTTGTTTCAGCTTTTTCTCAGATACATTAAACCTTCTCTGTTTCCAGCTGTTACACTGTCATGGTTTGGTGCTTTTCTCTGATTGCAGTTTGGAAAACTT
The DNA here is from genome assembly GCA_034769265.1 of Remorina albescens. Taxonomy (NCBI): domain Eukaryota; kingdom Metazoa; phylum Chordata; class Actinopteri; order Carangiformes; family Echeneidae; genus Remorina; species Remorina albescens. Next base: position 5,610,336 of record CM068488.1, read on the forward strand.
TATACCTTTTGGTTTTTGAACTATTGGTTGAACAACAACAACAACAACAAAAAAAGGCATTTGACTGTGTCATGTGCTTGCAAAGGAGAGTTGAGTGTTAAGATCCCTCCTGAGGCGCGTTGGGCAAGAGAGAGAGACTGTCGGCGAGAGAAGTTATTCGAGATATCCATCATTTAGGCTGAATCAGGGGAATGCAGGCCACTTTACCCCCCCAGGGCGTTAGGACATATATAGGACGCACAACTCAGGACCCCACAGTTGCCGTTCTAGTTGGATATTTCTCCATTTCTCCTCCTCCTATGGATAGAAATATTAATCACCCACTGTCAGGCAGCTTTCTTAAAAGCCATACTGTAATGCCCTGCCTTCAGTGTCCTCGGCCTTTGTCTCCACGAATCTAAAATCTGCCTTTTCTGTCATGACAAAAAAAGGGATGATGATGAATTGCAAATTAGAAGGGGTAAAAAGAGAAGCCCTTCTGTTACCAGAGACGACCGCTTGAAGTGCAGAGATGACAAATGTTTACCCTTTCTGCCTTTTTTTTTTTTTTCCCTTCCTCTTTTCTTTTGTCATCCATGTGGATGTGCTGCTGCCACAACTGGCTGTGAGGATTTTTGTGTTTATCAGCAAGCATGAGGGTTTAGAAAGAAAAGGTGTTTCAACTCAAGAAGTTTTTTTTTTTTTTTCTCCTCAAATTGTCAAAGTAGCTCTTCCTTCCTTTCAGTCTCTCTAAGCATGATGGACTTGCTCAACTCCACTCTTTTAAGCCACTATATCTCCTCCGCTGAAACCCAGAGTCTTAATCCCAAACAGTGCAGTGTGTCACTTGGGTGGGGTGATGGGAAGCCTCTTTGAAAGTCTTAGACGAATGGCTAATGTTTTGAAATGAGCAAGGAACCCCCCCCCCCCCCCCCCAAAAAAAGATATAATCTTTGTACTAAGCTCTCAACAAAGGCCCAAGACTTTTTGAATAGATCATTATAACCAGGAGCTCCTCTCTTGACTTTTTAATGAGGATTTTCGGGAAGCTGCTCTTTGGTTGCAGACTGAGGGGTGGAGATGGGGAGAGGATCGAATCCAGTTTCCCGGAGGTTTACTGACTCCTGACTCCAGAACGCCAGTACAGTCACACTGTCAATGCTGCTGGAGCCGCCCAATACTGAAGGTTAAGAAGAGTCTGTGTGTGTGTGTGTGTGTCTGTATGCATTTTTGGTGATAAAGAATTACACCTCAGGACTGTTGCTGTGAAAGTGACACTCATGTCAAAAAGGCAACTATACTATTATACAATAAGTAACCAGGGCTTACTGCTCTGTTTTCTTAGAGCTTAAATTATCGAGGTAGGAGAGAGATAAAATGATTTACTGCTCTTGCTATTGATTATGTGATGCCAGTTTCGTTTGTTGAAAACAGGAGCTGGTCGGCTTCTTGGGTAGCTTTGATGGAGACACAAGTGCATCTAAATGTGATGGGAAATGGAAGAAAACGTTCTCACTGAGCCTCATCAAATGCCTTTTGTTTTTATGTGTCCACTGAACTTGACACATTTTTCATGCTTTTAAATTTGATTCACTTTTTAGACCTTAACCTTCTTAAGGCAAAGCTGGAGAACTTAATTTATCTGTGACGAGTTTGAGTTCTTGCAGTTGTGGGGGTGTATGATTCGTAGACCTGGCACTGCGAATTATGCAAGCGTTTGTGTGTTTGTGTTTGTGACCCAGTGTATCGTACTATACATATTTTGTGTATGTGCTTGCCGGCATGAGTGTGTTTGTAACAGCAGACAGATGTGAGGCGTGGACGTGGAAGGCTTGGCAGTAAACCGACAGGATGACTGTGTGTCTGCCTTCCCTGTCTGCCAGCAGCTCAGTAACACTGACTGGAAAATTTGGAATCACAGTGCACGCTGCCTGCTGATGTTATATGGCAACACACACACACACACACACACACACACTACACACTACACACTCATTTACATTTATAGTATTTACTGGAGATGGTAATGGTAAGAAGACAGACACCCACACGCCTACTTGACATATAGCGTTTACTGCCTTCTCAACTTTTATGGGAACATGTGCGCACACATACACACACACACACACACACTGAAGTTCTGAGATATGAGCTAATGACATCCCAGCAGTATACAGCATGCCGTCATACTGAATGTATTAGGGATTTGACACGGATGAAGACCTGACTTGGGTTTTGTTGGAGAGCTGTGTGCTACTTCTTGCTATGCTGTGTGTGTGTGTGTGTGTGTGTGTGTGTGTGTGATGCACCACACCAGATAAGGCAAGTCTAACAAGGCTGTTGGCCTTTCTCTGACCTACCTTACACAGCCACATCTTGTTTTTCATATGAACTCACAGCAGTGCTGATAGTATCCAGGCCATGTTGCCTTTTCAGGTTCACCTTGCTGTTCCTCTTAAGCTCTCTTTCGGTACATCTCTAATCTGTAACTTTTACAGTATGTACCTCTTTTAACCGCATTCATAGAACTACATAGGCACCTTTAATGACGTTAGTTTTGAATGATAGGAATCTGTGGATAAAATCAATTAAAATATATCACCTTGGATTCAACTCATTCTAGTATTGTTTTAAGGCTTTAATACATTCTTGTGTTTCCTGATATTAAATGGCTCCTTAATTCAATTATTCTCTACAGAACATTTTATCACAGTAACTTATGGGCAGAAAGATGGATAAAAAAACCAACAGTGATTTTCTTGACTCACTGTTAGCATTGCTGAAAAGAACACACTGGTACCTTACAGCACCTCCTACACACCTCCTGCAGGATGTTACCAAGTTACTGCAGCTCTGTTATCACAAGTGCATCACTTATGTCCTCTGAGCTTTGTACTTGAAACTAAAGCTGATTTCTTTTTAAATGTGGAACTTCATTCCTCTTCCATTAAAAAGGAAACTCAAGATGTTACTATTCAGGCTATGTGGACTTTTATTCTTTTTCAGCTTGTGTCTGTTTTAATTACATTTTCCTTGTATGTTATTTTGAAGCTTTTTTTTTTTTATGTCTGCTTGGAAAATGCCTCATACTGCGTTCATGTCTTATCAGAGTTACCGCAATTCTGGCTTTGAGTTGTACTAAATATTCACGAGCTTTGATTATGACAGGGAAAAGACATCCAGTTTGGTACTTAATGGTAGGAAAGCATGTGTGCATGAAACAATAGGCCAGTATTTTAATCATCACATGACCCACTAATGTAATCATCTAAACATCTTGATGACATGAACACTCGCTGTTAATTTTTCTCAGCACAATTATCGTTCCCATATGACCCCGACACTGCGTTTATATAAATGTATATAAATAAATTGTAGCTCTCAACTTTTCATTCTTGACTTACATGGTCACCTACTGATGATCCACTTATAGTCTCTAACTTACATCACTGTTGGCAGTCAGTATCATTCTGTGAGTCAATGTGTGTGTGTGTGTGTGTGTGTGTGTGTCAATGACTTGCCAGGCTATTGGTCAGTGCGTTAGTATGATAAATTATGACAGTAGTCAGTGTGATGGTGCAGGCTAGCAGCCAGTTAGTCATAGTAACAGCATAAGCTTTCCTACTCTGCCTTTGAACTGCTGTTATGCTGCTATAATGAAGGAATTTTTTTTTTCATAAGCCTAAGCCAAGGGAGGGTGTGTGTGTGTGTGTGTGTACGCACGGTGAGTCATACATGCTGTGGCCATTGTCTTTGGCCTACAACCAGAGGTCTTGTTATTTTCCTCAGCCTCCAGGTGACAGAAACAAACCAGTACCAAAGTGTGTGTGTGTGTGTGTGTGTGAGAGAGAGAGAATATATGTTGCCCCTGGGCAGATCCTTTGCTCATATACAGAGTAGTGTGACATGAGATCACCACGTTCTACTTGGTAGATTCTGGCCTTCAAGATTGGGTGGCCTGTCAAAAAGTTTTCTGTGTGTGTGTGTGTGTGTGTGTGTGTGTGCGTGTCTGTGTGTCTATGTCTATGTGTGTGTGATGACAGCAGACACAGTTAACCCCCACCTCAGCTCTCTGTTCAGTCCTGGTCTGACATTATTGCAGTTTAATAAGCCATACTCCAGTCAGCTCATGTTGTAAATCTTTGCCCATGTGCTGCCATATTACAAACAGATGTGTATGTGCACATACACACACACACACACACAAACACACAGTATATACACGTAAATACAGCCTGCAGCTATATTTGGAAGGCAGAGAAAACACTCCCCGCCTCTCCTTCTCCACTTATGTTTACTTTGAATCTTTGGTGAAACCAAACCCAGTTTTCTAACCTGGGTGGACAAACAAGCTCTTTTCATAACCTCTTATCATATTATTCTCCTTTTATTTCAGCTAAATGCTCTTTTTAATGTTGTGTTTGGTCACAGTGTCTTCACTTTAACCACACCACTTCAGCTTCACCTCTTGTTTAAAACAAAAGCTTCCCCATCATTTAATAACAAACTTTTGCCTTTCATTTCCTACTTTCTGAAGTCGATCCCCAAGAACTTAAGAAATATCTTTACTATTTAAAAACCTAAATAATGAAATGAGAGCAGAAAGTATTAGTCAATTATTGATTAATGGATAATCTGGCAACCGTTTTGGTGGTCAAATAATCATCTAATCAAACCTCTGTGATTTCAGGCATGTCCTTGTTTGTGAAAGTGAACTCAGTGTGTTTGAATTTTAGACATTTGATGATGACACCTCTGGAAATTTGGAGGGACACTGTCATTTAGTCAAACCTAATTTGCAAAGGTTTGCTATGTAATATGAATATGTAATTTATAGTTATCCAAAAATGCGTTTTATTATCAGATCAGATATCAGTATTAGAAAGCTAACTTTAGTTCTGTCAGTCAGATCAGCTGCTACCGAACAGTTTTAGCTTGGTGAGGTTTGATCAGCAGATGTTGCACCTGGCCAGATGTTGTACAGCTCCTAATAAATGATTCTATTGCCTTATGTGGACAGATATCTGCACATTTATGGCTATGAAACCAAAGCAAATCATGTATGTAACATCCCAGCTTCGGCCCGTAGCGAGCTGTAAGAGAGGGCTACATCTCATTAGGAAAGTCTAGACCTAAACCTCCAGCTTAGCTGCAACACTGCAGCCACACACTGGACTAAACCCACATCCCAACCAGAGCCTGTATGCTGTTGGCATACACTGAGGATTTATGGGTAAGTGAATGAAAACCCTGGTGTGCGCTGATGTCTCAAACAGATTAAATTAAATGTCAGGGAAGGGACCAGCACAGCAGGACAGAGGATGGAGGAGAGGAGAGCGTTTATCTTCCACAATCCTGCGAGGGTCGAGGGGGTGCTGAAGACGTGTTGATTGAGAAATCAAGGATAGAAGAGGAGAGGAGAAAGCGGGGGAGAACACAAGAGGTGCAATTTTGAGTGGTGATAATAGAAGGCAGATACCAGGAGGTGAAGGGAATGGACGAACGGCTGCGAGTGATGACTCTAAGTAATATAGATAAATAATAAACATGGCCCCTTCTTTGTGTGACGCACGTTGACAGAATGAGACACACAAATATGTACACATATATGTTCCCTGACATGAAGAGGCAGCCAGAGATTTGACCGTGAGCAGCGACAGGGGTCACATGCACAAACACAACTCCGAAAATAGACTCTAAACACTAGGGAAGAAAATAGCCCAGTAACAGAGGATGTGGCAAGTCTTCGTGTGCATGAGTGTGTGTGTGAGAGATTGGTGTGTTTTTCACTCCCAAGTGTGTTTTGCAATAATGCTTTCATTTGTTGGGTTAACTGGGTTTATGAATGAATGATCCAGTTACTTTATTCAAGCTGCGCCTTCATCCTTGGCTATCATGAATTCCATAAACCATTTATTATCTATTAAACCTTCACGTCTTTGCTCTTGCTCCCACTAATTGTTCATATGTTGAGATTGTGTACATGCACAAATTCTTTATGGAAGGGAGGGAGGAGGGTTGAGGGAGAGGTGAGGGGAGTCCAGTTTTATAGTCTTGTTTGTATGTTGGGTTGCAAATACTCCCTAACAGGCTTAAAGTGACAGCTGGGCCTGTGGAGCATCATGGCTGCTCCTGCTAAAAGGGTACACTGATTTGTGGGGGGATGTTTTTTAGTTTCATTTGCAGCAAATGATTAAAAAAAAAAAAAGAAAAAGAAGAAAAAAGATTTTCATAAAAGAGTATAAAAGCATAAAAAGGCTCACAGGCCAGTCAATAAAATGGGTCCTGTGTTGGAGAAATGCAGCAATAACTATAAAACTGTAATATTATATGGTACCGAGTCTGGATCCTTGAGGTGGACAACATCCACTAATACCAGGGATAAATTAGAGGGTGATTTAAACCAAATTTGCTGCCCCAGCATACATTACGGAAATCTTGATGAGAGGGTTGGTTGGAGCCAATGGTCAGTGAAAAAGTTGCACAGTGAGGTGTTTAGAGATTCAGTATTGACCTTCCTTCTTGCCGACGTATTTGAGCTGCTTCAGCTTCACATTCTATAATAGAAAGTAGAAAAGATGGTAAATTCCCATTTTGCAAAATGCGTCTTTTTCTCTCAGTTTTACATTAGAAGGTATTTAATGTCTTTTTGTTTTGAGCTGATGGTTCAGACGAGTCAGAAAGAAGATATTCTGGTGTCAGACTAACAGAGCCGTTAATTAAATATGAAGCCGACGAAATTATGCGTTGGTTTTTCAAGGTGACCGATTATTAATAAAGAAAATGATAATTTGTCTATTAGCTGTTTTGAGTTTGTCTTTTTAATATACAAGGACATGTTGGAAATGATTATATAATGATAATTATTTCATTTAATCTATTCATTTCTTAAAGCATCAGCTATTACTAACCAACAGATAAAATCCCCAGAGCATAAAGAAGTGAAGAATGAGGATGAAATGACAAAAAAAACCCCCCCAAAAAAACAAGCTCTCTGGCAATTTGTTGAACTAATTATCAGTCAATGGGAAAACAATGAATTGTTGTTCATCGTTAATTTCCCCTGGTTCAAGCTGGTGTGAGTGGTTGAGATTTCGTGGCAAGAGAGGGGATGAAGAACATGTGAGACCTCGGTGAGGCTGCACCACAAAGTCCGGAATTAGATGTGGTTTTGACTATGTGTGTATCCGTGCACACGGTGGCGAGATGAGGAGGGGGTGAGTCAGTGGCAGTTCAGATCACGATGACTCTCCTCAACGTCGCCGTGATGATGGCCCATGGCGACAGGGGTTTGCGGTTAGAAACCCTAATCTGCTCCTCATATGACCCTCTGATGGACAGGGACAGCAGTCGACACACACAGACACATACACACACACACACACACACACACACAGATAGACAGCCCCCAGACTAGTTAGTCTTGCTTCAGCCTTCCAGTCTAAACATGCTCTTATTTGGATTTCTGTTCAAATCTGGAGATCTCCTTCTTTCGTTCTAAACACAAAGTCCTGCTGCCTACATGTAACTGCACAGTGAGCACAAACGTGTCTCAATAGACATTATGTTTGGACGGTCAGGACGTCCTTAAGGGAGTGAGAATAAATGTCTCTTGAATGCCTTGTAGTGACGTTTTGGAGACGTCTTTAAGATGTTACCTTTGGTTGTCCACCCTACATTTCCTTGGAGGCCAGAGTTCGACTTTTTAAAATCTTTTAAGAGCGTTGTAGTGAACTTTTGTATTTCTTTCATCTCTTGCTCTTTTAATTGATTAATGAATAGTTCTTTAATAGTAAAAGTAGTCAACAGGTAATTGTTTCGTTTTTAAGAGACTGTGTCAAGTATTTGCTCCTTTCTGGATGTTAAAATTTGGTCCTTTTCTTTGTCAAACATGATGATGTAAACTGAATGACGTCACCTTAGTCTGTGGGGCGTTTTAATATTTCTTCACAAAAGTTACTCACTGAAAATGGATATAATATTAATTCTAGCTGAGGCTGGATGCTGCAATAAGATAATATTGAAATAATTTTGGCAGATGTATTGTGAGTCAAAACAAAAAAAATCTTTTTAGTGAGGTCTTGCACGTAGCCCATCTCTTTACATCTGGAGAATATAATTAATGTACCACTACAATGCTAGACAATGCTGTTACACTGTGACACATCAAAAACAAAAAAGTCATCTTCTGCAGTATTTATAGTCATTGTTCAGCCCTGGCTGCAGTCCCAGCCATAGTCCAGCTGTCCCATTATATAAAGAAATAATAAAATTTAAACCCTGTCTGATTTGGTGGGGGGAGAAAAACTAGATATATCTAGATATATTCCCCCCCCCTCTCTGTGTGTTTCCTGTCAGCCTCTCTGCCAGTTACTTTCTGAAAAAAAATAGCCTAAATCTGCCTTTAAATAAAGCTACTGCCACATCCATAACTGACAAAAAATGTCATAGATCAAAGGCTTTTCAAAGACGCAGCTTCTCGGGTCTAAGATGTAATGACTTTATCAGCATTGGTGTGTATGGAGACAAGCCGATCGTTGAAAACTATTATTAATAAAGGTTTTACTGGAAGCCTTTGTAATTGCATTAACATATGAGCATGTAAAGATACTAACATTAACGGCATATTAATAATAACCCTCAGGTGCATTTAAAAGCAATAAGTGGATGTGAGGTAAAGAAAATGGGGAGCACAACTCATAAGTTGTGGGCTCTGTTTTTGTTCCAGCTGGTTTCATGTGGTTTGCAGCTTTGATCTTGTCCTCGATTGGCTTGAATTCTATTAGAAAGCGATTGGAAATGATGCTAAAATCAGCCAGCTTTCAAATATCTGTCATGACGCTGCTTGTTCCATCTCTTTCTCATCTCTTTTATAATCACTGTGTGCGTTCGTTTCACAACCTGTTGCGCTTCACCTGCTCACCATGACTGTACATCTAGAGTGAACCGGTGACCCGACCTCAACACAAGTATCAGATTTGAGCACATTAACTTTAAATAGTCTCGATCTTTGTGTTCCATCGAATGATGTCTGTTACTGGCAAAGCACTCTGGCATCTGGGGAATGTCTGAGTCCACAACTTTCTGGAACGAGCCACTCGGCTCTCACCAGCAGAGAATCTGTGATTTGATCTGGTTATGGCTCCATGTGGTCTAGTTTTGCTCGACTTTGCTTCCTTTTTGGGCTTTGACTGTGCCTCAACAATCAACTCCACATATTAAATGTGTGTTTTTTCTTTCTTCTCATAATGGTGTTAGTTATTTTTGTACTGCTGGAGCTGTGATAAATCTTTTCTAGATAGTAAATGGTACGCTATACAGCCTCAACCAAAGCCACTCTGACTAGATGACAATCAGATGTTCCCCAGTGGAGCAAAATTCACCACTGTCATCACATCCAAGTGCATATTTTTCTACATACGTTTGTATGATTACATAATGGTAATCATTTACTATTAAATCATCGATGTATAAAGCAAAAACCCATTTAGTATTTATGAGGTCTGTTGTAATTCTGCATTAAAATGCTGGAAGGTGAAATAATCAGCATCCAGCCATCAGTGACATGTAAAACAAAAAGCAGAGCTGATTTTGCTTTTGGCTTGCTCTTACGATTAATAAGGTGGACCAGGGCAGAGAGGTGTTGCAATTTCTTTCGAATCACAGTATTTTTGTCCAAACTTAACTGTTGCACCACTTCCAAGCTGCAACTCCTCCACCCACACTTGTACCATGGGAAAATATAAAAAAATACTGAGGAAACCATGATTATTATGTTAGGAGAGTTGTGCCGCAGGCTATATTTTCCCAATGCTGTCATCCTACTGTTTAAAATATGTCAAATAAATCAGTTAATGTTACAGAAGGCATGTCTTTTGCTGTCCTGAACAGCTGCCGTATGTAGGACACAATAAATGAAGGATCAGGACTGAGGTTTAGCAGGTTTTAAGAATGGAAGGAGGATGTGGATCAAGGATCAGCAGAAGCAGCCTCATGGGCGTCCTGAGAGAATCAGCTGTTATATTATATGTTGATGAAGATGACTTCTTTTTTCATTTCTTAGATAAACAGTGTAGCACCTGTAGCAGTCCTACATCCACTGAATTTTTTTGATGAGTTTGCATTGGCTCTGTAACAGTGAACAGTGATGAACCACGTTATAGATCCTAATATTCCAGATGCCTGATACCAGCAATAATTTAGATTTATTGACTCTTCTGGGCTTCGCCTCCTCATGGCAGTGTATGACTTTTGGATGCGTGTTGGTTGTTGTAAGCTGGTTGCCTCTGGCTGTGGGCTGTAGGTGGTAGTAGGAATCCAGGTCAGCTGTCTTTATGCATTACCTTAGAATTATTTGCGTGTCCTTTGTCTTTGGTGAAAATGTCTGTGTTTGTGTTTGTGTGGGCATATGTGTGTCTAATGTCTGACCTCTCCATGCCTCTGTGTGCATTAGCAGGATGCTGAGAAAAACATGATGTCACTCTAAAATGTGGTGTGTTTTTTTTTTTTGTGTGTGTGTTTTTTTTTTTGTTTTTTGTTTTTTTTTATTGGCTGCAAAGCAGAGGCCAGGTCACAGTGAGCTGCAGGCAAGGCGGGATGGACAGATGTGTGTGTGTGTGTGTGTAGGTGTTTGTTTATATGTGTGTGCTCATGCATGCTTGCCTTCATGTGCACATATCCGTATGTATATCTGTTTTACACACAGAAGTTTATTTGACATATAACATATCTGTAATTGTGCGTGCATCCTCTTTATCACCCACACACATATGTATCTGTACATGGTCGTGTGCATCCGTGTGTGTATGTGTGCTGCAGGTTTGGATATTTTGAAGTCGAGCCAGTTTCCATCATCATCTCATGTGGCCCACAGTGTTGTGTATTTACAGCATATTTTTTCTGCACTCTGCAGCAGAACAACAGGGTCCTTTTGTGTGTGTGTGTGTGTGTGTGTGTGTGTGTGTGTGTTTGATCATTGTGTGCGCTAGCCAAGCCATCTCAACCAGGAAACATTTAAGGATAAGAAAAGATGTGAGTCACCATTTTACCTCATCTGCACAGAAGCTCAAAAACATCCTCTTTGCCGCCCTCAAGACCTTCCTCCAGGGGGGTATATTGTATTTAAATAGATGAGCATATGTGTGTGTACGTGTGTGTCCTGCAGTCCATGGAGTCGCAGTTTTGTTCCTAATGAGGTGCTGAGATGTTCACACAGCTCACTCTCCTGAGATATATGAAGAGCACCAGGGAACAGCCGACAGAGCGCTGTAGGTGCAGAAGTGTGGACAAAGCTTTGTGCCATCTTTGGCTGTAAAAGTCGGAGCATACCTGCAGCTACAGAGGAGGAGGAAAAGACAAATAGTGAGGGTAACTCTTCATTGTGGTTGTTTAACATTGTTTTTTAGAATTTGTGCACTAATAATATTACTGACAGAATCATTTCTTGAGCTTCGTCTCCGGATTGAAGGTAAATAGATAAATGTTTGATTCACATGGTGGAACATGTTTTCAGTCAGAGCAGGTCAAAGAACTGACCATTACTAGTAAGGCTTATCCCATTACACATGACAGAAAACAATATGATTGGATGTCCCCCATTTTACATTTTTATGAAGTCTTATTTGAAGTTTTGGTGTTGATGAGACGTTTTAGTCCTCTATCTAGAGATCTTCTCACAACTGGTTGGCGAGCTAATCAGATCTGCGTCTCATCTGATAGTCTGATGAATGTCTGATTTTTCTGCAGGATCAAATTAAAATCTAAATCTAAACCAGATTTCAGATAAACAGTCATTTTAAAATGTCTGAGTACACGCCGTGTGCCTTTCTCTGTGCACAAAGCACTCTGACACCTTCACAGCGGCTCCTAGACCTACTTTGTTCTAAGAAGATGGATATCTCACTATACAATCTCATGATCATTAATCAAACAATACCAAGTGTAGTCACACGTGTCAGGTTAAAATAGCCACGCTGCATGGTAATGACTGGACATTACCTGTAAGTGGAAAATCAGAATTTTAGATGGTACAAGCAGTTATTTGTGTTTACCACTTGTAAAGGATTGGATTATCAGAGACGCTGCTGTCTGCTGCACTCATCTGCCAACAACGACCATTTTATGTTGTTATCTAGCTGGGAAAATTCATAGAGAACGGATTAATCCACTTCTGTCAAAACATAAAAATGAATGGCAGCCATGCAAATATAAATCACTGTTCTCTTTGTCCCGTGTTTCCGCTCTTTGTTTACAGTGTAAATGCTTTTACAGTCATTTCATAAGACTGCCCCTATAGGTCTGGACCTGCCTGCTGGTCTGACCTCTGGAAACCTTGTGCCATTATTCTGGGGTTTGCTCTATCAATCCCGCAGATGTGATTTCATCATGAACAGCTGGCTGTGTGTGTGTGTGTGTGTGTGACGGTGTCTCCAGTGTACAGTGATTTGTGTTTGCAGCAGCCTGAGTCTCATCCAGACAATAAGTTTGGCAAATGTAATGAGAGAACTCCCCCTAGTCCCTGCCAGCCGCACACACATACACACATACACCCGTACATTTTCAATTTTACAGTTTTGATAACAAACATATGCTCTGTAAATGTTTACCTACTTTCCTTCTTTGCAAAATAAATTTGTCAGAAAGCACCCAATGGACTGTCTTCCCTCATCCCTCATTTTGAGGAAATTGTGATGTGCAATGAAGTTCATTTTCTTCCCTCTACAGTTTGTACAGTCTAAATAAACAGATATATTCTTTCTTGCTAGAAGGCTCACAAACACATACAACTTAAGTGTCCCTTAATTGAAAATTGTGTCAAATATCCTCACTGACCCCCCCACCTCTGTTTTGGCTCGTGTACAGATGTCTGGTCTGTGGAGAAACACCCTGCTTGTCTCTGTATGTGACCTACCAAAGCTTTTTAAAAATGTTTTAATTTTTTTTGGCATCCAAACACCCAAAAACTCCAGACCTCCTCCTTACAACTGACTAATGGCTTTGCAATCTGGCACTGTCAGCTGAAACCTCCTGTTGTGTATTATATATATTTCAATTTCAACCTGTTGCACTTGAACGTGCTTTTGCCATCTTTGACAATAAAAAAGGGAGAGCTGGAGAAACCATGGAAGGGTAGAGAAAGATGGGCTGTGTTTGTAGGATTCAAAATTGCAGTCACAAGGAAGTAATTTTCCTGCAGTTAAATGCAGATTTGATGAAAAAACGGTATCTGCTGGTTTTATCCCTAGCTGAGTGAACTTGGCTTTGCATGTTTGATCTGGACAAGTAAGACAATCATTTCTCTTCTTCCTGTTTTGCACAGTCTGATTGCCAGCTAGGCCATATTTCTCCCTCATTTCTCTGCAGCTGCAGCTGCCACACAAAATGTTGATAATTGAAGTGTGGCCCAGGCTTGACAAGGACGGAGCTGTCTGCCAGAGTGTCTGTCTGTGTGTGTCTGTCTGCCGGCGAAGACAGTTTGACTCCCCAGATTCATGTGCAGATGATGAACAAACTGCTTCAGAGTGAGTTTGACTCAATGTTCAAGAGAGCATGAATGTGTAGCGTGTGTGTGTGTGTGTGTGTGTGTGTGTGTGTGCATTCAAGCAGGCACTTGGAAGTCAGAGTAAATAATTCATATGAGGATTACTGACAGAAGCAGAGAAATGGGTCAGCAATGCAACTACTTGGTCGGACATTTTTTAAGATCAGGATGTGAGAAAAGGAAAAAGCGAAAATGAGATGAGTAAAGGAAGAAAGGAAAGAGAGAGAAGTATTAATGAAATGTGTTTTTTGTATTTTTTGGGTGTGTGTCTGCATGTATTTGTGTATTTTTGCTTTTGAGTTTGAGTGTTTGTTTTTCTCAGAGGAGAGTGCTGCTCTGTAAAGCCCAGTAATCCCTTTTTTGTAGTTACTATTGTTCCTCATTGTTGGGCAGAAGTCAATACCGACAAAGCTGCTGGTCTCTCTGTCTTGAGTCTGTACTGTGTGTACAGCATAACAGAGCTCTGTTCTGCCTGTGCAATCTCAGTTGCAACATAGAAGTAGCATCAAGCTGTGTATGTGTGTTTGTACAGTAGGTGGACTAGTGCAGGCCTGTCCTCTCTCTCAGGAGGCATGTTTGGGGTTCCTATTTAGGCCCTCATCTTCACAAGACCCAATTCCCATTGGTAGGCCCCCATGGCCCTTCACTGTGCACTTACACACACATGCACAAAATGAACATGCATGTATTAGTGTGCACAAAATAGCACAAAGTACACAACCATTCTGTGCACATACACACACACAAACATGCACAAACATACTTTTAGTGGCTGGATTAGAGGCTGTGACAGAAGTGGTCTCTGGTGATTTAGTGCTTCCTGGTGAAGGCCAGGTTGAAAAGAAAGATTTTTTTTACACTGGCTAAAAAGAAGGAGCGGAGGGAAAGAGAGAGGGAAAGACAAGACAAGATAAGAGGGAATATGAGAAAATGAAAGGCAAAAAAGGTTGTGAGAGGCAGACAGGTTGCCAAAAATGACCTATTTTTACAATTTAAATTTAACAAAGAAGCTCAAGTAGCACCACCAATTGATTTCTTTCTTTTTGTTGTACCTTTAAACTCAAAGCATAGAGAGGAATAAAAACTGTGAGAACAAAGCAGTGGAAGTAGCAAATTCTACTGCAAACAGCGTTATGGTGCCCTCACAAAAAGCTATCGGATGAATACATCACCATGTATTTAGCCAAAAGTACATTTCAGCGAGATGAAAAATAAGGCTTGTAGTTGATGCATTTTAATACTTACCAAAAGTTTATTTTTCATAATGTTTTTCCTTCAAACTTTCAAGACACTTTTGAAAATACACCCATATTTATTTTGTCCAGAGTCGAGGTTTTTTGGTCTGTTGACATTAAAGTGAAAGCTGATACCTCCACAAATTCTCTGCTAACTTGCCCTTAAATAACTGAGCTTCCACTAAATCAGGACAAAGATGCAACACCATGGAATATTTGTGTGTGAGTGTGTGTGTCCACTTGCCAGTGAATCATCTGTCTGCTGTCTTTAATATGTGCCATTGACGCATGTGCAGGCATTCACGGGTGGGTGTATGCACATGCGTGTATGTGTGGAAGTTGTTCAGTGTTATAAACACCAGTGGAGTTTGTTTACACACTCAGCATCACTTTGGGAAGCTGTCGTTTACCAAGATACACACACAGACATTAAGTGTGTATGCAGCAAGGAGAAAGAAGTGTGAGTAGGCATGATTGTGTGTGTGTGTGTGTGTGTGTGTGTGTGTGTGTGTGTGTGTGTGTGTGTGACTGCCATCCTATAGTTGTCTATTTCTAACTGACTGTGGAGATTTCAAGTGCAGCTTGCCAGGAAGTGTAATTTCCTGAGAGACTGATTCAGCAGCATCCAGCTGTTGTATGTGTTTGTCGTGTGCACGTTTGTGTGATTTGTGTGTGTGTGTGTGTGTGTGTGTGTGTGTGTGTGTGTGTGTGGAGAGAGAGGAGAGTGAGGACAGTGAAAGTGAGACAGAGATGTGGTGAACGTTTGTTTTTTCCATAGTCCTAATAGTTGTTTTTCCAGGTGCAGCAAAGCCCCCCCCCCCTCACCTTGCCAGCAGCTCCCCCCCCCCACCCACAAACCCACCAGTCACCCCCCTTCGTCCCCTAGTTGCTCTTTTTTTCACACTTTCAAGTAGGAAACTCCGACTCCATAATTCCCCTGAGAACCCCCCCGAGCAGATCATATGTCTGCTTGCTCAGTCTAAATGGTAATGGCCTCTCAATGTTGTTCCTTCTCATTGCTTATTCTGAAACTCCTGCATCCCATAGTTATACAGTGCTGAACTTGTATAAGTGTGTCAGCTGTATGAAAGATTATTCTAATTCATTCTTTTAAAATGAGGCTCAGTAGTAAATAAATCAAACTTTTTGGATTTCTGAAAGCATGCAGTGTTTTGGTATAGTTAGGATTAGGCTGGAGGTCAGATTGCGTGTGTTTGGTTGTGGCTAAAGTGGAGCCGTCTCACCACAGTTAGTATAAATATATATACATGCTTATACGTATTTACAGTATGAATGGGCGTGCATGTGAGGGAGCGCCTGGGGAATGCGTTGCCTCTTGTGGGGACAGAGGGAGACAGAGAAATCTATAACTAAGACATTTAGGCATCAGAATTGAATTGGTAGAGAGGGAGAAAGATATAAAGTGAGAAACAGAAAAGAGTGTGCAAGAGTAATTTTAGTGATTTCAAAAAAAGAATTCAATCCTTTTTCACTCTTGTGGCCTTTAAATCCTTTTTTTGGATCATCGCAGGTTTATAACACACTGTGTTTACCTTCTTGTCAGGCTCTGTTAGCTCCAGGTATGTGGTGCGTTACTGGCATTTACTTGTTGCTTCACCTTTTCTACTGCACAGAAATATCTCTCTGAAATGAGCTCTCAGCAGTGTATGTTTGCCTGCAAGTTTGAAATCCCAAGCCAGAAAAAACAGAAATATGTACTATAAGAAACACAACTCTGGCTCTAGCTTTCGGCTCTGAGTTTTAGCTCTGTGTGTTGGTTCAAATGTCAGCTTTTACAATCCTGTGAGGAACATTTGTTTTGTTTTAGCTTATAATAAAATTCAAGGCAGCTCTTTGTTTTACACTGTACAGTGTTTGAAACAGCTGGAGGTCACACTACGACCTCTTTTTTCAGACTTTTTCTTCTTATTATGTAGCATTGTGTTCTTTTCCTTTCCCCCGAAAGTTTAAAATAAACAACTTAAACACACCACAGTAATGAGAAATGCAGTCAATACCATAACAAACATATGAATGGTGGAGCATAGGGGGGTGGGTGGGGGGGGTGAGAGAATGGGAAAACGTGAAAGCAACAGGTGTTGCTTTTAACTGAGTCACGATTTCTCAGCAGGGTTTGCAAAAAACTCTTTGTAGATCTGCTGTGAAGACCAAAGAAGGGGTCGCATCTTTTTTTCCACTCAGCATGGTTAACCATGCACACATCCATGTCTCTCCTCTTCCCCTTTTCTTTTATCTGAATGTGTGTCTTTGTGGTTTTGAGGTTGATCTGGGACTGTGCTAAGTGCAGTTTTACGGTTGTTGCTTTTTTTTTTTCTTTTTTTTTTGAGGACAGTGTAAAGCCTCATATCAACTGACATCTGGATGATAGCTGGAGGACGCTTGTGCACACACAGCTTCATACTGATGCGTAAACTTGGACTCATATTTTCGATGACTGTCTCAATGATTTACGTTCCATTCTTCTGCTCTTCCCTTTCCCTTATTCTCACCCTGTTTTCCCCCCTTCCCCCTCTTTCTGACTCACAGGTGGTGCCCCACTGTCAGACAGACACACAGTCCTCCTGACACATGGTTGACAGCAGGTGGCGGAAAGGCCGAGAGGGAGTGCGGGAGTGACGAAAATCCAGACAAACCCTTGCAGAGAAGAGGAGGAAGCCGGCCATCTGCGATTGGTCCCCTGCTATTCTGCAGCTGTGTCCATTTTCAACTCCTTCAGGACTAAAAAAAAAAAAAGAAAAAGACTGAGATGGGGGTTCTTCCTATGTTTCACTGCTCAGTGGATGAAGGGCTATGTTAAGGCCTGGACGGCTTCGGATTAAGCCCCAAGGCCTGATTCTTTTGAGGGATGGGTGATATCTCAGCTGGATGTTCCGCTGTCACCATTCTCCATGGCTATCATTAGTGGCTAATGAGCGGCTGCTAGAGAGGAAACGGAGAAATTGCCTGTGGAGAGAGGAGGAACCTTACAACTGTTATTAAGAGGCCCGGAGATCTCCAGCAAGGAATTATTTTCCTCTGCAAGAAAGCAGAGCCCTTTAAAGTTTTTTTTTTTGGGGGGGGGGGGTGCAATTATAAAAGAATATAAACTTTGGAAATCATAGTTATTTTTTCAGCTGCTGGTATCCATTTTTTTAATTTTTGCTTCAGCAGTTTATGTCTTTTATTGTCAACATGCAGCTGAAAGACATCTTTTTTCAGGGAGATGATTTAGTATTTGGACATAAAAAATTTTTCACAGTCAAGTGAAGTCAAGTGAGTGTCAACAAAACCATAACATTTATTTGGATTTTTTATTTTTTTGGTGTGTGTGTTAAAGTTTGATTTTGCATCACACTTTCATATTATTTTTACCTTCCTATGCCCTGAAGCACGAAGGTCATCATGGCAGCAGCCTATCGCGTAGTGGTGAGCAGTGTGAGCTGCTATAACAGTGTGGTAGTTGACCGGCGCACTCACTCCCATGCTGTGCACTACTGCTCGGGGCCATGTGGGGCCCTCTCCCATGGCCTGGACTGTACTGTCGCACACCGCGGCACATGTTCTGAGCTGCTGGTTGCACCAGACACTATATACACTGACAGGAACAGCTCACCAATACACAACCATAACATGATCACTCAGCAGCTTCCTAACCATGGTAAAATTGGTGTTGTCATGGATGCTGGCTATAACGGTGGTCTAGAGAGGGCGGGCAGCAGTGGAAATTTGGCTTTAGGTGAGGACAGCCCCACGTGGCGAGGTAAAAAGACCCCAAACTGTGGAGGCTCGAGTGGAAACCTGAGCTCCTCTGGCAGTCTAAAGGACATAACTGAAGAGGCCATCAACCTGGCCAGTGGTAAGCTTAAAGAGTTTTCTTTTGACAAGCTCCGCCTCTCCTCCTCCAACCACGTCACCTTCCGGAAAGGTCGTAAAGTTCGTCCTGACTCCTTTAGCCGACGCTCCACTGACCTGGAGATCATCTATGGCCACTTCAGCTCCAACGTGCCCACCAATGGAATGACTAATGGCATGACAAACGGCATAGCTACTTCAAATGACGAGAACATACCTCCATTTGCACTGGGGAAAGGGGCAGGACTGGAGGAGACAAGGCTAAAGGGCAACTCAAGCACATTGTCAGCTCTCAGCAAAGTAGGTGGGGGCTCAGCAAACAGCCTAACAGGCGTTGGGTCATTAGACCAAAGTCTCAACACAGTGGCCTCCCTGTACCGCAACACTCTGGGAGAGGATAACCTGATTGCCCGTCTGCTGGAGAAAACGCGAGCGGAGGCCGGCAATGGGGGAGCAGGTGGGGAGGACATCCGCGCCTGCCTTGACATCCTGCTTAAATGTTCTGAAGACTTAAAGAAATGCACTGACATCATCAAACAGTGCATCAAACGCAAAGGCGGCGGAGGGCCTGAGGACGGAGGAGCCAGTCCTGACAGCATGTATCGGGCTGTAATGAGCCGACTCAGCTCCTATCTGAAAAGGCTGCCCCTGGAGCTGGAAGGCATTGGAGGTTTGGGGGGAAGTGGGCAGGGGGGGCAGAGTGCACCTGGAAGTGGGCACAGTGATTTGGCTGAGCTGGTCAACACTCTTCACTCCATCCAACAGGGACCTTACTCTCTGATATTTGGCAATGAGCAACCTCCTCGCTATGAGGATGTGGTGCAGTCCCCCCCCATCCCAAAGACTGTCCCGCATTCTGCGTCTTCTGCTCCCTCCTCTGCTTCATCTTCCTTCTCCTCTTTGAAATCAGACTCCAGCCATACTGTACCATCCCAAACCAGTTCCCTTACCAATGGACTACAGCATCCACATTCTTCTTCTATCACGCAACACACTCTCTCTCCCCTGTCCATCACTTGCCCTCCATCCAGCTCCTCTCCATCGCAGTCCCCCTCCCGTCTTCGTACTTCCCCAACCCCACCATACACACACACTCCTCCAGCATCCCCCATGGAGGCACTTTATATTGAGGAGGAGGAAGCAGATGTGGGCAAGACACCAGAACAAATCTCACAGCAGACACTTACTCCAACCAGGGGGTTAAACACAATCCAGAACAAAAACGGGGCCGTGTTAAGTCAGCACTTGCACCCATCCCTACCAACTACACTTCATAACTCTTCAAATGCTTCACCAGCCAACACTGGCTACGGCCCCACTTGGCCTTCCTCTGCCTCGCTGACAGTCTCGGCACCCAAATCTGTCTCACACAGAAATGATGACATTGACAAGCTGCTGATGGACTTGGAGAATCTGTCTCAGAGTATGAGCCACCCCAGAAATGCAGAGCCTCCGCTTCCAGCCAAGACCAGGAAGAGAGACGGCAGCCAGGGGATCACCTCCAACGAGTCCCTCAGTCAGCCCAAAATGCCACAGTTCCAAGTCCACAAACCAGCTAGCCACTTAGCCCTTAACGGCCCCATCTCGAGGACAACCCCAAGTCTGACTCCTTTACAGGTAGAGAACAGTGACGCATTGGCAGGAGAGGAGGAGGATGGGGCCCTTCTGCTGAGGATCCTAGAGAGCATAGAGAGTTTTGCCCAAGAGCTGGTGGACTCTGGGGCAGGGAGTTCAGGGAGTGCCGAGAGGAAATGCGGAAAGGAGCGGGAGGTGATGAGGCTCCTACAGGATACGCTGGCCACCGCAGGAAGGGCCGACACCCCCCTGGAGAACACGAACCCACCGGCTGCTGCTCCTGCTGTTTCAGTCATGCACACAAATGCAGCCCCAGCTTTACCACCAAAGCTCTCCCTTACAAACACGCCTGCGCCAACACTTAGACCTGCGACACCTGAGTCTTTGTGCAATACTACATCCGAACCCGAACCTAAACCAACACCCAATGTTGCTCCCAAACATTTCCCTACACCCATACCCGAGGCTACAGATGAGGTGACAGATGGAGTTACGGAAGCCTCTACAGGTGACAACCCTCCTTCTTTAACCTCCACACCTGCAAGCTTGATTTCCGCTGCACATTCAGCCGGCGTAACACCTGAGGCCGCACCTGAAGCTCCTGGCCCGGATGCCACCCCAGCTGCAGTAGCTGCAACAGATGGTACCATTGCTCTTGTTGATCCTGCTGCTGTCAGAGACACTGCTTCAACCCTCCTCATCCAGCAGACTCCAGAGGTGATCCGAGTAAGTGACAGACACACCTTAAAATAAACACTACGGTTGTCAAAGGCTGGTTAATATTATATAAAGGAAATCTCACTTTTGCCATGATTGGAACAATTAGATGCATTCACGCCGGAAAAAGCAAATAGGCTCTCTGAGAGAGAAATGAAAGTGAGCAAGACTGACTGACACTGTTGGACTAACAATAGACAATTTAAGTGACAGCCTCAACTGCCTCTAGTGTATTAAGTATAAAACACCCCTGCAAGGATGTTATTACTTTGACACAACAGGGCTGATGCGGCTGTAACTGATGGGCCGTGATGAATAGTATTCATTAACCACAATGAGTACGCCAATACAGTTTGGCTGTCTGTGCTTGGATAAAAAGACTGGTGCTGTGATTCATTCAGCAGAACAGCTAATTGTGTTAGGAGTGGCTGTCTGTGGACTTTTCCTGGTTCTAACTTGTGTTTTGCACCGTGACTGTGTATATCTACCTGTGTGTGCAAATGTTTGTGTGTGTGTGTGTGTGTGTGTGTGTGTGTGTGTGTGTGTGTGTGTGTGTGTGTGTGTGTGTGTGGTTGACGCTCCTTGTCTCCCCGGGGAATATTTAAAGGTAATTTAGGGTTGTGCTGCAGAGGGAGCGGGATTAAGAAAATTGGAGCATGTGTTTCTCTGTGTGTGTGTGTGTGTGTGTGTGTGTGTGTGTGTGTGTGTGTGTTGGTGTGCACAAGGTGGCAACATTACAGTGAATAAACTCGGGGGTGTTTCCTCAGCCTGATGTTATGTGAGTGTACGACAGCACATAGTGGATTTAGATAATTATGCATGACAGACAAACATACGTTAACACTGACTAAGAGTATGAAATCATTACTGTCATCAGGATATACTCTCCCTGTCTCACCCCCCCCTCCTTTCTTTTTTGTCATACTAATTTGCTTATTTTTCAGCTCTCTCTCTCTCACGCTCCATGCCTCCTTCTCATAACTCTTCTACTGCTGCTGTTTGTGTGTGTGTGTGTGTTTATTTACTGAGCTGTGTAACCCTATGCCCTGCTGATATGTAGGGCACCTATTTATGAGGTTACCATGGTAGCTGCCATATTCAGAACAGAACAGCCAGCTCCCAAACACATCATTATGCAATCTCCTGCTTCGTCCTCTGACTGCCTATCCATCCATCCACCCTTCCTCTCTTTTTTTTTTTCTGCCCTCCTGCCTCCACATCTCTTCCAGTTTCTTTCTCTCTTCACATCTTGTACTGTTTGTTTCCAGTTCTTCTTTTTCTTTTGTGCATCTGGCCCATTTTTCTATTCAGTGTCCTTCTTTCACCTGTGGTCAAGGGGGCGGTCTACGTTGACCACCACTTCTCCTCCTGCCCTGTGATTGGCTGCTATGTTATTTTGGGAGCAGGGAATAACTGTTGTTGCTGTGTGGAAAGCAGAGCAACCCAATGAGAGTTACTGATTGGAGCACAGCGGGAGGGTGGTTGAAGGACGGGTTGGGGGGGTGTTTGTTAGCACTGGTGGCGTTAACGGTATCATTACCCTCCACCTTTGGCAGAGTTAGGTGTGAGGGAGGCCTAAATCTGTCCACCTCTCTGTACTATGGCATCCTGCTAACAGACGCACTGTCGCCACAGTGTAAATGGACCTGCATATATGTGAGTGTCGCTGTGTGAGAATGTGCATGTTTGTTCGTGCACCCAGGTTTCTTTATGCGTCCAGATGTTCATGGAAATGTGTGCATTTCGACATGTGTTCATGCACATGTATGTGCATATAGGCATTTTTTGTGAATCCCCACCGGAGTCGGTCTGTATTTGTCCGGGCATGTTTGTGTGTTGGCTTGAGTGTAAATTGAGCCACTGCTACTGTGGGTCACAGCTGAGTTTGGGAATAGCTCTCTGACACCCAATACCAACTCTGGCACTCTGGGAATTATGCTAATATTCCTCAGCGCCAACCCCGCCCCACTGCCTCAGTAGCACATTAAACTGTCAATCAAATTGTAAACAAGGCAAACCCCCTCACACCCAAGTGAGAAAGCGCCCATGCCCTCACACACAACTACTTCCACAATCCACCTTGGTGATTTGTAGCCCTGTTTCACTTGGCGCTGCCTTGGCTTTAATGGGGAGTTCTGTTTAGCTCTCTGGATGACTCTGGCCTCAAGCAGTAGCATCCTTATTTGTGAATGCATCTGTGTGTGCGTGTGAAAGTGCACACATGTTTATTGTTGATTCTGCTGCTGACAGACTAATACTGGGCTTTCTGCACCTGTCAAGGCAGAACCATTAATCTCCATGGAGACAAGGAAGCCAACAGATATAAATCAGAAGCCACAACAGCCGAACTCAGAGCAGGCGAACATGGCGGTAGTGATGCCGAGCGCAGAGTTGACTAAGTCCGTTTGTGGTATTTCGGGTCAACGGCCTTCTTTTCACTCTCTCAGTTTTTGGAGGCGAGAAATCCGACCTGAATGTTTTTGTTTCAGAGGGGTAGTTTTAGTGCAGCCAATGGTGACATGATTTACACACACGTACACTCCTGGCTACATCCAGAGCTGTCATTCTGATGGCATAATTAACCAACTGTTGATCTGAGTGTTTTTGCCAACTGATGTGGATGTGTTGCCAGGTCAGAATAGCACTGGTCACTTCAGCCAGGCCTTCCCTGAGGACACTGGTGAGGATGTGGTAGAGATTATTTGTCCATACCTGGGTCTGATCTGTGATTAGGGCTTTTTTGGGGGGGCTTAAACTTTAACTTTACTGGGCTTACAACCAATAACACATCTACCCATGATTTGAAACATGTTTCTCAGTCAATAAAATAAACTAACGAGCATGCTGTACTCAGCAGAGTTGGACAGGCACAGTACGCAGACTTTTCACAGGTTGTGTTGGGCCAATTTGAATAAAAGAGAAATCCTGCAGCCAAGTGTATTCCACAAAGGAGAGTTTCAACCATGTAATCTGGGATGGTTTACATCAGATCATTTCTAGAAAGCACAGTTAACAAAAAGGTGGGATGCATTTTTGGATACAAGCTTGTTTCAAAGTAACACAGGTAACGTACTCACAGATGAAAATAGCAGTCCTCTCCAGTGGCGTAAGTGCCACTCAAAGGCAGATGCTCATCTTATTGTTACCATCTTTATGACCATGTTATTTTTGCCATTTGAAAGAAGTGAATTAGTGACATTTAGAGCAGAAATGTGATACTCTTTGTAACAGAGAACCTTGAAAAAAAGGATAGAAGAAAGAATAAAGGACCGCCTGGTGATGGAAAGGAAATAGCATCAGGACAGGAATGCCAGAATGAATGAATGGCTGCTTGAGACAGCAGGAGTGGTTGGGTTATTTTTTTATTTAATTTTTTTTTATAGTTACCCGAGAAGAGAAAAGATGAATTCACAGGGAGTTTAAGAAGAAGAGGAGTATGGAAAGAAAAAGAATGGAGATAAGAAAAGAGACCCGTGGTGCTGGGGTGGGGTGGCGTAGGGGGGTGTCCCGCAGTGTACAGTTGTTGACTCTGGGTCAAGCGAGGGATGACATCATTCCTCTGCTACCACAGGAAATAAGGTCACAGCAGGAACCTGGGCCAAGAACGGAAAGACGCACGTTTCAACTTAGGTGCACAATCAAACAGATGAATGCATTTATGCACACACACACACACACACACACACAATGGACTCCCAGACAGGGGATGGTGTTGCTATGTGTGAGAGACGTTTTCCAATACAGTTCATACCATCCAAGGTTAGCATGGATTACTCACCAAGCCTTTTGATACAGAAACACACACACCCACACACACCCACACACACCCACACACACACACACACACCCACACACAAAAACACACACAAAAACACACATTCACGCAAAAATAATGGTGGAGTTCATTAAATTTACACATTTGGCTGAGAGATATTTGCACATACACAAATGCACACAGTACTTTTATGCCATTGACATCATAATTCACCACTCCCAGTGCAGGCTGGGATATCATCCAACTGTTCCCAGCAGTGCAGTGTGCTCTGTAGGAGTGTACACTTGCACAGATGATTTCAAAACACACACACACACACACACACACATATGGAAGCCTCACTTTTTCTTTCTTTTTTTGGGGGGAGCTTTTATGCACGTCACTTTTTCATCTGAAGTTTCTAACTTGGTGGGAGTCACTTCTGCATAACTCCTTGGGCCTTCCTCTGTGTCGCCATGGAAACCACCACAACATGTTTATATGCAGCGTTCGGTGGGACTCCCCCTACCCCTGAATATCAGTTGTGCAATCTAGTTTATGGAGGGGGAGCTCTGTCTTGCAGAATTAAGGAGGATATCAAATGGAGTCTGGATGTGTGTTGATATGGGTGTGGCTGGCTGTGCGTCCCTGCCTGTGTTTGTGTGTGTGTGTGAGTTTCCCAGTGTTTCATAACACAATTTGGCTTTAGCTTGGGTGCCACCCACCTGCCTTCACCCATATCTAACCTCACTCTCCCCTCTCCCTTTGAACTCACACTTGACCTACCTCCACCCAAACTGAGGCCAGGGGGGGTTTCTCTACAAGCTAATCAAAATAAACATGTCAGGATTTACTCTTTTCATTAATGTGTCCTGAATTTTGATGCACAGAAATAATTCTCTTTGAATGAAACACAAGCTGCAGGATGCTTGTGAAGTTATCCTAAATACATTTTACATCTCATTTTATATATATATAAAAACCCACATTCTTTGGTGTGTAATACATCAATAACGGCCATACAGCATGTTGTTTTTTAGGCTATGGATTCACTCTTTTGTGACATCGTTGTCGGACAAGGGGATTTCAGGATCTCTGTCCTGGTATGAGATGAAATTAGAGAGCTGACACACAAAAGCTGCAGAAATCAGCATCCCATCCATCAGATCTAGTCTCACCTGTGATACTTGAGCTTTGGGACTGTTCAGACCTGGCAACCTGCAGAGAACTGCCACCCTCTAGCGACTCTGAGCCCCTACTGTATCTTAAAGCATGGATCCAACTCGCCCCAGTTGTTTCATAGAAAGAACAGATCCATAGCTCCATCTACAGGTTGACTGGCGAACTAACACCATCATTGCAGGAGTTAAGGATTAGGAGTTATCAGGATTAGTTCCATTGCATAACCTGCTTTTATTGCTTTACTCCCCCCCCAAACAAAGTACAGGAAGAAAAACAATATGTGTGTCTTGAAATAGTGTCCTGATTTTCCATGATCGTGACGTTGTGATGAAATGACTGTCGGATGGAAAGGGTGGTGTGAGATTTAGCACCATATTTGCTTTCAAAATCATGTTGTCTAGATGCCATTGCCGTGTCCTATGTTGAAATAAAATAGTTTTCTGTGAAATGCTTGGAAATGAGCAATATTGTAGCAGCGCTGCTCGCGCAACAGGTTTTTAGCATGTGCCCTATTTTCTGCATTAAGCATCTGATCATCTCATCCGAGGATTTCCATATTAATATCACTGTGCTACTGCAAAATGGCAATGCCTTGTGCAGCGGCCAATCATTAGTGCTGACACATTTCTCACTCCTAACATTCATGTCTATCTTTACTCTTCTATCTAAAAAAAGAGAGGGAACAGGAGCTGGTTTGCTCTGCCATTGGCTGCATGGAGTTTCTTCCTGCGCTGTAGTGTCAGTTCTCACCGCAGCTTTAGGTCCATCACTACTGTTGGTGAAGGATTAGCTCACCCAGTGTAATTCCAGAAATAGCCACTAAAAGGTAACGCAGAACTTGCCCTCATGGCCATGTGTACATGTATATAATGTACCAAGCAGGCCAAGAAAAGCTGACCTCAGAGTTTGTTGTTATTCAGCATTATCTGTTCACAGGCTGCTCATCCCGCTGAGGGAGATGATTCACTGGGAAACTTTTCTGGTGACGGAGCTAGTCATCCCTCCCAGAAATAATCAAGTGATACAATAAGTAAAAAATCTTTAGAAATATTCTGCGGGCCTCCTGTGGTTATTGAGGCAGCCCCTTAGGGCCTAACTTTGCAGTCAATGTTTTATGTTTTTACCTGATGCAGTTATTCAAAATTAGCATGTGATGACAAATATTCAAAAAATAATTGCAAAACAGTAAAAGGAGCGATGTTAAGATACATTATGTTTACTGTTACGTACGGTTGTTTAACTGGAAACCATCTTTACTTGAGCATTCTTCTGCTCACGCTAAAAGCTCTCTCTGCATTAAAAGTACAAAAAAAAACCCAACAGATTCTACTTAGATGATTTAAAATGGTACTCTGATGCCAGAAATTTGGCTCTGAAGTCATCTTTATTGGAGGGAACTCCAAATCATAATAGGGAAAAATACAACGATGGTAGCAATTACTGACAAGAAAAAAGAGAAACCAAAGACAATTTACAGCAAAGTTTTCTTTATGGAGTTATGAGCCTCCTCATCTCACTCTTATCCAAAAATTAAATCAGTATACTCCCTAAATGTCTAGCTTTTGGTTTAAGTTATTAATGCAGTAAAAAGAATATTATGCAAGAGGAAAAGTAAAACGTGAAATACATAACAGCATCATTAACGAAACCTCACAGTAGTTCAACAGTAACGTGGATACTGTATGAGCATCACATTTGCCTCAGATAACAAGTTTAATGGCTAGTTTAGTAGGCAATCAATGGTTTGTAATGTTGGTCGTTGCAGTTAGTGGTATGAGTGAGTATTTTATTTTTTTGGAAAATGCTTTTCAGAAGATGAATCCTACTGACTCCTGATCCCAACCTCTAATCTTATACCACCATGAGGCTGACAGATTTGGTTTTTAGTGAACCAAATTTGTCTCCATATTTGTCGGATGGTGTCCCGGGGAATTGGGAATTGGGTACGGAAATGATGACGCCTAAACGCAAATTTTGCTATAACAATTTATTTGAAACATTTGACAGATTTGAAAACTACCTTTGCACTGTTAGTGATGATTACTAACTGTCTAAAATCTCCCACCTGCTTTTGCCCATTGCAGAGAGCAAACAGCAGAAGTATTGCAGTCACAGCCTTGTTTATTATCAATCATATCTAATCTACCGTTTAAGTGGCTAGAACAAATAACCACCCCCCCCCCCCCCCCCCCAAAAAAAGTTGCGGTAACGTTGCAACATTTGTTCCAGGGCGGCCTCTGCTTCCACCTAGACAGCAACAGCAGCTGTGTTTTTGAACCGTTCCCATGTTTTCCTCCTCTGACTCGGATGTGAGGTAGACCGTGGCCAGCAGGGATTCACTTGATCTATCACGGAAGCAGCTCTTGAACTGGGTTCAATCTCGCCAGTTCAAAGAGGAGGCTCCCAAGGCAACTTTGTCTGACTGTGTGTGTGTGTGTGTGTGTGTGTGTGTGTGTGTGTACGTGTGTGTACGTGTGTGTACATGTGTGTACATGTGTGTACATGTGTGTGCATGTGTGTATCCTTCTTGGGAGGAAGTGAGGCTGGGAATAAAGAATAGAGCAGAGATGTGAATTGCGTTTCCTGCTGTTGGCACGGTAACCCTGGTAGCATTCCTCCTGCCACTCAATCCAGGGAAAGGGTTATCACCATGGAGATGGCATTTGGCAGGCCCGGCCTAAAGTGAGTGTGTGTTTAATCACAAAGACGAGGAGGGTGGGTTGCTTTTTTTATGTGATGTCAGGTTCAAAACTTATTTTTCCCAGTGAGCAGTTGTTGCCACTGCAAGTTTTAAAAATACCACTGCGTAAAAATACAAGTCTACTGTGTATACCAACATGCAGTAAAAATGAGTCTTCTATAATATAGATGCAGAGGTTAATAACCCAGTTTGATACTTCAGATCTTGTTCTGATGGTTTTTCTGTTTTTGTAGAGTAATCTTCAGGATACTTTTGACTTTAGAAAGATTGTGCATCAGAATATAAACCAATATGCTTCATCCTAACTCGACGTTTTATCAGCAAACCTGATACACACATCGCATTGTCCCGTGCGTGTCTACGTGTGTGAAGTCTGCCCAGTGCCTGAAGCAGGAATAAACATGAAGTCGCGTGGCTATATTTAAACAAGTAATTTTACACACAGCATACAGCCAGTTTCACACAGTGTGTATGTCTATGTGTGCATTTAGGAAGTTGTTATGTTCACACTATTTAACCTCTCTGTAAGACTGGAAGAAGCAGCCCCTGTTAACTGAATCCATCAAGGCTTACATATGCACACACACACTTATAATTAATGATATAATTCATTTGCAATGACAAATTAGACACACGTATCAATGCTTGTGCGCTAATTAAATCCTTAAAGAAGGGCATGTGTGCACATCCAATGTGTATTTAACACTTCATTGAAGGTGACAGTTGTTGGAAGGCTGTCCCTCAGCCTCAGTTGCCCCCGGTCTTCCCATCATGCATCTGTTTGATCAATGTTGTGAAGGCTGCCGACTCACCTGTTCCCTGAGCTTCAGGGTTGCATTAGGTCTGCGCAGCAGACGGAAGAAAGCACTTACAGACACAACATCCACCACACACATAACATTCCTGTTGCTCAGCCCTGGAACCCTTCCTTCAATTTCCATTCGCACAAATAACCAAAACCTTGTGTTTCTGTCAAATCGGTAAAACATTTTTTTCAGCATTTTCATCATATAAATTAAAGGCATTTTTAAAATATGATTCAGCAATTAGAAAATCTGTGTATATATGCATATAGACAGATTGATAGATTTGTGGGTTTCCAACCTGGTTAATTAAAAATAAAAGTTTGATTTACACTCCCTGGTGGCGAATCTATTATAGCATCAGAATCAACACATCAACATTGTAATTTGGAGAGTAACTTTTAGTTCATGTCGTTTTATACATGTATTAGTTAGTTGTTTGTAAAATAATACAGGAAGTTTTTTTCGTGTCGAACAAACATTTCAGCGACTGCAACTGTATTTTTTTGTGTTTTCTAAGTCAGTATAGACAGGTTACTTACAGGCTATGTGCATGAGAAACAGAATAACACAACTATCTATTAGCTCCAACTAACTCTGACACAGTTCAGTTTGAAACTGATAGCAGTCTTAAAATTGGGCTAAAAGTGAAATATAATATCTAGATCACAGGAGGTAAATAAAAGAAAAATAGTTGTCAAGTTTGTGCCACTATAGAGCCACCCTCAGCCTACAAATACTTTTCTCTAGACATAACAAAGACCCAGCAAAACTGAAGTTGTATATTGCAATTAAAATATCAGCCCCCCAGAAGTTTATTTATTTTTGGGTGTTTTTGCATATCACACAGTTGTGCTTTTAAATTATTTTGTTTGTGGTTCGATGTTTTTGTGAGAGTTGGCCAAAAGAGTATATTTGTGGGTAGAAAAAGGACAAAAAATGGCTGTTATGGATTTCCACAGCCTCAGTTTTTGCCAACACAACACTTACTTAATATATATATCTCTGAACAGTTTTGTTTTTTATCTTTACATAAGTTTAGCATGAGAGTGAAGAGAGGCAGGTTTTAGGACCACGCAAAGGCAGAGAGAGGAAGGGGGCAGAGTTACACCGACTGTCAGTCAGAGAGGAAAAGAGCACACAGCTGCCTGATGACATCTGTTCGGGCTCCCTTTACACACAAAAACACACACTTACATGAACACACGTATCTCTTTATATGGAGATTTATGATATCAGAAGTGTATCACTCCAGTTGATGAGGTGGTGCAGAGGAAGTGGTAGCAACTGACTCTCAGTGATTGCATTGAGTGCAACAGAGATGAGAGGAGGACAGGAGGAAGGGGGGGGGTCAAGTGTGACATGAGAGGCTGGTGAGAAGGCAGTTGTGCACTCCCCACATCGTACTCAGTTGTTGATGGACACGAAATACGGATTGTATAATGTTTCCCTCTGCAGAGGGAAGACGAAGTGGCCAGGAAAAAAAAAAAAAAAATCAATGTGTGCATCAGTTTGTGTGTATGTGTCTGTGTGTGTGTTTGTGTGTGTGCGCGCACGCATGTATGTGTGGGATCGGTATGTGACCTTGGCTTCGGTACAGAGCCCACTTGTTCCAGAGAATCCATTCAGGCGTACAGGGAGGTGAAAGGAGTTACCCTAAAACGCAAGGTTATTCATGTATTTTTCTGGAAATTCACTCACACACACATAAAACATACTCACCTTTTCCACGCATCCACTTGTGAGAAATCACAAGTCATCAGCCACATGCCATATTGCAAATGCATTGAAAAATGGGTCACAGGCACAATAACAAGAAACTCTCAATGAATAGAAAATCAGATTCATTAATATAGTTATTATGGATAACAAGAAAACGTATGATTTAGAAAAAAAAAACAGCACTAACTTCAGTTTTCATGGCCCCTTAAGTTCTTGGATGACTTCCTGATCCCTGGAACAGGAAAATAATTTTTTTAGTTCCTGAAAAGTTTTCATGCACGCTGGTGTATTTCTGCTAAATAAATATAATGCTCTGTTTCATGAGTTACTCTACTGATGGAGCCGAGGAAAGCACTAGATGGCACTAGACTCTCCATCTGTGCTGCTCTTTGAAACAGAAATACTCAATCTGTGTCCACTGCGCCAACAGATTGTGAGAAATGGACTGTTTCCTTTCCTTTGACAGTCAGTGGCAAAGATTGATACACACATTCACACATATTTATATTTACATCTAAATAAATATATGTATGTACAGACACACACTCAGTGTGTGAATGGGTGAATGGCAGGTGAAGTGTCTTTACTTGGACAGGTTGAAAATAGTTCTTGCCTGCCTGTCCTGAGGGATCCCCTCACACAGTGCAGTGCCAGGGTCCAGAGTGGCGTGGTCTGGCACTGAAGGGGGATCTGGCCTTGCTGGGCCTGGCATCGCTGGGAGAAAGGGCAGACTTGGAGCTTCCCAGCAGATGGAGGATGTCACATTAGAATTTAATACCGTAAGCTGACCGCTCACCTTTGATCAGGTATTACTATATATGCTAATTTCCCAGGAGACAAGTATGGTGACATTTTTTTTCCTATCCAGCTTGATTTATGTACAAGAATTCAGACAAAATATCAACATTTATATTTTCCACCAACTCTAAGAAGCATCGAGCGATGACCCTGAAATCAAATGATGGTTTTAATGAGTCCCGGGGTGATTGTCGATCAAGAGCAGGTCTAAAATGATTGGATGATTAGCTGATTAATCAAATGATAGAACATTACTGGGAGCTTTAATCATCAACCACGTTGTGCCTGGTTTCTAACTTCCCAGAAATCAGGATGCCCTTATGTCACTGTAAAAAATATTTACAACTAATTTGAAAGTTTCCTGGACTTAGAATTGCTCATTTTCTTGCTCTTATATATTAATATTTTGGGCTTCGGGACTGTTAATGAAATGAATCCAAGCTTTAATCCCACTTTATTCTTTGTACACTCATGCATCATAAAAATATTTATCTTCCAACAAAACTAAAGGCTACTTTCAGTAAGTGAGCTAGTCCTGGGGAATTACTGTATGTCAACGGATATAACAGGTGCTCTCCTCGCTGAGCTATCTCTCCCTCCCAAATTATCTCTATGATAATATTTCATCTTACTCATTCTACCCATTCACAGTGAGGCAAGGACTCAAGCTTCCTGTCTGCTCTGAGATGATTTCAGTCAGTCGCTCTTGAGTTGTAACTTCCCACGGGCTAACTTTTGTTAAAGGCAGGGGCTGCTGAGGGGCTCAGATCATGCAAAACACCGCACGAAGATATGCAAGACCCCCCCCCAACTCCATTCTGCCCTCCCCCCTACCACACAGCGCAGGACAGCCGGTTTGCTGTGCGCGTGTATGTGTGTTGCCAGATCCCGGCATGGCTCATGTTTCTCTGTCAGAGCCCAGCTCAGAGCAGCAGGCACCAGTGAGGCTACACCAAATGCATACATCCAGAGCTGACAGGGGAACACCAGGGTGTTTCTACCTCAGATAGAAGCCACCATATTGGGGCTGTGATTCACCATAAAGCGGCGCAGTAACGTGTTCCTGCCCTCTGGCCTTCACAGTTGCACAGGCGTCTTAAGGAGCATCTCTTTATACAGATACACTGCTGGATTACGGCTGTATGGGATCGATCAAGTGGGATCTGAAAGAGAGATTTTGTGATTGCCAAAGGACACTTTGAGTGAAATTACACACATGCTGGATATCCCAAGTTCAGGCATTCATCTGCTTTGTGGATATCTGAGCTGTCAGGTGGAATTCTTTACTTCAACCTGCTCGATTTCCTTTTGTCGGTTGTTTGCCGGTTAAGCAAGGCCATCTATAATCACCGGGTCAATAGCTGCACCGGTGGCCGTATCTGGTGGGGGGTTGTCACTCTTGGCCCCCACCATGATGATCAAGGAGACCTCGTTATGCCGGGACCCTGACCTGAGGGGGGAGCTGGCCTTCCTGGCCAGGGGGTGTGACTTTGTCCTCCCGTCACGCTTCAAGAAGAGACTCAAGTCTTTCCAGCAGCAACAGGTCAGTCAGTGCAACAGACAGCAAGGACGGACTGCAAGTTTGGATTCATTTATAAAACAGTCAAGACTCCCACAAAATACACTCCAAACTATTCGTAAAATAATTGTCTCCTAATGTACATCTCAGTCTTTGTTTTCCTCTTTTACACGCACGCACACATGTAAACGTACACACAATGTTCACACGTTAAACACACATACACAGTAGATGCAACTTGTTGCTCTTATATGCACAGAGTGACATACCGGGGAAGACAAACTATTCCGAGGCAGATACCAGCAGAGTATTAATAGGGCAGGAGGTGCAGGAATAGAGCGATAGAATGAATGCTGTGAAGGAGAGCAGAAGGGAGGGAGGGAGCTACAGCTGTCCTGCTCAATACACACAGTACGGAGGCTCTCGAGACGACATACGCTGACCACAGCAGGCGCCATGGAGCGCCCGCTTGAACAAACAAGTTGATTGTGTTCATTAGAATCTCTGACTTTTGACATTTTTATCAATCTGGCCTATGATGTGCTCCTGTCAGATACTTGTAGATGACTTTGCATGTCATTTCATCTTTTGCTGTGCTCGTTGTTGATGATAAAATGGTTCATGGCAGGGACAGTGCAAGGTGCATGCAGAGTCATCAAAATTGACAGAAAGGTTGAGTAGATGGTTTTAAAAATAAGAAAAAGATTTCTAATTTTACCTGCATGCAACCCAGAATACAATCTTTTGTTATAGTGTCGTCCACTTTGGTTACTTTTGTAGCACTCATTTAAATTCTTCTTTAATTTTTGCATGGAATACGTTTAGAAGGCCGGATACAACCATGGTAAATTTACTACTGCTATGTTTATTCTGTTCTACTATTTACTTAAAATAGCCCGGATTAGGATAGATTACATTAAGACAAACATAGTCTTGAGTGCACATGGCCACTTGAGGCTTTTTGTGCTAACTGTTTAAATCGGTGCTGACTGCTTTGTCTGACTGACTCACTGAACCACAAGGTCTCTAACTGTTTGTTGACTCACATCTGCTACATTAGTGTAATGCTCATCAAATGAGACCTCTGGACAAAATTCTCAAGGGATGAAAATTCTTAAGTTGCCATAAAAATTCAAATGAAGTTTGGAAAAAAAGGTAAGTTTTACTTTTAGCACACAAAATAATGTAGAAATTTGAAAATTCATTTACAACAGTGTCGCCCTGATTTGGAACATTAAGTCATATCAAGTAAGATGCAAGACGATTGAAATCACTTCCTTTTTTTTTTTTTTTTATGTAACTGGTCGTGGTTGAAAACAAACAAACACAAGCAGGTAATCACCACCTTTGTTTCTGCTTATCCACCTCCACACATGATCTCCCTTCTCTCTTTAAGGTCCAGTCCAAACCGGAAAAGAAACCAGGCACGCCTCCACCAGCCCCAGCTCCTACCCTGGCCACAACCACCCCGACACCACGCTCACCAAGCCCTCCTCCAGCTCCCCTGATAGTGACCCCGCCTCCCCCTGCCATCAACATTCCCAGGTTTTACTACCCCCGTGGGCTCCCTGCCCCGGGCCCACCTGCCAACCACGATGCAGCCATCACTGCCATAGAGACGGCCTTCACCGAGTTCGAAGAGGAGAAGGCTGATATATATGAAATGGGCAAGATTGCAAAGGTCAGTGGTTTAAAAAAAAACAAAAAACACACCTCATAGTATTCAGAGTGAGAATGCTTTGAAGTGTGAAGAGATTCCTGCTGTTTGTGTGGTTGTCATTTTACAGCAGTGTCAATTTGTGCTCTCTGGACGCTAATAAGATCAACGTCAACATTTACTTGCAGTACGACGTGAGATTAACATAAATCTATTTACATTTCATCTTGTAGCTACCTAGCTGCTTTATTTCGTAAAGGTTTTCCACACACTTTTTCTTTTTCGCTCCAAATCACTGCCACTCCTTTCTAAGCAGTGTAATCACCAAACAAAGACTGTGGTGGAACACAATACACAATTATTCCTCAGTGTGTGCTCATGGTGGTGCTACTTGTGTTTCTATTCAGGCATGCGGGTGTCCACTTTACTGGAAGGCCCCCATGTTCTACTCAGCAGGTGGCGAGAGGACGGGCTTTGTCTCTGTTCACTCCTTCGTCGCAACTTGGAGGAAGTAAGACAGACATGACATTCCTCTGACTCCAAGTTCATTACAGCTTTATCTGTCATCACGTATGATATGAGCGCCCGTCTCCTCTCCTCTCCTCCAGGTTGTTGCACAGTTGCCATGACGACGCATCAAGGTTCATCTACCTGCTGGCCAAACCTGGCTGTAACTACCTGGAGCAGGAGGATTTCATTCCTCTGCTGCAGGTAACCGTCTTATTGACAGCGATCAGCGAAACACATTCACATTCCACTTCTCTGCACCGTCTTCTTTTCAATTTTCCACAAACTTGTCTCAATTATGTTTGTGTTTCTTGTCTTCCTGTTTGTGCTTGTCTGGTTAGGACATAGTGGATACACACCCTGGGCTCACATTTCTGAAAGATGCACCAGAATTCCATTCCCGCTACATCACGACGGTAAATGGCATCAAAAATTACATCTGGCGCTTTTCTAATACCACATTATAAAAGTGTATTTAACAACAAATATAAGATCACTTTCTGTTCTGCAAAGTATGCTGTAACTAATATCCATGTATAATACGAAAACAACACTTCGTATTACATGGGCCTAAAGCACAAAAAAAGACTAGATCAAACATCAGGCAGAGTTACATATTATCTATGTTGTCCAAATAGTTGCACTTAAGGGGGTGAAGGTCAGACAGTCAATAAACACCTGTATGTTTTGTACATGCTTGCTTATTATTCTCAAACCTCTGCATTTTGTCATTTTATATTTCCACATATTGTACGATATAAACTGTGTACTAAACACATGTGTGTCTGTGGACCGGGACGGTTGCAGCACGTGCTCCAGAGTTAAGGGGTTTGTTGCAGAGAAGTGCAGAGATGACTGCTGTGGTGCGTCAGTGTACGGTGACATCACGGAAACACTGATGCCCCCGGCAGCCGGCTGCAGCCGAGGCCTTAGCCCTTCACATACCCATATTAAGACACTTCCTTCTCTTTAGACCAGCTGACCTACTACTGTATGAGACATTAGTAGCCCTGGGTGGTCCTTGTAGCAGGAAATGGGCGCTAGTCTGCTCTTTGCTAAGCCTTTAGTGTTGTGTTTCAGAGACAGGGGCCGTGGAAACTCTCGTCTCCATTGTTGTATGCTAAAGACCTGTGTGACTAAAATTATGAATGAGTACACATGTATCAGTTGTGGATGCATTGTTAGCAGGCCTTTCTCTCTGAGAGAGGAGGAATACATTTAATAAATCCCTGGATGACGGGGCTTGAATTGATCCCATGTGAGACTTGTGCTATTTTCATTAGACTGAAGTGAGCGAGTCCAGCCAGTGTGACGGCGTCACCTTTTTAGACCAACTGAATCACACTGACCAAAACACTCTCAAGTGAGCTGTCCAGATTTTTAAGACCTTATGCATACATCTATAACTTTTATCAGCTAAAGTTTAGCCCAGGGGTGGGTGACGCTGTCATCACTGACCTGCTCTGTTTGTTGCGTAGTTTGGCTGATTCTCCTTTGGTATCCCAGGTGATCCAACGGATATTCTACGTGGTGAACCGCTCTTGGACGGGTCGTGTCACCATGATGGAGTTGCGCAGGAGCAACTTCCTGCAGACCCTGGCCCTGCTGGAGGAGGAGGATGACATCAACCAGATCACCGACTACTTCTCGTACGAGCACTTCTATGTCATCTACTGCAAGTTCTGGGAGCTGGACACAGACCACGATCTCTACATTGACCCCAAAGACCTGGCGAGATACAACGACCACGGTACGAGTAGCATTAGCCGAACAGTTATTTCCGTCCAGCTGAAATACAGTCAGACATACAGTCAGATGTTTGTATGAATCAAAAGATTAACAAGAAAGTCATCAGGCTTTAAGGGGGAAAAATGGTAAAGTAATCAAAACCAAAAACTGAACAGTGGTTGACATAACCTTTTTCGACTTTCTCTTATATATATATCTTTTTTATTAAATTCTTTGTATTCATTGATTTTAATGTGTGACTACAGGGAATGCAAGTAATGATCCAAAATCAGAAGTAGACAAGCTTTGAATTTGGCACATTCATATGCCTATTGCCCCTGCTGGCTGGTGCAAAAAACAACAGCTGTTTGTCCTCAACTCAGCACTTTTTAAAGCTGTCAGATGCAAAATGAATTATACTGTCAACTGCACTATATGACCGCTCAGCCAAGGCTTCATTCCCACAATCAGTCGCTTACGCAAATGACCGCTCTGTATGCACAATGCTTTGCAACAGTACCCATTTGTTTCTGTACTTTGGAATAAAGTAACATTGGGTTATTTTTCTCTTTCTCTCCCTCGACAGCGTCCTCAAACAGAATCATTGAGAGATTGTTTTCAGGGGCTGTCACTCGGTAAGTGGAAACACACATAAACAATTGCAAAGGAGCTGATTATTTTTTGCCATAATGAGTGTGCTGCATGTGAATGGCTCTGTCTGTCTTGTTTCCAGGGGTAATGCAGTGCAGAGAGAAGGCAGGATGAGCTATGCCGAGTTTGTCTGGTTCCTCATATCTGAAGAAGACAAGAAAAATCCCACAAGGTAAAAGTTGCATTTGCTTCTAAACAACTGAGCAGATGTTTGCCCCGACAGATGTTTGGACGACAACTGGCCATTTTCAGCTGCTTGTTTACTTCATTTCCTGAGAGTTTGTGTCTGTGCTTGTGTTTGTCATTCCAGCATTGAGTACTGGTTCCGGTGCATGGACGTAGATGGCGATGGCATCCTGTCCATGTTTGAGTTGGAGTTTTTCTATGAGGAACAGTGTGAGAGGATGGAGAGGATGGGCATCGAACCTCTGCCCTTCCAGGATTTGCTCTGCCAGATGCTTGACCTGGTGAAACCTGAGAGTGCAGGTTGGTGCCATCACTAGCGCACCCTTGGTGTTTTTCCTTTTATTTCTGACTGCCTACCATCTTCTCTTTTTTTTTTGAACCTTGCTATATGAACTTTTACACATGCACGTGTTTGTGCTTATGCTTTTTACTCCAGGTAAGATAACGCTGGGTGATCTGAAGCGCTGCCGAATGGCCCACATATTCTTTGATACCTTCTTCAACCTGGAGAAATATCTGGACCATGAACAGAGGGATCCATTTGCTGTGCAAAAGGTGCGTATCTCCACTTTATGGGGGTGTAATATTCAGCAATACAGCCGAGCCAAAGAGGAATTGTTTCAAAAGAGATGTTTAAAAATATCAGTGCCATCCAACATCATTTGAAATTTTCCTCACTTACGATGAAAAGAGTCTCCTTTTAGTGTTGTATGATGTTGGCAACAAGGGAAACATAAAACAAACTCAGAAACCCAGCAATTACTGTTCATTTGAAAACCTAAGAACTGATATGACATCTCACTATTACGATCAAATGCCAATGTTCTTGAATAAATAAAAAACTGGGTTTTGGTACTCAGAAGTCCTCCACCAAACTCCACCTCACTTCCAGATGTTTGACATTTTGATAGATTCAATAGATCTGTTCCTTATTTTTTGTGTTTTGCAAAGAAGTACTCTTGCTTTTGTGTGTTTTTGTCAGTGCCTTACGTATGTGTTGTGCTCGTGACATTGTAGGACATTGATAGCGAAGGGCCAGAGCCATCTGACTGGGACAAATACGCCTCAGAGGAGTATGAGATACTAGTCGCAGAAGAGACTGCAAATGAGCAGATACATGAGGGGTAAAGACACACACACTCCTACACACATTTAGATATGTGTATGTTATTTTCCTAGTATGGAAATGTAATCAGTGTTGATGAGTTTGATTGGTGAGCAAATATAAGTTCTAACTGTGTGTTTGGTCCCAGGTCGTTTGATGAAGAATATGAATCTGAGGAGCTCCAAGTCCCTGGAGAAATTGGGAATAAAATGGAAAAACTGGTAATATCAGACCTGTCGGCATAAAATTCCTTCCCTGGAATTCCTGGGCTTTTCATCCTGGAAAACAGATGGGAACCAAGTGATAGAAGTTTATTTATCAAAAAAATACATGGACGTAAAGACAGAAGGAGTCTTACGATGATTCTGGAGTCTCCTCATAACGGACTCATCGCTTTTTGTGCGTGTGACTGTGAACCAGTACTGTCCTGAGTCTGGTGCAAAAAGAAAAATGCCTCTGTATTCATAGAGATGCAGCTTTTCACTCCATCTGAGAGAACAAAGCCAAAGATGGAGGGAGATGGGGATCGATCAATAAGCTTTAAATGGAGTCAAGAAAAAGAAAAAAAAAAAGTCCACTGTAAAATAAGTTGTCCTTGTGAATTCTCTACTGACAATCCTGCCGGAAGACAATCACCTGCATTTCCAGTTGCCGCTGTGCTAAAGGCGACAGGTAGACTGCCAGTTACACAAATAGACTCACAATAACAGACAGCAACAGCGACAGGCATCACTTTTCAAATCCCACTATAGGCACAACATCACATCCAGATAGACACTGCCATCAGAAACCTGCTGCCTCGTGCGGCGCGTCACTGTGTTCCTTAGAGAGATGGTTGTTAAACATCCACTCCCTCCAGGGAGGAATGATGCATCAGTCTGACTGGCGGTAACTGCACCCCTCTGTGGCCAGTTTGTGTTACTGTATGCCACCGCTGTCACGCACGATGCACTAATGGTCTGCCAACCTTTCCAAGAGGAAGTTCAGCTCACTGCGGGGGCCTAAACTGCTCTATTCTTAGAGCAGCGTTATTACTGCTCCACCTCTGGACTCCCTTTGAAATAATTACTAAACCCCTGGGGGAAAAAAAATGTCTCTGACTCCCAGGACTGTAATGCTCCATTCGGCGTCACAGCGAGGGATATGCACATAAAATTGTGTATTTCGCAAACATATCAAACTCTCTGGTAGAGTTTCCCACACATTTCCACCTGTTACATTTGTAATAATATATGCACATAAGAACGAACTGTGAGTTGCTCCTGTCAGTCTCATGCATTATCCACCACATCCTTGTTGATTGTGTACAGTACCTGGTAATTACTTTGATTTGTTTGTGTCTTTTTTTTTTTTTTTTGCCAAGAACTGCCATTTTTCCGTTAGAAATGAAGCTTTCTAATGTCCAGTCTCCCTATAATGCTCACACATACACACACACACATCATTACCACCGTTAAGGATGCCTCTTAGGGTCAGTACATCCAAATTCTGAAAAAATGAGTAATGTTTGTTGTGTTTCTCAAGTTTTGAAGGTGCAGCCTCCATGCCTTTACAACAGAAGTGAATGAAATTTAGTCTTACCACTTTAACATTTGAGAGCAACCTCTCTGAAAGCATCTTTGTTCCTCAAAATAAACCACAGAACTGCTTTCTATTGTGAAATAGTCCTGGTATTACGATTCGTAGAGTGTAACAAGACACTGTGCTTGGCAAGACATGTCACTGCTAAATTTCAGAAATGTTATTCTTTTTTTTTTTTTCATGCTTCGAGCACCGCTGATGAAATTCCCTTCACTCCTGATGCACTGAGATGGAGGCACACATGAATATCTTCAAACCAGAGCAAACAAAATCCCAACTCTTTACACAGGTTGATAACACGAAGGGAAATATTTTCAATATATGTGACCTGATCCTTCAACTTTATTATTTACTGTGCTGCACTCATCGGGACAGGTGCATGTGTGCACACTGCCCTTACTGTAATAGCTAGGAGCATGTGTTTGCTTATTCATCACTGATTGAGGAGTGTGTTTTAGGTGTGTGTGATACATAGCTCTCAGGCTCAGGCTGTTTGTATGTCGTAGCCGTTGCCATGAGGACGGTGTTCCTGGGGTTTGTTGGTCTGTGTGCGTAATGCACACAGGCACACTTAAACACACACCACACTACAGTTGCTTTTGAAAGGGAGTGAGCTGGTGGATGCCTAGAGGCCTTAATGGCCTTGAGTTGCTCCACAGCCATTGTAAATGTGCCTGACTGTGTATTGAACTATATTATTATTATTATAACAGTAATAATAAGCCATTATAGATATAACGGCTGTGATTATTTTTTGGGGGGGGGGTTGTATTTTGATGGTTTGTATTGCTGTGCCACTGTGTGGCTCGGGACAGGGGGGTAAATTATGTTAGATGTGTGTATGTTTGTGTGTTAGATGCACAGTCAGTTTGAATGGAGAAGGGGAATCCTCTGTAGGACTCATCTGAAGCTCCAACCACCTGACAATCACGAAGTTATGAGACGTGTCATATGGAAACCTCTGAGACTGATGTTTCACTGCTGTGGTTGCACGCACACACACACACACACACAATCACAGACTCAGCCGGACAGTATTTAAAAAGAACTGTGCAAGAAGGGACGTCTCTGCTTTGGTTGATAACTTTTTGGCTCTATGCAAAGTGCCCTGGTGCTCACACATGTGGCATCAAGCCAGGAGAGAAGCCATGTGGGACTTCTATTTTGAAATTATATCTCTACTTTGAGAGGTAGAGAAAAGACTTTTATTTTTGATGTACTTCCTCTGTGCAGAGGAGACTTGAGTAGGGTGATATGAGATGCAAATCCTGATGATTATTGTATTGGCATGGTTTTCTTTCTGTCTGTCTTCTTTCTTTCTTTCTTTCTTTCTTTTGTTCTTTCTTTCCATCCTGTTCCCTGTTATTTCTTGCTTCTGTCTGAAATTTAAAAGTTTAAATAAAGATGTTTCAAGAGTCCAAGAATGAATCCTCCTTGAAGATTTTTTTGTGGTTACCTGCACACACCATCCTCTTGCCCCTCAGACACAGACACCTCTTTCACACACGTGTGCGTCATCATTCCCACCTTGTGTACACACACCGTACTGGTGCTGGTGCTCAGTGGCATGAACTTTATTGCCTTTGGACCAACTGAGTAACCTGTCTGACCTTTTTACATGATGTTCCTGTGACACTGCAAATTTTTGTACATGTAATAAAAGTATTTGTCGTATATTTTTTTCTTTACAGCATTAACAAAACTGTGCAACCAAAGTACAATTTATCTGCTGAGGTTTTTGCCGTTTGTTTTCTCCTCAAGTGTAGGAAATGAGTTAATGCTAGTTTAGGTGACTGAGGTTTCTCAGGCCAGAATGGCTCAGGCTGTGACTGGCATACATGACATCAGCAGCTCTGTGCAGATTCACTGTGATTGTCGTCACTGTTCACACATAACACGATGCAAATCTGCCAAAACAGGATGTCACTGGTGAGTGTGGCATACTTTTGATTGTTCTTTTGGCATAAGACACATCCAGGAGTTTTCCAAGGTAACACAACCAACGAAACCAAACGACTGGTAATGACTCAGTTACTGGATTTGACTTTGTTTTGTAGATGCCACAGTCTATTACATGTTGAGTTGCACAATTCAACTCCCAGCTGTGGACTGGGCTGAGGCTGGTTGCAACAGCATCTGGTACCAGTTGGTATTACTAAACCTTTCAGTCATGCCGTTGTTTTAATCCTCCCCCTTTTCTTCCTCGTTGTCCTCACCACACAACGACCAAACACTGGTCATGGTGGCCCCCTGCCTGAGGGCACAGTTGGGTTTTTGAATACTTAATACTTCAAACAGGGAGCTGAGACATTTTGTTTTAGGTAACATGGTCAGATGTCCTGGTTCCCACACGTATGCCACAGAGTTACTCCTCCTAAATAGCCCTCTTGTACATCTTAAGGAAGTAATTCAAAGGCAATCGTGGGCAGGAGTTTCTGGTGGAGTTTCATTGTTCTGAAAGCAATGATTGTCCTGAGAATGGTGTAATAGTTGGCATGCCACCATGCTGTGATTTGTACATGAGCAATTTGCCTCCCGACGAAGGTCAGGGTTGACTGGTCATTGTTTGAAATGGCACTTTGGTTGTTTTCCACAAATGTCAGGGACAAAGCGATCAGCCATCCAGATCCCTGTCCCACTGCCTTGAGTCACCGACATTCCACCGCCCCGATTGCCAACACCCACCAACCCACGGTGGTGTGACCCGGCCTGTGTGATGTCACACGACGTGATGTCATGACTGGAAGGTATGCTGTAAGTAGGAACACATGACACGATCGGCAGCGCTGAGACAAACACAGATCTGCCTACGATGCAGAGCTTTCGATAAAGATGACTGGAAACCCCCCCCCCGATATCAGTGAGGGAAACAACTGGAACCAATTAATCTTATCAAAAAGAGGAAACAGCGTCACAGAGATGTGTACTTGGGCAGCTAAGAGTTGCATTAGGCGGAGTGTCGTATTTGTTCCAGACATACCAGTGATATCAGAAACACGAGCTTTGAATAAAGCTGCGTGGAAAAAGTAATGAAAAGCACGAGGAGACAAATGGA
This sequence comes from Remorina albescens, assembly GCA_034769265.1. Lineage (NCBI taxonomy): Eukaryota > Metazoa > Chordata > Actinopteri > Carangiformes > Echeneidae > Remorina > Remorina albescens. The sequence continues at coordinate 5,654,183 of CM068488.1, forward strand.
AGCAATTCATCTTATCAAAGAGGGCTGGACGGATGTGCCTGGGCACAGGGGGAGTCTGAATCAGGTGCGATGCTTGATCCAGACATACGCCAAATAAAACACCAGTCACTGTGAGTACAGGTGTGGGTAGCCAGGTTTGAGGTGTGGCAGTAGAAGCATTGCCAGTGTTGGTCAGCTGAGCCTTCAGTCGGCCACTTTGGTTCCCACTGAAGTAACTGTTGGACAATTTGCTGTAAATTTTTCCTACAGACTTTAATCCACTAACTTTTCCTCATAAAGCTGCTCGGAGGTTCATATTTTGTGTTTGGAGTAAATTGTACAGATCCAAGGTTCTCTGATCATGAATCCCATGACACCGGTGACCTTTGATCCAGCAACATGAGGTCAGTAATTTTATGTTTAGAGTTAAAGGTTTTGGATGAATTACTGTGAACTTTGATACAGGCATTCATGTTCCCTTGAACTGTAAAGACCTTTCACATTCCTCTCAGTTTTCATTTGGCACTGTCTTCAAGTCTGAATTTCAATTTTACTTTTCCAAACCTCTAAGCATCAGGATTTCATTCAAAGAGTCCGTGCAAGACTGTTAGCATTGATGCAGCATCCTGCATCCTTTTCAAATTATTCTTATGGAACATAGTGGGATGTATCTATCATCGTGAAAACTCATGCATCTGGTACTTTCATCCCATTTTTCCGTCTCTTCTCGGCATGTCGTCCACCGCTATGTTCTTCCACTGGAGGGCACTAAAGTGAGATCATTTCAACACTGAGACATGGCGCTTTAATCAATAATGATAAAATACATTTTTCCACACATATTGTTGAATAATAAGAATTTTCATTAAAAGTGTATTTTAAAACAAAGAAATGGTTCGGCTGCCAGAAGACACCATGAAGGACAGTCTGAGTTTGAATAATCTGTTGTGTTGGCACATCAACACACAAAGGGAGAAAAAAAAAATTCCAAATATTTTTCGGCGTGTTTGTCATTTAGAGAAGAAATTGAATTTGTATGGGCCGATTATAGTGTAATATCATCTCACTATGTTTTTATAATGACTTTAGTGAAAGACTCACAGCAGACCCTCACATCCTGGATCACTTCCAGCTGTCTTTTTTTTTTTTTTTTACCTGGAACATAAAGGCCACTATCTATTCCAAAGAGATGCATAGTTTAGGTCACAGAAAGAGGTGAAGTGTTTGATGGTTCAACCATTTGCCTTGCGGAACTTGACAGGGAAAACATTTTTTTTGTGTGTGTGTGTGTGTGTGTGTGTGTGTGTGTGTGTGTGTGTGTGTGTGGGGGGGGGGGGGGGGGGGGGGTTGGCAGAGAGAGGTTGCCAAACAGACAAAGACAGGGAGAGAGAGAGAAAAAAAGAAGAGGCATGTCCGCTCTTGTTGGTGTGCAGAGAGCTTTGGCTTGACTCCTTTGAACTTATGATGAGCCAAATTCCATCCCCACATCTATGGGGAGGAAGTACCTCACACACACACACACACACACACACACACACACTCCATCATGTTCCATCCTTTTTTTTCCTCCATTGCCAGACACCGTTATCACTGGTCACCTGGTGCCGAACAGCAGCGTTTCATTCCACTTTCTACCAAACATATGCGCACACATGCCCTTTGTAGACACAACATACACACATAACTGCATACATAAACACACACACGCATGTAAGAGCAGAGCAGGGCCATAATTAAGATCTTTCAAAACCACACTTTTCCCGCTTTCTCTTCTCTGTGCTCTCTCTCTCTCTCTCTCTGCCATAAGAATATAGAGTACGTGCTATCATATGGCTGGGCATATTCCACTCACTTCAAAGGCCTCTGGTGAACTGAGTGTGCATGATTACAGGGAGGGCTTGCTTTAAAAGAGCCTCAGAGAGAGGGGAAAAAAAAATCTGAGCGAGAGAGTCAGAGATGTAACGGGGAGAGAGAGAGAGAGAGAGAGAGAGAGAGGGAGAGAAAGAGAGAAAGCAGCTGGGTTGGTGGTAAACATCTGGTGGTTGTGGAGGCCTGGCCCTGACATACAGGGGGAAATAGCTGCGTTGCTGTTCCAAGATCTGCTCCCTCCAGCCTTTCCTCGTCCACTTCCCTCCACAGATCGAGTCCAACGCGACCGGCCGTCTATAAAGGTCTAATGCGTCACTCAATGTAGCCCGGCTTTGCTAACGTCTTTTTCGAACACTTAAGGTCACAAACCCTCCCTGTACATGACTCCCAAATGCACGCGTTCCCCTGAACAAACTCATGCCTGATATTCGCTTACATCTTCGGTTGCACAATCCACTTTTCACTTGGTTCAAACTTTTTCTTAGCCCTGACACATCTGCTTCTCTTTATCTACATCCACACTTTCATAAATGACACACATTAGAGTGTGGTGATTATTCGGGACGAAGACAAAGCAAATACACTTTTACTCCTATAGTGTTAATAGAGTAAATTGTTCTGAAAGCAAAACTTTGGGCCAATAAAAACAAGGTATCTTTAAAGAGGTGAAATAATTTCAACCTTGAACTATATATTCATATTTGATCAATATCAGTACTGAATAGACAGAGAGATCATTTTGGTCAAATATGAATGTGGTGTTATACATATTCAGTGTGGTTGTTTATATCTACCCAATCATACGCACACATACATGTGTTTTTGTGATAATGTGTAAGTTATTCCTAAACAAAATTTGGGGTATCACTTTTCCCCCAAAACCCTTTATGGTTAAAGGAGTTTCTTTCTTAATGCTCTTTGTATAATTGTTATTTTTATCAAACATGTGAGTCCAGTTTGGGGCAAAACAAGGGTTTGCGTCATATTGCAGGGATTTCACAAGATTTAGCTGTGATATTTCACAATTAATGACACAACTATTACTTAACTGGCTTTAACTCAGCAACTTTATCTGGACCTTTCATTGAGAAATCAATGCATTTGCAGTTACACAGATGTGTTGTGCTTAAAGAGGTGGTTAAAATTGTTCATTTTCACTCCTGTTATTACTCCTACATTTCAGCAGGGGGGCTGTCACAGTCAATATAACACAAAAATAAAACAGTTGGACGGTTAAACAAGCAGCCATGAATAGTAGAAGAGTGGAAACATTCAATGGAAGTGGAGCTAACATCTCATTAGTAATAGATGCTGAGGCCAGCACATCTTTGCATTAGGTCCAAAAAAACCAAAAAAAAAAAACAACAACCAAAAACCGAAAAGCCAAGCTTCCCTTTCGATCTATCACTGACAATAGAAGTAAACTGGCACAGATTTACTGCAGTAACTGCCCTTCTCAGTGTCTCTAGGTGTAGTGGCCCAGTGAGAACAATGATGCAAATCAATAAGCAGGACAACTTTAATAGAGGTATTTGATTTTTTGATCCATTCAATGAAGCACCTAAACTTGTTAGGGATTGAATTAACTGGATTAGCCATAACAGCCATTAACATTTGGTTTAAAGAAAACTCTACAGTCTGTGATCGATGGGTAGGTGCTTGATAATTGCTCTTGTGCTCTTGTGGTTGCATTTTCTTTTCATCATAAATATGTGTGCTTTTTCCTCCGGGCTAAACATAGTTAGCATTCTGAAAAAAGTACAATAATTAAAAAAAAAGAGCATTTTCACAGATATTGGAGGCCAAACTCATTTCACTTTTCTCCAGGGGTATTGTGCACTGTGTCTACAGTTAGGGGGCTCCACAGTCTGTGTGTGCACATGAAACGAATTGTATTTTTGGTGTGACTGCATGATGTTTGTGCTTGTCATATCAGTTGCTCCTTGAGGATGATTAGTGTTTATTGAATTGAACTGAATTTAATTCCTTACAGACAGACTGTCCTGATTCAGGACACATTCTTTTACTGGCTTAGAGTTATAGCAGTGGCTGTTTTCTTTGTGCACTTGCTGGAATGTGAGTGTGCGTGTGTGTGCAAGTGCATTTGTGTGTTTGTGTGTGTGTGTGTGTGTGTGTGTGCCAGCAGAGAGAAATCTAGAACTCAGGGGCAATGAGTGTATTTGGCTGAGGCTACTTACTTGAAAATACAGCAAAGAAAACAATTGATGACTGTCAGAGACAAATATAACCGATGGAAGCCCCGTTGTTCGTTTAACTGCTTTTTTGTGCGTTTGTTCGCTTGCACTTGCTCTTTATGCAGCTTGAAGTTATGTTGAAATGAATTATAACTTAAATACCCTCTCACTCAAGGATTCTTCACATTTTTCAGTCTAGGACCTAAATTTGAGAAAGTCAGCTGTGTGTATATATATATATATATTTTCTGTTTAGTTGAATCCAACTCTCAGCGGTGATGAGTCCAAAAACTGTACTTGTATATAAATCTGTACTTAATAGGCAAACATGTTTTTTGAATGATGAATGTTTTTTATAATACACAGCACCTGATCTATAATTTTACTCCCATTTCAGGTTTGAAATTTACTGGAAATCATTTAGAAGTGGTTTCCACAAATGGTGGTTATGTGAGTTTGTAATACAGCTGTTCAAATCATGCATTTGGCCGCAAGACACACGTCGGCATTAATGCCTCAACATGTCCAGATAATCCCTTCCACAGATAACCCTACTCTCTATATAGATGTGCTGCCATGCATCAAGAACAGTGGAACTGAAGAGCCCAGATAAAATCAAGTACTGACTATATCTTGTCCTGTACGGTAGACTTGAGGCTGTTTGGTCTCTCCCCTAATGTAACAGATTTCCAATCTTGGTTGCAAAAATAGGGTCAGGCTTTTTTTAATTTCATTTCATTTCATTTTAAGAACCAGTGTCAGACATTAACCTTTTGGAGCTGTCGGCTGAGGGATGCCAGGTCTCAGTGCAGCTGATGGAAGGTCATTTTTTGAAGCATAAGGCAGAGGTTTGACTCGCTGACATTTTCTGTATGTTATAGTTGTTGGATATTACTTTAAAGTACTTTTTCTGTAATATTCGTATTCATTCTTATATTTTATTATTACATCGCCCTTTTTTGAATGCATAGACACCCATTTTTAATTTTACTTTTTTGCTTTTAGAGTGACCAGAGCAAGATGGGGGGTGGACGGTCCGTTCATCTGCAGGATGAAGACATCCTGGATCATGAAAGATAGAAAAAACTTTGCTTTTAACTGCACAAATTCCTATTCAGGGCATAAATTCCCCTCTTTCTGACAAACAACCATTTATATTCATGATTACTGGAAATTTAGAGTTAACATGACTAACTACCATCCCACCGTGCCGCCTAGATCAGATTAGATAGATAGATAGATAGATGTACTTTATTAAACCCAAACTGTGACTTCTTATTTGTCTGTATTTATATCAAAATGAAGGCCGTTGTCAGGCCTTTGCCTCACAGCAAGAAATGTCCTGGGTTCGATTTCCTGCGTTTGAGTGGATTCCGGTGAGAAAATAACACACATGTGCGACATGAGCATGAAAGGTCTCACTGTGTTGATTCCCTCAGTCCCCCCCCCCCCCCCCCCCAAAAAAAAAAGTGAGGGCGCAGCTCATTTCTCCGTTTTGGCTTTTTTCCCCCGTGTGCACCGAGTATTACGGTAAAAAGAAAAAAAAAGGGGCGGGTTCTAACCTCCATGTGCGTCGCGTTGTGATTGACATGGCGGAGTCTCCCAGTACGTCTCGCGCCGCGCTAGCAGACAGGCAAGAGCCGACCCTGGGAATAAAAAAACGCGCAGCCCCGTCTGTCTGAAGACCTTTTTATTGCAGCGAGGTGAGTGTTTTTTTACGCTTCTTTTCTAACAGCAGACAAACAACAAACACTAAACAACAAACGAAGGGGCCGATCGAGTCGATGCGGAGAAAAGTTTTTTAGAAGTGCGTGTGTATATATGTGTGTATATATGTGTATATATGTGTGAGTGAGTGAGTTAGTGTTTGTGTGTGTGTGTGAGTGTGTGTGTGTGTGAGTTTGGAGCGCTGACGCCGGCAGTCTGGGCCACTTGGCCAGCGCAAAGGAAAAAGGAAAACTGCTTCATCGCTGCGTAGAGAGGAGGAGGAGGAGGTGGTGGTGTGGAGGTGGAGGAGGAAGGGAAGGGGGGCAGAATTGAAACTTTTAGGCAAATCGTCCCGTTCATTTTGAAACAACAAGGAAAAGGCAAAGCATCGGGAACTGTCGCGTCAGTCGGTGTGACCGCGTCGGGCTGCACTTTTTTTGTTTTGGTTTGTTTGTTTTGTTTTTTTTCTTTATTTTAACATTTTATTCCGGAGCTCTGCCCTTCTTTTGTGGTCCAAGATTCCTCAAGCTTTCACCAAAGAATGCGTTTTTGTCTCCGAGGTCTTCAGATGGAGTGAGTGCGCAACAGGAGAGGGAGAGAGATAGATAGAGTGTGTGAGTGAGTGTGAGAGAGAGAGAAAGAAAAGACTAAAAGGTTACTCTTATTTCTGCAACTGATCGCTGTTGTTGCGTTTGCGTCGCGCAATTGTTGAAATGGTGGTCGCTTCTGTTGTAGCAGTTCAAAATCAGGAAATGAGCACTTTTTTTATAGCTGAAAAATAACTTGGAAGGGAAGATGCTGAGGCAGTCAGATTTGACAAGACAGAGAGAGAAGGGGGGAGGAGGGGGAGGACTGGGGGGAGGCAGTTGCGAAATGACTGAATGGTCGCTATAGGTTGTTTAATGCATTGGATGGTTGTGTTGTGGAGACTTTCCATAGAGGTTGTGTGCTGCTGCTGCAGAATGCAGGAGAAGGAGGAAAAAAAAAATCCCAACTCCAGCATATCCTAGCATTCCTTCCAGCCAGTGTGTCTATCTCTCTCTCTCTCTCTCTCTCCCTCAGAAACGACTACGTGTCTGTTTGTGTAGGGAAGACAGACAAATCTCTCTCTCTCTCTCTCTCTCTCTCTCTCTCTCTCTCTCTCTATCTCTCTCTCTCTCTCTCTCTCTCTCTCTCTCTCTCTGATGCAGACGTGGAAATCAAACATTGGCCTCCAACTTGAAACGGTCGATTATCAGCTTTCCACGTCCCCTCCCCATTAAAAAAAACAACAACTCAGTCCTACTACTAAGACTCATCAGGCAGAGATGGGATAGAGGTTGGGAAATTTCTCAGTGCTAAAGATGACTTGTGCCTCAGGTTAATCACAGCAGTGAGTGGTTAATTGTCATGATTAGTGTGTGTGTGTGTGTGTGTGTGGGGGGGGGGGGGGGGGGGTATAATTGGGGCTGTGATTTGGGAATTGAAACCCTCCTCTTCCTCATTCACCTCCTCTTCTTCATGCTGTGGGCTCTGGATCCAGCGGGCACATTGGAGAATACAGGCTAGGGGGAAAAAATAACCTAACACACACACACACAGCTTTACTTTTTCAAGGGGAGAGGGAAGGAGAAATCCGATCCCAAATAGATGACGTCAGATGACATTCCTTTGGTGAAAGGCTGATGTGGCCATGCATTTTTTTTCTTTGAAAAAGTGATATCCCACTTTTTTTTTTTTTTTTTGAGGAGGGGGGTTGATGAAGGGTTTGGTCACCAGCTGAAAAGGTGTGTTTCTGTAAAGGAATTCTCCCTGTGGTGCATGAATGGGCAATTTATTTTGTTGCCACAAGTCTAGAGCCATTAAAAAGTCTCAGCATCAGGCTTTTGGTGGCTGAGAGCTAACATGTATGCATCTTAAAATGATGTCCTAGGTTGCAAGGAAAGGATACCCTACCTCAAATAGTTTCTCCAAATTACACATTTCCAATCTGACCCTAAGTCAGATTTCACCCATCTTATACTTAACAGGTAAGATAGAGTTTCAGTTTTAGGAAGGGCTCGATCTGTGGCCTCCAGACGTTTCTTTGGTTTTGGCTGCGGATGCAAATCAGGGCCTGCAGCTCACATCAAGTGTGTTACAGATGAAACAAATGCCGAAGCCGCTGTGAGATATTGCACAGTGTAAACGATAAATAAGTGAAATAAGCTTCAAGTGGAACCACCTGAGTTGACTGAACGTCCAGGTTCTGAGCTGAAGCCTCCAGGAAAAAAAGTTTTAGCATGGGTCCTGCTCTCAGATCGTTCTTAACGAAGGAGGTTTATATCACTGAACACTGTTCTTTGTGCGTTAAGCCTCTTTGGCTTCAGCGTTTATGTACTATAAGAATGTAAACAGAGCTTATAGGCTGGCATTTGAAAAGTTACGAAACCCCCCCTTGTTTTCGAGCAGATATAATAATAATAATAATAATAATAATAATAATAATAATAAATTTTTATTGTTTATATCTATGTTGTGTGGCTATGTAGAGAGCCAAGAATGTGGTGCTAGAGATTATACAACAGTATAATGTAAGCAGGGATTTGCACTCAAACTGATGCAATTGCAAGCAAGTTTTTTTTTTTTGTTTTTTTTTTTGCCCTTTATAAAATGTGGATGTATGTGTATCTGTGTGTTTTCTTTTCTTTTCTTTTTTATATATATAATAGAATACCCTCTAGTTATGTAAGGGGAGAGAAAGAACAGTGTTTAGACTGGAGTCAGGTTGAAGAGTAACTATTGTTGCTTTGGCCTTTCTCCCTTTCACATGAACAGGCAAATGGGATAAATAACACTCTATATAAGTGAATAACCTGCATTCTGAAACTACCATGGCTTTGTCACATAGGTACAGCCCACTGGCTTGCCTCATACAGTGTGAGAGTGCGTCATTGCCTATGCTTGGGGTAATTGTAGCTTTCTAACGGCTTTGTGTTATCCCACTTAATCAGTGTGTCAGTTTGTTTTATTCCACTTAAGTGCTTGAATGAGGACAGAATTAATGAGGACCGGGAAGTCAAAATATGTTGCTTGAAACTCAATTTATTGGGCTTTTCTTTTACTTTGGCAGGCACAGTTGCCCTGATTTGTTGAAATAGCACACCTCTAGCAGTCAGGCACTGACAATGGTACACAATGAACTAGGTTTGGTGGACTGGCTGTTGTTTTAGTGACAGGAGTTTTATGGTTTGTCTTTAATATTCTGAGGACGGTTATTCTAAGCGCAATGAGGAAGTTGCTCCCATGCTTCATGATGACTCGTGATGCCAAAGCATCAGTCTTGTTCTAACCTTTGGCACAATCTGAGTTCAACACTTCCCACCTGTGGTGGATTTGATGTTGGTCCATTAAAACCCTCAGGTACGCCTGGTCGAAACGGGGTCAGGGAAGGGGGCAGGAAATTGCAAGCCATTTTGTGTGTGTGTGTGTGTGTGTGTGTGTGTGTGTGTGTGTGTGTGTGTGTGTGTGTGTGTGTGTGTGTGTGTGTGTGTGTGTGTGACTGGTAACCTAGAACATGTTATCCGAGGGGTAGTGTTACTGAGCAGTGCTTGTGTATCAGGAGGATAGGCAGGAGCACCTATAGAGTTACACAGACGAGACAATGCAGACCTGGATAGTGTGTGTGAGCGACCATGTGAAAGAGGCAGAGAACAAGAGGAGAGCTGCAGATAAACCAGGAGTTCCAGCTCATATAACTGTTTCAACTGGATGTCTCGTCTCTGGATAGAGCTGCTGCTGCAAAGAGAGTGCACATTGAATGATATATATTTTACAATGAAATCGAAGTGGTTGACGTGCCAAATGCTTTTTTTTTTTTTTTTTTTTTTAATTTAAGTTTTTCTCATAGTTTGTATTTCTGATAAAACATGAATAACTTTTGGCTGCATTAATTTGCCGTTTTCAGACATTTATAAACCAAACAAGCGATTGATTAATCATCAGAATCAATGACAATGACGGTTGCTCCCAGTCAGTATAGTATAGCATTGACGTAACTATTGCAACAGGTGCATAAGCCCTGGAAGTTTTTGAAAACAAAGAGATGTAATATGCAAGTTTTGCGATGCCTGCAAATAATCAGCCATAATTGCCGTTTATATGTACTGATCCTGGCTGTTCAAAATGCCGCAGCAGTGTCTGATCAGCTGCCCATATTTGGAATATTTCCCACCCCATTAATTGGTTGGCCTCTGCTCGTCGCGGCGCTGCACTCTGTCTGCAGTTTGTATGAAGCCTGCGATCACTTGCGCCATCTGTTTCTCCTGACTGCAACAGGTGTGCTTCCCAGAGACAGTGCTGCCCTTCACTGTCACCGTGGCCCGAGCGTGGCCCGGTCAAGTGAACGAGATGCCTCTCGCTCCCTTTGCCCGTGATGAGAAGGCTGTCTTATTGGCCCATTGGAGGCGGAGGTGGCGTTCCTCCACTGTGAGGTCAAAGGGTGGACACCTGGATTTCAGGGAGGAGAATTTCGGCGGTTTCTCGTCCTCTCATCTCTCTCTGGTCTCTTTTGTCATTATAAAGTGCAGTGAACGTGCACGCTGGTTCTCTCTGCGGTGAAGGAGGCTGCTGTGTTTGCCTTGAAAATGGTCACAGTTTTGACATATGATGGAGTGCAGGGCAGCACCAACCTAAACTCCCATTACGTAGTGTTTTATTTATATTGAAAACAGATGGATTGCCCTTTTTCAAGATGACTAAAATCTATATAAATTGGGCTAAAACTTAGGGTTGCTTTCATTGCCTCTTATTTTGTCAACTAATCACTTGTTTTGTGAAAATGATCAGAAATGGATTGATAAATTAATTGTGAATTTGTTTTACCTCTAGCCCACTATTTGATTTTGTGCATTAATGCATATTATAATCATGGTCACGGTACGGTTTTAGTATGCAGAGAAGCTTCCTCAGGGGTGCAGACAGGGTTTTTAGTCTGCACATCTTATATAACTGAATTATACTATGCAAACAAACACATGCGAGTGCAAAGTCCAAAGGCAAAACAAATCAAAACAACTTTATCACCAGTCTCGTGACAGCAGCTGTGTGATGCTTTCACTTGCCTTTTCCCAGCTTTTTCCTGTCTGTTCTCTCTCTATCTCTCTCGCTCTTTCTTGCTTCTCTCCCATATGAACGGCAGCTTTTTGTTGAAGTATCCCAGCATCTCATGTTTGCTTGGCACAGAGCTGTTATGTTTACCCTCCTCTCTTTCTTTCTTAATTCCCACACTTCCATGCCTTGCTCATTCTCCCCGAGTCCCGTCTCCCCCGCTTTTCTTCTCTTTTTTTTTTTTTTTTTTTTTTTGTGTCCCCCTTGATAATTTCCTGCATTGTTGACAGTTGATTTAGTCAAAGATAAAAGAAGCCTTTCAACCTTTCTGCTCTCTGTCTCCCTCCTCCCCCTCTCCTTTTCCCATTCCTCTCTCCTCTTCTTTCCTCTCATGGATTATATCTTTAAAGTAATGGGTCAAACGCACGTCAGTTTTGGATTTGGTTATATGAGTTTGAGTCCAAAAGAGAGAGATGACATATGGAGAATTGTGAAGCTACTCTGATCGACCGTCACTGCAGGAATTCAATCCAAAACTCACCAAGGATTATCCATTGAGGTCATCTATCCTCCAATTTTTATAGCAGTTCAGCCATGAATTGATTCAGTATTCAACTAAAAATGCAGTATTGAAATACTTCTGACATTGGTGAATCTAAAATTAGGAAACATTTGTGGGTGCCAGTTTGTATTAAATGTGAGGGGGTTTTTTTTTTGGGTTTTTTTTTTCTTTCCCTCATCAAATATGATATACAATGTAATATAATACACAGAGACTGTCATCTGGTTTTAAATGGAAAGTATCACTGTGGACAACAATAGTTACCTGAAGTGGGGACGAAGTTGAGATTATAGGGCTGTAGAAAGAGTCATCCAGGTTATGTGAAGCAGTATAGTATTCTACAGCATGATATAGTACAAGTCTGTGAGGGTTTACAAATGCCAGCAATTTATTTGCAGCTATAATGCATTTGAAGAAACCTTGAAGTCAAACAATGTTTTTACCATCAAACTTGATTTGATAATTGATTAGTTGGTAATCACTTTATCAGAAAGGTCTTAGCAGCAGCTGTGTGGCCGCCGCAGATATGGAGCAGAATGACATCCGGAGAAGAGAGCCGACGATGAAGTGAAATGATTACGACGAAGAGACAAAATGTCTGGAATCCAGAAATATGGCCGTCATATTCTTGGCAGCAAGGGAAGTTTTGTGGATGTCGGAAGGTTTGAGTGATTCAGATGAGTTGATATGGTGCAGCCTTAGGTCACCCTGCCCTGCTTGCCCACCTAACACAGTTCCTTGGGGGTCTTATCCATAGAAATTGTCTGTTGATGAGCTGCCCACGAGTGTGTGTGTGTGGTCAGCTGGTAAAAGGGATCAAGCGCGCATATGCACACACACACAGAGCACCAACTTAACACACATGGACGAAACACAGAGTTAACTTTAACATGCCCGCATTAGCATGTCAGGCGTGTTGGTGTTGCTAGTTGACAGGCCCATGGAAAGTTCCGGTGGTTGTTAATGGCTGTTTTTATGCCTGGCTGTGAGTGTTTCGACTCTGTATCTCAAATGTCTCGAGTCTGCTGCAGGCTGCCGTGTGTGTATGTGGACAGAGGGAACTGAATCTGTAACTGGTCACGTTTCTGATTATTAACGCGGCTGGAATTGGAATCGGAACGTTGACATATTTTCAAGTATGCTTATTTTCAGTGTGTGGGTGTTGTACACACTCTCACAAGTTGCATGGGTGTGCATGCTCAGGGTTGAGGGTTCTTCTCAAAGAGGAAGAAGGTGTTTTTTAATGCAAAGCCACATGTTTTTATTGCTTTCCCTTGTTAAACTGCCCACCCTCCTCCTCCTCCTGCCTCCTCCTCCTCCTCTTCTCCCCCCGACCCACCCCAGGGCATGCAGACACACTCAACCCCTCCCTCCCCTTCTCTCCCGACCATCCAGGCTCCACATACCTGTCATTTCTCCTTCTTGTTCCCATGTTACTTGTGTCAGTTCTCCACAGGGACAAATACTGCTAAAAAGATCAAATTTTACGACATAATAATTTGATAGCCGCTCGTTACCTTTCGGGCACCCTGACCAGTATTTCATGCGCTGCTTGTTTCCTGTTTGCACCATCAGCTGACTCCCCAACAGTAATTACAGGTTCATGGCAATAACTATATTTTCTAATTAACTTCTGAAATTGCCTTTGCAATCACCATTATTTCAGAAAAGTTTTGTTTTATCCAATTTGGAAAGACTTTCTTAGTTGTATTTGGGATTGAAAAACACATTTTCACATTTGTCCCAACGTTTTTGCATTCCCATATTTGCCTTTATTTCTCCCCTCCTTGCCCTCAAGCTGGACCCCCCCACAAATCACTAAAACATCCCAAACACACACAGACACAGGCAGGCAGAAACACACTCACATCCCTGAATTAGTGTGTGAAATCCTGAGGCTGATTGAGGAGGAGGAATGTGACCTTGTGACCCTAGGCTGAGGGGAGGGGTGTTATAAATGTGTGTGTGTGTTGTGTGTGTGTGTGTGTGTGTGCTTTTGATGTTGGGGGAGCAAGTGATTGTAAATACACTTTCCATTGGCTTGCTGCTCCCAGAATGGTCCTCTCTCTCATTTTTCAGGCCAGTTCAGTTTTGTTTTCTTTTTGTTTTTGTTTTTTTTCCCCCGGCTGGATTAAACGTTGCTGCCTGCTCATGAGGCCTGCGCACATACATGCACATGTAAAGAACCATTCATTCATTATTCAGTAGCTCCACTGTGCATATAAAGGCTGTGTGTGTGTACGTCGCAGACTCAGTTTTTGTCTTGTCTGTGAGAGAGGAGACAGGTTTCTCATGTAGGTTGTGACTAAATAGTCTTTCTCTCTCAGCACCCACAGACTCTCTCTCTCTCTCTCTCTCTCTCTCTCTCTCTCTCTCTCTCTCTCTTCTCTCTCTCTCTCTCTCTCTCTCTCTCTCTCTCTCATCTCTCTCTCTCTCTCACACACACACACACACACACACACACACACACACACACACACACACACACACACACACACACACACACACAACACACACACACACACACACACACACCACCCACTGAGCAGGGTTTTTCATGGCCCATAAAGCTGATGATCTGAAGGTCTCTTGGTGGTTTGTCTGCGTCTGTGTGCTCGTCCATCCGAGAATGTGAGATTGTGAGTCGGTTTGTACCTGGTCTGTGTGTGTATGTGTGCTTGTGTGTAAGAGAGACAGAGAAGGGGGAGTGGAATTCACTTCTTGACTTGGCATAGCTGTCTTAATTAAGACTCATGGCATGCAGCCCTGATGGAGCTCGGCATTAGTGGCGGAGCAGTGCTGTGTGTGCAGGCCTGGGCGGCAGCAGGTCCGCTGGCACTGAATGTGGGCTTATTGTCTGCACTCTGTGGTTGTCCTCCTTTACTCCTCTTTTTTACTGTTTTTTTTATCGCTTGTAATGTAGAGCTGATCATGACAATTGAAGGTCATTACTTTGAAATACAGGGTAATTCAGAGGGCTCAGGGTTGGACAGGAAAGTTCCCAACAACTAGAAGAAGGAATATCTGTAAGTGAATATGTTGCACACATTTGTGTTTACACATATTCTGAGCCCTAGTATGTAACTCTGGCTTCAAATCTACAACACAAAGGTTTATTTATGAAGTCGGTATGTTTTATAATATGTAGTTACACAGAAATATGTTACACTCTTTTTCTGGACTGGGTTCAATAAAGAACATGTAAAATAATGATAATATGAATTTAAAGATTAAAGAATGTGTAGAAAATGACCTCTAAGAATATTTAACATACTTTATGTAAGACTAACAAAAAACAGTATTTTCCCTTCATTTGTCACATTTGAGAAATTGAAAACATCATGTCTGCAATTTTGCACAATTGCAGTTTAATTTATCAATCAACTAATTCTTGCTGCTGTTAAATATTTTGATTATCTCTCGGCTATATTTGAAATATAGTTTTAGAAAATTGTGGGACGTTTATATGAGGTTTGGATACAAATCCACATATTATCCTGCCCCATTTCAGGTTTTTTATCTCATGCACATTAGGGCTATATGTAACAATGCCCTGAATAACTAACTTTGTGGTCATCGCATTCTTCTACCCAATACACAACACACGTACTCACACTGTATTGTGCTCAGTGTCTCCTTCTGTGCTGCAAGTTTTGGTTTTGGGTTTGACTCAAGGGATCATTTAGCTGAGATGTTTATAGTGGATTGTACAGTTAAAGCCCCATTAAGGTTTTACTCTTCTTTTTTTAAGGTCACTGTGACCATAAGCCAAGTCATACACCAAATTTGCTGAATACGCTGCAATATTGTACTTCAGAAGGAGCTACACAACCAGTTTGTTGGTCAGGGCTCATCTGTGACTTTTAGTGGCTGCAGCGCAAGACTGAATATGTTGCCCCCTGTCTGCCGCGCTATACAATGTGTTGCGTGTATGTGGGTTAATATGTCTGTGTGTGCATGATTATATTTGTGTAGTGGAGTTCAAGCATGCCTGTGCATCCAACTGGTGTATTTTTATGTGGGTTTGGGTGGGTGCGCGGCTGTGTCTGTGTGCCGATGTGCGCACTGAGGAGGAAGTGGCTGTGTTTGTTTAAACTAAGCACGCTCAGCCATGTGGGACAATTTAGTGGGAATGAGACCCCCTACAGCCCCCCACCCCACCACCATGACCAGCCACCCCTCAATCCTACCCCCTCAAGCCTCCACTGCTATCCTCCCCCACACTACCTCAAAACCTTCTGAATAGGTGGCAGTCTTTTGTGAACTGGAGGGGTTGTTTGGGAAGTAGGGCTAATAGTGTTGGGGGGGGGGGAGTGAGGATGAAGTGGGAGGACGAGAGGAAGAATGAGGGCAAAGGGAGTGCTGAGACAGGTTAAAGCTGGAGCTGGGGCAGTGGAGGAGTTGAGGGCGTAGAGGAAGAGGAGGAAAGTAGGGAGGGCACTGGTGCATAGAAATCAAAGTGTAACTAATGCCCATGGCCACTGGTGCTTTCTTGTGAAAACCATGCAACCACACACAACATACGCACATGCCGTCTTATCTCAGCCACTGCTAGAACATGATCCAGCTCTAGGGAAAGTCATATTTATGTCCAGGGGCTGTATTATATGGAACCAACTGCATTACACAGCAATAAAGAATATACGAGGAGGAGGAGAGTGTGGATGTATGGAGGAGAGAAGAATAGGGATGTGAAGGTGAAGCAGAGCTATAGAGCTAACCAATGTCACGTTGGTAAAATATTGCTGTGTCCGTGATAAATGTATGATGCATGCTTGAAACTTCCTGAGTGTGCATGTGTGAAAGAATTAAAGATAAAGAGAGAGAGGTTTTGAGAGTTCAATTGTGTTTACCTTGTCTGTATCTCCATGGTGACAAGAAGAACAGGACTGTGAAGTGAGTGAAATAAAAAAACCTCTGCTGGCCTGCAGATTTTCAATTTTAACTGCACTAGCTTCCACATTCGACAGACCTGCATATTTCATGATTTGGTCAACCAGTAAAAGTTCGGAGGGGTTCAGTGGTGCTGTGCCTGCAAAACTTGGGCTTAATGGAAAAGATATTGGGGGTTAAAAAATGCTGGAAGATCTTTGGATGGTATGACTAAGTACAGTTGAAAGTGGATGATCTAAGTTGACTTGGTTAACTGCAAAGCCAGCACCCAGCTGGCTTGGGTGACCACAGCCTACCATGCTTCCTACGCACCAGTCAGCCCCATTTTGCCTGTAGTCTGCTGTCTTGTGGGTCCAGCCTCCCCCCACCTGTGTGTGGCCACAGACTGAGCCTCGGAGATCCAAGGTGTTAGGGAGGAGCTTGCTGTGAGCTCTCCTGAGGCTCAGTGCCCCTCTCCGGGCTGCAGAGTGCTCAGCCCTCAGCCTCTTGGAGTCTGATGGAGAAAAGTCTCAACTGTGTCAAGGCAGGAAGGAGGGAGGGATGAGAGAGGGAAAGAAGGACATGGAGGAGGAGGGGGGAGAAAAGGACAAAAGGAGAAGAAAAATCTGGAAGCACTGCCATGGAGAAGAGTGAGTCATGTTCATGTGCTTGTGGGAGAATAGCCACTTCCTCTGTATTAACCACACACAAACACCAACAAAATGCAGCGTATCCTCAAGGCAGTCTGGCATATTGATGTTAATAAGGATAATGAAGATGGAGGTGTTGGCAGCACCGGCCACTAAGAAGGCAGCAGTGTTACGGACATTGATGAGGCTGATGGAAGAAATGAAGACAGTGACATCAGTTTTTCATGATGATAATTAGGGTGGGGTAGGTTTGCGTTTGTGCTGCTTTATAAACTGTTTTGTTGTCTGTGTCCACGGGTTTGTGAAAACCAGACCTCTGACATTTGTAAATAAAAGGAGCTCTCAGATGAAGGAAAGGAGCAAGAGTCTGGCCGTCCTGGCTGATGTAATTGGTGGAAACATCAGTGTCTCTGAGTGGGATAAACAATATCACAAAGTCACTTTGTCTCTGTGTGTCTGACTGTTTGTGCTGCCTCTGTTTACACTCCCACGCAAAGACCATTATTTCACTTTATTATTTTTCCCCAGTTGTGCCTGTGTCTTTTTCTCACAGGCAGGAGATGAGCTGAATGTAGATTTCCTCTCTTCTCTTCTGCAGTTACGTCGCTGCTACGTGGCTACGTGGCAAGCATCAGGGCCTCTACTGTGGGTTTACTGACTGTTGGCTCCCTGCCCAACCACACACACACACACACACACATGCACACACACACACGCACGGCCAGCCCACAGCCATACAGCTGCAGAAGGGAGGGCTCGCTGGCAGATGCACACATCTGCTGGAGCTAGCTGCTCTGTGCTAAAGTGAATCTAACGGCTAACACAGAGCTGACTGTCAGAGCTCAGGTCTTCATGAATGTGTCCAACTTGCCTCGCTTTACTCTTAATTTGTCGGACTCATTCAATTTTCTGTCCTTCTGTCTTTTTTTTTTTTTTCCTCGCACACACAAACACTGCTGTCTGTGGTACGATAGGCAGGACTAATGTTTGTTCTGGAGCAATAACACAATTAGGATTTCACACATTTCCCTCTCCACACACACGCATAGATACTCAACCTCTGGCCCCATCATAT
Organism: Remorina albescens; assembly: GCA_034769265.1. Taxonomy (NCBI): domain Eukaryota; kingdom Metazoa; phylum Chordata; class Actinopteri; order Carangiformes; family Echeneidae; genus Remorina; species Remorina albescens. Next base: position 5,672,159 of record CM068488.1, read on the forward strand.
GCCCCCACCCCATCTCCTCCTGTCTCCTCTTTCCTCTCCCCACATTCCTCCTATCTTCCCTCCTACCTCCCTTGCCCTTCTCTTTGCTGTCAATTCTGCCTTGCACAGATGAACAACAGATAATATTGATTTGATCACACCAAATTGCTTTGTCTGTCACTAAACAGCAGAGCAGTGTCAGTCAGTGTTTGTGTGTTTGTTTGTGTGTGTGTGTGTGTGTGTGTGTGTGTGTGTGTGAGAGAGTGTGTGTGTGTGAATGTGCTTTTATTTTTGGCACTGTTCTCTTCATTAGGTCCGCCACTCTTCCACTTATGATTTGATGCAGGTGATCTTCCAAAACAAACCAATTAACCTTTCTCTTGCCATCTCACAGACACACATGCACACTGACTGGAGGTTCTCTTCCATTGCTCCTGACCTGAGTGTAAAATAGCCATTTCCTCTTCATTTTGTTCACAAGGAAATCGGATGCCTCAACTACCCCTCCCGTCTTCCTCACCCACCCTTTCTCAACTTTTCTCGTCCTCCTTTTCTTTCTTTGCACTCCCTTTACTGTCTCCCCACCTTTCTTTCTCTCTGACCCTGTTTTTGTGTTCAGCTGTGTGTTGAGGGTGTTGTCTTGATCTTCTCTCTCTGTGTGTGTACGTATGTTTGCATTATGTAACTGAAGTCTCTCCCTGGGAATGGGCCGCTGCTTCTTTGAGCTCAGCTTTTGCTTCCTCCAGCCCACAGCCCTGACAACAGCCTATGAGGGGAGCCAATGGTTTCCCATCAGCCAGTGGGAGTAGGGGAGCTGTGTTTTGACAGGGCAGTGGAATGCGAGGGAAGGCGGGGTCTTTCCAGGAAGTGAATGGCAATTGAGTCAGATCCTGGACTCTTTGGCTGAGCTACTTATTTGGCACCCTGGAAAAGACTGAAAGTCAGTGCACTTTTTTTGTGAGTGGAGGCAAGTTGATCAAAGCTGGTGGAGGTTTGTTTTTTCGGGAATACGAGATAATTCTGCAGTATTTTCACATATAGTAAATGAATGAAGGACTAGAACTAGAAAATTCTGCCTTTGGGTTCATTCAAAGTCATCCGACAATTTTTAAAAATGCTCATTAGGAGAACAGGAGGGAGAGACTGGGTACTTAGAAGTCACTGGGTCATCTGGTTCTGGCCTGCACTCCTAGAAACCAACCCTGATGAGAGGATTCTATGGATGGATGGGTGGATGGGTGGATGGATGGATGGATTGGAGAATGACAGGGGAGAAAGGCTTTGCCAACGGTGCTCATTTAGTGTATGCAAAGGGTGAGGGATGGAGGGGTGGGTGGGGGTAGAAGTGCTGAGCTGGACGTTTACCAGGCTGAGTCCTGACTTGTCTGTTCTAAGGCTGAACACAAGGATCTGTAGAATGTCTGGCATGTGGAGGAAACAGGAAAAAAAACAAAAAAAAACAACTAAGACATGGCGAGGAAGACCCGAAAAAATTAAAACAAAAGACCTATGAAGGAAACAATTCAGGAAAATTATTTTTATACCACCTAATCCTGGATTAATTAAATATAGCACGACATCTCAAACTTTCATCACATCACCAACGTCAAGGGGTGTTTCTGCATTTCTTAGGACTAACTGCAGATTGTTAATAGCTCCACATCTGCCATGAGTTACGTGCAAGATGCAGGCGACGACCACAGTGCAACCTTGGAGACTCATTTGCATTCTGTAAAAGTGTAGAAATGCTCATCTATGTAGGGAATGTGGGACGTGGCTATGACAAAACTTCCAAGACTGCACCAATTGTTGTGATAAGGGGGGGTGGGAGGGTTGTGGGCTGATGGGGAAAATTCTGTTGAGCTTATGTGTCTATTTGGAAATTCCTGGTTTGATGGGTTTGCTCAGTGATGCAACACATTTAAAGACTGTCTGACATACTTTATGCTTTTAGTGATGTTACCATGAAGAGACCACATTTGTGACAGAGACTGAAATTCTAGAGTAGCATTGCAGAGAAATAAAAATAGACAGCTCTGCTTGCAACTCTTTCAATCAGGTCATTTAACCGTCAGACTTACAGATTGCAAGACTTAATAGATGCTTATTTAAAGTGAAATAAAGGCCAAAAGCACCATCTGGTTGGTAGACGCTTCGGTTCACCATCAGATATGGTTTGTTGAGGTGCTAGAGCTCATCTGTTCTGATGGGGTGGGGTGGGGGCTGTGGAAAGGTGCCCTTCAGGCCTTAGTTCAGGGAGTTTAGAAAGGAGCTTGTTCATACATGGTTTGCAAGTGAAACGTGTGTGTGTGCGCGCTCTGTCTAGGTGTCCATTGCATTCCACTCCACCCGTTCCAAGTTCTTCTTTGTGGATGACATGTCATTACCGCAATTACAGGGCAAGAGGGGTGCGACCATACACACACACGTTAACACACATGCATATACAAGAACAGGCACTGCACAAATTTATGGACTCATCTATGCAAAGCAAGTACATGCAGGAAAACTGTAGAACAAGCTGAAACCCTAAATGCTGTGTCCAGCACTGTGCATCTGTCCCTCACTTTCAGTCTCTCAATACAGTCTCTCTCTCTTTCACTCATACACACACTCACACACACTGTCTGCATAAGTGCGGGAAACTGTCGGTCAACGTGGGAACCTGAAGAGGTTCCATCTTTTATAAGTCCCCTCTCTGTCTTTCACGTGTGTGTCTACGAGTGTGTATTCATGCTGCCCTCAAAGCAAGCACAAGTACAGCATTCCTCTTTGCCTTCCTCTCCACCCCCCCCCCCCCCCCCCTCTCTCCTCCCTCCCCCTCCATCCTTCTCTGCACCCCCCCCCCCCACCTCCACTCTGCCTCTCTCTCTGTCTTTTGGGAAAGGTACTCACTCAATGTGTGTGTGTGTGTGTATTTGTGTTAGAAAGAGGGTGAGTGAGAGAAAGAAAAAGAGAGGGAGCAGGTCTCCCCTAGACTGAATACCTTTTGTAAAAGGAGCTGGGGTTGAATGGGAGTGGTGTTGGTGGCAGTTTCCCACCATATTTAGAAGTTATCCCCCCCCCCCCCCCACACACACACACACACTCGAGCACACACACACATCACTGTGTCTGAATGTGTACAAAATGCCAGCACAGCACAGATTAAAATTGTCAGATGATAAAACGGGTTTGTTGGACTTTGTATTGGAGTGTGTGTGTATTTGTATATGTGCTGGAGTCAGATAGTCATTCAGTTCTGAGTACTGACACCTGAGAGCATTCCTCACTGCTTCACACACCCAGGATGAGGAAAAGGAAACCTATCCCTACACTTCTCTGTCCCTCCCTCCTTCTTTCTCTCTCTCTCTTTGTCTCTTGTGACATTTGAATGTGCATTATAAATGAATTACGCTCATTAGCGTAACGCCAGTGATAACAGTGCAGTCCACGCGTCATCCAGGAAACATCAATTTGTATGAATAATTTGAGAGCACTGTCCCAGGTTGATATAGTTGCCCCTGAACTTCAGGCTATAAATGTAGTCCGATACTGATGAAAGTTCTACCACAGAATTACAGATTTAAAAAAAAAAAAAACAACATGACCTAAGTCCTGTTTAAAATTCAGTTTCAGTTTCAATTCTCCTACTTGAGCTGTTTCTCTTGTTGTTTGTTTCATAAAGAGTACAAGTAGAATTCCCAGCCCTAGTAGAAATACGGAAGTCAGGCAATGGCTTCCATCAGCTCAGGTTGGGCCAGAAAAAAAAACAAAAACAAGTGTAACACTACAGTTTAACATATTTACATCATAACATCATAAAGTTCTAATTAAATTATTGATATAAATGCCTCTTGCTTGGATTGCATTTATTTTGTGTGTATAAGTTTCTACTTAAAAAAAAAAAACTCCAAGAATTTGATGAACTAAAATGTTCACATTACAAAAAAGAAATTTTGGTGCATGTTTGGGCAAAATGACAGGAATTGTTGTTGAAACCGTGACATTTCAGTAAAGCACCCAGCAGGACTGTGTACTGGCATTATGAATCACATTGGTAGTTTTTATATGTCAGTACGGTATGTGGATGTGGCATTTAAGCTGGTGCATATGCAGACAGGAAACTCTGGTGCCCCAGTATTCCAATTAAAAGTAGCATGTTGGTTGCTTTCTATGGAAGAACAAAATCGGAACCAGCTTTAGGTCCCTGAGCTCATGAAAGTGATTTGGAGTTCCTGGAAAAGTTGGTGTGCTGGATAAAGGGGCTTAGATGTAGTCCTTCTCTCTGCTAGCGGTTATCGGTACAGTGTGTGTCTGGTTATGGTTTCACAGCTGAACTGTCACCCCGGCAGGAAACGGTGGCTGTCTTACCAGGGACCAATAGACCAGCCTTTTTACCTTTTGGTGATGGGATACAGGAGCTGTGTTTCTTTTATTTGAAATTTGAGACCTGAGCCTGTAATTATTGCAAAAGAAACAAAAACAAAAAACAAACAAGATGGCAACAACACCGATACCAAAAAATGGCAACTAAATGCGGCACATTGGTTGAAGCACTTCGCATTTCATGCTGTTTCATCAGCAAAGATAAGATCTGGACACGTTACAGTGGTTGACATTCATAGAAAAGCGCTATCTTGCAGATACATTCCAACTCTTCTTTGAGATTAGCTTTGTGTGGCTCCCAAAGTTCAACTAGTTTTTCTGTTCGGGGTTTCCAGACTCTTATAGATTTCCATCATCTTTGCTGCCTGTCTACTGATAATGGGGACCTGAGGGGACGGTGGGAACACAGCTGAAATCAATGCTCATCTCTTTTTGTGATACATTCACGTCAAAGAAAGGCCTGTCATGTGAGTCGTGGATCATCCTTGGCAAAAAAGAAAAAAGGGACTGTCGTAGATTTTAGCTGTCTTTAAGTAAAAAGCAAAAGTTATTAATAGGTTTATCGGCCAGATGATTGATACTGAATTTTGTTGAAGGCTAAAAGTCAAGTTAACAACAGCCCGCCATATCTAAATATGCAGAAGGTCACAGGGCATTGCAACAGCCAGAAAGGGAAAATGCAGGGGAAGACGTCAAGGCTGCTTTATTCAAATCAGTTGAGATTTACTATGATTGTAGTTGGTCCACATACTCACGTCTATGATTGGCCCTAAATGAACAGCATATAAAGCGTTCTGAGAGTGAACCTTATTCCACATATTTAGCTAACGTTCAACTTTTAATTCGTGAACGCATTTTTTTTTAGTATGCAATGCTAAGAGTTTTTCACTGCTGTCATTAACCACAGAGGAAAAATACAAACCAAATCAGACATGCTAATGCACTGATTCAACGTTACGCTGCATGACAAATATCAGGATATGACTAATTTTGATCTCTCCCAGATGTAGAAATTGAAACATCAGTGGTCAACTTGTGTGACAACATATAGAAAATAACTCTATGGCCTTATAGGCAACCTTAGCCTGATATCACCTACAGCTTCTTTCACGGTTTGTGTTTTTTTTCTCTTTCTGTTACTAAGTGAGAGGAGGAAGTAGACATCCCATCAGTTTTGAAACTTTTCTTTTTATGAATAATTTAATCACTGGTGGAAAACCCAAGCTGGTAAAATGACATTTGGATATTACTTTGGATTTTTTATTTTTTGGCTAAATAGTTAAGTTCTAATAATAAATAAAGTTTCCAAGACCAAATTCAGTCTGAGCAAAAGTGCCAGACGCCTTGAAAGACTGGGCTTTTTTGGCGGTTGTACAAGCAAATGTCTGTGTGTTTGTTTATTTCATATGTCGGTGTTTGTGAATGATGGTAGGAAGAGAGAGGTGTGAAGGAGTCGACTGGAAGTAACTCAGACCGTCTGTTAGGTGGTTGTGAATACCGATTATGCTTCATCAGGAAGGACAAAGTGGAGTCTTTGGGTGTGTGTGAATGCTGAATAACTGTATGAGTAATGACTGTTAGGTTACGAGGCCAGAGCTGCCTCTGAATATCTAGGGCTTCTGTGTGTGTGTCTGTGTGTGTGTGTGTGTGTGTGTGTGTGTGCTAGTTGCATCTAAGTGTGTGTTTTAGTCTATGCATCTTTTATGTTAGAGAGGCAGTTTCCATGCTTACACAGGGCTTTCTGTCTAATGACCAAGACACATGTGCATGTGTGTACACACACACACGGAAATACACATACACACAAACATGCATGCACACGGACAAGTGGGTGATTGTTTTCTGGACCCAACATGGAATTTTTCATTTTTAGCATTTTATCCCTGCTGGGGATCGACACCTTATTCCTCCCACATTCCGCTAGGGAAAGGAAGCCACTGAGTGTGCGCGCGCGCGCACACACACACATGCATGCTTGTGTGTGTGTGTATGTGGTGATGTCTGAACTTGTCAACAGAAGCATCCATCTGGTAACGATTCCAATGGAAAACAAAGGTCATTATTCACCGATACATTACATTCCCAGATATGTGTGTTCCATCCTGAAGGAAAACCCAAGAAAACAGCTGTAAAACTGGAAGCACATCTGCATTTACTCCACATTTACACTACAGTCATGGCTGAGCCTCACATGCCATATGGGCAAAAGATCAGTGAAGTATTTAGAACGATGGTATACAAATGGATAAAATGTTCTTTTTAAAAAAAAAAACAAAAAAACTAAAAACTTCAAGTAGCTTCTGCACTATGCAATTTCACACATCAGTGGCTCCAAATTGTAGTGGAAGGTTAAGTGTTTAAATTTAGATGATGCCAATGCCAAGAAATTATATAACAAGACACCAGGAAGCTGAACGCGTTTGTCTTTATCTGCAGAGTGAGTGCATGACTGCTTTAAAAGACATCCTGAGAAATTTTTTATTTTCTCCTTTTAGTATGTATGAAGATTGATTCCACTGTCACTTTTCTGTTAAATATGACAGAGCCAGGACAGGGTTGGCTCTTTTCTTAGCATTAGCACGGAGAAACAGCTTGCCCCACTCCACTGCAATCCAAGAAACATTCTGAGTTTCCATATTTTCAAATTTACATTTATCTCTTCCCTTGAAATTATAAACAAGAAAGTTAAAGTAGTTGCAGTGTAAAGTGTTGGCATTGCTATTTGGCGGATTATTCAGAATAGTGGGATACTGATTCTGGAGAGATGTTGATGTCAATTTTTTTTTTTTTTTATGTAATTTTTCAGTGCTGTGAGCACCACAAACAAAATTCCATTGACCTTAATCCCTGTTTTGGGGCAAAGGTAGAAATGTCAGTGTCAGATATCTCAGAACTTGGTAAGCAAAACTAAAATGATGTGTGTGGCTGGATATCGCTCGAGGCAGGTGACAATTTGAGTTTCTTCAGGGAAAGAGGGATCATTTTAAGGATAGGGTTATTGGAAGAGATGTCTTGCACCATCCTCTTGTTTATTCGCTCTCTATCTATCATCTGCCAATCTTTCATTTACTTATCCCCACTCCCTTCCTCCCTCCTTTCTTCTCTGTCTCACCCCTCTCTTTTTCCTGGCAGAGCTCAGAGTGGTGTTACCATCTGTCTGTGATGTGCCCTGGACGAAAAAGCTGTGTGTGTGTGTGTGTGTGTGTGTGTGTGCGCGCGTGTGTCTTCAAGGCAAGGATGGCCAGGCTGAGCTGGGAATGGGGCTCAAATGGAGAAAGAAAGAGACTTTTAGACAAAAAACACAAAATCAGGATTTAAAAAGAGAGACGGAAATTCATTAAAGACACCGAGAATGTGTGCTGTGCATGTGTGTTTGTGTCAACACGATTTTGAACCACAGCTGTGTGATCTACTAACCCCTTCAAAGACCATGTCAGCGCTAGAAGACGACCGGCTGAAAGACAAGACAGGCAGTGACCCACAGCTGTTTTCGGAGGAATGCTTTGTCATTGTGTGTGTTAGTGTATTTTTGAGGTTGGCTCCTTGGCTCGGGCTTGTTGTTTATGTGCTGCCTATATGTCTGCATACAGTATGATCTTGATGTGGATACGTGTGTTGGTATTCTCCGAGGAGACAGCTGTTGACGTAACTGTATGGGAGCTTTAGTGGTTGGGCTGTGTGTTTATCTATGTGGTTTGTGCTATAAGCACATACACTTATACACTGTCAAACTTCTGCTTATAGGCGTTTGGTGAAAACCCTCATGAAGATCACACACACGGCAGCCACGTGTTGCTTCCGCTTCTTCTTTTTTTTTTTTTTTTAAAAGATCCTTTGATTCTTGCTGTATAGCCAATTAGGGGAAACCATGTATGCTATTTTCCACTTAAGATGAGTGGCCATGGCTTTTGTTTTTGTTTTGTTTTTTCATGGTTATTCGTTTTGGTTTTAGTTCTATTATGCAAACAAAGAAACCATCTCCACATTTAGCTCTATGTTACTCTCCAACAAAGAGAGACAATATACTTGGTGAATTGGTGAAAGAAGACCTCAAAAGACTTCCCTTACTTGCCATATGTTTGCATGTTTGTATGGAGTACTATTCTGCTGGGTACCCCATGTAAAAAGCTATCGACAGGTGCAGTTATCCCTATTCAAACGGGGCCCTTATTCATCTAATATTTCTTTCTTTCATTTTTTTTTTATTTTGTTAATCCTTCAAACAGGATATTCACTATAATCCCACCTGTATTTCCAAATCCATTGCTGAAGATGAAGAGCTTTGAATTAGCCCCTCACTCTCTGTGTTCCTCTGCTGCTTTCATCTTTTTTTCTTTTATATTGACATGATATGACTTGATATGAAAGAAGAAAGGATAACATATTAGGAAAGCACTAATGTCAATTTAAAGCAGTTTTTTTCCCCTTGGCCTTTTGTAACCGAACTAATTGTTTATATCGTTCAATCTCTCTTATTGTTCTGCTTTTGTGCACCTCCACCTCTGCACCTCTCCCTCAAAATTATTCTATTTGTCACTCCGATATATTAATGGATATCTCTTATGTACACCTCTTTTATTAGAAACCTAACTTTTGTTTTGATCCAAGTCCTTATCCCATTGGGCTGATATACTGCACGAACAAAATAAAGCCAAAGGAAACCAACAAATTTAATGAAAACTCCTCAACAATGCAAAAAGAGGTTTTCACACTCACTTGAAGTGGGAAATCGCTTTGCTGATTATGAGACTGCACAGTAAACACAGATAGAAACACATCAGTTGTATAATTTGGGAAACTGGCTCATTTGCTTTCTTGCTGAGAATTGGATGGACGGTCAATAGCACTTTTTGTGTGTTTTGTTGAAAATAAAGCTACTACCAAGCCAGGTGTGTGGTAGCCTTTGAGCTAACTGGCTGCTGGCACCACCATATTTACAATAGAGACATTAAAAAAACATCAAAATGCATTCACCTTCCGGATTTATTGACTAATAAACATAAACAGCAAGTTGCTCTTCCTCCTTTACTCATTCATGTTTTATCTTATGCTCCAGTGGAATCCTGTTAGAGTACAGGGAAATGCCCCTAATCTATTTTCTACTTCTCGTTTGGTTCTTTGACATTTGTGTGACCTTTGCTTGAACAATGGGTAGATGTCATCATTTTTCTGTGCAACTAAGAAATGCTAAAGTCCCCTGTGTCTCCTTTTTCTCTGTGTTTTCCCAGGTAGGGCAGTTCAGTGAATTTCTCCATGAATGTACGTCACAATGATGATGACAGACCAGATTCCACTGGACTTGGCTCCGCCCCCCCTCCTGAACGGGGAGGTCCCTCTCATGCCTCACATGGTTAACGGTGATGCAGCGCAGCAGGTAAACGATCACGTGCACATCTGTCATTCGCCCTCAGATATCAGAATGAGCCCGCGATTCCATCCATCCATTCATTCATCCATCTTCCTCTTTCATCACAATTCTGCTGCCATAGATGCACACAAACATCCAGATGCGCACAAAAAACACACATCAAACAGTCATGTAGGCACCTCTCTTTGCTGTCATTTCATCACAAGCCTAATGCATGTCTGTCACAGGTAATGAACAGTTAACAAGCTGTTACAGCAACGTGTTTGCAATGCGACAGGAAACACAGATACATACAGGCACTTAACACGTGTCTTATTCAGTTTAAGAGACGCATTTCTGAGCAGCACGTAACTGCCCGACTGGTTTCATTGATGGATCCCAGGTCTTAGCTTGAGTTGCTCTGGAAAAAGGACTCAGCTGCCTGTCTGTGTCAGACTGATGTTATCAGATGCTGGATCGCCTTCAAAGAACAAAACCCCACCCGAGCCCTGCAAAGAAACACATCAGTGTAATTAAAGGCATCGCAGTTAATTGACCTGGGTCGAATCCTGTTGTCATACACACATTTGTGCTTTTGGTGCATGAGGAAGGATGATGATGTTTATGTATCATGGCCGGACTGTTGCCTCACAACACTTAGGAAGTACGGTGGGAGTATTTTGGCTGCGACAAATAACAGTTAGGGAGGGTTTTGGCTGTAACGCACGGCAGTTAGGGAGCTCTTTTTTTGTAACACCCTGCAGTTTAAACTGGGTTCCCAGTGTAGAATCAGGAATTTAGGACCGGTGATTATATAGATTTAACTCTGCATATGTGTGCATGTGTCCATGTTTGTGTGTATTTGTTTGTTTCTTGGTCCGTCTTACACTGTGTTTGTTTCTTTTGCTCTCTCACTGTGTGTTTGCATGTGGGGGCACACACGTCTGTGTTGAGTCTGAGTACATAGTTATGTGTTTGTCTGCTTGCTTATCTATCAGTCGATGGTGATGGTCTATCTGCGTCTACCTGCACACACTTGTTTGAGAGAGTGTGTGTGTGTGTGTGTGTGTGTGTGTGTGTGTTTATGATCCTCAAATACACAAACGACTTATCTATCTACAATAGTTTGTGTTTTAAGAAAAAATGCGATCAGAATCATGGAAGAGCCACATTAAAGCATTTTGGTGGATATACAGTCAAATAATCTGTGGGATTTGTCATTGATAATAAAGTTCCAACAGTGTAGCCTATAGGAGATTTGATATTTTGTCCCATTTGGAGCCTTTTATTGGCTACATTGTTTCCACTTCGTTATGTTATATAGCTCACATGTGCTTTGTTGTCGCTCTGTTGCCAGTGCTTTAGGCTGACGAAGGTTGCCTTCCTCAAACATCTGTATATGATTTATTTCATTTACTTGGGCTGTGGTCCCTCTCGCGATTTTCAATTTAATTCTTGTCAATTGTTCTGGCTTTGGTTATGACTCTACAAGTTTTTACATATTGTGCATTAAATGCCACAGGTCACATGTGGTTTACATTAACAGTCTGAACTCTAACTCTAACTCTTTGCTACTGTCTGAAATTTTTAAATAAATAGAAATAATCTTCATGTTGGAAAAAAAAAAAATGTTTCTGATGCTAAAGTAAATATTTGTTGTCAAGCCGGAGAATTGGAGAATGCCGGCATGCTGTTGGTGACTTGACACTTAGTGATTAATTATTATTATTATATTTTAAACGATGTTATGGGTGTGAAACATTTCAGATTTTATTGCAACATTTTGTGAGACATTTAATGAGTGAATCAAACCACTAGCTGACTGGATGATGACAGCTTCAATGACCAAACGAAATATATGATAAACATGCTACATGACTATTTTTCCACAAGCTTGGTGTTTGTTGAAACGTATGCTACACACACACACACACACGGTCAGATATAGGGGTTTTCTCAGTCCTTAGGAAACATGGGTCACCCTGTACTATGCTGGGGTTCCCATAGCAACAGCAGCCGCTGCAGCAGACAGAGCAGGAAGTCTGTAAGTGTGCGTGTGTGTGTGCTGGAGGGAGAGGAGCAGGTTAGCACGGAGATGGAAGAGCATGCAGACACTACAGGAGGAACACAGGAAATGAGGATTTTACGACGGCACACCTGTAGAGTGTAGACAGTGCTGCTTGTGTCTGCATGCATGTGTGCTGTGAGTACGTGTGTGTGCAATGGAGGGTCACCTGTTTCATGTCTACAGCCACGTGTACACTCTCAACAATCTGTATGCGGAGAATATGACGGTAAGGTGCATGCATGCTCCCCTCAGGCAGGCACGTTCCGTGGAAACGCTGAACTTGGCTTGAATTTGGATTTGGTGCTCACCTACCTGTGTGTTTAATAGTGATGCCTCCTGTGTGTACTGGTTTTATTGGTGGTCTGTCAGTCAGCATGGTTCAAACACAAAGGCGTATTGTTGAATTAGGGTGTGACAGACGGCAGCAGTGTCTCACCATTAGCTTTTTTTTTTTAAACATCTCATTATTATGTGTGACCTCTATGTGTCCACGCTACTCTGGGATCTGATGCTTACTGTATAACAAGTATTCTGGATGCCCAGCAGGGTGTCTGTCCTGTTTTGTAGTTGTTGCAGATGGATATGTTTATGCCCCCCCCCCAATAGGATTTTACTTTTTTATCAATTTTTATCAGTTAATCTAATCTATGCTTTCCAACAATTCCACCTCTTTCTCTTTCTGTCTCTCTGTTTGCAGGTGATCCTGGTGCAGGTGAACCCGGGGGAGACATTTACCATCCGGGCAGAGGATGGCTCGCTGCAATGCATCCAGGGTCAGCCCCCTCTTATATTATCATATTAATATTTTGACATGTGAGCTGGTGCCTGCACTAATGCGTGTCACTGTGAGACTGAGCATTTCCCATCACGTTAATTACTTTTTTGCTGCACATACTTGACATTAGGTGTCTTTCTAAGAATGCTTGACTTTGTAACTCTAAATGTTTCACTTTCTGTATAGCCAATTGGTTCACACCTTTTCATGGTATGAAGAATGCATTCTTTTTGGACTTTGTGTATTTTCAAGTACAGTGATACATTCATGTGCCATTGCAGAGATGGGCGAACTTATTCCTTTTAACGACATCTATCATCATTATCGATGGGCTTGTGGGTTTAGTTCTCCTACAACACGGCCTGAGAATACAGAATTCAGCAGATGGCCTTGAAGCCCGTCAGAGCTTCTTGCCAGCAGCTTTTCAGATGCATTTGAAAAACAGAAGTTGTGATGACTGTCTGCAGCCAGTTTGAAGTCTTAATGAAGTGTAAAAGGGCTCTACAACAAAACTGTTAGCAGTGTGTTCCTGCAAAACAAGAATAGTCATTTATTGTTTTCTTTTAGGGAAGCGGCCAATAATGCTGCAGTAAGGATTAGGAAGAGGAAATGGGGGGCTGGGCATCCAAGCATGTTTTCTCCAAATTAAGAAATGCTGAATGAAAGCGTGGTTTGATGGATTGAGCAGCCTCGCTCTCTGGCTGCATCTGATATCGGCACATGAAAAGAAATGTAAGCCACTTACAGGCTCCTAAAGACAGTAGAAGGTGTCAGCAACACAGGAACCCCCTCCCCACACACACACACACACACACACACACACACACTCTCTCTTGTGGAATCGTGTCTCACTTTGATGATGTCAGCAGAGTAAACTGTTATTCAACTTTGAAAGGGTGCCATTGTTTTCTTCTTGATCTCCTCTTGTCTGTCTGTCCCTCTCTTCTTTTCTCACTCCTTTCTTTGTGCTCTGACTGAAGGTTTTCACTGAGAGAGAACAGTTTGACTCAGGCCCTGACTAACCCTTGAAGGAAAAAAAAAAACAAAACACTTTACCACTACCCCATACTCTGTTATAACTAATTACAGCTCGCTTCCTTCTCTCCACCCGCCATGTAATTCAATTTTTTTCCCCCGAAATCATAGGCTGATCGCTTCAGGCAGACCTGTGGGCACAGAAGAGGCCAGATAGAAACTCCACAAGATAGGATTGCTGCATGGAGGCAAAGATGTGCTGATACTGTTGACATAATTTTACAGATATGGATCAGTTAGTCGCAGAAAGACGGATTTAAGTCAGATGAAGGAAGGTTTAATGTGTACAGTAATTAGATAAAAGGGGCTGCTGTCTGTTTAATTGTGTGGGTGCATGCAAAATTTAGCATCCAAGGCACAATGTCTATGTGTGTACACTTTGGTGCCTTTTGCCAGACTTGACGACAGTTAATTGGGCGGGCGGCTGGGGGCTCAGGGTCATGTTTGAATGCACATATTATAAATGTGGAGGGCCACACACACGCCTAAAGCTTGCTCTCTCTCTCCCCGTCTGTCTCTCTCCAGAGGAGGTCACTGGGTTTAATGAGAGGTGGAGTGTGGCAGTGTGTTTTGAAGGCGAGCTGACTCGCTCTTTAGACAGAGACTTGGTGTGATTATTGAGACCTCAGAGCGCCGTGTTTGCACATTGCTTGTGTACTTGTGTGCCTGCATGTGTGTTCTTTCGCGGCGTGCTCGTGTGCAAGTGTATGTGACAGAGAGTGAGATTACAGAGACCTCAGGGCACAACCAAGGAACCAGCTTTTATATAAAGTAACCTCTGTTTAGCTGCTGCACTGCGGTGCATGCATGCAATCTCACACACACACACAGGCACAGATGCTCTGCCAAGGCAGAACCAGCCTGGAGACGTCGACTCCGCAGCCAAAAGAGATTCTTTCATATGAACCCTCAGCCTCAGCCTTCCTCCTCCTCCTCCTGCCTCCTTCTTCTTTCCCTTCCTCCTCATTCGTCTGCCTCCACCTTAAAGCGAACCTGGAGCAGAAAAGGGCCTATTGTATTTGTTGGATTGATGTTAAGTGCTGCTCATTAGCCACACCACCGCTAAATGCTACTGGCTGAGTTATGTTCTTTTATTTGGACTGAAAGTTTACGTAGAATTTTATGATGCTCAACAGATTCCATAACCTCAGGGCTTTAAAAAAAAAAAAAAGTCCTTCTTAACCAGTGCTGTGCAGATTCAAATAATTAATGCTGTCTCACCAATAGAGAACAGTTTTAGGTTATTTTGAGATGTCCTGACTCATGTAATGTCATATGATATGATATAAGCCTTGCTGCTCTTCTGTCACTTTTCTGGTTGTTTCTTTGTGCCAGTTTCGTAGCAGTGAATCAGCATAGCTACGTGTGCGTGTCTGGTTGTCTACATGTTTCTCTGCCCTGTTTAAACAGACTGACCTCTTGGTGCTCTGAGGGTCAGCTTCACCTAACCCCCTCCTCTCCCCAACCCACCTCACCACCATCCACCCCCTGCCCCCACACTCCCAAACTATCTCTCCCCGTCTCATCATGTTGCCCTCATGTATACCCCCCCCCCCCCCCCCGCCTTTTCTCGCTCTCTCTCTCTCTCCCTCCCCCACTAAGACCATTCCCCTGAGCTTTTCCCACACTCACATCAAAGGACAAGACTCTAGAGGGTGTGTTAGAGCACCCTGCTCTGGAATGCATGTGTGTTAACGTGTCCATGTGTGTTTGTGTCTATGTGTGTTTTACAAGGCCGTGTTGGTTTACTGTGTTGTTTGCCCTTTGTTGGACGTTTATGAGGGATGATGAGGCCAGGGGGTGAAGGGCAGGAAGCTGTGGCCCTGGCAGGGGAGGATGTGACATCATAAGGCTTGGGTGGCAGCAGCTACAAGCCTCCTTCAGTGTTCACTCTCATAGTTAGTTGAGATAAACAGCAGTTGATTATTCAGTTAATAGAGGCTGTGCTGGAGGTCCTAACATCTGTTTTTCAGAAAGCGAAACAAGTCAAGTGTTTCAAATGCAGTTTAAGAGGCCAGTGAAGCCTCTTGGATAAGTGGCAACACGAAAAAAAATCCTCAATTTGGAGACACTACATAAAGATCTGTGATGATACGTAGCAGTGGAGATCATTAAGTCTCAACTCTTCTGTTAGGAATTTGCAGGAAATGCATGTTGATCAATTCGAAAAACAGAACCAAAACATATAGTGTCACTTTCACATGTATTCATTTCTCTTTATTAACATACATGCTTGCACATGCATCATGTGAGTGTCATCGTTGCTGGTGAGATTAGAAGAAATCTTGCTTTTTATTGAAATCAAATTGGCTACAAATGTGCAGTAATCAAGCCAAATACTTAACCGGCTTATTCAATTTAAATGAAAACAAAAGCGAAATTGCCCCTACTGGCCATTTCTTCTTGGCTATTTAGCCTAATAAGAAAAATCAGAATATTCAGTTATTGAACTTGATTGCCATGCCAGCGCACCATAATCCCTTCTCCAAGCACGTAGCTGCACGTTGATGGTTTTACTGCATCACGGGAAATGCAGTGTTCTGGCCTGCAGTCTGGTTGGCCAAGGCTATTTATTTTTTTGTGCTAAAGTGAATATTGTCAGTGTGACCTCAGTGATGCGCCCTGTGCTGCAGCCCTGCGTGTGTGTGTGTGTGTGTGTGTGTGTGTGTGTGTGTGTGTACATGTCAATCTGTGAATCATTTTGGTTTGTTTTGTGTGTGTGTGTGTGTGTGTGTGTGTGTGTGTTGCTGTTTGTTTGTGCCCGCTCTACATATCACCTTTAGTGTCGTTCTCTGTCTCCATGCTCCTGAGATCGATCAGGCCAGTTGTCATGAAAGAGTAGCTACACCACAGTATTTTATGTGGCAGTCTTTCTGCCAGACAGAGACTTTTCAGAGACACTAAATTGAAGCTATCTCAGCACAATACCTCAGTTTTGTCAAATTACATGACATGACATGAATAGACATCAATCCTGTTAAAAATATAGATATTATATAGTATTTTTTTTTTTATTAAGTAATCATAGTTTTTATCAAATCATTCAAATGTCATATCAAGCTTCTATCTCTTCTTAGCTTCTTTAGTGCTAGAAACTATGGAGCCAAGGAGACATTCAGGGGAATTATGATGCATGTATGTTTTTCTTCCCCCTCTCTTTCTGCATTCATCTCTCCATCAGTCTCTTTCTCTGTCTTCATCTCACTCCATCTGTCTTGGTGTCTCCCTCCATCTGTGTTTGTCTCAGTTGGGTGGACGATCGCTAATATCCCTCTTGCAGGTTTCAGCCTAGGAGCACGCCCAGGTTCGCATATACCAAACCTCACCGCCGGTGCGTGTACCTTTTTACTCTCTGGTCCCTTTGATGTAACTGGAAATAGCTGGTTCAGAGAAATATGGTGGAAAGTCTCAAAGCATGTGTTTACACCAAGCCAGATGGCTCTAAACAAGCTGGGGGAGAAAACACAAATACTCTTCTTTCAGAGAGGCTTAATTTAGAGTAGTGTGTCGAATGGTCCCTTCGCTCCTTGTAACCAGAGGGAGTTGTTTAGGAGGTTTTTCCAAATGTGCCTTGACATCTGAATCCCACCCGTGTGACAATCACAGTGAAATGAAAATTGCTGTGCAACTAGTAGGAGGTTGGTTGATGTCTATATTTCAGCTGACCTGCCAGTACAAAGGATTTACAGTGTGTCTGTATTTAAATGACCTGTGCGACATACTTAAGGTTTATGTGTAATTATCCCTTGTTTTGTGAAATTAAATGAAAGTTGATATCCACCCATCATGTTGAATGTGTATAAAAAAGGAAGCATATGTCTTTGTATGCATGTGTGTCCTCCTTTTTGTGTGTGTGTAAATGGGTGTGACTAGACAAATTAAGGAGTGTGCTGTTTTTATTATAGCAGATGTTTTCAGCCCCAGGTATCATGAATCCCTTAACCAATTTAGCGTGCACTGCATATTCATGCAGCGCTTGAAACATTTGCAATTTATATGGCCTTTTCAGACATGATGAAGCTCACCTTTTACCCGGGGTGTTTTCAGTGCTGGCTTCTGTCATTACTGTCACGTGAAAACAACGCACAACCAAAGCGACAACATGAGAAAGAGAAACAGACCTGTGTTAATTTCTTTGACAGCGTTTCTTCAGATAGCTCAGTGGACCTTTACACGGTGTACAGATTCTATCGGCTCACTTAATGACATTTAGGAAATGTCGGAGATATGTGGTTTCCACCAGACAGCGGATAGGTTTTCAAAAATCATGCTGTATACGTCATAATGGTTATAATGATGCAAACGATCAAGTTAATTTAAGAGTGTTTTTGTCTGGTTTTTTTTGGGGGGGGGACAAAATTGAATCAATTATAGGATGATGTGGATAGTAAAAAGGAAGCCGGACGAGATGGTGCAAAATATCAGTATTTAATTTTATCTGTATATTTCACTTTACTGGTACAAAATGCTGTTGAAGATTTCACTGCATGCACCCCCAGTTTAAACCTCCTGTTGTACCACAATGGTGTCGACATGCTGCTGCAGCCAGTCTAAAGGCTCAGACAGTCTCAGTCTTCTGTTCTGGAGAGCAAATTTGCGGCTGTAGAACTTTTTCTCCCCTCTGTGTTTGAAATTGCTTCACGTTGACAACCGCTGAGTCTGAATATATGGAACATGCTTCATATTGTGCTGGAAAAAGTAGTAATGGAGTGGGTGGAGCGACGCATGGCAAAGAGGGTGTCATATGTGTTTGGCTGCATGCGTGTGTGTTTGTGTGTGTGTGTGTGTGTAGTTGTAGCTTGGCTGCCAAGCATTGGAAGACCTTTTTGCCAAGGCTTTACATACATTTGAACAAACTTTTAAAACTTTGTGTGTGTGTACGTGTCCTGAGTTTGTGTTGCCTCCCGTTGGATTTGGGGAAATTGGTCACTATGGGAACGGACTCTCACTCCAGGTAGTTTGTAGAGGAATGCGGTCCCTCTGGGCAGAGATCTTGTGTGCGTGTTTGTGTTTCTGTGTGGCATACCTGGTGTTTTCTATTTCCAGTATTTTCCACTTGAATGTTCTTTGTGAGAAACAAAAGGACAGAGAGGATTGGTTTGGTTCATTTGACACAAGGTAGTTAAGAGCTTGACTTTTTGGTGTGTGTGTGTGTGTGTGTGTGTGTGTGTGTGTGTGCGCGCACGTGTGCGTACGTGTGCGTGCGTGCGCAAGAGAGGGGGTGGATTTGTTGTTGAATGCCCTGCCCAGCGCTCACTTATAAACTCAATGCCCTCACTCAGTAGGGCATGAGCAGGCAGATGGAGGAAGGGAGGAAAGAAGTAATGCAATGGAAATGTAATGATAGAATGAAAGTAAATAAAAGGTAGAGAGGCAGAAAGAGTGAGAGAATCAGATGCTGCATGTCTGGTCGTGTCTGCTGCCTTGCATTCCGGGCGAGGCCACTTCCTCCATGCGATGACCCCAGCTACCCCTGTGCTGCCGACTTGGTCTGGCCTACCAGCTCCGGGGGAAGGCTGCATTTGCTGCCGGGACTGGCCCACTCAGGGCAACATGGGGGTGGAAGGTTTTGGGTTTTTTTTTTGTGTGTGTGTGTGTGTGTGTGTGTGTGTGTGTATGAGGGGGGTGAAAAGAGTGGGCAAAAAACTATGGAGAATACTGTGTCTGTCTTCGTATGCAAGACTGTGTGAAAGTTGAAGTGTGTGTGAACAGCAGCTGTGTAGAGGCGAGTGCTTGCAGAATTTTCCAGAGATTGAGACAGACAGAGAGAGAGAGAGAGAGAGCTTTTCCAGGGATGAAATTCTTGGCTCCCTTGAAGCTCAGGGTACAGCTGGAGCACTTCTCCCTCCCTCCACCCTCATTCCCTCCTTCTTTCCCTCTCTTTACGACCTCTTTCACTTCCTCCCTTGCTTCCCTCTGTGTTTCTATCATGCAGTTTTTGTTGGGTTTTTTTTTTTTTTTGTTCATTTCAGTCTCACCCCCATAACTCCAACTGAAGTTTTGATGATTTGCTAGCTGTTTTTG
The DNA here is from genome assembly GCA_034769265.1 of Remorina albescens. Classification (NCBI taxonomy): domain Eukaryota; kingdom Metazoa; phylum Chordata; class Actinopteri; order Carangiformes; family Echeneidae; genus Remorina; species Remorina albescens. The sequence goes on from CM068488.1 coordinate 5,691,755, forward strand.
TAAAAGTAAATTAAACTTTATCGTAACACTCCAGGGCCCTTTTAAAATTCTGAATCTTCTCCACATGTTGTTCATGCTGCTTTTCAGATTTGATTTGGTTAGATTGAAGAATCTTTATTGATCACATGGGACTGTTGTAGCTGCAAGTGGTGATGGGATATATCAAAGAAATGTAGTATTTAAAAAGAAAAAACAAGAGTCCTTCTGCACAGCTTCATAGGTAACACATGTCATTGTTTACATCATGTGCGTATGTGCGTTTCACAGGGGGAACCCCCCCACCACCTCCTCCTTCTTTTTTTTTTTTTTTGGCTCTGATCTGATTGGATGAGGCAGAAGTGTGTGCCGGTCAATGGGCGGGCCTAACCTGGGAGGTCGAGGAATGGTCGGAGACCCTGGCAGGATTTCTTGGACACTGACGCCCTTCCATATATTTCTCTTTATCACATACACACCTGATCTACAGCATGTCTTCTCGTTTTAGGGCTGGTGTGATCACTCAACAGATATCGGACGTGCACATGTACCCGTGTACACACTCATATAAGCACATACACACAAACAGTGGAATTCAGAGTCAGGGAGAGGGGGAAAGTCCCTGCTAATCTAGGACTTCCAGTCTTTCCTTCTTTCTTTCCACTGACATTCACATGACTTCTCTTCTTTCTCTCCTGCTCACTTTGCACACTTTCTCTGCTCTACTGTGGTGGACACAAACTCTGTGCTGTTCAGACTCTGACTCATACACCAGGAATGCCCCACATTAACATTTGGAGAGATAGATGGAGGAAAAGTGAGGGGAGGATGGGAGAGGAGAAGAAGGGAGCAGCACAGCTGGGTACAAATGTAGCAAGTCGTCCACAGAGGGGGAAAAACTGAGTAAAATGACTAAAAGCGTTGCTGTTCCTTTAGTTAGTGAAGCTTTGAGAATTTGTTTCGTCCTGAGGATTTAAGGGAGTTAGGGAAAGAGAACGGAGCTAGGGAGGGAGAGCAGGAAATGATTATTAGACTCTGGGTTTGTTTACACACCAACAGCTGTTGCACTTCATTGCTCTTACTCTCCTCCTTTCTCTCTCTCTCTGTCTCCTTTTCTCACTCTCTCCTTTTAGACATGTTGATTAGGGAATGGATACAATGAGTCATCAGTGTCTGGATTGTGTATATTTGCGTGTGCACGTGCATGCTTGCACATGTATGTCAGGAGTCTGCATGCATGTGTGTGTCTGTGCGTACGAACGGCAAGCATGATAAGTGAAGTATGTCGCTCCATGCATCGTGCGTCGCATGGTTACCAATCCCAAAACAATTATATCTGCAAACCCAAGAATAGCCTTATGTGATAATGCTGGAAAAGAGCTAGCAAGGGTGTGTGTGTGTGTGTGTGCGCACGCACTCAGCGTTATGAATTGCAGCTGCATCAGTGTGTGTGTGTGTGTGTGTCCCATCTTGTTGAATGTTGTTAATGCCAAGGTGACAGTCTAAACTATTCTAAACTAAATGTCAGTTTGTTCAGTCACATGTGTGTGTCCAGGTCAGCATGACATTTTAAGAGGTTATGCACATATGCTCAGGTGTTAATCTGGGTCACTCTGCCGTTTTGAAAAGTGTTTCTTTTAGTTTGTTTGAGTCTCCTTCATCTGTGTCCATTTGAACGTGTGTGTGTGTGTTTGTGCACATCGTTGTGCACGTTGTGTAGATCTTGAAAACAAAGCACGGCTGGGCTCAGTGTCCCTCCAGACGTTACGTTGCTCTCCTCTGGAGCAAATCCAGCAGCAGAAGTAGGTCGACCGACAGCACCCCTCCTTTGGGTGGGGGAGAACCAGAGAGAGCTCAGGGCTGGGTGGAGGTATAGGCTGGCACCCAGGCTACAGGCAGAACACTAAACAGATCAGGGCTTGTATGCTCGAAGGCAGTATACACTGAACACAGCAGGATGAAGTGTAGACGTTTAACCCTTTGAAATAACTTTGGAAAATATTTTTTGGCAAAATGAAAACTTTTGGGGATTTTTCAAGAAAGAATCAAATTTTAACAGGAGAGAAAAATGTCTCCAGTAGTCACTAAAGTCGAGGTTGAATTATTTTCTTTAATGTGCCCCCCAGTTTTAAAAATGAAGATGATTCTTTACGTAAATATGGAGAGTAGTGCCAACTTGGAAAAACAGGCAGCTCAATAATGGAGAAAACTGCTTTTTATTATCAATCAATTCATCCATCACAGAAATATTTTAAATATGTAGAAACATATGTTGATTTATTAAAATAACAAGGACGTCTCTGCTGTTACAAAATGACAGATAGCACATGATAGTTTAGTATAATGTCCCCGGAAACATTCATCTGACAAAATGTGACTTTTTTTTTTTTTTTTCATGGCTGACAGTATCAGAAGCAGCAGCAGCAGAGAAAGCTAAAAGATCAGAAGAAGGTTATAAACAGATTTAATCCATTCACCAACCAGGGACAGGGATCGTAAACCACTTCTGCTTCCAAAGGAAAAAAATCGACCAGAGATAGAACTGATGACTTAAATGCACAAGCCTGGCAGTTCTGTTTGGCAGCAGGCCTCCCTGCCATCAGACCCTGAACAGCGTTTGGCTCGCAGGGGTGACTTATTCACAAATCGGGGTTAAAACTTTTCTCCACTATTTTTGCAAAAGGCCATATGGAGGCAAAGCGCTCTTAAGTTGAAATACAAGCCAGAGCCAGTGGGATAGTAAAATACAATCCTGGTTTTACAAGCCTCATAGTGTTCTTTCTTCTTTAGCTCTGTAGCATTCTGATGTCAGAGCCCGATGAAGTCAGTATGGCTTTGATAGTTTCTTCAGGCGTAACTTTTTCTTCGTTGTCTTGTGACAGGTTATGCAACCCTGAGCTTGGAAGATGAAAATTGAGGGGCATGTTCGTTCAGAGGAATGTGCTCACACATACCTGTGTGTGTGTGTGCGCGCGCGCACACGCACATTATGTGTATACAATAAAAGCCAATGTTGAAAAATTGCAACTTTCTATCTCATGATTTACATTCCTCAGCAAATCAACAGCAGCACAACCGTCTCATTACAGATTATAGCACTGAACTTAGAGCCAGGAACAGAAGTGTGTTTCCTTGTGCGCATGTGTGCTTGATGAATATCCACCGCATCAGCTGTGTGTGTGCGCTGCGTGACTCTGCAGTGTGTCAGTGCCGTTGCTGAGGGCAAGGCAGCGCAGGAAGTCCTGACTTCCTCCTCCATCACTGAACCTCACCCTGCCCACAGGAAAAATGTCCGCCACGCTTGACTCACCGGCGATGGACCAGAGGGCTCTCTAGTGTGTGTTTTTGTGTACATGTACGTAGCATTTCATGTTTCCCAACACTTAAAGGTGAGTATATACACAACTCTGTGCTATTTATGAGTTATTTCCTGCTACTGCTACGTCCCTCTCTTGCCCCATCCCTCCCCCCCCCCACCCCCTCTCTTTTTTTCACTACACTTGCCATCATGCTTCACATTCTGGTCCTCTCTGTGTCGTCACTCCTCTCCCTCAGCTTCTAGTAGTTATTGCCCTTGAATAAAAGATCTATGGGGATTTGCTTCATTTTTATACCTAAGGTATGACAATAGGCCATGCTTTGAACATTGTGTGAGTGTGTATGTGTGTGTGTGTGTGTGTGTGTGTGTGTTGGCCAGGCAGTAGAGGAAGCTGCCGTGGGAGTGTCTTGCTCTTGGATCTCTGAGGACAGATAACATTACCCTGCTGATGCTTACATAACTTCCAGGCAACGCCACGTCACAACTGACCCAGACACACATAGCATGCACAGATGCATGTACACACACACACACACAGGAACAGAAATGCCTATCTAGATCAGACAGCTGCCCCCATGGGGCTATGATATAGGTTATACAAAGATGTTTGTGTGTCTGTTCATTTATGTGATTGTGTTGTACTATTGAGTGCTTTTTTTTTTTTTTTACCACAAGTGTGCATCTGTTTAGTAACGCTGTGTGTGTGTGTGTGTGCGCTTTTGTTTTTGTTTTTCCTTGTCTGTGTGTTTTGGGGATATCCATCTGAGTCTAGTTGTTTTGTATGTAGGTCAGTTCACAAATAGGCTCCTTTGGTCTGACACCAACACCACACACACATACGCACTTACACACACATTCTTTCCCAAGAGGGTCTGTGTTTCCTTTCAATGTGGTGACCACATGTGCAGGATGAAATGAGGGGAAAGAGAGAAAGTGTCACGCTGCTTCAGTCTGATAGACCAAACACAAACCAATATACACACACACACACACACACACACACACACACAATAGGCCTTAAAAACATACTCTCACTGTCAACACAGTGATAAAGAGCTGCATTATCGGTGAGTGTGTGTTTATGCAGCGTCCATAAGTTATGTGAGCATCATTATGGATGTAAGTAATTGGACATGTGTGAGGCCAAGACTCCTTGTGTGCCTGAGTGTGTGTCTTGTGCTTTGGGGGCCCAGTCACAGCTGTGTTTGACAGCTGTATCATGGGAAACATCTGATGAAACGTTGCGTCATCTCCTCTGTTTGTGTATGCGTGTGAATGTGTATGTGTATGTACATCCAGCTGGACACTTAAGCGACGTAGCTTTTCATGCTTATTTCAAATTGTGTGTCTCTGTGTGTGTGTGTGTGTGGTTAAGTAAGACGCAGGATGTTTACCATGGGCCATAATGTTTTTGTATATTTCAACTAAATCTAGGAGAGATTGTGTTTTTCTGCATGAGCATCAAGAACGTGATGTATTTTTGCTAAATGATTTTCTGTGCCAATAAGTTTGGGTTCCCCCATCACTCTACCGCCCCAACGTGTTTTCGTGAACATGCAAAACAAAACATAATTTGTCATCATTCCTGTGGTCCTGCATGGGTGCTTCAGCAGTGGCTCACAAACAAATATGTGCACACGTCACTGACCTCCAGATGAATGCACATCTGACCACAGACCTCAGATTTATTCCAGCAACCTTTGCAGCACAACTGTTTAGTTGCAGGAGTGGTTTTGAATAACTCTCCTGTCCTTCAGTTTACTTAGAGATAGCAGAAGTGAGAAAAAAAAAAACCTATAATTGCAATGAAATTTGAATTTTCTCACACATGCTGCAGTAATTTTTCACCCCATATGCGCTGATTTCTACACATGTCAACGCGTATAACTTTTTGCGGCAAGAATTCACTGGGAATCTCGTCGGCTGAACATGTTGTGGCTTTACAGCTCATGTATTCTGCAGTCCAAATGAAAAAGCCACAGTTGAAGCTACTTTTACAAGTTGTAATGTTTATAATTTATCATTATGGTCAAAATTCCATGTAAATGCTTAATTATTATATTAATTTTTATATTTTATACTTAAAAAAAAGACAAATTTGAACAGCAGAAATTCGTAAAAGATACCACGCTGTGATAAAGTGACTGATGGCAGATTCATGATATTATGTTATCAATAAATGAATATATTTAGAAATGTAGGCAATGTCTGAGGCAACAACTGCCATTTATTTGTGACCAGGCCAGCAGGCTTTATAGGAAATGTGGCTTTAGGACTAATCTGCTATTGGAAACTACACCAAGTTATCAATGTGATGTCAGAGTATGGGAACTTTGTAAAACTAAACTATTGAGTTGCATGTGAAGCCTCTCAAAGGGCCAGGTTACGTACACTGATGCCTCTAAGGGACTCAGGTAGTACAAAGATGTCATCCCACAATCAGGACGCGGCCTCATAATTGATCTGTGACCCGACCTCTTCAACAGTCGGAAGCGGAAGAAGCAACAGATGGGAGATGAGAGCGGAGAGGGGAGGGGAGTGCAGTTGCTTCGCTCTGTTGTCTGGGATTCCAGCAGGAATATGCAGAGGAAGTCGTCACTCTATTTGTGGCGCTTAAGGAAGACTTAGAGAGTGATGTTACCACAGAGTGGCTCAAGGACCGCACTGACTTGTATGTGCACGTGCGAGCACGCACACACGCCCGGACACAATTACAACCACTCAAATACACTCGTACAACTGCTTGATTATTCTGAGCTTTTCTAAATGGCAGTCAGTCTAATAGTATATGACTTACAGCAGTGTGTGTGTGTGTGTGTGAGTGTGAGTGTCAGTGTGTGAGAGAAGGGTTACAGGACAAAGAGTGTCTTGTATTTTGGGGAGGGGTTGGGGGCATTTGGGCCTGTTGGGTCCAGTCCTGGGGGCCAGGGATGGGAATGTTCACTGTGTGTGGTGTGTGTGTGTGTGTGTGTGTGTGTGTGTGTGTGTGTGTGTGTGTGAGCTGAGGAATGCTGCTGTTTGCTGAGTGAAGAGCACAGAGGCAGCAGAGACTGTCCAAACACACATCTGTTTGCCGAGTGTATGTTTGTGTGTGTGTGTGTGTGTGTGTGTGAGAGAGAGAGAGACCATCTATTTGAGACCTTGTGTGAGCAAAAGGAAAAATGTACTATAACCAATGATGGAAAGACATTTTAGGAGCTCTGTGTGTTGTGTTGTATGTGTGTGTGTGTGTGTTTTCTCTACATTCTGTGACCTTCTACTCAATGAGGACTTTCATATTCCCTCCTGGTCTCCATGGCAGGGGAGCAGACAGGACTGAAAAAGCCCTTTCTCTTCATACCTGTGACTTACACCATACACGTACACAAGGCCACTGAAGGCTTTGCTCGGGTTGTGTTTATGTGTGTGGTTGTGTGTATTTACTGTACTCTTACCTATTTGTGTGGCTGACGAGAGGTCAGGAAAGTGGGACGGAGGGGAAAAGGGTGGATGATTTACTGGAGGGTGACGGAGAGAGGGAGATGATGACTTTGGGAATAGGGAAAGCATGAATCAAGGAAGGGAGGGATGAAGTGAGTAATATTTAAAAGGAAAGAGTGGAGTAAAAGATGTGAGTAATGGGTGCAGGGAAGGAGAGAGAGGCCCTTGCAAATATGGATGGAAGGATGGAGAAGGCAAAATAGTGACCAAAGGTGTAACAGTGAATTTATGGAGATGCAAAGATGGACAGAGTGAAGTCAGAAAGGATGAACATTTGACTTAAAGTTAAAGGGTCAGTTCAGCTTAATTAAAGAAGATGGAAAAAGTGAAGTTGCATCACTGGATCTTTTGTATTATGGATGAAATTACCTTTTAAACGTTAGAATATTCAGGAGCAGCTTGACCGGGTCCTACATGGACAGAAATTTTAAGTGTGCCTTTGTGCCTGTGTGTTCTGAGTTAGTGAGGGCCTCTGTGTGTGTGTGTGTGTGTGTGTGTGTGTGTGTGTGTGTGTGTGTGTGTGTGTGTGTGTGTGTGTGTGTGTGATTTATTCTGAGGCCAGGTCTGCCTCCATCTGTCCCAGTGGGGTCCCAATGACTTTACCAGCCACAGACCTCCATCACAGAGAAGTGGAGGAAGAGGGATGGAGAGACTGGAAAAGTCAACATTGTTATCAATCTGCTTAATCTATTAAGATTTTCGCTTTTCAGTACTCGAGCAACGACGCCCTTGTGTGTCGTACATACGTCCATCACAATGCTACTGTTGAACACAAAACATCATCGCCTCCTGCAGCGTTCACCTCGGCTGGCAGAAAGAAGAGGGAAAAGGCCGGCTTATATTTAGTTATGCTCTCTGAGGTTGTGCAGGCAGGAACAAAGTTTTGCTTATAGATGTAACTCTTATTACACCCTCACTCCATTAATTAGCCTTTTGCTGACCTTTAGATATAAACATACTTGTTAAAGCACTGAAACAAGGTGTATTGTAAATCTCCCCTTCCTTCAATGTGTGTGGCTGTGTTTTGTTTTGTTTTTTTATATCCCTGAATTTGCACTGTTGTTTGACAACATGTAAATAAGAAGTTGTTGCAGTGTGAACTGCCTGGTTGATAAATAAAGAAATCTCCCCTCCTCCTGTTTTAGGTCCTGCTGAGGTTCCCATGATGTCGCCAAATGGGTCAATCCCCCCCATTCACGTCCCCCCAGGATACATCTCACAGGTTAGTTTGTTTGTGTGCTGCCTCAGTCTGACTTTTTTTTTTTTTTTTCATGTGTTTGTGTTTTGTTGAGTGTCAACAAAATTAGTCAGAACCAGAGGGAGGAACATTGCTGTGAGTGCGCAACTGCATTTAATTAGCTTGTGGTTTCTTTTCTAGCGGGGAAAAAAAAAGCTTTTCTTAAGCCATCACATGATCTAGTTTTGACTCTTTAAATCACTTTTTTTTTCTGTCATGATTTAGAACATTTTTGAAGGTTTATTTAATTGGGTGTATCCTGAGGCTTGTTTTGAGAAATTTAACCAAGGAAAATGAAATCAAAATGCTTTACAGCCCAAAAAAAAAAAAAAGATAGAACAACCAAACATTAATATGATGGATGTCGGCTATTCGTGCAGAACATGTCCCCATCATACCAAACATAAGCCTGGCTTCACACTTATCCTAGCTATTGTACTCTGGAAAGAAAAGTGTCCAAGGCAGCCTCGTCCGCCAACACAGCACCAACCAGGAATGTGCTGAATTTTGGGAGTTTGGGGGTGTTTGTTTCTCTCACCTTCTCATACATATGTATCCGTGTTTATGAGAGGGAGAAAGTTATATCTCAGATATTTCCACTAAAGAATTTAAATCTCTGTGATTTGAAATGGTTTAGGTTTAGATAGATTGGTAGATTTACTTTATTCCATACCAAACTGGGAACTTCTTTAAACTTTTGGGTTTGGGATGTTAGATGTTCAGAGGCGTTTAAAGGTTAGTGAATCAACACAAGTCACTGAACTGTCCTCACAACTATAGGGTTACAAATACATCTGTGGTCTGAGTCTGGTGGTGGGATTGTGCTCCCATGCCAATGGTAGTCAGGTCATTGGCTCACCGTAGGTGTGTGTGTGTGTGTGTGTTAGTAGGAACCAGGCCAAGTGAGAGCGGGAAACACTGTCATTCTTACATAAACAAGCCCGATAGGAGAGGCAGGCACTGGGTGGGTGGTAGATTTTTTTGGGGGGGCGGGTGAGGGGCAAGAGATTTGATGGATGGAGAAAGAGCACTACTCTGGTGGAAAGTAGCCCATCAACAAAGTGATTTTACGTGTGTATGTGTATGTGGTTTCCTTGGTGGCGTGCGCTGATAGCTGCATTGTGAGCACTGCTGTGTGTGTCTGTGTGTGTGTGTGCACATGTGCTCGTATATTTGTAGGCCGTCTCCAGTTTGAACTATTTGGAATAAGTGTGTGTGTGTGTGTGTGTGTAAGATTGCCAGTAAATGTGTGGGTTTTCTAGGTCGGGTCCACGTGTACTCATGCAGGACTTTACCCTTCCTTTCCTGTAAACACTCTGTTTTTCTCTGCAAAAAGGGGGGGGCGGGGGTGTGAGGGGCAGATAGGGGGCCTCTTCTTCCTCCTCCTCCTTTTCTCCCCCTGTTTTCGTTTTTCTCACTCGGATTAGTTCTGTAACCTTCTTCCTCCCTGCCTGACCCTCTTTAATACTCTTGCTTCTCTCTCTCTGTCTGTTGCATTCTGGCACTGAGTCTATTCCCCCTTAGTGTGTGTGTGTGTGTGTGTGTGTGTGTGTGAGGTGGGGGTTTGGGGTTGTGTTATTTGGTGTGTGTGCATGTGTTTTGTTGTTGCTGTTGGGGACCAGCAGATGACTTCCCCTCTCTGCAGGGAGTGTGTGTTTGCTCTCTACTTGGAATGCAGGCCTGTGAAAGTGTCTGAATAGTTGGAATGTGTGTGTGTGTGTGTGTGTCCCAGTTCAGGAATGTGAAAGTGAATACATCTATGTTAATTTGACGCAGTTCTTTTAAACCTGTTGTTATTGAAATCTGCAGACCATCTGATGACAACATTGCAACACTTGTTTTCGCAGCTTTAAGGGACAAAGCGTCCTGTTGGCACAATATCACATTTGTTAAGTAAACTGTGTGATGAATGTCTTTATTAATTATCCACCGTTACACAGGCAGGGCACCTGCTCTCACTAAAAGACGGGCAGCCAAATAACTCTTTGGATGATATCTGTTTGAAGATGAAGCTTTTTAAGATGTCCAAAAATACAATGCACAGTTAGACATTTGATTGACCTTTTCGGAAGATGAATGCTGCTAGCATGAAAGTGAATAAATGTGTTTGTCAAAATACTGAACTATTCTTTTAAGGCATTTCATGTCCTCTACTTTAAATTTTATGATGAGAACTTGACTGTATTATGGGTAGTTAAAATTTCTATTTCGGGCCATCAGTGTGCTCTTCATGGTGCAATTCTAAAAATACACATATATTTTAAATTTCCTCTCACCCTTGGCCTTTGTTCTCTCTTCTCTCCAACAGGTGCTGGAGGACACGACAGGGGTCCGCCGGGTGGTGGTGACCCCCCAGTCGCCGGAGTGCTACCCTCCCTCCTACTCGCCAGCCCTTTCCCCCACACATCATCTGCCCCCTTACCTGGCTCACCCCCACTTCATCCCCAACTCTCACTCTTTCTACCCCCCTGTCAGCCCAGGAGAGCTGCCCCCCCACCAGTACTACCAGCACCACCTTCCCCCGATGTACGGCGATCCAGGTACTGACATGCTGACTGGACTTTCGTGGCTTTGATCAATCCATTAAAGAAATGCTTTTCAGTCACTTATTTTTGTGTGATATCATCTCTCCTCTCTTCTCCTCTCCTGCAGAAATCATCCCAGTTTATGGGATGTCCAACTACATAGGCAGGGAGGAGACATACAGTAAGCCACAGCCCAAAAAGATAAAAGAACAGAGGCAACTAGAGCGACAGAACCGACTTAATTCCCCTCCCTCCACTCTCTATAAGGGTAGCCTGGGGCCAGCGCACAATGGATACAGGTGACCCTTTTGCTTCTGTGGCCTTCTGATGCTCATTAATGGGTTGTATATATAATTTAGATATGAGTCTGGCTAATTGGCTGTGCAGTACACACCTGAACATGGACAGAATGATTTTTCCATGACAAGTGAAGATGTATGAACATAACATTTAGCAGTCACAAGAAAAACTATTTAGAATAATGCATATTTATAACTGATTTGAGATATGGGTTCACCTTAAAAAATTACATGAATTAAGGCGGTATTTCTACAGTCTATGGTGAAATGTTTTGTGTGTTTCCCATGCTAGGTTTGGAATACTGAAGAGAAATTTGGCCTTCAGCGTTAATTTGTGCCTGTCGGTTGTTTGCGCAGACATTTAGATGTTGCCAAAGTCGAGAAAAATGCATCAAATGTAATTTTGTTTTCTTTGTGAATAACAGCAAATTTCTTGTTGATTTCATTTGTGATGCAGCAACAAATCACACGCCCCGCTGCTCGGGTCAGTGGGGTCAGGGGGAGGCGTAAGCAGTCCAGGTGGGAAGAAGCCAGAAAGACGACTCCGTAGCAGTCCACGAAACAGTGAACCAGAGACACACACACAAGGTAGGACGCACACAATCACAGAAAGTTGGAACGGGAGACTGGCACACAGTCCTGATGAACAGCCAAGGCTCACAGCAGGCTTTTATGTTTTCCTTTCTAGAAAGCAGACTTTGATTTGGTTGTTTTTGACTTCTAACATGAAACGCCTCTGGCTGATAAGTCGCACAGAGCAGTCACACTTACATGATACTAAAACACGGGTGTAAATGTTTGAGGGCAAAATCAAAGGGCCAAGGTACCATTCGCAAAATTTTATGTTTTCAGTTTGACCCCCCCCGCCAAAGACAACAGCAAATTTCCATCACTGAGGGAACCTTTTATTCCCCAAATAGAGGAGATCTCTACATACAACACAACCAGCTCATATCTCTTTGTTCACTTCTACACTCTCTGACCTCCCTCTCTCTGCCTGTGTGTGACTGGCTTTGTCCTCCTCAATCTCAGTGCCCCCCCCCCCCCACCCTGCATTCATATACACTCAGGTAAAACACGCCTTTCGTTCCTGTCTTTCACTCATTCTGGGTTTTTTTTTTTTCTCACACAGTCACTCCAAAAAAAAAAAATAAAATGAATGGATGAATGCAAATTTACTGAGATGAAGATGGAGCCATGGGGGGGAAGGGTGGGAGTATGGAGGCATTGAGGTGGGAAGATGGGGAAGGGAGGGGGCGCAAGAAGGGTTGTCTCAGTAACCACATAGCTGAACCCGTCCCTGAGCGCTATCGTTTTACCCTCGCTACAATACTGGCCTTGTTGGTGAAGGCTGAGCCACAGAGGGTGGGGGAGGAGGTGGGGGCAGACAGAGTCGCATACCTGTAGAGTCCTGCTCGAGATGAAGGAAACCTTTGAGTTCTTTGAGATTCAGACACCAGAGCTCAGTCTTATCGCGCACATTCATTTAAAAAAAAAAAAAAAAGGGCCAGAGAGAGAGAAAAAGTGCACGTGCAAAGACTTTAGTGTGCACACACACTTAGTTGTGGTGCTGTTTCTACTTATTGACATGTCTCTTGACACATTAGCTATATATTTAGAGTTATTAAAAAAGAGCAGAGCATGTACACACTCACATACAACACACAGGGCTGTCTGTACAGGTGGCGAAAAACATAGAGGGAGACGTGTATTCATCTTATCCATCATTGTAACTGTCAATTTTTACTTTTTAAATTTATTATCCCCATAAAACATTTGCTTTAGTGCCGCACAGCATGGCAACACATCAGAGGAATATTCCATCTGGGCCCTGTGTGTGTTTGTGTGTGTGTGTGTGTGTGTGTGTGTGTGTTTCCCCAATCCATGAAACTGGTGTGAAATTTGACCCAAATTCCTACATATAAAAGTTTTTATGACCATAATCTGAGATAACCATGTTGTTATGTAACTCGATTTCTGTGTTGATAGGATTGTGTTGCATATTGAATATTTTTTGGATTATTGTATTGAAAAGTTGAAAGTCCACATAAATAACTTTAGCAGAAATTTGGTTGAGGATGAAAACTTTTTTTTTTTTTTTTTTAATTAGTTGGTTTACCCAAACTGTCATATCTGCCTCTGGTGGTATTGAGCTTGTGTGAAGACTTTTAGGTTTAATCATTCCTATTTTGAGATGTATTTCATTAGACTGGAATTTTGTTTTTGGCGTTCACATTATTGAAAGGGGGCTTTTTAAAAAATGTATGTGGCAACAACTGAGGAAAAAAAAATTCATTCGGGTTACTCTGCATAATCCTCATCACGCCCAAAAGTTTTCAATAACTTTGGGTTTTGGATAAGCAGTCTGAAGATGTTTGGACATTTATTGATCAAACAATATATGAAATAAGTAACAGATGTGAATTTCAACAACTCTGTTCTATTAGTCAGGATATTGTGGGTTGTTTTTTTTTTTTTGTTTTTCTGAAGTTTCTCAGTGGAACTGTAGGAAGAACAGGTGGCTGATTGTTTTCTGACAGCCTGAATGAAAATTCAGATTTAACATCAGCTCATAAATTTGGGATAGAAGCATGTTTTTAAATGTGGGCTTTCTGGAATGAACACCTAGACCTGCTTTGTATTTAAAAGAAAAAAAAAAACAGAGACATTTCATAGTAGTCAATATGGGACCTTGAATTACATGCAAACAGGAGGACATGCAAAATTTCATACCTACCTTAGTAGCATTTAGTGCATTGGGGATGAGTCAGACGTGTGCAGTTTTTGAGATGAACATCTAGTAACTTGCAGATTAAACAAAAATATCAGCATGACTAGATTTCATGAAGGGTATTTGTTTTGGTTGGACCGACTGCTTAAAAAAGTTATTGTTTGATAGAGTTGGTATCATCTCAATACGCCGAAACCTGCACACTCATCAGTGTGTTGGCAACTCTGAATATGTGCGAAGGCAAAATCCGCTCGTACAGAAGAGGCTGTGTCCGACTGCACTGCACTGGGGAGGGGCGCTGCACAGCTTCTTACACACACACACACACACACGACAAGACTGCCTCATGACAGGCAATCATCTTAGAGAAGTGCCAAGGGACGACAAGTAAAGTAATGTCGACAACTCAGCTTATGAGTTTCACAGTTTCGTGTTGCACATGCTGTCGCGCTCAGGAAACAATAACACACGTCACATACGAACATGTCAGCATGTTGTCGGTTGTCTGTTCTGGTCTACCAGGGTCTCAGTACTGGGGTGGAGATCAGGCTGAGTCAGCTAGAAGTACCACACACCACACACAACACACACACACACACACACACACACACACACACACACACACACACACACACACTCATGCACAAACACCCCGTGACTGGGCTTCCTGTAAAACAATCAGAGCATGAGGGTCCAGAGGATTGGTGGAAGGCAAGGGGGGGCAGAGAGAGGAGAGGAATGTAGTATTTGAAGGAAAGATGGGAGAGGAGGAATACGAGTGGAAGGTTTGTAAAGAAGAAAAAAAAAGAATTCCTACATCACAAGTAACAGAGAGATGGAAAGACGTAGAGACAGAGTTTAAGAGGAGAGTACAAACATTCCGACAAAGTTGCTGCTTGGCCCAGTGCATCCAAGTATGGTCCAACCCAGAATACCACACACACACACACACACACACACACACAGCACCGCCCACGCTTTGCCCTTGATGCCCTTGGTCTTGTTCGTGTGTGTGTGTGGCTGCTGCCCCAGTGCCAGTAAGGCAGCAGGCTGGCTTGGCGAGCGCAGTGACCATTCCCTAGCAAAGCCAGCTCTACAGGCTTTTTTCCTCAGAATGTAGCTGCTAACTGAGCAGAAACAGATGTGGGCCTTGTCCCCTCTGTTCCTCCATGTTGGCTCTGCATCATCATCACCGCTGCAGATCCTCTCTTTCACTCAGAGAAACTGGGATTGCAGCAGAAACAGATGCACCCGCACCCTCAGCTCCTCCATCTTTGGTTCTACGTCACCACCAAGTGCTGTTAATTCAGGAGAAAGCAGATGTGTGCAGTGACTGCTGCGTCCACCATTTTGGCTCTGGCACAGAGATGTGAAAGACAAAAATTTATGGGATATTTCTATTTGTCCTGAAGATGTTAACTTTCTTTTTCCTGTGAAGCACTTAGTCATTTTTGTATTAAAAGATAATTTTCAGTTGTGTTTTCATCGTTGTTACCAAAGATGATTCCACACTGCCAAACGTATTGAACTTGTGCCAAGTGGGATGTTTTAAAAGGAGGAAAACCTGACTGGAATTTCATGTTTCTGAGCTCTTGGCAGTTTTTTTTTTTCCTTTAGTTTTAATAACTGAAGGCATTTTTTTTTCTGCAACTAACAATTACACGATTTACTTTATCTGTGGTGAAGCTATAGTGAAGTGTAAATATGTTAACAGCTAACGCAGATCGGGCCGTCCCTTTGCTCTATAGACGTAGAAAAGGTCTCTATCGTCTCCAGACTCAGTTATTGCGTTGCGCTCTGCTCTGGTATCAGAAGGCATAACATCTAAAGACTGCAGATGACTCAAACTGTTATTGCCAGGTTGTTAACAACACACTCCAAGTGACACAGCCACATTACACCAGTCTTTTCCCTTCACTGGCTTTGGGAAGTTTTAGAATTGATTTTAAGATTCACTGCTTGTTTTCAATGTTTGATCCTTGGGGGGGTGCTAATCGTTCCTGATTCCCACCTTGTCACCAAGGGTGCCCGGGCCGCAGCCCTTAAACTGTGGAAAACTTGGGCAGGCAAACTGTGTCCTCCTTTTCTCAACGATATCTTTTCTGAACTGACTGAGGCTAGTAATTTAATTTATTAGTGTGTAGCACTTTTCAACTGTCTTTCCTTTTGAAAGATACCATATAAATAAAGTTTTGTCCTTTTTTTTATATTTACATTATTATTACTAAAGCACAAATGCATGGATGTCATCAGTGATGCAGCTCTATCTGGAAATCACTATAAGCTCTTGGCCATACTAGGCAATAGAAGCATTACATTTGATGAATGTGTTAAAGTAAATCTTAGTAATAGTAGCAAAGGGCTCATTCAAATCTCAGCTCTCCTTATGCCTTCTGCAATGTAAATGTCAAAATAATTTGCTATTGACTACAAAAACTGCTTTATACCATCCAATGATATCCGTACCTCTTAACATTTTAAATTGGATTTCAGATGGTGCTGTTCTCAATAAGGTCAGAGGTCAAGCAGTTCACTTGAGGTGTAGTGTAATAGACATTAAAATACTGGAGTTGCA
Organism: Remorina albescens; assembly: GCA_034769265.1. Classification (NCBI taxonomy): domain Eukaryota; kingdom Metazoa; phylum Chordata; class Actinopteri; order Carangiformes; family Echeneidae; genus Remorina; species Remorina albescens. The sequence goes on from CM068488.1 coordinate 5,707,897, forward strand.
GCTTATGAACCCTTTAAAAGTGGTACCGAATGCTTAAGTTTTGACATCACCAAAATTGCAGGTGAAAATTGAATGAAAAATAATGGTGGTAAGTTGATGATAAAAATGTGATTAAAACCAGAGATTCTCCAAAAGCATATCCATCATTGGCAGCAGTGGTAATAAAAAGAGGCCTTTAAAAGTCTGATGTCCTGTAATGTTCCTGTGATGTCATTCTCATTAGCTCTGCTGGCCTTTGACCCAGCCATGACTCAGCCCTTAAATTAACATCAAACTCGTCAACTGCTCTCTGTGCTGTAAATGTAGTAACAGGCCTGGAAATGTGTGAGCGTGTATCCACCCTTTCCTCACTGTGCTGTTTTTGTGTGAATCACCATGGCGATAATCTCAGTCCCCTCCTTCCCCTCGCCACAAACTCCCAACTCCCTTCCCTCAAACCCAAATACGGCCATGTTTGTAGGGCAATATGGAGGGCAGTGGGGTGGAAGAGAGAGACAAGAAAGGGGAATTTTGGCAGCAGAAAGAAACTACAGAGATAAGACGAGCGATTTGGACAGGGGAGAAACGGAGGACAGAATTTGGGGGAATAAATGGGCCCAAACGGGGGGATGGACAGAAAACCAAGAGAGAACAAGGGATGGCTTTACCAGCAGAGGAATGTCTTTCCCGCTGATATCATGTAACAGGACGAGTGGGATTAGAAGGGGGAGGATGTTCTCGCCAATCACAATGAGTACACCAGACGTTTCCCCATTCAGCTGAGTGAACCTTGTGATACCAGAAATAAACATTATCAAACTACAGCAGCTGACCGTTCTGCGTCAACCAGAACTGGGTTACATCATATTAAGCCCTCACGATGCAAAAAAATTGAATTTGTCCTAATCAAATTAAATAATTCAGTAGTTAAGATGTAAAAACCTTTTGACGTCTGCGGCTCGCTGCACAAATGATTTACGCACACTTAGAAAATTAGGAGATGTGGCGTTTGGCATTTTAAGACCAACACGGCATTATCTTTGAGCTGCTGCCACTTTCTTTTTTTTATATTTCCTTCACGTTTAATGTCTGTGTAAGACTGTGCGTTGGTTTACGGTGCAGAACAGCTGAAGTGTTTGTCGTCCTTTCCAAAGGCAGACGCCGGAAGCAAAAGCCCTCTCAAGTGCAATGATGATTCTATATCTCGTAGTCTAATGTCAAAATAAACACCACACCACAATTCCTGACCGAACATTTTCTTACTCGTGGTGTCTGCACACAGTTACATAAATAACACATTTGAATGGGGGGAAAAAAGTTAAACAACTGAATGAAAGCAGCGTTGCAAAGTATTCCTTGTCTGAAAGGGAACTACTGTGTCCACTGATAATGTCAGCCATGATCTTATTTGGTCAAAAGTTAATCAATCACTGTTTTTATTTGGAAAATCCAACTAGAACCACAATTAAGTTACTTTGAAGTACTGGCTGGCCTGGTCTGAGTTTGTCCATTCAATTACAAGTTTGTATGTTGTTTCACGTTTTTCTTCCAAGTGGGTTGTTTTCTAAAAATGACAACAGAGAAACATCGTCAAAGAAGTAATGCTTAAAAAAAAAAAAAAAACCCTGAAGATGAAATGCAGACATTTCAGTGAGGAAACACTGTAGTTTGGGTGCAGACAAATGCTTTAATTTTTTGCAAGGGCATCAATATGAGCTGTAAATACTTCTTTTTTTTTTTTTTTTTTTTAAATCTCAGTCTGCCGCTGTCATTCCCCCTCTCTGGCTCTGCTCTCCTCTCAGGCTTTTGGATTGGTCTTCCACTCTGCCTGCCAGTCTGCAGTGTCACTTTTGAGACTTTTTGGGCTGAGCAGGGTGGAATGGGGTCAGGGTTCTGAGAAAATCATCCCCCATAATCCCTCACTGCCTGGTCCAGGTCGCCGCGCTATTCGCGGCACGTACACTCTTGCAGAACAGACGTGAATCCACGCACACACTCTTCATACTTTTCTTGGAAAATGGAGGGTTTTTGTGTCGCTTGGCAGCTGAGACGTTCAACTCTCTCCTTAGTGAGAGAGCTGCAGTGGACAAGGTCCCTCTGTCTACATTTACATGCACACATGAAACCGAGTCATTGAGAGAAATCAGGTGAAGGCAGGGAATTGGAGAATATAGTTACATGTGTTTATACTGTGAGTTATTTGTTTAAGTTGGATTTTATTATTTTAGACACTGCTGCATAAGAATAATCACTCACTGCCAAAAAATAACTGCACCCTCCAGGTTTTCCCTCACAGACAAATAGATATATTGGCTTGATTCTTTCAATCCTTCACCCTGAGGAAGAAAACTGGGTTTCATAGCTACATGAAGCCCAATAAATCATGTCCTTAAGAGGAACCCGCTTGCTTATTTGCATGTCTGCCTCTACGTCTCCATCTCTGTATCTTCTCCTCTGAGTTTTGGGTTTGATTTCTGAACCTCAATTTGGATTTTTTTTTTCCTTTCCTCTGCCCATGTGTTCTTTTTCTTACCCTCCTTCTCAATCTCTCTATGCCAGTCTCTCTCTCTTTTTATCTCTCTCCCTCCCCCCCCTTTAATCCCCTTTATAAACGATCAGGACTCTGGCCATGAGAACCAAACCTTCACCATGACAACCTCAATTTCAGGCATGTCCCAGTGATTTCACTAGTGTGTGTGTGTGTGTGTGTGTGTGTGTGTGTGTGTGTGTGTGTGTGTGTGTGTGTGTGTGTGTGTATGTGTATGTGTGAGTGTGAAGCCCAGCTGTTGAGCAGATGGAATGCTCACTATGCAGCAGATGATAATAGTGTGGAATCCAAGGTCTGTGCCCCTCACCACCTCCATTTTCCTCTTTCCTCTCTTCCCCCTCTCTCTCTCATTCTCTGTCTCCACTCCTTCCTCCCTCTCCACACGTCTGTCCACCTTCTCATCTCTACATCTCTCTCTCCTTCTTCCAGCTGAGTGTTTGTCACTTTGCTTTGTACTCTCTGATTAGAGGCTTCTAAAGATGGGTATCATATCTGACTTTGTTCCTTTTAGGACGACGGACACACACACAGACGCACACACAGTATGTGCCCTCGGCCTCACATGTGCGTGGTGGGGGCTGATTGAGTGGCCGCTGCCACATTGTTCGCATTTTTTTCTCCAGGCCTTAAAGGTCTTTTTCTGTCCCAGTGCAGACAGACTGTGTCTAAGAACCACAGGCTGTCATGCAGGAGGAATGCAACCTCCTCAATGTCAAAGTGACTCAGTTTTACTGTAGCTCTTTTTTTTACAAGTGACACCTTTAAGGTGTGAAACAAAAAATAAAAAAGTTTCTTGTAAACGTGTATTTGAGGAGGACTGAGGGAGCAGGGAGGGAGAATAGAGAAGAAGGAATAACATGGAGACAGAGAGATGATCACATCAAGTATTTATGTGAAAGTGTGCATCCAACAAACCCAATGTGTGTTTCATTTCTTTGTTCCATGAAACAGAGTTGCAGTGTGGAGTTATTTCAAATGCCTGTGGGTCAAATTCCCATTCATTTTCTCTGTAGACCACAGTTTTAAGTTGAAGACTGAGATGGCAAATAAAGTCTCTGGGTTGAGTCATCAGGATTAAACATGAGCTCATGCTAAGAATCATACTGTGGAGAGAGAAGGGTAAAACACTTAGCGGGGGAAGAAATGGTTCGATATTTTCAAAAAGAAATTAGAAGTTAGAAGATTGATAACGTTTTCAAATCTGAATGCTACATATAAAGTAGGAGGCAGCAGGCTCAGCAGGTTAGTTAAGTTAAAGACTGCAAACTGGGTTCAAACAAGTAAAGTCTTCTTGTCACTTTGAAGTTTCCCAGCATTCAATGCACAGTCCAGGAACTTACAACCTGGCTAAGACATATAAACAATAGTTACAACATATCGCTGCTTTTCCTTTTTGTAACCTTAATGCTAATTGGCTGCCTGCTGTTGCATCATCTTTAGTGCACAAAGATGAGAGTGACACTTTTCCTATCTAACCCTACGCGATTGAACTATCCCGCGGGTTTGAGACCTCCTTCTTAGTTAGCAACTAAGAATGACTATTGAAAAACTTGGGCCCACCGTAACAAAGTGACTTCTCATATTGAAAAAATTAAGCTGAAGGCCATAAGCATGCTGTGGTGTTAGATTACCCAGGAGACACCTGTGTTTCTATGTTAGACGACATTCAAACACAATCATCACAGTTCATAACTGTCATAGTGACTTAAAAAGACTTTCCGTTTTTGTTTTTGGTGTCTTTTGTCAGCTTTCAATGCAGCAATTTGTAATGTAACTCCTACGACAGTGAGATCAGTGGTGTGCACCTGCTCCATGCCCTCAGATGATGTCACATAAGGTTGTGTAATCCTCATCTCACATCCTCCTAAACCCTCTCCTTTCTTTCTCCTTTCATCCCGCCATTCCCCCCTCCTCTCTGTTGATCCCTGGCTCGCTCTTTGTCTCTCAATTTCCTTGTGTTTTTGTATCTAATCTCTTACCCAGACTCCTCTTGCCTGTCCTTCTCTCTCTCTCACATTCTCTCTCCCTGCAGTCTGTACTTCAGTCTTTCTCTTTCTTCCTCTAAATCCCCTTCTTGCCTGGCTTTGGCTTGACGTGCTGCTGCCGCCGCTGCACCCCCCCCCTTCCCAATTCCTCATTCGTGCTCTTTTCCTGCTGTCCGCTGTGCTCCCTTGCTCCGTCTGGCTGTCCTTGCTAATCAAACACAGGCGGTCAGACACAGACAGGATGTGAGGTCAGACGAGGAGAGGAAGTGAGGGTGCGTGGGCAGCGCATAAACAGAAAGGAGAGGAGGTGAGGGACAGTGAGGACAGAGGAGTGAGTGTGTGTATGTCTGGAGTTGGCCAGGGAAGAGATTCTGTTTCAGCTGTCAGTACCAACTCTTTGCGGTTCTTTTTTGTATTAAACACTTAAACAGCTGGACTCAACAACCACAGCGAGTCATAACACTCGGCGGTGAGGTAAAGCAGTAGTGTTTTTCAAACTTCATTGCTGGTCTCCCGAAATATTAAATATTGTGTCTCTGTCACAAACTTTTCAGGAGGCAGCCAACTTTTGAAAAATCATCTCATAGTGCAAAAAAAATTGTTGCCGTTTCTGGGAAAGTAATTTAAACACAAAGTTTTGGGTCTTTCAGGGCTCCCTCTTCGTCTAAGAAAAGAGATGAGTTGCAATGTTAAATTAAAGAGCATAGCTAAATGAATTCTTGTAATACTACGCTGTTTAACTGAACATTTTTAGGTGAAGACATCCTCAACAATTTATTTCCAAACCTTAGATATTCCCCTGAGGAAAAAGTGATGACTGCCTCTGTTTCTGTCAAGATAAAGGAATAGCCGACTTTATGTTTTTGTTTTTTTGTTTTGTTTTGTTTTGTTTTTGGAGTTCAGATCAGAACAACATGATAAATTTTTCCTATTAAAGCTCATAACCCAGTTAAGGCGGTCATTAGCCTTGGGTGTTATTTGATTTCGAACATCTGCTGTTTGCTGAACGTGACAGCTGAAATGATGTTGTAATGGAATTCCATCTCGTCTTTTCTTAGCTGCAGTTGACAAGTAGCTACAGGACTGCAGCACTAAAACGGGCCATATTCTCCTTTTTCACTCATCTGTGATGAATGGGTGGAATAAGCTAGGTCATCCTGTAAGCTGACAGAGCTGTTCATGTCTGGAGCTGAGTCTGAGTGCGCCTTTATTCCATAAAAGAGAAAAGATGACTTTGTCCTAATGGATCAAAGGGGGACATGTGTGGTACAGGGGGAAAAAAAAAGTTCACTAATGAGCCAATGTGTCTAGCATTGGTGCAGAATGTGTACTTCACCTGCTGAACTTTCCCCATACACACACACACACACACACACACACACAGACACACAGTAGCTTAACTAGCCAGCTCAAATCACCCATCACCGATCTCCCGTAACCTGATATTGGGAGTTTGGAGTCACACACACATGTATGCGCTCTCTCTTACGCTTGCTTTTTTATTCCGTCTAACACACACACACACACACAATCACACACAGAGGTCAAGTTGAGGTTGGGCTTCCATGACATCACTGTTGCCATGACTCATACGAGTACCCCCAGGCAAAGTAAGGCCCTCTCTTCCCCTCAATCTGTCAGAAGGACTTAACCCCTCACACACACACACACACACACACACACACACACACACACACAACTCATTTTAACACGCATAGTCTCTCATTCATCGCTTGCTCGAAACATACTGTATTCAAAACACAAACTGCTTTATGCACAGGTTTTATGTGTGCATAGGTGTGCATGTCTGTGTTTTGTTTTTCTTTTTTCTTTTTTGTGTCTTTACCGCAGTGGCCCAGGCGTCAAACATAATTTGTATTGCCGACCCTCGCCCTCACAAAGACGCTGTCTCACACACACACACACACACACACACACAAACACACACACACATGCGCGCACAAATCCTGTGTGATTTACAGTGGTCAGACCGAGATGGAGAAATCAGGCCTCCTCTGGTCGGAAAAACCTCAACTGTGGGGATCACACAGGGGGAGAAACTTCCATTACTCACACATGTGCACGCAGATACTTGCCCCTATAACAACCAAGAGTGTCCACTAAATCACCTTTAACCGTATCACATCACCGGACAAGTCCTGTGTATGATTTTTGTTTGTGGTGTAAGTCTGTTTGTGCACGGTACTCCAGTCTAGCACCATATAACACCATATAAAAACATATTTTATGCCTCATGAGAGGCATTCATGACCTGCAACTAGTGTGTGTTTTCATTATCAATTGATGTTTTGATTTTGGTTTTTCTTTATTAATCTCAAGTGAGATACTTGTAATAAACACATTATCAGGATTGTTTTGCAGTTTTGCAATTCTTTGCAGTAATTATATTTGTCTTCAGTGTGTAACAAGGCCTATATTACTCCTGTCACATTAAGGCCGCTGTCAGGAGGCACAGTGGAGTCTTGTCCTTGGTGACACACATTGCCAGATGTTTCTCAGCCAAATGATTAAATGCAATAAAAATAATAGTTAAATTTGTGTTTTTCTTAGAAAACCTAGCAACAGTATTACATACAAATTTAGCAATTACAATACAGTACATGGAGGAGGTGGTGTAATACTGTGGAGTTTGTTACTGTATGCATAACAAGCTCTACTAACGTCACACCACACTGAGTAATTCTCCTCAGGTGTAGAGTCATTTGAGTCATTTCCCATGAACAAAAACAAAAACAACCTTCTTTATGTAGAATATGATTTTTTATTTTTTGGGGGATGATATCGGTTTTGTTTGTGCTCAGTCAGGAATTCATGACTAATCGTTTTATGAAAAAATGTTGGATATTTTTTTTTTTTTTTTATTGATGTGCTGTGACTTAATGAGATGAAAGAGGCGCACGCAGAGGAAATCAAGTGTTGCATCACATAGTGTTATTTTAGCTGACTTTATTTTTTCTTTCAGGAAAACATGCAATTTTCCAATCTGCCCGCGGTAAACCTCGGCTGACCATGGGCTGACATTACACTCTTGCAATTGATTTTTCATAATCACTGTCTTTGTGTCTCCTCAGATCATGACTCAGAGGGGAAACGTGTTCAAGACATGCTGTCTACAATCGACAAACCACAGGTTGGTATGCAACCTTCCTCCCACAACTGCACACAAGCACAGACACACAAACCCCGACACTCTTCCCGACCACCTCCATCAATCACCTCCTTGTCTGATGGAGTCACAGCTGGTGTGAGGTGGGATCTCTTTTCCAGATTTCTATCCTGTCTCTGTGATTAACATAAAAATCAGACCCCCCCCCCCTCCCAAAAAAAAAACAAAAAACCTAAACTGAAAAACAAAACAACAAAAAAGTAGTGACCTGTGTGTGCAGTGCATCATGAGGGGCTTAAATCATATTTAGTCAAAGGGTGAGAGATTTCAGCTCTGCTCTCCCTGGCCACATGAGGGCAGCACCTCCTCGTCCATGTGTTTGACTTCCCACTGTGTATCTTTCAGCTGAAAAACACTATAAACATTGAGGCAGCCCTTTTCCCTCCTTCATGGCCAATGTGAATGGATGAGCTCCAGACATGGCTTGCTACAGAGGAATTGCTCACTCCAGGTGAAAGCCGTTTGGTCAGCAGGCTGTGCAATTGGACCATTTGATATCTAGGAGTTTATGTCAGGGGCTGAAATGGGCAACGAGAAAGCACCACTGGGATGAGGAGAAAATAGAGTGTAAAAAGAGAAGGGGTGGGCTGGCATAAATTTCACAAAAGACAGCAGAAGTTGGTGCACATTTAGTGATTTATCCAGTCAGATGACCTATACACTGACACAGCAAGTTTATTGTAGCTAATACTGAGAGGGAACAGAAGAAGGGAGGGAAGAGCGAGCACTGAAAGTTTGATATAGTTTTCATGTTGAGATTGAGATAGTTCTTCATAATTATAATGCATTTATAAAGGAAGCAATAGTTTGGTAGGGGTTATATCCGACAAAACTTCCCCTTGATGGATTCAGCTGGAGAGGCATGGAGGCAGGTGAGAAACACAGAAAATATGATAAAGCTCTTCATTTAAAAAGGCTCACCGTGTTACCTCACACCTCTGGTTGTGTTGCCTGCTTTTATATTAATAAAATGTGTTTACTTCAGTTGAATTGTGAGTGAGTGGGGGGGGGGGGACAAATAAACCTCCTTGTAGCATCTTGCTCACTGTGCTTGAGGAAAGCTGCAGCACACCACTTTTTTGTTTTTTTTCTTCAACACCATCGTTGCATTCACATTCACAGTAAGGTGTCACGTAGCAGATTGTTTATTTCACATTAATATTTTTCAGTCTTTTCACTTTGCATAAATCTCATGAACAGCTAAAGTAGGCACAGTCACCACCCTGCTATGAGAAGGAAACGTCAGTAGCTGTTATTTAATCAGACATATATAGACATCTATAATTTGTTGCTTAGACTGTGATTTTTAAGCTCATTATAAAAAGAGATCCACAAAAAAACAAACAAAAAAAAAACATGCCGGTGGGTTTATGGTTATGACCATAAAAATGTTAAGGGTTTACTGAGCGAGCTCATTAATTGATATGTGAAAATGCACATGGCCATTTATTATCCTGGACCTGTGCTTTGGGTTAAGTGTAGTGGATAATAAAATGTCACGTGGTGCAGACTCACAGTAGGTTTCATTGTTGATTTACAAATCCATATTCACTGGGGAAGCTGGACTGGTATTCAAATGGACACCTCTCCTCTCTGTCCTGGTGCTAAATGCTTTTCTACAGTGAGGCCAGTGTGTCTCTGTGAGCTCTGCCTTACTCCTCTTCTGCCCAAATTCTATTGAGATGGGACAAACACAGTCGGAAGTCACTTTCCCATTGTGAAGCGCCCTTAGACTGTGCATAAAAGCAGCCATTGTATGGATACATGAGAGGAAAAAAGGAGATGGAGGGAAAGGTCAAAATTGGCCATGAGAGCTGATGACGGAAATACAATAGTTTATACTGTATACTATGCTTTACTGTACTCAATGCCCCTTTACTTCTGCAGAACAGTTTGGCAGACAAATCACTGGCAGATGATGCACTGAATATCTCTTGAGGTCAATAGCCTTTCATTCTTCATTTTTCCTTTCTCTTCTTCTTCCTCCATGCCCTCTCTTATCTGTTTGTCACCGTCTTTGCACCATCAGGCTGCCGTTGCTTCAGGCAGCATGTTAATGTGCTCACAGGGAACATCCGAGCAAAGTGATGGGCACAATTGGCTGACCCAGATTACCTCTAATCAAATACACAGACGTTCTCGGCATTGGACACAGTGACATTAACTCACAAAGCTAATCATTATGGTGCACAAGTGACAGTGAAGTGTCTTTCCATTGCTTCTTTTCCTGTCTGTCTGTTGCTCTTCCTTATAGACTGTCTAGGCATGGCTGTGGTTTGTGGTTCCCTTAAGGCACATTCATCGCCGATTCAGTGGATGTGGAGTCTGGAATTGCAGCAGACTGTGCTAAATAACAGTAAATTGGCTCACCCACTATGTGTTGCAGCTAAAAGTCCCATAAACATGCACGTACTTGCAGGCAGACACAGTTAAACACGCAAACATGCAGGCTTTTTGTGTGTGTGTGTGTGTGTGTTTGTTCCATTTACTTTTCTGTTGTGTTCCTGGCACGGATGTTTCTAAATCACACTAAATCAGAACGAAGAGCCAAATCTGGAGTCATGGTTTCACTGTTCCACACATTGATATGGAGTCACATACATGCACAGAAAAAAAACACACATGCACTTTGAAAGCTATTGAACTTGAACTGTTTTACTTTAAAATGGAGGGACTGAATTGCTGCTGCCACGAAAAGAACAGCGCAAGATACATTAGAATAAAATTGCATATAATATAATCATTCATTTTCTACCGCTTATCCATTTCCGGATTGCGCGGGTTGCTGGAGCCAATCCCAGTTTACACTGGGCGAGGGCGGGGTCACCCTGGACAGGTCACTAGTCCATCACAGGGCCAGCACAGAGAGACAGACGGAGACAAACAACCACTCACACTCACACTCAGACCTACTGACAATTTAGAGTCACCAATTAACCTAAACATGATGTCTTTGGACGGTGGGAGGAAACCGGAGTAGCCGGAGGAAACCCATGCAGGCACGAGGAGATCATGCAAACACCGCATGGAAATGGCCCAGGCCTGGGAACTGAACCCACCACCTTCTTATTGTGGGGCCACAACGTTAACCACTATGCTGCTGTGCTGCCTGAGAATATAATTAGAATGTAATCTCAAATAAAAATGTATAGACAACAGCCACAATACACAAAAGGCAAAATATAGTGCTTCTTTCTTTCTGCATATCACATGTATTATACAGTATTTGTTCATGTGTGTCTTATAGGTGTCCAATGTGCAGGCGCGGACTGCACGGCTGTCCTGGGCCCCCCCAGCAGGGCTGGTGAACAGGCATACCAACGGGATGCCAGTGTCCTGCTCCTACGAGGTCTCTCTCTCAGATAAGGGGCGAGATGGAAAGTATCGTCTCATATACAGGTAGGGGAAACAAATACGTTGTTGTAAGCTCAGATAAAGAACACTGGGGTGACATTGGCACTGTGTTTGTGTGTCCGTGTCTTAGCGGTGAAGAGTTGGAGTATCATCTGAAAGACCTAAGGCCAGCGACAGACTACCACGTACGGTAAGGACTGGATTACTTGCTTTATTCTCCTTCCGCTGAAACATCTGAATGTTGCCTAAAATGGGACTCCTCTCATCTTTTAAAACATTTAAACCCTTTTTTTTGTGTGTGTGCATTTGCTTCAGGGTCTCAGCGATGTACAACTCGGTTAGGGGGTCGTGTTCGGAGGCCGGCTCATTCACCACACACTGCAGCGTCCCCGACATCCCACTACCCCCAAAACTCTCCCACCGCACCAAGAGCACCCTTACCTTACAGTGGAAGGTACAGACACTGACATCTTTATGCTGAGTCACCCCTGAAGACAGATGATGATGCATTTTTACACCAGTAAACATTGTAGTGATTTACATTTATCTTTCAAATGATTTTGATGGCACCTTTGCACTTATTGAGTTATTATAAAATAATTTAAATTTTGTAAAATAATAGGAAATAAACAACGTAATTATCTGAAAGTCAACAGTATGTTTTCTTTCTCCTGGGTTCACTCTCTCGGCCCTGAACACCCAACAGAAAGTTGTCAGGGCGCATCCCTGCATCCTTCTCTGACCTTTTCTTACACAAGTGAATTTTTCTCCACTCAAACTGTCACTGATTAAGTGTGGCATCCATCACCCAGACAGGATGTGAGGCAAATTCTAAAAAAAAAAAAAAAACCAAAACAAAAAAAACAGGGCAGGGTATTTTGTCTGCCAGCCTTTAATCCCTGGCTAATCTCCATTTCTCTCTTTGCTTCTGCCTCTTCCATTTTTCCGTCATCCCCAGCCCCCGGGTGACAACGGATCCAAAATCACAAACTACATGCTCGAATGGGATGAGGTAAGTCTGTTATGCCTTCCCCTTATTTAGCAAAAGAAAAAAAAAATCACAGATTTTACAAACTAGATATCAACATGTGGCTCCTCTGAGAAGATTTACTGAGTCTATGAATTATAATTTTTCTACCATTGTCTGGCTCCCAATCTTCACCCGTCTGTACTTTATCCTCTGTCCTGCTATTTTTTGCTCATTTGTTTAACTTTTCTCTCAATGCACTTAATCTTATCTCCCTGTTCTATGCTTATCTTACTTTGTTTTCCCTCTCCTCTCCTTCCCCTTCCTCTGCTCTCTCCAGGGAAAGAAGAACAGTGTATTCACAAGATGTTACTTTGGGAGCCAGAGGCACTGTAAGCTGTCACGACTGTTTCCCGCCTCTGGCTACACGTTCAGAGTGGCTGCACACAACGACATCGGCTCAAGGTACTGTGGCCTTTGACCGAAGAAACGAACAATTGTGCTGCACACACACACACACATCATCATCACAAACAGCACTGACGGCAAAAATAACACTTTATTGTTACCTGGTCACATAAACTGAGAACTATTAAAATACATTTCAGTTATTAAAATGAGCAGCTGAAACTGACTGTCCCTGTTTAGATAACACACCGCATTTTAGTAACCATGGTTACTAAATGCCCATTGGAACAAATTGTGGTAATGTGAGCCACAACATGCTCTGATCGCCTCCATTATATGATGGACAGAGACATGAACGAGTACGTGCTTTTCTGTAGCTTGTGGGGAGATTCCCCTCCCTCCATTTCCTTTGTGCTCTTTGCCTTGCTCTTTGTAATTATGGTGGGGAACATCTTTTCAGTTGTTAGGGTGACAGCGGAGAGGAGGAGGAGGTGATGGAGGGGAGCGGGGGGCAAGATGGGGGATATGATGAGCTCCCTGGCGAAACTCATGGCAGCCTTAATACATCCTGCAGCTTGAAGTCTCCTTTGAAGCATTGGAGACACATACTTGTACAAAAATAATGCAGGACATACAATCTTACTTTCTTACTTGATGAAGTTTTACGGCCTCTCAGATGTCGGCTCCTGAGTGTGTATTCAAATGTTTTTTCCCCCTGCAACTCGCAAATGAGCCCCCTTATCTTTTCTGACATATATATTCTGCCATATATCTTCTATCTGTCATTTCACTTCGTTAACTTTATTCCTAAAAACTCCACTGCAACTGCATGTGTTTGTGTTAGGGTCCTTTTCCTATTTCTTCCTCTCACCCCCTCCTTCCCTGCTGTCAATTCTACCTAAAATTTAATGACCCAGCAGCATGGCCCTCAGTAATTGAATTGAGCATTTTGAGTAGAATATGAAAGAATATAAAATAGAAGGATGTGAATGGAAACAAAGTGTGTTTGTGCTTTGTGCAGTGGCTGCAGCCCAGAGGTGATGTTCTACACCATGGGCACCCTGCCCGCTCTGCCTCTGGCACCACGGCTGGTAAGGGCAGGAGTGTCCTGGGTGACTCTGGAGTGGGGGCGTCCTGAGGGCAGTCCCAATGAAGAGCAGCTCAAATACACACTTGAGATCCAGGAAGACAACAGCGTCAGTACCACACACACCCATTATATACACTCCATTCCATTACAACTACATTATCCATAATCCATCACTGTAAACATGAAACCTTAACTTGGTTTTGTGACATCTTGTTATTTTAATATTTTGACTTTGTCAGTCAGGAATAGAAGGAAGAAAAAAAATGGAAATGATACACAGAATATGAGAAAATGCTCGACAAAGAACTGCAAATCCTCTTAACATACATCGATATTTAATGGAAAAAGTCAGCATTTATTGCATCAATATGCTCCACAGACTACTGACAGTGTATTTCCCACAGGGAACAGACTTTCATCCAAAGTACACTGGAGAAAACTTGACCTGTACTGTACAAGGCCTGAAGAGGAGTACACAGTATAAATTCAGGGTAAGTGAAGATGTGACGCGGGGTGGGTGTGTTAAATATCTGCACTCATGTGTTTTGGTGCGTGCTAGAAAATGATTGAAACAGAGCATTTCCACTCTACTTTCACGTTAACAAGAGTTAATTGGTATAAAGTTAGAAGAGAAGATTCACTCATGTCAACTGCCTTTTTATTTATTTATTTATTTATTTAATTTATGTTCTCTGAGATATATTCAGTTGTGAGCAGATGGAAAAATATCCATGAAGTGATGACCTCTTGTTAAAATAAGAAGTTTCCAAGGATACAGGCCTATCCAGGGGGCAATATAATGTCCATCAAACCAAAAATATATACAGTATTTGAACAGCAGAGAATTGGCTGCAATTTAAAGAGTAGTTAAACAAGGCAATTCAGCAGCCTTTTATTGAGTGCTGAGTAGAGCCGGCTCTCTCATAACTGCTCATAATGTGAGGACATTGTGCAACAAGATGTTCCGACAGGAGTGTGTTTGTCTATTATGGTGCCAGCCATCTCAAACAAGACCTTACATCCACTTTGGCACATACACTTGCATGTCCTGGCTCACACCTGAGATGGCCAGGTCTTTTAAGCAGAAAGTGCAGATATGCTGCCGCAAAAAAGAGGCGCACTCTGTGTTCTCTGTGATTTTCATCTGCTGTGAATATAAGGGAACAAAGCAGATAGTCCATCAGACGGGATAATGGGATGAGTAAACTGAAGAGGGATAGAGGCTGATGGGCCAGGAGAAGCACAGGTGAAAGGGGAGAGAGTAATGAGTCCTGTTAGCCAGGACCATTACTTTACCCTGATAGATTTCTTTGCAGGTTCTCTTTGCATGTCTAACCTAGGACACAATGAATCTTTCTTATCCTCCAATTCATCCTTAATTATTTTGTCGTTTCATTTGTCTTTTCCTTCCCATTTGTGTCTCTTCTTTCTGTCACCCTCTTCTCTCCATACTATCATTTTTCCCCTTATTCCCTGCAGCTCATAGCTTCAAACATGGAGGGGAAAAGCAGTCCCAGCGAAGTGTTGGTGTGCACCACCAATCCAGACAAGCCAGGGCCTCCATCTACACCCTGTGTCACCGCAGCGACACCCTATGGATTCACCGTCACGTGGGGTAAACAGGCACACGTGGGAATACACACGCAAGCATAAAATCTCCAATTTCCACCATCGAACATACAATTTCATCCAAAAGAATATTTTTAACGTTATTTCAAAGCAAAAAAATTTAATTTAGGAGAGAGTGTCGCAGAATGAAACTTTGATAAGTTGCTGTCTCTGGGGTATTTTCACTGAACTGAGGGACATGCCATAAAAGCCATCACGTCAGCTTTCATCCATCCGTCCTGTCCTTTGTCAGATCCTTCTCAAAAATTGCAAACATGGCAGGGATGCTACCGTATGTCTCTCAGTCAGTGCAGTTATGTAGGGGGAAGGAGTAGTAGTAGTAATGCCTTCATTGTGTGCTTTATCTTTCCCTGTGTTAGTTATTTCTTGAAGCACTACATCTGAGATTATGGAAATAATTCTGCAACTGAGTAGCAGATGAGGCTCAACTAAGAGGATTGTTTCAAATGTTTCTGCTACTTATATCATCATCATAAATCATCTCCAACCATGTATCATTTCATTTTCACCATCATGGTGTCTGACGAAATGATAAGAACTTGAGTGCTTTCTCATTAGCTCTTGTGCTAATGAAACACTTGGTAGCTGCTTTTTTAAATGTTTGATGAGGATGCTACATGAAGTCTTGAATGATGTATATATGTATATATATATATATATGTGTGTGTGTGTGTGTGTGTGTGTGTGTGTGTATCTCTATATATGAGTTGATAAAATTGTATAGCCTTATTGCTGATTGACTCCTCCAGGCACAGCTTTTCCTAAAATGATAAAGACAAAGTTGTAAATGTAACTATTTTTTAAAATTGTCTGAGTTTTTAACCCAAACTAAAATGAGACACATCTGCTCCAACAGATCCTCCGCAGGACAACGGGGGTTCAGAAGCTCTAACGTACCTACTAGAGATATCAGAGGGGTGCTCCGAAGGTACGATTTAGCTCTATCTGTTTGTGTGTTTTTACATTTATCTGTCGCTGAATTTGAGTTTGAGCTTTAAACAAAGCTTAAAATGTACCATCTGTGTTCTTCCTGTAATATATTTCTTTTGCTTCCTCCCCTGCAAAGAATTAGATCCGTCATTCCCTCTCTGTTGTCCTCAATTTAACATACGGTGCTGTGTGGATTCCACAAGATCAGCAACTGCAGGAAACTAGAAGTCCTCCTGTTTCTTTTAGTCGACGAGAGCACGGAGAGAAAAGAGATGCCGTGTCATTGAGTTATTCAATAGGATCGAACAAAACTTTGTGTTGAATGTAAAATGTGAAAGCTATTCGGATCCACCGTCAGACATCGTTTCCTGCAAGTGTATTGGATCAGGATAAAATGGTTAATTAGGATGAATTAATGTAATTTAGCCCCTCCCCTCCCTGTGCTGACAGGATATGGTGTGATTTTGATGTCAATTACTTCAGCAGTGCACGAAAAATCGTAATTTTTTAAACCTTGGAGCAAAGTTGTTTCCTTTCATCTCCGTCATTTGTACTTTGTCTCCATCTCTCCTCCTTTTTTTTTTTTCACTTTTTTTTCACTCATCACTTTGACTCAGTCGTACCAGTGGGTGCCGTGATGAACTCTGATGATTTCTGATTCATCGCATTAAAAAGTTTGCATGTGCCTGTGGAGTGTTAGTGCTGGTAATTTACACTGACCTGTGTGAATTAAGACATTTTCTGTACAATGCTGACACCTTGATATGTGGTGCTTTATGAGGTTATGTGAAACCCACTTTATGTTGTTGTCAGACTTTGTAAAAAAAAAAAAAAAAAAAAAAAAAAAAAAAAAAGACAACAAGGACGTAAGCATGTTCATTACATAGTCACAATACATTTGCTTCTTCAGCAAAATTGCTTTTGGAACAAACAGGGCTAAATTTGCATAACATGAGAGCTGCTTCACAGGCCTACATGATCTAACAACGGCAAAAAAGTGGCGAGCAGGTATAAATTTGATCGGTACGATTCTGTTTCCGAGAAAATAATTCGGTCAGCGTCAGGAAAACAAACAGCAAATTATGTCTCTGCACTTATGCATGCGTATGTGATTGTGTAATTGTGGGTCCTTTTTTCTGCTTGTGTTGAGCAGCGAGTCAGTGGGAAGTGGCGTACAGTGGCCCAGCAACAGAATGCATGTGTGAGCGCCTGACACCCGGGACCTTCTACCGCCTACGTGTTTGCAGCATCACCACTGGAGGACACAGCCCGGTAGGACACGAACACACAAATACACGACTTTGAAACGGGGTAATAGCGGTGCAAAAATACGTTGGAAAATGTAGACTCTACACGCACACACACATTTGTCTGACATTTTTCGCATTTATCAATCAACTAATCTCTGATAACTGGTCCTTCTCCTCTGTTTTCCTGTGTTCATCCTTGCTCATCAAGTGCACTGTCAGTGTTCCTGTTCGTACATTAAGTATTCCACCTGGGCCCTGCCAGCCGCCAAGGATTGTGGGTAAAGCCAAACACAAGGAAGTGCAGTTAGAATGGGGTGAGTGCAGACATCCACCAACACTGGGTTTAGCTTTATTTATTAGAACATATTTGAATTTTCTTTAACCAAAGTCAGCAAAATCACCCTATGGCAGTTTAATATGTTTCCTGGCCAGCTCAAATGTAACCTTAGCCAACCATGCTTCGGCCTAATTGAAGCCTAATTTAGCCAATGAAATGCGTAACCTAGCCTCATATCTGACTTAACTCTCCTAATGTCAGCCCATCATTGCAGATTAGCACTGTTATCTGCTAGCAGGGAAAATCTCCCAGTGTGAAACAGAGAGAGAGTTCCTGCTTTACCAAGTTTAATACAGCTGGCCACAGCCGTAATCATCTCACATCCAGGCAGCACTGCCGCAATTACTGGCTCGAGCTAAAGGTCAGACATTATGTATCAGAAGGCTTTCCCCACTGTCTCCATCATTTATTACCTTTACCAAACTGCAACCTAAATGAAGCGTCTGGTGGAGGAAGGTGTTCGTTGTAAATCATCGACAAATTTCCCTGATGAATTGGAACACATGTCATTTATAAAATGTTGTCTTTCCATTACACATGAGCTGGAAACGTGCCACGGATCTCAGTTTGATCATAAACGCCTCTCTTTCTCGGTCTCCTTTGTGCTTAGACTCCCCCGTCTCTGAGGGAGTGTGCGAGGAGTGTGTGTTCAGCCTGGAGATGAGTGAGGGGGACGACAAGCCAGCAGAGGTGTACCACGGGTCGGAGTTGCAATGCACCGTTGGCAGTCTGCTGCCTGGTGCCACGTACAGCTTCCGACTGCGGGCTGCCAACGAGGCTGGGGTGAGAAATTCATACACGCACACAGCAGGATTATAAAAATAAAAAGAAAGAAATTTAAGAGACCAGACCATAAAAATCCACAAAACTCATTTCTATGATGATGTTAGAGTTATTGCAGTCAACAAATCCGTCTTTTAAAAACATAAAAAGTAATTCTTATTTTCCATTTGGCAAGCGTGACAGTCTTTGTGTAACGGCTGTTGTGGCCTGCTGTTGGAGACACACACACACACACTCAGATAAACAGGGCAGGGCAGATTGGGTCAGGGTTTCCCAGTAAGTCTAACAGTGGTCTTGTTTGGGTGCAGCTATGCTCCACAGTCTGGAGTTAACATCTCATTGCCTTGATTATCCACTCAGACAAGACAAGGCTAGAGCTGGCACTCAGACTGACTGATCAAATGCAGCGACAAACACACCAGACACTAACACATACACACTTAAAAATAAATCGATGTGCTCAGGACTCGCTTATACACACACAGGTAATATATTTAGCTTTGTCTTCTACTAATGTTAAGTTAAACATTGCTGTCCATGTCTGTGTGTGTGTGTGTGTTTGTGTTTTGTAGTTGGGAGCATTTTCTGACCCGACAGAGGTGACGACTGCAGCAGGTCCTCCTGGCCAGTGCGGGGCACCACTCATCACCCTCACCAGCAACACCTGCGTAACGCTTAACTGGGAGGTGAGAAAAACGCACAATGGGCAAGGACACACTGCCAAAGATATTTTGCTTGTTTTTGGAATCATTTATGCCAGTTCATGTATTTTTAATTCCAAAGTCCTGCTGATTTTTCTTAGCTTGAGTGTGTGTGTGTGTGTGTGTGTGTGTGTGTGTGTTTCTTTGTGTCGCAGAGTCCTGAGGGTTCGGGTACAGACATCTCTGAATATCGTCTGGAGTGGGCGAGGGACGAGGAACCCATGGAGCTCATCTACTGCGGAGCCGCCACACAGTGTGAGCTGTCTGATCTGACGCCTGCCACAGACTACTGCTGCAGGCTACAGGTACTGCAGACACAATCGTTCACTCACGCAAACTTAGAGCCATGAAATACATGCAAATGCACACAGAACTTGCATCCATGCACAGACGCACAGGCCCTTTCTTGTTTGTGTATGAGAAAGGGCAAGGTGCATAAACAGTCCATAAGGCGGACTCCCACACACACAAAAAGAACAGAATTCCAAGCAAGACACACAGGTAAAGAGAGAGCAGTGGCAAGTTGATGGTAATCGATTATATTTGTGCCTTGACTCTTAATCTGGTTCATAAATAACTACTTTATCTATCCCTCCCTCTCTCTGTCTTTGTGTATTTGTCTAACACACACACACACACACACACACACTCTCTCTCTGGCTTCCTTTACTGATGTACTCTCAAAAGATATGAATCCAATAAGAGCAAATTTTATGGCTTTCCCCTTCATGGATTCCTTTATAAAGTTTAGATGTAAGGACAAGGTCATCTTAAAGTCTTCATCAATGTTTTTGTGTGCATGTGTTTATGTGCACTGGTGCAGAAGTGCATAATTTGTGGATTGTGTTTGTGTGTGTCAGATAAGATGCACTATGGTATGGTTGAACTCCTACTCTGGATGATGCTTGTCATATCTCAACACACACTTCTTTCTTAAGAACACTTGAAATATTTATACACTATCAAAGGTAAAGCAGGAGTTCCTCATATCCTGTTTTTTTATTTTTGATTAATACATTTGATAGTAAAAAATAAATTTTAAAAAAGGCTTAAAAGTTCTTCTTTACTCCTCAATGTGGATGCCAATTTTTTTTATTATTTTTTTTTAAATGACAGCAGGACATTTTTTATACTACAACTCAGTGCTGTTGTCTTTGGAAGTAAAGCAGATATTTGACAATTACAATAAATCCATCCAATTTTATTGTTTTGTTTTGTTTGATGCATTTAACAGAAATGATACAATGTACAATGCAGACATGGGAACACAGTAAAAGCAGGTGTTATTCGTCAGTTTTCATTAAAGCTTTCAGATAAGAGCTGTTGTTTTTCTTTGAAAGCCAGTATGTTCTGTCCTGGCTTCCTGCTCACTGAGTTTGTTGGAAACATTAAAGATGATGATTGTAAATCAAAAGCAATCGAAGGGCGTTTAATAGCCGCTGCTTGAGGGGAATGCCAATGTATTGCATAGTACAAGGAATAGACTAATGTTCTGTCAAAGCTAATTTGAATTCATATCCTTCTGTGTGCCTCTATTTTACTTTCTCTGCTTTGTCTGTGCCGCTGCTTTACCAATTCATTTCTCTTAGCTGTTTTTTTCCTATTCACTTGTAACCTTCATTCATATGGTTTCGGCTTTTTTGCCACTCATCTGCTTGTTTTTATCCCCTCTCCTTCACACCTCATTTTCTTCACCTATCTCACAGTCTGTATTTTTTGTGTCGCCCACTCAGGCGGTGAATCAGGCGGGCGCCGGTCCTTACAGCGAGCAGGTCAGCTTCAGAACCCCGGCGACAAATCCAGACCAAGTCTCATCTCTCGTCCTCCTGGACCTTCCGACCTCCTCGGAGTCGGGTCACTCCCCGTCTACCTGCCTCTTCCTGAAGTGGGACGAGCCCAACAGCAACGGTGCCGAGATCACCTCTTACGTCATCAACCTGGACAACCAAACCATCACAGTGGAATCAGGGACGAGTCACCTTGTCACGGGCTTGCAGCCAGACACTGAATACAGGTACATAAATTAGCAGAACATTTCAACTGCTAGTTTGTCAGTTGAAGCTGACGCTGTCTTGGATACGAAGTGTGATTTATGTTGACGGTCTGACATTTTGAGGAAATCAATGCACAATAGCAGAGACACTGAGTTGTGGGCAGACAATCATTTACGCGAGCCACCAAAACATGCTTAAATATGTGACATTTTGGGAAAATAACGCTGCATTAACAAATATTTGCTGATTTACACCACAGTGGTGTCCGTCCTGGTGACAGTCTGATGGATTTAAGGTTAGATGAAGGATGGGTAGCAACAAGCAAAAGTCAAGTAAAGTAAAGCTTCAGAAACACTGGATCCTACTTTTCCCATAAGGGATATATTTCTGAAACTTCCCTGTCTGGTCAAGTCTTTTAAAATTAAGGCTTTCTGTTGTTGCCCCAATCAGGGTCCATGCCTGGTTCCCGTTCAGCTCTCTGCATAAACAAAATGAGTATTAACATTACACTCAACAGTAAACAACCACTCTGTAATCTGAATCGACAACTAGTGTTGTTCTGTGAATACAGATGTGTTCTTGTTTGTGTGCATGTTGTTGTGTAGTGAGTTCTTTGAACTAGGGAGGTGGGTTGTCCAAGGTTGGGGGACATATGAAAAGGCAGAGTGATCACACACTCACACACACACACACACCATTGTTTTCATTGTGAGGTTGTTTTTGTCCTAATATCACTTTGCTCTCTTGCGTAATGGCCACCACTGATGTATGTGTGTGTGTGTGTGTGTGTGCCAGTAAGAATAATGCTGCTTGTTATTTACAGCAGTGAGGTGCTTCAGATAATATTATTCATTTCTTGTTTGTGTACGGCATTGTGAAGGACCGTTGTAAATATTGCATGCTCTGTCAGGAGTGGAGGTGTGTGGGTGGTTTAAAAAGTCTCTTTAGCAGAAATAGTTCTTCGTTCAAGAGAAAAATTTTAATAGATATTTAAATTCCTGGAATAGGTTTTATTAAATCTATTTTTGATATTTTGATATTTAGCAGTTTGAGTCTAGAAAACCCACCTTAATAGGGTGACTGCCACACATCCACACGTCCGGTTCACTAAACCTGCAGGGCTCAGGGAAAGGATCCATCTCTCCTTCCATTCAAAATGAAATTCGCCATATTTTTTTTACAACACGTTTTAGAAGAAGATAGTGCTTGTTTATCTCAGCCGCCTTAGTTACTCTCAGTCCCTGCTATTGTATTTATATCTTACTTGTTTGGCTTGCAGTCATTAAACTGAGAATGCACTAAGTGACGACTGTCCCGCAGCTTTTATTTCACAATATCACAGAAATGGTTTTGAACATTGATGTACAAGTCCCTCATTAGCAAAATGCTACGCTTCTTTATCTTTCACTCTCCGTTCTCAGCCGCTCATCATCTTTTATCTCTACGCTTAATTACACCAATGGATGGGTGAATGTTGCCCTTTCTCTTCGGTCTTCGCTCAGCTGAGTGAATTATAATGAAAGGTTGTAGTTACAGACGTGTGGCTAATAAATGTCAAATGATGGCAGAAGCTCTCTAGCCAAGGGCCTCTGCTGTGGATGCTAATCAGCTGATCAGACATTGACTGAAAAGGGGAAAGGAAGGGAGGGAGATTCCAAGAAGTGAGGCAGCAGGGATAGCTTGAAAAACAAAATCCATTTCTGCCAGTATAGAGCCTTTTTTAATGAAGAAGACAGGTGTTGGTGTGTATACAAAGTACACTCACAATTTTCTTCATTTACAGATAAAACTTATTGGAAATGGCCAACTGCTGATTGATTAAGTCCTTAAGAACTATATGCAGCAGTTATCTGCTTTTTCCTCACATACTACTATATATTTGGGGAAAATGCTGGTCCAACCCGGTCTGACACACTGACGTCTGATCCCGGAGAGTACACTAAATTGGAATGAAGATGGGAATGGTAATGGGAGAGGAGATCCAAGGTCAAAGCCAATAAACCAGATCAGCCTCTTTCCCTGAAAATTACCCCTCCGCTGGACAAATAAGTCTGCAAATACATGGAGAAAAACACGATACATAAATTTTCCAGCAGTTTCATGTACATGCACATTTGGGTCAAGAACTTAATCCCTGCACACGGTCGTTCTTACTACAATACAAATACTGGCTGACATGTTGTATTTTTACATTTCCCCCCAAAAACTTGAACTAAATGACAAAAACATCAAAAAAACAAAACAGAAAAAAAAAACAAAAAAACATGCAGTGTAACAAAACTCTCTCTTCCTGGCTTACAGTGTACAGATCGAGGCGGTGAATGCAATCGGCTCCAGTCCCACAAGTCCACCCCTGCAGATGAGGACACGTCCTCTCCCTCCAGCCCCACCTCCTCTCGAATGCTCAGTGCCCGGCCCTCAGAGCCTGAAGCTGAAATGGGGTGAAAACGCCAGCCACACACGCGCCTTGCTCGCTGACGACATGGTCTATACACTACAGATGGAGGACAAGAACCACAGGTGCCGTAAACTCATTGCCCTTCTTGCATCATTGTTTGGCTCATGGTGTTGGGGTCATATTTATGCACACCCACACATATTTAGTAGTTGTTTCATACTTGGAGCCCCACTGTGATGATCCACATAGATGATGTGCTCTCCAAACCTCTTGGGCAGCTTTTTTCCTCTGACTCCTTACTCGATAAAGCAAACAGGGATCCAGCAGGTCAATCATTTTTAGACAAACACACACCATGGACACACAAAGACAAGAAGGATAGAACATGAGCAGCCTGAAAGAGGGTAAGGGTGTGAATGCCCAGACACCCAGTTGAGAGGTACGTGTGTTGATCTTTGTGCTTGTAGGTTTAGTTTAGTTTTTTTTTTTTTTCTGGGTGTGTGCAGTAACCAGATGTACCAGGGAGTAGTCACGTTGAGAGCCGGGCTACAGCCTACAACAATCAAACCCCTATTTAACTGACAGGTCAGGCAGTAGCAACAAAAAGGGAAAATTAGCAGACAGGGGAGGAGGAGAAGGGGCAGAACATGACCACTGAGTTAAGCACCTCAGTTACGAAGCGCACAAAAGGAGGTAATTTTATCAAAGACTGGAAATGAAAAATGGGTGATCAAAGAGTTCGGAAACCAACCTAAACCCACGAGTGTCTCGTGCCTTTCCCTTCATCCTGCCCTCTACTATTATGCTTGGCTGACTAACAGTGTTTGAATTAAGGCTTGGCTGGCGTCGACTTGGCACCCAGTTACCTTGGCACCCCCGGAACGGGCCAGAGTGCAGCAGGCAACAGATGGGGCTCTATCTGGCAGGCTGTGGTCTGTTAACCTCTGCAGCAACACACACACACACAGGCATGAGCAACAGCATGCTCACACTCCCCATCAGTTAAATGAAAACACCTCTTACAGTTTAGAGTATTATTTACCCATTTTTTAATTGGCGCAGTGATTTGTGGATTCACCATATCTGCTTCAGATGGCATTTTGTGAGTCATCTTGGCACTTGTTTCAACCTGTTTACCTAAATGAGTGCTACATTTTGCTGTAAACTCCAGAAAAAAAATTACATTTCTGATTAGATTTTTGATTTTTCTCTTCATTATAAACATACAACGCTTGTATGTATTCAGGTCAAAGCAGAAAATAATAACACAGCCAGTCCATTTTTCTGCATCAAATCTTTCTTTTATTCTTACAAAATGGCAGTGTAGTATGTTTTGGATAAAATACATGACTCAGACAATTATTTGATGGAAAAATTCAGAAAAGAAGGGGCTGAGGTAGCTTTTTATTTTCTCCAAAAATAGCTTTAAAATTGTCGGCATTCATCATCAGTCTGGCCAGTTTCCTTCCCACGCTCTGATGATGAGACTTTGAGCATTGGCGGATTCAAGCAGGAGTGGATTAAGACTTGCTATCCACCCAGTCTATTCAGCTGCCCATTTCTGTGCACCCCTTATTCACCAGTTCCTCCAAGGCCAAATCTCTTTTTTCCTAAAGGAGAAATTATATTATTACAAATATGCCAAAATTATTAGGGTTTGCAAAAGGATGAATGCTGTTGATGTCGTGAGAGTATAGCTCGGGAGATGCCAGATTTTTATTTATTTGTTTATTTTTTTATTTTTTGTGAGAAAGACACGGCTGTTTCCAGATGTATTCAGACACAATTTCACGAAGTGAATTTGGTTGGAAAAACTAGTAGAGCAGTAAAGTGTCTCCCTGCAGCCCAAATATACAAACATTATTTCCCTCCCTCCTTTTCATCGCCATCATCTGCTCCATTAGAAAACCTGTCCATGAGCTCTCTAATTGACTGACTCATTCTAATGACGACGTGTGATTCGTGACTGATTCAGCCTAATTGTCTTTGCTTAGGATTCATTAGATGCAGCTACAGTTGGCTCTGGCAGGACGCTCACCTGTCATCGTGGCCGTGTTAGTGGTGCTTCACCATTTGTTGATTTGTGTGTGTTCACTCGGCGTTATCACCAGAATGGATTGAGCTGGTTTACAGGACCACTCCAGTGCTGGTCTTCCTCCTCTTTCCTCTCATCATGCTCTGTTAAAAGAAGTTAGCAGGAAATCTTTATTGGTGGCGAAATCACCATGGGAACCGCCTAATTGTAAAGCATTGACGGAAACCAGAAGAGTACTTTAAAAATAAGAGAGAAAATTTAAATCTCGAAAAAATTTTGCTTTGTAAACAAACATATCATCAGCTGGCTGGAGTTTCTGCAAATGTGCTAAAAGATAAATTCCATTAGAGTCATTTTCGTCCAAATAGCATTAGTGTCTGGTGTTTATGTTTTTGACTTTTGCTTCCCCTCTGCCTTCTAATCTAATTCATATTCATTTATCTCATTTCATTTTTGGAAAGTTGACTTCCCCTCTTGAAAAAGGTGTACTGCCTTTCATAAATTTCTTCCCTCCCAACTCATCTTTTACCCTCTTTGTTTTTCTCCCGTCTGCCTTGCCCTGTCTCCGTTGTGTAGATATACAAGTAAGCAAAGAAAACGTCCTCGATACTGATCTCTCTATTCTACTTCCCTCACAGACTTTTTGCTTCCGTTGTGTCCTTCCATGCCGCCCCCCCCCACACTTGTTCTCCTCATTCAACTGTTGCACTTCATAAGCTGGCTGCATTTGTTTAATCTGTCTCATTTCTATTTCTTCTCATTCATATTACCCATAATGCCCTCTAACAGGGATATTTGGAGTGTGGGGGCGCCATGGCAACAGGGGCCATGCAGTGCAACGAAGGCTTGAACCTTCTGACACTGTGGATATTTTGTTAAGGCAGTCCTCCATTCATCACACACTTCCTTCTCCAGTTTGTTCAATTCCGTCATCATTTTAACCTCCCAAAGTTGTTGCTTTATTCCTTTATCTGTGTTTCCCATTTCCTCCTCCTTCCATCACTCTCTTTAAGCCCATTTGTTTTCCCAGCCTTTCAGCAATTGTCTCTCATTCTCTGTCTCTAATGCATGATGATTAAATTTGTTGATGATGATGAGGATGATGATATCATTCTCCATCACAAACAATCCACTGTTTCTGTGTTCTGCAAACAATGCCAAATGGATGTAGTTTGTGTGATGGTTTTTTAAAATCTGATGTCTCCCACTGAAAATTGATACGTTGAGACAGCAGTCTGACGATCTCACAGGAAACACTTTCAAGGAAAAACAAATTTAAGAACAAAAATGTTGGATAAGGTCACGCCAAAATAAATGTTTGCATTCCTGTGTGAACTGAGTCATTTTTTCAAACATCACTTCTAACCTCTCTCTGTCTGTCCTTTCCTGCTCCTTGTCTTTGCTAATTGGTCAGCTGTTTTGCTCCGGACCAAGGATGCTGTTAATTTCATCAACTTTGGCCCAGTGATTTTATGCGCGTGTGTGTGTGTGTGTGTGTTTGTATTATTGTCTGTGCTCTGCTGGTCGTCAATTGTTTTGATATTATGCCACTCAATTCCAGATCACAAGAGGGTATAACTAATATTAATGGAGAGTGTCCATAAAGTGTCTTTACAACTTAAAGAATTTATTACAAAAGCAAATGAACAGACAAATATGTGGAAATTATTCCAAAATGAGGAGTAGATATTGATGTTTTTTTGCCTCGTTTAATACACCTCTACATGGGCACCATCAGTTGCATGAAGCACATCAGGACGATACTCGATTTCTTGCCATGTTCACTGTAGCGTAGACTCAATAGTCACAATGGCATCAGTGATCTTTTGCTTTAGGTCAGTGATGCCCGTTATCTTTGTTCGATACACGACATCTTTAACATAACCCCACAGAAAGAAGTCCAGGGGAGTGATAAGCCAGGGAATCAGGCCATCCCTTCCCAGGGTTAGGGTCAGGGCGTTTACCACTACCTATTTCATCAACAGGGTACCTGAAATACACATATGCAGTGTGATTAAAAACTTTGATAACCACTGAGCACATACTACAAATCTGATTGAGATATCACATCAATTGCCTTTGTAATAAGTTTTTGTAAAACTTTATGGACACCCTGCATAAGTTACTAATTTCTGTTTTTGGCCACATAGTTGTTCGCTGAGTCAACAAGAGAGTAAATAAGGGACGACTCGGGTTTATGTTTACACTGCAACCACACTGTCTGTGTGTGTGTCAATTGAAAGGTCTGGCAGTGAGGACAAGAATTAACAAAACTATATATCAGCCAGAAGAACTTATAATTCCTGTGTAGTGCAGCTACATAAAGAGCTCATCTGGAGTTATAGCCTTCCACTAAAGACCAACCTCACTCTTCTTTTCTTTCTCTGCCCTGCCAGCAGATCGTCCATCACCATCTCCACTTTTGTAATTACCACTCACCCTTTTTTATTTCTCCTCTAATCCATAACCTTCTCCCCATCACTGCCTCTTCTTTCACTTAACCCCCTCACATCGGTCTTTCTCTCTTTTCCATCTCACATTACTTTCTTCCTCTGTATGACTTTCACTCTATTGTATTGCAAAAGCTGAAAGTGGAAATAAATAATAGTTCCTCAGCACCGATCTCAGTTTCTCCCTGACTTGTTTGTTTGCCAACTCCTCATCGCTCTTTCATTCAAGCAATCTATCCATCTTGCCAGCCTTAAACTTTTTGGTAGCTCATTTTCATCAGATTTATGACCGTAGCCTGACAGATTTCGTTCTGTGTGTTCATAAATCACTACTATCTTTATTTAAGATGTTCTTGTCTCTCTTCTCAAAAGCATCCATTCAAGATTTTTTTATTTTTTTATTTTTCCTAAGAAACTTCATGTTAACTGTTGACTGCCTGTTAATACATGAATCGACTCCTCAGTTAATAAACCTCAGAGGGAAAACTGGATATTTATTACTATACACTATACACTAAACTATTTGAGGCAAAACACATCAGAACACATCAGACCAATGATGTAACTGACAATGATCAACTTCCAAAACTAATTTAGTGATTAGTCCAACTATTTATGTCTTATTCTTGGTGTTGTCAAAGTTTTTAATTGTGACCTTCTCCAACAACATGTCTCCCCCTGCCTCTTAATCTAATCACACTGCCATCAATTGTTTTTCTCACCTCCACCTCACTCATCTTCAGAACCCCCCCAGTCCTTGCTTTCAGATTTCCCCACTAACTTTTTTTTTTACACTTGTCTCTCACCCTTCCCTCTTATTTGTGTGTTCTGTCTAGGTTTGTGACAATCTACCGCGGTCCCAGTCACACCTACAAGGTCCAACGATTGACTGAGTCCAGCAGCTACAGTTTCAGAATACAGGCCATCAGTGACGCCGGGGAGGGTCCATTCTCGGACACACACACTTTCTGCACCACCAAATCTGTACCCCCTGCCCTCAAAGGTAAACTGACCAAGGCAAAGTGTGTATGCAACTTTCAAACTAGGACATAAAACTAAAGAAATGTCTTGGCTAGTTAAAGTTCACTTGAGCAGTACTGGAGGGAATATAACTTCATTTACAAATTATTTGCTTGTCAATATGTGCTGTTTTGTGTGTTTTCATAGTAATGCCGTAGTTTATCTTTGCTCACTGTGTGTGAGGTGTATTTGTCATTTTTTGGTATGTTGTGTTTCTGCAAACAGCTTTGCAGAATGCCTTAAGAGAGGTAATATACTTTCAGGCCAAGAAACAGGATGATTACATTTGTCTCTAATCAGTTTGACTCCAGTTTGTGGCCTTTGCTGTGAACAAATGTGGTACTTTGTTATAATCACAGTAAAATGTATCCTCTCAGGTGATATAACCAGAAAGTATTGTGAGCCAGGTTGTGAATGTGCGCCGTAGTACTGCTATATCCACAAACTTTTAAATAACCTCCATGGCCTCATAACAGCTGCTGTAAAAGTGTTATCGGGGCATGTTGCGCCGTTGGAGAGGTTCTCCGCAAACCAGTTTATATCTGGGAAAAGTGGCAGGATCAGAGATGAATCAATGAATAGGTCCCGGGTTACCATAAAAATTCAATAAAGTATAAACTGTATTTAGCCCAGCAAGTAATGCAGGAAGAATTGAATCTTCGATTTAATATCTGACTTGATCCCCCAATGATATTATTACCTTGCAAAACAATGGTCATCAATGGAAAACAAAGGGAGTGCATATGAATAATGTATTCTCTGTTTTGGCTCGAATGCAGGATGATGTGCAAGACCTCAGTCTAAATAGCCTGACACTGACAACCATTAACACGACTGTATCCATGAGTGTTGAATAAAGGAAATAAAATTAGCAGGGAGATGGATGATTGCATTTTCTTATAAAAAGGATGCAAGGAATGTTGTTAGGACACGTATTTGTATCAGATGAGGACGCAAACCTGTGCTTGTGTGCCTCTTAATGTTTTATATTGCATTATTTAAAGTGTGACATCCTGCTGTTTGATTGATGCAATGTTGTGATGTCGTCTTTATTTTCCAACAGCTCCCAGAGTGCACCAGCTGGAGGGCAACATGTGCGAGATCACATGGGAGACGATCCCACCAATGAGAGGGGATCCTGTGAGCTATGTGCTCCAGGTGCTGGTGGGACGCGAGTCAGAATACAAACAGGTTTGTCTCCCATGTAGACCGCGGTGTAGAAATACGAGGAGGATTTTTCTCATTTCTTCAAGGAGTATAAGAAATCAGTTTGCGTTAATGGGAATGATGGCAAAATACTCGAGCACCCCCACACGAGGGGAGACAAATTAGCTCATGGAATAATAAAAGACACACACACACACACACCTAGACAGAATTTTGTACATGGAAGAGCGAATCACGCTCAGTATGCCTTGGTAAAAACAGCCTTCTTGGTAAGCCCCAGCAGTATTGCTAAAGCACAATAACTTTTTTGCTATACTTGGGAATATAGAACTGGGAGGCTGGCTGTTGGAGGGATGAGCAGACTAGTAGACCTTAAACAAAAACTCATTTTACTTTCTGTAATTGAATTACTGAAGGCGGGGGAGGAACTGCTGATACTTACTATGGTAAGTGTCAGCAAACAGCAATTGTCAAGACATAACTGTGTTTCTGCTTTTCAGGTATTTGTGCGCTTTGGTCTCTGTTCGTTCCTTCGTATCACAACGAAGAACATACAATCCCCCCCAATGTGTCTCCTGTTTAATTAGTAAATTTAATAAACGACAAAGGGGGGGGGGGGGGGGGGGGACTCTTTTAACCATCTTTGTTTAAAAGGCAACAGCATGACAAATGTGTTAACACAATAACTGTGTTCCTGATCAGCAAGAAACCGACAGCAATCACTTTGAAAAAGTAGTTTTTTTCCTAAATGTGATTAGAGCCAGACCACTGATAAGTTGCCCTTGGCCCTTTTCATTCACGGATAAAGGTGACCTGTGAGAGATTAGAGTTGATGTTGCATCACTGTCATTCATGTCATTATAAAAATGAGTTAGGCACTATGAATGAAGAAATATGTTCTCAGTGTCTTTTCCAAAGACATTCAACTGGATGCTACAAGTGCGTGATGTTCTACCACTTAATGTTGTCTCAACTGAAGTTCAAAACAGCAAAGCACCTTTTTTCTTTGTTAGTTGTTCTTAAGTTGTTTTCAAGTGAGGTTTATTTGCATATATGGAAGTTTCAGTTACAGCAGATATCATGTTTTGGTCCCGGAATATATTTGAAATAGAACAAGGTGAGGTTGTAATGAAGATGTTAGTCACCACGTTTTAACACATTTTAAAGTAAGATTTTGGTGTGTTTTTACAGCAAAAATATTAGATCATTCCATCACTCTACTGAGAAATCTGCACATTTTGTAGTCAGAAACTATTAATATAAGCCGTCAGGACTTCTGTAACTTAGTGATGTCACAACAAGCAAAGCTGGCCAGCCTGGATTTATCTTTAAAAGAAAAAAATTGATGATTCATCATCAGAGTTGCACAATCAAAGTGAATCTGTGCTTCATCACTTTATCCTTTTTTTTTAACAGGTATTTAAGGGAGAGGAGGGCATGTTCCAAATCTCTGGTCTCCAGGGCAACACAGACTATCGTTTCCGTGTGGGCGCCTGCCGCCGTTGCCAGGATACATGCCAGGAACTGTGCGGACCACTGAGCCCCTCCTCCTTGTTCACGCTGCGTCGCCAGGAGACGGCGTCGTCTGCGGAGCTTTGCACCGTGGAAACGGGCAAGGGCTCGGGCCTGATCTCGAGTGACGAGCGTTTCGCAGCGCTGATCGTGTGCGTGTTCGCAGGCTTCTCCATCCTCATCGCCTGCTTGCTACAGTACTTCTTCATGAAGTGAGGGAATTTTAACTATCGGATAGAAAGAGAAAGCTAAATCACAGAGAAACTTTAAAAGAAAATGTCTATGAAAGAACCGAATTAAATCAAAACAAACACTTGAGATGTACTTCTAAGGCTATGTATGTTTTTTCTTTTTAATTTTTTTCTTTTTTTTTTTTTTTTTTTGGTCAAATTATCGATTCAGGCTTTCCACACATTGTTCCTGTTGTCTTCTGCCTTCACTCGGTTTGGTCTCATTTCTCTCCTCGTTGTTGTTGTACCGTTGTCCGTTTAGTTTGTTAAGGATTTCTGTCGAGGGAAGCCTTGTCTTAGCTGTACCTCGGTTGGGAAAGAAAACTGATAATCAAGCCTTAAATAGCTGTGAGCAAAGCAGATGCTCCTCAGACTGACTTGCATGTTTTTATTTTGTATCTCTTTAAAACATATTCGATTAGAGAACGTGTATATTTCTTGACAGTCATTGCCTTACAATTTTTTTTTTGTTTGTTTGTTTTTCAATGTTTAATTTGAAATTTTTTTTTGGGTTTTTGTTTTTGCTGCAGTCTTTATTCATTCAGCCATATTTCAATGTAGGCCTTCAAAAGCTTTAGCCATTCATACCTTATTACTCAATTTTTTTACTACTTTACAGGCTGTCGGTCGATTCATGCACCTGCTCTCACATACAGACTGGCAGAAACACAATGCGCACACACCTGTGCAGACTTAATGTACATAAACATACACATATGTACAATTACACTCAAGCAATGACAATGAGAAACACATATTTCCTCCTAAGAAGGCAATTGCATATCTGCTCAGCTTTGAACAGTCAATCAATCACTCATTCAGCTACCAAAGTGATGCAATCCATGTGTGGTGTAAGATGCTGCTATCCTGTGATTTTATTATATCTAAGAAAGAATGGAAAACCAGTAATCTAATATATATACACACGATATATATATTATAACAAATATATATGATGCTATAGAAGTGATGTAATATAAGTGATGGCAATGTAAGGTCTGAAGTACAGTGCAAAAGGGGAGGAGTTTTTACTTGAGGTGCTCACAACAGCAGCTCTGAGGTCAGTTCAGTAGCTTGTGCGAACGTTTGAAGGAGCCATAAAACACTGGTCTTGGATCAGAATATGAACCTTTGTAGGTATTCAAATGTTGGGCGTAAACTGGCTTCAGCATTTTAGGAAGCCTGGCTTGGAATCATGATTGGTTGCAACTTAACCAGGAAGGGCTCGGGGGCTGAGCATTGTGCACCCCCCCCCCCCCCCCCATTAGCCTATTAATCTGTAGCGATACGCCCGTAGCATCACAGTCACAGAGGTGCTAGCAGCCTGCCAGCTTGCCACCCTTCTCAGAGCTGTGTGTGTGTATATGTGTTTGTGTGAAATAACCAGGAAAGCCATTAGGAGTAAGCTTGAGCTTTATCCCCTTGAATTTTAGCCAGCTGCCGGCCAGAGTTTCTCCTTCCAGCTCGTCTGTGAATCGATACCTTTGAAGACTCGTCTCCTCTTTTTTTCCTCCTCTGTAATTCCCCTTTTTGCTCTGGCTGCTCCTCTCCTGCTTTCAATCCATCCCATCTTTCTGCTCATGCACTGCTCTCTCTCTCTCTCTCTCTCTCTCTCTCTCTCTCCCTCCCTCCTCTTCTTCCTTCTTTTCTCTCTCTCTCTCTCTCTCTCTCTCTCTCTCTCTCTCTCTCCCTCCCTCCTCTTCTTCCTTCTTTTCTCTCTCTCTCTCTCTCTCTATTAAAAGGTGCTTTATTGGCATGTAATCAGAGCAGTAGCAAGTCTGTGGGATCTCCTCGGACGGACATGTTCTCTGGGGACATGAACTAATGTTCACTAACCAAACAAGCCTTTTGACAGAACACGGCTCAACAGTACAGGGCATTCTGACACATGTAAGATACCCACCCTCCCCCTCCCTCCCACCCATGACTCCCACATTACCCTCAACCTGAAAAACAAAGCCAAGGTACAGCCCACTACAAACCCTGATGATCCAAAGAAGTCACCTTGACGTGCACAATGAACGTGCAACATGTCCCCTTTATTGCTGGGTGCTGTGTGGGGAAGGAGGGATGGCTTTGGTGAGAAAGGAGGGGGGCCGCCATAATGATTAGCTCTGATTGGCAGCCTGTAACGTACCTCAGGGAAAAGACCTTAAAGAGGGAAGACATCACCCTGTCACCCCCCCCCCGCGCACACACACAAGCACACACATTGCTGTCATTGTTGTCAACATCATGTTAGCCTCTCTTCCTCTGTCTCTCTCTATCTTCCTACCAGTCCTCCTCTTATTATTTGATGCTGTATCTTGTCCTCTGTCTATGCTGTGCCTTGCTCCTGTAAGTGTCAGTAAGCAAAGTGGTTTACTAGCTCAAAATACCTTTGCCAAAGTTGATGGGAAAGTTAAGGTAGAGTTCTTTTCTAGGTTTTATTTATACTATATATTTGCATACAGTACTTTACATGCCAATTACAGTGCAATCTTCATTTATTTATTGTTAAAAGATTAAGAGACAAGTGTAGTTATATACTAATTTTTTTCCTTGTAGCATGTTTTTTTTTTCCCTTTTTAATTTTTTTAATGGATGTATGTTAGATTGTATGATTAAGGCCAGCATTCCTTATCTCAGTAACCCTTTAAGTATTCCTCTTACAGCTGTTGGGAACCTGTAGCTCATCAGTCCATGCCTTGCAGTTATCATTGCTGTTTTTCAAACATGTAACCAAATACCTATGTATTTTTATTTTTATTTTTATTTTTTTTCATCTTCCGTTTTGGCCGTGCACAGCCAAAACAATTCTTGTAATGCTTAGACAGACATGTAGCAAAAAGCCAGGTCATAGAGTCAGTACACGTCATTGATATTGGGATAGATGTCGCTGCCTTTGGCTTTTTTATTTTTTTTTTAGTTTGTTTGTTTGTTTGTTTTGTTTTGTTTCCTGATTACTGTTAAAATGAAGCTTCTGATATCTTTTTGCTGTTTAATTGCCAAAGTGCAGGCTTCTCGTGTCCACTAGATGTTGCGTTTGCAGTCGTCTAAAGGGTTTCTGTGATGTTCCTCTGTAACGACACAGCATTACAATTATTATTATTGTTATTATTATTCTCTCAAAAGGAAAAAAAAAACATTAACTTGATCTGTGATTATGCTTATTTTCATATTATCTTTTATTATTTTGTTTTGTTTTGTAAAGCAAAATGTGCCATTTTGAAATGTGTAGCCCCCTTTTGGAGGAGAGTTTTTAACACAAACTGATTTCACACTGAAAGGTTTAAAAAAAAAAAAAAAGACAAAAACACACACACAAAAAAGGCAAAAACAATCATACGATGATTTCAGGCAAATGACAACGATAATAATATTGGTGATTCCTTGTTAAGGCTAGTGCTGGTATAGCAGTAGTGAGTATTTTGTATCCAGTATTTTGCTAAGAGATGATATACAGAGATATCTATAGAACTATAGAGTGAGATGGTAAATACATTATGACTAACAGAGTTGAAGCACTTTTTTATGCCGAGCATTAGTCTTGATAAGGTTAATATGAGCGGGAGGAGACAAGAAGCCACCCCACCCCCCACCCCCCAACACCCTCCCTCTCTCTCTTTTTCAAACACTACTGCCAACGCCGTCTGTTACATTCATTGGCATTATTCTGTCGTTGGCGTGACTGTGACATTGGCATTACAGGAGCACGCTGCTGTGCTCCTCAAACGGTGCCCTGCTTCCTGCAGAGTTCAAACTACGGCAACAAAGAAAGTACACTTCATAGGGAGCGTTTTGTTGTTGTTTTTTTTTTTTCCTCAGACATGCTCAATGTGTGTCTACCTAGCCTGTTGCATTGTAGTTGGCAGGTAATGTGTGAGGGTGTCCTGTCCTCAACCCCCCCCCCCCCCCCCCCCCCCCCCCCCCACACACACCTGATGAACCTAATGTTGCCCACCCACAGCCCCCCTATCCCCCCACCCACCACCCTCATTTTCAAGCCTTAGTGCCCCAGTGGGAGAGCAGAGGTTTGCCTTGTGTTGGGTCAAACTCAGGCCAGTTGTGTTAGTCTGATGTTAAGTGTTGACTGACAGGCTGTGCATTTGTGGGCAGGGTACTCCCTTTATGTGCTTTTGTTGTTTTTAATTTTTGTTTTCAATTGCTGGTGATTTTATAGACTCCCTGTCACTACCCCCCCCCCCCGACTTACCCATCCAAGGCACCTTGCAGGTCCTACACATCTGGCGGGCATATCAAGAATGAGAGACAATTTCATTTTATTTTATTTTTTCTTTCGCCCAGCAACCCCATCTGTGCCTTCTGATCATTTTTTTTCCTTTTTTTTTTTTTTTTTTATGTTTTGTACGTTTTACAGTAAGTAGAGATTTTGACTGAGAGATTGGCGATTTGACAAACGTACAGAGATTCACAGGTATTTAACTATTTTTTAAGCGAGACAAAAAAAAAAAAGAAACATATTTTTACCTCACAATTTAAAAACAAACATTCCAATGTTGTCATGGTCTATGAATTGAAAGAAAAAAAAAAGAGAAATTCATGCATTTCTTCTTGTATTGTAAATGTTAGACAATTTCATATGCATTATATAAAAGAAACTGCCATATCAATTTTAATGTATAGATTTTTGCAAATACTACCCTATGTATGTAAGACGTAACTGTATCGGTAGCGTATATATAATATATTTATGCCCAATAAATGTTTTAATTTTTTTCTGACTTTGATTGAAACTGTATGTTTTATTGTGTGTTATCAGATGATCACTTTTTCAGCAGATAGACACATCAGATGTGCCTCAGAATGGGTAAACAGACAGATACCTGGCAGGCACGCTGGCCCTTTAGCCACTGCCAATGTCAAGTGTTTCCCTGACATTTGCTATGATATCGCAGTATTGATTTTTTTCTTGCCAGATTTAATAAGAGAATGATGATTCTTCCATCAACCGAGACAATTTTACCAACTGCCCTACACACAGCAGAGCAATAATCAATATTCATAATCTAATGGTCTAAATTACGACTAATGCTCTGAATAATGTTTCAAAATAGTCGTAATTCTTCAAGGTGATGACATTTTAAATGTCACACAGACTCATTTATGTAATTGTATCATTTTATATTGTATTTAACACAAGGTTTCAAGGATGAGAGTTAACTCTGCCAGTCGATTTTATTTATTTTTTTTCTTCTATGTGTGAAAGTGTGTCTGCAACAGATTTACTCTCCACTGGCCTTGATGATGTTTAGCCAGATAGCTGGGAAGGGTAAATCACGCGCACTAATGTCCCTAAAGGCACCAAGAGAGACTGCTGCACTGAATGCTCAATTCCCTTCACCCTGCAGCAATCCGAGGACCAGCTGTTAGCCTTGACTGCTCTGTGCGGGCATGCACACAGCTTTGTTTAATGTGCTGTAGAAATGTCATTTTTAAGTTTATATATAGCTACAATATAACAAAATCTACTGCTGGCAGGAAGTGCACTGTAGCTGCCACTCAATAACTTGTTTTTCCAGAGTGAGATGCTGTTTGACACTCAGATAGCTTCAAGAGGTTCAGCATTTTGTCAGTCACTCAGCAAGAAGTACAATTTTAACCTGACTGAAGGTGCCATGATCGTTGGTTTGAGATGCTAACTTTGGCAGCGCAGAAGCAGCCAACTTCCTCTGTGACTCACAAACGGTATTACTACAACAAAAGGGTGTGAAAACAAAAGGAAATGTACTGTACTCTGAGACAGTGCAGTACATTGGCAAATCAGAAAAAAATATTGTCATACTTGGTGTACTTGCATGAAACCCGCTTAGATTCTTTGGATCTGTACACAGTTATGGATTAAAGGGATTTTAACAATCGAGACAGTGAAAGAACGTGCCATTTATTTTCCAATTGTGGATTATTCTGCACAATGCAACAGTTCATACAACTGTTGGCGATCTTATAGCCAAGTGGATAGGATGCACACTGTGGGTGCAGATAACCTGAGGAGGGAGTCTTGGCTGACTGCCAAACTGAAAATGGACCAAGTTTTAACTTCAGAAATAAACTGAACTTCTCGGATAACTGTCGTTAGCAGGTCATCTTGGACGACCGCTAATTATAGCTGGTACCAACAGGTACACCAGATAAAAGGTTTGCCGTACGGATGAGCGCACGCTGATGAAGTTAAAGACAGGTAATTAATTCCCTTTCTACTGCACAGCACACATCAACTGGCATGATGTCTGACTCACTATTTACACCTGCTGTTGTTTTATTGTCTATTTTCATTGCTAACGCAACACTTTTTTCTTTTCCTCACCTGTTTTCCACCCACTAGCACCCAATAAAATAGATAACCAAACTTTTACTGAATTAATTTGTTATGTCCCTTTGATTACCTTTGATAACACTTTCTGAGTTCTCAGCTGAGTGCGCTCAATTTTTTCCCCGCCTCAGATCTCGATGAACCACTGCTGAGCATCTTTTTTTTTTTTTTTTTCCAGGTCCTCTGGATTTTTTATTTATTTTTTTTGGGTGGGTGACCTTTGAGGTGTTATTACATGTAAGGCCACCTGAGGTGACTGTCTTTTTGTGAAATTTAAAGTAGACTTGCTGCTATCATGGCCTGCAGGGATACATCATTCAGTGTAATGGGATGTAGCAGGATGAGATGAGGAAACAATTTCCAGCGCCGTCAAGGCATGCTCTGTGTCACACAGTTAAGTGGTTTGAAACTCATTCCCGTCGGCGACAGCTGAAAAAGGAGTGTCAGCTACAGCATTAAAAATAGAAAATTGGTTTATGAAAAAAAAGCAATGCTTGAGTTTGAACTTTTTTACTTTTACAAGGCTTTAACAGATGCATTACCCGACAAGAGATATACACAGAAAAGAAAAACCAAACAAAACATTGATGTTTTACCCTTTTACTCAGTACACATCATGAATTCATAAGTAGTGTCTCGTGACATCAGTATGTACAGTCAGAAACGCTCATTAACAGAGATACATTCTTCTGAGGCCACATTTTGAAATCCAGTACAGGATTGGAGGAGGCTGCTGTGGTGATTGGTGCTGCTTAAACCATCTGAGGCCGCAGCACTGAGTGTATCACATTACAAAGCATTACTATTTACAATTTGAAGCAAGCTTAACATCATCACTTAAGACATTTCACTGGTCCTAGAGAGTACATGATACATAAATCACAAAATTAAATAACTTGTATTTTTCCATTTGTGGCGTCACCAAACAGATAGCTGTTTTCAAAATGCCCTTGCAAGACTTTGTTGTGACATTTTGATAAGGCTGCCACTTTTGGCACATTTTGATTGATTTTGTCAAGTGGTACACTAGCATGCACTGTTTAACCACCAGGTAGCAAAATATATCTGGCCCATACTTGGACCTGATGCTTGTTCTCTTTTGGCCCAGTTCATGCCCAGCTCCATGGCCCCAATCTGGCCCATAAACGGCATGACTGCCAGATGCTACTCTGACATCTAGACAACACCAGAGGAAAACAGATGTAGAAGCATATGAGCCAGACTTTGGCCAAAGACCCGGACTTGTGTTGGGCCAGAAGTTTAGTTTTGCTCTCTGAGCAGCATGTCCTTCATTTGCAAAAACATTGGCACAAGATACACAAGACGGACATAATCTAATTTACAATGTGCATGTTTGATTTAACTATTGAAGAAGTCTGTGTGTTCACACTGAAATATTTTGGTAGTGGACAACAATATGTAAAGGGTCAGTGTGATCCATGGGGCAGCTGAGACTGTTCTGTTTACTGTTACTGTTTTGATAACTTACAGTATTATACAAGTCTTCAAGCAGCATAGCGACTTTTGT
Organism: Remorina albescens; assembly: GCA_034769265.1. Taxonomy (NCBI): domain Eukaryota; kingdom Metazoa; phylum Chordata; class Actinopteri; order Carangiformes; family Echeneidae; genus Remorina; species Remorina albescens. Next base: position 5,747,692 of record CM068488.1, read on the forward strand.
CCAATCAAGACAAATGACAAAACTGCAAACATGTTTTGTACAAGAGCTTCCAGACAGGCACATTGTCCCCATGCAGCTGTAGAAAGCAGGAAAAAGCCCTGATCCGTCTGTTGTATCAAGCTAACCTAACATTGGTACCCCCGAGATGCCTGAAACAGATGAGGATGTTAAAAAAAAATCAACAATGTGCATCAAAACGGATCGTTCTTAGACGCATTCCATTACATCTGCGGTGCCTTCTCCGCTACAGCTTGAATATGATGGATGGAAAAAACAAATTGTTTCTTATGAATGTTTGTATTTTGAAAATTGTCTCACAATCACCGAAACTAAACTACTGCTTTGAAGAACAACCTTATTTTTATTGATCTATTTATTTGTTTATTTCATTTCAGGGTCCACCCACCAGCTTCACTGACCCCAGTTGGCAGCATCAACACAACATGGACTTGAATTTCCAAGATACAGGGCACTGAGCGTGTCAGAAATCGACAGTAACATAGTTTTACATCTTCACACTCTCTAAAAGCATGGCACCTGCCACACAACGCACACATGCACATACTCACTCTCACACACAGACACACACACTGCACCTCTGCACCTCTATAAGGAGAACAGAGTGGTGCCACAGGTTCTACAGTGCTTTCTTTGTCATCCAGAAAATTAATACAATATAAGGCAATTCTAAATGTTTATGATGTTTTATGTTGTTCACATTTAGATCATTATAAGCACTTCAGGCCAGTGTTTATTTTGCACTGCAGCAGGCTTGAGTTGAACGAATGGTGGATGCCCGCTTGCTGAAATCATCCAAGAAAATGAAATATGTTTGAAAAAGAAAAATCCCAGTTCTGTTGGTATATGTTGACAGATGCAAACTGAGCCTTTAGTGGCTCATCCTCTGGTTCCTTTAGTCTCAGTCAACAAAGTGCTGCTTGCACAAGCACAGTTTTTGCTTTTTTTGTTTTTTCTTTACATGAATAATGGATTTTGGGTCCGTGTTCTCAATTTGTGATGGCCAAGTTCTCTTTATTAATCATATGCAGACAGTTTAGAAGAGTCGTTTAGAGGCTGACTGTGGACTCCGTCCAGCCGTTCGACCCATCTCCCTTCATGGTGCTGGCCGTGCGGCCTCGAGGTGGCTGGCTGTCGGTCAGGCCGAAGAGGCGCGCCGCTGCACCCCGGTACTTCCACGACATGGTGTTGTAGAGGATGGGGTTGATGGCGGCACTCAGATAGAAGAGGACCACCGACACCAGGCTGCAGTACTCGGACAGCACCGACAGCAGCGGGGACGGAGCGTCCAGCGAGCGGAACTGCAGGTAACGACCGACGTGGAAGGGCAACCAGCAGAGCACAAAGGCCAGCACCACCACCACTGGAGGGGGGTAGGGGCAGATGATGAAGATGATGATGATGATAATGAGAGGGATGAAATGGGGAGAGGGAGTTAAAAATGTAAATGTTGTTCAAGGCTAAGATAAGTGAGCTTTTCTACCGTGTCTAGATTTAAAATTTAATTTTCTGTTTTTATTTATGGATGTATTTAAAGATTAACGTTGGAATCCAAACATGTATTTACTCATTAGCTGATCCATCAATGTATTTGTTGACGACTTGAGTCTGAACTCCGTTACGCACCGTGCGTAATTTGAGCCCTCTCCAAACTTACCCAGCATCTTGATGGTCTGCCTGTTGCTTTTGTCCCTGTGGGCCACCCGGGAGCTGCTGTTTGTTTCTCGGTGCCTCTGCCACAGTCGACGGCCTATAAGGCTGTAGAGCACTGTGAGACAGAACACTGGCATGAAGAAGAAAACTGAGCTCAACCACACCATGGCGCCTATTAGACCTGACTCCACGGCATAGTGCGTCATCTTACACTCCCGGGTGTCCCCGTCCTCCAGAGGGAAGCCAGTCCCATTCATTCCACTGCTGATATTTTGCGGTGCCATGCTATCCCGCTCCACTCCCACCATGACAAACACGGGCCCGGCGCTCAGGAGGGAAACTGTCCAGAGCAGAAGAATGAGTGCGCGCACTCGCCTTTTTGTCACCAGAGCCTTGGCGCGCAGTGGGAAGCAGATGGCCAGGTAGCGCTCCACTGACAGCGCAGTGATGCTCAGGATGGTGGAGTAGGTGCACGACTCCGAGACGAACTGAAAGAGCTTGCAGAGCATGTCTCCAAAGCGCCAGGGCCTGTACCTCCACATGCGGTAGAGGTCCAGTGGCATGCAGAAGAAGATGAACAGGTCGGACACGGCCATGCTGCACAGGTATAAGTTGGTGGTGGTGCGCATGTCTCGGTACTTACTGACCACCAAAATGGTCATGACGTTCCCGACCACCCCGACCAGAAACAGCAGAGTGCAGGCGACGGTGATGCCAGTTAGGAGAGGGATGGAGTAGTAACTGAGAGGAGGCTGCTGGGGGGCAGCAACATTTCTCGTGGCGTTGTCTATCTCCCCCCAGCTGCAGTTATGGGAGACGCACTCCGAGTGGTTTGGCCAAGAGGGCATACTGTTGCCGCACGGTTATTGGCGGGGACGCGCCTGGCCCTGGGAGTTAAAGGAACCCCGGGTCTGGGACTCCTGGAGTCCCCTGGTGCTGCCGCTTCCTCCCGTCATCACTGTCTGAGTTGCGGAGGAGCGGTTGAAGCCGTGCGTAAAAACCAAGATCCTTGCACGCGTTGCAGTCTGACTCCGTTCACAGTGAGGGGTGACAAGAGTCTCGATCAAATTTCTGAGCTGTCAGGTACCCTGGGGAAAAGATTGCCCCGCCGAGAATCCGTCACACAAACAGGGCTGTTTTAAATGGATCCGGACTCATTCATGTTGACTGCAACACCCATTCTTAAGCGTCCGGGCAATGATCAGCACAAAAAGTAGGCAACTTGTTCAAAAGAAGAGGAGATTACATTCTGGATGTTTATAAACTATATATATACAGCCAGCCAGAATTTGGCACCGAGGTGTGGAATATTCCAAAAAAAACAAAAAGCAAAAACACAACCCAGATGCAGTAGGTAGAAAAATAAAGCAGAGCAATAACTCATATGATCTATGAAAACTTCAAGACAAGTTATCTCTGGCATCCTTTTTGTTTGCGATAGTTACCAGGGGGAAAAAAAAAATAAAACACGATGATCCTGCATGTGCCAAAGAGTGTCGGAGTTGCCATCACCAGCAGCGCTTTAGACAAAAACAAAGCAGGGCCGATGAGTCAGAGGCAGGGTCATAACGATGCGGCTGCAGCAGCTGACATGTGGCCGGGGACGGACACTGACGCCCAGACTCAGCCAAACACGAACGGATAAACCACAACCACCGTGAAAACAAACAGGACTGAGTGCCGGTACGGAGACAGTTTTATAAAAGTCACAAGAACCACGAAGCAACGACGCATTGTCAACATAATCGTGCACATTAGTATCTCGATAGAATGAAGTGAAAATAAAGAAAGTGTGGTTGAGGTTAAAAAAGAAATAAATAAAATAAAATAAAAATAATTGAGAAATTTTAACCCGACTCCTTAAATGTGCTCCTCTGGTTTCTGTGTACATCCAGCGTGTGGGTCCAGTTTCCCAGTGCGCAAAGCATTTAGTACAGGTGAGGTGGCGCTGCTGAGGGGAGGAGGATGGTGTGTGTGTGTGTCTGTGTGGTGGTGGTGGTGGGGTTACAGTGGGTCAATGCTGCAACGCCACCCACAGGTGATGTTATGAAACAACGACTTAATGCTCATCAAACTAAAACTAAAATCTACCAAGTCTGTCAGAGGGTGTAGTACAGAGGAAGAGGGGGCAATAACCCCCCCCCCACCACCACCACCACCAGGGATCCTCCTTACTGGACTCCCAGGCTACAGAAATGAGAGTTTCTCTCTCCACCAGAAGTGCAGCATGACAGGAGGTGGGTGGGAAAAAAAGGAGTTCCCCCAGGGGAGTAATAAAGATCCTATCTGGCCTGTGTTTCTCAATTTTCTGTGGATTCAAAGAAAATGTCCAGTTTGGGTGTGGATGTGAAGCTCCCCACAATAAGTGGTATGTACTGTGCTGCACAATTGCACAGATGTGATGCCACTGCTTCAAATATTGTTATCTCCCTGCCCTTTGCGCTGGTGTTTACCCGCAGATGCCATTATGTTTATGGCCACTGAATCATGATGTGAGAGTCGAGTGGGAGAGAGAGAGAGAGACAGAGAGTTGTTGGAAAGAAAACAAACAGGAAGGAACACTTGTCGAGACAGTTTTCGTCTGTCACGGCTTCTTGTGAGACCTTTTCATCGCATCTGGTATGTATCTGTCTGTGGTAATGCGATGTGTGTGTGATCAGACTGTGCTGTGTGAGTCTGTTTGTTTCAGTTTTGTGCATGTTAATGTGTATCTGGATGAAAAGCTTTTGCCTTAACATGAACTTCTGAACTCCACCCAAAACTACAGTCTAATGATGGTAATAGCCAAATAAGCTGATATTAAAGCTATTTGCAGGCCCAAAAAGCCTAAATTGGGCTGTTTCAGGGACAACAGAAGGTAACAGGAGGTAATGATAGCAGCACTGAAAGGTCAGGGCTGGATTTCTTTTCTTTTTTTCTTTATGTTTACAGTTGAAAACCAGTGTCTCTGTTCGTGAACACAACGTGAAAGAGGTTCCACATAGTTTCCAGCAGTTCACCTCTGGATTTGACCTTTTTATCGATCCATCGCCGCGTTTTCTTTACATGCGACACACTTTTCACTGCTAAGTGGCCCCCGCAGAGTCTGGAGAACGTGCCAAGGCGTTGGTGTGTTGATAAGCATTTTGGGTGTCAGTGTGTCTTAGCTATGGGTGTGTTGGTGGATTACAGGTTCAGGGTGAAGTCCCTGTCATAATGCCACACACACAATCACACACGACACACGAGAGATAGCTAATTGTGTGATTGTGTTGAAGCTGCAAGAGGCGCAGTACACCCATTCTTCCACAAGATAGAGGAAGAGATCTCTTTTCTGTTTGTTTTATGCACAGTAAAAGAGAGAAATTCATTTTGCACTTCTGGTAGGAACACACAGCATCATTATGTGTACACACAAATTTGTGTAAACATTCAACTAAATCAAATTTTGTTGTTGTTTTTGTTTGCAACCCATTCTTCTTTTTTCTTTTCTTTTTTTCCTTATATGGGCACAAACAGTTGACTAAAAAACAAACAACAACAACAACACAAAAAATAAATCAATAAAACAAACAAACAAACAAAAAAAAGGTGAAATGGTGAGATGAAAGGTTGGAGCTAGTGTCAGTGTTGTCTCCCGGGGGGTTCCTGCTTCACCACAGTCCTGTCCAATAGGAAAGTCCTGTGGGACGAACCTCTTTCTGTGATTGGTCTAGAGTTTCAGGGACACCGCCCCCCCCTCCCCTGTTTTCCTGAGGAGTTTGAGAGAGTTCGCTGTGACTTTTTCTCAGCCACAGTTTCAGAGCAGAGGAGGTACGGCCCTGTCTACTGCTGCCGCCTTGGGTGTGTTTCTGCGTGTCTGTTAGTGTTGCTGTCCATTTAAAAGTCAAGCCAGTTGGACCGATCGGACAACATGTGGGCTGCACGTCCACAAGAAGAGCAGGTTGGTAATGTCTCCCCTCCCTGCTGCTCCTCTCTGTGTCTGCTCTGGTCTATTTGCGTCCAAAGGCCTGGGGGGGGGGGGGCAGAGATATGAGCCTCAGGGACGCTCACTGGGATCAAGGAGGAGAATGTGCAATGCATGTTTGAATTTGGCATAACTGTTCTTTTGTGTTGAAGCTGGATTTTATGAAGAGTCAGCCTGAAATGTTTATCTTGGTTGGAGATTTTTCAAAGAGTATTGCATCAAGTGTTGTGTTGCCTGTTGTTTGAGACTCTACAGGTGTATGTGTTGTTGTTGTCGTCGTGTTTCCTGCACCCTGCTGTGAAAGTTAGTTGCTTTGGTTGGAATGTCAGCTGAAAACTGGAGATATTTTGTCACTCCTCTCCATTCTTCTGTTGTCTGTGAAACTGATACACATGATTCTGTCTTCTGGCGTGCAGTCGTCTTCCTTTTGCGCAGGCATTAGCTGAGGACAGGCTTTTTTTTTTTTCCTTTTGGTTATTGTTGTATGACCAACACTACTGTATGACTGCCTTTACTACCTTTATACCTGCCAAAGAATACAAGTGTGCATTTTAGTTCAGTGGACCTGTTCTGTGACAGAAACTGCCAGAGGAATGTCAATCATTAAGCTGGACAGCAGAAGAATGGAGGAGTTTTAGTCCACAGCCACATACTATTCGCAGCAAAAGACATAAAGTTATGTAACAAGAGCTTAACTTCATTGCAGTTTCCTCAGGAGGGATTGGAAAGATTTGACATACTTTTAGCATTGCAGGCAAGTTAATTTACCCCAGATGCAGACCAGGAGTCTCGGTTCTCACCCTGTGGCATTTGAGGGTAACTCAGACTGGGTACACTGGATTGGCACAGTATCTATCCAGCTTTCATCTTCATTTTGCATTGTGACACTGTTCCTGGGTGGCTGCGTGGCTCATCACCGACTCCACAACAGAAGCAGCCTTTCTTTACGATACCTCCACGGAGTAGAGGCCAATTTCATGCAAAAATAGAAGTGATTCACTTACATTGAGAGGGGGAAAAAATGCCTCTGTGGCACTTGGCTGTCATGCCACCACCATGACCTATTTCTTTCCTGCGTGTGTAAACCTGCCCCGTTCTGACATCCAGGACAATAAGGTGACAATAGTTTTGAGTCGCAAACATCCCAAAAACTCTTATTTTACCTCTCCTCTCTAGACGCAGCAAGCTGATTCATATGGAGGTAGTTTATGTTTAATTTGTCCAGGTTCTGAAAATTTCTGTCTGCGTCTCCAAAGCGGTGGAGCTCTGTGGAGTTTTTGCTTTTTGCTTTATTGTACTGGGGTGGCTGTAAAAACTCAGGGACAGTAAACAAAGCCAAACCCAACTTCATGGCTTCATGCTGCAGCACTGGAGATGGTCACTTGGACGAATGCACCCTTTCTCCTTGTCCTGCTGCTGTCCTCATGATGAGTCAGAGCCATTTAGCGGTCTGGTTATAGTTATAGTTTGGCGATTTCCAGGCTCAGTTTCGGCTGCCCTGGCAGGGCCGAATCAGACTTGGCTGACACAGAGACAGAGAGACAGAGAGAGAGAGAGAGAGAGAGAGAGAGAGAGCGATCCCCTCACTCCTTCAGTACAATGATGTGTTGTGTTACCACCAGCAGAATGCCACTCTGGTGGAGATGACGGTTGCGCTCTCTCTTTTCTCTGGCATCTACTGTAACTCTTGCTTTCTCTGCCTCTCTGGCCACCCCACACCCCCACCCCCAATCCATGGTGTGAAGGATTAGATAATAGTCAGCTTTAGTGTGGGCAGAGAAAAAGAGGTGTCACAGACCTCTCTCATTGCTTCTCTCTCCTTTCCTCCCTCCTTCTTCTCCCTCTCTCCCTCTCTCTCTCTGTACCATCTGCGTCATGAGGAGCTTGGCACCACACAATCTGCAAACGCTAAGCTATGTTTATGTCTGTGTGTACAACCATTATATTCACCAGCGAGTGGCAGTCCATTATGCAAAGATGAGGTTTACATGTGTCCACTGTATTCACTGCAGCACTATGCAAATGTCAAACTTGTTATACACATCCAGGAGTCAATGATGCATCTCACAAGTTATCTATTTTTCCACGACGCTTGGTGGGTAATCAGTACCAGCATTTCTTCTGATGTTGACGTAGATGTTGCATCTGCCTCCAATGGTATCTTCAATTATCCGACACTTCTCAGGTGTTGGTAGAAGGACAAATAGGTGTGCAGGGATCATTTTATCACTGGTAGAGATACATTTTTGGATCAAAGAAGCAGCTATGGTAAATTCTAGTTATGACAGTACAGCCTAAATTAAACTGTGAGGATGGTGTTCATTGTTGGTCGTTCTTGCTGACTAGTTGTTGGTCAGAAAGTACAGTGAAAGTCAGTGGACTCCGAAACACCGTAATTTAGGCACAGCATGTGTTTTGACAACTTTGTGTTATAGTCAAAATCATTTACATGACATCTATAAACAAATGTATTCAAATTTTTATTTGTAGTACAGTATACCTTGTATTTGTTTGCAAAATTCAAACATAAAATAATCAAACAGACATCCACAATGATGAATTGTGATCTGCTGTGCAGTTAAATTCTCTGTGGTTGTGCCTCAATGTAATTAATGTTAGTTGATTAATTTTGCAAAGCATTCATTCATTTGGTCAACACATGTTTAGTAAATAATGAAATTGCAGGATCGTCACAAAATCAGCTGTTTCTCCGCTTGCAATTGCTCATTGCTAACTGTGTGATTTCTAAATGTCCTTGCGAGTGTCTAATGTTGTGTGTAGTGTCTAAATGTTAAGCAGGTAGGTGTAGTCACATATACGTGTAAGACCATATCTTCTCAGAAGGTTGGCATTGAATCAGACTTTTGGCATGAAGACACTCAACTGCAGAGCTAAACTTAACTTTGGACAGCAGCAGCTACACAACTGATGAGGGATGGAGAATTTTCTGTCTGGTAGTAGATAACACATGGACACAGTGATCTTGTCTTCCTTCCCGTGTGTCCTTTAAGTTTCTTTGCAGTGCTCCTGAAATGAGACTACGAGAGGCCCTGCTGCTAAAATACAGAAAAACTATTGCACGTCTTGTGTACTTTCATATCGAAACCACAGAGGGAAGTGCTTTATGTCACAATAAATCTCAGGAGGATGGATGAAACCAAAATAGGAGCCATTCCTGAAGGCTGGGTGGAATGGGTGTGAGGGATGAATGAATCAACTGTTGTTGCACTGATTGCAGTTAAACCACAATGAAGATAAACCACAATCAATAGTGTGTAACAAAGAGCAGCCTAATTATTAAACTTTCCTACTGAACATTCCAGCAAGTTTTCATTTATACATTGTTACACAAAGACTGATAGTAAATAATTAAGAAATTTAATCTTGGAAAATCTATAAACCATTTCCTTGTTGATTTATAAAACTCAGACCTGTCCAGGGTGTGCCCCGCCCGTGCCCTGGGTCAGCTGGGATTGGCTCCAGTATCCCCTTCTACCCTGTTGGATAAACCGGGGACCGAACTTCCTCCGTCCTCCAGACGTTTTAAATCTGAGTTGAAGTCATATCCTCAGTAAGGGAAATAATGATGGTAAGTCCATGCTTCACAAGTGTGGCCGTATACATTTAATGGATAAATATTGGCAAAAGACGACATCTCCCATGTGTCACATGTTAAAAAAGACAAGTGGATGAGTTCTCACTTTAATTTCTCCGTCTGCCGAACTCTGCGGCTCCTCTCCCACTCAACATGCTTTCGTTTCTTCATCAATGATCTCACAGCACATCGGTTCCAACTAATTGACATTTAAGAGGGATGCTAAGAGGAGAGGCGGACACTGCTTCTGTTGACGCTAATAAATAAGCAGCTTGCTGGCTGTTCAGGCTGTTGCCACGCCAACAAGACAGGAAGCAGGAAGCAGGCTGTGTTCCATTTGAATGGAAAAGAGTGATAACTCCTGCAAACTCTCAGTGCCATTACATCCTGGTCCTCACTCCGGTCTCTCACAACGTTTTATAAATATATGGTTTAGTGGTTTGTGCATATGTGCATGTGCTTGTGTGTGACATGCGAGTCCAAACATGGAAATATTCAATCCACATCCAGAATCCCAGTTCAAGTCACAGGTCAAGTCTGTGACAGGTCACGTGTATTCTTAGAGCAGGGAAACGACCGCCGTGTCGTAAATAATAAAGTTCTTTTTTACGTTCAACATTTATTTTCACTTTTCCTTGTCCTTGTATTGGCTTTACTTTTTAATTAGTGTAGTTATTTCTTGCAGGTATGTGATGGAAATATTGATCCCACATGTACCATAAAATTTTAATATTCCTATATTTGTTTTATTGTCATTAAAGGCCTATAAATAGAAAGTGTATTTCCCACACGGCCAAATTTTGGCATTTTTCATTTTGCAGGGAGAAAGAGCTTTTTTGTCCCTCTGCACAAAATGTGACTGAGGAAAGTGAGCTCTTAAAAGAGCCAATGGAAAAAAAATGCTCTGCTTGGAAATGGGAAAAGAAAAAAAAATTTAATAAGTAGCCCAGAGGAATTTCCTGAAGTATTAGGAACAGAATGCTGTTAGAAAAACTACTGATTTCGCATCTGGATGAGTTCGAAAACATAAACTGACCAGTTAAATGTTTTATTCTATTCGTGTATTATTATATTTTGTCTCTTAAACAAATAGTAATGTCACCAGAATTACTGTTTGAACTTTTTCACAAGTTTAACATCTTTATTCAGACAAAAAAAAAAAAAAAGAGCAGAATGACAAAACGAATGAATGAATGAAAAGACAAAATGGCTCCACAGGGACAAGTGGGAGCAAACAGACTTTAAGTAATTTCAGGCAGCTGGTGACGCTTCTGACTGAGCGTGTTGGAGCTTGTTCAACAGAGTGCGAATGTTTACTGTCAAGTTGTTATCTGTGGCTATAGTTGCTCATGTGTTACTTACTTCTCACGAACATTTTTAGCTTAGAAGAATTTTTCACTTTTGCAGGGAAAGAATAAAATTTCATTTCATTTCATTTTTATCTATATTTTTTTAAGATAGAGTTCATTTAAAAAGTTTCCGACCTGTATGCTTAAACTGGTGGAGGTTGAGCAGAGATATTACTCTCACCTTAAATGAATCTGGTCAGTGGAAGATAATTGCCTGCAAATGTGTGTATTCTCTGACACTTGGAGTGCTGGATGCGTTTTGCTTTTTTCTAAAAAGACCGAAACAATTGTGTTCTTTTATTGGCCCTGCTCAAACATGCCTGACATAAAATGGTCTAGAAAGCCAATGATTCACCCAGATCTCATCGCTTGATCTGCTTCCTCTTTACTAACCTTAAACCAAGAAAGACAGAAACAGACCTCTTTTTTTTTTTCTTTATTTTATTTTCTGTCTGCTGTCAGATAATTTACATATTTGACCAGGGCTTGGCTCATTACTTCATATTAATGAAGAGGCTGAGCTGGGGCGCAATCGCAGGGGCCATTTGAGCTGCTTGTAAACACATATATCACAGAATGAGAGATGAGCATTTCTTTTTGTTCTAGTTTCTCAGTTAAGATTTATTCCTACGAGGGTTCAGGAGAAGAGGGGGAAACAGCATGATGGAGGACAGTAAAACAACTCATGGTAATGTAAAACACAGAGAAAGTGCATAAAAAGGAAAATTCCAATCGAACTAAAACAGCCTTTTGATGAAATCTTCTGCCGATGCAGCTGCTCCCTCTCTCCGCTCCTCCAGAGGCTTTTATTCTGTGTTCACTGGACTCGCAGGGATGTTTGTTAATGGCCCCTGTGAGAATGGAAAGTCCTGTAATTGAAAGGTTGAGGCTGTAAAAGGTACATCACTGTGCTACTGTAGTTATTTCCCACGCCCTGCCTCTGCTTATTTTAGTGACTGCATGATATTATGGATGACGGCTATTGAGGCTGGGAAAAAAAGTTGGAGCTGGGGTGAAGCAAACTTATGAGAAGCTTAATTATTCAGGTCTAACAGGTTTTCATATGTAAGAAAGTTCCCCAGATGTGGTGAGAAAATAGAAAGTAAAACAGAGAACAGAGTATTTGGACTGTATGTGCTGTGTACTGTGTAACTAATGTTTTGCTAGTGTAGCATGAAGGCACACACGTGCTTTAGTAAAATTTAGAGAGGGGTGTATGGCTGCTTGTATACATTCATGTGGGTGATGCTCTCTAACTCAGTACAGTGGCTGCTTACACAATAAAGTACATCAACAGCATTGCTCCATCACGAACTTTCAGTGAGTCAAATGACCTCCAAATGCAATGCTGACAAAATACCATGGACATGAAGTGATACTTGGTGAAAGGTGTCATATTTAACAAGAAATATGATTGTACACATCACAATGGGCAAAATTAAAGTACTGACTGACATTCTGTGTGTCTACCAGAAGCCTTCCCATCTGGACCGCTCCAGATGCGGAAGTAGCACCTTCCAGCCTTGCTGTATATGAGCCAGACTCAGGCCATTGAACCGGATGTATTCTGGGTCAGAAGAAAGGAAGCATGTTGCCCAACTATGGGTATGGTTGTCTGTGTGTGTCTGCGTGTATCTTTTAAGTGAAGATTTACTACATTGTGGCTTTGAGCATTGCTGCCTCAGTTGTACCAAACTGTCAACTGCCAAAAATTCTTAGTGTTGTTCAAATACTTCATTATAGTGTGTTTTTATTATAATTTTATACTTTACTATATTTCTATTATATTCTATTTTCTTTATTTCCAGCTGTTTAGAATTGAGATAGCTTTAAATAGAAACATTATGTTATGGAAATTTTAGTTTTTCAATTTACTGGACTCTGGTATTGTTTTGGCAATGTCTTCTTACATTATATACAGTATTGTGTTTTTGTACCCACCCCCGCATCACAAATGGAGATGAGATCGAAATGAAAGTTTATCTAATGACATTAAAGTTAAAAAGGAAGGCGACGGGGTTGATTTTTATGTAATATTTATATTATCAATATCTTCAGAGTATGAATTAGTGAACTCATGACTCGATGGAATGACTTTATGTATTAATGGGAATTCTAGTCAGACTGCATTAATTGTAAGCCTGTAAGCTGCAAACCACAGTAGTGACTCACCCATCATTTACTGAGAAATACATTTTTTAAAGCAGTTGCTAACGCGTCACGTCACCCATGGGTGTTGGGCAGTGTAGGTTTGGGTGTGCACAACCTCTGTCATGTTTAGGAGTCATAAAATCATTGTTTAACTCAGTAGGACTCCACCTGTATCTCATGGGGAGAGCAGACAGCTCATCTTGAGCTGTGTGTAACCGATGCCTGGCGATGGGTGAGTGCAGCAAAAAAAACTTCAGAAAATACTTTATTTACAGCGACGTATTTGTCTTTCTAACTCCAAAAACATTATATGATTGAAGAGAACATGTGAAACAGTGTCTGTCTCATGTTGGGACGGACTGCAAAGTTACAAATGTTAGAATCTAAATTACCAGCTCAATGAAACATTACCGGCATTATACTGCATAAAGTAGTATCAAAGATAATTTATAGTCAAGAATAGGGTTATCTGTTTAAACATTTAGACAGTAAAGAATCATAACAAATCCAGATGCTTCCCAACAGGGCGTCACTACATTTTTCTATGAGCACAAATTATTTTGCCTGTTTTCTTTCTGTCACCTGATCAGCCACAGTGAGCTGAAGCTCATGTGGTGCACCATGAAATCCGAGTCCTTGGTGGGCTCATTCCAGGCCCTTTTTCTGCAGGAATCATTGGCAGCGGTGGCTCAGGAGGTTGAGTGAGTTGTCCTCCAGTCCACAATGTGGACATGCGTAAAGAATAAATGTTTGTCTATAGCAGAGAAGCTTCCATTGTGAAGCTTTGAGTGGTCACTTACACTGTAAGTGCAGTCTGTTTTCATTTCTCTGTCCTACTCCTGTCTCTCACTGTCATAAGGCCAAAATCCTCCACCTCCAAATTGTAAGCTCACAAATTTTACAGTAAACCCATATTCTGTTTACATACTACTATATCTCCTCTAGGTGCACCCTGCTCTGGGGGCTGACTGCTAAGCATGCTGGGTAAGGCTCAGCCAACGACCAGTAGCCTCAACCTGGTGAACTCTGAAGTTTCGGACACCACAGCAGACGAGGACACACGCGACGGTATCAAGATGGCCAACCTTGTGGAAAGCTTGGATGCCAGAGAGCTCGATATTGAGGAGGGAGAGGAGATCGACTACGATGGAAATAACTTAGGTATGTATTTGCATCTTCTCTGTCTGTAGCATAACTTCTTCCACTAATAAAGTGATACCTAGAGGAAAGCACATAACCCTCAGTTACATAAACGCTTTACGTGCTTGAGAACAATAACTCTTAAGATGCTTGGCAAACCACCGAAAACACGTTAAACCAAACAAAGGAGCCCATTCTTCTGTTCATTTGCTGATTATGTGAAGGGATAAAATTTCCAGGAAACCAAACTTTTCAGGCTATGAACCAGACCCAAAATTCACAAACAGGGTTCGTGTGGAGATCAAAGCCAAACACAAAAGGTCTGAGACTGTCCCCTGAAGGTTGTTTCCAGGGTATCTGGGAAATGTTGGAAATGAAAGACATTACAGACAGAAGGTTTTGGGCCAAAAAGAAAATATTTCAGCTGAATGCACCGAGCTTCCAAACTGGAAACTGAGTACAAGAGTATGATGGTGGATTTTCCTTTTGCATAATTTAAATCTCACAAATTTCAACTAAGACAAAACAGAAACATTTGACTGAACACTGCGAACCGGCAAAGCATAAAAATCTCAGCCGTGAGATTTTGAGTGAGTATTCAGCCGTGCAGCCTACTCGCTCCCGATCAACTCCTACATGCAAAAGCAGAAAAACCACATTGACCACCCGCCTCTCTCCTCCTCCTCCTCCTTCTTCTTCTTCTTCTCTCCTAGGAGATTGCCGTATTCCATTTTCAGCAGTGTACGCCACAGTGGGCTTTAAGGAGTCCAGTGCTAAGGTTTACCTCCCCACTGTGCCCATTACTGCCCGGATCATTGAAGTGGAGAGATTCACCACAGCTCAGGACCGCTTCAATCTGTCGCACCATAGGAGTGTCAACAAGGTGCCCTGCATGCACAGCCATACGATTTTAAAAACACTTTCTACATGGTTCCACTTCCTGTTGCCAACAATGTTGAGAAATACGTTAAAATTGTATTTTATGTTTGGTTGTAATTGTGACTTCATTGCTTTAACTGATGCAAATGACTGCCATCAGTAATATTTTCTGTATTAACAAGTCTCACTCAAACACACTCCGTCCATCTACTCATTGGGTATCTTTCTGTAGAATCTGCCGGCGGTGTTTAAGATTGAGATGAAGCACGGTGAATTTACCTGGCTTGTAAAGAGGAAGGAGAAACATTTCATGGAGCTGCACAGAGAGCTGAGGACATATAAGACCCTCATGAGGATACCGCTGCCCTCGCGCAGGTTGGCGCCCACACACATGCATAGATATCTATTCCCACATGGACAAAGGCCATCTAAAGACAAGTTTAGACTGTAAATAAAGATGGACGTAGCCTCTGTGATGTCACCTATGGGTTTCTGAAGAGAGGTTTTTTACATTTCAGAGTGGGCTGCCATCACCACCTCAGCGTGACTGACTCCCACCGTACTAAATTTTGATTAAATGTTAAGTAGGCATACATTTAAACCTTAATAAAATGTAAACAGGTGAGGTATTTACCAAATTCAAAAGTTTAATTAGCCCCATACATAAATCTGTTTTATGTACAGGTTTTATCAACATGTTCATTTCTGCTGTAAAACTCCCATTTTAACATCAGCGGACATATTTCCCCACTGAGGGACTAATAAAGGATTCTCTCGTCTAATTTATCTTATGGAGATCGATTTGTTTTTGCAGCCAAATGGCCACTTGAGGAACTGCAGTTTTTGGCATTTCCATTTTCAGCTCAGGGGGGTTTCTTCCTGTCAACACACTGATGTTCTGATCAATGAGTGCTGAGTGGTTACTTTTTCATGATTTATTTACTAGACGAGTCCTCAGTCTTCATTACTGCATCATAACATCAGCACTCACTGCTCATGGGGTGGGGCACATCCACCTTTAAACTCCGTGGTAGTTCCCACCATGGAAGGTTACTCCACATTTTGTAATGATGACACATAGAGTAGTATGATAGTATGGTATGTGCGATTTGACATGTGTTCAATGTGAGAAGCATTTTCAATGCCCTCTGTGCTCTGTCTCAGCCACACAGTGAGGAGAAGGACGGTGAGGAAGAGCGAGGTGAGGGAGATGCCCTCCCTGCCAAGGGGTGGAGGAGACGATCTGGTCCGAGACGAGCAGGTCTCCAGCAGGAGGGTACGTTGCAGTAACGCGGTTTACGGCCTCTTTGCCTCTTTTTGCCATTCGTACAATTCATTCTTGTTACAGCTTACTTTCACGTCAAGGAGCATCTCCTGGCACTCACTTGTTGCCATGGTACTTTACTCCTTGCCAGTACATCTGCCCTATAAAACATCCTTCGAATGTGCATGTCTTTGTATGTGCATGTTAGTGTGTTTGTGTGCATGGATTCTGTCATTAAAACACTCACAATGGCCAAAACATAGTGTGTGTGTTTCTACAGAAACAATTAGAAGACTATTTGAACAAGCTGCTGAGGATGGCCATGTACCGCAAATATCACCACACTGTGAGTAATCGTACTAAGCTCTGCAAGTGCTGACACTTTGACATAACCTCAGAATGAAGCTCAAGTTTATACTAATTGTGTTTATTATTTCTTTAGTTATGAACCAATGTATCACTTTATCGAGCATATATATAATGAGCGATGTATCTCTACAGTCGCCATGCTCTGCCCTCATGCTGGGACAGTGAGTTCTGACGCAGATTAGTCGTGTGTTTACCCAGTACACTCTGTCTGCTTTAGGTTGACACTGCGAAGGAATGTAATCATACTATCATTGCTTGTTTAAGCTCCTGTTGAGGGCAATGTAAATTCTCATGGATGGAAATTAAAGTGTGATAGTGACAAAAAAATTCAACTTTTTTTCCCGTGAAATCAAAATGTGACAAAGCTTCTACAAGATTTTCCATTGTGATTACTGACACTTTCCAAACAACTGGGGTTGTAAATTAGTGAGCCAAATTTGGACGTAACATACAGTATGCAGTCTGTAGTAAACTAAACTATCCTCACGCTTGCTTACTTTACCATTAAGGTGGAATGAGCTTCAAAATAGACCATGGTCTTTGCAATGTGCCTGCTGTGTGCTGACATGTTAATGCTGTTCATCATTGTAGACGCATCACAAGTAAAAGTCTGATGTGACAGCACAGGCTGAGATCATTTTAAATGAGTCGAGAAGCATCCAGTGGGTACATGTGCACAGATGTTCCCTGCTCAGGCGCTGATGACTACATGTGTCGCTTGTGTCTGTACACGTCGCCATATGAACCTGTTGTCTTTTCTTTCTGCCTGTTCTCAGATGGAGTTCATTGACGTCAGCCAGCTGTCTTTCATTCACGATTTGGGACCCAAAGGACTGTGAGCATTCAATTTTCTTTCAAACCTTTCAGTCCCCTGTGAAAATAGTTCTATCTGCTATTTGTCAGGAGATTCAATTTGAGTAGAGCATTTTATCTGAAGTCTAGTGAATTAGGATAAAAATCCTGTGCCAGGTCTTTGACACATTCCTCAAATGTGCTAATTTACAAACCACCACTTGTCTTTAATGTTAATGTTACAGAAGATATTCAGTAATTTGTTTGTGTCCTCCTTCAGGGAAGGAATGATCTACAAGCGTTCGGGCGGACACCGTATCCCTGGCATGAATTGCTGTGGTCAGAGCCAAGCGTGCTACCGCTGGTCCAAACGGTGTGTGGTTACCGCCGTCCTTTTGCTCCGTGCCTTTGTCAGTCTCTGTCCTTGTCTTTCAGTTTGTTTGTGCTTCATTTATTCTGCCGCCTATCATTTTAGTTTCCATGTTCACTTACATTAGTATGCAAGCAAACCGTACTCAGATTGCTGCTTAAAAGAATGAATAAAGTATTTTAACTTAACAGTCACCGTTCATTACACATATAACTATAATGTCATATTAATAACTGTTATCTTTAATCATATTTTGTGGGCTTCTAACAGAGTCTCATCTGTAGCCCAGCTCCATTGACACATGTATGCCCCTCTATTCATCACTTTCATGTTTTGCTTTCTCTCTGTTTGTCACAGCTAAATTATTATGTGAACTGTTCTTATTATTTTCTAAAGATGAAAAAAAAAACCCAACACAATATCCCACACGTTTGAGATGCTCAGCCCATCCACCTGCTGCACATCCCCATGATGATTTTCTTCCTACACTCTTTCTTAAAAACAAAAAAATATAAGTAATAAGTCAAGTTGATATCTGGAGAAGATTAAACAAATAAACAGATTATAAATCCTGATGATGATGACAATGACAACTACGTGTGTGTGTGTGTGTGTGTTTGTGTTGTGTAGCTGGCTGGTGGTGAAGGATTCGTGCCTGCTGTACATGAAGCCAGACTCTGGGGCCATCTCCTTCGTCCTGCTAGTAGATAAAGAGTTCAGCATCAAGATGGACTCCAAAGACACAGAGACCAAACACGGAGTCCGGATTGATAGCCTCTCCAGGTGTGTGTGTGTGTGTGTGTGTGTGTGTGTGTGTGTGTGTGTGTGTGTGTCTTCGTGTGTGTGTCTTCCCACAGCTCCACACGCTTCTCCATTCACACCTTCACACTGTCATCATAGATTACACACAGTTGTGGATATTTCGGTGCTGGTTGGTGTTATTGTTAGTGTGTTAGCTGGTCTGCTGGACTTGCTGTGACTGGAAGGCATCTGTGGGCGGAGTTTGTGCTTGAGGCTAGATGGTGTCTTTGTATCGCACATGCATTTGCTCACAACAGCCGCTGAACACTCGACACTCCACTTCTCTGGGTGCTGAGCAGTTCCACCTGTCATGATGTGCTCTGGTTGTGACAGCTGAATGCTGTAATGTGACGTTTGAAGCTTTCCCAAGAATGACTCATCCAAATAACTTAACACTTCGTATTGGAGTCAATTAGGTGAACAGTTGAGGAGGATTCTGATAAATGGCAGTCATGGTATCCACGGTTAGCATTTAGGTCAGGGCTTGGAAAAGAGTGTGTTTTTTGTTAATATACTTTTTATGGCTAGATGGCGTCTTGCAAGCTCAGTTCTCTTTCTCTCTTTTTTTTTATCCTTTCAACATTCATCTAAAAGTATCATTTCAGTTTTCTTCCCCTGAGCACCATCTGAGTTACTTTGCAATAAGGCGGCACATTTTTCTTCAGCCTGCCTCATTCAGTTTTTACTCAGTGATTCCTTGCAGTAAAGGAGAAAGACTTTCCTTCGACCGCCAGGCCTCGGACGTAAACCTTTTGTGTCCAGGTGAGCAGCGTTATATCACTATAAAGGCAGGGTCTCTCACTGAAAATGGCTGAAAATGACCTGAAGTTGTATTGCTGCTTTCAGGTCTGTTGCTTCTGTTCTTCCAGTTAAGGAGCTTTTTCAGCTTCACCCTGTAAGGTTTTAAATCTCAACCACTTGCTCTATAATTGATAAACACCAGCACAAAGACCAGAGCAGATGCATTTATAAAATGCTCCAAGAAAAAAAAACAAAAAAAAAACCCCCAAAACAATAGACTATAAAATTATAGCTGCTCTGCCTTAAGCTGTTGTTAGAGGATTTTTTATTTTCTTCTCCTACCCTCCACTCTTAAACAGGGGCTTTTTCATTTTAAGAATAATTATCACGCTTTAATATCTCACTAAGGGAACACACAAACAATTACCAGCGTTTTCACTTAAAGGTATTGGATCGAAGTCTTGACTCATTTTTTCTGGCATAAATGTGCTCTGGGCCTGTGTCTCTGTAATTCCTCCCTGCAGGACTCTGGTGTTTAAGTGCAGCAGCTACAGACACGCCCGCTGGTGGGGCCAAAGCATCGAGAGCTTCGTGAGGAAACATGGGAAGGCTTTCCTGCGGGATCACCGTTTTGGGTCATTTGCGCAGGAAGAGGAAAACATCCCTGCCAAATGGTAAGCACACTGTGCCACTCCTGGGGCTGGTGTGTGATCATGCTACTACTTCATGCTATGTAAAACAAAAGCTGCACATTGGAGCGAAAAAAATAACTGCACCCAAAAAGACAGTGATCTTCTCTGTAAGTTATTTTTTGTCTGCCTTCCTCTCTAAGTCTTTCACTGGTAACTATGGAAATCTATTGAGAGGACTCCGCATCTACTCTCTTTCTACTGCTTTGCCAGGTTTCTGGTCTTTTTTTGCTTAAATTTTTCTTCCCTCAGCTGGCAGATTCCCTGATATTGAATCAGCTGTGCGATATTGCAACGTCTTTGTACTCAACATGGAGCCTGAGGAGAAGATGTGCTGTGATCCTATGAGCTGATGGAAAAAAGAGCCTTTGAACAACCTCTATGTCACAATGACACCACTATGTGTGACATCTGAAGCTTGTATAAGTGTTAAGAGTCAGGGGAGTGAACAGTCATCACCCTACTCGTCACCCTCCTTTCTTTTTTTTTTCTTTTCAGTAATTTTTGTTGTAATTTTGAGGCAAGGCGTTAGAGCAGGGGAATTTTACTGTATGTTGTACTAAGGGAAACTCTGCATATGCTTATTTACTTTTGTGAGCATGTCTATCTAAGTCGACATCTCATGAAGAATTGTAACGTTTTATTGCAGGTATGTGAACGGAAAGAATTACATGGAGGACTTGGCCGATGCTTTGGAGGAGGCCAAAGAGGAAATCTTTATCACTGACTGGTGGTGAGTTTCTAGTCCGTCGTTTGTGTGCACATGTGTGGTGGTTGATAATTTTTGTGGCATGTGAAGTGTGTCTGTACGTCAGCAATGAGAGTGTGAGAAGGCAGAAGAGAGATAAACAGCCCAGCAAGCTGTATCTGAAGCTTCAACAATCGACACAGCCCCAACTTCTTTCAAATGTGAAAGACAGAAAAACAAACAAAACAAAAAGCACTTAGCCCAACTAACTCTCACTTCCTGCTTCTTCAGTGCTCTTTTTTTTAAAAATATCCCTTCATTGTAATCAGACAAAGTTTCCCTCTTTTTTTAAATGATTTATAGTGCAGTGATGGACTGACTGGTCATCATTCGGGCTGTTCAGACTAGCAGACTTTATTTGTATGGCACTTCTCACACTGACAATGCAAAAGAAAGTGAATGACTGAGTTATGAATAATACAATAAAAATTTGACAATATTACCAGAAGCTGAGGAATGTCTGTTGTAAATATCATAAATATGCATTGAAACCCTCTCCCCTTCCCCCTTAAATATAAGAAAAGATCAAACAAAGCAGGGATGAAAATGAAATGTTGACATTGAAGTGAGTGAAACCAGAAATTCAAGGCCAAATTAAAAAGGATTGAAGCGAAGCCAGAATTAGCTGTTAGGAATTAAAGGTGCATCATGGGGCTTCCTTGTTAACAAACAAAAGCTTGATTACTTTCATTATGATTATGACTCAACAAAATGCATTATGTCCTTGAGGTCTAACATGTTGAGTTCATCTCCTCCCTCTTAAAACATTTGCAAAGCCAGTCAGTGTTAACCAGCTGCAGTCTTCATCGTTGCCTTTCCTTGCCGTTTTGGTCAGTATGAAATCACATTGACTGGGTTGCTTTAATAAAGTTATGTGACAAATACTCTGAAAAGAAAGACTTACGCACAAGTTTGGGGGAAAAAAAATTCATAGGCTCAGTAACGCTAGCACTGTAATAGCATTCACAAATCCACAGAATTCCACAGAGGTCCAAAGATAGCTGGCCAGCTCAGTTGTCTTGCTACATGATACAGGCCTCAGCAGGAAATGGCGCATTACGCACTGTAAGTTTAAGTGGTGGGAACACATTGGCCAATTTCGATAAGATAAATCTAAGGAGTGTACAATGTAATCAAGTCATTCACAGGCCGATTCTGCTCTGGAACTTTTACTGTATTACACTCCCTCTCTCTGCTTTCAATCATCAAATTTAATAAAACAAAACAAAGCAAAACAAAACTCAGAAACTCACCTTAAAAGAGCAAGGTAAGGTTGATATCATGCCAACACATTCCTGCATTTCTTACTTTGCGGTTATCTTCCATCACACGTCTATCAGCTTGGCGTCGTGTGTGTCTATAATTCTTGTTTTAACACAAAAGCTCCAAA
The DNA here is from genome assembly GCA_034769265.1 of Remorina albescens. Classification (NCBI taxonomy): domain Eukaryota; kingdom Metazoa; phylum Chordata; class Actinopteri; order Carangiformes; family Echeneidae; genus Remorina; species Remorina albescens. The sequence continues at coordinate 5,769,587 of CM068488.1, forward strand.
AGATATAAAAACTGTACAGCAGTGTTGAACTGTGTGTGTAGATGCTGCACAATGCAGTATAGAAATAATGGCTTTTTTTCAGTGGTCTGGTAAAAAATCCAGATCATCATCAGACTTTTGACAAAGAATGAGCTGACAGCTTGACACTGATATCCAGTTGGTGTTGTAGATGCCATCGCACATTACATTATGTATTACCCAAAAGCCTTGGCTCCATGCTCGGCAGTATAATGGCACTGGCTCTAATTACAGCCTCATTCACACACCGAGAATAGAAATACACCGACAGAAGGATGCAGGCTCCATATCTATTTACACTTCCGCTACATGCCCTTTGTCTCTCCTGAATTTTCTGTTTGTTTAGTGGAAACCACCACCACCACCTCAGAAATCATTATGTAACCCAGCAGATGACTTGAAAATGTTTAGCTGGGTCACTAAGCGCTTTGTATTTGTGCTTGCATGCATGCATATCTCTCTCAGTTTCAGCAAGCATATGGTGAAAAGGTTCGAAAATTGAAAATGAAGAAATGCAAATAAATAAAAAGAGAGTGACTCTAAATTAAAAACTGAATTTAGACCTGCGCTTTAACAGACGAGATGCAAATCTGAGATGCAAATCTGATGTATTATGCATAACCAGTTCAACTGGTTTACGTTAGAAGAGGGAGTTTGTATTTTCTACTTTATGATGTAGCATCTTGTTTACAGTTTCCTAACAGAAAACAAACACTGTATTTGTCTCCCCTGACCCTTATCCAATGTTCCTGCTAATGAAATGTCAAATGTAATAATTTATAGTCCTTCTGAGCCAAATGTCTGATTGTTTGACGTGGCTAAAATCCTTCTGTTGCAAAGCTGTAATCACGGAGCTTATGGCCTTAACCAATGAGGTGTCAGCCTATGTAATATGAGCCACTGGCACCGTAGGCATGTGGGCTCACTATACCTGCATGAGTGGCTCATGAGACCACAATAAATCATTATGTCATGTCTGTCATATGTACAGGATAAAACGTGTTTGGAGCTTTAAAGGATGAAATAATACTTTTGTTGCCCGTGTCTCTGCTTATCTGTATTTGTTTCTGTGTTTTACTTTTGATCAGGCTGAGTCCAGAGATCTTCTTGAAGAGACCTGTAGTGGAGGGAAACAGATGGAGGCTGGACTGTATCCTCAAGCGCAAAGCAGTAAGTCATCTCTTGACTGCCAGCTCTATTTAGGCTAAATGATCCCCTGCACAGTTTGAGGACTTTCGAGAAGACTATAGGTTTATTCAAAGTGTGGGATCAGCTGGCCTCTATAGGCAGTGAGGATAAAACTACCCATCGCTTTCATGGATTGAAGTTATGAATTCCCTGCAATTTACTGAGCGTGCTCACATGTTCACAGGAGAAACCGGTCCTTAATGAGATTAGATGGAACTGATGGGATCATTTGGAAACAAAGACAAATATGAACATAAGACAAAGTTATTTACACACCTATTATTGACAAAGGTGCAAGACAATCAATGGGTGAACTCACTTTTTAAGGATGGTTGTGCAGCCTTGGCCTTTTTTTAAAAATTTTTTTTAAATCTTGTGTTTAACCAAAGAATTTCACGCGATATTGCTGCTTTCGCCGAAGCAAAAGATGGGAATTCCTTTTCCATATATGAATATTCTGCCAACAGCAACAGGGAGTGCGCATCTTTGTGATGTTGTATAAAGAAGTGGAGCTTGCCCTGGGCATCAACTCAGGCTACAGCAAGAGGACCCTCATGCACCTGCACCCCAACATTAAGGTAAGTGAAGGGGTATGGGGGAAGGATGTAATTTGGTGGTTTGCCCAGAAGTTTTGTGTTATCTGAGTGCGCTTAATGCTGTATTTTATATTTTTGTGGTGCAGGTGATGCGTCATCCAGACCACGTCTCTTCCTCCGTATATCTGTGGGCACATCACGAGAAGATTGTCGTCATTGACCAATCGGTGGCTTTCGTAGGTGGGATCGACCTGGCTTATGGGCGCTGGGATGACAGTGAGCATCGGCTGACGGATGTCGGCAGCGTAACTCGTTCTGTGGCCCAAGAGCAGGTGAGACACAAAAAAAATGTGCACAGATGCACACAGCAAAATTAACAAATTGCCTGTCCGCATGGAGATTGGACTTCTTTGTGCACAACTCCCCCAACTTTTTCTCCATTATTGACCTTAACAATCACTAGTTTAATAACTAAACCTTAATCCTTTCATCATAAATTAAAATCTTATTTCCGTTGCTTTTCTTATTAATATTTATGGTTTCCAGATATTAAATCCTGATGTATGTAAGCTTAACTTTTTCTTTTTCAACAATATTTACCAAGTATTTAAACTGTAACACTCTTATTTTCACAGTCTCAGACTGGTACAACTGCCGCTCCATCCACTAAGGGTGTGTCCTACGTTGATGATGTCTCCCAGAGAAACGGGCGAGGGACGCCGCCCAGCGATCAGGTGGACTTGCCCAAGCTGAAAGGGATCGGCCGCAACAGGAGGGCTCGCTTCAGTCTGTACAGACACCTGCACAAACGCACTCTGCAGCACGCCGACAGCGTGAGCAGCGTGGACAGCGCTGGTATGTCTCCATGAGAATAAAACCAAAAAGCAAAAACATGCTCTCCTACCTTCACATCTGGGTGCTGGTGTGGGTGAGAATGAGTGATTAAGAAGCACTTTGTGGGGATTTTTGGGATAGAAGCACTGTGTACAATGAATGCAGTCCATTTACTGTATTATTTTTATTCTGTGTGTGTGTGTGTGTGTTTAGGGAGTGGTTCTGTGCGAAGCCTGAAGACAGGTGTTGGGGAGTTGCAGGGAAACACTCGCTTCTGGCATGGAAAAGACTACTGCAACCTTGTTTACAAAGACTGGATTCAGCTGGAGAAACCATTTGATGGTCTGTAGCATGGACTTGTACTGTACTTCGCTCTTTTGCTTAGTTCAAAATTCTATTCAATATTTTGAGTAATAAAACTCCTAAAACTCAGTTTGATGGAAAGAAATCGTTAACTGAAAAATTAATTTAGCGTGGAATGTTTTTTTTCTTCTCCTCCTCCTCTGATCCGCTTTTTCACCCAACTTCTTTCCTTTTCATACCGCTCCGCTCCATCTCTTATCCTTTCTCTACCCCTTTTGAAATTTCATTTCCTTTTCCCTATTTTTGTTTTATTTTTTTCTTGTGCCCTCTCTGCCTCTGTGCAGACTTCATCGACAGATACACCACTCCCAGAATGCCTTGGCATGACATAGCCTCAGTGGTTCATGGCAGAGCTGCCCGAGATGTAGCCAGACACTTCATTCAACGCTGGAACTTCACAAAGGCACATAAACGCTCATATACACTGTGTACATTGACAAATATTGATACAGACAGAAATGTACGGATTAAAATTTAACATGAACTTGTTTAAAAAAAGTCTCTTTATATGAAGAAGTTTCCTTGTTGGTTAATTGAAAGTGTCATTTTACAGTAAACCAAATTCAGGGTTGTAATTACAGCAAGCAGCAAATCAATGTGAAATATAAGCGGGTAAAGACCGGCCTATATTAATCACAGGAACATTTGGCTGGACTGGTGGGGAGAAAAAAAATCCTCAATCCTCACACTCATGTTTTCCACAGCAACAGTTTCCCCACCCCCTGTTTCTGACTCTATACCTACTCTTCTCTCTCTCTGCCACAATTCTCCAACTGTCTCTCTGACAGATCATGAAGCCAAAGTATCGCTCCCTATCTTATCCATTCCTCCTGCCAAAGTCTCACTCTGGCGCCAATGAGCTCAGATACCAAGTCCCTGACTGCTTCAATGCCAACGTGCAGGTAGGACAACACACATTAGCTTTTTGCGTGACTATAATCACAAAATATAGCGAACCATAGGTATACAAGTAACTTTTTTTTAATCTGTAAAATCAGTTGAACAAGCAACAAAAAAAGAACCATGAGCAGAAAATTATAAAACTCCCACTTTCCCACACTATCTTCTGCATCCCAGTCTGCAAGCACTGCTGGAAGGAGATAAAAGAGAATGAGCATTAACCAAAAAAACAAAAAAAGCTCTCCATGGGCCAAAAAGTTACATAACCGCAAAGGTTTGAGCTCATCATTGACTGTTAAGGTTTTCTAGGCCAATGCTTGAGTGAACCGTTCAACTAAAATAAGAAGAGCATGAAGATCCTGTCATAGGTCCATCATGTTTCTGCTTTAAGACCCACTGTTATGTCACTTCTGTCACCTTGTGCTCCTCTGCAAACACAGTTTACAACTTTTCCATTTATATCTATCAAACACACTCCTGATGACACTCCATAGATTTTGCCAATGGAATATGAAATTTAATTTTAATCTCATTTTGTAAATTTTTTTTTGTATTTTGGATATATCATTTATAAGCATGTTTGTAATGAAAGCCAAGATAAAACAAGAAAAAAATGCCTTTTTATTTGCAGTAAATACAAATATACTATATATAATACATGGCCGATGATTTCCCTCCTGCCAACTCTTGGCAGTAGCTCTCTTTATGGAGTATTTACTCGTGCTGCCAATGAAACAGATGCAGCCCTCAGAATTACTGCTATATTAATCCTCTGCCTGTGTATGTATAAGGTGTTGCGCTCAGCAGCAGACTGGTCGGCAGGAATAAAGTACCACGAAGAGTCCATCCATAATGCCTACATTCAGGTCATCGCCAAGAGCAAACACTACATCTACATCGAGGTAAAGCAGAGTTGATAAGAGCATTTCACATTATTCAGCAGCAGGTGGATGTAGCTGTTCCCTTTTGTTTAGTTAATGATGAGGATTTACTAATCATATCAGGGATGAGATGGCTCCATGGGCAATCACTTTGATGTGTTCTTTATTATTTCATTCATTACTGAATAACAGAGAACTGTGCTTGTACACTCGAGGCCATGGTTCTCTCCTTCCTCTCTTTTTAGAACCAGTTCTTCATCAGCTGTGCCGACAACAGGACGGTCTACAACAAGATTGGAGATGCCATCATTGAAAGGATCATCAGAGCGCACAAGTATTTCCCTTTATGTTAAACCTTTATTTGTTGATGTAACGCTTGTGATTAGAGGAAGTATGCTTTTTTTTTCTTTTTCTTTTTTTTTTGCTACTGGTGAAATGACATGACAAAAAAAGATACACAACAGAAAGACAAACAGGAATAGGAAGTAAAATTGTGAGCTGTGTATTTGTCCAAGACTACATTATTTCTGCCTCTGCTTCCTGCAGCTATGTCTTTTATACGGCTAATGTTTGTTTGCCCACAGGGAGGGTAAGAAGTACCGGGTCTATGTGGTCACCCCTCTGCTTCCAGGCTTTGAGGGAGACATCACCACAGGGGGAGGAAATGCCATTCAGGCCGTCATGCACTTCAATTACAGGTAAACTGCACACACCTGGAGAAGTCTCACAGTTTTATATAGAAAGAGGCCCATGTTCATCCAAGTCATGAATGTAATTACTTGTCTCCTCAGAACCATGATCAGAGGAGAATACTCCATCATCTCCCAGCTTAAAAAAGAGAGTAAGCTGAAAAATAAACAGTTTTTGATGCCTGGCATTAAGGCTACAGTGTGAAAAGTGATTTGTCTTTGTGTCCCGCCTCTCTTCTGCTTCTCAGTGGATGAACATTGGCTGAACTACATCTCCTTCGCTGGTCTGCGGACTCACTGTGAGCTGGAAGGGCGCCTCGTCACGGAGCTCATCTACGTCCACAGCAAGATGCTCATCGCTGACGACAACACAGTCATCATCGGTCAGTGCGTCTCTCCTCTGCTCTTTCTTTCTGTCTTCTTCTCTCTCTCTCTCTCTTTTTTTTTTTTCCTCCTCAAGCTGTTTTCACCAGCTGCTTCCAACCACACTGCCTTCCTGCCAGCATAATGTGATGAAGTTGAAAATCTGGCTCTATTTTATTTTATGTTTTTCTCCCCTCAAGAGTGTGCAGCTAATTTGCGTTCATGATTTGAGCATTGTGTAGCTCTGTTGTGCCACCTGCTGGCTCATATGGAGCAGCTCACTCGCAAAATACTCCCAACAGAAAAAACTGTGTTCATAAAAGCAGATATGATTCAAAGCATTTAATATCAACAGCAAATAAGGTGAACGTTTTTATGTCTCTCTCAGGTTCTGCCAACATCAACGACAGAAGCATGCTGGGTAAACGTGACAGTGAGGTGGCCGTGATTATTGAGGACTCTGAAAAGGTGTCTTCTGTTATGGATGGCCAGGAATATGAAGCCGGACCGTACGCTCTCCAGCTACGCCTGGAGTGCTTCAGGTGTGTGTGTGTGTGTGTGTGTGTGTGTGTGTGAGAAATTAGGGGCCCGTTATAAACTTTATCTTGTCATGTCTATATACTGTTCCAAACGCTCACTTTTTTTAGTAATTTGTGAGAGCACTCTGTTTTTAAAAGTGCCATATAAATAAAGTTATCATTATTAAATCTGAGAATTAAAACCATATTTTGCTCACGAGGAAGTAGATTTTTTCCCCCACTTTTTTTTTTTTTTAAAGTTACCGAATTTCCTTTTTCTGTCCGTCCCCCTCCTGAAAAGGACCAACCTTGGAGGTCACACTGACACCAGCATCGACCTATCTGATCCTATCAGTGATCGCTTCTATAAGGAGGTGTGGATGACCACCGCTGGCCGCAATGCCACAATTTATGAGAAGGTTGGTAGGACTCTTTGTTGTCAATTGGCAGTCGCAAAAATACAATGCAAAATGATATCGATACTTATGCTGAAACTGAAACAAATTTATGTGAACTTCTCATGTTACTCCTTCTCCGTTACAGCTGAGCAATAAACGACCGTTAAATGGATTAAAAAGACTGTAATTTTGTTCTTTGTATACTAATTAGATTTTTAACAGACACCTCTGAACTATCATTTTGACTTGAGATGAATTGAATACAGAAAATATGTTTCAATGTCTATGAAAATGAAAGACTTAAAAATAAACTGAGCTCTTCTTTGGATATTTTTTGCTTAATACAATGTAAGTTAGTCCAGTCTGTAAGTAGGTAAAGGAAAGGCTAAGTCATGTGTGTGTTGTGCTCCAGGTGTTTCGCTGCCTTCCATCGTCTCTGGTGAGGAACATGTCCGAGCTGGAGCAGTTCCAGTCAAAGCCCGGCCTGGCCCAGACCGACTTGACCCGCGCTCAGGAGGAGCTGCGTAAAATCCGAGGTTTCTTGGTCCAGTTTCCTCTGGACTTCCTGTCGGAGCATAACCTCATGCCCTCTGTTGGAACGAAGGAGGCCATGGTCCCAACTGAAATTTGGACCTAAAAGACGTGAAGCAGCTTCCACCGCCTCATCTGAACTGAATTGTCTCTGGATTGCGATCTTCGTTGAAACACTTTTGAGATCAGAGGCAAGTTTACAGGTCTTTACCGGACTCATAGGACTGCTGGGCATTGACAAATCTCTGATCTGTTTCTACTGGAAAATGCTACACAGCAGTCACAGCTGAAAAGGGGTAAGCACAAAATTAAGGGATGTATGAAGAACGATATGACATCACAGCTGTAAATCAGTTTTAACTTTTTGGACCCAAACTCAACTCTAGACTCAACTTGCACCTTTGGACTCTTGAAAGAGCTCAAGAGGATTTCTAAGGGATCAGACTGAGGCACCGGTAGAATCTTGATGAATAGAGTACAGTAAATAATAAATAGAAAATACTAAATAGTCATCTTTTGGATCAAGGTATAACACAACACACGGAGATGACAGGGCATGTGATTTTCCACGTTGGTGCATTGGTGCTAAACACGCTGTACATGAGCTCACAGGAGAGTCACTGAGCTTTCAAATGTGCTGCCTTGGACGGTTGTGCTGTCTTGGACGTATCTTGTCGATCTTTTCAATTCCAAACGCATGTACTCACTCTTCATCGTGGTAACAAATGCACACAGACACTTTTACTGGTCCAGCAGTGGTGCATGATTTCCTTACTGTGCTCTGATCTTGATAACATGGTTCCAATCACGAGCTATCGGAGGTATTGCATCAACTGTCCGAGATGATTTGTGAGGATTATTCACGAATGAGTTTTGGAGCTTTCCATGCTGTTGAACTTTGCACCAGTGCAAAAGCCAATTCAATGCCCATCCTGTGGTTGGAAATTAGGGCGGTTAAGGCCGGATGAGACAATCTGCCCTCGATGTCAGTCAAAGAAAGAAGCAGTTTTCTTCTTTGCCCAACAGATGGTGCTGGTTTCTTAGAAATGCTGTCCATCAGCATGCAGCCGTGGAACAGTTTGCTGTTTTCCTTTCAGTCTCATGGTGAAAGACTTTTTAATTCGTCCGGTCTAAAAAGAAATGAACAATAACGCAACATTTTCCATGCAGCTGGTGCAGGAGGCAAGGCCTTCACATGAAGAGGCAGTTTGAATTTGCTTGTAATTGTTCCAGTTTTCCGGCACTTTCAGCATTTCTTTTTTTTATCGGATGAGCAATTGAGTTATTTTGTGTACGTGAATGTTAGAATTTGTGTTGACTAATTTTATTTAATTTTTTACATCAACTGTGTCTTATAATCACTAACCCCCCCCCCCGAATGTGAAGTGAAGTAACCACTCTTGTTGAATCCAGCTGCGCTCAGTTCTTAACAACAAAGTGTTAAGTGTAAGTGTTAGTGGTGTGAAGATCTTTACTAAAGTAATAAAACAATAAAAGCTGGGCTGCAAAAGAGGAGCCTTGTACCATCAGCAACGTAAATCTCCTCATTGGACACTTCTGATTGAAGTACAATATCTGACATTTATTTAAGAAGGCATAAACACATTGCATGGATCTACTAATGGATTGTTTTACGGGACCAGGAAGTTGATGAATGTTAACTGAAAAGTTAATGTTTGGAGGCATTATGCCGTTTATTTCTGCAGACACAAAAACAATTTTTCTTTCATATGACTTTCATTGATTGTCACATATAATGTCTTCTTTGTTTACCCCTGCCATCTTTTTTTCACTGCATTATATGGAATATGAACTATTAAGCCTTCTTTAAAGATGTATTTTTTAAATGTACAGCATGGTCGTAGGAATGGTTGTGGATTTGTAAATAATCCCCTGCTTTCTTTATCACAGCCAGCATCATGATCAACAGCTGTATCCCTTGACCGTGATTTCCGCTGGTCTTCTTTCCACTTGGTCTTTTTTGTTGTTGTTGTACTGTTTAATACAGTATATCTCATAACTGAAGTGGCTAACAAATAAAACTGATCTTTGGGATTTTTTTGTTTTATCCCAGGAAACTAATATAAAATAATGAAAGTATCAAATGAAAATGTGACTAGAACATTTTAAAACAGTTTTTAGAACAGTTTAAACTGCACAGCTGTCTCAGACTTAGGAATTCACATAATACATGTTTTTATAGTTAATTTCAACACAAATAAAAACACATATCATCGGCAACTCATAGTACGTCAGACTTTTTGCCACATTAATAGTTGTGTATTGCTCAATCCTATTTGTCATAGTTGAGTTCCTTCAGTGCACGTGATGCATGTGGCAGTTTATGTATTATTCAAAAACATACCATGACTGTTAAACAATCTTTCTGTTTGACTTCTCAAGAAATGTGTTTCTTCTGTTAACCTGCTTCCTGCATCACAACTATTTGCCCCAGTGGCTGAGAATACCCTTCATGTGATCCTTACTCACCAGGAAGATCTTCACACATGCAACACCTGCAACTTGGAAAGGAAATCTGTGTAAGAACTTATTTAGTCTTGTATATTTTTCCAGGGTTTTTCTACTTGATGAAAGCAAAAACTCTTGGGTTTTACTGAAAGAACAATCTGGCCTCAGACTCTAAAAAGTTCAGTTGTACTAAGTAACACATCATTGAGGATAGCAACCAAGTACTGAAATAGATAAGAGACAATACAGAGTTCAGTATTATTGTCAATACTCAAGAAATTCATCATCTGTTGCAATTTCCATGTAAAAGGTTTTAGGGAAAAAGATGAAGGAATTAAACACAGGTGAGCAGGTCTCTGCATCATGCATCGCAATGTGGAGTAGCTTGGAAACTGTGGAGCCTGTGCTGAAATGCACTGAAAACAGGTCCCAACATGACAGGAAAGATTTGTTAAAATGATTGCCCTTCTGAGGAAAATGACTCACTCTTCAAATTACAGAGGTTACTTGATGGCAATATAAAGAGAAAGATATTGTGGTAGCTACTTATTTTCTCAATTAATTTGATGAATTCTTTGGAAATGGATGGACTTCTCAGAGTATGTTTACTTGCCTGGTTGCACTGGACTTGAACAAATTACAGATGACAAGAATGAAAACAATGGTAAAAAATATTCTACTGTGCCATCAAATGTCCCTATAATAGTGTAACCAATATTAACTACCGTTTGAATATGAATTTTAGTTGAGAATGAGTATTCAAAAAACACAACAACTCAATGTGTAATAAAAGTACCTTAAATTGTACTTAAATACAGTTCTTAGCATACTTGATGACTTGCATTCCACCGCGGGTCAGAAGATCCCAACATTTGCTACTTTTATTTAAAAACCTGTGTTTGAACCAAAAATAAGCCCCCAAACTTCATGAAAATAAATCTCGTAAAGCTAAAAGCAAAAAAAAACATCCAAAATTGAAAACTGTAAAATTCTAAAAAGAAAAATCAGCAGACTTCAGGGTCACTGTTTGAACTTATTTAAAAATTAAAAATCACATTTAAGTTATATTTTAAAAGTGCTTTATCTGCAGTAGCACACCTTCTGATCTCATATTGTGTAGCCTAATATTGTACCACATTGCCTGGTTTTGTGAGTTGACTGTCATTTTGTTCCACCCAGTCAATAAACAAAAAGTTATGAATAAAGGTGGATTACTTTGTCTTGATAAAACTACTGCTAATAATAATAATAATAATCAGAATAGTTATTATGATAAGTATAATAATTGTTGTTATTATTATCACTAACAATAGGTACATGTTTCCTCCACACATATTCCTGAGAAGTGACTTGATAAACCAGACCTGATATAATGATAGGGTGCTGGCCTAAACTGAAACCCTGAGGAACGTTGGAAGGAAAAGCTACAACCAAAAAAAAGTTTTGGAGTCCCTGTCTCAGCAGACCCCGCCCCGGACCAGGCGTGGTTTTGTGCGCCCCCTCCCTCTGCCTGTATATTCACCGGCTGTCACGGCAGCCGCTGCAGGAGAGGCACTTAGCGCATGCAGCACCAAAGCTCCACCGGCTCACCGCAGCCCTTCACCCCGCTCCGCGCCGTCTAAACCCCGCAGACATGGACCCGGAGGGGCTGCTCTACACGGCGCTCCCGCTCCACATCCTCCGCGCTCCTGCGCTATAGCCGTGCGCTCCCGGGGCCGAGGCCGACCGGAGGAGGGCTGATTTTATCCAGAGACATCCCTGTGTAGGAGAGAGAGAGAGAGAGAGACATAGAGAAAGAGCTGTGGGGGGACAGCAGAGACCCAGCAGCAGCAGAGGACCACACAGTCGTGACAGCGGAAGCTGTTTCAGGATATCTTGGCAACCGAGAGCCTCTTTTTATCTTTCTTTTCTTCTTTTTTTAATTTTTAAAAAATTTTTTTGCTTTTATTTAATTTTTTTCTTTTTGTGCGTGTGCGCGCCTCCTCCATCATGGCGAGTGACTCTCCAGCCCGGAGTCTGGACGAGATCGACCTGTCGGCTTTGAGGGTAAGAGGATGTGACACTTCCAAATGTTTAGTTCAGCTTTTTCTTGCAAACAAACAAACAAAAAGAACCGAACCCACCCCGCAAAAAAAAAAAAAGAAAAAAGGTGTGTGCGTGGCGTGCGTGGCTTGCGTGCATGCGTGCGCGCTCTCTCGCTCCCCCTTCTTGCACCTGACAGAGCTCTGTGAATAGGAGGCTGCAGGAGGCGGATGTTTGGGAGACGGGCCGCCACAATGTGTCACATTATAGAGCAAATTATATATAGACAGCTGGGCCGCGCATCTGAAGGCACATCTTCGTCCTAGTCAGTCACAGGAAGGCTAATGGTGTGTGTGTGTGTGTGTGTGTGTGTGTGAGAATGGTGTTGGAGTCAGGTTGTGGCTGTGATTTTGCTGACCTGGATTGGGGAGGCTTTTTTTTAGGCCCATCAGACACACTGCTCATTCTTCAGGCTTGGCTTGTGTTTTAGTGAGTCAGGCACAGACACAGCAACTTCACTTCAGATTTGAATATGTTGTTGGTCCCCTCTTAAAACTCCCCCCACCCACCAACCCCGTTTAGTGCTGTTGTGTGTGTGTGTGTGTGTGTGTGTGTGTGTGTGTGTGTGTGTGTGTGTGTGTGTGTGTGTGTGTGTGTGTGTGTGTGTGTGTGTGTGTGTGAGAGAGAGAGAGAGAGAGAGAGAGAGAGAGACAGTGCCAACCTACCTGTACTCACTAGAGCTTACTCTTCCATCAAAGCTGGAGCCTTACATGCTGCAATAGCCAGTTCTTTTGTTCATCCAATGTGTGCTGCAAACAAACACACTCACAGGGATATACACACAAACAGCCTCCTGCGCTCGGGTTTATGCGCGGATACCCATGTTTTCGCTTCGCTGGGCATGGCGTGTGTCATTCTGAGTATGTGAATCTCTCTGTGTGTGTGTGTGTCTTTCAAATGTGTGTGGGTGTCTGCCAGGATGATGGTCATCTCCATACAAGTAAGGGAAGCTGCACATAAGAAAAAAAGCTTAAGACCTGTTTGCTGCTCCGAGAAGCCAAACGCCAGCACTCAGACACACAATGCAGTTGTTGTCCGCCTGCTGCCTTCCATGTTTACCTTTCTGTTTTGATTTTTTTTTTATTACCCTTATCCTGTCCATCCCCCGCCCCCCAAATTCCTCTCTCTTTTCATGCCTGTTTACTTGTCAGTCTCCCAACATCCCTTACAACTGTCCATCCTTCCCCCTGTATGATGTTCCTGCTTTTTCATCCCCTTTTGTTTTTCAGCATCTCCTCAGTCTGTGTCACTGACTGAAGGCACCTCCTTGTCTATCTGACACTCGTCTCTTGTCTTCTTAGCATTATTTGTCTCTCTTTGCCCACATGAAGAGTAAGGTCCTCATAGAAAGCGACTGATGGTTCGACACCGAAAGCTACTTTTGTACCTAGTTTGTGTTCTCGCTGTCGGGGGGGGTTGGATGGAAGGGGGAAGGTGAAAGACAAAAGATGCAGGAGGAAATGGGGATTGAGACAGTCAGAGGAGTTGAAGAGGGATGATGAGGAGGAGGAGGAGGAGGAGGAGGAGGAGGGAAGCGTCTGTGCATTGGGAGTCAGCCCATGCGTGTCCTGTTGTTTCAGAGGTGTGCCAAGCGCCTGTCTCTCACTGTGAGGCAGCCGCAAGGACAGAGGAATGTGTGCTCACGTTTTAGGTGCCATGGTCGTGTATCTGAAGTACTATAAGTGATCTAAGCTGTGATTATCATGTCACACCTCTTACATGCGGTTTTGCACATTTTCATCAACCCACTTGTAGTCACAAAAGACTATAGGAGTATAATATGAAACATGATATCTTTTAAGCTTAAGCTTTCTTAGACTGTGTTTAGTTACCACCCCCCCCCCCCCCCCCCCCCCCCCACTTGCTGATGGGCATATCAGTTGAAATTTGATAAACAAGCCAAAGATATTTCGATCTTATGACACCGTACATGGAGGCATGACAGAAATGTCTTTTTGTTCTCTCTTTTCTGCAAATATGAATCCTTGTAGAGAAATATCTGGTCCTTGCCAGTCCTTGCCCCCCCCCCCCAGGTAAACACAAACCAAGTTGCCACAAGAACTTAGACACACCCCTCGGTGTACTTGGAGATGCCCTCCCAATCTGTGTGAACTGCTCCTTTTCTGCTTTTCATTTCGGCTCATCACAATACCACAACACACATGCACACACACACTCTCATATGACATAGTGTACAGTCAACCACTGGGCTGGCTAGACAGGAAGTAGGTCAGCTGGCTCTGGTGAGTTAGAGAGGGGGTGGCTGATTATAATACTGGCATTGGGGGCTATGATGGGGGATTGTGTTGGTGCATGAGTGTGTGTGTGTGTGTGTGTGTGTGTGGGGTGGGGGGGGGTTCAGAGGACAGAGCTTGCTCTTGCACTCAGCTGTGTTTAGGCAAACTGGCGACCTCTTTCTCACACACACACACACGGATACAAGGAGACAGACAGCTGAGTGGGAAGTAAAGTGAAAGGAGAAGTGGCTTTTCATGTTTGATGTCTTTGCATTGTTCCCCTTTTTCCTTTCAGTGTCTATGTCTCGCTCTCTTTTCTTATGCCTGGTCTGGTCTCTGACATTCGCCTGCGTCACATCAACCTCAGCAGCACCTGCACAGATGCCTTCACTGGGGTGGGAAAAGCCAAAGTTAGTCAGTCACTGACATCTAACCACTGTTTTCCGTCCATGTGACTGACAGCGAGAGCAGAGAGCCGAAGAGGTTGAAACAGTTTTTTTGTTTTTTTTTTTTGTTTTTTAACGGAGACTGTGGTTTTTATGTAGAGAAATGATGCACACACACACACAGGTCAGACGCGTCAGAAGCTCGGGTTCATCCAGTCAGCTGACGAGAGCAACAGATGGCGAACCAGCAGGAAGTGCAGCCACACTCGCAGGCATGCTCGCACACGCTAGCAGTAGACGAGTATGCTGTGCAGGGACTCAGATGTGAGATCTGTGATAAAAGGGAAGGAAGGTGAGGATGAAAGGATGGCCACATGGTCAGGGGAAACAAAAAAAACAAAACAACCAAAAAAACAGAAGCACAGGGAGAGCGCAGGATCGATGGATTCAGTGAGACAAACAGGACGTGAGGATGAATGCAGCTCTGAGAGACTTGCAGTGACAATGAGAGACACAGAAAGAGAGGGGGGGGAGAAAGCGACAGAGGCTCTGCCCAGGCTAAAGGTGGAGATGTGACCAGTGACCAAAGTAGTCCAAGGCCTAGGCCTCTCTCCAGATCTGCTCCCTCCCTCCCTCTTTGCCCAGTAAGACCACATTCCTCGGCTGTTCACCATGGACGCCATAGTAACGGGGCCACAGCAGTGCCCAAGGCTTACACAGAGCTTATTCATGAATAGTCTATATACTGTATGGCAGTCTGTCGCTGAGAAATGCCCCTCTCCCTCCCACCCTCTTTTCTAGTCCGCCGGCCTGCTTCTAGTTGACCTATTTCCCCCCCCAAGTCACTGATGGAGCCACATCAAGTCTTTAATTCTCTGCTACACTTTAAGATGAACGAGCTGTATTCACTAAATATAGAGTTTCTAATTTGAATTGGCCAAATTCAGTTAGTAATTGTTGACATTTTACTTCTTTTTGACACCTGCTTGCCGATTTCAGGAAGGACCCATACCAAGTAAAGGGAGGATGTTTTTTCCAAAACATACCAATTGGTGTTTTCCTGGGAGAGTTCTCCTTCTTCATACAAACAGCACCGGTTTGTTTTTAGTGCAAGCACAGTGTCTGTGCAGGTGATATAAATGAAATTCAAGGAAAAAGACATGCAAGCGGTAGCCACACTCTGATTTTCAAATGGCTTCCTGGAAGTGCGGAGCATAAACAACACAGACAATCAGCAAAACTGTTGCCAGGACATACAATAATATTAACAGAAGCTGTGATCTTCCAGATTCTAACTTTGCATCATTACCATAATACATTAAGGTCCAGTGTGCCTTAAAGACATTTCAGGATACATTTAAACAAGTATGAACAAGCTAACTCGCTCTTTTTTTTTTTTTTTTCTCCTTTGCTCTCGTGCTGTAACACGCACACACACCCTTCATACGAAGTGCTTGAAAGAATCATGTGCATGTAAACAAACCCATAGTAGGAATTGAATCTCTCCGTCGAGTCTGACCCACACAGTGCGGGGCAACAGAGGGAGGGGGCAGCAGGCAAAAAAAAAAATCAGGAAGAAAAGACGAATGATGAGGGAGACGTAGGGATGGATGGAGGGACGAAAAGTTGGCGATGGAGTCGAATGGGGGTGGGGGGGCGCGTTTGTTAGCTTTGCAGATTAATCTTTGTTGGCTGGCTGTAAATCTGTGATTAAGAGTTGACTCCTGTTAATGTACTGCACATGTCTGGGTGAGACGTACTGGGAATCAGGCTACCATCGCATCCCCGCAGAAAAGCAAGACGTGGTGAGCTATGTTGTTAAATGTAAGTGGTTTTTTATAAGAGGCAGTCTCGGCCTCAGCACGACTCCTATCATCCTCTTAGGGTCTCTAATTCAATCCACCTTCACTTCTGTGTAATTCACTTTCTGTAGACACTAACAGCACTCACCTGGCTGCTGTCTGCTGCACAGACACATACATTAAACATACGCAGCAGGTCTGCATGAACCCTCTAATAAACATTAGGGTCATTAAAGAATTAATCACACACAGATTTATTTTTCTTAGTCATGCCTGACCTCTCACGTGGGCATTGGGCATTTTAGTACAATTCATGAGGCACCAGGGTAAGATATTTTCACTTCCTAAAAAGGATACAGGGTTAACTTTGTCATATTTAAACTAGAATTGGTCATTTTTCCAGTTCTTCCTTCTAGCCACGTTTATTTATTCCTGCTTGCTATGTTTTCTTGCTAAACGCTAACTATGCTAGGCCCTTTGTGGAGGAGAGGTGGCACAAAGTGGGTGTATAGAAAGTATAGATTTGTAAGAGGGGTGAGACTGACTTATAGCAGTAAACATGCTGAAATATGTCAGCCATGCGATATATATATATATATATTAAAATACAACCACTTCACTCTATCTTGCATGTAATTTGTCAAACTTTATATCTGCTGGTTGCACCCTCTGAAAAAGTTAGTCAATGAATCACATGCAGAATATCCCAATAAGGGAAATAATCCTGAGCTGTGACACAGCTCTGCAGACAGTATTTATATGAAGTAAACCTCAAATGTTCTTTTCATGACAACAAAGAACAAACTGATGTATGTTTCGGTCTGCAGTGAATGCAGTTTGTTTCAATATTGTGATCTCTACATTTTAGTCACATTTTGCTTCCTTCTAATCCACAAAGGCAATTTTCAGTGTTGGTAATGTATGTGACGGATGTAAATAGTAACATTTGATCTTGAACCGATAAGATAAAACATGACATTTCATCTAAGGCCTCTCTCTGTCTCTCAAATATGTTTTATATTCCTGGCTATGAAAGCATTTACAGCTGGAGCTTTAGTGTACTGTTTTTTTTTCGTGACCTACAGTAAACCTTTTCTTGTTTTCTTAATTGAATTCAAAATCGGATATTAGGAGGTTAGAAAAAGGTGCAGAATTGAAAGTTGTTTGGATAAGAATGTTTGTTGTTCAAACGGTGTGGTTTGCCTGCTTATCATGCTGAAGTGTTATATGTATAGATATCTGTCTGCTGCTCCTGTTTTGAATTGAAGTGCTGACAATGAATCAGAAAGTTGAATGCCAGCCAGAGACACATAAGTAATGCGAAAATGGAGCACTGCAGTGCATGGTTCTTAAAAGGAGTGCTCTTCACGATTTGGCAAGTGACAATAGCTTAATAATTAACATTAATTGCCTCCTCAATCAGCAAGTTGTGTCTTTAGTTGTCCGTTGAGATGTAAATGAAAGGCCTCTAGTTAAGGCATGAAGAAAACACTGTGTGTGTGTTTGAGCTGAGAAATCTGCCTGTCTTAACGATGCTACATGAGCCTTAGTTAAGAAAGGCCATTTCATTTCATTTATAATGCGACTGATTTAAATTGGTCAAATTGGCAAATTTTGAACAAACTTTGATAGTAGGCTGCACGATATGCCCAAAAATCACATTGCAATTATTTTGATATATACTCCAATGGCGATACAAGTCACCATTTCTCAGTGTTTTCATTTCATGCTCACTTAAAGCTTTTTTTAAATCAAGTAGATATCAGAATACGATTTGGATATCGGACTTGACCACATTCAGTTTTTGATTTTTTATATATATATATATATATCTCCATTGTGGCGTGGAAATGCTAATGTGTTATGGTCACTTAACCCATCTTAGGCCCATAGCAGTTTGTTTGTTTGTAATTTTCTTTCTAAATAAAGAATACATTTAAATGGAACTTTTTTTAGGCTTAAGTTCAGAGGTGGGTTTAGCTATCTTTTGGTTAGCCGAGAGTTAAGGTAAGGAATGCAGTGGAGAGGATTAAGTTTAGGTTAAGGAATGAACGAATGAATGCAGTCAGTGAAAGTCCTTACACATGTTGTAAAGTGGCTTTCCTGAGAACTATAGCCCTGCACTCTAAAACCCATTATTTCTAATGGCCTGTGCAGCACATGGACCGATATCCTCCCACTTGGAGAAAATAGTGGATTCATTGCTGCATTCATCTCAGTGTTTTTGTGCCCAAAGTGGATTCTACTTCATCCTAATTTTGCTCAAAATATGTTTTTGTGAATATGGCACTAAATTCTGCTGAGATAGCATTGTTCCTTGTTCAGACCTCTAGATAACTGGTGAGTGAGCTTAAGCAAATTGTGTCCTATCTCAAAGACACTTAACATCCTTGTTGCTGTTTGGAAAACCTTTGAAAATGAACTTTTCTTTAAAATCTTCTCATAGATATTGAA
The DNA here is from genome assembly GCA_034769265.1 of Remorina albescens. Classification (NCBI taxonomy): domain Eukaryota; kingdom Metazoa; phylum Chordata; class Actinopteri; order Carangiformes; family Echeneidae; genus Remorina; species Remorina albescens. Next base: position 5,788,236 of record CM068488.1, read on the forward strand.
GGAAATCGTGCTACTTTGTAGGTTTGGGAAACTCTCAGACGACTGATTTGCCATGACTTTGAAAGTAAAAAAAAAAGAAGAAGAAACATTGTGGAGAAATGAGTGTTCATCACATCTCAGTCTTACTTCCCCCAGCACTTTTAATATTGTTTTAACTATATTTAATTTGTTTCTGTCATTCGGCGGCGTCAATGCACACATGCACTGTGATTCATTTGTTATCACCGAGGTCATGTGGCAGTCATGTGACTCTGGCAAATGCTCAGCACAAACACAAATTGAAAGAAAAAAAAAAAAGGGGGAACAGGGCAAAAAAAAAAATTGCTCCAATCATATGGAACTCTAAACAACAGCCGTGCACATAAACACACACGCATGCAGCCAAACTGACAAAGCCCGATTCCTGCAGAGAGCTCATTTTGCAAGTGGCCTATAAAATATGAATGATATTGTGCTATATTTTTATCAGTGAGCCCGAGGACATGTATGAACTGGAGCAGCAAAAATGCTCAGTTTCTCCAGCCACAGCACTCATTTTATATTCTGTGTGTGGAGGAAAGCTCCACATGCATGCTTGCATCATGTGCTTGTGGTTCCTATATGCATAAGCAATCGCTGCACGTGCTCTGTGTGTGTGGCGTGCATGGGTGTCTTTTTTTTTTTTTTTTTTTTCCCCATATACATATATATCCAAACGTTTCTGTGAGATGAAGAAGGCACATCCTTTAGATGCGTCTTGGGAGTTGCTGTCAGAACTTTGTATGCTGCTCTGAGAGTTAATTCACACAGCTGCCAAACGCACACGCTCGCGTTCGCATTTGGAGAGAGAAAAAGGAAATGTGGGGAGGAAAAGTCTACCTGCATAAGCTGAAGGCCCAATAGCAGCTGCACTGTTTGCTTGCAGAATGCTGCTGTCTGCACTCTTGAAAGAGGCTTGCAGTCTCTCTCTGACTCCCTCTTTCGCACGTACACAAGCGTTTCGTTAGACACACACTCTTCATTTTGTGCCCACTCGCACTCGTTAGAACATTTGAACACTAGCCCTTGTGTAGGAGTGTGCTTTGGGCTCAGTGTGTGTGGTTATGAGAGTGTGAGAGACGGAGATAGCAGGAGGATGTACTTGAGACAAAGTGTGAGAGAATGAGTTTGTTGTTGTGTGTGTGTGTGTGTGTGTTTACATTTTAGGGAAAGTGCATGTTTCTGTGTCTGTGTGTCTGCAATATGGAGAGAAAGAAAGATGGGCGAAAAAAAAAAAACCTGACAGGAAAAGGAAGGAAAGAGCAAAAAAAGCACAAGGCCCTATCTTCAGAAACAGTTGACAGGTTGACAGGTCTGCTGAGACCGGCAGAAACAAACACACAGAGACAAAGTGAAAGGGGATGAAGAAAGGGCTGCAGAAAGAGAAAGGGGGGAAAAAAAAAATAGGAAAGCATAAACAGCTGAAAATACAGAAGGAAAAAACGGAGTTAAAGGGCACACTTTTTTCGTACAATGTATAACAATCTGGTCTCCAAAATGTGTTTGTGAAATGTCTTTAATTTTGGCCATGATCCTGCAATTTCCTTCACTATGTACCACGGTAGCTGTTATCTTGTGCCAGTAACGATATAGCTGAAGTTCAACTGGGAAGGGGGGGGGGGATAGAGAATTGGCATGAAAGAAAAAGCACAGAGAGAGAGAGAGAAAGCAACAAGAAGAGTGATTTACAAAAAAAAAAAGATGAGTGATGAAACTGGAGGAAAGAGACAGGGATGGTCATGTGGTGTGTGCGGGGCTTTTACAGTGGAAATAAAATTAGGCTTTATTGAGAAGGGAATTGTCTGCGAAAAGTGAGTATCATGTAATATCTGTCCTCCAGCTTTGCATGAGTTCCAGCTCAGATCTACACAATAGTGCAGTTTATTCTGGTGAATCAGCAAAGAAATAAGCCTCTAGCTTTGCCCACTGAAGAAGATCTAATTTTTAAACATCTTCTATGTCTCGTCCCTGGATGATAGCACAGAGCGATTTTCAAATAATGATAAAAAAAAATGATTCTGAAAATTGTATAATTATATATTGTCAGTGTACACAATAGAATTGCCTGAAAAGTCAACGAAATCCACATTACTAATATTGAGTTATGAGAATTGCAAGCATAAAATCCACATCATTGTGAACAAAACCACAGGCCTGTTGTGTTAGAAGATCATTTACAGTGTTGGATCGTTGACAATATACCTTTACAAAAACTGAACTCGAATCTCTTAAGTTGATGAGGCGCCAAGACAAGTTACTGGCACCCCAAGCAGAAAGAACGAGGCGTAAAGTCGATGTATAAAAGTTTTACTGTAGCAAAATAGATGTTCGTATATGTAACATTTGGACAACTTTATAAGGGGCATTGGACCCACGGGTAGGAAAGAAACATAAGAGAAGCTGGTAAAAAGCCTCAGTGTTTGTGGGACTCTGTTGGAACAAGAGGAGTGTTAGGGAAAAGAGAGTACTTGTCCTGGACTCCATCAGGAATGAGGGAGAGGAAGGGAGAACACGGAGATAAAAGAGTGAGAGAGACATAGATGGACCGGTTTGGCTAAAGGAGCGGAGAGAGAGAGAGACAGAGAGAGAAGGAAAGAGAGGGTGAATACCAGCTATTGTTGCAGCAACACATAGCAAATAGGAAGGGGGAGGTGTGTGTGTGTGTGTGTGTGTGAGAGAGAGAGTATATTTGTACTTGTGGGCTTGTGTGTGCACAGGGGTCAATGGGTTTTAAGCTCTGTTCAAGCTGTTCCTTGACAGAGATGCGTCGAGTTCTGTGTTGGCAACTGGGCGACTGTGGGCTTAAATTATTAGCTGGTCTGGATTGGAGCCTAAAACAATCCAGGACTGCATTTCAGAACGATGTATCAACACCCAGAGAGCTCGGTTGGTAGAGCAAGACACCAGTACTGCCCCGGTCAGTGTTGTTTTGCTGCTGTAGTGCAGAGCAGCTTAAGTTTCGAGCCTCCTCCGTGGCTGCCAATGCTGATGTCAGCAAGTATCCACTGAGCGAATCTAATGCTTATCAATTCATTTTAGCATCTTAGCATGATAGCGTTTGCTTAGTTGTTCTAAACACAAAATACACGGCGCTGGTGTAGCGTCAGCCGTCAGTTATCACATTCTTCACATCCACCTCAGAGGAAAACGTCAGGGGATGACCAATATTATTACAGTTCATCCTGAGGGGGATGTGAATGTCTACACAGAGCTTTAAAGCAATCCATCTAATCGTTACTTCAATCAGGGCCCAAAGTGAATGACCGTGCTGCAGCCGTGGCAAAAAAAAAAAAAAAAATGCGGTGCTTTGTTATACATTTGATCAGTGTCTGATTGAACTGGATAATTGTAACAAATGTTAGACATTATTTTGACTTGAATATTTTAATGAACAGTAGTCATACCAATCGCAGTAATCACACTGCTTGTTTTGTCTTTCCAGGATCCTGCTGGCATCTTCGAGCTGGTCGAGCTGGTGGGAAATGGCACTTACGGCCAGGTGTACAAGGTAAGAATGTGTACACTTGCATTAAGTGACTTCGATACGGCTGCCTTTCTGACAGCACACTCCTCCATCCTATCACCTCCTGTTTGTTCTCTCTCTGAGGCGCTCATATAGAATAGAGGCGAGGAATGTACACTGTGACTGAAGGAAAGCAGGAAGACGGGCAATAAGAGCAGCGCACAAGCTTGAGAAAAATGGACTGAATGTAAAAAAAAAAGACAAATGGAGAGAAGAAGAATCTGGGTCATGTTCAAGTGCTTTTAGCAGAAGTTCCCTCACTTCCTTTTTCTTATTTTTTTTCTGTACATTTCTTCCTCTACCTGTGCAAGGACCGTTTACTTTTCCCTCAGAGATGAGATATTTTAATAGGAAACCATCAGCAGGAAGTATTTACGCTTGATCTGGCATTGTGACATCACTATGGTTTGTGGAGTTTGCTGTTAGCGGGACTCAGCTGCTCGCCGCTGTCATTTAAACACTATCTCTGTCTGAATTTCCTCTTCCCTCCGAGATGGTCCTCCATCCGGTGGTCCTCATTTCCTTTTCCTGTTTCTGCTCCTTCCCATCCTGCAGGATATCCCATGTCTGCAGGAAGTTGCAAGAGCAATGTGGCACTTTGTTCAACAACCTCTGCCTGGAATAAACATATTTGTTCAACTATATGACAGTGTGGGCACGAGAGCTTTTATTTTGCGTGTGCGTGTGTGCGCACGCCTGCACCGGTGTGTCTAATGGAGCAGAGAGTCAAGGTCGGACGATAATGGAGACTGGCGCTTCTTTCAGCTGATTAGACCAGATGAAAGGTCAGGCCGAGGTCGAAGAGGCATCTCGACACTTCTAGAAATAATATGACATCCGTGTGTGTTTGTGTGGCTGCATGTGTATGAGCGACAGCAGGCAGCCAAAAAAAAAAAAAATACATGAAGGGAATGGAGAACAGCAGAGTTATGTGTATCCATTTATTGCTGACTCTGCTGTCTTGGTGAAAGTCACGGTTCATTTACTGGCCGACATTCAGCCGGTCTGTTCCTATACATTACTGAGCCACAGAATGCCTATGGCAACAGCACCGGCCTGTTGGCTCAGGAGCCCATTAAGATCATCCACACTGGTTTGTGATTGGATCCTTCACAGTGTTTCATACTCAGCCGACTCCACACTGAAGTTTATTCTGTTACCACTGCATGTTGGCAGGCTCAAAACTAATATTCATTCCAGCGTGTTACTATTTGCTCTTAAAATTTCCTGTTGGTGCTAAATATAATGACCATAAAAAGCTCTAATCAGGTTTACTCCACAGGTGTAAACTGGAAAATAAAATAGAAATAAATAACACTGAAAACAAAACAGGAACATTTGATAATGTTCATTATGAAATTTGGCAAATTAGCATCCTCTATAACACCAATCTTTTGATTATGATGATTTACGATTAGAAGTGAAATCTTGGCGATGTACTCACGAGCTCTAGGAACTTTTCTGACAGATTGTTTGAAACACAATAATCAAGCCAATCGCATTATTGATTGATAAGGGGGAAAAAAAATAATAATTAAAAAGAAAATTATGCATTTTAACTTTAGAAAATGGTAAAAGTTCCTTCTAGTGATTCAAATATTAGCCCAGAGTGCTGTGGAAGTAGGCACAGATGTCTCATACATACAGATAAGGAGCAGAGACACTTGAGCAAAAATGCCATCTATTTAAATTCCTCAGGTGAGTGAGTCCCCTCGTCGAGGCGAAACGCCTGAAAAGGATCAACTTCTCGTGAGCAGGTGAATCTCTTAGTCACTGAGATGATAAATTGACCTTGAGCGTTGTGATTATTAGTGAACTTGAATTGCTGCCGCTTTCTCCAAACCATTTTTTGACACTTGTAAAAGCAACGCAAGTACAGTGTAGGTAGCTGTGCGCCGTAGTGCCCCCCCCCCAGTCTAGATCGATGGATCTTTGTCAGTGTGCTGCCGAGTGGGAACAGGTGGAGTGTGAATGGCTGCTCTGATGTAAAGGTTATTCGGGTGGCCTGTAAACATGATTTTACTCCTTTTGATTCCAAAAATAAATTGAATTTACTCCGCAGCCAAGTTTCAGTTTAGTTTAAAAACTCTGAGAATTCCCAGGCAGCTCCTCGAGGACGTAGACAAGCAATGCAGACTGTGTTACTTTGCTCCTTGTTGAATGGAAGTGTAAGATTTGTGAAGATTATTAGCAGTTCTCAATGTTATGAGAAGGAAACTAACCACAAATTTACTTGCTTCTAATCTCATCAAAATGAAAAAGTAATCATAGCTGCTGAGGGTCACGTTTTTTTTTGTTTTTTTTGTTTTTTTTACTACATTTGATTTATTAAAACTTTCATAAAGCTGCTGTGAAAAGTGAAAAATGCATAAGCACCTGACATTTTTGCGATTTCATTTTTTATTGTACAGGAATATATTATCTATTAGAAAACAAGGAACAGCATCGCAAATTATTATTATTATTATTATTATTATTATTATTTTAGCATTTTCTTTTCTACAGCAAAATCGAAAGCATGACTCTTTATCCCAGTCTGCGTTCTGCTGCAGTAGTCTTTCCCCTGCACACTTTTGTGTAATGAAGCTGGAGACATGTATGTTCATTTCTACCCGTGCATGGATCTTTTTTTGTGTGTGTGTGTGTGTGTGGTCGACGCAGTGTTTTATGTTATTGGTTATAGAGGGCCAGTAATGTGCCACGTAGCTGCAGCTCTGTGATTCTGGGAGCAAGAGATAACAGGTTTATCAACAATTCCACTGCCCCGTCTAGTTAAATGATAGAGATCTATCCATCAGTGCTCTCCACTCTCTTTCTCTTTCCATCCCTTTTTTCCTTTGCACGTGCACCGTCTCTTTTCTATTAGGAAAACCATCCCAGGTGGTTTTGTTGTTGTTGTTTTTATTGCAGTTTGTGTTTTTTGTTGCAGTTTCCCTGTCAGCAAAAAATAGTTTGGCCAAGAACAGCGACAGACGAGTAGCCGCAGTGCAAAGATAATTTTAGCTTGACTTCTGTCTCCGTCTCCCTTTCTCATCTTACATCTCAATGGCGGTTTCCTTTCCTTGTTTTTCCTCCTCCGTCTACCCATCCCATCCTCAACTCCTCATTCCTTCATTGTGCACATTTCTCTAATCAATATGTAACCATGTTTTTCTTCTTTCTTTTTTTCATGTTATTTTTTTGGGGGGGGGGGGGTTAAACTTCCCCAGTGAGCTGTACTTAAGGGAGCTGCCTGTGCCTCCAGTATGTGTATATATAGCTTCTACTGGCTGCTCTAAAAGGGCCATAAATAGAGAACATGGGTAATGCTGAATAATTAAACACATTCTCTCTCCACCTCCCTCCCTCTCCATCTTCCACTCTCAGTATCTTCCTTAAGCTCTTTCCCCTCTCCAACTGTTGTCACTCCCTCATCATCTGCCTCTCCATCGCTGCCCAATTGGCATTTCCTTCCTTTATATTGCCACATCTCTCTTCTCCACCCTCTTCCGCCCCAGCCCTCCCTCCTTTTCCTTCTCCTTCCCACACCCTCCTTTTTAATATATATATTTATGTGTGCATAAGTATATGTATTGTCACGCTTGTGTTTTTCTGATGCCTTAACCTCTCTCTTTCTGTCTAAAACGTGAATATTCAATGGGGGTTGTGGGAAACGCAGTTCTCGAAATTGAGAAAGCACTAAATGCCTCACATGGTGCTATGGTGGGAGGCGGGAACAAAGGGCGTCGGCGACCATCCGTTGGGCGTAATACTCACCGACTGACTGGCGTGCTGATTGATTGACTGACAGACTTATTGATTGACTAATTGATTAATCCCATCGCTTTGTCATTCCTGTGGGAGAAGTCATTTTTCTCCTTGATTGATACAAGGACAAGTTGAAAGGGCGACTAATCATACCTTGGTGCCCAAAGCACAAAACAACACCGACACATACGTGCATTCATGTGCACAAACAAGTGAACGAGCCCATTGTCTCATCGACTGTCTCCTCGGCTTTGGCAGCAATAAAACATTTCCGGTGTTTGTGTGGGTTTCTGTACGTGTGTGTGTGTGTGTGTGTGTGTGTGTGTGTGTGTGTGTGTGTGTGTGTGTGTGTGTGTGTGTGTGTGTGTGTTTCCCCCCCACTTTTTCTCCGTGACACTGCTGTCTCCATGCAGTTAAGAAGCAGGAGAAAGAAAGGAAGAGGAGGCGACCAATCTTTTCTTCTCTCCAATGAAAGAACACATCCACTCAGCTCCTCCTGAGGCAAAGTGCTTCACACACTCTTTAAATATTCACCAGTCAGCCTAACACACACGCACATGCACACAGAGTGGAGCAAAAGAATCAGTCGGGGACCTGGGCCGCATGAGCTTTTATGTGCTCACCCACTGTGACAGCGACTGTACAAAGAGCAGCTGTGTGTTTTCCAGTTACTGCACTGGTGTGTGTCTGTGTATAAATGTGTGTTTGTGTGTGTGTGTGTGTGTGTGTGTGTGTGTGTGAACAAGCATTTGAAGGAACATGCATGTGGTCACATGGCCTCTGTCAGTCTGAAGTTGTCAGGAGTGAAGGTGTGGTTCTATTTATCTTTATAGGTGAAGCGTTGAGATCACACATGGAGGCATGTGCAGCTACGACCCCAAAATTTCTCTGATAATCTCGCTACAATGGCAGTCCGGTGTCTCAAATTTATCAACAAAAGGATGGGATGTAGATTAGGATTAGGGGCTAAAAGGGATGTTTCATCTCATCATCCAATCACACCTGTATCCCCCACCCTCTCTCACTTCCGCTCTCTGTGTGTGTCTCTTACCTGCAGTGTCCATGTCTGCTTCCATTCCACGCCACCTCCTCCTCCCTCCTCTGCTCTTTTAAGAATCAAATACAACTTCAAAGATGTTTTTTTTTTCTTTAATCTTACTTATCTGCTGGAAGTCACACTGCAAAGGACTTTGGGAGATTTTTCTCTCTGCATGCTCGCCACAGCCACCCCTACATCGCACGCGCGCATGGGCGCAGGCACACACATAGGCAAACACGGCTCAGAGAAGCAGCGTGAAGTGAGAAAGCATAAGAGACTGAGAGAAGATGGAAGATAGACTGACTTCATTTATTCCTCTTTGTTTGATGTTCTAAATTCCTCCTGTTAGTGTTTGACAGCAGGAAGAAAGATCAAGGAGTCGAGCACACAGTCTGTATCTCTCTGAGAGAGACCCAGATTACAGGCGGCATTGATAGACAAAACCAAAACGGCAACTTGACAAATCAGTAGTCATCTCTACACTCTCCACTGAATGTGTCACTTCTCCCTCTGCACATAATTTCATTTAAAAGTTTAAATAGTTGATGGATAACCTACCACTGTAACTTATAGATGTCCTCCATAGCTCACACAACATATGAGTCAATGAGTGTTTTACTAATCTATAAATGCTTCATGTCTCTGTAATAGACCAACCTTTTCATTGCTGGACTGTACAGTCCTGCCAGACACCCCCACCCCCTTCCTGTTTTATCTGTTCTTTTAATCCTACAATAGCAATTTTTGTTGTAATACAGATTATATTAAGTCCCGATGTTATCAAATATTAGTATAAATATAGTGCAGTCAAATAATAAGCAGATTTGAGCAAATAGACTACCAGCAGTCTATTACATGTGTATTTAAATTCTTAAATAAGGTGATTTTAAAAAGGAAATTAAAAAAAAAAGGTCTCTGGTTGATGGGACACGGAGTAAAAACCCACCATGACTGTAATTTAAGTCTCTGAATTTCATTGTTAGCAACAACACCCTCGTGGTCGTGGGAATCATTCTCCTCTAGAAGATATATAGGCTAGTCATGCTCACTGTGCCAGTAAATCGCAGTTAGTATGAAAAGGGGCTGACATTGGTGAGTGAAAAAAGAAGTGTAGTACTCTATGGAAGCATCAGAGCTAATGGGGATGCTGTGAGAAGGTCTCGTCTGCCAGCACCGTTTGTGTCGGCCTGTTTTCCCGCTGCCACACGCAGCAAACGTCCCTGGTGACGTCTTGTTTTGACTTTGTGTCATTGCCCCTCTATTGCTGTATTTTTGTTTGGTTCCAAGCATTGCGCTGCCGGCTGACACACACACACACACACACACACACGCGCACACTTCCATCTCTGAAGTCGTTATGAATGATCTGTGAACTGTGACTGAGGTGGATTTTGCTTGTTTCTGTGGGAACAGCAGACGTGCTGTCCGTCGTGGCCATGTTTGGCGACACGAACACACGTGTTTGCCCGCAAACCCACACACACACACGCACGTATGCTCGCTCACATCTGGCGGTGTGTTCATTAGCCTACATACATCCTCCCTCTGTCCTCCCCAAGGCCACACGCTCCACTTACCCACAATTCACTCTTGTCACCCAGACCTGGGTCAATTTCGCATCCCCTCTCTCTTACGATATGTTTTGCAGTCGGATCCACTGCTCTTTAATTGTTGGTGTACGCTGTAAAGAGCTATTTAGTCGAAGCAGCCTTCCTTCAGTATGAATTACTACTCATCAATAGCTAAATCGATAACCTATACCATCCCTGCCTCTTCCTTATACTCTTTATCTCTGTCCACAACTTTTTTTGAAGACTAAATTGTTGCTCAGAATCTTTGTTTTCTTTCCCTGCTCTCCTTCATCTGTTTGTCCCCCCCCTTCACCACCTCTAGCTGTTTCTTCCTCTCCTTTGCCTTTTCCCTCTCTCACCTCCAAGCCCGTACAGTAAATCAGCTTGGCTGTTCCTTTGACCTCCAGAGCTGCTGGAGCGTGAGTCCCAATGTGCTGAACCTGCCGCCTCGCCTCCTCGCTGCAGCCCCGCTCCTCCTCCCCCCCCCTCCTGTACAGTGTTCCCTCACTCGTGCACACTCTCTGACTCTCTGCCTCTGCTTGTTCTGCAGATGTTGTGGTGTCAAGTGCGTGAGTGGATGCAGTGTACACGGCTAACTGAGTGAATTAGTCACTGAGTGCATCAGCGAGTTAACCTGCAAATAACTTAGAGGCTGGGTGTTTACATGGACTGTTTTTAAGGGGAGTGCACTGCAGATCAGATGCGTTTCAATGACATCAACATTAAGACACGTTTTAATGTGAACACCGAATTTGTCATTCACTTAGAATAAACAAGAAAAACAAGTGGTTTCCAGGCCCCTGCCTCAAAGAAAATCATCTTCTTGTGATAGGAAAATAGACTTTCTAGTTTCTTAATTTTCAAGCATTTTATACCACAACCACAAGGAGTGACAGATATACTGGTGCTGTTTCTGACTTTTAGTTTGATGTGCACTGCACCAAATCCCCGAACTGACCCCATAAAAGCCCATTTTCCGTCTACATAGTGTGTCCAACGGCTTGTTAATTAGCTTGTAGTACTGTGAAGAGGCAGGTTAATGAGCAGCTATAATTCAGACTGCTGATAGATTATTGTTTCAATAGGCTTTAGCCGATAAAACCAGTTCACTCAGAGTGGAATCAAGGCGTGCTGGCTGTCTGTCCACAGCGTTTAGCTTCATTTTTCCCTGCAAACTCCTCTTGCTGGTCAATAAAGCCCTCTGGACTATTCTACAGATCATTGCTCTCATCTTTCATCCCCTCATTGTTCTTTCTTTCCTTCATCACCCCCGCCTCCATCCCATACAGCCGCCTTCTCCCCCAAACTCTCCACTTGTATATATATTTCCCTCATCTTCACTCGTTTTAAATCTCTTTCTGTCTCAATCTTCTCCTGCCGTTGCTTGCTTTCTCAAGTCTGACTGTGAGACCAGCCTCGGGGTGCTTCTATATTTCCTGGGCAGTTCAGTAGTAGATTGGAATGGCCTTTGTCACTTTTATTTACTGCCTCACTGATTCCACAACAACGTGCGTACGTGCCAATGTGTGCACATGCACTGTTCTGTGTGTGTGTGTGAGCACGTGTGAATGCAGAATGATTGCAGGTGTTTGAACTGCAATGAGGTGTGTCTGGGAGCATTGCCCTCTTATTTCTCTGGAATCCTTCACGCAGAACCACACGTATTGTTTGTTAGCCGAAAGTAGCTTTAATTCTGCATCAAAGCTTGCTGGGATTTTAAGACTGACAAGCTAGAACCCGTGGGTGTTGATACCAGGGTACAGACTGAAACAGCGGTTGTCTGAAATCCTTCAACCCTCACGCATCTGAACCACAGGTTGGTTTGAATGTGTGTGTGTGTGTGTGTGTGTTTGTGTGGTGCAGAGTGTGGGGGGTAATAACTTCCCTCTAGGACAAACAGAAAGACAATGTATAGATTCAAAGCCCAGGGGCGCATCCCATAGCCCAGTTGTCCCCTGGCTTTATGCCAGAAAAGCATGCTTAGATGACATCCCGTCATCTTTTGGCTGATGTATGTGTGTTGGTGTGGATTATCATGACAGCACAGATTAGGATTATAGCGTGACCCATTTCCTTTTAATATAGAGCTTGCAACACAATCTGCCAATTCATTTCCACTTTAGTGTGTTTGTGTATTTTTGTGTTTATGTTTTCTTCTTCCTATTTTGATTGCAAATGGAGGATGCATGTTATAGAACCATGGTGGTACAGTTTTTGCTTTTTTGTGTCTTTTTTGTGGCCACAGATGAAAAATGAATGACTTTTCTAGTCACTATCTGTGAAAATGGTTTAGTTTATTGTTGTAAAACAATAAATGAGTAGGCTTTAAAGAACTGATAAACAAACACAATTCTCCATTTGTGCAATAAGTTCCTCTTCGGTCACATGCTTTGAAATGTCACTTATTGGAACATCAGCAAGGAGAACCTGGAACGCACTGTCGAGTGCTCCCCCCCCAAAAAAAAAACAAATTTGCAACGGCACTTGAACACTTCAGCACATTAAATGTCTCATGTTAGTTTCACATCTCTGGAAGATCGTTTCTTTCTTGAAATGAGTAAAGCTTTGTGGGCAAGTCTTAATTAATCTTAATTAGGGCTGGCTTTTGTATGTAGTCCCGATAATTAGATTTGAAGTAAATGAGTTGTATCAGTTGCAACATGTAGAACTACTGGAATATGTCTCTATAGTTCAGTTTTTAAATTATGTATCTGAAGGAAAAATCAAGTAAGATCCATTTTTAAGTTTAAGTTCAGAGCTTTTGTGTGCTTGTTCATTTTAAAAGTAAAAAATTGGATGGCTTCTTGTTGACCTTGCAGCTTGGCCACAGACTGACTCTGAGGACAGATGCACTGTGAAATTTAGCTCTCAGCGAACTAACCGTCTGCTCATCCACTCCCTCATTTCTCAATCACTTCTTCCCAGCCACCTTCTACCCTTCCTGCCCGTCTCCTTCCTTTCATCACCCCACCTCTTCTTCTTCTTCTTTTTCTTCTTCTTCTTCTTCTTCTCCTCCTAAATAACAACTCAACCACATCTTCACAGTTGTCTCTTACTCCCCTGTCCTCTGCCTCTTCGTGGATGTCTGACTGATTGTGTATGTTTAAGTGTTGTGCCCACTGTACTCTGGCCTGCCAAGACTGTTGCTAGGCTACGACAGGAAGTGTCCTGCATAGTAAATGTGTCCGAATGGGGGCTTTGGGGGTGGGGGGGTTGTTTAATTGACTTGGCAAGGACAGAGATGTGCACTCAAACAAACAAAACTGTAGAAGCATTTTCTCTCTCTCTCTCTCTCTCTCTCTTACACAGACACACACACACACACACACACACACACAGAATTCCTGTGTGTCATGATATCCACCAGCAGGTTGAATTAAGGTAGTAGTGGTGAGCAGGTTGGTCTCATCTGCATGAGACTGCATAAGAATGATGAAGAGATGCTTCCCTCTGCAGCCTGCAGCCTCTCTCTGTGTGTGTGTGTGTGTGTGTGTGTGTGTGTGTGTGTGTGTGTGTGTGTGTGTGTGTGTGTGTGTGTGTGTGTGTTCCTCTCAACACTCAGCTCCTTATAGTAGCAGAAAAATTGTAAAAGAGAATCATTACACACACACACACACACACACACACAAGCTCCTCTTCTCCATCGCGAGACACCTATCCACTCAGGAAAACCTTTCTCCACAGGCTGCTGGTGCTTTACTGGCGTTTTGGTGTCACTTGGTAGTTGCAATTCACATATATGCGTTGATGATAATTGCCGCACGCAGGGTATTCAGTGTCAGTCTGACACCTCCCTCACGCTGCACATGGAAGGGAACAAATGAAATGAGGGATGAGATAGCACCATATTATCAGAGCTACAGTTACAGTGGGAACTTATAGGCAACATGATGAGTGGTTATCTGACTCACAGCACATGGGACTCCACAACAGACAATAGCATCAAACTTGAAGCATTTTAACATGAGGAAAAGGGTCGAGAGTTTTCGTGATTAATAGGCCTTCATATGTGGCACAAGAAAGAAATTTAAAAACATTTAAAATACAAGAATGATGTGCTTTCTTTAGTGCAGTATTCCTTCTGCGGCTAAAACAATAAATTGCATGCACCTTTGATGATCATTTCACTAACTGAATACTTTCAGATCTCAACTTTGGCTCTGGGAACGTCACTGTCATTTACAGTATTTCTACACATTTTCAGCAATAAATGTTTAATGGGTTTGATAAAAGAGCTGAAACAATTAGTCAATGAATCAAACTGTTTCTTGTAATCATGTACATAAGTTTCCAAAAGGGAAAAAAAGACTCAGTATACCCAAATTCTAGCAACTCAGCTGCAGTGATTTACTTCTTTTTTTTTGTCTGATGGAAAGATTGAATATCCTTCAGTTTGGGAATGAATACAATTGGTATGAAAAAGTGATTTGTGTTTAACTGCATGAAATCACAATCGTTTGAGATGTTGAGCTCTAAACAGAATAAACAGAAGCATTATCAAACTAATCATTGCACCCAATAATCAACCTATAGTTTATTTAAAAAAACCAAAGACCACTAACACAATAACCACCCATCTTATTCACCTCTACATTTACAAATACTCAGCAGGTATTTTTAATACTGCAAATCTTCTAGGATTTCTGGAAGCATGCTCCATTTTCTCTTCGTTTCTCTGCTGGATGTATTTGAAAACAACACCCAGTCAATTTTAAACTCCAAAACCATCCAGCAGTTTAAGAAACACTGACCTGCAGGGACGACACCGAGTAATGACTCATCCGTGATGCGGATGCCTGAAGGCTGATTGGAGATCAGTTTGGTATCAGTTTGCTGCCTCCATCAAAGCGCGGCCATTGAAGCGAGGCAAACATAGTCAATTTGGTCTGTTATCGCTCACACACACCTGGCCTGGCGGCAATGCGGCTCCTCACGGGTGTGTGTGTGTGAGTGACAGATGTTTTTTGCTATCATTTTTGGTCAAAAATACCTCTACAGGATTAAGGATTGAAAAATATGGTGGATTGGGCACATCAGTCCGTAAAAAACCTCATTTGAAATGTCACTGCGATGATCGAAGTAGTCAATATGATAGCGGCTTGGAAATATTAGCTGAAATCATCCGTGTGCAGGACCACATATATGTTTGTTTTGCTTTGCGGAGGCACTCAGGTCCATGTCAGTGTATTGTGCTTTTACAGACAGCGCAAGATGCATTAGCAGAGGCAAAGCGAAAGGCGTTGCATGAAGTCCGCGGTTTGTGTCGTATTTGCTTGTCAAGCTCAAAGCTGAGCGCTGTTTCGCCGGCATTAGTGCTCAGCTCCGTCGTGTTCATGTAGGTCCTGCTTTTCACAGGCCACTGGTCTGAGAAAGGCGTGTGAGGGAATGACACGGAGAACACAAGAAACAAGGAGAGGGGAAAAGTAAGCGAGATGTTTAGAGGGGAGGAAAAAAAATGAAAGGCATACAGAGTAGATTGTGAGAAGTTAAGAGGGTTAGATAGTGAGAGAGAATCAGAGGGATGAGAGAAAGCGAGGGAGAGAGAGAGAGGGAGTGAGAAACCGCAGATCTAGGTCAGAGAGGAAAAGCAGTCAACAAACAAGTGGAGGAAGGGATGAGCAGGCCTGTGAGGCTCCAACAACATGTTGTGAATGGGACGGATCCAGGAGAGAGAGAGAGGGAAGGACGATATAGGGAAATCTTCTTTTATCAGCATTTATCATTATCAAGGTTGCAACTAATGACTGTTTTGCTTTTTAATCAAGCTAAGTGGTTCAGCGGGAGAAAATGGATGCCATTGTTGCCTTTTTTTGTGTCAAGAAAGGCATTGGAGCCAGGTAGCTTAGCTTAGGCTAGATGGAGGCGAGGAGAAACAGCGGGGGGGGGGGGGGGGGGGGGTTAGCTGGGTTCGTCCTGTGGCTACGCCTCGAAAGCTGAATAATTCATTCTGTGAGATTTCATGGGAGGAAAATTAGTAGAAGGCTAACTACCTTTAAAACCATACCATATCCCATTGCTGTGTTTACATTTGGAGTAGTTTTAAACCACGGAGAGTGTCTTTATTCTAGTTCCATATTAAATACACGCTCATGAGAGTGGTAGGAATCTTCTGAACAATTTCAAAATGTCAAAATATTCCTTAAATCTATAAAAAAGTCAGACGCTAGAAGCAGTTGCTTTTTTTGTGTGGCCAACATTTCAAAATCCAAATCAATTCAATTTGCAATGACGAAAAAAAAAAATAGAACATATGGTTGCAGCATTAATCATCAGTCATTCTGAACTGTTTTCCTGTTATTATTAAACACATTATCCTGCTCTCGAAATATTTCTTATTTCGTTGACATTCATAAGCGAGTCCCACCTCTGAATTTGAAAATAAATGAACGGGCAGAAAACAAAGAAAGAGCTGGAGATGTAGACGGAGAGGCAGTGCTAATTCTTTTCTGTTGCTCCTTTCACACTTGGTCCTTTGATAAGGCTGGATGATATTACTGTTCCGACAGGGTGGGAGATACGGAGGGAGGGAGGTTGTCAGGTGGTTCAGAGTAATGAGTCTTTATCCAGCTCTGATGATATCCATGTCCAACATCTATTTGACACTTACTCTCTCTCTTGCTCTCTTAGTCACTCTCGATCTCCCTCAGTCACTATCCTTCCCTCCCTCTCCATGTCTCTGTGGGCACATGTGTGGGTGTTTGTAAGAGTTCTTCTGTGTGTAGTAGAAAGGGTGGAAAGGATATATCGTTTTGTCTGTAAGTGTGTGTGTCCATGTGTCTCTGAGTTTCTGGTTGGTAAGTGGCTGTAATTCCTTTGTTGGTCCTCAACAAAGCCCGTCCTTGTGCTCAGGGAATTGGGGCAGTCTGATCCCAATGAGAAATCCCTGTTCAATCTTTCCAGCTCTTTTACTCTCACAGAATCTGGACTCTCTCTCTCTTTCTCTGTGTGTGTATGTGTGTGTGAGAGAGAGAGAGAGAATGATCATAGTCTTCAACCATTCACTGGTGCTTAGTTTGCATTGCGCAACACAATGAGTTATCATTTTCAAAACCCTAACTTTCCTTTTAGCAATAAATCAACAAGTTTTTTTAATTCCATTGGAGCTCCTTAATGAGAAGTTTCATGGGCAGCACGGCGGCATAGTCGTTGTTGCGGGTTCGGTTCCCGGCCTGGGCCCAGCTAGCGTGGGTTTCTTCCGGGCACTCCGGTTTCCTCCCACCGTCCAAAGACATCATGTTCAGGTTAGCTGGTGACTCTAAATTGTCCGTAGGTCTGAGTGTGAGTGTGAGTGTCTGTTCTCGTTGCTGTTTGTCCTGCGATGGACTGTCGACCCCGCCCTCGCCCAATGTGAGCTGGGATTGGCTCCAATACCCCTTGCGCCCCAGAAACAGATAAAATCAATGAATAAATTCCCATCATCCTGGGATCTCGGCTAATGTTGGTGTATTGTCAGTTATCTTGTTGACAGGTCTAACGCCATGGAAGAGCTTTTAATTCTACTTACAGCTAAACAACATCACTGCTGTGACTTTAGTAAACACATGGCACTAGTTATTTATCAAATGATAAGTGAGTGTACTTGTGTTTTAGCTTCTTTTTTCTTTTTTTTTTTTACCCTTCAACTTATTAAATCAGGCTTTAATTTGGAGTTTGGCATGCGGTCTAAACACCAGGGGACCTAAAGAGTAAAAACACCACTTTTTCAAATCAGCAGAGAGCGTAAAGGGGCAAGTAAACTATTGAGTCGCCTACATTATTTCACAGTTAATAACATAACCTCTGATGACTAACAAGCTATTTATCACATATAGTGAGTTTTGGCGAGCCTGTGGGTGCAATTGATCTGTTGAAACGATATAAAAACCTGAACGTGAAGCTGCAAGAATGACTAATGACCAGTGGCAGGGTGTAGAGACTCTCCTGTTATTGTAAAATCACTCATGCAAATGAATTGAAAAGCAACAAAACCACCAAGTTCAAGAGCCTCAATATGGTTCTGTTCTCACTCCTCACTTTTGCTTTTGCTGGCTTGCTCTTTTTCGGGGCGGCCCTTTCATTAAAGCCCTCAATTGGCACTTTGGAGCCAAAGCCAAAGCCTTAATGCCATCTGGTTTATAACGATTCCTCCACGGAAAACAGTCCTGCCCTTTTTTGGTGTGATTGTGTATGTGAGTCTTTACCTGTGTGTGTGTGTGTGTATATGTATTTGTTTGCTTGTGCCACTGCTGCTAAGCTGTTCGGCTCAGACTGTAACGTGCTAATCAGTTGAGTCCAGGCAGGTGGAAGAAATAGCCGTCAGTGGTTTTAGCGTCTCCAGCCCAGTTAACTTCATTAGCTAATCACAGACACAGATGCTCTTTTGTAAATGAACCTCTCGGGCCTTCCATTAGCCCCTCAGCTTCAAGTCTCCTGGTTCCTCGGCTCCCAGCTCCCTCCAGGCATCTGCCTGGCCTCGATATTACACAACACAGGCTGGTCTGTGGATCGGTATCTGTGCGTCTCCCTTATCTCTCGTCTGATATCTCAAACGCAGTCATTTGATATCTCAAACACAGGGGCAGCTGAAACAAGATGATTAAAGTTGCATTCAGAAGGAAAATGCCTACTCTGAAAATCATTCATGTTGTAAACAGACCTTGAGCAGTGTTAGAAACCGCCGATGACTTAAACCTGATGGCCTTCTACAGGTTCAAATACTGACCGTTGTCTACCACATCCATAACTAGATTGGAACGAAGAACAATTATGTCTGTCCCCCCAAATATTTGGCAGGATGCAGATTATGTAGAAAATTTGAATGATGTCGAATTGTTTTATTCTTTAAAAAGCAATGGAATGTATTATGCTTGTCTATTACGCGTTTGTGAATGCAGTACAGCTTTTGACTGGAAGACAAAGATTTGCAGTTGTGTAATTATGCTCCATTTTCCTGAGAGAAGACAACGCTGACATTTTTTCTCTCTCCTTTTTGCTCTGTCCTTACTCTCTGTCTCTCCCTCCTCCTCTTCCTCCTCCCACCAGGGTCGCCATGTTAAGACAGGGCAGCTGGGAGCCATCAAGGTCATGGATGTCACCGGGGTAAGAAATCCACATACACACAGCCGTGGCACCTGCTCACACATACCCACGCATGGCAAATCATCTCAAGCAATTATACCATCGTCGTCCATGTCATCTAATTATGAGCGATGAGTCAGTGTTGGCATGTGTGTGCATGTGTGCCGACATGTGTGTGTGCATGTGAGGTGGCGTAGAGGAAATAAGGACAAACCCATTGCCTTGGTAATATTAGAGGTATTAGGACAGCAGTGTGGTCTCAGGTGTGTCTGTAAAGCAGGAGGGTATCTCAGCTATATTTAGACATCCTCTCAACATACGCCTCTTTGTCAGCACTCAGCTGCCGGCAAAAACAATGAAGGTCTGCAGGAATGAAGCAGCAAAAAAACTCGCAAATCAGTGAATGGATAGGAGCACGAACAAATGAATGAGTGAAAGAAGGAGGAAGGAAATGTACTTATGCAAGGAGGTGTATGGAAATGGTTAAATTAGCATATTACCAATGAGAGAATGAATAAATGAGGAAATGAAAGTGTGTATAAACAACTTAATGTATAAATGAATAAATCTTCCTTAATACACTAAAACTGAATGGCTGTCTTAATTGATGATTGAAAATTTAGATGAAGGCCGAACACATAAACGCTAACGAAAATGACCTGCTACTGTACAAAATCAGCTTAGTGGAAACAAGTGTCTTAGTTTTTTCTCCACCAACGAGCACTAAATTGAAGTAATCGAGACATGATTTCCAGACGTTCCGCATAATGAATAAGATATTAAATTTTTACGTAAACCAACTGCTGCCATAACAGCTTGTTTCAGGCTACTGCTTTTGGCTCTGTGGCGCTAACCCTTTAAAGGAAAGTAATTAAAAAGTCATTTTCTTATTGTGGTTAATGTCCAGCCCAGTTTTGTGCTTTGTTAAAAAAACAAAAACACAAACATTCATCAACAAATTTGCTCAGCAATAATGCAATTGTAGATGTCTTGAGGGGTCGCAAATAAGGTAAGGCTTTAACATCAGCTGCTTTTTCTCCTCTCCTTTGCATCAGGACGAAGAAGAAGAGATTAAAGCAGAAATTAATATGCTGAAGAAGTACAGTCACCATCGGAACATCGCCACCTACTATGGAGCGTTCGTCAAGAAAAACCCTCCTGGCATAGATGACCAGCTTTGGGTATGGCATCACTATTGTGTTTTCTTCTTTGTGTGTGTGTGTGTGTGTGTGTGTGTGTGTCTGTATTTTTGTGCAATAGCAAGAAAAGATGGATGTAGTCTGAAAACACGGCAGAACAGAAAGAAGTGACTTTGGATTCCTAACCCTTACATTTAGGTGACAGAGGCGTGTGTGTAGTTTGTTCATGCACACACTGACTGAATTTGTGAGCAGTGGAATATATATATATATATATAAATACACACACACCCAGCATGTGTATGCGTGTGAAAGTTAAAAGGATATGAATGAGTGTTTGGCTGGCTGGTTGCTGTTATAAATCACGTGTTAAAGTGATCTAAGGGCGCTCTCTCTTTTCTGATCCTGTAGCATTCATCACACGACAATGGGAGGACACACACAAACATATGCATATAAACAGAGTAGCTAGATCTACTGCCTACATAATTCCCCGGACTCATCTGTTGCCCTGTTTTCCCTGCGTGTGTTAGCTAGGAAGAGCTTTATGTTTGTGTTTTTACATTTGTCCCCCTTCTGCTTACATATGTGAGCGCGCTTCTTTTGTCTTTGTGTGTCTGAATACTCGTGCAGCAAGTGTGGTTGAGAGGGGTTTGGCTTTTACCCGCCAACTTCCTCCCTTCCAGTAATCCAGAGCGATGATGAGGGGAGCTTGAAGCAGAGCCAGAACTGACCAGCTGAACTTTTGGCCGCAAATCTCCACGGATGCATTGCTGGGCGAGGATAAAATAAGAGGGAAAAGAGGATGAAAGAGCCGAGGAAAGTGGAAGAGAGGATTGGGGGTGTAGAGGGATGGACAGGAAGGACGTGTTGTGTTTTTCATCAAGAGGCTTGCTTGATTTATTCATGAGATCTTGTGACCCTGTTGAGTCAGTTCACGCCGGCCGTTTGTGTTCTCTGTGGATTGTGCGTTTGGAGAGAATGACAGAGGCAGTCTGTCAGTAACACGGCTCTCTGTATGAGTAACCCTGTTACAGTAATGTCATCGTGGATATTGTGTGTTTTCTGTATGATGTGAATAATGGCTTTTTATTCTGCACACGTCAACGAAAATGAATACATCCAAAATATGAATACCTTCCACTCTTGATTGATACCAGATTTTTTGAGGCTGTTAACAATATCAGTACTTGGGAATAATATAAATACAGTGAGGATAATATATAGCACCAAGGATATTTTACAGTCGAAAGTCAGCTTTCAAATCAAATTGTAACGTTATCAATCAATCAACAGAACATTTCCAACTCAAAGATTTGCCCTTCATTGCAGTAAATGAAATGTTTTTTGTACTGCTTGAGAAAAGCAAGCCATTTTAATGGCACCAACTTGACCTCTACAAAAAAAGTATACAGGTAATCACAGGTTATTCATCTGTTTTATGATGTCTTACAGACCAAATAATTCATGGAGAAATGAAATTACAATGGATGCCAAACTGTCCAGTTTGAACCAGTGAATTATACTGAAACGTAACCACTTAAAGTGCAATTTGAATATAATCTAAAATCATCGCTTCTATATCTGTAAAAGGTGATTTTTTTGACACACTGATATATTGTTTGGGCTCTAGCATGAGTGTGTGCATACTCGACCAGACTCGACTTGTTATTGCCAAGCAGAGAATAATCAGCTGTGTGTGTGTGTGTGTGTGTGTGTGTGTGTAGCTGGTCATGGAGTTCTGCGGAGCCGGCTCAGTGACAGACTTGATCAAGAACACCAAGGGCAATTCTCTGAGAGAGGAGTGGACCGCTTACATCTGCAGAGAGATTCTCAGGGTAAGTAGCCATGTTGATAGCTCCGACCTTGAACTAAATGAGATTGTTGAGAGTGCATTTTTGATGATTCTGAAATGAAATACAGGATTTAAATAAGAGGGATCAGAATTGAATTAGAGACTGGAGACGTTGAGGTTGTCAAAACTGATAAATAGATATGTAACTGGACCTTCTTTAGACAAGCACAAACCGTATTTCCTCAAACCACCTCCTTGTTCTGCCGCAGATACACACCAATTAAACCTGAATGACTAAGCAGAAGTTCCACAGAAACAGCCGATCAACAACTTTTAACTGCCACATTGATGGCAAACAAGTATTAAAGACAATTAGTAAGACAGAAATTAGTCACATGCTAGCAGCAGACAATGAAAACAACATGAACAGGATTTCCCTGTTGTCTGTATTAAAATCCAGGACAGGTCAGACATACAGTTTAAAAACATTTGAACAAATTAAAATGACTCAGTGACAAATCGTTACTCTTCTTTTGGATCGATCACCTGCATTATGTTTTCCATACGGATTTAAAATGACCAAAATGTTCCTCTTCTAAATGAAACGTTGTCCTCTCAGTTCACCTCAGTATTTTATTTAGATCTGCCACAGTCCCGGTCTTTGATAGTAATTACGACTTGTTTGCCCTTGATGCTGTTTTTGGGCTGATGTAAGGGCATAAATTAGCTCTTTCAGGGAATTCTCCTTCATCTTATCTCTACTATCTTTTTCTGTGTGTGTGTGTGTTTTGGGGTTCTTTGGGTTTTTTTTGTTTTTTGTGCGTTTTGTGTGCTGAAGGCTGTATCCTCAAGCAGAGCGCAGTGGTATCACTGCATCTTGTCAGACGCAGTGCTGCTCTGAGCTGTGGCAACAATGATTTCCTTTCATGCACTTTTATGTCTTCTTTTTTTTTTCCCACCCATCGTCTCTCGTCTTATTTCCTGGTCTCCGCTTTCTCTCCCCCTCCTCTGATTTAGTTTCTTCTCTTCTTTTCCCTGTCTGCCCCTGTTCTTTCACATTATGTTTTGTTTCTCTTTCTTTGGCTCTGCTTTTAATGTCTTTATTACTATTTGCTCCCTCTTTTATCACTTTCTCTTTTTTTTTTTTTGCGCTGCAACAATTTCACTCTCTCTGTTGCCCTATTGTCTCACAGTCCTTTACTCAATTCAGTTGCTTTGCAGTCAATAAAAGGGTCTTTGCTGAAATTATTTAAGTGTCAAAGCATAAAAACCAGGCCCTCAGACTCCTGAACTCTCATCATATTATTGCCATAAATAAATATTTTTATTCATCAGACTGGCTTTATCATTTGTTTGCACTCTCTGTCTTTGTTAGGGAGATGTGGGTTTTTAGTGAGGAATGTAATTTTGTTTTGCATGTATGTGTATGCATATAAAATGACAATAAAGGCATCTTATCTTACATTACTGTATTTGCACTGATTTAAACCAAAAACATTCACACGTGCGGCAAAATTAATTTTTGAAGATCTCATGCATTTTCTGTTTGAAAGATGAGCAAATTGCACTTTGGAATGTTTAATCTCCGTGTGCATTGAATAATTAGATGGTTGATAGTCCTGACAAAATGATGAAAGTCACAGAAAGGAAAAAAAGACTAAACATCTATGCTGTAAATTCGATAACAGTACTTCCACTTCTACTTCTAGTGTTTATTCCACCCAGATGCACACAAAAAGGTCAGAGGTCAAGGTCAGCTACACATGTAACACATCTAGTGCTGTGCGGTCAGCCGTCAACAGAAGGACATGTGGTTTTGGAGATGATAGTAATAATACAGCAGTAGTAATGTTGATGGTCATTGCTGCGGAAGCTGTAACCTCATGGTGTGTCTCTGTCGCTGTCTGCAGGGCCTGACTCATCTCCATCTCAACAAGGTCATCCACAGGGACATCAAGGGACAGAACGTCCTGCTGACTGAGAACGCAGAGGTCAAACTAGGTCAGTCTCTCATCCAACCCCGCCTGATAAAACGGCTTTAGGTTTGAGAGGGCAGTAGGAGGTATAAAGTTTCAGAAAGCTTAGAGGTGTGTGTGTGTGGCTTTTCTCTCTTCTGTTATGCTGAATATCAGCCTACTCATCTCTCTGTGGCTGTGGCACTTTTCGTGGTGCAGACTGCTGAAGTAGAGACTCTCTCTTTCTGTCTCTCTCTCTCTCTCTCTCTCTCTCTATGTTGCTCGTTCTTCCCTGGAAGCCCAGTGGGCAGGGGATTAATAAGTATGTGTGTGTGTGTGTGTGTGTGTGTGTTTTTTTTAAAGCAGGGAAGCTATTGCAGGTTGGGTAATTTGTTCTTCTGTAGAGTCCATTATGGAATCCACTAAAGCCCTGTGGTATGCTTGAGCATCAGCACACACAAACAAGCCCACACAAAGAAGACAGACACAACCATTAAGATAACTCTGCTACTATAACCCAAACTTTTCTGTGTGTGTGTGTATTTGTCCTGTAGTGGACTTTGGGGTTTCAGCACAGTTGGACAGGACCGTAGGAAGGAGAAACACATTCATTGGGACACCATATTGGATGGCACCAGAGGTCATTGCTTGTGACGAGAACCCTGATGCCACATACGACTTCAAGGTGGTTCAACAGCCTCCAGTCGAAATGTCTGCCGCTTGTGCGTCTTTTATCATCTTGAGTGTTTATGCTCTGTCTCATTGCAGAGTGATTTGTGGTCGCTGGGAATCACAGCAATTGAGATGGCGGAAGGAGCGCCACGTAAGTACCCAGTCAATAAGCCACACCCCTGCCACACATCATTTTATTAGGGCAACCACGATATGTCACTATGATCAGCAGTCAGATAATGTTTCAATCCAGGCCAATGCATCTCGCCATCTGAAGTCATCATTTTAATGAAGGCCAAGGAGTGGGACGTAAAATTGGTTTTTGTACCGCTGTGCTGTTGCCCAAAACCCTTAGAAGATGACAACAAAGTTTCCTCTATTCATAATATTATCCCTAGTGGGGTTTGCACACACTTTTCTTTAATTATTTTTATGATTAGTGGCAGCAGCATTTTTTTTTTTTTTCTCTTGCAAGTAAAGTTAAAAACTATTTTCTGGTGAAAGTTTGCCCAAGCTACAACGGGTAATTGGTCACAATAATCACAAAGGACTTAAGTTTGCTTTTTGTTCCATTATGTTTGTTTGTAGTTATAGTGCTGGATAGTACAGCGCTGCATATCGTACCTCCAACTGGATGAGAGTTTCTCAGTGTGTGGTGCAACAAATGTGTGTGTGTGTGTGTGTGTGTGTAAAACCAATAGATTGTTATCAGTATTGACAGCATGCATTGATCAAGGGAGGGCTAACTCCAGCCGGCTTTGACTATATGCTGGGAAAATGTTTAGTACAATTAACTCCAAACATTCACATAACTCTGATATTTGACTCTTTAGCGCTGTGTGACATGCACCCAATGAGAGCCCTCTTCCTCATCCCACGTAACCCCGCCCCCAGACTCAAGTTGAAGAAGTGGTGAGTGAACATCTTCATAATAGTATTGCATTTTTGACAGTTTATATTTGTGTTATATTTGTCAGTCACCTCATAGCACACTGAACAGACAGTTTTTCATTTGCGTGCCTGCTGCGGCTCCAGGTCGAAGAAGTTCCAGTTGTTCATAGAGAGCTGCCTGGTGAAAAGCCACACCCAGAGACCCAGCACAGAGCAGCTCCTCAAACACCCATTCATCAGGGACGTGCCCAACGAAAGGCAGATTCGCATCCAGCTGAAGGATCACATCGACCGCACCAAGAAGAAGAGGGGAGAGAGGGGTGAGTTGGGGAGAGTACGAGCTGCGGGCATGTGCTGGCCTGGATTTCATTATGAATGCACTCAAAGATTTACAAACATTGGAGGCAGAGCAACAGTTTCATTAAGGAGTTACTTCAGACGGCAGCTCGCAGCAGATACCTGACGCTAAAATGAGTTCCCTTTATGTACAGTCATTTTCAATGAAAATTGCAATGATAATGTTTCAAATCAATGGTTCGTTCTCGCTTTCTTTTGCTTATAAAACACTAAAACTCACATCTATAACTGGAGAAACATTAGTTTCAGTAAAGTTATGAACCATAGCCTTGGTCTATTTGGCAACACCCATAGTTACTGTTGAAAACAACAAGTGTGATACCTGTAAGTCTGATTTTGCACCTCAGTCACCTGCAATTCTGCATTTATAACAACTTGCTATGGCAACACCGTCTTGTGTCATTACAGAGTCGCAATGTAAAGAATCGATTAATTGATAATAACATTTTAAAGAATGGACCATTTTTGCCAGACATTTACATCAGCAGCAGTAATGAAAAGGAAAAAAACAGCTTTTAGCTTTAGATTAGCATTTACCTCTTGCAGCTGTAATATGTCGGTAAGTGTACGTTTTGTTTCCTCAAACTCCATCATGCATGTGAAGGCCATTTTAATCCTACAAAGGAGTAGCAGCCACAGCTAACAGAGAAAATGGAAGTCACAGAAAGTAAATCATTTTAATAACTTCCTTCTAATCTTACTAAAGGTTATAAATGGTATAAAAAGAGGGCCAGAGTTGGTGAAAGTCTTTCACCTTTAAAGGGCAGCAAGCCTGTACATTACATTTAGCGCGTGGCTGAACTGCTCTTTCACACAGATAAACACTCATCTCAAAGAAAAAAAAAAAGCAGCTGCAAGGATGAGCTGTAGTAGTCTTTTAGATACACACACTGATGCAAAAATCGCACACACAGGCTGTCACATTAATGTTTTTCAGCGAGGCGAGAAATAAAAGTGACAGACTTCTATTCCTCTCCAGGACGTCACACAGAAGCACACAGGGTGTCTGAGTGATAGACTGATGCTTGCACACGGGACTATGCCAGTAAGAACCACATTAACCGCTCCAAGAAACAACATACTGCGGGGTGAATGTCGCGATGATGTATAGAAATGTCCCGTCATGGCGGAGACCGCGCCTTACTGTGACTGTGACTTTGTCACAATCTGAGGAAAAGTCTGTGCAGATGTGTCACAGGCAGCGCTCGACGACCGTTATGCTTTAAGCCCCGGTTCAACTGAAGGAGCTATGAGCTAATGTTCTCCACCTCACTACACACAGTAAAATTACAATATATACTCTTATTCAAAGCAGCTAAATGAAAGTGCCTTTAAGGAGTGAGGATCTGGAAATGCCAAAATTGTGAACAGTTAAGTAATGAAAAAAGGTAGTTTGAGTGAAGAATGCTAATCATGAAGTGGAATGGCTGTGTCTCTGCTGATAATACCCTACTCTCTTTTGCTTTATTTTTTAAATTCTTCCCTTCTCTCACTCCTTCTACCTTGTCTCTCTCTCCCCCCTCAGATGAGACCGAGTATGAGTACAGTGGTAGTGAAGAGGAGGATGAAGAAAGAGACATCGGTGAAGCAAGGTCAGTATCCCCAGTAACCCTATGTACAAATTCGACAAACCCGCTTTGCACCTCTTCACCAACTCCGAATCATCCCACCTTCTCGCTGGTCCCAGCTCCATCATCAACATCCCTGGGGAGTCGACCCTGAGGCGGGACTTCCTGCGCCTGCAGCTGGCCAATAAGGAGCGTTCAGAGGCGCAGCGGCGACAGCAGCTGGAGCAGCAGCAGAATGAGGAGCACAAGCGCCTGCTGTTGGCGGAGAGGCAGAAACGCATCGAGGAGCAGAAGGAGCAGCGGCGGCGGCTGGAGGAGGTAAACATCAGGAACTTTAAGGGCTGACACAAACCATGACCTCTGACCTCAGCGGAAGCATTCAGTCCATTTTTATCAGGGATACTACAAATGATCATGTTCGTAGTACACCACTTAGTCACAGAAAAGTATCAGTGATCAATTTGAAAATAACTGTAATCCAATCAACTGCTCTCAGTACCTTCACATGCCAAAAGCCAATGGAAGCACTCTGTTTGGCTCGCCACGCTGTCGTCTGTGAAGTGCTTCGAGACCCATTTGCCAACATAATTTGTCCCAGTTTTTGGCTGTTCACATGTGAAACACTGCATTCACCATTTGGTAGAGGCTATGATACAGAGTGTGGTTTACACACACACACACACACACACAGCCTCTCCCCAGCGTCCCTCTCTTGGTTCCAAAGAGCAGGCTTACAGAAGGAAATCCTTAGCCCATAATCTGTGTGCTCTCTCTGGGTTCCCACCAGGGTTTGCCTCCCAACACTCAGCTAAGTACCATGACTCAGCTCAACTAACATGACCCCTCCACTCAGGGCTGCGCGCCTGCCTTTAAGTGTGCATGAGCAAGTGCATGTATTATTTTCTTGCGTTTGAACGCACATCTTTGGATGTTTTTCATCCTGTATTGTGCGAACGTTCCGTTAGAACTCCTTTCATTATCAGTATAAAATTCAAAAATCAAATCCAAATCCCAAAGCTGAAGGTAAAAACATTCATCACTGCATATCAAAGTCGAAGATCCGTCCAGACTTAATTGGACTGGATTTCTCAATTTGTGTTGAAACAGACAACTCAGCGTGTGCAGCGACCCTGAACATTCTTGTGCTTCTGTTCCTCCGACAGCAGCAGCAGCGAGAGCGTGAGCTCAGGAAGCAGCACGAGAGGGAACAGAGAAGGCGCTACGAGGAAATGGAGCAGCTCCGCAGAGAGGAGGAGAGGAGGCACGCAGAAAGAGAACAGGTTTGCGCATTTGCCGCCACAAAAAAACAAAAAAACAACACCACATACATGTAAGCTCAGCAGTATGATGCTACAGCAACAACGATGATGATGACTCATATCTTTTGCCATTAACCTGTTTTGGTTTCTGTCTCTTCTTCGGGCCTTCTGAGTCACTTTGTCTTTTTACTTGTCTCCTTAAATCACCTCTGGGACATGCTCCTTTACTTGTTTTATTTATTTATTTATTTATTTATTTATTTATTTATTTATTTATTTATTTATTTACAGAATTTCAGTTTCAGACGCAGGACATTTTTAATCTGATGATACAGTTATGCAACAGTATGCTTTATTTATCTCTGCCCATGGACCCATTCCCATCAGTTGTTAGGTCGTTCCCAGATTCCCCATTTCTCAGTCTAATTATGGTCGTCTTTTGTCAGCCGTATTTGAGTCCAACTGCCAATCATGGAATTATATCTATCATCTATTTTAAAAGACAATAAAGAATAATAATACTGATCCGGATTTGAAATGAATGGAGATATCCAGATCAAACAGTGTTCTTGTCTTTTAGCATCAGTTGCTAATTTTAGCAGCATAATGGAACAAAAACTGAATCACAGGACAGTCGCACAAAAGTAGTGATGGGTCCAAAATTTTATCTTCTCTTCTAATAGTCACTGTTGAACTCATGAGTTATTGTGGTGTGTAACATATTTATCATATTTATTTAAGCAACTAATTTTGCTTACTGCAGGCAAAAAATAAACATCTTTTAGCCTGAATAAAGATATTTTCAGTATTTGACACTATTTGAGCACATTTGTTGCATTTTTTTGTCTCTCTGTGCTGGCATGTTTTTGCTTTCATCTTTGATTTCATCTTCTTCTCTCAAGTGATCACTGTTTCCTTTTTGCCAATTTTCACGTTTCTGTTCCTTCTCCTATTATTTGTTATGAGCTTACAAGTTTTAGCATTCAAAAAATGCCTACGATGACGCATTTCCCCAGACCAGAAACAGTTATAGCCTTAGAAATCTAAGTTTCATATGACTTGTCATAGGTCTCTTACAAGCTGAGAACAATTTCTGTTTCTAATATCTTTCCTGCATTACTTTCTTTTGTCCTCTCAATGAACCTACTGCTGATCTGTGCATATTTTTTTATCTGTCCTCTTCCTTCTTTATGACTCTCTCATGCTTTCCAAGTGAAATGTATACGAGAATACAAGAAATACATCCTCACACTTCTTTTTCCCCGCTGTCTCTTTTTAATTTTTCCTTTGTAAGGCATTAAAATTGTTCGAGGATACAAATCTTTTTCACCTCATCTGGCTCTCATCTTCTTTCATCATTCACAGCCACCTCAGGAGATTATCGCCTCTGTTTCTCCCCCTATCTCTCTCTCTCCCTCACTGTGTTTGTATGCTCAGATTTCCTGATTTTCCTCCTGATCTATTTCTGTGTCGTTGTGCTGACATGCTGCTCAGGAGTATATCCGTAGACAGCTGGAGGAGGAACAGAGGCAGTTAGAGATTCTCCAGCAGCAGCTACTACAGGAGCAGGCGTTACTTCTGGTAACCATAGCCCTCCCATGTGCTACTACTGCTCCCCATCTGTGCTGTGTGGCTCCCCCCCATCCCCGCTGCATGCACCCAAGTGGCAGCTGTGCAAAGGACTCGACTGTGAGGGAATTCACAGTCTGAGTCACTCAGCCCGCTCACTACAGACTTGAGGGGAACGAATGTGAAGCAGAAAATCGCATTGCTTATCTCTAATGCTGGTCTAAAATTTATTCAGATCACTGATTGCATGTACAGAGCCGTTAAGTTGGCTGGATCTCAAAGGATTCCCCAGAGGGAGCGGAAAAACTGTTTTGCCAGCCCTAATCATGAGGGCCCACACAAAGTGAGAACATCCAAGAAAAAATAGGACATTATTGTTTTCCAGAGGGGGGGATCTTAAGTGTTGTGCTTCATTAGTTCATATAGACATATGAACTAATGATACATACAGACGTATACAGCCAGCCCATAGGTCTGAGTGTGAGTGGTTGGCCGTCTCTGTGTGTTGGCCCTGTGTTGGACTGGCGACCTGTCCAGGGTGTACTGTGCCCTCGCCCAGTGTCAGCTGGGATTGGCTCCAGCACCACCCGAATCCCGGAAACAGTTAAGCGGTAGGAGATGAATGAATGTATACAGCCTGCAAAAACACCTTTTGAGATCCAACCAATACGGATGCCTCAACACACCAAAACCCAGGGATGTGTTGTGTCATGCCCTTCTCATCATACTCCCGATCTATACAGTTCCATCCTGCAAGAAGTCCTCATGCCCTAACCCGCCTCAAGCCTTGTGTCTGGAATTATATTATGTCGGACCATCCTCAGGCTTTGAATTGTGGTTGTGACTGTGATTGTGAAAAATGCGTGCTTTCATTGCTGGTTTATGTCCCATTTGTCAGTATTTGTGTTTACTTTAAATGGTCTCTAAAAGGGGAAATGTAGCGTACGCACAAAACTGAACAAAAACTGGCAGTTCAGATTGTTACGTTTGCAAATTACAAATCGCAGTGACTTCAAATTATACCGAGGTGGTAAATAAATGCTTATTTTGCAAATTGTAATAAATTCTAAGAATAATTTTTTTAATAACTCACTGCCGATTGTTAAAGGTCCTATATTTTATCTCAGTTTAATCAGGTTTGATATCCATAAGAAGATGGATTTGTGCTTTAAAGAAACCAAAAACTATCTCACTGTGGTTTGGATTTCTTCTGATCGTCTGAGTGACCGAGGAGAAAATACCGAATCCTTCTAGGCTGGCCAGGAGGATCCAGGATGGGGGCATGGCTGAGGATGGTGACTGTTGTGTTGTGATATCATAAAGTTACTGAAGTCCTGAAGTAGGGCTGTATGTATTTTCTGTGGACTTGGACACTTTCACAGTGTTAATATGGCGCATAGATCTCACTTATAAACAAAAAAGACATGGAAATAGCACTTAATACAGTATGGGACCTTTAATGGGCTGAAAATTGCATAAGATTACATATTTTGGTATTGACGCGGCTCCCTGTGGGACTCACTACTTTTACATCCTCACCCGCTTTGTAATGTTTCTTCCTCTTCCCGCCTCTATCATCCCTCATTTTCTCTCTGTTTTTTCGTTTTTCCCCCTGATCTCCCTGCAGGAGTACAAGCGGAAGCAGATAGAGGAGCAGCGGCAGGCAGAGCGGCTACAGAGGCAGCTCCAGCAGGAGAGAGCCTACCTGGTGTCTCTACAACAGCAGCAGCAGCAGCAACAGCAGCAACAACAGCAGGAGGGAAGGCAAGCAGAGAAAAAACAGCTTTACCACTACAAAGATCTCATCAATCCCAATGACAAGCCTGCCTGGGCTAAAGAGGTAAGTCTCAGAAAAAACATGCATGTGCATCTTAAACTATTTGAAAAGTATTTTTCTTTGACAAGCACAAGCAAACTCCTCATGTAAAATATGTATACCAAGTTGCCTTTTCGCCCCCTTTTAATATTTTATTCACCAGGTCTTATGAGAAGCAGTTCTCCTGTAAAGAAAATAAGGAGACGGTGAACGGTGGTGGATTTGAAACATTATTTTTTGAGTTTACGTTTACTTGTAGATTGACGTTGCTGCTTTGATACTGAGATGTCTGCCTTTTTGTGTGTGTGTGTGTGTGTGTGTGTTTGTTTTGTTGCTTACCCCCCTCTGACTCTGACTCCTAGGTCCCGAAGCAGCAGCATGCTCACGGTAACCCACCCCAATCCCACCTACGACATCACCATTCATTCAACCAACCTGCTTCATCCTCTGGCTCTAAGGGCCTGCCCAGAGCTAATGCCCCTAAACGAAGCCCGTCCAATGCTGTCCAACTCCTCGTCTCGAAGCTCCCCCATATTCGTATTTCACGAGACCCTGAGGAAAGCGTAGATCCAGGGCTCAAGAGGGAGATAAGTCAGCAGGTCAGAGAGTTTAGGGCACAAAAACTCAATCATAAAAGCCCCAGCCCAGGGTCCATCCCGGTACAGAACCCCACTGCTGGCCGAGGACTTAGTAAGGGCCCGTGTAAGAACCATAAAGAGCGTTCTACCCAAGGACCAGTCAGCCAGGCTAACCCAGCGCCCAACCCCTACCAATTCGTGCCCAGAAATCAGAAAGAGAAGCTTAGAGACAGGCCCTTGTCTGCCCTAGGCCAGGGTGCCATCCAGGGGCTAATGTCTCCACATCTACAGCCTAAGGCCCTACAGCCTCATCCTCAATCCCCAGTGCAGGTCCAGAGGCCCAAGTCTGGATCAAACCCTGTTTCCAATCCTGCAGCCAAAATGGTTAGTGGCAATCACCGTAGTAGGTCTCACTCACCCCGCTGTAGATTAGATGTAGATATAGAACAGTTTTACCAGGAAGGTGGGTTGAATGAGTTGAGGTCAGCCACCAGTAGTGACAACATTGTTGTGCCCATGGACTGGGAGGTTACAGACTTTGACTCAGATGTCTTTTCTACATCCTTGCCTGAAAATGCTCTCCACTCTGCCCTACCCAGACAAAGGAGCTCCTACTCACCTGCCTCCGGCAGAGGCAATAATCTTCAGGTCCCTCATATGAATCATTTGCTGTTACCTCCCTTTAATTCAGGTAGAAGAGGTGACAGTTTCGGGGAGAATTCAGTGCAAGCTAGCTCCTCTTGTTATGACCTCAGTTCCCCTTCTGTAGGAAGCCCTTTCAGGCAGGAACTCGGTGTGAGCCATCAATTGAGTCGCTCCACTGAGTGTTTGACAGTAAACTCTTCAAACTCCCCACTTCCTTGTTTGGGCTGTTCTCCTCGCACCTCTCCACAAACCTCACCCTCCTGCTCCCCCACTAGCCCGAGGGCTTGGTCCATGAATACATTATCCCCTCCACTTTGTCCAGACAGCCTTGAGGCCATCATGTCTCCTTCATCTATGAATAACCACCTCCTCCACATCCAGCCCCCCAGTCGCATCTTCGCCTCGCGTGGCTCTACTCCTCACTGCTCCCCACATGGCTCTCCCTTTGGATCCCAGTCCCAGCTCTGTGTTGTATTTGCAGGAACATAGAGCTAGAGCCTGCTCAAAAGTAAATGTATATAACACACACAGACACACACACACACACACACACACACACACACACACACACACTTGATAGATAATGATTGAAAAACATTCCTTGGAGCTGATCTGTAACTAGTACAAATCAAACTGTGACACGGTCAAACTGTTTTGGGTTTGGCACATAAATGTTTGGTAACAAGTCCCACTATTAAAATTAGTCCACACAAAGACAGAAGAACAAGAACATGTACATAAATACTGACCATACATGCAGTAGGGCTGCACAGTATCAAACAAAAAAAAGAAAGAAAATCAAATTGCAGTTATGTTGGCAGAATTGTGTTATTATTTGATATGAATTTTATTGAGTCTTGTACCAAACAAACAAGAATATGATTACCTGGCTGTGATGCTAATGATGTGATACATTTTAATCCAATCCAAAAAAAAATTGCCACTCCAAAATCTTTTTCCAGCTCCTGTGATGTATGAAAAAACACATACACATACAATGTATATAAAAGATCTGTAAATAAGTCTACATTTATTTCTGTAAGGCTTCTTTTTACATTTAATCTGCTGGGACTGAAATCCAGAGGAGAGTTATCAATATTTGGGATTGTATAATGCGACCCTGACTCATAAGTAGTTTAGTTAAGCGCAGATCGGCCTCAACCCCACACCTTACCAGGCCCCTCGAGACATTTATCACACCACGCCCCACTCTGCACCATGACAAGTCTGCCTCTAGACATGTTGATGTCCATGTCATCGGGGAAACCCACCCATACCGACTTCCCCTATAGGTTAGTCAACCAGTCAATCACGTCCTGAACTGGGTGATAACCAAGTGGTGGTGGGATCCCTCTAACCAACCTGGATCCTCAGAGTATGCCCTTTGTCCTCCATCTGCTCCTCCTCTTCATCTTTCTTTCTGTCCTCTCTATGCATAGATGCAGCTGTGGTCATACTTATTAACATCCCTCCTACAACCTCTACAATGGCAGAAAGCTTTTGGGTGGGAGGCTTGTGGCAAATCCAAATGATTGACTCTACCCAAAAGGTTTTTCCTCTGTTAAGGGATCTTCTAATAGTAATTTCTCTTTCTCTTGTAGGTCAGTTGATGTTTATGCTAACCTGAATGGCGTTCTGCTTCCACAGATCAAACGCCATTTCAATCGCAGCCGTGCTTCTCCTGAATAACCGAATGTTTCTTTTCCCTCGGTACTTCGTTCTTCTCATGGGAAATATTAACAAAGTATTCGGGAACTTTTCTGCTGCCATAGACTTTAGAGTTGCCTCGTTGTAGTTGATTCGCTAGCAGACAACTAACAAAGATTGAAAGCATGACACAGTATGGCATAGCTGTTCTGACCCAAATCATAATCTTGAATAATCCTACAAGATTATGAGCTCATGCACAATTACAGAAAGCCTCCCAAGGAGGATAGTTTTCATAGTGCAAGCATTTTTACCTTGGACCTATTGACACTATGCCCTGCTGAACCATGACTCAAGTTTCTACAGACCTCTGAACAGTTTCTTTAGAACGGAAAGTGGAATTCAGGCAGCCAGGGGTATTCCTCGGAGCCTTGTCTCCCCACGCAGCAGATTATCTGAGAATTTGATTACTCTGACAAAAGTAGCTTTCTGCCTTCTTCACACACAGACATTCAGGGTGTGTCGGTGTTGACACACAGGCGCATGGCCAAAAGTTGGTGGAAACACTCCAGCAGTTATATGCAGTAGCAGGCAAACATGGTTTAAATTTGTGTAACTAGTACCTCGGCAGGTATTCAAATCCATTAATTTAGTTTAACTATGGTGTTTTTTTTTTTTTAACCTTTCCCCAACAGCCATCAGACATTCTTGCTCCTCGGGTGAAAGGGGGACGTGGGAACAGAGTATATTGAATTAGATGGAGAAAACAAACAACCACGAAACCTGGCATGTATCAAAGGCATTGTGTGCCATCTTGGCACCTGCAATCTGCCAGGCTAGTTTTCGGCAACCATTTCTGTGGAAATCTGGGCTTGGCTCTGTTGTGCAGTTCCTCAGAAAGAGGCGGTTAAGATAACTAAGCACAGTGGGGAAAAACAAATGCTTGTTTTTATCAAGTTTTTTTATGACACTTCATGCAGCTACAGGCCCAATTCCTCAGACAGTTATCGACGCTCATCAAGGCAGTTACATTCCACATTGTGTCCCATAAAGCTGAGCGATGCAAAGATAGTCTGGTGGCTTGTACCTACTGATGCATGGAGGGGCATGCGTGGTGGTTGGTTGTCCTGAGTGCTGGGTTGTAAGTGACGGTGGTATATGACCTCTCCCAGGTGGAGGAGCGATCTAAGCTGAACAGACAGAGCTCCCCAGCGCTGCAGCACAAAGTGTCCAACCGCATCTCCGACCCCTCCCTCCCTCCCCGCTCCGAGTCCTTCAGCAGCGGGGGCATGCAGCCCGCCCGCACCCCACCCATTCACCGCTCCATCGAACCACAGGTGTGTGTGTGGAAAAAGCAGGGGTGGAAACCTTCCTGGTGACAAGTATTTTAACAAACAGTCACAAACTTCTCTACTTTTTTCCAGCCTCTGTGCCTTTTCTTTGAAAGTTCGTTGCTCAATATCAGTCCCATTTTTTTTTTTTTTAACCTAAATCCATTTTCTGTCACTCTCCTTTCTTCCTCACAATTCTCCCTTTTCATCATTCTTTCCTTTATTCCTTTATTCTTCTATCATTGTTTCCTTTTCTTTTTCTCTCTTCTTTATCTTCTTTTTCGAACCATTGTCTGCTTCTTCTTTTCTTCTTTTTTGCCCTCAATTTTGTTCTCATGTCTTTTTCCTAAACCACACATCATCAAACTCTGTTTGTTTTCCTCCTTTAATCTTTCTAATAATCTTTCTCCTTCACCTCCTCATGTCCATGCCCATCATGCTCAAACTTCTATATACTGGACTTGTTCCCTTCATGTGGTCCTCTCCCTCGTGGCCCCTCAGATGGCCCACCTGGTCCCAGTGAAGACCCACTCCAGCTCCATGTCTGGCTCTCAGTCTCTGCAGGACCAAACAGGTTCGGCACTGAGTGAAGGCATCAGCATGGGGTCGCCCACGCCCGAGATGCCCCGGCAGAACTCGGACCCCACTTTGGACACCCCAGGCCCCCCAATCCGCATCGCCGGCAGGGAGGAACGAGATCGGGAACGGGAGAGAGACAGGGACCGGGACAGGACAGCCTGGCTGAGAGAGGAGGATATTCCACCAAAGGTCAGAGAATCACAATCAGTAAGGAAGACTTCAATATTTTACAAAACTAGCAACATTCACCGAATATGTTGATTATTTTTATAATTAATTATTTTAGTGTGCATTTGCATTGTTTTTAAGTGAAAACAAATCTCACGGTGCTGATACTGTTGAGCATATTCCAGTGCCGGGTTGGCTGGCTGGGTCAAGCTTTAATGTATAATGTAATGGTAATGCTTTAACTTACACTATGTTACCTCCTGTAGTACAGTGATGTGACTGAAGTGAAAAGAAGAAAAGCCTGACATGTTTCGACTGTTGACTTGGAAATACAAACACGTGAAACACGCCCTGATTTTAATTAGACCGTTGGCATTCGTAACCATTATGTGTCAGTCATTATAAGCTAGCCAAAACTGTTTGAAAGTGAAGTGTTTATTAGAGCGTCACCAACCAATAATTAAATGTGGGACTTTTTGTGTTTTACCAGACCACCACATGGATCTATAACTGATTTAACAATTAAATAATGCAATGGATACTCTGCTCTTGCTCTGCACTCCTTGCTTGAACCACCATGACCTTCCATCTATGTGTATTTGTGTGTACCCAGGTCCCACAGAGGACCACTTCCATTTCTCCAGCCCTGGTCAGGAAGAATTCCCCTAATGGAGGAGTCGGTCTGGGCCCTCGCACAGGCTCTCAGCTCATACGGGCCAGGTAAAGCCCACACCTCTGAAGTCTAAACTGAAACTGTGGGCTTTTTTTGTGATTTTTGTTTAAATTCATTGCAATGTTCTAATATATACTCTATATTGAAGATATATATGGACATATGTATAATGGCGATGCCAACACAAGAAGTCCTACTTCTAACCAGACAGCTATTTAAAAAAAAAAAAAAAATTATTTCCAGTAACCCAGACCTGCGGCGCTCAGAACTCTCTCTGGACGCCATGCTGCAAAGAACCTCTTCCAACTCCTCATCTTCCTCCTCCCCTTCATCTCAGGGAGGCTCAGCCGAGAGGAGAGGTATGAACACACGTTCTCACAAGCCAACAAAGACACACCTAAACTAGGCAAATCCGCCTTTGCCCATTGTATGTAGAAAATTTAAAACTGGCATGTGTAGTGTGTACGCCTCTCTTGTGCAAATTTAGACAGAGAACTCATAAATATCCACATACCCTGATGTATTTCATCAGCAGGACATTGTCAGTGGCAGTTCTGCTCTGATCAACCTGTCTGGTGTACTGCGATGCTCTCAGCCTCCAAAGGGACAGGAGAGGGAGATAGAGAGAGGTGTTGAGGGATATGTCAAACACCAGTCCAGTAGTATTTCTAAGATATGCATGGAGCTCCCTCGGACAAACACGTGGCATAAATAGAACAAGCATCACGGTGGGACGAGTATTCCCTCATGTTTGTTGGTTATTCTTATTTTAGCGTGATGCTAAAAAAAAGGGGGGGGACAGGTAAAAAAATATATATATAAAATGGCACAAACAAGTTGAGATCATTTTTACTCACCATTTTGTGCGATTATGTCGAATCATGTTTGTCTGCAGTTTATTGATGAAATGTTTAAGTACCATGTTGTTCTGATAGGTCAACCTAAGCAGGAAGTATCCCCTCCAGGAGCCAATCAGGAGGCAAAGCCCTCCAAGGAGGAGGGCCGTGAATCAGCCAGACCCAGCAGACCTGCAGTGAGTCACACAATGCAGACATACACATTAACTTTTCTATCAGAGCAATCTCCTCTCTGGGAATCTTCCAGGGGTCTCTCCCGCTATTCATCAGCTTCTCTCTTGCTCTCGTTCTCTCCTCCTTTATTTTTCTCCCTCTCTCATTTCCTCCTTTATTTCTTCAGAGCTATAGGAAAGCCATAGATGAGGTCAGTGACACTCGAGTCCCCTTCATTTTATCCCAGTTTTCCTTTTGCCTCGAGCATCAGAGCCCTTCTTTATACCTTGGCATGGTGGAATTAGATTCTGAAGACGACAAACGTTACGTTAACTTTAGCTTTGATATGTTAGAGTGAAACGGCGTTTGGCAGTGCATGTGTTACTCTACACGTATACCTGTGAGAGTGTATGTGGATGCATGCTTCTGACAGTTTGCGTGTACGAATGCACATGTTCCCATGTCTGTCCGTGTGTGTGTGTGTGTGTTTGTGTGTGAACCTGAACTGTCAACCACCTGAACAATCTCCTTTCCTGTTTCTCTGTTATCACGGTTACTGGTCAGGAGGAGCTGGTAAGCCTACCGTGTATGATGGTCCCCCCCCCCCAACCACCCCCCACCCCTCTGCATGATTTGGTCTGATCTATCGACTGGGTTGAATGGGGAGGGAAAGGAAGGGAAGAACTGCGGGCCGGTTGGCATGGGGATGATCGGTAGAGCGGGTGCAGATTGATGCTGCACTCCAGTACACCAAGCCCGATCATGAGCCTCTCTTTTGATAAAAAGAAATTTGGCTGTTGATGAATGGAAGCGTTCATCTTTGAGCACTCCTAAAATTTGAGCTTTGCTAAGATGAAAGGTGGTCTCACATCTGCATTCTTGTTCCAGGCAACCTGTTTTTACAGGCCTAGATGCTTGTGTGGCAAAAGAATCAATTGTCTTCTTGTTATGATGCTGATGGTTTGTCCTATTCTTTGCCCCTCTCTGGTCTCGCCATCCTTGTACGTAATTTTTGTTCCTGGTGATACAGATCTGAATGACTTGGCTTGCTTCTCTTCTTCTGTCCCTTTTTAAAGGACCTAAGTGCATTGGCTAAGGAGCTCAGAGAACTAAGGGTAGAAGAAGGCAGCAGACCTCCAGTCAAGGTATGATGATATTTCTAATAATGAAATGTGTGAGCAGAGACTGTTGGCATATTTACTTGACAATAATAGCAAATGTAAATAAAAGACTGCAGTAATCCAATGCAGGCCTACAAATAGAGTGACTGAGAATAACAACAGACTAAAGCCAAAAGTATATTTCTGTCTTTGCCACTTTTTTTGCTTTATTTTTGACACCTGCTTAAGTTAAAAAATAAAACAAACCAAACACACAATGTCACAGACACACTCAGGTCAGTTTTGATTTACAATGTTGATCCAGTGAATTTCAGAATCTCTTATTTCCTGTTTAAATCTTTTTGCAAAGTTATGATTAAACTCATATTTAGTGCTTGGCCCAGGAATCCTGCACAGTTTTCAATAGCCAAAGACTGATCTAATGTGCCCTGATGTGTTATATGTATGCATCTATCACTAATTGCTAATTGCACTGCTGATTTGGCAACCTGAGGGCTAATATAGTGACAACAATGATTCTTTTTTTAATTTTAATTTTATTGGGTTATTTTTTTGTTTTTTGTGATGATGAAGGTGACGGACTACTCGTCCTCAAGCGAAGAATCAGAGAGCAGTGACGAGGACGGGGAGACAGTGGGACATGATGGGACTGTTGCTGTTAGTGACATCCCTCGCATCATGTAAGTTTAGCTTTTTTTTTTTCTTTCTTTTTTTTATCTTTCTCTCTCCTGTTCTTTTTTTTTTGATGAAGGTGGACCAGTCAGTGGTTATTTATGCTGAGATCTGCATGTCTGTGGATTGTGCTCCATGCCAATAACTTGTCATGGCAGACTTGCCTTGTAAATAATCCAGTCTGTGCCTGTTCTTCTTTGTATGTTTCCGTTTATTGTAGGCCAGCGGTGCAGAGCAGTGGCGAGTCGTATGGAGGGCTGACAGAGGACTCCCTGGGAGATGCCTATAATAGCTCCAAGGACGGCACTCTAGTGATGAGAGAGGTGATGAATACACGCACATACTGTGTCATGCACATGCGCGCACACACGTACATTTTTACTCTAAATTGTCCTCCACTAATGTATTCTAACTTCCCTGTGTTTCTCATCCCTTTCTTCTTTTTGCCTCTCAGGCAGAGGAGAGGAGGAGAGGTAGCCACACTGAAAGCAACGGGTTTGGGAATCACAGTAACCATGGAAACCTCCCTGACCTGGTACAGCAAAGCAACTCTCCCTCAGCCACACCCACCACGGCCCTGCAGGAACTTGGCGACATGGCTGAGGTCAGACATGCACACAGTCAAACCTTTTCTATTCATAGACCTGAAACGTGAGTGGAATTAATACCGTGCATAAAAAAAGACTTCAAATAACTCTTAAATAGGTTTTAAAAGGTCCATTATTGTATAAAGTGAGATTTCATTGTAAAGCAGGATTTGGTGCTGTTAACACCGTCAAAGTATGAACCCTCTTAGTCCATGGAGGAATCCACAAAGCCCATATTCAGAAAGCGAA
The DNA here is from genome assembly GCA_034769265.1 of Remorina albescens. Taxonomy (NCBI): domain Eukaryota; kingdom Metazoa; phylum Chordata; class Actinopteri; order Carangiformes; family Echeneidae; genus Remorina; species Remorina albescens. The sequence continues at coordinate 5,829,472 of CM068488.1, forward strand.
CTTACATATTTATTACTCAATCACACTTGTGTCTTACAGTTTGGTTTGGGTGGGTCCAAAGCATCCTTTACCCCATTCGTTGATCCACGCGTCTATCAAACTTCCCCGAGTGAAAATGAATGTGAGAACTCAGCAGCAGGTAAGGAAAACCTACAGAGGTTTTCAGCTACCCATTTTATTAGCATCTTTTTTGCTAAAATAAAATAAATAAAGCCACGTATTTCTTTGTTTCTTTTCATTTGTGGTACCTCAGCCATGTTTGCAAATGAGCTGCTGCGGCAGGAGCAGGCAAGACTACACGAAGCTAGAAAGATCTCTGTGGTCAACGTCAACCCAACTAATATCAGACCCCACAGTGACACACCCGAGATCCGCAAATACAAGAAACGCTTCAACTCTGAGATCCTGTGTGCTGCACTCTGGGGTAAGAGGGAGTCTATTTTATCCTCACCACACCACAAGAAAATCTCTCCTCAATATTCCCATAATGTGCATGTTTCTCTGTCTCTGACTCCTGTATGTGTGTGTTTAGGTGTAAACCTGCTGGTGGGGACAGAAAACGGTCTGATGCTACTTGACCGAAGCGGACAGGGAAAAGTCTATAACCTGATCACCAGACGGCGCTTTCTCCAGATGGACGTGCTGGAGGGGCTAAATGTGCTCGTCACCATATCTGGCGAGTCTTACGCACATTCACAAATGCATGCACATAAACTGTAGCACCTTACAATGACATTCCCAGGAACATAAAATCACAAGCCCAAGTCATCTAGGTCGGTCACAATGCTTATGGTTATGGTTATCCCATTGTGTGCTATCTACTGCCAGATAGAAATCTGAATTCATCCGGCTCATTTATTATTACTCTTTTCTCTTTCGACTTCTGTTCCTCCTCTTTACAGGCAAAAAGAATAAGTTGCGTGTCTACTACTTGTCCTGGCTGAGGAACAGAATATTACACAACGACCCAGAAGTAGAAAAGAAGCAGGGTTGGATTACAGTTGGGGAGCTGGAAGGCTGCGTGCATTACAAAGTCGGTAAGGATTTGTTCGTATTTTTGTGTATGCATGTATAGATAGAGGGTTTTTGTTTTTGTTTTGTTTTTTATTTGTAATATTCTGCATCAAGATAACAATCATTATTGGTAGTAGCATAGGCAAAATAATATGTTTCCTCTTATTTATAGGTAATTTATAATACCATACATGGAAATTTTTCAAAACAAAGTTGCCTTGAAAGCAATTTTTTACTTCTATGAAGACCAAAGCTTGTAGATTGGTCTGCAAAGCCCTTTTTACTTTTCCTACCAGTTAGGAGACAGGAGACATGTACCTGGGTTTCTTGTACGAGGAAACAATAAGGCTTACGGACATGTAATTTATTTTAAGAGGATATTTTTCCATCAGCATTTAATTTAATGCATCATAAAGTGTATGTGTTTTTACATTTCCAGTAAAATATGAGAGGATTAAGTTCCTGGTGATTGCTCTGAAGAACTCTGTGGAAATTTATGCCTGGGCTCCCAAACCCTACCATAAGTTCATGGCCTTCAAGGTATGGAAGTGAACACTTTATGTATATACTCAGAGTGACTTCTCATTTCGTTGCTGATTTCCTCCGTCACTCAATCATCATCCTTTGATGCTAAGTATCTCATATCTCCCACTCTGTCTGCCTTTCAGTCATTCGCTGAGCTGCAGCACCGTCCTCAGCTGGTTGACCTAACAGTGGAGGAAGGTCAGAGGTTAAAAGTCATCTATGGCTCCAGCGTTGGCTTCCATGTCATTGATGTGGACTCGGGCAACCCTTACGACATCTACATCCCCTCACATGTACGTGCGGGACTGTGCATTTGTATACGTCTTTGTGTGTGTGTGTGTGTGTGTGTGTGTGTAACCTCTGTAGGTTACCTGAATAATTTCATAATTTCATTCTTTCATGCTGCCATCTGATTTTTATCCATGAGTGTGATCTCCCATGCGGACAGTATGACTCATGCAATACTTTTTCTGGAAAGATTACTCACAAAATTTGCAATTAAAAGATTAAAAGAGTGAAAAGCAATTAAGAGATTGATAACAGTTTTACCGCTTATATGGTCTTAGTTTTTGTTTTGTTTTGTTTTTTTCTAAATATGGATCATTGGACTTCTATTTATCAAATAGCTGAATTGGTCTAATTATGGCGGACAGCAAAGTTCCTGCTGCAGCAAAGGTCATCCAAAGAGCATCCAGAGAGTCACTCAGTCACTCATGGAAAATAGACCATCAGCTCTTATCCTGCTGCTTGCCAGAATGCACATCAGTTTTGGTTCATGCATGCTGATTAGTTAGTTCGGTTGTGGTCTCTCAGCAAATATAAACCAGTGAATACAAATGTGACAACATGCAATTGCACTGTGCATTCAGCTCGATGGCCCATAACTGCGTTTGTTTGTGAACTGTGAGCGTGATTGTCTTCCTGCTTCAACCTTTCATCCGTGCTTCCTCTCTCTTTCTCTCTTTCTCTCTCTCTATCTCCTGCCAACTTTTTCTCCTTCCAGTGTGCCAAAAAGATGAAGGTGACATCCTGCCATCCACCCTATAGACTAGATTGATAGCTCTTTACTAAAACCCCATAGTGGATACACACAAGCTGCTACATTGTGTCTATGTACAGTGCGGTTCATTAGTGTAGAAATGAACGGGTAAACTTAGCTAGAGGTCGGTTTGGGTGAAAAAATTCATCTTACCCGCAGCAGGTATCATGTAACTCTGAAAAAAAATAAAGCTGTGTTTAATACCAGGAGGGACTTGATCATGCTGAAGTCCCAACAAAAGAATTTGAAAGTAAAACATAAAGAATGCCTCATATTTATTAGAATCCTTCATTTCTTTCAGCCAAGCTTAATTTCAAAGACCTCACTTTACTGAAGTGCGGTCAGAGTGGCGCAGAATTGTATCAAAAAGTGCATTGTTTTTGCGTGAATGCCACTTTTCCTGGGCTAAGATGAGTTTCTTCACGACCTTATCGCTCATTTGTTGTGCCTAGACAATCCCTTGTTGTGCCCCTGAAGTATATAGTCTTACGTCAAACATGATGATAGCCCTTTTGCTACAGAAAAAGTGGTTGGTCTCTGGGCTACACTTTGGATAAAGTGCACAGAATCACGTTACGTATGTGTGTGTGTGTGTGTGTGTGTGTCACCATACCATCCTCCTCTGATGCTATTCCTCTCGATTAAGGCCGGAGAAAATTGTCTTTGTTCTTATTATGTGGAACGAGGCCTCTTGGGTAAAAACGCAGAGTGTGAGCATCCTCATGTATTGATGCTCCTGATATTTACCAGACTTGTCAGTGTTCACAAACTTGCCCTTTTAGAGGATTACAGAACACAAGCCTGTCCAAAATAGACACACCAAAAAAAAAAAAAAAAAAGCCAGAGCCAGCCAATTCTGTTGCATTACATGCCTATGTTGAAACCTCTGACATATTTGAAAAGTGATGTAGATCATGATTAGATTTGACAGATTAAATTAAAGCCTGCAAAATGTAATCGTGTGTGTGTGTCCAGATCCAGAGTCAGGTGACACCCCATGCCATCGTGGTGCTGCCTAAGACTGATGGAATGGAGATGCTGCTGTGCTATGAAGATGAGGGCGTCTACGTCAACACCTACGGTCGGATCACCAAGGACGTGGTGCTCCAGTGGGGAGAGATGCCTACCTCCGTTGGTAAGTCCTACCAACGTTCATCTTTTATACAGTATATGCTAATTGAATCAGCATCCAAGACGGTGCTTTACTAATGTGCTGATTTGAGTGCCTGTGTACGCCTGTTGCAACGCAAATAAAAATTGCTGCGAGGTATCTCAGAAATGAGCTTACGGGGATTCATTTAGGTGTAATTTACATTCAGAATTTACTTTGATGGCCATTAACTGCCACAGGAAGGGCCTTAGAGCTGCTTAACACCCAGCAGAAGAAAGAGAGACAGGAGCAGTGTGGTTTAAAAGTTAGAGAAAAGATATATATGGACCTGAATAAATATAAAAGGAAAAAGTGAGGGAGTAAATAACAGGGAAAAGCAAGAAAATGACTGCATCTTGAACAGAAAATACTACTTAAATTTTTTGTCTTTCACTGCCTTTGTGTGGACTTATGTGGTATTACAACTTTTAAAGTTAACTCAATCTAGATGAGTGCTGCCATGTCCAGATTCTACATTGTGCATGTTGACACACGTTGTTATGCAAAGAGTTATTTTATACCTGAGACTGAAAAATAACATCCCATAAATTGACATGCAAGGTTCAAGTGTAATGTCAGCAAGTTTAATCTAATTTGCTGGAGCGTCACCATGTTTGAACAGAATCGCTCAGTAGCCAAGAGTAATGGGAGGAAAGAGAGAATCGTTCAAAAGTAAAATAGATCATTGCGTTGTTACGGGAGTCCTACAGCTTCCAAAAGAAGCAAAAGCATCAGTGATTCACTTCGAGGTTGTGTGCGTTGTATATTCACATGCTTAGAAAGAAACCAAATGATCTATAGTCTAAAGTCCGCTCTCTTTTATTCCTCACATCTGTCTTTATTTTCCAGCCTACATCCATTCCAATCAGATAATGGGCTGGGGTGAGAAAGCCATCGAGATCCGCTCTGTTGAGACGGGTCACCTGGATGGAGTCTTTATGCACAAGAGAGCTCAGAGACTTAAGTTCCTCTGTGAGCGGAACGACAAGGTAAACCGGCTGGTCTTCTTTAGCGATTTAACTGTCTGTAATAGTTGGAAGTGATTGCCGGACAGTAAAAACAAGAAAGACAACCTCCATTTGTTTGTCTCGTCCATGTTAAAAATGAGTCATTGCCACGTCTGCACATGTGCATACAGCATATGCAATTTAAAAGACTGATTCTCAGCATGTAGACTGAAAATGTTCAGGTTTAAAAGCAAAATATCAGCCAACACTGCACTTAAATATGCTTCAAATACATGAAAATAATTCACTTAATTGCCTGCTATTAGTGCTGTTTATTTCCTAAAATAACATTTTAGAGGACGATTAAGGAATGATAATAATGAAGTATGAATGATCCAAATGTTCCTGTTATAAATATTCTCCCTCTCTCTCTCTCTCCATCTAGGTATTCTTTGCGTCAGTGCGTTCAGGAGGTAGCAGCCAAGTTTTCTTCATGACCCTCAACAGAAACTCTATGATGAACTGGTGATGGCTCCTCCCACAGTCCACTTCCTGCCTCAGTCTCCCACCGGCCAGCCCGGCGACCCAGATTTGGCCCACAGCACATCTCACAAGTGAACCTGACTGCCCAAGAGGCCACAAGAGAACTCTTTTAACACTGGAGAGCCTAAAATTGTGTAGAGAAAGAAAAAATAAACAAGTTATTGTAGACATAAACAACAAAAGGCCTGGTCTAAAATGAAGAGACATGTCACCCTTGATCATGTCAAGTCATGCAGAAGCCATCGCTACTCTACTGACTGGCAAACTGGTGCCACTGACTTTCCAAATATTCTTTCCTGACCTTCTTTCTATGTCTGTCTATCTGTTTGTCAGTCTGTATCCCCCCCACCCCCCTTCAATCTATCTCATCTCTCCAAAAAGTCCAGTGCATCCTTTGTGTGTGCAACGGTAATAAAATACTCCCCCTGAGAACTGCACCTCAAGGAATGGAAGAAGAATAGTTGATTGAGATTTAATATAAATTCAAACGTATGTTTCTGATTGACAGTGCAGGGAGGGCAGCTGAGAGATGACAAATCTACTCAGGACGTCGGTGCTAAAAGCAGACAGCCTGATTGATTTTCTTTCTCCTCCGTGAGTCCGCCTCATCCTCCTACGCTTCCTCCTCTCCCCATTCTTTCGGGTTCTGAGTAAACTGAAATGTGATTTTTTTTTTTTTGTTTGTTTTTTGTGTCCCGTGCGTTCGATTGCATTTCTCTGATAGAGATGTGATGAGACTCTACGGTCACTGGGCGGTCGGAATAGTATGCAAAGATGATGTCTGTGTCCCTTTAAACTGAAATCACTTTCCACTCCACCTGTCAAGCCCGGTCATCATCACTCTTCTCTTCCTGTTTTCACTCTTTAAACTCTGAAGGTGCTGCATCAGATATACTGTAATATTAAATGAACAATGAGCGTCATTCTGTTCATTCTTTATTTTTTGTTCTTTCCTTTTCTTTTTTTCTTCTTCTGTGTAACAAGTTGGAGTCAGTCAGTCTTTGAAGCTTGATGAAACATACAGCACATGTGTCTCTGAAATCAGGAGTGTATGTCAATGTGCGTATGAATGCGTGCGCAACTCCGTGTGTGCTTGCATCTGTGTGTGTGTGTGTGTGTGTGTGTGTGTGTGTGTGTGTGTGTGTGTTTGACTTGATGTTGAAATGAGTCCCGTTCAAATCAAGTTGGAATCAATGTGGGACGTAATGTCCACAAAATGTGGATTTGAGTAATTCTGTCTCTGTGCGTGAACTTCTACCTTAATGCGATCAAAGCAACACTGAGTGTGTTTACAAGCAGATTTACCATAGTATCTTCTTAATATGGAGTTAATGAGTTGGTGTATCTGAACACCATGCATTTAAAAAAAAAAAAAAAAAAAAAAAAAAAAAGGCAATATCTGTGGTTGATCTTTTTCTCTCCCTCTTTTTTTTTTTCCCCTTGGTGGGGGGGGGGGAGTATGTTTCTGTTTCCTTTAGACACAGTAATGTTCTGGCTACAAAACCGCTGCAGTAGATATGCAGATGCATACAAAGAGCTTATGGGTACGACCTCCACAGGATATGGACTGCTGTCCCGAACATTTTGTGCACATCAAGGTGCTTGTCCTTGAAAGCTGTGATGTCCTTTTGAAACATTCTCCTCTCCTCTCCTCATTGGCTCTTCTGATTTTGGCTCGTAACTGTTTGTACAGTGCCTGGCATGATGTAAGCAAAACTAAAATGAAGCCAAGAGATTATCACTCACATAATAATCATTATTTCTTGCCTATAGAGTTATTTGACACTTTCTTTTTTTTCTTTCTTCCTTATTTTTGTTTTTGGGCTGTGTTTGTGTGTTATTATCTGACTTTAACACATCGCTGATGTTATTTGTCTCTTCTAATAGAGATGCACATTAACATTGAGACATGTCTTATTCTTTGAAAGGAGTAGCTAAATATGGGATGACAAAACTTTGTCTATTTCTAAATATTTAGAACAAGCTGAAATCATTGATGCATATTTTGTTAAATTTATAACACTATCAATGGGTGGATGAATTCATGCTTACCAGAGAGTGGAAAAACAAAACAAAACATAAGATGGCACAAAAAACAGACCCCAAAATAAGCAATGATCCTGCAAAATGAAAATATCTTCTATTAAAATTCTTCTTTTTTTTTTTTTTTTTTTTTTTTTAACACATCCATGCAGTAGCTGTTTCTGCGGAGCTGCAAGTTAGGTTCGCTGATCTCTGTTAGAGGGAGCAGGCTAACATTTAGCAATAAAGAAACGAGCTGAAGAAACCACCGTCTTCCCTGTGTGTGCACGCATGCGTGTGTGTGTGTGTGTGTGATTAATGAGCAAGTGTGAATGGGGCATTATTACTACGTTTGTCCATTGTGCAATTCACTCTTCCAATTGGGGAAAAAAATGGTGATGGTCATTACACTGAGATCCCTCCTTTCAAAGACGAAACCACTGTATTCTTTATTCTGTTTTTTTCTTGTTTTCTTTACTTTAAAAGAGCATTACTAATGTCCTGTTTTGGGATTTATTTGTTTTGTAAAAGAGATGCTGTAAGAGAGAAATAAATGAAACTAGCGCATTATGCTTCTGGAATTGTGTGGGGGTTTTTTTTGTGTGTGTGTGTATGTATGTATGTATGTATGTGTGTGTGTGTGTGTGTGTGTGTGTGTGTGTGTGTGGATGTGATTGGGAAGGCCTTCTTCTCTTTGGCAAGCATGCACAATGTAGGCCTCAACCCGCACTTTGTCCACTTTAAGTATATCATTAACAGCAAGTGAGACGACTGCGTGTGTGTGTGTGTGTGTCTGTTTGTGAAAAAAAAAGGTGAGAGAGTACAAGAGAAAGAATGTCAATAATACCATCAAAGAAAACACAACATTTTATTATTCATTGCAATATTCATTCTATAATTGTCCATATAATTCTCCAAGATGCGACACCACACACAGGATCCTGAAACTATGATTTCCATTAATCGATTTAAGACAGTCATATCCATAACATAATATATTCTTTTATTATCTCCTTTCAATATGGCTATGTCAATAAAATTTAAATGTGTTCAAAAGCTTTGTCAGCATTATGTGTGTATGTCTCTCTCTCTCTCTCTCCCTCTCTCTCTCTCTCTCTGTGTGTGTGTGTGTGTTTCATGTGCATGTGGGCAAACATGTTTGTCGATTAGTGAGTGGACACGGCGTGATGAAGCATGTAGGTTCATTGATCATTACCTCCTGCCTGACACTGTGGACCCATCATGGACTCTGGAAAGGTAAGAAAATCCTTGACAAATACATTCTTTGGATTTACTGTATAAAATTGTGATAGATGTAAATATCTAAAGACATCAAATATATCTACAGATAAAGAAAACTGATAAGATATTAAACTTTGAGCCCTTTGAGAGGCTCATAGGATGTTATGTATCTGTCTCCATTGTCTTTTTTCTGATGCGTCTGCCATGTCAAGATCTCAGTCAAAACATTTATTTAATTCTTATGTAACTTTTGTATATTTCTGTATAACTAATTGCACTTTAATTTGGGACTGAACTATGGGAACAGAGCTGAGTGAATGTTCACACACTTGTGTCCTTGCTCATGTATGCGTGTGCATTTTTAATTGTGAGTTAGTTTGCGTGATCACGTGTTTGTTTGAGAGTGTCCTTATCATCGGCTTACGTTTGCCCCTACAGCAGCTAACAGGTACGTTGGCTGTGGCTGTGTTTACTGCAGTTTTGGGGTCCCTGCAGTATGGCTACAGTCTTGGAGTCATCAATGCTCCACAGAAGGTAAGCTAAATCCCCTCAGAATACTAATGTTTTGCTTGGAAACTCAAAAGCCCAAATAACATTATTCCATCATATTCTCACCTTGAGATGTATGCTGCAGTACTAGAAAAAATACAACATTATGAGAGACCAATGAATAGGCTTACCTTTTCCTGGAGGCTTGAAAAACACTCTCCCTTCATATTTTTCTTGCGTAGCCATCCATGAATTGTTTTGCCTGAATCTCTGCAAGCTGATTGAAATCTTCTGTAATGAGGAGCACTTTGAATGAGAGTGTAGCACATACAGACGTGTGTCTTTGCTCCAAGCTGCTGGCACAGTTGGCACAATTTCGTTCCCTATTTTAAGACAACACCGTGCTCACCATGGATAATGATGAAGATGTTTTCTTTTTTAGTTATGGTCAGATGGTACTGTGATTTTTTTTTATTTTTTTTATTGCTCCCGCAAACAAGGTCCTCTTTGAAAACAGCGCTGTTGCTGTTCATGAGCAGTAAACATGCCTGTGTCATAGGTCATTGAAAGGCATTATGGCCGTGCCCTGGGGATTTGGTCAGACAGGATGGCCATCCTTTCAGAAAACACCACAGAGGAAGATGATGAGCTCCTAAGCCCGGGAAAACACCCCAATGTGATCATGTACTGGTCACTGTCAGTTGCAATCTTCTCCGTTGGTGGCATGTTATCCTCCTTCATGGTGGGATTTGTGGGAGACCTGAAAGGGAGGTAAGAAAGGAAGGATAAATCAACGGATCAATATAGAGTTCCACTCACATCCACGTCTATTATCCTTCCTTCACTGTATCTGCTTCTGTCAGCCTTCTCTCTGTACCTGTCTTGTAGAGTTAAAGGCATGTTAATGGTCAATGTTCTGGCTATAGCTGGTGGACTGCTGATGGGTCTTTGCAGAATGTGGAAACCTCACATTATGGTCATCTCGGGCCGGGCTGTTATGGGCTTTTACTGCGGTAGAGTAAAGCACATATTCTAACCTTCGATGGATACTTACATCATTTAAATGGAAATGACCTTTTTTTATGGGGGCTATACAATGAAAAAGACCAGTTGGCTTCATAAATCATTACAAATGTTGCCCTGGATTAACTTGTGATGTGTTTGTTTCAGGGTTGACATCTGGATTAGTACCTATGTACATTGGAGAGATTGCGCCCAAGGCTTACAGGGGGGCTTTGGGAACATTACACCAGCTGGCTATTGTCACCGGCATCCTAATCAGCCAGGTGAGGTGCTTTCACGTAAACACACACACTTACCAACATATTTGCTTGAGAACACTGCAAAGATATAACTTAAACTGTCTGTCTGTGCGTGTGTGTCTGTGTCTGGATGTGGCTTTAGGTGTTAGGCTTGGACTTTGTACTTGGTAACGATGACATGTGGCCACTGTTACTTGCTCTGTCTGGAGCACCGGCAATATTACAGTCACTGTTGCTGCCTCTATGCCCAGAGAGCCCGCGGTACCTTTATATTCTCTTGAACAAGGAACAAGAGGCTAAAAAAAGTAAGAATCACGCACAACTAACTATGCCATGCCTTTTCTCTTGCTAGTCTTCTCGTCTTTGTGCATCATCTGCTCAATCATTCAGAAAAAAATCTAGTTTAATCAGGAAAAATCACCACAGTTCAACATTTCGATATAAACTCATTTGCTTTTTCTTCAGGCAATACCTCTGTCATTTCTGTGTGCTAAATGTAAAGCTAAAGTCGGTAAGCTTAGCTTGGACACATCTACTTTTTATAATCTGTGGAAAACCTGAAGTGTAAAAATATGAATTTGCTGTGACAACATATAGGAGCTAAGCAAAGGAGCAGTTAGATGTGCCTATAAAAAACATACTTATACAGCAAAAAATATTTTAGTGAAGCATTTTCATTAAATGAGTGCTGCATTCATCGCAGGAAAGGGACTGAAAATTATTCCAAATAAGTCATTAATAAAGCTATTTGTTTCCTGTCATCTTTCCCTTGTTGTATTGCAGGTCTGTATCGTCTGAAGGGGGCATATGATGCAACTTCTGATCTGGAGGAGATGCGCAGGGAGAAAGAGGAAGCAGACAAAGAGCCCAAGATCTCCATTCTTTCTTTGGTAGGTCTTGAAAAGATAACAAGTTTGGTTGTTTTTGTTTTGTTTTGTTTTTTGTTTTACTTACGCTCATCCAGAAACAATTTTTGGAGAAAACTGAATATTTTTTATTTTAAAATGTCGCAGTTAACTTATAATCCTCATAATTAGAAACTCCCTAAGCTACCAGATCACCTGTGTTACACTATAACAGTCCAGGGGAGTCATGAGAAGTGCAGCATTACATTCCTCCTTAGGGCGGACACAGACACCCTCTGAACTGTCTAAATGAATCAGCAACCAAAGTCCACCGACAAGTTAATGTCATGATTCAGCAACAAATAATGTTAAATCATTAGTTTGATAAGTGATCTAATAACTCAATTAATGAGAAATTCTTTCTGACCTAGCAAATGGTACAAATGCAAATTTCACACATGACAGCAGATGCTGAAACAAACTCAAAGCTTGATAATCCACATGTACTCAGAATGATAACAGATTTTCAAGTATATCCTAGTTTAAAGGCAAGGAATGCGTTCATGGTTCATTTACAAAAACGTATGCACATTCGGGTCGTGCGCTTTTAAAAAGCACTGCAGTGATGGTGTCTTTGTTCTGTATTCCCTTGAAGATCTGTTCCTCTGTGTACAGACAGCAGCTGTTTGTTGCCCTGATGATGCACCTCTCCCAACAGTTGTCTGGTATCAACGCGGTGAGTGGCTAGTGAATTTCAAATCATCCTTTCCCTGTCCTCCATTCAGCTGACTGATGGCTGACATGGAAGGCATGTGCCCTGTCAGTATGAACAAGTGGCTAAATTTTGCTTTCTAACCGAAAATGTATTAACATATAACACATGGGATGTGCCGCTTTCCCTGAGCAAACATCCAAATTATTTATTCATACTTAACGGGAATTTTTTTTTGTCTTTAAGATTTTTTATTACTCAACTGCTATCTTCACTATGGCTGGTGTTGCTCAGCCAGTCTATGCCACTATAGGAGTTGGAGCCATTAACACAATCTTCACAATGGTGTCTGTAAGTAGCTACACAAATCCTACTCACACAGACATATGCAAAGCACACATGTAGACATAACACATTTAGATGTGCTGGTAAACAGGGCTCTGTGCTTTCTAGGTTGTGCTGGTCGACAAGGCGGGCAGGCGCACTCTGACTCTTGTTGGTCTCGGGGGAATGTGCCTCTGTGCAATCGCCATGACAGTCGGCCTACAATTGCAGGTTTGTTCCCTCAGCTGTCAGAGCTTTAGCCTGTCAGCGACTTGAGCTGAACTGGGGCTGCCCAATCACGATCCACCAGCCTCAGTGTCGTTTGTTGAGATGCAGAAAGCTTGATTATGAATTTTAAGAAGAAATATTTATTACCCTTTCAAAAACCTGCAACCACTACATTTCATCATTTCATCTTTTCTTCAAAAGTATTTGAAGTCACGGGTCAAGTCAGACTCTCTTGACCAATGAATGCACTCTGCCTTCCAGAATAATTTCTCCTGGATGAGCTATGTTAGCATGTCAGCTATCTTCCTCTTTGTGAGCTTCTTTGAAATTGGCCCCGGTCCAATTCCATGGTTCATAGTGGCTGAACTGTTCAGCCAGGGACCTCGGCCTGCAGCCATTGCTCTTGCTGGCTGCTGCAACTGGACCAGCAACTTCATTGTAGGCATGACCTTCCCGTATATACAGGTATGCATGTGAACCAACACACATCTTTTCTTTCTTTCTTTTCTTTTCTTTTTTTTTTTTTTAATTAAATTTTAATTTGATTCTCTTTCATTTTTTCAGGCTTGGTTGAATTCTTATGTGTTCATCCTCTTTGCTGTGTTGCTTCTTGGTTTCACTGTGTTTACTTACCTCCGGGTTCCTGAGACCAAGGGTAAAACCTTTAAGGAGATTGCTGCTATCTTCCAAAAGGGACGGGAAAAGCCGGCACAGACCCCAAAAGACAATTGTGAACTGCAGCAGCTCAAAACATCCACAGATGCATAAACCAACAGCTGTGTGTTTGTGTCCTTGTGCCAATATTGATTTATATTCAGTATTTCACACATACTTAGTGAAAAAAAACACTTGTGTGTGTTTTGTTTTTTTACAGAAATTGCTCATGCTGATAATAACCTATTGGATAACCTGTGAGCTTCACTTCATTCACATTTACTGATCGCTTCTCTTATAATGTTACTTCCACCAAATGCAGGCAGCTCCTTTCAATAAATAGTCTCCTGGTGGGTGCAATCTACACAGCACTAAAGGGAAGACACATATTTTCCATCAGTTATTGCCACCAAGTGGCCAAAATTAGATATCACTGGTTTTCCACTGAAATGCATTGAAAAATCAGAGTATAGCTTGAATATAGCTTGGAAATGAAGCTGTGTTTACATTTTTAAAACTTCGACAAGAAGAGTAAATAATGTATGAATCATTAGTAAATCTGGTTATCACATATAAATATTAAATACCCATGGATTTACTTCACTGTTGCGTGTCTTGGTGGAATCTCCAAGAAAGAAATTTTTTCCTGAATGCTTTCAGAGGGTCCAAGTGAGTGAGAATTTACTTTTTCTGGACTGTTATTTTGACCCCAGGACACATCCACTCCTGCACAGCTCCCAACAACACTCAAGGACTAATTCAAGTCCGATCACAAGTTGTTGGCTCAAACATTATGTTATTTCCCTGAGCAATGCAGCCTTGATAAAACACAAGAAAATATATCAGTTGTTTTGTCTTCTGTTGGTATGTGTGCGAAGAAAAACCTGAACTCAAACTGCCTTAATGTCTAATAAAAACAGGACTGTTTGCTCTCGTTCAGAGTAATAATGGAAGAATTCATTCAAAACCAGATGAGTTTCAGCAACTACAGATTAAAAAGTACACAGAGATAGTTAGAAATATGTTGTGCCCTTGTGACCCACTAAATAAAAAATGAATAAAAATGCATTTTAACATCTAGCTACTAGAATAAATTTGTAAAAGTATAATAGTAGTAGCTACACGTTTTATTATTGTATATGCTATAATTATTTATGTCTTAATAAGTGATTCTAAATGCTTAGTTGCTTAAAATTGAAAAAAAAAAAAGAAATGATAAATTGAAATATAATCAAGTCTAAATCCGTAAAAGAGTAACTACACATTGTCATATGATTTTAGCAAAGCTCAAATATAAAGTTGAGGAAATTTTAAAATAATAAAGTACAGCTACAACTAATCTAGTTACGTAAATAAAATTTAATTCCTTTCCTATAAATTGCCTATATATGGCGGATGTTGCAGCGGTCCCCTCTCACTCACCCACCCGCCCCTCGCTGCTCCTCCTGCGGTATAAAACCCTCCGCGCATGCGGACTGACTTTCCATGTTTTGTTTTGTTTTTTGTTTTCTTGCTGTAAAGACTCAAGGTAAGCTAAAACGCCGGAGCCTCAAATTAAAATTTTTTTCGGGGGAGAAGGTGGCAGACAACTGTTCTTTTTAATCTTTCACCTACCGAGTTAACGCCGGAGGAAGTTTGTCCTCCCGGCAGCTCGTCGCCGACCCGACCGGTCAGTGATGAGCCGTTTTGGGGGGTCGCGAGGTTAGCATTGCCGCTTTAGCTAAAGTTAGCATCATTAGCAGCCATGCTAACTCATCTGTTGGTGAGGAAGTAAGCTAAGTGGCTGTTTTAAAGCTGCTCATCTTTTCTACACAGCCGAAGGGCATGTTGCTAACAAAGCTGCTAACTTCAGACATAGTGAAGGATACTGACATTTAGCAGATTTCCATTTGTATTAGAAAACGTGGGAAGGTAGCAAAACGGAGAGGGATGATAGAGCAGCGTTATAAGCTATGGTTGGATAGCTTGTGCACAAGCCTGGGGGAAAATGGAAAAACAATGAATGTTTTTAATCTTGGTAGTGTGATCTTTAGAAGGGGAGGATGTATTTTAACCCAGACTGGAGCTGACATCTCCAATTCAGCTCTCTGTTTATTGATGTTTAAGCATTTATGGCCCAAACCCCTGTCCAAAAAAAAAAAAAAAAAAAAGTTACTGAGTGGGGATTTTCTTTCTAGCTTCTCTGATACATTTTATTCGTCATCGGCCCATTTCTGAAAGTCCTAGTGCCGTTTCTTATACTTTCTCTTCATAAGCTGTTCATGTTAACAATCTCACCAGCTCACAATTAAAAAATCTTGCATCTGTTAAAATCTGTTGATGGCATGTTTATGTTGTTGATCTTTTTGTTCTTTTTGCTCATCTAGGTGACAGAAGATCCAGTCGGTCATGGCAGATGACGATTTCACTAGGGCCGACTCCGGGGCCTCTGCAACATACCCCATGCAGTGCTCATCCCTGAGGAAGAACGGTTATGTCATGCTCAAAGGGCGTCCCTGTAAAATTGTCGACATGTCTACCTCTAAGACTGGAAAGCATGGGCATGCTAAGGTAAAAGCGTTGCATGCATTTTTTTTGTTTTTGTTGGAACACAGAGCTTTTGGTACATTCACGATTTACTTTCATGTTTTACAAGTAATATCCACTGCCTACTTGGCCCAAGGTAAAATCTCATCAGTTATGTTGTTCTCTTAGGTTCACCTTATTGGACTTGACATCTTTACTCAGAAGAAGCTGGAAGATATCTGTCCATCTACCCATAACATGGATGTCCCAAATGTCTCAAGGAAAGACTATATCGTAAGTTCTTTCCTGCGATATGTCTTTCATATGCTCTATTGATGATGTATTTGTTACATCGAACATGATGTCAAAATTGCTTTGTGGGGCTGGTATCTTTTGTGCAGAAAGGAATCTGTGCTACCGAGAGTGAGTTGAGTTGCACCATGTGGATGAGCACACTGTTAGTTCTGCCACACAATGTTTTAGTTGTTCTCAAGGGTTAGGATGAAGGTTGAACTCTGAACTTTGGTTTAGCTGAACTCTGAAATGGGATGGAGCCTTTGCTGCATTGCTCTGTTGCTTTGGTATGACATTCCACCTCAGATTGGATTTAGTGGCTCTGGTTATCCATTATTTGACTCTACTTTTCTTCCTTCTTTTTTGCAATGGTTATCTTGGTGGTTTGCACATTTAGGTAATGGATATCTCTATAGATGGTTTCTTATCACTAATGAATGACAACGCAGATACTAGAGATGACCTCAAAGTGCCTGATGGTGATTTGGGCAAAGAACTGGAGAAGAGGTTTGCCATTGAGGAACAGCTTATGGTGAGTTCTGCTGCTTAACTTGGAAAAATATACTCTTAATGGTAGTGGCTCATCATCACATCTTCATTTGTGGTTTTGTGTTTGTTGTGGTCGACTACTGTATGCACACAGCACTGTTAGATTGATTTACTATGCTTTACAGAAAAAACTGCATTTTTTTCTCCCCAAATTTTATTTGAAGTAAAACAATAAAATAGAAAAGCATTTAATTACCTGCTCAGTGGTTTATTTGTTTTTTTTTTTTGTTTTTTTTTTTTGGATGAAAGCATTATTTAACTGTGGAAATCTGTTATCATGCAAGTCTCAGATTCTGACAGCCCTAGGCACAGCTAGTCTTAGCTATTTGTAATTTTTTTATTTTTTTTGTTAGCCAACAAAATATTAGTGTGAATTTAAAATTAGACCTTTTTAATAATGCCCTACAGATAGCAATTTCTCATCAAGTCAATTTAGCAAGCTATGCTAGGCTAAGCCATTACTTTGCAGAAAACAAAGTAATGTGGGATAGATGTATAAGATCTTCTATTTCTCTTCCTCTTTCAGGTGTCTGTCATGAAAGCTATGGATGAAGAGCATGTGGTTGGCATCAAGAACATGACTTCCTAATAAGTCCAGCACAATGCTGAAGACTTGACGTTCTTATCTTCCATTATGGGATTCAAGCCTCACCAAAGCTACTGATCTTCACTCCCCATCGCCAGTTTCCCTTTCTGATCCAATGAAAAACCAGAAAACTGGACCTGCTCAGCTTCTTCAAGGGTACTGATATTATTCCAGGAATTCTTTAGACTATTCCAGCAATTCATAACATTTCTGTTAGTGTGGGTGATATGCTTTTTTCCACTGAGTACATTACCTTTTAAAGCACATTTAAATGTTGGGTTTACAGTGAACATGCCTGATTTTAAATTTTCCCCAAAATGATTTTATCTCCAACTGACGTTATAGTTGAAGTAAACTCCAGCATGACTTGGTGCACAATTCAGAGAACGTAGAAACGTATAACTTCACTAACCTATCTGCCCACGTGCATTTACATGCTTGTGACTTCTAGTATGAATTTGCCATAGCACTTATAAATGTATGCAATGTAATTCACTTTTTAGTTCAATTGCAGATCTTGTGTAAGCTTTTCTAGCCTGCTTTCAATCTGTTAAGCCTTTTTCTAGCTGGGAACTCTGCAATGTCAGCTGCTCTGAAGCTGTACAGGGATGGTGGGGTGGAACCATTTTCCACTCTATGCTATAAAGGTTTTTCCTTTCACTTGAGGCCTTAATGAGCTGAAAGATGTATAGAAAATTATTTTGGGGAAGAAAACCTTAACCACTGTAGTATTAAAATGCTTTCTTTTTGAAGTTTTAAGTGGCAATAGATCGCTTCCCCCCATTGTGTTTCCAAGTGGTGTTGCCGTTGCAAAGAATATGCAGTAGTATATTTTACCAAGGGTCATTTTAGAAAGTCCACTGCCAGGAAAGCAAGAAACAATCGTAAGAATCCTGGTTTAAACTAGCAAGCCTCAGCTGCTTGTGTGATAAGTAGGCAGGTTACTTAGTAAAATCAATATGATCTGAATGCCTGTTTTGAACTCACCTTTGAGCTCTCTCCATAGTTGTACTGGCCATAGCTACTACGATAACAAATCCCTCTGACCTCCAATGTGTGTGTACAGGTGGACTGAATGCCTGTCAAGGTTCGCTCTTCTCTACATCCTCTGACAGCAAGGCTCTTTTTCTTTTGTCTAATTGAGTTTCTGCAGTTATTCTCTTTGTTCCACCAACCAAAATTTTTCCTCCCAGAGAAAACAAAAGAACTGTACTCTTTGTGTTAGGACTGGATGATAAATCCATTAAATCAATGAATTTGTAGTTTGTAGCTGACGTTCTAAGAAACAAATCTTAACAATGTATGTGCATAATGGAATTTATTCGTTAGCTATTACACTATGCAATCAACGTTTACTTAACGATAAATTAAAACCACAGTTCTCTATTGTCACTTTAATTTCAATGATGAAATGAATCGTGCATTATTACAATGCTAAAGATACTGATGCTTCTCAGCACTCAGAAGCGAAATCAAGACACCATGTGTCTTACATGATTGTGGCAGGCAGGCAGAGTTGGTCTAAGATAGATGTAGAAATTGCAGCCTAATGGAGCATACACTGCATTAACATGGCTGATGTTGATTCTGCATTTACATGCGGGTAGTTTTTTTTTGTTTTTTTTTTTTGTTTTTTTTCTCCCCTACCTCCTATCATAAAATTAAAACTGTGTGGCATATTTTGACTATATTATTGATATCTTTGAAGCACTGCAGGCTGAAAGTTGTTTTGATTGTGTTGATTGTTTAATTGCTTAGTTTTATTCTGATTTAGGCTCCAAGAATGCACGCTTGTAAGTTATATGACCTTTCTGCCCTCTGCACAATTTGATTTCTCAAGCAAAAATCCCTTAGAATTATACAAACAAGTGTTTACATGACGTTGACGGCATCAGGTTCATTTCAAAGGTTGACAATAATCTGATAACTTAAATGCTCGTGAACACGGCGATTGTAATATTGATATTTGATGATTTTGTGTTAAGCTATTTACCTTTCTTGTCGAGCAGCAGCTGGTCTGTTATTTTTGTTCTAATTTCAGTTCACCTAAAGTATATTTAACTCTCTCAAGGCACTGAAGTCATCCGCTGGGTGTTGTACTGTGTATCAAATTCTATGATACTTTTGCTTTTCAATATTCCAGCATTATTGACCGTGTGGTGTTTTCCCTTAATAATAATTTTACGAGCTGTGGTCTTTGAACAGTGGCTTCCTACTCTTGCCTTTTCTCCTGGCCATCTATATTTTTGCTTTTGGTACAACACTGCACAATAGCAGCACTTGGAATGGAAAAACCAAAGATTGAAGCCACTGGAATGTCTCTGGTGTATTGATGTACTAAAGGTATGTGTCACATTAGTTCATTTCTTGAGGCACAAGGAAAAAAAAAAAACCAAAAACATCTGATTATATAAAAACTCTAAAAGAAGCGGTATAATTGAAATGTGCATTTTGTTGTTCCCTGCAGGCTTTTGTGTATGGTTTGGTCAATCGTTCTGTGGCAAATGGGGACACATACAAGGCAACTTTAAGTCCTCTTCACAACCTTATCTTCGGCCTGTCAAACAGATTTTATCATTCTCAGGGAGTAATGAACCTGAAGAATGTGTAGAGAACAAAAGTGGTCATATGCAAATTGCAGCAATTGATGTTTAGCAGCAGTCAACAAAGCCATACAAAAGTAGCTCTAATTTAGCCGGTGAGCCTGCCATGCACTGTGGCATTGTGCTCCATCCATTATTTTGAGTGTAAGCATGGCATTATGCCTGTAAAACCCAGATCCTTTTTCTACAATGTGTAGACTTTTAAAATAAACCATATCTCATAGATGGTGAAAATTAATATTGATGGTCGATGTCTTTGCAAATATATTCATCCTCCATCTCATCTTACTTACCTATAAGTAGATCACTCCATGTGGAATAAATAGCTTCCACCCATCTTGGCAATGATGCTCTACCTTTTAACTGTCAGAAATGTGTCTCATGTGGAGACGGGTTGCAGGACTGACCTCTGATTTCCTTTGAGAAAATGTTTACACATGATTATCTCTTTGCTGGCTGCATGTACTGATCTAAGATCTGGGTCTGCATGAGATTTCAGTACAAAATGACTGATATTGGTGTCGTGAGGGCAGATTTTCTCAGGGCTCTGAGTGGAGTGTGCTACTTTGTTGAAGTCAGTAGTGAGGATTATAAATAAGATTAACATGGTTTTCATTTTGATTCCTTTATGACATTGTCTGCTTCACATTTCCTCTTTATTTGTATGTTCAGAGCACAGATACAGTGTATTATTAGTATTAAAACGGGGAATAAGTCATTTAGTCTTTTCTCATATATTCACATGAAGGGTTGAAGTGATCTCCTCACATTGAACTTGAACTTGAACTTCTTCTGGAACACACAGATCCAAAAGCTTCACTTTTCTCCATTCTAACCAATATATGGCTGCTGTATTAACCCCACATTGTACTGTTCAGGCAAAATAAATCGATGACTTAAAGGCATCAGGTGTTTTCCCTTATTTATATAATGCATTACAACATACTTCTTTTTATTTGTTTTACCTGCCTTCTTCCGTTTTATTGGTGACCTCCAGCAGTTGGGACACCTCCTCCCCCTTCGCCATATCATTTGTTCTCTATTAGCCAGACCTCAGTGTGACACACCGCTGCTGGCAAGTTCACAAAGATTGTCAGGAAATTCAAAACTTGCCAAGATGAAATAACACAAGGCAGGATCATAGGAAGCAGAAGCTCTAATGCACTTGGATATTGCGTCATCAAAGACAGAGAAAATGACTTTTACATGCTGTGTAAAGGTGTGGGTTCAGGAGGAGTTCGCCCTCTCTGGGTACCAGTGACACTTTTTTAGCTGCTGTTCTGAAAATGTACAAAGGTTCAGGATTGTGTGTTGTATAGACAGTTTATCGGACCTTGTCTTCTCTTCGTATAATAACTGTGAGTTGTGTTTTAGTTTTGTGTGTGAGGTCAACAAGTATATGTAGACTTGCACTTAAGTGATCTTTGCCCAGATGTTTGCTTCCCAAAGACGCTTTACCTCAACTGGCCAGTAGGTGTCAGTGAAATATCACTTTTCATAGTTGAGATTTTCTACCTATCCACCTACCTACATCATCAGGTTATCTGAGAGAGACTCTGATGATGATTTGCTAGCGGGATCCCCATTTTGACATGCTGATTCGGCACTGTGTCAATAATGAAAAGTCTCCTTTGCAAACAATGCCTCTGGCACCAGCTTCTGATCTGATTGTATAATAATTTGGATTGGGGAAAGCTTTGACAGAAACTCACATCTACGTCACCCTGCAGTTCCTGCAGACTCAAAAACCCATTAATGCCTCTTCAGAACCATTACAGAAAAACATCATGAGCTTCTCTTTACTCCATGAGCGTTAACCTGGGATCTGCTGAACTCTTTCATGATGCAGAGGATGGAGTGAAGCGGGGATTGTGGAGGTTTTATGGGTCATTCCATCAAAGTTTATCCAGACGACGAAGCTGCTGGATTTCTGGTTGATGTTTGGAGAAGATGAACCGGTTTGGATTGACTTGAGATTTGATAGCGCCTCATGGTCGAGGGCTTCTCTTGTAAGCCAGGGAAAACATTGCTCGTATGTAGGCTGCAAACATCAATATCGGGCAGAGCTGGGTGTAGAACAGGGCCATTATGTAACCGCGGGACCTATGTCTCAAAACAGCATGAGATTGAGAGAGGCAGGAGATCAAAGAGTTACCGTGAACTGTGTGCTTTTATTGAAACTGTATGGGATTAACTGTGCTTGTGTGCGTGCGTGTGTTTAAAAAGTTGAGAAGAAACACAGAGCTACTTTATTCAGTTACAGTTTCTTATCACTCCCACGTGTAACTGCATTATGACTAGATTTGTATAAGATCCTTGGAATATAAATATACTTATGAGAAACTTCATGGTAATATGACACATGGCAGACAGGAGCCAAAACATAGTCATCTTACATTTTGGCTACAACTGTCACAGCACAGACATCCATCCTGTTAATCAGTTGTATAAGAAACAGCAAATCTTCTAACTTTGCAGCGCTTGACTGTTTCATAGCCTGTGTATGAGCATGTTTTCATTGTTTTCAAGTCTGCTTGAAGCCATCTGTGTGACGGATGATTGGGTGACCACGTGGTTTTTGGGGTTTGAATATCTACGCGTGTAGCCGATGCATGGGTTTGGGTGCATGTGTGTATCTGAGTGGAGGGGGGTGCTTGCGGGGTTTTTGAAGATCAGTGTAGTTATTGAATCCAGATTTTGAAGAGGGGCAAAAAAAAAAGAGAGAAAATTGGGAGAAAAAGTACTTCTTCTCATCTTTACGCTTTTTCTCCCTTTCATGTGTTCATTCCCACTGAGAGAGGAACAGTAGGGAAGGTTTCTGTATGTGTGTGTGGTGTGGGGGTACAGGGGTGAGTCTAAATGTTAGATCTACTACAACCAAACAACTATTGGATGGATAGCCTGCACAGAAATTCATGCCTCTCAGATGATTAGGGCATTCATGTCGTCATCAAGATGAATCATTAACTGTTACTTATTTCTGGTGATTTTGAGGCTTTACATCACTAAGCATTATCAGATCCAAATGTGTAAAATTATTATTACACACTGTAGAATGTACTTTGAAGACAACCAGCACATTTCACAGTTATCCTAATATAATATAAAACACATTATTTGAACTCTTTGTGTAAATTGAAGTTGGATTCAAATGACCACAGATTATGGGATAAATTAGCTAAATTGAACCAGATTTAGAAGGTTTTGACGTCCGGTGTTATATTCAGTGTCATGTTGTTGGCTGGGAAAAAGCATGGATGTCGCTGGAGTCTGTGTCCGTGTGCGTCTTTGTGTTTGTATAAGAATAACTATAAGAATGTGATTGAGAGCAGAAGGGCAGGGGAGTGTTCTGCCCGTTAAAAAACAAAACAAAACGGTTATGCGAACAGATGTGTTCATTTGAGAACGCGGCTCACAGCCCGTACTTTCTATTTTAACTGACAATCCTCTTTATACTCATTCTGCTGGGTGCACTCTCATGTCTTTGAGTTCACGGGCAAACAATGTGGACTAGACGGGTTATTTGTTATTTTAGAGTGTAGTGGAATGAAAGATTGGGTCTCTGTGTCTGCAGACTTTTGTATGATAAAAATTTTTGTACAGTGGATTAAAACATATGGATCGAACTCTTCCAGTACTTGTGACAAATAGTATAATACTATTTGATTTGAAAGTGAAGCATGGTGTGTTTCTTTATGCTGTATTTGTAAGTGAGAGTTATGTGATAAGAACAAGAACTTGTTAATTAAATATGATTTAATGAGAATGAACCATGAGTTTCTGGCCAACATTAAATATAAACAACATAAACGGCACATATGTGTAAAAGAGAAAAAGGAATATTAAATTTATCCACACACCAATGTTAAATACAGAAGAGGACAGATACAGAATAGCTATGAAACCTCTGTTTTCCTGGCTAATCTGTCAGGATGAATCGAGTTTGATCGTTGAAGCAGTAGCCTCTGATAGACCTCTGGTCAAATGCAGCATGTTGTTTCTGGCCACCTGCTCCCCCCCCGGCACAGTACTGAACCTCCTTGTATACGTGCGACCTACAAAGTATGTGTTTGTAAGGTTGTCTGACATCTGGAGGTTGACTCCAGCAGGAGGTTGGGAGACGGCTGTAAAGAAGAGCTGATGGGGTTGGCCATTATTCAAACCAGATGACAGTAACTTCTTGTTGCTGAGGGATAACAACACTACTGTTTACTGTTCACTGCTCACTTTCATTCATTTTAGATAGATAGATAGATACTTTATTAATCCCCGAAGGGAAATTCGAAATTTATGATTTTCTTTCCTTCTTTTTTTATTGGAAACCCCTTTTTCTCACTTCCTACTGAAGTCATTTGTCCAAAAACGATTGACTCATCTCCATAACATATTTTTAAACGGGGAAAATACGCAGCAAAAATATTTTAAAAAATCATAATAATAATAATTTAAAAAAACCCAACGAAGATACACAAAAAAGGTAAATGGCTGCAGAGATGCTAAATAACTGAAACAGACACAAAGTGAAACAACAGATAATCATGCTTTATGCCTCTAAATAAATGATATATTTTGCCCCTTATGTGGGTTACTGCAGCTGTTACTGACTTAATAAGTTAACAATATTACAGTTATGTGGAAAATGCTAGGTGACACAAAACCTGGGGCATGATGAATATGAACTGTATGACAGTGACAGCGATGAGACACTCAGAAAGATAAAATGTTAAATGTCCCCAGCAGTGTCTGCATTCTTTCCTTATTTGTCTTATTACTAATGCTGATGTGTTAAGGCGGATGGAGCTGCAGGGACGTTTTGGGAGCGGTGCAGGAATGCTTAGGCGATGCTATCATACTAATGAACAGGTGTCTGACCGCTCTCCTCCCACTCTTATCACTTTCCAGAACACGGCCTGACCCGCGAAACAGTTGACCACTGGGCGTGTTACATAATAGGAAACCACTAGAAACAAACAATGCTTGTGTGAGCTTGTTTCTAGTGGTGCTTTGGTGCATGTGGGGTTGTTAAGTGTCTTGAGATCGTGACCTGAGGGTTAATTCGGGAAAAGTCGCTGCCTGTTTATGATGAGATGCACGTCTGCATTCGTGCTTGGATTCAAGTAAGACCAAGAGATGAAAGGCAAATACTGAAATTGTGTTCGGAGCTATGAGAGGACAGAGTCTGCCTGCCCTCCATAAATAACCCCAGGATGTCTTTCTTTCCAGTGTGCTCTGTTTTTGACATCCTTAACATCCTTGTTTTCTGCAGGCTCTTTGTGAGCTCGCCCGCTCGTGATTTTTCTCATCTCAGAGGAGAAAGCCATGAGTAAATGGGCATTACTCCTGACGCAGAGGTCCTATCTCTGTGTGTGGAAATGAAACAGCAGTGACTAACAGTCAAACTGCAGCCTCAGATTGTACTGTTGTTGAGCTGATTTAGACTCTGAAGAATGATGATGTGTTAATTACTCAGTATGACAAAGATTTATCAGTCTATCATAAGATACACTGCTATTTGTCTTCCTAGACTGCTTTAGAATGCTTTTAAAATTTTGTGCAGGAAATGGTTTGTGTGTGTATCTACAATGCTACAATTCTATAACAGCAAAAGCCATTTTGACTTTCAGTTACACTTTGTGTGCATGCACATATGTGTGTGCCTGACTGACTGGATGATCATGTAATGTGGCACATATGTTCTGTGGTAGTGTGTTTGTGAATTGAGTGCTGGGAGGGGGGTGTGGGTGTGGTTTTGACTCCAAAAGGGAAGGTACTATATAGGAGCCTGATTTAAGTGTCATCACAGTGAAGCAGAACAGGCTGTTTTCATCCTTTCGCATTATTAAGCTCTGATGTTCCTAATTTGAGTGTGTGTGTGTGTGTGTGTGTGTGTGTGTGTGTGTGTGTGTGTGTGTGTGTCCACAACAAAGACCATATGTAGTAAAAGAGGATGTATATCGAAGCAATACTGTAGTATACATTTTCCAATTTTGTTTGTCTCAGCTTTTCTGATACTTCCTTTGTTGTTAAGTTCCTTGGAGCTACATTCAACCCTAATATTTCTGACCACACCAGGTTTAAAGAGGCTATCTTTTCTGAATTTCAGGATGTTGATGTTGATGGTTCACACTTGTGTGATTTATTTATTTATTTATTTATTTATTTTTTGGTCCCAGAATTGTCACAAAAATCACACAGTCTTGTTGCCACACACCAGAGGGTGCCACAGCGTCTAGAAAAACGGTCAGGGGTGAGCCTGTGCAGCACACCGACAAACATAAGGAACACCTGCAGGGTGTTCTTTTAAAGCAGAGAAGGTAAAATTTTGGGGTAACCTACTTTATGTGTCACAGACGCTGTAGCAGAAGAATTGTACTAATGTGCCCTTTATTGGTAAATAATAATTCTGGTTTAGTATCTTAATGATTCAGAGATGCCTTATAATGGTATTATGATGCATTTCATTCATGCCTAATACATTTTAAAATAAAAAATAAAAAAAATCCCTTCACTCTTTGTCATTTTCGTGTCCTTCATAGTTTGCCACTTTATGTTTTCTAATGCCCCCTGTGTCTCTTGATGTTCCCTCCAAACCTCCTGCTAGCATTCCAGTGCTTAACATCTGGGGTGCACCTGTCATGAAGAGAAGGGAGTTTTCCCATGAGACCCCTAATCCCTGTATAGTTTTAAACTCCCAGCTACCCTTTTAATAAGAATAAATATTTGGGTTATGTACAGGCTCCAAAGCTACTCTTTGAGCTGTGGTTTCACCTCAGTCCAACACTTTATTTATATGCCAAATAGGAAAATTGGAACACACAACTATGAATTGTTTGTCTTTAATGTTTTTTGTTTGCTTAATTATTATTGATAGTAGTTGCAGTAGCTTTGACCCGACTACAAATTGGCATAAGTCGTGTTTATTTGCCCTGCTCATGAAAAAAAAAAAAAAAGACAAAAAGCTTTATGTTTTTGTTTGTGTGGGTAAATACAAAGATGAGTGGGCATCTTGGCTGTTGTCTAAGTGATAGTCTGGATGATCCGTAGAACTTCTCTGAATCATTGTTTCCAAAGCCCTGTTGACGTGGCAGCGAGACAGCTACAAGAAACCACATAAATCTGCAATAAAAAAAGGAAACGGCCCCATCTTTGTGTGTGTGTGTGTCGATTCTGTGTGTGTTTGCACTTCAAAAACCAATCTTAAAATATAGTGTCTATCCTTTATGACCACGAGTTTGAACACAAATCTATTATTGATGGAGTGAAGATGGCATTTATTGTAAGCACTGCAGGGAGCGGTTATTTATTCACATTCAATTATATTTGCAACATCAAGAGAGCGCAGAAAAGGGAAGACTTGTTTACTGATCAGCATTGAAAATCAATCAAAACAACGTCTGTCGCCTCTCTTCTCCTCTCTTCTACTTTCCTATCATTTCACGACAGCTCCAGAGAACACACATCTGACAGCCATAAAAACACAAAGAGAGACAGAGACAGATAGGGTGACGTAGGGACAGCAACTTTTCTGTTAAATCCAGGCCAGGCCATTGTTCTCTGAGAGGAAAGATCCAACACAAGAGGTGTTATTAATGACCAAGGCATACTGCTGCCTTGACTTTGTGCGTGTGTGTTTGTGTGGAATCCCTGGCATGCTAATGTACAAAATGTCCTAGCTCTGCACTCGCAATGGGAAAGGTGAAAATTACACATTGATTGGAACAATGCTCTCTGCCCCTGCTATTGTTGAGCTGCCAATCTATCTGCAGTGAATAATAAACATCAGTTAGTGTGTGTCTGTGTGTGAACCGGAGGTCAGTAAGCAGCCTCTCCTCCTCTGTGCTCAATAATAAACATTAAGGAGAGTGTGGTAACGGTCTGACACACTCACATAGTCACAGGTCAGTCCTCTGATGAGATCAGTGCCACTTTGCCATTTTCCCACAGCTCTGGACAACTACGAGTGTGTGAACCGGGTTAAATGTGACACACAAGCTCACATGTATAATATATTTGAGTACAATTAATTGTGAATCCTGTCTTTTAGTTGTTGAGTCAGGAGAGATTTATAGTAAATATCGATTGCCCCTGGACTTAATTTCTTCTATTTTGTGCCCCATGTGAGTTCCATTTTTCATTCTGAATTCAGAAAAACTTCAACATTAATGGTATTAATTATCCTGTAGATGCTAAGAAGTGGCAACTTGTGCTGAAAAATGAAGCCAACATGCAAGTGCCAAAAACTCCAATTATTTGAGGCTAGCTCCAAAACCAAGTCGATCCCCATAGACGTCTATGTTAAAGTGTCCAATTTTAGAGCAGATATAAACGTGTTTACAGTCTTTTAACTGAGCACTAACCACAGCTGTGTTTTGGCCAGAGGTGATGCCACAGTTTGGCTTGAGAGAAATTAAAATTTTCAAAACAAGAACATAAGCCATCTATCCCCTAGAGTGAGTAATAGCTATACATTACTAGTTGTGAAATCTTGATGTGACCCCTGACCTTTCAGGTAACTCTGGGTGATATCATTATAAGTCATAAGGTAAAATGTCTAAGCGAAAAGGTTCACTATTGGATCCATTCATTTGCGAAACATTTTGTGCATTGGCTTTTATTTCCATTTTGGTCTAACTGAGTTAAGGCTCTAGCTCCTGTCTGGTTGTTGAAGTATAAATGACACAACAGCTAATAACAGTTTTCTACCCATGTGGTGAGATGAGCAAAATTAAGCATCAACTCCTTCTCAAGTGTTATTCAGAACTGCTTTGCTCAAAGAGCAGCTATCCATATTTCATTGTGATTTCCCTATAGAGGCAGTTAATTTTGTTATCTTCTTCCCTGTCAGCGCTTTATTGAGCTCTCATGTCAGGCCAACAAAGCACTCGCTGAACTAGACTGAGACATTGAGCGTGAGAGAAGACTATGTTGCAGACAATGAAATGGATTTAGTACAACCAAGATAGTATGAGCATGGGGATGAAAGAGAGCACTGAGATGTGACAGTGTGGTTGAGAAAGATGGGAGGAGTGTCAAGGGCGCTGGCTTCTGGTGTGTGACAGACCTAATTGAGTTAACAGACCTCAGACATGTCACTATTTGAAAATGTGAGAAAGTTATAACAGTGACTTTCCTCGAGTAGAGGTTGACCTCTAGAAACACACAGCCATGGCTATTGGGATTGTTTATATCAGAGGACGTTCAATTCAATTTCAGTTAAATTGCTGAAAAAATGGAATAAAATGACGGTGGCCCTGAAAGCTCAATGCAACACAACTTAAGAAAGCACATGCAATTATACGAAACCCAAACAAACTTGATAACGTCATGATTTTGACAAGACCTGCTTACTCACAACACAACCAAGTACGTAAACATACTGCAAAGACTCCCATCACACCCAGATACACAAGTTTGCTGCAAATTCTCACAGTTAGTGGTATTCAATAAAAACTGGGGTTAGATCTAAATTTCTATTTTGTGCCCCCAGAATATTAGAAACTCCCCCTGAATACATTGCAGTCCTGCACAAATCCATCTCTTAATATGATCTCGCTGCTTTGAAACATGTTATTTTGTAATGGTAAGACCTCTCTGACAGTGTCAACAAATGAATACTGAATACTACAGGCATCATAAAAGTAAACTTCAGGCTGGGCGGTTTGATTGTATTAGACAGTGGAACAGATAAAAAAAAAGAAAAAATCATACTGGTTCCTGTAACAGTGGAATGCTGCTGGGTAACTGATAAACCTTTTCCTCAGCTCTCTCTTATTTTAAGCCTGTTCGGATCACCACGTCAGTTAACTTCCCACATTGTAGATCTAAAGTAACCTCATAGGGGTTGTTCGACTCTATTTGTTAACCAAAGTTAATTCTCTCTTGGTTTTTCATTGCAAGCAACACATTTCATATTTTCCATGGTCATTAATTAATATATAAATGTTGATAGATGCAGCTTGACGTGTTGATTTAAAACAGGAAAAGTGTCGTAACCTTTAAAAAGTGGCCAAAGCTGCGAACGTGATTCGGATGTAGACGGTCACTCATATAGAGGAGTTGACTTTTGAAGAACATTATTTTGCACTGAGTCAGGATTTGGAGCAGAGAGATCATTCCACGCAGAGTGTCTGTTACAGGGATTTTATTTGTAGAGTACGGCTGTGTGTGTGTGTGTGTGTGTGTGTGTGTGTGTGTGTGTGTGTGTGTGTACTCAACACACTCAAATTGAAAACATGTTTTTCACTACTGTGTACTAGGTACACATGAGATGGAGTTGGACAGAGAGCAATGACACACACACAGAGCGGTTACCGGTTAGATCATAGGATCTGCCAGTGGTCCTGCTTACTTTGGCCCCCGTGTCTGTTTCTTTGTTATCCCTCCTTCCATCCCTTCACTTTGTTATCCATCCCTTGGTCCATCCTCTCTCCTAACCAACGTCTGACCGTCTTTCATACACGATCAAAGGCTGCACCCCTCCCTGTGAACCCTCTTTTTAATCATACAACAACAGAAGTATGTGCAATACTCTCCCAGCACTGTCTGGTATACACACATACACTCAAGTACATGGAAAAACATTTTTTTCCTTGTGTATTCACACATCAGACGTCTGCAATAAAACCCAATGTGATCAGAGTTATGATGGATGGGTTTGGTCCAGCGTCTTATTTTTAATAAGCAGACAGAGTGATGACTCCCAGGAGATTGTCTCCCTCAAATTCTCTCTTTATTTCATTCTTTCTTTCTCCTCTCACTGCAGTCAGGTCCACGCTTCAATCAACTTCTTGCTTGCTCTCTAAAAACAAAACCTTTCGGCTAATCGATTCCTCGCCCTTTGATCCGCACTCGTTTCAAACTTTCCAAACTTGCCATCTCATGCGATCCCCGTGTCAGCTCCACAAGCCCAAAGTAGTTGTATTTCAATGTGTATCTCACAACATCTCTCGGTACTTTAAATGCTAATAGATGTCCCCACTGCACTGCAGGCTCATATACCAAAATACAAACTTGAAATAGGCTCACATTACTGGTACAACAGTATTATTTATAATGAAGAAGATGCCAGAGCCCAGAGCACCAAGAATTAAGGTATAAGAAAATAATACTCAGGTTAAAATGTGAAAATATAACTAAGTTGCCTCACGCTGACACTTATTATGCAAATATAACTGTGCAGATTGCGCCGCTGAGGTGTTTACAGAAGATTGCACACATACGTACATCATTTGTATGGACATTTTTTTTTTTTGTTTGTTTTTTTGTACTGTAAAAAAAGTCAATAAATTGACTTTGCTCACACATTAAGTAAATTAAACAAACATATACACGTTAAATAAAAAAAAAAAGGCCAATGTAATGTTTAAATCCTGTTTCCGGTGCCTCTAAGTGACCAAAAATAAAAATAGACACGGAAATTTAAATGTGATGCTTAGTACATGGATCTAAAAACCATCCGATTGCATTATTAAACACTATTCATTGTGTTGTATATTGTTAAATGAAATGAGTATATGAAGAGAAATAATGACCAATGCCACTCTGTCATGAACTTCAAAAGTTTCTGACTGCTAAATTTCTGGCACCCCCCTCAATGGCGATCCATACTGGCATTTCAGACATGGCTTAATGTATTTATGTTACTTTCTATGTCTTCAAAACAATATTTGATGACCAATCATATTTCAAACCAATTATCTGCTGATATAGATTAGCTGAGCTTCTCTCATACTGTCCAGCAGGTCTCCTGTGGCTTGCCGAGTTGTATTTTCTTCTTAGTAAGATGAGTACCGCACTTCCTTTTCCTTCTACAGTTTAAACAAACCGACCACTTTCTAATCGCACAGAGCCATCGTAATGTTGAGGCAGGCATTTGCACATTCAGCGCCCAGTCCAAGAACACACACAAACACACACACATTCTTATAAAAATATGTCCATTTTTATTGCATATGCTGTATTACACTGCACAGGATGAGAACACATCATCCTGTGCATACATAGATAATACAAATAGAAAACAATTACTTGTACACTCGTGCACTTTTCGATACTGTGTTGATTTACATGAAGACTTACACTAACCCCCACCACACCTACTTCCTGCCTAACCACAGCCCTTACTCTTTCATAAACTGAACCAAATCTGACTAATGAATAAATAGTCAACCCTTATGGTGAGCTTCTGGCAATGTGACTGTGCAAACACATTTTAGGCACACAATCCACCGATGACACAGAAACCGTCCGCTCAGCCTACAGCCCATAAAGCTTCCATAATCGAGGTGAAACCTGCTCAGAGTTGAAATTGAAACACACTGTGCTAGATTCCACTCAGAGGTCCCACAAAAGAAGCTATAATTGACTCAACAATTTTAAGTCAATACAGTAAATTACACCCAGATCCTGATAAACAATCATGAGTTCCAGCACTTTGCTGTGTTTTAACAATGCTCCTTTGTCTAAGGAGTGTGTGTGTGTGTAATCTTGCACTCAGCATAGGTGATAGCATCTCAACTTGGCTGGCTTTATCTTGTGCTTGTCCTCTGTGTGAGGGTGTGTTTTAGTGTGTCGTTACCATTTAATGATTTCTGTCCATTTCTACTTAGCAATCTATGTGTTTATTTTGCTTTAAGATGGAGCTTGTAAAATCTTATAATGGCTCTTGTGCATTTTAAAAAAAATGTGGGTGGGTGGGTGCGTGCATGCATGCACACGTGTATATATGCAGGTTTATGTGAACATGAATAGTGTGTGGTTATGTTGGCAGGGTGTGTGTTGTGGTAGTCTGGCCCAAGTGGTTTTACGATGTATATCAGGCAGCTGCTTAGTCCAGCATCCCCAAGATCAAAAATAGAGCTGTTATTGTAGCAAAATGGTAACTGTGAGATACAGTTTCACACACATATAGCCACTCATCAGTTCACTGTTCACTCACAGATGGACACACACACACAAAAATCGCAAGTTGCTTCTGTTTCCATCTCTCTCTCCTTCTCTTGATGCATTCCTCAGTCGGCATTGACCCTTCAACTGAGAGGTCAGATAACATCTCAGGGGATGTACTCTACCGGCTGAGTTTCCCTTGAATTGTTGACTTAGAAACAGTAATTGGTTTGAATTGAACTTCATGGAGGCATTTCATGGAAAGCTATTCACCGCAGATATTTCTGACTTTGAGACTTGGGGGGTTTTTGCTGCA
Source organism: Remorina albescens (assembly GCA_034769265.1). Classification (NCBI taxonomy): domain Eukaryota; kingdom Metazoa; phylum Chordata; class Actinopteri; order Carangiformes; family Echeneidae; genus Remorina; species Remorina albescens. The sequence goes on from CM068488.1 coordinate 5,862,206, forward strand.
CATTATTTTGGCTTTATTCCCTGCCTCAGGTTGTCCAAAGTAGTAATGTAAATATATATACATACATACTTACAATAAAACCCCCCAGGCCTGTTTGTTTTCAAAGAGAAATGTCAGTCATAAAATGACTTTCATTCCTGAGAGGAAAAAAACTAAAGAAAACAAAACAAAAACAACAGAAAGTGTCCTTTTTATCCAAAAACAGCAAAACTCTTTGTGTGCAGACAAACATGCATAGGCAAGCACACACACACACACATATGCATGTCGAGTTACAAGTCTCAATCAATGTAAGCTGATCCTTGTCATCTGGTTTTGGTTTAGATAGAGCCCATTTCAGGAGAGATTTGATCTAAGTTCACCCTGTGGTGTTTCTGTTCTTCCAAGGCTCATACAAGTTACTCACACACTGCTTTCTTAGCTGTATGTTACAGAGACACCACACACACACGCACACACAGAGAGAAATGCTTATACCAGCAGTGAGAGAAAAATAGATATTTCCTGCACACTCCAGTCACTTGACCCTGCATCCCAATATGTTAATAATTTCCTGCTGTATAATCCAATGAAACGTTTGGATTCACTGGCTGATTAGATTAGTCAGACTAGTGTCTGTGTTTGGGAACCAACTGTAGATCTGGATCTGGACTTAATTCTGTGCCAGTATGCTTCTAGTACAAAATCCTAAATCTCACCCTTTTTTTTTATTTTTTTATTTTCTGAAACATATTTTAATATAAATGTCTTTTGTCAAATTCAAAATGTACTGATGTTGTGAAAACTCATCTGCAGTGTGGTTACTGTTATTAGTGTTATCATTATTAACGCATTCCTGTGCCATCACATGCCAGACTTGGCCTAAAAATTACAAAAAAGCTGGCAAGATGTGTAAAAACAAAAGTCAAATATCTGTTATAACAAAAATTTTGTGCCAGATATGCCAAAAAAAAATACACACCCCAAAACACAAACAACAATAGCAATAGCAATAAGTTTGGCCAATCCCCTAAAACTGAAGCTTTGAGGTTGACGTTAGTTAGACATGCATATCAACAATGTAAGATGATGATGTCAAGTTTTTGTCCTTTTCATGATGATAACACGATAAATAATAGAATGAAATAGGTTTTGTTTTTGTTTTGTTTTTTTTGAATGAAAATGGGGTAATGCCGATGAGCTAAGAGCAAAGTAGCTAACAGAATGTTTGTTCACTCTTCAATACAGAACAAAATATCTGTGGGAGACTACACAGGAGAAGTTGAGCGTCATCATTTCAGGAGATGGGAGTAGAAAGCAAACCAGTGATGTCCATGTTCAGTTGTTCACATTTGAACTTTGATCCAGAAGCTGCACTCCCCTGACCTCAGGGATGGCCCTAAATGTCTTCTTCCTGCCTATTTCCACTACATGGTAATTGGGGTTCCAGTTCTGATGCCCCCCTGGGGCTAAAGAAGATAATGTGATCATGCTTATGAAGCCAAAACCTAGAAACCCAGCTCAATATAAATGGACTGAGGAGAATTGAGGCAGTGACTTGGTGATACTGGGACAGTGTGTGCACACGGCACCCATTTACTACGTAGCTTTTACCTCTCCATCTCCTTACCTCTGTGAGTTATAGCATTCCCCTTTGGCTCCTCTCTAGCTTCAGTTAAACAACTGCACAGCATCATTTATTCATGCCCTGCTCGCAACACAGGGAACTGATTGGTCTGATGTTCTTTATGGGCTCTGGGAGTTACAGCTCCGTCAGTTCTCTGTCTCATATCTGTGTTTAGGTGTGTGTGTGTGTGCGCTGTATGAAGAGAGACAGTGGGAGTTGAAACAATTGAAAGAGAACATAAAATAGAGGATGGCCTGTAACAACAGGAGGGAAACAAAGAAAGTTAAGAGAGGGACATACTGAAAGTGGGCGAAACAGAAATACTGAAATGGATGTTTGCTTTAAGGCGCCATTCTTTGTAATGAGATCCTGACAGCTCTTTGTTTGTCCTCCTGCACCTGGCTGGGAGGGTGGGGGCTGGAGGTGGACGCGTGCCCGAGAGGCAGATGTTGAACAAGCCCTTCTCCTTTTGTGTGTCTGTGTGCGTTTGAGCACAAATGTGTGTTTGAAAAAGGTCCTTGAAGCTTGTTAGACCTGTGTAGTATTTCAAAACTGTGCCATGATACTGCAATTCAGGGGTTAAAATAAACCCCCTGTGTGTGTGTGTGTGTGTGTGTGTGTCTCCATACAGATGTGTAATTGAATTCTGTTGAGTCTCAGACCTCTCATTAGCTCCCCATTGTGCGTCTGAATGAGCAGATACAAACTACCACAACAAAAGAAAAAAACAAAGCAGCATGTTGCCTCCACAATTACTGGTTACTCGTAGAAGAGCAAAGACCTTTTTATTACCGATGATTCTTTGCCATCTGAAGGCAATACAGTTTTGACAAACATAGTAAAAATGATTGTACGGGGTGAATTTGCATTTGTCTGAAATTTTCTGTACTAACTGATACACTGGACACACACTGAACTTTCCATTCTAGAGGAGAAGTTAGGGTTTAAATTAAGTTGTCATGCTTAGAGCCAGATGGTCTCTTATCTTTTTGTTCACCTTCCCTAAGGACAGAGCACCAGGGACCACAGTGCTCCAGCAGTGGGTGTAAGTGGATATAAGCTTATTAGATTGAACTGCAAGATTTGAGAGGAGGTAGCAGGTAGGTCACAAACTCAGGTACAGAGGTGATGCTGAGTGAAACAAAAAAAAAAACAAAAAAAAAAGGGGGGGGGGGGTTTACACGCTAACATGCATTCATTTCACTCAAATGATCACACACACTCAAAGACAGGACGACAAATCTGCCTTATTGTGCTTTGCTGTGAGTTTAAATTTGTATGTGTTAAGGAAGCATAAAGAATCGAGGGCTAATGTTACTTCTTCAAAGCTTCAAAGAATATAATTCTAACCATTATTGCTCTCCAGAGCTGCCTCTTCTTTTAGAAATCTCTCACCTTATATTCTGAAATCTTGTTTTGCCAGATGAAGTGCTCAAATTCGATGTGGTTCGGCCACTCTTTTGTTTAATTTTCTCTACACTAAAGTGATAAAGGAAATTATAACTCTCTCGTGGCTAACTGCTGTTTCTTTAGGGAAAAATCTGTCACCAAGGCCAGCAGCACTTTCAAAAACAGTGATAAAAAGGGACGAAAATGAAGTGTGTGTGCGGAAAGAAAGTAAGAAAGAATGTCGCCAAAACAGCCATTGGTTGTAGAGATGACTGAAGGGCAAAGAGACTGATAGAACAAAAAGAGCATTACGAAAACACAAGCAGTGCTACTAGCTGACGGAGGCATGTGAGACCAAAAAGAAAAGAGGGAAAGGTGAAAGGAAGACAGAGACAGAAAGGGTTGTTTCTAAAGTTAAGGCAACGAATCAGCTAAACTCTGTATCAGTGACTTATTTAGACTCAGAGTTTATGACTGTGTGTGTGTAGCTCGATCCTTGTGGGTGTGTGTGTGTGTGTGTGTGTGTGTGTGTGTGTCTATGAATGGATGAATGTGTTAAATATATTGCCCTGGTAAAACAAAATAAAATACCTCTTACTTCCTGTAAGATCATAAAAGCTATAAATCGTTATCTCTCAGGTGTGGAGTAAGTCTGTCTACTCAAGAATGAACAGAGCGGGAAACTGATATGTGCTGATGAGTGTGTTTAAGTGATTAGTTTGGCTGTTTTCCAACTTCCACACTTTGTAAAATCAATGAAGGAAGCCTTCATGAATAAACAAACAAACAAAAAAAAACCCCAAAATATGCATAAACATTGATACAGACCAGAAAACACCTTTCCTTGGAGCCAAGATGGAAAGCTTTACTCGGTAGTGAAAGAGCTATCTGCCCATTAAGCGTAGGAATAATATTAAAAATCATTCATCCAAAAGGCTGCTCAAGCAAAAAAGTACTCTAGTCAAAGTACCGAAAGTAAAAGCTTTCATTAAGCCTTTTCATAATAATGCCATGCATACTATTAGGTTATATTTGCTGATGCATAAATATGGACATCATTTTAATGTTGCATTTTGGTACTGACATTTAAATTTAATATTTAAAGGCGCTGCATAAATTATTTGCTGTCAAGTCAAAGTAAATGTACTTACACACTGCAGCATTAAGTATATTATTACTTGTTATTATTTGACCAACTAATATGGTAAATACATGAATTAGCTTTATATTTTCTTGCTATATGAGATCTTGTTATGGTGACAGTAAACTATTATATTTATACAAATAAAATGTTAATTTACCAATATATTCTTTCCTTTCTTTTTCAGATTCACCCTAAATTGGCTCACAGCTTATACTAATATGCATATTAACGTCATAAAATGAAAAAAATCACTAATAGAATTATAACAATCACTTAAACCCCCTAAAGCTGAGTAAAAATTTAAATTTGAAACAAGCTGTCACATTTTCTTATTTTAAACTAGATCTCGCTAGAATTACAAGTAAAGTTGCACATGTGTGCTGAAGGTAAGACATCCAGGAGCTGATTACTGGACATGAGATACAGACGCACAGTCTGCATGCATGGATGCACACTGACACTCCTGCACTATTCCACACAGGATATGAGCATGACATGAACTGACTGAGAAGATAAGGCGGTACTACCTGGCTGGCTGAGGGTAAAATGATAAAAGGAAACAAAGCTTCAAAAAATAACCAGAAGGTGGTTGTTTTTTTTTATTTTTCTTGTTACGCAAGAACTGGAGTTTGGACTTTTTCCCACCAGCTAACGGTGAAGCTTGGCATTTGGTGGTGGGCTGGTAAAATCAAAACATTATTTCTTTCATGCACCGTGTGCAAAGCTTTTGACATTGTCTCGGGTAATCTGACTTATTACCTAGTATGAATAAAAAGCGTTCAGCTGTCTGAACTACTGACAATTGTTAGTGTCCTATATCCTATAGATAACCCTAAAATTCCCCAAATTCCCCAAAATCGTGAAATCAGTTCTGCTCTGTGCATGTCAGATGAGCATAAACACGAGGAAGTGGCAGTTTTTATTTTATGATTTTAATCACAAATAGTATTTAAAATAAGACAAAATGACTGTACAGAGAAGTGGGTCCTTAAATGTGTTTGTGTGGGCACATTGCTGGATGGGGAGGACATCATGTCATCACCCCAAGGTAAACGCTGAATGAGTCACCGCTGACCATGGGTGGATTTCATTAATGGGCACACAGCGTCTATCTTTGTCTTAACAATCGGACATGATGAAGAGACAGACTCGGCGGAGGGAGCGTCACTGATGATGTTGGATATGATGTTGTGGCTACTGAGAGTTGTGTAGGCGAATTAATGAAAAGAGTGGGAAATAGAAGGAGAGAGAGAGTGCTGTGATAAAAGATGGGAAGGAGACAGGAAGGCATCAGCAATGTTACGTCTGTGTTTTCATTAAGTAGAACATAGCCCCTCCCTCCACCTCACATCGCTATGGTGATCTCTCTGTGTGTGTGTGTGTGTGTGTGTGTGTGTGTGTGTGTGTGTGTGTGTGTGTGTGTGTGTGTGTGTGTTTATGAAGGGACAAACAGAGAAGAGAGAGAGAGAGGGAGCCAAACTGAAGGAGAATAACAAAGGAAAGCATGAACAAGAGCAGAATAGCCAGTTTCTCGAAGGTAGAGGTGGTAAATTATACTTTCATTTTAACTGGAGCTTATAGTACTGACTGCAGTAGATACACAGACACACACACACACACAAAAAAGATGCAAATGCTGAAACACACACCTCTCAGCCTGCAGTTTTATTTAATTATAGGATATGAAAATGCTCAACTCTGGTGACCCCCCCCCCCCCCCCAATTCCCCATTTGTTTTCTCGCTGTTTCTTTCTCACATGGCTGCATGAGTAAACTGTAAATTAATTATACAGTTGTCTCAGAGTGATTAAGTGCCAGCAGAACATGGTTAAAACATGTGCAGCGCACAACACTGGTGAACATGACTTTGCTCGAACAGTCAGCCTCACAGTCATGAAAGCATAGACACTTACAAGCTGGAATGTAATTGAATTATTTCATTGAATCTTGAAATAGTATATTTTCTGTTCCTGGAGTGTGAGCTGCTCACTGTAGATTGGTTGGTTACTTGAAATATAAGAACACTGTAACAGGCAAAATCAATACCATATATATATATATATACCATATTTTGTATGAGCTAGAGAAAAAGAAAAGCGGGCTCTGCTTCAGGAGCAACGAGCCTGCATATCAAAATCATATATATTTTTAGTGCAGCTTTTGATCTGCTACCTCTAAAGGAGACGTGCCATTAAGTTTGGCAACTAAACCCAAGAGAAAGATTCTCATCTTCCCATCTGTCCCAACATCATACTAATCCTGCATGACTGAGCATGGATGTCTCAGTGACAGCATGACCAAAAGAGGTCCCTTGTCAAGAAAACATCCGGTTTATTTTAAAGGTTTGAATAATTTTGATCCAAAAACTGCTCATTTTGTTGATCCAGTACGGAAACTTTTAGCAGCTGTCATTCAAGCAAATACAGAGCAGGTTGATTATTAATTATTAAAACCACTTTCACCTTTCTTAATCACCTTTCATATCAGGTAACCTCAGTTTGAGCTTAAAAACGTGTTGAAATATTTCTGTTGCAAATCCAGACACTGATAAGAGAGCAACAGTGAAATAAACTAAACAAAATCACGAGACAGCATGTACTTATTATAACAGCAAGCATACTGTGCCGTCAGCTCTTTAATTGTGCGCTAATATTTAAAATACACACTATTTTTGTTTATATGCATGATGCATGATAGACAACAAAGGTGTGAGTGATTATATTTCATTATGATGTCATTTACAAAGTGCCTCTCTCATAGGGAGGCTGATTAACATACACCTGCATGTGTGTTCAGTGCCAACACACACAGTTACCATGGTTACATTGTGTGTGTGTTATGTAGATGTGTGTGGTATCACAGATCATCTACTTTTCAGAACGTTGAAGGCAATCAGCATGAATCTGACCTCTACCTCTGTCTTTCGGTGACACACACACATTAGTTGGATAACTTTAATGACGGTCCTGCCGACTCTCCAAACCTGCAGAAGAAATATCTGGGAACTCACAAACTGAGGTCAGACACACACGTAAATATAGCTGTCTGAGCTGCATGTGAAGCTGAACCCTGGGTGTGAGAATAGATCTGAGTTATCTCCATCTGGGAAATGTGCAAAATACATTGATAGTGTGTGCACGAGACAGAGAGAGATACAGATACTAAAGTAGATATTGTCAGGGCTGCATTATGCTTTTTGCTAGAGGAGATTAGCACCGATTCTTCTGCAGCTGTATTCTATCCATCCATCAGAATGGAGAGAGTTTCATTGTGTTTCTGTCTTCACATACCAATTTTAAACATCTCTTCTCTTCCTCTCCATTTCACTTTTCCACCATTTTCAGAAGTGAACGGTCCCTGCAGTTTCCTCTTTGCTGAGTTATAATCATTAGGAGAGATGTTTGTTAGACTTAAGTGCACCCTTGAAGCCAGCTCTCTCGCTCTACAGTCGGTGGAAGTGCAGTATGTCATTAATCATCTCTGAAATAAATACTTCCCATAGAAACACACAACTACACCCCAGAATCGCACATGCACACACCCAACAATAAATGCACACATTACCAGTCATTTATTTGAAAGAAAATTAAGCTGCCCACAAACACACACTGGTTTAGCTCCAGCTATCTTCCTGCTGTGCTGCAGAAGCTGTTCAATGGAGCTGTTTTGTGTGTGTGTGTGTGTGTGTGTGTGCGCGGCTGCTGAGGCAAAGCACCGGTTTAGACCATTGCTAATGACTCTACCCATGATGCGAACACCTGGCGGAATGACCGACCTCAAAAGAGCTGCAGAGGATCATGGGATGGGACATGGTGTGCCTCAAAGAGACTCTAGAAAACATGGCATCAACTGACAGCACTGCCAATTAGCGCTGTGAGCCTCGGCGGGTTTCACCTTCTGCAGAGCCAGTGTATTTGAAAGGCTTAACCAGGTTTGTTTTAGCTTGTTTGGATAGATTTTTTTTTTTGGTCCTGGGGGTGGCCAGGGAGAACAACACAAAGAAAAACGGTGTTTAGAGACACTTGAGTTTTTGGTGGCAGAGCGTTTGATTCAACCTTCCAATGCTAACACCTGCTGGATGTTTATATTTCCATGTAAAACCTGACTGTTCTTGTAAAGAAAAAATGTTTGACACATTGAGAAATCGACGTCTTATTTAAGAGACTGACAACATTATGGGTGCTGTTCTTGTGTCCGTACAGACTATTCGCTCGAGCTGTAGCTGTAGCTCGAGGGGGGAAAAGGGAAAGCGCTCTATCTGAATCCTATTTTACACCAAGCCTCAGCTCTTTATAATGAACTTTAGTATGTTTTCTAAAAAAAAGAAAAGAAAAAAGGAGCGCCAAGGTTCTTCATTATTCTCATTCAAATGAATAACACAAGGCTTTTTGAAGCTTCTCTTGGTAGCTCTTTATGTGCTGGGGGAAAAGCTTTTTGTTATCTTTAGGTATTATTCTCTAAAATCATCTTCTGCTGAGTGAAATGGGGCTCTAAGGAATACAAGACTGCAGCGTGACTGAAGTGCCTCCATAACCAACCTGCTCAAAATAGAAAATAGTTCTATCCCACTTTTCCAACTCACTATTTATCTGCATTACTCTCTTCATATCTCTTGGTATCCCATTCTATCTTTTCTCTGTCTATTGCTTCCTTTCGATCTTTGACTCAACACCTTCCTGTTGCCCCTGCAATGATTTGTCACTTGGCCTTAGCTCCCCTTTCATGTCTTAATCCCCGTCAAAAGCCCCTTTGTTCTTAGCTCGCCTCCATCCTCTGCCACCGATTAGACAGAGACAGAAGCAGAGAGGGAAATTGTGTTAAATAATGTATCTCAGCTAAAGTCGAGAAGGCTGACATGGATGGAGGAGAGATTATTCAGCTGGATATAGAATTTTTATAGCGTGTGAATATGGAGCATTTGTTAATATGACATATGAGCTGGCAAGTGAGCTGCAGAGTGTTTATATTAGATTGTATAAATCTATCAGACATACACATGCAAAAGCGAGACGTGTAGCAGCACACAGTTATTCTAGATGCACATGCGCACACGCATCGCCACGTTATCTCAATTCTGACATCAGGCCCACGAGGAAGCAGTCGTGTGTCCATTCATGCAGATTCAGATCCGACGGGTCACTCCTGCCCTGTAGCTCGCTGACCTCATCAGACGGCGTTGAATTGTGGGTAGTGGCACTCAGGTCTCACAGCTCTCTCTCTGCTTAGGGGTGCGGTGATAGCGGGTCACCTCTCGTTCATGGACAACGCACGCGCACGCACTCACAAAAACTCACAAACCACGCACACGGCAACTGGACTGCAGGGTAGCTGACATTTAGCAGAGGAGGAAAAAAAACAACAACTGGGCTGATAGGATGATGGTGTCAAACACCTCATTGTACTCCGGCGGAGGCACAGCTAATGATACTGAGACAAAATGTACTTGCTCTATAGATAGTTTACAAGTCATGTTTTATAACCTATTAACCATTTTCTACCCCCTTTAGTTAGGGCTGTTACACTGCTGACACATTATCCTTGCAATTTATACTAGTAACACTTGACTTCCCCTGTTTCTTTTCTTTTTTTTTTTTTTTTTAAACAATTTCTTAATCAATATAACCCCGGTTTTAGAATACATTGCGGCTTTCAAATGGATATTTTGATATTGCTCTCTCTGCCAGTTATTTTCTCGGAGGTAACATCATTAGTTGATTGTAATCAATAGAAACATGGTCGGATCACTGCTTCCACAGGTGATGTTTTCTTATGTTTCAGCTGACACAAATTCGCTAAATATGGCAAATAACTTGGCCATCTGCTAAATATTTAATCAGAGACCAGCACACGCTTAATAATTTAGCAAAAGGCCTTTACATAACTCTCACTGTCACTGCTTTTAGAAATGAATGGTGGCTGCTGTGGGTGGATTTCCTCTATGTGACATTAATAACCGATGCAGTGTTCTTCAGGACACAGTGGAAAATGTCACATCTAGAGAAAGTCTAAGAACGATCTCAATCTGACATTTTGGTGTTTGACTCAGAACACCTCCTATAACGCCTATACCACTATACCAGTAGTTTGATGCTGCAGTTCTATGAGTGTGGCAGCTTAACAACTTATTGATTTCTTTCATGACGGTAAAGTAATTACCAGGTAGGGTGAGGGAGATAATGCTTCAAATGAAACTGTGAAAGAGCCAAGTATCCCTCGGCTTAACTGCTTTGGTGGAGGAGAAACCAGGAGAAAATTAACTTCATAGAATATCAGTTGAAATAACTAGCTGAATAAAGAAATCAATGGTGAGCATGATTAATGATGGTCAAATTCTTTATGAAATGTTATCTGACTGGTTTCTACTTTACAAGAGTTGTTTGGCACACTCTTAAATGGATTACATGAAATAAAAAAAAAAAATCAAAATTAATCTAAATCAGCTGTTCAGTCTGTCCATTTGAAATGTCCTATATAACAAAAAGAAAATCTATATATTCCTCGTTATTCAAAAGTACGGGCTATACAGGCCTATCTGAGGTATGATGCACCGCTGTAGAAACAAGATCAACTCTGCGGGGCTGTCATGGGCTCTTTGGTGGTCTTGATCCCGGTGTAATGTCGGGATGAGGGGAATCACGGCGGCGGGCTGGAATAACGACGTCCCGTCAGCTCGGTGTCTCCTGGCCGGTCGAGGGCGATCAGGAAACAAACGGGATGAATAAAACACCGTGTCGGCGGTCACATGTCGTGCAGCGGGATCCTGAATGATTTAAAGCTTTTTACATCACCAGCCTCACCCTCCCTCTCTTCCCCTCCCCTCCCTTCCCTCCATTCCCCTCCCGCGCAGTCTCCCGCAGATGCACCGCGCAGCCTGGAGGAGATGCTGCTGCTGATGCTGGCGACCGACTGCAGCATCCGACATGGGCATCCTTTAATCCGGCCGTGCCACAGTGAGTGTGTGTCTGTGTGTTTTCTCCCTCCACCACTTTTCTCTTCCTCTCAGCCTGTCGTAATCTCCAACTACATCACCCATCCACCACTCTTCCCTCAATAAGTCCCCACCTCACTCCTCCTCCTCCTCCTCCCCTTTTTTGTTGTCTTCCTTTGTGCAGTTTTCTCTTTTCTTTTTTTTCCAATGGGCGGTGCAGCACAACGCGGCGGAGACCGAGGTGATATTTCGGCCCGGTGGATGTCATTTGTGCAGCTCACCTTAACGGTGTGGCGTGTTTGCTTGTAGAAAAGAGCAGGGAGGAGGAGGAGAGAGAGTTCAGGGCGGGCGTCGCTTCTCCCACCGGACTAGAGCAGCAGCAGGCTGGAGGGTCCAGAGGAGTACGAGGGGAGACAGAGGGGACCCCACAGGAAGAGGGTGGGACATTTGATGAGGTGTGCTTTAGCAGGTGAGAGCATGTGGTTATTGCTATTCACTGTAAGGGCTGTGTCCGGGGGGGCAAAGATGCCACGGTGAGACTTATTGTCTTTATGCTCAGGAAAGGGGAAGGAGGGAAAAAAAGAGGGCTTTTCTATCCTGTCATAGCAGGGGTGTGTACTTCATCTTTATTTATTTGCTTTTGTTGGTCCTTATCCTACTCTAAAGGCTGTGATATAATAATCAGGGGTGGAGAAAGATTATGATGATGATGATCACTATCCATCTATCTATCGCCATAGTGGGGCAACATATTGTGTTTGTGGATGCATGTGTGTCTATGTGAGGACAAGAGCACTCAGACACTGAAAGCCTGAAGCTGTGGAACTGGGCTAATCCCTAATGACATCGCCAGATCTCTCCCTGCCTCCCTCCCTCTTTCTCTCTTTTTCCTCCCTCTTTCTATCTGCCACGAGGTCTTTTCTTTTGAATTTCTTTTTCCATGAATCCTTTATTTTTATTTACATTTTTTTCTGAATGTCCCCTTAATGCTCAGTTGTGATGAGGTGCTGCTGTCTATGGTGCTGAAAACAGTCCTCAGCAGATCGAGTGGTGATTGGCTGAAGGTTGATCGTCCTGTCAGCGTTCAACAGGTGCTTTTATTATTCACAGTAAGAGGCAGCAGCATTTTTAAAGAGTGTCAGAAATGTTTGTTTCACTCACTGTTTGATGGAGCTTGTGCTTGAAGGTTATTGTTGGAAAACTGTATATTCCACATTCACAGAAAGTGGTTGTATTGTCACCAAAGATCATTGGTGGCATGCAATTAAATAGTTTTTTGTTTTTTGTTTTTTTCCAGAACAGTGTGACTAATTCAGGTTTTCTATGCTGTCATTTTGGCAATACTCCAAATTCAGACAAGAACAAAAAACAAACAAAAGTATGGCTTCTTGGGAGCACATCTTAATACCTGATGAGATATCACTTTATGTCATGAACAGTATTTTAGTTTGGAAAATACAACAGAATTGCAAATACAAGAGCTTAAATTGCAGGCTAACCTAATATAGTGCTAAATAGCAACTCCGTTTAAGCGGGGTGTGTGATGAACAGATCAAAAGCAGTTGTGGCTGAGGAGAACTACGATGTCACCGTCATTGGTGATGATGGGGAGAGTTAAAATAACAATAAGAGGCAGAAGCAGAAGATTACATAACTGACCAATTTAGAAACTGTATTTCCCTCACATACACACACTCACACACACACACACCCTCTCACAGCCCCCCATGACATGCAGGTCTCGCATCAGAGGCCTCAGCATCACATGTAGAGCCACACCACTGAAGCTGCTGTAGGTGCAGCCTTTTGCTCCTCGCTCAAGGGCACTTCAGCAGTGACAGCTGGCCTAAATACCATGATTACCATGAGCAACAACATTTAAACACTTTTTATCCTGTCAGATCAGCTGGTTATCTCGATACGATCTTCAGTCAGCAAATCCCAACATGTGCAGTCTAAAATGTTCACTCCAATGAGGATAATATTATTAAACATATAGATTTTTATTACAATTAACGAAACTGGCTAACTACTGTATCTCCCCGGAAACCCCAATCTGATGATGTAACAGCTGGAGCGTGTTTTAATGAGGAAAGACCTGCTTCATCACGTGATAGATTTTTTTCTGTTTCACACAGTCTATCCTTACTTCGCACCCTTTCTTCGAGCCTTTGCAAGTTTTGCTTAACAGCAGTTAATCTGGCTACACGTACAGAACAATAACAGGCTAAAATTTAGTATGACAATAGCGCAAGTGGATAGAGGTTACAAGGCATAAAAAGCTGAGTTGGCAGTACACACCTATAGCATGATATTCTGTACCATCAGCAAACATTAGCCGCCATAGATTATAACCGGTCTTACTAGACAAAACAATGGCGTGTACTGAATGGCATAAGGGTGCACTGTACTGCTCATAAATTCATTTTTTCATTTGTAAATGAATAAATGTGCTCTTTGTGGTTTCTAAAGTCGCATAGTTTGTTCTAACGTGGTATAATTGCAGAGTTTCCGAAAGGCCAGTGGCCCCTCATTCATCTTTATTAGGGGTAATGGATGATGAGTGAATCCTTGTTTGTTTGTGTGTAATAGATACAACATAGACATGAGTCAGAAGTGATTTTTCCCTGCACTCCTTATACAGCATACATGAGAACTTCGGCTAAATGCTTTACAATTGGTGACATCGTTTGTAAACTCTCATTGTGAAATATAAGGTGTGACTCATGCAGTTTGAAACAGACGATCGCACACAAATTCCAAATCCTTTATACTTATGAAGGGACGACTGCCCCCCCCCCCCCCCCCCCCCATCAGATGTTGCTCAGCACTGACGTCAGTGGACCTGCTTGCGCATAAAGGCTAATATAATCATAACTTCACACACAGACACACATGCAGACATTGCATCCTTTCCTTTGTCTTTGTCAGCACATACAAACACACACACATACACACCTCTGGTTATTTCAGTTCAACAGGCAGTAAATAGAGAGAGATACGACGAGAAGATAGAGACAGAAAAATCCTAGTGGGCCAGTGTGTGTGGGAAGTGGGTGGACTCGGTCATTATTGTTACGATGTAATCAGATTTCTGCTGTAACTGGGTTACAGATAAGGATGGATGCAGTGCATCAGCAGTTCTGTATATGTTTTCTGGTCTTTCTTTTTTTTTTAATCTTCAATTCACAGAACTAAATGCTGTCATATTAATGCGTTCTCAAAGCCCTAAATATAATCTTCCTAAAAAAGCAGATAGTTATAACAGATGACTGGATAATACCTGTAACTTGTTTTCTCTCTTGCCTTCTACTATAAGTAAAAAAAAAAAAAAAAAAAGGTCTTTGGTTTTAAATTTCTCAAGTCTTCCGCTCCCATTTTTTAAAATAGCAGCCTTAAGCCCTGACAAATCATTAATCATTTTGCAGATGCACAAATCTAATCTGTGGGCAGAGTGAAAGAAGAAATTGCATCTTTCCAAAGTTGCCCCTCATAATAATCCTCTGTCAATCTGCCACCGTGACCCTTACTGAAGAGAAATAAGAGGTAAACAAACCCTATATGTCTGTTTTACAGTCTTCCAGAGGGATGTAACAGTGCACAGTCCAAAAAATTGGAGCTCGTTCCATTGAGCATAGTAACTGAACAAAGCTAGATGACATGCACTTTCCACACTGATGTCAAGGCAGCTGCACACAAGCTGAAACAAAGCTCCAATACCGTAAAACACACACTGGGAAATTCAAACTGTGCTAAACACACACGTGGTCATCAGCGTTAGGGGAGTTAATTATGAAATGTGATCAACTAAAAGCTCATTGGATCGAGCTGGGTTTGAATCCGGCCTGAATCGTGGCGATGAGCGCTATGCTTACATTGAATGTCCAAGTTGTTGGACTGAAAAACTTGCTGGTGGACAGATACTAGTTCAGGGAACCTATCCGTTGCGTTGCCATGGTGAAGCACTCCTCCAAGGCTAGTCTCCCGGGAGACACCAAAAACAGAAACAAAGACGGTCAAGGAGTGAAGGGGACAAAATACGCTTGAGAATCTAAGAGAGGGCAACAGGTGAAGGTGGAATCGATGAAATAGAGAGGACCGTCAGCTGTCAGTCGACAAGAGGTGCTGGCAAGCACTGTGTGGTGACACACAACTCCTGGCATTGTCAGAGAAGGTCTGAGAGTATAAAGGATGAGATGGCGAATACAGTTTAGGTGTCTCTGTCATAAATGAGCAGGGAAATACATGTTTGGATGCAGTGGTCAAACAAAAGCTCTCTTAGATACTGCAAAAGAACAGTGCTGTCCGATAGTGATGGTGATTAGCAAATTGGATCAATAGTGTGAAGGAAAATGTGTCTTGGCAATATTTCTTTTGTCCATTAACTCTCATTGTAGAGGATATTTTATGGTATTGGAAGTCCTTGTTGAAGAATTAGTCAGCAAGGCATGTCTGAAATCTGGAACCACAGACGGAGATGTCATCAATACGGTTAACCAAGGAGCCAGAGGGAGTGATGCTGGGTTTTTCTTTTATTTTTTTTTATTTATCTTGCTGCTCTTGTGCCAGAGCCATTAAGCTCCAAAGCTTCAGGCTTCAGCTCTGCTGCATCGGGCCCAGATAGATGGGGATGCAGTAAGTGAATGGACAGTTTGTCTGAGTTATTGACCTGTCTGGAGTCAGAGACTACAGTTTCATTCTTGGAAACTTTTGAGGAACGGGGAGCTTTTTTATTTTTTCTTTTCAATCATTTCTTACAAATCAACATGTAAGAGTTTAGCAGCTGAAGTGACGCCCATGGGTTGTAATTATGTTTTTTCATTGCCAATAGTATTTACCAGCGGGACGCTAAAGGGATAGGAATGCTGGATATTTTGTAGTCACATTTTGTCTCCATTTGGATGAAGCTTTACAGAAAACAAGCCTATGTTTACTTCAGTTTTGGACCCAATTTCCAATGTTTTCTTAGTCTTAATATATTTGGGCAGTCTTCTACTGGCAGACTGATTGTTCTGCACTGTGCGATGGCACTTTGGCGCAATCTGCTCGGGATGTCTTCATTTTGACTCGTGTACCCTTTCATTACATCCAACTTTCTTATGAATAAAACAGAGCATTCAAAAGTCAGTAACATAAAATCTGAAACAACTACATTTTCAGGCTTCGCTGCATTTCAAGACCATGTGTTTTCTACATATGGTGTGAAATCCATTTCCTTTTAGTGTCGACACCTGCTGTAAAAGATTATAATATGGTATTTGTATCTAAATGCTGTTGTACATGAAGAAAAAAATAATAGCATCATCCAAACTACTCTAACTACATCAGAACATATAATATAATATACCCTGTTATGAATGCAAAATATACCTCTAAATTGATGCGTCTGTGTAATTGGCTCCGTCATTGTGATGACACGTATAAAACTGTAAATGAAAGTTAAATAAAGTATAAATAAAATAAATGTCTTTTTCAGTTTAATGCCACTTTAGTCATTGTGGAACCCTGCGTTTGCTTACTTTTTGCTGCTCGGCTGCATGTTTTCACCCACTAATCTCAACATGCAACAAGGTGAAGTGAAATTTCTTGTGCGCCCCCACTTGTATGGAACAGGCAGCAGATTAGTGGCTACTGATAAAAACAAAATGAAATCAGAGCATTTGAATCACAAAATCGTGGCTGGATTTAGACGTCTGAGGGATTAAATCTCAAAGTGGGGGGGGGGGCTCCAACACACATCAGCATGTGTGTTTCCCCCACGTTAACATTTTTTTTTTATTACATATTTTAATCCATGTGCGGTAACATTGAGTGAAGTGCTTTGGATTTCTGTAAAATAAGCCTATTGTCTACATTTCATACAGCTGTCATTAATAAAGCCATCATGGCATCAAGTTGTTCTACTAAACCAGAACGTGGCGGAGGGTTTATTCAATTACTGTGGATTAGCGTTTTTCTTTTCCAACACGAGGTCACACTGGTCCGTCAGATCCCCTGGGCACACCCAAGACCCTCTTCTGGTCGATTAAACCGTGTAGACAGACAGTCTAACATCAGTGAATTAAACAAGGAATCTATCAGAAAGCCATTGAACCAGTTGGGGAGACGTCACAGTTCTAATTTAAAAATCAGCCTTTGGACAGTTCAGACGGATGAGATCGTCTAAAGTGTGACTGATGGAACAATCAACCTGGCAGGCGGCAATTTCTCTTTTGTGTCAAATGAGAAATCAGATTCATCAGGCCTGTCAGATAGGGATACTGTGGCCCGTCGTGCATTGAAGCACTGAATCAGCCAGACAGTCAGCCAAAGTCAGCCAAGCAGAAGAAAATGAATTTAGGACATCATCATCTCCATGTTACAGTCAGCCGATTACACCTAATAACTGCAAGACCCCTAAACCTGGTGCAGGGTTTTATTCATTCATTCATTCATCTTCTACCGCTTATCTGTTTCCGGGTCGTGGGGGGTGCTGGAGCCAATCCCAGCTCACACTGGGTGGGGGTGGGGTTCACCCTTGACAGGTCGCCAGTCCATCGCAGGTAGTGTTTTAATAAAAGTAAATTTTTTTCTGAGTGTTTGAGGACACTTGAAGACATTTAAATTACACTATAAAAATACTTCCAAATAAACATAAAAGTAAATAGTTTAGTGGCATTTCTTTTACCTAAAATATCCATAGAAATCTAAATTAATATTAAAAATCCAATTTCTTTCCCACTATGGGGCTACATTTAACCACCAGACATAGCAGTAGCAGGAAGTAGCAGTGATACCAT
This sequence comes from Remorina albescens, assembly GCA_034769265.1. Classification (NCBI taxonomy): domain Eukaryota; kingdom Metazoa; phylum Chordata; class Actinopteri; order Carangiformes; family Echeneidae; genus Remorina; species Remorina albescens. Next base: position 5,880,052 of record CM068488.1, read on the forward strand.
GAGCTTATAGATATCTTTAGTTGTCTTTGCACTTTGCAGTTCTTGAGACATGAGTAACTTTGTGGTAACATGAATATGTCTACAAAGTTTTGTGCAAATCCATCTTAAGGTTTGTTGGGAGACTCCGTTCAAAGTGGTGAACAAGCAGCACCTTCCATTAACGTTTTCCTCAACAGCAGCCAAAACATCAGCTAGATTTAGTGGAAAATAACTTCATTAAGTTCAAGAGATTTTGCTGACTCAAGGATTCTGCCAAACAACAATGAGCTGGCTCCTTCCTGTTCTGTCTGCATGCTATGAGAACGGGCCCAGGGTGGCCAGCCAGGTCTTTTTGTGGAGGGACCAAAGCAATGTGACTAAGGCAAAATGCCAGGTTGATTTGGAGTGATCACAAGGGCTCTCAGCTTTATTAAGCCACTGTAGCTCTTGCTGGAAAAGGGATTTAGAGCTCAATCAGGTTATTCAACCAGTAATTCAGACACAGGCAGGGGTTGGACACAGAGATGGGCTTAGTCATAGCTGATTAGACACAAGGATGGATGTTCTGACAGCTCTCTTATCTGCAGAGGAAACACAGTAATGCTTAGATGATTTAGGTGGTGGGTGACCGAGGAGAATGAAAGGGATTTAAATACTGATCTATAAATGTGAAGACTAGCTATGCAGATAATGGAAATTGTTTTAGTGCTACGATGTCTATGAAAAACAGTGGCGCTGGAACACCATTGTATTGCTTACACACTGGGCGATGACAGCAGTAGTTTAAAGCTTTCTCATACTCACTGCTTTTTTTTTTTTTTTTAACTTGTCGTGCTATTCTTCGAAGGGATTGTCATAAAACGATGAGAGCAATATGAACCCTTCCACAGCTAGAAAGTTAAAGTAATGCCTGCGCTCACACTCGATCAGATGGGGTATGTCGCCTCTGGCACTCTAGTTTGTTCTATAACTGCTGAGACCGAGAGCTCTGTACCTGTGCCTGTCTTGCTCTCAGAGTCGGGGGACAATGCACCATGGAAATGTTGCTATTGGACGATACCATCTGCTACCGTTTGCACTGTGTGTATGTATGTTAATGAATATTTAATAGATACTGTTCTCTCTCTCATACAGTGCAGTAGTTCTTGGATTCATTTGATTGTGCTGGTGTTACGGATATTAATTTTTAGTCTGCTGCAACCACAAAAAGAATAGCAGCAGTTTGCACTCTTGGGGCTAAAACCCTCATTGGATTTTAAGTGAGAGCTAGTAGGGAAGATGGATGACATTGTTTGCATGAAGTAGGAACCAGGAGTTAGCGTAGCGTGAAGACTGGAAACCAACTTTTTGACTCCAGATCTTTGGACGGACCAAGGGTAGATGTTTCCACTTGTCTTTAGTTCTTATGATAAGATATGCTCTCAATATATTCTACATAATCTTACAATATCTATAGCTGGGGCCTACGTGTGTTGAGTTTGGATGTTTGTATGAATTTGTATGTTTACCTGCCCAGAGTCAGTCTAAGGGATGACCATCATAGATAATGAATGCATGAGCTCATTAGTTTTTAGGTTCTCCTCTAAATTTAGACTCGAGGGAAAATAAGAGTATTTTCTGAAATGTTAAAGTAGGATTTATAACCAGATATCAGGAAAGAGTCCTTTATGCATAAATTTATAATAAACCACTTGATATCTGAGTACTCAGTCTTCTGACCTTCTACTTTCATTACTGAGTGTTTCGATTTGATACTTTTGCATTTGATGTGTTCAGTCTTTCACTTTTAGAAAGTTTGATATGAATTGTTGCTTCAGGACTTATGATAATGCTGCTCAATGCTGTTTATGTTTATTTGTTGTTTGCATGATCACTTTATTTCCTTCACATGAGCTCAGTTTTGACAACATTTAAATGCTCTCAGACTGACCTTCTTCCTGCTACGTGCAGTTGATAAAATGAAGCCAGTTTTCCGGCGCTGAGTAGATGGGACACCTGCTGTCACAGACCTTTGTGCAACTCTGTTTTGTTGATCTACCGCTGTTCAAATAGTGTGCACTCAGCACAGGGCAGGTGTTGGTTGCCGTCGCTGAAACCAGCGGAAGAACATACAAAAATGTAACAGATGTTTTTGTTAACATGGTCTGATTTGTGCCACGCAGTGATAAAAAGTTATGCGCGTTGTGATGGGGTGTGTGGCTACATTTGTAATACACTGCAGACGTATCATTTCATCTCATCTCATGTAAGTTCTTCTGTTCTGCTGAATGAAATTGGATTCGTGAAAAGTTATCGGTGTTTGTGAGTTTAAAATTTTTCCCACTTCTGTGTGTAATTTGCTCAGCAGTGGGCTATCAAACTAAAGCCACCAGCGAGTAAATAAATTTCCTTTCGGACTTTTAGCCAAACATGAAAGACTGTGGCATCGTGATAGAGCTCCGCTGCTGAATTAAACATAAACACCCTTTTGTGCCTCTTTAAGAATGTCACGTTGATATTCAGTGATTTTCTGCTGCTGTGAGCTTATTTGAAAATTTGTGCTCAATTCATTACAAACATTTTTGCAATTTTACTTCAGCGAATGAGCTAGACCATTTGCTCTGAGTTGCTGTATGAAAAATAATGAATACATATTAAGATGTAGGTTTACAGTAGGAAAGACAGGTACAGGGGAGACTGCTATAGTCTCTGGGTGATTGTCTCATCCCAAAATACTTGACCTTGATCTTGAAAAGCTTACATATTGTATGAGCTGTGTCAAACTTTCTCTAATCAACAGACAAACACAGGCATCCTGAGAAGTTTATGTTGAATGGACAACACACACTCTCCAGTGTGCACTCATGTCTCCATCAGTTTGCATCAGTTCAACGTGCCGGGTCATGGATTTCTTGGAAATCAAGCTGTGAAATCAGATTGTATTGTAATATAATCACAATACATCACACTGGCACTCACCATCACGCTCAAATTAAATCACCTTTTGAGCTTTTTCTGCAACTACACATTCACATACTCTTGATATGTGCAGCGACAATATCAATTCAGGCCTACTCTGGTTAAATAGCCGGGTAATTGCAGTCATCAGTGGAGTGTTTCATATTATACCTGAGAGGCAATTTGGAGTGTGCGCTATGTGAGTGTGGGTGTGTTTGTTCAGCAACTTACGCTTGTTCAAAGTGGCTGAATGTTGAGTGGTAGTTCACTGCTGTTAAGAGGAGAGAGGGAGAGACGGACTGGCCTCCAATTAATGATTATAAAATCTCCCTTTTCACAGCAGCATCTTCTGCCACTCCATTACTCATATGGCACAAGAGACGTAGTTAAAAAGCTGCGGGAAAGAATGATAACACATTGACATAAAACTAATCATAGTTATTTGGCATAAATGAAGCAAATGTTTTACGCACTGCTTACTTTCATATTCAGCTCCATATTTCTTTTCCAAAGAAACTTTATGGGTTGAAGGTTAAGAGGAGCTTTAAAAGTATGCACAGATGATTATGCATGCGACTCTCTCTCTCTCATACAAACATGGGGAAAAGGGTTTAGCATCCATTGTCATCACTCTTGAGCATGGCTACTATAGCAACAGGGCTACAGGGAGAGGACTGCTAATTAGCTGCTTCCTCATCCAGGTATGCTCCATTTGAGAAGAATGATATAACACAGCTACACAGTTGGGGGTCTTGTGTTATGGTGTGTATACTCAAACAAAGAATAGAAGCCAATGCTCTGTGAGAAATAAATCATACTCCTTTTTGTCTTTCAGAAAACTCTCTCTCACCATGTGGAGAAATCCTGAGACAGCGTTCCACTGAACCACGATAAGAGAGCGAGGGAGAGGAAGCAGAAAACTGAGGCACAGTGGGCAAGAACTTCTTCCATCATTTGGATAAGGAATAATTCCTCTTCTGCTTTCTCAGTCCTCTAAACAATTGTTTGCTAAAGAAAAACTGAAAAGAAAAAAAAAGGAAAAGAATCTTCACTCTTCCTGTTAAAATTCTTCCTTTTGATTCCGACCTTTGACCTTTAGCTCTCAGTATGAGTGGCCTGGTAGGAAAGCTGGACCCTCGTAGAGTACAGTGGGGGGCGTCATGGAACGCCTTTGCGTCCCGCATCCTGAGGACCAAACCTGTGGAGTCCATGTTGGACTCGGCCATGTCGGGCACCAGCTCCCATGGTACCAGGCTGGCACGGGTGCTGTCCACAGTGGACCTGGTGTCGCTGGGTGTCGGAAGCTGTGTCGGGACAGGGATGTATGTGGTCTCTGGACTGGTTGCCAAGGAGATGGCTGGCCCAGGGGTCATTGTCTCCTTTATTATTGCCGCCGTGGCCTCCATACTTTCAGGTCAGACTAAGGCGAATGCAGATACACACACGCATGTAGTCGTTCTGGCCTTAAGTACTGTTTCACTGTCTCTTACTCCTTCACACACGCTAAATTGACTGTAACATATAATTTGCTGCAGTACAGAGGTTACTGGCAGTCTTGTCATAATTACACTGATATGATTTATATGAACAGCCTTTTAATAACCATGCAATTATGACAAGGGCAAAGCCATCGTAAAGGCAAAGCTATAATATAAGAGGCACTTAAGGGATCACTTAATATAACGTAAATGTTTTTATCAATACCTACATCTCAGCTTTTTATGAGGAAGATAATGCAGTCAACTCACTGTGTGTTTGCATGCGTGTGCGTCTGTGTTGCTCTCCCTCTGCCCCACAGGAGTGTGTTATGCAGAGTTTGGTGTGCGTGTGCCAAAGACCACAGGCTCAGCCTACACATACAGCTACGTGACTGTGGGAGAGTTTGTGGCGTTTTTCATCGGCTGGAACCTGATTCTGGAGTATCTGATTGGCACGGCGGCCGGGGCATCGGCTCTCAGCAGCATGGCTGACTCGCTGGCCAATCACAGCATCAGCAACTTCATGATTACACACATTGGGACACTTAATGGCTTGGGTGAGTGGAACAAAGGATGTGTGCCTGTAGAGGAAATTGAACATTTAATTTGACCCTTGTTGTTGTTGTTGTTATTTCACGTTTTGGACTAATATTAGCTCATAGCTATAGCTTTGGGTACATTAAGGGATTCATGCTATCATGTAATACAAAAGCCAGAAGTCCTTTAATGTTTGGAAATTTCTAATACATATTAAATAAAAATTTTTATTTTTTTTTTTTACAATAGCTACAACTAAAATAAAGTGTTTTTTCCATAGAGAGAGAATGTTTTATTTTGTTTGATCACAATGGAATTGCCATTTTACTCACTTTTAGAACTCCATTATGATTTTCTGGTTTTTATTCAATGCAATATCTCCGAAAGACTTTGAAGGAATCCAATCATATTTGGCAAAAATGTCTACTTGGACTAAAGGATGACCTGATTAGATTTTGGAGGATCAAGGATCAAGGTCATTTTTGGCTTTTGACTACATTCATGTACTAATAAGGACAGAGTTTAATACATGTCCAATTGATAACCGATGATGAATGCCATTTATACCTAGTCAAAAGTCAGAAGCATCACCATGAAGTTCACCTAAAATACCTCTGGATGATTTTCAACACAGTAAGTCAGAAGCAGAAAGGGGAGATGGGGATCATATTTCTTGAAATTTTAATGGCTGGCAAGGACGTATAACCACAAGGCTGTAATTCAAGCTGCAGAAATAGTCCATAAGAGTGACTATTGATTACAGACGCACAATGTCATCTGTATCACTGTGACTGTGGCTAAGTAGGATACTCTTTTCAAATAGCACCACATCCTTCAAATGGTAAAATAATAATCCAACCCATGCTAGATCTTTTTCCAGGGAACATAAAAACAATGTTTCACTCTGGAAGGTAACGTTTCGGATGTTTGTACTGATTTTCGGACAGTTTTCCATGTCCTGGTAGTTCTATGGTGGGCCTGTGTGTGCCTGTTAATCTGGAGTAACAGTAAAGGTGATGTGTGTGCCAGCTGTGTTCATATCTGGGTGACACTACCCTGACAGTCTTTTCCTGTCGGACACTGAAAAAGGAGTGGTAATGGTCACATGAGGGGCTGCAAAGCCAGCTGTTCCACATTATAATGGAAAGTTACTGTTTCCTTTTCCTGCTTAAAAAAAAAGGCTGTTTGTCCACACCCCTTTGAAAATGTGGAATTTTGCTGAAAATACAGAGTTGGTCCCTGTGTAACATATGCATTGCTGAGTTGGATTAAATTGTAATTACTGATAAGATGTTTTCCTCTGCTGAGGGATGGGATGCATATTAGAAAAAAAAAAAAAATATATGATGATGTGACAAGTGTCAATGTTTTTCCAACTGCACCATTGCCTCGGAAAGTTGAGCCCTTCTTTTTTTTTTTTTGGGAAGTGGTCTGATAAATTCCAGATTGCCATAATAATCCATGTGGATCAAGCAAATCTTTTGTTCATATGCTGAATGACAGTATTGCTATTATTTCAATTGGATATTTGTTTAGCTTGAACATTCTCAGAAAAACAAGTGAACAAAAATTCAAATGTGATGGTGCCAAAGTTTTACTTTCATGGCATTTGTTGTTTAGTTTAATGGTCATCTCTGTTATAACTGGAGAGCTGCATGTGGTTGAAACACAAGACAAACAACTTTGACAACCATTCTATTAACTGAGTCATCGTTTCAATAAGTTATGATTCAAAAAATGCCAAATTTTTGCTGGTTGCAGCTTCTCATATTACCATTACCATTTGCAGCTTATATTTTGAAATTTTGCGTCTTTGGACACAAACCAAGATTCGACATCACCCTGAGCTCTGTGGAGGTGGATGGGCTTTTGTCATTTTTATGACATTTAATCCACTAAATAATGAATGAATGGATGAAATCACCAATGTTATACTAAAAACTGTTTATTTAGGAATCTAGTAGAAACATTGCAAGTATAGCATCAAAATGTATTCCTATTGCTGGTCATGCTTGTCTCCATCACATCTTTTTCTCTACTGAAGTTAGCACAGTTTCCCTTGGCCATTTTGTCACTTTATGATAGAAACTCATTGTAGCTTCCAGCAGGTCCTGAAGACATAGTGCTGCTTAGAGGGCATATAATTCCCTCTTATCTTGTAAACCCAACAACACAACTGCTGAAGCTCCTGTCAGGCAAAAATCACCACCACCTGTTCCCAGCAAGAAACCATGTTGAGCTTCAATGAAAACTTGGAAATACCAACTCCAATAAAAAAAATATATATATCTGTTTGTGACCCTCCGTTGGTGGAGGGTATTGTGGCAAAGAATAGATGCCACCCTTCTGTCTTCTTTTTTTAGTTGTGTTTACGTTTCCTCCTTAGGTAAAGGGGAGCAGTCTTACCCGGACCTGCTGGCGCTGCTGATAGCACTGCTGGTGACGGTGGTAGTGGCTCTGGGGGTGAAGAACTCTGTGGGCTTCAACAACATGCTGAACGTCGTCAACCTCATAGTGTGGGTGTTCATGATGATTGCCGGGCTGTTCTTCGTCAACGGAGAGAACTGGGACGAGGGAAGGTTCCTGCCCTTCGGCTGGTCGGGGGTAGGTACACCCAGAAATGTCAAGTTGCAAGCGAGCGAAGTACAAAACATGCAACTCATCGTTCTTCTTGCACTCTCTCTGCCCCCAGGTGATGCAGGGTGCAGCCACCTGCTTCTACGCCTTCATTGGATTTGACATCATCGCTACTACAGGAGAGGAGGCCAAGAGTCCCAACACCTCCATCCCCTACGCCATCACTGCCTCACTCATCACCTGCCTCAGTGCCTACGTCTCTGTGAGTTATTTTGGATGCCGTGGGCATTCTGTTTACACGTACACTAACAGAACATTTTTCAATTTCCTTGCTTTAAGTTGCTTTGCATTCTTAACGATCCTCAAATTACTCTCAAATGCAAATAATCTTGTTTCTCAGTACATCACTGCTGCAGCACAGCATGGCTCTGAGGTAAAGTAATGACTTGGCTTGCTGGCTCCAGTGTAATAAAATTGAATTTCTCCTTCACAAATAAATACAATGTGTGGGAAGATAGGAGGTTGTAATCAGAGCTTCTAATTCATCCACCAACATGGTTTGTTTGAACATTTCTTTGAAACAATTCTCTATGCGTAATGTGAGAAATCAATGAGTTGAGAGTCAAAGAGGGTTTCACTTGCAAACACAGGCTCAAAGTTTTTGCAGCAGAGATGGAAAGATCAAACATATGCTCCCCCCATTCACTCCCAACTGCGTGGGTGTGTATCTGATTTGTGATCTTTCGAATTCAGCTTGCGCAGACCAAGAGATTTTTTTTTTTTACTTTGACATGCTAGAAGGTTGTTGCTATGGGTACTATCTAAAAGCAGCCTATCAGGAAGAGGGGTTTATTCAGCATCGCTCAGGGGGGACAAGGATTACATCAACTTCAGAATTCTCTTTGAAAACCTTGCCTCTCTCTGTCTCAGTGTGTCTCTCAGTCCCATCGAAAAAAACTCGCTATCTGCTTCAGTTGTATATCTACAATCAATTTACTCATTTCAGTCTGCTTTTTTTTTTTTTTTTTTGCTATAGTGAATCTCTTCACTGCCATGCTCTGGTGCCAGGACAAAAACACTTAGGATGGACATTAGTGCAAAAATCATGCCGAAAGCATGTTTCCAAAAGTGGGAGGATTCATGTGAATGTGTGCAAGCTGAGCTCTAGTCAGTATAAGTGGGCACTGTAGCATCAGCTTAGCCCTTTCAAACAAAGACAAGTAACCAGGATTTGTTGTAGGATTTCCTCTAGAGCCTGCATGACTGGTTGACACACATTGTCAGACAGCCTGTGCTGCGATTGGGCAAAGGGGTTAAAGGGCACCAGGCTGCAAGGGAGGAACTGATCTCTCATCTTCCTCCCTGTGAGGGTTGGTCTTTTTATTATTCCTCTCTCTTTCTGTAATCTGTTCACGCAAATCCCTCGTTCACAGCACGGTATCTGTGACAGATGGCCCTGCATGATTTCACACATCAGATGTGAGGCTCAAACACACACAACATTTTGCTGTTATGTGGAGTGTTCCTAAACGTGCTGGCGTGAGAATGCAGAATGCAGGGAATTCCTATCAATATGGTGGCTTTTCTGAAAACTGCCTCTTAGATGTCAGGACAAATAATTATTACGAGTAAGTGAATAAGATGACATTAACATCCCATAGATAACCTTCTCTGTGTTTGCATGTATTCCTCTTCCATCCAGGTTTCTGTTATCCTGACCCTGATGGTACCGTACTACGAGATTGATGGGGACGCCCCGCTTATGGAGATGTTTGCCATGCACGGCTGCATGTTTGCAAAGTATATTGTTGCCGTAGGCTCCATAGCTGGACTCACTGTCTCCCTGCTTGGGTCCCTGTTCCCCATGCCCAGGGTCATCTACGCCATGGCAGGGGATGGCCTGCTGTTTAAGTCAGTGCAGACATTTATTAAGTGCTGCTTATATCAATCTGAATGACACTTGACCGGTTCTCAATCTGCTCCTCTTTGTGTGTGTGCGCGTGTGTGTTTAGGTTCCTGGCAAATGTGTCTTCCTACACGGAGACCCCCGCTGTTGCCTGTGTGGTGTCGGGCTTCCTCGCAGCCCTGCTGTCTCTCCTAGTCAGCCTCAGAGACCTCATAGAGATGATGTCAATAGGAACCCTGCTGGCTTACACCCTGGTGAGTGGAAGGCTAATGATGGCCCGCACGTACAGGTAGACCATATGGGTACTTGCAGGGTGCTGTTGCTTACTCACTATATTTAGCTGATTGTATTAAAGAGCTAATTCTCTGTACTTTCTAACCTTTTTCTCACACACAACACACACAGCCAGTGCACACACAGCTGAGACAGATCCTCTTTGCAAAACCCTACCCAGGTGAAAACTATACTATACTTGAAGTATACTTTTACAGACTGTACTAAGTACACATTTAGTATGGTGTATGCTTTTTTCATCACCTTTGTGTAATTATGTGTGCTCAAGTATGCATTGAGAACTACTTCAGTGCTCTTAAAGTGTAAATAGTATGTTAAATTGGAACAACTAAGTGTACTATAGCACACCTGCACAAGTACACTTTCACCTGATTTGAAAGACACTTGCAGTATAATTGTATTAGACCACCAGTATGTTCAAAATATACTTAAAAGACTTTAAAATTAAATTGATATTTGTGTAGGATTGTATTTTTAATGCACTTATTATTCTAGCATGCCTTAAATTACTTTTCAAGTGCACTATTATGTTAATAAGAATGCATTTATAGTGAAGTAAGCATCAAAAAGGTATGTACTTAAAGTATAATATCATCATACCATAATTTATGGTTTGGAAGTGTATTTGAAGTGCAATAAGTGTTGCAGGTATTAATGCTGTATATTACACTTTGTTAGTGGTACAAAAGTATACTTAATGTCACCACATGCACTTTGATCTACTTAATTTCTGGTCCCACTACTACACAAAGAGTGCCCTACTCAGTTCTATAGGGCATGTTAGACATGTTAGTTATCACTGCTCACTGGGCTAGTTAGATAGAGTTATCTTTAGGGCACATAGGGCAGGTAGCAAGGTTGTTAAGGCTAGGAAGTTAGTCACCGAGTTTGGTCCTTTTTTGTAGCACAAATTTCTTGTGTTTACTCTGAATGAAAGACATCCACTTCAAATTATTGAAAAAATGAAATCAAAATTATTTATATTAAAACACAAAACCTCTCAATTGAGGTATCCAGCGATAAAACAAAAAATGCAGTAAATTTAATGGAGAAACCTGAGTGCCTGCCACTCACAACGGCATAGCCCTCATAGCCCTGATCTACCAGGTTGGTACGATATCGTAGCCCAAGTTTTTCAAGGCATTTCATGATCAAATCAGTGAGCCCTGCTGCATCAAGAGTGTCAACCTTCACAAAGTCAAGAAAGCTCTCATGTACGGCCCTACTGTAATAATATCTGATGACCAGTGACCATGAGTCATTGAATGCCCTTTTCCGGTTTCCATGCTGCATCTTGGGGAAGAGCTTAAGGACAGGCTGCACAGGACCCACTGCTCTAGACTGGAAAAGGTCTGGAGAGAAGCAAAATAAGAAATGAAAGTTGAAGTTACTTAAATGTTAACACCCCTTATCTTTCAACAACTGGCATTCAGAAACATTTAATTGTTGTTAATGAGTGCATAGTTTACTGAACATTTACATAATGAAAACATGAGCATACCATCAGGTCCTACTGGAGCAGAGTAACTCTTTGACTGCTGCAAAGGATCCTGTGTACTGCACTGGAAGATATCTGAAAACAGCAAATGAAACATCACATCAGCAAAACATAAGCCTACTCTCACAATGACATACACAAGTGCAACCCCTTAGAACTGGCTCGACTACAGCAGGCTGAAGAAATCACCGGACACAACTCTTCAGGTTCACAGTGTTTATTTGCGACTCAATACAACTGTTAAACAAACACATGAATGTGGTTGGTGGTGATACACACACTGGTATGTACAGGTCTGCCCCTCCGTTGAAATCGTCAGCAGCAAAAGGGCCAAACTCTTATAATGTGATCGTATGGTTATGTTGAAAACCAGAAATACAGACCTACTACAAGGTGAAAAAATAACAAACAGCCATGAACCCATTGTGTAGATTTACATTAAAAAATTCATATATACTTAACAATTCTATGCAAAGGCTTTTATAGTGCTTAATCAAATAGTGAACTGAAAATTTCTCCTCATATAAAACACTAACATACCTGTTAAACAAACACATGAATGTGGATGGTGGTGATACACACACTGGTACGTACAGGTCTGCCCCTACACATCAGAACATTCACACAATTAACAGACTGAAGCAGCCACCATTTATATTAGTGGTGCAAATATTTCTTCAAAACACTAACGCAGCAGCTAGCTTTTACTCAGAACAGCAACAGAAACACAAAATGAACACCTACTGACAACTTAAGACACAAAACGTGACAATACTATTTATGTCACCTAATATGCATTTTAACATGAGCAAAGTTCGTTTTATAACTCAGTATTTCAAAAAAACCACGGAGCTTATCCCAGTACATACCTCTGTTGAAATTATGAGCAGCAAAAGGGCTGAACTGACATATTCTGGTTACTATAGTTACCACCACCTGTGCTATAATCAAACATACCTAAGGAAGCCGTGCATAGATAAACGGATTAAGCCATTCCTTGGACATAGAAAATGAAAATGACGAGATTAAAAAAAAGTAATAAATAAAAGTCAGCAGGGTATAATGCTTACAAAATAAACCTGAATGAACACAAAAATTAATTTTGACTAACTTCAACTGTCAATAATAGCCCTGTTACACAAGCAGTAATTACCTTCCCAGATAGCTCCTTACCATCAGATCCTGCAGGACTAGCACTGTTCGGTGACTCTGGTGGTTCTGCAGACTTTCGATTAACGTCACCTGCAACAATGTCCCTCTGGTTGTCTTCAGAACCAGCCCAGTCCAAGTTTGTAGCTAAAACACAAACACATGTCACAATTTCCAAGCTTGTATGCAGCTGAAACCATCTTGTCTAACTCTCAGACCACAACTGTTTCATTAAAAATTAATAAAATACTTGAAACCTTGAAATATCGAGGTGTGCTGTGGGAGAGGTGAAGTGCAAGAATTAATATATTCGGTAGGGATGCACACATACCGGGCATGAGTACTCGTACTCATAAAATTGCACCGATACCACTTTATGGCAGCACGCGGTTTACAGCACTTGACTGCAAGGCAGGAAGCAAGAAGTCATTCCAGCAGTGTGGAACTATTTTCAGGTGAATGAGAGCGACAAAAACAAAGCAGAATGCAAATTATGTTCAGGGCATAAAGTATTCCGGTACCGTGCCGGATCTCCGGCGAGTGTCGTTGGACTGCGATTAAAAAAAAAAAAAAAACAAACACTTGTTGATGCAGGATATTGTCAGGTTCGAGCAGTCAATTGAGTTCACCTACCAATGGAATGAGAGTAACGCAGCTTTCCCTCTCAACCAAACAAACATCACTAGCCAATCAGAAGTAGGGTGGAGGTGGGACCAGGAAAACTTGGCGAGATCCAGCAGCAGGTGATGCTGCATTCTAAACAACTTGGGGAAAAATTAGCTCTGAGTTGTCAAGCTCGGAAATTACTAATTCCAAAATAAACATAAATGGCTGCTGCACATGTTTTAGCGTCCAGCAAACGGTGACAATATGCCAAACTTATTTTTTCTCCTCCGAGTTAACCTGTGGCGTGAACGCTATGATATTGGAAATCAGAAATTTCCGAGTTGGACTACGGAATTCTTGGTTCCGAGTTTTAGTGAACGCAGCATCCAAGCCGGCGTTTTTTTCATCGAAGTCACTGTTGGAGATGATGGAGAGTAAGTTTATGAAGCCAGGGGAAGACGTCCTAACAACAGACAAAGGGCTTAGAAGATGTGGATAGAAGAGATGGGCAGAGACGACAAGCCTTTTGGTTATTTATTTCATATTTTGTTTTCTGAATCTGAATAAAATAGTTTACTGTTGCACTGTAACTGTTTACAAATTGTTTTTGTATAAATTGTCCTTTACTGAATTAAATGGTTGCTAATCGAACAATTCCTCAAATTAATTAGCTTGACTGAGTTTCACATTTAACATTATCATCTTTAATTTCTAAATAATTTTTCCCGCTGTATGTGTGGCAGTGCCATGTTTATAAAAGCACTAATGTTGAACGTCAGTATATGCCAATTTTGTTAAATTTGTGTTTGTCACAAGTTTCACTGCAGTACAGTCACCCATGTAAAAGAAAATCATACTGAGGAATGTTGTTCAAATAACAGACGATATCTGTGAAAAAAAAACCAAACAAACTGCCTGAACAGTGCCCTGATATCTACCCTACACCTCAAAGCAATATGCAGTTCCAAATACGTATAAAACTACAGCCTAGAGGCTTTTAAATACAAAATTGTCAGTTTGCCACAAACACGGACTCCTGGCCATCTAGCCAAACACCGGTGTGCAAGTCCAGGCGCTGTTTACTACCACATGGAGTGACAGCGGGGACGGCCAATCACACGTTAGCAAGAAACGGCAGAGCCAATCGATGAGCTTGTGGGCGGTCTAAAGGTAAACAGGCTTCAGCTTGAGCGGCCGTTTTCCGCTTGGTCCTAGTGCTTGACCCGTCTCCATTTAATATAGCGTAACATTGTTTTTGGAGGGTAAAAACTGAAGGGGACATGCCCCCCCCTGCCCTCCACCCAAAATTACGTCCATGCCAGCAAATTGCTAAAGTTACTCCTCAAGCAGAAAATATACAAACGTTTAGCGCCAATGTCAATTCATAGTTTTCAGTCATGTGACTCGCGCTGACCGCTGGAGGGCAAAAAAAACGGGTCCAAGATGGCGGCTAACACTGGAAGCGCCGGAGAACAACAACGCAAACCTGTCAATTTCCAAACGGTTTCAAGCCACGAATATTTAGATCATCTCTCCAAAGAAGAAAACACAAGATATACGATTAACCGCAAGTTTTGGGCACTTGCGACCCATACACGGCAGCCGCCGCCGTATTTCAGCCGTTAAAAACAGCGAAGTCCCTGCCGGCGATGTTTACATTTATCTTGTGGAGAATCCCTCCCCTTACACTTTGTCAGTCTTTGTCACTTACTGAAAATTGTATTTAGTTAGTATAATTTTGTTTATTTAAAGGTTTACAGTAGGTAGTGGAGCACAGTTTTAATTAAAGTCTAATTTCATTCAATGTTTGAGTCATTATTTTCTCAGGCATTTTCATGATACTGTAATGGGTTTTGCTGAATGACATTTCTCTTGGCTACAAAAAATAACAATAATAAATGAGAAATAAGTAACGTTATATACTGAGCTAGATGTTTACTCATCTAGGCTGAATGTTTATTATAGTAAAGTTACTTCATTCATATAACTAACGTTACCATAATAATTTATTCATGAAATAAAATGACGTACATGAATAATATCATCTGAACTTTCACCAAATTTAGACTGCATGCAAACTGTTAAAAAAACCCTCCGCTTCCAATACCTGTTATCCTTACAGACTGAAAATGAACCTTCTCCTCAACTAACGGAAATTGACAGGTTTTCGTTGTTGTTGTTGTTGTTGTTCTCCGGCGTTTCCAGTGTTAGCCGCCATCTTGGACCCGGCTCTTTGCCCTCCAGGGGTCAGCGCGAGTCACGTGACTGAAAACTATGAATACTTAACTTCTGTGCCAATTCATAATAATACCATACATATGAGAGTTACTGCTGTTGCTGTGCCTAAATGATGTCTGAGCTGGTGAAGGGGGATTGGAGCTGACCAGCCTCTGGTCGGCCGTCCCCTGTCGCTCTTTCTCTCTCTCCCTGCTCATTTTCTGCGCTTGGTTCTTTTGGCCAAAAACCGCTGAATACCTTAATTCCTACCAAATATTATGATTAATGTTATCAAAAAAAATGCAAATCACAAAGAGGTACGTACATTTGTTAGTATTACATTAGCGAAAGTTAATGCTAACTAATAGCTTACAGCTGCTTCTTAACTTAATGTTTTCTCAGCCTTGAACTGAGTGACAGCAGCAGTTAATGTTCTTTCAAACATTTATGACAACCATGAAGATTTGACTTACCAGAAATCTCTACAAAAGGTTAATTGCCATCGAGCGGTTCTCCGTGTCGTCTCCAGCCCACCTGTGGTATCGTTGTTCATTCAAATGGCGGTCTTCTGTCGGACGGTGGGCCGGCCTCACTACTGCCACCAACGGCTGGGCGTGGAATTGCACGCACCTATAATCTGTCATTCTCTAGCAAAACCACAGATGAGTGACAGGACAGGGGCACTTCAGGGGGCCAATGCCCCTGTGGCCCCGCCCCTAGAACCTCTATTGGCCCCTTCCCCTCCCAGTAGAGTTTTTAATACAGACCCTCCCAGTGACCGCTAAAGAGAGCATGTCCAAGTGTAAATCAAAAGTTCTTAGAAGATTACCAGGAGAGATGCTTCAGTTTTTTCAGACCTCTTTACCATGCGTTTTGTTCAGTTTACATCAGTCATCAGGGAGCATCAGGTAACAAATGCGAATGCGAAAGAGCCGCCTTCAGAAAAGAAACTCGGTTGTTGAGTTGCAGGATGGGTCACTTGTTCAGGGTTTAGTAGTTTCTGGTGGAATACACTGTGTTTTGGTTAAAGAATTACGGAAGGAAGAAAGCAAGCTGTGTAGGGACGCAATACTTAATATTGCATCAAGCTTTATGTATGAAGTGTTTTGAGGGCAACAATGTGCCATACAACCAGAGTCATTGAAATGCAAATGCATCATGATTCAAATATTTTTTAAATATAATTAAGTATGATACTTTTTCACCTGAGTATGAGTGCATCTTCAGTCAGAGACACTTAGAGTGATTGATTTAATGCAGATGTTTATACAGTGTAGAAGGGAAAACTAATCCCATTAGTGCATGAATTACTCAGCGATGGCTGTAAACACATAGGTTATGGTGAAGGAGGGAACTGCAGCAGCAAGCATGTCGTCAATATTCAAGTAAGAGCCTGTCAGGTTATATAGGCCGCTCTATTCACTTAAATGAATGTGACTGGTGATACCAGGCAACCAACAGCCCAATGGTTTTTTTTTTTTGTTTGTTTTGGTTTTTTCTTGTAATTTAACCAACCTCTTGGTTGCAGGTGAGTCTCTGTGTACTCCTGTTACGTTACCAACCTGAAGGCGACATCCACGGCTTTGTGAACTTCCTCTCTGAAGAACAGAACAACAAGCGGAAGGAAGGCGTTCTGGCCGAGTGCGAAAAGGAGGCATGCTCGCCGACCAGCGAGGCCGACGAGTACGGAGGTCCGCCCACCAACACCTGCGGAGCCAAAAACCTGCCATCACTGGGTGACAATGAGATGCTGATTGGAAAACCAGACAAAAACGCCTACACCGCCAGCCACCCAAACTACGGCACGGTAGATATGGCCACTGGCATTGAGGCGGAGGAGTCAGAGAGTGGGATGTCGCGGCGGCTGAAGAAACTGATTGGACCGCGCTACTACACCTTGAGGATCCGACTGGGCCTCCCGGGAAAGATGGACAGGCCGACTCCGGCCACGGGCAAAACTGTCACTGTGTGTGTGCTGCTGCTCTTCATCGTCAACTTTGTTTTTTGCTACTTCATCATTTTTGGTGAGAAAAACAGAAAAAACTGACAAGCAGAATTCACAGATTAGTGCAGCTATAAATGACATCTTTCTCCTTTTTCTCCTCTCAGGAGCGAGCAGTATCTGGGAGGGCCGCTGGTGGGCTCTGCTGCTATTAATCTTCCTCATCATCTTCATTGCCCTTCTCATCATCATCATCCTCCAGCAACCAGAAAATCCCAAACGGCTGCCCTACATGGCACCCTGCGTGCCTTTTGTACCTGCTTCCGCCATGCTGGTCAACATTTACCTCATGCTTAAACTGTCTGCCATCACCTGGATACGATTTTTGATCTGGTGCTTCGTGGGTAAGGGAGGAATTCTCTGCATGACTGCATGCTTGTCTTCCATTTAAATTGAGTATCTTTTATTGCCAGATTGTCAAACAGGATTCACATCATCTTTGCCATTCCGGATTAATGGGAACTGGCTGCCTTGATCTTAAAACAATGGAAGCAGTAAATTTCATTTGTCTTAAAAATGACTCATTTCTTATCGGCCCAGTAAACGCGAGTTTAATTACTCACTTTTTCTCTTACTTTGGAAGAACAAGGAAGTCTCATTTCACTTTTATATCCTGACTCCGTCATATCTGTTTGCACATCTGTATCTGTCTGAGTGTGTGTTTGTACCTGTGTGTGTGTGTGTGTGTGTGTGTGTGTGTGTGTGTGACTTTCCTTTTGCTGTTGTTGCTGCTCATGTAAAGGCAGGTTTACTTGTGTGTAGTAGAGCTGTTTTTCTCATGTACATCTGCGTATTATTCTGTCATATGAGTAGGATCACTGTGATCTTCTGACTCACTCAGAGCGGGATGAATTTTTTTAAAGTCAGTACAAAGTTAACTCCTTTCTGCTTTTTCCATTTCAGCTTCACCTCTTAAAATTAAGCCACTCGAACACACTCCATCTGTTTTTGTGCTTCTGCATGGATGGATATATATAAATATTGCTCAATCAGGTGTGTCTTTTCAGGTGTGCTCATCTACTTCGGCTATGGCATGTGGAATAGCACCTTGGAGATCACGGCCAGGGAGAATGAGGTGCACGCCTCCACCTACCAACGTTACGACCAAGGTGTGGATGAAGGCTTCTGCGGCTTCGAAGACGATTTCTACCCACCTAGCACTGACCCCTGGGGTGCACCGGAGGGGGGCTCGGGCCTCACTCCGCCTGCTCAGGCGAAACCCGAAAGTGAGGGGACCTCATCAAAAGGCGAAGGCAGGACCATTGCCAAGCACGGCCTCGCCGAGGAGGACCCGATGGATTTCTGAAGGGACAGACTTTGTGTTACCCTGAATGTACTGCCTTGTCTGCTGCCTGGGGAAAAAGAGGGGAAGAGTAGTGTGAGTGCATGAGTGTGTATGTGTGTATGTCTGCGTGCGAGGTTGTGTGTGTGTGCATGCCTGCATGTGTGTGTGTGTGTGTGTTTGTGTGTATATTGTTTGTATGTCTAACCCTTGGGCTAGATTGTTTCCAGGCAGTGGGTGGCTTTTCTTCCACTTTACTTTACCACACTTGACTCCCCCGCTGCTCGTACAGCAAACGCGGACGTCAAGGTCATGAGTGTCTTATCACAGTCACTTGTTAGTCCCTTTGACAGAGCCCGCATCCCACACGAGGGATCGCCGGACAGAGAAGTGTGGGCACAAGAAATATAATGCAATGTGGTCGACCTTTGAATTCAGCAATCGGTTAAATGTTCATATCTGATCACGGGATACAGGAGAAGAGAAGTTGGTGAGCGAGAAGCAGATGAGTCAGCACCTCTCTTCTTGTTTTAACATACACAGACAGGAAAGTTAGATGACAGAATGCCAAGCCCAAGTTATTTCCTACGTCTGGAATGGACTGTCTCTGCTAGTGACATTTTAAACAGACAGGATGTGGACCGCACATGTGCTTAAATGTAACAAAAGCTTCCTTAAGATTAAAATGATAAAATAAAATCTGAGTATCTCTAAACATTTCCCCTGACCCCTAACATCTAGCCCAAGGGACTCAGGAGTGGATTGGGAAAAAGGGTGTTGATGTTTTCTGTCACAAATAGTACTTGGACTTTGCTTGCAATAGTGCCTTCATCTACTGTAGGTGTACGTGAGTTTCTGATTATGTCTGTTTTCTACTTTAATTTTGCCTGTGTACAGGTGAGGCTGTACGTGCAATCAAACTCCACCTTTTTCATAGATTTTCATGTCCATAGGTGTAGATATAAACTGTGTTCTTCGGATTGTTTTACTGTGTATGTGTAAGTATTTGTTTCATTTCGTTGTTCTTTCCACTCTCCGCCCCAAGCATGAAGCTCGGCGTCGATCCACCCACAGCAAAAGCGACTCATGGTGCAATATGACACATGCTTGTCAGGTCATCAGTGTACCTAAAAAAAAAAAAAAAAAGGAGAAGAAGAGGGAGAAGATATAGCAGAGAGGGAACAGGTTGAATCCTAATTGACAACCTGTTGCGATGAATGTTACATTTCTTGTGTGTTTGTCTCTCAGTCGATGCACTTCTTTGCTGTGTTTACCCGAGTGGGGAAGGAATTCATTTTCAGTTCATGTAGTTCAGAGGTGTCTTTTTTCCTGCAGAGGAAAACAGAAGGGGGACTGTGCACATATTCTTAGAGAGGGGATGATTTTGTCTTTTTTTTTTTTACAGCTAACTTCCTGCATATTCTACTTTTTAATCTGGCCCCATATTTATGTTTTAATAATTTTTTTCATGGCAGATTTATTGTTTGAAAAACCTTAACTGTTATTCTTAATATATTGATGTGAGGGCGTGAACTGAAATCTAATTCCTCCTCTAACCCCCCCACCCCTCTGATTTTTGCTTCTTTCCTGCCTTCTTGTCTATTTTTCTTTTATCCTCTACTTCCACCACTCCTTTGCTTTTCCAGCCCAAGTCCTGCTACCGCACCCTCCTCTTGATATCCATCGGGCCATGTCGGCAGTGAATTACCCTTCTAAGGCACAAGTGATACAGCTGAGATTGGTTTGTTCGTGAACTACCGATCCGTTTGCTCCTGTTACACCTCAGGGTGTCTGCTGTCGCTCTTCTGACTTCTCATTGGTTGTGCTCTAACCCAGACCGTAAGTTGTCTGAGCGAGCATCCCTATTGTCCCTACCTCTTCAGTTGTTATAGATGTAGCCGGTGTTGAAAGCCTACTTTACATGTTACCTACATCGTTGCCAAGGGTATTGTGAAAATCAATCAGATCAAATCATGGTCCTGAACCACTCAGTGTGTAGGACATGTAAGTTAACGCTGCCAAGGTTAGGGGTCTAATTCCATTGTAAGAATGTATACATGCATGGCACTGAAAGAGAATTTGGCACACACACCAAATAGTATACGGTTTAGATATTAAATTGAGGCTGGGGGGCACGTCTGCAATTGCTGCTGTCTGCCCCGATTGTTGTCCTTCTAACTTTTCCTTTTGCCCCCCGTTGCTGCATCTGTCCCTTCTAGGGAAGCCTTACTTGTCTAATGCACTAAATCAAAAGATGCCACGCTAAAGCCCCACCCTACCTCTGCTCCTGTCTCATGTTCATCCACACTCAAAAAAAAAAAAAAAAAAGGTTCCTTCAGGTAGTTATATATGTCAAAGTTTGTGTCCGGTGAAATATTTGTGGTACCCATCCCAAAAACCCCACCGCTGAATCCCTGGGAGTTGTGCTGATATTGGATGATTCTGCACGATGATGACTCTGTGACCTTTGATTGATGATTCTGACACTTAAAATCATGATGTCAAAAGTTGTTAAAATTGTAATCACAGCCTTGATACCAACAGTCAAAGTTCCCATTACTGTGATCTTTCAGTTGAGCCTAATAAGCTTTTTTAGCTGCCACACTAAAGTTTATTTGCTATGACCTCAGGCTTTTCCCAAACTTAACCGCACGCTTGTTTTGATGTGTGAATAATGTAGAAATGGACTGGAGGAATCACATATTCGAAACGGTGTCACTGATCTGAGGATTTGCAGAATCCTCCAATATCAACACGGTTTGAAAACAAAGACAGCACATCCCAAAATGTTTGCACACTATATCTTCCACACATCCAAAAATACATCTCTATTGCACTGCTCAGCCAGAATACCTTCCCCCCACCCACATCAGCTCCCAACTCCGCTTTGCAATCATAGCTCAGCCAAAACAAGAAGGCGAATTCAGGTGGTGCCAAGCCTCTGACACTGAACTGTGCAGTCAAACTTTCTATCTTATCTGCTCTTTTTGTATGCATATGAGTGCATGTACTGTATGTATGTGTGTGTATGTAATGTATGCGTGTCTGCGGTCTATGCCTGCGCCTCAACGTGACTGTCTGGTGAACGTGTAGCATGTTGTCATGCATGAGGCCCAAACTGTAAATGTTGTACTTGCATGTGGTAATTGATCACAACGAGATATAATAGAACACAAACCAAACGCAGGCTTGGTTCTTATACCTGGGATCGTGGGCCTCTGAGCTCTGAGTAACATGCAAAAAAGAAAAAAGAAAGAAACAAAACCCCCCCACCATTGCTGAGGTTGTTACAAGTGAATTGATACTGTGTTCATTATGCGCTCTTATCATTTTTATTCAGGGTGAAATATTCTTACTTTACAGCTCAATATTATTCTGGGTGATAAATGAATTCTTTGAGCTATAAGAAGATTTTTCCCTTCATATTATCTTTTTTATTTCTAAGGTCGTCATGTGATCTCAGCCAGGTATGGGAACCAGGACTCTGTTAGGAACAGGAGTAGAACATGTAGCAAACACACAATGGTGTGTGTGTGTGTGTGTGTGTGTGTGTGGGGTGACGACTTATCTCACATTTCCCCTCGACCATTTACAGTATACCTACTTCCTGTTTTTCCCTCTCTACCAAACCACAACCTCTGCAAGCCAAAGTCAACAACGTTTGTTTACTTTTGACACACAGGAGACTGCAGTTTCCTCTAAGAGAACACTTAAGATACAACAGAGCTGAAGATGCTAATAAGCTAATCATGTCAGATCATCACAAGTTTTTTTTTTTCTTTCTTTCTTTCTTTCTCATGGTGACAATAGGAAAGTGGTCAGTTATTGGATTTCATTTTATTCCAATTCTAGTGGCTAAATATGAATTTGAAAGATTGAATGCATTAGTGACTACATCAGAGCACTGTTATGACACAGCAGAGTTCAGCATTGCAGGAGGAGGAGGGGGGTTAAAGTATTTTTCTACAGCTGTTTCCGATCCACAGACCCTCCTGGGGTAGGTGTGCACAAAAAAAGCTGGGTGGAGATAGTCCGCCTTCACTAGCTGTGTATTTGTTGAATCACAAGGAGGCCTGGGAGAAACTGCTAAAAATATATTTTTACTGCCTGAAGCCTCTCCAGAGTGATAAAGCCCATTTACAAACCTTGATCGTTTCCTGGGAAGGCTTTTGATTTGGAAATGGCCGCTCCAGAAGGTTTTGGAAGTGAGAGCACTGCAGAAAACATGCAGAAACTATTTTAATACGATCCTATAAAGGGTAAACTAGAAAAGCATAGTCAAATATCGCCACTATTGCTTTTTAAAAGTCTGCTACTATTTGTTTATTTTGTCTCGGAGAAGGCGTGCCATGTTCTTCCTGTGCTATGTATTTGCTGTGTGGCCAAGTGTCCAGTCAGTGTGTGTAAGATTTGTTGAGATTGGCTTCTTTCGCAACAACTTGATATTCCTTTTTTCTTTTCTGTATATTTTGGCACAAAGCTGTATGATGTAGTTGGTTTTTTTTTTATGTTGACTTTTTAAATGGTTTCTTCCATATGTGTGGTTATTTTGCTCCTGAGTGCACAGTTTTTTTTGCTGAGTTGTAGATATTGCTTCCATGCAACAATGAAAGTTATTTATTGCAAATACCAAAAAAAAAAAAAAAAAGGCTTGCTTGTTTATTCGCAGACATGATGGATATGCACATACACACATATACGATTAGTCACACACTGGTGTTATGCATGGTTGTAAGTGTTGGGGGAAAAATCTGGTTTTGAACTCATTATGACCCAGATGTTTTTTCCATTTTTATTTATTTTTTATTATAGAGGAAAATGCTTTCAGGTTCGTTTTGGGTTGATGAAATAAAAACGTAAACTGCCTCCTGAATCTCTTAAACAACAAAAGCTGCTGCTGATGGGCTTTATATTTCTTTTGTTGTTAAGGGAATTTGCCAAGTGTATGATGAGAAGATTATTTGCGGTTAATTAAAATAGCTTTTTAAATTTTAAAGTAACCTCAACATGTCTCACCATACTCTTGGCAAGAGGACGGATAAATGCATGTGCCAAAATGTCAAACTGTTGCTATCACTCAGATGATGCACAGTTACAAAGGCATTAATAGTTAATTTAAAGGTTCCAGAGTGTATAAAGTGAGACTTAGATGCCATTTTTGATTATGCAGCAAGTCTTCAATATCAATTAAATGAAAGACTCAAAGTACTGAGCTGACAGCGAAATGCCCACAACCCATATTCAGAAACTGTGCCTTAAAACGGGCAGGCAGGACTTCCCTAACTTTGTGTAGCCACAACAAAGCAGTCACTGCCCACCAGACCCACCAGACCCACGAGTCTGGTTTTTGGAATCCAGTTTCTTTGGATCTTTTACCTGAAATCTATCATATTTTTATACAGTCAGTCAGAAAACAGGCTTTAGTTCACCAGCCTGTCATCAGTGGATCTTCAGAGAGCATCCCGAGACAGGAGATATAAAACTAAACTGAGATTCTTTTTAGCTTTAGGTTATCAACACTTCAAATAAAAATATCCTTAAAGCATATCCAAGAGATAAAAAATATCACAGAGATCAGCAAGTTTTTGTTTCTTTCTCACTCAGAAATCGATCATATCAGGAGCAAAAAATCAAAACAGAGCATCAGAGTGAGGCTTCAGTGAACCAGAACAACAACTGTGTTTTGATAAGAGGACATAACCTTCACTCCCTTTTCCTGGGAAGCTTACTGCTGTAGCATTATTTGTGTGATTTTTTTTTGCTCTTTCCCCCACAGAGTGGGCGGGAAACTGTTCACGTTCAAGGCTGAACGGTGTCCTGAACAGTAGTTGAAACAGACAAGCCATGTTAAAGGATACGTGAGTAAGGAAAATTAAATGGTTAATCAGAAAAAAATAAATAGTGACGATCCTGGAATACAAAAACAGAAAAGAAAATTTGATTCTCCTTTCAAATTTGCGTTCTTATAAGCTTTTTTGTTGCTGTTGTTGTTGATAGGCAACAATTTAACATATTACAACAACAGCTTGATTCCCTGCTAGCTTCCCACTGCTGTCCTGTGGGCTGGATGGGCTCTCCTCCTAGAACAGCATTTCAGGGAATACACACACAGACACACACCTGCACACACACACGCATGCCAGGAAATTCACAAACACATGACGGCAAGTGACAAAATGATGTGCAGAAAGACAGTCATTTAGTAGATTTTAGTGTGCAACAAGAGCAGGTGATGCAGTGAGGACAATGTTGTTTCCAAAGTATCATGTAATGTCTGTGGTATGACTCAGTGACCTTGATATGATGAGAGAGTCAGCCAAAAACTGGTGTGTGTGTGTGGTCAGCAGTACAGCGTTTGGCCTGAGTTTAAGGGACAGGATCTTCTTTGCCGAAGGAATTCAAGGTCAGAAAACGCGTAAAAAATGATTAAGTATTCATGTTTGTTCACTCGTCTCAGCTTACTTTCACACTGCCGCTATGACTGAACACACAACCTTCGATAGTCATGAGACCAAAGCAGTTTTGATTATTTGATTTCTTTATTATAGAAAAATGAAATAGCACATCAGTAAAATAATAAATAACCAGCTGATACTACATCTACATATATGGATCTGTGTTGGTGTCATCAGCCTGGGAATTTCAGATTTCAGAGCATATGAGATATGGAACAGTCAAGTTATCACATTCCTTTGAGAGAAACTTATCTTTGTTAATACTGATGGTGATATCTATTTAGTCAAACATACTTTTAGTTACAAACTTTTTACAGAGCAACTCTATTCAACAGAGTAGATGTTTAATGGAAATTTACACATCCGCAGTTAACGGCATAACCTAAATTTTTGTCACTCTGCTGTATTTAAATCTAAAACAGTTAAGCAGGTTAGTCAAAGAGAAATGTTGAAGGTAACTTTAGAATCATTACTAGTATTAGCTGACAGAGCGATGGATGACGGATGAAATTTTCTGTGCTCGCTATGAGGTTATTTTTCCCAAGACGGTGCACGCAGTGCGGCTCTAATTCAGGTTGTGAAGATATGAAATCTGTTCCCATCATCCTCCTGTTTTTCTGCAGAGGCTCTGAAAATAAACTGTAATTTTTTTTGTTAAATTTCACAGAAAATTTGAAAATTAATGTATATAAACACTTTTGAATGCAAACATACCCTGCTCTCATCAAAACAGCAGAGGGTGATATTAAATGATTTAAACCCCCCCTTTTTTTTCCTTTTTCTTTTTTTCAACAAAGGCACTCAAAGGACAAAGGACCCTGGGTGCAAGATAGAAAAATAGAATTAACACAGAAGATCGATATTTCAGTCCACAGGGCCTGAGCTGATTAGACCTCGAGGCTCCTCTGCAGGCAGTTAGTCAGGAGCTTGTACGATTATGTAACAACATGATGAGTCGACACCACGCCCGACATGAGGAACCTGGAAAATGAGCTCTGCAATATAAAAACAATCCAGCCTTTGTGTATTTGTGTGTCTTTTGTGTATGTTTCCGTGGTCATTCAAGAATTTTCCTTCACATAAACCAACATTGTTGAGCGTGTGAATGTGTCTCCTCCCTGCAGTATAGGTTTGAATGTAGATGTTGCGTTGAAAATGAATATGTGTGTTTGTGTGCTGTTGTGTATATCTCCCTATATACAAGATGGCTACAGTCCCCTACACCTCCATGTTGGGATTCAGAATCTCTGCATGTTCACACGTGGGCACTCTTGGCGTGATTGGTAGAGGAGGCGGGTGGCGGGTTCCCTCCTCCATGTTTGGACAAGTAGAAGCGGTTGTTGTCCTGATAGGAGTGGGAGGAGGGGTCTGATGAGCAACAGGTGAGGATGGATCCACCCAGGAGGGAGAAAACAGTGCCCACCCAACCGGAGTAGAGGGAGAAGCCAAACGACATGAGGCCATGCTCGTGGTAGGCCCCGATAGGAAACCAGATTGTAGACACCAGGCCACACAACGCTGAGGAGGAAGAGATGGAGAAACTGTTAAACTGGGGATACGAAATATTACAAATTCTTTTCCACATGCATGCTGGGTCATCATCATAGTCTGGTGGCAAAAAAGGCGCAATTCTAGCAAATAAAATATAATTAAACTCGGGATACAGAATGGCGCTGCTGCCCAAGGCCAAGTTCTGAATCAGCCTGACCAAAGCTATTCTGGATAAATAATTATATACTGGCATGAGACCACAGCTTGGACACACATAGACATTTTTTAAAGAAAGAAGATACCATGGAAACATAACCCTGACCCTAAACTCTTCATCCATTCAGTGATTGTCAGTGACTCCGTAGTGCTAAAAAAAAAAAAACCCATAAAGACTTCTACAGTGTTCTCAGACTGAGGGATACTGTATGAGCTTACACATACAGTAGCTGTACAAACACAGACATGATAAAGAGATAAATAACAGATGCTTTCATTTCATTTTCTAATTTTCAGTTAAGATATAGATTTCTTGTGTTAATGCCGAAGGAATGATTTCTAAAATTGCGTTGCACTTTTATGATATTATTCTAATCTTCCAGCTGGACAAAAGGGAATGAAACACAGTGGGTACAATAATGTTATTGCGCAGTAAGACTAAATGGTGTTATATAAGCTCAGCCTTTAACGACAGAAGAAGGGCTTAGCCTCCCGTACAAATATTGACAGGGACATGTGTATACGTTGGATTATTTCCAGTATGCATCGGAAACAAACAGAACAACATTACTTTTTGCCAAAAAATGTTGCATATTCTGCACCAGCATGCACAGAAACTGAAACAGATAATGTGAAAAGTGAAAGCTTCCCAACTGATGTGTCACAAGACACGGGCAGCAAAAAAATGATTGTCGCTCGGATGCTTTTCGGTGCCAGTTTGGAGGCAGTAAAAAGGCAGTGGATGATTTTAACTGTGATGCAATTTCGTAAACAAGCACACATAGTTTAGCTGTGATTAATTTGGACAGTGGAAAAGTCTAAACATGGACACAGGTGAAAGTTTTTTTTTGAGGGGCAGGGGTGTTGGAAAATGCTGCAGCACCCATCAAATATTTTTAAACAGTGTAAAGTGGGCCATGGAGGGAGTGAGTTTCCATGTGGTTCAGGACAAAGGCTGGGTGTGGAGGTGAGTAGGTGGAGGAGAGGAATGTGATGGGATCTGCGGGGGGAAGGGTTCAATGAAATACAAACATATCTGTGTGTGTGTGTCCACAACTGCACACCCTGGGAAGGAAGACAGTCATATTCAGCATTCTCCTTTTTTGGCAGCTTGTAAGCATTTGAGTTGGGATTAAAAAAGGTCAGTGACTTAAAGGGTGGACTGGAGCTTAGTGCCCATGTGAGTGCAAAGACATGCTACCTGCTATGTTTTCCATCACGTCTGGCCATGACATTCTGGCTTTTCCCACTAAATTGTGTTTTGTTTTTTTTGTTTTTTTTTTTAAGAGAAAAGGTTGAGCCTCTTACCGACTATAAATATGATCACTCCTCCAAGGAGGATGCGTTTGTTCTTAGAGCCCTCGGGTTCGTTGCCAAGGTTGATGCAGGGCATGGACATGACAATTATTCCCACTGCTGGGAGACCAAGGATTGAAGCTGAGATCATCAGGGCCCGAGTGGTCTGGATGTAGGCTGTAGACACACACAGACTGCATGAGACACACGCTCATCCTCAGAAAAACTTTGATGGATGAATCGGAAATAGTCGAGTTAAAGATTTTACTCTAAATCTAAGATAAATGCTGGAAATAATTCAGTGTAATTAATTTCTTAACATGAAGCGATAAAACAGGGTGCATTCAAAGTACTTAAGGAGTTTAAAACAATTTTACTGTTGCATGAATGTAAACAGCAGCTCCTACCTGGAAGGTCCAGGATCTGCGTGAAGGAGACGCAGTGGTAAACTCCTGTGGAGATGACACATTCCGCCCAAAGTCCCTTTGCTACCAGCTCGTCCATCTTCTTGCAGGTGTTTAAACCGTATTTACACATAAACACCCAGTCGTTGGTGCCTGTGGCGATCACTAAGCCCAGCCAGCCGAGGCAGCTGACGAGGAAGCCGGTCAGTTGGAGACAGGAGTTCGCCATGGCGCAAACTGTGCGTAAAGATCACTTGTCCCGAGGTCAATTAGAACAGTCAGAAATGTTCAAATGAAAAAAAAAAGTTACAAAATTGTTTGATAACTCAGGCTGAACTGAGCAGTGAGAGCTGATATTTCAAGTTAATCCAGCGTTAAAGTTTATTTTTCCCTCCCAGCTCCATCAAATGGATCTATTGCGCGCTTCAAAAGAATGAAGCGTTCCCATCATCATGAGTTTTATATGGCTGGGTTTAGCAGGGGGGGGCAAAAACTACTCCAAACCTCCAGCCAATCAGCTTATATGGGCAAAATAAAAAAATAAATCCTACTTGCATTGTCCCTCCAAAAAAAGTTTGAGCTCAGAGCCCGTTTTTGCATCAATCTGCGTATTTGGCTGAACTGGAAGCTGAGAATATGTAACAAGAGATCTGCTGCCATCTAGTGGACACAGTAGGAAGTCTGAATGTCTTCATCCTGAACAGGTAGGAAGTTTTTCCTCACAATCCTAAAATGTCCTCAAAATGATGGCTTCAAACCAAAAATTGTCCTCACAACCATGGAAAGAGATCTATACAAACACACACACACATATTATGAACCTGCCCGTGTTTATTGTATTTAATGGACCATAAACTAATCAAACATCTTTTGTAGTAGTTACTCTCGCTGAAGAAATATGCTTTTTTCAGCCAGTGAGCAAATGTATGTTGCTGGAAGGCCCCACTTTTCTTTTTTCTTTTTTAAACCATTATTCTGTTCTGCAACTTACCAACAGAGGGTGATACAGCACAGCTGTGGACCACGGTTAACATTCAAGCGCTGTAGGACATGATGTTTCCGCCTTCCTGTCCTTTGCTGGATGGAGTTAAGTAAGCCCTCCATCACCCACATCAGCTCTATGACATGGCAGAGCTGCATAGCAATCAGTCTGAGAGGAAGACAGAGAGAGAATGAGACACTTCTGAGGGTCACCCAAGGTCACTGTGTAGCGGAACATATGGCCCACTTCTCATGTTTTCTTCACTGCGCTTGTCTGATGTGCTCATGTCCAAGGCTAAGATCGCATGTTACTTTTATAGGGCATTTCTTGGTCACAAGCAAGACAAGGAAGTGTGTATTTTTGTGTGCGAGGTTCAGATAAATTTGATTTTAACAGGTACCAGTATGATCTGTTTTGTTTGATGGCAAAATAGAACTTTTAATGAGAAAACTATATCTTGAAATCTGAAAATACCCACTGGGGTTTTCAATTTATTGTAATTTACTCACAGTTTCTGCAATTTTTCACTTGACTGGTGTATCCCAACAGCATTATCTCAGGTTACTTATAAAATGAAAAATTCAACCAGCTGCACTGGGTGGAAGAAAGGAAAGGAAGAAGGGGTCCACAGTGTATCAGCAGGTGGGACAAAAAGCTGCTGGAAAATAAAAGCTGCAGCATGCAGGTTTGTGGTATTGACACTGTATACACACTCAGGGTTTCCTGCAGCTGGTTCAAAGTGAAAGCCTTCTACTAAAGATAACCATTAGTTTGACTGTGGATCCGCAGCAGAAGGTATTCAATTTGGGGCATTAAGTGTATCTCTTATTAGACGCTACAAATCAACATTTATGCTTTAAAGTTTTTTCTGTTTTTTTTTTATTTTTTTTTAAACAAGCTGAGTTTTACTAAAGGCAGTTGTTTGGATGTAGCAGTCTGGGGAACTCTCTGGAGTTAAGGCAATTAGGAAGCTATAACAAAAAAATCTATAAGTCCCTGAGACTGCTCTGGTCAGCCCTCCAGCACATAGACCAATCCCTGTTTAGAGACTATGGTATCTTTTTTTTTTTTTTGTCAGTAGTGCACATCTGTCAACAAATCAGACAAAAAAAAGAAAACTTGGTTTCATGAACTGCAGCGGTAAGTGTTTGTGTGTGTGTGTGTGTGTGTGTGTATGTGTGTGTCTAGGGTCAAAGTGGGAAGACAGAAGCACATAATAGATCACTGGTGGTAAGTGGTTTGAGCCAGCCACCCATGTAAACAGATAGTGTTCCACTTCATCTCTCCCATCATTATTCTATACCTCATTCATGTTCGTGTTCTCCGTCTTTCTTCACTACCTTTCTCTTTCTTAACTCCATTAGACTTGTCTGCACGGATAGATAGACAGATAGCAAACAAATAGTGTTAAAGAAGAAGTAGAGTTACTGTAGAGAGAGTAGTTCATAACCCACTATGATTCCTGGCGCAGTTGGCCTGATGCGTGAGGAGTGAGGTGGCAGGGGAATGGGAATATAATGCTAATGGAGTGAGGATTGCAACAGTTCCACTGACATAGAGGGATGATGGGATTTTACACCTCCTGGGGAGGGAATGAGGGGGCAGTACAACATGTACCTGTGTGTATGTGTGCTTGGGGAGGGTTGTGGGTGAAAAGGGGAATCTAAACACAGAGGAAAGTTTAAAAATGCAGTGGAGCAGGAGGGAGAAGGAAGCAGGAGAAAAGTATCTCCTCTTCTACAACCCCCCCCCCCACTGCCCTGCTCCATGCTGTCAGAGCTCTCAGTCATGCAGCCGAAGGAGATGAAGAGCAACGAGAAGCGCTCTGTCTCGACAAAGCAGGACCAGCGGCCCAGTTCAGAGGTTGGGGCTGAGTTGACAAGAATGAGCCATGAGCAAGGAGGTGAGGAGGACCGATGATAGAGTGATTGGAAGAAGAAGGGAACCTGTTCAGGCCCAGCCCACTTTGATGGATTGGCAGCCATACTGGATGAGTCATCCTGGCCTAAGGGGACGATTGGTACTTTTTCACACAGTTGTCAAGTCACATTCTGTGATTAACAGGAGGCAGGAGCCGAAGAGTGGGAGGATCGGTTTATGCTACATTGCCGTAGTGACGTGACTGGAACTGATGAGGTTTCTGATGCGTTCATCATTTGAGTCTCAAACGCACATCAAACCATCAGGACTGCAGAAACAACCTCATGGCCTCTCATTTGGGAAATAATAATAATAACGTAATTGCTGTTTCCTAACATGCCCCCCGGATTAGTGTTCCTCATAATTTGAAACAGGAAAATCAATTCAACTAGCAGGTTCTGATTCCTTCTTTCCACATGAGCTGACTCTCTCTCGCTGTCTGGTGGTATCTTAACAGCACGGCATTCACAAAGAAATACTCAATAAATTATGCTGTTAAGTTCTGTGGAGTAAAGCAGAGGCCTGCTTAGGGGAGTTCTGGCGTAGTTTTTGCTGACATTTCTGGATCAGAGTTACGAGGCACACTCACAAAACCCCTTTTTTGCAAAATGTACTTTAATTCAGAGCTCCCACCAAATTTAAGTTTCTCCTTAGTGATAGTGGGGAAAATTATTTTATATCCTCGGCTCTGTGCCTGGTTTTAACTTGCGTCTCTTGTCTGGCTTTTGCACAGACACGATTAAAATGGATTACATTTAAAGTTTCTTCTCTTTTACAATATGCATATCCATCATCATATCACTTCCTGTCACAGCGCAGCTAACTGATCTGCCTACCACCTGCTTGGCATACGTGACACACGCCTCCTGATGGATTTTTTTAGGTGGACTTTTGCTTTACTAATTTTTTAGAGGAAGTAGAGGAAACCTTTTAGGTGACCTGGATTCCTCTGCTCTTTTATTTTTCCAAACTGCTGCATCTGACTGAGTTAACAATATTAATGCATTAGTAAAGATTATTTAGCATCTCAGCTGTCACATGGTGCATGTCCAATTCGGCAAAGCTCGTGTCTAACTTGTGGTGAAAATGCGGTTTGTTGCTTCTTCTTTTTTTGTTTTTGTGTTCATGCAGCACTGTAGATGACAGTGCAGACAGGCGATGTTGCTGCAGTGGGAGCCGAGTCACAACTTGATTTGTGTCTAATCCTCCAGTGTGTCTGCAGCGTAGCAGCCATCACTCACCGCTAACTGTGTTAGCCATTAGTATCAATTAATCTCAACAAACGCTGTTGGCCATTACACTCAATACATCACCACAGTCTCTGCTAACTACATACCACACAGAATGGAGCGGTGCCACACAGCCTCGCCGCCACTCTGTGGGGGGAAGTGTGTTAGTGTCCGCATGGCTAAGTGGGAGAGAAAGAGAGCTACAGCCAGAAAACTTGGAAGGAGACAGTGGGAGGTGGACAACGGTGAAAAAGGAGGGGATATATAACTTATTTTGGCCCTCTGGGATGAGGAGCGCACCCTCTGTCGACACAGTAAATATACTCTCTGAATTCTTCATAATAGTTCATTAGTGCTGGCGAGAGATTTACGTGAGGTAGCAGGGGTGAGGAGAGTGGATTAGGAAAGTGGCATTTTGTTTTCCTGAACACATACTCTGAAACTCCCATATAAATAACCCTATTTTAGAACTCCCCGACAGTTGGCATCTTACCACATAAACTTATTTCCATTAAGCCTTAACTTGCTCCTTCCCTCTCTCAAGCCCTCTCTTCTATCCTCTCTCCCTTTTTGCATTTTCAAACTGCTTAAATTAGCCTCCTCATCATTCTGCTCTTTATAAGCTTCCTCCCCTCCCCTTTTCTCCTCTGTTGTCACCAGGAATAGGATAATCTATTGCTCTTTACATGGTGGGCTGTGCATTATCTAATATAGGAGATGGGAATGTGTTGGGCAGTGAGACAGAGAGAGAGAGGTGGAGAGATATAGGAAGAGAGAGAAGTGTCATAACTCGTATATCATGTTGATTGCAGGCTCTGCAGTCCCGGGCTCAGTTGATCTTGGGTCATGGGCGGACTATAAGATTACATTACTTTACTTAAAGGGATAGTTCAGCATATCTGGGAAATGTATTTATTCTCTTTCTTTCTCAGAGCAGTACGAGATGATTGATGTCGTCATGTTTGTTTAACACAGCGCAGGAGTCACACGTGTTTGTCTTGGCCTGGCATGTCTTAGCACAAGTAATCGGGGTAGGTGTGGCACTTGCTGGCCATGGCAATAACATGGTGTGGTCAGCAAGCGTGGATTTTAGGTATAGTCTTTGTAAAAGCTATATGGTGCCAAATATGGCAACTTCACTGCACAATGAAGTGCAAAACACCCATCTGCAGTTTGCCAAGAAATTGTTCCAGCAAAAAACAAATAATTAGAACCTCAAATCATATGCAAATGAAACAAATGGGATAATACAGTTAAATGAATCAATTTTATAGAGTAGCTGGACATAGCCAGGCAATCTTCCTCTTCTAAACTAGCACCAGGGCAAGTGAATAAATCCCTGCAACTTAATGATTTGGCACACCTCAACTCTTTGTTTTGGTTCTAAGGCCTCTCTGACTGTTTGGTCAATGTTGTTTTGTGAGTACACTTTATCCCACAGCCCCCAAACCAGCAGGAAAAAAAAAAAAAAATCTATTAATACCACTTTAAAGACAGATGGGGAGGCTGACAGGCGGGCAGTCAGACGCTTTAGACAGCTGCAGTAGGTCTGTGGGAATCAGCTGGGCTTTGCTGTATTTTAAAGAGAGAAGCAATCGACACTTTTTAGTATGAGCGCTGACACATTAGTATGAGTGCTGATCCGCTCCAGGATTGCTTCATAAGTGAATTTCATTATTTATTTTTCAGACCAGATTAGCTATAATGGACAGGGGTCAATGGCCCAAGAAGATCATTACTTATCCACTGACTCAGGTACCAGCCTATACCATGCTACTCCTCAATTACCAGCTGACAGACAGGCGTGTGGAAACAGGGTCATGCCAAAGCCCCAACCTCCCCCGTATATATTAGGCGAAATCTCCTTCCTCTCATCCCGCTACCTCCGGGACTCTCAAGGGAACGCAGAAGAGATTGAATGCTCCATTGTTTCTGCTAATGCGGTTTAGCTGCCTGTCAAAGAGGTGGCTGGGAAGTGCTCCAGTCTTACTGCTACTGTGCATGAAGTTTGCATCTTTGCATGTCTGTCTTTGTCCTTGCCACCTTGTGTTTACATGTTGATGTCTGGCGTACGTGAATCATTATGCATTTCTGTTTATCCGTAAATAACTTTCAAATATTTATTTCACTGCCCACGTCGTTTATCACAGGTTTGGTTTTTTTTTTATAGTCCTTTGCTATGTTCTTCTGCCTCTGTTATCATCCTTAAAACCTTGCATTTATTGGTTTCGCTCTAACTTACCCCCACCCACACCCACAGCCCCCCACCCATTCCTTAACCATACAAACATTTAAATGTATTTACCCCCTATCTGCCTTTGCTCCCCGACTGCCAACCCTGCTCTCCCCCTCTTAAATAAACCAATTTAATCATGGAGGATTCCTTGCCCTTGTGCATTTTTCTCTCTCTCTCTTTATGTGAGTGTGTGTATGTGTGTGTGTGCTTGTTTGTGCTGTGTGTTTAGGTGAGAGGGAGAGAGAGAATCCCATAAGCTCATGTGTGGGCTTTGTGCGGGTGCATGTGCATCATCCTCTTCCGCTGTCAGCGCTGGGTTCAGTGATGACCAGCATCCTCATCCAAAATCTATGTGACCTTGCCAGTCAGCTAGTCATTCAGCCATGGCGGGGAATCTAGTACACCTTCCCTCTTTTACTGTTTGCCTGTGCTTGCATGCATATGCGTGTGTGTGTGTGCAAACAGTAGCTGTATGTGTTGCTGCTATTTCAGCGTTGCTGTGTTGTGTATTGGTATCGGTTCAACTGTAAGAGGCAAACAAGGCCCCATTTTGTTCCCTAAGATTGCATGATTAGCATCAGATTGGCTCTTTAATCCTAATGACTTTTTCCACCACACGCTTTAAGATCACACTGGCTTTGTCACCCAGTTCCAGCCAATAAAAGACACCCCCATCCGAGCTGTCCCAAAGTGACTGCAGTGATTGTATAATGCTCCAGTACTCTCGACGAAGATGAGTATGAAACAGCAACAAAAATGAAATAGAAAAGGTCCTCCTCCACTCTGATTATTGTCAAGATGCCATGAGGTACTTATTAGGCACTTAGATCTTACATACTTAATTGAAAATATTCAGTGGCTTACAGACTCTTCTTCTTAAAAAATATCGAAAATATTGTGAATATTCTTAACTATTTCTACAAATGTGAAACAGAGTGCGACTGAGAAGTGCTGCACAAACCTTCCCTGGATAAATAGAGATTAGAAAGACACAAGACACACACACACAGTTGCCAGCAGGGCTTGTGTGAAATAGACCCGACTCAAGGCGAATATCAAACAAGGTAGCAACACTGTAATTTCAGGACAGGCCCAGGTAATTTTGCCAAAGGAAATCCTGATCTTGCATCTCATCAATCATTTCTGTAAGAACAGCCGCACCTGCGTGTGTTTTGTTCTCATTCTGTTCAGTTCTGTAAACTTCCTGTCTCCTGTGGGGAGACAATGAGCTGAATTCATTCCTCCAAAGAAGCAATCTGGCTGTGGGCCCTTTGGTGGGAAACCGGAGCATGCAGCGTCTCCATCATCCTAATATTAAAATGGCCCACATCCCTCCCTCTGCCCCTCATCTGCTCTGGCTGGCACAGCCCAGGGCCATTTGTCACACACGCAGCATCTCATATGAGAGTGGGGTTGACATTGGTCCACCAGGAAAGATGACAGATGACACATTTCACTACACCTCTATACAATTGCTGAGGCTTGTCCATCAAACCCCTGCTGAGAAAAGAAGAGATGGCACAAATAAAATGACTATTGGTCCTGATTTGTAATTTCTGTCTTTCATATTCTTTTACTCAACTGCCACCTCCTTTCCTCTCCTCATTTATTATCACTGTAGTGGCTCAACAGAGCCGGCATATCCACTTCACTGTTGTCTCAAAAGCCATTACATGAGGGGGAGTAGAGGTCGGATGTGTTCTTGAAAGAGTGTGCGTATTTATTTGTTGTCGTGTGGCGCAATTCAATCATTAAATGAACCTGCTGGACACAACAGACAGGGGATTTATTAATTGACCGTCACTGATGTCTTTATCAATTAGCAGACTTTGTCAAATTCTGTGGACGTTTTCTTTTGACGCATGTGAAATTTTACTTACTCGCTCTTCTTTTACAGATGTGGCTTGTTCATGCAGTACCTTTAAGAAAAACCAAAAAAACAAAACTGTAATTACTCATCTCATTTAATGCTGTATTTCCTGAGAATTCTAATTAGCAAATGTTGCAGATGTCTAACGAAATTACAGTTATTTTTGCATTAAAGAAATGGTGCAGAACTGTCGGAAAAAAGCGGAAACCTGAAGAATTTGAAATCAGCTTTACTGTCCCTGGAGTGCGGCTGACATAACTTTCTTTGTTGTTTTCTTTCCCCCCCCCCCCCCCCGCCCCTTCCTGCAGACTGAGATGACTGTTGGAGATGATTTAGCATCAAAAGAACTGGAGAGGAGGAAGTAATGCGACAGTGAGGGAGTTGTCTAAACGGGAGTAATAGATGGACGGGCAGGGGGTTCACAAGAAGATGTGGGAGGGCTGAAGAGCTGACAACGAATTTTCTGACTCTGGGTTTCTCAAGGACTTTTGTTATTCACAGTTTGATCTTGGCCTGGGGGCATCACGGGGAGACGAATGGAGGAAAGGTGGGGAGTGGGTAGTAAAGGAGGCTTGCAGAGGCAGAAGAAGAAGGGGGAAGGGGAAGGGTTCCTATGGGGCTGAATAAATTGAGAGCAAGTCGGTATTTTAGGAAGCAGAGATAGATTGGTATCTGATAAAGAGTAACCACGGTGACAAATGGGCCCTGTTGTTTCTCAAAGCCACAGAAAGCAGGTGATACTTGGTGGTTCTCTCTTATGAAACAGTTTAGAGAGGTGGCCAGTACTGGCAATTAATGAGACAAGGGGGGGCTGTCCAACATGGGAGATAAATGTTGGACAACAGCAGATAAATCATGCCTCAAGCTGCCGGTTAGAAGCACAGAGGGGCCCAAATGGCAGTAGAACACACTATTCATTTAAAAACAGCTCAGCGGATACTTGGCACACCTGTTAAAAAAGCACTTGTAAGTGGCCACAATGACAACAAGTGACCTATCATCACATTAATTCAATAGTGTTCTCTGTTTTAACTATGCTGCAGCAACTTTATTGAGTGTAAAATAACAGAGCACTAATTGTCTCTTCCATTTGCAGCGCGTCAAGTCTTGAGAGAATCCCGTCCTTATCAGTGCCGAACCAGGCACCAGGAAATGGTGCTGGAGTCACACTTGAAAAGACACTCCGACGGATGCACTGTACAAACACATACAAACAGGCATACGCAAACACTGGTTCATGCAACTACACATACACACACACGCACACAGGCCTGCGTGGATACATACTCACAGGGCCTACCTTGTAGTAGACCACCCCAGAGGCTGTTTCATCCATGTGTGTTTGAATACCTCAAAGACATGATGCCACAGGCCACCGCTCTGCCCGCTCTGCAGCCCTAAGCTGCGAGAGGCAGAAGAAAGGGGATTTACGAGTTCACCAGCGCTGAAATGGCTGCGATGCTTTGGCGAGTTATGCTCATGTGGGATTTAAGTGGCTGAGAAATTCGAGGACAGTTTTTACTCCTCTGATTCAATCCGCTGACTGATCTGTCTTTGGCAAATTTAATACTCGAATGTACAACCTAAAACCTCAGGGGTAAAAGAAATTCTCGCTACTTCCTTTCCAACTGGTTCTAATAAAAAGTGTCATTGTGAGGGAAAATACCCTCCATAGCCCAACGGATGCATTTTTCAATATGTTTGTATTACATGAACAGTGCACATAAAGCCACATAAAGAAACAGTCACATATGTTTAATACTGTGTGTTTATGAGGGGATTATTAACTGCCTTGTGAAATAGCAGAGTTAATAATATATGGTTGCAGAAATTTCACATTACTTCTTTTTTTTTTTTTTTTGCTAAAGTGTCAGTTCCAGCGGTTTCCTTTTGCTTATCCTTAAGCCAGGACCAGCTTAGACTGATAAGTGGAGCTAGCCCAGGGTCATCAGCTGCTTAGTCTGTATAGGCCTGTGTGTGTGTGTGTATGTTTATATATGTGCATCCCTATGAGAATGCGTGCACCTGTGCATTTCAATTTGATGTATTACACCCATGTTTGGTAGGGTGCATGGGCATGTGTTTGCGTTGATATCCATTATGTGCAAGCACTTGCACAAGCGTTGTGTGTTTTGTCAGCAGTGCTGATGTGGACTATATAGATGCCCAGTTATTCAGAGACATTAGCGATCTGCTTTATCTCAGCTCCCTCTTTGCTGGATAGGAAATTCCTCCCTGACCAGATCCAGGGGCCAATCCCATATGCTGCATCTGCGCCGGCACTGAGATAGTTATACAGGTAAATAACATGATGTTGTCAGTCAGCTGAAATGTACTGGCACTTAGTGACCCTAGTTAACTGTGCTCAGCTTTCGATTTTACTTACTCTGTCCCCATTTTACTCTCTGTAATGATAACAAAGCCTACTATAATTCTTTTGTCCGTTTCCAAATGATATACTGCGCTGTTTGTTATTCTGTTTCAGTCCACTCAGTGTTTCTCCTTTATCTTCCTCTGTGTTTGTCAAACTCACGAAATTAAGTAGGGAGAATAACAAGGTGATGAATATGTCATGAAAACTGTGAAGAAAATGTAGGACAAGTTGTTCTGGCCAGGCAGCATTCATCGTAGCAATCAAGGCGGAATATAGTCACTTTTTGTTTCGGTCTGGAATTTTTTAGCTTAAAAAGAAACACACAATTCAATTTCGTCTCATTCGTAAAGTTCTGGAGAAAGTTAAGCGCAAGAGTTAGTTAGGAAAGGGCAGAGACACAGTTTGGTGTCTTGATTCTGCACCAATGAGATTATATGGGGAAGGATTTGTTTGGCTCCAATCCCACATAGCCTGACTAGCCATTAGTGATGTTTGCAGCAACCAAGAAGCCTCTAACTCAAAGTGAATCAAATGTGTACCCTGGTGCTTAAAGGGCCTCATTTGTTTTCTATGCTGCATGCCACCTAATGTATATGTGATTTAACTGATTTTCTAAGTTTTTAAACAAACATATCTTTTAATGAAAAGATATCCAAATTAAAATCAAGATGATGGCTGATGACAGAATAAACTTGAGACAAATTTATTTCAAGTCTGTAACGATTTCTCGCTGGGAAAGGATGATGGTGATTGTCAAGAGCTTCGGCCATTGTTATGTTAACAAGACAAGCAATCATATGAACAGAGCTGCAGCTTCGGGGCGTATCGGAGGACGCATTGAGTCGTAATCGGAAAGTGTTGAGGGTCAAGGATAGCTGGTTCCTAACGCTGGCTATGCAGCAACAGGAAAACTTTGCAAATGTAAGTACATTTTTGCTAGAGACACACAGAGCCAAGCCAGCTACCTATACATTAAGCTAAGTGACTACTCACACCATCGCCTACATATACACAGTACTGAATTTTAAAAGTTTTTACAAAAATATTACAAAGTAAAAAACTCTGAAAAAGAAAGCAAAAAAAAAAAAAAAAAAAAAAGATATTTCCCATAATGTCAATCTTGACATATTTTAGAAGCACATTGCAGAACATTTTGTTTTTGTAAGAAGAGGCTTTCATAATGTAATGGGTAAAAAGGACAGCAGGAGAAACAGATGCCATAAGAAAATTATACGGCTTTTAGATGATTTAGAATTTCCCTTTCAGGACAATCAGATCTTGTGTAAAAGTTGTTTATGGCATGCTTGTAAATCTTGTTCCCTGTATTTTCAGATTATTTACTGTGCAAAGTCATTTTAGTCCCAAGTGTCATTATTCTAGGAGGATTATTATCAGAGGTGGTACGAGGTCTGAACTAACTTGCCTGTTGCCTGAGCTGAAATTAAATCTTTCCTCTGCGGCATACAGTAGGACAACATGGGCCATAAATTACATCCAGTGCAGCAGTGCAGCTTTTTCATAGCACAAAAAAAAAAAAAAGTGGCATTAATGCAACACAAGTTTATGGAGCAATGAGTATCAATAATGTTTTAATTTAAGCCTGTGGTTCATAAACTAACACCTAAAGTGGCTCCAACTATATCTGGATTTCTGCAGAAATAGCTAAAGCGCACCAGATGCATCGAGTATAAATTCTTGACTGCTGGAGAATTTTCCGTCTTTGAAAGCAGAATTTCAATGACAGGATTATCAATTCCCTTTAATTCCAGCTGTGAATTGGCCCGACATGAAGGAAGACTCATGAATGAAACACTTCTGAACGTGTACAACTCAATTTACCGTTCCCTCGTATCGTATATTCTACATACACGCCTGTATCTTTATGTTTAGCCGTTCCTCTTAGACGACAAATAATTTATAATACCAAATTAGATTGACTGAGATGGAATCGTGTTTCTCATTACATGCCACTTTTACCCTGTATTTTTTCCGTCTGACTGACTGAGCGAGTTCACTCCAAAAGGATCAATAAATGGCTCTGTTTACTATGTGAAATACCCAGCAGGCCATTATTCGAACTCTGAATGTGATACTAGAAAAAACGCACCATAAATATCTTCGAGCCGGCCCAATGCCTGCAAATTGATTCTACTATTATTGACAGCCAGCGTAGCATGTCATGGCCTCGGTAATGATATGAGGAACAGTTAGGCCAGAATTGGACGTTTGTTTTGATAATGTTGACATATGCCTAAATCTGGAGGACACATTAGATCACAATAAATTGAGTCGTGGTATTGATCTGCATATAGAAAGTGTTTGCTATTTGTCCTCCTGTGAGATCGTTATTCATTAAATGTCAGTTTAGAGCTTAATTATAAATAGTTATAATTAACGCTCCGCTTGCATGATGAATGGTTATCATTGTCCTGGGTGGTGCTGACAACAGTTTACAATTTTCTTCTCGGAGCCCTTGGCCAGTTCACACCCTGTGACCCTCTGATCCCCTATCCTTTTTCTGGCCCGGC
Source organism: Remorina albescens (assembly GCA_034769265.1). NCBI lineage: Eukaryota > Metazoa > Chordata > Actinopteri > Carangiformes > Echeneidae > Remorina > Remorina albescens. The sequence continues at coordinate 5,921,515 of CM068488.1, forward strand.
GGACTGACTGCTAATCAATGAGCTAAATTGGCTTATACATAAGAAATGATACAGCGCTGCCTCAAGGTGATGCTGCATCATTGATGAACTGATGAATCTTTATTCATATATTTTTCTCATTCAAATGTTTTTGTTTTTACAAAGACTCAAATGGACATGAAACTCACCCTGAAGACCCAACTGGGAAATTTCAGTCATTAGTCACTTGGTGAATTTCTGAGCTTTCGCACATCCATACATTGGGAAAATAAGGAGCAAAGTAATTACCAGACAGCTCTGCGGCAAGAAAAATCATTTCCAATGCTTGAAAAGTTGCACACCTAAAAGCGAGTGGGAGATCTACAACTTAAAAAAAACAAAAAACAAAAAAAACTAACCTGATAGCAAAGTTAACCATTCATATGAGTTCACTTTGACTACTCAGTTAGTTCTGGATGAATTCAACAAGAATGGTGCACGACAACAATAGCAATGTAAGCTGAAGCCTATTCAACCGTATTCATGTCCATCACTCATAAGCACCGAATGAATTAATGTGTCCTGTTTGGAGCATGGGATGTTCACACAAGCCATCTGAACATAGTCCTCAAAATCAACATTTAAATAACTCAGACTGGTGGCCAGACCATACACCTGTTGTACCAGTGAGACATTGAAAAGTATGTGAAGGATCTTTTATTTTGAAATGGGAGTTTAAAATCATCTGAACTGAGCAGCTTATCCCGCTCTGCAGTTCTATGAAACGTGCCATTGCTAAAGCAGGTTCACAGTACAAGCATAACTCATAACTAATGTCCGAGGCGGATAAATTTCAAAACTCATTTATTTATAAAAACGCACCCATCACAATGTGATGTGTTTTTAATGGTAGTGACTGTGGAAGGACTTGTGCTAAGGCCTTGAAATAAAAGTGGGAGGATGGAGATTGGACACCACTGCCTCAGTCTTTGTGCCACTTGAGTTTCCATTTCAACAAGAACAAATAACTTCTCTGCTTACAGCTAAGCCTCTTGGCCAAGTATCGGATAAAGCAGCCGACTAAATGTGAGAGGTAAACAAGTTAATGGGGAGACATGGGAGCAGTACCCAGGGATGTTGGTTCAATCCTGGTATGTCGTGCTTTCTTCTTAAATCAGCCGTTTTATCATTTGACTCAAAACATTTCCTGTAGCTTCAACAAACTGAGAGGAAATCCTTTTCTTTTAGTACACTTACTTTTAAACCTTTTTTTTTTTTTATCATTACTCATGTACAGAAGCTCTGGATGTGTGTTTCCCCAACAGCGAGCTTCATTTAGGATGGTCCTGCGAGATTTGTGAACTTTCTCTGGATGGAATTGAGGCACCGGTCTTTAAATGAACACTGACAGTTTGGTTTATTCTTCCACCTCAGTGAGCTATCAGTCACCATCAGCTGCCCCAGGAGCACCGGGTGGGGGTGGAGAGCCCTCGTCGGAGCTGTGTGTGTTTGTTATTGACACCAGGAGAAGGACAGAAACACCCTGAGGTTAAAAGAGAATGTAGCATTCTCTGATTTATTTTCACTTCTAGGCCATACCTATATGAGTACCTTACAAACACTCATATTCATTTAAAAAGACAGACACACACACCCACACACACACACTGCAGGGTAAACACATATACACAGCCTCGCTGAAATCCAAGGATTAAAAGCTTCTGTTTGGTCTCAAATTAAACGAGTGCCTTTCTCCCTGTGTGTCTGTGTCTGTGCACATTAGTGTGTGTTATTATGATGGGGGGGGGGTGTTTTCTTTTTTTTTTTTGCCAATGTGCTGAGCAGGGAGAAGGTTCAAAGCTGTGGGGTTTTTTTTCTGCTGTCTCTCTGCTTCAGCGTGTGCACCACCAATGCCCTCAATTAGCCCAGCGTCTGATAGAGACACATTTACAGACACACACACACACACATTTACAGACACAAGTGATGATAGGATTAGTGGGTGAGGACTGTTTGAATGTGCTGCTCAAATATGTTTGTGTACGTCTCCATTTCATCATGGGATATAAACTTTGACTTCCTGCTGGAGCAGAATGAGAGGAATGTGACAGATAGAGAGAGAATGAAACAAGAGAATCACAGACCCCATAAACAATAAAACTGAAGCGGCCACGAGGAGAACTTTGGTGAGAGCAAAGGGAGACTATAAAGAAAGATAGCACAAGGGAAATAGCCAGAGAGCCTACAAATAAAAAGGCAAATTCAGTTGACAAAGGAACTCTTTGCCACAAAAAAAAATAAATGGAAAAAGATGGAAGAAAACATAAAAGGAAGGAAGACGTATGAATGAAAACCAGAAGTACCAAGCGAAAACTCAAAGATGAAGGAAGAAGGGTTAGCAGGAGGATGAGGAGGAAGGAAGAAGTGGGTTGTGCACAGATGCAGATGGAGGAAGAAGGGATCCGTCAAACTGCAGGCACACTGAGAGAAACAGCGCTCTGACCTTCACGGGACAAGCTGCTACCACTGACAAGAATTTATGCGAGCTTTCGCTTTGTATTATTCCTGTAGTACAGTGAGAGTGCATATGTGCACACAGCCATGAATCCATGTACGGTACGGTAGGTGCGCGGCTTTTGGCCTGTCCATCCGAGACTTTATGAGCGAATGAACACAGGAACATGCAGGCTGTGTGCAGCGCAAGTACGGCAAAGATCGAGGGTTTCGCCTTCATCACACAAAATCACTGTCCTTCCTTTTCATTTTTTCTCTCTCTCTCTCTCTCTCTCTCTCTCCTAGCAGCCCCATCTCTCTTGGCTCTAGGTTGGAACTCCATTAGACCTTACACTATGTTATCTTATCCTGGAAAAAATAGCCAAACCACCTGCGGTTCAGAGCAATTACTGTACACCGTATCTTGGGATGTGTTACAAATTAAACATGGCTTGGGTCATGCACGATTTTGCTTTGAGCAACAGCATACATGCAAAATTTTCACACCACAACATACACACGCACACACACACACACTACATCGCCTGTAATTATAAACATGATTTTTCAATTTGTTACAGAATGTAGGAAGTTGGCAGTACCCGAGGTGTGGAATATCAGAAAAGGTCATCCGATAATGCTGATGTTTCATCAAGATTCAAACAAGAGGTTAATGTGTGAGATGTTGGTGGCTTCGGGACCATCATGCTCTATTATTTCAAAAATCCTGAACCGGTCATTTTAAAAAATGATTGAATGTTTGTCAGAAGATTTTACCTGCAGGGGACCTGTAGTTTCCTCTTGACTAGAACCAAAGTGAACGTAGGCGAAGGCTTGAGCTGCTACTGCTGGTCAAGATGGGTGATGGGTGAACATCGTGCAGGCTCACTACAGCAGGAGTGTTACAATGAGCCATGAAAAGGCGAGTGGTTCATTAAACAAGTAGTTAAAACGCTTTTAAGCAAATCACAAGATTATAAGTGAAGCCAGATGCACACTCACAACAAATCTTACTGAACATACACAGCTGGTCAAGCAACGCGAGTACTTATCCCTGCGCATTAAAGTTTGCAGTATTTCTTTCTTAATGATGAGGAGTCATTCCAGCTCAGTCAGCTGATTCACTGAATGTTTTCAATGACTTTTGAGGTTTATGAGCAGTTACTTTACAGCTCCACATTACATAACTGAATTAAACGCTGCCCATGGGGAGGAATATAGATGAACCAGGTCAGACGCATTTTCAATGCTTTCCGCACCGCTGCTGCACTTACGTGGAATACTGTAACCAAAACAAATTGCTTCCTTGTAGTTCTCCTGCAGCACTAATGCAGGATAGCTGCATGCAAGGCGGACTTTCCACTGCAGGTTCATTTTCAGTGGATTGAATAAATATCTGCTGTGCTGCTCAAAATGTTAAAGAACTTAAATAAATGTGCACCAAGGCAACAAAAAGTCTGCAGCCTGCATTTTTCTTGTTTGTACCCCCTATAGTATCTTTTTCTGATCTCAGTCTAAATTTCTGTGTGAGGTTCTAGATACACATCGGGCCTCAGAAGGTGCGTTTGTACTGATGCCTGCGTGTGATTTCAACTGTGCCATCTTTTATGCAGGAAGCTTGTGCTCACAATCTGGCTAAGCATCTGCATTTGTGGCGGCAGTTGTCCACCTGTTGTGCAAGCCAACAGTGCAGAAGGCTTTCCAAGAGCTTGGAGATCAGAAACACAGACTGATGTCTTCTCATGTCTGTCCATGAAGGCAGTTGGAGATTTGTGGCCCCCGCGACAACATGAACTTAGAAAATCAAGAGGATGAGACTTTTAGTTTCAACTTTAGCTTCTTTTAACTTCTTCTGAACTGCGAAAACACACACATACGCCCACATCACCCACACACACACACAAATACCTGCGGGTCTCACATGAGTACACCACAACCTGCAGACACTCAGCAGGGCTTTAAACCTACACACTTACATAGAAATAAAAAGAAATGCACAGCACACACAGGCCAGGGGTTGCTTTATGACACATGCTTAGTGATGATACCTAAAAGTTAAACTGGCCTCTGGTTGCACACACACACACGCTGCGCACACAGACACTCGGGTAAGTTAAAGAGGTTTTCTGCCCTGTGGTTGTCCTTGGGCAATATCATCATGGAGAGAATCAATAGAGCCATCGCTCAGAGTGAATGGAAGGAAGGAGAGAGACATTGAAAAATATATAGGAGTAGAAGACAAGGGATGTACAGAAAGATTGGGGGGGGGGGGGGAGTTGAGGAGGAATAATAGATGTTAGGCAGGGGAAGGGAGTGCAGGAGTGAGGAAGAGTCGGGGGGGGGGCAGAAAAGGGAGTAAAAGAGTGTATCATTAGACCAAGTGACTACAAGAGTATCACAGAGGGATGAGAGGAGTGAAGCAGGGGAGCTGGCAAGAGCGTTTGAGGGAAAGGAGTACAAAAGGAAGCTGGAGACAAAGTGACAAGGATGGATGAAGGAAGCAAATGAAAAAAGAACAGCTGGGGAGAAGGAAGGAGCCAAACCATGGTGTGGGAGGGGGATTAGTGAGTGAGCAGGTAGAACTGAGCAAGAAAAAGCATGCAAGTAGGAAGAAAGAAAGGACTGGTGGACTTGTTAAAAAACAAATGTGTGCTCAAAAAAACAGGGGGGGAAAAAAGGTAGAGAGGAAGAAGAGAAAGAGGACAGGATGAAGAGGAGGAGGAGGACAGAAAGGGGGAGGAAAGTTTAGACCAACTGAAGGGAAGATGAAAAAAAAGAAGGAGTGAGTCAGTGTTTGAGCGAGCCGCTGATTAAGTGAGACGAAGTCTGACCCTGCAATCAAGCTTTGTCAGATTTACAGGCCACCATACATGAATGACACTTCATTATGTCTGAGGACCAAACAGCGATGTAATTGCTTTTGTCAACATGGCTGATCAGAGCGAGGAGTCATTTCCACATCAATTTCTCCTGTACAAAACATTTCATACAGTAAGAGCTGACAGTAAAACAAAACTACAAATTTGGTATATGCACACCGAGGGCATTCGCTGATTACTGAAATCATTAAACGTTCAAAATTTACATATTAACAACTGTTCAAATAACTCTCTGATTTGAAAATGGTTATTTGTAACGCACAGGAAATTATCAGGCACACTTAGCAGCTCCAAACAGCTTTATTTCCTCTGGGTGTTTTGGTTTTGGTTTTACTTTTATTTTATTGCATGAGGAGCCGGGTATTTCCTTCAGGAGTGGGCCCGGAGACTAGAGCAGAACTAACAGGGAGTAAAAACTGGACCTACGTTCATAACTTTTCATTTTGCTCAAAAGAAAAAGGTAATAAAATGTCAGCCGCTTTTTTCTGTTGCGTTTAAATGACCACAATGCATTAATGATGCATCCTTTAATACCAGGGTGAAAGACAGCGTCTCATTTGCCCCGAGCTGAAATTTTCAATTGGCCTATCCTCCACTGGGTGTGATCAAAGGAGTGCTCTGTCACACCTCAACCTCAAGATCTGAAATAACTAAGGGTTATTCTTTCATTCACTGATCTTCTACCGCTTATTCGGGGGGTGCTGTAGCCAATCCCAGCTGACATTGGGCAAGGGTGGGGTACACCCTGGACAGGTTGCCAGTCCATCATAGGGCCAACACACAGAGACTGACAGAGACCAACAACCACTCACACTCACAGCCAGACCTACGGACAATTTAGAGTCACCAACTAACCTAAAGGAGGAAACCCATGCAGGCACGGGGAGAACATGCAAACTGAACCTGCAACCTTCTTGCTGTTGAGCAACAGCGCTAACCACTATGCCACCATGCTGCCCACTAAGGGTTATTAACTATATTACTCTACCATCATTGTGTAGGGCTGTACCGTTACTGGTCAATTTACTGGCCCCATTTTTCTACCCTGGTCCGATCCGAAAACATTTCACGATGAATAAGTCAGGAGTGTCAGCGTGGAAAGAATTTTGATTCAAGTGTTTTTAGAAGAGAGGAAGGAGCCGAAGGGAGTCAAGGAGGGAGTTTGGGGGGGTAGGAGTGCTTGCTGCGCGGAGTGAATGTGCTTCTGTGATGGTATAATTACACTGAACTGTTCCCAGCCAGGAAGACTGTCCGTCAACTTCATTAGCAGGTCCCATGTTAACACCATGACAAATGGCCTACATGGGAAAGAGGGTGATTAGATCTGAACAGATCATAGATGACACACATTAGCTCATATTAGCCTCATACAGGACCTCTCATTATTACCCAGCTGCCCCGTGCCCCTTGCATTGAGGTGAGTTCAGGCTTCCAGTTTCCTCCTCCTCCTCCTCCATTCCTCCCTTTCCACTCACTGCAAAGTGCTGTGGACGCTCTGGGAGAAGCATAGTGGCCTATATTAATGTAATCCCCTGCACCTCGCGCTGCCAGCTCAGCACACTACAGCCTCCCCTATGACAATGGGAGAAATGGGCACAGCTCTTACCTATTATCACGGCTCACTGTTAGCCAGAGGGATATTAACCTGTGGTACTCAACATGTTAGTTTTCCTCGCTACAACAGTCTGCCGCAGTCAGATCCCCCCCCCCCACCACCACCCTCCTCGGACACACCGTGAAGAAACTGATCTGGGAAAAGTTGAATATCAGCTGCATCACCGATGTTTCAAGGGATTCTCTATCTCGCTTAGAGAGTGCCAGGTACATTTATTTTTTTGCACAGCTAAGGAAACTGCAGTTGAAAAATCAGCTGCAAGGTACAGCTAATCTTTTTACCCTTTGAATGAGTAAAAATGTAATTAAGTCGGATATCCTTGGGCATGAAATGAAATACACACCCACACCCACAGTTACTTCATCTGATCAAAGCCAATTTGCTCTATATTTGTTTAGATCCTAAAGATACACAGTTGCTACTGAAAAAGTCCTTAAGCTTAACTTTCACCCAACCAATTGACAAAGATTGTATGGAAATGGGCAAATATTGTGGATCAAAGACTCAAATTCGATGATGAAATGAAGAACACGATGATGAAATTAAGAAATTAAGCTTCTTGAGAAATATAATGCAAGAACTCAAGTCAGCCAAAGTTTATTTCAAAGACTAAACTTTAGAAATTTCAAAACCAAGTGAACTGTTTATGAATTTATGAAAAAGCACAAAATGACTGGAAAATTGCAGAGTGGGATGCTGCAGGTGAGCATTTGATAAAATGCATGCAGGACATATTCAGTCTGGATCTTGTGCTTCAACACCGTTCTGTGGAAAGAGCTAAGTAACAAATGTTCAACATCTTATATCACTGTCAAATTAATTCTGAAAGCCAGCTGTAATTAGCCCACACAAATGAAACCATGGTTGAAAGGATTGGTATAGACATCGTCTCGTGCTGCTAGTTCTGCTCCTGCAGTACTCATGCTTCTCTAAATTGAAATCGCATTTCCCACAAACCTCATTACTTACTGCAGTAAAGTGACATTACAACTTATCACTCCTCCTCCTGCTGCCCTCCTACAGTAGTGTTTCTCTGTGCACGTATTTTTTATATTTTCCTTGAGAGGATAGAAATGTTGGACGTGATTCTCAGAATTCTCTGCCAATCTAACTCAATCAAATTCTTCGAATGTTGACATTTTCTCGCATGGGAGCTTTATTTAAATGCAAATGAGTCTACTTTCTAATTTTGAATTCAATTTCTGGTCTTATTGATTAAGTCCAATAAAAAGGTATGTGTGGATTTTTTGGGCAATCATTTAAAGTAGCTTTCATTTCTTCTACACAACTTTGGCACTGCCAGTGAAGTTACTGAAGTTAGTCATCAATCATATTAGCAAATGATTGACTGTTTATACTTCCAGCAGACAAAGAGGAATATGAGTATTCTTATTTGGAGCTGGGTCGAATATGATTTGATCACTAATCACTTTATAAATGGAAATTCAACATTCAGACTCTTTTCAGTTTTGTCTGTGTTTGGTCTGATTGTGGGTAGATTAAAGTATTGTAGTTTTGTCTGGTACTACCCAGCTGTTGCAGCTGCAGCTTGATGAGAGTTGTGAGACTGGATCACAACATTTGGGCGGCAGTATGACAGAAATGAACTTGCATACAGTTGTCCTCCTCCGCCAACCAGTCAAGCTGCTGAAAGAATCATCACCATCTCCCCCCTCCTGAGTTGGAGTGTTAAAAACTGGTGGATATGTTTTCACAGAGGTGTTGACCTTTCACCACATGGATATAAAATGCATTCAGTTTTTTGTGTTGGACATTTATGTTAAATTGTGTTGCAACACTGAACTCTGACCTTGAAAATCTTTAGGTCTGTTCATCTTTGCAATAAAATTGAATTTAAGTAAATTCCCTCAAGGCAGGCTGATATATCACATTCAAGAAGCCAGAAATGTGTTCTGGGAGGTCACTGTGACTTTTTACCACAGAAATGTAATAAGGCCATTTTAACTTTGATTTTGGAAGACATTGTCTTGGGCCTGAGATACAGCGTTAACAAAACTGGGCTGAATGGACGGACACACTGAAGACATAACGCCTGATGGACGGATAATAAGTTCAGTTCTAACTCTCAGCCAACGAAAGGTTCCTTTGATCCTGTAAATAAAACGCGTGGAATCCCCGTTCTTACAGCCGTCGTTATCTTTTAATTTTGCTGATGAGTGAACAATTTGCTGGCTGTCATACAATCCCCATGTTGGAAGTCACGATTAAAGAAAACATTTATTTAAAACTGAACAAGCCTTTTCATGATGTAGTGGGCTGAGACTGTCAAAGACTGGATTCACCGTGGGAATTTTCAGTGGCCGTTAACACTTAGGTTGTGACAAAGTCAGAGGCAATACAATTAGATGTCAAACAGCCTTGATGCCAGTCTTGTGTTCAAACAATCTCTGTGCCACATAACTGATAACACCAAATGTGTCTCGGCTCTGACAGCTGACAGCTTAGTTTTTCAGCAAAATGACACACAGCTTTCAAGGCAGATTATGCAATCATTCTGTACAATTCTTTGATCCGCGGTTTATAGTAACACTGCTTTTCCATCAGTTTTTTTTTTGCCCCCTCTTCTCCTGCAAAACCACTGTTGAAGCGCTGGCCCACCCAAAACTGCATCTGTCAGTTCTTTGTCCTTTGAGCGCATTATCCACAGGTGTTGTTTGCATTCAATAGCTGAGATGAAAGATGCAGAAAAATGTAGGTGTTACTTTCGATAAGGACGTGATGCGACAGAAGAAATTTTGATGAACAAAGACGAAGAAGGAGCGTGAGGAAGAAGAAACAGAGCAGAAAGAGCTGTGAGGCGAGCCCAAATCTCCACTTTGGGAAAATTTAAATGATTAAATAGCTCCGCCGTCTTGCTGCCCATTATGCATCGTGTCCTACAATTGGACCACATTATTTCCTATAATTGGCCCCATTGGCCGGAGTCCTATCTGGCCTATTTGGTCCTATTCTGCTGAGAAATGAAGGCATTCCTCTTCCGACCCTGACCTGTCCCGGGCCCTGTCATGTGACTGACATCCCATTAGTGCATCATTGATTGGGTGAATCTTAGAATGTGGGAGCCAACCTAATTAGGAGTCCTGCCCCTCCCTTCTCCGAATGTCAATCGAGGCCCCTTGGAGGAAACAAAAGTGCAGGCAAATTAAGCTTTAGTAAGACACTGAAGGAAAGACGGCTGTTTTTGCACGACAAGATCGGTGTAATTTACAGTGCAAAAGACGCTGATTTGGATTTGAATGCTCACACACAGCTGCTCCACACAGGTGCTCCAGAATGGAAATAGAAATATTACAAGAAACATGTCCACATTTAGGGGTTATGATATTGATAAAATGTAAAAATAGAAACCCAAGATACTAAACTTTACTAAAAATACTAAAGTACAAAGCAAATGATAAATGAAAGTGAAAGGGCCGATGAGTAAGTAAGATTAAGTGTAATAAATTATAAATCATGCAGCATATACAGATAAGTATTAGTTTTCTAAGGTGCAGCAGTGATGCAGATTATTCACAGTGTTGATCAAAGGGCGGAGTTAAAGGGACAATGGCAGATTAGAATATAATCTGCACATTTTAATCCGCCATGTCCAGCCATAGAATCACACATACACAAACTCCTTTGGGTGTTGCCTGGAAATTCCCTGTTTCACAAAAACAGTAAATATATTCACGGAAACATTGCCAGAGGTCCTGATTAACACCTCACCCGGTCACCCTGTACAAACCCTCCACGTCTCCGAGGGAGGTGATTTAGCGGACACACACACACAAACACACAGTTAATTACTCACTGGTGTGCAAACATAAACAAAGTGCTTTTTCTATCTAAATCCTCTCCCTTGCAAACACGAATGCTTAGAATGGACGTGGTAAGTGTGCTTTCCTTTGTTTAAACACACACACAGCAGCGTGCCCAGCTTATATACTAACATGCATGTTTCTTCGGGAAGCTGCTGTTGCCTGCAGCATATTTCGAGACTATTTGGACTAATCAGTGCTGCTCTCGTCTGCAGATGGTCCTTGACTGAATCTGCTAGCACCCCACCATCAGTCATCTTGCCTCTTCCTCTATATTCATGATACAGCAATGTATTCCACCCAAAACTTACCTTGGCAGTTCAGCTTTTAATGGGTTTGTGAATTCATTCATGAAAATGGAATCACTTGTGTGGTCACAGAAGAGCTCAAGATGGGTTTTTTTGTTTTTTGTTTTTTTTTTACCGTAGGAGAGACACTAATGAGATGTATTGTTGATGATGTTTTTTCTCATGGCAGTATTGTTTATCATGCTTGCCTGAGATTGGAGAGTTAACTTTGTGAGTCGATTGTGAGAAGGCTCCAACCACATCTAATATTAACCTACTTCACAGTACAAAGTTTTGTGTAGATTTCAGTTGTGAGATTTCTTCCAAAGTTTTACTTTTGGACACGAGCGCTCCTCCATCTCAGTTTTTTTTTCCCCTTACCTTAGCTTTGTTTTGTCCAAGGTCTTTTTAAGGACACCATCCTAACTTGATTTGCTGATCAGCCACATTTCTCCTCAGAAAGAGCAGATCCCAAGGAAGCACACTGAAAGCACAAACACCCAGTGTGTGAGTATAATACGATTCTCTCACACATAAAATATTGAGGCCTTATTTAAAAAATAGATAATAAAAAACACCACAACCTAGCATCGGCCAACATCACTCTGCTGGATTTGAATATTTCATAATCATAATCAAAATTTAAAAGCTTTTTTTGTGCGAAATAATTAAGCAGTACTAACGCAAGATTTTTTTTTGTCATGATTGTCAGTTGAGAGTTTGGAAATATCACAGTCTATCGCTGTGTTTCAGAGGCTTTTTGTGTCATTCAATGAGAAGTTTAAAACATAATTTATTAAGTTTAATAATTAAACTGATCTATTAAATTTTTTATATCAATTGAATGCTTTGCACTGATTAAATGGACCTGTGGTTCATCTGTATCGTGTCTTAGCTCCCTCACAATTAAAAGAATACCAAAGCTTTTTCATATTTAAAACTGTGAGGAGTGATTCATCTTGTTTGACTTACATCTTTCTAAACTTTGGATTTCAGACAGATGGATGCGCTATTGGTCAAAAGTTGACTGTTTTAGATAACTTCAGTTTTTGCAGGTTTTATTGAAATTCGTGCACTTCAAGTCCAGTGAAACACAGATATGAGTGTTTAACTGCCAAAAGGGCTTTTAAGGGATTAAAAAAAAATGATTAACTTGCAGCTCTCCTGCAGAAGTGGAAGTGAAACCTTGAAAGTTGATGTCTACAGATGCATTAACTTTTGTTGATGATTTCCAAACGCCCTGTCAACCCTCTCTTTCTGATGGTGTTGAAACAAAATGTTACTGAAGACCTCTGATACATTAGGACAATACTGTGCTGAAGGAAATGGTGCTTTAATATTCATATCAGAATAGTGAGAGGAAAGAAGCAATAAAGAAAGCTGGAGTGCCTCTAAGGAGTTCATGCTAATGCCCCCAAAACCGTAAAAGATCCCGCTGATGACTACAGAGCAAGGAGTGATCTTAAACCCCATGAATCTGGTTCAGGATTTCAGCGCATTCAGCTACAGGATAATGTACAAATTTAGATTCAATGTGTAAAGAGGAGCCTGTGTGGAATCTGTATGTTCACTTCATGTGTTCTCGCCCCTGGGTAGCTTGCAGATTAGATATTTGGTGATTCTAAATTGCTCATAGATGAGAATGTGAGCATGAATAGTTGTTTGTCTTGATATGTGGGCTCAGTGATTGACTGAAGATGTGTCCAGAAGGTAGCCCGTCCTTGTCCAATGTCAACTAAGATCTCCTGCAAACCACCTGCGACCTTAAAGGATAAAAGGAATGGCTAATGATTCATTCATTCATCGTCTACTGCTCATCTGCCTCCGGCGGCGCGGGGGGCTCTGGAGCCAATCCCAGCCCACACTGGGCGAGGGTGGCGTACACCCTGGACAGGTCACCAGTCCATCACAGGGCCAACACACAGAGACAGACAGACACCAACAACCACTCACACTCAGACCTCACCAGTTAACCCAAACATGATGTCTTTGGATGGTGGAAGAAAAGCCACGCAAGCACGGGGAAAACATAGAAACTCCACACATTAAGGCCCCAGGCGGGGAACCGAACTTGCGACCTTCTTGTTGTGGGGCAACAGCACTAACCATCCAAATGACTGACTAAAAAAAATTCAATCACCCATGATCCCCAAGCGTTCATTTATTCTCCGTTTTAATTTCAGAAACACTGAAACATTTAATCATGTCATTTTAAACAACAGCTGGAAAAATGGAGGCCTGTGGAAAAAAACTTTTTTATATTTCTCCTCTCTTGCAACCAACAGAGAACACAGCTGTTCCCGGTCTCTCTCTCATCTATTTCCCCCTTTCTCTCTCATCTCTACCCAATTTCTACCCTTTCAACCCCGGTAGGCGGAGGCGCCCGGCTGCCCACCTTGAGACATTTTCATCACCTGAGTGGTACACCAGCAGTGGTTTTAAAATAGAACAAGCAAGTCATGGCACAAGCAGGAACACACACACACACACACACACGAAAGCCCTCATAGTGCCACAAACATGCATATTACCATGGACAGACACACACTCATGGTACAATCAAACCGACTTGAAAAACCGAGGCACACACAATGACGCACACGCACATGCAGGGTGCTGCTGTTGCTTCCAGATAAGTCTCTCTCTGTGGACCAGTGTCTTTGTGCATTGGGGGGAGCAGAGAGGGAAAGGAATAAACTCATGTCAATTTGTTTCAACTCATGACACGCCGACACCGAATCTGTCTGAACATTCCCTCCTCTCCACACTCTTGCATCCTCACTGTGCTCCTTACAAACCTTTTCCAGGTTTTTGACACTTGATTAGTTGTCTTTCTTCTTGTTTTTTTCTTTTTTTTTCCTTTCTTTGCTTCCTTCCTTCTGTCCCTCTCTCTGTCTTGCTTCTTGTTAGTGAGCATTGTGCTAAGAGGTGATATTAGTGCCTTTAGAGCTGTGCCAGGAATACTAACTCAGAGCTCCCTGGCAGTTCAACCGTCTCTGCTACCTGGGTCTGTACTGGCAGATTATTTAGGATTACATTTACACACACAATGACATGCACACAGACACAGACTATTCTTGCTCACAGAAGAGCACTCACCCTTGCTTAAATTGGCAGTTGTTGTTGGCTCACCCCTTAGCTGAACCTCTATGTTCTGCTGCAGTCTTTTAGTAGTGTAATTGCAGTTTCGGTTCAGAGATGAATCACTGATGTGGTTCAATGACGCGGGGCTGGATGCTTGGGGGCAAATAGAAAATCTGCCACTTTCCTCACCCGGACAACAAAAATATGAAAAAGGAGAGCAAGGGAATGGGACCAAAAAGATCAGAGGGGAAAGTGGATGAAGGTGACGGCAGAATGGAAATAGGTGGAGCTGGGCAGATAAACGAAAAAAAGGAGAGGAGAGGATGTGTGCACATTTAACATGCAAAGTCGAAGGGCAGGTAGAGGGAGGGGCTGGGTGAACAGGAGGAGGGATCTCACACAGTGAAAGTGAGACAAGACCCCTGCAAGCAAAGATGAAGGGCTCCTTTAATTGGGTTTCTGATGCCTGCTTAATCCTATTCTCCATATTAATCCCTGACAATGTACATAATCAAAACAAATACACCCATGGGAGGGACGCTGTTAATAGGAAACAGTAATACAGATCAAGTGTGCATGTGGGCCACCTGTATACAACCTTTAGGGACAAACTCAGGACAAATCCCTTCCTTCACTCTCCCTATGCACCATAAGGGGGTTACCATCACCATCAAGACCCCCCCCATCTCTCCCTATAATGAATTGTACTGCTGAAACATAATTGTATTACTATTCTATTTTTGAACATGCAACAGAGCAACAAGAGGAAACAGTCACCTTGCCGAAAACTAAAATTATATCTGAATACAGTGTTGCTCAGCTGTGCCTCCTCTCAGTGCTCCCATGCTCCCAGTGTTTAACTTATAACACCCCACAGCTACTTACCCTTCTCTAGAGTTTTGTCTATACTTCAGAGCGCACATAATTTATTTCACACTTAATTCTTTTCACTCTCATGGTGGATTTGATTTAGTCTGTTTATACTGTAAGCCTCTCTGTGCTTCTTTCTTCAAGTGATTTTATTAATATTTTTTGAGTCGTATGTAAATGTATGAGGCAATGAGCAAGGATGCCCCCCCCCACCCTCACTGAGAACATTACAGTGGCAATAAAAAGGAATTGAAGCCTTTCGAGTTATTTGCATTTATATATAACATTATGTATATATCTACACATTTAAATAATAATAATAATAATATCAGCACATATGCATCAAAGGAAAACACACAATCTATGTTAGCTTTATAACACACTAAATCATTGTGTATCATTCAAACTGCTATAGTGTAGGTTAGAAAGAGTGTGTATGCCCCTCGGCTAATGGCATCAACAAAACCTTACTGGAGTCAGGGGCTAGCATAGATTGTATTTTATCTATTGTTTGATTTTGTTGTCATGTTTTGTAAGTTATCCTTGAGTGTCCAGAAAGGCACCTATAAATAAAATGTATGAATAAAATGTATTATCATTATATTTATTACCTGGAGTTCAATCAGTCAATGATAGCAGATTGGAGGTGAGGGTTAGAACTACTTTGATGTGATGTGAAGCCCAAAGCTCAAAATATAATAATAATAATAAAAAAATAATTATAATAATTTGAAAAAAAAAAAAGATCCCAGAGGATTTTATGATCAAAGCTTTAAAAAGTGTTTACATATTCATCAGTCCACAGCAAGACAGACTGTGTATATAAATGCAGACGATTTAGTGCTGTGGCTACTCTCACTAAAGTGGCTGCCCAGCTGAGAGTCCAAAGGCATAATGCAGAATGCTCAATGAGATAATCAACAAAAGGCTTGAACCTTTTGGAGCTGGTTAACATCTCTGTTTTGGGGTCTAGCAGAAACAAATGCATAATTGCATTGAGTGTGGCGGAAGAGAGGAAGCTGCTCTGTCTGAAAAATGATTCCTAAATGTTTTGTGGATCAAGGTTGAATTCTTTGCAAAAGAAATGGAGGATGGTGTAAAAAGGAACCTGCAAATCGCCAAGGCAGAGGGAGCTTCATGATTTGCATTGTTGCCTCTGGCCCTGGACTGCTTGACATGAGAGGGGAAAATGGATTCCCAAGTTCATCTGCATGTCTTGCAGGGTAATGTCACGGTGGGCATCCACCTGTGTCCTCAGCAGAAGCTGTAAGATGCAGCACAACAATGACCCCCAATCCCCTGGTGAAGTAAATCTTCTACAATGTAAAGACCTAAAAAGCAGAACAGGGCACACCTAAGATCCTGAGAATACTTCTGAGCTGAAGGAATTCTGTAGGATGAATAAATCAAAATTTCTCCTGAATAGGGATGATCTGAAGCTTGCTTCAGGTTATTGGTGCTACAGGAGGTCCAACCAGGTATCGAAAAAGAGAGTTACTTAGATTTTCCACCAGCATTGCGTATGTTTCATGGGTGCATTCAAAGATTATAATTCTTTGCGTGTTACCAGCAGAGGCACATTGTTTTTGGTCTGTATTCGTGAGTGAGATAGAGAAGATAAGATCTCATTTTATGACTAATTGCAGCAGAAAACCAAATAATTCCATGGTTCACTTGCCTTTTCTTCCCACTTCCCCACTTCCACTTGTTCCCCAATCCCAGCTCAAATTGGGCGGGGTACACCCTGGACAGGTCGCCAGTGCCAACACTGAGACAGACAGAGACAGACAACCACTCACAATCACACTCAGACCTACAGACAATTTAGAGTCATTAACCTAAACATGCTTTCTTTGGACGGTGGGAGGAAACCCAAGCAGGCACGGGTAGAACATGCAAACTCGAACCCGCGACCTTCTTGTTGTGGGGAAACAGCGCTAACCACTGTGCTGCCCCTCTATTTAGTGAAAATATAAAATTATTTTCTTTGAGTCAGATTATTATTTATAGAACTGCCTGGATCTTTTTTGGTATGTGAAGTTATGAAAAGCCTGATGCAATCAGAAGTCAGTTTACATTAAACTTAACCCAATGATCATCTCACATAAACAAAAACACATTCAGAAGCACTTAGTTTTAAATCAGTCCTGCCCAGTTTCACCGGCTTCCTGAGGGAAAGTCTGTAAAGAACCATGCAAGTTTAATGCTAGCTGGATATCTCGCAGCAGAACAAAGCTTGCAGCGTTGGTTTTCATCTTTCCTCTGTACCCAGCAAGCGGAGCATGAGGAGAGGGAGGAAAGGTAAGAAAACACTTTTTGCCCAAGTGTCTTGGATCTCTCAGGAAAACACACCAGTATCTCACGAGGTCACCCAGCATGTGGTGAAATGACTTGTTGATCCCGGGGAAATGTGCATGTATGCGTGAGAGAGAAACACAGAGAAAGGCAGTGACACCTACTGTACGCAGCTCTGCCAGAGAAACCTTTTCATGTCTGGGGGCCTCACAACTGAAACAGCCTTGCAGCTTCACCTCCCGTGCCTACTCCACAGCGAGAGAGAGCAAGAGAAGGGGCAGATACCTATTTGGAGTGTTTGCGGTGTTTGGAAAACAGGCAATTATCAGTAAAGGAAAAGAAAAAGCTAAACCCCCCCCCCCCACACACACCAGTGACCAGATTTCACATAAAGCTGCAATCAATGTTCTGCTCTAATGATGGCAAATTAGATGAAGGGAGAGAGAAGAGAGGGGGATGAATGGATGGGGAACGGAGTGCTGTCCTTTGCATGAAGCCAAATTAGCATGCACAGTAGATCTCTTTTATGGCATTGGCGCTGTCCGTGGTGCTGAAAAGATGTGGTTACACAACGGATAATGTTCCACTTGGACAGCGGAGAGGAAGTGGGAATAAATCTCTGAGGAAAACTGAGATATCAGCAAGCTATTAGCGTTGTGTTGGGCCAACCTGGCCGGGACATTGTGGTGGAGGAAAGGTGCTTAAAACTGTGTTATTACCTCACACATCTAATGGCCATCATTTATAACAGCGAGGGTTTTTTTTTTGTTTTTTGTTTTTTTAAATCAAACTGCTCCAAGTTTCAGAAAGGGTGACTTTAAGTGTCACCATGTTACAATTGTGTTTGTTTTCAGGAAGATGTTTGATTGGCCATTAAAATTTTAGGGTGCATTAAAAGGAGCAAATACTAAAGTAAACTCTGGGCGAGCAAATTTAATCTCTGGATTAAATTATATGTCTTAAAATAAGGATCATAAAATAATCACACGCTTGTTTCTTGTAGTTTCAATTCTGATTGAAAACATTAAGTGCAAATTCTCTCTGAGACCCGGAGAAGCGGAAGGAAATCTTACCCGACGAATTTTCATTAAAATTCAACAAGAGGCAGTCTCCGTGAGAGGTTAGTTTATTGGCGGGCAGGCGCATGGACACACTATAATCTCACACACACACACACACACACACACACACACACACACACACACACACACACACACACACACACACACTTCACAGCTGGTGTGCCTTCCCCCGGCAGAGACTGACAGAAGCGGGGCGACCGCTCTAAGCTGCGAGCGCTCATCTCTGCTTCTGCTCCACCGGCGCGTCTTTCGCTGTTGACACAAAAACTTTGAAGAGGTGAGAGGCGAAACGTCAAGACGTCGAAAAATCACCGTCGACAGCGCGCGTTAACAAAGAAGAAGAAAAAAATAAAAATAAAAAAAAATATATATATATATATAGAGAGAGAGAGAGAGAGAGAGAGAAGGGGGTGGAAGGGGGGGGAGGGGGAAAAAAGAGCCATCAAGTCCGAGAAGAAGCGGTGGAGCTGGGAGAAAAGAGGGAGCTATGCCATCTCCCGCCGAGCAGAGCCCAGTCCTCCTCTGTTGCGTGTCAGAGCTGCAGCATGGTGTCTCTCTCTGGACCCTGGACCTACAGCTTCGCCCCCGGGAGACCTCATCCCCGCTTCCTCGCTGCCGGACCACTCCTGCTGCTCCTGCTATTGACCGGTATCTCTTCCCCGGAGTCGTGCCTCCCTCACCCCCAGACTTGCCACATCCTCGCCCGGATAGGACACACCGTGCGCCTCGGTGCGCTCTTGCCGACCCGCCAGCCGGTACGGATACAAAACGCGCTCAACCGCGCCCTGGCTAGCCTCCGGCACCAGAGCGGAGGGGGGGTGGACACGACTACCTCCCAAACACCTCCCCTGCTGCCCTACAACCTGAGCCTGGAGATGGTGGCTCGATCGCCCGGGGGAGGGGACCCTGAGTCGTTGTCCCGCAGCGCCTGCCAGGACCTGGTGGTCAGGGGGGTGTCTGCTGTGCTCGCCTTTCCCCGCTCAAGGGAGGAGCTGATCCAGGTGGAGTTCCTCTCCTCTTTTCTGGAGATCCCTTTCATCTCCATCCTGGAGGACACTGAGCCCCTTGTGACCAAGGTACGGATAGATGGGAATGAGTGCTCCCCCCTCACAGTGTTGTCCTTGTGCACCTGTAGCAGTCATCTTAGAAAGAGGGAAGGAAAACGCGAAGGTTGTTTACAAGTCATTATTAACGCTTTCTGCACTCTGCACCTTAATCAGCAGCACAGGCCTGGCTGAACACATTTTCATTTGGACCTGTGTAGCAGAGCTGGAGCTCAAAAATGACCCTTTTCCCTGAGGCAAGGATTTTGATGTCTGTGCTTGTGGGAAATTCTTCTCACCGGGCACACATTAAAGCTGGATTAAAGCAAAGTAGTGTCAGGAAGAAAAATAACAGGGATGAATCAACAGAGCAATTATCCTTAATCACAGCCTTAAGAATGACAAGAATAAATGATATTAGGGACAGAAATAGTAAAGAAATAATATGGTAGATTTAAAGGTGAAGCGAGTGTCTAACATTCTTAAATTGCAGCAGTAAATGTTTTCTTCCAGCAGAACTCTGATGTTGAGAGTGAAGCTGAGCTTTGCTGGTGAACCTGCAGGCCTTTCACATGCATGTTTAATATCTGGTAGCTCTTCCTCGGTGTTGGACTGAGCCCGCCAGCCATCCAGCAGCAGAGATTTAAAGTAAAATGCTTTTTTTCATCTTGAAAAAAAAATCCATCGTCTTGTGCATGTGTGCGTGTGTTAATAGTCTCTGAATGCGTGTGTGCGCGCCTGAATGGGGGTGTGTGAATGCACGATCCAAGACGGCTGTGTTTTGGCACCTTTCAGAGTGAATCATTCAAACAGTTGAGATCCTGATAGATGGTTGCTGAGGAGAAGTGTGGTGCCCGCAGCTTGTGTTACGTGTGTGTGATCTCTACATGTGTTTATGTTTGGGTGATCGGGTGTGGAAATTTGCGGATTGGCAATAAGCATGTGTGAGTGTGTGTCATGTTAGTATTCCCAGCAGCAATCGAGCAGCTTGCCAGTCAGTCATTCCGGCTCCAGTCATATCCGCTGTTTTCCAACTGAGCAACCAACTGCATCCCCCTATCACACATACACACACACACACACACACACAAACAAATCCAAATGCACACCACACAGGCGCACACACACACACACACACAGACATGCACAGAAAAGCACGTGCATATAAAGAGAACGCTTAACTTTTGTACAGGTTCAGCTGAGACACGTGCACACGGGCCGAACAAAGAGGCAGGATAAGGGAGACGGTGAAGGGGAAAAAGAAGGAGGGGTAGCGGAGAAGATCTATAGTTTAAGTCTGAAATCTTTGTCCTGTCGTGTTTCTTTGTCAACAATGGATTGCTTATTCGATTTCAATAAAGCCCGCATGAATGAGAAGTCGCACAGTTTGACGAATGTGTTGGCAATGCAAAGAGATAAGCAGGAGAGAGCAGAAGAGGGGTGAGACAGAGCGAGGGAGAGAGGAGTGATGAGTGGAAGAAGAGAAGAAGGGGTGGGCCTGGAAGGAGGAGAGAGGGGTTTTTTTTTTCCTTTTTTTTTTAGCTGTGGGGGGCCTTTCATTTCTACGTAACCGTGCCAAGCAGTCACTGGGCAAAAGAGAAACAACCATCACCTTCTTTCTATTTTTCTCCCTCTTCGCCTGTCAGTATTTTTAGCAATAATTTTACAGCAGTGTTTTTTGTTGGGTTTGCCTGTTCTGATTAGTTGTTGGGGTTGCTCTCGACACAAGTGGCTCAGTCTTATGTTAATCCCCCCCTCCACCCATCCAGGTGTCAGACAAGGTGATGTCTGCTTGATAGGGGGGCAGCAGGAAGAACTAATAACTGGATGATTGGCTCAGGCCTGAAAGTGGAAACAATAGAAAATCCATGGGCAGCAGTCAGAGAATGTGAACAGGAAAATAAAGAAAAATCTGTGCCGTTTTAGAACAAAAGCTAAAAATCAAACAAGAATCAAGCATATCAAGCAAAGATATCACAAAATCCCTGTTTACTGGGTAAAGAATGTAGTTTCTGACATTATTATGTGCCTCATAAACTGTCCAAAAATACTTCTTTGAACTTACTGACTCTGAGGGTTTGCTACCTTTCTGTTTTTTATTGTTGTAAGTTGAATCTTCTTGGCACCATGCTATCGCTTTGGAGTGTGTTCGGACGAATCGAGCAATTTTAAGATATTTTTCCTCGACCCTGGGGATTGCAAAAAGGTATTTTTCGTCCGACGTTTTACATAGTCTGAGATTGATATAACCACAAAAACACCCAACTGCTTTATGGATAATAAAGTGGTGAGAAGTTGCTGCACTAGCGGATAGTGAATTTCAGTATGTGGCCAATGAAAGGGTGTGTTCTTTTTATCTAACGCTGCAGGGCGCCGCTCCATAGAAAAGGGAGCATGAGTATGAGAGGGAGAAATAAAAGGAGGCTGGTAGGAGGTGGGACAGGTATTTAAACACACACAGAGAGGGCAGTGACGAGTGGGCTAGGTCAACAGGGAGGCAAATTGATACCCTATATAAACAAGAGAAAGTTCAATGTATTCTCTGTCAATAGCAAAAAAAAATACACAAACAGAATGTATCATTCTAATTAAAAATAGTATTTACATTTTAGCATCAGGAGGGCGGAGTGTTCCTGAGAAAGGGGAAGGTGGGTTGGAGGAAAACAGGCACAAAACACATGCCGCTGCCAAAAAAAATTGTCCCAGATTGATTCAAGAAAGAGGAGAATTTTTGTTTGTTTGTGATTCTTTCTGCAGGGCGTTGGGAATTGAGCCCATGTTTGGACATCACAGAGAGACTGAGGGAAGCACTCGTACATATACAGGGAGGAGACAGTTGCGATGCCTCCTTCCACCTGTCAAGTAAATTTCACACAAATTTTAAAGGATAAGGAATGGTGACTGGTGCAGCGCGTTTCCATCAAAGGCTAAATTGACTTCCTCAAGGTCAACAAACTTGTGCACGACAAAGCGAACAAAGTCTTGTGAGAAGTAATGAGTTTGTGGCACGCTATCATTTTTCTTTACTGTCATTTTATATTTTTTTTACCACATTTCTTGTTTTTTGGGAAGACAAAGGCACAGTCACACAGTGGGAGGAAGGGGGCAGCGAGTGGGTGGGTGGATGGATGAGGGGGCCGTCATACAGCATGTGTGACATTTCTTGTTGCTTGGCGGTGGCGATGATAGATGTTTTTCAGACTACCTCTCAACACACTCCAAAACCCCCTAGTGAAGGCCTGTCATCATTATGTGCTTGAGGAGGAAAATTCCCCTGTAAATTATCATAAAAGTTTCTTTAAAGCTAAAATATTGCTGTGCGACAGCACGGGGGTAAATTTCTAACACCAGCCTAGACTGAGAAAGACTCACAAGGACACAACAGACGGAGAGGGGGACAGACAGACGCCCGGGGTCGGTTGTCCGTCTGCATCCTTCTCTCTGCTTAGTCAGAATGAGCTGTGGGACTTGGAGATGCATCTCAGCAAGGAAGTGCTTATTCCTTCCAACCTACTTAAGCTAATTAGAACCACTGTGTGACCCCTAACTGTAAATCTTTCCTGTCCATCTAAAGCAAGCAGTATAGTGGAGGGGGGGGGGGGGGGGGGGGGGGGGGGGCAGGAAGAAAGGACAGAGGGGAAAGAAAAAAGAAATGGACCTCTAATTCCCATCAGGCCCATTAAGGGCATTTGGGCAGGTGATTTGTTCCAACAGCGGTCTTTGGATTGAATTAAGTTAAGAAATGAAAATGAGGGTATTTGATGTTTAAGTGAGAGAATCCAAAAGTAACCTTAATTAATGGACAAAAAAATGAATGAAATTAGTTTTAAAATTGGTATTCTACAAGTACGACGGGTTTTGTTGGTAACAGCAGCACAGTCATCACAGAAAAATATAAGTCAGTTGTGCAATTGCAGACAGATTTAATTAAAATGAATATCTCAATATGCAGTCTTGGTTAGTTTTTAATGCAGCCAGCCCTCTTTAAAAGAGCGGCCTGACCAAACAATTCAAGATTTGCTGATAATATCACAGAAATTATTTTGCGGATCATGATGTTTTTTCCAGAAATGTATTAGCAGGGAGAGCTGAAGGAAATGGTTTTTGCTGATTCTTGAACGTGATTATGTGCAGGGGTGGTCTGGTGTCATTTCATTATTTGTCATTCTTCACAGCGGAAGCCATGTTTCTGAGCTCACATCACCCCAAGATACACTTAATACTATTGAAATATAGCCTAAAATTTGCCCGTGGAGCACAGTATAGACGGCTGTATTTCACATTCTCATTCTGAATGCCACTCATTATTTTCTTTCTCGTCTATTGTTCACTACCCTCCATTATTTCCGTGTTGAAGGTTCTAATTATCCCTTTTATATTCATTCATATTTCGTACAGTATAGCTCCGACCTACCTTGGAGTGTTTAGTGGGAAGCAACTGGACTTCTTATCTTGTTTGAATATGTTTTCGCCTCGCATCCAAAAGGCTTCCGCAGTTCTCACATGTGTTTATGTTTAACCTGGTATTGCCCCCACCACTCTAGGTTAAATGCCTGGGTTAAATACCTTGTTCTTCAAACAAACACTGCAAGACTAAGATGACTTGGATGACTGAGAACCTTCACAAACATACCTCGTACCTACCTATTTTCTTTAATCAGCCCTCAATTAAATGTGTCTCATTTGTGTCTGTGTCATAATAAAAGTAAAAAAAAAAAAAAACATTCTTGTTTCTCCAACCATGTGCTCTTGTTACAGCGCTGCTGGTTTTTTTTTTTCCCCACAAGGTTGAAAATCTCATCTGAAGTCATTTGTAATATACATTATGTACCACAGCGTTAGTTAAAAGCTCAAACCGCAAAACACTGTCAATGCCATTATCCGTATAAACATAATAGCTGCCATACACACATATACTTTTGTCGTGTTTTATTTATGAGGTTTTTACTGTTTATGATTCTGAATAACCTTTATCGTTCTGGCTGGGAACTACTTCCCGGTGTGCGATCTATCCATCCCGGCATTCTTTAATGAAGTCCCTTCTTATTTTAATGACATACCTCATTCTGCTTAGTAAAACGAAGATTAGTGCAGTGAAAGAAAAAAAAAAAAAACCCAATTTGCAACTTTGAATGAAATTACATTTTAATCCAGGGACCCTGCTGAATAAGACGCATTGTGGCTCCGAGCTACGCCCACTCTCAAAGGACACACACACCCACCCTCCCTCTCTCACACACACACACACACACACACACACACACACACACATCTGTGCCACTCAAATATGCAAAGAAGCCACATGCACAAGTCCAACACAAATGTATACATTGCTATATGAGACATTTACACACACACACACACACACACACACATATGCATACAGGATCTGCTCTGTGCTCACTAAAGGTTATTAAGCCTAATGAGGCTTTACAAGGCCATGCTGCCTTTAGTGTTTTCGTTGAGACTATGAGGGGATTTGTGCCCCGACCCCTGTGGCTGAATGAGTGCATGGAGAGGGACAAAACTTGTACAGAGCCAGAACCGCGGGCAAACTGACAGTTAAAGACAAGCAAGGCACTTAATGCAAACAGCTCAAAGCTTTTTCTTTATTAGTGTTGTGATGACAGTTCAGAGCAGTCTTGACTGAGTCAGATTAATTGAGCAGAGCAGAAACAGCAGAGTATGCATTGCCAAAAGGACCGTGGGCCTGTCTGAGCTGCTCAGTATTGCATTCGAGTCCATGTTCTCATGTTTGGCTCATTTTTTGGCTTGTCTTTTTCGCCTCTGGTCTAACAAATGTCTCCAGTAACTCCACACCAGTACAAGATTTCTCTATAGAGTCACAAAAAAATGGACCAGTGATGGATGGTGACAGATAGAAAGGAGAGCAAGAGGCTGCACATATCAGGGGGAGAGGGAGGTGTGGTTGTCATTATAGGGAGTTAATAGAGGGATTGAGGGTGCATGTTGGGATCAGGGAATGAAGGATCAAAGACGAAAGAAGGAATCAGTCATTAGGGAATGCCGAAAGGAGAAATCAAGGGTGAAAGGAGGGATAGGGCTGGAGGGAACAAGAAAAGGAGAAATGAAAAACAGGAAGAATCATGTAGAAGGGAATAGGGGATCACGTAAAACAGAAAATCATCAGGAAGGGAATGACATGGGGAAAAGAGATTGAGGCAGAACAGGAGGAATAAGAGAGTAGGAAAAAAGACTAGCTCAAAAAAAAAAAAAAAACTGAAGAACTGGGAGCAGGACAGGAATAGAGCAGGGTTTAAAATGGAGAAAGTACACGAAGTAAGAAAAATAGGAATCAAAAGAGAAAGTGAAAAGGCAGACTTAAAAAAGGTGAGGAATCATTAGAGAAATATTGCATGATAAGTAAGGAGGGATGAAGCGGTAAATTGAAAAGTTGGGTAGTTTGGGGCAAAAGAGAGAGTGATCAGCAGAGGACAGGAGAGATCGAAGAAGTGGGGAATGATGAAGGGATGATGGGAGTAGATGGAGGAATGGAATGAATGAAGTGAAAGATGACAGCAGGCCTGATTGTTGTACTTTCTCTTCCACTGAAGAGTTTGATGGAGGCAATTTTATCTAAACTGTGCCGGTTCATTAGAGGATTAGTGAATGATAACTTTGAGCTATCTGTGATTGAAAAACACCCTCACACCAACAAGCACACCCATACAGATAAGTGGATGCTCACAAACACACACACAAACACATTCTGTCTATTAATTATGCACACCGCACACATAAAAATTCAAATTCAAAATTATTTGAAACGCACAAGAATTAAAAAAACACTTTGTCACCTTCATCCAAATCTTCCCATCCCACTGAAGTTACTTTTATCTTTCCCCTCAACAAATCTGATGCCCTTGATTGCGAACCAGCTCTTTGTGTGTGTATATACATGTGTGCAAATGTGTTTTATTGTGTCACAATATGTGGCAACTGAGGCAGAAAACCAAAAACCCTAGGCCAGGTGGGCTTTGGTGATAAGGACAGACTTGGAGACGACACACTCAGCGCCCTATAGAGGCTTCACAGGTTAAAGGGTGAAAGACAAGCAGACATGAGAGGCAGACAGGTGAGGAAGACGTGTGTGATATGAGATTAAACAGATGCTGACAGATGGCTGTGGGACATGGCTGAGCGAGTTGCCAAAGCGACAGGTTAGCCAAAGACCCAGGGGTGAAGACGAGAAAGTGGGGTAAAGGCCCATGAAGGAGGGGGGGCAAAATTCAGAAACCCAAGGATAAAACATAAGCAAAAGAAAGAGATACAGACCATAACAGGCTCAGAAGGACAGGGTTGAGAAAAAAAATGAATAAAAGTGGTAAAATAAAGTGAGCAAAGTCATTGAAGAAAAAAGAATGAAATAAAGGGGGAGGAGGGGTGTAATGGAGCAAAAGGCTGCCAGAAATGAAGTTATTTGAGAGGCGGCCGAAGCATAGACAGGCCATTGAAAGATGGTGGACCCCAAGGTAACTTCTGTGTTCCTTCTGGGATATTTATGTTGGGAGTTGCAAGAAAACTGGCATGATTTATTGCCCATCTGGATGGGCTTCAATACCACCTGCCCACAGAGGAAACGCTGTCTGTAAGGAGACACACAACGCTTCACTGGTGGCCCCATACACTCACACACACGGGAACACGCGTCATTTACATCACTTACATGTGTAGAAATGCCATCTTCCATCTTTTGGCTCCACCCCAGGTATTGATATTTTCCTTCGAATGTCCCCCTTGCAACATTCAGATGTGAGAAGACCCGTTATGCCTTTACTTTTGCGTCCCACTCAGAAATCAAAGGCTAGCATAGCGCGCCCCCACCGTTTCCCTGTAGATTTTGCCCCTCGTTCACGGACCCTGCTGAGTCGTTGGTGGCTTTAACAAACTTTTTGCTTCATTTGTCCAGAGTTAGAAAAAAAAAAAAGGGATATTAGCTTTGGCATTTTTTTTTTTTCTTTCATGGCTCCAAAAGGGTGATGATGGCTAGATAGCCTGTAAAAAGTCAAAACAATGGTGAGTCCTGTGAGTTTCTTCGGAATTGGTGTAACATAAGGCAGTCACTCACCCATTTACACCCAAATTTTTAATGTTTCAACTCATGTGTACCTGCTGAAAAAAAAAAAAAAAAAAGCAAATTTGGTGGGTAACTGGTCTGCTTACAGTGTTAGTGAGTCTACCAGTTGTTGTGTTTACATGAATGCCAATCATCAAAAAAATACCGATATTTGTTGTGGAGTCCTTTGGTTCGGTGTAAATGCTGATGGTACTGTTATCCCTTCCTGACAGAAGCCAGATGTTACAGAGTCTTAACAGGTTTTCTGACCAGCGGAAAAAGGGTCTGTCAAATAAATAGAAGGGTACTGAGGTGAAAAAAGAGGAGTAAAGATTTCTGGAGCCGTTGCACCTATTTCCCACTCTTACCCTACAGCTCAGGATAAAATCTAAAGGGGTCAAGTCTTCAGTTTAACATGCAGTATACAGAACAACTTTAAAGCTAGACTTGGCTTGTGGCCTTCCTCAGGGTCATAACCAAACATGTGACAAGCAAGGTCGCAGACAGTGATGCAAAAGATAATGATTAAGTGGCTGTTGAATATAACGGGCTATTTTTAGTCCTAGCCACAACGATTGTTGAACCAATCAAATTACAGCTATGACATTGTCAGCAGTGCAAAAAACTGGAGATCATCAGTATAGGAAGTGCATTTGCAGTTCTTTTTTTTCGGGATTTTATTATTTTCAGAGCGTATATGTCAAAAAAAAAAAAAAAAAAAATTATACCATTTCCTTTTCAAGCTCCGTAAGGTGTTTACAGAAGGCTACAATACACAAACTGTTTCTCTGACTTGGATGCAAATGAAGCCTGAGGGGTCACTTCAACTTCATTGTTTCATTTCAAGAGCAATACAAACCAGGCAGCACAGATATATCACCACCTGCAGTCTGACTTTACTGAAACTGCTCTTGCCCACACGGATAAATGCATACTGCACAGTGAAACACACCTGTAATCCTTTGCAACTGCCATTTACTACATAGACATATTGCTGTAGATGTAATCACACACACACACACACGCACACACACACTCGCACCAGCGTGTGCACCTTGTACCTGTACTGTCACAACTTGCCATATGTGTTTGGTTACACATGCTCAGTCAGATTGTATCTATGAGCATCCATCATGCACACAAGCAGATGCCATTTTTCGAGAAGTGTTTTCGTTCCTCTCTTCGACTTTCTTTCCATATTGACCTCTGTGTTTGAGCTTCTGCCATAAAGCAGAACAGAGCAGAACAACTGATAAATCCTGAGTGATATCCCAGGCTGACTACTAGTGCAGGGGAAACATGACGACGATCAGATATTTATATGCACAACATATAACACATAAAAACTATTTATGAGCCGCAAGGAGACATGCAGACATGATACAACCGATAAAGAGAGTCACTACTGGAGACTCGGTATCAGGGAGGAATATTTGAAAGGGAGAGCATTGAGGAAAATGGATAAGTGAATAAGTCAAGGAGACATTAAATGGGAGCTAAAGGGTGTGATGACACAAAGGGAAAAATCGGAGATGGAGGAAATAAAGGTTATAAAAAAAAAGTGTGATGAGGAAAATAGAGAGAGGATGTGATCAATTTTCCTTCCTCGTTGCCCTTCACAACAAGAGGACGGACCGTCCTCCAGATAGCGCTAAAGGAGCTTTCCTGTCGCACTTATCTCATGCCAAGTCACGCTAGAGAGCAGAGCAATATTTCACTCTAATTCAGGTCAGTTGCATGCCTATATCTTGCATCTATCCTTCCATTCCATCAGCTTTTTAATTTTAGGGGAGAACCGAAGAATACTATTAAAATTACAACTAGTTATAACCCTATTAGATTTATTCCATGACCCAGATCAAGACTATTTGGAAAGAAGAGACAGCCATTACATTTAGATGACAAAGAGCGCAAAAGTCAAACGAATTACAACATCATGGCTGAACGCCATCGTTTCCCGCCAGTACATGCTGCAGCTTCACTGAACTACTATAACTTGTAACTTCAGTTGGGCTGTTGGTGCAATATTGGATAAGCGATACAAATGTTTTGTTTCCAGTTTTGTAGAGGCTGGTGCAGCAGGAAACACTATAGAATTAAACAGTTGATAACTTCTGAGTGACCTCTGGCAAGGAAAACAGAGCAGATTACAGAGTACAAAGACAAGCCTAGATTTTTTTATTTTAATGGTAAAAGCGTGGTCATGTTTGTGTGTGTGTTTTGTTTTTTTTTTAATTGAAGAGTAGAGTGGACTGACATACAGATATGTCAGATCACCATTTCACTAGAGGTAGGTTGTTTATTTTTCTCCGGGCATGACGCAAGAGTGAACTGACATTGATGCATTAAGGTGGAATGGTTTGGTCGAAAAATCCCTTTCAGGCATGAAAGCTGGGTAAAATAGTTTGGTGGAGATGTCTTTCCTGCAGCCCACCGAGGAGTGCTGTTTATATTTGTCAGGTATAAAGTTGGACTCAGGTTATGATAAGCTCAATCTTGGTAGAAATGGCAAAGCAGAGTGGATCAAAATCTACACTTTGAAATTTGAATTTAGTAATTTAAGAAGGTTTCTATACATCATGTAGCAATATAGCAAGCATTTCAGTCAGTGGAAGCAATTACTGCACTGTTGGTCTCACCCATGTAGCTTTTGGGAGAAGCACTTGTGCTGCCTTTCTGCGCTCAGCTGTCTACATCAAGAAGAAGCAGTCGGCGCAGTGTCTAAAAATATTTTCCCCATTCTTTTCAACGCTGAGTGCTGTGAAGAAAATATAAAAGTAAAGTTTTTCTGCTTTCAATAAATGTCCTTTACGAGCACATAAAACTCACACCTCGTTCCATGCCAGGCCATGGGGAAATATCATTACCTATCAATAAATATGAATCAATCACATCACTGAAGTTGCCAAAATACTTACATCATTATGAAACAGCTTAGTTCTGCCAAAGTTGTATAACATAAAGTGAAATTATCACTGTGTGACCGGCTAGCTCAAATATTGAACACTTAACTCACAATTCTCCTGATGGGAATGAAAAATATTACTAAGCATTCTCCATGAAGCCTGCAAATTACATTTCATGCTTTTGAATTTTTTTCTGGTTTCACATGTCCACTGGGATACGTGGGACTTCCTTTAATCCAGCCACTAAAGTATTCTATTATCCGTTGTTGTGTGGCGCTTTTTTCTTTTTTTTATGCTTGGCAGAAGAAACAAAGCAAAGCTTATGACTCAGCGAAGGAAATCACCCTGATCCTTTATTTAACAGTGCTAACTTTAAAAATGGGTGTGGTGGTACAATTGCAGCATTCACTGGCAGCCTTGTCAGCTCTGGTTAAAGGACCGTCAGTGGACGTGGACGTCCACAGACTGTCCATTCTGTGTCAGTCTCAATCAGGCCATCATGACTGGAGCAGCATCATTTTACGGGTTGACTGCCAAGGCTTTCCCAGCAGTGATGATGCCCTGCCAACGCTACACCCTCTACTACTGTAAAGCTAGATTGAGAAAAAATCTTTTACGTGGCCTGTGTGTGCATGTGTTTCTTGTGTGCTTTGGTATGCATGCACTGCCTCATATTTGTTCCATGTTGGAGCCGATTCCAAGTTGGTGAAATAATTAATAAACGTAATCAATCAAACTCTGAATTTGATGAATGATGCATCTTGTAAAACTGTTCTTTCATTGTAAATTGGAAGGCATGCTCTCCCTTTTAACGTTGTCATGGCAAATGGGTTTCACTCAACCAACAAAAACAAAACAGCATCTGTATTTACTTCAATTTTTAACAGTTTTTGATTGATGTCAATTTGATATTAGGTTTTTTTTTAATTTACTGATTTGGGCAAGAGGATATGGCTCTTTAGCTGGCAAAATGTTCACCAGGTAGTTGGTAACTTTGTTTATCTGCAATGTGGCAATTTAGTTGATTTTGGGTTTATTGCTGAGGACAGCTGCAAGATGCTGGAGATAGATGTTGGAATTAGGGCTGCACAATTAATTGAATTTTAATCACGATCACGATTTTTGCTTCCCACGATCAAATCCGTGTGATCGAGCGATATTTAAAATGCGTCATTCTTTTCATAGAACGCTCCGTATCATAGGTTTTTTTCCCCAAAGCCAACCTAGCGCTCCTCGGAGTGATAGAGAAAATGCTCCCTCTTTAAGCCTCTGGCGCGCCGTAAACCACCATCTGATCATGTGCCTCCATGAGCCAATCAGAGTTGTTCCCTGCACCACCGCGCAGCTTAGTTTCCAGATGTATTACTAGTTGACAATCACTGACAGAGTAGCAGGGAACGTGGGGAAAGCTCCACAGTACATAGCAGTCACCGGGCAGAAGGCGATAAACTATCTTAACAAAGAAAACAAAACAAAAAAATGTCTAACGTAGCAGAGGCCGAGGCCGAGGGGCTTGTCCCAAGAATCGGATCGTCATCCATTGTCTGGAAGCAATTTGGGTTCAAGGCAAGTGACACAAACAAGAACAGGTCATATGCAGTTTTCTTTGTTTTATTTATTCTTTAAGGAGAAGCACTGAATTTTGATGAATAAGAAGGCCAATTTTATTTTGATGCACATATTGGCACATTAGCAGGGATGTAGCACCATTTGGTTGTGAAAGCAGTTATAACGAGCCTACCGTATGTGACAATAAAATTTGTTTTGGTTAAAATTTAACAGATAATTGTGATTATCATTTTGGCCATAATTGAGCAGCCCTAGTTGGAATGATTGAAAAACCAAAACAGTGAGATAAAATGCAAAAAAAACAAAAACAAAAAAAAGAGGCATTGATAGCTTAAGTTAGAGGGTTATGTTTGTTACCCATTGTTTAACTTCTCAACCCAGATCTAAATATATGTTGTTGGGGATTCCAAAGCATTCACATCTAAAGCTTTAATTCAGCTCAGGATTTCATTAAATGCTGTGCTGTGAAAATTTTCCCACAGGGTAATAAATCAATCACACTACCAGTGTTGCTGATTCCACCAGACACTTTGTAAGAAAAGATGTGTTGGCTTTGTAGATTAGTGTTAACCCCACATGCAACCACCTTCATTCAATAAAGATTGCAGATTGCCTCGTTAATGTTTTCAGACTCCCCTTTGGCATTTAGATTTAAATCCTAAATGTGGTCAAATTAGTGATTAAGATTTTTTACTTTGACACCTAATCCACTGCCATTGCCATGTCAATCAACTTTCCCCTCATCAAGGGATAAAATTTCAAATTAGAGTTTTTTTATTTGATAAACATGGACATTATATCAGATATGTAAAAAAACATAAATAAAAGACGATGGGACCAGTGGGCAAGTTGTGTCATCAGTCAGTCGCTGAACGATGTGCGAAACTAGTAAATCAGCTTCAACAGTAAACCCAGTCAAATGCTTCTGAAGCTGATCCCGCTGTGCCTTAACAAACAACACTCGTACGTGTTAGTACTATATATAGGCAAGACAGTATAAGGATTGCTGCTCCATTGTAATTCCTTGCTGGCACTTAAAGAATGATGTATTGATTGCGGCACATACAACTTATTTTCCGGCTTTCCGTACATCACTTAGAGATTGACAGGCCCTGGACATCGAGCTGTCCATCCCATTGACTGCCAATTTCATCAGTATACCTAGCTGCACTCCTCAGGCAGCCGGTTGGTTAACTCCACTTTTAAATCAGGATCAGATGCTTCTCTGACAGTATTATTAACAGTGGATACATTTCCAAAATCTAATAATATTGCTGGTTTTCTCTCTATACCTTACCTCAGACTGCAAAGATGTAAGTGATTAGTTTTGCTGCAGCACAAATCGCTTGGAGGTAGATTGTCAGCGGTGAGCATAAGAGGTCCTCTGGAGGAAAGCATTCAGTCCTCCAGCTATTTAATTACGAGGGCGGCAGACCCTTGGGTGTATGGTTTCATTCTCCCACAACGGTGGCTCGCTAACAAACTGTTCTGCGTGCCTTTGACTGATCTAAAGCCATTTGAGGTGGCCGTGGAAAGACAAAAGCAGTGACAAAAGGAGGGAGAGGGAGAAGTGGACAGGGAGGTTGAAAGGACAGGAGTGGATGGAGGGGAACCAAAGATGGAAGGAAGAGGCTAGGGAGAGGGTTGTCAGCAGGGAGAGGAGCGCAGAGGCAGCGTGGGGGGGGGAGTGCTGGTGTCTTTCCTGGCACAGTTTTTCCCTGCACACACAACGTCCACACAACTACACAAGAACACAGGAAGTGCATTTAGACACAACCCCACACAAAAACACACTTTGTTAAACTGTACTTGGGCCTTCTACAGTGTCAGGGGAGCAGAGATGTGGATGCATTTGCATAAGTGGGTATTATACTTTGAGCCAGTGGACACCAGCGATGGATAAAGTAGATAAGATAAAGCTTTCATTCTCTCTTTCTCTCCCTCCCCTACTGTGTTACCACACACAAACTCTCCATTTATTGCTCCCCTTTTTTTCTCCTCTTTCACTCTGGACAGGAACCCTCTCTCATCTACCACTTCCTACTCTGTCTCCCTGCTAATCCCCTCATCTACAAAACACACATTTATCCTATTTATTCGGTGTGCAGCTAACATTTTTTTTTTTTTGCTCCATCCAAACTCCTCTCCTTATCTGCTTTACAACTCCCAGTATGAGAACTTTTTCAATTATCCCTGACTCTACCTCTAAGGGTTAGGGACGAAGACACGGTTTTGGCAGGATGAAGAGTCCGCAGAGGAGAGAGGGAGGGTGTGTGGGGGGGGCAGGAGAGGAGGAAGGGATTACAAGTTGAAGGAGAGATTCTGCAGTGACTCTGTTCCAACAAGTCATCTTTCATTTTTATTACTTCAATCAAGTGTCCTTGAAGCCTAAATTTACTCAGATCATACCTTCTTATCCTGGCTGGAAGGCTGGGATA
Source organism: Remorina albescens (assembly GCA_034769265.1). NCBI lineage: Eukaryota > Metazoa > Chordata > Actinopteri > Carangiformes > Echeneidae > Remorina > Remorina albescens. Next base: position 5,955,932 of record CM068488.1, read on the forward strand.
CCTTTAAGTAAAATACCTGCATTTCCCAATGTGTGCACGGATGACTGACACTCTAATGTGGCCACTTATTAGCATCTGACCCTGCTCTGGCACAGATTCAAAAATGCATATTTCCTCCTTTTTTCCTCCTCTTGGTCACTGTCTCTTTCAGTGTGTGTGCCTCTCTCTATCCCCTCCCGCACCCTTTATTCTCTATTCTCTGCCTTTCTCTTACACACACACACACACACACACACACACTCGCTTCATCTTTCCCTTGGCAGGATAACACTGCAGTTTGTCACACACTGTGCAATATGGTACAGGTTGGAATCAGTAAAAGAGTATTTCTATTTCCCTCCAAGAATCAGGACCTTAGCATGGCGGAGAGGTTTGTGAGTCCTGGGAGCTGTGTGGGGGGGTGCAATAGCCCCTGGTACGGTATCCCAAGGCAAATTGGTCCCATAGGAGGAACTAAATTGTGAGCAATTTATGTAATTCTGATGAAGTGCACTTATATAAGGTACCTCAACCCGCCCGGACAAAAATCCAGGCCACATCTGGAGTTAGATGTGGGAGGGGAGTTTTCGCACAGGCCACAGACCTTCAGGACTCTGGTCCCCTTGAGGAAATTCAGTGCTCACATTAAACCTGGAAGGGAGTAATTGGGAGCCTGTCTGAGCTGAACCTGTGATGTTATTCGTTTCTATTGGTTTTGACTCCTGTGCTTGTCAGAGAATATACAGCAAAAGCAAAACAACAAAAACCATGTGCAATACTGTGGTGATTCATAAGTGTGCTTGGTGCCAAGACACTCTAGGCCAGAGAGCAATGATTGACTGTGTGGTCATATCATCCTGTCTGAGGCATCTGACACCCTTTGGGCCCCTTCTTTTTTGGGTTTCCAGGCACGTCCAAAGGAGAGGAGACCCCAGGGTACACCTAGAGCCTGCCCACCTGCGATTGCATATCTGATCTGGTCTGAGAAAGACTGAGTCACCCAGGAGGAACTGGAAGGTGTTGCTTGGGAAAGGGACATCTGGGATTACTTTGCTTAACCTGTTGGCACCATTACTTGCCTCCAGATAAGCAGCACAAAATGGATGGTTGGATTGATGGAAATTTCTGTGTGAGGGTGAGAGAGAGAGAGAGAGAGAGAGAGATAGAGAGAGAGAGAGAGAGAGAGTGAGAGAGAGAGAGTGTGTGTGTGTGTGTGTGTGTGTGTGTGTGTGTGTGTGTGTAAACTTGCAGAAGAGGTAACCTTGCCCAGAGGACCCCCGCTAAGGAAAGTCAATTGTTTCCTTTGTGTATTCCTGGACAGTTACAGAGTTATAGGAGTGTGTAATTCCATCTGCCAGAATCTACCTCACCGGGATGCAAACTGTGTGTGTGTATTTGTGAGTGTCTATGTGCTCATCCAAGAGTGCAGACAGCAGGGCTGCCTCCTGTTCCTTCAACCATTACGATTACTTGTCGCATTTCCATCATTCTATTTCTTATTAAGACGTGTTGCCTCTCTGTTCCTACAGCTCTCTCCTGTTCCCCGGCTTTCACCCGTGCCTTTCTCTGCCCATTTCCTCACCAAATCTACTTCTTGGTCTACCTATCCAACTCGCTCTCCGTTTTTGTCTCACCACTCTCTCGCTCTTATTGCTTTCCTCATTCTCATTTCACACCTGTATGGAACTGCCGTTCAGAGCCATGAAGCCCAGAGCTTGTAATACCCAGACCAGAGTTATTTAGCCATGTCATGACAGGTAGGGAAATGAAATCACCACTTGCTGTTTGTGTTTTTCTTTTCATTACCCTTTACCGTTTCTCCTTCCCATTTATGAGACCCTGATGCAGAGCTATTTTTAGCCAGCTGCCACCTTCTCCCTAGATTGTAAAACCCGACCGCCATCCGTTCACTTGCAGGATTGATGGATGATATTGTTGTCTGCTGTTGTGCGATGGCATGAATAGAAAACCGCACGGCAAGGCTCGACAGTTTTTTTTTAAACTACTTCGGAGAAAGTACACAAGATAGCCTTTATTGTACATTAAGTCAAAGTTTCTGCTTTTAGCTGATGATGAATTGATCAATTTAGCATCTGTCACTCACATATATATTACATTGCTTTTAAGCTTGCTGGCAACTTTGTTCGAGGAATTTCATTTTCATTTTGTCTGTGACCCACCACTTTTGTCTCGACTGATATATCATGACTGATTGTTATATCTATACTAAATTTAATGAAAATGTCATGTGCTCACAAAACACAACACTGTCTCCTAATGACTGTTGTGTTCCCTTAAATGTAGTTCAAGCACCACCATGATGTTGCCATTAGTGATGGATAGCCATGAAATTTGCTACGATCTTTAACACCCCCCTCGGGATGAACTGTAATGTCTTTGGTAATGCTTATCTTTTAATGTAATACCATCATTATAACAGTCCTTATTTTTGCCCAATTCTTTGGTTTATGATCGAATTCCAGCAAAACTAATGACCCACGATTCCCAACAGCCCCAGCTAGGTTTTGTATTTCGTGCAAGTTGTAAAATTTACGACAAGCAAAATTAAGTTGGTAAACAATGTTAACATTATACATCAAGTTCAAAGCGCCACATTCACAGCATTTTTACTAGTCTGGCTGTAGACTTACTTTTATTCTTAGATGGTTTATTCTGAAGGCAAGTTCACAGGATATTAATAGGTGGAAAAAGTGGTGAGGGAGCAACACTAAAAGTAAAACTCACAAAGGTTAAGAGCAAGTCAGTAATTGCCTAAATCGGATAAGCAAAGATTGAGTGGATTCTTGTAGTTTAAACCAAAGAGGTATATCTCAGAGGACGTGTTGTTTACATATCATGCTAAATTGTTCAACAAGCCAGTAAAGTTTTTGAGTGTTGCCAAAAAAGATTTTTGTCCCACTGATTCTCCACATTCATGAGCAATGTCATGCACAGCATCTGTATCTGTAAAGGCTAGTTGGTTACACCACCACTGAAGCAGAAAATGGTTGCATTATGTTTTCTTATGCTCATGTTTTGTGCACAAATACAAAATGAACCAAAGTTGCCTGTTCCAGTATTTCTTTCAAAGCATTTCACACTCTCTGAAAGGAACTCATACCAGTTCTATTACCATAAAACTGTGATGTGGATCAATTTACTCCATTAAGAGGTAGATGTAGTAGCCTAGAGGTTGGAGAAGCAAGTATGGATTGGATTGTTGATGCTTGGAAAAATGAGCAGACAGCTATGATCAAGGTGCAAGGAGTTCGAGGATAGAAGTTGTCTGTTGTGAAACGCCAAATCCTGAATATGAAAGAAGGTGAGTACGACAAAGCTTGTGCACGGTTGGTTGATATTCCCTGGAAAAATCTATAGGAAGCTCTTGTGAAAGGCTCTTTGCTTTTCTGATAGTCAGGAATGCCAATATTCTTTAGAACCCTTATTTCTTCAGAGCACACTATTTCCATCTCCATGTGAGGTTTTTTCTTTTCCAAGCTCAGGGGTACAGCTGAGGTGACAGTTGATCCCCAGGAAAGGACAGGCTGCCTGATGCTCAAGAATGGTAGACGTGGGATGTTCTGATCTGTAAATGTCATTTTATCTCTTGGCTATCTTTCAAAAATTAGTTCTCTTCCCATCTCTCTTAAGGGTGTAGTTTTACGCTCTCTTCATATCTCTCTCTCTCTCTCCCCCCTGTCTCTCATTCATCACACGCTTAATCTGATATTTAATGTACTCCCCAATGCTACACTACCCTCCAGAGCTCCAATTTACCTGCGAGACAGATGACACAGATTCATACCTGTCAATGAAAGCTCGAAGGTTCTCTTAGATATGGGAACACACATGTCAAAGACACTGATTTCTTCCCAAAGTTCTCTCTCTCTCACACACACACACACACACACACACACACACACACACACACACACACACACACACACACACACACACACACACACACACACACACACACACACACACACACACACACACACACACACACACACACACACACACACACACACACACACTCTCTGACCTGCCAGTGCCACAAAGCAACTCTTCCCTTTGAACAGTTTCTCTACAAAAATATCAGGTGTGCAGTACTTGAAGAGGGAGCAAGGAAGAGGAAGGGGTGGATGTTGGGGGACTGAGTGAGAGATGCACACATCAGACACGAGGAGGATTTCACTTTTGCATGAAATCACATTATCAGACTGGTGCAGGGTATGCCAGATGGGATAGGAAAGCAGGAGGAGGAGGGGCTGAGCGACAGGAGCAGGGAAAAAAAAATTCAAGACAGTGTAAGCTTTCATATCCTAGCTACTGAATATAATACATACTCAAAAGCAGATATTTTTTATTGATGACTAAATGAATGACTAGAAAGGCTCACATGAAGTGTTTAAGTGGTTAATTTGGATGTGGAAGTGGTTCGGCCAGCTGGATTGGGTGCCAATTTCACGCTTACTTTGTCTTGTACACCAACCTAAGCTTCAAAGAAATGTATTAGATAGAAAGAAGAGCGTATAATCGTCAACATAATATGCACTCACACATGCTCACGCATACTATACACAGTGTTGGCATAATCTCTCCTGCTTTGGCATGTGGATGCACACTCACAAGTATGTGCACTTTTATTGTACATGTGTCATATTAGACAGTGTTTCAGTGCACGTACACATGCACAGTATGTTTTTGAGGATGCACACACACACACACACACACACAATCTCAAACCTGTGTGCACACACATTCACACATTCTGATATGTGCTATTTATTATTTTGTTATTCTTCATTTTGTTTAGGTAATATTAATTATTCATTGCCTCTGGCTGCACACAAATATCATCCCAGGAGATTAATATAAAATTTATCTGTCCCACTTCCTCACCCGCCTGCTCTCTTGGGCCCATGGCGTACCTGACACAGTACAAGAGGCCTATTTGCTATGCAGGGGGAATCTCTGACAAGCCACAGACCTAAAGTTGAGTTAATTAAACATTAAGCATTAATCAAAATGAGATAATTAATCTTGACAAGATTATCTGTGATATTTTGTACATTATGTGTTCTTCTCCAGGCATACTGAATAGTGGGGACACACACACACACAAACTAACAGACATATACACGGTGAAGGCAGTTTGCATAGCCCATCGTGTATGTGTATGTGCGCATGCAACCCAACAAGCCAACTCTCTTTGCTTTTTGATGCCCTTTATATGTTTCAATCAGCATTAATCAACACTTGGAATGCAGCTCTTCATAACAATTGAGACTAAAAAAATGCAGCTGAAGAGGGAAGGAGTAAGAGAGGGAAGACATTCACAGATCAGTGACTATTGCTTTCCACTCAGTTATGGCATAATGGGGTCAATTGTCACTCTAGACCATAGTAACTTTGCTGACCGCCAGACACAACATTCATACACACACAAATCATGCAGACTCCCAGCTGCTCCCTCTAATTGAAAGATCCCACTTTGTGGAGGTGTTTGCCAACTAAGGAAATTGGGTTTGGCTCCTAAAAGTTTCAGTACTTAGGAAGATCTGACGCATGCAATCTTTTTTATGAATCTAAATTGGAGGTGACTTTGTAGAGTGTTAACCCTGAGCTTGCATTTACAGAAAGATTATTGCTTTCTCTCTTTCCCTTCTTCTTTTCTGCTCTCCAGCTTTGAGGAGCAAAGCTGTAGTTATCGCTGGGTTTCGTCAAGAGACGGACTAGGTTTCTAGCTCTGAGGCAAGTCTGGTTCTTATCACTGGCTGACTTTGTTTCTGGAAATGTTTGTTGCCTATTAGTCAATGCAACACAGATACACACATTCTTCCACACAGTGTCAATGCTGTTTAATGCATTCACACCAAAAGAAAATCTGTGCTTTGTTTGGGTTTTTTTTCCCCAGGTCACACATGCATGGACACAGAGGCACCCCAGGCTAATCGCACATGTGCATTTTCAACATTCAGCACCACAGAAGGTGAAATATAATCCCTTTATTTTTCTCTGAGCTGACAATAGTTGCTTTGCACTAAGTGGGCCATGCTTGTGCCTTTGTTGATGATAACACCGAGCTATTTTCCACAAGTATGAACTGCCCCAATTATACCCCTAGGCTTGAAACACTAATAACAGATAAGTGATTAGGAACTACTGCAGAGATTTGGCTCATTTATTTGATGCAGCAATTTATACTGAAACTGAAGAAACAGAGAGTTAGATTAGTGACTTAATTTTTCTGTAGCCCAATGGGAAGCAGTCAAATATCCAATGATGGTATAGTGATTACATTTCTAAATAAATGGGGGGTCTTAAAATCCCGCTGGCTAAGAAATGGACCCTGCCACTGATTTCTTTTTATTGTCCTCCTAAGTCAGCATTCAAACTCACTCAGCCATATAAAATGATGTCTGTAACTAATCAGAATAGAGTAAATGAATCACAAACCATGCATTAATGAATGATGACTGGACTGAGTCCATCATCAAGGATTGACCTTGGCAAACACCCAGGACCCCAGAACATGCAGTGCTTTGAAACTCTAAGTAACCATGTGTAATTTTAATGTTTAATGGCACGCTTCTTTTAAATATGCACTGAATCAAATGTAAACTAAAATGATGAATACCTTACTGTATTGTAAGGTTTTGTACAACTATTTATTGTTTTAGAAGTACTTTTGTTGAATGCTTCTATGTGAAAACCTTTAACCTGGTAAAAATCATCTAATACAGAGAAGTAGAAAGAAAAGCCCTGACCTCCTTGAGATGACAAATAGCAAATATGAGGGTGACACTTGAGGGCAACGTTAAAACCTGGGAAGTATGAGCATATTACTTCAGTCTACTGAAACACAACAGGATGTCAGGGACAGCAGCTGGACATTTTTACAGCACAGTATACAGGTCAACCACACACCAGTAGCCACTGAGCTTCACCACCTACTGAAATATAACCCAGGAGTTAGCAGAACACTGCAACACAGCGATGACGTGCCAAAAAAGTGCCAACACCAAAGATGAACGAACCACCAAAGTACACTCCTAAATCATTAAAATGTCCTGCATGGATCTTTGTGGAAGCAGCCAGAAGATCTCAGAGGAGCACCAGCACTAAGGCACCTATTTACATTAAAGTAGAACAGGGTTAGTCATTGCATAGCTTATGCCAATATAACACAACCAATACATTTTTTTAAAATGTTAAATAAATATACAACGAAGACTGCACCACAAACCAGCAAACACCCACATTATATGCCTCCTTTCGCCTCAGTTAATGTTTTTTCCATAAAAGGGGGGTAACTGTCAAACATGGCAACGCAGCATTTTTACACTATTGTTTACAACAGCAGCTCACCTGGCGTGCAGCTCATGATAGCTCAGCTAGCCATTGTGGCAAACACAGGGCACAAAACTGATTAATCTCTAATTTAAAAAAGAGACAAATCATACGATAAGTACAAACAGCTTCAGAAAGAATGGTGAAGTTAAAGAGTCTGAGGAAGCAGCAAACAAAAATCAACATGAAGACCCCGGAGAGGAAGACGGCAGGTGTTCAGAGTAAAAATAAAAAAAAGAAAGGTACGACGCATATAACATGAGCACAACAAATGTCAAGAAAAATTGACAGGAGAATACTTATTTATTCCTCACAAGATGAACCCTCTGCGCTTGATATGCAAACAAACACGCACCTGTTTCAAACGAGGCAACTTGGAGGCGCCATTTCAAAATGGCGCATCCAAAAATTCACTAGCCGTTGTCCGCCTGGCAGCGAACTCCGGAATAGCAAAGGACTGCTTTTTGGCTTGACCAGGAATATTTTTTCACAGACTTTGACAACAAGCAAGCGATTCTCAAACAAATGAAAAGGATTGCAGTTGTCTGGCGCAACAATAACGAAGCGGATGGAAAGGACATACCTGAGCAGTTGTTGGCTGATCTGCGCGGGCCGCCATGTTTGTGCATCGCGGTGGACTGAAAAGCGAGGAGGTCGTCGGTGTCGCTCAGCTGTGTTGTCGGGTGAGTTTCCGAAAAAAAGAAATCTCTTTTCCAGTGGAAATGTTGTCCTTCCTACCACTCCACTCCACTCCGAGCACGACTTTTTGTATCTCTTGAGGTAAAACACATCAGCTGGTCCAAACCTGCAGGTGTGTGTCCTGATGGTGCTGCAATCATGCGAGGCAAAGAGAGGGGTGGTGTTGTTGTTGTAAAAGAGATGAAATGCCCATTTTCATTAGTTTTTACTGTGTTATGCTTCAGGAGTCACTTATAACAAAGCACAGAAAGAATGAATTCAAAAATGTGATGCGATGGGTTGAGCAGGTGGTAAATTATATTGTTTTAAGTCCACTAAACCACAGATAATTAATTGAAGACTTTGACACAGAGTACAGGGATTTAGTGGAGATTGTCCCGGGGAAAGGTGCTGGAGCAGTTTCTGAGCCTCCTTCCTGAAATTTGCACTTTCTTGGACAGCAAGGGGAAACTCCGGCCAACCATCAAACAGCTCTGCCCTGTTACTCGTACGGCTTTGCAAAGTGAATTGCAAACAAATGACATTCTCCTAGTTGAGCTCAGAGCAGGTGTGGGACACTTCTGGAGTTTGGTTTCTGAAGCAGACTTTTAAACCACTTATACAGAAAGTTTTTTTTCTTTATGGGCACTTACACCTGTGAGTCAACATTTTCAACCATGAACATGACGAAGAGGAAATAGAAAAACTGGCTGACCCATGCTCGTTCTGAATACCTCACTGCGCTTGCAACAATAAACTATAAATACAACACGAATAAAATCAAAGACATGCATGCCAGCTTTGTCTCATCCCAGTAGTATGGTAAATATGGTCTTAATTGAAAACGTATTGGCTCTGTTATTTAAATTTTTTTGTGGGATGTCCCATTTATATATAGAAATGCTCTTCTTTGTGGGTGACTTGGTATATAGTCTTAAAAGTGGCTCTCGCTTTGACTTTGCTCTGCTAAAGTGGCTCTTGTGAAAAAAAAAATTGTGAGGATCAGTGAAGTAGAGAAACAATCTTTGCAGAGGAGGTGGACAATGCTGCTGAACCCCCACCTGCAATTCTTCTTTCCTTTCATCCCTTCATAGAGTACTTAGCAATCACTGGCCTCAGGTGACTCCTGATATTCTAATGATTGTTGTTACAATGGCCAGGAGCACTAATGAACCAGGTGACAGAACTGGCTTAGGCAACGATCCCACACAGGTTAAATACCTGGCACTCGCTGCCAGTGAATAAGAAATGAAGAAGCCTCTCTGAGAGTTGGCACAAAACAAATCCAGTGGCCCCGGTTTCAAGTCTTCTCGGACAAGACCAATTAAAGATGCATTGCTTAAAATTGCTTGCATAGTTTCCTTTTATATTTAGCTTCACATGTGTGGTCTTAGCTGGTGTTGTGAAATAATAAATAGGCTCTTCCCATTTAATTTAACCTGTGCATCTGCCCCTTTCTTTCAGGTCGTGTAAAGGTTACATCTGAAGGCAGTGGTAACTGCAAACACTTACCTCTGTATGCAAGATGAGTAATCAAAATTACCAATGGCACATTTACAAAGCAGAAAAGAGCTCAGGGGCCATGTTAAGTGCAAAATTCTTGTAATATTATTTGCAATTCTTTTAATCTGCATCATCCCCCTGGAGTATGTTAAGTACACCACTTAAGCTCTGAAAAAAAAATCATTGTTTATTTAATGGGTTCATTAAGTGTGTCAAGTGACAACTTATCCTTTTGAACACATCAGTTACATTCACCATTTGTGCATTTAGATCATGCACAAATCTGGCATGACTTATTAAAGTTTTATTGAGCAGGTAGAGATTCAAAGATTGGGGTTGCAAATTTTTTGTATTATCTGATATTTGTAACCATTTGGCTGACTGACAGACCATAACCTCACAAGGGTCAAAAAAGAATTTGGTATGCAGGTGAACCCTATTCTCCTGAGATTTCACCCAGAGATCAACATAAACCATGGGTGAACGCCACCTCTCCCTATTTTTCGATGAATAATAAACCCACCTGCAAAAAGCGACTGTTTACCATTATCCAGGGAAGGAAACGGGACAAAATCTTTCTCCTGAGGGACATTTACTGCAGTTTGGAATCTGCATTTGACAGCTGCAGGGCTGTTTATGTTTTGTAGTTTAGGCTCTGATGAAAACACAGTGTGAGGGATGCATAATCGTAATGTAGCGGCTTACGGTGCAAACATCTGGCCGTCAAGGTCACTGGTTTGAAACCCACAATATCTGCATGCACAAACTGAATCCACTGTTTCCTGACCCTTATAAGTCGCGATAGTTCTGTCTTTGAGCAAGGCGTTCAGTCCTGTGGAGCTGAGAAATGTTCAAGGTTAAGATGTGCTTGTGCTGTGCAGCCTTCTGACTGAGTGTGAGTAACTGGTGCTTCTTTCTTTCTTTCTCTCAATGTTCAGCATGAAAAGTGAGCTCTCCCAGGACAAATAAAGGGTTAAATAATAAATAGTAGCTAAAATAATGACCCCTTCCATCTTGAATTGGGGCCACTGCAGCCACTGTGAATAATCCCATCTTGAAAGTTATTCATTTGGAGAACATTAGCACAGTTTATGCACAGTTCATTGGCAGACAGACCTAATGACAGGCCCAGATGCAAAAAATTTATGTGGGCATGTCCCTTATGCTTGCCCATGTGTCTGGAGATTCAGCAACAAAAAGCTACCCAGGGATGAAATGAAGTTTTGGTTCCATAGAACCTGAGTTGATCATACTGGTTTTCAATAAAGTGTTGGGTTAGCCAAACTTATTTGTAGGGTGCAGCTGGGAGCTACTTTTGCTGTGTAGTAAAAAAGTCTTTCCCACAGAATAAAGCATTATTAATGTGCTTTTTTTCTGGGATAAACTTGTTAGTTTGTTTATACTGTCCTACTAATGCTCATGAAATGGGCTATGTTTCTTCAAAGTTTTCTCTGTGATACATGTAGGATCATGGGTTTCAGTGCAGTGACCCTAGGTCTTTTTTTCTATCTTCATTTGTATCTTTGTCCTTGTCCCAGAGTTTTATAATATGGAGCTCATGTCTTTTAAAATTACTGTCTCTGAGCCATTTTCCCAGCCCTTTCACCAAAAAAAAAAAACCAACAACAACAAAGTTGACAATGAAAACAAATCAGAAGTCTCAAACCAATACCACTGAGAGTGGGTAGGGTACAGGGTACAACAGCAACAAGACACAGCAAGGACATTTTACTGCAGGATTTCATTTCCTGCAAAATGCAATGTATATTCATCTGGTAAACAGAACCATTTTCTAAGCTAAGTTATTAGTTGACTCAGTACTAATGTAAAATGTGCCTCGTGTTGATACATTTCAATCCGTTTCAGAGCAAGATTAATTTTCTCTTTGGAAACCTTTAGTTGTACATAATCTACTCATTGCTGCAGGTTGAGCATTGCATATTTTGATCACCGGATTTGGGACCAGCCAACATGCTCATCTGTCCTCCAGATCAACTCAGCCCAAATGGCACGTCAATCGACTGGAACTCAGTCACATTAGAGAGGCAGTTCTTGCGTGAATGGGGCTTCGTTTGTCATACATATTACCCCAGATTCCCATTGGAGTCTAATAGACTTTTTGTTCACGTCTTCTGTCTCTGTCGCCCATTCCCAAATTTTTATCCCCCTCTTCACCAATTAGCTCCTTTAATCTCACTCTTGCACTTGAAATTGTTCATTCTCTCCTGTGCATATTCGTCTCTTCAGCCTCTCTCCCTCTGCCTCTCCATCTCTTCGTCATCTCCCCCTTATAGAGATGGATGAAAGGGAATATCAGGGAGTCTGGGTGGAGAGCCCAGCTGATAGGCTAAATCAGAGCAGGTCATTTACTCACCACCAGCCCATCCATCTTGGCTGGAACCCCCCACCCCACACACACATCTTACACACTCTCATACAAACACACTGCCCTAAATGACTTCCAACTCTCTAGGTGTATTATTTTAGTCCTGGGAAGTCTTGAGTTTCAGTATTCAACACAACTGGTGCAAAGGGACCTGTTCCATTAGGAGCTTGCTCAGTCACACATCCAAGCACCATGCCTGCTCCCAAAACAAACACACACAAAAATGCACATACCCTGTCAGAACTAAGAAATATTACACATACTCAGATGCACACTGAATTCCCAAAGCTGTAGACATGTCATTACTGGCATGGTGTGCTTTCAACACTGGAGTGTTGTGAATAAATTTGTCCCCCCTGAAGTTTTTGCAGTTTGTTGCTCATGGGCTGAGTGTTAATGGCATCACACCGCCACTGCATCTGTACTTTGGGGAACTGTTATCATTCTCCCCTTAACTAAATAATGTTGCTGTCTCATTGGTCCAGCTGCTGGTCGAATTACAACCTGAAAAGAAGCAATTTTTTTTTTCTCCCCTGACAGTTCCAGCGTCAACCTGGAACACTCGACACAGCTTATTTCATCCCCAACAATGGCAAGATTACCACAAATGCCTGATGCCACCTCCAGCAGGTTAGGAATTCAGTGAGGGAGGAAGATGAAAACAGGCTGGGGAGGGAGAGTTATGATCTAGAAAGTCGAAAACTGAAGGAAGACATTGAAGAAAGAAGAGGCGCATGTTGCCGCTCCATCGTACAGTACTTGCTATTGACATATGTGCGGCATAATCAGAATACAGCATGTTTGCGTGACCGCAGAGTGGATGGATGATTCAGGGGAGAAAATGCGATTACAGTAGCAATCATAACTCAGATTAGCTTTCCTCTGTACCTCTCGCCGCTCTTCAACACAAGAATCAATCACCATCACATTCACTTCACCGCCTCACATTGCGCACAGGGCGGCACCAAAAAGGACAAATATTATTCTCTCTGGCAGAGAAAATAACATTGTCTATAGAGCAAGGACAACAATCGCTCTTTTTAATAAATACCAGAAGCTTTTATGATCATAAATAGTGAGAGGGCCACGGGCTGTTTATAAAGGGAGGGCGGATGATACAAGAATCCATTCAGCATATTTCTGCTGTGGGCTTGTATCTCTGCAACTGAAGGGATCAAAGGAGCTCCTGACACAGGAGGTGCCGATGCAGCGTGCTGAGATGACAGCCTTCACCAATGTTAGCAGTGCACTCAGCATTAACATTGGCTGACTAGAGACCTCGCTAACCAGTCCAGAACAGCACTTTCAGTCCCCCTGCTGTTTCCTTTATCTGATTTTTATTGATGACATCAGGACGTTCTCAGGCCCATGGAGGTTCATTAAATCAGAAGTCAACTGATAATGAAAGTGAACACTCGGCACTGGATTTCTTCATTTTCTCAACACTACAGACTAGCAGGGGCGGATTAACATACTTTGATATGCACTTGCATTTTAGTTATTCCCTCTGGATCGCCATGTGATTAAACTGCAACTTGAAATCATGTAGCAAAAAAACTTCTTCATGGGTTCATTCAAAGCCCAGTGCACCCGTCTGGTGTGAGTATGTGATCAGTCTGTCTGGGTTTGGTGTGATATGCTTAGTGTGCGCACATGTGCATGAATGCAGGAGCAGGCATTCATCTGGTTCTCTCACTTCTACAAAAACTTACAATGCTCGGGGGGAAAATGCTGATGTGCTCTGTGTCTTGATCATTCGAATTAATTTGGAGCCATGCTGAGAACAATGTTCCATCAAATGATTTGTAAATCACTCAAATACACCATCATCACACACAGCATACAAATACTTGCTCACACACTCACAGGCAGACACTAAAAGTTTGTGTACACATACCCAAGTTTAGACTTACACAACTGCACAAGCACATCCAACCTCGCTACGGTTGGTTTAATGCCAATGCACAAAATGAGCAAATCCCATTTTCACTGTCTTTCTCTTTCATTCAGAATGATCCCCATAAACTCAGAGCCTGGAGGAGAAGTGGAGGCATGGCCTGTCAAGACTTTTATGGCTTTTCCCCAGAATCGCTCAGGAATACAATAGTGTTTTTACGACATTACTGTAGAACCCACCTGCCACACCACGAAGGAAGCTAACAAGGTCCTTATGTTTAATGGACTTAGAGCATTTCACATGTCAAGCAACTGCCAAGTTGTCACCACTACAAGCAAGCAGCCAAAGCAACAGGCCTACCCGCTAATCAAACCTTATTCAAAGCATGCGTCAAGCATTTTTTTTGCCTGCTGTTTCATCGTGCGTCCCCATAGGCCACAATCCCCCCACATTGTTTTCTGCTCACTCATTGTATGGAGAGATGGAGGGCAGAATTAGATCGAGTCAAGGTATTTGCATATGTAATTTAGCAGTGGCAATCATAGCTGTTCACTGTGAAACAAGATTTAGCCCTCCTTTTCAATCTGTGGCCTGTAGTGGTGCCTAATAGTGTGTATCTTACTGCTTATCACCCAGATTCTCTCAGCCAACAGGCTGTTATACATAGATAACCATAGTCATTTGCTGTGTTAAGTGGGTGATTGCCTCACATTTGTGTTTGGTGTGTTTGGTGTGTGTGCGTGTGTGCATGGCATAGTTAAATGCACGTGTAAGCACGTGAAAATAATTTTCTGCCCCCTTGTTTTTTTGTGTATTGTGCGTGTGCCCATGTTGCATATGTGTGTAACAATGCCAGCTTCTTCCTTTTTTCACCAAGCTTAGCTCCAGACCCCGGCAGCATGGCTGAGTAAGATTAAAGTCACCCATATTACACTTAGCGCCAGGAGACGTAAGGAAATTAGGAGAAAATTAAACAATGCAATTTGCATCCAATTGCACAACAGCACGGCAAAATGCTCTGTTAGGCTCCGTCTGGTCAACTAAACAGCACTGCTCAGTGTTGATTCATTAACTATGCAAACAGCTCTAGCTGCCCTTATTCAATCATGGATGTTTATTTGGACTGTGAGAAACAGAAAGGGGAAAAAAATGAGACACATTCAACAGTTTTCTTTATTCATTATGTATGAGCTTCTGCGAGAAGTTGATGCCAGTTTTACTCCTCTGACAGGAAATCAGATCTTCACAGCAGGTTCAAATTGAATTGCATAGGTCGGATTAAGATAATTTCACATGTGCATTTGAGCCCACATCTCCTGTGACATTTTAGTTTGACATTCAGGCTAGAATACGTTGAGTTTTCATCTCAGGTGTTTGAAATATAAGACTCGCACCCTGCTGAGAAAATCTGTCTGTCTTCCACAAGACAGAAGTGTGCTACAATCTCTGTCTCTCACTTCTTTCCTCCAACACACACATTCTGTTGCACAACTATCAACCTTTGCCACCTTTCACACATAGAGATATTAAACAACTGGTCAATTTCATGTCCATTTTTCATCTCAAGCATAAATTCACACCCATACCAATCTCTCCTTCTGTCCTGTCTGCCCCCATGTTCCTTACATACAGCCAACTCACCTGGTGCCAGTGCTGGTGAAATATTGATACATTCACTGAAGTATTGTTGCTGCTTGCAGTGTTGCCCTGACCACGAGCTTTGTTTTTGGACAGATGAGGAAGTCATTCACAGCTCAGCTCAGGCAGATGTCCGCACTATTAGATATAACACTGAGACAACTCAAAGGGCGTCCTCGCTCTCAGGTGGGTGTTTTCTCAATGCAAATGATTCATGATTGCAATGTTAAGCCCAACTGGAGCTACAGTCAGCTTTTGCAGTAAGTCAAGCTGTGAGTTAAAGAGGTCCCTTGCCTGAAACGCTGGAGGAAGGCCATCCAGTTTTTTAGGGCTTCAGTTCACATCTTAGATCTCTTTAGCCTCCCTCAGCCAGTCAAACGCCCCAATGCACCCACGAACACACATGCCCCCCCCACCCTGTTTTGCCTTTCACTCCAGTTTTCTTCTAATAAGCCCTGAAACTGCAGGTGCTGCCATTTCTTCTTTGCCCCCTTTTTTTGCGCAGCCGGTAGCAGAGTGTTACTGCTTTTCTTACAGAGGCCTAAATAAGGAATGAGCTTAGTAACTGGGAGCTCCCTCCTGTTCTGATTCAACGCACTCCTGTCGGTTTGCTTACTCCACATTGCTCAAAGATCCCTGTGGGTTTATGCTCCAGTACTGACACCAGTGTGTTTGTTCTGTATCTGAGCGCCTGCATCTGTGTGTGTGTATGTTTGTTGATGCCTGCTGCATGCATGCCTGTCTGTCAGTATGTGAGGGTTTCAGTGCATGTGTTTGTGCACACACAGCTTCTTTTTTTTTTTTTTTTTTTTTTTTAACTTTTGAAGGCCTGAAAATCTTAAGGCCAGCACATCAGACAGAACTTTGGATTTGTTTTGTAGAGGAAGAGGTTGAGATTGAGGCTCCTAATTTGCCGAAGTATGAAAAGGCGTAAAGATTTAGTTGTTTTTTTTGTTTTTTTTTTTTACAGGAATAATGCTGACATCCCTTTTAGCGGCGCTTATCTTGCATTCTTAGTTGTGAGTCTTTCCAACCTTGCACTCGCAAATTACGCTTATAACGGCGAATAGAAAAAAGATAAGCACATACACACAAACAGAGGAGGTGCTTGCAGGTTGAATAGGGTTAGGGTTAGCCAGTTAGAAAAAACATCCATTACATTTCTTCACCAAGCTTGAAAAAGACCTGGGTACCTTGGTGAAAGATCAGCCTGGGTCTCGATTGACATGAGCAGTGGAGCTGGACTCACCATGGCTAAAAAGACATGTTTCTGTTTTTCAGAGGTAAAAGCCAGTTGCCTACTTCTAGTCTTTCTGCTTCTAAACAGTTACAGTCACCTTTTATCTTGTCTACACTGTGACATCTTAGGAAATGTACTGCCTGCATTCTTCCAGACGTCAAAACACAGCTGAGGATTCCCTCAAGTCCACTTTAAAAAAAACAAAAAAAAACAAGATGACATTTTAAATTTAAATGTCTGATAACTGCAAGAACTAAGTTGGCCCTGACCCAAGGCAAAAGCTTTGGATGTCAAAAACAAACAAACACAAATTCATGCAGACAACATGAGATGTATTTGAAGATCTGTCTTAAGAATTCACACACAAATGTGCCGACATACATGCATTCATTATACACTTGCGTTAAATCTGGGGATAAGCGCTGATGCTGCCAGCTTGTTTTTAAAAACACAGCAGATTAAGCTGGAGAGATGTCAGGGATTTCATTGTGCTGGATACAGTGCAGTGCTAAAAGCTATATGTAGGTTTTTGTTATTGCTCAATTGAAGATTGTTTGTTTTGTGGCTTTTTATCAGTGTGCATCAAGAACAGGAAGTGTGCACATGTGTGTGCGAGGAAAGAGTAATGACTAAAAGACATACATAAATGGGTTGAGAGGGTACTGATCAGACCATTAAAGCCCATTAAAGTTCTTCTCCAGACATGTTTTGAAATCTGCTATGATAAAGAAAAAAAAAAATCTAATAGAAATAAAAAGGAAGATTTGGCTTGGAAACATTTGAGAGCCACAGGCTCAGATTCAGGAGTTTTTAGAGGGTCAACTATGCACCAAAATAATTGACATGCAGACATATAAGAACAGAAAACAATATTTGTTTATGTTGCATGTTAGTTTGTAACTGGCAGTGGCTTACAGGGTGTTACAGTAGTTACTGTGCTTATTCAAACTCCTGCTCTTTGTAGTAGGTTTTGTTATCAGTGAAAGGACTGTGCATATCAAGATGTTTAGTGTCAGAGGAAACGTCTAAGACTCTCAGCTGCACATATGAGCCTCAGCCTCAGTTAGGCTCAGACGCTAAAGTTTTGCTCTATGTGCTGGTCTGGTGTTTAGCTCGTCTTCTGTCTTGCTTCCAAAGGTTATTAAATGCTGGCTGCCTGAATCCACTTGTAGAAAAACAGCTATTGGGTCACAATAGAATTAAAATGGAAACATGCAGTAAATGGTTTGATTGCATGTTTTGCTAATGATATGTCTTGTATGATATGAAGAATATAAAAAGTTGATTTTCATTAGATGGTGTCTTTAAACCTGACTCAGGAGGTCCAGTTTGAATAACTGATCGATCAATGAGATTGTAAGTTTGATGTCTCAGTAGTGCGTAGGAGTTTATTAGGCTATAAAACCAGCTTATCATGGCTACAGTTGTTTTATGTTTCAACAAAACATTACATGATAAAACTGCAGATTTGCACAGTTAACTGTTACACAGTAGTCTACCAAGAGTGAATGGTGTCTTTATTTTAAATTATTATTATTGATGACTGTTTTTTGTTTTGGCAGCTCATCTGCATTGGCTCCCTTATTGCATCAACAAAGTGGCCCCATCTAAATAAATGAGTTTGCATTGTTTTTAATTTAATGGCATATATGTGATAAAGACAAGCAGTGCAACAACAGCTCAACCAAGTCAGATGTCAACAGTTCAATGAGTATCCACTTTTAATACAGCTGACGTGAGGCTGATAGGGATGTGATAGGCTATATTTCCTCAGAAATGTGTTGGTGATCCTTCCTAGTTGCTGATATTTTGTCTTATTCCTTTTTTTTTTTTTTGGCGGCACCATTTGTACCTATAAACTGAGCAAAAAAAATGCTTTCATGGGAGTTACTGCTCTAATATATCACTGGAATTAATTGTGCTGAAACTTTCCAATGCAGGAAAAAAGTGACTGCTGTTGTAATAGGCAATAACTTTAGTGATGTGCTTTTTTGAAAAAATTTCATTGGGTCCACTTTGGTGTTTGTCGCGTTTGATTGCTCACAGAATTCTTCTTAGAGAAGCCCTCTTACCTCCCCCGTTCGAAACGGCAGAGCATGAGGCCATCTTATGGGCCGGAACTCATGACTTCACAAAAAGGTTCATATCACCTTATCAATTCAGATTCCCATCACTGCTCCCACATCTGCCTCTTCCATTTGGTCTAATTTATCTTCTCCCCCTAACAGCAGCAACTACAAGCATAACTTTAGTAATGTTAAAGCTATCTTTTATTATTAAGCTCACGTACTCGCTATTAAAATACTTCCACTGTGGTGATCCTCCCTAGTTGTTTTGGATAAGAACTCTAGCTGAAAACATACACTTGTAAAAGAATCTTTTTTGTCAAGTTAGTGAGAATTTTTAGTGGAAAAAATCATTGTGGTGCAAACAGCTGACACAATTGTGGGATGTACAGCAGATAAACATTATTACAATTAAGCTGACAATGATATATTTAGCATTAATCCTTGTCTGTTTTCTAACAAGTTCTGTTCACTAAGGAGTGTAATTTACAGCTGTGCATGTACATTCAACTATGATTTAGCTTTTGCCATTTTTTATGTATACTTCATACAGTCACACTACAGAGCCATATGCTGAAGTTTTGTTGTACATTAATATTTAAGGCATGGATGGCTCAGAGAAAGAATGAGAGCAGATATAGATTTACATACTAATTCCTCCAGGTGCTTCAAGGATGAGTTTTGATCTTCAGTCGTTGTTTTTTGAGTTCTGGCTCCTTTGAAAGAATATGCATGACATTATTTTCATTCTTGATGGTAAAATGCTGAATAACACCTGTGGGTGGCCCCTCCCCGCCCCCATATCTCTTTTCCTCTGCACCGCACTGCTACTGATTCTCAATGGCCCCCCCAACTACCTGCACCTTTTCTGCCCCCACTCCTCGAGTTCAAACGAAGAGGCCTATCTCCACTTGTCCTTGCCAATACACCTTTCCTCTCCCAGGAGGACAAATACAGATGCTGCATTAATTCATCCATGTCTCTTCAGACTTTTACCAAATATTTTTTTCCCTCTTGAGGGAC
The DNA here is from genome assembly GCA_034769265.1 of Remorina albescens. Taxonomy (NCBI): domain Eukaryota; kingdom Metazoa; phylum Chordata; class Actinopteri; order Carangiformes; family Echeneidae; genus Remorina; species Remorina albescens. The sequence continues at coordinate 5,975,698 of CM068488.1, forward strand.
TCAAGGGCTTTCAGCAGAGGGTCGCTGTGTTTACTTTGTACTCCCGGGTGGGATATTTCCATTTGAATCAGTGTGTGTGAGTGTGGGGTGCAGTTGAGCTTAGATGTCTCGTCTTCAGACACACAGGAATGGCCTGTGAGTGTGTATTTCATAAGTTTTTTCACGTATACTGAACGTACCTGAATAGATTAACAGTACATGTGCAGATTTAATCAAGTAATGGATGTGAAGATTTTTGGTGCGTGTGCGTTTGTTGGCACTTTTGCATATGTGTCTAAGATGAGAATAAAGCAAATGCATTAGTGCCAGGGGGTGTGTATGAGCGTAGTTTGTAGTTGATATCAATCATCTCAGTTCAGTGAGGGTCGGCCATTCAAAGCTAATCTTGAGTCATGCTAAGCTAAACTTTGGGCACTCTTTTTAAAGGCAGCCTCCCCTTCCTTCTTCAACCTTGCCTGGAGCGGCGATAGGTTGAAGAATGGATAGATGCCCCAGGGGAAGGAGGGGGGAAGGTCCATCTGTGAGCTGCATTCAAGGACAACAGTGTTATCCACTTTGGAACAGTATGAAACAAGCCAGTGTTTTCAGTGGGGTTTGGAAAGGCAGGCTTCTGGATGAACTGTGGATGCTACTGTTGTCTTGCCAAGCCAACTGTGATGTTGCAGATTAGATGCAAATCATTGCAACGTTTCTCATTTAGAGTGAGAGATAATGAACAAATGTGACTGATTGTTTCTGATCAGTGTTGTGGTGAATTACTGTAGTAACTGGGATTGTTTTGCAATAGTCTGGTGCTCATAAAAGCTGCATTTAATGTGAATTTTATGTTATGCAGGCCTGAGGTGTTGGCATTTAGCGATGTCTCTTAATCTTTGTTTTGATTTTGGGTTTTTTTGTATGGTGTTTTTTTTTTTGTTTGTTTGTTTTTTGTTTTTTTTTCTCTCCTCCCTTCCTTCAGCCACTTTTTGTTCACTCTCATTTTAACAAACTTTCTGTCTTTTTTTTCTTTCTTTCCTCTATCTGTTTTTTTTTACCACTTTCTCCTTCCTGTCCTCTCTGATAGAACCAATTCCACCTGCAGATGTCAGCCCGCATGCCTCCATCAACCCTAGGCAGCCTGCTGCTGGCAGTCCTGCAGGGGGGAGAAGGGGACAGGGACAGAGGAAGAGCTGGAGAGGATACCTGGGGAGGGGCAGCTGTGATCTGCCCTGGGTGGGAGGAAGGGGGTGACGAGCTGCTGTCTCACCTGCAGAGGCACAGCGGTTCTACCTGGCACCTTTGGGATATCATCAACCTGACCCGCATCACAGGGGATGGGGATAGAAAGGGGGAGGCCAGCGAGGAGAGGAGGGAGGATCAAATGGAAGAAGACGCTTTAAAGATCCTTTCCACCCGTTTCCTGCGCTCCCCCTCTCCTCTCTCCTCCGTTCTGCTCCTGGGCTCTGATCCTGAGTGTCTCTCCTCGGTCCTGCGAGCCGCTCAGCGCCTTGCTCCGACACTACCAGCACTGCAGTGGATCATGGGATACCCCTTATCTCCAGATTCACTGCACACTCTAGGAGGCCCCCTTGGACTGCTGGCATATGGGGAGGTCGGCCGCAAGCCAATAAGTTTCTACATCCGGGATGCTTTACAGTTGATTGGCCGGGCGGTCACAGCTGCTACCATGGTGAGGCCGGACTTGGCACTAATCCACAATGTGGTGAGCTGTTATGACAAACCAAACCGCCATGAGCTGCCCTCTTCTGGACAATATCTGGCCAGGTAGACACATATGTACGCACACACAAAAAGGATCAATTCACCCAAATTATTAAGAAGTAACATTTTCTCATTTATCAGTTCATTCTGGTTTGAAGTTACATTTTCCTCAATTAATATTCACTAAGAAACAGATCAGTGTTTAGTGTATGACTCAAAAGTGATTAGCATAAACATTTACATTTAATAATGTTTATTTTTGCTACATGACAACAGTGCTGTTAGAGTTGTTTCACTTCTTGGTATTGACTGACAAGTAGGGAGGGTTATTGTTGAGAATCACTGCCTATCAATCCAGTGTTTTTTGTAAGAGAGAAAAAAAGACAGAGCTGAATAAAGTTATCTTTCTCATATTTATCCCATTAACAAAATTGAGTAAAAAACTTCAACAGCATTATTCAAAAAAAATCACTGTTAATGATTTGTATTGTTGGAAATATTGACAGAGATTTACTACTTCATCTTCTGGCAGTATTTTTTTTTTTTAATTGCACACTAGTTTGCAAGCATTAAAACTAACTCACTCTCCCTGCTCTGGGTAACCTGAAGTTGAAACTGTATTTCTGAGTCACATTTGAGACAATTCTCTGCTCTTGAATGTAAGAACACACAAATAACAATCAGCTGGTTAATGGGAACTTTTTATCATTAACCAATGTTTGCATAATTTGCTTGTTTAATTTGTGTGGGCTCCCGGCTATAACCATTAAAAATGCACTTTGCGCAGTGACTGATGAACCTCGGGTTAGCAGTCTGTGCCATGCATTTCTCATGGACTTTTGCCAGCTGTTTCAGGAGATTACTCATCTTCCCATTGTACGATATAAAAGACCAAATGGTGCTTTTGGGACATGGAGAAAGATGTGGAAGGGTAAAATGCATCATAGACAAATGTCTTAATCAGTACAAGAGTTGAATAGATAAAATGTACGAGAGAACTTTTATGTAGAAATAACAAATAGAAAATCCGTTTTCTTACTATCCCGCTACAGAGAGAAAACTGATAATGTTACAGTTTATCGGTATTATGGTCTTTAAACATTAAGCCGTAGTGCCCATTTAATAATGTGTTTTTGATACCATCCCTATGGCCAATGTTAGCCATTAGTTACAATAATATAATTTCAGCACTCTTTATGTCAGTGAAAAACAAAGTTTTGGGATCATATCTGTTAAAAAATGTCTGCTTGGAATCAGTGACAATTTTAGCAAGTTATCTTCCATCACTAACTTCCAAATGAAGGTGTTTACAGGAAATACAAGATAGTTTGAGATTAATGATTCAAAATCATGGAGGTAAACAGTTTTTTTTTTAGCTTTTTAGTTAAATGGAAGCCCATCATGACATCACAAATTGGTTTGTGAACTGCCGTTTGAAGCCTCCCTTTAAGTCATTAGACAGAATGCAGGTTTAAGGTTCTTTCATAGTTTCCTCACTCTTTAGTCCCACTGTCTAGGTCCATTTTTTTTATACACACTACAGGGTTTAGGCATGCACACTGAGACACTAAATTTTAAACTTTAAGAAGCAACACGTTGTTCAAGAGGCAGAGTTCCCCCTACTGGATGATCCACAGACCTTACTGCCAAAAATTTTCCCAACTGAGGGATTTCAAATATGTTGTACATTTCTGAAGTTGACACAGGATTAGCAAATCTAAACAGTCTCTATATCACCTGCAGCTACCATTCTGACCCATTTCTTTTTTTGAAAGTGACTTGTAGGCACCGATAGTGCTTGTACAAAGTCAGAAAAGTGTACACACCAAATGATCCATGGAACACAATGACAAACTGCCATTAGACTCCACTGCTGACACAAAATGTCTGTAAGGTCATTAGTTTGCTGAGTGACTGGAGATTTTTTGAGTAGTTGCTGGCTCCACTTGTGACACTGTATGCTCCAGTTGCTGCCCTTTTCTGTCCTCTGCACCATGGGGGTGGCAACTTCTGTACCGCGCTGTCATACTGGGGGTGTGGAGGTTTTATGGCATACAGATTCACAGACTGACACCAGAGGGTTATATTTGTTTCTCTTTGCCGTTGCTGTTGGTGCTGCTTGAATCCCTGCAACTTTTTAAAAAAGACCTCTGACAGTTTTCATGGGTTCTGTCAAGATACACAAAAAAGCATATTGAAATACATATTTAACTATAAATGCCTTCACTTAAAAAGGAGAAAATGAATTATTTTGTACACAACTAAAATAACTCACATATTTTACAATCTCTCTTAGATGCAGAGTATGCTGTAAACTCACTCCAAAATTAATTAATTAATATTTCTTGTTCTGTCAGTTGACATGGATATTTTTCTAACATTGGGAGGAGAAAACGGCAAGTTCTGTGGTCATATGGCACTGGTGAGGGTGGGATTTGTTGTTTGATGTGAGCTCACAGCAAATTCTGACCACACACGGTGGCTGCCAGCTAAGAGTGATCATTAACTCAGGTGTAATCACTGACTGGATTCTCTGCATTTTACGCCATCTGCAGTCCAGCTTAGCACTGGGATGCCACAACCATTTGACATGGAGAACCAGAGGCTAAAACAAGTGAAGTGGGAGCCATGTTATTGGTCATTCATTATTGGAGTGAAAAATAACTTTACTAGGTTTAACATGAAGAAATTGCTACTTTTTAGCCATACTAGCAACATATCTTTACAAATGGCAATGTCTTTCTCTCAGCTGGAGCTCCATACTGAAATACTTCAACAACGATTGAATGGATTGACTTTAAATGGTGTACTGACGTTAATGGTCCCCAGAGGATGAAACCTGCTATTTGCTAATGCCCAGTTTTTTTTCTCTGGTGCCACCATGAGGTTGACATTTGTGGCACTTTTACTGAAATGTCTCAATAACTCCTTGCTGGATTGCCACGCAATTTGGTATTAATGTACCACTCTGGATGATTTGTGGAAACACCTTTGATCCACCACTGTCCCTATGTGCAGCCTTTCCGTGCTCTTATAATGATTTCTTATAATGTGAACTAGAAAACAAGTTGTGCTTTTAAACTGACCCAGACTTCATCCGGGCACCAGGGAAAGCCACAATCTTTTTTTGGCAGGCCAATTAGGGCACTGCCTACACTATCAGAGCTTAGTATTTATAATAGAGAACAAAGGTCACTGACACCACAATAAGGTGTCAGTGACCTTTGTTCCTGGCCTGTGGGAGGCTGATAAAAGAGGTCATTCTATCGCAATATTCAAACCACTCCAGATATACTTCTCTGCCCTCCAGTGTACTCAGTGATTCTCATCCCTCCCCTGCAACAGCCAGACATGCCACTGCTCCAGAGAGCCTTAACAAAGCTGGAGGAAGTGAGAGACTTCCACATGGAAAAGGCAATTAACAGCTCAGTGCCCAAGGGAATGAGCAGGGAAAGCAGGGAGGGAGAGTACGTCTGGAGATATAAGCATGGGAGGAAGCTATGAGGGAGTACAAGAGCAAAAAAAAGGACACGATATTACTGTTTCCGATTCAAAGAACTGGCACAATGAGGATAAGGCCAAATATGAGAAAGTAGCCACTTTTGATGTAGTTCGTCTGAATGTCTATAAAAAAACAAAAGCAAAACCTGAGTACTTATTCCCAAAAAAGCATTGGAGAGAAAGAAGAGAGTAACCAAAGACAAGCAGATAAAAGACAGAGGAAGTAGGAAAAAGCTGAAAAAGGAAAAAAAATAGGAATAAAGTCAAAGAAAAGGCAGGAGGAACTTGTTTGGAAAATGATGTGAGGGAGGAGACAAAACGACAGTAGGGAGGGAAATAGATAGGAGGGTTGTTGTTATCAGAGTGAGATCTGCCAGTCAGTGCCATCTCACTCGACACAGCTGTCATGCTGATTTTATCTCGCCTGAAGAGATTAAAACCACTGAAACAAGCGAGCTTCATATCACCCCCTCCAATAGGCAGACAGAGACAGAGGGAGTAAACTTTCCTCCAAACTAAAGCAGATGGAGTGATAAGAGAAGGAGATGCATGCCTGTGACTCTGTTATAGAGTCATCATTTACAGGCCCCTCTGCTGACGTTTACTGAATAAAGTGGGGACAGGTGTTAGTCTGAGAAACCCATCCCTCTCCAACATCGCTGGCTGACTTATCAACCCCCTTTGACATCAACAGTCATTCTTTAAGTGCAGCCTCTGGCTCGATGCAACAGAACAACAAAGAACTTGTAACTAAAAAAGTGAGGCTTGAAAATATGCCACACTTCTTCACACCCCTGCTCTCATCTCCATATTATCTTATGCTCCTATCTCACATTTTTCTCCTCTGGGCATGAATCCAAAAATGTCACAAACTGTGGGAAAGGGCAGACTTTGGACTTCTCTGCTCAGATAACAGATGCAAAGTGAAGCCTGTGGTTAATTTTTTTTTTCATATCCTCCGCTGTGGTGGCCAGGCACAGCCATTACAGTTTAGCATATGAGTCTGGATTGGGTTGGCTTGATGAATCTGCTGTCTATGGGATATGATGATTCAGCTGCACCATTACCATGAGTGATTTCAGCTCAAGGCAAGGCTAGCACTTCCGCTTTATGGTTAGAGGGACAGAGAGAGAGAGAGGCTCATGAGGAAACATCATTAACAAGAAGTTAATGTGGAACTGGATAGGAATAACTTCAAATCAGAGTCATTTTTATTCAAGTTCTTATGATGCCAGAATGAGTTTATAAATTGATATTGTGCTGTTGAGGTAAATCGCAATGTGAGAAATGGGATCAATGAACATGAGAACAAGTTGAATACGCAAATCCTTACATACAGTTCAGGTGTGGCGTAACATTCTGTGCGGCGCAGACAAGATTTGGTGCAGCCAGGGCTTTGAGATGAGGTTAATGACCCTCATGGCCAATTTAGTCTTTTAATTTTCCTTCACATATCCCAGATTTAATGGAGAAAGTTCTGCAGCAGCCATTATCTGTGCTCATCAATTTGTATCTATAACATGAAAATGAGAGCAGGAGAAAAAAAGGAAAGAGAGCATTAAATGACGAGTGAGAGAGAAAAGCTGGCGTTCTCCTCTGAGAGAGGGCTAAGGCTTGACCAACATTTTCCATTAGCAGAAAGGAAAACTTGCCATGTCTAGCCTTGACCCGAGTCATAATGAACATTCCCTGCACGGTTCAATACATGCCGAACGCAGTGATCCCTGCATACGTTAACATTTAAGGAACCCCTATGATTTGCAGTGTCCTTTGGACAATCCCCCACTAATCAAGACCTGATCAAACAGTACTTGTATAGCTTCACATTGAGACATCACCTGACAATGTCCACATGATCAAATGCTAAGACATGAGCTAACAATCCTGGCATGGTTCAGGAGGCCAGGGCAAATTCATGAGCAGATGGGGATGGCTCCTCCTAATATATTCTGCCGTAAAGACCAACGCGGGTCACCAGGCAAGTGAGGTGAATAGCAATGACTGTCTGTATGGACTCGCAAATAGGAGGAGACCCTTTCTGCACTGCATTAACTTTTAATTATGACTTTCTGGGAGATGCAATTACCCATCTGACACAAGACTTGCTAAAGCTGAACAACCAGACCATGCCTGTCTGCACCAGCGTTTGAAACTTTTTTCTTGCTTTTCCTTGCTTTCCCCTCCCCGCCTTTTTTATATTTTTATATATTTGTTTGCTTGTCTTCCATCTGACTGGTTTAACATTGTACACTGTTCCAGGCTACATTTCTAAGATGAATCCTCCAAACATGGGTATTGCATTATCTTGTCAATTTTGTTGACTCTCACTTATTGTCTCTTTGTATCTTTTTGTCCCCGGAGATTTCTCTCCAACACTTCCTTCACTGGAGCCACAGGCCTCATCCAAGTGGATGCTAGCCGCTCTCGGATCCTCTCCTCTCAGCTGTTCCATGTATGGAGTCTGAAGAGGGGTGCACTCGGCCAGCCAGCATGGGTTACCGTAGGTCAGTGGTCCAGAGGCAGACTGGTGTTAGAAGAGGGGATCCTAGGGCTGGTGGGAGGGTTTGGAAGCAGCCAAGGACAAGGTCTTGGGGCTGGAGTGAGGGGAGGGGATGGCCAGGGGGATAGCAACTTTGGAGGACGCTGGAGGCCAGGACTTTCCGTCGAAGGACACCGCCTGCGTGTGGTAACGCTGGTGGAACACCCATTTGTTTTCACACGGGAAGTGGATGAGGATGGATTGTGTCCAGCTGGTCAGCTGTGTCTGGACCCCAAAACCAATCGGTCTGACATCATCCAGAGCCTCTATAACCAACTGCACAACCCAAACACTACAGCTGCAGATTTGGAGGGCAATGGTGAGTTTTGCAGCATTTGTCCTCAGAACAGTGTAGTTTGTAGTTTGAAGTTCTACAATGCTGTTGAATGTTTCATACAAATGCTATGCTTCTCGAATGTAGTTTCTGAGACCTTTTGACTTAGATCTCATTTCTTTGTAACTGACTGCATTTGAACTGCTCCTCCTTGAGACCAAAGTAGATTTTAGTTTTAAAATCAATAAGGGATCATGGCTGGTCAGTCTAATTCAAAAAAACATCAGGGGAAATCTCAAAGGCTAGATTCCATAGCGGCAACTTCGTTACATGACTGAAGAATATCAAGAGCATTAAATCCATAAAATACCAGGATGACAGTATCAAAGGAATACCAGGTAATATATATTTGTATAGTAATCAACAAAACATGCATTTTACAGTATAACAGGAACATATACAGTATCATAACTTTACTTGACTTGAACCTGCTGATGGTAAGTGGTCAAATAGAATGAGTTTGCAAAAAATACATTTTGCCAGAAACATCTAAATGGTTTAAAGCATAAAAATTTATACTACAGCACCTCTATCTTGCTGACACATTTTTTTCCAAAGCCCAAGTTTTAATGTGACTACATGTTTTTCTACCTGGTCGCTGCAGTAATTAAAAAAAACAGTAGCTGTGAGAATCCATCAACACTTTCCGTGATCCATAGACTAGTGCCCAGAAGTAGACCCCTATTTACACTTCTACACTTCCAAAGTATGTGCCTGCATGGATAAAAATTCACACCGTCATCATTTTCTTTCCTTTTAGACCTACCAGAGGACCTCAGGAAGTGCTGCTATGGGTACTGCATTGACTTGTTGGAAAAACTGGCAGAAGACATGGGCTTCACCTTTGACCTCTACATCGTGGGAGATGGGAAGTACGGAGCACTGAGTGGGACAGGACGCTGGACGGGGTTGGTCGGCGACCTGCTGAGCGGAACCGCTGACATGGCTGTCACCTCTTTTTCCATCAATTCTGCCAGAAGCAGAGTCATCGATTTCACCTCACCCTTCTACTCCACCAGCCTTGGCATTCTGGTACTTTTGCCCAAAGTCATCATTAGCTGCAGTTTTGAGTTTGCATTTTAATGACCGTAGAAGACACAAGGCATGTCCTTAAAATATATTGCACTGTGAGTCAGTGACAGATTTGTGGTCCTCAGTGTTACTTTGATTTGTCACTCTCTTTCTCTCTGTGGTTGACATAGTTCCAGTATGATTTGACATTACAGTTAGCAACTACCTAATTTTTGTCCTTGTGCCTTGCTCGCCTGGTCTTCTGGTGAGCAACTGGAGTTCATTAGTTAGGGAATAATTAGTTTGAGTTTTCAGTGGGCATGTTAATTATGAAAGTTCAATGTAAGAGCTGGTCTAAGAGCGTATAATGACTCTGAGAGGCATTTTGTAAAGCCGCCTTAGCAGAGCCCTCAAATATGCTGCAGTTATTCTTTGATTTGTGAACATTTCCCTCTGTGGCTGACAAACTGCAATGCATAATACGATCTGACAATACAGTTCCATTTGAAAATGAGAACTCCATCATTCGAAAAAGAGGCTTCTTGTCCTTGCAAAATGATGAAGAGCCCAAAATAAAAACAATGTATGCATTTTTTTGTAAACAAATTATGCCTGGAAGAGTAAAGATAAATTTACTGACAAGATGCTACAGACTGCAGACAGAATTCTAATTATTGTTGCACAAATATGTCACTTATGCATATAGTAATCAATAGTATTGAACCAGACTTTTGCATATGTTTGTTTGCAAACCACCAGGTTCGTAGCCGGGACACTGCAGCTCCCATTGGAGCTTTCATGTGGCCTCTGCACTGGTCCATGTGGGTGGGAATTTTTGTCACACTGCATCTCACTGCACTCTTCCTCACCTTATATGAGTGGAACAGCCCCTTCGGCATGACCCCCCATGGTAGGAACAGGCTGCGCGTGTTTTCCTACTCCTCAGCCCTAAACCTCTGCTACGCCATACTGTTTGGACGCACTGTTGCCACCAAGGTAAAGTAGCTCTATTGCTTGTGACATATTGGCATCATACAGGGTGGGGTAGAGATTAGAAATCAAAGAGAAAGGGAGAGGGGAGAGACTATACAAAGAGTGACGGCAACTTGAAAGGAGAATGGAGAAAGATAATAGAGATGGCCAGAGATGGGAAAAGATAGATAGGGGAGAGGTTAAGAAAGTAGGCAGTGATGAAGTAGAGGGGTACAGGGAGGATAATGCACATAGAGGAAGGAAGAGAGGAAAGGGTAAGTGGACTGACAGAGACTGAAGGAGTTATGTCGAGGATGATGGAGATGGATGAAGGTGAGAAAGGAGGAGGCGAGTAGAGGTTAATTCTCTGAAGTAGTCTGACACAAAGTTGAAAACACAAAAGGGGAGGGGGAGAAGGCCAGTTGGGGGGTAAAAAGGTGAGAGTACACATCAGGAAAAGGACGTCAAAGAAATTATTAGTGCAGTTGAGAGAAAGATGGCAGAATAAGGTTGAGAGGGTAAGTGAGTAAGCAGCAACAAGAAAAGCAAAAGAATGAGGCTGCCGTGGAAGTGGGCAGAGGATGATGTAAGCAGGAGAGGGCAAATGGGAGGGCAAAGTTGGAGAGTCAGGCTGCAAAGGTTAGTGTGAAAGAGAAATTGTGATGGCTCTAGACAAATGGAAGTCAAACCTTCATACTAGGCAATTTTTTATATTAAGAAATATTGCATGCAGCCAGTATTACATTATTCATGTCATTTGTTAGCTATAAATACACAAAGATATTAAATGTAACCTTTGCTGTAACAGCATCCTTTAGAAACCTGTCAGGTTGAACTGATTATGTCAAATCTCCAGTTGCACTGCCGTGCATATCCAACCAGATGAGAAACTACTGCCCCTTTCTCTCTGTTTTTTTTTTGTTGTTGTTGTTGTTTTTGTTTGTTTTTTTAAAGAGCAGCATACTGTGTTAAATCCATCATTATGAAGGCTTGTGGTAGTGCCACAGATTTTCTTGCAGTACATCCAAAACATCACGCTTTCTTTACTATACATGCCACTTGGTGAATACCCACTCCACTGTAATTTTTTCTTAAAAGCACAATTACACTCCCCCAAGAGGAAGCTGTGCAAATGATTAGGCAGACCTTCCCATAACTGAAAGGTCACAGGTTTGATCCCTTCAACTGCCAATGTGTCAATTAACGTGTTGTGTTCATTAGCAGACCTTTGACCAGCTTAAATGTCCTTGAACACTTCGTACTTGTGTGTGCTGAGTCAAAGCCAAGCAGTCAAGTTTACTTAGGCTGTGGGGAAAACAGCAAGCTTTTATTTGAATACCAAACCTTTGCTGTGGAATTGTGTTTCAATGAAGTGTAGCTCACTTTGATAAACACAATAGTCAAATGGAAAAATGCTTCAACCAAATTTAATGTCCCCAAATCAAAAACATAAACCTAGGGAATAGATTAAACAGTCTATTTGTAGATATGCTAAGGTAAGTGGCAAATTTGATCAATTGCAACCATACCCAGCTACTAGGGTACTAAGTTCTCTAGTATTTGAAGTGCTGATACCAGTTCCAAGGCCAAGAAGCACCATTACACTCGTTTATGAGGTTACATTAAAAATTTTTACTTTTTTCTTTATATATTTGGACTCTTAGCATCACTATTTGAGCACAATGCACATGTGCTTGAATCATATAAAAAGGGGCCTTCATCACCTTCAAAACTTGTTGCAAGCAACATTAAGAGGTAGCAAACCGGTTAAAGCTGATAAACTGTCAGCAACAGTTGTCATGTCAGCTAGCACTTCAGAGAAAAGCCCAATTTTGTCTGCCTCAGTCTGAAATTATACAGACTACCTGTTTCTGATTTTTTTTTTTTTTTTTTACTTATTTAAGTCTTTCCCCTATTAACACTGTAAAAATCATTTTGAACAGAAAGCTGGACCCATGTAACAAAAACGAGGGGACCAGTAACATCAAGCGCCATGTTATCAGCATTTAGCTTGGAAGCACAGTATGAAATTTTACTAACCTTAATAAAATGCACAGGCCTGCAAGCGCTCTTGGGCACCCTGATCATTATCTTCAAAAAAGAACCACAGTTCCTGTCTTTGCAACAACAAAAAAACTTGAAAAATGGGTGTTTGCCATCAACCCTTTCTCCCTTTTCTATAAACCAACTAATTATACTTAAGAGTTCAAAACATCCAACACACTTTCACAACAATAGGTTACCACCTTGTTTGTATAATGAATGTCTCATTAATCTCAAGCCCTTAAAAACACTAGAAATTCATCTCTTTTCTTCTGTTAAGTGGATTTTAATTGGTGGAATAAATAAATGATCAGTGTTCAGGTGGATTCATTCCCTTAGGCAAGCAATTTCATGGAAAGATGTTTCTGATGTGTCGCACAAACAGTCACACTTTGTTAGTGTGTCTCTCTTGCATTCGCTCCACCTCTGGTCTGTTTTGATTAAACTGATTACCTTTAGTCTAGAGTTAATTTGGGAATGATGAAGAGGGGAGAGAGGAGGTTGAGAGCCTTCAGACTGTAATTGTTTTAACCCTCTGCCCTTATCTCTCATACAAGTTGCTTGCTGTTGTACAGATTCATATTTGCCTTGACAGCATGTAATTTTTCATTAAAAATAAAAAGATGTTTGGATACTTCTCCACTCTGCAGACCCCTAAATGCTGGACAGGGCGCTTCCTGATGAACCTCTGGGCTATCTTCTGCTTACTGGTGCTGTCCAGCTACACTGCCAACCTAGCTGCAGTCATGGTTGGGGAGAAGACCTTCGAACAGGTCTCGGGAATCCATGACGAAAAGGTTAAACTGCATGCAAGGACGCATATTTGCAGCTACATGCATGTCAGCACATATACACACTAAGACGGAGACAAAGCTGCAGGTACACACAAACTAATCTTACACAAGGACAAGCTAATGAGTAAATAGTGGAATTATTTGTGAGGGATTATCGGTTTCCATATCCCTAAACCCTGTGGGGAGTTCAGGGCTACAGTGAATTCGATATTAACCCCATCATGATATGTCAACCCCGACCCTTTTCTTTGTAATCACGTTCATATATGCCCTCCTGTGTCACTTTCCCAGCTTCATCACCCCTCCATGGGCTTCCGGTTTGGGACAGTGAGGGAGAGCAGTGCTGAGGATTACATGAAGAAGAGTTTCCCAGAGATGCATGACTACATGAGACGCTTCAACCAGCCCACCACCCCAGAAGGCGTACATATGTTAAAGTAAGTAATGCTTACACACATCCTGCATGTTTGTGACAAAATCATATTTATACCAGTGATTGAACTCCAATCCAGAACTGAGCAGTCCAGTCACGTTTCCATCAGCTATCTGTGGTTTTCTGTATTCTGTGCGCTTAACTTTCACAGAGGTGTTGGTCTGTATGAATTCTGTATGCTGACAAGAGCAAACATCTTTTTCTTTCCTTCTTTTTTTTTTTTTCTCAGAAGCTATGAGACACCGTTGTTTATGTTAGTCCCTTAATTGTAGGAATATATAGTTTAAAGCATGTTCTGCTTTAGGGGGATTGTTACTCACATTGTTTTTGCCCTGTAGTGATGTGTCTGAACCATCTATGGGTGTTTTCTATATTCTATACATTGTCAACAAGCTGTTTGCTCTCATATCTTAAAGCGATAAGAATTACTATGTGAGCTGAATATTTTTACATCCTGCATTAGCATGAGCTTCTCCTTATTCAGGAACATTTTTGCCACACTTAGGAAAAGGTACAAGTGAGGTGAAAGCACGTGAGTCACACACATTTTATTAACAAAGGCCCTGCAATTTTTGAGGGAAAATAACAGTTTTTTTCTTCTTTTTTTTTCTTTTTTTTTTTTAATAAAGTGTTGAATAGATGCAATTAGAGCTGAGGACAAGTGGATGTCAAATCTGGAATAGTGAGTAGATGAAAAGGAAAAAGGCAAAAGAATTTTATTTTTAAAACGTATAATTCTCAAAGGCAGTTGAAAGTGCTTTACATAATGCATTAAAAAATTACAAGATGAAAAAACCCACAAACCTGAAGATAGAATAACTTTTAAGGGATATTTTGTCTTTTTGTTCATCGTTTGCATTAATGCACGACTAAAGCTTTGCATCAGCCATGCCAGACTGTCAGGCAGTTAGTTTTAACAACTTCAGTTAAATTTGGAGGGATTTAAAAAAAAATACATCCATAATACAAAGTCAGCCCATGGTTGAGTTGTTTATATTTTCTGCAAAATGTGCAAGTATTATTTTGCTAAATGCAAAAATAAAAGTTCCCACAACACAAGAAAGAATCCCTGTGTGCTATCGTTGCTTTGTGCTATTTTAGTATTATCACTTACACTACCAGTCAAAAGTTTGGACACACTTTCCTATTCATTTGAATGGGAAAGTGTCTCCAAACTTTTAACTGGTAGTGTATGTTACATTTTATCATAATTATTCTGTGCAAGTAACATTTTACTGTTGTATTTGTTCAAGGTGGAGAATGTTTTAACTACTTTGGGATTTTCTTAATTCATATATCAAGTTTATATAGAATTTGAGTGAAGGTAATTATTTAGGTTTTCACCACAGGAATTCAAACTTGAATAAATGGGAACCCACGAAGCATGGGTTACCAGTGCCGACACACAGAACAAATACTCACAGCTACTGTGTTACCACATATGATTCTCAGACACAATGCCCTCTCTGTAGAGCTCCAGCAGAGATGCTGAGATAGTGCATGTGCTGACTTTGTGGTATAAGTGAGAGGATACAAACCGCTTGTTCAGAGAAAGAGGATGAGAGCAGGGTAGATAAAGGGGGTGCTTGTTTGCGAGGAAGGCGAGGCAGAAGTGGAAGTCACAGCAGTGCAGAGAGGCAGAGTGAGGTTGTAAAATACTGTGTTGGCAAAACTACTGACCCCAATACTGCACTCAACTCTTAGGGAAAAAACAAAACTCTAACCTTTTCGTGCAGCGAGAGAGTGCTGGGGGCTACACATGCTGCTGCACACAAATGTATTGGCCTTGAAGAAGTAATGCATGCTCAAGCACAAACCTTAATGCAGACTTACAACTTGCAGTCATAACCACGCACTTCTCTAGCTAAAGATGCATTCACATAGACAACCATTATTCCAAGGCCAAGCATCAGATAGCTCCCGACCCTCTTTAGTACCAAAAGAAGTCTGTCCCCACTCTTCCCCCTGTGCCTCATGTTTGACAGGTCTAGACAGCGAAAAACAGCCTTTCCTGCCTTGCCAGCAGAGCAAAGACTCTGTAAAGTCAACCTTTTGTTCGGCAGCAAACGTCCTGAATAACAAGAAGTTTCAGGTAATTTGATCAGTCTGGTTTCGTTTTCTCATTAGACTTGCTTTGTGTGTGTGCGTGCGGCTGTGTGTGCACACATTTTACCATTTCAATTTGGTGTGTCCGTATGCCTTTGTGCATATAACTGAGTTTGTTTGTAGATCTGGATGGACGTGTGTGAGCAAAAGTGTATCTTTTCTTCTATACCAGTTTTTTGCCGTGTATGAGTGTATTATTCAAATCCAGATTTTTTTGCTTTCTATCCTAAATCTTCCACCAGCCGTGGTCAGCAGCAGAGCCACGGTCTATAATTAGAGGTCAATTAAGGCCAATTGGATCGATATAGCGGGAGTTGGAAAGTCTTCCCCAGTGTGTGTAATGCCTTATCAGTCTGCCACAGAGGCTGTTGGTTTAGGTAATGATGTATGTGTTTACACAGTGTATTAAAATGTAGTTAATCTCATCCGCTGCATAAATGGAAAAAAATTGGATGACAGTCCAAAGTGCAAAATTCCTACGCAGGTCTGATGTGTCCCAAAAAAAAAAGTGTGCGGATTGATTTTGCAGGTCTTCAGAAGTCTGAGTTGATGGGGGGGTTTTTAATTGTTGTTGCTCTTTGAATTAATGCTTTTCTTGTATTGTGTGTGTGTGTCTGTTGGTGGTGAAGGACAGATCCTCCTTCCCTGGATGCGTTCATCATGGACAAAGCCCTGCTGGACTTCGAGGTCTCTATTGATGCGGACTGCAAACTGCTCACTGTGGGGAAACCATTTGCCATTGAAGGTACGCACACACACAATTTTGAGATTGACCTACAGTCACTCCCTGGAGACACTTTTTAAAACATCTTGAAACTCACTTGGTTTGACTTTTTGTGATCTGACATTGTTTTGTGGCACTTTGTTTCCAGGATTTTACTAGGTATCACATATTTGAAAACCTAACTAACCTTATTTGTAAGTTTTTGCCATTGTTCCATAGAGCAGCGTTCACATTAGCATCCATTTGCTGACCAGTCTAGGATAAACGTGAGTTAATTATACTTCCTTCACTTGTCATGAGCTCTTATTAGTGGTAAGATGTTTTAACTCTTGTTTCCATCATGTTTAACCTTATTCTGAAGTTATCATAGGAACCAGCTAGCCCTT
The DNA here is from genome assembly GCA_034769265.1 of Remorina albescens. Taxonomy (NCBI): domain Eukaryota; kingdom Metazoa; phylum Chordata; class Actinopteri; order Carangiformes; family Echeneidae; genus Remorina; species Remorina albescens. Next base: position 5,992,242 of record CM068488.1, read on the forward strand.
GCCCATCTCCTCAATTTCTGATAGTGACTCACTGTAGCCTGCAATCTACCCCAGAGACAAAGCATAATCGACCCAGGCCACCACTCCCAGCAAGAAACCATTTTTGACTGCAAAAAAGACTTACAAATAGCCACTTCAACCAAATAGCTATGTCAAACTCAGACATTTACCCTAAGTCAAAAACAATTGTGCTCTCAACCATAACACTAAGTCTGAATATCTTGAAATTGATCAACCCTGTGGGGACCCTGCAAAGTCACTGCATGAAAAGATTTTTCCATCACCAGTATTAGTTAAAGTTTTTAATTACGCCCTATCAAAAGGGGACCCTCCACAGACATGGTCTGAGGCTATTATTTCTATGCTACATAAAGAGGAGAAAGATCCAACAAAATGTGAGGGATATAGACCAATTAGTCTGTTAGGCAATAATTTGAAAATATATTTGGCTCAAAGAATGCAGAAAATTGCCGCAAAACTGATCAAACCTGATCAAACAGGGTTTATCCCGTTGTGACAGGGAGCAAATAATATAAGAAGAACCATAAATATTATATCAACAGCTCAAAAGAATAAACAATCATCTTTAATAATCAGTTTGGATGCACAAAAAGCATTTGATAGAGTGAAATGGGGTTATCTATTTGAAGCACTAGAAGTATTTGGTTTTAACTCAGTTTTTATTAATTGGATAAAAATTATCTCTAATAACCCAAAATCATGCATCAGAGTCAATGGATGCTGCTCAAATTTTTTCCCTGTTAAAAGAGGGGTTAGACAAGGGGACTGTCTTAGTCCTTTATTGTTTGCCATCAGCATCGAATCCCTCGCTGAGACTATAAGATGTAATAAAGATGTGTGGAATAATTTATGAGGGACAAAAAGAGCACAAAATATCATTGTTTTCTGATGATTTATTAGCATATATTAGCAAACCAACATTATTTATACCTGCTTTACTGGGCGACTTAAATAATTATGGAAAAATATCAGGATTTTTCACTAATGAAACTAAATCCATTGCAGTGATGCTGTTTGGGGAGAAGCCAGCTATATTGGAGGAAAAAATAAGTGGCAGTGGACCAGGAAAGGGTTTAGGTACTTAGGAGTTACAATAACAACAACCACATCACAACTATTTAGAACTAATTATGAAAAATTGATTACAGAGATAAGACGAGATAAATGGGAGGTGTTACCACTGTCGTTAATGGGCAGAGTGGAAACTATACGTATGAATATACTACCACGCTCGCTCTTTATGTTTCAGTCACTTCCATTAATAATCCCAAGTTCCACTTTTAAAATTTTGGATAAAATGATCTTAAATTTTGTTTGGCAAAATAAAAAGGCAAGAGTAAGTTATAAAAACTTACAAAGCTCTAAAACAGATGGGGGCTTAAATTTACCGGACATGCAAAAATATTATTGGGCAACACAATTCAAAACAATAATGTCATGGATAACAGAAGACACAGACACATTATGGGTGGAAATGGAGCAGAACTCTTGTCCAGTACCACTAGGTTACCTACCATTTATGAGTCAGATATGGAATGGAAAAAACTTAAACTAACAAACGAATGGACTGATAAAACATGGAAAATATGGTCTAAAATAAGGAACAAGTTGGGAGTTTCAAACTCAGTCTCAAGAGTTACCAAAATTGCAATAAATCCAGAATTTCATCCATCTAGGACTGACATGGGTTTTAAGAAGTGGATGAACAAGGAGCTGGTGTACATTGATCAACTATATGAAGGACCAACACTAAAATCATTTCAGCAACTCATTCAAGAATTAAATTTTTCAGTTCAAGACCATTATAGATTTTTACAAATTAGACATTATCTTCATAAAAATAAGGAGTGGGAAAATATATTAAGGGAACCCTCTAATACTGAAAGGCTCGTAAAAAAATGTGAAGGAGAAAAAATGAAGAAAGGAATTATTTCAAGGTTTCATACAGCACTGCAACATGATCTTAAAAATAAAGATTTAGAGAATAAAAAAAAAGTGGGAACTTGAACTGAATATACTAATTAATGAAAATGAATGGGATGAAACTTGTCTGTCTGGTCATAAATTAACCAAGAGTCCAAACTGGAGGGAATTTGATTGGAAGATCAAAAATAGATATTTCGGAACTCCAGCTATAACATCTAAATATGGAACTTCAGAACTATGTTGGAGGGGTTGTGGCCACCGAGGAGACCTCTCACATATATTGTGGGCCTGCCCAAAATTGCAGGGGTACTGGAAGGATATTAAAAGGGAAATCGAACAAATTTTGATGATAAAACTAAAACTTGACCCAGAGCTATTTATTTTGGGCATCCCTACAGGATATCAAATGGGGCAAAAGAAATTATCTTTATTGAGTGCCTTACTTTTAGTAGCTAAAAAAACAATAACGGTACTATGGTTACAGCCATAGCCCCCCAAGGTAGAACAGTGGCAGCAGAGGGTGAATGAGGTTTATGTTATGGAGAGGATTACAGCTAGATTGCAACTGAAAATTGATTTTTTTATTGATATGTGGTTACCATGGATGCTGAGGCGTGGCTTGGATTTGCCACCGGTTTGATGGCACCTGGATGTGTATCAGAAAGCAAATCAAATTGGAAATATGTAGAGTGACTGTACTTTGATGCTTGCACACTTATTGTTTTTTTTTTTTGTTGTTTGTTTGTTTGTTTGTTTTTTATATATATACATTATGTTGGGCATTTGATTTGTTGTTGTATTTCTTTAGAAAAAAATTTGGTTTGTGTATTTGATATTTGTGGGCATAAATAAAAAAGTAAAAAAAAAAAAAAGTAAAGATTTTTCCATAGAATGTCATGAAAACACACAAACTATAAAATGCACTCACACTGGAAACACTGACGTGTGCATGTCCACGCATTCAAACAGAAGAGACACACACACGGACACACACAGTAAGGAGATCCTGCAGTTATTCGCTTGATCAGCAGAATAGCAGTGATTCAGTGTGTGAACTAACACATTGCAGGGTAAAAGTACTCAAAGAGTCAAAGAAGTTATATATTAATATTTTTAAATTATCAATAAGTAAACGGTGGATGTCACAGAACATGGTGCTCCTATAAGTGCTGGCTACAGGCACACCATCTTGCAGGCACAAAAATAAACCCTGAGCCTCTCAGGCAAACATAATTGCAATTTGCTTCAAAACTGCATTGCCTCTGTTTAGTCGTCAATAACTCAATATGATCCTACTTCACTATGTTTTCAAGTGTGGAAATTAAAGTTACAGGATGCGGGTCCATTGTGTTGAAAGGCCACCAGTAAATCTTGTTTTTGATTATGGCCTTTCACTGCATAACTATTACAGCCTGATTCAAACATGGTTATTACATTATTAGTTGCAGCAGTGATGACCGTAATAATAGTCGTAGCAGCAGTATTGGTTTCCTTACATGACGTACGTAAACTGTGAACTCCGTGAAATATATATGAGAATTTTTTCACGCAACAGAAGTGTATCCCTTTTAAAAATAAACGCCACTCATGAGCTGTCAGAAAAAATGATGTGCTGGCTCTAATAAAACCCTTTTGCTCCTTTTCATTGAGGTAAATAAAGGTTCCAGCTACGTGAAAGTATTCTAGCCATATGCCATCTGCACATATTCGCCTTCTGAAGGTGACTTTGAAGTGGAATTTCCACTGGCAGAACACATTTATTGGAAGTATCAAGCATTTAACCTTTAACCCAAGCTCAGTGCTTTTTTTTTTTTTTTTTTTTTTGAGAGAGAGAGAAAGAGAGAGAGAGAGAGAGAGAGAGAGAGATAGAATTAGTCTGTGTACTCATGCCTGCCTACTGCATTTATGTGGTGTGCAGTTCCTTGTGTGTTTTTCTCAGCTCTGCCTTTTCTCTTTCCCCTTGTTTTACTGAGACATGCATACACACATACAGACAGTAAATAGAGAATAATAAGGGTGCCACATGGGACCGAGCACCAACTTTGACGCAAACTCTAAAACACTCCACGGCATAGCCTCAGAAAAACTCAGAAAAGCTCCCACATTCCCTTCCTCACTGCACAGCTCTCATTCACTGGAGACTATCAACTGCATTCTTAACTCTACAAGACAAAATATTTCACGATTATGTGAATTAGAACGCAGGTCTCATTTGTATGTAGAGTGGGTCAGTTTGATAACTGCTTGATTCATTGTCTACATGAGAAAGCAGGCGAAGACTCTTCACAGCTTTTAGGAGCCATTCACCTCCAGTGTGCGTGAGGACGAAAAGGATGGGAGTGTGAATAACCCAATAAGCCTAAACAAGGTAGAGGAAGAAAGAACAGGAAATGGCTCAGACAGGAAATGTGAGTGGAAAACACAAGAAGGGAGGGGGAGTGGGAAAAATATGAGTATATAAGTCAGAAAAGAAAGACAAAAGGTAAATAAAGGGAGAGCTAGCACAGGGGCAAGCATGATGGGAGTTGAGCAAGAAGGAGATAGAGGGCTTTCATTTGCCCACTGCCAGTTTGTGCCTTTCTGCACAGCGTGTGATAAAAGAACCAGCCAACAGAGTCCCCTAATCAAGACAAACCTTCACCCCAAGCACATAGATGGAGGAAGAGGGAGGGGACAAAGGAGATAGAGAGAAAAAGGAGAGAAATAATGTAAGTGTTATTTGGTCCACGTGAGGATGCAGGCAGGATTTATTGGGGGGGGGCTTGTGGTCAGGAGATAGGCTGGAGGGAGCCTTTACAGGCAAGGTGCTCTGCAGAAACCTTCAGGCTACTTAAGTGAAGAGAGATGCAGGGGTGTCGCCATGCATCCGCTTCCACTGAGTACTGCTGGGAGATGTTTACGACAGGCTAGACACACCCTATTAATAATATTGCCACTGAACACGAAGCCACTCGCTGCTTCTTTGTATGTGTAAACCTGTGTGTGGTTGCGGGGGTTGGGTGTGTGCTGTTTGTGCGCCTGTCTTCGTGTGCATAAGTGGACAACACAAGTTCAGTCAAGCAGGACAGAGCACATCTGAACATCGGAGCAAAGCTGGCAGAAGATTTTATGTTGCTTGGGTAAGACTGTTGTTGGCCATGCAGCTCACGTCTGGCAGGAGCAACGCACGATCCCCTTTGTCTGCTTATGTCTTTGTGTATAAGTGTGTGATGTGGTGTAGTGTGTGTGTGCCTGAGAGAAAGAGATTAATTCCAAAGTGAGACAACACAATTTGGAAAAAAGATATAAAAACTTACTCTTAAAGAATGCACTGACAAAAGTGGACCGGAATAGTTGATTGGCAGACAGGATAAGTGATGATTAATTTTTAACTCTCCCACTCAGTTTCATTGTTCTGAGCATTTTCTGTATTTTTGGCTCATGTGATAATAAACCTAGTGGATATTCAACCAGTTCTAATTTTATAAGTCAACTCAATAAAATGAAATTAAATATATAGTTTAGTGCTGACAATAATCATTTGGTGTATTCATTAAATAATGTATTCCATCAATCTGTAGCTCTACAGTAAAGTTTTACCAGTCACTGACTATTGTTATTTCCAATGAGTGGCTGCTGTAGAAATTATTCATAGCTGCACACCTTCTGCAAACGTATCTCTCTCCAGTATCTTCACAGGTCATGATGTAATTTTGTTTGACAAACATGTCAGAAATGAGCCAGCATGGGAGGGTTAATACGACACAGACATGATGTATGAAAGCATTAGTTTCATTTGTAGTTGAAGGGAAATCTGATCATTTATCTTGATATTGTCATCCAATCTTGATACTTAATGTATACCTCTTCTCTGTTAGTGTACTGAACCACTACTATCAATACCAAGCTGATTTAAGTTATAACATGCAAGACCTAATATTAGCCACATTGATTATTAGAAGTATTACCAAAACTAATTTAAATACAATAATCACATTTTTACAAACCTATAGAGGTGTTTTGTAACCAAACTCCCTGTCCATGAGTTAGTAGGTGTGTAGGGGACTTGAATGACAGCTTGTGATGGAATAGTGGATGTCTGGGGGAAAAGACTCAAAACAAATGACAAGCAGCTGCCCACTTGTATTTCACTGTTCGACTGAGGGCCGCAAAGAAATGTGGACGGAGATAGACTGATGACAGAAAAATGTTTTGTCTGTCTGGTGGAGGAAAAGAAAAAGAGAAGAAATGGATGGACATATAGAGACAGAGCAATGGACTCGGGAGAGGAGCTGAGAGATAAAGAGAAGAATTGAGTGAAGCAGAAATTGATAGAAAGCGAAGGAATGACAGAGATAAGGAGCAGAATGACTGAAACACTGGCGGCAATGGAGAGAGAGAAATGACTTCGGACAGGGGTAGGGGAAGGATGAGACCAAGACTGAGGGAAAGTAACAAGAAAAAAATTAGGAGAGAAGGGAAGGAAGCTAAGACAGTCTTTGTCATATAGGAAGCAGAGTGTGACAGGTACGTGAACTTGGGTTATTCTTCGTTTCTGTCCACAACTCCCATCAGGCTCAAACACCCTGACAGCCAACAGACACATCCACGCAAAGGTGCCGGCTCGGAGACAATCCCATAGATAAAAGTATACACATGCACAAATTGCTGTTGGCATGGCTGTCTTTGATTGCGGTGCAGATGAAATGTATCAAACACTCCAGGGAGTTCTTGTACAGCATTAAATCTCCGAAAGGTTCTTTTGACGCCAAGCTGAGGAACAGATTTACCTGGAGAAATGTGGGCTGTAATGCAAAACAGGTGCAGTTTCAGTGTGAAGGGAAGGTAGAGCCCTCCCTCTGTGCCGTCCAGCTAGATACATATTTTGATTTATTCACAGATGCAAAAGAAATCGAAATGTATATGTTCAAGAACAGCAGGACATGTGATGATGTGTCGCCATTAGAGGGGCTTGATCGGGGCACTCTCTCTCTGTCTGTTAAGGAAAGACATGAGATTTCACACAGAGAAGGCAGAGAGTGAGAGAAAGAGGCAACCATATATACAAATAGATGAAGCAAAAGCTTGTGATGGACGGAAGTGCCAGAACTGAAATTAAAGTAATGAACAGCGGTGGAGAGGGCTACTTAAATCAGTTCCTTAATTAAAAAATATCATAGTTATATACTTTTATCGCTGTAACTACAGGATATTTTATGACTGTGTCTGGTATCATTACTCCACATTCTGCTGGTGTTTTACCTTTAACAAGAGAGATTTAAGGAAATCCAAGGCAATACCAGTTAAGTGATGGCACATCTAGCTGAGATGAATATATAATTTTCTATAACAATACTTTGCTTCAATGTCAGCTTTTTTTTTGTGTGTGTGTGTGTGTTAGTTATGAAATCCTCAATGGCTGCCCCTGAAAGTTTAAGCTCTAATTGTGCAGAATGGTATGAAACAACCATATATGTTTTGTTATGTGAACAGTTACTCTGAAATGCATCCAATAACACCAGCTGTCAGTTGCATGCAGTGAAGCAAAGCGTGTATTTCTGTATAATATGTAGTAAAGAAACTAACAGGTACCTCCAAACTTTCCATGTTACCACATTAAAAGCTGGTTTACTGCAAGACTAGCACAAATGCATCAGTCATTTCAAGATGATTCTTATTCTTCACAATCAATGCTATGGAAATGAAAGTTATACAACTGAGAGGCTGCTACAATAGCTACACCTGAGCAAGGAAATGCAAGAGAACCCCACAAACAAGGGAAAAAGATCCACCAAATAGCTGCAATGTCAGCATGATACCAAGTTCAATGCAAATGTAGAGAAAGTGCCCTTTGTTTGGCCTCGCTACAATATGGGTCTTATATCAGTAGCCGAAGGCACTGAATGTGGAGTGCACATGGAGTGGATGATCTGACTATGATAAGTGTTTTGCAACTGGCGGCTCTGGCAATGAGACCAGGGAAAAGGTCAAATTATTTTTGATGCTGTGTGGGTTATTCTTATGGATTCTTTGGCAACAGATTGGGATTAACTCAGGTAGACAAAGATGGCATGCAGATTTTTTAATTCCCCCCCCCCCTTTTTCTTCAATGCAGGTGTCATAAAACTGACGCCTGGGGGGGAAAAGGCCAGAATAAAACATATAGGTTGATGGCTGAACTAGTATTAAGTGGCATGTACCGCTTAGAAATGTTAAGGGAAGCTCCACAGGGAATCTGACAGAAAACACAGACGCAAAAGTTGATCAATGAAAATGATCTAGGAAAGGAAAGAAAGAAACTGATTACATTAATTGGGGGTGACAAATGTGCAGGTGAGAAAAGAGAAATAAAAAAGGGGCTTCTTTGTAGAAGGCTTCAGCACATAAAAAAGAACATGACTTTGATACTCCTCTGTCTAGATTTTGAAAACTCAGATCACACAGCAGATCAAAAAAGGTCCAGAGGGTGATGTTGGGATCAGCTACTCCCACATAGTGTTTCATTAAATAAGTGATTTACAACACAATAAATCACTACAGACTGGGCATAGCCATGAGACTGTAACTGAAGGAAATGTAGCTGCCTGCAAGGAGCCCACTCAGGTAAAATATGAGCAGATTTGCACCTGAACCGCTGAGAGAATCAAACTTAAGCCTGGCTCTGTTACTATTTGATATTTGCCTGAAAATGGCCTAATGTGACTCTGCTCCAATGGCGGTACTTTGGTCTGTTTTCTAATGTGGAATATAACGGAGGATCAGACTACTCAGGAGCATACTGTCATCCACTTCAGTGTTTACTTATGCTAATAGTAAACCAAAATAAGTGCAGGGCAGTGTATTTGTGCCGCAGGGTACTTGGCAGAAAACATGTTTGATCCTGATTTCTACTGAAGCCTGTAAAGTCATTAATTTAATCTGTTTTGTTTTTTTTCCCCCCAGCGGGCATCTGTCCTTTGGGTAATGGCTTATGGCTGACTACACTTTCCTACACCAAAACACCAACTTAAAAATTAGTCTCTACCTCGGGTATGCCTGTTGCTCTGAACTCATTACCTATGGTGTTTGTATTTACATCTGTGCGTCGCTGTCTTTTGTCTTTCAGGTTACGGCATAGGCCTGCCTCAGGGCTCTCCTCTGACCCGCAATGTGTCAGAGTTTGTGAGTCGCTACAAGTCTGATGGCTTCATGGACATGCTGCATGACAAATGGTACAAGGTGGTGCCCTGTGGCAAGCGGGTCTTTGCAGTCACTGAGGTAGGTCATTGGTCAAAGAGTGCATCCATGTATTGTGTAGAAAAGCAGGGCCTTCAGGTGTTGTAGCCTTATAAATGAGTTTCCCTTTGGGACAGGATTGCCTGCCAGCTAAGCTCACGCACTCTAACAGACATGCATGCACATAGACAAAGACATACAATCACATAAACTTGACACTATTTACCGACCTTAGCCAGAGTTACAAGCACGTACTTTCTGGGCACACTCATTTCTCACTATCCTTTCCTTTTCACTCTTTTTAAAGAAGTGGGAATCTCCAGACAGAGCACATTGTATCTAGATCTTTTGTTTGTTCTCCATTCAGATCCCTTTGGCCTTCCCTTTTTAAAATTGCACTTCAAAGTTGAATCATACTATAGCATCAAACCCGATTAAAGTCATAGGTTGCTCCAATGAAAAAAAAAAACAACTTAAACTTCACTCTGTATTAAGACATTATTATTACTCATCTCATTCGATGTCTTCAGAATGGGCGGCTCTTAACAATGTGGGCGTAAGTGTGAGCTTGCCCTCTGGATTGGGAGCAAAAGGAGGTCACTGTTGTCGCTGATGAATGTGTCAAGTCAGCATGAGGGTAATTGCCATCAGACGCAGTGCATAAATGAGTCGGTTGGTGGAAATATGATTAGAGCAATGGAGAAGCTCAATGCTGCCTCTTCAACTTCCTCCAGGCCCTTGAAAGCCTCACAAGAGATATACATTGTGTCAGAGAGGACGTGGGCGAACCAAATGGGAAGAAACTGCTCTTCAATTACGCAGCGTCTCTTCATCATCTCCCTGCTGTCTTTCTATTTCTCTCCGTGTTGATTCTTTGTGCTCATCCTCTCTCTCTCTCTCCTTTTCATCCCTTTCTTCCCAAACAAGTCTTTTATGCTGTTGCCCTGTCTTTTCTTCATTTCTATTATCGTGGGCTTACACAGTCAAACTAGACACACAACAGCATAAAATCAATTCCTTATGCACAAAAAAGTGGCCTAAAAGGTAATTATGTAAATATAAATCACCATATCTCTGCCTGCTTCTTTCTGTCAGCTTAAATCTTTACTAATCTTTGTCACTCCCCCAATCTTTCACTATCTCTCGCTCTCTCTGACGCCAACTCCTCAGACTCTGCAGATGGGTATCCAGCATTTTTCAGGCCTGTTTGTGCTGCTATGCATGGGGGTGGGTGGAGCCCTGCTGACTTTGGCAGGTGAACACACCTTCTATCACCTGGTGATTCCTCGCCTGCGCCGCACGCACACACTGCAGTACTGGCTGCACACTAGCCAAGTGAGTAAAATGTGTACTGTACGTGCACCACGCTCACAGTGTCACACATTTGCAAATGATCTCATGCACACAAAGAGTTACGGCAACTGTCACATTATTCGCTCATGCTAACACACAGCAGCATGCTGCTGTTGCAGAGATGTCCTCATCCCCCAGAGTTAATTCTTTTCTTAAAGGTACCTCACGCCCTCTACTGTTGGATATTCATAATTACGGTCAAGAACAGGAATCGTACCGTGTTTTGAAGGATGCATTAACTCAGATTTATGTAGTAAAGCTTCATTAATGCTAATCAGGCACTTGTTAATTAACTAAGCCCTTTTTAATTGTGCTGAGAAAATAAATTCAACTTATGTATGAAGTTAATAAAGGGGTTCCCATAGGCAGTGCTTTATTAATTTGCCCATGACCGCAGATTATGCATTTTTTTTTCTATTCTTCTGCAGACCATCAAATGACTCTCTTCATTAGAAAACTTTTGGGACAAAATTACAAATAAAAAGATTATATCCCCACACAAAGAGAGAAGCTTATTTGCAATTAAGCAGTCACAATTGTGTTTGACAACAAACAGGAGCCACAATCTGGGAATTTTATAGGTCATATTTTTTTTTCAGTGGAACTCTAGCCAAATGAGGTGCCAGGAGAAATATTTTTGGAAGAATAATATAATGAGCCGTGTGAATCAAGACTGATCACATTTGTTTTGCTGCATCTCTCTGAAAAGGGCAAGCACTCCCAGGCAGCCTCAAGCATTCATCACAAAACCAGCTCAGATATCTTAGTGGATGACATCTGAGTTAGTCCCTCAAACTAATCCCCAACTAGAGTGAAAGTCATTGTCCCAAAAAATAAATTAATTAATTAATTAAAGGCTTATTCATATTTAATAATCAGATTCTAAGATGATTTTTTTTTTCTAAAGTTTACCTAATCACATAGATAAACATAAATCTAAAAGGGCTTAAGAAACCCTCCCTTTAACTTCCTCAAAATTTCAAGGGGAATGGTGTCTCTCCTGGAATTGCAATCATTTCATTAAATCATTATTATTTAAGGCACATTTGGGAGGAATAGCTGTTCTGTGCAACTGGGTAAAGTAATGGCTCTTAGAGATCCATATTAATCATATTTGCTGATTCATTATTTCAGGGCTGATGAAGTGATAGTGCTGTTTTGTTTTTTCATTGTCTTCTCTACTTGCAGAAAATTCACCGTGCCCTCCACACCACATATGAGGATGTAGGGAAAGAGCTGACCGGCCTCGATCAAAAGTAATGACATTGACTGATGAGTGACTTGACTTTTTAATTGTCATAGTCCTTTTGTAATAGCGAGAACGAGCCCGCTGAAATGCAGAAGTGTTGTTTAAATGTAGTTACTCTTTACAAGTTGCACCGTTTATATCTGGCACGAATTTCGCTGATGAATTTTTGCACTTGGTAGAAAGTTGATCGTAGGCTCTGTGAATGAAATCATTGCCACTAAATGTTACATTAGACCACCAGCATCATAGACAACAGCTACAGCCCCGATTTGGTCCTGTGAAAATGCCACAAAAACACAAAACATGAAGCACAACTGTATGAAGCTACTCTGCGTTTAAATAGGCCATAATTATTCAATCCACACCAGCCTTGCAATGTTGCCCAGCAGTGTTGTTATACAAGCCAGCTAGCAATAGCAACATTTACTGAACACATATATGATATCGGTTAACAGCGAGATAACCAATGATTTCATGCTAATGTAGAGGCTCAATAATAAAAATAGACATGTAACAATATGTAGTTACTCAAGTTACGTCACTTCAGAGTACAGCTGGAGTCCTTTAGCAGCTCATTGGATTCTCTATTGATTCTCTATGTAAAGACAGACTAGTACTGGCACCAGGTCAGACTGGGAAATGAATCAGCCTTGGATTTCTTCACCGGGACAGGCTGCACAATGACATAGCCAGTAAAAATCTTGGATGTCGGATGTTTTGATGATCTGCCTAGTCCACTCGTACCAGGCAGGCCACCAAAACAAACAGAGAAGCTCAAATTACAAGACAAATGGAGTGGATATATTTCTGCACTGTATCTTTACAGAAAAAAAAAATCTCATTCTTAAAAACTTTGCTTGCAGAACCTTAAAATAAAAGTTATTTTATCTTAAATCAAATGTTTCAGGTTGTTTGAATATTTTTTTCTAGACTAAAATTTTTTGTTTTTGTTGCTGATTTCTCCTTTCAGGAAGCCGTCTCCATTTTATTAAAAGATAGTTTAACAACCTATAACTATTAAATAGTGAGCTGAAGTTTATCAATAAAACTATTTGTATTTACCTTGTGTATATATAATTTTTTTGTATGTTATTTGTAGTAAAATGGTTTTTTTTTCTTGTACTGCTGTGTCTCACTGCGTATATACCCTTTGCTGTGATCTTCCTCTCTTTCTCTAGCCCTTCCTCTTGTATCTCAGAGAACTGCACCCTACACAGAAAACAGCATCATCCTCCTCCCCCATCTCCTCCCACATCCCTCCGTGCTTCCACTACAGCCGGAGATACTGACAACTCCTCGCCATCACACGAGCCCAAGGAGAAACGTGTGCACTTTGACCTTGAGACTCTCCACAGCTACCGTCTGCGCACACACACTGCCTCGGTGCGCGGAAGACCCGGGATGGTTGGCCGTCCTGGGCTCGGTCTAGGAGGTTTGGGGCTTGGAAACCTGGGTAGTTTTAGCTCCCCACCACGGATTAGCCTTCATGCCAATGGGGGTCCTGCCTCAGCGCTGGCTTCCACGGGTTTAGTGCTCTCTCCCCTGGGGAGCACAACTGCTCAGACCAGCCTGTGGGAGGGAGAGCTCCAGGAGCTGCAGGGGAAGATTGAGATATTCCGTACCCAGCTGAGAGAGGCTCTGGCCAGGAGAGCAGAGATCCAGAGCAGCCTAGAGCGAGAGAGGACCGGACATGCACGCAGAGATACAAGTCTCGAGAGGGAAAGGGATAGGCAGAGGATACAAACTATTAACACAGACCGAAGTAGCTCCATTCAGTCAAAATTCCCTGAAAGAGACAGGACCAGCCAACTGCAGACCCTGAATAATCAGCAGACAGGGAGAGCTAATCAATCAGGTGGGCCAGGGACTCTGGAGCACGGGAGAAGCAGCCAATTGAACACAGTTAACAGTTTGGACAGAGGGAGAGCAAACCAATTAACGCCTGTTAATACTTTGATGGGAGAAAGAACTGTCCAATCGCGCACTTCCACCAGTTTGGAGCGAAGTCGAGTCAACCAAGCAGGTGCTGGTAATGTAACTGTCCAATCACGGAACACTTCCAGCCTGGACAGACAGAAAGCCAACCTATCGCGCGCCCTGCACGCTTTGGACAGGACAAAAGCCAACCAATCAAGTGTAAGCGGTGGGACTTGATTGTCTTTCTGGAGCCCCTGGTGTACAAGACTGTAGAGAGACTTGTGCAGTTGGTGCCTGCATAGCCGTGGGAAGATGGCTTTGTTTGAATAGCTTAAGTGTGCGGGATGCTTGTTGAAAAATTTCAATATGTTAACTGACACCATTACTTACTGTAACCTAATAATTTTCACAGAATTATTTCCATACTCACTCAGAATTACCACTAAAAACATTTAACTGCAACAAGATCTGATGAAATGTCTGCATCCTCCATGAAGCCATATAAGATATTTGATTATGTTAAGTGAAAAACAAACATTATTTCAGTAATAGACCACTATATTTTCCCCCAAAATATAAATATTGCCAAATTGGAACAGTTTTTTTATTTATTTATTTTTTTTAATCCTCAATCACAAGATCAATCACAATCACAAACCACTTGCTGAAGAGGCACAAGCACATATAGACATCCTCCACAAGAGCACAGAAAATTTAAATGAACCTAAAACAATTGGAAAATGCACTTTTAATACAACATCTCAAGAGCTAAAACAAACATAAAACATTATAAGTAATTCTTGTAATAATATCCCAATAAGAACGACAAAAGAACTGAATAGTGGTACTATCCTTAAAATCTGCATCCATGAAATATTTTTAAAGCTGTTTTATGTTTTGATACCTTTAATCCATGTTGTCACAGTTGCATAAAAAACAAACAACAAAACATTCCGATTTGAAAAAGGTATCATGCAAACAGAGCTACTCTTTAATAGATGCTTTCAGATGGTAATTTTCTTCTGTGATTTGCCGGGTTCCACATCAAAAAGGATGCTGAGGCTGGACTTGACAGAACCTGTTTTGAAAATGAATGTCAATGGAAGAATATTGATTAAACTCAAATAGACGTTATGAGTATAATTACTCAGCCTGTGAAAACGGATTTATAATTTCCTCTCTGGCTCTGAAAAAAACTTTCTGTCTAAGAAAATAACCCCAGGTGGCATCACTAGGATTTGGACACTTGTCATTTTAGAACGGAAAGTCTTCTTGGAGCCGAAGCTGTGAATGTCAGAGGGAGTCTTATAAAATAAAAATGCGCCTGGGAAATGTAGGATCCATCATTGTTGTTTTTTTTTAACCCTCACTGCAGACTGAAAGTCAGGATATCCAGGCAGCTGCTGCCTCATTTTTGACCATTTTCTTGAATCCCTGGAGCGGTGGGGTGTTTTGGGGTAAAACATGGCTGACACATCCCATTACTTGTGATATTAATTTTTATTCTATCCATCACTTGGTGCAGCAGCGTGAGCGGTTGTTGTGTATTTGTATGCCAAACCGTTTCCATCCTCCAAAGCGCTGTAGCTGCTGTGGGTGGCATCATTTCAAAGAGTTGGTTCGTAATAATTTAATGCTCCAGCATTGTATTTATATGGAGGCATGCAGGACTAGAGGACTAAATTACAGTCTCAGACATTTCAATTAAAAAGGAGCCTTTAATTATATGATCAACGCAAATCCCAAATAGCTCCTAACAGTTGTATATCTGCTTGGATTTCGGCTTGGGCCAGTAAACAAGTGCCAACAAATTGAAATGAGTTTGTTCATATTCATAGCTGAAGTACCTCATTATGAGTCTGGCAACAACTTTGCGCTCAGTGGCTGTATCGTGCATGAATTCACACAATAAGGAAGATTAGAGTTTAATAACTCATTGCAGATCTGAATGAGCTCTATGGTGTGACCTTCATGTTGTTTTTCCTATAATTAACCAGCCATTCAAATAGAGGGACTTTTTTTCTTTCTTTTCTTTTTTTTCTTAATAGAGACTCGGTTATTCAACCACAAGAGGGAGCTGCATCCCTGCTTCCCGCGGCTATGGACATTGGTGTGTTTTTGAATCAAAGTTTTTGGTCCAGCAGGGAAAAAAAAAAAATCACAGATAAATAAAATTAAGCAGTTGAATTATGAGGACGCAGAGTTGGATGGATTCGGTTTTTTGTCCTGATGTTCTCATGGTGCTCTGGGGACCTGGGGAAATAAGACCCCAGCACTCCACCGTGCAATGTCACCTAATCCGAGTTGATACTCAATCTTGCAACTCCCAACATTTCAAAGCAGATGGCGGGGATTTCACTGGGCCACAGGTCTGAGATACAGATGCTGACATCACCGAAACAAAACTGAAAAAGGCTCTTGTGACGGTACTGATGTACATTTTGACGTTTCAAACTTTGCTTTGGTGTGACGTGATTGTGTTCACATGCCATGGTGTCTGAGGAAAAAAAATAATATTTTAGGTCTATATTGAGAAAGAGCTTGTGGTACTGGATATTTAAAAGAAATACTTTTAAAGTTACCCCTTATAAAAAATTGTATCAGCATATTCTGGAATTTTATCATAAATGATCATTCTCATGTTTTGAAATAAACATTTATATACTTATCTACTGGCATTATCATATTTTGAACATAGTTTTTTGTATGGTTTTTTTTTAACATATGGCTGAAGGATGATTGCGAGAAAGGGAACACAGGCTGAGTCATTCCGATCAATTTCAACCTACAGATAGCATTTCAGCATGCTTTTATAAGTAACATCTGACACTGATAGAAAGCCACACTGATGTAAAAAAAAAAAAAGCCGACATTTCCCATTTCTCATAAAACACACATAGAAAGGCACTGCAGGCCACTTCAACCTCTCATCACAGAGTCAGCTTTATAGCTTTGATTGGTAAAGAGCAACAGGCGTGGGGAAGCATTAGTTAGCAGACAGACAGATACAGGGGTTTGTTTTGGGTTGGTTTTTGTTTGTTTTTTTACCTTTTTAAAAAAAGTAAAAATAATCAACCAGCTAAAAAGACGCTGACATCTGGCAAGCCAGGACAGATAAATCACAATAGTACACAGATCAATGCATTTATCACAGACATTGAAATCCGGGTGTTTGATCGTTTCCTTTTGGAGAAAGAAACGTTTTATGTTATATTTCAAATATTTTAACATGTTCACATCATTTCTGTATCTGGTTTGTGGTGGCGTCCATGTTAATGTGGATTTATGTAGCTTATATTTAAGGATGAGTCTTTAATTTGGCTTTGAACCCCCCTCCAAACACACACCTGCTACTTGTTAACCATCACCAATTCAGTCTGTGTGAAATTGTGACACTTTGCTCTGTTTGGGACTCAGGATGATTAAAATGGGCTGGTGTGGGGGGTTTCTTCTTTTGTAGCTACCGTCATGTGTTTGGGACACAGCTTCTGTTGTTTTTGCTGATATTCCTGCAAACAAAGCAGTCCTTAGTGCTCGTTTTAAGTCCTGTTCTTGCAAAGCTACCACACCAAATAAGTCTGCAGCAGAAAAACTACTAAATCACGAGCATTTCAGCAATTTGTATACAAGCCCAAGAGTCCCTATGGTGCAGCTCAGCTTCAAAAAGGCAATGTTTTAGTATAATCCTACACTGTGTGGTCCAATAAAAATGAGAAGCTGTAAAGACGAGTCAGCTTTAAGATCAATGACTTGTGCGCATCAAACTGCATCAGTTTTCTGAATTTGATGTGCGTCTTCAATGAGTAAATTTACACCCACTATAGCAAAGTGTTACCTTGGAGTATTAAATCAAGTGATCTGTGTAGGTGGTAATGATATTTATCTTGATTAAAAACCTGATTCCTTTTCAACCTCAATCAATTTCCAACCACATTTCATGTGCAGTAAAATAAACCCCAATCAAAATTAAGGGAAGGAATTGCTACACAAAAAAATAGGGCAGGAATTACAGGAGGCAGTCTGAGTGACTTAATGAGTGTTCCCAAAGCCAGTTAGGGATGGAGGGGGGTGAGTATTAGCCCACCTGGGGGGTATAATGGTGTTAACTTGTCATGTAATGATAGCTCTCTGGCCCGCTGCAGCACTTTAACCTGAGCTGCAACAAATGATATGTGGACTGAAGAGAATTACTCTTATATTTATCTGAGGTCATGAAAGATGCCCAACTTGGGATCTAAGTCGTGTGTGTGTGTATCCCTTTCATGTATATTTACTAGTCGGTAACACTTCAGCCCTCCTTCCCCCCTTTAATGGCACTAGATAACAAAGCGGACCAAATCTTTGTTGCACATCTCAATCTGCATTGATTTTGGAGTCTTGGATTTCATGTTACAGCGGAATGTTTTCTTAACCACATAATCACAGTAACGTTAATATCATCCAACACTGAAAACTGAGCTCTTCCATGAAACCTGACACCTGCTGAAGGGTGAATCGGGATTGAAAACCACAAAGTCTAATTCTTGGGTGCAGATGGACTCTAACACCAATGCGGGATGTTTGAAGTGGGTGAAGAGGGAGAGATGGAGAACAGCATGCTGATGATTTAGCGCCGGTTCATCGACCAGACTGCATAAAGACAAGATAATCCCACGGCGATAGAGCCAATCAATCGAGCCTTCCCTGCGCTCAGGTACGCTTTGATTCCTCCTTTTTGGGAAATAAACCACAGGCCTCTTTGTCAGGTGTCTGCAGAGTGCTGGATGTCTTGTGTTCAAGTCAATGGGGGGGGGGTCAGTGAAAGTGTCAGACTCGGATACTGTGATGTAATGCATATGTGAGACACGCATTCATTGCATCAAACTGGAGGGCTGCATGTGTGCATGCATGTTTGTGACGTGTCCCTGCTACGCCTGCTTCAGCCGTGCACATGTGTGGGTGTGTTGTGTGCGCGTAGTATCTGAATGGGGATGGTCGGCCTTTTGCCTAAGACTGAGTAATTGGGTCACATGTGTGAACAGCAGTCAAGGAGGATTTTAATCAAATTTAAGAATCCCCCCGACGTGCCCCCCCCCCACCTCAATCAATTACCATTCAATGGGGATTAAAGCTATAGGCTGATGATAGGACTGTATCTCTGGCACTGTATGTTGGGAGGAGGAAGTAGTCTGTGGGAAGCACAAGAGTGTAAGCCCACCTCCACCTCACCCCCCCCCATTTTTATGGTGCTTTGTCTCGTAGGTAAATAGGAGCCAGGCACTGTGAGTGATGAGTTTATTAGCTCCTGCCAGCTGTGGCCAACCCTTGGGTATTTATTGTGTGTGTGGGTGGGGGCTATGGGTCGGGGGGGTCGAGGGAGTACCCCATGAGAACCAGAGAAATTCCCTGGCAACGAGAACCAGGATCAGCAGTAAACGGGGCGCCCCCATTCATCCAGCACTGAGCAACAACACCGAGCCAAAATGACAGAGAAAGAAGGGGGGGGGGGATGCTGTCTGCAAATATCTGAATGAGAGTAAAAACAACCGGGGTCTAGTCAGCAGGCCACTTCCTGCTTTGCACCTTTCACAAATTGGTCCTGACTGATTCATTTTGGGTGAAGGTGTCCCTGAATGCGTCACCACGCTGCTCCCTCCTAACTGTGTCTGCTATGACAGAAAAAAGACGTGCTGCTCTTTGGGTTCAGTTTTAAACTCAGTTTAGACGCGATAAACCTGGAAGAAGGAGAAAGAAAGCTCGACTTCAAACTTCCTCTGAAGAAGCAGCACCTGCAGCCGAGTCTCTGACGGCAATTGCCGCAGTGTCATTCAGGATGAGTTGGTGGCTGTTGAAGGTGTGTGGAGGGATTTTTCCTTTTTTTTTTTATTTTATTTTTTTTATTTATTTATTTATTTATTAATTTAAATCATGCGTGTCCCGGAGCTCTTCACCGGAGGGATCCAAAAAGCCCTACAGTGGCCAGACTCCACTGCCACACCCTTCAGAGTAAACAAAGGCTGAGGCATCAGAGCCAGCATCCCCGGAAACGTGGAAGTTGGTGGTGTGTGTGTGGTTGTGGTGGTGGTGGGGGTCAAATAAACCAATCCGATGCTATTTGCAGGAGCATGATGCGCGTCTGACGGCGAGCTTTAATGTTATAATTCCATTGAATTTGGCTCTGGCTTTGAAATGTGAGCTCCTCACCAAAACTGCCCCCAGGTTTTACTCACACATGCGCAGGGAGCGTGTTCTCCATAGACACGCGCACACGCGCATGTACGCACCCCCCCCCCCCCGGAAAAAAAAATCCACCCCTTTGTCTCGGTGGTAGCCCAGAACCAGGAATTCAGCAGGGAAAGGGAAGGCAGAAGTGTGCACCAGACTGTCTCCTCCCCCCACCATAAACACACACACACCACGCTGCCCCCCCTCCCCCAGTGTCTTTGTGTGTATGTGTGTGCGCACGCCGTGAACCACATGACGGATGGCTTGCATAGAAAAATAAGATATTTTTATTTTCATTTCCTTTTTATTTCATCTTCTTCATTCTGTTCTAAAAAAGGGAAAATTATCAGGGGCTCCAAAAAGAGGAGGAACCGGCTGGACAGCACGTGAATCTCTCACTTAACCAAAGCCAGGAAATAGGAAGGAAGGAGGAAGGAGAGGAGCGCGTAACCAGCAAGTGCAGCAAACTGGAGTTGCCACCATCAGCAGCCCCCCCCCCCCCCCTTTCTCTCTCCCTCCCTCTCTCCCTCTCTCTCTCACCATCCCTGCTCCTCCTCCTCTGTAGGTCTCCCCACTTACTCCCATCCAGCCTCTTTCTCCCAGTCTCCCTCAGTGATCCTAGAATAACCCCCCCCCCCCTCACAACCAGCACCCTCCCTGCACCGGAGTGCTCCTTCAGTCAGAGTGCTGCCTTTTTGTCGGATATCTGGAGTGAGTCGGGTGGGGGGGGGGACTCGGTCGGACTTTGGAGATGGATTAAAGGGGGAACGGTGCGCCCGCAAAACTGGAGCAACACGCGCGACCACGCCGGGGGGGAAGGGGGCGACGGGACTCGGTGAATTCACGGAGCCCCCGGGACAGAGGTGAGTACTCCGGTTTGTCCGGCCGTAACGCCAATCTCTACCCCCCTCATCTATCCCTCCCTGCATGCAACTGTTCCTCCTGGCGCTGTAACTGAGAGGCGAGCCAGGTTTAAAAAAAAATAATAATAATAAAAAAATCAGCACATGGTTTTCACGTTTCCATGGCTGGTGATCTGCTGATTTCTGCTCGTGATGGAGTCACAGCTGAGTTATCAATACTCATCACACAGCTTCACGATGAGCTGTGTTCACACAGTGGCCAAGAAAAACTAGAAGCTGCCATAGTGGCCCTGAGAAAACTGCAATTAAAACAGATGAACTACCTGAACTGTTCTCAGCAGTAGCTGTGAGGGCAGTTGAGTTAATTTTGCCTTCACCCTCCTCCATACTAAGACAAACATATGGCCCTTTATGTGTCTCTGGCTGCTGAGGGCCCTGCAGTGGGGATTTTTTTTTTTTGGGGGGGGGGGTTATTCATTCATCTGGCTATCCAATAGCCATCACAGTAACTTTCTAGGTGGACGGTTGAGTTACCTATTTGAATGGAAAATGGTTGGACTGCTTTGGAAGATTTCATGTTCACCTCGTGAATTTATTTTCAACTTTCATGCTTGTGAAGCAGGTAAACAAGAGCAGCATCTTCTGATTTCATTGCTTTAGTCAGAGGCCTGATGGGAGATCGATCATAGTGCTGTATATGAACAGTAATATAGCACACTGTGTTTCTTTTTCTGATTATAGAGAACCAACAAAAGCACTTTCTCCAATGAAATGCATGAACACTTCTGCTCTGGTCCATTTGTATGTTGTCTTTTTATTAAACACAACGCAGTCTTAACATCAGTAATATAATGGCACCATCATACACTGTATTTGATATTTATTAAAAATATTTACCATTTTTTATCAAAAGGATATAACAAGCAAAATAAACCCATAAGGTAAAAAAGACTGAACTGTAGAAACAGATTATTCCGTTCCTTTTAAAAATGTAAATTATTCAAAAATGTAAATCAATAGCCTAAAACCCAAATCTGTTTTTTTGAAATGCACCACAGTATAAATTTAAGGAAGTAAAACAATGTAATATTTGGCATTTTTGCTTGGATAACGACACATTTAAAGAAATTGTTGATTAATTGCCTGATCTGATTGTTTTAGCTCGATGTTAAATATGCTGTATCTGCCAAAGTGCGTCTGTCTCTTCCACCCTCACCTCCATCCCTGCATTGGTGGTCATGGAGTCTTGTATCTTCCTCCGTCTGACAGACTGACAGATTGTTTCTGTCCACCGCAGGCTATACAACCCACATCATTCACACACATTCACACTTGCTGATGCGATGTACACACAAACTACTTGGGCTATGCACACATGCAAGGACTTCCTGGATGCTTGCGAGCAGCAAGCAGACAGCAGCTCAGACTACAAACATTTTGCACACACACACACACACACATGCTGCGTGCCCCAGAGGACATATGCTGGTGTTGTAGATAAACACAAACACCCTTTCTTCCTTAAAGAGGCTCAGTGCACTGGTTTGTGTGTGTGTGTGTGTGTGTGTGTGAGACGTGAGTTGGGGTGAGGTTTAAATGCCGACATGAGTAGGTCAGTGAGACCCAGGACCCAGCATCTTCCTAAGCTGCTTCCAGCCACACTGTAATCTACCCCCCCCCCCGCAATGTTTTTGATCCCCACCCCCCATTTTCTCTGTATCCATCCCCACCACCACCAAACATACACACACACAGCCACGCTCTGCTTTGGTTTTTCTCTAATTCTTCTTTGTTACATCTGATCTGTGCTCCTCCACTGCTCCTCTTCTCCTCCATCCCCTCCTCGCTCCTCCATTACTAGCGGTCATGGAAATTAGACTGTGGCAGTCTTTGATACCCGTGTCTTACACTACCTCGGGGTCAGGCCCCCTTATCTCATAGAGAAAGAGGCACAGAGGCCGAAAGGAGGAGGATGGAGATGAAAAAAGGGGGTAGATAGGTGCAAAGCAAGTGGGGAAGCTATGAAAGACAGAACAAGCGAAGACAAGGATTTGAAGAAAAAAATGGCGAAGAGGGAAAGAAGTGTCAAGAATGAACTAGTGAGAGAGAGAAAAAGCAAAACTACAGAAAACTTGAGCAATTAGATGTGAAACTGACAAAAAAAAAACATAGAGAGAACAGAAAGCTGGCAGAGGCAGTGAGGGGGAAGGAAGGCTGACAGCTCTCAGCCAATGAGCTTTTTGACCGACAGCATTTCTGGATGGACGCTTCAGATGAGGTGATCTCATGCTCATATTCAAACTGCTTTAAAGTGGCCATTTGTGTGCTGAAAAGGTAGGAAATGTTGTGTACACAATCACAACTCAGCACTGCGAATTTATCCAAGTAGTATAAGTTTTGGTTCCATTTTAGTTGGGTCAGCAGGGCTGACAGAAGGGGAAGCAGGTTTCATGTCTCAGAGACTGAGTCTTTTCCATTTATACAGCTGACTTTGTCGGTTTAACTAAAGTTGACACCTAAAGTTGGAAAAGCAGATAATGGTAGGTGGAAAGAAGGGGAAGCGATGGCTGTAAATCAGAATGTGCGGCTAAAATTAAGGCAGGCTGGGGGAAAGATAAATGGAAGGTGATAGGGATGAATAAAACAGGGCATGGAGGGATGGGGGGGTAGGCTGAGGGCAGAGATGGGTGAGCTGTGAATATTTAACTGTTTATTTTCCCATCTGGGCCCTCGGTTCCTGCTCCCATCTGAGGCCCCTGATTGCCTCCAGGTTACTGCTGGTAGGAAACGTGTGTGGGAAGGAAGACTTTCAACTGTTTTGGAAGTTAAACATTTCCCTTTTTTTGTTTTCCCACCGTGACCTTCAGTAGTCATCACTGTTCAACATTGCATTATAATCAGCTTGTGCGCATTTCTGAGTGTGTGTGAGGAACGCTCTGAGCACAGGTTATTAAATGTTCATGTGCAGAATTATAGGCCTAATCATCAAAGGTGTCTGGGTGCAGAGTTTTGCAAAAACTAATAATCCACCTCATTACCGAGTGACTCTACAGCAAAAGTGCTCATAATGCATTTCAATGTGTTTATTAAGGCAAAGTCTCATTATTCAAACTAATTGTTTTTTAAAAACTCTTTCAGCCCTAACGCACCTTTAAAAACTTTTCCAACCCATTGCTTTCAGAGAAGTTCCAGCCTGACACATCTTTGTGATCCTTACAGGAAACAATGACAGTGAAAATCCCCAAAAGCTCTCTCTCTGAAACTCCCCTCTCACACCTATTTGCAATGTGTCGTCCCAACAGGCTGTGACTGGTCCCACCCCAAGATGACGTCCCCCAAAAACAAAGCCAAGAAGAAGCCTCCGAAAGATAGCATGACGCTTTTGCCATGCTTTTACTTTGTGGAGGTACGTGAAGATCTGGCATATTGACAAGTCACCATTTTTATATTCCATGACTCACTATATTTACTGAATCGGTATGTGAATGACTCATTTTTATGGACTCATAACCATAGGGAGCTCTGTGTTGATTGCATCTGGATGCATCGACCTCTTCTGAAGGCAGAGTTTGCTATTTTTTCTCTTGCAAATATAACGTCATCATCACTTTCTTTATTGCCTGTGTATGTGCCTGTTTTAGGGTGTGTGTGGTAAGAGTTGAGGTAACATTGGCTGAATCATCCCCTTCCAAGCAAATATTAAATGCTAGTCATTCTTTGTCCTTCTTTGTGTGTGTGTGGGACTATAGCTTCCCATTGTCCTGTCCTCCTTGGTGTCCCTGTACTTCCTGGAGCTGACAGATGTGCTGTCCCCGGCAATGGTGGGTTTCCGTTGTCATGACCGCGACCTCTCCATGCCCTACGTGGAGACGGGCGATGAGCTCATCCCGCTCTTGATGCTTCTGAGTTTGGCCTTCGCCGGTCCTGCAGCGTCTGTAAGTCCATCTCACACACACACACACACACACACACACACACACTCGTGAGGGTCCTCTGCAATATGAAGAGAGGGTTATTGTATTTCTTGCGTATGGCTATTTTGTGCTAGTTGCAATTAGTGTCCTATTTTGTTTTATTTATTTTTTTGTGTGTGTGTGTGTGTGTGTGTGAAAATTCCAGATAACTGAGTTGGATATATGCTAAATTATATTCATAAAACAATAATTCCAGTGTTTAGAAATGTGGAAATATTCGTACCATTTTTCATGACTGTGCACAAAACTTGAAATCATCGCTGAAAAAGGCGCATTTTTCAAGAATGCCACGACTTCTTTTTTCGAGCTTAAGAAGGCAAAGCTGACGATAAAAAATGTATACAAAAAGCAGGAGTTTTATTTGAATCTGCTTTCAACCTACATCCACATTTGTTCTACTAACTTACTAAAGATCTTGTGATTGTCCTGCCAACATACATTTGGGCCAAAAGAAGCACACATCCCTAATAGCTTTTACAAAAGTTGCTTTAGCTAAAAAGAAATTAGAAATGATTTTCCTTTTTAATAGGGCAGTCAGAATTAATGCATTAACCACGATTGGTTAAAAGGATTCAATTAAAGAGTTAATGTCATTATTATTATTATTATTATTATTATTATATTTTTTGCATTAATTGCGTGCTGTATTTTGTCCCTTCGCCACACCCTTAACTTGCCGTATTGCCGCCCACAGGTTCCAAATGAAGAGCAGCGGCTTTTCATTTGGGTTTGTCATGAACAAAAAACAAACTTTAACCTTATATATCCACCTCCTGTCATTCATCTCTCTGTTCCAACAATATGCAGAGGAAGTCAGAATATTTCGCTCATATTTAGGAAGGGCGATTAATCCACAGCTAACCTGTGATTTGGGATTCACACATCCAGATTGATTGTACCTAATAATAAATGTTTGCATAATATCTGCTCTCACATTTGTTCCGAATTGCTAAGAAAAAATTCCTAATACTCAGCTCACCAGGTTTTTAACTTTGTTCAGTAGCTTGTTGATGATATTTGGCTCTAGGTGGCTCAAACACTTCTGGATAAGCAGATCTTTTTTTTTTTTTTTCCCCCTCGAAACAAAAGCCATGAGATGATCAGAGCAGAATTTTCAGCCTGTATCAGTTAGAACGATGAGCTACACAAACCCAAAGAGCTTGTGGGTAATATTTCCCTGTGGATTGTTCACTGAGCAGCAGAATTTTCTACTGATCCATCATTCATGTAAAAATGTTCAATAGGTTTACCAGAGTCTTACCACACAGGGTCGGGGGGTCTGATCTGTTTCTGGGGTTTTTGGGGGTGGTGGAGGTTGTGAGTCCTGCACACATACATCACATGCAAACACTTGTGTACAGACAATTACACACACAAATGTGTAAATGTACATCTTCTCACAAACACTCTCAAAGAAAATTCAATCTCCCCTCAAATGTAGAATCAATGAAAACACTGATAAATTCCCACTTGACATTCCAATACACACTGCATTTCCCCCCAGTGAAAACACACACACACACACACACACAGCCACTAATCCATCAACAGCATGGAAACAAGCACTTCTCTCCAACACTCATCTATCACTCTTATTGGAAGTGATCACTATTTGATAGCACCTTGCCTCCACTCTTTTAGCGCACCTCTCCCACTGTAGATCACAACCACAGACACCGACAGATACCTGACGTCGCACTTTTACCTTTTTTGCATCCTTGCTCTTTTTTTTTAATGTTTATTTCCCCCTAGGGTTCTGTGCAACATCTACCTTGGAGTTCTCTCTTCCTTACTTTTAAGCTTCTCCTGGCTCTCTGTCTATAGATAATGATGGGGGAGGGACTGATGTACTGTATGCAATCCAAGCTGAAGGCTTGTCCCAAGTCAGAGAGCAGCATCAATGCTGGAGGCTGCAGCTTCAACTCCTTCCTACGCAGAACCGTGCGCTTTGTTGGTGCGTCCAACTTCCACCTTCATTATTATATATATATTTTTTTTATTTGGGGGAGGGGGGATGGTTAATATGGTTAATATATATTTTCTTTCACACATCTAACAGCTGGTGAATGGGGTGAGGGTTTGTTCAGGAAAACCTTGACAGACTCAGAATGCTTCTGGTGGAGGGAGAAAGAGTTTGGGTGTAGCTTTGAAAGGGTCTCATTAATCACACGGCTCATGTAGGACTAATGTGTGAAATTATCCAAAGGAAACGCCCCACTATTGTGATTCCTGACATAGTGTATTTAAGTTATGGGCAAAATTATTGTAATTTGATTGGCTTTTCCTGAAATGTTTCTCCTCTAAAGGAATACAATGTGTTATGCTTCATGTCTACTTTTAATTGGCCAAAGAACTAAAATGAATAATGTATATGAAAGTAAGAGGTACGTTTATATATTTTGGTCTTAGCTCACAGACAGTAAAGTCAGACCTAAGTTGGTAACGAGGAATGAAAGTAAAATTGTTTTAAAATTGGGAATCACTTTTGGCTCAGACAATCTGTTTCACTTATCAGCTTTACTGTTAACTTGAATCCACTTCTTCAGAGCAGGCAAATTACATGAATTAAACGAAGGGTGACGTAAGAAAGCAAAAGGTGTCATATAATTCTTTCCAGGAAATATCTTCAGGCAGACTTTGAGCTTTGAAGTGAAAAGAGTAATTAATTCACCTCGCCAAATTTCACTTTCTGCGCAAAAGCTTCATAATGTCACCAACCAAAAGGCCTGTAGCTTCAGGTTATCAGCCAGCTGCCAGTGTTCAGAAATGAAGAGCTCAACGTGAGAAAGCCACCAGGGACTTTCAGTGTTTCTATCTCTTACCCCTCTCTCTCCCTCAGGTGTTCATGTGTTCGGTCTCCTGGCAACAGCCTTGGTGACAGATGTCATCCAGTTAGCTACCGGTTACCACGCCCCTTTCTTCCTCACCGTCTGCCAGCCCAATTACACGGCCCCTGGAGTATCATGTGACAACAGTGCCTACATCACGCAAGACATCTGCATGGGGAAAGACCAGTATGCCATCATGTCAGCCCGGTAAGACGTGGACTTTTGTTTAGAGCTGAGAGAGAGTACGCACGGACACACAGAATATCAGCATCTGCCCAAGTTTAACATTTACATCCTCATACACAAAACAATAGAACGAGTTTATTAGTTTATTTGCACGGGATCTTAACTGCATGCTTCTCAGCTGTCTATGTCATTATTACTAATATTGTCTAAAAGGAGTGCAGTGCTATTTTGGAGTTTCACAAGCTCATGTACTGAAGCATTTGTACCACCGCATGTCTGCAGTTGATGCGCTGCCCATGCAAATGTATGCTTCAGCAGACATTGCTCCAAAACACTGTGTCGCAATTATTGAGGCTGCAAAACGCTGCACATCGCTATCTTGCAGGAGTAAATGCGAACTATCAGGCGAGAGGTCATCAAGACTTATTTGCATTTGAAGAGGATTACAGGAGATTTGAACGGCTGACATTGGAAACTGTGGGTTTTTTTGAATAATTAAATATTTGCATAGAAATAATATTTGTATAACATGGCAAATAATGACAGAGTATGAGTTCTTATGGAGCCCAACTGCAATGCCTCACTTGTGAAGGTTTTCCTTGTTATGGTTGTTGAGCCAAACTGGTCGGCCAAACAAATTCCAGTAAATGGGTATTAGACTAATATAACTGCATGAAGTAAAATACATATTTCTACATCTATACATCAGTAAGAAACATTATACACTTCTGCAATTAGACTTCTGGTTTCTGGTTATTCCCTGTTAAATATAAGGCTATGGTCTTGTGAGGTCATTATAACATAACAAAAACTGAAATGGAATAAAATTTGTTAATTTATGAGATAGTGGACTATTTCAGAGGTGAATGTTAAAAAAAAAAAAGGCCAAATATCTGTCACATAACCCAACATGTTTTTCCACAAAATCACCATGAAGTTGTTCATAGTGACCTCAGTTGAAGAACAGACACATAGCTATATAAGCAAACAAATGGGTCGTTTTCCACTCAAGGAGACAGAAGGCATGTGATCCTGAACCTGCAATGTTAGTTATAGATTAGTTTGTCAACAGCTGCAGATGCTATTGTTGGCCCAAGCTGCAGTGTCAAAGTTTTCTAGAGGCTCCTTAAAAGCTTCAAACGACAGTCGAGACCCTTTAGAAAAAAATATTAATGTACTCACTACACTGAAAGCTCAATGAAACAAACACATTCTGTTAGGTTCAGTGTGTGTCTCTAATGCTCACACAATAACAGCACAGACGCAAATTAAATTAAATTTTCTTTTTCAACTAAATTAGCAGCGTTGACCTCAAACTACTCATTTAGTCTCCACTTATGTTCCCACTAATGCCCCATGGTCATCTGTTTGTGCTTATTTAATGCTGACATCCAAGGACACACAGTCAGTTTGACAAACACACACACACGCACACACACACACACACACGCACGCACACACACACACACACACACACACACACACACACACACACACACACACACACACACACACTGGTTTTAATGTCAAACACAATTCTGACACTGCAAACAAGATCCACTACAACAGCTCCATGCCAGTTTAACCCAAATTCAAACAGCTTGTCACAGCTCTTCTTCTTCAGACCTTTTTTCTATCATACCTAACTGTCCCTCTTTCTCCCCTCAGGAAAACATTTCCATCCCAGCATGCAACACTCTCTGGCTTCGCTGCTGTCTATATCTCCGTAAGCACTTCCTGGGTCTTACCTGCTTTCTCTGCTTGTGTAACTTGTGTGTATATTTGCATGCTGATAATGTGTTGCCGTCTGCTATTTGCAGTGTATTTATAGTAACTGGTTTAATTTTAGATTTGTGTAAAACCTGGCCATTCGCTGCTATTTTTCTGTTTCTTGAATTTTTGTTCCTCCCGAGGTTCTGTACAATTTTATTTCCTTTCTGCATTTGTGTTAAATATTCAGATGCTTTGGTCCATATTGTTAAGTAATGTTTCTGCTGGCAACATAAAATTAGGAAATCAGAGGAAATCAACATCACTTCATACGTAAATCACAACTGTGTTTCCTTGTTTATAGACAGAAATTTTCAGACTGTCGACTGTCCTCAGGACAAAGATCCATCTAAATGTCACGTAAAAAAATGTGACGACGGTCTTTCGAGGTCTGATTTCAGTGTTCATTGTTACATCCCAGGGATCGCTTTTTTTGCAATTCTGCAGTCCAGTGCTGAGAGCAGCAGTATGTGAACTGTATGGCCAAGTAGCACTGTCACTTATCCAGGAAGTAACACCATCCCACACACACACACACCCTCCTCCTCCGCTGCCAGCAACACCACCAATGGCTGCAGTGAGCTACTGGCCATATCACTGCAGCTTCACTGAGCCCAGCGTGTGCTCATTAAAACTCACTAGGCAGATTTCTGATCAGAGAGAAAAGGCAGGAGGAGATCAGGAAAGCAGCTGTTTGGGTTGCCACGATTACAAAATGTTGTGTGATCAAGCGTGGTGATGTCAGATCCTTTTTGTTTGTTTTTTTTTACCCCGTTGGTGTTGATGTTTACCACCCTCCACAATGAGACATTTATTGACTCTATTCGGTTTCAAAACCCTTTTGTTGAAAATTACAATGAGGTGAAGTACTTACACTCATTCCCTTTTCGTAATCCAAGATTTTTCCTTTGTCATTTTCCCGCAATTTGCTGAAACTATGCTGATAAAGCGATCACTTCACAAAGCAGACAATTCGCTCAAGAGGCATCAGTAAAAATGTGAATTGCTTTAAAAATAACAGAAATGTCACCCTGCTGACATTTTTTTTTCCTATCCCTCTTGCTGTAAGGATTGTTATGCACAGTACGAGATGGACAAGCTTGTTCAAATGAATTTTTTTTTTTTTTTTTTTGCAAATGCAGCTTTTCTGTCACTCAGCTGTCCCCCATTTTTATATAATCGAAACATAGTGCATGCAGGGAATGTGACTGCAGCTATATTCTCTCCCTATCTGACTCTCCCGCTCCTTCCTCCATTCTGCGTTAAGGTCAAAACATATTCATCTTAATGGCCTAGTTAACCTGATGCAGTTAACACGAGTTTATGCTTCATACAGTCAAAGAGGGTGTAACATTTAAAATTTTAAATTTTATTGAAGAATAAATGATTTGTATCATCTGATGTATCATTTAACCAATTCCAGGTCCTTAAGAGGTGACTTCTTATTTCATATTGTTGACGTGAAGCCAAAGCCAGCAGCCAGTTAGCTTAGCTTAGCATAAAGACTGAAAGCAAAGAGAAATGACTGGCCCAGCTTTGCCCAAATGTAATAAAATCCACCTGCAAAACTCACTTCATAGCATTCTTATATCTTGGCCAAGCACAGTGACCTAGATGCTTTTTTTTAAGCTTTTCAGCAATTCCAAATAAAAACCCCAAAAGAATCATTCCAAGTGGCCTGTAGAAGAGATATAAGGAGAAATTTACTTACATTTTGCTGGGGGATGGATTCGCTTTTTAAGATCGTAAACTGTTTCCTGGCCAGATTTGCTGCCATATTCTTATTCCTGAAAATGTCAACCAATATCATTTAATGACAAAATGTAAAATGCGCAGAAAGACATTGGCCATTTTTTTCAAGTCATCCCTGTAAACCCTAACTGTCATTGTGCAGCTTTATGTAACATATCTTATAAATCTCCAACCCAGTTGCCGTATGACCAAACTGCCTTTTGGTCACTTATGTGTACGCCTGTCTTCGCAGATGTATTTCAACGCCTGCATAAGCAGCACGACCAAACTGCTGAAGCCACTCCTGGTGTTCGCTTTCTGTATGGCAGCGGGCCTCGCCGGGCTGACACAGATTACTCAGCACCGCAGTCACCCGATAGACGTCTATGTTGGATACGTCATCGGTGCCGGCATCGGAGTCTACCTGGTCAGTATGACAACAGTGTTCGTAGCATGGGAAGCAAAAAATGTATTGGACTTGACAAGTAAAATGTATTTAAGGTTGTTTTTTTTCCTTCCCAGTTTTCAAGAAAATTACTTATTTTTATGGGCGTGTGACTTTCTTAAAGACATTTGAACATGTAAAATCTTCCTGTAATAGATGCCTGGATATTTCAGGGTTTAGTTTGGTAAATGAGTGTCAGCGTATGCATCTAAGGATTAGTTTTGTCCTGAGGGAGCTGTAAGCAGTCATCAGGCAGCATGGTGACGGAATACACATAAATAGGTTTTCTTTTGCTAAATTAATTGCTTTTGTTGTGTTTACTGGGGACTGAATTGTCCCATTATATTATTCTAACACTATCACAGCGTTTGCTAACAATTGATGCTTTTTTTTTTCCATCACGTCTCCTCACCGTGTGGCTTCCATACTTTTCTCTCCCAGCTGTTTTTTTGGGCAGGCTATATATAGCTTTTCTATTAAGAGGGAAGAGGAAGAGAATGAATAATCCGATAAGAATTCTCTGGAACAATTTCACACTCCGTTTTAAGAAAAACTTGTCGTTGCCATTTTCCACGCTTGATTCCTCCTCCCACTTTTCCTCTCTCATCTTTCCCCTTTAAAGTGGAGTATTTCTTCCCATCATAAAAGGATGAATTCTGAGTGGTGGTGGTGTGTGTGTGTGTGGGGGGGGGTTTAATTCATGCTGACATCAGACTAAACAGAAGGAAAAGGGCGAGATGCCTATTCATGCATTTGCTCCCCATCGATACGACGATTATACATTTTGTTCCTCCCAAAGATTAAAGAAAATACATTTTCACGCTTCAGTCTTTATTCAACATGCTGGGTATTTCTGTCTTCTCATTCACTTCTCCTCCTACCCCCTGTATCCTTTCTGTCCTCTGTCAGGCTGTGTATGCAGTGGGAAACTTCAAAGCATCGGAGGAAGACGCTCCCTCCCTACACAGACTTGGCCCGGCTCAGCAGAAAGACAGCCTGAGGGTACTGAGCCAGCGAAGTCATGACTCCCTGTACAGGAAGACTCCCAGGGTGTCGGAGAGCAGAGAGGAGCTGGGAGCAGCGATGGGATCTGGGGCCCGTAGTAAGGTGAGGAGGGAAAAGGCGTCCCTGGCCTCACTCAAACGAGCAAGTGCTGATGTGGAGCTCCTGGCAACCCGGGGTCCTATGGGCAAGGAAACCATGGTAACCTTCAGCAACACATTGCCCCGTGTTGCAAATGGCAACAGCCCCATCTCCCCTTCAGAGGAGCCGGTA
Source organism: Remorina albescens (assembly GCA_034769265.1). Taxonomy (NCBI): domain Eukaryota; kingdom Metazoa; phylum Chordata; class Actinopteri; order Carangiformes; family Echeneidae; genus Remorina; species Remorina albescens. Next base: position 6,025,178 of record CM068488.1, read on the forward strand.
ACCACGCAGCGCCACATGACCTTCCACGTGCCCTTTGACCCCCAGAGGTCTCGGCAGCTGGTGTCGGAGTGGAAGCAGCGCTCACTGGAGCTCCGTAGCCAGAGCTCCCGAGATGAGGAGGAGGGAACGGAGGCCAGAGACGGAGGAGACGATGGAGGAGGAGGAGCAGCAGCAGCCGCAGGAGAAGGAGACCAGGGGATGCCTTCCTCTCTTTATCCCACCGTGCAAGCCAACAAGGGCACCGCTACACCAACCGGAGCCAGAATGGTGGTGGCACCCCCGCTAGTTCACATCCCCGAAGAGGCCTCTCGGCCACCGCCCGTTTCCCCCAAAAGCGCTAAAACCCGCGCCAAATGGCTGTCACTCACAGAAGGAGGAGGGGTGAAAGAGCCGGGAACGGGGCCCATCGCCGTGTCAACTCCCCGCGTGCCCAACACGCAGCCCAACCAGCCACCGAGCCAGCAAAGGGTCACTCAGGTGAGGCAGAGATTAGAAAATGAATACCTGCAAATCACTCTGACAACATTGTTTTAATCAGTCATATTTCCTACTTTAATTTTGATCGGCAAGCAGCCAGTTCTGAAAGGTAACTGCTGTCGGACTCTGTGTCTGACACGCCTGATATATTTTGTTGGTAAAGTCAAAGCAAAGCAGCATTGACAGAAGCCATTTCACTGATTAATTTCCCCCTGACAAGGAATCAAACACTAATTATACTTTGCAGTTAAACCTTATTGAAATGTCCTTGAGGGTTTATTAAATGTTACCATTTCACTTTACAGTATTAACTGTAATAAAAATCCAAGTACACGGAGGTTATGTCATAAAAAATGGGCTGATTTCAATTGCAGCAGCTGAAAGATGAGTTCTTTTCCTGTCCTTCAGGTGATAGCTATGTCGAAGCAGCCGGGTCACAGGCCCATCAGCTCCTCCACTAAAACCTCAGAGGGCGGCTCGTCATCTGGTGGGGGGTCCAACTGCTCTGAGTCCCCCTACTACCGGATCCCGTCTGATCGAGACAGCTGCACTGGGAGTAACCCAGGAAGCATCGCTGGAAGTGGGAGCATCGTCACCATCGATGCTCACGCCCCTCACCATCCTGTGGTGCGCGTGTCGGCCAGTAACGGTAAGCCGTGGGAGTGGAGGAACACCATCAGCGGTAACTTGATGACTGCTGAGGCAGCGGGGGACAAACACCGCGCGGCACTGCAGCGCCAGGACAATGTCAGCCACTACCGGGATTACCGGACACTCCCGGTGAAGTCAGACTTGCTCTGCTCCTCCTCGGCCAGCAGCAGCGCAGAGGGAGGAGGGGAGCTGCCCCCGCCGCCCCTCCCCACCTCCTCCTCCCCTCTGCCTCCCCCACCTCAGCTGTCATCATCCCCTCTCCCACCGCCACCTCCTCACTCGTCTTCTTCCCCGCTGCCTCTCCCACCACACCCGAGCTCCTCTCCAATGCCGCCTCCTCCTCTCCCTCACATGCCCCCGCCTCCTCATCCATCCTCTCAGATGTCCCCGCCGCCCCTCCCATCATCCTCTCAAATGCCCCCACCTCCTCACCCATCTTCCACCCACATGCCCCTGCCTCCTCACCCATCGAGCTGTCAGATGCCCCCTCCTCCTCACCCATCGAGCTGTCAGATGCCCCCTCTTCCTCACCCATCTTCTTCCATGCCACCACCTCTTCACCCGTCCTGCTCTAGCATGCTTCCCCCTCCTCCCCACCCTGATTTGCTAATGGATGGCCATAGTCAGTCGTTGTCTCGCTCCTCAACTCTGCCTCGCCAGCCCTCCGTCTCCGCTCGGAGCCACGCCGAGCAGGAGCACTACTACAAGGCCATGCAGAACGAGAGGATGTTATAGTAAAGGGGGGAGACGACGGACACCATTGTCATATAAATGATTGTACTTCAAGAGACTCAACTAAAGGAGAGAGTGAAATGAAGAGGGGGCTGTAGCAGGTGGCTACTTTCAAAAAATGTCAAAAACAACTTTTAGAGCCAGTGAATCCAGAGCAGCAGCTTCAGTTTGAATGCTGGCAATGAAGAAACTGCATGAGTGGACGACAATGGTGAGGTCTGGCAGCTCACACACTCAGCAGGGGATTTGGTTTTACCCTGCTCACATGTACTGCCCAAAGCTTCAGCTCAACAGCCCTGACTGGAGGGGGGGGGGAACAAACAAACAAACAAACAAACAAAAAACCGGGGAAGCGTAGAGAAGGGGGGTCGAACTCAAGTAAGGTGAAGAATTAAAATCCACAATTCCCCTCTAGCTTCAGCAAGAGTCTCCTCCATTTTCCTTTATGATACATTCAAAGAAGGAAAGGAAGAGGCTGCAGCTGAGAGAGATATCACAGGAAATGGTGTGGGATTTGCTAAATCAAGTTTCCCTTGAGAGGTGCGGATAAGACCGAGAAAACAAAACAACTACAGGCAATACAAGCTTTCTTTAAACTGGTGCTGCTGCTTGAGCCTTCCAACCGTTTCACACAGAGAGTTCGCTCTCTCAATGCATTCTTCAAAGCCCCCAAAAGGTATGAATAGGGAAATGCAATAATGTTTACTTCAGCTACAGGTTTGAGAGTATTAGCTGCATCCCCCAAAAGCATGAGTCTTTTTACCCCCTTTGAATGAACACGGTAAATGGGGAAATTCATCTTTGATGCCAAGCAAATCTATAAGGATACACCAGAAAGAGGCAGCTTAGGGAGCGATGCTTGAGGATGGAGTGTAAGAAGGAGGGAGGGGGGGCATAAGGAGGATCACGCACAGTTGGGCACCCCTATACGGACGTCAGAGAGTGGATTACTGTTGTAAACACAGGGAAGGAAGGGAGAAATTTTCCTCAAGTAAAGAAAGCGGCTGGGCAGCCAGTCTGTCCGCCTTTGCTGTGGTTGTGCAAACCTGCCACCAAGCCTCAAGCAGCGCTAAGGAGATTAATACAAACCCTGCTAACACACTCTTCCCTCTGTCATCCTCGACATTTGGCCCTTTGGCCAATCGTAATGGTGATGTAAAGCTGCCCAACCAGTTGTGCAGCCCGCCGTCACGACCAACATGCCCACTGGCTTGAGCTAACTGGCTAACTGGCCTTTGTTCTTACCAGTGTGTTTATACACCTTATTTTGGTACCACTTGCTAATAATGTAATGTTCTTAAGAGGTTTAGATAGTTATTTATAACATTTTTTTTTTATGATTTTGGGTGAGTCATTTGTGTCAAGTTGTAAAACATTCATTTATTATCTAGCAATTTATTTTATGGAGAAGAGCTCTCTGGGAAGTTAGTGTAATTTCAACCATCTATCCATTTCCTGTATCAGCTGCTAAGGGATCTATTGCAGGGCAAGTCTCAAAATGAGTATATTATTTCCCGTTAGAAAAGTGATACCAAGACCTATAGGTTCACCTTTTTTGCGTCATAAGGGAAGCTTTGCTTTTTTGTCTGCTTTGCACCTTTCAAACTGCAACACAAGGTCTTCACCGGAAAATCATTTTTGCTCAGTTGCCATGGAGCAGAGACGGTCGAATAGAACAAATGAGCAAATTAAATCTGATGAGGAGTAATGTAGTCCAGCTTCAGTACAGTTGAAACTCAGTTTTGGCAACTGCTGCTTCAAAAGTCAAGAATGAACTGAACCAGAATAAATAAATAAAAAAGTTTCATTTCAGCTCATTTCATCAGCTGAAAATACTGGCTCCAAAATAATTACTGAATAGAAAATGAAATAACACTTTTGAAAGCTGATAACGGTTCACAACTCATGAGTCATTTGTCAAATTAAAAGGCAAAGTATTTAGGGAATTGAGCCTCTTAAACGTAATAGTTTGCTGCTATCTCTGAAAAATGGTGATCAACTTTCACTATTTTCTGGCATCTTCAGTCAAAATGAGCTCTGATTAACTGTAAATTAAATTTAATGGTCTATTCTGATGAGCTACCACGGTTAAAAAAGCTGCTACAGACCCAAGAAATGCACTCTCAGCTGATAGCCACAAGGAAGTGTGTGTTCTTCCTGCTCACCCCTGCCTCTTATGTGTATCTATACTCTGTATAAAGTCGTGATTTGGTACATATCAATTCATACATCCGAGTTTTTCAACGAGGAGAAGTGCTTTATTTCAGATTATATTCTGATGGAAGATACAGACTCACAGACTGACGCAGATGAAGATTCCAGTTGCCGCCTGTGTACCACCATATCTGAAAGATATGTAAACCAGTTTTGTAGAGTTATGCCAGGAGGAGGCTGCATTAAATGGAACAAGTTGTATTTGTAGTGGAGCTCCTTTGATGGGGAGCTGGTAGATAACGTTGCTTGTCAGTTTGTGCTGCATGTGTGTATGAGTGTGTGTGTTTTTGTTTTTGTTTTTGTTTTTTTACTTCTGTGCTTCAAGTCTACACTTTTACTTTTGATAGACAGACATGCTGCATTTTTCAGTGCTGGTGATGATTATCGTACTACTTTCTCCCATTTTGACTGTAAAAATACTTGATATGACCTAATATTATTAATACTATTATTATTCTGTAGTCCTTTTTATGGGCAAATTTTTCTATCTGTGGTGACGTGTAATATTATTAACCTTGTTGAATAAAAAAAAAAAAAAGACAACTTCTTAACTGAGGTTTCATCTTGTGTTAATGTGTTGCAGCAGGTTGATGTATGGGGTCATTGCTGGAGCAGCTTTACCACCGCTCGGAACAGAAATCATCTTCTCCATTGATTCCTGTGTTATGAGCACCTTCATGCTCGGCCATACTGTGGATACACACACTTGCACAAATACACACAGAGAGATGAATACAACACATACACGTTAGCGGTGCAACACCGACTCTTTTTCCTGCAGGCTAGTGTCGGGTTTCCATAATGAATTCTGCTGGAATGTTGGTCAATCCTACATGACCTGCGGGGGGAAGCAGCAAACGTTGGCTGAGACCAAAATTTATGTGGAAAGAACTGCGTGTACTTCTTCGCGCATAATGAATATTGTGTCTTTTGAATCCAAAAAATGGTTTCTTTTATTCAGATTTAAATTACTTGCAGGATTCGTGTGCATTAAGGTGGATGGTTATGCAGATTCGAATAGCATGTGCATAAAATTAGTGCATGGTCCAGTTGCAGATAGGCCATCTTTCCATTCAGATATGTCATCTTTCTATCTTCTATGCATGTTGGAGTGTTTGTTTCAGCATGTATGCATGTGGGTGTGTGAGTACGTCCAGGGCTGCAGAGCGCTGAGCTGTGTGATGAGGCCGGAGAAGCGGTGGGGGTACAGATGGTGTACCGAGGCCTGAGGACAGTCAGGCTGTCCATGACTCACACTCAGCAAGCCAACAACTTGCTCGCTCCCCCTTTCTCTCTCTCTCTCTCTCTCTCTTTCCTTGGTGGCCCAGAAACTACGGCAACAACAAGTGTGTGTGTGTGTCAGATAGAGAAAGAGACAGCAGGAAGCAACAGAAAATGTGGACTGAGCTGCTTGTTTGCATGCGTCTATTTTTGTGACGGTGTGTCTGCATATATGCCTAGGTGTGTGTGTGAGATGGCGAGAGTGGCTGTCCACTGGAAGCTGCTGACAGATTTACCATCGCAGAACAGCACAAAAGCCTTTTGTCCACAGCTGCGCTTTTATCTTACTCACGTTGTCACTATCATTCTACCTACTACCTAGGCTCACGACTCATAAAATAGGGTCTTTGGGTCCTGAGTCTCTCATTCACTTGTCTCATGGCCGCTGCGCAGACTCAGTGTAGAAATGAGTGACTCGTTCACGATTCATCAGCTAGCTGACGTTAGCACGAAAGTTAACGTTAGCTATGAAGCTATGGGATGGATGTTTAATTTGCCTTTCTGTTGGAACGAATTCCTTCGCTACGGGTCTTCAGTGACCAGGTAGGGTAAAGTGAACAGCCGTCATAGAATGAGAATTTTTTAATGATAGGCGGAGCGCTCTCCAATTAAGTAAGAACGAAATGAACGAATGACTTGAAAAAGATTCGTTCATTTTACTGAACGAGATTAAAAGACCTGAGTCTACTACTACCTACCGCCATCTCACACCGCTCCTCGAGAACCTTTACACATGGAGGAAGGGGATTTGTGGCTTTGGAGCTTATATCCCAATTTTCCCCCAGCTCTCAGTTTCTTGAATGAGGGATTAAAATTGAAATTGGTAGTGTTACTTCCATCCCAATCAATGTAGGGGATTCATTTCCTAAAAATCAAATATTCATCTTTTTTTTTTTTCATCATGATGTTTACACAGGGATTGACTTCACAGTTCATTCTTTGTCCAGGTTCATTGGTGAAATGGTTGAAGAAACCCTGTTTAACTGCCCTCTTGAAGGGCTATACCAATTACTAAAAGCAAACCAATGGGAGGGTTTCATATTCTCATGATATAATGGTTATTAAAATTTCCAGCCTGAGATCCATCGTAAATTAAATTTTAGTCTCATAGGGGCTTATGTCAGAAATCTTGTCATTTGTCAACCCACCAGACACAGACTTTGCAGTGAGTCCTTCTGAATCCTGAATCATAACCAGCCTTAATGTGCCAGTCAGCTGTCTAGTCAGTGACACAGCTGGGGGCTAAGGCTGACATTTTTCTAGGAAGGTGGCTTTACCGAGTCGGTAGCTTTGTTTTCAAAGCTTCTCTCTACTCAAAGGTCTAGGACTATTTAAAAAAAATCTAAACGTATTCATTTAGTTTTCTTTGTGTATGTGTGTGTGAAAATTGCAATGGTATTACATGTCTCACCAATTTTCAGGAAATTGACAGTGTTATGGGCTGATCCTCGCCTCCGCAGGACACCTCAGCTTTATAATAACTTGAATTTGGATTCAAACTGTTTCTGTAGATGGTCTCAACATGTTCCATGTTTTTTTCTTTTAACCTAAAAGAGTCCAGAGCCATGCTATCATTTTTCAGATTAATGCTAACATTAGCTGGATGGTAAATGCTGCATCTGCATAGTTTGCACATGTTAAGCAGATATAATGTTTATCATGTTTATTATCCCCGCAGCCCGACCCCGGATAAGCAGATGAAGATGGATGGATGTTTAGTATCTTAGCTTTGAATATTAGCATGCTAATATTTGCTAATTAATGCCATTAGGTAGATGTTTGGTCATACTAAAGTACTGAACAAATTAGTCTGAATATCAACAATGTTATCACAATTCATTGTGATAAAGTCATGAATGTGTGTACCAAATAGCCAATTTCAGTAAACTCACAAAACTGGGCTGTAGCACACAAAAAGATCAAATAAATGGCTGACAATCTGTAAATAACACTGTTTCTAAACATTCCCCAAAAGTTGACTTTTGCGGGGATGGAAAGTTTTTCATGTGACAGCTTGAAGAAACTCAGATGAGCAGAGACTGTATGCAAGTCATTCAGTCTTGCTCACTCTGCTTCTCCAATTATTCTTGATACATCTGTTCGGCTGTCTCCTCATGCTTTCTTCTGAGAGTTGAGGAGATGGCAAAGAAGAATTCCCACGCCACCCTATCCAAAATTCACACACACGCTAAGAAACACAAACCCCTACACAATCCAGCATACAGAGAAGCCAACATCCTCTAAAACACTGTACGAGTACAAACATCTTTCTGCAGATACAGAATTGTGTAGAAGTTTTTACACCCTCTCCCGTGGCTTTTGCCCTTCCGCTATTTGTGTACATGTAAAGACATTGAAGGGGTAACAGTGCTGCATAATTGAGCATGAGTGGGCTGATGTGGCTGTGACCTTACATGCATGAGTAAGACTGTACAGTGCATGCCTTCAATACCCTGCAGGCCCAGCAATGGGTAGTAACACACTGACACAGTTATCTGACCAGACTAATCAGGTCTGGAATTGTGTGTGTGCATGTGAATAGGAGAACTTTTGTATGTGTATGCATGTCTTCGTGTATGTGTGACCTTTTCATGCACTCGCTGGGAAGTCTATATATAATACTCTCAAACTGATGTCCATCACTGCCCTCTCGCTTCTAAACTCTTGTACGTGTATGCACATATACGTCCTGTGAGCGCACTGCGTCCTGTTACCTCATATGTCAGTCAAACACTTCAGTCCCCGTGCTCTGTTTCACCTCTACTCCCATACATCTCAAATTCTTAAACGTCTCGGCCGCCAGAAATATCTGTCGGATGTATTAGAGTTTCCTATGGAAGGATCAAGCTCTCTTACAACCGTCTGACCCAGTTTCAGCCCTCACATCCCCGCAGTTAAGATGCTGAGGGATATTATTAAACATTATACACACACACACACACAAACACTAACATTTACCCAAGTCTGCACCAATGCGCATTACAATGTCATAATCAAATGTTATGCTTCATCAAATCTTCAAATACACACATGCTCATAGCTTCCTTAAGTAAGCTCCAAATCAGCAAGCAATTTGGTATGACCAAAAAAAAAAAAAAAAGATAGTCCCTTCTTTAATCCAGTCTAAATCAGTCGGTCTGGGAGCATCAACTTAATGAGTAAATCAGAGTGCTTCTGTTTTGGCACTATTCATCTTTAACATGCCTGTGATCCATCCATATCAGCTACAAGCAGAGGAGCAGAGACAAAGACTCATTCTGAACGTATCCAACTGTGTCTAAATGTATTTTCTAACCTGGTTGTCATTGCGCATTTACGTATTATGTCAGGAGTAGTGGTTGACGATTACAGGTCAAAGGCCTGGATCAAAGCATAATCGAAAACAATGAGCTACATATAGAAGGAGGAGAAGAAGAAACCAAACACAAGCAGGGAGAAGAGGAACGAAACCAGTGAACACATAGGTACGAAGGAGGAGGAGGACAATAAGGGAGTGAGCAGGACTAAACTAAACAAGATAGATGTTACTCACAAAGCACACGTGTGATGAAAGGAGGAATGAGGTTAATATATGGGTGAGATTAAAGAGGAGTATGAAAATGAAAGGAATTAAATTAAGGAGAGATGAGAAAGGAATAAAAAACATGGAGGCAAAAACAAAAAGAGAAAAGAAAGGCTGGATGTAGCAGGAACGAAAGTAAGATTTAGTACAGTCAAGGAGGGATGCACAAAAGTACTAAAAGACAACAGGAAAGTACACAGCAGGGGAAACAGGAGAAAGGACTCAGGGGGGAGGGGAGGGAGGTAATCCTTAAATAAAAATAAGAGCTGCCACTTCACAGTGACTCCCAGTTGAGCTTATGAATGGATCACTGGCTACACAATGGTGTTCACTGACCTCCATTACAGCAACCGATTCACACATTGTCACATCTGATGCCAATTTGATCAAGCAAAAAAAAAAAAAAAAATGGGGGGAGTCATAGTGACGGTATGTATGAGAGAAAGGCAGATATTGACAAAGTCAGAGGGAGAAAGTAGGAATAAAGCTTCTATAGTGTGTGTGTGCGTGTGTGTGTGTGGGCAGACTCAGCGATGGGACAGTGACAGTCCATGTCCAATTAATGATGCCACCTCATAGCAAAAGGCTGACACATCCATACACACACATATTTCCGTTGCAATTGCATGACCCTCATTATCCCAGTGCGGCGCATGCCTCTTATTATTCACATCTAGTTCAGTGGCAAGATTCTGCCACTGTGGAGGAAAGTACAAAGAGAAAAAAAGTAAAGAAGAATAGAAGTAAGGCAGGGAGGGGGGAAATGGTGAGGAGGAAGGACAAGTGAAAGATGAGGCAAAACTGAGAATTAGAGGAGGCAAAAAGGGAAAGAGAGAAACATTAGCTTTAGATGTACTTCAACAAAACAGCTCATTACAAACCAGAGCAACGAAAGAAAAAAGAAAAAGAAAGAACTATCTCCAGCTCCCACACACCCACATACATAGACACACGGGCACAGCAGGGTATGACTGAGAATACAAAACAATCCACAGTAGCCCACAGAGGAACGATTACGCATACAGTGAGAGACAAAGACGAAAGCAGGTGAAACGGTGAAAAGAAGAAGCAAGAGAATAAAAAGAAAGTGAAACGTCTTGGCGGTTTTCCTGCCTGGTGCACTGAGGGGCATTCCAGGATGGAGGGAATGCTTTATACTCCAGGCCTCAAGCTGCCTTTCAGCTCCCTCCCTGAATACTTTGTCTCCTTCCACTCCTTCACTTCCTCTCTCTCTCTGCCTTATCCATTCACTTTCTCATCACCCCCTTCCTCCCCTGCTGTGGATTTGCACCCGCCTCCTCCAAATTCCACTCAGTTATTTTCATTTTGGGTAATTTTTATTCTGTCAATGTTTATTCATGACGAGGGTTCTGAGAGGGAGATAAGAAGCCAAGAGCTGAGCTGGCCCTGCAGGCTGTGAGGGCTCCAAGTCAGTCTGTGCACGCAGACACACACACACACACACACACACAGACACACGTGCACTCATCCACATAAACACTGTCTGTGTGCATCAACAGGAACACACACGAGTACATGTTACCATACATGCTAACATAACAGCACACATGCTAAACACCATTTTTTGTGTTTCTCATCACGTACAAACTCCATGAAACGCCACCGACGTTATCAGATTGAGACTGAGCCTGGATCCTTTTGCTAAGTCTGTTTGTCAAGGAGAAAATCTTTCTTTCTCTCTCTCTCTCTCTCTCTTTGACGTGTCAGTGCCAAAACATGCCTGACCCTCATCTGTCAGCAGTGTTTATCATGATATCATGACAGACACATATGCATCACACAAGGGAGGCTGTGTCTTTCTTCCAAAAAAAAACAAAAAACAAAACCCCGTCCTACCTTTCAATGCATAGTTGTGTTTGCGTGTTGCCTACTTCTTTGTATGCACATGTGTACGTGTGTGCAGTTAAAAATGGCCAGAGGGAGGGAGGAATGGTAGATGTACACGAAGCGAGCAGGAGACAGAGAGAATATGAGGCGTTTGTTTCTCAGAGTGGGGTTAAAATCCCTCCTTATTCACTCTCACCGGCTCCTAAATCCAAGTCCCCAGACAATACACCGAACTCTGATCCCTGTCTGAGACTCTGTGCTGCACCTTTTTTCCACCTTTTCCAAATCCGTGGAAGCCGAGAACTGAGCCTGAGATTGTGTCCGACACGGGGCAGGCCTGCTACTTTCATCACAATGGTAGAAGCCCAAAAATAAAGAGGCGTAATTACACACAGGTTTTAACCATCTTACTGGTCTTCTTTTCTCTGCTGCGACGAGGACATTGTACGTACAAGGCCTCATTTATTCCCATATATGATCCCCCACGTCTCATATCGACAGGTGAGGATAGACAATACTGAGCTCTGATATTAAGATCATCCTTACTGCTTCTTTATAGGCCATGCTGTCACTTAAATACTATTATTTATATCCTACGTGCGGTCACTTTTTAGTCCACTTTCAACCTCAGTGCTTGGATGTCTTTTGACCATGTCAGTCATCAGGGCTTTGCTGAATGGACGGTGAATACTTTGTGTTAAAAATGAGAAATGGAACTTCTTTAAATCAGCCGTTGAAGGCAGGTGGTTGCTCACTAAGTGATGGATTCAGCTGAAGATTGAAAAGACGTTTTTCCTTGTTAGAGTTGCCAAGTGCCTGCTCATGGTGGGAATTGTTGGGTCTCTGTAATCAATATCATACAGATTGCGGTCAAGACCTGCTCCATTTGTAAACTGAGATAGCTTCTGTTGCCATTTGGTGGTAGATTTACAGAAACCTACTTCACTTGAAACTGTTTCCTTAAGGAATCCGAAGACCTGATTCTTCCATTAGCAGCCCAACGTTTGAGTCAAACACGAATGGATATTTTGGTTATTTCTGTGTTTTTGTTTATTGCACCGAAGCAGGTGAGAAACACGCACACAGAAATATCTAGAAATACACAAACACAACACTGACACAGTGTTTTGGCTTAGTTTTTGAGTGTTAAACACTTAAGTAATACCAAGGTCGCTGTGTTTTCAACTTTGAAAGCTGCTGAACCGGCCATAAATATTTCATGCTGTAAGGAGACATTGCTAAGATTTAAAGCCAACTTTAGGGGCTTGGGCAATAGTGGGAAACTAAAATTGATACAAGGGATACAAAGTTGGTTATTAGTTTTCTGTTCTCCTCGGCTGAATAAATCTCCTTCAATGTATCTGACTGATGACATTTTAGAAATTTATTAAAAGTCCTCTTGGCTGTTAAAGAAAAGAAACAATTCCTTCGCACAGCTTTTCGGACCAGAAACATTGATTAGGGGAACAACACCAGCACCACCTGCTGCTTATTGGGCGCATGTACAACATATTTGGTTTATCTGAGGACACCAAAGGGGGAAGAAAAAAAAAAGACGGAGAAATGACAGTAAAAAATTGCAAATAGGGCCATTAATCCTTTTTAATCAATGTGATTTTTGCTTTTGGATAAATAAAAAATAACAGCAGGTAACTATAATCCGCTCCGCCGAAAATCACTGCTTGAGGCTCATCGTCTCAGCCTGGGGATATTTATTTAATACTCAGGAGAGTGAAATGAGACACTGAGCCACTAGATGGAGAAGTGGGGCAGCAGAACCCAAATGAACAGTCCTGGTCTTGGATTTGATCCCATTTTACATGTATTTATTTGTTGTTTTGTTTGTTAATTTGTTTGTTTTTTAGGCTGCACGTCCGTCGCTCATCTGCCTGCCCTGAAACACACGGCCTCCTGCTTCTTCCTCACGTCATATGACGATATGATAAGACTGGAGGGGAGCCGGAGAAGACGAGGGGGCGCCCGGCTTTTTTTTTTTTTTGGCTAGTGGAGGACGAGTCGTATCTCAGGCGGGCCCCCATTATCTCCACAAGGCAGGGGAGGCGTATCCTTTTCCCCTCTGCACTCCCCTCCACATACCACTCTCTCTCTCTCTCTCTCTCTCTCTCTCTCTCTCTCTCTCTCTCTCTCTCTCTCTCACCCATGCTCTAACCAGACTACAACCTGCCTCAGACGACGCCCCGTAGTCCGTGAGATTTGCGCCTCTGCCGCGCGTCTTTTCCGCCCCAGAGGAGGAAAAAAAAAAAACCCCAGCTCACAAACAACATCAGCATCATCCCCACCATCAGCATCAGTATTATTAACATTACCAGGCTGAGAGGCATCACCTCGCCGGTCAGAAGGAGGAGAAGAAGAAGGAGGAGGAGAAGAGGGGGAGGAGGAGGAGGAGGAGAGGAAGGGGGTGACAGGGTATTCTGAATTGACGCTCAGAAATAAACAAGAAGGGCAGACGAGACTGCGACGGGAAGCGAACGGGATCCGCAACTGAGTAAGTCGTGATCTGTCGTTTGTGTGTGTCTCTCCGTGTTTGGCCGCCTTTTCCAGAGGCCTGACCTGCTTTCGGGTGGTTTGTCCAGAGGAGGATGGTGGTGGTTTGTGCAGCGGCGCAAATATTTAAGATCCCAGTCCGGCAGCATCCCCCCGTCAACCCGGATGCTTTGGTTTGGTTTGGGTGGGACAGAGGCGAGGAGAAATAATGATAGTAATAATTCAGATTCAGACCTTTCTGTAGGTGGGAGAGAGATTCCTCCCTGTAAACACTGCGCTGCATTATTGGGAGGTTACAACTCGGTGATCGCAAGAGGCGCAGAATCCCCCCCCCCATTTAAAAATAACACGCATGCTGTGAAGTCAGGCGCTGATCTTGGAGGTGAATTATAGAGAGAGAGGTGGGAGGGGAAAAATGGCTGCAATGTTATGTCATGTCAACATGTACTTCATGCCTACAGGGCCGCTGTGCTGTACTGTACTCCGGGACGACAGGTGTTGATGGGATGGCGTGTTTACGCAAAGGCATCATGTAATATCGACCGGTTTTGTGAGGACAGTGTATCAGGGTGTCATGCGTTGTTGTTGTTGTTGTTTGTTTTTTGATGGAATCTCCAGCCGTGCATCTCTTGGATGAGAGATGCTGACTGGCTGTAGGAGAGAGAGAGAGAGAGAGTCACAGGGTATTCTGTGGTGTGTTGTGATGTGAGCAGTCTGCTCCAACATGGCGCGCATTGAGTTGATAAACCTTGGCCATTACATACTCCTGTCTGGAATTTACACTGTGCAGAGGGCCAGCCAGTTGGGTCCAGGGCAGCATTAGAGAGACTGAGACCTCAGAGCATCTCTAATTTCATGTCAGGTTGCCACTGGTGATCCAGTCTGGCTCCTCCATCCTCTTAGAATAATCATGTAGGCTTGTGTTTATGTTCTGTAGTTGTTGGCCGTTCCTGTGTCTGCTGATGTAATTACGTTTGATCACAGCAGGTATGGACACAAGTGGACAAAAGGGTGTGTTTTTGTTTTGTCTCGCGTCCATTGTCTCTGGCCTGTGAACCGATGTCACAGTCGTGGACAACACCTCTTGTTGACAAGACCAGCAAGTGCAAAATGACAACACGGGGGGATATATAAACACTACACACCCAGGACATACGTGTGAGACCTCGAAGTACAGGCTTTGTTTTAGTCCTCACAGTAGCTGGAGGTGACACCTGTGTGATTCCTGGAAAAAAACAAAAAAACACGTGGCGTTAAATTGACTTACGATGTGTTACATGACGTCTCATTTGTTTGTCATGTCATCCCGGGTGTTAATGGTGAAAAAGACTTGACTATCTATCTATCTATCTATCTATCTATCTTTTCTAGCTCAATACAAGTGAAAGGAATGATTAAGGTTTGTTAAGCACAGGTAACATTTTTGAGCTCTCCGTTGAGATATTCCAGACTGCATCACAGTTAAATTCATCACGCATCTTTCAAAGGTATTTATCAATTAGAGTGATTAAACAAAACATTATATGTCACTTACTTTTTTCAGTGCACACTTGTAATGTAGGCCTAAAATTGTGTCCTCTGTTAACACAAAATACGTAAAAATGATAACTCAGCATGATGGAGATCACTTCACACATACATGAAAGCATGGCTATATTTGAATTATCACGCAGATCATCATAATATCAGCAATAATTGTTGCTGATATTATGATGATCCGCAGAGACGGAGTCAAATTTTTTATGAAAATTCTGATGAATGAAAATTTGCAGTCATTAAGTGAGAAATTGATGAGCGGGCCAACGAAAGCTGGAAGAGTGAACTTATCAGTAGCACATGTCTGTCGCTGTTTGTTGGCTGTTCTGTCATTTCATTGTATGTGCGAGACATGTTAAGTCCACCACAGGCCTCGGCTCGGCTGGGCGTGAGCCGAGGGTCTATACCTGGTTGGCTGCTCTGTGTTGTGTCAGCAACTCCCAGCAGAGCTGACAGCACTTGTCTTGTGGGACCAATCATGGTTCGACATCATGAGTCTGGAAAGCAACATTTTTTTTCTCTGTGTGTGTGTTTGTCTGCTTGTATCACCTGATTTATCTGTGTGTTTGCACTCGTGCAGCTTTTTTGTCCATGATCTCTACAAGCATGGCAGAGACAAAAAGATGGATTGTGTGTCTGTTTGTGTTTGACTGTCTTCTGGATAGGCACACAGATGGATCCGCTCTCACTAATTTGAAATAGGCTGGTAACCGGAAAGGCAGCTCATTTCTAATCTTGGACTGTCAGTGAAAAATTAGGTGAAATGTGAGTGAATAAAACTCTTTCCGACTAACTACATTCAAAGTGCACTTCAGTAAGCTCTGAAGCCCTGACAGCTGAGATAGGACTCCATGGTAAGTAGCACTGGGATAAAAACGCTCATACTGAGGAGCTCTTTGAAGTGAAAGTGTGTGAAACTGTTACCAAAAAGAGCACACTCACTAACGGCCCTGATAAACACGCTTTAAATAGGAAAAGGACCTCCACGTGTTTTTGACGATATCCAAGCAAAAAAAACAAACCAACCAAAAAGCAGAATTGGCACTGACCTACCTCTACACTTTCACTATCAGCGAAGTCACACCACTGTGCTGCCCGCTCACTCTGAAAGTGA
This sequence comes from Remorina albescens, assembly GCA_034769265.1. Taxonomy (NCBI): domain Eukaryota; kingdom Metazoa; phylum Chordata; class Actinopteri; order Carangiformes; family Echeneidae; genus Remorina; species Remorina albescens. The sequence continues at coordinate 6,041,098 of CM068488.1, forward strand.
TCGGCTGAATGCTTTTATTTGAAAGGGGGTTACTGTTCCCCCCTTTTAGCACACAGTCCTTTCCAGCAGCTCACAGCACAACATTTAGCTGATACTTTAGTTATTGGAGACAACAACAAATAGGTAGCTGGCCTGTGACAGTGTCAATGCTGTGTGCACAGATTGTTTCTACTGACCCCCCTGGTGATAAAAACAAATAGTGAAAGCAACTTTAAAGACAGTTCTTAAAGCAATTAAGTGTAACTCTTACTTTTAAAATGACGGCAGCAGGTCTACTTTTTATTTTTAACACTGCACTGCCACTGCGCTTGCACTGCTAGCATTTCTGTGGCATAGCTGGTTGGTACAACATCATTACCAAAGGACAGCAGGCCTCCCATGGGTTCATATTCTGCCCTGAGCGAGGAGCCCTGGGGTGATGGATACAGCTAATTACCCCCGCTGACCTTTCTGTCATTAAGAAACCATTTATGATGTGGTTATAAAATCAGATCAGTAAGGAAAATGAATGGCGTGCACTACAGAAACCCTTGCAGTCATGCTTTTGTGCTGAAACATAGTATTACAAGGTGAAAGGGGAAGTGGAAGTAAAAGCTTGCTAAGCATAAAGGGTAAAAAGGAGTAACATCTGTGCTCTGAGAGGTGAGATATTATTAGATGATGTGATGTACTCTACCTTCCTTTCTATTAATCTCTACCTTCTCTTTTACTCCTGGATAGTCACTTTTTCTCTCTTTCTTTCTATCTCTCATTACACCGGCCCCCCCCCCACTTGCTTTGTCATGAGAGATAAGGCAAAAGAGGATTTGTTTTTTTCAGCCTCTTCCCAGCAGATACTCCGTCTTCAGATAAATTGTCATTTTTAACCACTAAATCTTCTTAATCTCAGAGGGGAAATGTGCAAAGCAGTGTGTTTGTTCATTTGTGTGTGTGCGAGTGTGTCAAATAGCCCCACTCCTTGAAATATGCACACACCCACACACACACGCATATGACGATCATCACTGTTCCTGCGAAGATTATATCAAAAGCACTATTGATGAAGTGGTATAAAGGGATCATCCATGTCTTTGCACTCTAGATAACCTTAACATAGCAGCACACACACACGTACACACACACACACATGCATTAAAATGTTATTTAAAGGGAAGATGAAGAAGAGATATCTCAGATCTTGCCTCATTACAAAAGAAATATGGTATACTTAAAATCCCAGAAGAGGCTTGACACACATTCGCGGCACAAACAATTCTGAGCGTCTTGAAAGCCTTAAGTGGGGACTGGGATGTTGCCATAAGGGGAGGCACCTTTTTGGCCTAATGGTTCCTGTGTTAATGTTGAGAGCTTGTGTATAAGCTTCTTATATCCGGATGTATAGTTTGCTGATGCACACCAGGAGACTATGGAATATACTCTGGTCAGCGTGCAAACATAAAAGCATTGCTCTCAGCAGGTCTTGGTCACTACTAATCTTGTTACATTGTTTTTGATAAAAGATTCAGACTTTGTGTGCTTTTCAGTCAAGGACATTTGAGCATTTAACCAAGATTTTCGATTGCAGTGACTTTACTAATACGGGCTATTTATAGGTTTTGCTGTTGCTACGAAGACAACATTGGCTGCCAAGACAAAATTTACTTGCTTTATTCACCAAGAGCTGTTTCCAGAGGCCTCACCTTTGTCACATCTTTTCTGCAACTGAATTTTGCGTGAGAACCAGCCAGGCACAGCATCATTTTCCAGTAGCGACTCACTGCAGCCTGCAGTTTTCCCTGAAGACACAGTGCTGTTCAAAAAAGGTACTGTAATTTTTTATCTTGTAAATGCAACAATGCTTGAAGTGTGTGTCATGCTTGTCAAGCTCTAACCACACTCCTAATTCACGCTCTTGTCAAGATTCCCAGTCAAAAAATCAGTCCAAAATATTTTCCAGTTTCCTACTAGCATCTGGCAAGAAAAGCATAAACTCTTCACGCTGGAGAGGCAAACCCCTGAGATTATTTAGGATGTTGATTAATCATCCAAATAATTCATTTTGGGCAGCATGGTAGCGTAGTGGTTAGCGCTGTTGCCCCACAATAAGAAGTTTGCGGGTTCGGTTCCCGGCCTGGGTCCTTTCTGTGCGGAGTTTGCAAGTTCTCCCTGTGTCTGCATGGGTTTCCTCCCATTGTCCAAAGACATGCATGTCTAGGTTAACTGGTGCCTCTAAATTGACTGTAAGTGTGAGCATGAGTGGTTGTACATCTGTCTTTGTGTGTTGGCCCTGGGATGGACTGGTGACCTGTCCAGGGTGTACCCCGCCCCTCACCCAGAATGTTGGCTGGGATTGGCTCCAGCAGCCCCGTGACCCGGAAACAGAAAAGTGGTAGAAGATGGATGGATAATTGATTTTCTGTCACTTAACTAACAAGCTAATCGCCCCATCTCTGTATTCAACCCTTCACAGTGTTGATTGTGGTCATTGAAATTTGTGTGACCTTTTTTCATGGTATCATCTTGTTCAGGTAACGCCCTTGTGATGGTGCACAACCCAGTCTTTAGCATGCTTATTGTGTCTCTCTACCTCCTCCTTTCAGATGGCCAGAAGCTTCCAACTCATGTATTTTGTCACTTCTCTATGTTGCCTGCGTAGTATTTTAGTTCCCTCTTTTTAGAATGGGTTTTTCACCTGCCATGAACCAATAGGCCTTTATGTCAATATATCAATATGTCAGAGGCCTCTTCCCCTGTTTTTGTTGCTCATCCTGTTGTCCAAATTTGTATTTTCTGATTGTAATGGTTAACCAGACTCCAGGCTGTGAAAAGGGTAGATGTCAAAGATGTTTTGTGAGGTTTTCCGAAAGTCTTCAAGCTGAACCTGTCTTCAGACCACTTTGCAGTGGGTCGATAAAGTGTTACAAGATCTGCAGGCTTTGCACACATGCATAAAAATGACAGAGCACTGACCACAACTTGCAATGAAAAGGTAATGTTACTGTTGCAGAAGTAATGAAGGTCAAGTGTGGTCCAGGGAGGGAATGCGGGCATAAGGCGAATCGATGAGCAGGAATCCAGGGGGAAGAGACAAGGTGAGGACGTCCCAGCTCTAGAGTCTTTGAAGAGACTTAGAGGAGAAAGCACAATCATTTTAGTAACTTTCCGAGAACAAGATTCCAGCAATTATTCCCACTTCACGCAAAGACTGGCCAAACAAGCAGAGGTAAGAAGCTGTTGTGTGCTGTAGACAAGATTTAAATGGACAATGGTCAGACAGCATCTTGTATTGTTTAAAATCTGAAAAAAGCCCAACGTTGAAAGTGGCAGTTCTTAAAGTTGGTTAATAATTATGACTATAATACACAAGTGTGCATTGGTTACAGAAGGAAAATGCTGCCGCTTTACAGTGACAGTTCATTTTGGGTTTTTTCATTTCAAAAAGAACAGCCTCTTCTTTATGTTTAGTGGACATCTTTAGTCACTACTTTAATTGTTAGTCATTAGTTTTACTATTTGTTCTACCACTGGAGAAGCTTTATCGAAATGAATACTAATTGTCTCATCTTTGGTTTAAGAACAAAAAAATGTTTCCAAATCGGGTGTTTCATTCTCAAGATATTAAAAATTAGAGGAGGCGAGTTTGGATGATTTACTGGACAGAGAGGATCTAATAAATCACAGTATGCTTGCCTGACAGAAGGACTAATTACTCTGTCTGTTTGTGTCATTGCCGTACCAAATCTCTGCTTTCACACCATTAACAAAAGAGTTAATGGTTCAGGAGAGTTGACCTCCTGAACGTCTGTGTGTGGCTTCACATTGGTCCTGGTGACATGGATGTTACAGGGTCTTCCAGGGTTTTGCCCTCCCCTGTACGGTCAGAGCTGTTATTTATGGTCGACCTCAGGAGGGAAAAAGACTTTTACCCTCTAACGCCTCAAATACTAACATGTGACCTCAGCAGACTTCCTCTAACCTTTATTTGCACCACACTGTTTATCTTTGGCACAATTTGGATTGTGCCTGAGATACAAGGATGCAGAACTTCATGTTAGGGTTTCTGTGGCGGTGGTGGCGATGGAGGAGGAGTTGTGGTGTGCATGCGGGCTCAGGACAAGCGAAGGTGTGTGTGACCGGGGCAGAAAGGCAACGAGGAGTATTGTTGTCCCTGTGCTCTTTTGGCCTAAAGGAAAGAAGCTGCGGAAGTAAGGAACAGAGAGGAGGAGAAATAAGTGGCACTCCAACACAGTGAGTCTGAAGGGGATTTGGGATTCGTTTCCTTTTCCAGAGTTTTTCAGTTTATTAATGCAGGGCCTGGGTCATTAAGCTCAAGAGTCAGATTCATAGTCATCATTCTTTCTGAAGAGAGAGAGAGAGTTATTTCACTGTGTGTGTGTGTTTGCATGCTATTTCATTCAAGAGTAGCCAGAAATGGCCGCCCTGTTTACATCTGGGCTCTTTCCAGGTTGTAAGCCCAAGTCATAGTAATAATTTAACTTGCCCCCTGTCTCCATTTCATATCATTTCTACATAGCAGTTAGCTTTTGTTAGTGTGCTCAGGACTTTCATTAAAAATGTTTTTGCCGTTTAAAAAGAACACCTGAGTGTCGAAGCATTTCCTGATCAGGATTTTCTTGTCACTCCAGTGTTGTATAACAAAAGTCATTATACCCAATTTTCCACTTTGTTTACTGTAACTTTTCTCTGAAATGCAGCTACCATAGGCTGTTAGAGAGTGTGGGTAATATCATTAACTAGATTGTTTTCCACGTCTTTCACCTTCTGGTTTTGTTACTCCTCTCATCCACTTCGATGGTTTGGTAACAAGCCTCTCACTCTGGCTGATAGCCTCTTTGGTTTAATGACAACAATTCTGATTAAGGTTAGATTATGGTTCTCATTCCGTATTCAGAGCCGTTGGAGACTAAGAAAGATACTGAGTATCACGCCGTCCTTAAAGATTCTGTTAAACTTAACACATCCGAAATTCATATATTCGTCCTAATTTTTCATGATTTTGTTCATTGTTCTTTTACATCGAGCCAAGGGACATCCCATAGTGTGGGTGTTGGGTCAGGTCAAGCACTAAGCTGTTTAGTGTTTTGTATCGGGTGCACAGATGCTAAAAAAATTAGCTTTTAGAACAATCTGTGCTGTTGAGTACGTGTCAACATGGGAGACAGGATCATAAGCTTAGTGATGAAGAGTCCTGTTGTAGGTTGTTGTGGTGTTTGCTTCAAATAATCCTGGATTAGCGGTGATGAGACCTGGTGTAATCTGCCAGTGCTGCCGACAGAAACACTGACAGATGACTGGTAGTTGTCCTGGAGTCTCTTGAAAAACTGCTTCAAAATCCTGATAAAGTGATATTTTTTGTCACAGCAAGGACATAATTTTTGAACAATGAGAGGTGTAAGAATGATGCAATGATTAAGTGAAGGTAAAACATTTCCTCTTACCTCAGAAGGGAGAGGGTTTTTTTTTTAATCCAGGTTGGGCTTCAAGCCACCATGATATCTCCAAACAAAGATGCTCAGCAGGATTATTGTTAATTTAGCTCCATGGGCATTAAAGTAATCACTTTTAGGGCATCTCAGTGCAGATAGAGAACGTGTAAAGTGACTGCTGGTGCCAGAGGACCATGATGCTATTAGAAGAGGATACTGGTGCTCTCTGCAGACAGTTAATGTGTTCCTGGAAATGCTAGACGAGCAGCGCACTCAACGGGGAATAGGGCTGGTCATTAAGTCTGTTTCTCTGACTTCTGCCATGCACCTGCCTCGACATATTATGAAAAACATCCTTAGTTTTAATGCATGGTTTGTCTGCACATCCGCTGGCGAAACAAGACCGCCTCTCTCCGCCTGACTGATGCTGTTGATCCATCATATTTATCCGTCTCAACGTGTCTCTGCTGGCCTGCCAGTGAGCAACCGGCTGCGTCCCTGGATGTCTTCCTTTTCTCGGCCATAGATGTAATTACTCTTCTAACTATGCTGCAAAGAAGCTTGTCTTTGTGTCTGCCTCCATAATTTATGAGAGATGTACCAGGACAAAGGCGCCCAACGTTCCACCGAGGTGAACATATTTTTTCCGATAGATTTTAAAAATGAATCACAGCAGTAACTTAGAGGTTAAGGAGGCAGTTATGCATTAAATTAGCAAGATCAAGCTGGAATGATGTGAGCCTTTAACACCCAACTGGTTTAATGGGCTTCGCCCTGAACAGGATAGTCCCGGTCACAATGTTCAAAGCCACATGTCAAATAATTTGATGATTGGTTGACTTATTATATTTGATATTTGATATTTTTTTCAGTTGTATGGGCAGCAGGTATCTTTCTTCCTGAACCTGAGAGCTACCTCAATTTTGTTGTACTTGCTACAATGACAAAGAGATTCTGATTCAGATTCTTATCTAACCATTGCTACATATCCAGCATTAACAGCTGTTATATTTTATTCCTCTGCTCACCAAGAGCTCTATCTTTAGCAGTGAAAATAATACCACTCCTGACTCAATCACGTCTTTTCTTTTACTGAATTTCTCCTAACCAGCGAGGCTCAGCCCATCTAGTCACTTTCTGACAGTAACTTACTGTTGTGCCAGTGTACCCTCAAGACGGATAGCCAACTTGAGCACAAGGGTGTATGATAACACAACGATGGCCAAAGGTTTTGTCGAGCAACAATCGCCAACACCCACTTCCAGGAACAGACCACATTTGGCAGCAGAGAAAACTTAAAGATGGGACTTTTCGTTTATGAAATTTCCAGTCAGATGAGGATATCTGACAGGGACATGTTGGGTGTCCTCGTAACTGTGACGGGAAGTTTTGTGTATAAGCTGTTTCCGATAAAGGTTTTGAATAGAGTTCAGATATCAAGTGTACGCTGGTCTATTTGAAGAAATCAGTGTCGTTTTTCACAACTGATGCGGAGACAACAGAGGTAACTAACAGTAATAGAGTTACTTATCAGCTGTTACGTCTGTGCCTCCAGTCTCCTGTCAGGTGCAGGTGAGCCCTTCTTGCCATGCTCAGGCTCAGGGTTACGTTTCCCAGGTCAGTCATCTCATAACAGCAGACTTGAGCCAGTGCTACCAGGCCTGATGATATGATCCAGATGAGCTCAGATGCACAGTCAGTTTACTGCCCTGTTTCAACTGTAACCCAAGGGCTGGGATGGAAGGAGACTTAGGGAGAAACAGTATTTGAATAAGGTCTTTGTGATATAATCCTCTTTTGAAATGGTCGTCTTATTATGTTGTTGTTTGCAATTAGTCAAGGTGCATTAATTGTTTTATTTTTACAGATTTCTGTTATTAATTTTGATTTTACTCAATTCATTTCCTCTTTTTTTCATTCAAAAGAATGTGTCTGGGCTGTGTGTGTGTGTGTGCGCGCATGCGTGTGTGTGTGCGCGCTTATGAATGTTCTCAAAGGGCTGATCAGATGATTGTGGTTTCACTTTTTCTCTACAGGCTCTCCATGTGATGGTGATGTGGGAGGTGTGTGAATGTATGTGTGCAAATGCAGCAAACTCCCCCTCCCAAAAAATGTGACCATGAACTCTGCATGATACGGATTGATGAATAATACACCCCCGAGGTTTTTCTGGAAGTCCTATGGCTTCGTTTATTGGACAGAAGAAACAAGCATGAAAGAAAATGTATGCTTCCTAATGTTTAGAGAGGGGCCAGTGTTGTTGCACTGCATGCCTTTTTGTGGGGAAATAAAAAAAACAAAAAAAAACAAAGTGTAGCAATCAGACCAACCCTACAACAGGGGTGTGATGGAAGCGATGTGGTCTGTTGATATGCTGTGAATTTTATTTTTTTCCTCACAATCCAACCTTTGTGGGTCTTTAGTTAGGAAATGATGCAAGCAAATTCTCATGCTGCCAGCGGGGGTCCTGGCCGCTCATCAGAGTGAGTGACACAAACGTGCTTAGCACATTTTTACTGGCACTGGAGAGCTGTGGGTGGAGGACTATGCAGAGATGTTTTGTCATAATACTTTTGTAAGAGTTTGGCTTGGACCAGTGAAGGGAAGTGACAATCCCACATGTGTTGTGATACAACTTTAGCTCAGGATGGAAAAGGCTCAGTGTTTTTACAGACACAAAACAGTGTCAGGAACTGTACAAGTATATATTAAATGACTTTGTTTCGTTACAGAGACTACAGGATTCCCAGAAAATTCTTGCTATAATAACAAAAATAATAAAATGTAATTTCGTGTGGTTGCAGGGAGGAGTCACCCTGAATAATTTCATGTGTTCATTGTTTTACTTAAACTAAATCTTTAGTCGAATTTCCCACAGTGTGGTTTAAGAACTAATGAGTTTCCTTGTATAGAAGTTAAAATGTAATAATATTAATCCATAGAACATCTGGCGGTCTTAAACGTAAATCACACAGCTGTAGCTTTTTTATCAATTAATCGATTGTTTGGTCTTTAAATTGGCAGAAATCTGTGAAAAATGTCCACCAGAGCTTCAAAGATTCTTTTTTCTTTGGTTTTATACGGTCCAAAGTCTGAAACCCAAAGATATTCAGTTTAACAGAAAATGATGATCAAATGATGAGATTTGTTTGATCCTCGCGCTTGAAAACATCCAACAGCTGATCAATTATTAAAGTGGTTGGCACCTAATGAACTGCTAATCGACAACGACAATCAGTCTGTTGTTTCAGGCCTTGAGTTTCACACAAGAATTGAATCTCCTTTATTTTTAAAGTGAGAGACTGCGCACGAGTTATCAGACACAACACCGACTTTTTTGTCAGCTGATGTATCCCATGTTTAGTGGAGAAAAGGTTGCATAGTATTATGCAATGTGTTACACACAAACTATGGGTGCACAGTTCTGCTGAAAGAGTCTTTAGCCCCCACATATACATTCCTACACAACATAACATTCCTCTTCTATAGGAATGTCAGCTCAGATGACATTGCCAGCCCCTTTTATAAGTATATCTTCTTTTTACACCTGATGTTTGAATTGTTCTTGGGGGACAATTATTTAGTTTGGACCAGTTGTTTACTTCCAGAAAAGGATGTGAACTTTTTTTTTTTTTTTTTTAGAGAGTATGATATAGTGATAGCTTTGTCCCAGCAGTCGCAGTCCCTCCCCTCCGGCTTCGGCTCTGCTTCCGTCCATCCTCCATCCTGGAGCTCTGGTCTGGAACCTATTAGAGCAGGAATCTCCAGCAGCGCCCTGCTAGCGCATTAGCATGCCTTCAGTGATGTTCCCTGACAGGAAAGAGGCACTGATTTAGTGCAAGCGGACAGATATTTAACCTCAGTCACTGGGAAGTCATTGGAAGGTAAAAAGCTGGTCAGTGTATGAAAAGTTGTTTGTCACTGTGTGTAATGTCAGTGGCGATGTGTGGTTGTGACTCTCTCTCTCTCTCTTCTTTCAGGATGGCTGAGGTGTCACAAGAGGAGAGACTCCAGGCCATCGCTGTAAGTTATTTCTGCATACGCACATACACTGTGACTTCTTTTCCCTTTCACACACACACATAGAGAGTGCACATTAGGACATATTGTTGCCTGAAGAAGTAACAAATCATTGCTGCTTCTCAGGATGTGACTGCAGGTCTTAATGACTCAGCCTTTTAAGATCCCATCTCCTGCACCCATTAGCGAATATCAAAAGCTAATGTAGTAGTTACAGCTCAATGCCTTTTTTCTCTCTGTCCTTGTGTCCGTCAGTCTCTCTTCCCCTTGTTGCCCTTCATCCTTTTTTCTGTTTTTTCAGTCCAGCATAATTGAATATATTGTGATCTATGAAAATAGATCAGTATATCCTTTACAACATGTCACTAAAATGCATTTGAATTAGTTTTTTTTTTTTTTTTTTATTCAAAATCATTTCCTGGTCATGCAGGACATACTGAAATATTGAATTTGAAAAAACATCTCAACAGGACTGGTTTGTACCTCATGTGGTTGTGTGTAGTGAATATACGATGCATACTGTAACTATACACCTTTTCTTGTTGTCTCTCTCTTACATTCACAATTACATTGACATACACACAAGACATTGTCATTAAAGAATACCACTGAATCATTAGCATCTACAATGGAAGCATTTGGCTTTATGTCAATAGAAATACTTTAATACCTGAGTTTCACTTTAGCTATTCAATGCCTTCATATTTGTCTACATGGAAACAGGAGAAGAGGAAGAAGCAGACAGAGATTGAAAACAAAAGGAGGCAGCTGGATGATGACCGACGGCAACTCCAGCATCTCAAGGTACACACAAGACAACCGCATGGACACACGTTCTGAATATGCCCTATTTGTTCTACTGATAGTGAGAAAGTATAGCATAATGATGTTCCATGTTTTGAAAGGAAGACATGGAGTTCCTGTTTGTTTGTTAGCTCATTAAAATACAGTCACCAGGTTCTGGGATGCTTTTCTTAGATAGTTCTACTGCAGCTAACATTTTAAGACAGATAGAAACTAAATTGGAGGTTGAAAAATATAACTGTAATGGAAATGTTACAGGTTTTAGACCAAAACGGCTTGAGGTGTAATCATACAAAGTGTGCTCAACAAGATCTTTGCATAGTCTTGGTTCCTGCTCTCCAATACACCACAACCTTCTTTCACTTAATACTTTTATGTGCTTAGTTGTGGTCTATTGGCACATGTTTCCAACTTACCTACGTAGTCAAACCCAGATACGTGCTTAGGTCCCTGATTCAAGACATGAATTAAAAAAAAAGAAAGCAAGAGTTACTTTTACACATTATACATTTCCAGTTTAATTCACAACACCTCAAGTCCATTATTGCTGCATACACGGTTATGAAAGTGTACACACAGTGTTCATAATGGCTGTACGACACTTAATCATTCAGGAATTATAACAAGTTGGTGTGAACTGGCAAAGCACCAAAGTGCAGCAAGTGTGCTGACATATTTTCACCTCAGTAACTCAACTTGTGTTGGAACAATTATCCTGATAACATGAATGTATGTGGAAAAAAAAAAAAGAGTTGTACCTGAACCGCTACCAGGACCAGTCTCTCCCTAATCATCACTGAAACCTCCCTGATCCCTCAGACACCCACATAAACAATATTAAACTTGGTGATTCCTTTAAAAAAATATTAGAGCAACAAAGTGAGATACTCCCTGACTGCTGCTGTCATGGAATGTTCAGAATGGACAGCAGATAACACCGACAGCTCCTCCACACACTGTTTACACGTGCACGCTCCCTGCAACACACACATTCAAATCCGCATGCATGCAAACACACACTCATTGTATCAGACTCAAGGCTTTTGTCAGCGTATGTGTCAGCATTATCAAAGCTATTTCAACCCAACACAATTCAGCAGGTCACAGATAAGAGCTAAGGTTGCGTTGTGTTCATGCCTGCGCAGAGTAGATGTGTTCTTGTTTGTGGCAACAGTGTTTGTGACCTGTGCAACTGGCCTTGCGTGCTCCCGCTTTTTCTATTTTCAGAGCAAACCTTTGTAATTGTGTAAATCTATGTGCGTGTGTGCGTGTTTGTGCGAACTGTGTGCGTTACTTCGTAAAAGAACACAGATGCCTCAGACAATGCGGTGGTCTTTGGTAGAGGAAACAGATTTTTGTCCCACTCCCACCAACAGGAAACCACTCTTACACCCACCGCACCCCGCTTTCGTCTCACGCACACACACACACACATACATACAGACACGCAGAGGGAGGTGTAATCAGCATTAGGGGCTCTTTGTGCAAAGTACAGCAAGTATTTCTTTTCCAAAGGCAGAACTCAAGTGGAAAACCTAATAAATGTCTCCGTTTACACACCACATATCATACATATACACACTTACACACACACTCACCGTAATACTATGTTGTCAACATAGAAACATTAAAAGGAGCTCTGTTTTTAATTAGCAAGCTTTAGCAAATATGATTATGCAAACAGCAGCTCCTCTGAATGTCCAAACGTACCTTCAAACACAGAAAATACACAATTTATGCCAGAAGAGTGAAATGTTCCAAAACAAAATAACTGAACTTACCATTGACGATAACTTAACAGTTATTAAAGAAATAGCTTGACATTTTCAGACCTTAGATTTGCTAAAAGAGAAGATTATTACAACTCTCGCTGTTTAAGAAATATGAAGCCAGAGCCAGCAGCTGGTTTGTTTAGCTTGCATAAAGACTGGAAAAAAGGGGAAACAGGTATCCTGCCTTAAAGGGCAACAGAATCCAATTTCCAACACCTCTGAAGTTGAAATGTTAAGATGTCATATCATTTATTTATTCTGTTTATTATGTGTAGCCATTATGTTGTGGCTTACCTTATGTCTAACTACATTTAAGTAGCTTCTAACTTATGGCAATAAGCAAATGAACATATTTCCTAAAATAAACACTGCAGTCAACAAAGTAGTAGGACTTGCATGGACTAGATGGACTTTATTTTTGAAAGTTTAATTTTGGAGTCTCACTTTGTACTCAGAGAGATGCTTGACAAGCTTTGAAATTAAGCTGTTCTTTCTACAGCTGTTGAGTACATTTGGGTGAGCTAATGTGTGTGTGTTTGTTTTGTGTGTCGCAGTTCCGCCCTTTGTCTGCTACGTTAGCAGCTTTTACCCCAAAGAACAATAGAGAGAGATGTAGCTTCAGCTCTAGCTTTATGACTGTCTGTGCAGACTGGAGCGTGTGTCTGTGTGTGCATGTTTTTTGTGCGCATGAGTGAGTACATTAGTGATGTCAGGCATTGGGGTAGTAAGGTGTGGCAAGAGAGTGGGCAGATTGAAAAAGAGAGGGAGGGGGGAGCAGGGTTAGATTCAGTGCCCAACAGACCATGCAGGACCGGGTATGAATAGTGTTGAATTACACTGTGCAAGTGTGTGTGCTGTAAAGCACCATGAAGCTGGGTGTCTTTACTCAGTAGTAAAAGTAAAAGTTTAAGCAGCCCCAAACAGATAAACATAGGCAGAACTGATGGCAATACACCATGAATTTTACAACTTAATTAGAGTTCATGAACTGCATGACGGATTGAGATGCATGCAAAGAAGAGGAAGGGGCGTGGGGTCGAGTCGCAGAAGGGGGAAAAAAAATAGAGGGAGTTTTTCTGTAGAAATTCTTGCATCACTAGAGAGGAATTCACATCAAGCGCAAGTCCAGATTTTCAGTCCAACTCGTGAAAACAAGAGCTTTTTCTTGCACTTTTCCATATGGCCAAGCAGGGTTGTCTTTCACCGCACGCTTTAACAGCTGCGAATAGGACACACTGTTATATTTACCTCAAAGCATGCCAAGTATTTGCTTTGATACTAGCCTATCTCCAGGAGGGAAACGTGGATGGGGAATGAGGATAAGAATACAGGGGTGGTTGGAAATCAAAAGAGGAAATAAACAATGATTTCAAAAAGAGATACAGAAAGGGAACTAAGAAAAAATTTTATAAAAATCCATAATAGAAGAATTATGACTGTGGTTGTTATTTTAAATGACTGAACGTGCGTTCTTTATCATTTTGTCCTACAATTAACTAATTATAACCTGGCTGACAGTTTACAATCATTAAATCTCGTCACAGTGTGGGCTGTCAGCTTGTCGGTAAAGATAGTCTTCAACTCAAACTTCAAGTGGTTTAAGATAAGAACTTTTTTTTTTGTTGTTGCTGTTTTTTTTATCTTTATCTAGATTACATGCTCAAATGAGCATTACAGGAGAGTTATATCTTAGTTTAGCTTCTTTTCTGCTTAGTGCCAGAAGCTTCGATGCTCTGGCTGTGTGCCGCAGTCCACTTGGCAACAATAAGTTGGCAGCAATTGAAGAATCACTGAGTGGCAGCAGCCAGCAGAGAAGTGGTAGACGCGTTCCCCTGTAGATTAGCTGAAGGAATTGCCATTTTCACCCAGTGAAATTGCCACTAATCTACCCTCTGAGGGAAAACGCACTGATGTCCAAATGAAAAAGGGTGATAACGCAGAACATTCTGGGAGATTTAACGTTCTGCTAATGAATTAATCAGCTGCTCCTATTGAAAGGCTCATGATGAAAGGCCCCCCCTCTGTATGAGCTTTTCATTATGGCGCACATGCGCACTCGTACACCAAAACACGCGGAGCATTTACAGAAAAATGTGCTCCTCAAATGAAACTAATTAGCTGACTTAATTCAATCACGTTTCCAGTTCATCCTCAGCAACAGCATGTTTATGTTTGTTGTGTACACTTGCAGTCGAAGGCACTGAGGGAGCGTTGGTTGTTGGATGGAGCTCCAGCAGAGGAGGAGACTCAGAAGCGTCTCCAGGAGGACGAGGTGAAGACTAAACTTCTCGAACAGGTCATCCTCAGGTCAGCATCTTAATCTTATCTTTCTGCATGGTCAGTCTTTGAGACAAACCTTCCATGGTTTTATTGGTTTCGCAAATGCGCAAGTTAGATATGTGTGTCTGTTATGTTAAAATTATAAGCATGTGCACATTTGATCTGCAGTCATGCTTTTTACATTAATAAAGAAAAACTGTACAACAGCAGGATGAATTAAACTGCATTATTTCATTCTCCCATCGTACAATCATGGCGGAGAACTTTTGTGTGACACTAAAAAGCTGTGACAAGTTTTAAACTGCAGCCATGATGTCATGGGTGGCATTGTACCATAAGTGATGCAATCCAATTGGAGTGTCCAGAGTGAGACAAATCTCAGGACATTAAATTACCAGATCTGCTGCTGTGATCACTAGGAAGTCTAACTTTGTGTGTGTGTTTGAGTAGATGCCAAATAAAAGCACAAATAGATATCATATAAACTAATCAATAGCCAATATTGTATTTGTATATCTTAATATTGTCTTTTACCAGAAATTGTATTTGCTGATGGTTAAAAGACATTTTAAACCTTTAAGGAACAAATTCTGGTCGTGTTTATCTGTTGTTGTATACAGTTTGAGTGTAATCTCTGTGGTGTAAAAGAATCCCCTGCTCAGTTTAATAATAATATTAATAATTAATTCTCGTGTGCGTCTGTCTCTGAAATAGGCTGGAGCAGGAGATTGAAGAACTGGAGACAGGAGTGCCATCCAATAAGGGTGTGGCCAAAGAAAATGGAGGTAAGTTTGGTGTCCATAGCAACGCATTATCACACAGGAAACCATGACAATGCAGTCTTAAAAAGAGAAGTTGTGGTAATAAAAGCCTCTTTATTTGCAATATTAACTTAGTCTTCGCTGCTGGAGGTTATTAAAACAATATTTCCTTTCTCTCTTTGTCTCCATGACTTATCCTGACTACTCGTCTCTCATAATGGTACTCTGGTGCTCCCTATAGGTGAAAATGGAGTAGTGCAAACCTCTGGTCAGACCCCAAAGAGAGAGGTGACAGGGATTGAGGCTAAGCTGCTGGGTCCCAGCCCTGACCAAGCTAGTGCAGACAACCCCGTCACCCTGGTTTTCATGGGCTACAAAACCGTCGAGGAGGAACAGGAGACCCGCACAGCCCTGGGAATGGAAGGGGTAGATGGCAACGTGAAGGCCGAGTTTGTTGTGATTGAGGATGGGGAGGGGAAAGCTGGAGGAGAAGCAGCCACAGAGGAGCAAGCTCCACCCAATGGGAGCATGGCAGAGAAAGAAAAGGCCAATGGAGGAGGGGAGGAGGGTGAGAAGGAAAAGGAGAAGAAACAGACCTGCAAATGCTGCACGGTCATGTGAGCAGCGTGTATGTGTGTGTGTCTGAGTGAATGTGAATGTGAATGTGGCAGTATGGATATGTGGATGAGTACGCAAATGCACCTGTGTGGGTACATGTGTGCCATTGCATGTGTCTGTATTAGCAGATGTGTTTTACTTTGTGTCTGTTTGGGAGGATGTGTGTGTATGTATGTATGTGTGTCAGGACTGGAAAAAAATAAAAATAAAACAAAAGCCGAAGTACACAGCCAATATACCAACAATGAGAGCCAACGCAAGCTCCAGCTACAACAACAAGAACCACAAAGACTCATAAGTACACTTTTCTCTGTATACTTTCTCTGATATGTATTTGACTTTTGGTTTCTATTGATATTTTTCTATTTTTCTGTCTTGACATTTATATTGTATTCAGTATGTATCTTTATTATGGGACTGTGTACTGTAAGTTCATTGGTATTATTGTTGGAAAAAAAAAAAGAAAATGTATTAGCTCTTTGGACTCCACTGCTACCCGGTGGGGGGGGGGGTCTGGAAAAATTTAATCATTTAAGTCAAAACAGCAAACTATGAAGGACACAGACACTTATATATATATATACATATATATATCTCTCTGTGTTGGCCTACCAACTATTTATCAGTCAATTTCATATTGCGATATTGTCTAAGATATTATTTTAAATAGTATTTTAATATATTGATATGAAATTATGTTTTATACAATGTATTTATTGTTTTTGGTTCTCTATATCATCTCAACTGCAACCATTTACTGCATGTAAGCTTTTAAGCACTACCACATTTGCGTTACAATCATTACAAGTGTCTGTGCTTTTGTCGACTCATATGTGCTCTTATCGTTCTATGGCTAAATTTAATTGGCAGTGTTACAGATATGCATTAAAGGTGCTATTTGTAGGTTTTGCTACTGCTACATAGTCACCTGGGTGGCACATGACACGTGCGAGCTCAGCATCAAACTACATTCCTTTGCTCGCCAGTGGTGAAAAGCAAAACCACCGTTAACTCCTGTTTGAATTACATCTTTTCTTCTCTTGAAGTTAGCATGCTGACAGCTACCTGGCCTATCTCCTCACCTCCCAATAAAAACTCAATGTAGCCGCCAATCTGCCCTATTTGAGAGTAGTGCAGCTCACATGGCATATTATAACATATTTTGTTGTAAAACAGCCAAAGCTCTTGTCAAACCACCTGTTTCCAGCAAGAAACCAGGTTACGTGGCAGCGAAAACTTACAGATAGCTCATCTTTAAAGGAACTATTTGTCTGTTTTGCTTTTGCCACAAAGCAAATATTAGCATTAACAGCATTTACCAGCTATTATTAACACAGGAGGTTAGAACATGTCCTTTAAGTCGCGCTACTTCTCAAAGAACACAGTATCAAGACCCTAAAGTGATGAGACAGGCCAACCAGACCAGAGCTATCTGGTAGGCGTGCTAAATTCAGGAGAAAAAACAAAGTCGTATAACTTAAAACAAGAGGGTTCCTTCACACTTCTGGGGGACAACTTTCATTGCAAACAGTGGCTGTCCAGCAATAGCAAAACTTAGAAATAGGCCCTTTAAGCTTAAAAAAAAATCTACAGCACGTACTCATGAGGCAAATTCAAACACTGACCATGTTGCAAACTGCATCAGCTTCTCATAAATGCTGTATGTGACACAAGAACATTAAGATCACAGCTTTCATATTTTTAAAGATGGATACGCTTACTCTATGATTAACAGAGTCAGAACAAACCATTGTGCAATGATTAGCAATGCTGAAATTATTTTGCTCTGTCAACAGTAGAATCAATGTAAATCTTATGAGGTAGCACTGCATGAAGCCTTGCACCATTTTTGACTGTCTTGTCACTGTCTGTTATATGGTATCACGTTCACATGAATGTAAAACCAGGGGTTAAATTGGGATTCGTTCTACCGTAATAAGGAGGGGTGAGCTGGCTCAGTTCACCATAAAACAAAAAACAAAAAACAAAGGCTTTTGTCTCTTTCTGAACCAAATAAAATCTGATGATTCTGTAATTTCACTGTGTGTTGGTCCGCTGCTGGTTTCTGTCATGCTCACTCCCAGTTTAACCCCTGACACTTTGTCTGTAGACCTGGCCCCAACAGTACTTGAATAGACTTTATATTTGTGATATTTGAATTGATGGTTCTAAAAAATTATAATAATTTCTGGTGATTTTAAATATTTTAATCACAAGGATCTAATCTTAGGAGTTTGGTTTTATGCCTTCATCCAAGCTTTTTAGCCTTTATTTTGTCATAAACAAGCCATATTCTGAAATGACAAAATAACCATTATAGACTGTGGGTTACGAGGGAAAAAAATCATAAACATCTACACTATAGCATTTAAAAACCCTGAAAGCCTATTCAAATACATTTTGGCTCTGGTCTCCTTGTTTGTGTGGCAGACAGAAGAGGCCATGGATTGTCTGGGTCAGTGATACTATACCACCAATGTTTCTTAATGTTTCTCTATGTTCACACTATTTCACCGTCATCCTCAATCCAACGCAGCCCTGCCATCTTTGCTTGGGGAGACGCGGTACAAAAAAAACCTCTGAAGTTGGTGCTAATCCTGAGACTCACCTAACATCTCCATACTCCATCCACCAACTATTTTTCAGCTCTTTCCCTCTTGTCTTGTGCAAGTTGCTGGTGAGGGAGGATTTCGGGAATCTACTGCCTCCTGCATAGACTTGTTGGGGAAAAGAAAAAAGTCTTTTGCAACCTTCAGTGCCAGATGAATTTTTCAAGTCCTGCCTGCATTTACCACCAGAGAAATGATCCCTTCCAAAATCCCCAAGGGGAGTGAACAGGCATGGACAGATGGAATATAGTCTATGTTTTCCATATGTACAGTGCAATTTGTTTCTTATTGACTCATGTTTTTTTTCTTTCCTATGGCCTCGTTGCAAGGCAGTATATTGTATTTGATGTGTGTTTTTTTTTTTTTTTAAGAAAAACAAATGTGTATTGTTGGTGCCTTTGTCAGGTTCAGTTGGTTGGACTTGCCTGTCTGCCGCCATTTTTAGATTGGGCTTTTTCTCGCTCTGTTCCTAGTCATGATGATCCACTGGAAACACTGCCTTCTTCTCTGGAGGGTCACATGTATAGTAGAATATTACTCTAACTTCTCCATGCACTTAAGATGGTAGGTAATATGCAGACCACTGTTGGTGTCTTGAAAAAAACTTTGTATCCTGTACCCCATTTTAACTTTTTAAAAATGCTGGATTTGTTTTACCGACACTGACTGAGGTTTTTTGTTTTTTGTTTTTTTTAAATCATGGGTATTCCAGAAATTATTATCAAAAGCAAATCTTCATGCAATGATTTTTCAACAGTTTTGGAGGATACAAATTTTATACAGGAGTCTAACTGGCGGTCTATGTATATATAGTATATACATATGTATGTTGGTGTGCATATCTACAGGAGTATGCATACATACATGTGTATTCATAGAAAAACATGTCAATTTGTTTAGCTAAAGCTTTGCTAATAATGGGTCTCTGGGACAGCAGCAGAAAAAGCAACCTTGTGTTAGACCAATGCCTGTTCATCTATTCTGTGGTCATCTAAATGTTTAATCTTGAATAAAACTGTTTGTTTACAGCAAGTTAGATAATTGTTTATGTAATCAAGCAAATGTGCACATGCTGTAGATAGAATGGGACACATAAGCTATGGTTAATGATGTGTGCGGCTCTGGCATCTTAGCTGATGGAGTCGCAGATGGTTAGAGGACACCCTTCTGCGATATGTACACAAAATGATATGCAGATAAACAATCCATCTTTTTTAAGGACAAACACAACTGGCCAGTAGGAAGAGGAAAAACTTGGCATACAGTTGAATACAACTCATACTGGGGGAAAGAAAATGTAAAATGGTAGAGTAAGAGGTGTAAACTGAAAGAGGGATGTGGCCAGAACATGAAATTGAGAAGACCAAGAGCACAAGCAGCCCTCCAAAAAGCTTATATTGGAGAATCAACTTGGCTTGTATATTTTGAAAAATGCACTTCCAAGAACATGCCACTAGAGAGCATACGTGTACTGTTTTGGAAATTAATCTTATTTCTCTTTCCACAAAAAATTAGGTTTGTGTGTGTGTCTGTGTCTGTGTCTGTGTGGGTGGATGTATGAGCATTAGGGTGTGGATTTGGGAAAGAAAAGAGGGAGAGGCATTGAAAAAGGGCATTCATGAGAGGTAGGTCAGGTACCCTCTATTCAACATAACAACTATAATTAACTAGTATAATGTTGCAGCAGAACCAACTCTGACAAACAGCAATACGGAAATCCTCTTGAGTCCAGTATGAAGGTGGCATATTTTGTTTTCAAGTGAATTCTCAATGATGACACGGATTGTACCGTTTAGCATTGTAGAAGTAGAGGAACTGTTTCACATCCCAAGACAGAGAATACATTGTATGCTGTTAGTAGGTCACAACTCTGACAATGTTTTTCCATGTTCTCACGCAATTAATTGGACTAGTGGAACTTGAAATGGTCATGGCGAAAGGAAGTGTTGATGGAGATATTTTAATCATGATTTGAAATGAATTTGAAAGGAAAGAGAAAAAATTTGGTACGTGGGAAAAGAAGTCCCAAAACAGCAATCAGTTGAAGGACAGCAGTCAGAGCCTTCCCTCTGGTAGATGGAAACTTCAGCTACCCCAGCATGAGACACAAGTAAAGATGAACCCAGATTACATAATGTGCAGAAGTATAAGGCAAATTTTCCTCCAGAATCCAATCTCATTCCTTTTATTAGTGTGGAAAACATCAAAATCAACAGGTTGTCCTTAGTGTTTATTACATTATTTCAACACCAGCTGACATTCCTGCCCTTTATTTTCCAGGAACAAATTACACACATCACCAGGTTAGCCGATCTGACACTTTGTACTGCTCTCATTCTCCATTCTGGACTTTATGATTTCAAGATGCCCTTTTTATGCAGTTCTTTCATCCTATTTCCTGACATAATGATACAAACTGATAAGTCTGTCAAATGATTGAATGTGGCTCATGACATGAAAGCATCTCTGCCTTCTTCTTGATCATATAACTCAACAAAGACAGATCTCTAGGCAGCAAAATCATTTAGGGGGAGATCAAACATTCTATAGATATCCTTAATTGTGACTTTAAGCATAGTTCCCAAGACCTTCACCAATGAGACTTAAACTTTAATATATTTTACTTTTTCCAGTGATGATACCAGTTGAAATGTTAATTTTGCCAACATCCTAAAGACTTGTAGTGACAGACTACAGTATCAGTGAAATTAGCATCTTTGTGGTACCCTGTCAACAAAACCTGCTCTTCTATTGTACACTGAGTGAATTAATTTAGGTTTTCACACACCCTGTTAATTTAAATAGCCCCTTAAAGTGCTAGTGATGGTCCCCCAATCTTTATATAACACTTAAACTGCTTTCTTTTTGTGTTCAGCAGTTAAGCTTTAAAAACAAACAAACAAAAAAAAAAACCCAACAAACCCAACATATATATATATATATCTGCAAATAGAATGCAAATAGAACAAAGGAAGTAGTTTTCACAATATCACCCACAAAATTGAACCCCATTTCCATTCATGGAAAAACAATAGAGCAAGTCAACAAATTCCAATATCTTGGACTCACCTTGGACAATATCCTTACCAGATTGTCATATCATTGACATTCATAAAAGTCCCCAGCAGAGACGACATGTCATCCGTTCACTGAGTGCCCTCTGTGGCCCCCCACCTTCTGTTGTTATTTTACCTGAGCATAATCCAACCCACCCTGTTGTACTGTTCCACCGGTTATTACACAATGCTGTCATTCTCCCCAACAAACTCTCTAAGTTTGCATACATCGGCGCCAAAATAATACACTTCCCACTCCCTGCAACCCAGCCCTGAATGATATAGCCATTGCAACTCTTGCCCATACAATTACCAAAGACACTGAACACCCTCTGAATCAATATTTCAAACTACTGTTTGGTCGCCGTTACAGAACCTTAAAATGGAGAAGGGGACACTCTGGAAGGAGCTTTTTTCCTTCCACTATAGCCATATTAAACAGGCTGACTCTGTGAATGGGTACATTCATTATTCATCATTCACACATATGTGTTATGTTACGTGTTGTGTGATTGTGTACTTGTCTATGTGTGTTTCATGTATATATTTGTTTTCTCGGGCCGTGAAAACAAATTCCCCTCGGGGCAATGAACTATCTATCTATTTAAGCTTATGAAACATGATCAATGATTACCCATAAACTACCCAATTGAAGTATTTAACATTGGCAGAAAATGCTACTTACATATTAATGCATCAGTAAAAATAATTCAATAATACTATTTTTAAAACAATTTTTTTCTTTTAATGCTTCAAATATATTTAGCTGAAACTGCATTTTTACTCAAGTAAGCTTTGAAGTGCAGGATATGAACTGACATGAAGTATTCATCAACTAGCCAATTGAAACCAACTGAATTGAACTCAATCAAAATTTTGATAGCCTAATTGAAAATTGTCTGTTGGCTTTTTATTGGCTTTTTATGGACGAGTTTTGGTTTTCTCTGATATTAACAACAATAAACTGTTTTTGTTTTTTTTTATTTAAAGAAGGGTGGGCAGTATTTTTTATATAGACCAAACACTTAATGAATTATAATCGATAAAGCAATCTGCAGATTGATTTGTAGCTGTTACCAATAAACTCCTAAAGGCATTTTTTGTATTAAAGTACTTCAATCCAAAATCAATGAGCTCGTTTCTTCAGTGTTTTGTAGTTGATTTAAATGTACCAATAAAACAATTTACTAAATATCACCACAGTTTCGAAATGTCTGACATGATCTGTCTGATTTAAAAAAAAAAGTCCAACAGGAAACTCATACTCTCAACACGGCTGCTTTCTTTCATACCATATCATACCTATGAAGTAAAAAAAAACTAACTTTTATTCCATATAAATATAACAAACATTTGATGCCAAGAACGGGAAATTTGCCGCGGCCTCCGTTTTTTGTTTTGTTTAGTTTTTTTTTGTTTTTTGTTTTTTTTTTTTTCAAAATGATGGCCGCCCAGACCAATGGCGGCTCCGGCTGAGCTCTGTCTCCGCCCACTTTTGGCTCTCGGAAGCGCCTGGACTAATCAGCGCTCGCCTCCGTGTGTTCAGCCATTTTGTAAGAAAATCAAGCAAGTCTGCCGCCCTACCTTCGCCTCAGACCTGCAGTTTTTTTCTTGTGCAATGGACGGGTAAGTGAAAAAGAACCACACTTAAGGCTAATTTTTTTTCCTCAAAACGGCCGGGCTGCTAACTAACTTCCCTCTTCCGATATTAGGGTTGCTTTTTGTAGGGTGTTGAGAATCAGATGGCCGCTTCGTCGAACTGTTAGACCGGGAAAGTTTACTTGAAACTGTTTTTTTTCCTCTCCTCATCAAAACATGCAACAGTTAGCCGGAGCGTAAGCCAACTAGCTGCTGCTAGCCACCGCTAGCTAACAAAACGGTAGTTAAGGTGAACCGTCCTTTATAGTCGCTCTGTAACCGGCAAGCCTAACTTAATGAGACTTGAGATGTGGATAAACTTTTCCATTTGGTGGAGGGGGGGGGGGGGGCTGCGTTTTAGTAACACCGTGGTGTTTGTTAACGGAGACTAAAGTTAACGTCGGCTAACTGCCTCGCTAAGTTGGTTTCACGGGAACTCGGGACGCTAGCTAGAGCAACGTGTCTCATTTCCGCATTCATTTGTCTGTCGAGTGCCAGGGCCATGTTGAAGATGTCTGACCTGAACATTTCATGTTGATTGAATCAGGGGCTTTTTACTTCGTCTTATCTGAACTTGGTAGGGTACTCAATGAGGTATTGTTTCAGACAAACGTCTTCCCTTCCCGTCGATCACCTGAATTTGACCACTTGTTGTGCTTGGAGAGCTGCTTTTTTTTTTTTTTTTGAGTTCGCAGTTTCAGCAACGGGGCTAAGCGTTGATTTGTTAGTAGAGATCGATTTTATTTTTATTCGAGCCAATTGGAAGTTTTAGTAATGTTTTCTTTCTTCACTACAGCCGCCTAGACGCTGACTTGTACCCTCTGGGATCCGGCTACGTCCCTGAAATTGAGTAAGTATTTATATATATATATATTTTTTTTAGCATGATCATCTGTAGCTCAAATTATCAGTGCTCTTTATGAACAATGCATTCTGAATTACATGTTCTTTTTTAAGGAGGAAGTTGATTTCTTATTGCCTGGCCAGTAATTTTTGTTTAGTTTTGTGTGGATGTGTGTCTCCAGAACATAGAATATGCTCCAATGTTGTGCAGAATTTTTTTTTCTTTACACACAACTTCAAAACAGATGGTTTATTTTCTTACCTATCCTACCTTATTAAAACTCCTGTGTTTACTTTCACAGCAGTGTCCATGACATATCAGTTGGCACAAAGGTAGGTACTTTCTGCTTCAAGTTTTTTTTTTTTTCTTTTTTTTTTTCATCACACTTCCCAATTTCCCTTATTTGAATATAGACAGACTATAAATGTTTAATTTTTGAGATTGTATTTGCAAGACATGTCCTCTAGTTGTACTATGAGAAGACTGTTGAATGTGATACTCGTGGACTCGTTTGCCAGTTTCAAGTTCCAACAAGTTGTCTAGTTGAAGAATAGTTTCTCTTTCATCATTTATACCAGTGCAATGTATTTGGCTACAGTTGGACTTGGTTTTATCATCAAAATAGCTCTAAGATCAGATAATTAGTTTTCATTGTATTTACATATTTTTAACCGTGGCATTAAATTCTAGATATGTTGCACTGCAGTTAAATTAATTTTGGTTGGTTGGTGGTTGGAGAAACTTTTTTTATGAGTCAGTGGAAATGGAAAAAACTGTGCCGACACTGGGGACTTGAGACACATAGTCTTGTCAGTTTGCAAGAGCTTCCTCTATAATTACAGAACTGCTGTCTAAAGCCATTTCTCATCTGTAATGAGTTTGCAGTTGCAGGCTAACTCTTTTTTAAAGATTTATGAAATGCAACTGAATGGTCAGCACACAGATGTTGCATCAACTCTCAGGCTGAGGACATGGGATATTTTATAATTTAATTAGAATAGATTATCAGAGGTGGGGCTGTTTTCCTGTCCTGTTTCTGGTGGGTTGTGTGACTGCTAAGGGAAATGAAACTTCCTGTTTATTTTTTGTGTTCCTTAATAGGCTGTTGGCCTTACTGGAATGTTAAGAAAGTGGCCGAATCCTGCCCCACTGCTTGATATTTATCCACCCTCCTTTCTGTCACAAGATTACTTTAGCAGGGTTGGTAAAACAAGGCAGCAGCAAAGTATTATCCAATTTTTATTCCTGCTTATGTAAGTTATAGCAATGTTTGCACATGAACCTGTTGAAGATGGTTAACCTTTTTTTTTTTTTTTTTGCTGTTGTTTGTTTTGGATTTATTTATTTATTTATTTTTTTCTCGCATCTGGTTGTTAATTTGTGTACCCAATGAAAATACCTGCCTAAGTAAGCGGCCTAGGGCAATTATATGTAGGTGGAGTAATTGATATCAAAGCTGCAACTGCCCTTCCACCACCATACTCACCATCCAGGCCAAAGTTCTTTACACTGTTTAAACAAGCACTTTGATGAACACACCTGCAATGGGGACACACCCCACCTCCTCTCTTCAACTCCGGTTGGCCTGTCGTTTGTCGACGTGACTAACAAAATCTCATGTAATATGAGCTGGTCACGAGTCAGGGATTTGACCTTCGGTGTGATTTCCTACTTGAACTTTTCCTGTTTTTTGGATTTGATGTGCTTTGGTAATGATGATGATGCTGAGTTATGGAGCTGTGCCTTGCTGGAATCTGTAATTATTCTGTCTGGGCAGAGTGTCTGGCATTCCGCGGTCACATTCCAATCTCCCCCTCCAGCCCCCTGGTGAGGCACAGCTCCCTGCCCCCTCATCGGACTAAGGCAGATCACACCGAACAAACTTGTCTGTACCTGCACTCCTCTCCTTTGTTCTTTTGTGAGAGATTACCACCCTCCAATACCCCAGTAGAAGTATAAATTAGGTGGTTTGCAAACGAATGCACAGATGAATCATTTTAGATTTAGTTTCTTTGTAAAATCCTGATGCCCCCCCCCCCCTTGATGCAATGAAACCCAGGTGTAATGTTTTGTGTGGAGCAGGAAAATTGCCTCCAGCGCATGTTCCCCAGTCATTGTCAGTGAAAGGAAGTTGCTCCACCAATTCAGTATGTAGGCCAGCAATGTGCCATCATCTCCTGAAGGTTACAATTATGCTGTCAGCATTCTGAGCAAACAAAGGATGTGACCAAGTCAATACACATTTAGTGGGTTTGTGTTGGGGAAAAAATGGATCGGGTACTGCGCTGGAATCAACAAACCAACCATTTTATAAACTCTGTTTTTCTTACATTTGTTTACAACTTACTTTCTTTTGTGGTGCTGTGCATTCATCCACATTCTCTCCTAAAGTTATAAGTATATTCTTTGCTAAGTCCTTTGCTTTGTATGTGTGTATGCCTGTTCTGCACACTAGACTGTCTCAGCTCTTTGGTTATTATTAGAATGAGGAAGTAGTGGGAGAGTGTGGGTCCAACAATGGAACAGTAACCATCAGTTCCCAGGAGGAAGTTTAGCAAAACCCTGGAAGCAGGCCTAATCTTGCTGCCTTTCCTGTTTGGAGCTACTCTGCTGACTGATAATCTGTGAATCCCTGCCCATGACCATTTAGTCAGGCCCAAGCTACTTCCTTCATTTTTCATGGCCTACATCTGCCCCTAGCCCATTCATCAAGCATTTTTTTTTATTCTCAGCAAGTACAACACACAGTTGTAATCCATTCATTGTAATCTGTGTTGTGACTCATATTGTACTCATATTTTTCCTATTGTATTTTTAAACTATAATCTGATTTAATACAGCACCCCTAGTGAGAGATTAAAGCTCTGCTGTATGTGTCCCATCGCTGCTCTCTCTGCCTTCTAAATATTCATCCTATAAATCTTAGTCTTGTCAGACATGGGCTTGAAGTCTGCTTTGCATCTTAGCAGTCTTTGCACAGTGGTTGCATTTCATGTATGCCTTTCCATTTATGTCAAGAATTGAACATGGCCTAAGCAGTGGATCCCTGATCCTGAAGCCACAGTTTAAAAAGTTGGGGGGGGGAAGCAATGTTTCTTATTACTTGAAATTCACGAATTGCAATAGCAGACCTTGTTTGCATGGGCCTCATAGTGAGAGTGACTGAGTCAGCCAAGCCATCTGGAAATCAAAGGGGGCGGTAGTTTATACTACTGCTTACTGTGTTGTGCTCTCATAAGAACTATCTCAGTGCTCCACACCACACCATCCTCTCTCCAATTTGTCGACACAGCACCAAATTTTCTCTCAATTTACCTTATTCCTACATTTGTGAATAGGTTTGTTTCTTGACTGGGGACCCCACCACTATCTTACAAACTCATGAAGCCAAGATTCACTAGGTGGAGGAGAATGTTAGCAAACCTGCATGACTGGTTGTTGTTAAAACGCTGCAGGGCCCTTCAACTCCCAGAGAGTCCTTGGGGCTCCATATGTGTGTATGCTGTCGCGTAACAATGCCGCCAGTCTCAGCTTGAACAGGACCGCCATTGTAGAGTGTCGTAGAGCTTAGGCTGCTGAGCCACTTCTTGTGACTGCTATACTTCATCTCACACAACCACAAACACATGGCCACAAGAACAGCCCTGAAACAGCACTTTATATCTACTGAAGAGAGACTGGACAAGGCTTTCAGCAGACAGTAGACTAGTGTAAGCTTGGAGTATCTCCATCTTGTCCTCAGATCCAGATGGATTCAGTGTGTTATCCTTCCTCCTAATACTGAGCTCTGATGAAGATGGGCTTTACCGACTGGTAGCTTCTGTTAATGCAGAATTGCTTGCCCCAATCTCAATAGTAGCCGTTCCTTACGTCAAATCTGCATTAAATTGAGATGACTTGGCACATTGCCTGGACAAATAAATACTGCCCCATCATGTCAATGGCTGCAAGATTATCCAAAATGTAGTACTGGCAAAATAGAATATGAAATGAGGAAAATGTGGTTCTTTTTGATGAGGTAGGTAGAGTTCTTCTCAAGTGTGTTTGCTCAATCCTCTTTTGGTTATCAGATTACTTCCTCTTTAACCACACAATGGCTTGGTAACACGAGAGCTGTGCTCTCCACCTGCCATGCTGTGCCCTCACTGGTACATGTACTGAAGTGAACCATTGTTTTCTCTCCATCTGTAGAGGGGATCCGACGAACTATTTTCTTCCTGCATATCCAACGGGCCCTATATCATGAACTCAGGTAGGGGGGTTGCTATGGAGGGGTGAATCCTTTTTTATTGAAGTGCTTGTCGTGTCTGTGTTGTTTAGCGTTTCCATGACAATCAATCCATTATTCAGGAAGAACCAGAGCCTTCTGTTCTCTCCTTGATTGTATCTGTCTCTGTTTTCTCTTGCAGCCAATGGCAACGACAGCAAAAAATTTAAAGGTGACGTCCGCAGTCCTGGTGTTCCGTCACGTGTGGTCCATGTACGCAAACTGCCCAGTGACATAAACGAAGCAGAGGTTATTGGTCTGGGACTGCCCTTTGGGAAAGTCACAAATCTGCTGATGCTGAAAGGGAAAAACCAGGTAAGCAAAGATGAATGCAGGTCTTCTCACAAAACCTGTATGGCTCCTACACCTGCAGGAAATTTCTCTTTAGGCCTGAGAGAAGGGATCAGTTTTCTAGCATTTTGTCCGGTCTTTAAAATGATAACAAAGACATCTTTGTGGTTTAGTGGGTTAGGAGACAATTATTCTTGCTGAGATTTCCTGGAGGAAGACACTTAATCCCACTTCAATGTCTGTTAGCGTCCCATTTTCCAGTAGTTCTGTGTCAAACCCAATACGGATATCAAATGAAATGTACCTAAAAATAGATGGTGATAATGCAGTTCATATAAAAATTCACAACAACCTTGCAAAATTAAGAATGTGATAGGGAAAAATTGAATTCATGTTTCTTTGGACCTCCCCTGCAGGCCTTCCTGGAACTGAACAGTGAGGAGTGTGCACAGACGATGGTGAGCTACTACTCTTCAGTCACCCCTGTCATTAGAAACCACCCAATTTACATGCAATACTCAACCCATAAGGAACTCAAGACAGACAACTCCCCCAACCAAGTGGTAAGTTGTCATTGTCACACACATACCCTTACTTGCCCTGTTTCGATATGATGCTTAAATTGGTGCTTCAATCATTCCAAAACATTCAAAATGTGCTTAATGAATGCAGAAAATGTAGATAAAATGTTGCTGCCACCACATTCAAATTTACTGGCATAGATTCTGAGATCCTCTTATGCAACCTATCATTTTAAGGTGAGGTTTTGTCATCTAGTTTGTAGTGTAGGTAAAGTAGTCAAGGTAATCAGATGTGCTACTTAATTTGCACAAAAGGTGTCACCCACATGAACTTGTTCTTTTATTGCTGCATACTTTTTTCCCATCATTGTTGAGAGTTTTTGGACATTCCCCTTTAGCGTGCTCAGGCAGCTCTGCAAGCAGTCAATGCACTGCATGGAGGTGGTATGGGGGGCATGGCCATTTCTGCAGATGCAGGCACCATGGGAGGAGGAGCAACTCAGAGCCCTGTGCTCCGAGTTATAGTGGAAAACCTCTTCTACCCTGTTACCTTGGATGTACTACACCAGGTAAAGGCAGATTTTGTTGCTAGAAATCAATATTAGGTACTAATCCGTTTTTCTTGCATTATGTGCTTGGTAGTTTCTCTTTAATTGTGTAGATGCATATTAAAATAAACATATTGGTAACAATGGGACTCTTGTTTTCAATGATGCACATTTGTCATGTTAATTCTGCTGTACCAATGACATTAAAACCTTAAATGTTTTACCATAATGACATCCCTAATTATACTGTCTCTCCTTCACAGATTTTCTCTAAATTCGGCACTGTGCTAAAGATCATCACTTTCACAAAGAACAATCAGTTCCAGGCTCTGATCCAGTATGCTGATGGCATGACAGCTCAGCATGCTAAACTGGTAAGACTTGTATACCTAATTCTCTTTGTTGTGTTGCTTCGTTCTGACGTTATTCTACTCAGTAAAAGGTTATTGTCTGTTCGGATTCAGAAGTGTTAAAACTATTGATGAGAAATTTATTAATTGAAATAAAGTGATTGTGGTTACAGTATAGTGTATATACTGAGGACCCAATTGTGTAAACATGAAACTGTATCACTAGTGTGAAACACATTGTACACACATTACCTTAAGGCTAATAGTTCAACATCGTTTTCAGTCTCTAGATGGACAAAACATCTACAATGCCTGCTGTACCCTGAGGATTAGCTTCTCCAAGCTGACCAGTCTGAATGTCAAGTACAATAATGACAAGAGCAGAGACTACACCCGACCAGACCTCCCAACTGCAGATTCACAGCCCTCCATTGATCCCCAGACCATGGCTGCTGCTGCATTTGGTAAATTTCGAAAATGTTATAAGGACATTCTTGTTTTGATCACATCCATCAACATTAACAGGCATAGGAATACATAATCCAGCTGCCTATGAAATAGTGCTTCAAAGTTGTTGTTTTTTTTCCTTCTTTGTTTCATTCACTCATTCTTGCAAGTCACCAAATTAGTAATTTTAAAATTGTTTTCATCTTCACCTAGCTGCTCCTGGCATAATCTCAGCCTCTCCGTATGGTGGAGCCCATGCCTTTCCCCCAACCTTTGCAATCCAACAAGCAGCAGGTCTGTACAAAAACTTTTTCTCAACAGCGGTATTCTTTTATAGTGAGACGTGTATGCCTTCCCAATAATAGTGCAATAAATTGACAGTCAATATTTTGCTCCCCTTAGGTCTTTCAATGCCTGGTATTCCCAGCGCCCTGGCATCCCTGGGTGTAGGCCACAGCGGCATGGCGGCTGCAGCAGCAGCTGCCAGCCGGCTTGGCCTTTCAGGACTCACTGCCTCTGGGGGCCACAATGTCTTGTTGGTCAGCAATCTAAACCCTGAGGTCAGTACCCTCATGTGGCCTAAAGAGTTCTACATCCTGCCTCTGTCAGCGCAGTGCTGAACAGCATTATAATATTACAGTGTCTTGTTTACATGATGACCTGTGGACCTGGATCCATTTGTTCAAGAGAAACCAGTGTTTTCGCCCCCTCCCCCCAATCTCACACATCCACCATGTGGTCACATTATTTGGAGTGCCCTGTTTTTAATTAAAAAGGGGGTCATCGGCTCAAACCCTTTTCTCTTTCAGGACCTCTCTGTGTTTGACCAAACCTGCTGCACTTCTAAACTTGCCACTTTGCTCACTGTGAATTTTAAGTTTATTCAAAACACTAACTTCTTTAAAAAAAACAACCCCCCCCAAAAAAAAACAACCAAAAAAAAAACCCTTACCATTTCATACCTTCATTTTTGTCCATTAGTTGAAATCATTCTTGAGTTGTTGGAGAGACAATATTACTTTTTTCTCTGTATTTGTAAAAAACAAACAAAAAAACCTCAAACCAACATCTTGTCCATAATCTGATCTTTTGTATACATGTAGTGTGTAGTATGTATAAGTAGCCTGCCACACTCATTTCATTTACTATAATTATGCATTCATTATATTTACTGTGTACATGTAAAGACTAGTTTTTAGGTTTATTACAAATGATATTCAGATTTGCCTGTTATTATAGTGTAATCTAAACAAACAGCCTGTAATCTAAAAGTACATATTGTCTCTGCCTTTTTCTGTATTTCATTGTTAATCTTTTTTCTCTTCTTTTTCTTCTAGTGTTCCCATAGTGACAATGCATTTTAATTTAGTCAGTTCTACTGTCTGAAGCACTACATTTCTTTGTGTATACTGACCTTGTTTTTTTACTTCCTTTTTCTCTCTCTTCTTTCCCTGTCCCCCCCTTTCTTTTTTATATTAAAACACCCTCACCTCTACTCTTGCCAACTGACTGCACGCCCCATGACCAATTATTCCCTCTGTCCTCCTCCCCTCTGACACTCCTCTCTTACTACTATGACCACTCCTCCTCCTTCCCACCCATCCCTCTTTCTGCCCCGTTCATTGTCCCTAATTTGGACACCATCCACGAATTGAAAACACAAAAACACAACATTGGTCCCCATGATTTTTGCCATCATCTCCTGATCCACCATCTTTCTTTCTCCACCTGATCCTCAACTATGTCCCCTCTTCCTCTTCTTTCTTGCTGTTTGAATACTCTTCTCTTGTTCTTTCTTCATTCTCTTCGTCCCTCATGCCTCTCCTTCCTCCATGGTACTGTGGCCTTCCTGTGGACCTCGCTGCCTGTGGCCTGCGGACATGTCCCGACTCCACTCCACTGTCCTCCACTCCGCTCCGTCTCTTTTCCCCTGTCCCCTGTTCCCTCTCCCCCTTTGGCCCCCTGCCCCGCTGCTCCCCCTGCTGTCTCTAAAGAGCGTTACGCCACACTGCCTCTTTATTCTTTTCGGTACGTTATCATCCTTTCATCTCTTTTTTTATTACTACTGTTACCTGGCAAGGTGGGCATGTCTTGTCTCATGTTGTTGGCTTTGTTTTTTTTAACCACTGATGGCTCGTCATCAGGCTACAGGGCTATGAAGGGTGGGGGTGTCTGTTTTGGGGGATTGTATGACCTGTTTTGGTTGTTGTGGGTTTTGTGTAAGGAAAGTAAGGTGAGAAGAAACATGCAAAGCTGCAGCATTTCATTTAATTTTGAACAGCCACGGCTTAGTGTCCATGGGCGAAAAGTATTTTCAATTTTTCATCTTCAAAGAATATAGCCCCTGAATGGAAATTTTGCTCCACTAAATAGAAGTGTATGGATCATTTTGTTCAGGAATGAGGTAGAAGCTGATCAATTAACAATATTAACAATTTATTTAGTTCAGCGCCATCCAATTTTAAGACATAAAAATTCATCAAATAAAATTTTTGGTTAAATTTATTTATTTATTTATTTATTTTTGGGTGGTTGCCTTGAGTCCCTCAGCAACAATACTCAGAGATGAAATGCTGCTCCTTTTTTCTAGTGGTTGGGAGTTGACATATCCCTTGGATTATGTCACTGTATTATTTGCAGTTTGTCTCAGTTACTCTAATGTAGGTATATGCATGTTTAGTTTATTCCTGCATGTCTCTGTAAGGCCCTAAACTTGATCAATAATCAACTTTTTCTCCTGTAGAACAACCAAACAAATCAAAACTCCTCATTTTACTATTCTTTGATTTTTATTTGTTTATTTTTTTCCTCAATCACTGTCTCCTCCTTCTCTGGCCTAACCATTTTAGGTATTGTTCAATTATAAATCAAGAGGGCTTATGTAGGATTAGTTGAAATTCAACACAGAATTGAACTGAAAATGACTTAAATAGCCTGATAATGGCTTTATTATCAGAAATTGCGCATTTATTCTGAATATGAATGTTTCTGATTTGATGGTTTTCAATTTTTTTGTTGCTGTGATTGGCTGTGTGCTTCCTGTTAGGGCTGTGTTGGTCTTTCTTAGGCCTGTTGTGTGACACCTTCCTCCTCTTCACTAGGTGTGTATGGCGACGTGATGAGGGTGAAGATCCTGTTCAATAAAAAGGAAAATGCTCTGATCCAGATGTCTGATGGCACACAGGCTCAGCTAGGTAGCTACACACTATTTGCATTCTTCGATCAAGCATTTTCTTTTGTCGTGTATTTTGGCACACGTTATTAGAGCCTTCATTTTGTAGCTCTAAAATAAGCAAACATTACAGGTTGCCGTTTAATAAAAAGCTGGTTGGCTCTTTCTGATTATTTACGTATTTCAGTTTTGTTACAATTTGTAACCGACCTGAGAGTATTCAGAATATGTTTTCATAAACTTATTGTGCCTGTATCAAGGAGAGGTAAAGGATATGAAAACATTTAAAAATCAAATAAATTAGCCCTAGGGGGCCTTTATTAAACTTTTAATTGAAATTACTAACTCATTGATCATTCTATTTGGCTCTAACATTAAAATGGAACAGCTTATCTGTTCTGGCAACAAATTAAATTAAACCTAAATCAAGCTTGTTTAAAATTGTATGTGGATGTTTTACTGAAAAAATGCAAATGTTGACTACTTTCAATCTGCTTTTCAGCTATGAGCCACCTGAATGGCCAGCGGCTTCATGGCAGGGCCATGCGTGTGACATTGTCAAAACACACCACAGTACAGCTTCCCAGAGAAGGCCATGAGGACCAGGGCCTCACAAAGGATTACAGCAACTCACCACTGCACCGTTTCAAGAAGCCTGGCTCTAAGAATTACTCCAACATCTTCCCACCCTCTGCAACACTGCACCTCTCCAACATACCGTGAGAACTGCTGCAAGAGCCTCCTTTTCATTCCCACTCTTTCCACAGCATATTTTATGCTCCAAGCGTTCTCCTTTGTAGTCCTCATTCCAAAGCAATATACACACACACAAAACAGTATTTTCTAAACATGCAAATTGAGAGTTGCATTCTGATACATACTCCTCTTGCCTTTGTCCATTATGGTACCGGTACCAAACAAGTCATAGGAATATATGCCCACATGCATGCTTTATGTTGAGTCTTGCTGAGTTTTATTCTGTTTTTAGGCCTGCTGTTGTGGAGGATGACCTCAGGAGGCTGTTTGCCAGCTCAGGAGCCACAGTCAAGGCCTTCAAGTTCTTTCAGTAAGTCTTAATCTAGTCACATTCATTACATTGTTGTTGTTGTTGCTTGATTTGGCTTTGTAACGCATGAATGATGTAGCATTTCAAACAAGAGTTGCCATTGATTGTTCATTGTTCAGAGTGAATAAGGTGTCCTTTACAATGTTGTGAAAACTCAATGAGAAGTACTATACAGCAAATGCCACACAACCTACACAAAAGTGTGCAGCATTTTTACACTTAAACACGTTGTGTTGTGTCGTCTCTAACAGGAAAGATCGCAAGATGGCCCTGATCCAGATGGGATCAGTTGAGGAGGCAATTGAGTCCCTCATTGAGTTCCACAACCATGATCTGGGAGAGAACCACCACCTTCGAGTGTCTTTCTCCAAGTCCACCATCTGAGTGCCTTTCCTTCCTCCCTCCAAATCTGTTGCCATTTGAATGCTACCTTTCTCAAGTTTCAGCTAAAATGGCAACCGTTACATATTTATGATTGTGTTTCTATGTAGAGCATTGCTCACCCCAATTTTGTCATGCCCTGCCTTTATTGGGTTTGGTTATCAGATTTGATGAAGTTTGAGTTCCCATTTCTGATACCAAATCTTTTCATATTATTTAAAAAGCAGCACCAAATCAGTCCTACACAAGAACTTTGTGATTTGAATAATGACATACAGGGATATGCCTTCCTTCAAGCACAAAGAGAATTGTCCCTGTGTTACACTTGTCAGTTTCTGAGCTATACCTGCTTGCAGTAGATAGTTCTAGGGCATTATGCCTTCAACCGAAGACATAAAAAAAAAACTTGTCACAGCAAGTTAGAGTGACTTCCTTTAGCGCTGGAAATAGTGATTATAATTTCCTGTATCAATGTTGTCTTTTGTGAAGGTTGGCTGCTCTTCCAAGCACTAACTCCTCTTTGTAGTAAAGCAAACATAATTCAATTGGAATGTACATTGGGCAGTGGAAAAGTCCAAGCTCAGTTCAAGACTAAAATCAAAGCGTGACTATGATCACATTCCTCTTTGGTTCCTGGTGCCCACACCTAATAATTTTTTCCTTCATTAAGTTTTTTAAGAGGGGTCTTGGGAAATGGGCAACATTCTGCATTTAAACACATTCCTATATTGGAGGTAAAGTAGGGGAAGTTGATGAACTGTCACTTTAGACCAAATAGCTTAAAAAAGAAAAGAAAAGGAAAAAAAAAAAGACATCCTCCACCACGGATGTATGCTCGTGTGGATGAATCATATCCACACCAGACACACTTCAGCATTCCTTTTATATTGATAGTTGTGTGGATATATCTTGTGTGTGCGCCTTTTTTTTTTTTTTTTTTTTTTGAAATGCCACTTTGAACCTGTTGGCCAGTCAGAAACGGTTAGAAACACGGATTTAGTTTTGGCTCACAGACCAACAAACTACTTTTTTTCCAGTATCCCTTTTAATTTTATCTTCTTGTAACTACCCACATATTTGCTTTGGGGGATCCATACCACTATCTGAAGTTGTAATAAGGACACATTGTTCTTTCACTATCTTTAATCTACAGTCTTGTGCCTTACTTTGCCCCAACCAGATTGCCTTAAGCATTGCTCTGGCTTCATTTGGAAAAGACATGGCTCTCAAATGCCTTTTTGTTTCTCATGCCTTTTGGTATGTACCAGCATTGTCAAAATGGGGGAAAGTGGC
This sequence comes from Remorina albescens, assembly GCA_034769265.1. NCBI lineage: Eukaryota > Metazoa > Chordata > Actinopteri > Carangiformes > Echeneidae > Remorina > Remorina albescens. The sequence continues at coordinate 6,077,262 of CM068488.1, forward strand.
TCATTCAGTCTTCTGTTTTGTCTTATCTAAGGATTTGTAAGCATATAGCCTCATTATATATGTAGAAACTAAGAATGTAAGTCTAGATGCCTAATATCTTTGCTAGGTGATATAGCTCCATTAGGTGTATTGTAACAGGAAGTAGAGCTGTATTCAGCCTTCTTGTCCTCCAGTCCTCATTCATCTTGCTTTCGTCCTTTCTCCATAGGGACAATGGTGTTTTGAGGCCTCATTTAACCACATTATGTTCATCTACATATGGACAGCTATATATTCATTTATCTTTTCTTTTAAATTTTAGCATTTACATGTGTATAATTTCTAAGCTTAACTGATGCCCGCACGTAGCGGCTGGGTTTGATCATTATCACAGTGCCTTGATTCCTTAAGTTTTTAATCCAAGGCTGAAACACTTTTCAGCCTGGTCAGTTGACTTTGTTTACCTCTCATTCAGCTGTTTTATCTTACCTGTCTGCAGATGCCTATATCCCATTATATTCAGGTAATTGTACCTGGGAGAGGGCAGCTGGGAGGCATTTGTCAATTGATAGTAATGACTTGGACTGTGTCTAAAAACCCGGTAAATTTTTCTCTTAAATTCAGGATAACATGAGTGCGGGGTGGAATAACCTACACCTGTTCCCTGTCTGTGTCCGCTTAAGTCACAGTCAGGTTCTTTAGTGCACTTTTCCTCAATGATAGGTCCAAGTTGACACCATCACGCTGAAGTCTTAAACGTCACATTCCTGTGCTCCTCAAGCACCAGTTTCCACCATTGTAGTCTTGGACCAGATACGGAAGCGCTCTGTCTCTATTTTTGTAAAGATTATTATGCATGATTTAACAAGGCTTCATGTAGCTGCAGACGGTTATTGCTGTTAAGGACCAAAGTATCTTCTATCCCTGCTGTTTTTTTTTTTGTTGTTGTTTTTTTTTAGTGTTTGTGATTGTGTAAAGGTCCCCCCCCCACATTCCTGCTATTCCACAAAAACACAAGCCTGCAATTTTCCTTCTTTCTGTTCCTGAAATGCCTTGGACAAAAGTCACATGAAGTTAAATGTTTTGGGTAACAACATATACTGTACACTGTACCCCTTTTTGTTTGATTGACTTTACAAAGAGTCTGATTTGGGTAGAGATTACTTTAGAATGGATACTTAATTGATCCACAGTCCTAGCTGTGATGTTGACAGTGTAGATTATATGCCTTTCAGTTATTGTTAAAAGCTTTTATTTTCTCTCCTTTTTTTTATATGGGGCGGGGTGGGGTTATTGTACCAAGTGGAGGTTGATGGTTGTATATATTCATGTTTTTGTACCACAAAATCATTGGATTATATCCACTTTACGTTCAAAACATGTATATTTTGATAAAACAATACAGACCTATGAAGCTCTCTGGAGCTGTGGAAAAAAAAACAAAAACAAAAAAAAAACAACTTTTGTAACACAAAGACATTAAACCTATCTGAACACAGAAGTGTCTCTGTATGTGCCCCGCTCCGCCCCCCCCACCCCGCCATTCTGTTCTTGTCTCTTGCATCTTCTGCTGCCTTCAATAAATCTTTAGTTTGTTCCTTCTTTCATCTGGCCTCATTTGGTTTCTGTCTCTTCCTCTTTGTCCTGTGGACCTGTTGCTCTATATCAGTTAACACCTTGTAACATTTTCCACATTTCCCATCCTGTGTTTACTACTGGTGGGGTTTTATTTTAATCTTACTGTATTTCCAATTTCGTACTCATCCCATCTGAAACTTGACTGACCACTCAGCACAATCCCTTTACAGTCCTTCAGATGAGACAGCCGTGATGGTGACGGCAGAGTGAAGCATTAATTTGATATGAAACTGGATGCTTGCTGTTCTCGATAATTCTCAATTCTCAATAGTCCTTCGCTCTGTTTTGACCTTTAAGTGCATCTGTCTTATTCTAAGCAAAGGAGCCAGGTTGCTCTTGAAACCAAGCTACTGCATCTCAGACGATGAATAATTGAGATACAACATAAGCATGGCTAACGGGTGTATCTGGCATCCATGTGTTTCCCAAAGTTCTTTTAGGGATGTGAGAGATGGAAGGAAAAAAAGCGCTAAACTGGTTATACACCTCCTGAACCACTAGGGGGAGGTCTTGGCCTCTGGTAATCCAAGGCTGTTAAGCAGAGGTGACTTTACCTGTCACTCACACAATGTCAATAGTTGGTGGCTCAATCTTAAGTGCCTCTTTGCGCTTTCAGGCATTATACCTTTCTTTTCAATTCCCCCCCACCGACTTCCTTACAGAGTGCTAGTGAGGATTAACCTCAGATCCCTTTTACGTTTGAAGAGGGACAAATGAGAGAAAAGGAGAATTGAGACCAGTGGTGTCTGTATTTGTGGCTGAGAGGAGCTGGATTTTCTTGTGTAATCCCAGTATCTTTTGGACTGTGGTTTTAAAACATGTTGACCACCAGGTTTGTGTGAATTTCACTGCAAAGGCGCTTGTTTCTCTGCTGACAATGTTTTGATAAGAAGGTGTCCTTGAAGGTCACAGTTAAATATGTCAAACTAAATATGCTTGGTGTTTGAGGAAACTCAGACACCCAAATCTCAGCATGTGCACCAGAAGGCAATGCTCTTACTTTACCATCCTAAAGTCAGCAGTTTATGGTCATAAAATTGCAACCAGTCTCCCGATGACTCATGCCTGCTCGCATTTTAAAAACATTTTTTTGCCGTTTACGGTGCATCCCTGCCGGTCTGGAAACTCCATGGCAGAGACTTTGATGCTGCTTTGATACCTCAGACTCTTGTTTACTTGCAGCGTCTCAGTATTTCACTTTGCACCAAGAGTAATTTAGAGCAGAGAGCTGTCTACACAGAATCCTCTTTGGGAATTTATTTAAATGCAAAGAGATTGCATAATGGGTCGGAAGGGTGAGTCAAAGGAAAAAGGATCCAAACACAGATCTGGGGTGTTTTTCCTTTTTAGGTTACCACGTTTCTAAAGTCAACAGTTAAAAAATATATAGTACTTCATCTAAATTTAACCTGTTTGATGCATTTAAAAAAAGAAAACAACTGAACTGGCACATGTGTGCAGCAGGAGTAAACAATTTTCAGAATTGCTCCAATCCAAAAAGATTGACGATGCTATAGTCAATATTAAGATGCTATTACAGCATCTCAGACTGTCTCCACATTTGTACTCTCAACTAGTTCAGTGTGTCATTTGTGTAACCACACTCTACCACCTCTCCCATTTGTTTGCCAAATCCAGACCCATGGGATGCTCCTGGCTTCGTGCTGTGTGTGTGTGTCTGTGTGACTAAATGAAACCATGTGGGCCTCAGTGTTCCCACCGCATCTGGCAACATTTATTTACATTATTACTGTGGCCTCTAATCAAGCAAATACCACTGAGGGCCAAGGCCACACACACTAATGTGGTCCCAGTGGTGGCTGAACGGGGACCAGGCCGGGCAAGTGGTTCAAGAGAATGTCCTGTGTTCCATTTGTGACATGTTCAATACCCACATCTGCCAGTTAGGCACCGAGAAAGAAGCTGGGATATCTGAAGGGAAGGTTGGCTGAATGTGAATGGATGCTTTAGTCAACAGCACTGAAAGACAAACTTCACAGCTGGGAGAGCATTCATGTCTGTAATCTATGAACTGCAGAGCAAACTCCGACTTAACCAGCAATATAAATTCCAGGATTTAACAAAATGTATCCATACTGACTCCCTGACCAGCATTCATTTAGACTTAGGATCACTTAACGAATCCCTCATATGTGAATCCTCCCAATACTGTTTAGTCTGCACAGCTCACATGAGATTTAGACTCACTTTCAGAATGACACAGCTGAGGAGGATAAGCCTGGAGCTCAGGTGAAGGATGCCTTTGGTCCGCATGTGTCTCCCCTTAAGAGAAAAAAAGTGTGTGTGTGTGTGTGGGCGGGGGGGGGGGATCAGGAGACTATCCACCTGTTTACTCATGCACGCCTCAGACAGATGTTGAATAATTCATCCACAGAGGCAGACGTCCTGCAGCTGTATTTGGGTTTTTGGGGTGCCTGGCTTCTCTTTCTGTCTGGATTCAGCAGCCCAAATTATAGCCATTACTACTTCGCAGGCAAAGCAGTGGCAACACACACTCAAGAAAAGCCCCCAAATAACTAGGACCCTTTGCATAATGGATCTAACCGAAAGGCAAAATAAGAGATGAGAGATTGAGCTGTGGAGTTGTTGAGTTGAAAAATGATAACTGAGTCAGGAGCAGCGGGACGGGTCTATCAGATTGATTTTAGGGAACTGTCTCTTGTATGAAGCAGGAAGACTTTGCACACTGCAGGAAAAGAATAATTCACCTTGTATTTCAATGCATTTTTGCTAGTGTGCTGATGTACCTTCCAGCACCCTCTCCTTTTTTTTTTTTTGTGAATGAACCGGCCGCAAATCATTTTCTGGAATCAATTATCTTGTGATGATCATTCTGCTCCGAGTATTGACTCGTCTGGAGAATCATCACGCGGTTTGTGGACGCAGGGTAGTTACTACACATCTCTCTCTGTTGGCTCTGGGGGTTAAATACCAAAGATGGATATGTGGTTGGTTTTTGTGTGTGTATGTGTCTGCCATAGCAGGGGTGGCCGTGCTCTAACAGACAGCTCTCTTGAGGTTTATGGCTCACAGGTTTTAGACTTGGTGCTCCCTCCCGCTTGCCCCTTGGGCCTAATGGACACTGATGGGAAATGACTCTACTGCTCCAGCGATCCATCTGACGCCTTCTTTCTCTGTCTGAGCAGTTCCCCTTCTCTCCATCCATCCATCCATCCATCCAGCAGGCCACAGCCCTCAAACTGATCGTGGACCTCCTCTTGTGATGCTCTGCAAGCCCAGACGCAATAAACCGTCGTCAGTCAAGCAGATGGCCCTGTTGGTGATTTACAACAACTTTAATAACCTAATCAGTCATAAACTGCTTCAGGAATTTCCTCGGTGGGTCTTAAGCCATTTGTTTGGAGCCACTCTTAATTCGTGTCACATTAAAAGGGCCAATTAACTGTTTTAGATATTAAAAACAATAGAGTTTAATGAAACTGGGGAGGGGATAAGGTGTGTGTGTGTGGGGGGGGGGGGGGGGGGGTTCCCTCCATGCAGTCTCGGTTGTGTGCCGTGAGTCAGCCAGTACCGAGTCCCCAGAGGGAGCAGGCGGCTCGGCACGGCTGTAGACCCCGCCCGCACAGAAAAAAGGGAGGGAGGAAAGAAAAGGGAAAGCGAGATGGTGGAGAGAGAGAGATGATGGGGAGGTAGGGGGTTTCTTAGGCTACACAGGGATCAGGGTGCTGGCGTGCGCTGTTGCCCGCCGTAGGTGGAGGTTTTTGCGCCGGAGCGTGTGCGGATCTCCAGCTGCCGCCGGTCAGCTTGACGCGTCTGCGGTCACATTGGATCAGAGCCAGCGGCGGAGGAGGGATCACCGAGAGGAGATGCTGTAAGATGCAGAGGAAGATGCTCCAGTCCCACAGCTGTTGTTCTGCTGCCATAAGTTTGGACTAAAAAAAAAAAAAAACCCGGAAAGGAACGTGTCCGCACATCTGGAATGGATTTTGCAGAAATGCAATAACAGAAAAGGGACGAATGTGCGTTTTATTTGTTTATTTGTTTATCTTTTTTTATTTGTTTTTTTATCCTGCTGCAAGGGGAGCGACCAAAGTGTGCGTCAGGCTCTCACTTAAATCTGGGCAGACAAATATGACGGCCGATCTGGACGGTGTCTCTTTTCTGCTGACGAGTCTCGGCGTCGCCGATAGAATCGCAAAGCTCGGATGAATCCCGAGCGGTGATCGGCTGTGATTTTATTTTTGTATTATTATTATTATTATGGAGGCAGAGGGGATCTAACCCGGGTAGTGAGTCTTATCCACCCCCTTGCTGCGCGTAATGGGAGAAAAGTTTCGGACCTTGCAGAAGAGAGACGCACTCGCAGCATCCCGTTGAATAACATGCAAATCCCGCTCCTCCGTCTGCGACCGAGCAAGTTTTGAAAGTGGACTTCAGCCGTCCGGTATGACTTGAAGCAGCTCTAGAGGTCATCGGAACTCGCGTCAAGACGGCCAGCGATCCATGAACCGGCGACCCGATTGGTCCAAAGACGCGCAGAAGGACATTTCTGATCCAGAGGATTTCTGCAGCAGCAGCAGCAGCGCAGTGAAAGCCTGATCCCGGTTAAAGAGAGAAAGAGGGAGAGACCCTGGATGTCTATGATGCTGTGCCAGCTCGGGCAGAGGTGTGTGATGGAGGTGGTGGTGCTGACCGTCCTGTCCTGGGTGTCCGTGTGGGCGGAGGAGAAGATCATATTTGACAGACACGCTGTCTACTGGAACAGCTCCAATCCCAAGTGAGTTTCAGCAGGAGTTAGACCTGTGTGTGTGTGTTTAAAACCATTGTTTACCTTCCTGCCTGCTATGTAAGTCTCTCAGAATTATTACAAACATTCCCAGCTGATCCCTGAAATCTGAAAAGAATTGCACCTCAGTTTTTTCTTTGTTCCACTCACCATCTGAACACATTTAAATGATTTATCTATTATTCTTTTCTCCCTTTGCTGTTTTTCATCAGTGTGTTGGATGAATATTGGAATAATCATAGTACAATGAGACATACACACGCACACAGGCAGTTATACACAAGTGAAAGAGTGTGTGCACACTGGATATTCTGCTCTGTGGCACAGGGAGCCTTTTGTCTCAGACAATGAGGGCATCTTGCCCCCTCTCCCTCTCCTCATCAGTGTCTAGAGATTTTCTCTCTCTCTCTCTCTCTCTCTCTCTTTCACACACACACACAGCCTTTACCTTAATTTCAGGTATTTCAGCAATTTGTGCCGACACACACATACACACATTATTTCTCCACATCCACAAACAATCACATGCAAACACACACAACCTTACATGTGCATGTGCATAAACACACACACATGCGCGCGCACACAGAGTTGTCTTTGGTCAGTCCGCTCATTGACATGGGCAGAGCACACTGGGCCCGTCTCTTTAATGGTTTGTGACAACCTGGCCTGCCTCTTTCTCGCTTTCTCACCCCTTCCTCTTCCTCTCTCTCTCTCCCTCCCTCCCTCCCCCTCTCTTCTTTTTTGTCCTCCCCCTCTTTTGCTCGCAGGTAGATAAATAAACAGGGAAAGTGCTCCCTCTCCCCCACTGAAGGCTGAATTAGTCCAAACTAACGAGCCTGTCTGTCTCTTTGCATCAACCAAACACACACACACACTGAGCTAACAGGCCTGTCTCTGACTGCATCACTTTTCCACAGAAGGCTCCTCAAATATTTAACAGGCAAGGGGGGACATTTTCTCCCTTTCTCACCGTCTCCCTCTCTGTTCCCATCTTCCCCTCCCTCGCTCTTTCTCTCACACACACACACACACACACACACATAGCTATATCTATATAACATACTAAACACACAAACATTTACACACTGAAGTCTTCGGATGTTAAAATTAAGCTGTATGGATGATTGTTGGGGGCGCTGTCATTCCGTCAGGGTTGCACAGAGAAGTTGAAGCAGAAAGGGGGCACATCAAAAATGCATTGCTACTAAAGCAATGAATCTAGGCTCTGGAGCCCTGGCGAAGTTGGTTTCCCCTGTTAGACCCTGGCACTGTCATTGCTCATGCTGCGCCTTTTTCTGCACACACACACACACACACACAGACGCACAACTCAGTCCCACTGTACTTGTGAAGACCTCCAACTGACAACATTCATCCCTCAATTTAAATCTATCGCTAATTCTCTTACAAAACTTGGAGGATTACGGCAAGTTTTCGGGAGATACGGAGACTGGCAAGAAGAGTAAGATCATGTCAGATTTGCAGGTTCATTGTGGTTCATTCCAATTTTGGTGTTATGTGCAAAGTTTTGTTACTTGCCAAAAGAAACTCCAACAACACCAAAAAAAAAAACCCATCCATTAGAACAAGGAAACAAAAACATTCAGACAATCATGTTGGTAATCAAACACTCCAAGGCTAGCAAACTAACTGAGAAAAGGAAATGAGTGTGATAGTTAATCACCCCCCCCCCCCCAACTTGATTCGGTGGAGGAAGTTATAACAGTACCCACACAGACATGTAAAATGATTGTATTATATATAAGAGCCACATGTAGAAAATCTCACTAAAATAAAAGCACAGAAATACTATCAGTGAAATCTGCTTAATGTGTCAAAAATATAAGCAAAATGGCGCCTTAAACTTATAATGACATATTTAGGTTGCTAATAATGGTACATCAAGATGTAAGTAGCATCTCATGGTTTAGGTGGTCGAGCTGGAGCAGGTATTAACACACAGATGTCCAAAGAAGGGTTTGAATAATCTGCATTGCTGTGAGATGATTTAAGGAAACATCTGCAGCAGAAATGTGTGTTGTGCTGTGAAGCAGTGGTTAACTTATCTACAGTAAACAAAGCAATTTGAGTAACTGTAGCTCTAAGATAAATGTGTTGGAGTAAAAAAAAACCCCAAAACAAAACAATAATATTTCCATCAGAAATGTAGGGAAGTTTGGCTTAAAGTAGCATTCAGATGTTGGAGCTGTTGCTGGTTTCTCAGACCTCAGGAACTGCTCAGACTGGAATCTAACACGCAATTTAAAAAAAGCTTAAATCTGCAAAATACAACCTTTATATTAATGAATATTACTTTGTGAAAGCTTCTTAGAGTTTTGAGGTAAACAAATAAAATAACTTTAATCTTGCGCTTTCTGGTTAAAATTCCAGGGTATACGTAGGGACCTGTTCTGTGTGTGAATCCAGCTTTTTCTTTAAAGTCAGATTGATCCAACAACCAGAAATCGAACCCAGAGTTTACCATTCAGCGCTACGGTGTGGTGCTGCTGCTCTATATTGACTGGTGCAAAAAGGCAAAAAAAAAAAAAACCCCATAAAATTGACTCTCTCCGTGAACTTATTTGTGTGCAGTCTACCATGGCACATTGGATGGGGGCTATAATATTTCATAGATGAGGTACTGTTCCAGATTGGGGGGGGGGGTCTTAGTTGTCACTTATTAATTTTAAAAAAGGTGATTTAGTCACCAATAAGTGATGAGAGGCTCAGGGACCGAGACCAAGGAATAATGCATCACATCCAAGGAGCTTACGTCTTTGGCGCAAACGGCTGGGAAAATAAATAGCTGTGTGTCTTGATTGATCGCACAACATCCAGTACGCGGCTCATATTGAACTATAAGGACGTGTTGTCTCTTCTTGTGTTCATCAAAAGTTGAACCCACCAAAAACGTCTCGACAAGGGTATTTATCTATGAGGTCATGAGTACCAGCTATGAATTTGCAGCGGTGACAATCATCGACTCTTCTGTGGTGCCAGTGTTAGCTTTGTGTTTCCAAAGAATGGGGATTGTGGAAAAAAACGGCACCAAGAGATGAATCACAGCAGCAACTTTTCTGAAATGGGGCCAAAATAACGTTGGCTCCTCTGCAGCCCCAGTTTCACTCTGACGTTCTCTTAACGCGATGTAACGGACCGGTTTTAATAATGTTGTAAGCATTGAAGAATATTTTGAATGCATAATATTATACTTTAAAACTACTATAATTAAAATCTTATATCAAATTGGAGCAAAACACTTTGATGTTTACAGAGATGAGATAACTCTGCTGTTCCTTCAGCTCCAGGGCAGGTTTGGGCATCTTTAAGCTGAACTGTTCTGGTTTTCCTACTTATTGCGCTACTTTTTTGCACATTTAAACCGTTCTCATCGTGATATATAGTCTTAGCCACTGAAGGCAACTGGTGTCACGTTGCAAATAATGTTGTACTTGCTGCCAAGTTTGATACATGTATTTCTTGACGTGCAGAAGTTTTGAAGGGTCAATTCATCTAAATTACAAGAAAATATATTTTCCTCTCTTTTGTCCTAGATTTGTGGATTCAGCAATATCTTTTTTTTTTTCTTTTTTTTTTTAAAGTTACTTATCTGAAATGGTCTTTGGTGCTTAGAGAATACAAAAACTGACTCTTAGAAAAAAAGCTCTATTCAGAGCACAATCTAACAAAGTTGTCGATCGATATTCATTCATTCATTTTAGTGAAATGACAGAAAGTTTCAGAAGCCCCTGAAAAGAGGAGGAGAAATGTTGACAAGTTGGTATTCAGTTCTGGTCTCCTATGGACACTGCTACTCCATATTTTCCAATATACTATGGATTTGTTTCAGTTCATATTTGCGCTCTTGCTTTTTTTGCCATTAGCCACCATCCACACTGACATGTTCTAACAGTTTATTTTTTCTACCTTCTGATTAATTTTGTTGCCACTTTATTAGCCGGGTCTGTTTAGGAGCACCTTGATCTCGATGAGCCTAACCTGGATAGGTCAGGGTAAATAAAATGAGTTAAACAAATGTTCTTCCTTGAGAGAGGAGGCATATTACAAATTGACCAAACCCTTTATATCAAGAGCTCTGGCTCTCAACAGGCCTATCTCTTTCAAGGTCTTGCTGGATAATAGAAAATGTATGAGATAATCCAATTCAAACAGCTCTGGCCACTTTTGGTCACGGCGGGGAGCAGCACTCACTCACACACACACAAGCACACACAGACACACACACACACTCAGAGTGTCGTCCATCCTCCTGTTGTGATGAGATACGTGGTACCGCACAGTAACAAAGTACCAGAACACACATTATCACAACAATACTGCAACACTGGAACAGGATCTGGAAATCTCCCAGACCCACATAAAGGGATTTATGCAACACGCAGGAAGAAATATAGGGGGATCACACACATGCATGTAGACACTTACACACCAACGGCAGTTAGATTTAGGTCACACACTCACTCACACACACACACACAATCCTGTACAACCAGAATGGCAGTCTATTGAACACAAGGTTAGGCAGCCTCCAGTTATCTATTTACTTACACACACACACACAGTCAGTGGAAGCAAGATATGGGGCACGCTCATGTGCACGTACACACTCATGTGTCCTGTTGCTGGCCAGCACACAAGCTGCACGTGCTTGTGCACACACACACACACACACACACACACACACATTGAGCCCTCTCTGGCTCACAAGTCCATATTATAAAGCTTTCAGGTGAGAAGCTTTGTTCACCCTGAGCAACTAATGTGCTCAGAGAACTGGGCTCTCCTCTACACACACACACTGGTTCAATGATCCAGAAGGAGCACCTTATCTAATCCCATGGTTTATCCTTCAAAAGCCTTTCTTTTCCTTTTCTTCTTTGTTCCTCCTCCCTCTTCTCTCTTCATCTTTGTGTCTTTGAGGAACTCTGTGTCAGTGAGAAGCGCCGATGGTTGACGACATTCTCATTCTACAGGACAGAATCAGTCTCCTTGGAGACACACACACACACACACACACACACACACTTGTTCACCCACACAGCCTTTGAGGAAGAAGTGTGTATATGCATATACTGTCCATGGAAAGTTTCATATGCATGTGCACATACAAACACACTCCAAGCCAAGCACACCATCAGTTCTTGCACATGAACTTACACACACACACACTGTCTTTCTGTCGTGACCCCTGTGCTGCCCAGGGATATCTGACACTGGCACTTCCTTAACCATACCTCACACTTACAGACACATACAGAGATTTGTATCCATTTTACACATAGACTTGTAGCCCCCCCACCCCTTAGACTCAAACCTGCCCCTGGGTTAAATCCATCTTCCACTTCACCACCCAGTCCACCTCCCTCTCTTTCTCTCCATCCTCTTGCTTTTCTTCCTCTGTGTTTCTGTGCCCCCCTCCCCTCTCTCTCATCCTGCTGGGATGTGCAGGGGACCCTGCACTGTCCACACAGCCTCAGGCAAACTACATACATCCACACATAAAGCTGCACTACATCAGGTTACATGTTCTTGCTGTGAACTACATAATTGGACTTTGTACGTGTTTGTTTAAAATGTAGCCATGCTATAGGTCATGCAGAGAGAAACCACTCTGGCGTTATCTCAGGTCTCCCGAGCATCTCACTCTCTGCTAGAAATTATACTTAGAGTAATTAAAGTCAAGGCTCCTGCCTGGCAAATTATTTCTCCCAGCTCAGCAGGAGAGACAGTTACATAACAAGAGCTAGTATAACTGATCTTAGTCATCAGCACATTAAGTACAATGATTGGCAGGAGGGGGTCATCTGAATATTCAGGGGAATCAGGGGAGAACAGTTTGTCTGCTGCTCTTAAATGTGCAGCCAGTTCATTTAGTTTTGGTATGAAAGTCAAAGAGTGGATGTGAAGTTTGAATCTGTGATTTACAGATGTTGAATTCTACAGACCTAGAGTCCTGCATGCATACAATTTTTAATACAGACACTTTCTGAAAAGTCATATAACTGGCACTGTTGATGTTGTTTAAAACATATTTGTCATGTTGTAAAACCGACTTCTGCTTCTCAACATTTCCCAACCAAGTAATTAACTGAGAACACACTAAGTTTCCACCACTGTTTCAGTCTGTAGGGTGCTGTTTGTTTGGCGTAAAGCACCACAGTGGAATCAGTCCTGGGCTTTACTACTGCTGGAACTAGTCAGTCATTTAATGGCTTAGTCAATAGACAGAGAACTAATCAACAGTTTGGATAATTGTGTAGGTAATTCATTCATGCCGGCGGCTCTGGGACGCTGCACCTCGGCACAGGAAAGCTATTAGCGAAATGATAAAGTCGTGCTCATAATGACATATCTAAGCGTTGGCATTTGGCAAGTATAATAGTCCCATGTTCTCCATCTTGTCACCATGGAAATGTTTGAGAGCGCAGACTGCTAAGAGCCCCGTCAAATAACATAAACCAGACTATAGAATAATAATAATAATAAAAATATGATTTGTAACCAATAATCCAGATCTGCCACAAATATGTAATGGCTTCTCCCCTGGTGCCTGGCCCAGTCAGTTGAGCAGTTTATGTGTAATCCCTCAGACTAACAAACAAACAGACACGGATGAGAGCGTCACCTCTTTGGCAGAGAGAATCGGCATTAAACACAAAGCTGAGGCTGATTAGAATGCCGTTCATTTTGCAGGTAAGTTGTAAATTCTGACCTGATGATGGAGCTGTAGCATGAATGTCTGTGGAGCCCCAAAGTCAAACAGGTTCACTCAAGAAAGTCTGCACAACATTTCATGGCAATCCATCACATAGTTTGCATCCCCAGAGCCACAGCACAGCTAGAAAGGTTCATTGGTTCCAGCTTCTGTGCTTTTCTCTATATTACACCGCTGAAAGAAAATATCTTTGGGTTTTGGACTTGGGACTCACGGTGAAACAAAATAAAAACAAGCTACCAAATGTTTTTTTCCAGCAGTTATGTCAATTTTTAAAAAAAAAAATAGCAATTAAACTAACGATGGCTGCATTAGATTCAGGTGTTTCAGAGAGTCAATATGTTACACCTGTGCTTCCTGCAGCAACAGGCCAAAGTGTTTGCTATGAGACAGAGCTGTGCGAGAACTTGGATTCTAGGTAAGACTTTTTATACACTTCTTTTTTTGTTTCATTTTATAGAAAAAAAAATACTTTGTAAAATATTTTATTTTGAAGGTCGAAAACTAAGGAGGAAAAACTGAGATGCAGGCTAAGATAAGCTTTTTCTTGTTGACCGCACAAAAGCACACTAAAGTGGTAGTTTGCTACTGAAAAAGTGTCAGGTTATCTGCTGTTTGTTCTGCCCGACTTGAACATTTATGTATCCCTGTTACATATTGATCATTTGCTTGCTCTCACTTAGAAGATCTAAACCAGGAAGTGCAGTAATCCATCTTGAAGTCAACTACTGGCTTCAAAACCCCCAAATTTCAAAAGCACATCAATTCTAAACAAAGTGTCTGATGCACAGCCGGTCAATATTGTGAAAAACACTTTCCTGGACAATATCAGCAGTAAATTTAGACTTACAGTCTCTTGAGTCTCAAGACTCTTACTGTATCTTGCATAAGAAAAAAGTAGAAAAAAACCCCCCAATAATTATGCCAAATGAAGGATGACTTAAATGTTGTGTTTAATGATAAATTTAGTGGTGACAAATTGCAGGAAATGGACCTAAATTTAAAAAAAATAAATTGAATTACGTGTTGCATGAGTTGGAAAATGACTGAGGGATAAAAATCTCTTGCAGTAGCTTTTGATGATAGCACCTTTTTATTTATTTATTTCCCTCCATTTCTACCATGTATGCTGCTCGGTCTTCACCTCTTCATGACAAGGCAATGACATCGCAGACTCCTGTACTAACGTGTCATCAATCAGAGCTCAGAGATATGTCTCCAGTGATTTTTATTCCTCTGTGGCAGTGATATCTTCCCTTTAGGATTAAGGATTTTTATTTTGGCTGTGATGAAGGAAGTGGTTTAGAATCATAATCCTTGTCCAAAGAATGATTTCAATTTTCACACCTTCCTCTCAGAAAGCTAAACAAACAAACAAACAAAAATCTTACCCAGAGGTAATGAAATCAGACCTCTCCCATGCATTTTTCTGAGAAAGGTGCTCTTTTTCAGTTTTTCAATCCTGCCCTTGAGAGTCTCAAGTCAAAATATTATAATCATTTGAGCTGCTCATAGGAGTGTAGTGATCTGTTTAGTATGTCAGCAGCATGGCAGTGAATCTGTAATGCAATATGAAATGTTTACTTATCCCCCCCACCTTTCCATATTTGATTGTTCATGCAGAGGAGTAGCTTTAAAGAACAAGTAAAAAATATTAGGCTGCAGTGCTCCTGCTTCTGTTGCTACCTCCCACTAATGAGTTTTGTTGATGATAATGACTATGGCAGTGATGGCGATGATGATGTAAGTGCTCCGAAACAACCTAGGGAGATCCCAGGAGTTGTTGTTGTTTTAATGAAGTGAGAGGTAGAGACAGAAGGGGGGGGGGGGCGGGGGGCTGTCTGAGCCTGGAGGTAGAGGAAGTCAGTGAACAGAAAGGCCAACGGACAGGTTGAAGGAATGAAAGCATGAATAAGGGAGGACAAAATAGTGAGATACTGGCTCAGAATATGAAAGATGCCCGACTGCACTCACTACATTGCAAACAATGGGCATTGTCATTCCTGTTCTGTCCTTGTTTCTGCTCCCCTCTAATACCTTTCCTCAGGTCCCGTCTGGTTGTGCTGATTGTGTTAGCCGAGCGAAAGAATAGGAGTCTTTCAGTTCTGTCTACCTGATTCTCTGATGGGACCCTGGTCGCGACCAGCTGGAAGCTGATAATAAGACGTGCACTGCTGTCTGGCTACGCCTTGGACTGGCCCTAAGAGATGACAAAAAATAAAATAAAATAAAAAAGGGAAAAGGGAAATAGAAAGATCCGCCTGAAGGATTAGGGACACTAAATATGAAGGACAAAAAGTTGAGCGTATAACAAAGACAAGGCCATTTCATTTCTTTCTTACTCTTTTTTTTTTTTTTTTTTTTTTTTTCCCCCATTAAGAAATAGGATGTGAGTTTGCAATCATAGGAAGGCAGATGCAGAGTCAAGAGAAATTAGGTGGAAAAAGAGGACGAAATCAATGTTATTGAGAAACGTGAAGGCAGAAGAAAATTACTTCTGGATGTGAGTCAGGCAGGCATACAGCAGTGTTCGCTGGAAAGAAAGTAAAGCATAAGAACATGGCTGGATAGGCCCAGCAGGTGAGCGTCAAGGTGTCGGTATTAAGGGGCCTTTACGC
This sequence comes from Remorina albescens, assembly GCA_034769265.1. NCBI lineage: Eukaryota > Metazoa > Chordata > Actinopteri > Carangiformes > Echeneidae > Remorina > Remorina albescens. Next base: position 6,093,004 of record CM068488.1, read on the forward strand.
TGGCCTCGAGCACAGATCTCAGTGCCCAGTGTTAAAGATGCCTTCTGGCGTGCACGGGCTTTTAGAATGAGAAAGTTGGCATTTAAAATAACAGGGAAGATGTGCTTGAGATGGAAAGATGCTCTCCCTGCTTTCCACACGGCATCATTTAGGTGAGAGCAAATTCAATTTAAAGCTGACCCTGGAAACCTTCACGCTAATAATCGCCGAGATGTTTTTTTTTTTTTGTTGTTTTTTTTTACGCTTTTGCTGCTGAATTCATCCTAAAAAGTGTTTTGCATTGCTGTATTCATCAAACCAAGGTTATTTCCTCCTTGTCAGCACGTGCTGCACCGTGAGGAAACTCTTGGCTTGCGTACGTACACGGCTTGGTGCAATAATTATCTTTTTTTTTTTTTTTTATTCGTTCTTGTCCAAAAAAAAAAAAAAAAAAAAGAAGGAAAAAAAAGAAAAAAGAAATTCCCCAGTAGGAGTGGAAAGGCAAACAAAAGAAGGCACGAGTGAATCATTTGCATTGTAATCCATCAGACAAGTCGGGGAGAAATGATTTAATTTCTAGCCAGCATTGGATGCCCCCCTACCTTGGTTTAATCCAGATTGCGGGCACTGTAAACAAACCCTTCCTTTTACACTATGCTAATGGGACATAATAAGGCAGAACCAGCAGATGTTCCAGGGCTCTCATGATTTTGTCGCTGCTTAATTCTGCCCGGTGTCGCGTCTGCTAAGTAACTCAACCCTCTGCCTCCTATACGACTCTCCAAGGTGTCCATGTGTGTGTGCCACTTTATGCTCCAGTGCGCGTGTAATTTTGTCTGAGCTGCAATTTTCCATTTGACCTGCAGAATAATCCTCACCTCAAGTCTAATCCCGGGTTAGGCAAGACCCCGAGGACTTTATATTAGAAAACTGGCCACTAATCTGATGTGCTTTCAGATAGAGAGGATGAAAACAGGCGGTGGTGGTGGTGATGATGATGATGATGATGATGATGACAGCAGTGATGGTGCTGATCCTCAAACGATGAAGGTGATACTGATGGCACCGTGATAACGCACATATGGACGAAGATGTTAAGGATGGCAGCAGAATCTGTTGATGTTGTCAAATCCAGCAGGACGGATGACTCCGTTACAACACATGACAGGTTCAGTAAAACAATGCAGTTCTCATACTTCATCTAGTGCTGGCAGCCTCTGGGACAAAAGACCTTTTCCAAAGGTTGCTTTTGGCCATCTGCATGTTAAAGCTCCAGGGCGTGGGCAGGTTTTTGAACTAATGCAGGGGGCAACTAGTTTTGTTGACGAGTTGTGCTTAATTGTTTTGCCCCTTTCTGTTTCCCTCCAGATTAATTAAAAATGTATTTGGTTTGGTTTTGCTTCTATGATTTCTTTTCAGTATGTGGTCGTCCAGTTTGAAAACCAACCCAATTTTCTTTTTCTTTTTTTCCACACAAATAAAATCAGTGTTGATCACAAAAATGATAATGATGATAAGAGTAATGGAAACAGCGGGGAAACATAATGATAGTGATTAAAATTTTGATGAATAAAATGAGTGCGATGACAGCAATGATAATGATGAAGATGATGGCCACGGTTGATGTTTTCATGTGATGTTGATTATATTAATGGTAATGATGGTGAATGCAGTAATCAGGAGGACGAGGAGAACAGCATACTGTTGTCTTGTGTGTATATTACAGTACGTCTCATGAAGATGATGATGAAGATGAGAAGCATGGGGTGAAAATTATATATTTGATTAAGAGATTATCAGGACATCACCATGACGGCTATCTGTTGTTTATGATTAAAGCTGAGGATGTTATTGATGCAAATAGACAGTATGCTGATAATGATTTCACTGGCATGAGGAAGACATGATGATGGCGATTTGTGATCTGATCTATGTGGTTGGTTGATGTAATCCAGTGTTTACATTATACATGCAATATAAATACCAGTGACTGGACTGGTATGATGAAGACAGTGATGAGGATGATGAAAATAAAGACAATAGTGGTGAAGCTGATGAACGCCAACCTGATTATATGATGCTGATGTTGATGATGATGATGATGATGAAGACTATGCTGCTGAGATTGATGCTGGAAGAGATAGTAGTGTTGATTATCGTGGTGGGATGAATGCGGCGATGATGGAGTTGTGATTAGGGAAGGGTTTGAAGAAAGTCACTTCATGATAAAAGGCCCATTATGAGCCGCGTCCTCTGTGTCGCTCTCCTTCCCCACACTCCACATCTTCACCAAACTCCCCCATAACTCTCTCTCTCCAGCACGTTTCTCTCTATTCTTTGACAGGAAATAGAAAATTAGGAGAAACTCTGCTGCTAAAATTGCTTCATTGTTTGAGGCGTCAGCTCTAACTCACTCCCTCACACAGCAGCAGAAAGGGTTATGTTACAGGTTGGGGGGGGGGATTGTTCATTTCATAATTTTTGCACCAAATCCGCTCTGTTTTATTTTATTATTTTTTTATGTTGTGCCTATATGCATGTATGTACCTGCTTCCCAGCTGTGTGCATATGTGTGCGTGTTTTATAGGTGGGTGTTTATGTGTGGCTCGGGAGGAGTGTTTAAGTGTGTTGGCTTCAGTTGGGGGAAAAAAGAAAATAGAACGATCCTTGCACCAGTTTGAAGAGCCTAATCAAAGGCTGGCAAATTTTCCTCGCCTCTTGTGTAGTTCTGAGGTAACAGCGAGGCTCCTCTTCTATCGGCTTCCTTCTTTTTCTCTCGCACCTCCTCTCATCCCTGATTACTAAAGGGGCTGCAGGAGGGCTCTGTTCTTCACCAGGCTTTGTGTTGACGTCCTTCATACAGTAGCTGCTGAAGAACGTGTTGCCTTGCAGGACTCGGAACAACTGGAGCCCCTGCAGAAACTGCCACTGTCTACATTTTTTACTTTCTTCCTTCCCTACTGTGGATACACGGTTACAAGTGGCTGACATGAAACTTGCTGCGACGCCAATAATCCAAAGCCTGAGGTGAAGCCGTAGAGAGGAGTGAAGGAAGGAAGAGGTAGTAATGGTTGGATTCAGAGTTAATGCAATTTTTTTTTATTGATAAAGCTGTGATATGAAATAAGAGGAGAAAAGCCTTTTTTTTTTTTTTTTTTTTTTTTTTTTAAAGCTGTCAGCCACCTATCTTAATGAGATTAGTGTCTGAAGCGATCACTATGGGATTTGTTGAGGCAATGAACAGAAAAACGGTTGAAGACAGAAAAAGAGGCCTGAATAGACACAGAGTGACTGGAAAGAGTGATGTGAGAATAAAGAGAAGAGTGTGAGGGATGGAGAGGAAGGGAGAAAATTGACAGGAGGCGTGTATCCCTGTGTCTGAGTGCAGTGAGGAGTATAGGCTGTGGCATCCGCTGGTGGTGCTGCATACACCGTATTTGATCAAACACACTTCAAACACCCTCGCTGACTTCCTCTCACAGTGAGTTGGGAGACGAGCGGGCATGTGGTTTTTTTTTTTTTTCTTCTTCTTTTTGTTCGCTCAAGTGTGTATGTGTGTGTGTGTGTGTGTGTGTGTGTGTGCACAGGCGGGCTTGTGTGTTTGCTGAGGAAAGCGTCATTGATGTGCTGTTTATATAAAATGGGTCATCCCTGAACAAAAACAAGTGCAGTGTCTACAGCAGGTTGTCGACTATCGGAAACCACATCTTCCTCAAGGCCCCCAAACTGGCGAATAATGGTGATGAATGACCACATGTTTGTGTGTGTGTGTTTGTGCAACTGCGTACTGTATAAGTGTGAGTGTGTGTACTTCTGCTATGATCTCCGCCCTGCCACTATTCTCCCCTCTATTAAGTTTATTGCCATTAATCCTGTACATTTACTTAGTTGTCCTTGTTCTCTCAGTTTGTCTCTCTTATTTGCATTTCTGTGTCTTATAGAGCCGAGACTTCGGAAAGCTCAGTTAAAGTGGTTAGCTGAGAGGAGTTAGAGAGTAGGTCTGCTCTCAGATCTCCATGCAGGAACACCAACCTTTGACTCATGCAGTTACACGTTTGGCCTTCCCCTCCTATAGGTGGACTCGTCATGCACGGTGCATTGCTGATGTTATGACTTCTTTAATTTTCCCCCATTAGAATCAATCTAACGCGGCCCTCCTGGCAGATGACATCATAGTTTGATAAAGATATTAATGAAGATTAGATTGATGAATTATTGATCGGCAAGGTGGGAAAATCTTTGGGGAGGAGATTAGACACAGGTCACAAAGTCCATTTGTGTGTGTGTGTGTGTGTGTGTGTGTGTGTAGTTGACACATGCATGGGGGGCTATATTATATGCAAGTGTGCAGCTGAGCATGTGTGAATGTGTGTAATTGACTATGTATGCCTTGGGGTGATCAAGCATGCGTGTGTGAGATCAAGTGGTAGTGTGTACGTGCTTTTGGCTTAGTGTTCAAGGTGGTGCAAGTGTGTGTGTATGTGTTATGGAGAGTGCACCGAGTTCATTGAGCATGCTCATGAGCATGTTAGTAAGTGATAAGTCAGCCTGAAGCTGATGTTAAGTCGGTAATGATTCTGTTTTAAAAGATCATTTACAATGATCTGTGATGTTACAGTACACACATTAACCTTACATCAACCCGTAAACAGCTCGGCGAAGGGAAATTCAATCCTGCACTACATCCTGGTGGTTTGAATCGTGCACGTGGGTTGGGAAGTTGTAGGTTCAAATCTTGGACAAGGCTGGGGCCGCTCTCAAGGAAAAGGAAAAATGGAGGCAATTTTTGCAGAGCAACTGTAAATGGTTTGTTTCCACTTCCATTGAGTGATGAAAGTATTATCCTTTCGCAAAATCATTTGAATTAAACATGACAACAGATTTCCAGCGCTCTCAAACTGGCTCCCTAGGCCTGATACACCAGGCACCACATCCTGAATCTTAAAAAAGTTTGACAACCAGAATCAAAAACCAACTCATGCGAGGTTATATGTTACAACGTTTTCTTTTCTTTTTACGTGTTTTTACGTCTGCAGTTTCAAACCATACAGTTTAATGGAAAGACTGACAGACTATACTTGTGCTGGATATGAGATCGAGTAGATGGTGTTAAAATGATGTACTGGAGAGAAAACAGGAAAAACCCGGAGCACTTGTCCTTGCAGACATAGCAGGACAGCCACTATATCCACAGAAAAACCTTAGTGTATAGTTTCTGATGGAACATTTTTTACATCAGGATCCTCATCTGGTCTGTTAGCACCATCACATCACGCCAAGAAACAGGAAAACAGGGAGAACATGGGTGGAACAGCCAGATATCACGGTTGAGCATCATACTCTGCAACACAAAAAAATCTTCCTAGTTTTGTAGAATTCAGTTGTGGACTCCATGAAAATGCATACTAAGCCAGAGGTTAATGCTAACCCTAAATGCCTTAAAAGGAACAGACGAGTACACATCTGGTGTTTCACATTAAACTCTTAATGATTTGATTTCTAAGTTTTTCAAAGTTAGCCAATCTTGGCAGTAACTCACAGGTCAAGGAAAACAAATGCATGTTAAGCATCAAACTGAATTCCTTTACAGACCAAGCTAACCACAGCTCTCTTATGTTACTGACGTAGTCTTAAAATTAGAGTTTATGTTTAAAGCCCCCCTGTTTTTTAAAAATACAACAATGGCCAAATCTTTTTATCAACTCACAGATTTGATCAAATAATCAGTTTCAGCAGTTTTACAGAGCTCCTTTTTAAATTTTCCCATTGATCTAAGGTCACTAACTCCCCTTTTGTCCTTTTAGACAGTATTCCCCCCCAAAAGAACCTGTTCAATAAAAATGATCTCACAGTAATACCAATCCACTCATAAAGAGAGACATTTATTTCTGATTTTCATGATATTTTCTCTACATGTGCACTTGGTGTGAATCTTGCGTAATGGCTTACTCGGTTCTAGTCAGCGCAGGCTGAGACCAGCTGATCACCATGGATTTTATTTTGATTGCAATAACTGGTTGAGTTCTCAAAATAAAGGTGGATTTCCTGGAAACTTAGGTTTTTGTTGTTGTTGTTGTGACAGGATAATAAACCTGAAGACAATCCTGTTTACCTTCTTACTGTTAAGAGGAGACGGATAGGCCATGAGTGTCAGTTACAGAGTCTTTTATGAGTCTATTATTGCTGCCTGGCCCTAAACACACTGTTACTAAGCATCTGGGGAGCTACTTAGCAAACAAGTGTGCGTCAGTAATGAGGAAGGTGCTTTGACTCTCAGCAGAGCGTCTCCCTTTTCTCCAGCTCAACCTCCCATTTGTAGATGACCTTGTTGTGTCTTGGTGTGTCTCTCGGCGGTGACACCAACCACCACCATCTGCATCCAACTTATTTGCCCACGCAAATCTGACACTCTGAGCAGAATATGAGCTCGCATGCCTACCAGGAAAAATTGGGATAATCCAATTCAAATAGCTGCAGGCAACCATTGCAGATCAAATCCAGCCGAGGTAGGTCTTGCTTGCCGGGCTCGCGCCCTAAGGCCTAGCTGGTGGGTGAGTCTTAAGCTGCCTTCAGAAGACATGCAGTGCGAGAAGAACACAGGCTTGGAAAGTTACTATTTCTCATTATTTTTTATTGACAAGAGCCAGGTGTGGAGGTGGCATTATTTTAGTGCCTGTCTTTAGTTTAGACAGTTTTACTTTCTTTCCCAGGAAAAAAATAATAATTTTTTTCCTCCTCTTTCTTGATGACTTCTGTGACTTTCTGTGATTCCCTCACACGGATGAGATAAAGAGTGTAGTCAGCCTTAAAAAAAACAAACAACAAAAAACGCTCCTCCATCTTCAATAATAGCACTATCATGTGGCTGTGAAAATATAGAGGCAAAGAAATTATTCAAATGTGAATGTATGAGCCCGAATATGCACATACTGGCTGTAGTTGTGTATTTGCCAGTGCACATGTGTGGATGAAGGAGTGTGTGCAGAGCTTGCACGATAACTGCTGGGAGCACACCATAAACCCATGACAATTCTGTTATAGATGCTGATTTATAAATGGAACAAAATTTACTGCAGAATTGAAAACTGTCCCCTCTTCGCCATGCAGAGGCACGGCAGCATAAGCATCAGGAAAATACTTTATGTTGGGGCTGCTTATGTAGCAGCAGGTTTGATGTCCTGAAACCCCAGCAAAGAGTTTTACAAAGGCCCCTTCAAAACAAAACGGCGAGATCAAAGCCGAGCTACATCATGAAAATCTTTCAACTTCTGTTTTGACCATCCTTCCCGCTGTTTTATTCCTCACTGATTTATTAATCCATTTATCCTTTTTTTTTTTTTAACTTCAAATCCCATGAAACCTGTTCAGGCTTTGTCTGTTCCATCGTGCATCATGGCAGTGATAACGGCATTAAAAACAAACACAAGATGTATAATTAAAGATTACGTTCCTGAAGATGCTGTGTTGAACACATTTTCACCTCAAATCGACACTGCAAAACAAGCAGAAACGGTGGATTGGCTGTCACACGCTGAAAGTAAATGGGGCCGCACATCGAGGAAAATGGAAGATGTATTGTGAGATGCGTTAATATTCCAATAAAGACCATTTAAAGGGACCGACTCGCTGGGCAAATTAAATGAAAAGCATTTGAGATTTCCAGTAAGATCATTTTAAAATGCGTGGTGCTCTTTGTGTAGCTGTCGGCCTATTATACTTCCTGTGGTGAGTGAATTCAACCTGATAGAAAAGCTGATGAAAGCCCCTCTCATCTTGCAAAACAAACCAATAAAGCAAATATAAACTAAGCAGAAGATAAAATTCAAAAGACAAACAGAAGAGGAAAAACAACACTCTATAAAACCAGCCGGTATCATGGTAACTGCAGATATTGGACAGCTCTCAATCTAAGAATGTGAATTTATTTTTATTCCCGAGAGGCTGGCTCTTCAGCGAAGAAGTGAACAACTTGTCTTGACAGCGGTGACAGGCAGGTGGTCCTCCCTGCATTTTTACCACAGTCGATTCGGTGGGTGTCTGGTGAAAACACAGGTTTCTCTCTCACGTCCCTGAAGCGCTTCGGCTTCAGTTTCTCTCCTTTTTTTCCCACCAAACGGACAAATCTGTAAAACATTTGGTACTTTGGGCAAGTAATGGGAAAAAACCCAATGCAGTTGTGTGTGTGTGTTCATCATTCATGCGTGAATTTTCCCCGCTCTCTCGCACCCCCCCCCCCAATCTGCAGAGGAAAGAACTCTTTGAACTGTGAACCAATGAGCATCACAGCAGTGGAAATATGTTGCCAGGAGCTATTCCTACATCCAGCTGTGGACCAGTGCGTAAAACACACACTCATGCAGAACACACATTCTGCACAGCCAAAATAAACACAAATGCCTAGTAAGGTAATGGACCAAAAGACAGTTTATGGATGTAAGCTCCACCTCCTCCCACCCTTTTGTCTTCTTCATCATAAAGTAACGTACCATGAAAAAGGACCACACTATCTGCTACTTACATTTGCAGCCATTTCTTTTTCTCTCTCCCTCCATCTCTCTTCTCCCCCCCCCGATCTCTCCTTTTTTCCCCCCAATCTAATGCATAGAGACAGGGTGAATGTATTATTCATACCTTCTCTGCCAGTCGTGCTCCTTGTCCGTGTGTGGGTGCATGTGCTTTGCCAGCATTGCCCGTAAGGCTGGAAAGGCAGACCTCACCCAGAGAAGTAACGCAGAAAGAACAGGTCATCTGAGTATGTGCACACACGTGTGTTTACCGTCGTTATAATTGATGTATAGGCGTGGGAACGCTTACTTGCTGACTTCTCTATACGTCTCATTACGTGTCTCGGGGTTAAAAGAAACAAGTGCTGGCAAAATGTTTGACGTCTCTTTTCCTTTGGTGTGTTTATTGGCTCTGGGATTTGTGTTTATCTCCGCATGGCGCGCGCTCTCCCATCCGCTTATGAAACTGCAAAAGCAGGCCAGCGCTTGCTCTCTGAAGGCAGACATGCTCCTCTGAGCTCGAGTTTCTCTGAAATAGAATTTGGGAGGGCAAGACCCACCTCTCTTCTCCACTCAACCATACAGTTACTCATTCCCTCTGGGGAGGAAAGAAGGAGAGAGAACGAGGTACAGGAGTGGAGCTGGAGAGAGAGAGAGAGAGAGAGAGAGAAATGGGATGAAAGAGGGGCATAAATTGAATAGGGTGGAAGCCGAAAAGAGTGAAATGGCTGGAGTAAGAGGGAAGTGAAGAACTGCAAGGTGAGGAAAGAAAGAGTGGGTGGCAAGAACCTGCTGCACAGAGGGGGGAGAGGATTGCGTTTGAATACCATCTTGAGGTCTTTGCACCAAATGCTACTTTACTTCCACTTCAATTTCAGCTGTTACAATAACGAAGACGGGTCTGTCAATATGAAGCTTTAAAAAAAATTTAGATTTCACCTCACCTCAAGTAATGTCTCTATCTAAATCCAATTAAAAGCACTTTATTGGACTGGATGACACGTTCCTTTATTCCAGTGCGTCTTTGCAGTTTGAATACGCAGTGTGTAACGACGTGCGGCAGAAAATAGTTCCACACAGTTACAATACTTATGTTGGACTTTCCTTTGCATCAAATCTACAGCGCCCAGCTGTTTTAAAAAGCCAGTCAGCCTTTATTAAAAATTAATTTGTGACGTATTTTGTAAAGATTTACATCCTCAGGAGGAAATGGTGGACTAGTAGGGACAAAATGTGCTGAGAGATGGATTCTAATATGTTGCTGGTGCTGATTTAGTCATTTGAGTTGTGAAAAGAAACATTTGACTAACAACAGACTTTAAGATTACCCATAAAAATATATTGAGCCTTAAATATTACAGTAATAAAGTTACAGCTATAAAATGCTTACATGTTTGTGTTGACGCAGTGATAATATTTCAGCCATATGATAGATAAAAAAATACTGCAAGGACATTTTATTGTTGAACCCTTTTCAGCAGAAGCAAGATCTTGAATTTTGAATGACTTTTACATCGATGGGTATTTTAGAATAGTAATTTTCGTTCTCTTACTTAAGCAAAAAAAAAAAAAGACCTACATCTTTCACGGCTGCTGATGCACAATGAAAGGAAGCACACGCAGAGAGAAGAGAACGGAGAGAACACAGGGGAACCATAGGTGCGGAGACCAGAGTAATGGAGAGGACATGTACAACAGCGGGGGGGGGGGGGGATGAAGATGGAAAAGAGAAGTGCTATAAGCCACCAAAAGCATGTAGAGGAAATAAGATAAGAGCAGGAGAGAGTGAGGCAGAAAGCACAAGAATACATGTACTAGTGGGAGGCGGGGGGGGCAGAAGGGACGCGCTATAGCCACAAGCCAAGAAGAGAACATGCAGAGACAAAAAGAGAAAAAGAGAGAGAGAGAGTCGGCTCTTTCCCTATAATGGGTGAGTGAGCATTGGGAACAGTCAGCTGAGTCCATGTCAAAGGGAAAAGAACCTAAACGAGAGCAGAGCTTTACATGCACAGTTTAGCCCCCGCCACCGTACCGCTGCAGACAGCCTGCACACTAATGGACGGCAAGCAGAGTGGTGAGGAAAGAGCGGGGAGGTAGAACAGAGACTTAGGAGATATTTATATTGGAGTAAAAAAAAACAAAAAACGTTCACGCTCTGAACTGTACATCTTTTTGTAGCCAGATCCGTTGATGGAGTTGGCTGGCTCGCTATCTGATAAATTGTAAACAGAGTAGGAAGAAGGAGTACACACAGGAGATGCTTTGATTAAAAAAAAAAAGTCTCAAAACTCATTTAAGGCAACTTACTGCTGCCGCCATAGCGCTGTTTAATAGATGGGAAGCAGAGAGGAGAGGAGAGGGAAAGTTACATCAAAGTGCTGTTGGTAATAGAAATGCATTAGATATAAGCACTGCCCTGATGTTTGAAATTTCAAAGCCTCAACATTTTTATTTCTTATCCTGGGATCAGGCTGTTTTTATTACTTTGAGGATGTTTTTCTGCTAAGGAGTGTGGGTGACTGTGGCTGATGCTATTCAATGAAGCAAATGATACGTGCTGTACAAGCGCCTGGTTTTTCTGTTTAATGGATAGCAAAGCGAGAAGAGACCGAAGTGGGAGAGAGTGTCTCTGAGCTAATTTAGTGTTTTCGGTGGCTGTAGCTGGTTAGTGCTCACTTCAGTGGACAGGAGGCGTAGGAGGAGAGAGGGCCCAAGCTGCGAAACTAATACCAACACAACATAGTACTGAGTGTATTAAAGGTGGAAATAGGTCAGTGCAAGGTGACGCAATTTTGCCCTGATCCTCGGAGAGTCATCTTAATTATTTTGTTGACTCAAGTGTCCTTTTCTTGATTCTGCCTCGATAAAGTATCATACAATATTGGAAAGTGTCTAAAGTCAAATCAGACTTTTGGATCCAGTGAAATTAACCTGCACAGAGATGAAATATCTATCCTGTTTCAATACAAGGAAAAAAAAAAAAAAAAAAAAATCGAGCTCGGAAGCTGGATATAAGATTAAACGACATCAGCGTATTGTTTTGTAAGAACATAAAAGTATAAGTAGAAATAGAAAGTCAGAGTTATAATTCCCTTCAAGTTTGAGTCTTCACTTGGGCCAAGAGGGACTCGGGTCAAGTTGCAAGTCCTTTATACAGAGTCAAGTGTTCATCAGCAAAATGAAAGTCCGGATGGCCGTCTTTTGGGTAGGGTGTTTGGTGTCCTTATACAGAAGAGCAGGTATTCATGGTTATGCAAATATAAAGCATTATTCACATTGTCATCATTCATCTCATTCTGCATGCTCCATCTACTGTGTCCTTTTGCTGCAAAACTACCTCAAACTAACTTTTTTGTGACATTAAACATGTTAATTCAGGAATACAGCACATATGATATAAAGAAATATCACAAAACCTCGAAGACCTGTATCACATCAGTCACATTAGTTCAAGGGACAGAAGGATAGGCCACAGTTAACTCCTGTTTTCCATTTATCTCTATCAATTATTCAGTTCCTCTAAAGTTTAGACAGGCTTTCCCATTCATTTCAATGGGAACGCGTGTCCAAACTTTTGACTGGTACTGTATATTAGGCCTAAGTCTCCCGCTGTATGAACACTTAAGCAGCTATAGTAGTTACTCTGCATCACATCAAGTAGCATCCAAAACATGAAATGAAACCATTTTCTTTTTCTGCCAATTCATCTTTAAAGTGAAAAACACCCCGCGTGTGTGATATCACCACCGAGTATTTGTACATTTATCGAAGCTTTATGTTACGCTGGAGGAAAAAATAGACAGACGTCCACCTGGGGGATGAATCAATGAGGTGGGGGGGGGGAGTGTCCCTCCAACAGTTTAGTTTCCTTGTCAATGTAACTAAATAGCTTTGTATTTAATGGGCATAAAACAGAGGGGAGAGGAGAAAAAGATTCATTGAAATAGGGCTGGATTTTGAAAAATGACACTTTGCACCGTGCTGTTCGCTCTGCAGCAGCTCTAAAGGAGCGAAAGTAAGCAGACAGTGTGAGGTAGAGGCATGGGAGGATACACACAACAGCTGCTTTAAAAAGTGTCTCCAAGTCAATTTAGTTTTCCCCGTGCCCCTGTAATAAAATAGCTCTCTGTTTTATTGACAAAAAAAAGTGCAGGAGAGGAGAGCGAGAGAACGATGGAAGAGTGATGAGTCGAACGGAAAAACGAGCCGCTGGAGACGCAGGAATCCTCTCAACCTCATTTGTGAGCTGTGGTATTTACTGGTGCTATCAGATGTGTAGTAGAGGCAGATCACAGAGGCAAGTCGTTTTATCTCGTTCACTCACAGAGTATTATTAAATCATCACTGTCCTGGAGAAAGCTTCTGTCTTCCCACTTTGACACTTACCAACAACTAATTAGCTTGTTTGAAACTGTGTGTCATGTCCAATATGTCTTCATGTCTTCTTTGCAACAAGAATACATTTTTCAACGTATTTACTCGGTCATGTATTTTCAGCTTAATGACAAGATGTGGGCAGATGATGTCTCAGATGACACAAATAGTGATGACAGTGTTGTTTTATGTGCGCTGATGTGGAGTTAGTGATCTGAGTAGAGATGCGTGGGAGTTACTGTTACAGTTTCAAGATATGTCTTCCATTAAAAAACAATGAGCAATAATTACAACCCATCAAGATTATATTTTCACCCCAGGGACATATTTTACACTGCGTTCATGTTGTGGGAGATGTGAGATAGCGATGGGTATACATTTCATATGGTAACAGCTGCATAATTCTTATTTTATAGATCTGCAATTAACTAAAAAAAAACACTTACTAATCAGTATGAAGGAAGGAACATTCCCACAAGTAATAATACAAGTGAGGAAAAAAAAGTTTTCTTACCAATAGACAGATTGCTGCTGTGCGATGACCAAAAAAAAAAACAACTTTTAGTTACACACAAATGGAGGTATGTGAACACTGTCTGTCTTCCCTATGATGTATCTTGCCCTTCAAGGAAACTTTGAGGGGAATTACTAGGAAGCTAAGCTTTGGACCTGAAAATGAAGCATTACTGACGCAACAGCTGTGCACGGTTAACATAGTGCTACATCCATTATATTGTGTTCTACATTCTTTCAAATACATTCTGAGCTGAAAGATACATGACTGACCAGGCTACACATCCTGACTCCCATAGATTTTGGTTTTGGAAACAATAAAATCTTTGGTTGAGTTTAGCCAACTTGTTTTCAGTAAAATGGAAATGAAATGCAAAAAAAAAACCCCACTTTATTTTTGATCACATTATCTTTCCTCAGCCTTAATAATGTGTTGTTAGTGTCTAAATCCAACCATGAAAAAGTTCAGTGATGCTGATAAATTGCTACAAACCGATGTTGCATCGCAAGAACAGAACAACAGCAGAATTTCATTTGTGCAAAAACACATTGGCTTGTGAAAAATACACTTGAAATGAAAGTCACTTTTAGGAAATGATTCATCCGTAAACTAAATGTCATCGACCAGTCAGCTGTGAGATTGCAGAGTTGGCTATGTGTGTGTAAAAAAAAATTAGTGTACGTGGACACGTGGAAGGTGTCCGGAGATGTTTGAGTTTTTTGGAGGAGGACTTTGGGGTTGTTGGGGACCATCTGATGTGTTTAGTGGACTTTTAAATCAATAACGCAAAACAAACATATACTATAGCTGTGATTATATTAGAAATCATCAGTGCACATCTGCAGTGCAGCAAGGTTATCAAGTTCAAACCGGCCTCATCCTGTCATTCGCTGCGCCTCGATAGCACACGCACACAGAAGAGTAGGAAAATGAGTCAATGGAAGTTCTCGGAGGACAACACAACAGATTGGCCAGAGAGCACTGTGGTGTGAGGAAAGAGGGGGAGAAAGGAGAGGCAACGTGAAGACAACAGAGGAAGAAGAAGGGAAACCAGGCATCGCTCCGCTGGGAGCCACAGCCCCCGCCTTCCCTTAGACCTTCAAGTCAGAGCTGTCTATCATTTCAGAGGAAACACACACACACACACACACACCCTCCTCACTACCCCCATTTCTGTCCCTCAGCACCCAGAACAGCTGTCAACTACCTCTGGAGTGCATGTATGCATGTGTGTACTATAACTACATGTCAAGCAGCTACAGTGTGTGTATCTCTGCAATCTTCAGGGAGAAGTTTCGATGGCTGCGGGCTCATTATTCTGGGTTTTTATATTTGTTTCAAAATGGCTGCTTATTATGAATTTTAAGAACTGACAGAAAATCAAATTAAAAGCCGGACAGTTGCATTGCAACCGTTAACCATTTCTTTTCCTTTTTTTCTTTTTTGTTTTGCAGTCACTTGGAGGGAAGCTGGTGCATAATCAGCAGCTCATTTGTGTATTATCTTCACTTCCTATTTTAAGATGTCATTCCTGAGCTGTGCCTGCCTGTTTAAGGAGGCTACTTCATTTGGATGCGAGCAGACATGAAAACTGGTAAAAAAAAACCAAAAAAAAAAAAAACCGAATGGATAAAAACAAAAAAGAAAATTAGATGTTATTTTTATTTTATGGTGGAAACGATCTAAAATGGAGAACGATAACCTCTTGATCTTTGGTGTGAGACAGATGCAGAGCAGGCATGCGTTTCCCATTGCTAAAGGAGTGTGTGTGAGTGTGTGTCTGTACAGTATACATAAGGGATGGGATGGTTAACAAAGCATTAATGGTCTTACCGTGCTTTCTGTCACATTGAGTCTTGTTAGAGGCTATCTTAGCTCTGCTCCCCTAAATCAATACACAATAGCTATTAACTTACAACACATGCATGCACATAACAACATACACACACAAAATCAGGGTGTGAGAGAAATCGTTCAGTCAGTGACAACATCCAATCAAGAACTCTTTTAGATCGAGAGGTGTTTAGGTGTGTGTGTGTGTGTGTGTGTGTGACGAACATTTGACTGCTAAAGACCTAAAAAGCCATGAATCAATACTGTTAATGAGAGTGTTAGAGTGGAGAGAGGAGGGAGAGAAAACCTCTCACCCTGTTCTTTCAATCTGTCTTTCCCTCCTCCTTTCCCACCTTTATACCTCTCCCTCCTCACTCCCCTCCCGTCTCAGTTTCTCTCTCACTCCGTACGCTTATTCCTTCTCATTGTACTTCCCGTTTGTTGTCTGCACCATTTCTTGTTGCTTTCCTTCCATCCCACTCGCCTTCCCTTCCATTTCTCAGACCCACAGGTAGGCGTCAGGCCGCGGTAAACCGAACCATCTTCTCCTCTTAAATGCACTTTGCTGCCTTTCTCCACTCGCTGACAAATTGAATGAATATTCCTTCTAAACACTTTTTTCCAGAAACAGGAGGCATGTCATGTTCCACTTTTGCGGATCTGCAAACTAAACTTAGCAGCCCCCCTGGACTCGCCAGCTGCCAGTTATCGGCACTAACATAATCTGTAGTGTCAAAATCCTCCAGGCCTGAAGGACCGTGCTGCAGCTGCTTTGTATCTTTTATGTCCATATCTACAAAACATGTACTTTTGCAGCATATTTTCAACTGGTAATAGAAAGGTGAAGGTTTTCAATCCCAGGTAGCCTTTGGTTTCTATTCAGTTGTGTCTATTACCTGAATGGAAACTCGTTAATGTGCTGTTATCCTGTGCACTGAACATCAGGTTTTTCGTTTATATTAGCAGCGCACTGTAATGCAATTACAGCGTGCTGCTAATACGGACCGTAGAATGAGTTGAAAAGTCAGCAGTGGATATTGATAGCGGTGACAGAACAAGACTTAAGGAGCCTATTTTCCCACATTTGCACCTCACAAAACTGTAATTTTTAGTGTGATGAGATAATCTCCTCTTGCACAGTTTAACATGTCTCGCTAATTAAAACAAACTCTCGAAAGAGTGCTTGTAGGAAATGCAAATTCATCTGCAATTTTTTTTTTTTTTTGAAATTTGCAATCACATTTGGAACAAGATGCTCCGGTCACAGATTGCTTTTATGAAATGAGCCCCCAGAGATTTGCTAATGCATTTTCATAAAGTGCAAGAGACATAAACATGAGGAAATTTTGTGCATCAGAGACCTAATATCCTGACATTTAGTGTCTTATAGTGGGTGAAGTTCCGAAAACATTAGTGTCTCCTGCTCCATTATCAATAATGGGAAATGATTACGTCCTTTGTGAAGCCCTCCCTGCCGAGAAGCAAACTCGATGCACCAGTTCGCTGTAATTATGTCGAAAATTACTTCAGTGATGTCACCTGAGTCTTTTTCCTCTGATTGGACAAAGGTCTTGTGAAAACATCCGCATAAGATTTGCACGATTCTCCCACCAAATAAATTCCTGTCGGCCTGCAGATTGCTTTAATAGCCTGTATTAACTTAGAAAAAATAACGACCCTAAAATGCAAATAGGCATGTTTAATGCAAAACACCTCACAGTACCTCATTAAAGTATTCAAATGTTCAAAAAAATCCAGTAACGCACAGAAGTCTGCCACTAAACCTCATGTTGTTCACGGAAGTTGATCCAGCCAGTGGATGCGCAGAACAGTATATAATGTTTCATATCATATTTTGCTGATTGATTAATATCTGCAAAGAAGCAATTCGCTGTTGCACAAGTGTGTTATGATGTGATATAGTGGCCTCAAGTATAAAGCAGCTTCATGTGGAAATAAGCATGTACAGCACTTAGTAGTGCTTAAGTATCAGAGCATATGTACTGAATCACCTTCCACCAATGTTTAATTACAGTAAGTCAGCTTTAGCTTTAGCTTTAGCCCTAGATCACATTAGCCCGGTTTGCAAAATCTTGTGCCATAACATAAAGTGATTAGTAGTTATCTGAGTTCAAATATGCAAAACAGCTGATATGGCTGTTTTAAAAAAAGAAGAAGGAAAAAAAAAGCGCCACCCATCTCATAGGGAATTGAAGGACTGGCTGATTAATACAGTCAAAGTAAAATTGGAGAAGGGAGGGCAGAGAAATGATTTTAGAGACTGGGCTGCACTTGATAAATGGCTGACTGGGCACAGCATCGTTTAGGGTTATTAATAAAACACAGACGCTGTATCGATCCATGACACAGGCAGGGCTCAGCAGCAGATACGCTCTGATATAGATTTACATACGGTCCCTTTTCTCTCGTATAGATTTAGTGGCGAACCTCAGAAAGTTTTCTGAGGCTTTGACTGATTAAGGCGCTCCAATCCTGTGAGGGCTGATGAAGAGACAGAAATGAGCCAGAAAGGATGAGGGAAAGGTGTATTTACTGTATATGAAGAGGAGAACCAAAGGGAGATGCCCCCGTTCCCAAATCAACTCCTTACACGTGGAGAGCTAAGCGGAGCGGACAGGTGTCAGCAGCACGGTGAAGTCTCCCTCCCAGTGAAACTATCAAGGGGTAGAGCTGTCTGCGTTCAGTCAAAGCTCCTAATTATTTCTTATGACTCCCGCAACTTGTATCCCATCACCGCCATTCATCATCCTCCATGAGACAAGTTCTTAATTTAACTGATATTATGACTCTGTTTGCATACAAATAGTTGGTGATGATATGAGCCATAATTTGGAGGGAGGAGAAATGGAGGAGGGAGGGTTTTTTTTCTCTCTCGCTCTTTTTCTTTTTGCCATCTTTGTCTTGAGGAAGAAGAAGAAGAAGAATCGGATCCCACGGCTTAAGTTCCCCGCTACTTTCACACATACATACACACACACCAGCACAAGCACATGCACAGCCCCTCTTCTTTTCCACCATCAAGGCACGTGCAGGGGTCCAGGGATCACCCAGAATGCTTTGCCCTGCATTGTTGAGCTGTTCCTTTCATTGCATTAGAGGGGGGTGAGAGGCTTCTCTTTGCCAAAAGATGGGTCAGGCCCTTTCACTGCCAGCATCCTTCTTTCACCCAGGCCTCTGTCTCCCAGGGCAACTCGCTTTCTTGTCCCCTCCATGTGTGTATATCTATGAATGTGTGTGTGTGTGTGTGTGTGTCGATATGTGTGTGAGGAAGAGTATAAGTGAAAGAGAAACATGAAAGGGAAAAGCAGGCTGGACGACTCGCTGCCAAACCTTCTCCAATTTCCTCTCCACAACTAATCTGATTGGCTCCTCTGACGCTCCGACGGTGAAAGGACGGCAGGATTGGATGATGCCGGCAGGAATTGAGCAGGCAGTGGGCTGGGCTTGGCTGGGAATGTTTGGGATGAGGCAGGAATTTGGGCAAATTTCCCCCCCCCCATAGAAGGAAGTCTTTCAGGGAATCATTATGTGTATGTTGATGCGTTTGTATAGCGTCTGTGGTAAAGAGCATCTTCAAGTGTATAATTGTGTGTGTGTGTGTGTGTGTGTGTGTGTGTGTGTGTGTGTGTGTAGTTTTGCATGCACATCCTGTCAAACTGGAGGGCAGAGGAAGCTTTAGATTTGGGAGGAATAAAGACAGAGAGAGGACAAGAAAAACTCTATCTCCATCCACCCAATTTAGGATTACCAAGAAAAGCAGGGGGGCTGTTGGAAAGAAGGGTGGGGGGAGGAAGAGAAACAGAGGGAATTAGAGATGCAGGGTGAAACAGTGAGTCCGGAATGAATCAGGCTGAGCAAACCAAATTGAGGGGGATGTTGAGAATCTGAATCCGGTTAATCAGCAGGTATGTTTACAAGGACGTGACCAGATGAAAATCCAGAGAAGCTCATTTTACTCCCACTTTGAAGTCACAGTGTACCTCTGTCTCATTTACAGCCCCTTATCAGCTCTGATGCTCATTACATCTAAAAACAAAGTCAACTGTAGCATTTAAGGATCACCTATTACTGTCTCTCCTCTCAGGGCCATGAAGGTACGGGCCTCTAATGGCTAGCAATCAAATAGTGTGGACTGACATTCAGAAAAGACGTAATCCAAAACCTGCAGCCTAAGTGCTCTTTAGCCACGTCAGGACTTTAGCTATGGAAGCATGAAGCGGTGCTTGTGAAAGAAATTAGTCTTCCGGAGACTCTTACAGATACGGAGGGACGTCCCTCATCTGATAGCATTTGGCATTTAGCTCAGTCCAGCTTTTAAAGACTACGAACGGGAACAGTCTGTGTAGAGTGGTGATGCCAGATCACTTTCCTCTGAGGGAAACAGCTGTGCATGACTCTGTATGATTCTGTTCAATTAGATGGGTGCAAACTCAGAGGCCTTTTTTGTAGGCAAGCAGCAGTGATTTGAATTTGATTTGGTCAGACTTGGGTGGCCAGTAGAGGTCAATGAGCAACAGAGTGACATGTGCCCTTTTTGGCCCATACAGCAGGAGGCATGAACACATTCTGGACTGTCTGTAAGGGTTTCACTGCACACAAAGGGAGGCCCGCCAGAAGGGAATCACAGTAATCATCCATTGAACCCATGTTTCATCGCTGAACGTGCTATAGCAAAACCCTAAGCAGCTGCTCAGACAGACTCTTCAAGAAAGGCTGACCGCAACATTTTGGGAGCTGGCTGCGAGAGCATTAGTCACGTTGAGCGATGATGTTACGAAAACATAAACTGGAAGGCCAACAGAAAACTGGACCTAATCCAGGTTTCAGTTGGCCTTCCAGTTTATCCCAAAGGTATTCACATGTAGCTGAGGGCAGGCCGGTCAAGTTTTTCCACTCCAAGGTTGGAAAGCCGTTCCTTTATAGACCTTTGCGCACAAGAGAGCAGTGTTGTAATGTTGAAACATTGTAACCAAATAATCGTCTTAATATATCATCGCACGTTGAACTCCTTAATTGGAGCAAATGGGAAAATCAGCTCCAGGACACAAGTGGTGTCCACATACTTTTAACCTTAGAGCGTAAGCTGCTTTAGAGGCAAGCCTTTGCTCAACGGTATACGTTATACTTTAGGAATTTACCTTTATGAGTCGGCGTAGATGAATAATTACAACAAAGTAAACAGTCATTAATTCTGACACACAGAGAATAAGCAACAAGATGTTTTACACAGCCAAGAGTCCAAATCCAAACAGTAATACTCTGTGAGACACGGATAAACTGACTGAGAGAGTGAGTGGGAGAAGGAAAGAGAGCAGATGGGGAGAGAGAACGAGAGGAGGGGCGGATAGAGCAGCAGAAAGGTGAGGGAAAGAAAATTAGACAGGATGAAGGAAAAAGGAGGTGAGAAGAGAATGAATAAATAAAAGGGGCACACTTTCCGATTCTACAGAAGAAAGAATGGAGGATTAGGAGGTGTACAGATGCGGAAAAGAGAGTGGAAGAGAAAGAGAGATGGGGGGTGGGGGGGTGAGAGAAACAAAGACCTCACAGTGTTAAGAGTGCTGCTGGGCATCCTCAGAGGAAAACAGAGCAGACTCCTTTGTAGTGGCACAGGAAGCTCCAGGTCTTCAAGGATGTGTGCATTAGCTGCTCCTTGAATTAGGAGCTCCCAAAGGCCCCCCCCCCCCCCCCCCCCCCCCCCCGTGCATCGTGTATATCGCTTTCTCCATCTTTCCAGCTCCTTTAAAGCCATCATTTCCCATCAGTTTATCTCTCCGGCTTCACCTCTCTCAGTATCTGCTATCTCCACATTTCTCTCTCTGTCTTTCAATTTCTCTTTTCAATCCCCCACATAAACTTTATCTCTAACACACACGCACACACACACACAGAGGAAAAAAAAAACAAAATAGAAATATTAGTCCGCACACACAGGAATCAGAACGATTCAAACGCATATCCAGGCACGTGCACACGCGTACAAACGCAACAGAGTGTTTTTCTCTGGCAGGCTTTCCAAACCTGGCTTCCTTCGCGGGTCCCCAGGTACAGAACTCTGCATCAAAACACGCTCCCTCTCCTCCTTCTTCCCTTTTCTTTGTCTAGAGAAAGCAGAAAACTAAAAATCCACAAACAAATTACTCAGAGCATGCTCCAGTCGTCCTCTGTTTTGCCACTTTCATTTTATTCCTTCAGTTCTTCATCTTCGTCGCTGTCTGCCAGGTTAATGTTCCCCATCTCTGTTATTCCCTTTGATATGGGAGAGTTGAAACTCTAATGCCACGCAAACCAGCCTTATTAAGGAAAATAAAAAAGAGTATTCTGTAGGTGCGTTTAATTTGGGGAGAAACTTTTTGCAAAACTTTTTGGCTACTTTTACTTCAATTTTTTTAAGGAGACCTACTTTGGTCTTTATATTTTGTTTTGCTCATATACACTTATCAAGTATAAGTAAAATGTTATTCTGCACTTTACTGTTGAAAGTTTCTCTTGGTAGTTTCAAAGTTACATTTCAGGGGAAGGATTTTATCAAAGAATTAGAACTCACGAAAATCTCGTTTGTTCCAACAACAGCGAGGAGTTGCCTCTAACTTTTCAAACTTTTGTTCTTACAACGTTGAGTCTGTTGCTTATTTGAACTGTTTTATTCAGTTCAACACTGAACTGAATTGCTAAGCAAGTGTAATTTCTGTATATCACGTTACTGAAGTCATCAATTGCTGCAGATGAATGATGTCATGATTGTTTCTGTGGGTTTTATATTTCTCAGCAAGTTTTTAACCACGACGATGTAAACTGATAGTTTCCTTCAGCCTGATTGTTGGAAGGTGGAACGGCATCTGACACCCATTCCCCTTCATGCCTTCCTGATGGAGGAATAGCTGAGCTGCATCTCTCAGTTTTTTTGTTTTTTACTTTTTGAAACGGACAACCAAACTTGCACACCGAGGTGGGAAGCTATGCAGGATTTGAACTTTGTACAAAACAGGAGAAAAAACTTGCCCCAAGTGGTCGTCCAGGAAGAGAACAAAACACTTCAGGTGTAATAAAATCTTACGTAAGCTGAAATATGTCATTGCGAGAAAGAAGCTACTTGTGAGTTTTGCTATTGCTGCATAGCCATAAAAAGCAGTAACAGTTTTTTTCTTGGCTGTCTAGAAGACAAGTTACGAATTTAGCGACAAACTTCAGGCCCTAATTCACCACGAGCTGTCTGCAGGTATGGAAAGCAACACCAACACTAACTCTAGCACGTACTCTTGTTTTCTACAGCTCAGCACATCAACCATTAACCTTGTTATCCTGACAAGAAATCACATTCAGATAGAGAGGCGATCTATCCAGGGTGTACCCCAAACCTCATCCAGTGTCAGCTAGGATTGGCTCCAGCCCTCCAGCCCTGACGGATAGGCACAATAGATAATTAGCAGCTAAAACCCAATTATTTATTTATTTATTTTTATTTCATCCTTTGTTTTGCATTGCGTTGATTTCACTCCCCAAATGGCCCGACCTTTCTCGCTGGCAGTGTAGGTCAGGATTAGCTGTAGACTCAGCGAGAGCGAGACGGGGGGATATCTGAGACGCACTTTTTGGTAGAAAATGTTCTACCAGTCGATGTTGTGTGTATTTTTCTCAAGACAGCTGGCATATTGAATGGAACCCTCTCCATACCCCCCCCCCCCCCACACACACACACACCTCCTCCTGCTCCCCTTTCGCTCCTTTGGCTGCATCCTTCACTCCCCACCATTCAGCAGGAGTTGGCACGGACATACGAAGCAAGAGGAGACCCGGGGGGTTGTGGGGGGGGGGGGGGGGGGGGGGGTGCTGGAGGTTGGGGCTGTTGGCTGGTGGAGGAGTTTAGAGAAAGGAAGCGTATCGGTTGCACCTACAGAGAGCGCCGAGGGGCGGTGGGCACAAATTGGGTTGTTAGTGAGGGGCTACAGTTGGAAAGTGTACAGGAGCCACTGAGCTGGAACAGCAGATGATAAGGGCATGCCCGCTCTGATGAAGAGCTCCCCGTTGACTTATCAGTCTGTGAGGGTTTGGGTTTTGTGGTTTTGTTTGTTTGCACGTGTGTGTGTGAAGTTGGTACCAGAAATGGTTTTGTGAGTGTTTCAGCATGCAGGCACAGTTATGGCTCTGCTGTTCTTAAGATCACGTCTGCTCATGAATTTTGTACTAGTGTGTATATGTTTGTGTGTTTACTTTTGCACATGTGCGTTTGTGCCTACATTGAAGTATCTCCAAAGTCTCCGCGTGTGTCAGTAAAGTCCCTACTTGTGTCAGGCGTCTCAGTGCATGTCTGTCAAATGCGTGTGTGTGAGTGTTTTTGTTGTTTGTCTGTGTGTGTGTATGTGTGGCCTCCCTCACATCTGTTTATCTCATTGTATCAGTCCCAACAGTAAGTCATGTCTTCAGCAAGTCCCAGTCTGCCCATATGTCTGCCGTGATCCGTGAATAACTCTGCCTGCCAGTCTCAGACAGGACTGGCCCTCTGCTCCACACTGCACTGCTCCCTGACACACAAACACACACACAGATGCTAATGCTTAACCACTCTTACTTATGCACACACACATTTACACATCCTCTGATGCATACACCCACACAAGTGTAGACAGACATATGCAGGAACAAATTCTGCTCTGGTGGATAATTGAGGCAGGAACACAAATATACGCACACAAAGGCGCACACGTATTACACACACAAACAAAAATCAAATCACTCTGAGATGGGTAATTGATGCGGGAACACTGGCACATATACACACTGAAGCAGCCCCGAATGCATGGCGGCCCATTCAGCATCGCTCTAATTTTCTCCAGGTTAGAGGACACTGAGGGTTTTGACATTGAACACAGTGGAGGGATGCAGTTTAGAAGCTTGACTCAGATAATAAGGGCTATCTGGGGTTAATAAGCTGTGGATGAGAAGCTGTGTTAGAACACAGGGCTCGAAAAAGGGAACAGACCCAGGTTCAGACGGATCAAAGTCTTACATCAAGATTACTCCTCTTGGAAAATAAACCACAGCAAATTGGCGGCAGCTGAGGACTTCTCTCTGATTCTAACTACGATAGCATCAATTAGTACTTCAAAGAGGCATAAGGGTTTTCTCCAGCTATCTTTAGCTGCCAGTAGGCGTCTTTCTGCCTTTCTGTCCATAACGCTTAAAGTTTCTGTGGAGGGGTACTTTGTTTTAGGATCAACAGAGAGACCTTCACCTTCCCAGAACTATCTAAAGAGGTCAGTACCACTTTGGTATTTGGGATCATTATAAGGATGAACAGACATGGGCTTAAAATAGCAAATAGGAAAAGGAAAAAACAGGCCAAAAACTTGGTGGAATAAATTGGTGCAGTGAAGAAATTTCTGTGCGTGGGACTGTTGTTTTTCTGTTGTAGATTCTTAACGTCAGGCTCTTCCCTGCATCATTGTCAGGAAGAAGTTATAATGATGCGCGCTGTTCCACTATGCTCTCTGTCTCACTGCATCACACGCTGCATCTTGAAATTTTTGAGTCTGAAAAATCACCATCATCATCATCATCATCATCATCATCATCAAACAGCACTGTAAATTATGGCAGTCATCAGCAGTGTTACACTGAATTCCAGCCCAGAGCTGTGCGCTCAGGATTGCTGCATCTCGTGGAATAGGAGGGCAGCATGACCCTAATATTTCAGCCTAGACGGCCTGATTGCCGCTGATTGAGATTAGATTGCAACAAAGCATTGCTTGCTATGGAAGCCTTATGATTTCCTCCTGCGCTTTGTCAGCTGTACAGATTGAGCTGCTGTTCATTATCATGGAGAGGCTGTCGACTGTTTGGGGGAGTCCGCGGGGAGGCTGGAGAGAGGAGACAAGGCAAGGAAGGAGGAGGAGGGGAGGCAGGGAGGGAGGGAAAGGGAGAAGGGGCGGGGGGGGCAAATCAAAGCAAAGTTTGGTAAACTTTCCTGAAGGTCGTCCGAGAGCGTGGCTGGGACAGGCTCAGGGGAGGGGCAATCAAAAGACAGCTTTGTCAACCAATCAAAAGGCAGGAACCGTATCATCTTCAATCGACAAAACACTCCTGCGAAAGGGAAGAAAGGAGTTATGAGTGAGCACACTCCGCTCTCTCAGAAGGTGGCTACAGACAGAGCCTAACCTTTATCTGTGTACTTTATCAGCCACACAAGCGACTTTGACCTCCACAGCTATTAACAGCTATTTATGACACATACGCATGCACGTGCACACGCATCTACAAATGCACTCTACCCCTGTCTTTGTTTTTCTCTTCAAAAGCACACATAGCAGGAAATTTAACGCTCCTTCTGACGCACATGTACACACACACACACACTGTGCTTGGTGCTGTGGGGCTGTTTACATAAGGCCTTGCCCTGGGAAAGCACTGTCATGCTGCCAACGCTGCCAGCAGCGAAAGAGCGAATGAAAGAGATGGAGAGTGCTGAGGGGAGGGGGATGGAGGGTGATGGAAGATAGAGCTTTGCCAGTCTGATGTGTTCGCAGCCTCGGGGACCAGCGGACAGTCAGAATGAGGGATGAGGATGGATGGAAGGAGGGATGCAGAGAAGGAATGCGAGATGAAAGTAGAAGTGTAGTCAAAAAAATCTAAGCAAGAAAAAGATGGATTTGGATGGATGAAGAGATACATGAAGGGTGGAGTGGGGCCTGGGTTAAGATTAGATTTAAGCTGAGTGAAGCAGGCCAAACTAAGCAGAGCAGAAGAATGGACTGACAAGCGGAGAACAAAGAAGGTTAGGGAAAGATTGGCAGGAGAAAGTATGATGCAAAAGAGAGGGGAAAAAGATGAGCTGGAGATGGAGAGTGGAAAGGAGGAAGGATCCTGGAGTCCCCTCCGTCTGATGCTGCTTCCAACTGAGGCTCTAAATCTATACGAGCTAATGCATCAGCTTTGTGTTCTCGCACAGACGCAGCTTGGACCCTCATGTCCGCACCTCAACTTTATTTATTCAACTGGTAGAAAAGGGGGGATGTACCCAAGGTCAAAACCACTTAAGTGTGTCCCTCTTTTTTCTTATGTAACCTCTCTCTCTCTTTCTCAGTATCTGAGCTGCATACTAAGACACACAAGCTCAACCCCACACACACACACACACACACACACAGAGGCATACCAAAGCAGGCAGGAGTGTATCGATTTAGCATGGTGTGCAGATTCCCACCACTGCCCCTATACACAGATTAAAGGGAGGGAGAGGGAAACACACACACACACACACACCTGCACACAAACTCAGCAATGCAGCTTTTGCTCTCCAAGCTTTTTCTTTTATCAGTCAGTGCAAGTTGGGTATAGTCATTATGCATATTAATTTTGCACATATTTATAATTAGTTCTCAGGCGCTAAATGATTTTGACAGTATTTTCTAAACATGCAAGTTTGGAGCGCAGCATTTTAGATTTTATTTAAAAGGGATGTCCAAGAGTGTGTGTGTGTGTGTGTGTGCGTGCGTGCGTGCGTGCGTGCGTGCGTGCATGCGAGCACGTGTTTGCATAATGATCGTTCCCTCATGCCGCAGCTTCTCTGGGCTCTCAGCATGCCAGCTGTTGTCCCCTGGTGAGGGATTGCGCACACACTCAGTCACACACACACACATATTTTACACCTGCACATTCACATGATGTCACACCCTGTCAGCATTTAGCCACTGTGTCCTAGACAGTCTCAGAATGATCTGTGTGAGCCTCAAGGAGCGACCAAGTGTGTGTGTGTGTGGTGACAGCGTGTGATCTCTGTGTTCTCTCTGTTCGCTCTTCTCTGATACACTCTGTTCCCAAGCCTCACCATTAGTGGTCCACTGGACCCTCCGAGATAGTTCAACTGCAAACCCAAAAGGATCTTTTACAGGCATGCACCAAAGGGATACAGCACGCTCTGCTCCATTAAAGGTTTTTAAACTTATTTTTGTGAGCCTGACAGCTTTTTTTTTTTTTTTTTTTTATATCCTGAATTGTGCATGCAGCCCTCCACACACAGCTTGGAACGTTTCCCACTCATGCTGTGCGTTTAAAAGCACTGGACTGATGGTTTCCCGCAAACTGTGGGTTAGGACCCCAAACATGTCCCATTTTTTTCCCACACAACAAGAACAGCAATAACATTTAATGACCTGTTGTCAGTCTTTCATTGGGCATGAGAACATTCAGAGATTTTCAAACATGCATTCTTCTTCTGGGTTGCCATGTAGCAAAAGACACGACTAACAAGTTTAGTTTTGAAATGCGTTTCGATGATTTGATAGATTTTTGACAACTGATGACTTTTCTCCTTGACTGCAGTACTTTGCGTTCCCTGGAAAGCTATTGTTGTTGGTTTTTTGTTGTTGTTTTTTTAAGAAAAGGGTTTGAGGTGATTGACAGAAAGGAGAGCACAAAACAACGGAGCTCTGACAGACACAATGAAATAACAATAAAAAAAACGAATTTAACAAAACTAATTTAAAGCTTTACTGTGGAGGATTATCCGGCTCATGCATTTTTTAAGTCTGTGCCAGTTGTTTTTCATACTGTACAAGAAAAAAATGGCGAGAAACTGTTTTTTTTGTTGTTTGTTTGTTTTTTTTTCTGGGGGAACGAACATTCGCTCTGATATTTCCAACTTTGTTGCGTCAGTGTGCAGACGGAACTGAAATCATGTCAAAAACGGAGAGAGAGAAAGAGAAAGAGAGAACTCTGCCTTTTGGCAGAATGTAAAAGAAACACCCACTAGAAGCAGATTTCTTTAACATTGAGGAAATCCTCAGTTCCAGCCCATCGTGGGACTTAATATCTTAGTGTCTCAAAGTGCATACTTCTAGACTTAAGCTGCTTACATGCAGCACCATAATTACTAATAACTGATAGCAGAGCAACAGATTTCAAAAGATAGCTCACTATCTTGATTTCTTTGCAGTCATCTCCTCTGGTCTTGAGACACAGAAATACTGTCCATATATATATTTATATATCCATCTGTTCTTTAAATTTAAGGACTAAAGGTCTGTTCTTTAAATTTTGCTCAGTTTCTAACCCTAGTCGGTCCAAGGCCACCTGTAGCTGCTTCACAATGAATGTATCCCAGTGGTTTCCTCTTGGCAAGCCTTTCATGTGAAAAGCAGGTGCAGCGAGTGCTCAGATCACGAGGCAGATAAAAGTAAGTACAGCAGTGTAGGAGAAATGAAATCTCAAAACCATCAGCACCACGGGGTCCGGGAGAAAAAGTGTGTTTAACTTACACTACTGTTACATCTTCCGCGGTAATGTAACTTCCACTGTAATTGAAATGCACAGGAGGCAGTTCCCAGATGGGAGAAAAATCATCAAACTAGTCTAACCACTAGTTGCCTGAAACAGCCCCCTCACTCTGGCAAAAAATGGCTGGTTGTCATTTTTGTCAGGTTGACAAAGCGCCGCAACTGGGGCTCTTTCAGAGACAGTGAGGCTGGATTGACCGTTTGAATTGTTACAAACCTGTAAAAAAAACGAGCAGGGGCTCCGATTACTTGATGGACAGTCACTTTTTAGATTAAATACAGCTAAAGGTTGAAAGGGTGTAGCTGCACTTTAAGCTTGGAATAGCTGCTGCTGTTTAGTATTCTGTCCTACTTTGTGTATCGCCTTTGTACTGTCTTTCAAATCGTGTACTTAGGCACTGAAAAAAAAAAAATCCATAATTTAACTTTATGTAACCAGTTTTGTGTCTTTGTGATGAATTTCTGTGCTGTTCAGAGACTGTTCCTGATTTTGTATCACCAACCAACACAGTAGGTGAGGAGAACTTTCTAAAATAATGACTGCATTCATTGATATTGCTTCGAGTTAAGTTACTTAAGACGACTGAACTACTGGATTTGGCTGCAACACAACAAAGTGTAGTACATGATGTATTCACAAAGTTTGTGCGACTCGTTTGAAATGCTGCAGGTAAGATTCAGTTTAGACTCTGCAAGGCTCTTCTTCCTTCCTTCCGTCCTTCCCTCCTTTCTTTCTTTTGTCACTGCACTCATGGGGCAATTATTGGCCAAGATAAATGAGACGCTCACAACAAGACCTGTACTGCAAAATAGATAGCAAAGGTAAGAGATTCTTTTTCCTTCCTTCTTTCTTTCTTTCTTTATCCGTCTCCTTTTTATAGGACTGAACTGTGTAACAGAGATACTGATGGAATCAGGGAGGCTCACACCATCATGCTAAGATCAATGTAACATGGCAGCACATGGACGACAGTACTATGGTCCCTCACTCTCTCACATACAGAGACACTTCATTTTCAGGAGCAAATCAAATGAGTCTCACGTTGTGTGTGTGTGTGTGTGTGTGTGTGTGTGTGTGTGTGTGTGTGTGTGTGTGTGTGTGTGTGTGCGCGCGTGCGTGCGTGCGTGCATGCGTGGTGGGGCCAGTCAAGGAAAGTGGAAAAGAATGTCAGTGTCTCTCACTTGCTTTTTCAGTCAGTCCGTGGTGACACTGAGCATGTACTCAGGTGTGTGTGTGTGTGTGTGTGTGTGCGCGCGGTCACCCATAAATATCTCCCCTCATTCCCTGAATACTTTTTAGAGCAATCTCCTCTGAATTTTTCACCAGTACTGAGCCATCTCCGCACAAAAGAGCCACTTAGCTCCTTTTTTTCGAGGCGAGTTAATAGACAGCTACCTTAAATTTTCTCTTTGATTTTACTAGAACGAGCTGCTCCTATTAAATGTCATTTAAGGAGCACATTTAAGTAGAAAATTGCTGGAAGAACAAGTGAGACCCCAGTCAGCTAAACTCTATTTATAAACCTCAGGGTGCTGATTGGACGGTGCTTAGTTGCTCTTGTCTTCATTGGTTAAAAACACATGAAAGAGTCAGAGAGAATGCACGCCTGCTCATGCGCACGATCGTGCGTCCAAACATACACAGTTACGCATGCATGCACCTACAGACGCACACGGATACCACCACCAGCTTAGGCTGGCATGTCTTCTAATTAACATCCAACCCCAAAGCTGTAACATATAATACAGACTCTCTCTCTCTCACACACACACACACTAAGCTACACACAGATACATACACCTCTGCTAATCCTCTATGTGTTTGCTGAGAGGCATTCCCCTTTCCTACTCCTCCACCCCCCACCCCTTCTTCTCTTGCTCACATCTCTCCTTCCCTTCATCACCCCCCTACACACAGTCTCTCTCTCTCTCTCTCTCTCTCTCTCTCTCTCTCTCTCTCTCTCTCTCACACACACACACACACACACACACACACACACAAATCCTCCTCCCAAACTGCTTTAAAAGAAAAGACTTTTAAGAGTTATGGATCTTGATACTTTTTTGGGGGGGTTGGCTTAGGGCTGTTAGAGGTGGTGTGTGTGTGTGTGTGTGTGTGTGTGTGTGTGAAACACTGCAAAAGGGTGTGTTGCACAGACAATGCAAGTGTTTTTTGTGCAAAGGTGTTTGTTGCAGGCAGCTTGTGTGTGTGTTTTTCTGTGTATATGCATGTCTGTGTGTATGTGTGTGAATATGAGGAGAAAGGAGGAGGAGGAGGAGGAGGAGGTGGAGGAGGTGGTGGTGGTGGTGGTGGGGGGGTGCTAAGGCTTTAGGGTTTAGAGGGATAGAGGCGAGAGAGAAGTGGAAGAGAGGGGGAAGCTGCAGCATGTGTTTGCGTGCGTGTGCTGCGGCCGTGTGCGAGAGAGGCAGAGAAACAGCAGCGCTAGCACTGCTTAATTAATCAACATCAAAAGACAGCATTAAAAATGAATGGAACCCGAAGCAACAGTTTGGCTAAAGTGAATTATTCAGACATGGAGCTTACCCTGCTGCCCAACATTCTATTAAGAGCTAAAATCTTGATTTCTCTTTTCTTTTTTTTTAATATTCCATCTTGTGCCCCCATTTAGTCTCCGTTTGTAGCAGGCCTACAAAGTTTTGCTGCTGAGGATCAATGGCTGCTTTGCCAAGGGAATTTTAGGCAAACAACTCTCAGTCCACTTTTCAGACACTTGTGTTTGAGCGGAATGCCATTAGTCTCACCACTGACCACAGTCACGGGCCCTTAGTTCCAAATTAAGGCCCTATTCCTTTTTCAATTAATTGTATTGGAGGAAGTGGTTTTCAATTAATTGAAAAAGTCGCTGAACTCTGAGATGAGGAGATCTTTAACCTAAGTGATAATCTATTCCTTTTTCCATTATTTAACTTTAACTTGAATATCTACCCATGATAATGTGAAATCAAAAGTGAGATAAAACACATTTTAATCATAAATTAAGCACTGTATACTGTCCATCATGAGTCATGACTGGTAATGTTGCCATCAGGCATCCATCCGGCTTCTCTATTAATTCGTACCTAAGCTTTGAATTAATGGAGCATCCTTCATTCATTTTTTAACAATGTCATTGGATAGAAATCAGCATGCATACTGCATTGAGTAGGCGTTATTAGCTTGTTCCCCAATCTTGCAGAAATCCTTCCGACAGATAAAAAAAAAATGTACATTCTTCCAACAACAGCTCACAGGAGCCAAAACAACAGTTGAACTTCAGCGTAGCATGAAATGAAAAAGTCAAGACCTCAGGCTCCATCTCCATTTGGCTGGTAAACGCAGATGCCACGGCTTCCCAGCATGCAGCTGTTCACACAGCTATGGCCACCGAGCCACACAGCAGCTGTAAACCCCCTCGACCATCCAGAGGCAGTCTGTCACATCCTGGTTCTGACTTCCTGTTACAACGGGCCCAAGGCGCCACAAAAGCATGTGTGACAGCAAAAGGAGGAGGAGAGACCGGAGAAATGGGGCGGTAAGGGGAGAAAATGAGGAGTGGGGCTGGGAGATGAAGCAGCAGGATTTTGTTTGCATACATTTAGAAGTTGAGTTGAGCCAAACTCATCAAAACCAGACTGTTGCATGAATATTATGTTTTTATGGAACGGGCTTCTTGCCTGTGGCCGGAGCAAGTTTAATTACTATGTTGCATCTAAAAGATATCAACAACAGTCACTGATAACAACTTTGTAGTTGTTAATATTTTATTAACAGCAGGACGGACGACATTACACCCAAACTGAGAGTCTCATACTACATTTGACGTATTTCATGTTCATCTTCACGTGTTATGATTTCTTTTTTTTTTTTTAATGCAGAAAGTCTGAAAAAGGCCCAGTTTGCTTTTTTCTTATCTGATCTTGTGCAGTTTGAGCTCCTGCTCTGATTTGAAAGTAGACTCAAAGAAGGCTATCCTGAACTTTTGGACACAGAACTTTACAGTGCAGACATATAGCACAGCGGTGACTGAAAGGGAATTTATTTTGGAAATGTTTTCCCCCGTGAACCATTCACCTGGGACACACGTTGGTTTAAAAAAAAAAAAAAAAAAAAGACATCTGGAACAACAGTCTGGGTCTGGGCCTGTGTCTACAGGCTGTAAGTGCATGTGCGCTATATATGTAAGTGTGTGCATGTGTGTGTGTGTGTGTGTGTTCTGTTTCACTCAGCAGTTGACATTATGGGTTCGCCTTCTCTCTAGAGTGAAAAAGTGGAAAACCATGTTGGTGGATTTTGTGTGTGTGTGTGTGTGTATATGCATCTAAGCTCAGGCAGAAATAAGTGTATCTGTGTGGTGAAAGGAAACGCTGGAGGCTTTATGTGTGAGAGTGTGTTTCCTCCTCTTTCTCCCTTTGCAAATGCCTATTTCTAGATCGGTTTGAGGGTCAAGGTTTGGCCACCGGTGGAGAGAAGCTGTGTTCCCATTTAAAAGGAAAAAAAAAAAAAGATCTCGCTCTCTGCTTCACAATGAAAAGAAGACCGAACACACATCATCCTCTTAAAGCCTTAACCCTTGCTCTGCCATATAGCTCCTCGAAGCATAGTTCGTGTGAAGACCGACGCGCTGCAAGGCTAAATGATCCTGGGCAAAGTAGGGAAGATAAAAATATCATATCCTGACTATCACTGACCATTGAGTGAAATTGTTAAAAACATAACTGAGATATGTCTTTGTCTGTCCTGGCCACAGGCAACCGAGGAAAAGCTCAGTTGTAAATGCGTCCAAGACTTTTTATATTGAGGACGCATTCGGCGTGTACGTCAGTGTGTCCACAGCTTCATTGAAGGAGCTCTTGTTCTCTCATTAATGTACCTTTCCTTAACAGAAAAGGATTTTTTTTTATGTTCTGAGTGAAAAGTAAATCAAACTAAATGTCAGCACCTTTAGAAATAACCAGGTCCAGAATGTGGCTTTGAATGTGTGTAGAAGAAAAGTCCTTTGGCGTTACCATTAATCTTATTATCTATGTGAACGTTAAAATCCCCAGCTGAGACAAAGTAGTTAAAATCAGAGGGAATAACTGACTAATTCGGCAAATTCATCAATAAAATTTGCACTGATTGATTCACACCATAAGTTGAATGTATTTGATTCCTCAATACTGACTAACAGAGGAATCGTACTGAATCCCAGCTTGTTCTCAGAACAGCTGTCAGTAGTAATACTACTATAGAAAGGACCCTGAACACATCATGGCATCTTTGTTTTGAACTCTGCTGCTGTTCCCTGAACATCCTGTGCATCCTCCTGTGCCCTGCACTGCCAGGACAGATGAATGAGGAGGGGGCTGCCCTGCGGTATTTGGGAGACGGTGGTTGCTGGACTCCTGACTGGGATAAAGACCCTGGGCGATGGCGAGCAGAGGGTCAGGTGAAGGGGGGCAGAGCTGCAGGCCGTTTGTCACTCCACAGTATCCTTCACTCTTATCTGCAGAGTCATGTTTGGGTTTGCCATCCCAATAGCATGACTTAAGAGTAATCTGCATCCAGCTGAGTTTGGATCTACCCCGTCAAGTCTGAAACATTCTCTACAGTTTCAAAAGATATTGAAGATAAACTTTATCCAATGGGCAATGCACGCAGTTGACAACCAAGTTTTTAGGCCAAGAAGTCTATTGAAAAGTTCAATTCCTTTACCCAACGTAGGAATGGGCCCTAGATGGACACATGATGTGTTTCCTAGTCTCTCCAGTAGCAGAGAAAAGTCTTTCTTAAGGATATCTGAGCCAATTTTCCTACGTAGGATGCAAAAAGACCCTGTGTGGATAATAATCCTCATGCCGTCAGGTTGTGTCGATAGAACGGTCTCCAATATCACTGTCAGCTCCCTGACAGATGTATCAGCTAGAGTTAGATTATTGGTTTTTGCAATTTTTATATATAGAGTCGCCAATCAGTAATTTCCAGCATGCTACGTGTAGATAATCCATTGCCACACATGCCCAGTGGAGTTGAGTCCATCACCTGAGAGGCACTTGGAGCTGCATTTTAATACCAGGTGTTAACTACTATATGCGCCCTATAGATACTTTTGAGACATGGATCAAAATAAAAACACAGGAAAAACATCACCCGTCTCTTCCCTTCACCTCTGCACTGCTTTTTTACCATCTTTCAGGTTATTGTTTTTCTGGGCCACGACTTTAATGTTTTCGTTCCCTCTCACTGCTCTCACAGCATCATTTTAGAAAAATGACTCCATATTCCCAATGTAAGCTGCTCGCCCAGCTCTAAGTGGCAGTCAGGGATTGTTAGGGACTAACTTGGGAATTTATGGGACCATTTGGCAGCTAAAAAGCCTGATATTCCCCTCAGGGGGTGATTGAAGCAAATAACTGAGCTAA
Source organism: Remorina albescens (assembly GCA_034769265.1). Taxonomy (NCBI): domain Eukaryota; kingdom Metazoa; phylum Chordata; class Actinopteri; order Carangiformes; family Echeneidae; genus Remorina; species Remorina albescens. The sequence goes on from CM068488.1 coordinate 6,127,902, forward strand.
AAAGTACAGTGACTATCGAGCCTACATTCATCAGGTGGACACAAACGTGACTCGAAATGAATGCTAATGTTGCTCGGTGTCCGCCGGATGTGTAAATAAGTCACCGTTTTGCAGCTCGGATTGCCATTTTGTGATATTTATGGGTCCAGTTTTTGTCACTGTTGTGTTTACAGCTTGTTTTCGCTGTCCCCAAGTGTCCAATCAATTACAGAGGCTGGACAACAGAACTCTAACAGACAAAGATTCACTTTATTGTTTTCTAACTCAAATGATGCATCTTTATGGCAACCTCAAAATGACTACAGACAATGTGTGACATCTGCTGTTTCCATTTAAAGCCCCAAATTACAAATATATATATATATATACACACACAAAACAATCTTCAAAACACTGGAACTTCATTTTCAAAATAAATCTCTGCAACTTTCAAATTTCATCTCACAATACCATATAATTTATTTCCCACAGAGGAAGGCAAGTTTTAAGATGCTGTTTTCATACTGTAGACTCAAATATGCATAATATCGTGTATGATTTTGTTTGGTTCTTCCCGGCCATAAAATCCATACTATATTGATTGCAACCATGTCATCCAAAATGGCAGTGTCCTCATCAACAAGGCTGGAGCTGCTGCTGAAAGAGCACAACCATGTCTGCAGAATGTCAAGGGATTCATCCAGATGTGATCCCAACTGTGAATTTTAATGTAACATCCAGCTGCACCATTCATCATGGTTGTTCACTCTGTCAGCTAAAAAAAAAGTAAATAACAAACCCGCCCCAAAAAACACTGAGGGTCCATTTGATAATGCAAATTCATAGCTCAGTTAGAAGATTTGCATTGGCTCTGTGGTGATAGATGCACTGAGATGACTGTATGAAAAACATTACTGGAGGACATCTTTGCACAATTTTTACCCTCGTAGTTTGAGCGTACTCTTTGAAAATCAGCTCTCCGCACACAACACTAAGTTTTGAGATGGATTAAAAGACTTTCTATCATCGCAAGCAAAGTAGCTTCAGGCCAGGTTGAAATCATAACGAGACTGACTAATGTTTATGGATTTCTTAGTGTGTGAATGTGTGTGTGTGTGTAGTGGGTGGGGGATATATCTGCGAATATTGTAAAAAAAAAAAAATAAAAAAGAGCAAGACTGAGGAAGACAGAAGCAGTGAGTCTCTGTGGAGTTGTTTTGGTCATGGTGCTTGAGCACCCCGATTAATACTCATAGAGAGACACCAGATGGAAATGAGAGAGAAAGAGAGGCAATGAAAGGGTGGAGGGGAAAATTTGGGGAGGAGACGACCGTGGAAGGTGATCAGAGGGAGGGAGAAGGGGAGAGAAAAGGCCGGATAGAGGTAGGAGGTGGAGTGGGGAAAAAAAAAAAAAAAAGATCAAACTTAAGACGAGGAGATGATAAGAGAAAGCAAGATAGAGAACACGAAAGCAAGAAAACCCATTAAAGTTGATTTAGAACTTATTATACTTATTGTTGATATAGTTTTTGAAAGGAATAAAATATTAGGAATTCATTTAGCCCTTAAACATCTGGGTGGATATGCTGCGTATTAGTTAGACTGACAGCTGAACCATCAGGGACGAGGAGGGATTTACAGGAACCAAGACAAACATGGCTACTGTAAATCCACATTCAGATTTCTGCCTCACAAATGTCCAAACTTCTGTGTTAGTTTCAGTTTTAGTGCTTTCGTTCCCCCCCTTTTGGGTAGAATTATTCTGAATATAAAGTTACAGCAGCACATGCAAAGAGCTCCTCTTTTATCCGTCTGCTCCACTTTCACAGTGATTTCTCCTTTCTGAAGTTTTTGTCATGCGTAGGCATTTGCGAGAAAAAAAAAAAACCAAAACAGTTACATGCCAAGAAATGAGCTTTCTCTGGGGAAGAATCTGGCTGGGGAAATCAAGTTGGTTTTGTTTTTTTTTTCTGATTCCTTAACCTTTATTCTCATGGACACAATGTTTACAAAATCAATACAGTTTTCATTAAACAGACTAGAGCCATGGCCAAATTCATTGTGCCCTTGAGGTCTTCGGTTGCATGGATTTTACATCAAATCCTGCAACGTTCTCTTGTGCCTTTGTGAAATAAAGAAGAAATGCAAAGCTATTCATAAAACTGGTGCTCCGTAGCAACACTATTGGTCAGGCACTCTACATGGTGGCTTTTTAAGCCCACTGAATAGAAGCAAAGTTACTCCTCTAAAGCCATGGGTGGACAGTTTTGTCAGCATCATAAGGACCACACTCTTTAGCTTTGAAACTAAATGATTTCGACATTTGCAGGTAAGTTCTTAAGTGGTACGATGCACTACAGCTATCTGCAGCTGCAATTTTCTCCTTTTGCGTATCTGTTTGGTTGCTTGTTCAATAACCTATAGATCAAAAACGTTAATTTCCCAACAGAGCAACCGGATATGTAACTCGCAGAGCAGATCTTTAGGGGTGAAATAAAAGGAAAAGATTTCAAATTAACTTCATTTGAACTTTATAATAACAAAGAGAGAGGCGGAGAGTGTTCTTTCAAATGTGTTTCCACAGTAGTGGTCTGGTAGCATTTCCATTTTCTTAAACTTGGATGAGGCTGTAAAGAGCCTGTGCTAACCAGTCGCTCCACAAAGAACATCTTGCAAAAGTGTTCATTATCTCACCAAGATTGAGTACAAACCTAAAGAATAATTCCTTTTTTGTTGTTGAAGCATGGAACAAGAGATGGAAGGTTTGCAAATAGGAGAATCTTTGAAGGAGAGAAGGGGGAAGAGACGAGAGGAGGGGCACTGGGGGTGAAATTTCGGGAGATCAGTGGCAGGGAAGAAGATGAGAAAAGGGGGTTTTGGCGCAGTGGGATTACGCCAAGATGTGGTGAGCGGGAGACAGGAATACAGAGAGACAGAGAGGCAACACTTCACTTTTGTAAAAAAAATTAAGAAGAAAGAAACTCTGATGTTTTATATTGCAATTTAGGAGACATTTCTCCGAATTAGTGGATATAAAAACAAATACAATGCAGGTTTATAGTGTGGGAAAAGATTTTCGCAACTACTTGGCAGAGATTAAAACAGTCTATGATCAAGACATGAAAAATCTGTTTCATGAGTTAGTTAAACACATAACACTGACATTATTGTCAAAGGAAATACTTTGTTTGGCTTTGTGTGGTCTACCGCAGCCTTCAACCAACACTGTTACAAGGAAATGGTTGAAAAGTCCATCATCCACCTACATTTCTCCTTGAGAGATCTCTCAGTACTTTAAAGGCATCAGTATGCTAAGTAGTTGCCGGATCATCAAACAGCCTGAAAAACCCCTTCCTTTTTTTTTTTTTTTTTTGTGGAAAAGGGTGATGGGGGGGCTGCTGCTTCCAACGTTTTGCTACTTTCTGAAAACAGAGAAAAGTCCACAATTAAGCTGCCAGTATCCTCCAGCAAATTGTTTGTCAGGCAGTCAAATGGTTTTGGAAACACACAAACACACTCTTCCACCAGAATTTGGGTGCCTCTTTCTGCCCATTTCTTTTTTGTTCTTTTCTTTTTGGTGGCCCATTTTTATTTGGTAGGATGGTGAAGAGCGACAGTTAATGGGACAGGAAGAACAGCATGCAGCAAAGAGTCTGGGCACCTGGAATCAAACCTGGGACTTGCCCTGCCCATTTCTGTAACTTTTTAAAACTGTTCTGATGCCTTGTGTGCGGGGTTTACCAGCTGTGAAGAGCAAGAGAGGGACCAAGGTTTGAATTCATCTCTTTTTTTTTAATTCTTGACATGGCTATTAATGTCATTTTTCTTCCATGTTACACTGAGAATGTCTGCACCAGTGGATTGTCTGAATGTGTGCGAACCCTGTTTGGATCATTATTGATATTTCGCCCACGTTTTTGCCTTTCAATTGTCAGACAAGACTTTAAACTTGAAGAGTGCACAAGGTATTTGTAAGCACAACTTGACCTTAGCTCAGCACAGTTCACTTGGCTACTTGAGCTTCTTGTGTGTGTGGTTATGTAAACTGAGGTATTCAGACATTTCTGAGCAAGAAAAGAATTGTTGCTGTGGTTTCTGTGTCGAGGAAAGTCTGTTTGTTTTTGGCTATGTCGCCTTGAACTTGGCCCCTAAATTGAACTGAAACTGAGTGACAAACACATTGACAGAAACAGAATAGAGAGCATTAAGGGATTGGTGTGATGGAGATGAGAACGGAGAGATGGACATGGAGGGAGAATATGAGAGAGAAAGTAGAAGGTGCTTGCTGGTAGAGTCAGACGGCGCTGACCTTCACTTCATCCAGAACCACGTACAACATATAGCACATATGGCTGCGCTTAATGTGGCGAGACTTCAATATGCACGGGTGGTTGTGTCTGTGTGTTTCCACTTTTGATGTGCTTGTTTGTTGGTGTGTGATTATTAGAATGAGCGTGCATGCTTCCATTTGTGTGTCTTTTGGTTTTGTTTACGTGCTGGTGTTTATTTGTGCATTGCCATTTGGAGAAGTGTGTGTGTGTGTGTGTCCGTGGCTGCGCATGTGAGTGCACGCCTGCAAACACAGTGTGTATCTTAATTGGACTCCATTCAAGTGTTTAATTACTCATTAGAGATGCTGCAAAGCAATCTATACAGCAGCTTTCCCTGTTCGCTCCCTCTGCCCTCTGTGACTTCCAGCCCACCGAGACTCAAACGCTTTGACCCAAACTACATGGATTAGTTCACCTCGTCAATCTAGATCAACCCATTCATATAAGATGAAGATCCTTAAGGCAGGGGGTGATGCCAGACTAAGACAGACAGCTAATAAGCCAGTGAGCCAGTCACTCAGTTGACACTGAGCCAGTTTGTTCGTGTGTAAGATTAGTGGTCAGTCAGTCAATCAGACAGTCGGCCGCTTTTTCATCCAGTTATCTAGGTAGTCAGATCATGAGCCAGACAGCCAGTGGCCCAGGAAGCCTGAGAGTCTTTTTTTCTGGCCAAACAGTCGCTCACATAATTTTGTCGTCACTGCATCCATCACTCTGTCCATCACTCCGTTAATCTGTCAGTCAGATTGAGGAAAAAGCACATGAGCCTCTTTTTTTAAAAGCGTCTTTTTAAGTACAGTGAAAGTCCAAATAAAACACCAGTCAACAAAAAAATACCAAAAAAGTTCAGGGGGATGGTCAAACATTGAGAAGGGATTCAAAATAAAAAAATACCAACAGCCTAAAAATAAATAATAAGGTAAAAAAGATAAAGAGAAGGATTTAAATAAAAAAGATTATTTAAAGATTATTTAAAGTTTGAGTTAAAACAGAAATGATCCAAAATGTCATGATAGAACATTTATCACTATTTGGTTTGGGGCAGAATGTGAAATTAAAAGATCATAAATCTTAAGAAATCAACACATGGTGGCTTTGGGTTTGCAACTCTCCCCCTTTGAGGAAGGACTTTCTCACCAAACGTCAACCAGATGTTTTTGTGGAAACATAATAATGAAAAGAATCTGCTAGTCTTCATAAGCTATTGCCGTCCGCGTTGATTGACAACCAAATCCCAGGTTCATTAAAACTTCATAAAACCTTAAGAATGCATGAGTATTGACGGGATGAAAAATAAATCATCTGGATCTTCTCGCTTCTTTAAACACTGACTCAGTGGAGACGTGACATTTCTGCAGGGTGCTGACATAAATCCTTTTCTTGTCTCCGTTGTGTTGAGAGATTCCCATTGGTGTACTTGGACACCAGCCACGAGATCCTTGTCGCTCCGCTTTGGGCCAAAACTGTCGATACCAATACAACCCAGCTCCTATTTATGCTGTCGACGGTGCCAAACCGGTGCTGCATCACGGTGGATGCCCCTCCAGAAAACGAAGAGACAGATGTAGGCATATCATGCACTCTGCCTGTCAGCTTGTCAGATGCACTGTGTGTGCCTGAGCTTTCATCTCGCCTGTCTGACTAACTCGTCCTTCTTGTCCATCCATCAGTGGCTTTGTCACTCTATCTGTCTGGCTTTTGTGTCTATACCACTTTTTGTGAATATATTTTGGCTTCCACATCACCAAGGTGAAAATTACCCTTCCAGGGGGCCTGGAGATTTTCTTTCCAACATGGTTTGTTATGTTAATGCGGTCCATGGGTGTCAGATTGTATGTGTCTGTTTGTATAACGGGGAGCACGTTTGTGTGGGCAGTGTGTATATGTGCGCTTGTGTGTATGAATTTGCCACGGATTGGCATAGGAGGCGGTGCTCAATCCACAGGAAGGGGGGGGTGTCGCCCGTCTTGAAGAAAAACATAATAACCTTTCAGATGTGCTGAATGTCACCGCGGTGATCTATGGGTGACGTTATTCAGGATGACAGATGTGGAACTTGTCAAAACAACACAACTTGAGCTCGACAATGCGATTGCATGCTTGTTGTGGGGTTTTTCGATGGTTTGTTTTCAGGCACCACTTTGTACATACTGTATGACATGCGTGGCGCGTGTTGTGTTGTGTTTATTGCCGTTCTTTCCATCTGCACGTGTTTGCGTTGAGCCTGGGATCAAGAGCTAATTCCCATAATTAAACATGTGCATCTGTGTTTATGAGTCCCAGAATGTCTGCATTAATGTTGTTGTATGTTGCACTGTGCTGTCCGTGTTGCCAGAATGTGTTACATATGTCTCAGCGCGTGTGTGCCATAGTATGACATATTAATGCATATTTATGTAGGCCAGTCAACAGAGGCAGATAAAACAGAAAAAAAGAAGTTATTGGTTGAAATAAACAAATACATTTTTCTCCATTTTGATCGATCATCAGTTCTCTATCATTACATGCGTGACAAAGTGGCAGTATAGCAATAGACTCATACAAGGGGCGTGGTATTAGAAAAAGCCAGCACTACACTTCCCTAGTTGCTGTAGCGGCACAACATTTAACTCTGTCTGCCTTAAACAGCTGATTTGTGGAGTTCTACTGCGTGTGCCGTTGAAGTGCGCCACTAGGGAGAGTTTCCTCAACTGTCTGGGCTGCACGGCACACGCCCACAAAGGAAATCTTGTACAGTCGACAAACTGCGTCATGGAGGGCGTTCGAATGAATTAAAGTAACCTTTTGAGACCCAAAGAAGGCTGACACTAAACTGTCCTTTCTTGCTCTTGGAAGCCTGGATGCAACAACAGCCTTCATATCAGCTATGCAGTTTCACTGAGAAGAAGAAAGTAGATAAAAGTAGCCGACAAGTGCGACAACTGTAGGCTGGTTTCCTAAGTTTTTTAAAGTTTTTAGTTGACACTCTTGCTCATGTGTATGGTTATGGTTGAGGTGGGGGTATATATGTTTCAGTGTGTGGTTGGATAGGAGGAAGTTAACATATTTACTTTGCCACACATACCTAAGCATCAGCAGAAACACCGCGGGAATCACAGGCAATGATGGCAGTATGAGAAAGGAACGCCGCATGCTGAGAGAAAAGCAAAAAGAGTCGAAGCAAAATCTGTGTGTGTCTGGGTGTGTAGGGGGTGGGGAGGAAGCCATTTTAAATATTCAAAAAGAATGAACAGAAAGCAGAGACACTGGATTTGGGGCAATGAAAATACACTAATCGGGGGGGGGGTTAAGACAGAAAAGAGAAGAAAGAAGAGAAGACAAAAGTAAGTGTGGGATGAGACTGCTGACAACTGATATGTGAAGGTAATGTCAAAAGATGCCGCCGTGCTCCTGGAGGGAAAGTGGGGAAAAGACAAAAAGAGAAAGCAATCGAGTAACTCAAACTGAAGTGAATGGCGTTGAAGAGTGAATGAAAGAAGGGAAAGGAAAGGAGATAAAGTGGGACCGAAGACAGGAGCAGATGAAGATGGAAGAGTTAGAAATGGAGAGTAATGTGGAGTTAAATGGGGAGACACTGAGAGTGATTTAAGCTGCGGCACACCAGCCTGAGACAGCAACCTAACCGAAGACACTTACACACACACACACACACACACACACAATGAAGCATCCTGCAGTTCCTTCCTGCCAAAAAGCAAAATGAGGTGAATTTGGGCACATTTCAGATGAGGATTATGATTTAGTTATTTTTGGGTTTTTTTACACTTTAAATGCACCACATTTTTTATTTAGCCAACTGTAGCTGGAATTGGGTACGGTTAGGGAGTGATAAAGGTGCAATCTTTTCGTGGGGGTATGTGGTAGAGAGCAAACTGGTGGTTCATTACTGTCAATAAGAGAATGATGATAAAGTCGGTGCTGGCAGAAAGTATCACCCACTGCGCCTGCTGATGGAAGCACGCAAGAAAAGTTGAATTTTCCCAACTTTTTGACTTGAGCTGAAGTGAAGATAAATCGGATGTTCAAACTGAAAATCAATCAACATCTGACACATCCATCTTTTTTGTCACTCATTTTCTAAAGAATGTGGACTGATGTGGTGAATAAGTCGCAGATTTTTCCAATCTCTTTTGACCATGTAAGAGAATGTGAACAGAATTCACTTGGCAGTTTCAATGCTCATCTTCCTGGTTTTTAGTTAAAGACACCCTGTGGAGTTTCCCCAAAAAAAGGAAAAACCTGTTGGCTGGATTTCCTTTCATGGGAAACATTAGCATTTATTTTTAAATATTTCAAATTGTGATTTCTATACAATGACATTTTGATTGAATTAGCCGTCCTCTTCTTTGCTGCTTTGCTGGAAAATTAAAGCATGCTAAATCTTGACTGTGTACATAATGTTGCCCAAAATGGCAATTCCATCTAAAATTAGATCTATCAGAGAATAACCATTATCCCAAATGAATCATACACCTGAAAAGCACAATACAGCTCAAAGTTAACTACAATAAAGGCTACAGACTGGTCTGTGGGATATTTTGTCTTTTTAGATATGCATGGTAGGCCCGAATAGTTTTGTATATACATTTTTTTGTCTCATCATTGTTTGCAGAGCTTTGATGATTTTTTTTTTTTTAAATACTACAGCTATAGTCGGCTTTTTTCCATCGAGACATATCATGCCGTTACTAATTTAACATCACCGACGACCTCTCCTTTTCCTTTGGACGATCTTTTTAACCTGAGCATTTTCTCTGACCGACGTCCCACCGCGTTTAGTTTTTTTTGTTTTGTTTTGTTTTGTTTTTTTCAGGCCACAAGCATGAATGTCACGTTACCGAGAGTGACAGAGGGAGATGAAGTGAAGCTGAATGAAAAGAGAGAAAGTCATGGATGGAGAGAGGGGTGGCATAGTGAGATGGTGCGAAAGAGATGGAAAGAATGGAGGAGAGAGAGAGTAAAGCGTGCTTTGATGTTTGCTCGCTGATCCGGCCCACTGTTTAGGACGCAGACAGGTATGGTAAACATCCAGAGCTTCTCCAAACGGATACTTTGATCACAGCCACGCTGGGAGATGATGTCCATGACTCAGTGGTGTCAGAATATAAAGGAGTGGCCACTACACCCGCACACACATTACTGAACACACAGATATTTTGCATTTACAGTATGTAAATACACACTCTGTGGACGCGCCTGAATTCTTCTCCTTTCTCTCTTAGTCTTACATTTAAACTCTTCAGTTTTCTGTCTTCTTTTCATCCTGATGTACGCACACAACACCATAACACCCTTTTATGGCCTCTGGATGAGCCTTTTACATCCAGATGAGAGCCAGCAGCCAAAAGCCAAGTCCTTCAGCTTCATCTGGCTAACTTCACTAGACAATACAATTGCCCTGAGAAAGTGAGGAAAATCTGTTAGACATCGGGGGATTAGGAATGAAGCAAACCATCATATCATATTGTGCAGGTTTATTCACAAGACAGTATTAAAAAGAAATGGCTCCAAGTGGTGGAAGAAAACACTGAAAAGACCGCATACGGAACCACATGCATCTTCAAAACAAACACTTTGATGGGCATATTTTAAGATTTTTTTGTCACAAAGACACAGTTCAGTTTTCACTAGCAGTACTCCTTTCCCCTTCTGGAGCTAATTACCACGTTCTCCTTCTTTTGGCACTTTTAAGTGTGGAAATTATGTAGATTGTAAATATGCCAGAGATAGAAAAGAACTGTCTTTCTCTGGAAATGAAAGATAAAGAAGTTTTATCACTTCTTTATACATTTTTCGTGTACTGGCAATAACAATTTAAACAGAATGAGTAAAAGGATTAGGGGACTTTTATAATTTAGCACCATACTTTGCTCTAAACTATATGAAAGGCCCTATGTGTAGAAGACGCGACACTCCCAGTAAAAAGTGGTGGAGGTTCTGTCACATGTCATCGTTAATGGTCGTTATCTGGTTGGTTTAGTCACCTCCTCTGGGAATTCCTCTAAATTCTGCCAACGCCGTGCATCTGCACAACACCGAGCTAAACACGCCTCCATTAAAGGTGGAAAAACAGGAAAGGGCTTTTGAAGTATTTATGGAAATGATTTTGGGCATGATAAGCAAGAGCTAGGCCTTAGGTACTGTATTGAATTAGTACAAACATGTTTAAGTAAACGTATGATGAGCGGACGTGCAATAGCGAGAAATGAGTCTGGCAAAAGTGCCCTTAGCTTTTCAAAGTTTGAAGGCTTGGTCACACCAAACAGTGATACAATGCTGTGGAGCTCACCACTAACACACTAGCCAGCCAGGCTAATTGAAGTCCTCCCTCTATTTTCCCACCTGGCATTGTGTTCATCATTGCACACCACTTTGTGCAATAAAAAGTCATTGAAGGGAGACAATACACTTCTCCGAAAAAATGTGCTCGCGAAATGGTCAGTTCCCAAACAGACCCCCATTCAACTGGAATGAATTGAAAACATTCAGGCCTTCATGACAAAAAAGAATTAATTAGGTGTTTGGAGTAAGACTGAAATAACAAAGAAGCCCTCATGAAAAAGAACGCCTAACCGTTCACTCCCTTTTTGGTAGCATGTAAACTACTTTCTGTGAACGAGAAACTGATTTCACAACACAACATTGGTTGTTGGAAACGGTGAGGCGGCGAAATACAACAATAATGGTGTTATTACAATGTCAAATATAATAACAGTGTGTCATTAACGCTGTTGTTTTTAAAGTTCTTGAAACACTTGATATGCTCATATTTTGCTGAAACATTGTTATATTGACAGTGATGTGAGAACTTCATAGGTCAGTTCACAAAGAATATTTTCCTCATGTGATATCCGGTCGTGTGGACAGGTCTGCTTTCCTTCTGCCGAGGTTTTGCGACGTGTCTGTGAATGCCATCTAATGCCATCCGAATGCAATGGAGTTTGAATAAGATTTTTGGTTTGGCGATGTTTTCGGCATTGGAAAAAATTCAACAGTCTGGATTCGGTGCGGATTGGGTTTTTCTCTAAACAGCTAGAAATGCATGCAACTTCACAAAGGGTGGGTTGAAGACTCTGAAGAGCGGGGTTAACGTTAACTGCCCCCAGAGCGCCTCCAGAATTGATGTCAGCGTGTACTGAGTGCACCTCTACATCACTGCACCAGGTGGAAAGGTCAAATTGTTCAGTCGCTCTTTAAAGCTAACAACAGGGCTATAGTGCTGACCCACCGTGAATGAATCTATGAATCTTTTCTTCTTTTATGAGAAGATGAACCATGTTTACAATGGTACTAGAGGAAATAGCTTTATGCCCATATTCACAGTCTGATGTGAATTCTTTCTTGTATGAAGTGTAGGTCAAAGGCTAAAGAATTGCAAACCAGCTTGGGACCTTCGGGCCTCTCCAGATTCATTCACGTACCAACAACATATCGTAGGCTCAGTTGTTGTTTTAGCCTGTGGACATTATGCCTGATTTGTGTTGAGACTTTCTGCTGCAGGGAAACTTTTAATGCCTGTTAGTGTAAGTGATTGTTTACCTTTTAATTTATGTCTTTTAATTTACTGCATCGCCAGGTTGTTTTTCATATCTGTTACTTTCATGATATAACATATGTAAGAGTCGGGAGAGTTGGATTTATTTATCATAAAAATACACTCACAAAAGAAAAAAAAAAAAAAACCCAAAACACTTTCTTATTTCACAGCTTCTAAGTTTTACATAGCCTCCGGCTAAATGCATTGGATGTATAATTAGGCGTATAGTTTACCTTTCATTTTGATTCCAGCGTGCATCAAATGTTAAAGTGGCCCATTCTAAACCAAGTACTGAAAAATTCTATATATTTGGAGGGAAAATGAACACTGAAATACCCCACACTGTGTTATAATCATTAACAGTCAAAAAGTTGATTTTATGTCAGCGGTACGACAGTTTGATGCACCCCCTCTTCAAATAGATTGGGATAGTACTGCAATGTTCCAAGCTTGAAATAAACATATATGACAACCCTGCTCCCAGCACTAGATTAAACCAGACCAAGAGGAAAGAGAGCTTCAACATATCTGTAAAGTAGTTTAATGATCAAATAAATTAAAAAGATGTTCTGTTTGTCATCAATTTACCGCTGAGTTAAATATTAATATTCGGCCAAATCAGCAAAATTCACAACACGCACATTATGTTGATATAAAACTTCATCTGTGCGCAATCACCTTTCTTTCCAAATGTATCAGTTATATAAATCATAATTGTTCAAAAACAGGGCAGCATTAAAAGAAAGACACACCAATTCGTGCACTGACACCCGCACACCTCTCACAGATAAGTTCGGTGAGGAGGGGACACGCTGCCAGCTGGAGTGCCTTCTCGTGTCTTTTTTGGCCAATGCAGTGTGTGTGTTTAATTCCAAATGACACGTAGCCTGAGAGGCAGCGATGCAGGGACTCACACATATGCTCATCCGCACATAGCTGCACACCACCAGCGTGTACTGTTTAACGGCTTGAAGTGTGGTGGTCACAAACCTGCGCACACAGAGACACACACACAGATTCCTCTCCTGGCTGTATTAAGAATGCAGACAGTGTCACAGGAGCAGGGCAGGGCACTGAGTACCTTAATACAACCTAATGTATCCTGGCGCATTAGCCCTTCCTTGGGTTGAGCATCCTCGCTCATCGACAGCCATTTTACGAAGGCACTTTATCACTTAACCAAACGTGCACAATCACGGACGTATATCCATCGAAGCACACAAACACCCACACACTCTTCTGGGTATAACCAAAGTACTAATGCTCCGATGGTAGTCATCCATAAATGTTTCAACCCGCAATCAATAGGCAAAGCACATTAGTCTCAAATGGGAACCCACTGTCGTACAAATTGATATGAAAGACAGAGAACTCTTTCTCCATCTGCTCTTCCTCCAGCTGGCCTCCTCCTCCTCTTTTGCTCTGTGTTTCCTTTTTTGCTTATTTTTTTCCTTTTTTTTTTTTTTTGCCTCATTTCATGCAAGGCTCATTATGCCTCCTCCTGCCGTCTCTCCTTTCTTTTTCGTTTGTCTACTGCCTGCCTGCCTATTTGTGTTTCTCCTTTACCTTCTCTTTCTTTGTTTGGCTCCCTCTGTTCTCTCCTTTTGGTTGCTTTTTATTTTTCATTCTGTGCATTTTCCCTTGGTTTTTCTCTTTGCCTTTCTCCCTTTGGTTGGTAATCAGAGTTGATTGGGAGCAGAAAGAGCCGAGAGGAGCTCCCAAGTGGATCAATGCCTCTAAATGATCTGTTCAAGGATCCCTTTAGAACCTGCAAAACTCAGCCTGATAGGGCACCGAAGCATGAAGGCACTCGTTTCACATCTAACTCACTTCCTGATTTGCCCTCTGGGAGAGAGATAGGTCTGCCGTCATTGGGATAATTTGTCCCAAAGCTAAATATCCCACTAACCACAAGCGCTTAGACCGAAATGTCTTCTTTCCAGGCAATCAATTACTGTCAAGGTGAGGGGAAAATGATGAATTTGTTTAAAAAGCCCAATCTGCGTGTGTGCATACTCTGAGATGGCAAAATTGGCCGGCAACTGGCTTTGTTTATGCTCATTTGACTCAAGACATTTCCTTCGTCTCACATTTATAGAGCTTTGAGAAACAAGTTTTGATAACGCAGCGGCTGAATTTTAAATGTATTCGACTTGATACATTTGAAATTAAATTGATTGTAGCCTCGGTGATGGGTGGCGGTAATGACAAACAGCCAAAGAATGTTTGCTACAGACACAGACATGCTCACTGAGAGATTTGATATCCAACTAAAATATCAAAGTAATAAATTTCGAAACAGCCTTTGAAATGTTAGACAGTTTATTAAAAGAATATCTCTGAATATTGAATTATTTTGGCTTGTTAAAGATTCCAAAAAATTATCTGACATACCCTTGGGACATATTATTCATGCAGTGCCAGTAAATAAAATATCTGAAATATCAAATGATGTGACACCAAAACTATGCATGAAATAAAGACTTTTAATTGCCCAAATATTGCATTTTAAATGTTGATTCATTGTCAAATGTGAAATATTGAAATTTCTGTTTGAAGAACTTTCTGAAAATAGATAAAACGCCTGAACGAAAGTTTCACATCAGATGTAAACATGACATTTTTTTGTATATTGAGCGCAGACTTTTTTAAAGTTTAAGTTGTTAAGTGTGTTTTTCTATGATTTCGCTGTGACTGATGCTGTTAAAGTACTGCCTGCGTATCCAAAGCTTCAAAAAGCTCAGTTGTTGCATAAAAGCAGTTAAAGTGTAATCAACAATATCACACTGACGTTACCTCATTACCGTGAACATGGATCCTGCAGACAATGATTTTGAGTTGATCTAAAACACACCAACTTGTTGAATTATTGTATACTAACTCATGGCTGTAAATAGTTCAGAACACGCTGAATATTTGCTCCTACTTGACTAACTTTCAGGAAAGAAAAACAACCAAGTCTAGGTTTTCTAAGAAAATTATTTAACCTCGTTTAAAAATGTAAAATATGATATAAAAATATGAATTCATGACCCATTTTTAAACATTTACAAAACCAGCAGGCCTGGGGCTGGGTGTTGCTGATCGTCTGTGTGGAAGGGGAAAAGTTTAGAGTAAATAACAGTTGGTTTTGATCTTTCAATGGCATAACAAAAATATAGAATATCTCCAGCGTTATCCTTGAAGAGAGACTGTTTCACTCCAGTGACTTCAAAATTGTAAACAGGAGATCCACTGCTATGTATATATGCAACACTGGCACCACAACATAAACCTAAATATAGCTTGTATTATATATAAGTGGAAAAAATCCAGCCATATGTTTCTGATATATTATAACGAAGGAGTAGAGGCTTTTGAATAGCAATGAGGGGAGATAGCAGCCGTGCTCAAGCACCATTTTATGTACACTATTGCCATATGTTACCTGCATTTATTTCACAAGATCCTTGACTCTGTGCCAGAGGGAGGGAGACAGGAAGGAAAATGGCCACAATGCATACCCACTGCAGTGTGTGTATACACTAATATTTCTTCTTCAGTAACCTCTGACCCACTTGCATTCATCATGCCAACCTCAATGATCTGTATGTTTGTGGGACTAAGTGGACATTCACCATAGCTGCCTCTACAAACCCCTGCAGGGTCTGGGATAATAATGTGTGCTCTCTTCCTTCACGCGGCCTACTTATTCTGAGTGTCATTCGAGCAGGCTCGTTCAGCCACTGGAAAAAAGACTACATTCCAAACAAAACAATAACTCCCATGAAGAATAGCTTACCAAGCTTCATTCAAATAAAATATCTCAATATGCTAACTTTTGCCATAACCACAGGGATTATTGAAGAGTTTTTTGGCCTTGTTACGTTCATTAAAGAATGCTCAAGGATGTTCTTGCTCTGTATTGGCGTGACTCAGGTGGTTTAAAAACTGTCTGTCAGAAAGTATTCGTTCAAGTGTCCTTGAGCAATATCTTGAATCTCTTTGATTCAGTTTGTTGTGTTTTTGTGGTTGACTGTGACCTCTGGTCCCCAAGATGTGCAAACACACAAAGTCCCAACAGCAATAATACAATTTCATTTAATTGCAGTGAACAGCATGACTGCAGTAAATGGACGCTCACCACAGTTTTCCATCATGTTATGTGCAATTATCCAGAAATGAAATATACTGAAGGTCATAAGCATTCACAGATTGTTTTTCTCAACATACGTATCGCATCTCAAGGACTCCTCAGTAAACGCTTCTCATAGCCTTCTTACCTCTGCTCCTTCATGCAATGCATATTCTTGAGACTGTTTGGAATTGTTTTCCATAAACCAATTTTAATGCGCTCTCCTTTGTGTTTTGCAGGTTCTGGCATGGAGAGTACAGGGTGGCAGTGAATATCAACGACTATCTGGACATCTACTGTCCTTACTATGAGGGTCCTCCATCACACGGGCGGATGGAACGCTACATCCTCTTCATGGTCAACCACGAAGGCTACACTTCCTGCCAGCACAGGATGCGTGGCTTCAAGCGCTGGGAGTGCAACCGTCCCAGTGGTCCTGACGGACCCCTGCGCTTCTCAGAGAAGTTCCAGCTCTTCACTCCCTTCTCCCTGGGCTTTGAGTTTAGGCCTGGACACGAGTACTACTACATCTGTAGGTTACCAGTCATTGCTTTTTCCATGTGTGTGGTGGAGACTGCGCGTGCGTGTGTTTGTTTGTTTGTTTTTTTTTGTCGTATGTGTGTGAGAGTGCATGTGTCTGTGTTTGCACGTTAACCACACTCCTGCACAAAATGCATTCGTAAACAATGTGTAAATATGCAATCAACAGAAGTAGATTGAGAGGGCTCTCAAACAAACCACCATGTCGCTCCAACAGCCATCAGCATGCATAAATACACCTTCCATCTCTCACCCACTCCCCTTACTCTCCCACTCTCTCCCTCTTTCTTTTTGATATATCTCTATGATCTGTGCTGAGATCATAAGTGGTGTGCTCAGCAAAGTGGTAAAAATGTCACTAGGCGTTCTTTATAATCATTTTTATATTAGCTGTATTGATGTTTCTCCTCACTTCAACAAGTGATGTATTAATACCACAGATGGGCTTTGCCCCCTGAGACAGTTTTTCGGAGCCAAGTTAAAAAGCTATCATTTCCCCACCAGGAATGGGACAAATAGTGGCTTCAAATTAGTCTTAAACATTGTTTTCAGCTGCTCGGTGTGCCAGATGGGTGGGATAAATTTACTGCATCCAGAGAATTTAGAGCAAGATAAGTTGGTAATCACAGAAAAGCACATTAAATTGACTTTCAAAAGCTTTGCTGTCAATGGCCAAACTTTCTGGCACCACACATAAAAGTGCAGCTCTGACCGTGTTGGAGGCTGCAGGCGCTGAAGAGGTTCGCCTGTTTGAATTCACAGACCAGCTGGGGAAATATTTGAACGGAAAATCAGTCGTTCCAAAAGCGGACAGTAACAATTCCCACAATTACCACAGGTCACTTATGAAAATGCATGCACGTAATGTTTTGAAGCGTTGGAACAAATTATCCTTTCTGTTGTTTGTGTGCAAATTTCACATTGCATTATTTAATGAACTTAGATTTGAATTACTATATTTGTGTGTCAATAGTGTTGGGGAAGTTACTGACTGTTTCCAATTTCCAATCATCAAAGTTAGCAACTTTTCTTTCATATTCCACTGTAAATTGCTCAGACTTCTATTCTGAAGGACACTGACTCTAACCAGTGGCATCTCTGCCACTTCACAACCTGTCACGTTTGTTCATTTTTCTTTCCACAGCTGGGTGAAAACTGACCTTAGCCTCTTTTAGTAGGAGATGATGCGTTCTCCCCATGACCTGCAATGGCACGAGAGTCTTCTACCACCAGTTGAAGGTCTCCACACAGGAGGAACATATTTCTTTGACAGTTTTTTTTTTGTCCTTGGTTAGTGATTCTGACCTCACTATGATATCCAAACATTGGCACAGGTTTGAATTCAATTTGTCATGGCATTGTCATGATCAGATTTTATT
Organism: Remorina albescens; assembly: GCA_034769265.1. NCBI lineage: Eukaryota > Metazoa > Chordata > Actinopteri > Carangiformes > Echeneidae > Remorina > Remorina albescens. Next base: position 6,145,782 of record CM068488.1, read on the forward strand.
TGTAATGGCAGTAATATAACTTTCTAATAGATTACTTGAAAATCAAAGCAAAGCATGGCAGTGTCTGATTGACTGATTAGAAGGCTAATGAGATAAAAGCAACACTATTTGTTTAAAAAGCATTTACGAGTAGTTCTTTGGACCAGTGTGTTGCCACAAAGACACAGCGGGCAGGAGTCAAGGAGCTAAAGACGGGATGTTAACAGCCACCCGATGTCCCTCTGCACTTTTCCCAGTCAGCACACACATGCACAAACACACACTCTTTTGTTTTTTAGCCTCATGTAGGGATGGCCAGGGCCCCTCCAAAGTTGTATAGTTGCTGACTATGCTATTGTGTCTTCAGGACCCCTGGGGGTAGTGTGTATGCCACATGACCGGAGTGTGTGTGAATGCGTGAGTGTGTATAGTGTGGAAACGGGAGTGGGGGGCTGGTTGTGGGGTCAGTTGTCAAGCAATTGTGAGTCCGTGAAAGGCCATGTCCATCATCCTGACTGACAGCCACACACACATTTTTGTCTCTTGCTGTCTCTCACATGCACAGAGAAACACACACACTCACGCACACACATCAGAAGGACTGGGTAGTTAAAAAAATCATTCCTCAACAACAAGGACCTGCACATGCATGTGTGTGTGTGTGTGTGCGCGCGAGATGCTCTCTATCTCTCCACCAATACTTTGGTAAGTAAAACTCATCCATTTTTGAGGGTGAATTGTGGCCAAAACTGTGTGAGTGTGTGTGCCTGTGTGTGTGCATGCTGGGGTGTGTATTTGTCATGTGGTTGACATGTTGACAGGTCTGCTCCACCTCTTACTTCTCCCAGCTGCCATCTGATGAGGTTGAGTGATTTTCAATGGGTTTTCAGGAGATGTTGGATTGTGGATGTGCTGGGAAACAGTAGCTTAGGAAGAGCTGATAACACTTTTAAAAAATTACAAAAGGGAAAATTGTCAGAGGGCATAGAGAAAAAGAAGGGGAGGGGTGGGGGGGATATATACCTTTCCACTTCTAGCCCTTCCTCCTGGAGTGTTGCCATTTTTCATTGAAACAGTTAGGAAGGCAAAACAAAGACGTACGACAGGACAGAAAGCTAAATTTGAGGCCAGCAGCACTTCATAAGGGACACCAAGACACTTTCTCTGCACACTGTAAGGAAGGTAGGGGGGTAGTTTGAAGAAACTGGGAGAAAAAGAGACCGCCTACAGAGAAGGTATAAAATGGTAAAGGAGGTGAAGGGCAGAGAGATGGATGGAGGGAGGAGTAGTGGGTACAAAGAGAGGGAGGAGAGGGCAAGGGAAAGGTCAGATTTATTTCCTGTGCGCCATGGATCTTGATGATGGTCATCCCTGGGGTCACCCTCGGCTCTGGCTATGCAGACTTCCTTGAAGGAGCGGGCCAACAGGTCTCCACACATGCACACTTCTGCAGCTCTCAGTGTTTGAGTGCATTCCTTTGCACATTGTGTGTGCACATTGTGTTGGCCATCAACTCTGCTCAGGTCTCCAGCTCTATTTCACATCAGAGCGAGGTGCGACTAAAAGCCCAGATTCAATTTCGTTTACTTTGCTTTGATGTTTGAATCATGGTGACTTTTTTTTTTAATTTTTTCATTTTGTATTTATTTATTTATTTTGGGGGGCATTCAGCCACTGCAGCATGGTGGCTATATGGTTAGCACTGTCACCTCACGGCGAAAGGGACCTGCATCTGTGGAGAATTTGCATGGATTTCAAGTCAGGTCGATTTAAGAGTTGGTTATTTCCCTAACGTATGAATATGAGTGTGACTGAATCCCAGTGTGTTGGCTCATTCCACACAGACTTGTTTACATTGCCTCAAGTGTTAAGTTTATTTACCAGAGTTCACAAGCTTGGGAGCATGGCTGTAAGGGAACTTAAAAGGCTATAATATTAGACACTCTCTGAATGCTCAAAGCAATAAATGTCACTGGAAAAGTAATGGACTTTATTAATGACCACATTATATATATATATATATATATAGAGAGAGAGAGAGAGAGAGAGAGAGAGAGAGAGAGAGAGAGAGAAAGAGAGAGTAACTTACATAGAAAATAGACTCCTTTTTTTCGGCCCTTGATTTACCATCTCTGACATATTTGCATGAAGTGTGATTACAGTTTTGTAGCTGTGTTTTACTTTGTGATCACAGTTGCCCAGTGATGCATAAATCTGCATCATACAAAAACAGCTCAGCGTAACCCCCCCCCCACCACCACCACCACCACAGACTTCCCAGTACATGGCAAAAATTTCCTTAACTATCTTCCGGTGAAATCTGCAGATCAATTAATTCTGCTGTGTTTTTGTCCTTACCTGGTTTCTTATTTCTCCAGTGTCTCCCTTCCATCCCATGAATAGGCACAGGGGCTTAAAGTGATTGGGGTGGATTATGTTGAGGTTTGGTATCTCTTCGACAATTGCTATTGACTGTTGTGTTGTGGAGCCAATACTGGATTATCGACAGGGAGGGCTCCAAATCCCCTGCAGCCACCAAAGCCCAGGTTCGCTATGTGTCAGTTGGATTGGGATATTTTAAATAATTGTGAATTTGTTTGAGGGCAGGTGCTACTAAATTACAATATCATCTGAAAGGATAACAGCTGTATCTGGCTCCTGTATTATTACTTATAGAACATGGCTGGTGTTCTTCAATATTTTTCTAATTATCACCAACAAATCCAATTTCAAGGCCAATACGAATCTTTTCTTTATCTTGCAATCGCTCCGACTCCCCTTTCCTGGCCGTTTCACTCAGTCTCCAGCTCATGAATTCCTAATAAACACATAAATCTTAAAAATAGCTCTAAAATGTATATTTACCTCATATTCCACATTCATTTGCTAAATCTGCTGGGCACTACAGTGTTTAGGCAAACTCAGTCAACAGTCAGTTAATGGTACATATTGGGGGGTTACTAGCAGTAGCAGTGGATTAATACACATTTGGTGCTCTGTTGAATATAGCAGCAGGCCAGTGTATGTTGAATTGACTCAAAATAAACTAGTGCCCACGTTCATCATCGTGACTCACATAAAGAAATATGATATATCAGACTAACAGTACTTGTGAGTACAATGAATTGTCTATGACTACAGAAAAAACAATCACCCGGTTAAATCACCAGTTGTACATTTTTGTTTTTGAATTTTTGCCCCAAGATGCACAAATGGGCTAATCCAGCCACGGTCACAGCAATCTCTCTAACTCCGATGTCAACCAACTACCTGATAATAACTCTCACAGCCCTCAGTGACAGAACAATATAAAAAAAACAAAACCTTTTATTAAATGTCCTCAATTTCATTTTTGCAATCAGGAGCACAAACGACGTTTATCACTCAGCTAATCTCCTCTTTCAATCTCTGTCCTTTTTTATAGCGTCTCCTCATCCAAACCATGTGGGGCGGGCGTGTCTAAAGCTGAAGGTGTATGTCAGACCTCCAGGTAAGTCACGCTCCAACTACATATCCACGCTCGCACACAAACACACGTTCACACATTCACACATGTACACAAAGGTCCAGATTGGCTATCAAAGTAAAATTAGAGGGGAATAACAGGTCTGATAGAATGCCCCAGCAACACTCTCTGCTCTGATTCCCTGACCAGCCAGGCAACACTTTAACACTGATGCAAATACACACAGCGAAAACGCACACGCATACTGACACATAAAGCGTGTACGTGGCATGAACACACACACATGCATACACGCTGTGAGAAGCATGCGCTTGCACGCAGGCACAAAGTGGCGTACGCACTTCACATCAAATCACATCACATCACACCGGGTGTGAGGGAGACCTTCTGTCCTTGCAGAAAGAGAACAGAGGAGACTGAAAGTGCTCTCTGAAAAATGCTACCAAGCTTCGACATCACTCTGCCGGCTAGATTTACTCGTAAGGAATGAGAGAGTAATCTAATAATAAATCCATCACGTACAGTAGAAGTCTAATCTAATAATAGACACTTCATAGTTTTTAATGAAATTTTCCTTATGCATCAGCCATGGGGTAAAAGATGAAGCACCCCCCCCCCCTAAAAGAAAAACAGCATGTAGTCTGGTTAGACACACATCTTTGAAAATAACTCCCTCATCGAGAGCACGGTGCTGACACAGAAGTGCCATGTCAGCCTATGATCATGCCATTTAAAAAAAACTTAACAGATTGATTGGTATACGTGGGGATCAGATTGCAGCTGGCATTATACCAGGTTTGCGTTATCTTGAAAAATCTACCTGTACATTGCTTTCAAAGGCAGATCCCAGCTCGTGAATTTTCAACCTCAGCCAGACTAACGAATCCAACCTGTGTTGTAGCACGTCTCCCTAGATAATGACGCAGCTTTGATGATCTTTGGACAAGGATGGGAATTGGCCTTCGCAGCTTTCCAGGATCAGATCAGTCCATCTTTCACTGAGGGGGAAGGAAATTCTCTCTTCCTTCCTAATTACTGAAACAGCATACATTCATTTTCTCTTTCGTTGCTGCAGCTTCTCTTTTACATACAGTTTTTTGTTTTGATTTTTTGCTGCAGTTAAAGTAATCTGTCTGACATTGTAACTTTCACTTCATGTGTAAAATACTATCACTAGAGTGATTTTTTTTGAGTTGTTGTGTGTGTGTATATGTGTGAGTAAATGTGTGTCTTTATGTGTGTAAGTGTGAGCTGCTCCAGATTCCGAGTCTCTGTGATTAAACTGTAATTAGGTTGGTTAAACCCCCTGCAGAGCTCAGTTGCTGTCGTCTTCTCCTCCTCCCCCCTTTTCCTCTTCTCATCCTTTCCTTCCCCCCTCTCCTCCTTAATAGTTCCACTTGTCTACCCTTTGTCTCTAAATCCTATTCCCCATTTGTTCACTTTGTCTCATCGTTGTATCTGTCTGTGCGTCCCTCTCAGTTCAGATGTTTTGTCGTTTTTCTTTTTTCTTATTTCTGTTTCAGATGGGTCGGGATATGATTCTCCAGAGCCTTTCCTGACTGATGGAGGTCCAAACTGGAGACCAGGGTCTGTGGCGCTGTCAGCTGTTCTGGCCCCCTTGATCCTGGGACTCTTCTCCTGGCTGTGACCCCTTTCCCTGACTTCTTGGAGTTTTCCACCCAGGGTTGCTGAGCTGGGCTGGCTGTCCCTCTTAATCCACCACCCCTCAGGGAAGCCCTCTGTCTCCATACCTCCCTCTCCCAGCTCCACCTCTTTTCCGACCACCAACCACCCCCACTGCCAGCCTCCTCCATGGCCCAACCATGGACACTCTTGCCAGTCCTGACTGAGAGGGCTGGGTCCTGAGCTGCCTGGGTACCTGCCCTTCATCTCCGATCCCTGAATTCTGGATGGAGCAGCACCTCTCAGCTGAAAAACACATGGAAAATGTCTCTGCACTCATATCAGGGGGTCCTTTTGATTTGATTATTGACTCTTGGCCACTGATGGGGTAGATATAGCCATGGCTATGATTAAACTTGTCGTTCCAGTGCAATTCCTATCACCCAATCACGGAAGGATGCATTAAGCGATAGGCTTGGATGCACAAAAATTGGATTTTGCCCACATTGCTATCTCATCCTCAAACCAAGAATTGGAAGTGGCCAAGCTTGCGTTGTAATTGGAATTCTAGACTATCTGGATGAATTCCAGCCACAACGAGAATAAGGGCAAATGCGTGGAGACGAAGAAGAGGAAGGAGGGCCTGGCCTGTGCGGAGAAGAAAGTGGAAAACAATGTGGGCGCCGATTTCAATAAATATGTCCATATGGGAAATGTAATACTATATGTGTTGTTATTTTCAAACCAAGTGTGCATTCACAGCAATGTGATATAAAACTCATACAGTTTGAATTTTAATGAGAAGCTCCAGTATCATATTGTAATGACAAGTATAACCATAGCCTGTTTTAATAGTGTGGGACGGGGTGTGTGTGTGTGTGTGTGTGTGTGTGTGTGTGGGAGGGCGTAGTTCTGGGTGGGGTTTGGTTAGATGTATATTTTCAGGTGGGATGTGTTTTGTCTCTTTCATGTTTCTAAAAAAGCATTTATCACAGCCTGGCCAGCACGGGCCTCTTCAGCACTGTCTAATGTCAGTCGGGTCGGGTGACTTTTGGAACCATGACTTTCTCATGTATGAATGTACCACTGGTCACCCACCTCTTTGTCTTTCTGTATTATTATGACTGTGGTCACTTACAGTACCTTCTCTCAGATAGGCAGGATGAATGGGTTGGGATGGGGATTTTGAGGGATGGGGAGGAGAGGGAGGGCAGGTGGTTGTTGGGGGTGAAGTAAAGAAATGAATGGAGGACAGGTGAGAAAAGGAGGCGACACTCAAGTTGCATGACCACTGTGAAACCTTCAGATCAATCTTGTTTGTAATGATGATATATTTTTTCATGGGGAAAATCAGAAACACCCTGCTACCGCTCTCTTGCTCTCCCAGAGACTTTTTCAGACATCAAAAAAAAAAAAAAAAAAAAAGAAAATTCAACCTCTCTCCTCACGCGGTTTCTCCAGTCTGGCTTTTGGTCATTGATGGATTAGCATGGGCCGGGAGATGAATGGACCCACAGGGTGAAACTGACTGGAAATCAGCCCTCAGAGTCCAGACCAGATCGCAATGGACGTAAACACTAACTGAAGCTGGTCCTGGGCCTGAGGGTTAAACCAATAAAGGAAGCGCATAGACTGTGGCAAATGAGGCGAGGTGTGTGGTAGCATCACAAAAACACACACACACACACACACACACACACACGGACACACAAACAAGGCTGTTCCTCTGAGATGGTGGACATGACTATAAAGGGAACAGCACACAGAGAGAGCAAGCAGAGGAGGGAGGGGGAGGGAGAGAAAGTGTGTTTGTATCATGGGACTGAGACGTCTTTAATGTTGGAAAGTGAACATAATGCGTAAGCACTGTGAACACACACACACAACAACAAATGTACAGACAGACACATACACACGCAGGCATATGTAGAAAAGCACATGCAGATCTAGACATTTACAAACACATGGCATGAACATACACACACACACACACACACAAAAACAACAAAAACAAGGGGGAAGCACTTCTTTCCCTATTTCATCTTATTTTTGTAGCATTTACAATCACTGTTAATTACTCCTGTGTGGGATGCAGTGATGGGGTATAGCCTGTGGAAGATTTAAAAAAAAAAGTGTCTTCTCTTCTTCTATTCCACTGATGCTGTCCTTCTATCCTTCTTCTTCTTCTCTGGTATGTGACCCGATGGTCAGTAGTGGTAGGATGCCTCCAGGTCTGAGCGTATGAGTTTGTCTCCTTTTCTGTTTGTGGTGTTTTGCGTTTTTTTTTTTTTTTTTTTTTTGTGGAAGATGACCTCAGTCATTTAAGTCAGTCAGTCAAAAGTAAACACAGAAGTAAGAGCAAGGAGAGAAACACACAAATAAAGATTGTCTTTTTGTCTACTTGAAAAAACAAACCGAGTGAGATTTATTTAGTGGAAGTGTGAATTTATTTTCATACGCTGTTTTGTTCTGTTCTTTATTTTTGCCCAATCTATCGTTTGCTGGTGTCAAAGTCTTGCGATGGTGAGCACTGAGCTCTGCAAGTCAAAGCATGAAATTATTCCGATGAAATCACCTTCTCCAATCTTCATCTTTTCTCCCTCAGCGATGTGACAGCTAATCTGAACTGCCGACAACATGGAGACCGAATGGCTCGATGGCCTTTCCTGTCTTGTTTCCATCAGATATCCCGCAGGGTGGCTCACAGGTGATAGAAATTGCATTAAATCAAATACTGTAACGTACAGTTTAAGTACAGTTTTTAAGTACTTTCTTTGAGGATTTTAATAATATGCGACTTTGAACTTTTACTCCACTTCATTCCCTTGGGGCTTTAGTCTATTTTTTAGATTTTGCATGAAAATACACTTATAAAAAAAAAATTTAACCACTGGTTCCCGATTTGTTTGCATTGTGATCCAAGATTCTCTTGACATATTTTCAATATCCACATAAAAAAATGCAGAATATCTGAAAAAAGTCAGAATATCACCAAAAAAATGTAAGAATGACTGGCATGTATTGACAAAGAGACATTTTCAGAAAGCATCAGTGAACAAACAAACATACTATTTCCACTGCCTTTTCCATTCTTTGAGGGTTTGACTGGTGCTCTTTCAATTATTTCATCCCATTGTGTCCTCTGCCTCTGGCACCCACTTGGAGAATTAGCACTGCCAGCTGTTTATCTCGATGTGCTCTACTCCTAATATCTGCATAACAGTAGTGGGTGTAAATGTACATTTACATTTTCTTTTTCTAATTTTCTTGAAATTTTGTGGGAATTTCTGGTTCATCTGGATGGAAACTTGGCTTATGAGTCGTTAGGATTTCCCATCTGAACTTCTCACATGGTTTCATTAAATTGCTTTTTTAAGTCCAAAAGGCATAACATGTTATATTTTATATGCCGTAGTGGCACTTTTACTGACATGACAGGAGTACTCTTACCACTGAGAGCGGGATAGATTCCTCTGAAAATGGGAAGTCACAGGTTTGATCATGTGTTCTTAAGGAGACATGGAAATATTACATGTGATGCCTGAAGGCTAAATGTCTAAAAAAGTGAATGTGAAATGTTTTACTCTCCTTTTTGAGCTCAGCAGGTTTACACAAGATCCAGACATGAAAAGAGACAATAGACACTTCCTCCTATTGGGGCTTGTAAGGGCCAGTGCTATCTTGAAAAATTTATCAGCCCTGTTTTAAAAGCGTTATTTGAAACCACTGACTCGTCTATTTTGGCAATATGATGCAAAAAGAGAGAATATCAGAAATGTTATTTTAGAGAAAACTAAGGTACATGAATAATAGATCAGGACTGGCTTCCCATGTTTGGTCCTCCTGTGCAAAGCAGGCTAATGGCTATCGATGTCTAGTTTCCATCAAATTGCTTCATATAAGAGCTCAATTCGGAGTACATTCCAATGAAAAGGAGACGATGGAATTAAATTATCTCTGCATATTGAGACAAAAGCTTGGTCAGGTAGCTCTTCGTTCTGACTAGTATCAGGTACCGGTGGATTTAGCCCAACATAAAACTAATCTCGATCAAGCAAGACCTTGAAACACTTCCCATATCTTAGTCCTCCTGTGAGAGAAAAGGGTGGATGTGTGATGCAGCTGGAAGGGAGCCAGAATTAAACAGATGTGCTCCTTGCAGTCATTACAGACTACAGTAGAGATCTGGTCTATGTCAGTGACACACATACACAAACACACACTTTTACAATACTCCGCGTATTCTATTCCAGATTGAGTTCATCATTTGATTATTTTATCTAATGTCACTGGCTGGCATACATGTGGGACAATAAATGATGAGAGTGAGTTTGGCCGATATGATGTTGTTTTTGGCAACAAACGAAAATGGAAAGCTGGAAAATGCAGATGGGGACCTTTCTCCATTCTTTCCTCCCCCTCTTTTCTGTTTCTTCATCTCTTTTTCTGTTCATTTCTTGCTCCCACAGTCACATTGTTAAGCTACAGGCTAATCTTTTCTTCTTTCTCCCATGTACTTTTGTCTCCTCACACTCAGATAACTGGCATGATTTAGGAATTATGGAATTAGGGCAGCGCTCCCATCTCTATTAATGAGAAACGGCATGATGAAAGTGCTCGATTGTGAACGTGCCATCTGTAGTCACTATTACACATTCACTTAATCTATCTCTCATGACTTTCTATTCTCTCTTCTCACTGCTTCCTTCCTCTCCCAATCCTTCTCTCTCTGGCACACATATCTCCTGTCAGACACACACACACACACACACACACACACATTATACCTCTGTTGTAATTACAGAGGAAATAATAATTCTTAGTTCTTCAAGCACTGTTGGATATGGCGTGAAATGGTGAAATAGCACGGCAGGAAAGTTAACTATGGACCACACACCCGTGAATAGACAAACATGCACACACACAGGAGTCCAGATGGATGGTGTGTTATTGCTGAATAATGGATGCTATGTAGACTTTATAAAAGATACATGGGCAGAGAGAGCTGGGCATCATTCAGGTACCTTGGGAAGTTCGGTGAGGGCAGATCTGAAGCATCCCCTGTGTAAATTTGGAGATGTTACGAAATGTTCAACTTACAGGTATTTAGCTGTAGGTGACCCAACTGGGAGAAATATTTAGCTACTGCCAGAGAGGCGAAAATACACTTGCCTTTGGACACTGTCAGTTGATATGTTGGCTGGCTCTCTGCCCAGTGCCTTTGCAGTCACCTTGAACAGGCTTTTGTGCTTTAAACCATAAAACTTGGGGATTACACAGCAGAATGGATGCTAGAGGCTCAGATTACAGAGCACATCTCAGAAACACTATGAAAAATATCCAGCAGAGCAGTCTGTCGTCATGTAAGATATTGGGGGGGGGGGGGGGGGGGTTCTGGGTGAAGGGTAAATGCTGCACTCATGTGGGGAAAACGAGCAGCGCTTCTTTTTTTCTCTGGAGTCATATGACAGGACGTGCGCACCATCATACGCTGCCTTCACGGCTCATCGAAAGCTTAAACTCTTTTTTATAAACAGCTGAAAAACAGCTACTACAACAAAGTAAACCTTTTACTTTATAATAAATTGGTATTATGCTCTAATATATGCTATATCAGCGGAATAAGGACGGGGGCAGAATTTTTAACAATTAACTCTTTTCCTAACCAGTGTCAAATGTGGTACCATTTTGTGCGCATTTTTAAATCTACTTCAGGACCTTTTGTTTGGTAACATTTCTGAATACTGGAATTTAGCAATTTTATATAGTTGTATTTCTCATTCGATTGCAGTGAAACATCTGAAACATCTTTCGACTGACTTAATTAGTCGGTTAAGTCGATTTTCTGAATGGCTATATTTCCGACGGCGCGTGAAAGCACCAACCGACACATTTCGGACGGTGGAGCGACTGAAGGAATCCAGAAGTTGCCGGATGCCAAGTTCTCATACCGTGAAAGAGGAGGGGTTGGGAGTTAATTTTGTGAAACAAGGAGGGTTAACTGTAAGTAAAGACTTCATACATGAACACCTCTGTCCCTTTTTTCCACTCTAGTAGTTAGTTGTTTGGGTGGAGGCGTTTTTAGGTGGCTGACTGAAAAGCGGAACTAGCTAACTACCAAGCTAACAGTTCATTAGCTTGGTTAACGTGTTTCTCTGCTTAGGAAGCTACAACAACTTTTCAGACAATGTAAGAAAAAATTTCTGTATTTTTTTCCTTCTGTCTTGACAGTCTTTTGGTCCCTCTCTTTTCAAATTTAAAAAAAAAAAAAAATCTAAATTATTTAAGGGAATTCTCCGCCACAACTTTGGCGTCTTGGGTGTGGGGAAACTACCTTTTCGTCAACGCTCATGGTTCATGTTCCTCATTCAGCTTAAAGTCACCTGTTTTGTCAAGTGACCCGTGTTAAATAGTTGCCCAACACTTAACTTTATTCCTTTGGTTGGGACCAAGGTCAGGTGTGTGGGTAAAAACACAGCGCCAGCGTTCGTCAAACATCGGGACGATTAACACCACGTCCAGTGCTTTTGCCTGAGTCTAAAGCATTGGATGGAAAACTTTAGTGAGAGATTCAGACTTTCGTTGTTGTTCTTCCCTGTAAGTCGTTCTCAATAAGGTATAAATGCTGGGTTTGTGGGTTGTTTTTTTTGTGGACAGCATGATGTCATAGGTGTGCTTCTTGTGTTTGTGCAAACGGGTCAGCATTATCAGTCAACCATTCTGTCCAAACATTTGACTACTAGCCTGAGGAAATGTATTGTCATCACTAAGGTGCAGAAAGAAATGTTGGGAAACTGTAATCTCCAAGTTTGAAGGTAAAAGAAAGGAGGAGGGGGGTCAAGAAGATGGACCTGATCCCAGAATGATAGGATAAGAAATGAAGTCAGTGCTTGCGGCTCTCAGATGTGGTAGAACAGGTTCGGTTGGAAGAACAAGAAATGTGTTTCCCTGTAGAAGTTTTTGTTTTAGCCAGTTTCTGCTGGTCCCGTGAAGAAACTGCAACATGGATCGGTATGTCTTTGCTTGTTAAATGAATTTTGTGGCTGCTGTGAGCACATTCAGCGCTTGTATTATTTGGTGTGAGGCGTGAAAAACGTAGAGCTCATTTGTAGATTACAATAAGTTCCAATTGCTCAGGGAACAAAATATATAGTAGTTACCCATGTGTGGCTTGGCTGTAGCTTCTCATCACTTAAACATGAGGATAAATCAATACAGCAGGTATAGCCACACTTACTCTGCTGGTACATATAAAATTTATCTTTTATGGTTCATTTGTTCCTATGTGGCATGGCATTTAAAAAGAGTGCAATATGTGTGAGATAGCGCCAAGTCCAATAATCATTTGGAAAAAGCAGTCAAGCTTGTGTGAACCAAGTACCCTCTTGTCCAAAAAAAGACAACAAAATGCAGCGTCAACAACATTAAATCCTCTTATCTGTCTGCCAACTAGACTGTCTATTTTCCTGGTTGTCTCTGTGCATGTTTTTTCCCCCCCTCCTCTTAGGATGCGTAGTTGCTGTAGGTTTGAAAGGGAACTTGAAGTTCAGGGGTTATTTGCAAAACAGGAAAATGTCTCTTGAACTTTGAAGGAAAGGTGGACAGGGGAGGATGAAAAGGAAAGGGAGATTTGGCACTGTTTCTTGAATGTTAATATCTGTTTGTCCATTGGAATGTAAAAAGTTTACACTTCGAATAAAGACAGCTTTATGTTCACAGTCAACTGTCGCTGTTGCAGAAAGAGTGAACTGTCAAGGACAAAGACAATAAACTTAATTCTTTGTTTGTGACTATCTTGATAATGTGTTGCCATGTTTGGGGCTGCATAATACATATCATTTCAGTGCTTTTTGTGAGTCTAGACTGCATGAAAGCTGAGGTCAGGTTGAATGGATTAGATTTAGTCTAGCTCATGTAGTAATCAGAACTACAAGTGACTCATCATATCTCTCTCTAACTGGTTCACTTAAACTAAACAAACACCTGTTACTCAAGGTCTTTCCACACAAGGTGTGTCTTATTTTCAGTGTAGTTACATTTATGAATTAGGAAACCATTCAAGCCTTGACATCATTTTACAGTAATTTTATCCTTACAATGTACTGTATGAGTTGCTGTACCACTATACTATACTCGTACAGTCCTGTTTTTTTTTCTTCCCCTAACACATAGTTTTCATTTATTCTGAGCTCTAAAGTCTGTTCATCCTTTTTAAATATTATTTGAAAGTAAGAAAATTTACTGTTTCAGAAAAAGTTACTTAAACAGCCAGCCACAATCAACACTTTCTGCTGCTGGTTGACAGTAAAAGTGGTACTTGTACTCCCTTGCTTCATGACTGCCCTGCTGTGGTACATATTGTGGAAGATCATGAAATCTGAATTGATCTGAATGCAGAATATCAATTCAGATGTCAAATATAGGTCAATAAGTCTCAATGTGATCAGGGAATTCATACTCCAGATGTCATAAGAGTGGCACAGAGTATCCTTTTGTCTTGGGCTGTAGTTCTTTTGTAGTCATTTAGTGACTGTCAATATTACACTGAGTGTTTAGTTTTCATGTCAACCTTTAGATTTTATTTCAATGAACTGTATTTAACCATTTTTACATCTTGCAGTAGTGCTTAGTGGAGTTATGCATTTGGGCAGTGAAGTAGTTCAAATAATTATTATATCCACAGAGTGACTAGTAAGCATGTAGGCTCTTTCATTGTGGTGTTATGAAAAATCTTGCCAGAGGATATTGGTTTACACAGTGCAGCTCAGTATGTGATTAAGTATGCCATGTAGTTATATCTGACGGTACATAACTCACCTAAATGAAAGTAAATATTGAAGCAGCTCATTTTAGCTGTTGACCATAGGCTTGATGTTCTCATGGAATTATACTGAATCTTCTTAGTTCACATAGGTTACATTAGCTGTATCATTGGCTTGTTATTTAACTATGATAAAATGGTAAGTAAGTCAATGTCTGTCACTTGATTTGGAAGCAGCCTTTAAAAATCAGGAAACAAAAGTTACATCAAGGTATTGTCTGTGGAAACTAACCCTCTGGTGACTTTAATGCTCAACAAATAACCTTATCTTTCTTAAAAGATATATATTTTCTTAAGAGATTTTAGTAACTTTATTTTAATTCATGGCCTATTTGGTCTCAGTGTAGTATAAAACCTTGGTAATGTTTTTGCATTCTTCTGTTTTATGTATATTCAATCTCATGACTGTCATTTCCCTATTACAGCCTCTTTAACTAAGGTCCCTTATAGATGGCATATGATTCAACCACACTGCACACTAAGCTTTATACCAACCAAAAACTCCTGCAGGCTCACAGATAGTTTAACTTTATCATTAAAAAAGATTTTAGTTTCCTTTTATCAGCAAGTCTGCTGTGTGTGTGTGTGTTCAGACTCCTAACACTGATTCAGGGGAAGAAAAAGGGATTAATTTGTTTTGGTTTTGTGTCCCCTTCTTACCTCTGAATGTATGACAGGAGCATTTATTGCTATTAAAATACATTTAATGCTTGATCTGTAAATGTGCTCCTCCATATGTAAGATAGAAATTTTATGTATACAGCACTTGTTTAACTTGTTTTAACATGAGGCATTAGCACCTGTTCCTCTATGAAATTTAGGAAATCTTCATCTGGTTCTCCCATAACCTGAAATTCTTAGACCATGTAAAGCTTTGTAGGTTCTGCCTTGTTTCCCTTTTGCTTTACAAACCAAAATATTTTGGATATACCTCATTAAAATTGTGACATCAAGACAGACATCAACATTTTTATATGCAAAATTCAGTGAAGTGCAGATCAGTTGAGACCATAACAAGGTATATATCCAAATTCAAGACTTTGAATGAGCTCTGAAGATTTTTCAAATTCCAATCCAATAATTGGATGATTTTTCAGAACTTGATTCAAAAGCTCTCACATGGTTGATGCTCTTTGTAGACGTCCTTAATTATTGAATAAAGATTGCACATCAGTCAATAAATCTGGTGAAGCTTAAGTCATTCAACACGTGTAACTGCCTGGCTTGTGCATTCAATGAAAATAGTAGCGACCAATTCACTCTTCTTAGCTGCCATGTGTTTGCTAGGGAGGCTAGGAAGATAGTGCCTCAATCAAGTTGTAAGGAAGGCAGGCTCAGCTGTAGAGTGTGAATGGGGAGGGGATCTCATCCCTCCATGTGTAGATGAATGGCAGAAAAAGCATCCTCAGTAAGCATTTCATCCCTCACATTTACTCAAAGGAGTGCTTCATGTGTTCCTTTGTACCAACAGCCATTTGGTTTTACAATGCCACCTGCCACAAGGAACCCTTTCTATGCCAATTTGGCAGTTCGTGTAGCCCAATACAGGCTTGTTACTCCTCATGGATTGTACTATATCCATGAACACTGTCAACACAGTTTTATATATTTCATATTATATAACTTATTCCTTTGTACATACATATTTTATTGAATTCTCTATCTATTCCTTATATATCATTCCTTTGCTCTTCCTTTACATCTTATTCCTTTACCCCATCAAACAGAAATGTCTCCACAGGAATAAATATGAGACAACTATCTATTAAATAACAAATCATGTAATTTTAATTTGAATATATGTATAATTATTAATTTGGTCTTGTACAAACTTAAGTATATTTTTATAACAAGCTAAAGTAAAGCTGTGTCTCATTGGTTTGGCTCACAGAGCTTTATGATAACTAATACCTTTTAATTTGACAGTAAACAGTGACCTTTGAACCCTGCCCCTCTTTCAGGCCGCAAAATATTGAGCTTGGTGCTACAGGAGGAGCCGCCATACAGGACAGCAGCAAGATGGAAGACATGACTGTGGAGCAGATGACAGTGAAGGCCAACCAAGTGACTGATGAGGTACACAAACAACACACACAAATGCAGGCTCTTTCTTACTCTCTTGCTATTTTTCATGCCACTAAGAAATATCCTAGGAAATCATTCAGAAATTACAGCTTTCTAAAGTGAAGTGTTTTCTGCTGTGAAATCTTGTCACAGCTGAAATAAATGTAACCCGATTTGAACTGACCACAGTTGCTGGTCTTTGTGGAGGATGGCCCTTTTTGAAACCTGCAGGATCTGAGCACTTCATGTTAAAAAGGAAAATTGGGGTTGAGTAGGACTTTAAAAAATTTATGCATATTTAGAGCTGTAACAGTTCCAAATGTTGCTACACAATTAATTGTCTCAGAAATAATTGCGATTAACAATATAATTGTCTCTTTCGGTCCAATTTTTAAAATATTTTTTTCATTATCCAAGTCCACTAGTCATCACTATATGTACAACTATGTGTCAAAATAGTCATCACTGCTTCTTGACTTGCATTTTTTCCCAACTTTATCTCCCTTGTCTTTTTAGTTGATATGAACGTGTACGGACAAGTGCCAACAACTAACAGTTTCAATCATAATAATAATAATACAAAAAAATAGTCCTGAGAAAAAGGGTGTGGGGTGATGGGCGATAAAAAAATAAAAAATTAAAAAAAAAGGTTATTTGTCAGGCAGATTTCGACCCAGAAACACAAGCATGTTCAGTTTCTCTGGCTTGAGGCTGGACCTCACTGGGCTTGCAAGGGTGCCAGCTGTGCTGAACATTCGCTGTCACATTTATATTTCGTCTGCCAGCTGAACAACTCCGCTATGCCCAGCTGCCGGGAGGGGCCACCCACTGATGCAGGGGCACTGATCGATTTGTTTATTGTGCAAACTGTGAGGGATTGTGATTTTTGAGATGCTGTCTCAAATTGGTTGTGCTAGCATTTTATACCGCAACCATTTTCTTACATAGCCGGCAAATCGCCTCTTGCAGATTTGCAGGCTCTACCCTCTGATTTGGCTTGAAACCAAAATAATCCCACAGTGAAGAAGTTGTAATATGTTTAGAAATCAGTGTCGTGTCTCATTTTCCAAATTCAGTGTCAAAATGATGCTATAGCTGAAAGCAGGATGACAGTCTAGTCCCTCCCCAAATGACAGATCGTCCAATCATAATTTAGCTGAAACCAGTTGGGCTTGCAGACTCCCTACATTATGACAGGACCATTGGGACAGTGTCAAGCGACACTTTTTCTTTCTTTCTTTCTTTATTACCAACACTAAACGAAAACTCCAGTGAAAACCAAACGTGTACCAGCTTAATGTTATGGGCATTTCTCAATACTGCTTCTCACAAAACTACCCAATTCTCTGGATTGTTAAGGTTAGAAAGCCGATTTGACTTCGCAACTGTAAATCAATGCGCGTGAGGCGTCCTCCGATGGGACAGTTACTCTTCTGTCACGCTGCGGTGTGTTACGATGCATTGACCCATCTCATGAAAATAAACCCCAACCCCCAAATAATTGCTTTAATTGCATTCAAACAAAGAAACCGCGATTATGTCAAAAAATCGTGGTTAGACAATTATGAAATAATTGTTACAGGCCTAAGGATATATACTTATTATCCACAAACAAACACTAAACTAGACACTAACCTGTGGATTGGTGTCATGAAAACATGACACTGGTACTAATCTTCTTATTCAACCCATATCAAAAAAGCAGCTAGCTTTTCTCTGTCCAAAGCGTGATTACTTTCATTCCAGACCATATCAGTAAAAATTATCATATGTATGTTTAATTCCATATGTGACTGGAAAAACTGCTTATTTTCTGCCATGGCCAGAACATTTGGAAGAATTTTCTTAATAACGATGAAAATAATTTTAACCATAGCCATGTGGAGGAAAGCTAATTTTGGCTCAGACTATAAAGCATCAGTTGGACAAAACACGCACATAATCCAGTGGTTGCTCCAACATTGCATCGAAAGAGCAGAGGGTGGGTAATTAGATTCATTGCATTCGCAGCTGATTATTAAGCCAGGCATTGTTAGTAAGTGTGTGAGGCTTTACGCCTAATTTAGCTGGATAGCTCCCTTACCCCTCTGTGGTTCTAGCAGTTCGAATGTTGTCAGCTCTATCTAAGTGTTTTATTATCAGGGAGATAATTGTTAGATCTGCACTCCAGGGCATCATATGATCACCCATCTGATTCAAATGAGTTAAATGAACTTTAACTGTCTTTAGCTGTGCACTTCACTGTCCTGTAATTCTGATTGTACTAATTGTCTGTGGGTTGTTTCCCTTTTTTTTTTCCCCTTTATTTAAAATCTTAACCGTTTTTCTGTCTGTGTGGTTTGTAACTTAACTAGCAATTTTCCCTCTTTCACTTTCCTCCTCCTGCTGCTGCCTGGTTGAAAAAGGACATCATAACTGGGACAGAGCATGGGTGGGTCTTTCTGCTTACACTACTTACCATTCTGGCTTTTGGTAACCACTTTGTTTGCGCGCGTATGTGTGTATAACAAACTCGGGGCATGGCTGGCAACATATCATAACAATATTTAGATTACTTATGTCTCAAAAAATTCTTTGTTAAAAGTCCCCCAAGAGCTGTCTTACACTTTTACTGTTTTACATGTTCAGTGGTTGAAACTGGCTTCAGCATTGTTATTAAAAGTTATTTAAAGGCATGTTTTTGTGATATTTCCTAATCATCATCTGGAACATTGCCGCTTCCATTTGAGCTGTCCTGTACTTACATTAAAGCTATCCCAAACAAATGATAAAAATACCGCAGCATTATCGGTATTTCAAAGATTTGTTGCAGAACCACAATCTGGAGAATTTGGCAAATTCAGCGTTATCAGGCTTAATTAGCCAAGTTCAAGGTTTTTAGAAGGCATAATGCAATGTTTATCCACCCAGTGATGTTCTAGCTAACCCAGCAATACCTGGCTGAGCTCAACATATTTCTTTCGCCAGTTTTTATGTTTGTCTGATTCTCAACTCAACGATTAATGTATTCAGAGCAGACGTAACACAGAGAGAAAGAAGAAGCTGGTCCCAACTCTCTCATTAGTGATGGTAACAATGGAGTCGTGCCCTGAGTTGCCTACGTGCCTCGCTGTACAGCAATTGCTATTAATAGAGTCACAAAGATCACCTGAACCGACTGCATTCCAATTCACCGTCAGCACTTTTTGTCAGAGTGTAGGCATGGGCATTTTTCTCCATGTCTTGCTGTTGAGTGTTAGCTTTTGTATTGGCCTTACCCAAACCATCAGATGTGGGAGAGCTTAGACACAGCAACAATGGAACTGAGTCCGCAGGCTATGTATCTCATCGTTTCCAAGCAGATCACAAGTCATAGAAGCTCTGTATGAAATAATCAGTAATTCATCTTAAAATTGATTTCAGCATTTTTAATCATTTATGTTACTAATTGAAGGACATTTTGGATAAAATGCCAAAACTATAGGGCACAAAATATTCTTCATTTTACTTAATTTTTTTCTGCTGTGAAGAAAAAGCCAAAAATCTCATCACATTGGGTCTTAAAAAGTTACAATGGGCAATAATCAAGAAAATATTTGGAAGATTAATAAATAACTAAATGGATATTTAGTTTCAGTCCTAAAAAATCATTCAATGTAAATTATTCACTATAATATAAATCTGTAATCTCAGAATCTCACAGTGTAGAGCTGGTTTTATAGATTAGTTTCCCTCTACTTTCCTATCTTAATGAATAATAATGGTGTTTTTTTTCCCGTGTGTATTCTTATCACACACATCTTTTCATTTTCCTTATCCATCTTATCTTTTTCTATTCCTTACTGTCTTTTTGTTAACTCCCTTTTGTTGTTCTCCTCTGTTCCTTCAGTCTCTTAAGGTCACATTCAGATCTGTTAACTCTCTCACACTCTCTCACTCATTATCTACCGCTTATCCGTAAGGTCACGGAGGGTGCTGGAGGCAATCCCAGCCAACTTTCTTGGGGAGGGCAGGGTAACACCCTGGACAGGTCGCCAGTCCATCACAGGGCCAACACATAGAGACGGACTGAGACGAACAACCGGTGAACTGGTTTCTCTGAATTAATTAGAGTAAGAAATTCCAAAACAAATCTAACAATCTACAATCCTCTATTTATCTAGAAGTTACCAAAATACTGCCTCAAAAAACAAATCAGTGCATTTAGGCAGTCAGAACCTAAAGCAGGCATGCAAACGCATGCATCAGTCTTTGTGACCAAAAAACATCTGTGGGCTGACAGCAAAAATCAATTTTTCTTTCTCTATTTCAGCCTTTCTCTCTCATTCAGTTTAAAGCCAGCTTTTCCACACTGCTCGTTCTTCCCTAACACGTCCTGTATTCTCGCCTACAGTCACTGGAAAGCACTCGGAGGATGCTGCAGATAGCAGAGGAGGTGAGACTTTGACAGTTTTTCTCCTGACGCAAAGCACAATGCAGCCCTGATTTAATGGTCAGAAGGTGTCTGTTTTGGTTTATCAAAGGACTGTATCTATGTTGGCATCCAGAAAAAAAAAAGTCATAGTATTCCAGGGAAAGGGCTGCATCATTAACATTAAACTTCACATTACATATTTCAAAGCTGATGTATTAAATCATCCTGAAATGTATTTTCATGTTCATTGCCACTGTCTGACAATTCAAAAAAAATTCTGCAAAGATTTCACTGGTTCTGAATTTATATTTGGTTTTTTTTTTTCTAGAGCAGGCAGACTGGTGTCAACACTATGGTGATGTTGGACCAGCAAGGAGGTAGCTATACAACACAAACACATACTCAACACTGCTGCTTCCATGTCTTTAATTTTTTTGGTGTTGGTTTTCTTGGTGAACTGTTAATGTTGAAGTTTAAACTCATATTTGAATGTTTTCATGTTCACGTGATACCCATCAGAACGATGCTTTAAAAAATCTAATCAATAAGAAGGTTCTCAAAGAAAGGGCCTGCTATAGAAAAATATAAGGACTCAAAGTTTTGACCAGAATTGAAAAGAGAATACTATGCCCAAAGAAACGTTGTGCATCCTAACTTGGAGTGGCATTAATATGTGTTAACCCTCGTGTGAATGCAGGCACTGAATAATAGTGCGGTGTTAAATAGTAAAACTGAAGAGGTGCTAATGAAGCTGTTCTTACCCACTTGCATTCGCAACGAGCATCGCAGTTACAGTGAAACAGCAACAGATCCATGGAGACTAATCGACATGTGGTGGTGTAGAAAATAAATGAGCAATATCTGGGTATGACTGTGCGTCAGTGTTGGCCAGAATGATTGGAGAATTGGTAAAAATATGCCTGTGCATTAGTGATTGAAGTTATTTGTGTGTGCTTTCTCATCATGAGTATTCACTGAATTGTATTTGTACTGTACTGCTTTTTTTGTTGTTTTTGTTATTTACCTGATGCTTGCTGATTAAAGTGCGCCTTTGTAAATATTTAAATATTTAATATATATTTCTTTACCTGCAGGATTCTTTTTGCCCTTTGTGTGTGTTATATATATTCTGTTTAGCTGCTGCAATGACCCAGTTGTTGACCCAATTTTAGAATCCCCAGGAATCATTTAGATTAATCTAATATATTATAAAAATATAAATAAAGGCTATAAACAAAACAATGGGACCTATTCCTAGAAAATGAAATCTACATAGATACAAAAAAGGGGAATCTGACTGGTTTGGCATACCTGTGTGCATTTCAGAGCAGCTAAAGCGTGTGGAAGAGGGTATGGACCAAATCAACCAGGACATGAGACAGGCTGAGAAAAACCTCACCGATCTCTCCAAGTGTTGTGGCCTCTGTGTCTGCCCATGTGACAGGTATACTGTACACTCAGACCTGCTGAAGCATCCAAATCACTGTTGTGATTTGCAGATGAAAACTGCCGTTTTATTGTCAGTAATGAGACAACACTTCAGTTTTATTGTTTGGTCTGTGTATAGTTTTATCACGTATGGAACATATGTGGCTTATTTTAGCAAATTACAGTAGAATTTAATAGGAAGCAAGGCAGGTGCAGAGAGTTTGATTCTTGGTATATTTTATCATGATTTTTTTCTATTGTTGCAAGGAAGGGATTGCTGTGACTTCAATCTTTTTCATTGGACAATTTTCTGTGACTAACATTTGGGACATTTTTATAGTTCTGTTGAAAGACAGAAATCTGTGGTGAAAAATAAGAACTTTTTGGTTGAAGGTTTAAGAATATAAAAAGTAAGGTGAAAAGTAAACTTTGACATCCAGGGAGCACTTTTGCAAGAAACATAGACCTGCCAAGCTTGAATTTGTTTGGAAGCACTGCTAACAGCTGCTAGATGCTAAAGATTATAGTGGTGAGGAAACCAATAATACAGGCTGTAGCTGAAATCAATCCACGTCAGGATGCTGAATTAGTTTTAGAAGGCTTCAGTAATTCTGGTGCGATGTTTTATTCCTAACTGCAGCATCAAAGCTCTTTAATTTACTGCAGCACTAATTCCTACTTCTGTCCATTGCTTTCTCTATAAAAACAGCCAGGCTAAAGGGCACAGCTATATTTTGTGTTCCGGGCCAAACTGACAAGACAAAGCATAAAGTCTCAAATACAAAGCTAAAGTGACGAAAATGATGATTATTCCATAAACTTATGATTGTTCCAATATCTGGGAGGCTGCCGTATTTTTTGTTTTTTATTCAAAAATTAATAGAATTGAGAACAGGAACTCGGAAAACACTTAAAACGACAACCGTTCCCACTTCACCACAGATTTATTATCATGGGTTTGAATACTGTTGATCCCACTGTGATGCGTCAGAGTGAGTTCACATGAACTGCTGCAACATGTGGCTGGTTATTTTAGATATTCTTGTCAAATGTGTATTGCTCAAATGATTATTGAAAAAATTTGTGAGTGTCGGCGATGATTTCCTCAAGTGGTAAGAGCCAGGCTCCGTGTTGGAAACACTCTAAATTCAAACCATGACGACATGCAGTGTCAGTGTGTGTGCATAATAAGCTCATATCTGGTTCTAAACATGAAAAACGAATCTTCCCAAAATGCTTTCACATCGGAGAAGAAGATTCTCCGATGATTACCTAAAGATAAGGTAGGGATTTTTTTATATTGTGTTTTATGGAGATATGTGATTATAGTGATGGTAGATATGTAGTCTTGCACTCTTCTTTTAGCTGAATTTTAGGAAACAGCCTTCTAGTTTTTATTTTGACATCTATTTTTCCTGGTTTGCCTTTTCAGGGTGACATCTATTGAGCACGACTCGCGTTACAAGCGTACTTGGGGTACTGGAGGAGGAGATGGTGACGCTGACAGTAGAGGCTCAAAAGTAGTCTCAAGGCAGCCCTCGGGTGTTCGCAACGGTCAGGCTGCCCAGACGAACGCCTCAGCACCTTCAGGCCCATACATCAAGAGGTAGGGTCACTCTCATTTTGCTCCCTAAGTGTCTCGTGAGAAGCTTGAGTTTAATTCTGAAATGGGCCCAGTCCCATGTTACACATCCAGAAAAATTTAGACCCATTTTGTCAGTGAAAGCTTATTTTGCGACCGTGATTCAGGATAACCAACGATGCACGTGAGGATGAGATGGAAGAGAATCTGGATGCAGTCGGCAGCATTATTGGCAACCTGAAAACTATGGCTGTGGACATGGGCAGTGAGATAGATAAGCAAAACAAACAGCTTGACCGCATCAATGATAAGGTAAGTGTAAAATTAATTTCACTTATTACAAAGTAATTCTTTGATATCAGCCAGAATTAATTAAACATTTACTAATTTTATGGAAGATTAGCCATTCATAAATTAGGTTTATTTTTAGTTCAAGCTTGATGGCCAAATTAAAGGTACCCTGGAGAATAGCACTAGCCACAATCTTTAAGAAATGGGTCCCCATTCTGTTTTTATAACGTGCAATCACTAAAGGAGCTACATCCACGCAGCAGTACGATGCACATTCTGCCAACTGTCCCACACTCTTTCACTGACAGCTGGCGATGGTAACCTGGCAAACAAACATGGATGTGAACAATGCAAGATTGAAAAAAAAAAAAACAACATTTTTTGAAACAGCTTTTGGAAATGCATCATGAGGGAGAAAATTGTTGCATTATTTATTATTATTATTATTGCAAAATTTGCATTGTTTTCTTGGCTTCATGTACACACCTGTTGCATTATAGTGAGTAATATTAAATGTAAACATCACTCAGGACACAAGACAGAAAGGAAAGACTGACTTTTGAAGAATTAAGTATTGGCTGATTGTAAAGGTGCTCTGTGGAATTGACAAAAGTTGTTACATTACGGTCTAATAATGGTGCCAAATTTGGTTCCTTCCTTCAAAACAGAGCTGATTATTACTTGGAATAAGCTTAGAATATTTCTTCTTTACATCAATGTTTACTTAATAACAATCTTCCTCTTGACAGAGAAATACTGTCAAACCATTGGCAGGCCTGGTTACCACATTACTCACAGCTGAAGGCCGAAACCCCCACAGAGAACCTTTGAAAAATGAAAAATTGGGAATTTCTAAACAAAAGTAAAAGGGTAGTTGTTTACAACTGCCCCTTTTCACTTGTTTGTTCTTTGTGTTTCAGGCGGACATGACTCACCTTCGCATTGACGAAGCAAACCAGAGAGCCAACAAGCTCATCAAGTAGACAAGGAACTATGCTTCTGCCAATTTCATCTGTCAACCTCAAGCATCTGTCACCACAAACATTCACACATTGCATAACTTTGCATATGCAAAAACACACACACACAATCTCTGACAACATAAAACAGAAATCTGCTGTGGGAAAATTTTTGCCAGCAGTGAGCCTGCCTTTTCTGCACTAAAATGTAAGTAAAATTGGCAAACATTTCTGAATTCTCCTACAAACCCCTTACATGTGTATTCATAGTCATGTTGGCTGGACATCGTGGGCATCAGTGACTGACTGCTCTTCACTGCTGTTTGATACCAAATATGCGCCAGACCTTTTGTATCATATTGCACAGCTTACAGGAAGGGAAGTAGCACAGGTCAGCTGCTTGTCTTTCTTATTTTCTCCCTGGTGGCCATTTGCTTAAAGTCAAGAAGAAACTGTCTCTGTTATATATGGTCAATAATTTATATATCATTTCCCTTGATAGAGCTTCATGTAGTTTAATCATAAAAGATAGTCTTCTTCCTCCTTATACAGTTATGTCTTTCTCAAATCCTTATTGGTTCAATGTGTAATTATGTTTATTGTATCGTGTATTATTTTGAGATGATATGCTTATTTAATTATCAAGCAGAAATGACTTGTGAATAAAGTTGTCTTTTTTAACACTTTGTTCCCATGTCATTTATGCCATTTCAGATGTAAAAAATCTATTAAGTGTATGGAGAGGCGGGGAATCAAATGTGCTTTGGAGTGAGTCATGACATCCTTTCATGCTGGAATTCAAAGCCTCTGCACCCAAGTTAGAGAATTTTCATGCTGTATTTTAAATTGTTGACTTGGTAGAAGTCAGCTATCTGCGGGAACACATTCTTTTGTGAAGAAATTCAATGTACTACAATCAACAATCACTTTTCCTTCAAATGTGAAGGATGGTCAGTAAGAATCACGAGGAGTGTTCACCTGTACCTCTTCTAATTTAGTTCACTTTATAACGCCGCTGATTATGGGAAACACAACAGGCATTGACTAAATTGTCATCAGAGGATCATCCATTCTACTTCATATTTAGTGTGAGGAGGTTTTTTTTTTTTTTTTTTTTTGCACTGACTGTAGTGTTGCTGTGAGTACTGAAATATACTGTAGTTGGTTTATTCCATGCCATAGTCATTTTGTTAATCTAATTTCATTCTTCTTTCTTGGTCGCCTCCTGGTAAATAGAGATTTATAGCATCCACGAGGAGATTTAACAGCAGATAGAGGGTTCCTACACAAACCTGTGGTAATCGGTGGAAAATTAATTTCCACAAGTTTAATTATTGTCTGTAAAAGTGTGAAAACAAATGTTGGGTGATGAAACACATGGCTGCGTGTTGTTCAATTTAATCCACTATCAATTCTCATATTGGCTCACTAGGTCATTGTCATTACGGCTTATGCAGCAGTTTTGATATAATGACCTGCAATTTTCTGAAATGAGTCTGGAAAATACTGAAATGAATAAATGGGAGACTGTGCAGGAACCCTGTCGAGTCACTGTAGATGGTCCATGGTTGTGTTGTAATAGCCACTGTATCGCAAAAAAAACCTCCTCTTGCACCTGTTCTCTAAATAGCCTGTTTTCTGAGCAGAGTAAAAATGATCATCTCTGATGATGGCAAGCATAATTAGTTTTGTCAGAGCTGTAGCCAGGCAGGGAAATTTAAATTAGTGCTGGCGGCAAGATGCAAAAAAATGCGCATGTAAATGAATGTTGTTTAGGGGGCACATGTTGGAGCAGAGTAAGTCCTGGTGGGCTCTTTTGAAACCTCATTGTGGAGAAATTGGCTAATGATGAAGTAATACAATATGCTGAAAATATCTCTGGTATGCATCTTCTGGCTTATTTGTTTGGAAGAAGCGTTGTGATTTGTATCCTCTGCTGCAGGCGTACACCTATTTAGTTTGTATAGATTGAAAGCTGTTATTCAGGGCTTTGTATTGCTATAAGTGATCATCCTCAGACTGTTGATCTAATTAGTCCAGCCAAAGGCTGCCTCACTGTCTCATGGCTGTTTATTCATTGTTTTACCAACAGCCAATGGAATGTAAATACAGCAGTTTTGTCTATTTTGAATATTTTCATATGCACATCGTCTTATCTGAAATTAGCTCAGTGAACGGATGACTGGTCAAACAAAGTAAAAATGCCTTTTGTTTAACGCCTGCCTCTGTTAAATTGTTTGTACTCAATAAAACAACTCTCAAATGCATGTTATTGCACCTTTTCAATGTATTAACAAATAGGAAGGAATTTGTTTTCATTAGAAATTGACAAACATTCAACCATGGCCTTGAATTTCAAAATTTCACAAAGTTTAAGATGTCAAGAAATAAACTCAAACTGTGTAGGATTTAATTTACTTTAAACTTTATTCTCTCAAAATGTATTTGATATTTCATTTCTGGATATATTACATAGCTAGAGAGTACAAAATGCAGATTAAAAACCACAGAGAAGAGAAGGCAGAGGGGAAGGAGAGGAGAGGTGATGGAACAGGAAGTGTCAGAGTCTGAGGTATAACAGAGAAAGTGGCTGGTTTTTAAAAACATGACTGAATACAAGTGACGCAAGTTTCTCCAAACCATTTCAAGGTGTGTGTACATGAGAGAAAAGTCTGTCTACTGGTGCGTTTAGCACAGGCCCCCTGCACATAGAAACATCTGTGTTGCGTATTTGTAATGCCGTGAGAAGATAGTAGATTCAGTTGGTGTTTTGTAAATGTAAATATAGCACTGAGGGAGATCATTGCGATTCTACCATATTCCCTGGAAATCTCTCGAGCTGAACAGTGTCTTTCATATTTCCACACCTTACTTCCAACGTTTCATTGAGGTCACTTGAGTTAAAAGCGTAGTTCAGGGACAGAGCCCGCTGTACAAGGCAAGACGGCAGTGACTGTGAGTGAATTTATATTCGTAGTTCCTTATACTGTACATACTCTATTTCCTATGCGTATATTGACTAGAAATTCTTCTATAATGGCTTTGTTCTTCTATATCCCCAAATGTACCAAACTCTCTCTTCCTGCTCATTCCTGCCCTTACATTCAGAGTAAATACACATTCCCCCTGCTCCATACTTCTACTGTATGATCCTCGCCTTCGATAAAAACAAATGCCTGCTCGTGTTGTGTGGTTTGGAAAAGCAGTTATGATCCGTCTGACCCACAGTTTGTCTTTGGCTTTGGTTTGTGTGGTAAGAAAATTTAATAATGGTCCAGGATTATGTTTGTGTTGATAGAAATCATAGCAGATAAGTTTTCCTGTAAATAAAAATCAAGCTTTTCAGACTATAGCAGTGTTTTATAAAGAAAGACCTCCAAGTAAACAATGCTTTTTTTTTTTTTTTTTTTTTTTTTTACAAAGGAAGTTTAGATAAACTCATATTTAAAAAAAAAAAAAAAAAAAAAGCCCTCCAGGTTTTCACAGGCAGTTCTGTGTCATTTTGGCCTATTTAATTTACTTTTTGCATTGCCACAATCTTTTTTGTGTTTTTTGGGGGGGGGGTTTTTTTCTCTTTCTGTTTTGGTTGTTGTTCCACTGCAGTTTTGTTTTGCTCAGGTGACTATTTTGCATCTTTCTGCTGTTGATTGATTTGCCACAAAACGAGAAATGAAAACTGACGGTTCAGAGAAAAGCTCTGTGCTGCTGACTGGTCTGTTGTATAATCCATGCAAGTCTTGCCTGAGTTACCATGGAAACTATCATGCCGAACTAGCCTGGTCAGGCTTGTTTTCAGGTTGAACTATTCATCAGGATAAAAAAAAAAAGAGTAATCTTAATTAGCAGGAGTGGGAGTCTGTTAAAGATGTTTGTCATTGTATTTTGTCAATCTACATGTGAATTTTTATTATTGACCCACAACATTATTCTAAAAGCTAAAAAATGCTTTCTGGGTCCTTAGTGGTATTTTTTTTTTTCTGTAATATTTGACTTTTTAAGCCGCTGAGACGTGACTTAAGGAAATGTCCGGAACGAAACATTAATCCTAACAAACGAAAAGATTAATCCTGTTTCAGGTCTGCTAAATTGATGCCAGAATTTCCGAAATGAAACCTGATTTTCTCAGCCACCTTTATGAAACACCGCTCAGATATTGTTTATACCAACAGTACCAAAGTTGAAGACGAGTAAGGCAGGTCAAGTTGATGTCAAGTGAAGGTTCAAGAATATCACAGTTAGCACCATATCAAACTAATGTAAAACATACTTCATGCATCTGTAGGTATATTTTCTATGTATATATGTTAATGAATAGATTTAGGTTCAATACACAAGTGTGAATATGTTTCAAGTTCACAGAAATAACTACTGCAACAGCTCGGTTGAGAATATAGTCTATATTCAAAACAGATTGATTGTGATGTAATTATTTAAAATCTCATAAATCAAACCCCTTCACAGTGCATAGAGCATTTAGTTTGCATACCTGCAATCCAACTTGGTGTCTATGTCCAAGTCTTTACACCGCATTTACAAAGCATTTTAAATTCACTATAATTCTATGACTAGCATTTAGTGCTCCAAATTCAAACAGCACAGTATTACAGTTCCCAACCTTTTTATAAGGCAGATTGATAAAAGTAGGCTTCAGTACTCTCGAGTCACCCTATGCTCATTACAGGCCTTCAGATCGTACGCAGCTGTATCGTAGCATGCCTCGCTAAAGCTAAAATCGCAGCAAAAATAACACAATACAAGTTTTTCAAACATTCTTTGGTTGAGTGTGAAAGGAGCATTCCTGTGCTTTCATTTAATGCTTTGAATTTGGCATTTGTTAAAAAGAACACAAAGAGAAAAAGTGGACCTTTGCAATGATACACTGGCTGAAATTCAGGCAAAAGAGTGACCTAAACTACCATATTTGTTAATTCTCACAAAATAATATAAAATAAAAATCTAGTGATTAAAAAGCTCACTCTGACTGATTGTACACGATCAATACTTTCTCTTTCCAGGTTGCCTTGGCAACCCCAGCGCCCAAAAACCCACCACCAGCCCATCCATCTCCTTTCATTTCTTCTTGGCAAAGCGACTGAATTTCTTCTCCTTCTCTTTCTTGGCAGAGCTGGGCTCAGGGAGGGCAGCTGAGGAGGTGGGAGGGGGCAGGCTGTGGGCTTTGGCCCCCGAGGGCCCCGACACCACCTCAGCTGCCAGGGGCTGAACAGCCTTGTCCATGGCCTGGCTCCAACGTTGGAGCTCCTCCTGAAATTAAACACAAAAACACACAGCACAGTTTAGAATAGGAAGTCTTACCTTCAGATGAACAGTGTGTGTGTGTGGGTGTTAGTCGCTCTGGGTCGGTTTGAGTAAATAGTGGGCTGGCTTTAGACAATTAAGCTTTCTGAAAGGCCAATTCAAGGTCATATGAACAAAAACATCTTTACTATCAATTATTTGAATTAGTGTAAAAAAGAAAATTGGAAATGCTTCTGATGGCAAGTCAGTGGGAACTGTGAGTCACTTAGACGCGGGGTTGAATGTTGACCTATGACAGTTAAATTTCTATGCTCTTCTGTAATCACTCCTTTACATCGTGTCAAAGAGTAGATGATTAAGTCATTTTAGAGAAGTGCTGAGAGCATTATTCATTGTTTTCTCTCTTGTTTCAAAAACTCACCTCATCTTTACACTGGAACAGATATTCACTGCTGTCACCAAGACTGTGAGAGAGAGGCAAAGTGAAGTTAACATTTACATTAAATGAAAATAAAATGTGTAATAATAGATATCCAAACTCAGATTTTTCAATAATCTTATCAAAAGACATCGAACTTTGATCATATTTGAAACTCCAAATTCAACTGAACCTGTTTAACAAAGCAAAACAAAAAAATGTATATGCAAAACAAATACTCCTGCAGCACATAAGCAATGAATATATAAAAAACAAAACCATTGTTTTAGTAGTTGGAGAACTGATAAAAAGGGAAGGTTGACAGGATGGACTCTCACCGCAGCTTGGCGACATGCTTCTTTTTCTTGTAGTTGGTGAGAATCTCCCAGCTGGCGTTACTCAGAGAAAGGGGGTCCTCCTTGTGCGTGTCTCCACGTCCAAAGCTTTTGGCATCCTTATAGACTGAGAGCTGTCCCGGCTTCAGTACGCAGTACAAGTTGTTCCACGACCTGAGGGCGAGAGCGGTGGGGTGGACTTTAATATTGATCATTTTAGGTGGCTAAGTTCTCGCAACAATGCAAAGTCAATTAATTTGCTTACACAGAAATTAGGAGAGCAGTTGAAGCAGTTCACTGGTCAGCAACAACAAGTTTTAATTAATTTTGATCAACTTTGATCAAGCGGACCTGTCAGAGCTGTCCTCTGTTAGACAGCAGTCACACGGAAGGGGGAAAGTTTTTGGCTTGTTTCTGCTTTTTTCACACTTTAATGGTGTTTTGGTGCAGATTAGTTTTAAAAGTCTGCATAATTGGAGGTTGCAATATGAATATATTGGCAATAATTCAAAAATGAAGGCAGACTTGATGTTCACTGTAATGGATGAAGTAAGATAAGCAAATTGTTAAGTGTGCTGATGGACAATATGAGCTAAACAACATTTGGCATTATTATCCACCTGTTTGAAGCCTTCTTTCCTGAGCCGTCCAAGTCATGTTTGCGGACCAGCATGCCCTCCTGCAGTACAGTGTGGGCTCTGACGAGCTCCACTGGCATGGTGGCAGCTCTCTCCGGTTCTTTGGGGGTCGTCACAGAGACGGAGGGCTCCAGCTCCAGAGAACCGCTTTCTCTTATCTCTGAAACTATGGGGACTGTGGAGTCACCGGCAGCCCCCTCCTGCAGAGCTGAACTGGGCTCAGCTGCACCAGAACCAGACTGGAGGAGAAAAAAAAACAACAAAAAGACAGAATAAGGAGAAAAATGACAGAAAGATGAACCTGTTTGTTTAAGAGGTGAGCGCAGCTGAACATGTCTTTGACTCAGCAATTATTTCAAAAAGTTTCTTAAACGTTCTTAACAGGCAATAGAAAAAATAAAGTCAAGGAGCTCTTTTAAACCCAGAAGTTGGTAAAACACCACAAAGGATGTTTTGCTTTTTTCAAACGTTCCAGTGTGCTTCAGCGGAGGTCACATTATGAATCAGAGAGAACAGGAGCTGAGTGAGTGCAGCTACGAACCAGAGTCTGTTCCTCAGTAGTGTAGAGCTGTGAAGATTCTTCTACAAAGCCTGTGTCTTCTCTCCTGGAGGACCGACGACAACACAAGGAGTGACATTTAGGAACAGCAGGTGAGTGTGTGTGTATTGATTATCATGCTTGTCCTTTCAAAAAGATCTACAAATCTATGCAGCTTTCATGTCTGTTCATATGATGCTTTTGTGTATGTACACAATAATGTGTGTTTCTGTGCACGTGTGCATACCTGCTGTCTTTTTCGGAGCTTTGTTCATCTTTAATGAACTTCTCCATTTCCTGTTGCTGCTTCCTCAGCTCCAAAAGCTCCAGCTGCAACACAGCATTAAACCAGAATCAGCATCTAATCCGTTAGCTGAAATTCAGTTACCAGATTTGGGTACACTACCAGCATAATCTACAGACCGTCATTAATATTTACGTTTGTTTGTTTTCCTTTGAAGCATTAATATTCATTGACCAGCTGGTGGGCAGCCAAATATTTTTCAAACTCACAGAACTTCATTTTAAATTCTGGTTAAGCTGAAAGTGGAGAAACTGATCCACATCCAGTATGTGTTGAAAAGATGGGTTCCAAGTTTTACTTTGTTTAAACATTGAGCAAACAGGCTGGAATAAAATTCCTCTTCAAGCTACTTAAATAGAAAATATAGTGAAACGGTTAAATGGGAATCCATCTAAAGTTTCCTGTAGACCAAAAGTGTTTGCAATCAAATTATTGTAAATGATGTCAAAGGATTTCTGGATACCGTCGTGAGGCGCTCCAGTGCAGAGAAGCGTTCCTCCCAGGTGGCGGTGGATTTCTCGAAGGCCTCGTGCCTCTTGAGGAGTTTCTCCACCTCGTCCACAGTGTGGCCCAGATCTCTGCTGGTCACGTAGGGCTCCTGAGCGATCAGCCAGGCCTCCGCCACCGAGGCGTCCCGGGCAAACTGACACACCTCCAGCACTGTGGGGAACGAAAATAGGAGGTTGTGATGTAGTTTTCCTCTCACAGTATCTTAAAAACAAATCCGTCGAGTCAATGTCCGACTACATTATGGAGACACACCTCCCATTGGCAGACAAAATGATGTTTACGCACTAAAGTTTAGAACCAAGCTTTGGTTTTATGGCTGTCATTAGATTTTGATTACATGATATTAAGCAGGACAGGTAATTGCATGATGTGGCAATTTTAGAAATAAGGCGGAAAAAAACCATGAACATTTTTACATTTTCAAACAGTTTGGGACATTTTGAGAGAAAATTGAGGGAAGTTTCTTGTTTTGAATATTATTATATCAAACTTATCAAAATTTTCTACGGTAGTTATGATTACTGAAACCAAAATGTTTATTTGTCATTTCAACATGGACAATTCCAAAATAAAGCTGCAATGGGAACTTTTATAAGTGAAGATCCACAATAATTCTCAAGTTGAAATGAGGAACTCAATTTGATTCTTTTACTGAAACACTTTCAGTGCACACACTCATTTTTATCTCAGACTGTTGAATGGGTTTTCATGAACCACCCTTTTATCTGTAAATGTTTGTGATATATTCATTAGTCCTGCTCTCAGACGGATTTGTAAAAACAAAGTTAAAGGAGCTATGTGTTCAGAGGATTTGTGTACAGGTTTGAGTCAGGGCCAGTAAAGTAAGAGCAGTTTTACTCACAGAGTCTGAGCCAGTCCCATCTGTCGTCCCATTTGAACATCATCTCCTTCCTTTTCTCCATCAGCTGCACCAGCCTCTCTTTGATCTGACACGAGCAGTTATACAGTCATGGTTACGTTATTAAACAGCTCAGCTCCAAGACCGTCTATTATCCTCCAAGAATTTGAATTGTGAAGTAATTAACCAAATGTAAAATTCAGGCCGGGGTCAATTGCTCATTTAAATTCTTTTGGCTTTTCCATTTCTAATTAGTGTTTGCTTTATAGTGTCTCCTGTGATTGTAAGATGAGTGGAATTTTTTTCTTT
Source organism: Remorina albescens (assembly GCA_034769265.1). Taxonomy (NCBI): domain Eukaryota; kingdom Metazoa; phylum Chordata; class Actinopteri; order Carangiformes; family Echeneidae; genus Remorina; species Remorina albescens. Next base: position 6,179,555 of record CM068488.1, read on the forward strand.
TGTGGCAATCCAATTGGTTCCATTGTGCCAGGCAAGAACAATCACTCCCAGAAAAGTAATTAAATCTAATGAAAGCAGCAATTTGAGGCCCAGCTGAGAATGAAAAGAAGCTGTCTTTGCTGTCGAAACCTCACCTCAGCAGAGTCTCTGTGCTTGCGTGTCAGCAGGGCCTTTCCAAGCTCGATGCAGTCAGTGAATTTAGCTCCCCTGGCCTCAATCTCTGAGCGGATCCCCTGGTGGTACTTCTGCAGGAGCTCCACGGATGAGACATCCCTAAAGCACAGTGGGGGACGGATGAGGATATGAAGTCATGACAGGTAATCTATGAGGTTTATCTACCTCTGATTATAAGGCCCAGAACTGTGTCAATAATAAGCAGGTTCTTTTCTGCATGGTGAAACATTGGGGTCAATCGTGAATAACAGTAGCTTTTGGGACCGGGACATTTTTTTCAGACAAAAAAGAAACCTTATGCCCCTTTAATAGGTAGTGTTATTACAGCAATCAGATTTAATTTGTATTTTACAACAAGCAAACCAATGTGGACTCACTGCGACCAGCTACTGACCAATAAGTATTGGAACTAAAGCTGACTAAAATAAAGAGTAAAACCATAACTCAGTGATCAAGGTTTCAACTGTTTTTTCAACAGTTTTAATCAGGTCTACATTCAGAAAAGAGAAAAGCAGCCTAGTGGAGATTTTTCTATATGCACCTAAACATGTTGTTGTTTCAATCAGATTTCTCTTGAGAGAAAAAAACTAAACAACAAGCACAGTTCCTCAGCAATTTCTAATTTCCAAATGAAGATTGATATTTTAACAAAGAAGAAATATGCTTTATGCGCTACATTTCAAACAGAAGTCTTTGTCTCAGATGTGCTCACCTGGGTTTCTCCTGAGTCTCTATCTGCTGGATGATGCTCTCCATCCAGGCCATCAGGTCTCGGACCATGGTGAAGAAGCGGAACTTCTCAGCCGTGTCCACCAGCTGCGCCCTGCGACCATCGCAGGCGTCCAGCAGGCCCTTCCAGGCCTCCACCACTTCTCGTTCTGTGGCCTGGATGTCGTCCGCCTTGCTGTCTGCATACTGGACGTGAAGCCTTGCAGCTGTTTCCTGGAACTGTTGAACCTGTGAGAAAGAGAATGAGAGTTCAGATTACTGAAGTACAGTTTTAAAATGTAATCACTTACATCTTAAGATCCTAACAGGAAACTAACTGGTAGAAAAATCCATACATTTCTGTCATTGTCATTTCTTCATTATAATAACAGGAATATGTTTTACACATGAAGGCTTTGACCATTATTTCTATTCATTTCATATTCTAAATGCTCTTAATTCAAAGTCTGCTTCTTTGGCTAAAATCTGGACTTACATTTTGTAAGAATTAAAGTGGCGTTAGTGAGGTTTTTGGTTTTTTTTGACCACATGGGGGCAGCATGGTGAACATGTCAACGGCTGTTAACAGGGAGGGAACCATCTCGCTCCACAGCAGCTAAATACTTCACACGTTCATCAGCAAGTCACTAGCTTTGCACGTGTCCATTTTCCAATTACACTCTAGAGTACACTGATGTCCTTTTTTCAAATAAATCTTTTACAAAATAAAACAATCCTACAGGCTTGATCAGACCAGTCAACAGTCAAGTTTCAGGCCATAAAACCAAAACAATGAGCAGAAGGAACTGATGAAAAACAGCAAAATGGGGTCAAAATGTTTCCCAAGTGTGATCCTATTCATATTGTATGTATTCATTTGACCACTGTTGATATAAAAATATTGATTACCGCAGCTTTAATTTCTTTACCATCTAAGAGAGGGTGTTATAAGGCTGACAAAACTATAAAAATCCCTTGACAGGACACACCATGTGTAGCTTCTCATTATTCAGGAAAATGTTTCACAGTTGCCTAAAAATTGAAGGATTCTATATATGAATCATCAGAGTCTGCCTGTTGGGTTCCCTCTAAAGTGAAAAGACTGATCGCCTGTGTTGTACCTGTTTGCCTAGAGCGGTGATGTCTCTCTCAAAAGCGGCGTGCATTCTGTGGAAAGACTCGGCTTTGCTGAAGTCCTCTCCCACATCTTCGGGCAGCTCCTTCTGCTTCTCATGAATCTGAGCCACCAAATCCTTCCCATCATCAAAGTACCTGAGATGAAGATCAACCACTCACTAATTGACCTCTGTGTATTACCATCGCATCTGTCAGCCTACCTATTATAATTAATGTAGTCATTACATTCAAGCTGAAGTCTTTGTGACATTGTTTGTGCATCCAGATGTTTCCTGGTTTGATGTCATTAGTCATGCCACAGCGCAAATACTCCAAATATCATTATCATTCTAACAGGTGGGTTATTTTGTATTACAGAATTAGACACAAAAACCTAACATCAATCCTGATGACTGAATGTCTTCATGCTCATGTTTTTCCTTACTTGAGCAGCTCGTAAGATGCAGTGAGGAGCTGAGCTCGAGTGTCGATGAGCTCCAGCAGATCAGCCCAGCTGTCATTGATGCCATCTTTCCACTCAGCCATGGTGGCTGCCTCACTGTGACCCGCTTCAATCAGCTCGTCGATCGTATGGTTGACAAAGTCCACTCGCTCCTGTCCCAACATTCCCGTCTCCCGTGCAAAATCTCTAAACTTATCCCTCAGAAGCTGAAGGGAATAAGAAGGACATTTAAGATAAAATGGTAACAACAGATGCAGATTTATTTATATATATATATATATATATATATATATATATATAAATAAATGTTTGGTTTTTTTTTCGAAAGTTGGGATTTCCCTCTAGGTTTAAAGACAATTAGCAAGTTGTCAGGCAGGCCATATGGCAAGCAGGGAAAAAACACAGTTTTTGACTTAAACAGCTAAGCATTCATGTGATATCTATAAACTGCACAAAAATGTGTTTGTTCAGGTGTTCAACAAACCAGATGGTGTGTGACCACTTTAAACAAAAAGCAGAAACAAACAAACAAATTCTAAAAACTCGATAAATCGAGTTAAATCGATAAATACATCTCTCTTATGTGTGCTATTTCAAGGTATGGTTGCATGTCTCGACATGTATAGTACCGTGACGTGATCCAGATCCTGGCCCATCTCCTGAGAGGAGGCCACCACATCTCTCTCTGCGATCCAGTGCTCCAGGTCTTCCACCTCTCGGCTCAGCAGGAAGTGGTGGTATGTGTGATCTTGCTTCCTCCTGCGGTCCTCAGCCAGCTCCTTTAGCCCTGCATACTGCTTATCCACCTGTCCCTGTCGCCTGATGATCTCCTCGCTGCAGATAAGGCAAAGGAAGAAGGCAGAGTATAATGAGATGCATGGAGGACGGAGAAAATGAGAAAGAGAGCAAAGAGATTGGATTCAGGTTTATTCTAGATGAAGCCTTTGATTAGGATAAAGGAATTATCATACTTTACATGGTTGTCTCTCTTATCGGCCTAAAACCACAACTGCCTGGGACAACAAGAGGGAGTTTGAGTCAGATGAATATTTCCAGCATGTGCATTAACTTTCAAAAGCACACACCCATCGGGTTGGTCCTCTGCAAACATCTTTTGAGCACGGTCGGCCAGCTTCTGAATGGAGTCAGCATAGTCATCAACGGCCTGTTTGAGGATCATGTGGCGTTTCAGCATCAGCATGGCACTTTGCTCGTCCTGGAAATGTGGAGGAAGAGAGAGACAAGGAATAATCAGGAGGAGGTGGAGGAAAAGAAGCAAGGAAATTATTAGAAAAAGAGAAAGGAGGCTGCACAGCAAAGCAAAGAAATATACTCCAAACAAGCTGTCGATAGAGGCTGCCAATTGTAAAAAGCGTGTCACCGTAATTGAAGAAAGCCCAAACCATGTAATCATGTTAATGCATGCAGTGCCACTTGTTATTAGCACAACACGATGTGCCTTGTTTTGAGTTCAATAATAAGATCTGTTTTTCAGACATCTGTGGACACATCCCTGAGTTAATGCGACTGCTTCCGTGACTCTCACGTTTTGGCTTCTTACCTTGGCCTTCTCATCAGCGATCATGTAAAGCTCTTGCTCCCCAATCCAGGCCTCGGCCTCATCTGCGTCGTTGTAGTACTGCTGGGCCAAGTTGGATCCATTCAGCCTCTCCCGGCGCTTGGCCATCTCGTCCTGCAGCCGTGCCCACGCCTCGTCAAGCTCCTTCAGCTGCTCCGCGATCCGGTCCGCCTCCAGTCTACCTTCGGCGCTGGCAGCGGCGGCCATCCTCCTTCCACGTTCCAGTACCTCATCCACGCGAGGCTGGTGGCCCTCGATTTCCCTCTGCAATGTCTGATAGACAGGAAGCAGCATCGCCATGGAGACAATATGATAGTGTTATTGTAAATTTGACAACTCACGTTGACGTTTGTGATATACAGACATGCGCATAGTGTTGTTATCTTGTACAGCCAACCAAAGTGCAGTTATTCAATGACTGATAATGATGTTGGTCGTTAATAGTAGAAAATAGTTGAAAAATACAAAATATTCTCTAGTTACAGGTTCTTAAAGCGTTCAGGCCATTCAGCCTTTGGTAATTTTCATTCTCTTACATTGTTGTCAACTGAAGCTCTCTGGAGTTTGCAGTGTTGTTAGAAAAAAAAAACACAACTTTCTGACATTTTCTAGCATAAATGCTGAACCAATGTATCGAGTCAAACAATAAAATGCACCAACAAAAGTTACAATTTCCAGCCAAACCACTCCCCCCCCCCCCCCCCAGTTATACAGATAAATCCAAACCTGATTTTTCTTCAGCAGCATTTGCACAGTTTGAAGATTGTGTCCATGTTCCTCTGACATTGCCAGGGGCATCCTCTCCTCTATCCAGAGCTGAGAGAAGTAGAAAAACTATAATTTATAATTCATAGTTATAAACTACAACAATTAAGAACGAAAAATGTTGACAGTGGACTGTCTTCTGACGGCAGCCTCGGAGATCACTGATGCACACCGGTATAAAAAAGTCAGGACCATCTCAGCTATGCTTAAGTTTTACCCTCTTAGAAAATGTCTCCAGAAAGCATGTCTGGTTAAGCTGTCTCCTTCACCTGAAAATGGAATTAGGTTGTGAAACCCAAGAAGGGATTAAAGCTTTTACCCAAATTCACCTGGAGAGTCAATTTCATGGAGAGAGCTGCTGGTCTTACTATCTTGCACACTGACTGAACATACTGTAATTGAAACTTTAAATTAATAAGTTATAATTTTGGCGGCTTCAGGCGTCAATATTTCTGCTATGTTGTGATTCAAAAGCAAACATGAATCTACCTTTTTAATCTATCTATCACTCTTTATTTTAATTTTGTGCCATCAGTCATTTCTGAGAGCCGGGTCTGTGCACTTGTTAGTTATGCTCTGAAATTGGATCCATGCTTACAAGCTCATCAGCCAGGTCTCTGTAGAACTGATGGACGGCCTTTGCAGCCTCTAGCTTGCCCTTGCGCTGGGCCAGGGGTGTGAGGAGCTGCTGGAAGTCCCTCTGCAGGACCTGTTGCTCGGCCTCCAGCTCTGGCTGATCCTCGCGGCCTCCGCCATGCTTCCTGACCGCCTCCTGCAGCTCCTCCAGCTCCTTTGCCCGGTTACGCACCTGGTTCTCCGTCATCTGTCGTGAGGAAAAAAGAGGAATAACATTTCAGAAAGTCTAACCCGGCTCTAGTGGATGCTTTGCCGTTTTATGAGTGAGACTGAGCTGAGTCAGTGTTTTGTTAAGCTTTTTCTGGGCAATGCTCACTCTAGCATCCTTAAAACATTTGGTGTTTTTCTTTTTCTTTCACATCAAGAGATGAGATTAGATTGAAGATTTTTGTTTGTTGTGTAAATATAAATACAAATGCTAACTCACTCGAAGTTAATCTGAAGAAATCACTTTGACTAAAACTGATATTATAATGTATTCATTCCCATGGTGAGATTTGAGACCTACATGCATCAAGAGGAACTGCAGTCAAGGAAAGCATTAAAATCTCAGGTTTATCCAGCGTAATGCCACAAAGACACAGACCTGATGCTTCTTGAGCAAGATGTTGGCATTAGTGAGGTCTTTTACATCCTCGTCTCCGCTCTGCAAATGCTGCTGCAGCTCGCTGAGCCACTTCTTCATGTCGGCCAGGCTCTGGTCGAAGAGCTCCGAGCGGTTGGCATCAAACAGCAGTCGGGCCTTTTCCTGGGTGGTGGACTCCAGTTTGTCCCACAGCTCATGGAGCTTGGCCAAGCGCTCCTTCACAATGGGCTCAAACTCAGGCTTGGACTCCATGAGCTCCTGACCCTCCTACATTGACAAAAAATACAGTCAAGATGGTCATGTTGTCAAACAATTTGTATTAGGAGAATTTAAGATCAACCTGAAGATAAATACAGACACATCTACTTCAATATGCCTCACAAATGTCATACGTTTTTTTAATTTTGTGTATATTCAAGTAAAGTGTTGATGTTGTTGTTATTTTGGGTTGACCCTTTAAGTAACACTTGCTGCTAACACTTAATACATGAGATCTAATTCAGGATTCCTAATAAGCAGGTTGCAGACATGAAGAGATCATAATAGTTTGATACGGGTATAAAACCACACAGACTTTACAGACCTGGTCTACTTTGTTGAGCCAGTACTTATTGGAGGCCAGCTCAGCCATGAAGGACTGATGCTTTAGCCATTTGCTGTGGAGGTTCCTGGCCTCATCATAAGAGGTGTCCTGAGCCGTCAGCATCTTTTCATTGATCCACACGGTGAGCTGGAGCATAGAGAGGAAGAGTGATTATTAGTCATTAGCAAAGTAGATTCACATCCTGGTCTCCAGGGAGACTCTAAAGACGGGATCCATGCAAGAACAGCCTGAACGCTTTTGAAAGTCATCTAAACGTTGATATTTTCAGTTCGTGCAGAAGTGACTTCATGCATGCAGGATTTACATTATCTTAACAAAGCAGAGCGTTTAGCAATTAGCCAAGTGGGACCCCAATCGCAGTTAACGAGCGTACAGATTTAGTTCCATCAAGTGTTACTGTGGTTTAATAAACAAAACAGGGTTTGGAAAATTGACTGTTATGATCAAGAGATAAGAGAAAAAGCATCGTCGAGTTAAGTCTCTGTGAAGGAATAATTTAATAAATTAAGCCATTAATTAATTGATGTTACCCAGTAATTGCATGAATAGTTAACTGACAATGAACTCACATCTTGAGTGTTTTGCAGGAAGTGCTGCAGGTCACGGTTATCTCTGAGCTTTTCGGACACCTCCTGGGCTCTCCTTTTATTCTTGTCATGCCTGAAGGTCAAACGCAGGCCAAGGAAAATGAATTAACAATACACAATACAATACAGAAGCCTTTCTCTTTGTGCCAACTCCTCCCTCTGTGACATAACTCGGACAAACAAGGTGCAGCTAGTGAATCCACACAAGCTGCCTCCACCACACAGAAGAATACCTGACACACTAACCCAAACAGGTTCTTCGCTGCACCCTGACCGACAGCTTGCACTTCAAGATCAATATCCATTATTGTGGGCGCCTGTCTACCAAGTGAATTGTGGGAGTTAATGGGAAAAGAGCGCAAGCCCTCTCTACTGCCTCTTGTTGACACTAATGTTGCAGCGATTAAAAAAAAAAGGAAAAAAAAGTTGTTTCACTGGTGAACTGGTTGAGTCTCTCACAAAAAATAACTTGGAAATAACTTCAGGGGAATTTTTATTTTGGCTTTGATTTAGCTGATATGTTGTTTTATGTCCAATATTTACTTTATTTAAACATTTATACTATTGTATTCATGTTTAACATGTTAACCTCCCATTTTTCTATTAAGAGTGTAGACACGGCTTATTATTTCAAAAAACAAAAAAATGCAATTGTATGTAATGTAATGTAATTTTTATACTGTAATTTTGATTCATTCTGGCCCAGGATCTTATGACTGGGATAAGAAACAGAGAGGAAGAAGTTGCATCTAAGCGAAGATTTGCTCACGATCAAAATCAAATGTGATTGAAATATCAGATTGCTCCAAAGTGCTACTACATCAAGACCATTTGATTACAACCAAAATCACATTGATCCAATGCCACAACTACTGACCTGTCTCGGATGGAGTCCATTTTCTCCTGGACTTTCCCAGAGTACAGGTTGTTACTGTCCACCAGTCTCTGTCCCCCTTGCAGAGCGCCGTCAATCTTGTCCTCGTTTGCCTCCATGGTGCTCACAAAGTCCTCGTGCTTCTTCAAAGCCTTCTCCGCTCCAGCCAAAGTGTCAGGCTTGTCTATGTGGGCCAAGGTGTACTCCTGCAACAACATGTCGGTGACACAAAAATGAACAAGCTGAGAGAGAAAAACACAAAACAACCATGAAACACACAGCCAGCTGACTACGTTAGATGACAAACATGCAGTGTGAGAACTGACTATGCTGCATTCTTCAATTCCACATTCTTCTTCCTGCAGCATCACTCACCCCATCATTAGCAAACTTGCTGTGTGCCGATAACTGATACGTCTTGTATTGAAATACACACAGTTTTCTGACTAGTTCTAATTTAGGTTGTCCTACTTCAAATACACAGCAGCAGCACAGTACCTGATTATTAAGGATGGCCTCTACAGCCTTGCCATCCCTCATGAATTGCTGGAAACCCAGACCCTGGTCCAGGAAACTCTTGCGACTGTCCCACATCTTCTGCAGTTCGTACCAACCACAGTCCATGCCTTTCAGTCTCTGGTCCAGCTGCTGGTACTGAGGATCGTCCTCCTGACCCTGAATGACCTGAACGCCGGTGTCCCTCACACGGTGATAGTCCTCCTCATGGTTGTTTATGTCTTCACGCACTGCGTCGTGAAGGCTAAGCTGCTCCTCGGCCTCCGGCAGTGTGGCTGGCATCTCCTCTGAAGCCACCGCCTTCTGGGTCTTGAAAAGCCAGGACTGGAAGTCATCCATATCTTGGAGGAAGTTCTGCAACTTGCTAACCTCGCCTAATGAGTCTTCCCTGTCTTTCAGGGTCTTCCTCAGCGTGTCCCAGGCTGTGTCCAGTTCTCTCATGTGGGCCAAGATGTCAGCTGAATTCTCAGGGTGATCTTTGGCGAGCTGGTCGGCTTCTTTCCTCAGGAAGGTGAGCTTGGTATCGATGGCGGCTAAATCTCTTTCCATGCCGAACAGTTTCCTCTGGATGGTCATGACGGCTGCCAGGTCGTTGCCCAAGTCCTGTGTGGACTCAATCACCCGTGTCTTGTCCTTTATCCAGCCCTCCGTCTCGTCACACTCCAGTCCGTAGTTGTGCAGACTAACGGCAGAGTCCACTTTCCTCTTCTTATCCTCCACCATGGCTTTGAAGGCCTCCCACCTGAAGAAGAATCATTCAGTGCATGTTTAAACCACTTACATATAATCTTAGGGAACATTTCTTTATGCTTTGAGTGGCAAACATGGGGGAATGCTGATTTCTTCATTTCCTGCTCCATATAAAACATTAATTTATGGCCTGATTATCATGTGAAACTCTAAATTTTAAAGATACAGGTATTCTCCCCTGTGGACAAATTACACATCTTTACACGTTCAGCTCACCTGCTGTTCACTCACTAGACTCCAGTTTCATAGGAATTAATCAGAATTTAAATGGGAGCAAACCAATTGAACACTGTTTCCACGCTGCCTATAATTACTTTTTTATTACAGATTGTCTTCAAGGAAATGAAGACAAAAATTACCAGATAAAATAAAGTTTTAAAAAGAGTTTTTATGACTTATAAGATTAAACATTAAAATATTAGTTCTACATCTTCTAAATGGAGCGTTGGCACACGTGCACGATAAAGTGTAAGACCTTTAGTCTCTGGAAAAAGTGTTTAAATCACCTCTTATTCAGTCGTGCTTGACATTCCTTGACCTCTTTGGTGCGAGGGTGTCTGCTGTCCTCAAGCTGTTTTACAGCTTTGTTGACGTCATCAACTCTCGACTGAACGTTGGCCATATCTTGAGCAAGGATGCTCAACCTGTTATAAAGAAAAGGTTCTCACTTCACCTTTTTGACCAAATCTGGATGTATTTAAAAAAAACAAAAACATATTGTGTAAATTGTTGTGTGTACCTGTTCTGTACTACTTCCAGATCCTCCAGCTTCTCTGGCACCTCTAAGCCCACCAACCACGTCTCCTTCTGGCCCATCCAGAGCTCGCAGGCATCCGTCTCACTGAAGATGGTGTAGAGAGCCATAGTGTCATCCAGCTTCTTCTGCCTCAGGTCAGCCAGAGACATTAGCTCCATATACAGGTCCTTGATGTCTTTCAGGCGTCTCTGGATATCCGGTGTGTTTTGTAACTCCTCTGGCAACGCATTGGCTTGTTTTGATAGCGCATCGATAGTGGCGCCATTCTTGATCGCTTCATTCCTCAGGTCTTTTAGCTTCTTGAGTAGCCGCTGTGTGGTGTACTCGTCATGGCCAACGTCGCCACTGCTCATCTGTCTCTTGGCGTCCAGCAGCCAGACCTTGAGTTCATCAGCGTCTCCCTGAAACTGGAAGAACCTCTGAGTGTCCTGCAGATTCTGCTTCCGAAATGCGGCCAGCTCTTCAAGCTGCTGCCATTGCCTCCTGATGTCATCCATGCACTCTTGGACCTTCGGGGAGCCAAAGTGCTTGGCCTGGATCATCTTTTGTCCCTCAGATAAGACCTGTTCGAGGTTGGCACGGCGGGCTCCAAGCTCGTCCTCGAAGGCGCTGTGTTTGCTCTGAAGAACCAGCACGCTGGTCAGGTCCTTGCCATAATCCAGGGTGGAGAAAATGTGCTCCTTCTCCTTAATCCAACTCTCCAGTTCCGTCACCTCCCATAGGAAGTTCCAGAAGCGGCGGGATTGCTCCAAGTGAGCCCGTCTCTGGGCCGCCAGGGCACAAAGCTCCTGGTAGCACAGGTCCAGGTGCTGCACCCTATCCCGGATCACCTGGGGATCACATGGCTTATAGCCTGGGGAGAAAACATTACATTCTGTGTGTTAACTCATTTAAACTCGCTCATGCCTTTTTAGGATTACGGGATACTGTAGTCTCTGTAATTATAAACTGGGAAGAGAGCAGGGCAGGTCTCACTTATGATGACAGATTATCATAGGACATCTATGGTCGTTGCGAGTCTCAAAACACCCAGCTTTGCTAATATTCATAACAGAAGAATAAAGTTGCCACTTTTATCAGAAGGTATCTGATTAAAAAAAAAAAAAAGACAGAACAAAGAACTTAAGTGTCAACCTCCCTAAAAATATATCATAAATATAAAATTATTATATATTATACATATTTTTGCCACAGGGCAAGTTGAGCTACTGCACTTACTGTCTCCATTTGCGAACTTGAGAGCAGCAGAACTGGCGCTGTGCACTCTATCTGCCTGCAGAGCAATGTCGTTCTCTACCAAGGCGTGTTTCTGTAACAAGTCTTCAACTTCCAGCAAGTGTTTCCCAAAGTCTGGAGACAGCAGCCGAGCCTGCAGATCAAGCGGAATGATTGGTTTATTCTCAAGGAAAATGCATGCCACGACTTTGTGAATATTGCTTCTTCTGTACCTTCATGTCGTCCATCCAGCTAATGATGTACAGCATCTCCTGAAAGATCCTCTGCAGGGTTAGGTTCTTATCCAGACGCCCCCTACGAGCCTTTAACAGCTCCTGCAGGTAGTCCCACAGACGCAGGATGTTGTCCTTCCGTACGTCGATCCGTTTGGCGTCATGGTAGCGCTCCGACTCCAGCTCCTTTGAGATGTCCACCAAGGCCTGGACACGTTCCTCATATGCCGCAATGTCTGTCTCGATGGCATCGTGTTTCTTCTTGGCCGCCTCCACAGCTGGCAGATCGTAACCAAAGTTATCCTGAGGTGTAGGGTGAGAGAGGAGGTGAAATACGTTTTCTGCCTTTTTGTACCCCAGCGCATTTCAGAGAAAACTATTAGCCTTTTTACGCGTCTAGATTTATTTGACTTACTTTCTACTTTCTTGCTAAAATGTAACTAAGAAAATATTTAAAATTGTCTTGTAATCATGCATTATTATAAATAAAGCTATCCAGGTTGCCAGATGTGTAAAATACACATGGCTATAATAATCTGTGAATGTGTCCATTTCAGTAGGTTAACTCCTCATTTACATTTTACTGATGATACTTCAGTTTATTCAATTTTAATTCATGCCTTTTACTTGTAGTGGCATATTTAACCAGGGAGCTAAGGGAAGGACTTAAATATTGTTTTCACAGCTCTTTACAACTTCTGATCACGTCTTCTAGCTTTTGGGCTCAGGAAGTTCTCACTTTGTGTGTCATCTCTCCATCTTTTCAAGGCAATCTGTTTCAGCTGTTTACCTCCAGTCATCAATAATCAGGTGCACAAACAACCCTCTGCTTCAGTTGATCAACACAAACACTGAAAACAGTCTGTGCCTGTTTTATGCACGTTAATGTTATTGAATCACACACTCTCGCTGAGAGCGAGCTCAAACAACAAATACCAGACGATGGCACCACGCCACGTCCACAGTGGCGTTGTGGATGGTGTTACCTGGGCCACTAGTCTCTGGTTCTCCAGGAGCCAGGTCTCCCTCATGGCCGCCTTCCTGTCGAATCTTCTTGCCATCTGCTCCAGCTTCTCCTGTCTGATCAGCTCGTCTCTCAGGACGCGCTCCCGCTCGTGCTCCGCCCTCTCCAGACGCTCCCAAGCCTGAACACAGATGATGAGACGGATCATTAAGACTCACAGGTTTTCTCATAGCAGTCGTCGTAACATCGACAGCAGTATCTTATGAGGAGGACCTCACCACAGAATGTCACCAATCAATGTTTTCCATTGATCCATTTGTGGATTATTTATCTAATTATTTATTCATGAGTAAATTCTCCAATGTAACCAACACATATCACCTAAACTACGATATGACCATAAAATGTTGGACATTTCTGCTTCATAATCAACAATAACTGAGATAATTAAATATCAACATGATTAATTAATTTTCTTACTGATTTGGCTGTACTGACTGTGACTGTATTCCTAATTTGAAGTTGCATGTTGATGTTTGTTTTTTCTTTTAAATCATTTTTTGTGCCTCCAATCCTGCCGGACCTTTATTCTCTTCACAAGACTCCCTTTAGTGGAGTTTCCAGTTTAGTAGAGTAATCCATAGCATTGCCTGTGGGAGTTAATTGTAGCCTCAGAATCGCGCAGCACTAGATGAGTCAATTCTGTTCATCTAACTGAGCTGTGCCGCATGCACGAGCTTCAAAACACAGACTTTTGCTTGTGTGTGCTGCTCGGGTGCCTCACCCGATTGATGTCTGCGACCAGGGCTCCCTCTTTAGGCATGTAGACCCTCTGGTTGTTGGCCCTCATACGACTCTGGATGGTGAACAGCAGCACCTCCAGGTTGCCCTTCTCCTGAAACCTGTAAGAAAAGAAAGACGAGTCCCATCATAAGGTGAACTTTACACAACTAACAACTGAAGAAGGTGTGTTGAAAAATTGTGGGTTTGTGCTTTTTTTTGTCCTTACTTCTGAATGTAGCTGCATATGAGTAAATATATATATGTCTGGGAATACGAGCAACTTGCTTTCTTTGGAATTTGAAGTTTTACAATGTACATGTATATAATATAATCCGTGACGGATTAAGGAGATTTATTAGAATGAGCATAATGCAGTGGAGAGTTGTCCAGGCTCGACTCACTTGGGCGGCTTCTCTACAGTGCGGTAGGTGTTGAAGGCCTGAAGCTGCTGCTGGACTCCAGTCAGAGAGTTGGCAAGTTTTCGGTTGTTCAGCACGATGATGGTCTGCTCGATCCACAACAGCAGGTCTGACGCCAGCGTCTCGTACTTATCGATCATCTTCTCTGTCTCATTGGCGTGATCCAGAACCTTGAAGAAGGACGTGTGGTCAAATAACAATTCGGAAGAACAGGCTAAACAAAATGTGCACTAACAAGCGTGCGTCATGTTTCCATCTCACCTTTCCAAGTCTCTTGCCCTCCACGGCGAGCTGCTTCATCTTTGAGAAGTAGTGGTAAAATGCCACGACGTACGTGATGATGGACTTCTCATCTGGGTTCTCTGTGAACACATCTACATAACAAAAGACAGAAGACAAGTCAGTCACTCGTAAGCCAAGAGACTCACTTTTCCAGCAGGCTTAGGGTTCATAAACATTTATTTCCACGTGAAGGTACAGCCTCCGTCAGTGACTTGCCTTCTGGGTCTAACAGTTTGGTCACACCGAGCTTGTGCTCTGCTACATTGAATGCATTCTGGAGGTTGTGGGTCGGGTTGGACCTCTTTAGACTGTTATAATCCACCAGATCTGGCCTGGGAGAGAACAAAGGTGGAAAAGAGAGAGAGACGGTGAAGGGGATGGAGCGGGACGAGGGGGAGAGACACTGAGCAGACGGGTTTCATGTGCGTTTACATTTCAGAGGTGGTGAGAGTGGATTTGGTCATTCATCTCTTACCGGTGTTTGTGTATGAGAGCGTTGAAGGCCATGCCGTCTTTCCAGCTGGTGGTGAAGTTTGTGATGTTGACGTTGGGATATCTGCAAAAACACAGCCAGGGGTTGTCACTTACGGAGCATATGGGCCATAGCTGAGGAGCTCCTGCTTTTAATCACTATCTGGGATTTGTTCCTCTCCCCAACATGTCGTTATGCACCACTTACTTCTGGAGCTTCATGTTCAGGCAGAGGAAGTGTTTTCTACTCCACTACGCTCCAGAGGCAAGCACTGTACTTTTTATTATATATATATACCTAAATCATGATTTGAACTATTCCTGTATAATAAGTACTTGTGCCTTTGGTAATTTTAATTATTTTCATTTGAGTATTTCTGCGCTGTGCTAATGCTACTTTTACTTAGCTAGGGTTAGGCAATTTAGCAAATTTTCAATTTGGACAATGCACACTTTATTATAAATAATAAATTAAATGAAACCTATCTTTGAACAATAAAATATAATAAAAAACTTGTTTTTCTTTTTTCTTTTCAAGACACTGAAATATGCTTCGTATTAAACTCAGCACTCTAAAAGACATTTTTTATACTCTTAGAGGATTGTGCACAAGACTGGATTAATATTCAAGCACCATTTCACAGAAAATATTTACAACAGTATGGGTGTGCTAAAGGTCACACATCCCTACTTACCCTGCAGTTTTCATTTGACACCACAGAAGAAGAGCGTCCTTGGCTGAACGCGTCTCCTTCTGGTCTGCCTGGCCTGTTTCCACAATGATGTCCTGGATCTGATGAAGAGGAACAACAAGCACAGCTGGATGGTAAATAATGAAGCTAAACTAATGGCTGTGAGGTTTGAAATCAAACGAGACACAAGTCACGCCTGGCAACAAAAATCTGACTGATACTTGCATGTCGCTAATAGGACACACCAGCAGAGAACTTGTTGGCAAGCTTGTACAAATATCCATTTGAAATGCATCATTTATCATGTCTTGAATTGAAACTAGGAGGCTTTTATTTGTGCAAAAGAAAACAAATCTAAAATGATAAATCGTCAATGTTATTAGCAGACTAAAATCTCACAAATCTCAATACGAAATCGGATTGATAGAAAGAAGGATGGTAGTTATTTATCTTATTTTCCCCACACAGAGGCCAGTAATTAGAGCGGTGATGTGATCTGAGAGACAGGTCCTGAGAGAGGGCTAAATTTAGCCAGTTCTCTTTGGTTTACGCAAACTGGAAAGCTGCAGACAAGACCAAGTAAATTTGTTTCTTTCCTTTTTCCTTTTTTTTTTTAAAGTCTGAATAATGCAGCAGACCATATTGTTTGAACTAACGTGCCTAAAAATAACAGTGTTGCTGTCAAATTAAAAATAAATATCTGCCCTCTCCAAGAAGATAAGAGAATCAAAGAGACATTTTCTGATGTTGTGGATGTGCTGCTAACAGCAGATAATAATGGGCCTGAACCTGAAGGCATCTCATTCCAGGAAAAATATAAAGTTACAAACAAAAAAGCCAAAAGCTGCCTGTTGGAAGTGTTTGTGTCCTTACAGGCACATGTGAGAACAAACAATGAAGAAAAATAGATTTGTCTAATGAAACAGCAAGTTTCAGCAGTAGTATTACGGTCCCATTTAAATGCAAATGAAAATGTGATTATAGTGTAATTAAGGATATAATGCATGTGAAGCAGAGCCCATACTGCGATTTCATTTAAACAGCTGAGCTCTTTGATAAATGTTAGCGCGGTCGTCTTAAACTAAGAGGTGAAGGATCCATCACAGGACTGTTGCATTAAACTCTACAGTCCCTAATAAACTGGCAGCCTGCCACACGATGCAAAGTGTCCCAATTAATCACCTCACAGATTATCCTTTGCTTCCTCTAGCTGTATGTTCTCAATATGTTTCCTAAGGTCCACTTTTCCTATATTTGGATTAATTACTAGTAAAAATTTAAAAAAAGAGAAAAGCTAAAAGATAAATTAATTAAATATAAATATGGGTCCTAAGTTTACCTGGAAGCGCAGGATGATGGTCCAGATAAGGCCGAGGATGAGACGATGGTTGCCGTCCACAATGTCGTGGGAACCCATGTTCTCCAGGTGGACCCGCTGTTCTTTGAGGAACTGTAGAGCCTTGTCCACATTCTCCAAACAGTGGATACGCATCCGGCCTTTAGTGGGTTTTGGCTACAGACAGAGAAAGGGAGAAGTACAGGTGGAAAGACAGAGAGCAGCTGTGAGGGGGCTTCAGAAAAAATACAAAAGTTCATGTAAAAATGAAAGAGTACAAGATGTAAGATTGTAGAAACGTCTTACCAGTCGTTCACCGGACAGCACCTCCAGCAGTTTAATGAGCATGCGTCCATCCCGGAGGTCCAGGTAAAGATCAGAGATGCGACAGCCGACCCGGGACAGGATTGAGTTGACCCATTTAGTGAAGGTCTTCTTCTGAACAGCCTCGCGCTCATCTGGAGAAAACAAAGAACAAAAACCTGAATGAATAATGAAAAATCTTCACAGCTACAACAGCAGCAACACCGGAGCTGGTTTTACAGACTTTGAGGCTGCTCCAGACGGGTGGAGAATTGAATAAGAACAGAATTGGAGTTTGAGAGTATCATTGGAAATTCGCTCCAAAATCACAGAGATCCTACCGGTTAAATTAATCCTCAGCGTAAAAAAGCCCACATAAAAGCTCACAGCAAGTCTGTTCTGCAAGAAAACCATACACAGAGACGAGAGAAAAAGATCCCCGGCCACTCCAACATAGGAGGAAGACCCCCAGACAGATCATTGGCAGGTGTCAAAAAGTACTGTGTGTCTGCACCAAGAAATGATAACAGCTGCTTCAAAAAGGGGGCCTCTGGTGTAGAGACTCCCTGGCACCCTGGATCTCCTTTCCATCCATAACTAGACTTTCAGATATCTAATTAAAGGGTCGACCTTGTCATTATCCTGCCCTGCTGGAAGATATAGCTTCACTGTGGCACTTTTCAAATGGGGATGCTGCACTGCACTGAAACAAGAGCACATCAAAAGAAAACCCGGATGAGTCCAATGATCCCTGTTGAATAGCAGCAGAGTGCTTCTGTTTTATTTAAAATTAAGCAGTGTGTCAATCAAACAGCACTCCAGTGACAACATCAACCCTTCATCACCTTCAGATGCTAAAATTTCTCAGAGCCTTTCAGTCACAGGTGGAGGAGTCACTCTGTTATTATTATAAATATAAACCCCATGATTGAGGCAGATAGAGAGGCGGTGCAGGTGATGGAGCTGGGCAGAGAGATGCACAGAGTGCCAGACTTGGAGAGGTTTTTGGGAGGATGAGCGCTGCCTACGTGGTGAGACATCTTGCCAGGCTCACACTCACGGGCCGTACAGTAGCTCAGTGCACAGCAGATATGCCTCCCACATGGCAGCAGAAATAAAACCAGTGCTGATGTGACCATATGATAGCATGACCCAATGTACAAAACTGTATTTATTTTGTCTGTGGACACACTGAATGGAGATGGCGGTGGTGAGTGGTGCTCAGCAAGCTTATGAAATGCCCCAGAAATCTACCTGCATGATTTAAACTTTCCTTTTATTTTTGTCCCCCCACACATCTCATAAGTCTAAACCATTTGGCCCCCTGATGCCCATCACTGAAGCAGACAAGATAGAAGGTTTGTACTTTTACAGTTAAATTCAATTACCAAAGGTTTTTGCTGTTATGTAGTATCAGTTTGTTCTATTTTTACGATGTGAAATAACAATTTTAATAGTCTTATCAGCTCCTTTATGCACCAACGGTGGTAAAAAAAATAATTCCCCAATGGCCCAGGTATAAAAATGCTAACTTTGACCCAGACTACAGCTTAAATGTAAAATAAGTCTTTCAAACCATCCATGTGAGCCTTCAATTCAACAAACACAGCCAATATGTCAAATTTACAGATTATTCTAGGACATGCCAATTTGGTCAGAATAAACATCCCAATACTAACAAATATAGCAAAAATGTACAAATCATGCTCGTACAAAAATATATGATAAATGTAAATACAATAAATTTGGGGAAAAATAGGTTGTTGAACTGCAAATACTTCTGAACAACATCAAGACAAAAATTATATTACAAAACTGTCTCGCTCGTCTCTACCACGTTACGAGCTTTACTTTGATCCAGGCTTCTTTTTTTTTTATGGGTTTTTAATTACAACTAAAAGTCTGTCTTTTTAGAATATTCATGAAAAAAAAATATTTAGCTTTTTGAAATTTTCTTGGATTCGTGATGGTCCTGTATCTCTACCTGCTGACCAAATCATAATCGGTAGATTAACTGATGGTCAATATAATTGAACTTGCGGTCCAGTTGATGATTTGTATTCTAATCTCAAGCACAAACAACAAACCATGTCAGTAACCAAGTGATGGGACCTCAGTCGACACACACCATCTTGCACCACGTGAATTCTCCTCAGTCTGCCCTGTTTATTCCTGAACCAAAATATGACTGCAAACTACAGAGTGAAAAGGACTGCATCCTTAATGACTTGTGCAATAAATGATTCAGACCCCGAGGCTGTGGAGAACAAGCAAGGAACAGATGAGAAGAGCAGGAACAGAAGACGAAGAAGGAAGGAAGGAAACCGTGGCACAGAGAAGAAGATCCAAGATCGTAGGTTAAGAAGGAGACAATGAGACGGAGGAGGAGACAGAGACACTGGAGCAAAGGTGAACCAGGGAAGAGGATGAGAAAGAAGACAGATCAAACAGAAAGAAATGGAGAGAGTGACTGAGAAGCAGGCTTTCAGATTTAGTCTACAGAGACTCAACCAGGAAAACAGAGCAAGAAACATATTACTGACAGTAAATCCTCCACTGCTGAAATGACCCGGTGAGCATTTACAAGGCTCCAGCTCCACTGTTACCATCAAAGGGGAAGAAATCATGGGTTACTGTATGTAAAACACAAGGTGCAGCAGAGTGGAGTAAATAAATCATGATTCATTCTCCTCCCCTCGGCAGAACAACAGCGAGCGTGCTGCTCTGCCACATCCACATGGATAATATGAAAAAGTAATGGCAATTCAAATGCACAAATATTTCAAAGCTCCATTAGGAGAGTCAGCTGTGATTTAGAACAAGCAAACATCATAATCCCTCATCGAGGCAGAAAACAGATAAGAAGGAGAGGCAGTCACATGTGCAAGAAAACCTGTGATAAATCCTTTGTGATTGACTTGGCGTGCTGCCTCCAGAGGAGGAGAGTCAGGGGAGAGTTAAAGTACATCCCTGAAATGTGCACATGGTTGTCTCATCACGAGACCTGGAGAGTAGACGGTGCACACGGATGCTCCCGGCCATTTGTCAGGGAGCGAGGGGAAGAAGTATCCCACCGAGCCGTCTCCAGAGGAGAAGCCCAACAAGCTCAATATGACAACAGCCCTCTGTGCGCTCATCTCTAAACAAGCCTCACAGCATCTGTCTGGAAGTAAAGTTATTTTAACCCCAAAAAACTCCAGTGGAGCTTCAGCATCACAAAAGATTTTATTCTGCTTATGTCAACATATGTTACATTTTGTCTTTTCTGGGCATTTATAGGCTACAAGTAAATATTCAGGTTTCTGTGCTTGTTCTGTGCTTTAGTCAGTTATTTCTTTGGTCATCAAAATTTACATTATAAAGTGTTTCCCATTGCAGCTATTCCTACATTATATCTTCAAGAACTCAACTTCAAGTGTACTGTAAGTTGAGAAGTGTCATGAAGTCAGCAAAATGGCTCATTAAAGTTTGCCAACTTTATCCACAAAGCAAGGCTGCATTCATTTTAATGTGAAGTATCAAAGCCCTACTTGGTAGTGTTTCCAAAAAGGATCATTTTATGATTTCTTTGAATGAGACTTGAGTATCTTACTGCAGTTCATGAACAGAAAGCAGTAACAGTTCATATGATGAGCTGACCACAACTGTACTCGGTGTTCGACGTTTGCTTGTGTTAGTGACGCTGCCACTGTCTTGCTCTCATTTTACCTGAATTAAACATCATCCATGAGCTTTTATATTCGCTATATATTTTTGTCTTTTCATCAGTTTTCCATCATTGCTTGGATAGCTGTCCTGTTACTTCCCCGCTGCTTCCTTTTTTTTTTTTTTTTAGGCTTCCAAGATCCCTCTTCTTCCTGCGTGTCAGTACAAGCATTACTAAACATTCCTCTGTTTCACATGCCTTTACTTACTTATTCTTTGACTCCAGTGAAAGCCCCATGACTTATTCATGCTGATGGATTTTCCCTGTATACAACCTGATCCGTCTTTTCCCACAGTCAGCTTACTGGACGTGGCCCAGTGGTCCCAGAGCACCCAGCTAACATGCCTGAGTCATGGCACTGCCTGCGCTACCTATCTAGCAGTGCCATGATACCACCGTCTATTTACGGGTTTATCCACAGGTAAATGAAACCTGCTCTGTCGGCTTTGTTTATGATTGATTACGGGGTAAGATGACGTGCCTCAGCCTTTGATAAATGGACTCAAGTTCTGCAGTTGCTGAGCATGAAATGAATGCCCATTTGAGTTTGAGAGTTAAAACAAGTTAGTATTTTTATCTAACAATGAGTAGGAGAAGATGCACAAACATAAAAAGAAGATTAAGGAAGAAGGTCTAGAAGTTAAAAATCAGTGTGTCAAAAAAAACCAGCTTGAATAGATGGGATAAAAAAAAAACTTTTTCTGTGATCAGAGCAGCAGAAATACTCAAAACCAAGGAGCATGTCAGCGTCGGAGAAATGCAGGAATGGCTGAAATCAATAAATGCAAAACACAGACTGTTTTCTTGTATATTTCTTCTCTTTAGTTTTGTTGTTGTTGTTGTTCTGTCCAATTTCATTCATGTTTAGTCTTGAACAGACATCCCTAATAGTGGGTAAATAAAAGTAAAAGTAAAGGGTAAATACAATTTCATGAAATGCAATTGATGGATCAATACACTTGGCTCCAAGCACTCCTCTGATTCTGGGGAGCTTCAAAAAAGTTTGCTGCTTCACGTATCAGTTGTCTCTGCACTGTTCAGGGTCAGTCAATACTTGAAATTTAGCAAGGGCAGGAAAAAAAAAAGAAAAGCCATGTTTCCCTCTCTGTTCCTACATAATCGCCTCCATTTTCTTCCTCTCACTAATGCACTCTGGTCATGAGGGAGTTGGATAGCATAGTGCAAGCTAACAAAAATCCACAGTGATGGCAAACCTCTTTCTGAAAACCTTAATAACACAAGCAGCGAGTTAAATCAACACGGAAATTCATTATTTCTGTTTTTTAACAACTGATCATTCGGGGAAAGCGGCTTAAGAACAAAACACGCTTTGTTCTTTAAAACAGTTTGTGAAAGCTAAGGGGCCAGATGGAGAAGAGGTGACAAGCTGCTATTTTAAAGAAATACCTACGAGTGCATAACACAAACAAACACAAAGGAATGGAGGGCTTTGGAGGGAAAAACATCACAACCTTTTTTAGGAGTTTGCCTATGAATTATTCAAGGCCAAGTCAGTGAACAATTAGGGCAGAGCCACAGTTTCCTGAAAATAAATGAATCACTACTCAATACATTTAATAAAAAGGGCCACCACTGTGACATTTTTTCTCTCGCTCTCTTTTTTTTTTTTTTTGTGCTGCCGCCTTTTTCCGGCTCTCACAACAGGATGACTAACCTCACACTTCCTCACATCACAGCCCAGCCTCCCTGCAATCCTGTTTTGGCCCAAACACAATTTGGGGAAGGGAGGGGCATGTTTGGAAAAGTGTTGTCTTTCTCATCTGTGAGGCAGGAGAAGGTGGACAAGCTCCCTCTAAAGCACACGCACACACGCACACACGCACACACGCACACACGCACACACGCACACACACACACACACGCGGTTCAGCCACCAGGACCCTGTACCTTGCAGCTGCCTGAAGCGTCCATCCAGGATGGAGTTGAAACAGATGTTGGAGGTGCTGTAACTCAGCCAGCGTGCTCGCTTCATACTCTTGGCTGAGGAGGAAGAGGAGGAGGAGGTCAAGTGGAAGGGGGCGGGAGGAGGGGGATCGTGAGAGGGCCGCTGACGTCTGGGGGTGCAAGAAGAAGACGAGGAAGAGGATGAAGAGAAGGGGGAGAGTCCCGTGGCGGTCGCCACGGCGAGCGGCACGTGCAGGAGGGTGCCATTCCTCTCCGGGTGGTGCTGCGGTTCCTGCTGCCTGCTGCCCCTCCCTCTGCCCGTCTTCCTGCTCTCGGGTCTCTGGGCCCGGTGGACCGGCGGGGTGCTCCTGCTCCGGCTGCTGCTCACCCCCACACGCACAGGGGCCTCTTTCTCTGCCGGGGCATAGGGCCGGTTGGCAGCCTCCTTGGTCCCTCCGCCGCCGCTCCGGATGGCTGTGGTCTCCCTGCTGCTGGCCTTCAGGCTGATCTTGACCTCTCGGAGCCGGGGTTGGCTCATTGGGGCAGCACGCAGCAGGCACGGGCTGCTCATCCTGACCCCAAAACAACAACAACAACACGCAGCCTGGAGCTGGCAGAGGACCTTGGCTCTCCGCGTCTCTCCTCTTCTCTGTCTCTTTGGCTCTATGTCCTCCTTTCCACATCCCTCTTGTGCTCACTCCTCCTCCCTCCCTCCCTCCCTCCTTTTTATTCCTCTTTCTTTCTCACTCTCTCCTCTCCGCTGCCGTAATGATGCTGCGCCTCCACTCTCAGGCGGCACAAGGGCTCAGGCAGCCTTCACTTCAGTTCAGAGTGCTTTCTCCAGCCCCATCCATGCATACAATATGTTTCAATACATCCCCATGCTTCCATGACTGCCTCCCTCTGCCCAGCACTCCCACACAGCTGTGACATCACCACATTCGAAGCATACGACTGGCACAGTTGTGACTTCCTTTGCCAATGATCCAACATGAAAGGACCTATCTCAACGGTAAATGTCTTTTTATAGACTTGTATAAGGGGAAGTGTGACTGACTCGTATACATGCTGTATGCGTGTACATACCAGCTGCATATTTTCGAGTTCACAAGCTGTAAATCAGCAGCGAGGCTCATTCAAAGCTTCTCTCATCTCCTGCCTCTCTCTCATCACTTTCCTCTCTCCTTCTCTCTCTCTCTCTCTCTCTTTGACAGGAAACACTGATTACATTACAGAAACATCAGTGCAGCAGCAGTCCAACACAATATCACCAGCACCCACACGGACGTCTACATCACTTAGAGAGACTGAAAGAGACAGCAAGAAAAGTGGTGAGAGCGCTGTCCTGTAAATGGTCTGGACATGATCTAAATACTTTGACCACACAGATGTAGGGCGAGAAATAGATATACAACACTTGTTTGTCCATAACATTGAGCACTAGAGTCTGGCATTGATGTTCAGATCAGACGTTTCTTGATAGTGCGTCATTATACGCCCATAGATGCTGTTTATGACCCAATTTTCCAGCCATTCAGTGTAATGGCATCCTTTCATTGTCTTTCCATTTAAGCCAGAGACACTTGTATCAAGGGGTCTATAAAAAATAATGGTCCAGTTAGATCGAATGGGATAAAGACTTTGCTCTTTGAAGGAGAAGCACCTGCATACTTAAAAATTTGATATCAGAAAAGTTCCTGTTTAAAACAAGAAGTTGGCTGAGACCTGCAAGAGGACGATTAGATGATACTCGTCAGCTGGAAAGTCACAGCTTGGAGAGTTGTGGGTTCAAATCCCTCCACTCCAGCTTACTCCCACATAAAAAAAGACTCCTTTGTGACTCTAAATGAGTAGGAATGGTTGTTTGTCTGTATATATATCGGACCTGACATAGACTGGTGACCTGTCCAGGGTGAACCCTGCCTTCACCTGAAGTCAGCTGGGATTAGCTCCAGCACCATCAAACCTGACAGATAAACTGGAGATGGATGAATGAAGCAACTGATTCCGATCAGCTAATACAAACAGCATCATCTTCATCATCAACTTTATAATGTGATTAAATGTGATAATAAGTCAAATTCAAACCTAAAAACTTTTGAAAAATTATATTTATATTGCCAAAAGGTGCCATTGAGCATCAAAGCACAGAAACTAACTGCAGCAGAGCTCTACCCAGAAGCCCCTTCTCCACAGAGCAGAGTTTGTGCTTTACCACCTTGTAGCTGACCTCTCTTGTGTCTTCAGCTTTACAGACATGAACATTGTGTGACCCCCAACTCCCCTTTTCTGTTGCACTGAACACTGCTATTTTAAAATGCCCGAGCAGCCGGCCCACAGGTGGGTCACAGCCGACCAGCTTACCCAGAAATGCCAGAGATCTGTGCTATGGAGGGCAGACGGGCAGGGCAGCTGTCCAGATTGCTCAGATGGGGGGACATTCTGGGAATGCGCAAGTGATCCCATTTCCTTGCAGAGGGCGTGGAGCGGTATCAGGGGTCGGCTGCTGGGAGTGTGTTCCACCACGACAAGCATGCACACATAAACATGAAACCACACGCACAAACACAACAGCAAAACCTACAGAGCTCTGGCTGGGAGTTTTGAGGTAACATGTTTTCTAATTTTTCTACTAAATTTGTCAAGCTCATTCAACTCTGAGTTTAAACAGAGAATCATTATAGTTCATCCTTTGTGCCCTTCCCATGCTCTTAAAAAACCTCCAAAACCCTGTCATGTCAGAAATCTGCCACACACAGAGGAAGGGACTCAGCCTGTTTACTATGCAGTCACTCACCTGCGAGGGCCTTGATGCGTGAGCGCTCAAACAGCCTGGCAGAGCTGTTGTCATTGTCTAATTCCTCATCAGAGAGGTCAAAGCGGGTGTTGATGTGGCTGTACTGCTGCGTGATCTCCACATTGTCAAAGTCTGTGGTGGAAGTCATGGCGGTAGCCAGCGTGGCGAGCAGGTAGTGGGATGGCGTCCGGCGTCCTCAGGTGCTGCGGATGAGGAAGGTGACTAGTGGAGGGGGAAATGTGGCAGGATGGACCTGGAAAACTGCTGAAACACAGAGAGAAGGATGGACAAAAGAGGTGTCATCATGACTGATTATGGTGATTAACGGGCTCAGCAGTTTAATTATAAAGGTTACATCAGACATTAGTATGAAATCGCTGAGAATAAAAGTCTCCTTCCACTCAAAAATCGGTTTTGTTTTGTTGTTGTTGGATGTTTGGCTTTAAGTGAGCTGAATTTCACACCAGAATGTAATCAAGCACCAAGTATAATCATCATCATATACACACAACTTTATTTAAAGCCTGGGTGTTAAAAACTGTGTCTGGACATTATTAAAGTTATTAATATATGAATAGGTTATTAATGATAGGTAATAATTCTGTATTACAAGGGTGCTGATGAATCAGTTTGTTGACAGAAAATTAAATAGCAACTATTTATATTTTTTATTTACAGTTTTGTTAATTTCCAAGCAATAATGGCTAAAAAAAGAAATAAAATAAGACCCAGCGATGACATTTTTATCTGCTTTCTGATGTTTTTTGACAGGCAGTTGATCACAGAAATAATCAGCTTATTATTCAATGATGAAACGATGCTGGCTGGTGAGTCCAGCTTTCTGTGGAAGAAGCATTATCTCACTGCAGTTTAGCTTTCACCTGGGTGTTAAGTTTCATTTTATGAATCCCAGTGAGGATGAGCTGCAGCTATACCTGGCACCACAATTTAATCTCGTCAATTTGCGGAAAGCTATGTGATCTCAAATGTGGCGCAGGTATATTTTTAAACAGAAATCTCACCTATCACAGATGTCAAATGGGCCCCACAAGCTCCTGTGCCCGCTCACAATCTCCATTTTGTGTGTCACTTTGCTCACCCTGCAGTGTGTCTGTGTATTCTTTGCCTGGAATGGCGGGTTGAAGGGTAACTGCTCTGATAGCTCTATCTGGGTGCAGCATAGCTTTCTTATCATGTCACACAGGGGGGGAGGGCAACCCCTCTGCACCGCAGAACATGACGAAGCCACCTTCTTTTCGAATGATGCAGCCCACGTAGTTTGAACTGCATATTCACGCATGTCTGTGTGTGTGTTTGTTTCCCCAAACTATGAAGGACAATTCTGAGTATTTTTAAATGCTTATACACAAATACCTTCTTATTTAAATAGACTTTCAGTTAACCTGGATGCATTTTTTCCACATGTTCCACTGTATCTTGTATCTTGCTGTTGTGTAATTTCTATTTAGTCTTTCCTTTTGTAAACCGTTAAATACTCCTGTTTAGCAAATCCCTCTGTATCTTCACTCTATCATTGCATCTCTCTATATTTCCCACTTATTGTTCTGCTCTGTAAAGTAATTTCTTACTCTTGTCTCGGTGCTTTATAAATGAACTTGACTTAGTTCTACTCCACCACATGTGTCATACTTAAAAGTACTAAAAGTAATTGTCATTTTTTCATACACCATATTTTTTTGATTGTAGTCACTTGTTAGCTTGCAGACTTAGATTTAAAAAATCTCTGATCTATACTGTCATAAAGGAAATTAGACCAGACAACACTATGTAAAATATTATATTAGCACTGCTCTAACAGCGATAATATTGAAACACTGTTTATATATTAATTCATCAACAACAATAAACATTTTGTAGTATCATATTAATATAGCACAGAGGCTTCCTCAGGTTGCTCCCCTGTCAGCCAAGAAAAGAAATCTGAGGCTGCCGTCAATACAGGTTCACCAAAGCTGGACATTTGAATAAAAATGTAGCCCGGTCTGATGAATCTATAGGAGACACAGATCGTTCATGGACCAAACCTGGCTTGTTTCAGCAGTCTAGGAGATAAAGTGGGTCATCCACTAATTACAAAGTTGCCGTTTCAATCCCTGGCTTCTGATGACTGTTGTATCAGAGTATGAGGGCATCTACAGTATGTTACAAGCGCTACATGAGAACTGATACTAGATGACCTGTAGTAGTAGCAGAAAGCACTGTATGAATGGGTAAATGTGGCGTCCACTGTAAAGCACTTTCAGGGGTTGATTAGACTAGAAAAGTGCTTTAAGTGCAGTTTGTGTATTATGTGGTGATGGTCTAATGTGCGGGAAATTGTTTTTTTGGCACACGTTGAATTCCCAGTCCTGATATATTGTCACATTTTATAATATACTAGAGACAACTTCCCCAGACAGCGAGTTCAGTGATCATCAGTGGTATCTCCTGTCACTGGATCTGATCAACAATAAAAACCTTTGCCATGTGGTGGAGTGAGAGATTGGCAGCATGAACTTGATCTTGTGGAGTGGAGGAGGCGAGGATTGAACCATCAACCTCATAATTAGCGGAACAACCCACTGTACCTCCTCAGCCAGAAGACTAGACTGTCGAAACGAGCCAAGTTGGGTCCATGGACTCATGCTGTTGACACCAAATTCTGTCCTGATCTTCTGTGTCTCCTTTAGCCAACATCCTCATTTATAAATGCTTTAAAGGGTGTTTTGAGAGCAAATAGCAAAGTGACAATATAACTCTAGTGCAAAATGGCCTGATTCAGAAAATGTGTCACATTATATTATTGGATTAGTAATAATGATGCATTATTGTAAAGATCACTTCAACTTCACAGCTGGCAAATGTGGCAGGTCTCATTTACTTTCCATACTGCTGGGCAGCTCAGTGCAGTTACTTTCCGCCACTTGTCAATTTACTGACTGAACTGTCAGTGTTGCTACTCAGGATGTTTGTCTGGTGCGTTCAGAGAAGAGGCCCACAGTGATGCATAACGATGGCATCCTACAGGTGTCCCTCCTCCTCCCGCTCAGTATCAGTCCTGTGCAGAATGCCGTTATCAGCAAAAGGGGGACGCTCCACCCACCACCGGGGATCCCCTTATCACATCACACACAACCTGGACAGAGCTACAGCACAGCACACTCAGACTGCACCAACCCTCTTTACACACACTCCTGTATCCTTAAGCTGTCAGCCGTATACAAAACCCGAAAGACTAATAGTGTCTGAGGACTGACTGCTCGAATCTGCTGCCAAAAAGAACCAACTCAGTGTTTGAGTTGAGACGTACACTCGGTGATACTGTGGTCAGCTCCATTTAGAGCTGTATAAACACAAGATGGCCTCCAGCTTATAGACAGTCCTGTGACAGAAAGGTCACAGGTTCACTGACTGCCACAGCAACTGTGTGTCTGACAATAGCTAAGTATCCTCTTGTGGTGTCCTTGAGTGAGGGACGCAACCTGCTCAGTTACAGTGCATTCATTGGTTGTTCTGTCAGCTTTCAGTCCCCTACTACGGAAAACCCATCATCTCAAACCTCCAAATAAGATCCTGTTGAGAATACAAAGGCCTTAGTGAAGGCTCAGAGTGTAGCTGTCCATCAGGTGTTTCAAGTTTTGGCTGAACGCAAAAATCTTGTCACGGATTCAGACTTCTGAATTGTGACTGAAATCGACAATATCTCATTACAGATACATCTTTATGAACAGATGTTTCCATTATTTTTATGATTACAAATTTCAAATCATGGAAAAGGAGACCTCTTGTGACTTCAATGTGATTTGCAATGCAACTTACTTTTTGACATGAAACATACATTACTACTGAGGCTGATGTAAATGTTTGGTCTTTTTTAGGGATTTGTACTTAAAAATATCACCAAAAACTCTGAAATTTGACTTAATGTTGGCACTAGTTGAAAAGTCAGAGAATCACACTCCCATTGTCTAAGAATGATGAAGATCTGCAGCAAGTTTTCTGCCAATCCATCCAGGGGATGTGGAGATAAAATTCAGAGGATGAGTGAAATCTTTTGGCCTGCTGGAGGAAATGTCAGAGGATCACCGGAAATAAGAGGGAGTCCTCCTCTGGGACCACGAATATTTCATGGCAATCCATCCAATAGTTGTGAAACTACTTCAGTCTGAGCAGAGTGAAAAAGGGTGGTGAGATTGGTGAACTGACTGTTAATGTGGCTAAAGAGACAAGGAAAAATTACAACTGCAAGCTCCCAAAGTGGAGGTCTTTAAAATTGCATGTTATGTCCGAACAACCGTCCAGAGCCCAAACCAAAGCAATTTACAAAAGCAGCAAATATGCTGCATTTTTCCTTCACTTAAAGCAATCAGTGATGAAAATGTTTGCAGCTTCATTTTCCAGCAATCAACAATGTGACTGCTCAACTCATTTCATCATCCAATGATTTATGTAATTGCTCTGCAAGCCCTGAAACCGTTCAGTGTCGGGCACAATTTGATAGAAATTTGATACAGACATCCTTAAGCTGCTGTTGGCTCCACTGATAAGACAAATGATAAATTACTTTGGCACCACTTGTGTTTCTTCCTATCGCCTCCTGAGGATAAAGTCCTCAGCACATGGTCCAGCGAATACAACAATTTTACAACTGCGCGTCATGAGCTGATGACTAAGTCATTCTGGATAATTTCTCAAAAGCAGTGAAATGTCAAGACAAATGAGAAAAATGTCAGCTGGGATTTTTCACGATATCCAAGTGTTTATTAACCTTAGACAAGAAAAAACACATTTTGCGTTTCCATTTGCAGGAAATTACAGCAGTGCCACACGAGTTTTGATTTGCACAGATGCAGATTTGCTCGTGATTGTCTTTGGGGCGCTTGAGAGAATGGTTAAAAGGTGTGAATGAGATTTTTTACATGTTTGCTGAGTTGAAAAGCTGACAACACAATGGCGCATTTATGAAGCGTGAAAGAAAACTTTGATTATGACCTTTTCTGCTTGTGACTTTAATTGACTGAACCCATTTCCTCCCTTTGTTGTGGCTGGAAAACTACATTGTAAACAACTATGTACAATGTAAACATTAAATTGGCACCTGAGGTGAATAATAACTCTGGCCAGCAGGCTCCCAGCTGAAAGTTAACTCGATGTCGATGCAGCACAACAACACATTAGTTGGCCCACAGCGTGCACATTATTCTGAGCATGGAGTCAGATGGAAAGGGTGAAATAGGAGATGGGTGTGGTCAAATTGTGCGACCTACAGTGTGTGTGTGAGAATCTGTAGCAGCAACAGCAGCAACTGGACTGAGGAGAGGATGGACTGTGGTACAGCACACAGTAAATCTGAGACATTAACATAAGGAATCAATGTGGAAGGAGAGTAGGGGGCTGCTTACTACAATGAGTGACCCGCAAAGTTGCAGCTTTAATTTTCTCCTCAAACTGGAAAAATCAACACCAACCTGACAATTACCTCATGAATTTTAACAAGCTACAAGGATGATATCTAAAGAAAAAAGAAAAACCCTCCTGTTTAGCATAAACAGAAGCATTGGTTTTCTAAACAAGTTTTGAAAAAAAAAAAAAAAACCCAAAACAAAACACACCACAACTTTGTTGTGGTCAGTTTTGTTTGGTCTACAACAATATGATCCTGATTCTTGCAAAAGGATATAAAGAGATGATAGTAAACTATTCCTGGAGTGTGTTTACACAAAAGTTCCTGCTTGTCCAGACACAGCGACACACTCACACTTGTCCTTTTAAGGGGAATAAAGCGGGACATCTAGTCTGAGCGAGGCACTTTTCATTTTTTAAAAGCCAACGCACTGTTTTTTTGGACAAGGGTGTGCCGTGCAATGTAGACAGAGATAAACATGAAACTGTGTTAGTAATGTGGTTTGAATGAAGACCTGCGGTGGAATGTAACCAAGTACATTTACCCAACTACTGTACCTGAGGGCTACTTTAGGGTATTTAATTCAGTATTTTCTCTTTATTCTACCAGCTATGCTAATACTGCTTTTCAAAGGAAAAAAAATCCCCTCTGAAATATAAATGAATTTAAATCCACAGTTGTGCATAGACTTTATTTCTAGCTAGATTACAGATGAGGATTTTTAACCAACAAAACTAGCATGATCAACTAGTAAATATATCTATCTGTATATACATAGTAGAAAAATTTCTTAAACAGGAGTTAAGCTTCATTAGATACAATAATGAAATGATACTTATACATTTAAGACATCAGTCGTAATAATCCAACAATGTAATATTTAATGTGTTATCAGTGATTTATCTGTAAATTATTTTTTTATGTATTGTTTATATTTTCAACCTTGGATTGTAAATTTGAGGTCAATAGAAAAACACTTCAGCTACATTTTACACGCAACTCTTCTGGTTGTATTTCAAGTTTAGATTCTGAAAACTGTTTATCAAAAAGCTACTTCAGGAGAGTGCCCCCCCCCCCCCCCCTCCAGCTCCGTGCGCAAACAAGCGCACTGGCGTCACTGTGCGCAATTTGGCACAAGCGCCTCTCTGCGGCCTCCAAACAGTCAAAAGATCAACCAATACGAAGGAAATCTACGAAAAAGGTGCCGCTTCATTAAAAACAAAGGGTGCTCAGTTACAATTTAAAGAGTTAGCGTGCCGTGTTGATGGTCCAACAGGTGGTCTGGAGGAAACTTGTAAGCACAAACAATTATAGCGGCGTTAATGGAGGGAGCGCCATTAAAGTGACCGCTGACAGCAACTATTTGGCCAAAGATCAATTATTTTATTTAACAATGGCGCATTAGCTCTGACTTCCATTTACACTCACCCGCCTCTGGATGTTGTCCTGTGCTGTCCCGTCCCGTCCTGTCCTGTCCGGGGGTGTTTATGTTCAGTCTTCTCCCTGCCAGTGAACTAATTAGTATCCCATTGAAGGAGCGCTGTCCTCGGGTCTCCGCGGCGCGAGGAGGGCTCGGTCCTGCACGCGGTGGTGGTGGTTGGGGCGGGGGGGCGACGGAAAGGGGCTGAAGGCGCCGCGCGCTCCTCGGTCATTCCCGAGAGCCGGAGAGTGACCCACCCCAACCGGGTTAAAAATAAAGTGGGCGCATCCAGTACATGATCTGTGCGCGCAGGGAGCTAGAGGGGTGGGGGGGTGGACATTCCTGACAAGAACTGGTGACTCTAAATGGCAGAGGCACTTCTGATCTCCTGATCCCCCCCCACCCCAGCTCCACCCAGGCCGCCTCTAATCGGGCACCCACTGGGACCCTCTGAGAAATGTCACCTCCTCTCCTGCCTGTGTGTCACTTCCAAGCAGGCGAGAGAGGACAGGTCTTGACCCGGACGGGGGGGTCCATCAGAGTGAAAACACCTGTCACAATGTGAGAAAACACACAGACTTTGACTTTTAGAAGTATAAACACCAAGTAGACAGTTCAGAACACACTGATGACAGAAAAAAAAAACAAAAATCCATAAGGACATTTTTATCTTGTCAATAATTATTAGCTCAGTGAAGAAACGGGTCTAAGGCTGTGAACACAACATCAGTCATTATCTGTTCACTAACCAGCAGTTACAGGTGTTGACAAATATTTATATCTGGTTGGAACATGTGTCAGTAATTTTGACCAAAGCAAAGCAAAGCAGCTCACCTCACTGTATCATCAAGATAATCTCCTCTTCTGTCAAATACAACTTGATAGGAGAAACAATATAGAATGACACAGATATAAAATTAAGCTATTCACTGTGTCGCTTAGATGAAATAATGTAGTGAGACTTAAAACTGTTGGGTTTCTCCAGTTTGAATTTATATCATTTGTAAGTGCAGAGTTGCATTCTTGATTATGAAACAAAATGGGTTTTATGTCGCTTGGTTTAGACTTTGAGGAATACTAAAGTGTTATTCAGCAAAAAATGATTTGTCTGAGTGAAATAGTCAGGAGCTGAAATTTGATCATTAAAATGAGAAATACCATTCACTGGCAGCTTCTGATATAGACCACATGCTGATCCATTAATGTTTGTTTCCCAGCTTTACCACAACTTTTAAAACAACAATGGCTTTACCAAGATTATTAGAGATAAAAGCTGAAAAGAAAACGACAATTTGCTTCAAAAACACATTGTATTCCTTTAAAGAATGGTCAACAAATAACATCTTAGTGGCCACAGAAAGCAGAGTGATTATATCAAAATACATTTACAACACAATGTCAAAACATAAATAACACTTTTTACAAAATGAATAAGCACTTGAAAATATGTGGATACACATGCAAAGGAGATCAGTAAAAGTCATCTTTTCCTTCCTTCATTCTGTGTCGTCAGTATTTTCCATCTCTTACTCTTTGGTTCCTTCAGCAAACGTCTTTGATGTCAAACTGAGAGCTGCAGTCCTGAACCTTCAACTACTGTAAATAATATGGCTTCCTATCTGGACGCAACTGACCCGGCTTTGACTGAGAGCCCTGGATCAGCTGCTGCATAGTTTAAACAGTGTACAAATGAAAATAAAGTCAGCCTTTTTAATATATAACATTAATAATAGGTATTAATGTCTTTTGTGCAAGCAGCTGTAAACGCAGCACCACACTTTGCTCATAAAGGTCAACTATAAAACACATTCAACAGCATTTTAAAACAGGAGGCAGGATCAAAATAAATACAACAGACTTAAAAGAGGTGAGAACAGCCATTAAATCTCAGCTTATGTGGATTAACGGTACCGTGAAGCACGAATGAAAAGAAGGGAGGTTAGACGTCTAGGTCAGCTACAGAGCATCATCCCTGGAGCTGGTGATTGACTGGAAGTATTTTGCTCAAGGACACTTCAGCAGGCTGGATGACTTGAACCAGCGACCTTTAATTTAAAGTCGATCTGCCTATTTGCCTTCTGACTTACTAAATAAAAAAGTTATGTGGCTCTCCAACGTTTCCTTTCACTGTTTTGCTACAAAATTGTCTTTAGAATAGATTTTCAGCAGAAAGAAAGAGCTGCTAAGTGATTAAAAATCTGCAGTGCTCATACAGATAGACGCATATAATAACAGCCTAGGACTAAATAAATTATTCTGTGAATTCCTCCATTGCCTCATTATCTAATATACAGATAAGGGTCTGAGTAAAAATTATTAGGGTCATGAGGTGGGTTGAACTTTATATTTCAGTTTGTCAAAACGCAAAATGCTCCCGAGGTTAACTGATGTTTTTCTTTGAAGCCTCCTCTGGTTTTGAAAACACTGTAACATTTAAAATTGAACTCTAATCAACCCTTCATGAATCTTCTAATGTGTATCCGTAAATGCATGGAAATAAATAAAAAACTGAGCCCTTTCTGGGCCATGGTTGATAACTGAAAGCTAAAATAAAATCTGAATTTAGGACAACATAAATGACTCCACCGCTCTCCCCAAAATTCAAGACAATTCTATCTTTCGTCAAATTATAATTGCTTATAATTGTAAATTTTTTTAACCCTTGTCTTCCCTGAAAATTTTTGTACATTCCTTTTCATATTTGCCTTTGCCCTTATATGTGGAAAAACTTTTCAAAGACATTTCAAGTTCATTTTCCAGAAGATTTAAGTCATTGAGTGGTTGAAATACGCAGTGTCAGAGGATATAAGTACGGACAGCAACAAACTGGGGAAGATGATGACTGCACGGGGCTCAAACCATCAGAACCATTCAGATGTTACCTTATTTGTTAATGGAAAAAAGAAAAGGAAAAAAAAATAAAAAATCAACACATAGGTTCCCCTCTAAATGTGTCTCAATGTTCCAGTTTTCATATCTGGAAAATGTCTCTTACATAAAAACCGGCTAAAATAATGGAAGTATTTGCAAAAACTGCTTGACAAAATGATGTTGCCTTCTATATCTGGTTTTAAGTTCAGATGTACTCGTAAGTCCTAGAAAACTACAAACCTGGCTGTATCTATCTATGATAGACAGTTATAAAGTACACCAAGGGGTGCACTTTTGTTATAAATATAAATTACCAACTGTTAAACTTCAGATGATGTTGACCTTGACTTAAACATATTTGGTTATCTATGTTGCAGTGTAGTACAAAGCTAAATGGCTATGACTCGATCATGTATCACGACATTTCATCAATAAAATAAATGAACCCATGACTCTATCTAAACCTAAATGTAATAGCCGAAATGTGCCATGCAGAAATATTCACATTGACTTCTAATCAATCTTTGGTAAAATAGGATTATGATTGTTAAAAGCATATATGTACATGTACAAATATAAAAATACAGTTTTAATATCTTATAAAAATAACCTTCATACAAAAGAAGCTGCTTGGACTTTGTAACTGGGAATCAATATATAACAGTGCTCTCAAAATAGAAAAAGTCAAGTAAATAAATTTCAGGTGCAAATTCAAAAGTCAGACTAACTCCTTGGTGGAGAGAGTTCAGTTTAAGTGCTCACTGCTAATGTGTCTTCATGTATCCGGTGAATTTATGAAGCGAGCAATGTGTTGAGATCGGCGATGACGGCTGCCTGTCTTCTGGTAACAGTGTTCAAGAGTCGGGGCGGAAATGATGGAGATCCTAGGTCCACCTTAAGGAGATGGAAACATGAGTAACAGAATAATACAGCCTAGTTTTTGTTTATATTATTATCTCCTCTGGTTCTGGTTTAGCAGCTGCTAATCTTCCTGGATTCAGCTGTTACAACCAAAAAAGTCAACTTTGGAATCAAAAACTGAAAATTTTATCTACATTACATCGCGCACAGGTCCATTTCACTGAGTTCAAACAGCCTGCTGATGGTGAAACATAAAATCATCTTCCTGTGTAGCAGCAGAGCCAAGTCTATATTGGACGCTGCTAGCTGAGCACTTAAATTTTACTGTTCTTTTAAAATTAACATCTGAACTCTTTACTGTGCAAGAAATCATAGACTTGTAATTAAACTACCAACTAACACTGGCTGGGTTGAGTCCTTCACAGATATTTGTATTGTGGTGATTGGTCAGAACTGGCCCTGAATCAAAAGCATTTTAAATTCTCACATTCGCACTCACACTACATTTATTCCTCTGAGGTGCCCACAATCAAAACATCTGTGATTTTGCTGGCTGTTAAAATGTGATGGTGCTGCTGGTGAGCACAGCACATATATCAGCCAGCCCAATTAGTTTAAAGAAGCTACATCTCACCTGCAGCAGGTATATGACCCTGGTGACTTCCTTCCCATTACGTCTAATTGGCTGAAGGACCCAACAACTGGGCATCATTTCCCCTCGGATGGCATCAACGCTGGGACGTGGCAGAGACTCCTCAAACACAGATTGCATTGCCAGCACACACAGGTCACCCTGAGGCATAGAGAGAGAGAAGAAAACCATCAATAAAACAGACAGCACAGCTTTTTGATCAGCCATCAGGCAAATGTACACTGGATGCAAAATGATAACCAACAGCTGGCATAGTTTCTTCCACACCCACTCCCTTAGGGGCAAGTATTACTTATTGGCGTTGTTTCTGTGAGCATTAGTATCTAAATAGCATGTTAAGCATTTTGTGGCTGAAAAACATCCATTTCCCAGTATTTGCTTTTAGATTTGTCTCAATTTTAAAAGGACAGCACTGTCTGATCCAGGCGTCAGGCCACACTAATGGAAATTTTCTCCTCCAAACCGGAGCATATGTTTGTGTTTAGTTTCAATATTAATGCTCACTAAGCATGGGGTGACTAGCAGCAATCAGCAGCACCGGCTGTGTGATTTTCCTGCTGTGCTTACCTGTTTGGACTCAGTGCTGATGCAGCAGAAGTCCCGCGGCTGGCTGAGGTGGCAGGTGGACGGATCTGTTAGAATGTAGACTAAACAGAAATACAAAGACAGGATACATCAGACTGATAAAATGGTGGGTGGAACAGGACTTTCCTGCTGACCATGGAGGGTCTCTTTTCATCCTTGTTAGGCAGTAAAGTCGTTCCATTCCACTCTATGCATTTGTTACACAATATGATGAATGACTATAATAAACAAATAGACAAAAATAACTTTGGTGAAAGTTTCAGAGACTTGAACAGAGCAGTGTAGATAGAGAAACAGAGCGCCGGTGATGTTGCTAAGGTATTATATGTGACCATACAGCAGATGTGAAAATGGAGTTGGTAATGCAATAGAATAAACTTGTCAGTGATGAATGAGACTCTGTATTGTTCTGTACTATAGATAGCTAAGGCTGCACTTGCATAATTTAAAGTGAATACAGTTGCAGGATCCCTTAATACCTTGCAAAAATATAAACAGTTTTGCAGCAAAGACAAAAATATTAATATTTTTCTGGATTTGTTGTCTTGCAAAAATATGAATCATTTGCAAGGAAGCTCTTCCATTACAGCAGCGCCTCTCACAAAATGAACAACGCGGGTGAATCTGATATACAGTATACCATCATCTGACTGATATGAACCGTCATCTGACTGCAAAAATCCTCTGAGATTTCAGTAAGTTTACTGTCCGTTTGCTGTTTTCAGTATGCATAATTTCCCCCTCGTAGTGAGCAGTGATGGGTGAAGTTCAGTAAAAATCTAAGTGTGCAAGTATGTGTGTGTTCAACAGGTTTTTCAACGTTCTGATCAGATACACGTACTCTACAAAAAGTCCAATTCTGCCCTCAGAGTTTTGCTGAAAATATCATTTGGTCTAAGAAGAAATAGAGGATTAAGCATATTAAAAACACTAAACACTTTATGTCCCCGTATTGGTATTAACTATGATAATTTAGGAGAACAAAGTGAAAATATAGATTAAGTAGAGTTGTTAACTCACCCAGCTGTGTGCTGTCATCTAGTGGTCGTGTCCAGACAGAACGAACCGACCGATTGTACAAGTGGCTCTTAGACAGCTGGCAGATTAAGTTCCACAGGCTGTCTAAGGGTCTGTCCAGCTCCCCAGAGCCCAAAAACCCATGGACAGACAGGCTGGAGGAAGGCTTATAGTAAGCCTGGATCCCCTGTTCTTCTCCTTGGTACCTAAATAAACACAAACATAATACATAAGCAAATGATAATTGCGATTTTGAGGGAAGCAAAGTTTCAGCAGTAGAATATTCTCATTTTCATTAAGAAGGGAGCCCTGAATAGACAAAAGTCAACAAGGGAAAATGATTGTGGAATACTAAACCAGCTGATCTTATGTTTGAGGATTAAAATGAAAATAGGACATATGTTTTGGATGAAATGACTGAGCACACCTCCAGCCTGCCGTGGCCTTGCCCTGCACCAGGTTGGTCCAATCTCCAGCCGAAGCTAGTCGGATCTGTGGAGAAAAACATCTCAAATATTAAACTGGCCAAAAATTTCAGTCAACAAAGATTACAAAAAAGGAGAATCTTTATGATGAACCGCAAATAATGTTAAATTTTTAATGCCAGAGCTGATTGTTGGTTCTTTCAACGGTTTTATCTGAGGTTATTCAGGCCAGTATTACCTCAGCTAGAGCTCGCCCAAGGAGAGTGGATGTGATATCCTGATAGGTTGTGGATATGGAAGAGGTGGAGCC
Source organism: Remorina albescens (assembly GCA_034769265.1). Taxonomy (NCBI): domain Eukaryota; kingdom Metazoa; phylum Chordata; class Actinopteri; order Carangiformes; family Echeneidae; genus Remorina; species Remorina albescens. The sequence continues at coordinate 6,218,321 of CM068488.1, forward strand.
CAAGGAGGTGGTGCGTTTTCGTGCACAAGTGGAGGGTGATGGAGACGAAGTCACCAGGGGCTCAAACACAGTGACAGAGGGTTCAAAGTGGACATCTGATAAAACACATGGATATTAAGATGGAATTGAGGTACAGAGTGAAGAGACAAACCAGTGACATATCTGGGCAAAATTAATTGGAAACTATTACTGCTATATCCTACTATATACTTTTTTTACTTATTAGGTTTCTAAATTTAAAATGATTTTTATTAACCATCTTTCATGAAAGAACATTTTAGCATAGTTTTGATGATTGTTTTGCTCAGATCTGGTTAGGTTTTGTGAATCACTCCTGTCTGGTCCTTACCCTGGGCAGACAGCCAAACTCGCTGTGTCTTCACACTTGGAGGACCACATATTGGAGGACGTGTCCTGACCTTCAGCCCTTCATTCTGAAACCCTGTAGTCTGAACAAAAACACTGACATTGAAAAACCTAGCGTCTTTGTAACTCATGAAAATAAAAACAAAGTTGAGCCTTTTAGCTAAGAATAATTTATTCTAAAGCAACATGTTAACATGCATTTACTAACCTCTCCAGTTAGAACTGGTCTGTCATTATGCAGCAGTTGGACAGTGTTGCCACTGTTGTACCCTGATGTGGGTCCAGATGAAAGACTCAGGCTAGATCCGGTGCACAAGGTGCTGCTACTGATTCTCGTCCGATGCCTTAAGTCATCCTACCCGACACAGATGCAAACATTAAATGAAATGATTTTCAATACTCCACTCATTAACCTTTGTTTGATAGCCAGCATCAATAGACGTATGACATGAAAACTGTGTTTGCAAGCACTGTGACTGTTTATTTTGACTTGCAGCCAAGTCAAAAGTTTGGGCACACCAATCAAGGGACTACGACAAAGGATTAACCTGGAGACAATGTGACAAAACCATTGACCTGGTACTTGCAGGTTGAGTTGGAATGATCTAACCAAAGAAAAAAAATAAAAGTAATAAAATGTAATATAAAAAATATGTGACATATATATATATATATATATTTCTAACATCTGTGATTGATCACATAGTTAACATATCTAGAGCAAAACTATTTATTAATTATTTGATTCCCAGAAACTCAATCACCAACAATAACGTATGTAGGTAAAAAAAATAAGGTAGCTGATTCAAAATGGTCAAATGGGATCATTTTCTCCTTTTTAGAAGATTTTAAATTACATATTTTTGAAAAGTTAGAAAGACAGGAACAATCAATCTTTCAAAGTCACCTTGAGCTTGTAAGAAGCCTTTTCATTCACTGGTCTGGCTGAAACTTCAGCCTGAACTGAAGTGTTGTGACACATGGATGAAATAATTATGATATTCCAAAGACAGACAAACCAACCTTCACTTCCTGAGACAGGGCCTGCTGCTGAATCCTTCTCTTCTCCTGCTCAGTCCTCTCTCGCAGTCGTTCTCGTGCTTTCGCAATCTCTGTCCTGGCTTCTTCCCGAGCTCGGCCGTAGTCACGCAACAACTGCTCAATGTTAGACGGATAGTGGCCTTCTCCTCGTGCAGGATTTGGTATTCTGTCATACATATAATTCAGCAAAAACTCAACAAAATGTATTCAGATTTTTTTTAGACTAAGTTTAAAAATGGTAAGCCCCTGTTTTACCTGGTGCTTTCTATCACTTCCTGGTGCAGCAGGTAGTCTTTATGACGACTGGGCGTAGCTGAAGACACCTTGGAAAACGATGCCGCCTCTTGAAGAGCTGGGCGAGGATGTTTGCTGGGACTCAGACTACGAGCTCTCCGGTAGGTCTGGAGCCGCTCTTCCCTCTCCTGCCTCAAACCCTCAATACTCCTACGGTGTCTGAGTGGAAATAATCCCAAAGAATATACAGTAAAGCTAGTTTACTCAGTAAGAGCCTTTTAGTACAATTCATAGTACATTGAGATCGTTTGCGTCACAAATCATCCCAAAGCGAATTGACAAGACAGAAAACGTAAATTTAGAAAAATTGCAGCACTTTGATACATCGATATTTTTTTCTGAGTCTGTAATATCACCAAAAGAATATTGAAAATGTCACTATGAGAGTGAATCAAAACAGTAAAATTGTGGGCTGGATAGTTAAACAATGAAATAAGCTGTCTAAATATACTCTATAAACTCTTAGAGCTCCAAGTGACACTTCTCTGTATACCTATTTCAAAATATACAAATGCAGCATCTGATAGCATTAAAAATTATGCATTGAGAAGTTTTGATGTAAAAAAAAAAATGAATAAACAAGTCTTTATATGCCTGACAGTTGATTTTGAAAATGTTTTGCTTCAGTAGAGGTACCAAAACTCAATTATCATATTGGCACCAGTATCAGCACATTTCCAAACATTTCCAGGCCCTAATTCAGTTACTGTGATCCTATTAAATCAAAATAAAGGGTATTTGGGTCATGTGTATCCTTACCGATCATACAGCTGTTGTTTGGTGGGAGCAGTGGTAGTTGGCTCCAGCTCTTCTCTGGGCCTCGGGGACAGCATTTTTAACAGCGTATCAGTTTCTCCCAGCCCATAATGTAGCTTGGCCTCTGTCAGCTCCACAGTCAGCGTTGGCAGGTTAGTGCTGAGGTTGACTGTTGCCATCACCTGCTCCCTCTCCTGTCGCAGCCTCTCTATCTCTCTCACCCTTCTGTCGCTCTGCGCCACAGAGTCCACATTTGAAATGTGACTTTCTATTTCACCCCATTCGGTGCACTTCTCTTGTTCGCTGGTATGCACTGCAGCCACTTTGTTAGAGCATTTGGATTGTTGGTAGTTGATGCCTGACCAGTTGGTGAACTTGTTGTGCATAGGTAGGTCTTCTGGGACCATCTGGTGGTCTTGAGATGGGGACACAGTGGTGACTGGCTTAATGTTCACAAGAATATCTGTGTTGCATTCACTGGGGGCCAGTGAAACCATGTCATCCTCTTGATGTTGGACAGTGCTGTCACCGACCGGTGATTGGTTGTAGATATCAAGACAACAATGCACAGAATCTACTGCAGGTCTCATGTAGCCTGATGGTTTTCCATGTTTGGATTTAGGCTGTGTGCGCACATTAGTTTGTTTCAATATGGATGAGACGTGGTTGTGCAAAGTTAAATCATCTATAGATGTAGAAGACCCCGTCTGCCAATTTGCTCTGGGATGGTAGTTTTCCTCGTCTTTGTAGTTATCATTTCTCCTGTCAGGGTCTGTAAATCTATCCAGAGATGAACCAAGGCTTGTAGAACATTTATCTGACCCATTAAGGCTTGAACAGTTTATTTCACTCACTTTCTCAAGTGACACTGATTCGGAGAGATCACATTCGGCTATTAACATCTGATCATCATCCGATACAGATGTGCACACTGACTGTTTGCTACAAGGCAAAGGGGAGCCACCTGCCTCAGAAACAAGGTTTGTTTTTCCTCTCATATATTTTTGGGAACATAACATTGACTGCTTTCCTTTTGGCTTCAAACTTGACCTGACTCCCACAGTCAGGATGGGAGACGATGCGCGATCTTTGTACTTAGCTTGCTTCTTTGAACAAAGAGATGGGACGTTTCTCTGACTTTCTTGGTTTCTTGGTGATCTATGGGTTTCAGATTTTGCAACATTGTTATGGTACGGTGCCTCGGATGTGCTTTGTTTTAAACTTTTAGCAGGAGCCGATCTAATACGTCTCAGACGTTCAGCTGTGATCTTTACAGGAGGCGTCCTGAGAGAGGAATTCTCTGATTGTGAGGTGTTCAACCTCAGATCAACAGCATTCTGCATCTTTTCATCTGTGTGAGCTTTGGTTTTCACCACACAGTGCACATCTTTTTCTTGAGACACACTAACAGCATCAGAACCAACAACTTTGACGATCACATTGACCTCATGAGGTTTGGACTTTTCACTGGGTGATTGATGAACAGTGACCTCTTTTGCTGCTGGTGTTAGAAGCTCTTCTGTCTGGATCCCAACATCTACAGCTGTTTGAGTGGAACAATCTCTCTTGGTGCAGTCATTCTTCTCACTATAAGAAATGCTGAGATTTGACAAGTTGATGCTCTTTCTTGAACTTGCCCTGCGAGCTTCACCTGTTCTCATTTCCTGGACGTCGCCCAGCAGGTCTGAGGTGCTGTTGATCAGCTTGGAGAGGTGAGCTGACATACTTTCCATGCTGGCCCATGTAGGAGATTCTTTAATGTCCACCTTATTTTTCTGCCTAGCAGGCACATCAGTATTGCTCCTTCTGTGACGATCTTTCCTCTTTGGAGTACTCGCAGTAAAGGTTACCATTTGAAGTCCACGCTCAGTTTGAGTGCTATGTTCACATGTCTTCCTCCTTTGGGTCTGCGTTCGGCCTGTCTGGGACTCTTGCTCAGATGAGTAAACGTACATAACTTCTTCCACATGACTAGAGTTGGTACCAAAGCCACTAGGAACATCATTACTTGAAGAACTGCTGCTCATTGTCAGATTGCCTAAATGATTGTTAATATCAGCACACATCTGCTGACTGGGTGTAAGCTGAGAGCTTTGGTTTGCTTGTTCCTTGTAATCCTCCATACTGCTAAGTGTACTGGAGAGTCCTTTGTTGGTGGCGTAAGTGCTGAGATGGGAATTGAAAGGGGAGTTCTGCCCATTCAAACCATTGTCAACACTGCAGCATCTTGTCATACCTTTTTCAGCACTACTTAAAAGAGACTTGCAGGAGAGGTTGGCGGCACTTCCGAATGACGTGTTCTTGTAACAGTGCTGATTTGAGCCGTCGTCTTGCCATTGGTGAACAAAAGGGTTGATGTCACTTGAGGCAAAATGCATTGGGGGGTCTTGAGACTTCAGCGTATGTTGTGGTTCACTTTTCTTTGTATTTCTGAGGAATTTTTCCACTTTAGTCTTTTGGGATATTGACCGAGTGGATAATGAGTGTCTTTTTTGGCTGTAATCTCTACAAAATTCAACTTCCCTTTTAGCCGGTGTTGCAAGTGAGCAAGTCTTCATTTCAGTTTTGCTCACTGTCTGTGACATACAGACATCTCCATTGTTACTTCTGGCCTGTCTACCTTCCTGTTTAGCATTACTCTGAGGAGCAATTTTTACCCATTTAGATGAGAGCTGGTTTTGAAGCACTCGAGTGGTTTTATCATCATCCTCATCCTCATCCTGTGACTGAAGAGACGACTCTGATGAAGACGTGGGATGAGTCTGGATCTTAGACCTTCTGAACCTTTTAGATTTGGCTTTGTGAGACATAAGAGCAGAATTTTCTTGCGGAGAACTTGATGTCTTTACATGGCCCTCACTGGACATGATTGATCCACAGCAACAAAATACCTGTGGTATTTTGTGAAAAGGCTGTACGGAACCAGAAATACCTTTTTCATGCTTAAATTCTGCCAATCTCTCTGGAATGTTTTCTCCAGATTGGTGGGCCAACATCTCTTTTTTTTCCATCACACACTTTCCTTTACCGTCAACTTGAGTATGTTTGTCAAATTTCTTCTGTGAATGTGATAAGTTGGGGCACTTGTAATTCATACAGACCACACAAACATGAGTCAAAACATCTGAATGAGTTTGTGTACAGCTAAACATTGCTGTGATAGATGGTTTACCTCCAGTAATAGTCTCTGTTTCACCACTTCCATCACTGTCAGGAGCAATCATGAACCTTGTCATACAAGCATTCTCATCAAAGGCTGTTTTCTGGTCACTGGTGTAATTGAATGGTTCGAGTTGAAGATTTCCTCCATCACAGAATGATTCCGTGGCTTTAGATGAGTCAGGACTACGCTGGAGATGTTGTTCGATCATTTTTGGTGAGTTTTGTTTGTAGGAATAATGGTTTTCATCTTTAACACTGGATAAAGATCCAACAGTGACAGCTTCTACATGGCTGCATCCATAGTTAAGGCTTGTATCATCAAAGGTGGATGGTGTTTCATGGTGTTTGTGGTGACGCTGTGGGTTGTCTGGATCCACAGTAGGGGCATTAGTGCACATCTGGTTGTCAACTGTTATAAGGTCCAAATCACTTTTTGTGACTTTTTGTTTAGCTACATCATTCATTTTTTGATCTTGAACATCTATGTCTACAGTGGTCTCAGTCTCTCCATAGCCGTTTAATGTCTGATTTGATTGGATGTTGCCAGTGGCATTTTGGACTACACCGTAACAAGCAATTTGTTTATCTGATGCCACATCAGAGAAGTTAAGAGCATGGTTAATCGTTTGATTTACTTCAGTAGATTTAAGCATGCTGCTCTCATGGCTAGCCCTCAATACAGGTTGCGTATCTAATGCCAGACGCTCACTTTTGTTCACTGTAGCCTCGCTTGTCCTTTCCATTGAAAAATGTTTGCTGAGGTTTGTCCTTTCTTTTTTGTCATCTCTCAGTTGTTTTTCTGCCAATGTCTCTTTGTCAGTTTTACATCCAAAATGACATGCAGATGATGCTAAGGCATTCAAGCTTCTGGTCGTCCTCTCGCTGCCAATCAATGACAGTCTGACATGTTCCTTCACCATTTCTGAGATTCTCAGGTCAATGGCGCTACAAATAGCATCAGACTTGCATATGTGCTTTCCATTTTCTTGAAGTTTAAGGAGGTTATTAAGTTCAAATTTTGTTTCTACAACTACCTCATTTATTTTTTCATTTCCCTTTTCAATAATCGTTCTGTCATCCACAGAGGAACCACTGAGATAACTATTGTCATTTCTAAACACACATTTAGACTCCTCACAGATCTGTCCAAATTTCCTGCTCATGTGATCAGTACCTGGCAATGCAACTGAAGCTATTTTGTCCTCTCTAACGCTGCCATCAGCAAGAGCTGAATCCAATCCATGGCTGCCAGTTTCCACAGGAGACTGCACAGCCTTAGAGTCACTGTTGTTATTGTCATCAGGCAAAATATCTTCATGGCTGCCAACTGCTGTTGAGCAGAAAGTTTTCATCACTCTACTGTTGCTCGTTTTTTGAATTTTCAGGCTGAAAGCATCCTGTTGGTCTTTGTTCCTCTTCCTGGAATTTTTAGCAGCAGATTTAGCAAGCTCCCACTGAAGTGCATTGCACTGTACAGTGTCTTTGGTTTTATCCCTTGCTGGTGATAAATCTTTGGTATTCACAAACTCAAACTCCTGTACATCTCTAAACTTTTTAGCTCCCTCTAGATTGCATGGTAATTCATCTGCCGTGGACAGTATGAAGGTACTCATAGCTTCAGAGGTCTTGGTCGGTGTTTGGCCTTGGTTGGAAGGATTTTTAGAGAAATATATTGGTGATTGGCAGCCTGAGGTGCACATTTTAGTGTCAGATGGAATAGTGATGTCTTCCGCTACCATACCAGGAGCATCCTCAAGCAAGTTAGATGTTGCCGGCATGGTTTGGGGAATCCCAGTAGTGGTCTGATCTGAGGTGGGTATGGAAGCTGAATTTTTGTTGCTGCTATGGTCTGGGGTAGCTATATCTGGATTTTCCACATTTTGTGACTGTGGTCCTAATAGCTCAACATCTTCCTGATCCCATGTGATCCGGGCATCTTCTGCTAAAATCGGAGCCTCCGCTGAACATATGAGTTTGTATTCCTGCACTGTTACGTTTATACCCTCTGTGCTGGTGGATGTTGAGTTGTAGGTTATATACCCACTTTGAGAGTCTGACAGATTCATGCTGATCGGACTGGAACTACTGCTGCTGTTCTCCACTTGACTGGATGGCATTCTTCTTTGGAAAGGTAAGGAATTCCTTTGAATCCTGGGACTGTCAGCTGCATCGGTTGAGGACCAGGCATCGGTGAGCGCCAGCAAGCTCTCTGGCTCCCTCACACTGCAGCTGCTCAGCAAGCGAGGACTGCTGGTCGAAGCAGTCTGCGTGTTCTCTAAGTCGTCAGTCAATTTCTGTACACTGTCTTTGCCTGTGGAATCTGCAACTAAAGGACTTTGAGACAGAAGATTCCCTGTTGAACAAACTTCCCCTTTATATCTTGCTTTTGGGGAACCTTGCTGGCTCCAGAATGCCTCTGTAGGGGCTACCTGGGGTTTCCTATGGCTACTCCAGGCTAAGCTGCTCTCTGCAGTCTTACTGTGTCCCATAGATAAATGAGAGGAATCTGTCACCAGTGAGTGAGTTGGCACCAGTGTTCTATTAAGTGTTTCCTTTGTAGAATACTTCTCATTGCTTTCCACAGCTAAAGAGTCTTTAGATATTTGACTGTCTTCACTTTCTGCTTCACTCTGCCCTGTTTCTTCATGTCTTAGCTGCTCTGCCAAAGCTGTTGCATAAGCAGAAGACAGTGAATCAAGAGAAAAAAGGCTCTCACAGTCTGACGTTCCTCCATCTCTCTCCTCTTGTTCTTCTTCCCATCCGCCCAATCCCTCCTGGCTCGCAACCCACCTGCTAGTCTTTTTCGACAGCGCCTCAGTACTATGGCACCTCCTATGTTGAATGTCCTCAAAAATACTCTTTTGGTCAATCTCCTCACATGAGACAGCTGTTTTGATGGCAGATTTTTTTCGGCTCATATTGGCATCTTTCACGCTTCTGTCTCTTTTTTGTCTCCAGTGTAACTTGCTTGCTATCCTCCTGAATGGTGTGGGGACTCGTCCAGCATTTGCACCTGATGGTGGTTTCCTGAACACTTTGGACAAGACTGTTTTTAATCTGGGCCCTACAGACTCAGAGAGAGAATTCCTGATGGTATGTTGTCTTCTGTTAGCTACAAGGGATGGAGTTCTCGAAATCATACAAGAGACAGCCTCAGAACCAAGTTTATCTGTTGTAGATTCTTGTATATTCTCTTTGCTGACGGGCTGCCCTGCAGTTCCAACTGGTGATTTCAGAGTAAGTGAGATCCGATCTGATCTGTTTTTAAAGGACAAATCTCGGTTTGGGAGCAGAGGTTTTCTTTCAGGTCGTTCCCAACAAGGCAGAGTTTGTGGTTCATCTCTGGAAGATTGTCTGATGTTTTCAGAAGAGTTAATTCTATTTCGCCAGGAGTGACTTTGTCCTGTGAAAGATGTCCCTGAACAACTTTGAGTCCTTTCTCGAGGAAGACACTCATCGGAAACCCATTTCCTGCTGCCAATCGAATCACAAGTCGCGGAGGAATTCGGACTTAGTTCGGTGGATCTGTTTCTTTTCAGGAAATGTCTGTTGAGAGAAAAAAAGATTCATTCAATCCTAAATTTAAGAAAACATAAGAAGGATAACCACAAAAAAGCCAAGAAATAATGATCTTTTCTCTACAGGTCTTACTCTGTGCGCTCACCTGAAGATAGGGGTGTGTTGTGGGTAGAGCCGGGAGAGAAGATCTGCTGAGAAAGAGTGTCGACGAGAAGCAAATGGTCGTCCTCTGATTTTTGAGGGCGATCCAACCTCAGGAGACTCTGGGCTGTCCGGTCCAGGAGGCAGGGCCTTTTCCAGTTCTTGCAATTCCCTCTTAGCTTCCAACAGATGCCGCTTCCGGGCAATTCTCTCAAGCTGATAATGCAGCCTCTTCCGATGTATGCGGCTTTCAGCACGGCAAAGGGCGTGATGCTTTAATAGCTCCGCCTCCACTGCCTTCTTCCTCTCTCTCACTACCTGACAGGGATGGTCCACAGACAGATCTTCCTGATCCTTTAATACCTGACTTGTTTGCTGCTCCAGGAGTGATACAGAGATAATGTCTGTTTGAACTCCAGATTCTTGGGTAACTTTTAGCTCTACAGATGTCAGGCGTTGTTTCTCTTGTAAAATCCACTGCTGGACTGTTTGGTAAAGATCCAAGGAGATAATTTTGAGAGGATGGAAATATTTTTGGGGGGAATTTTGAAATTTGATTGCTATCACTTTCATAAGCATGTTTTCCAGAAGGTACTTACTTTCAGTATGCTGCTGTCGGAGGTGGGCCTGCTCCCTCTCCAGCTCTCTCTCAGCCCGTCTTTGTGCAGCTTGGATCTCCTGTCGCAAACTCTCCACATAACGCTGTTGTTCCTCCACACGTTGTCTCACAGTAGGCTCCTCACTGGGGGAGAGACAGGCCCCCAGCTGCCCCTGGAGCTTCGCTTCTTCAACACTATAAAACAGAAACCAAGATCCAAGATGAAACACAGACCTAGGAACTATGATTGAATAAGAAAAAAAGAGGTTATTAAAAAAATGTAAAGATATGCTCTTACCTCAGTAGGAAGTAAGTACAATTTGATGGTTGAATTTAGTAGTTTTGTTGTTAAGAGTGGAAGGAATTAAGTACAGGCTACCGTTAGTTTTCAATTCAGCGTCTCTGCAGTAACTAAGCAACATCTGAGCCTGTCCTGTAAACAGCTAACTGGGACTGTTTCAAGAAGGTGGGGGCTAATAGAAGCATATGCCATCCTCACCAACTGAAAAGAAACATTCATGAAACATTGCCCTATTTCTTCGGCATGTACAATGGTACAACACTTTTCACTTCTAATTAAATATGTATCCTGTTACTTGGCAGAATAAGAACTGTTCACGACATACACACATCCAGTGTTATGAATGTCTCCTTCCGTGACTTTCTCTCTGAGGGCTGTATTTACCTGTGGTCAGAGCTCAAGGGGCAAAGGTCAATGTAGGTGCAGGTCATGCCACCTTCACTAACCTGAGAATAATAAGGAGAAAATCCATTGTGATATTAACCTAAAATAAAAAAGATAATCACCACCACCACCAGTATTCTCAGAACAGATTGAGAAATTAGTTTGGTTTTGTTTATCACATCTCAATTATCTGCTCTTCATCTATATCATCTTGATTGGAAACTTAACCAGCAGGATGACACTTATTGTCAGGTGAGCAGTACTTACCCGTCTGCGTTCCCGGAGGACAGCTGCCTCTGCTGGATGGTTGAAACGGAACTTATGTACTCTTCCCAAAGTAATCACCATCCCTGGAGACGGAGAGACAAATCTTTCATCACAAGCTGTGCTTATTGTGTGGCATTAAGGTACGAACACAGAGGTGTGTGTATGTATAAGCACAGCTTGGTGGGTGTTAATATGTGTCTACATTTTCATCCTTAGGATGACTCCATGCATTTTAAGTATATATTCACAATGTACTATCATTCTACATCCACCTGTTTAAGATATCCAGCAGGGAGCCACAACCACTCGGTAAGCCTTAAGCTCAATGTCAATTTGACTCATTTTCTAAAAGCACCAGCAATGACACAAAGACTAGCATTGAGTTTACAGATATAGCTCAGGTGAAAGTTATTGTTTGATTTTCATTATATCAAACGTCATTATTGATATCATTTAAGGGTGGCATTTATTCTGGTATTGCCAATTTAATGTAAGTACAAAAATTAGTATTCAATGTTAGTCAGACAGAAATAACATAAAATCTGCAAGCCGGCCTGTCTATAGAGGTTTGGATCAAGAATTAGAACACACAACTATATCATTGGTCTATTTGCTGCTCATTTCAGGAAAAAAAAAAAAAGAAAAAAAAATCCAATTTGTGTTTAATCTTGGACAGGAAAACACAGTGTGAACAAACTATTTTGTTGAGGAGATGAACTGACCTTGAGCCAATCTGCAGGGCTCAGTGACCTCCCTGTTGTTGAGCAGGCAGGAGCAGCCCGGCAGTGGTTTAAGTGTTACCACACCTCCACTGTTTTCTATCTCACAGCTGGAATTGCCCTGGAGAACTGGAAATCACAATCACACATACTGATTTCAGAAGCTGCTCAATTTATTCAGTGCTCAATGCAGCATTTAATGAAAAGTTAACAGGCCATTTTAGGACACATTACACTTTACTATCCATTCTGGCTTCACGGTTACAATGTATAGTACATCTTGGGTGAGATACCCCAATTAGTGAACTTGACATTCTCTTTTTGTACGTTATTTTTTCCCCAGCATGATTTTTCTAAAATTTTTATTCCGTGATATGTGGTTGTAAGAGGCTTTGAAGATTCCCCCACCAAAAAAATCTAAAAACATCATTTTACAATTTGAAAAGGAATATTTGCTGTTGAATGAGGAAACAGAGAGAGCAAATGAACAACGAATACCTATTTGTGGCTCTTTAAACTGGTCTTGCGGTCCAATGTGGGTGACTCCTTCCTACAGCAGAAAACATAATGCAAGCTCAAAATCCACAATAGCTCAAACCCAATATTTGTTTACTTTGAAGTCTTATCTAATGACATTAAAGGCTTTTTTATATGGTGTCAGGACCACATGAGCTCCCAGGTGGCATCAGCTCTTCAAATGCAGGGTTAGACATTGTAATTGTCAGGCCTAAGGGTATGCTTGTCATTGTCAGAATTAGGACAGCTCAGGATCCCCTGAGTCCTGGCCTCAGAACTAAGAGCTTCTTATCCTACTGAGCTCTATGCATTGCAGAAGACATTCAGACAGAGATTGGAGATTGACAGGACAATTGGAGGGTACAGTGAAGGGAAATAAGACAGGAGAAACACACCTTTTTTCAAGAGTTTTTCTAGCAGAACAGAGAAAAATAGTTGAAGGAGGAGAGGGAAGAATCTAGTAGACAAAAAAGAGACAGTTTGTCAGACAGTAACTTGAGATTTAGGAAAAGTAGAGCAAATAAAAAAAATATTAGTGTGTGGGAGTTTGCATCATGTTCAAAAAATTTGTATTTTGAGTGGAACAGCATTTGTGCAAGTGAGTGATGTGTCTCTGGGGATGAAAAGAAACTTGACAAAAAGAAAACAAGATACAGATTTGAAGGTACACTATCCCAAACAAAAACACTATTAACACATTAATGTCAAACCCATATTAATTTACACTATATACACAACTACTGCCGAAAAATTTGAATAATAATAATTAAAAAAAGAAAGAAAATACCTCAAAAAACAAAACAAACATAACACCAAATCACACTATAACACTAACACTGTTTGTACATGGACTTATGATGTCTGCTTGGATTCCTGTCATCATACCCTGAGGTGATATAAGACAACCCCGGTGCTGAGTACATCTCTGTCAAGGGTAACCAGGTGAGGTTGGAGGGAGTTGATAAGGAAGCCTGCTCGGTCCCTGTTGATGTCCACACTGTACTGCTCCAGCAGCTCGTTCTTGTCACTCCAGCTCTCTGACCAGTCCTTGGTCAGCTGCTCCACCTGAAGAAGAGACACGGATGTATATGAGGAATGTCTGATGATGCAACCTATTGCAACGTGCCCAGATTTTTTTTCTTGTGAAATACATGTCATATATTCATCTGAACATAAAAGCACATGGGTTTGATGTGTCAACAACAACTAAATCTGTCTGGCAGATGTAACCACTGGTGTCGACCCTGCATTACCTTTAATTCATTCTGTAGCACAATGTCAGAAAGATTCCCATCCCTCTCATCACTCAGGGATGGACTGGGATTGCGCTGCTGATAGTTAAGAGGGTATAAAAATTATGCATGGAAAGAGAGAGAAGAAGAAAACAAAACAGCAGTCAGAGAAAATGACACACCTGATACAGTGCACTTCAATCTCTATAGCTCTGGGGATTACAGATGTCAAAAAGACAAACACTGCATTAAGCTTTAGGTACCAAAACTTGTAATGTGGGAATCTTGACTTCAAAGCCTTATAGTAATTTATTTTGGGGTAAATCCAACAGAGTGGGTCGACCCTAAGAGATTTAATGCTGTGCTCTAAGAACAAAATATTTTCATACCATTTCAAAGCTAAGCAGCATGCTCTTCAACCTGTCAATCTCCTCTCTCAGCTCCTTAATCAGACGAACATTTGCGTCCTGCACAGAAATCAAAGCAAACACATGAAGCACCAAGAACCATTTACAATGGATATTTGCATTTTGGTGACTCTACATGGCCACAGACCTCATTAACACGAGGCTTGTTGACAATATTTCTGGCATGGGCAGCGTAGCGCAGTGTGCTGAGGGTCTCGTTGTAGCTGTAAACTGAGGGTGAGACAGCTGCAACACAAAAACACACAAGATACATATAGAGTGATTAGCACTCACATCACAGGAAACAACAATGTCATGTTTAATAAATGAGACCATATTAACAGCATAACCATTACTTCTCAACAATATCCTACCAATACAACACCTGTCTGTTTCAGTCACAGTGGGTTAAGGCAAAAATAACCTTCTAAACTATTATCACACAAAACAGACATGAACAGTATTTTTAAAAAGGGCACTGAAACTTTTTTTTGGCCCATCACTACAATACTCTCTACTGCAATAGGGAAAAAGGTGGATGCAATGCCCTAGTTTATTACAGTCATGGCCAAAAATGTCTGTCAGATATTAATACACTTCTCCCAGAAAATTGTTGCAATTACAAATGTTTTGGTATTCACATGTTTATTTCTTTTGTTTGCATTGGAACAACACAAAACACAGAGAAAAAAAAAAAAAAAACTCAAACCTTACTCAATTCCACAAACAACTCAAAAAATTAACTAGACAAAATTATTGGCACCCTTAACTTAATATTTGGTAGCAATCCAGAGACAGCTATTACTCTTCTTTCTTTTCTCTGTGCTCAGTGTGACACACAACAAAAATGTGGAGTCAACTTTTCTCCATTTTAAATGGTTGCAAGTGCGATTACTATATTGCCCAAACATGTTACTTGGCACAAGTGGGTCTAGATTCAAATTAAAGGAGCATCATATGCTTGAAAAGCAATTATTTTGCCTGTGTTTTGTGTTGTTCCAATGCAAACAAAAGCAATAAACATGGGAATACCAAAACATTTGTACTTGGAAAAAATTTTCTGGGAGAAGAGGTGTATTATCTGACAGAATTGCAGGGCTGCCAATATTTATGGCCATGACTGTAAGTGCAATATTAAATCCCTGGAATACCCTTTTAATACTAACACATGTGCCACATACTTGCAATCATAATGGTCTTTGAGTTGCCGCCCAGGCTGTCTTTTAGTAGCCAGGTTAGCACTGAATCCCTGTAGGGGATGAAGCAGTGCCTCCTCCCCGCTCCTCCAGACAGGGAGCTGCTGTGACTACCCACTGTGCTGCCATCTCCCTCTGAGGCCACGCTGTTGATACTCTGGCAACTGCTGGACATCTGGGAGTTCTGGGCTGTGAAAGGCAGTGAAAGAAAGAGATAAAAGTTTGTGGGGTGTGCAGCGAAGTGAAATGGGCAGATGGTTCGTTCCATGCAAAATTTTACTCCAAACAAAATAAATAAATAAATAAATAAAAATGCGATCTTAAAATTTGTATTTTAATTTGAAGCTCAATTTATAAAGTTTAACAGTCTCTTCATTTACCAAGAGCAGAAATGACGATGCCCAAAGTGACCAGTGATTTGTTGATGTTGGAGCCTTCCGTCAGTCTATCTCTGCAGTAGCGGGGGTCTGCTCTCTCGCTGTCAAAAGAAAAAACAAAACAAAAAAAAACAAAAACAAAAACATGGGATTCAACTTGTTGTAAGTCAAAACAAAATGATTAAATGCAGATACAAATAAAATTTATCCTGGAAATTTAATAAAATCTTAGGGCAATAGACAAGTTCCACTAGGGGGCAGTTTTTTCAATGACTTCACCTTCAAAGACATTGACAGGGAAAAAATAAATAAATAAAAAATAAATCAAACAAACAAACAGACAAAAAAACTGCTTTACCTTCCAGCCAAGTCCACCAGGTTAATCTTGCTGACAGTTTCTGAAGGGCAGTTATTTTCTAGAATGGCCTGCAGAGAAACGACAAGAGCAATCAGCCTGAAATCTGCCAATAATTATGAGTGCTTCACATCAAAGTGATACTAACAATATGAAGTGCGTGTCAGCAGTCAAGAAGCAATTACTGGCAAAGTTTCAAAGAGAACAATTTTCAGAGTGATGTGTTACAGATTAAGTGTGATTGTATGCTATGATGATTGGGTGTAGAGGGCGATGATGACCTTAGTGTACTGGATGGTAAAGATGGCATGGGATCTGCTACTGGCATCGTGGTTGTGGGTTGCTGCAGTGATGCGGTTGGCAATGCCTTCTTCCAAAAGATCCATGGCCTGCTTGCAGTCAGAGACCACATGCTGCGAGAGGTCTGATGACACAGAAATAGACTAAGCCAAATGTTGAGAAATTCGGGCAAATAAACTAGCAATTAAGTTTTATTTCAACCTGGGGAAAAAAGGGGGATTTTAATGGAGCAACCAAAAGAAACATGAAAAGAATGAAGATCAAAGTGTAACAACCTCACAAATGTACATGTTACAGTTAAGGTTATTCACAGTTATTGACAGAATTGGGTTAAACTGGGAAATTACATAAACTAATTAAATGTTTAGAAGGTAGCTTGTAGAGAAATGTTTAACTGACAGTGAGGCTAATACAAAAACACTTAGGCAAAGGAGTTAAACAATGAGAGAGACAGAAATATGAAAGAGGCAGAAATATGTCTCATCGTTACATGCTCCTGTTTGATTAATAACTTTTCCCCCACAGCATTTAATAATAAAAAAATCTGTGACAATGCTCTACTTCCATGAGTGAATCACATCAAAGTTGTGGTGGCTCTAAACACATGTGCACAGATTTCAACACTGCATCTTGGAGCTATAAGATATGGTTACTTATTTTTTTTTGTCAGTAATAGAAATATAAATTATTTCAAAAAAAGAAGCATGAGTCTACAACAGTATTGGAAAGACAAGTACTGATGGAGTAGAAGGATAAGCAGTGAGTCTTAAATTTTCTCTGTATGTATCACAAATTGTTCTCCCTGGAACCACATGGAAATGACTTCACTTCCCCTGGTCATCTGGGATTTCTGTTGACACACACAATGAGTGGATGTTGGGGCTTCAATCACAGAGAGGCAGGCGGATAAGAAGGAGAAAAAGAAAAAAAGAAAGGAGTGGATGAGGAGATGGAAGGACAACAAATAGAGAGAGTAAAATAAGCCAAAAGAAGAGTATGGATTATAGCCAGGGCGGCCAATTCTGGACCTGATGAAAAGTTTAACAAGGCAACAAAATTCCTCCACTGACCACATACCGCAGTGACTTATAAACTAAACATACAAGACAAGAGCATTTCTCAAAATACTGCAGACCATATTACACATCCAAGTCCATAATTTGGCAAAATTATCTGCCTGAGTGTGCATGACGGTGTAGAAACAGAACCTCTCTCTTATCCTAACTCTCAAATTCCAAGTGACATTTTTACGATCCCCTGCTGAGTAGTTGGACAATATTGTTAAAATGGTAATTGGACACTTGTCATAGTCTTCAAAAGCACCAAATCACATTAAACATGCTAAATCTTATTGTATGCCTGAGTCGGAAGGTTGCTGTAAGGTCACTGAAAATAAACCTTTCCTATGCACAGGTCTGTTATCTTAGTTCAAGCAGGTTAATGAGAAGTCGTGGCATCTCGACCTCTCGTTAAGCATTTAGTCAGAAAGATAGAAAGTGACACTAAAAGGATACAAGATTAGTATTTTGTCTAATCACACATAGAGCTGTGTTAGTAAACTACATATAAATTAGTTCCAACTTTCTTTGTGTTTTAGGGTAGGTTTTAAAAACCCCAGTGCTAAAGGTGTACATGTACCTGTCTTTTTGTACAGAACTTTATGAACATATATCTTCACCAATTTCTTAAAAAAATAATTGCTGTATGTTTAATATCAAATAGAAATTAAATATTTGCTTTTTATCTTCACCACTTCAGAGTAACTACGCAGCTGCCCTGATCACTCACCTTGGACATATGGTCCTTTCTCAGGGTGTTCCCTAACTCTCAGTGAGGCTCTCTTCTTCTGCTCTCCTCCTCTTAGCAAGTCTCTCGCTCGTTCATTATAGATTTCCAGGAAGCTGCGAGGATTGTGGGATAAGACAACATGCTACTTTGAAGACACAGCTCTGATTTTAATTAATTTTCTACATCCTCACTCTGTGCAACATCGTGCAGATAACTAGTACATATAGGCAAATAGTTGAGAGGCCTGCAACGGTGATTCCCACACTAACAAAGTACCTGATCTCCACTCTGCTTGAATTTTGCCCATCAGGAAAAGTGTCTTCAGATCTAAAGAGACCCTGTGATAAAGGAAGAAATTTCATTCACTTCACCCTGCCAAACAAGATACTGAAGAAGCTCACATCATTTTTGCTATCACTTGCAGGTAGTATAATCAATTGCCTTACCTGACAGATGCGAGGAGTCAAGCCAATGGAGTCCTGACAATGTAAACCCCCCCCCCAAAAAAAACCCCAAACAAACAAACAAGAGATTTAATGAGAATGTTTCACCACCAACATGCAGAATTGCATTTCAATTCAGTGTTTTTCGTTTAAAGTTTGCTTTTTTGCAGTGCAGCATGATTTGAATTTACACTTTGTGTAAATGTGCCGACTTGTTTGTGCTTGGTGAGAGAAATATAATCTGACCAAATAACAATACATGACATTCAGAGATGCTGGTTCCCACTCCACCCCATCTTCTCACCGGTGTCCCCATCATGGTGTACGTCTTTCCAGATCCTGTTTGGCCATAAGCGAACAGGCACACATTGTATCCCTCAGAAGCTCCAGACAGCACCAACACACCCAGGTCCTGGAACACCTAAGGGGATTTAACACACGCACATTCAATAACAAATACACAAAGAAAGACAAAATGGGTCTGGGTGCAACTTGTCACCTGGATTTGATTTCCCTTCTTGTTTTTCAAGATGTTTATACGAACTTCTGAATTGTGATGACAATCAATTTGAATATAGTGAATGTTGAAAAATAGGTACTCCTTCAAACACATCTGAGAGACTGTTTCACAAAAAAAGCAAATTCACTTGAAATGTGTCAAAGTCAACGACCTTGATCTAAATCGCACAATGTTTTTACACTGTGTATTTTTACACCAAAGTTCCATGATCACAATACTGTGGAACCAGGCCAATGGAGGGGAACTAGTGCTCCTTCCTGCTGAGGTGTTTGGGTAAGGAGCAGGGAGGTCAGCTGATACTCTGGGTAAACAATGTGTACGGGAGACAAAGAAATGTGAAAGTACAGGAAAAAAAATTCCTAAAAGTTCAGTAGCGGTATCTGCAATCCAGGGGAGTCCCACTTAAAACAGTTTGCTGGGCTCTCTTGGGTCTGCATCTGATGGCCAGGATCTGGAGATTATTAGCATGAAGAAAAATTCACAGCCACATTTTTCCACTCGTTTTTATTTTAACTGAAATGTTATTTGTTTTACATGTGTGCAGTGAAACACGCGTAAGATGAAAAACTCACATAAATTACAATGATCAGTTGTGGTTGCAGTCATTTCTATCATCATTATCATAATGTTATGTAGTAACAAATGGTTGTGGTAACTGGTACTGACGGTCAAATGAAAAACGCCTGACATAAGTGTTGCATGACAATTAGTTTTTCATTTGCAATGACTTTTATTTAAGTCAAATTAAGTAAATGTTTTAATGTGGTATAAAAATCAACTGTTAAATATAATACACAGTTTACTGAACCCCTACTGGGATTTACACTAAAGCTAGTAAAAAGCAGTATAAATCCTCAAGATATTCAGCTTGCTATTGTGTAAGACACTGAAAAGAAAGAAATCCTCACAATTAAGAGGCCGAAATTAGAGAATGGGTGGTTTTTCTACTGATTAGCAAAACAGTTGCCAATTATTTTGTCAATATTTTTGGTCATTTCTGCCTTAGAAGCAGCATCAACATCAAACGGTGTCCCCGAACGAATTAAGGTCCATATATTTTCCACAGCTGACAAACAGCCCCTGAGGTTATTAAGCTCCTTGTGTTAAAGCTCTGATTTGATGTTTTTAAATGGCATCACTGAGGTGTAGATTTTACAGATATTTGTTTTGGATAATTATAAAAGTCAAACACAGTGGATCATGATAACAGCTGACTTGGCTGCACATGCCATGTGCATGGTGAGCAATATGAGGGTTTACCATTTAATATTATGTATAATAACAGTCAGCTGCCTACTTTTGTGTGTGTGCAGGTGTTAAAGATTAGCAGTAAAGCAAGTGGATAAAAAAATGTTCCGTCTTTTCTGTTATCGTTCTTTTGGTTTTTAGTGATAAGCAAAAATAAATTACAACAGAACCAGCTCCTCCTTGGCCCTGTAAGCAGTAGAACAGCTCAGTCCAAAGGCAACACATGTCTTTGGGGGGGCAGCAACCTGATCTAGACCAGACTGAGACACAGCACAGCCCCCATCCCCATAACCATAACATAACCTGGGATCAGTGATGGGGTCCACTCCCTTGGCCCCCGGGCTCAAGCCGGGACTACAGAGACTGATGGGTTAGCTACAAAGCGGAGCGAGGGAGAAAGGTTTCAGAGGCAGAGGAGATCCCACGATCAAAAACAAGAATATTTTCAACATACCTCCCACGTGTGAGAGTGTGTGCAACTACCAACAACCGTCAGGACAAGTGAGAACCTGGAGCTAAGCCTGTGTACACGCGAAGCTTAAAAAACTGTGGGAATTGGTTTGGGTTGGATGTGGTCGAAAGCTCTTAGTGAAAGGCCAAGGCCTTGTGAAAGCAGTCTGAATGGATTCACTGGTCATCTGGTTGTTCTTAAGACCACATGAATCTGTGTGTTAACATTCAGCAGCCTTGAGTTTTCTCTGGGAGAAGTAAAATGTTCAACACCGACATGGTGCGGCGAAGTTCACACTGAGACAAACATCTCATTTAACCACCATGACCAAGTCAGCAAGAGAAGCCAGCGTCTAAACCAACACCCAATGTTAGGAGAGAGACTGTAAATATTGTAAAACACCAATATATGTCAATTTGTTTGGCTACAACTAACCCATATTTCTATCTTTAAGCTTTTTTTATTATTATTAATTGATTAATTGCTTTACTTGTAAAATGTCAGAGTATCAGACATCTTCAAATTTCATGTTTATATCAAACCACAGTGCAAAACCAAAAGGTTTTCAATTGACTATCAAAGAAAATAAATTATATATTAATATTCATAGATAAGAAGCTGTAATTGGTTTAAACTTCATGTGGATCAACAATTTAAATTATCTACTAATCTTTTCAACCCAAGTTAATTTTCTGACTATTTGTGATTGATGTATCACCAAAGTAAATTAACAAGCTAGAATATTAAACATTCTCTGCTTCCAACCTCTCAAATGTGAGGAATTGTTGTTCAGTTTTATACCATTAGAAAATCCATGAAAATCCCTTAACTTGTTTATGACAGTTTGCAGAGCAAACTAAAAAGAACTATACAGATGAAACAATAAAGAAAATAACTGGAAGCTACCAAATCCCAACAGCCACCTTTCATTTTAAAGTATTTCTCGATAGCCTTGCCAACAATCTGCAGACAGCAGCCACGTGCTGCTAGTAAAAGTGCTGCTACGACATGTGCCTGACTCAATGACCTTATAAATCACCCCTCAAGCACTGGGGTAGAAACATCTCAGACATTATTATTCCTATGCATAGGAATTTTACCCGTTCTAAGTACAGTAAAGGCCCTAACTAATGTGTTATTTACATTTTTCAACAACCTGGATAGATATATACATTGCACAACATACATATGTAGCCATTAACTGTGAACATATATAGTAGTGTGTGCAAAACTTGATGCCCAAATAAAAACAAAGGAAAAAAAAAACAAATTTTCTAACACCAAAGCAGAATCTACGATTTTATTTTATGTCCCTAAATATATTAAGAAAGAGAGCACCTTATGTAACTGTTGCTCAATGAATAGTGTCATGACTGCAAAAGTCAAAGTGTGCAATTTACTGGAGTCCAGACCAGCAACCGCTGCCCCCTGTGTCTTGGCTGAATGGAGGCTAAAATGTGGAGACAAAAAGCAGCGCCACCCCTGTCTTGTCCTCATCCCTCTGTGTGAAAACAGACACACACACTCTCCACCCTCAAACAGAGAGCCAACACAGCTCTTGTTAAAGTTGACCCTCTTAAATTGACTCCATGGGGGCTCGGACAGGGCTGAGGGTCCATCCAGGCTTAGCACAAAGAGCAGGAACTTCACATCAACCATCCATTCTTTCTTTGAACTTGTCTCTCTTTAACTCTGCACACTACTCCTATTGTTTTCTCTTTCAGGTATTTTGCCTATTTTCCTTATTAAAAGTTTCTGAACAAAACCACAAGAAATAGCATAACCGTATTTCAATTTCTTGTGAGAACTGTGTTTGTTTGTCTAAACAGCCAACAGTAAAACAATCCTGTTTGTGTCATCACTGTCACATCAAATTATGTCAAATAATGGTAATTTGCCTTGTTGTACTCTGGCTGCTTAAATGGACACAATGTCCCAGCATACTTTCAGAGTTTGCAGCAGCCTGCAGCACTGGGAGGTATTTTTAGGTTAACAAAGCAGGTGAGGTAAGAGAAAGGATGGGAATGGAAATATACTCCAGAAATCCAGCACGAAAAGAGAAAGGCTGGAGATACGGTGGGCCAGCAAGAGCCAAAGCAAGTGCGGATGCTGATTGGCCACCTCAAAACATACACAGGGGACAGACTAAACACTTCGATTAACAGGAAGGCTGTTTTGTGTGTGTGTGTGTGCATGTATTTGTGTGTACGTTTGTGTGTGTGTGTTTGTGTGTCTGAGCAGCTCAGCAACTGAGAGGAAGCTGCATGCACAACATGTACAAAAGCAGTAGAGTTTTCTTTCCTCTCTCCAAAACAAATGCAAAAACAGTTTAACAATGAAAGAGGAAAAGCAGAATGTAGTTGCCATTCTTGTGCAGGGAATGCAGGTAAGATTCATTGGGTTCAGATTCAGGGAGGAAGGAAGGAAGACCAAAACAAGGATTTGGGTAAGGGGGAGTGACAAAAGTCTCCAGATCGTGTAGAAAAGGGAGGTCTGATTTAGCTAGGATTTCTGACCTCTATACTTTCTCAATTTAAAAGCCAGTTGAACCACAATCACATATATTTCACTCCATCTCTTATATATAATATATATGAAATTATTGAAATATATGAAAGAGGTGTCACCGTAACAATCTGTTACAATTTGTAGTACTTTTTAAAAAAAAAAAAATTGGATCCAAAGGCGCAGGAATGCTTGTTATCACTCATGCGTCTCTCAGTGCTCACTCACGCCAAGATTCAAATTTCCAGAAAAGCAATGTCAGGGGTGGGAAAGAGTGCAACATAGACTTTAGACAGCTTCTAAATTCATATCAGCACATGAGATGTATGACAGCTTTATTCCAGCAGAGAGAGACTGTGTTGTAAAAATCTACTTTGACAACAGATCTCACAAGCAAAGTTGAAATGCAGCTCTAACTAAAAAGGACCAGGCATAAATGAGGTCTCCTGAAAGAACCAACTGGGGTTTCATGCCAGATATCTGGACCATGATAAAAACTGTGTTCCATATTTGTTTTGAAAGATGGGAAACACTTCTCTAGACTTTGGTAATTTAACACATTAAAAATAGTGGAGGGCAGCGGTGAAGTGTTAAGAAATTTTGCGAAATGACGGCAGTCGACTGGCTGACAAGAGTGAAAACATAATGCCTCTGTAATGAGTTAAGTCCTGTAATCAAAGGCTGTGTAAAATGCCAGTTGCTCGTCTGGTTTTATGTGGTCTGCACTACACTAAACTGGAGTAGTACTTATGTGTGTATAAGATGTTGTCAAGGGTGATGGCAAAAGACCAGCCAAGCAAAGCCACGTTTAAAGACTTCAAATTCTCATTGCTTTTGCCAGGTTTAACACAACCACGAGAACTGAGATTAATTTTTCCTCCTAAACTGCTCTCACTAAGACGGAAGTTCTGAGGACAACGCAAAGAGACAATACTGCATGCAAAGAAATAAGTGCCAAAAGGAGATGCCACTTTTTCCCAGTTGGTCAAATAAAGATCATAAATTCATATGAAACTATTTCCCTCGCTTACTTTGTCTGTCAAGGAGTGGACAGCTGCAGCAGAGGCGAGGGTCACTTGGTTCCCGCCCCAAGCTTTCCAAATGTTTTACACAAACACAACAGCTGGGCCCTAAGCAAAATTAAATGCCTTTTTGTTGAGGCACTGGTAAAAATAACGCCACTAGAGGTACTTGTCCTGACTTCCTGCAAAGAAACTAAGTTGGAGAATCAGAAGAGAAAAGAGGGAGATATGCGTTGAGCCGACAACAGGGAGGACACAGACAGGCAGACAGAATCACTTGCAACGAAAATACAGAGAGGAAGCTGTTTGGCCGAGTTCAACAATGCTCCAGTTTGTCACACTTGGACAGAATTTATAGGTCAAATTAGCATGGACGGCCTGAGAGGCTGCAAGAGAGAGAGAGGAAGGAGAGACAAACAGATACACTGGTCTTCATTACTGAAGTCTCACAATACATGGGAATGAGGGACAGTGGGGAAACAAAGAGGTGCAGGGGACAAGGAAGTGGAAAAGAAATGAAGGCAAGGGGGATTTGGGCAGTCCATCCTTTTTCCCAGCATATACTCCGAAACTGTCACTGGGGCAAAGGAAAGGCTTAAAATAAATAAATAAAACTATATCTGGGAGAGATTTGGGGGTTTGCTGCTCCTCCCCCAAACCTCGTTAAAGAGACCAGAGCAGAACATTGTTGCGCTGGACGGCATGTTGCCCTCTTTATTGCAGGCTGGAAATGACTTCTCCAGCCTTCAGACTGATGGGAGCCTTGTGTGATATTCATCGCCTACAGTGGTACAGTATAAATTCCTTCAGAAGGAAACAAGCTGCTGCATTATTAGGACAGTTTGATGTGTGAGCGCGACAGCTATTCTTGATACATTTTCAGACTCAGTACCTTTAGGACTCTCTTGTGTTGTCACTTATTTTAGGTTACTGACATATGGTCTGTCTTCATTGTCAGCTGACAGTAACACATCCACCAAGGCTTCTTTGGCAGCAGGAACGATGATGATGGGGGAAAATACTTCAACACGTTTTTAGAAATGTTACAATGTTGACAACTTCCAGAGCTGCAGAAAAAACCAATCACTGGTTCTGACATTTTCTGAGAAAACAGCAGTTGGATTCATATAAATAATGAAGATGATTATATGTTGCAATCCAGGAAAAATGCTTATTGTAGAAATGGATCTTGTATTTATGTGAAGAATTTTTTTAGATGGCTTTTATTGGGTGTGATTTGTGCTCATCTGTAATCTGAAGCAAAACCTGAGTGTGTCACTTAACAGTGACGTGCTCATATTTCACTACTTAAGTGAAGAGGAGAAACCTGCATCATTCATCTCTCCAACCACTTTGTGTTTTTCTTGTAAAAACTCCTGTCATCCCCTAGCGTCACTGATAGAAAGCCTTATGATGAAACATAAAATCACAGGTGCGCTTCCTCTGTCCATATGGTCTAGGTCTCATATTTCTTAGTTGACCATATGTGGTTTAAATGGCGTCCTATTTGTAGTTAACTCGAAGCAGGCTGTACTGGACTTTTGGCTCTGGGTCCAGCCATGTGTTGAGGAGGCGTAAAAGCTCACGTGGAGGAGTCTTCGTATACACAGAGAAACTATTCTTCCTTCGGTCTCCAGAACCACTGACACACAGACCTAGAAAACCTTGCAAACAATCAAATCACGCAGTGCAACGACAGAGGCACAGAGAGGTGGGGGAAGAAGAGGAGGAGGAGGAGGAGAAGGAGAGGGGAAAAACCCCAGCAAGGCGACTCCATTTGGCCATAAAAACAGTATTGTGCGCTGAGTTGAATCCTCAGCAGTGACATCTTCGCACTGAAATTTAACAGTAAGAAAACTTACTTAGTGAGGCAGATGTGAGTTTGGCAGGCATGAGTTGGGGGCTGCAGAGGCACAGGATTGACTCTCTTTGCATTTGCTATCAGTCTATCCTAAGTGTAATTCTCTGTTTCTTGCTTCTTTTCCTACTTTCTTCTCCCTTGGTTCTTACTGTCAGAGGCAATAAACAAGCTGAGGGGTTTGCTTTATTAAAAAGTGGGAGAAGCTATTTATTGGTTCAATATCTACGTCCAAAACAAGGGCAGCGTTTAGACAAATGGTCCCAGTTCACTTATGCATTAACTCAACAGCTGTTCCCCATTATGGATTATGGTTCTCTCCCAAATTCCTACTTCTCCTCACCTGGTAGAGACTTTTCCTTCCACTCTACTCAAGAGACCCTTTTTCACTCAGAGATACAGCTTAAAAATTGACCATGCCATCCTGCAAAAAAATGCTTTGTTTTTTTTCTTGTGGGGAGCCCTCAACAAGAAAAATAAAACCACATCTGCACCCGAGAGTCTTATTTCTGAATTCCCTCTGTGCTGCACAGGGGAAAGGAACCCCACATGTATCTGGTATAAACTGTCAGTGATGCATGGACAGAAGACAGTGCAGAGCCGTACTGGAGAGGGTGGTAGAAGGGTTGGGAGGCCATTCTCTAAGGGGTGCTGGGTGTGGTTAGATACTCCTGGACTGGATTGGTTGGATAGATAAGATCCAGTTTCGCCTTGTCTCAGTCTCAAGGGGACTAGAGAGTAAAATGAAGTCAAAGCAAGTCCCTCTTCCTGTTATGAAAATAGTAGAGCATGTTAAGATGTATTTTTAAAGTTGAAACCTTGGGAAACTCAAGTGCTGGCAGAAGCTGCATCAACTCAATAAGCCTGAAAATATGGTTAGAGATTTGATAAGAGCAACTACTTAAAGAAAATATAATGTTAATTCTGAGTGAAATGAGGCAGCACAACAGGAAAATTGTTGGAGAGGTTTGGTTGTGAATAAAAACATTGCACACTCAACCTACCGCTTAGGCTCTTCACTGTACTACAGTAAAAAGATATTCGTCTGCTGAAGAGGTTAAAGTCACTGTTAAATAACGAATCCATTAATCTGCCTGTAACAGTAACAAAGTCTCTTCTAATTTTTTTCAGACTTTTTTCAGACTTTTCAGACTTTTTTCAAGTTTCTTCAGAGCCAACGAAGAAATAACTGCCCTGTGCTTAATTCAAATATTTTCAGCTGTGATGTGATCAGTAAATGTCTGGCGTCAACATCCAGCAGTTTTGTTGTTAAAGAGACAATTCTTTGGTTTCTCATGCAGGAAAAGAGGTCAAATTTAATAGTCAGCAGCTCTGTCCATTGGTGTCCTTTCGCCCACCCCAGGTCAACAGAGAAATGTCTTGTGGCAACCAGGCCACTGTGACTAGACCCGACCCAATTCTGCTGAAGATAGAGGCGGCCATTGCCAGAAAAAGAAGGAGGCGGGGGGTGTGCAGAGAGAGGAAGAAGTGCAGTGTGGAAGCTGTCATTACAGCCCCATCTTTCTTAAAAACATAGAGATGCAGCTTAGACAAGAAGAGTGACAACCCAATTGACACAGGAAGAAAAAGTGGACCAATTCCATCTAATGTGCTGAACAACGAATATAGTAATCAAATACAAATTAATAACGCCATCTATATAAAGACAGACCTCTGTATGAATAGGTTTTGGAGAGATTTCCTGTAGTAGAAGCAGCAGGCAGGCACTTCCTCTTGATTCAGAGCCTTTCTCAGGTTCCAGCAACACCCTCCAATCAAAACAGCACTAAGATATCTAATCACCCAATCACAGCCATGACATGAAAAGTGAACTGACTGTAACTATGTCGTATCTGAGGGAAAGGGACTTCTGGGTAACAGACAGAGCTGATATGAAATCCCAGGGTGGCCATCTGTGTAAAAACATACAACACAACAAACGTCCCTCTTGTTCCTCTAACTCTTCTTGGTACAGAGATAACGTTTGGCCTGTGTCAACTTGTGGCCAGCACGCACATGGTCTCCACCCACAACTGGGCATATAACATGGCACAAAAGGAAGAAAAATCTTAAGGCACTGCTGGCCAAATGATTACATGCCAAACTGGATCCTCCTACAACAGATACGGTACAAGCTATTGACTCAACTCACTTCATGTAATTCTGACTGCAATATTCCAATACTCAAGAAATAAAAACAAATATGGGGATTGTTTCTGCAGGACACACTTTGGACACACTTTCCTATTTATTTGAATGACAAAGTGTCCAAACTTTTGACTGGTAGTGTATGTGCGAGTAGATTTTATACACAGAAGCTGCAAGCTTGATTCATACATACAACATGAATGAAAATTAATGTTAAAGCTTGAGATTTGGATGTAAACTCATATGTTGTAACACACTGTGAAAGGACGTTTAGGTTGTTATTTGGACTACCATTAGCCCCGTAGCACGCAAACAGGAAAATTACAGGAACATTTGCAACAGCATTCGCAGTTCACTGAGCAAGGATTAAGAGAAAAAAAATGAATTACAACACCGTCATATTTAGCATAAGGTCAACGAGTAGTCACTGTTGTTTATATAAAGTTAAGGAGTTAGGTCATTACCTCCTCCTGCGAGGCATAGTGAGGTTCTGCAGGGTCCACCGACCAATAGCAGTAGTCAAAACAAAACTCCAGAAGCTTCTCTCTGGAATCTACAGCACCGTCTGCTCGTCCATCCAGCTTCAGGGAGGAAAAAGACAAAGATTACTTTTTGACCTATTTATTCGATCTGAATTTAACTGACTCACTCGGAAGCAACGTGAACAGAACAGATCAGAAATAAATAATCCAATCTTAGTTTTACAGTAGTTTATTTTTTGTTCTAAAAGTGCTTCATCTTATACACACACCGCCTTCATGGGGAAAATTTATCTATGCGGTTAATAACATGAGAGGTGGTGTTTTTAAAATGCCAGGCATTAAATATTTTGTTTTTAAAGGACTCCTAGGATGTGAAATTCGCAAGCAAGCTGTTTCGTTTCATTAATATTGCATTCATTCCTCCTCCAGTCCTTTGTTCGGCTCAGTGCATTAACTCTAAACACCTTTGTGCTTACTGTGAGTGAATCCTGAACTGAGGGAAAACAGCACAGCAGGATTTGAACTTGCACTTGAACAGTGCAACATCTCAGTTTTTCTTATAAATCACTGCAGTCAACCCAGAGAATCATCTCAGGTCAGACCTGCTCAGTGTATTTCAGATCTTTTTTGAGATCAAGGGTTGTAAATCTCTTCAGTCGCTCTAAACTATTTGTATTTTTGCTGCTCTGAATCTCAGTATCTTGAGGTAAATGTCAGGTGAGAAAGTGACACCAATGGCTTATCTATAAAGGACATCTACTGCTATGACTGGAGGCTGACTTTCATAATATATTGATGTTGGTGTTTTAAAGCAAGTTAACAGGTTGTCCTTAGTCTACTAGTCTTTGTTATCATCTATCATGATCATTTAAGTTAAGATTTTTCTATATTCACTCAATTTTATTAGCCAAGTTATGCCACCTGATTTTCAACCCTGTAAAGAACCTTTTTTTTGGTATAAATTCAATGAAAACTTGCAAAAATTACCCTCAAATAAGAGCTGAAACAATTAGTTGATCAGCCTGACATCTTTATCTTTGGTCTGCAGCACTGAGCAACATTAATCCATGGGTACCAATTTGTACACGGCAATTTCCTCGCCTGAGAGAGTGATTGTGTAACCCCTGAGCACTTTTATGAAATTCAACAATGGCCTTGAAGAGTGAGGGATCAGCCAAAAGCAACAGCAGTGAAGAAGCATAGGGAAATCTCCTGGCTAACAGAGGTCCCACCACTGATAAACTGAGTGAGAGAAAATTAACTTAACTATACGTAAAAGATAACCCTTCTTTTCCAAGTTTCAATTTACTTTGGTCGGCTTATATGCATTTACAGCTCGCATCACTTGCTCTTTGTGAGATTTCTGTTTATTGCCCTGTAAAATTCAAGCTTTTTTCTGTCTCAGATCCTCCAAAAATTGTCCTACTTTCTATAAATAATTATCCCCACGAGACACCCAAGAGCCTTGAGAGTCTTAATTCTTTTCCATGGCAGAGAGGAGCCATATGTGGTGTGTCTCCGTCACATCATTTGTAACAGATTCTCTCCTCCCCCGCCATCTACCCCCTATCAGTCTGCATGTAAATCCTAACCAAAAAGGGCAATTCTGTGAGTGCCAATCTGAAAAACAACGCAAGTCATATACATGTGGGAAGGTTTAAGTCTAATGTGAGTGGTGAGATAGTTTCTTTTACTGTTTTCTTTGCATCACTTGTATGATCTTAAATGGGGCTACTGCAAGCTGTGCCACTTAAAAGCTCTATCAGCTAAATAACAGCTAATGAAAACATATGCCTGAATGAAAAACAGTGTGTAGCATGTTCCACAGTGGAACTGTGGAGACAGCACCAGACTGTCTCCAGGCGATGGAGCTCCACCAATCACACAAGTCTACCAAGCCATCTGACACAGCAGGTTGGTAACTTGGTCAAAGTATCAGCTTACAAGACTTTAAAGCTCATGTAATTATTTCCAAATGTGAAAAAACCTCCCTTAAAACAACACTCATTTCCAATATTTTAGTCAACACGTAGCAGAAAACTCCTCTTTCTGTGAGTGGGTCAAGACTGCATGTGTTTGCAGGAATGATCTCTGAATCTGTGTGTGTCAGTGTGTATGTGTGATGACCTCAACACATATAATAAACAATTATGACATCAAGCAGGAAAAGGCTTCCCCAAAACTGTAAACATCCTGTTACTGTGACAGACACCCTTTGCACGCTTTTGCCCAATTTACCCAGTCAGAGAGCAGCACCAAAAGACTCCCAAACAGAATCAGTATTAAGGGTTTAGTGTTTTTGTATGGAGAAATACTCACCTTCACATTTTGGATCCTCACAACCTTATCTTCCACCTGAACTGCAAGTTTTCCACCATCTGCGACTTCCCTGTTGGATTGAAGGGGGTTAGTGTCAACTTCTGTCAATTGAGGAAAACATTAACTCAAGTTTCCAACCGAGGAAATCAGATCTATGGTGCCATATCAGTGTTGATGAGCGTTTCTTATTCTAAATGCAAACCTAACAGAGATTCAACAGCGGTTTCCCTTCGGATTCAGACACTGCATTATCACCATACAGTCTTTTTTAAATTGGTTTTAAATCCTCTTGTGCTGTTCTTGATGTAATTGAGAGGGCGTCCAGATAAATCTAGGCTAACTCGACTTGAACAGAGCCCATCACATGACAGTTACAACAATGAATCTTTGTGTGCGTGTGTACGTGATCCATGAAATCGCTACTCAAGAGTTGTGCGTCCCACTGACCAGTTTCAGATTCAAATGAAAACAGACCCTCACTTTCTGCCGAGACTTTCCCCAGTGAGGTGGCCTAGGCTGTTTTCACTTTTGAGAGTACACAAGTTGTGTGTGTATAACTGGGACCAGCATGTGTCCTCGTGTGTGTGTGTGTGTGTGTCTGTGTGTATGAGAGGAAAACAAGGTCAGCTCATCTGTGTGTGCTTGAGCAGCTGGACCAAGCACATCTGATGCAACACATGCGAAGCTAAAGGCAATCACAACGAGGGGCTAGTAGAATTTCAGTCTCCAGGAGCGATGGTAATGGCGCTCCTTCTCTGTGGTGGCTTAGAGGCAGACGGGGAGGCTGTTGTAATCGTCGCCTTCCCCTGAGCTTCACCACGTGGGATTCATTTTGCCTACCCCACTTCTAGTGACCCAACCCAAAACCACCAACATTCAATCTCAGGCTCTTGGAGAAGAGGCCAGGGTGGTAGATCTTCAACTTGAGAAAAAAACGTGCTTGACAGACACTTAGTATGAAAAAACACACGCACAACTAGGCTAACATGTTTCTTGCACATGTGAGAGGCTGCCTGCATACTGCTGAAGGCGGGGGCTAATGAATTCTCTTAGTCAACTTAAACAAAGAGCAACACACTTCTGTGCCCATCAAAAAGAGGAATGTAGTTTACCAGGCTACAGGCTTTAATGTTATCTCTGTCACACAGCAGGCCCTCATTCAAATATACAAGTAAGGAAATACATCTTTGAGTTAACAAAAAGAAATGAAAAGAGGGCACTATGGGTGTCAGAGCCAGAAATCAGGAAGGACAGATTTGCATGACAGTGAACATTGTATATAAGAAATTCTTTTGTTATGCAAAGAACCAGGAAGACTGGTTGAAAGAATCATTGTCTAGCTCTTCATAGCTTGAATAATGCTTTGTTATTGTACTGTAGTGGCCTTTGGATTAAGAGCAATTCAGCAGGAGTTCAGTGTAATTCAATGTACAATTAAAGAACTTATATGCAGGCCTTGGCCATGGAGACCTATTATTCAACATGCTATAGCAATTTTCCTGTTAATGTAAAGGGATGGTCCAGAGGAGCACAGCAACTTTACAACATCTTTGTGTTACTTTGCTACCTCAACATTAAATTCAACAGCATTGTAAAGTGAGGAGAAAGTTTTGTGTTTATATAATTGGCTCTCAATAAATGAAGAGAAACGCCTCAGGTAATATGAGCAAAAAGCAGTTATGCATGTACAGATGATTATACAGTCCACAGAAAAGGTTTAACTAAAATAACGCTAGAGAATATTTCCATTTGATCCGGAGTCCACAAATAGCCATAAACAAATCTTGAGTTTCAGTCTTTGTCAGTATCATATATTGAGTTGAAGGGGAAAATATGATACTATCAGAACGAAATAAGATGACTTATAACTATAAAAAGTATTTACCAACGCCCAAGGTGACATTTTTAAATTGCTAGTTTGGATCATACAACACCTCAAGAAATTCAGTTTACTGTCTCTCAAGTGAAAAGCTGCAGCCTTGCAAATTTTGTGACCTGGAAATGTTTGGTATTCACACCAGAAGCATGACTCCAATTATCCTAATAGTGTGTCCTCTGATAATTGGTGATTTTCCATTACTTCTGCACAAGCTTATCAGGTTATTCAAAACATTAACTCTCATTTGTGCAGTAATACATACGGGAGGGGAAAGGGGCCAGTAAAGGTGCTCTGAATACATCACAATTTCTAATTATCAACCCAATTAGCCTGATGGATTCAGTGTGCAGCCTGATACTTAAATCCTCATTCAGCACTAAACACACACACACAAATACATGTGCTTCACCAACAACACTACTGACAGCCACAGATGTCACTATTCACCATGTGCACCACTTCTTCCAACACACAGACCTTTTTCTTCATATCTATAGTTAGCATGCTTGGTTAGTTAGCCTTTAGCTCTGTTTGGGTACATCCCCCAGCAAAAAAGTGAACACAAAAGGTAACATGAGAGCCATTATGATATGTATGTAACTAGCAAAATTCCCATGGCTAGCAACAGTGGCAAACAACACTTGAGCCATGAAGTTAGAAATGGAGGAAAGTGAGCTAAAGCGGCTGTCACAGTGTTTCTTTAGCCGTTTAATGGACGTTATGTGGACCAGAAGTTAGTTAGCTAACGTTAAAACTCACCTTGCGTTTGGAGGACGGACCCGAATGGCAACTTTAACATTTGCCATGATGAAGATTTATTATTATTATTATTTTGATGATTATTATTGTTGTTCACAACTCGGCGGCTGGATGAGTCTGCTTTGAAATAATATCCCCCGTGTGAGCATGTCGGCTCTTTCTGCTTGTCAGTCCGGGGAAAGTTGGGGCTGCTGCCGGAGAAATCATCCTCTGCCCGCGCGTCTCCTCCACAAGTCCCAGCCGAAGACTGAAACTTCCTGCCGGGCTGAGGGCGGAGGAGGAGGAGGGCTACTCCCGGTTCCTCCCCCTGCACTCATATTCAAATCTCTTTTTTACATGTCTGTTATTATTTAAATCCTCCACACTGAAGTGTTTAACGGTGGACTTCACTTCATTTTGGTGACTAGTAAGTAGTATTATTTGCATAGTATAGCATAGCAAAATATAGTATAATATAGTATAGCATAGCGTAATATTTTATAGTAGTGCATACTATTGCAAACTATAATATAGTATAGTATAGTATAGTACAGTACAGTGGGGCATATCACAGCATAGTGTAGTATAGCCCAGTGTACTACTTTATAGTAGAACATACTACTGTAAACTATAGTTTAATACAGCATAGTATTTTATAGTATAGGATAACATAGCACAGTAATGTAAAGTGTTGAATAACAAAACAAGCAAGTGAAAAATAAATGAGAACAATCTGTCATGATTACAAACTTTCAATATAGATGGAAACTTCTGTCAAGTCAGTTACAATTCTGAGACAAAAAGCTAAACTTTTGGCATACTCATTCAAAATTGTGGGATAAAAAGGCTTAAAAGGGGTTAAAATATTTTTAAATGAAATGGGATACATTTTTATTATACATATTTATTGTTTAGTCAAACTATTGACTTTTACATATAAAAACTTTTAACATGTTTAGTTATAATTTTGCCTTCTTATCTGATAACTTGGCTTTCTTTGTCAAAATGAAGTCACATTAAGTAAAACACAGTTTGATGTAAAAGGGATAAACAAGTAGATTAAATTTTTAGAGAAAAAGCTGAAGGTCTGATTTTCATTGATCACAAACAAGATTTAAGTCAAAACTTTTTTCAGGCAAGTTAAAATGCAATGTAAAAATCTATCAGTCACATAAACTGTGTACTGCTGCTAAAATGTTCAGTTATTTTAACTTTTAAACACAAAACCAAGCATTTTCTGATTGTCGTATGGTACCTTTAACAGTTTATTTCTTCTACAAGTGATGAAATGACAACATTCAACAAACACTTAAAACAGAATACATCTTTATTATATTTTCAACTTTGTGGCAACATAAAAATATTACATTTTAAAAGCAGCAGCTCATTCAACATGAACAAAAATAATCACAAATGCCGTCTTGCATCCATGAAATAAACATGCAATTCACTAGTTGTGGCGGTCGAAGGCAGTGTGTGAAAGTGCTGTACTAGAAGACATTCCTGTTGGTCTTAAAAACTAACAGAAGAAATTTCATTTTCATTCCATGTGTAGAAGCTGTCAGACATGATTCTTTTTAAACCTGGTTTGTCTGGTAGAATGTGTCAGAATTAAAAATAAACAGAATTTGATATACATTTTAATGAGCCAATGACATCACGTGACAGCGCAGTTACTCAGTTTACCTTTTCAGCTGCAAAAAACTTAAAAAGGTTCAACTTGGGGACTCTCCTCCTGTCTTTGCTAATACTCTGCTTTGGTCTTGATTGTTTGAAGTGCTTGATCCTAGAATCTCCCTTCAGATACAATTGTATATACGGGTTTGTTTACGTAATGCTTCCATGGATCTAAGGGAAGAGATGATGTGGTCCCTAGCTACAACCAACTGACTGGCAGGATTTTCTGGTTCTAGCTATCAACCAAGCAAAAGAGCAGAGGGATTCATGAAAGGCAGTTGAAGAACAAAAGTCTGAAGCCTGCAAAGTCTGTGCAGAGGCTGACAGGTGGAACAGCTTTGATGCGTGGTACACAAACTGCAACAGGAAAAATGGTCAACAACATCAAGTCACCCTAAACATCTTCCCCTTAATGACACACTGACTTATGTGATTTTTAAACACTGCGGTGATCAGACAAAAGATGCCGTGGATGATTTCGCAGCATTATCGTTGTCACGTAGTGCCCTCTACTGTATGATGTGAGACCTGCAGCATGTCCATGTGACTCGATAACTCAGCCAGGGGCAAGGTGGGTTTAATACTCTGTGACTGCAGCTGAAATTTCTCTATCAGTTCCTGAAATGAGACAGAAGTTACAGAACAAAGTGAGCTGCAAAGAGTCAAACGGGTCAAATCATGAGTTAGAGGAAAAACTTCTTGAAGAAAATGATAAATGCAGTGAACCCTCACCGCTGGCAAGGCCAAGCTTGTCAGCTTCTTCCAATGAGATATGACCTCTTCCTCACCCAGGGTTCCTCTATCAACCAGCTTTCTAACCAGGAACACGTAGTTGTTCCACTAAAAATACAAATGAATTCTTTAAGACATATAAAATTAAAAAGGTAAAATTCAGCAAGTCACCATTACTGTGTCCGAACCTTTTATAGAGTGAAAAATAGCTGTGAAAAGCCTTTGTTCTCAGCTTTAACCAAGAGGTGCAATGCATGCAAGTGTTTAACTCAGCTGAAAATTAATAAAATGGAATTTGCACATCTGTATCTATAGATATATGGCATTTTAATATAAAGGTAGAAGTAGCTGTAGGGGCTGTGTTAACAGCAGAAGTTGAAATACCTCAGTGTCACTGGCCTTCAGCACTGCAGCAACAGTGAGTGGGGTGAAGAGCAAGTGGAGGGGGGCAGCGGCGCAGCAGTCTCGCTCCCACAGTTCAGCAAGCTGCTCCAGCACCAATCTGACAGGAAGCTCTGACCCTGAACCGGGACCAACAATAACCTCACCATCTTCACTGCACTCCGACAGGCACAGTACCGGCAGCTCTGCAGACACTGAGCACAAGAACAGTCACATAATAAAGTGCATCGGCAAGAACGGGCAATTGAAATAACAAATAAGACTTTTCATGAAGCTGTAGTACTCAGGGGAATTAACCACTTTGCATTTGAACATGTGTCAACAGGCTCTTTTCCTAATTAACCACTTTTCATGACAAGTTTGGACTCTTACCCAGTTTACAGGCCAGTAGGACAGTAGAGTTCAGAAGCATCTGCTCTGACACCACAGTTAAAAACTAAGGGAGGAAATACGAACAACAACAGTGTGATCATTACTTGGAGGAAAAGCAGTAAATCAAACACAAGTGTTTCTCTGTTGAACTAGTGTGTCTTATATACCTTCCTGCAGGCTAATGTGTCTTCCACTCTCTGTAGCAGTGTTTGAAGCTGAAAGCCAGTTGGCAGCTCCTCATCAGTCCTGGGACCCACAGCGATGCTCAACAACTCCTACATTAAAATAAAACATTCAAGAAAAAACTTATCCAGAAATCTTTGAATTTTACCTTACTGAAAAGGACAACAATAACATTTTTGCATTGTACTCATTAATTCCTTTGAATGGCCCATCAGTTGTAGCAGTGACATATAACTGTTAAATGAAGCACTGATGAATAAAAATCACAACAGCAACGCCACAATATCTTAATGAAATGCTAAAATATAATCTTATGCAAACATACCTTTATCTCTATGAGGATGTCTGAGGGTAGTGAAGAATTGTGTTTGCAGTGTGGAGGGCAGGAAATCATTCTCTCACTTCCTGGTTTTCTCTTGGGAGTAGTCGACTGCTCCTGGGTGGCCAACCTGAGTGCCCGCTCCACATCACCAAAGTCTGGAGCCACCGGGCTACCCAGAGTCTTTATCACCCGATCGTACCTGCTCTTCCACTCTCGTCTGATGAGTGCTGATGACGGGAAATTAGTGAGGAGATTTTACGCGGAAGTCCTTGGGAAATGTTTCGTCACATTACTGGTTTCTTTCTTTTGTAATAAATCAGCTTAAGTGATGTTTTCATGTACAATTAGTTCATACTGTCCCTTTATACAATTACTGCCTGCCAGTCAGATTTAATAATAGTAATGTTCCATACCAAAGTACACTTGCACCTATACAAGCTCAACAAGAGTTCATTTTAGCCATCTGATGTGAGAGCCCTCCAACTTCAAGTTGTTTAAAGGACAGTTCTAGTGTTATACCATGCATCAAGTATCCTTGGTTTTACTGAAAAAAGGAATAGAAGTCACTTTTACACAGGCCTGTTTGTTTTTTTTTTTTTTTAAGTCAATGTTGTTAAAAAATTCTGCATTCCTTGTTATCAGTCCCGGCAAGCCAGAAGAATCGCTGCCCCTGTGGTCTGATAGATAATGAGTCCAAAACAATACAAAAAAAAAAAAGCAATTGTATCGAGTTGCATCTTGCCATCAGCAGGAAATCAGGATTGGGAGAAAAAGAAGTTGGATCAGTACCTCCCTACAGAGTTTCTTCACATTAATAATTCATCATACTGATCATTTCAGAGTGCCTCTCTTCAAATTACAAGCCACATTTTTAAAAGACATAACAAGGAAATATAGACAAGTCACATCTCAAGCAAACTTCCTTCTGAAAGTCACATTGAAAGTAATGATTTTTAAAAAGGCACATTCAAGTATAAGGTGAGGGAAAAAAAAGAAAATGGTATGTTGGAAAATAACTGTAATAAATGTAGAGTGTATCTATTTCTAATTATATCTATTCAACAGGGAATAAACCTGCAAAATTGCAGGTTTGCTGCTTAACTTGCTACCTGTAATGTTGGTGGAGAGCCAGCTGCAGGCTTTTTCTGTTGCAAGACGTTTAGTGATGTTTACCGATGTGGTCAGGACCTGCAGAGAGGTATTGAGTCAAACACATGGAAACCAACAAACAAGTTTTTAGTGGGTTAAATTTGTCAACAGTCTGTTGTTTTTCAGCTGTTTGGGTTTTTTTTTTGACATGGTGATGAACCTACAGCAGGCGACGTCTCGTCAGGGAGCAGAATTCTTATGGCTTCAGGACTCTTCTCACAACAAAATCTACATATCACATAAAATAGTGATTACCATAAAGATCACACCATAGAAACAAAAAACTATTAATTTTTATAACTACTGAATTGCACATCAAAACAGTTTGCAGATAGTTTGCTAAAAAATGCTGTTGTACCTTGTGGCTCTTGCTATGGCCTCTAATCCTGAATCACACAGCTGAGCGCAGATGGAGTCATTCAGTTTTGAAGGATTTGAGTTTGGCAACTTCAGGCCATCCCTTAGCATCTTCTCTCCTCTATCCACCAACTCACTTACTAATGTAGCCCTGTTGGAAAATCCTAAAATAAACAGGAGGATACACACATCTGCAAACACATAAAATGTTAATGAAAGACTCCAAGTCTTATATTAAAATTTTTTGTTTTGGATAAAACTGGGTGGTGAACTCACATTAGCCACCACCTAAGGGTACACCAAGTGTTAAGTGTGGACTGTTAACAGTTTCTTGCCTCTTAGGTAGGCAACCAACCAAAGTTGCAGGCTGATTACCTGCTACTCCGAAATTCCTTTTCAATTCTAAAAAGTAATTTAGTGGAAGGCTGGTCAAAGTAAAAAAAAACAAAAACTGCAAGATACAGGTGATTTAGAAATGTATGACTTGGAAATCGATATCCTCAGGCAAAACCACCCCAGAGATGTGAAACTAACTTCATATGCTTAACGCCATTGGATCCAATTCTCTCAGCGACAAACTCCACAGTGCGACGGAGTGACGGAGGCTGGTTGTGAAAGAAAGCTTGCTCGAGGTCCATCTGTCACATGAGAGTTATGGGTTTATATGCTTGCATGGAGGTAAATTGTTCATGCCATTTTGAATTTCTATTTCCTCTCTATAGCCTCGCCTGTTTACCCACCTGTAGTTTCTGCTGCAACCTGTTGGCAGTTGTCATATCCCTGAGCTCAGCAGAAGTGGGAGTGATCTTGCGGATAATTCCTCCACTTTTGGCTGTGCTTCCAGATACAAAGGCAGCGAGGAGCTTACGAAACTCACCTGGACCAATCAAACAAGGCAAGGGACATCAATTCAAGTGGATGTTAACCCAAGTTCCATTTGTAGCGAACAAATATAACCAAATACAAGGTAAACTCTGTGGTTGGCCTTCTATATTGAACACTGTGACAACACTAACAAATACACACATAAAAAATGTAAAGCCTGACTCACCAAGAAATGGACAACAGGTATAGAGAAGCTGCTGATCTACAAGAGGAATGCAGTCCTGAAAATACCAAGCCAACTCTCAGTACAAATGAAAAGAGCAGTGGGCATTTTATCCCCAAACACCTACCCTAATGAATATTTTACTTACAAGTCCTGAACCACTTGTGTTGCTGTCCTCCAGCTTGGCCACCACAGTAAACTCATTAGTAAACAAAAGGTCCTCAGGAATAACAGGGATCTACACAAGTTAAACACAATCTTTTCAATTATTTGTTATGCAAAAGTAATATTATGCAAACGCAAGCTCATTGATTTTTAAATTAAAATCAATCAAATTATTCTTCTTGGTTTATGTTATATGCAAAACAAATGGCCAATCAACACGTTTCTTACCTGGAAAAGCCAACCTAATACAGACACAATCAGCAGCTTGTTCAGGTAACACATTTCTCCACATCTGCCCAACAGCATCTTCCTATTAAAAAAAAATGTATATTTTTGCGTCAAACATTAAAAACAAAGGAAGTGTCAGTTTGTTCAAGG
Source organism: Remorina albescens (assembly GCA_034769265.1). NCBI lineage: Eukaryota > Metazoa > Chordata > Actinopteri > Carangiformes > Echeneidae > Remorina > Remorina albescens. The sequence continues at coordinate 6,258,438 of CM068488.1, forward strand.
ATTGGAAATACTGATATAAGATTTGTTTTGGATTTTGAAAAGTTTTCAGATTATTTTTTGTTACCTGTATAGGAGAAGCAGTGTGCCTAAGGCAGTCCTGTAGCAGAGTAGCAGAGGACCGATAAAGTCCAGCATTGACAGGAACTCCACAAGCCAGGGGACAGTCAAGATGGTGCGTCTCCTTTTCATACTGTTACTGAGCACAGCACACACATCCAGCACTGGAACACTCTGAAGGCCCAAGAGAGGAAAAAATTTCTCTAATGTAATGGAAAACCTTGCAAAAAACTATTTAATTGGCAAATTAAAACATAGCCTACTAGAGGGTAAGAGAAAATAATCATTATTTACTCGATTACTTAGTTTTTCCTCACCTTGCTGCGAAGAGCTATAGCAGTCTCCTGAATCTCCCTGGATGGCCTCTCAGACATGTGGTAAGGCAGAAAAGAAATGAATCCAAGAAACTTAGCTAAGAGACGAGCGAGGAGCAGCACTGAGGTAAACCGCTGCTTCTCATCCTGAGGGGGACAAGTATATAAAAGGTTCATGTAATAAGCAACAGCAGGTCAGGGGGGTTTATCTTCTAAATCTGTAACTTTACAGACTATCAATGCTGAAATGTGTACTAAAAAAAACTTCAGTAGCACTATTATTTCAGTAACATCTTTGTCTGTCTCTGACAATGTACCTGCTGCTCCATGTCCCCTTCTCCTTCCTCCTCTCCCTCTCCCTCTCCAGTGGAGGCAGGGGGGCTCAGGATGGACACCTCATCCAGCTGGAGAAGCTGCTGACATAGGCTGTCCTGCAGGTGCTGGTTCAGCTGGCAGCTGGTATTCAATATGTACAACAAATTAGATCACAAAAATAAAAGTTGAGGAAAACATTCAATGTGGAGCAAAATTAGAAAAACTTGCCCAGAAAATTGCCTTAGTGCATAATTATTTCTTTTTGTATGTCCTTCCAGTATTTAACCCCTAACCTATGACATTTGTGGGATGAAAGGCAATAAACCTCATAGATGTCAGTTTTAAATTTTCATGATGTAGTTCAATAATGCCACTGGTGGTATATGCTTGGATGTGTTGTCTCACCAGCTGGCTGACTGTAGGAAGTCTTTGAAGAACTCCTGGTGGCCAGGGAAGGATGGAGGAGGACAGGGACCAACAACTCCATGGGGCTGAATGAGACGCTCCTCTAGACGCTTCAGACGCCCCAAGCTGTCAGCTCCCAGCATGCCAAGTAGGTCAGTGTCAGGGGTATCTCCAGGAGAGTTGTTCACACGGGGCCCCTTACACATCTTTTTAAAAGAAGAGAACAAAAAGTATAGTATGCTGAGGAAAGAAAGATTAAGAAGAAAACTGCTGCATAGTTCTTATTTGTATTCTCATATGTTTACTAGGGTGGATATTATCTTGTCAATAGACATGAGATTCCACAGTCTACCTGAACGAGCTGCTTCAGGAACAGACGGGCAAAATGTGAATGGTTTCCTGCAGAGGTTAGTTGGCTCATCATTCCTCTAAAAAAGGACAAAACAATGAAATTCATAGTGCAAAAGTAATTATTAGATACATTAATTAAATGGTAACAATCTTTTCAAATTAAACTTGGCCAATAAGCTAATAAATAAAAGTATTCATTAGACTTGCCTTATCCTGCTTCCTAAAGCAACATCAAAATTCCAGCTGGGTTCCATGTGAAAGTCCTCCCATTCTCGCAGCACCTCATAAAAAATATCTCTGAGAACAGGAATGCAAGTGATGAAGCCAAGGTGCGTTTGTTTACAACCATGTATAATCAAGGTTATTTTTGCTGGACAAACGAACATGCTCTGACGTACCTCTGTTTTTTGAAGGTATGGAAGGCTTTGTCACTTCCGAAGTTGGACCTATTGTCCGTAGCAGGACGGAAAGGGACTGAGTGGATGAAGGCAGAGACTGAGGGAGAAAGCTGGAGAAGAAAAGGAAGTCACATAAATATATCAAACTAACAAATGTAGAAAAGAACAGCTTTAAGTTGCCTCAGGCATTATGAACATCTGTAGTGATTTGAAAATATTATAAACCAACAGTGTTCAATATGTATAAATTATTGAGTCAAACAGTTAAATCTATCCAGCAATGCTCCAAAAATTAAAAGCTTTTATCATAGTACAATAAAGTACAAGTGTAGTACCTTGGCTGTGCTTCTTTCCTGGGCTTGAGTGAGACGGTCCCTGAGATCTGGAGAGAAAGACGCCACCCTCTCATTCTCTGCCAGGAGGCGCAATGTACACTTGTCCAAATGAGCTACCAAGCTTTCATATAGGAAATGAAAAGACATGCAACTGAATTCAGAGATTTGGTAGAAGAGCAAAGTCACTTTATTGGGTGAAAACTGTTATCTGAAAAATTCCTGTTGGTGAATGGGCCATAAATTATGAGACAAAAAATATATAAACCTACTGAAACTGATTCTCCAGAACCTTCACTGCAAAATACACACAGTTGTGTACATGTCTCAGGTAACATCCCTCCAGAACATCTGAAAATATGAACAAGTGATTAAATTTCAATCCAAACAAACGCTGGGGAAAAAAAGCACAACAGCTGAAAATTTTTGGATTATAGTAAAATAAATTGCATACCTGAATTTATAGCACACAAACTGCCCTGTCCATCATCATCATGAGTGTGAGTGGACCGAGATGTGAGCAACTGCATTACGAAGAAAAGCTCCAGGAATATGTTTGGCACTAGGTTTTCTGCAAGAAATTAAATAAATAAATAATAATAATCGACACGCTAATTTTCACCTAGAGTGATTTTAGAGCTTTTTGTATTCTTTGGCATTTTTAATGATTTGTAGACATAGTTTAAATAACAAATCTTGGTCTATAAACATCTTCAATTGGCTTAAGATACACTGAATTAAATAATTTTTACTGCAGTTGCATTTGATTGGGACAGTCTTGCCTCCTTGTGGTCTTTACCAGAAATGCAGGTACAATACAGCTCTGCCAAGAGATTCAGTTCCAAGAAGAAGGTGACTTTGGATGGTTCAGGACAAGGTGTCTGCAGTTCAGGTGTAACTTTAGATCCAGTCCTTAGCCCTGACTTGGTAGGGGTGCAAGGGTCCAGAGAAGATGGCTGAGGAGAGCTGACCTGTTGGGCTCGCTTTGTCCTAAAAATGAGAAACTCCTGATAATGAAACTGTGGTGAACAGCACATGATGCTGTATTGGGACCAAATACTTAAGGTGTTGTTAGTAATCATTAAATAAAAAAAATGTAATATATAGTATAGTATATACATAAAAATCAGTAAACAATATGAATTTCACTGGGACTTTCTAAAGTATTAATTACACTGTCTACAACAAAGAATACAGCAAGGCCTTACCAAGACTATGATTCTAAAGGGAAAAGAGTGCTTTTCCTTTTAGAACTGACAAGGTCAAACATATAACAAGAATAACTGCATCATCTTTTTTCTATAGGTTAGAAGCTACACTTACTTCTCCTTCCTAAGCAGTTCTCTCTCTTCCTGCAGGCTCAGAGGGCTCATGGTAATTGACCCCTGAGGCACTTCTACTGCTGATGGGGAGCTGGAGGGTTTTGTGAATGGAGTGGAGGTGAAGCAACTCTTTGGTTTGGAATGCGGCCGCTCTGCAGTGACTGGTGTTGGGTTTATTCTTCTAGATGGTTTGGATGCCCTGAAGGAAAATGTGAGCCATTAGAGAAATCTGAAGTAAACTGTGGCATCCATGTGGAGTATTGTTTTGATGGAAGTTGTGTAAACTCACACAGGTGAAACTGGCGATGACCCCACAGGAGGGAAATCCTCCAAGTTGCTGAAGTTGAGCTGTCCCACAGATGGAGGTGAAACCTGCTCACTTATCTTATTGTATCCTCCTCCTCTACCTGACCTTCTCCCCACACTGTCCCATCGTCCATTATCATCACTGTGATGTCCTCCACGCCCTCCTCCATGTCTACCTTGTCCACCCATTCCACCACCACTCCTCCTGCGGGCTTTCTGCGATTGGAGGTTGGGACTGTGCTGGAGGTCTGGAGGGGAAACCATGTAGTCCCCCAGGCTGATCCTCTGGCCAAGCCGGCGCTCTGAGCCCGAGGGCCTGGAGGCAGGACTCATTACTGTGGTAAAGGAGGGGCTGCTGAAGGCGCTGACCCCACTCAGACAGTGGGAATCTGACTGACCGACCGAACCCCATTCAGTTCCCAGTGACACAGATGTGGCTGGAGAAAAGAGCTGGACCCGGCTGGCACCCCGTGAACCAGCTCCACCACTGGCAGATCTGCAACCTCTCTTTTCACTGAAACTTTGAGTCTGTGCGGCAGGTCTGGGACGGCTGGGGGTCTTGGCTGGCGTGGCAGGGCCATGGGTTAGTGCTTGACTGCTCTGCTCTCTCAGGAAGTTTAAAAGAAAAGGAACAAACTCTTGTTTGTGGACGCTCACCCCAGGTGTACTCAGTGACAGCTTATCAAAACCCTGTCAAAAAGAAGCAGAAATTAGGGAAATTAAATGTAAAGAAAGCAAGACATATTTAACTAAAATACCACAAATGCTCAACGCTATTTAATCCTTAAGGCACCACCGACAGAGAGTAAATAGGTCAATGTTTTGCTGGAGAGCTGCACGACATTTCTGCAGAAAATAGTCGGCTGGCCTGGCTAACATGTGCTTGCTAACATCTAGAAAACTGCACGGCCCTCTTCGGGTAGTAACAACAATACCAATAGGAAACAGAAAAATTGCATGTAATCCTTTTTAAACTTTAAATTTCTTCTTGAATGGGAGAAAACGTCTCGCCTGAAGTCCACATCATCCAGGCTACATTAGCTCGCTAGCTCGGCAGCTAAAAGTTTTGTTTACACTAAGTCGCCAGCGATGTCATCTCATGAAACCAGCCAAACAAAAGGCAGGTGGCTGTCGGATGCGTCGCCCGAGCGGCTCCGATATATTTCAGACTTACGTCGAGATTTTTTAGCCAGTCTGTGACCGTATTAAGGTCCACTTTCTTCGACAGGAGACTTTCCAAAAGAGCCGCCATTCCGACTAACGCTGCGCGGCTGCAGCACTGAGATGAGGGGGCGTGGTCAGCTTCTACGCAGGCGCGTATTGCCGGTGACGTATTCCTACCACGTGTTCGGCTGTCGGAAGATGATCGCTCTTTGTTTGGCCCTGAGGACTAGTGATGGGAAGTTCGGGTCTTTTTTATTTATATAATATCTATAATATTGCACCTGTGTATGAACTGGAATGTAGATGAAAAATACAGATGGAGGTTGATTGGTTAATTGGTGGCTTGATGTAAATGTATGTGGTGACCACAATAAGAAGGTTGCGGTTCGATTCCCGGCGTGGGCCGCCCAACAGCCCAGTCTAGGTTAATTGGTGACGAGTGATGGACTGGGCAAGGAAAAAAGAAGACCCCCCCTAGAGCCTAGACTGGACCAGACCAGACTAGACCAGAGATCCCAGAGACTGGACCCTGACCCCCCAGAGACTAGAGACTAGACCGGGCCCCTCCACAGAGACGGGACTTGAACAGCATGGTGGCCTAGTGGTTAGCGCTGTCGCCCCACAATAAGAAGGTTGCGGGTGGGCAGCCGAACATGTTCAGGTTAATTGGCGACTTGACCAGCACGGTGCTTCATACTGGTTGTAAATCTCTTATTGTTGTGACTCCAATGTAAGAGATTATAGAAAAACATGAAAAACATAACCAGTGAAACGTATCTTTGCTCGACTCAGCATTTTTCAGCATTTACAGGTACAGCCCTACTTTTATTATATTAATATTTGGATAAATATTAATTGTTTGATGACTTAATGTGAAACATGGCCACTAAGAGGTGCTGTGGGCTAAAGCGGAAGCCACTACACTGCTCGGATACTGACAAGACCTTCCTGTTATTGTGCTCTTTGGATTTGGGCTGTTTCAGTTTCTTCGGTGTCCTCATTTACTCCCAAAATCACTCCATGATGCTGAGATCAGGGTTGTAGAAACAGTACTGCTACTGCAGTGTATCTGTTGTTGAATATTTTAAACTACACAGGATTAGCTAAAAGCCCAACGTCTAACAGCTGCACTGTTTAAGTGATGCTTACGCACTGATACGCCAATGATTGCAATCCAGAAATATAAATTAGGCTATGATATCCTGAAATGGGGTTTTCTGCACAGTTTCACTACTTTTGGAAGAACTGATTTTGAGGCCTTTACTTGTATAGACTGTTTTCATTCTGCACTAGTTTATTATTAACATGGCTATGGGAAAATATCCAGACTGTACTTTTTCCATCATTTCTTTAGATGACTTCTGTTGATTTGTTTTAAACCGTTTTATAAATAAAGTTTGACAGTGGAAAGAGAGATAAGACGTGGGAGGGCGTATCGGCTGCAGCTGGTCACATGACCCGGAAAATGTGGGGCTTAATTCCTGTGTTGGATTGCTCCCAGCTGCTTCGGCTCTGCCCTTCGCAGTGCAAGCCCTTCACCTTCAGCATCACGATCCCCGACCCCCGGGAGGACTCTCCCCAGCACACCATGTCGGGTAAGACTCACTGGGTCCCGGGCCGACCCCCCGCCATTGCGGGGGGTCGGAACATGGCCGCCGCAGGCCGGACCGGACCGACGATGCGCCCACCGTCCGGTTCTCTAACAGATTCACCAAATCATCACAGGCTGCAGAGAACGCGATCTGTCAGCTGCTGTCAGCAGGGACCGAGAAACCGGAACTTTCCGAACCACCGAGAATCAAGATGAAGCAATTGGGTTGAAAGGGTTCAGTGTTTCGAAGCATTTGATGCGGTTGAATATGGCACTCACTCTCCCTGGTTGTCACACACTTCAATTTAAAACCACCAATTCTGCAAATTCGGGCATCTCTTATTAGTATTAGGGTTTTATTTCTCTATAATATATTTAATTAGAACTACATCTTGTCCTATAGATACTGAACTATACACTGTGCTCTCTGCTCAAATTGCTATGGCCCAGTCTTGGATTGGATTTTTGAGGCTAAAGATATTCATATTTATTCCTTTAAATTAGGCAGATTTTCACTTGAAATAAAAACAACAATTTAAATAAACCATATCCATGTATATGTTCTTGATGTTTAGAAGATGGACACTGTTATCCCTGTGTATTTTATATTCAATTGTGATTTTTGGAATATATTAAAATGTGTTTTCCCAGTATAGATTAGTTATAACTAAATTCCATTTGATTCTCCACATTATTTTATTGCTTTGATTTTTCAATTATGTGTTTTTAAAAACGGTTCCTAAGAATGCCTTATTTATAAATATCCAGACTCATAATGTTGGGACATGTCAGACCAAGAGATGAATAAGTAATAAAGTTTCATGTGGCCATAGATAACTCCGTGGGAACCCAAAACATGCTCCCTACATGGCCTTGTATGCCTTACAGACCTCCCACCTTCCTGATGGTCGTTTTATAGTTTGTCGGCTTAGACCCCAGCAACCACTACGTACTCAGCTTGGTGAATGCTGTCCTCTGGCTCTGGGCCAATTATTACTCAAACAACAACTCCAATACTGTTGTTAATGTATGCAAGAGCTTAGACACTGAACTTCACACAGAAGGGCAGCAGATGAACGGGACAGTGGACGTTAGAGTTTGACTGACGTTTGTTATGATAGGAAAATGGAAAAAGTTGCACTGTTTTTTAAGGTAGGTTACTGTGATATTAAAGATAGAAGCATTGGTCCTATGATCGACAACTTTATGGTAGAAAGCAAGCTGGATCCTACTTTATCATCGTGTGTATTATAGCAAAGTTTGCTTATCCTAATAGCACATATAAATATAAATGTTCCACAGACGTGAGCAGCACGGACAGCGTCTTGTGCAGTTGCAAAATAAAAAAACAAAACAAAAACTGAAACACTTGTACATTTGCATAACTGGCATTGATTAATCTAAACAGCCGTGTGATAAGTAAGTCATCCATTACATCACACTACAACACAGGAAGTAAGTCTTACAAAGAAAGCAATGTGCAGCAGAGTTGGAAAAATAGCAAGAGATCTTATACAGTAGATTAAGTTTTTACTTAGCACTGTCAGTTGCACATTAGCCGATTGCTGTCAGTCAATTAATCAATAGCTCTGGTCCCAGTTAACTAAAATGAGCTCTTTGGTCAACATTTTAATGGGTTTGAGCCCATAGCTGTCATCAGTTTCACCAAAAAGAACCCCCAGAGAAATGCAGATATACATTTGTGCAGTCAGCCACATGAGTGATGAGTTTGTGTGTGTCTTTCTCTACACAGACCAAGCTTTTGTGACGTTGGCCACAAATGATAGCTATGCCAAGGGTGCGATGGTTCTTGGCCAGTCGTTACGAAACCACAACACAACCAAGAAGCTGGTAGCACTATTGGGACCTAATGTCGCAGAAGCTTGCAGGTAACACATATCTGTAATCTGAATGTCCTCTCTTTGGTGGATATTTTATCTCTCCCTCAGTCTCCCTTTAACTGAAAGATGCACATTGAACCCAACACACATCTATATAAATCTTGTGTTTGTGTGTTGAAGGGAAGCACTAGCCTCCATTTTCGATGAGGTGTGCGTGGTGGATGTCATGGACTCGGGCGATTCCGCTCATCTGGCCCTGATGAAACGTCCGGATCTGGGAGTAACATTCACCAAACTGCACTGCTGGACTCTCACACAGTACAGCAAGTGTGTGTTCATGGATGCAGACACGCTGGTGAGAAACAAAAACACAATGAGAAAAATCACCTCATCATGAAGAAATGCTTTTACTTTTGCTCCAACAGCTCACTGTCGTTTGATCAAAGTCAGTGTTTTATAATTTTTTTTTCATTTAACCTGTTGATATCTGAGTAAAAGGTCAGAGAAGACGGACTGAAGAGCTGATGTGAAACTATTGATTTCTCTATTATAACTAAAGATTGAGCAGTTCCTGTTCTAGATTTTAGATCAAGAATCCACAATATCCCCGCTGCATAATAGTTTAAACACTTAAAATCCACATATTTTCCTCATGATAGAAATATTAGTTGAAATATGGATGTATGCAACACTGCATGGCAGAGAAAATAAATAAAAATAACTTTACTTTAATGTACCCAGGTGCTATCAAATATAGATGAACTCTTTGAGAGGGAGGAGCTATCTGCAGCACCGGATCCTGGCTGGCCCGATTGTTTCAATTCAGGGGTTTTTGTCTTCAGACCGTCCAAAGAGACGCACGAGAGTTTGCTCACGTTCTGTGATGAAAACGGCAGCTTCGATGGTAAGCTGCAAATGTTTTGATCTCTTTCTTCCTGTCGTTCTCAGAGGCTCATTAGAACCACAGAGAACATAATTTAGTCACCAGCAACTATTACTGATGATTAAAGCCTCATCATCAAAGTCATTAAAATTCAGCTTCTGGGTATCATGGATGTCTTAATAAAGTTTATAAAGTTTCACAAAGGGCCACAGAATAGCTGCTGAGATATTTCAGCTTGATTGAATGTGATGGACTCTACTTTTAGGGCCATGTCGCCAGATAAATGACAAAAATTACAGGTGTTGTGAGTGAAAACCTGAATCCACACAGTGTTTTTGAAGCCAGCATGTTGTGGGCTATATTGTGTGGGTGTGAATACTTGCTGTGATGGTCAGCATTTCATGAACACTAAAAAAAGATCCCCTCCAACTTGTGGTGACAGGCTGAAGAGGGCGGATTTGGATAAACAGCTTACATATTATGACTATATTTTACTTTTTCTTTTTTCTTATTAAACTTGGGTTGCATTTGGACAGTAGATAGTTTGTAGCTAAATATTGTGATTAATATCAAGTTCTTGCACCCCCACCCTCTCTCTAAACACACATTGAATGTGATGACTGTGACCTGACTGGCTCTGACTTTGTTGTCACCCAGCCAGCTCAGCCCTGCTCTTTGTCTGCCATCTGTTTGTGAGTGTGCTCACACTTTTTTGTCATTTGCAAGCTCAATCTCTGAAGCATCCTCTCACAGCACTGTCAACAGCACTTTTCACCCTCTATCTTTACATGTTAGAAAAGACACAGTCTGTGGGAATGTTCAGAGTGTGCGTGCGTGTGTGTGTGTGTGTTTGGCATTGACTATTCAGATATGTGCTGTGGTGTGTCCAATGGGGTTTTAGTAGCCAGAGAAGAGCAGTTATTTCAGGGAAATGCAAAAGCATAGCAAAAGCATAGCAAAAGCATAACAGCATGTTATTTTAATTTGAATTCAGAAGTACGAATGATTATTTTTCTGAAAATACCTATTTGCGTGTGTGTCTGCAGGTGGAGATCAAGGCATTCTCAACAGTTATTTTAACACCTGGGCGACGGCAGATATATCTAAACACCTTCCCTTTCTGTACAACCTCAGCAGTGTTTCCATTTACTCTTACAAACCAGCTTTCCAACAGTGAGTGCATACACACACACACACACAGACACACACACACACACAAACAGTGACAATGCATCTGGGATTTCATCACTTGTTCATGTTTAGTCGACCTATTGCTCGGATCTTGTAGCTTTCCCAGCGCACTTGATTTTAGTGTGTTTGTGTCTTTCAGCTTGTCCAAGGTCAGTTCAAACTTTGTGTATTTGTGTGTGTTTATTAGGGGTGTAGAATTAAGAGAAGCCCCTGAAATTTAGAGCAGGCAGGACATGTATTGTGACGCAGCCTACCCCCCAAACAGAGGAGCTACTGTATCAGTCCTTGTTTTCCTGAGGTAGTTAAAACCATCATGATGTATCATGAATGATTTCTTTGTACTTCTCTGTCCTTGTAAAATAAAACACTGACCTCTGGAAGTGTGGGAACAAGAAACTCAAGTATCATACAGGTTTTAAACAAGTCGCCAGATTAGTTGAATATATTTGGAGCCAGACCAGAAATGGACAATAAAAGTAAGTGGTTCAATATTCAACTTATTTCAAACACTTGTATGAACGCAGTTTTATTACAGACATTTTGGGAGGTGTTTCCTGTCCCTTCGCCTCTTCCTGAAACTTTTTCTCGCATTCCCTCTTGCCATCTCATTGTGTTGTCGCCTACTTTTACTGTTTAGGTATGGACACGAGGCCAAAGTGGTGCACTTCCTGGGCAAGACCAAACCGTGGAACTACTCCTATGACCCTCAGAAGGGTGAGGTCAGAGATCACGCCGTGTTGCCTGACTCGTGCCACTTACATCCGGACTACCTGCTCACATGGTGGCAGGTGTATGCCAAATCTGTGCTTCCTCTGCTGCAACAAGCCTACAGAGACAAGCCCTTCACCAGCGGCTTTGTAGAGGCCAGCGAAAATGTAAGTGTAGGTGCGGCTGCGGTGGGCATGCATGTGTTAAAACATACATGAGAACGGCTGCGAATGTGTGCGTTTATCTGCTGTGCAACTGTCGTGTCCTGACTGTGTCCGGATCCCTTATCAGCAGGTTAATTCTCCTCTCTCTGGCATGTGTGGGGAATTATCAAACTCTTAAAAAACTGCCTCATATTGAAGCTTTGTGTTCCAGATAAAATGCTGGCTAACTTAGTCGTCACGGTTAAAATTAAAAGGGGCTCCATATTCCTCAGCACCAGTCTGTTGCAACAAAGTCCTGTTTGTTGCTGCCTGTATTGTGAGTCCTCTCTGCAGAGTGACAACTTTGTGAATAGCTTGCTGTTTCCAATGGGTTGGGCAGGGTGCCAGGCTGGCAACACGTTCAACACTGAACAGGATACCAGGAGGTTGCTGCGCTGCCTGTTGTTACAACACCTCAGTGAAATAGTTGTGAGTAAAGTGATGCAAAAGGAAAGCTGCCAAAACCTGCTTGAGCTTTGCCCAGCCGCCTGGAGCTTTGCCATATTGTGTCACATTGATGAGTTCATATAGACGGCCATTCTGACTTTATGGAGGAAGTTTTTAAGTCTTGCACAGGCTCAAATTAATTTTAAAAAATCTGTATACCAAGAAACCTTGTAAAAAAAAAAACAAAAAAAAAAACACCCCAAAGTGTTCTAAGTATAGAGTCCAATTTAAAATAATAATAGAAAAATAAATAAAATTAAAATTAAGCATTAGTGCGGCCGTTATGCTGATCACTGTGGCCAAGAGTGGAAATTGCAAAATGAATTTCTTGACATTTGCCAGATTTCTTTTCAGTTGATTTCTTTAAAGAGATCACTCTTGAGAAAACTCAAGATAGAAAAGAAATCTGTAAACAACCAAAAATATCATGGCAAAAATCAACGTAAAGCTTGTTGATGTGAGCTAATCATTTAAAGATACTAACTGTTCACTAACTGTTTTATTGGCTGTGGATTTTTATTTCTTTATTTTTTTTAACTAAGAAGGGGAAGGTTTTATTAATCTTGTCTCAGAATTCACATAGTTAAGTCCTTTGATTTCATCTTCTGGAAGAGAAAAGAGCCAGTTTGGAGCCAAGCTGTGATCTAATATGAAACATGAATGGCCTTTTTTTATACTTTTAATTTTTAAAAATTGATAGAAATTGATATTATAATTTAACTGGTATTGACTATAGGAAACTTAAGACTCAACACTTATCTGCTGCAAGTGTGTTGCAATACTTTGACTCTTCCTACAAAACTCCGTTGCATTAAACTATTTCGAGGGCAGAAGAAAGCAAATTCCCCTGTGAGGAAATTCCAGCGGAGGAAAAGCCGAGCACAGCTGAGCTCAGGAAAACCAGTCCTTATAAAGTATCGCTCTGGCCTCATGTGATGATTCATTCATCACATTTTTTCCTGTCTCACAGGCTAAGCCAGAGGAGGACGTGAGAGAGCAGCCCGCGGACTCAGCTCCTCCTCCTCCTCCTCCTCCTCCTCCTGCTAAGAATCTTTCGTCAGAGGAGAGGAAGCAACGCTGGGAGGCTGGCCAGATCGACTACTTGGGCGATGATGCCTTCACCAACATAAAGCGAAAGCTGGACGCCTTCCTGAAGTAGGTGTCAGGCGGAGGGAGCACCACCACTCTACCAGTCAGAGAGGCTTGATTAGCGAGTGACTGACTGAATGCCACAGCGCAACTTTGGGCCTCATACTTCGCATTCTGTCAGTGCGTATGAATGACAGAATTTAGGTTCGGCACAATTTCCATGCACTCATACCATTCACTTTGTTTCTTAAACGGAAAGTTTGATATCTTTGGAAGTCCCTTCACTTGTTGTCTTGCAGAAGATTAGTTGACATAAATACCACTCATGTCTGTATGGTAGATGTGAACCTTAATACAGGAGACGGGGGCAAACAGTTTACCCCACCTTTAAGCTCACTGCTCTGTACATTCCTCTGATTTGGTCTTAACATGAAAACCTTGTGGGGAGAATCTAAACGTAATTTTTTTTTTAATGTAATCAAGTTGGAGGTTGCATCTTTTAGGTTTTCTGCTTGCTCAGATTGATCAGTTATAGCCCAGAGAAAAACCAATGGTTCCATCCCGTAAGTGTCTCCATTAACAGCCCTATCTGCTCTGCACTCATATATAATTGGTTTGAACCCGGGCAAACATTTTATAATTCTAGGCAGGCAGTAAACATTTTTGAGATTTACAGTTACCTTTTGAAATGCAAAAGGAAACTGTAGATTTCTGGAAACTTCATCACAACATAAATTACAAATCCACTTAGCAGCGTCCGTACACATTAACACTTGTTCAACAGTGAATTTTCCGTTTTTTTACCTTGTGTATGGATTTAACAAAGTTGAAATGAGCTAATGTTGAGCTTCAGAGTTGCGTGTAGGTGGATTTCACCATCTTTGGAAGAAAACAGATTGGCTGTCACTCAGTTTCTTGTCTTCATGCTAAGATGGTGGTGGCTTTAAAAACAGCTTGTCCTCTGACCTAACACTTGACAGCATGCACAGCCACAAAATAAGCGTACTTTCCAACATTTCCAACTATCTTTTTTGAGCGTGCTTGTGCATTTGATGGTTTCATCGTCTTAAGTCTTCCTAACATGTGGCAACACCAGAGCTGAAAAAAAGGGGGGTGGTGGGAAAACAATGTTAAAAAACTGTTTCTGGATTTTACCACAACTCCTGTCTTGCAATAAGTCTCTCTACCCAAACCATTTCAATTTAAATATGCAGTCATTTGCTCACTCCATGCTCTCTTTTTCAACCAGCTATGACAATCTCACTTTAATCTAGAAGAACTTTCCTCTCTGTTCTGTAGATTAACCTCCATTATTTGTGCTTCTGACACTCACTTGCTCCCCGTGACTTTGGCTTTGTAATGTTTGACATTGTGTTATGGCTAAGCCTGTTGTGTTGTAGTTGCATGGCACAGACTCAAAACGTGGGTCAGTATTGAAGTTCTTCGATCCACAAAAGTGATGTTGTCAGTCAACTTTGGGTGTAATTGTGTGGGATTGGACCCTAGTGCACCTCCGCCCTGAGACAGCTGTCATCTGCATAGGTGCTCTGCATGCAACATCCTTACCCAGACCCACATCAGTGTCTCTTTGTGCCCGGACCTGCATTTCATCACTTCCATTTGTCGTAAAACCTGCTGCCTTATTGTTGCCACTGTTTACAGAACCTATTTTATTGTAACCGCTGATAGTAGCACAACAGACCTGACCTTTGTTTAGCCCCTCCTTTCCTGTCGCGAATAGCTACTGCTTGTGTGCTCTTAAAACTACAATCTACTACTTCTGACAGTAATTAAAATACACTCCTTAGTCCACGATCCAACAATAAGCTGATAATGCTCAAAGAAAAGTGTGTGATTTTATGATGGAGCATAGTGGAACGTAATGCAGTACTGTCCCCTAAGTGTTAACTGTACATGTCTATTAAGTCTAATAAAGACCTGGTTTAAAAACAGCCTTTTTATCTGCGTTCACTTCATGTGTTTCTTTCTGTTTGTATGTTTATAACAAGTTGGCCCTAGATAATGTATCTGTTTTGTAAAAAGCCAAGGACATATTCAGTTTATGTAAAAAAAGAGGCAGGAACTCTTTACTTTTAAGGAACTTGCTGCTTTGTGTCTGATTAAATACAGTAACTCCAGGTTTAGTAACAGTTGTCTGCATTTCTTTATGCAACAGCAGGTTGTTTATCCCAAACAAATTCCTTACAAACCCCCCTGCAATCATAGAGAATGTGTTTTTATAATCTCTCATAAATCAAGGAACACAGGTCCTGTGCATAAGCTTGACAGAATGCAGCAACTGAAGGAAAATTAAAGTCTGTTGCCTCTTGTTAGCGCATCTGTATCAAACCATTAATCCTGAAAAGCAGAAATAAAATGAAACTTAGTGCGTTAATGATCAGCTATGAAAATTGAAACATTACAAAAATATGAAGAAAACACTGAGCCCAAAAATTCTCTGCCACCCATCAGGTGTGAAGTGTCAGACCTCAGTGTAAAGTGTAATCCAACGTTTGTGTCGTTTTCATATTACTGCATCATTCCAGGTCCATTTTTACAGCTCCATGAGAGCTTTGATATCATCAACGAGAGAGATCTTCCTCTCTGTGTTTGTGGAGCCAAACGCCTTCTCGACCAGGTCCTGCTTCTTCTTCTGGATCTTTACCATGTTCTCTTCAACTGAATCTTTCACAATGAACTGCAGCGACAGACACAGACAAAATAATGATAAACACACATACAAACATTTACTGTAATGGTCAATGATCTTTCTGATGTACGTCTCTCGTCTGAAACTGATAGATATAAGAAAGAAACAGTTTTTCAGTCTTCACAGTGTAAAACAGACACTACAGAACATACTATGAAAGATGTAATGCCTTGCATGCACCAAGCCTTGTTCGCTGACCCTAATACAATATTAGAACATGAACGAAATGAAATCCCAGTTTTTTGACCTTGGTGACGACGACTTTCCTCTTCTGGCCCAGACGGTGGCAGCGGTCAATACACTGTTCCTCAGTAGCTGGGTTCCATGCCTAAGACATATTCACCTACACAGTTAAGTGTGATACTACAAACTGAGTCCTACGTTTGGCTATATGTGTAAATGCATCTGGTTCATTGGCAAAAGTCAGTACTTACAGGGTCCAAGAGGAAAACATGAGAGGCTGCGGTCAAGTTAATCCCCACCCCTCCAGCTTTGAGAGAGAGCAGCATGATGGCAGGACTGTCAGCCTCAGAGCTCTGAAACTCCTGGATCACTTGGGCTCTCCTCTTTTGGCTCATGCTGCCATCTAAACGCACAAATCTGAAGCCATGCTCTCTAGTGCGGAGGAAGGACAATTAAAAAATAAATAAATAAATAAATGTAATGACGTGATCGAAATGTGAGAGGATTGTTTTGTGTATTCTTTTGCTACAGCCCCAAACTTGATTTTATCTTGACCCTACAACATCTTCCCTCCAGTCAGCAGAGACAGTTGAGACACAGATGTATCTCTTAATAAACCTCATGATTAATGTGGAGACCATATTTTGAACGAAAATAGGGAGGTATAATAGCAACAAATCAAAAAATGATGTACGTTCCAAACTACATCTCATAAGGTGACTGTGAAATGCAGTAAATTGAGAAAACAATGTCACCTAAACTTCCACCAAAGCTGCTGAAACAATCAATATAATACCTATTTTAGCTCTTTCCAGACACCTTTTTCTAAAAAAACACAAGAGAAACGGCTTTAGTATTCAAATCCTTAAACTCTACTGTATGCGTGAGTGTGTGTTTTACCTGAGTGGCGTCTCCACTATGGTGAGGAAACGTGTGAACTGAGAGACGACCAAACACTTGATGCTGCTGTCCTCACATCGCAGCCTAAGCAGGTTTCCCATCAGCGCTTGCACCTGCAGAAACGCAAACCACCTTAAAATAACAAACAGCGAAGCTCTCACATGATAACATTCAAGTCAGTTTCACATTATTGCCATCCTGACTAAGAGAGTCCTTTTTACGTGGCTTCAGCCTGAAGAAATCATTCAAGTCACATAGTGTGAGCAAATGGATCCACTGATTCCTTCAACCTATTTCAGGTAAGTATGAAATTAGGAAATTCAAGGAAACATTGTTTTGTTTACCATTCAGGACTTTAAAAGTGAATTGAGAAATATTTAATCATGGCTGCTGATGTTGATGTTCCAAATATAATGTCAAAAGTTTAACTCCGCTCAATTTTGCAGCCTTATTATGTGCTGTTTGTTACCTTTGAGCTTTTCCTCCAACTCTCAGAATTTGTACTGCTCTCTTCCTCCATTTCCTCCTGTGGAAACTCCACCAGCTCACTGGTCTTGATCTCACCTCGACAAAGAGGACAGCGCGCATTCTATACACAAACACACACCCAGCCACAGTATAGGGGAAGGATTTAACAGCTAAATAATTGACGATAGTGAAAACGTAGTTTCTATGTTACCCCAAATAATGTACCTGCTCACTGGTGATGACCTGGGCGATGCAGGGCCGGCAGTAAACGTGGGCGCAGTGTGTGATGACAGGGAGACGGACCGACTCCAGGCACACTGGGCACTCCTCATCAGAGCCGCTGGCCAACACCAACCGCAGCTTCTCTATCAGATGTTCCCGCAGCTCTGCCGGCGTCGCTGCAACATCTAGAGACAAAGGGAGGGCCCAGAATGGGAAAGAAATCTTTGATACAAATATACATCAATTAACAGGAGAGAAATCTTCCTTTTTTTTTTTTTTTTTTAAATGCCCAAATTGATCAGGTGATCTTGTTTTTGTTTTGATTTTCTTGATCGACATAATCTTTGGATTTAGGCACAAAAGTGACCCAATGGCAGGTCATGCCTTTTCTATGATACAGATTCTGCCAACTTTATAACCTAAAAGATAGTCTACTCAACCTGAAACTTTGGAAACACCTGTGTAGGCATCCCAGAGTCAACTGTCCACTTACTGCATAGTATGTTCCATGACAAGAATACCTGAAAAGAAGCAATTAAACACAATGGAGTGACCCTGGTTCGGGCTCATATCAGTAGTAGTAGTAGTGGGTGAGTGCCTGGTTCAGTTCCTAGCTGGTTAGACTCTTTGCAGCATCATCTCTCTGTCCTGTTTCCTGCCACTCTACACTGTCCTATCAAATTAATAATATAATATAATATCCTGCAGGCTTTACCTAAATCTGAGGGTGCCTTTGTAAGTAGATCCGGGTGGCAGCAGTACTGTCGAAGCCTCATCAGGATGGCCAACACATCCGCATAATTCCTTAGCACTGTCCCTTCTGCTACATATCTACACACACAATTACATAAAACAATGTAATATTATTATTATTATAACATTCACCCTGCCATGTGTGCAGTGAAATACAAACTTTCTATTTTCAAACACACATATGTACATACATATCCATGCTTACATTTACCTGCCAATGGTGTTTCTTCCTTCATTGCGTGCCAGCTCATATTCCTCTCTCTCCTGCTGGCTCAACTCCACCTGCTCCACAAACACAGTCTTCTCAGGCAGAGACACCAGGGGGCGCCCATTCACCACAGTGCTCTTGGTCCGCCTCAGGGTGATGCACTTCACCAGGGTCTGAAGGTTCCTGCACAGAGTGTCCATGTCGTCAGTGTAACAAAACATTATGTGTGACTATCAAAATTATATGCTGTTTTCTATTTCAGGTGTCTCGACTTTTCTACTGTTGCCATAGAAGTATATGCGGCCACCACAGGCTGACAACAGTGAATGGTGCCTTTTGGAGTATTATTACTACCTTCCAGCAGTTAAACATCATGTATCAGAGAGTACTCACTGCAGGCCGGTCCTGTCGCCTTGAGTAACAGGTCTCTGGATCACTCTGTTCCACCACTCTCTCACATTGAATGGCTTCAGATGCAAGAATGCCAGCAGCATCCACAGGTCTTTCACACTGTTCTGGATAGGAGTCCCTGCAGAAGCAGAACAATTGAGACTGAATTTGTGTGTACTATTTGAGTTAGGTCCCCTGGATCATCAAAGTGGTATATGTCTGGGCAATATGGACTTCATACAGTATACAGTATAAACCAATAACAAAGAGCAGTAAACTGTGAGTTTAAAGGCAGGTGTACCTGAAAGAATCCAGCGCCTGTTAGCTTTCAGGTTGAGCACAGCTTTACTCATCTGCGCGTTTGGATTTCTTATGATGTGTCCCTCATCCAGGACAACCCTCAGCCAATTGATGCTATGGAGGGGACTCTTATTCTGAAAGAGGAACAAACACATTACATTTGTTATATGAGCAACTTCTCTCTGCATATGATTCAAACCTGTCTGAACTGAATTTTTACATTAACTGAAACACAGATTCGAGTCAGGGCTTGATTTGCTTTGGATAATTGCTCTCATCAAAATAAATTAAGGCACAATGGGGCATACATCTGTATTCACTCACCCCAAAGTCAGCAGACAGAACATTGTAGGTGGTGATCACCACATCCTGGGATGACAGAAACGTCTTGCTCCTGTTGCGTTCTGAGCCGTAATACAGATACACATTAAGTTTCACATTGGGATGCATGTGCTGCTCAAACTGGTCCTGCAGACATGAACAAAGGGCAGTGGGAGAAAATACGAAACACGCTTATTTCAGGGATTTAATCCAATTTGCACTATTGAAATTGCTGTTTTTTTTTAGCCAATCATCACTCCTGAACATGAATATTTTAATTTGCTATCTATCTATCTATCTATCTATCTATCTATCATCTATTAAACCTGTGTTTAGTGACTAATCAATTAATCAACTGAAATGTCATGTGTAAATTTTGAGTTGGGCGTGTTTTGCTGTGTGTTCGAGGCTTTATTCCTACCAGCCAGTTGCTGAGCACAGAGAGTGGGCAGATGATGAGAGTCGTTCTAGCCGATGAGTCCTCTGTACTTTCAGGGGTGGATGATTCAACAACTGCACATTCAAAAGGGACATATTCAACTCTTTTGTTTAAAAGAACACAGTATGTTTAAATCACCAGCTAAGAACACACTGTTGGAACTCACTCTGTTTTGAAGTAGCCTTATTGGTAGTTTTCTTCTTCTTTGGGGCTGTATCTGTTGCTGAGCCACCCAATGCTGCAGCGAAGTCTAGATCCTCCAGCAATGCGGTAGTCCCTGTGTTTTAGGTATACAGAATACACTGATTTGGATGATTGAAGTGAATGATTGGTAATATACACAATTTCGACAAGCAAATATTACAGCACACAAACACAAACAGTTGGTGTATTTACCTTTACTGGGCTTTCGCTTGGTGGCTTGCAGTTTTTGTTTGCTCGTACCTGTGAGTGGGAAAAAAAATACATCAGCTGCAAAATCCATGGAAAAAGAAAAAGTGTGCAATCGATGCAATCAAAGTACAAAAGGAATCCGCTCTTACTTTTCTCTGACTTTCCTGTTTTCTCCACCATGTCTGGTGTATCAGCACAGATCACCTCTCCCTGTGGACTGACCAATACAGCAACATATCAGAGTATGTTAAAAGAAACTGAAGCTGCGTAAATGTAGTATGTTTACAGAATAAAAATTGGAGGGAAATATATCCTGATGCAGAAAATATCTATTATTATCTTCAGATATAATTAAATATGCAGCTATCATTACATTTTATCAGCGATAATATCAGGCCAATGTGACATACTTACAGCTTTGCTACATTACTCACTCCTGGTCCATCACCTATGCTGCTGCTTCCTGAAACAAAAAGGCCACATCGCCGCTCCTGTTAGGGATCTTCTTGCAACTGAGCTCAAAATATTAAATATGCACAAGGCAAATTTCAACATAAAGTCACAAAAAGAGAAATGCAAGAAGACAAAACAAGAAGAAATTATAATAAAGTTGTATTTATTACAAGTACCAGTTTATTACCTTGCAGTTTAGAGGCCGTCTGTGGTTTACTTTTGGCTTTGGTAGGTGAAGACCACTCCTCCTGAACACATGTGAACAAACACTTTGTAATCGTTGAGCTCAAGTCACTTTGACCGATTGAAAACAACAGCTGCACTTACACATTTCTCCACAGGTAGTGGCTTTCCGTTGTGAAAGTTGGTCAGGATCAGAGCGATGGTTGTCAGAGTTTTTCCCTGAGACACACAAACGCAGGTTTCAACGCACATAAATTTTCTCCTAGCGCATTGAGTAACCAGCGATTGAACAAGCATGAAATAATCAGTAAATGTGTGTAAATTACCTTCCAAATCACCACATATTTTCACTGGACTAATATTTTACCTTATAATTTACACAGTCAGCAAGTGTCCACTCCAAAATGTATGAAAATGTATGAATATTTCACTTACCAATCCCATGTCGTCAGCCAGTATTCCCCCGCGAACCCTCTCTGGTACTTCTTTAGCAGAGAAACATGTGACGGTGTTGTAGTACAGCTCGCCTCTCTTCTCCCAGAAGGGTGGCAGAGCAGATTTGTTTTCTCGTGCACACATCCAGGATAGTGCCTGTTTTTGGTGAAGCAGAAGAGGAGTACCCACAGACTACAGAGAGAAGGAGAGAGAGGTTTTATCAAATTAGGTGAGAAGTACTTTGGGAATAATGAGAGTGCTTTTTATTCTATCATGCATGATAAGACATGATGGAAAAGCGGTTCACCCGAGTACCTCAGCTGCCTCTTTCTCCCCATCTCTACTCTCCATCAAATCATCAAACAGGTTATCAAATGCATTCTTCAGCTGGAAATGACAAAAAGAACAAACAAGCAATATGAGTTAAATACAAGTAAAGTAATTACAAATGCTAGCTTCAGCGTTATTATGTCTGTCCCACAATGCTTACAACATGTCTGCGAACGTATTGTTACTGTACTCCATGTTATATAATTTTAGTATGAAAATTACAACATTTACTGAAGCAAGAAAGTAAAAATCACAACAACACAGTTTTAAAGCCAACATTAAAGATTAAACTACATTTGAGGGGATTACCTCATCTGCAGTCAGTGGAATTGTCAGGCCTTTTTTAGACGGCAATGCAGCAGCTCCTGGCCTGTTATATGTTTGATTTGCGCCTGAAATCCAACAAATCCACACGCATACAATAAGTGATAAGTGAACTTAACGACTGACAACTGATGCAACAGCGTGAGCTACATCCATGAATCTAACAGGCTTTCCATCAGGATCAGGTGAGATAGGATAGTTGAGCGTGTATGTGTACCTGTTGCCATGATTCCGCCTGTGTTTAGTTTGTAACCACGCCGTGCCATGCATTCAATCACAGCATTTTTCTTTTCTTCTCTGCCCCAGAAAGACAGCATCACGGGCATGTTAAATTTGTTTCCGGTGCCCGAGTACACCACCCTGAAATAGCAAACAAACAGCCAATAACACTTTAATCATGGTACACACAAGAAGTTGCCAGCAGCTGCCTTTTTTGCTTCTGTTCAGGATTAGTCGGTGGATTTTTCATTCATCTTTCCTTAAAGAAAATTACACCCTGACACAGTTGGGAAGATGACAGGCCAATTACAATCCACTCACCCCTCTACCTTAGCCAAGTTGTTGTCCATTACATAGGCCATAGCTGCTGCCAGCTCCCGCTTGATGTGTCCCACCTGGTTGCCATAAATGTTGGCCACCATCACTGCATTGGGGTCATATGGATTCTGGGGCTGTCGCACCAAACCAACCATTTCCCCTCGGTTCACCTGTCCGGAGAGGGTAAAACACAGGCAATTCCTCAGTGAGTGCAAGATCTGCATTACTTGGCAGTTTGGGTCTCCTTGGTGGAGGAATGGAGGGGATCCTCACCACTCCAGTGTAATATCTGAGGCCGACTACGGTGCCCTTCAATTGTCCAAACAGCACGCTGCCGTCTGCGTCCGGCTCTTCAGCCGCTGCAGCCCTGATGGCCTGGGACAGAGTCTCTGCATTGGTGTCATGGCGGTCTGTGAAGAGATCCACCTCGGGGAGCCGACTCCAGCCAAACCTCCACCGGCCAGGAAGCATGGCAGCTGCGCAACACAAACAGTAACAGTAACAACAAAACATACAGAGACAACAGGAAACACTTAACAAAACAAAAAAAAAAAAAAAAACCCAAAACATCTTTCTAACGTTGTGTTTTTAAATCTTAATATTATCTTGTGATATCCGGTTTGAGTAAACGTCAAGAGACTGTTAGCTAACTCAATCCAGCGCTGTTTGGTCTGCCAATGTTTACTTATCAGAAGAGAGCACCTTGTTTATAATTATTTGAGATTCTCTTCGTACTTTTTGACTTTTCCCTCGTCGATAGTCTGTTTTTTTTCAGCCAGGACTGTTGAGGTTTCTTAGAGCTGCTGCCTTCTCTGAAGCGGAGATCATCGGAGTAAAGATAACTGTAGTTAGCGCTTAACGTCCGGTTTGTTTTCTTTTGTCACGTTATATTTTGACACACAGATATGTTAATGAAATAATTTAGTTGTATTATATTATTAAACATATAAACAATGTGACACCAGAGACAGATAGATAACAACAAGAAATACCTGGTTTACTTTTGAAGCAAAAAAAATAAAAGATGAACATTTGATGGTCAAATAGACATTTGCCTCATATCGTAAATTGTAAATATTTAACTAAACAAGCAATTGGCAATGAATTCACATAACTAATAAAACCACTACATCAAGAAAATCACATTAACCAATTACATTAACAAATGTATGATGAATATATAAATGTTGCGGTTTTCATTGTTAAACTGAACCTATATTACTTATCATCGACTGGCTTTACAGACGAGCTATATCTTGTTCTGAAAAGCCAACGAGGCCTGGTTTCCGCTGTTGTGTCCGTTAACTTTCCATGTAAACACCAGCTGCGTTTCACTCGCCCTCTCCGCTTCGTCCAATGAGAGCTACGGAAGCCGCCAAGGTTCCGTCTCCTCGGCTCGTTTCGACGACGTTCCGCTTCCTCTTCCCTGAGGTTCCTCCCCGGGCCGAGCCAAGAAGAGAAGACTCAGGGGGGCACACACAAGGATATCGGGCTTTAGAGAAAAAGACAGCTCTTTGTTTTTTTGGGGGTTTTTTTCTCACACCGACGGGAAAGTTGGTGAAATCTGAAATCTGGATCTTAAACCGACAGAAAACCGGTATAAAAAAAACGGGTCGCACTTTCGCGAGTTGGCCGGACTGAGGTTGAGTCTTTGCGGTTGACAGCAGCCGGTGAGTTTAGATCTGCTCATTCAACAGATCCGGAGTTGTTAAAGCTGTTTCCACTCTGACTGATTTATTTGGCAGGAAACAAAAAGAATCAGACCGAGTGGCATCCTCTGCCATGATTGTCTTTTTTTCTTCTGTGTTTGAAGATGATAAAAATAAAGCTGAAGCTGGCAGGAGATCCAGATCCAAGGGCTAGTGGGACATGTGGTTTGTCTCCTTTTTAATTTGATCCAAAGTAATGACAGTGTGCAGGGACAGCAGTGTAACAACATGCAGTGTGTGTACAAAACATCTGTGATAAGGCTGCTGCAGGTCATGACTTAAAACAGGCCTTTAAAAAGTCTGACGAGGGGTTCAGAAGATGGTTTAAAAAATATATCTAATCAAGCAGAACTGCTCAGCCAACACAGTTTTTATTGTGGATTAATGGAGAGTTTGCAGCTCATGGTTTGAAAGGGCTCACTTTTTTAATTTAGCCAAAGTCAAATCTTGTTTTACTAAGAGTAGAATTGAATTACCTGCTTACTACCTGCTTACTACTTCTGCTATCTGCTATTTTCTAATATATGCAAACAGGACCTTAGCTGTGAGAACACACCAATATTGTTATAATAAGTGCTGTGTCATTTCATTGTGGTTTATTTTAAGGATGTTTCAGTCAGTAAAGGGGGATAGCAATCATTGTGTGTGTTATTTTTCCTCACCAGAATAGAATTACTGGCAATGTGACGAGGCTTAAACCAGAAATAAAAATTTAAAATGACTTGTGCTTTAAGCACTTAGTCGATCATCAGAAACTTAATCTGCAGCTATTTAACTCTTAACTCACTGTGAACAAGTAAACATTTGTTGCTCCAGCTATTCAGATGTGGCTTTTGTTCTGCTGATGAGACAAAACAAGCATTTTGAATGTGTTACTTCTGTGTGAGTTTGACTGGCGAACCTCAGTGTTTCTAAAATCCTGCCTCTGGCATTGCCTGTGAATGCCACATATCAAAACAGTGTTGAACTCTGTGACTGTGATTTCTCACTCGAGGTGGTTAATCCTGCAAGGAGTCCAAATCACTGTCATTCATGTGATAAACCCTGAAAACAAACAGACTTAGGCTGTGAGTCCTGAGGCTGATTTTGTAACTGGTCCAAAATGTGGAGTCAAGTTCTGACAGTTGCTTGGGACCTCATGTTGCCAGGTTGGTGATTTTGATCCATCACAATATTGACGGAGAGTTGAGGCAGCTGTTTGAATAACAGGATAAGGTGCTCTGTGTGGGTGTGCAGCTGGCCAGTGTGTTTACGTTTCATTCCCTGCCAGGCCCATAATCAGCCAAGTGACTGTGGAGGCTACGGAGCACAGACAGTATGTGTGTGTAGTGTATGCTCTTTATGAAAGGATAGGTTGTGTATATTTTATGTTTCTATGTATCTGAATGGAAATGGATGGAAGAGGTTTGTGTGTGTGTGTGTGTGTGTGTGTGTGTCAGCTTCATCACTCCTTCCAGGAAGTCCTCCACAGAATTTCCTTTTATAGAAGCCAGATACAAAAGACTTGCCGTCCACTTCCTGTAAACACCTCGGCGGCTGTGTTTGCAACGATCTGGTTGGCAGGCCTGGTCCTGTGACCTCTTTAGGCGCTCGGGGAGTTCCAGGATGAGGAAGTGAGCTTCCCTTGACGCTGACCAATCACAGGGAATAGAAAGTGCCCTGATACATCGAGAGCATGGCAAATTAGGAAGAGAAATTATATATGGCAGAGGGATGAGACAGGCTCCGAAGCACGACAATGATGTCCTCTGTGAACTGAGAACAGATGAGGGATACAGCTGGCGGCTGCATGGATGTAAAATATTATGTTTGGTTACCAAGTTATGAAGAGTGTGATGGAATAACTGGGAAGGAAAAAAAAGAGAAGAGATAGGAATGTGAAGGAAAATGTGCAGCCTACAACTGCTAAGGCATCATATTCACATTAGGGGAGCTGAAACTGTAAGAAAACTCATCAGTTAGTAGATTGACAGTGATTGATTGATCATTTTGATCCATTTTAAACAACTCTCCATGAGGGGACACTGGTCAGATAGAATAAATAGTGAGAATTGAATAGTGAAATTGTTTCTTTTCTTTCTTTCTTTCATTTTTTTTGTTCATATGAACATTGTTTGTTTCTTTATGTATTAATTGTATACTTCACATTGTGCAAAATCTGGCTGTAAGCCGATCATCAAATGTTACTTTTTTTTTTTCATGAATAGGGGGCAGGTAATTATAAGATTTGATCTTCTTCCTGCTCCTTTTTGCAAATGGGGAACATTATGAGTATGATGAATGACATATATGACGTGTATTACTCCCTTTGCAAAATAAAAATGAACAAAAAAAGTTTTATGACATCTCATTAACCTAATCCGACTCTCTTGCAACCATAGATTGTAAATAAAAATGGATTTAGACAAAAGGGCGGAAAAGTGAAGCCAATCCTGAAGATCCTCAAATGAAAAACATGACTGAAATCTTCACTTTGGCAAATAAGATATCCCAAAAATTATGACAAACACTCATCAAACAGAAAGACAAAAAATAATCACTTTAGAATTTGATACTTTCTAATGTGTATGGCTTGTGTTCATTTAAACAAAGAATCGTTTTGCATGTTTGCAGACACAGCTGGTAGCCAGTTGGCTTAGTATAAAGTTTCAAGGACTTTTAAGGGTTAAAGGTAAGAAAATTAATCTATTATTATATATCATATTATCATATTATATTACATATCAGTAGTAACAGGGTGTGGGCAGTTACACAAACGCATGCATGTAGCCTGCAGTGCTGACGTGTGCACCTGCCCGCTTCCCTCAAACTTTTTTTGCTGCTGTGCTCAGTAACTCAGCTCACAGCCACATAAAAGATGTTCAAGTGCTCACAATGGAGCCCCTGTTGGAAAGGGGAGTGTGTGTTTCAGGCCAGAGAATGTGTGTATGTTTGAGAAAGCCTCCCTGCATGTGGAGGAGTCTTGTGTGTGTGTGAGAGAGAGAGAGATGAACAGGAGAACACGTCTGCTGGAGCCCTCCAGCTATTGAATTCCTACACAGAGACAGCTTGTCTCAGCCTGGCCAGCTAGCACCCAACATTCAGTCCAACACACACACACACGCACACACTTTTAAAATGCACATTAAGGCCGAAGCTAGGGCTAATTTTATCCTGCCTGGGCAAGAGCACACTTGTCCCATCGTGGATTACTGAGGAATGAGGCGGCCTGCTAAGACCTGCCCTGTGGAGGGGAGGAAAGGGAGAACTAGAGGAAACCAAACCGTGAGAGTAAAGTAGATAAATGATAACTGGAGAAGGAGGTATACACACGCACTCGCTGAGAATACGGCAGATTCGATTGTTTAAGTGGTCTTCTGTAAGGCGCAGAAGAAGCGACAAACAGGTGAGTACCTTTGCAGTTTAGCAAAAAAGAAACAAAACTTCTTAGAATACGTTTGGGGAATTAAGGAAAGAAAGAGGAATGTCTCAGTTTCACGGCTCGGGCTCATTTCGTTTTGGTTTTTACAGTGAAAGGACTTTTGACACATCACAGAATCTAAAGTTTACCAGCAGCTTCAGACATAAGTGCCCGGCCATTTACACATTCTTGAACAGACACTGGATGATTTTCATCAAAGGCTCGGATTTACAGAGTAGTGAATAATTCACAAATAATTTGGGAAGGGGAATAATGTAACACTGACTCAAGTTAGTGCTGCTGCGTCTCATGGTGTGTCTTTTTGTGGTCTGAGATTGCAGTTAAACAGGACAAAGCAGACTGTGTGAGTATTGTTACAGGCCTAATGTTGTGTATATTGGCTCAGCAGGGAAAGGAACCCATGGTTAGATATTTTACAGGTAGAGTCTGAATCAATTTATCTTGTGTGTTTTTTTTGTTGTTGTTTCCTTTGTTTGTTTGGTTTTTTTTTTTTAGAATGAGGAGTGAGTGAGGTCAGCAGAGCTGTTAGAGGAAGAGGCAATAAGTCAAAGGCTTACCTACCTGAGCTACGTTTCTCATCCAGGTTTAATACACGCTGTGTCATCGGCGGTCAGACACAGGAAGTGAGGAAACCTTTGTTTGCTTCCTGTTTCCTGTCTGTGACATCACGAAGAATGTAGGCTGCAGCTCATTTGAACAGCTTGCTCTGCAGTATGCTGAGAGGTGCTTTTGTGGTTGATGGTTTCATTTGTGCGCGTGTCTGTGTGTCTGTATGTGTCTACTCTCTGTTTTCACCATATTAGGGTAATGGTTGAAATATAAAATGTGGAAGATGTACACAAATACATGTGTGAAAATGCACAGGTCGAGTTAAAGTATCAGAAGTTCTGCAGTTCTGTCGGTTATTTTGTCCATCTGATTTACAGGTGAATGTAGGCTAAAGCACAGAAACACAACACAACCCACTCCCTCCGAAATCAAGTGGATTGAACACCTCTCTTATATATATATATATATATATATATATATATATATATATACACACACACTGTCACTCAAACTGAGCTCATACCGTACTCAGTTAACTTCTTACCGAAAGACTCTCTTCCCTCTCAGTCTCACTGCTTCCTTTCCTTCCTCATTCATCTGTACGCTTGTACGAGACTCAACACGTCACTTTGCCCATTCAGTCTTATTTCCTGCTCTCAAATTCTCTAGTCCTTTGCTCCAACACTCCGTGCTGTTCCACAAACTTGGGCCTGGATGGATTGGTTAGGTATCCGTGACTTTTTTCTTCATTTGATGTTCAGTTTTTGATTTGTTTTTCTATTTCTTTGTGATGGAAGCTTTACTTGATAAGCAGCTATTCCTCATTTTGAGCTAACATGTCATGGTTTCACTGGCATTGTGAAATTGTGGGGGGGGCAGGAAGAGGCGAACAAGGGATTGATCATACAACCCAATGCCAGACTTGGTGAATGTCTCGGATGGGTTTAAATTTGTGCCTCTCATCCCATCTCTACAGGTGCACGTGTGTGTAGATGTGTGACAGCAGAGTGTGTGACGACAAGCCCCCTGCCCCCCCTGTCAGGATGAGTAGCCAAGGAGGAGGAGCCAAAGACGGCCAGTCAGCCAATCACAACTCTCGGCCGCTGCCGTCTGTACCAGAGGAGAAGAAATCCAGAAACAAAATCATCTCTATGTTTGCCTCTGAGAAAGGTGAGGGATATTCAGGGATACATACATATATTTACCTGTGTGTATATATAGGTACCCAAACGCTTACCTTTGACCTCTACCTGCAGGAGGTAGGAAGAAGGACAGGGACAAGGACAGACCTGAGATATCTTCCCCGTCAGACTTTGAACACACCATCCATGTGGGTTTTGATGCAGTCACAGGAGAGTTCACTGTAAGTATCTCACAGTGATACTTTTTTAAAAACACACTTATTTCTTGTCTTGCCAAGACTTTTATGACTAAATCAATGTCACTTTGCCTGGTATGGGGTTGGTATGGAGAGAAACAGTTAGCCTGTTCAAAGCTCACCTTCTGGCACCTTTTTAAAACTCAGTGATTTTCAGCCACATACTCAGTCTAGTCATACTGTAATATCACTGCAAAAAACAAGCAGCTTGTGAAAACAAACTGTTAATCCTTTGTAAATGACTTTGTTTCTGTTGTTCTTATATTAACATTAAGTATACATATATGGAAATTATGCATTAGTTGGATTAATTTTTCACAAATGGGAAATATCCATCTATGCTAACTTGGCTTGTGTTTGTCCAGGGCATGCCGGACCAGTGGGCCCGTCTTCTTCAAACCTCTAACATAAGTAAATCAGAACAGAAACAGAATCCTCAGGCCGTCCTTGACATTCTGAAGTTCTACGACTCCACCAGTGGAAAACAAAAATACCTCAGTTTTTCCGCCTCGGGTCAGTTTTCTTTCACTCAACAGATCAATAAAAGTCCACTTTTTCAGCTGTGCAGACTTTCTCCCTGGTCCTTACACTTTCTGTTGTGTTGTTTTCTCTCTTTCAGATAAAGACTCGCAGTCGGTGAGCAGCTCCTGTCCTTACTTCCACTTATTAAAAAACGTGACATTAAACTCATTCTGTGAATTTACTTTGGTTTTATCTGTATATATTTGTTTGTCGCAGCCAGGCAAGCAGGGTACAGCTACTTCCCCATCAGGTGGCAAGGATGGTGACGATGATGACGATGACGATACGCCACCTCCAGTTGTTGCCCCACGGCCAGAACACACAAAATCAGTGAGTCGTCATGAAAGAATTGTGATGTTTTTTCTACAATGCAAGAAAGCAGACATAAAGTAAACATTGTCGTATAAACTATGAAACCACCGAGTTATTTTAGACATTTAGTTGACACTCTTTTCTAGAGTGAATTGTAGTCTTTATGACTAAAGTCAGGTGACATTAAACAGAAAAGATCATCCAAGTGCAGTTTTCTTGAACTTTTTTCTTTCCCCTGTTGTGTTAGGTATACACAAGATCAGTCATAGATCCTATCCCAGCTCCAGAGGGAGACGCCGCCTCCAAGGCAGCCGACAAACAGAAAAAGAAGGGAGGCAAAATGACTGATGAAGAGATCATGGAGAAACTAAGTATGGCAACCGCACAGATACAAACTGAAAATGACACACTGTGGGCAGAGCCGCGTTCTATTTTTGACTCCACTAGAGCTGACTTGACATCTTTTTTGGGTGATTCTTAGGAACTATTGTCAGCATTGGAGATCCTAAGAAAAAATACACCCGCTATGAGAAGATCGGCCAGGGGTGAGTCAGAAGTGAGAATGGAGGATGCTTGTCCAAACTGATCATAAGGAAATTTTCAAGCAACTCTGAACTGTGTAGGGTTGACAATGGCATTGTCATTAACATTCATGGGAAAAGGCCTTGCTTTTCACCTCTCACTGTTTTTCTGCTCTCAGGGCATCTGGTACGGTTTACACAGCCATAGATGTTGCCACTGGACAAGAGGTGAGATATTAAATCTGCTGTGTCTTAGACTAGAAAATGAAACCACCTGCAGAGTTCCTCGATATAAACACACACACACACACACACATGCTATAAATCTCTGGAGTCAACAGGAATTCTTTCTTGGGAAACCGGAGAAGACTTTGGCGAGAATTATGAGGAAATACCAGAACCTCAGTTCCCGCATTCAGCACATTTCCTCTTGAAAATCAAGCTCCACAAAAAAACCCACCTCGTTTGGAAGCTTTAAATCATCAGAACCTCAGGGTCCAAAAATTCTAGACCTATTTTTTTGTATTTACGGCACTGCATTTACCAGATATTGTGTTTCACAGGTGGCCATCAAACAGATTAACCTGCAGAAGCAGCCAAAGAAAGAGCTAATTATCAACGAGATCTTGGTCATGAAGGAGCTGAAGAACCCCAACATTGTCAATTTCTTAGATAGGTAACACAGAACTAACACATACTGAGCAGGCCATCATACAATACACATCTGTAATGGATGTGAATCCACTGACCCGTGAATGTGATCATTCGTGCTTGTGTATGTGTTTTTAGTTTCCTTGTAGGAGATGAGCTTTTTGTGGTGATGGAGTATCTGGCCGGTGGCTCCCTAACCGATGTTGTGACGGAGACGTGTATGGACGAGGCTCAGATTGCCGCTGTGTGCAGAGAGGTAGGACTTCTCAGACAGAGGAGCTTACAGAAGAAACCAGTGAAGACCCGTCAAAGCACTTGTAATGCATTATACACGATTTTCACTGACTGGACTTAATAGGCCAAGGTCTGTATTCATCAGAGAAAAAAGTGAATCTGCTCTGATCAGAAATTCAAATGTGTGACTCCAGAGGTGGGCTACTCTGGGGTATTTTTAGTGTTTAAGGTCACCTACAGTTTTTAAGAGTAACTCCTAAGAAAGAAATAAAAACAATTGACCACACAATTTGCAAACGGTATTCCATTATGGAAATCTGCTGCATTTGTGGGATTTAAAAAAATAAACCAATGTTATTTTACTGTCAAAATTCCATGAATTTCTTCTCACATCAAGTTGTATCTCTTTGTCTTTACCAACACACACACAGCATATTAAAATCGGTGCGCATTGTTTGATAACGCTTTTGCATATGCCACTTATGCACTTTTGCAGATACTAACCTTTCTCCCTCTCTGCATTTAGGTCCTTCAGGCTCTAGAGTTTCTTCATGCCAACCAGGTCATCCACAGAGACATCAAGAGTGACAACGTCCTGCTGGGGATGGACGGCTCAGTCAAGCTCAGTGAGAGAGATAG
Organism: Remorina albescens; assembly: GCA_034769265.1. Taxonomy (NCBI): domain Eukaryota; kingdom Metazoa; phylum Chordata; class Actinopteri; order Carangiformes; family Echeneidae; genus Remorina; species Remorina albescens. Next base: position 6,290,840 of record CM068488.1, read on the forward strand.
AGCACGCGCAAACATGCACGAATCTGCCGACCAGCACACTGTTTTAATGTTGGATGTACACTTTTATTCTCAGCTATGGTAAGGACCCTAAATATAATTATACTTTTTTTTTCTCCTCTCTTTGCAGCTGACTTCGGTTTCTGTGCCCAGATCACTCCAGAGCAGAGCAAACGCAGCACAATGGTGGGGACTCCATACTGGATGGCTCCAGAGGTGGTGACTAGGAAAGCCTACGGACCCAAAGTGGACATTTGGTCTCTGGGGATTATGGCCATAGAGATGGTGGAGGGAGAACCTCCATATCTCAACGAGAACCCTCTCAGGGTGAGTGTGTGCTGGGAGGAAGATTAGGGGATATTTGATTTAGTGACTTCATATTTAAGGAAATTCCAGTACAAAATGAATCATGATGACTTTAGTGATCCCCTGACTTTTCCTCTAGCACCACCATGAGGTCAAAATTTCATGTCCTCAATTAATGATATAACACCTGCGATCAGGACGGGCCATATTTGTCCTTGTCTTCTCATCTGTGAAGCGCTTTGAGCAGCACCGAACGACATTGATTCATTACATATCATATTTGATTATCAGAGTTACATCTTTGTAGAAATATGTAGAACATTTTTGATGTCGGAGAGGCTAAACAAGTTATGATGAGTTAAGTTAAGATATTTACTAATCTAGTTTACTAATCCTAACTAATTAACTAATGCAGTAAAATCTTACCATTTTATTGTGTTGATCTTAGGCATTGTATTTAATTGCCACCAATGGGACTCCTGAGCTGCAGAGTCCAGAGAAGCTGTCCCCTGTCTTCAGAGCCTTCCTGTCCCGTTGTCTGGAAATGGATGTGGAGAAGCGAGGATCAGGCAGAGAACTGCTACAGGTACAGCAGGCTTACAGGATCGTTCTGCCAATATTGGATTCTGTGTGACTACTGAAATAAAGATAAGCAACACATTGTGACAAAAGAGGGAAACCAAAGGATTTGTGACATTTTTGTTGAAGAGTGATTCAAACATGAGTCCATAACTAAAATAGCTGCAGAGTAATGCCCATGAATAAGAGAGGTTTCTAAAGATTGATTTCAAATTTTCACTTAATTCTATTTGATGCCTCCTCTGTCTCTGTGTAGCATCCATTCCTGAAGTTGGCCAAACCTCTGTCCAGCCTCACACCACTAATTCTGGCAGCTAAGGAGGCCATGAGGAGCAACCGCTAAATCGCAGTCTGTACAGACCTGATGCCAACGACATCCAAGCCAACCAGCATTTTCGACTGGTTTATGCATGATGGTCATCAGACCCTCTGTTTTTGTGTTTTGTTTTTTTTTTGTTGTTGTTTTGTTGTTGTTGTTGTTTTTAAAGGTCATAAATACATTTCCATTCATCCCTGTGTTCCTTTCCGAAGCCATATTTAACTTATCTTTGTGCCTTGGTCCAAATCACCAGAAAGCCATAGTTGTCTATATGTTGCTGCCTTGTCACGTGTGCGTAGTTAACGTTGACGCTGGTCCTTCTTTTATACTAACTGCAAAAACAGTGCACTATTAAGATAGGAAGGAAATTGACATCAATAGATGGACTGATTGATTTCTCAAAATTGTTATCTATCAAAGCTGTGCCTACTTGTGGCCTTTCATTTCAAGTGTCGGACATCTATAAGCTACCACTTTTGACCTTATAATCTTCACTTTGATGACAAAATTTTTTTTAGGACACTGAGAAGAAATATTGGAGGAGTTGAAATTTGACATTTATGAAAACAGTTGCCATGGAACCAATTTATTAATTTTTTTTTTATTAAGCTTCATGACATTAGCGACCTTCTTTAATCTGACGAATTTTCAAATTCATGAAGTTCAATGAAGCTGGTATATTTGGCTTCTGTTGCTACGGCAACACACATGCATATTGACCAGACTGGAGTCCATTAGTTCTGACATTGGCCTGGAAAAGTACAATGTACTAAGTTTGCGTTCAACTGACGGGGACAGTGCAGTCTTTGTGTCGTGGAAAAGCCAAACCAGTGTCCTTGTTTGACCCCATATCTCATTCCAGTAAGGGGCTGGGATACAAGGCTGTTTTTTGTACATGAAACCTTTTATTATTTTCCAGGGATAGTTGACAAAATGTCCAGCCTTCTGGTGGCAGTTTAGGGTGTATCCATGCAGCAAAATGAGCACTATCATCATCTCAACGCAGACTTTATACACCTCTGCTATCAAACTCTCTCTGCAACCTTCTCTACAAACTATGAACACTGAAAAGTGCCTTGAATGCTCGGGGTCACTGTATCTGCAACATTTCTCTCAATATGCTGCTTTGTTTAGATGCTCTTGTTTGTCTCTGTCTCTGCCTTTTGCAATATATAATTTACTGTCAATGTGTTGGTGTGAGTCCAGCACAAATACTGTATGAACATGTCTGCTCAACTGGAGGAAAACTTTTTTTTTTTTTTTTTTGTATATTTCATATTGGTATTACTGTATTTTTTTTTTACAGCTTTTAAAATGTATGTATATCATTGTTTTATACTTGTATCTAACAGAAAAGAAGACATTTTTAAATTTTTTTTAATTATTTTTCTGTACCAGTTCATCCTCAGTTTCCCCGCAGTTGTGCAATCATGGACTTGTATTGATAAACCTGAGAAACTCAAGCCAGACCCGAGTCAATCCGTACTTGAAAGTGATTGTTTTTACTTTCTTAAAGTCCCACATGACTTTGATGTATGCCTCCTTTTAAAGCAGGTTCAGACAATCACAGTAAAAAGAATTATTAAACATAGCTTTAACGGATGCAAGACACAGGAAAACCCATTCATATGGAAGGTTGAGGTAATTACTCACGAATCCTATGAGCAGGTTGGAACACACGATTATGTGGCATTTGACCAGGACACATTCCACGTATTTGTGATCATATGAATGATTGGAAAATCTAAAAGGAATGTTATCATTCATTGTGAAAGCAACAATTTGTGATGTTGAATGGAATACAGTATGTAAATTATTAATAAAGGTGGACCAACAGAGATTTGAATGGTAATTATTGAAGGGGCCGCGGGGGTAAAGTGGAATGGGGCCGGAGTCGCACAAGACACAAACCAACTACACATGGTGAATGTAGGTCCTTTATTTTGACCCCAGAGGGCAGTATTCAGGTCTATGCTGCAGAAACAAGACACAAGTGTGTTCATCTATAGAATATATAATTTGAACATCTGTTTTCAAGTTTTCACATCACTTTATACTCACTTTTTTCTTTTAACACACAAACATTCATCCATATAAATATGTTTCCATGGTGATACTATCCATCCACGCCCAGGCTGATTCATTTCAGTGTGTGTAGCAAATGCACTAACCAATCTTTCCATGCTAACTTATGCAAAGACTTTGTGTTGAGGTTGTTATTGTCCTCTATATGTTATATAATGTAAACTGTTAGGTGCAGTGCGATAGCATGTGTTCTATATTTTTATATATTCACTGGCCCATCCAGGTGGGACACCTGATCCTTGAACACTGACAGCACAAACACTTCTTTGATATGTCCCTTGTCATCTTCAGTCAAAGGGGAAGTGAAAGGCAGATTTTCATGTGACTGACAATCAGGTTTTAGGTTTAGTTCCCTTTACTGCTCCAGATGGTCAATGATGCAACCTGTCTTCCTGGCTGAGAAATAGAAACAGGCTGTTTCAGTTCAGAGACAGATGCAACATTCATTTGCAGTATTTCTCCTGCGTCAAAGCTACTAATATATTGTTCATAAAACAGAACATAACTCAAAATGCATTATCCGTGGCAGATACAAGATACTGTATTTCTGATATATATTAAGAACAAGATTTATTTTATGGATATATCCACTGTTAGAAAAGGATGACCAACAGTCTTTCAATCAATATTTAATCGTTGTCAGTTGTATTGTTGTATAGCAAATCAAATCGTTTACAAACGATGCAGATATTATAGATACTGAATGTGTATTATCTTGTAAAATACACAGGAAAACATTTTATTCAGCGCTGCACTAAAGCAACGGTGTGAATGTCCTTCACATGAAGCCGGAACCTCAGCAGAGGACAGTGTGCACTTGCTGATGAGCACAAAGGCCTTTGGTGGCTTTGCAAAGTCAGAAAGAGCAGAGAGATGAGGAACGGAAAGTCTAAAGTTCCTCCATGAGCTGAATGAGTTTGCATGGAAATAAAACCTACTCTCACTCCACCTCATCTGTCCCTCTCGGTTTCATAAGGACAGGTGGGCTCACATGTGCTTTGCATGACTTTTATGCATCGCTGCTCTTCACACTTTAAGTTCTTCTGTCACAGACAGTCTGAACTGTTTTTGTGCACTCTTGTGCACTCAGGATATAACTGGTGCTTGTCCTGTTGGGTTTTTTGAGTCAGGGTGAGGAGATTTTAACATTTAGCTCATATGATATATTAATATTTGGAGTAAATGGAACTTCCCTTGCATTTTGTTTTGAATCTGGACTTATTTTTAAACTATTGTATTAAAATCTAAATGACAGAATGTTAAGATTTTTATTCCCATTTTCATTCCACAGTCTTTTGGTGGCAATTTTCTGACCCAGACTGATAAATACAAGTTGTGTTAATCTTGGAGGGTCTGTGAGTGTCAGCGCCACAGGGAATTCAAATATTGGTCCTGACCTCAGCTGGGACCTTCAGAAACCTGGACAGGCTCCAAAACTTCTTATATACCATGCATCAACTCTAAACTCAGGAGCTCTGTCTCAAATCAGAGGCAGTAGATCTGATTCTCATTACATTTTAACCATCAGTGATGTTCAAGCTGAAGATGTTGGAGATTACTACAGTCTGGGCTTCCAGGGTGATGCAGCGTTCACACAGGGCCGTACAAAAACCTCCCTCAGTCTGACTGAAGTGAAAACAGTCTGCTGCAGGCACAGAGAATTAGTGAGGATGAAAACTGGTCCAGTGAACTAATGAACTAATATTCTTCACATTAGATAAAATCCAAATCTATCAATTGAGAATAGAGAAAAGGGGGACAGAAATGAGAAAAAGCATTCAATTTATTTCAATATTTCCACGTTAGATGAAGATTATTTCTTCAGTTTTGTTGAACTTTTCTAAACCTGACAGACAAACGATCACAGTCTCCTTGTAACAAAGTCACATTTTCCACAGTTTTATAGCAGCTGATAAATGGTTGAATGAACATGTTGCTTTTTAATGTTAATGATTAAATTTAAGAATCATTCAAATAAAAATAATGATCTACATTGAACTGTAAAGGCGGACAAACAGACACATCACACCAACCACAGTGGACACAAACTGATCCTTAAATCCTCAGCTGCTCCGCTAATATCAATATTTTCTTCTCTTTGATGAAGATGATATTTAGTGTAAATCCAAGCAGCATTATTTCTCCTGATTTTGTCCCTCATTGCCTTCAGTCTGTGGAGAGCAGAGAGATCATTTCCATAGAGAGGAGGCTTTGCATCGTCAGCTGATCCTCCAGTGAAGTGAGAAGGTTTATAGTCCTGTGAGTTCAACACTGCAGGACTCAGATCTGTCAGTCAACACAGCAGAAAGCACAACCACCATGACTCTCATCACCATCCTCATCTGGACGCTGGCCTGCTGCTGTTTTCCAGGTTCATTCACTCAGCAACATTTCAAACATGATGTGCTGCCTTTTCTCTTCATTTCTTTCTGCTGATAAATGACAGATTTGTTTTTGTCTGCAGGATGCAGCGGTCAGGTGACTGTGACTCAGCCTTCAGTAAAGACATTCAGTCCAGGATCCACTGTCACTCTGACCTGTAAAACCAGCCAGGATGTTTATAATAATAATTACATGTTCTGGTACCAACAGAAATCTGGACAGTCTCCAAAGCTCCTGATAAGATATGTAAACCAACGTGAATCAGGAACATCCGATCGGTTTAGTGGCAGTGGAAGCCGCTCTGACTTCAGTTTGACCATCAGTGGAGTTCAGACTGAAGATGCAGCAGTTTATTACTGTCAGAGTTATCACAGTGGAAGAGTGTTCACACAGTGATTTGTAGTCGTACAAAAACCTCCCTCAGCCAGATGTAGAGACACTGAGCTGTTAGAGCAGGAAGAGACTCTGACACAGACTGCTGAACACAGAGCTGACAGTAAACCCACCAAGCACTAAATACTGATTCACATATGAAAATATTTTACTGAAATTTTATATTTATTGATTTTCAGAACAAGATAAGTGTGTATTCCATCCTATGAGGTTCATGTTCTAAAAACAGTTGTGTCAGTAGAAGTTTTTGAGTCAATTGAAAAGAAAAAACATTTTACATTTCCAGGACTAAACTTTAAACAAGGACCTGAAACATGTTTTCTCTTTTTTCTTTTCTTTGCTTATTACAAGTCATTTATACTTCTTTGGGATCGTGTCAATGTCTGCTGCAGGTACAGAGAGTTAGTGAGCAGGAAAACTGGTCCAGTGAACACAACACAGGAGTCATCAAGCAGAACTTCAATGTATCTAAACACATCTGAAACTCACTGACACCTTTTCATTTAGACTTTATACTTATATTCTTGTCACTGGATAAAGTCAAAATCTTAATCAAACAAAACTAACAGAAAGAAGAGTAAGTGTTCCCAATTTATTTCAACATTTTAAAGTTTCAAATGTTCATTCATCATTTTCTTTATCTTCTATCAAAAATGTCAAAAAGTAAATTTAAGCCGTTTCCTGTACTGGTCATATATTAACAGGTATGATACTGAACTGATGATGGATTTATTTCTCCTATTTAAAAGAAAGACTAAGACATTGACTCATAGTAAAACACTCTTTTATTTGATGATGAGTAAATGATTCTACCATATTTATAATGAAACCAGGTTTTCTTTAACCAAATAAGATTCAGTTTAATTCTTATAGTCAATAAATTTTAAGCAGAAAATGCAGAAGATTAGTAGCAGAAAGCCAGAAGCAGACTGAAACAGTGAGCAGAGAGCTGTGAAAGCAGCAGAAATGTGTGAAGAGAAGAGATCTGCAGCTTCATGAAGATCTCCATCAAAGAAGCAGCATCATCTCCAGACAGGAAGTGATGCTGAAGCTCTACTCTGAGCAGCGGTCAGGCTCCAGAGTTTGAGTGACAGGACTCTGTCCATCCAGACTGGCCTCGCAGCTCACTGTGCCCGCCTTCCTCCACTGGTCTTCAGAGAGGCTCAGGGTGCTGCTCCACCTGTAGCGGCTGTCGCTCCCCAGGACCTCGGGGCTATTTGACACCCCCAAGGAGCTGCTGCTGCCCCCCACCTTCCAGCCCAGCCTCCAGGCTGAGGGGAAGCCCCCGTTGGCCAGACACACCAACGTAGCATCACCCTGCTGCAGCTTCTCTCTGGAGGGGGGGAAGACGGTCAGGATGGGCCGCACCACCCCCACTGAAGGAGAGAGGGGTGGAGTAGAGGGGGGAGAAAAGATAAAAGAATGAGAATGAAGGCTTGCTGATAAAGAAAGCAGGCATACTGCTCATTTACTGTACTGATCAAATAAAACAGAACAACATGTTCTACTGTGTCTCTCAGAAATCACCGATTCAAGAGTCAAAGCAACAAAAACTAACTGGACTGATGAAGATAATGAATAATGAATGCTGTTTAAAGTGACCGAGCTGAAACGCTGATGTGAAAACAGTTCAAACCTTTGTCATCTGTCTCTTTCACTTCCTTTTCTCTACGTGTAAAAGGAATGAACCGTGAACACAAAGCCGAGCCGCTTTTACCCATAAAATATATTTGTCGTGCTGTTTTTCAAAGTGAAGTGAATAACCAATTTAAATAGTTCTGTTTTAAATCCTAAAAATTACTTTTCCAAACATTTTGAGGCAGAAAATAGTTCATCAGACTGAGATCAGCTTTTCTGTATAACAAAACTTTTACAGAAACAAAAATGATCAACATTTGAGAACTAAGCTGAATCACAATGAACTTCAACTTTTCAATAAACTTAAAAATGTTAAAACTTTAGCAAAATGAAAATCACTGCTACTTACAGTCTACGACGAGTTTGGTTCCTCCACCAAAAGTCCACCACAGTGATACAAACTCATTAAGCGGCCGTACAAAAACCTCCTGCACTGTGAACAATCATCTATCCACTGAAAACAATCTCTCCTTGTTCTGATAACACAGAAAAATATCAACTTTTCACATCTACACAGTTTGTTTCATGATATGAACTGAAATGATTTGATACATGAAGATTATTTCTTCAGTTTTGTTGAACTTTTCTAAACCTGACAGACAAACGATCACAGTCTCCTTGTAACAAAGTCACATTTTCCACAGTTTTATAGCAGCTGATAAATGGTTGAATGAACATGTTGCTTTTTAATGTTAATGATTAAATTTAAGAATCATTCAAATAAAAATAATGATCTACATTGAACTGTAAAGGCGGACAAACAGACGCATCACACCAACCACAGTGGACACAAACTGATCCTTAAATCCTCAGCTGCTCCGCAAATATCAATATTTTCTTCTCTTTGATGAAGATGATATTTAGTGTAAATCCATCAGCATTATTTCTCCTGATGTTTGTCCCTCATTGCCTTCAGTCTGTGGAGAGCAGAGAGATCATTTCCATAGAGAGGAGGCTTTGCATCGTCAGCTGATCCTCCAGTGAAGTGAGAAGGTTTATAGTCCTGTGAGTTCAACACTGCAGGACTCAGATCTGTCAGTCAACACAGCAGAAAGCACAACCACCATGACTCTCATCACCATCCTCATCTGGACGCTGGCCTGCTGCTGTTTTCCAGGTTCATTCACTCAGCAACATTTCAAACATGATGTGCTGCCTTTTTTCTTCATTTCTTTCTGCTGATAAATGACAGATTTGTTTTTGTCTGCAGGATGCAGCGGTCAGGTGACTGTGACTCAGCCTTCAGTAAAGACAGCCAGTCCAGGATCCACTGTCACTCTGACCTGTAAAACCAGCCAGGATGTTTACAGGGACTCTGATGATGATGATTATATGTTCTGGTATCAACAGAAATCTGGACAGTCTCCAAAGCTCCTGATAAGATATGTAAACCAACGTGAATCAGGAACACCAGATCGGTTTAGTGGCAGTGGAAGCCGCTCTGACTTCAGTTTGACCATCAGTGGAGTTCAGACTGAAGATGCAGCAGTTTATTACTGTCAGAGTTTACATAGCATAAATGGTGCCTGGGTGTTCACACAGTGATTTGTTGTCGTACAAAAACCTCCCTCAGCCAGATGCAGAGACACTGAGCTGTTAGAGCAGGAAGAGACTCTGACACAGACCACTGAACACAGAGCTGACTGTAAACCCACCAAGCACTAAATACTGATTCACATATGAAAATATTTTACTGAAATTTTATATTTATTGATTTTCAGAACAAGATAAGTGTGTATTCCATCCTATGAGGTTCATGTTCTAAAAACAGTCGTGTCAGTAGAAGTTTTTGAGTCAATTGAAAAGAAAAAACATTTTACATTTCCAGGACTAAACTTTAAACAAGGACCTGAAACATGTTTTCTCTTTTTTCTTTTCTTTGCTTATTACAAGTCATTTATACTTCTTTGGGATCGTGTCAATGTCTGCTGCAGGTACAGAGAGTTAGTGAGCAGGAAAACTGGTCCAGTGAACACAACACAGGAGTCATCAAGCAGAACCACAATGTATCTAAACACATCTGAAACTCACTGACACCTTTTCATTTAGACTTTATACTTATATTCTTGTCACTGGATAAAGTCAAAATCTTAATCAAACAAAACTAACAGAAAGAAGAGTAAGTGTTCCCAATTTATTTCAACATTTTAAAGTTTCAAATGTTCATTCATCATTTTCTTTATCTTCTATCAAAAATGTCAAAAAGTAAATTTAAGCCGTTTCCTGTACTGGTCATATATTAACAGGTATGATACTGAACTGATGATGGATTTATTTCTCCTATTTAAAAGAAAGACTAAGACATTGACTCATAGTAAAACACTCTTTTATTTGATGATGAGTAAATGATTCTACCATATTTATAATGAAACCAGGTTTTCTTTAACCAAATAAGATTCAGTTTAATTCTTATAGTCAATAAACTTTAAGCAGAAAATGCAGAAGAATAGTAGCAGAAAGCCAGAAGCAGACTGAAACAGTGAGCAGAGAGCTGTGAAAGCAGCAGAAATGTGTGAAGAGAAGAGATCTGCAGCTTCATGAAGATCTCCATCAAAGAAGCAGCATCATCTCCAGACAGGAAGTGATGCTGAAGCTCTACTCTGAGCAGCGGTCAGGCTCCAGAGTTTGAGTGACAGGACTCTGTCCATCCAGACTGGCCTCGCAGCTCACTGTGCCCGCCTTCCTCCACTGGTCTTCAGAGAGGCTCAGGGTGCTGCTCCACCTGTAGCGGCTGTCGCTCCCCAGGACCTCGGGGCTATTTGACACCCCCAAGGAGCTGCTGCTGCCCCCCACCTTCCAGCCCAGCCTCCAGGCTGAGGGGAAGCCCCCGTTGGCCAAACACACCAACGTAGCATCACCCTGCTGCAGCTTCTCTCTGGAGGGGGGGAAGACGGTCAGGATGGGCCGCACCACCCCCACTGAAGGAGAGAGGGGTGGAGTAGAGGGGGGAGAAAAGATAAAAGAATGAGAATGAAGGCTTGCTGATAAAGAAAGCAGGCATACTGCTCATTTACTGTACTGATCAAATAAAACAGAACAACATGTTCTACTGTGTCTCTCAGAAATCACCGATTCAAGAGTCAAAGCAACAAAAACTAACTGGACTGATGAAGATAATGAATAATGAATGCTGTTTAAAGTGACCGAGCTGAAACACTGATGTGAAAACAGTTCAAACCTTTGTCATCTGTCTCTTTCACTTCCTTTTCTCTACGTGTAAAAGGAATGAACCGTGAACACAAAGCCGAGCCGCTTTTACCCATAAAATATATTTGTCGTGCTGTTTTTCAAAGTGAAGTGAATAACCAATTTAAATAGTTCTTTTTTAAATCCTAAAAATTACTTTTCCAAACATTTTGAGGCAGAAAATATTTCATCAGACTGAGATCAGCTTTTCTGTATAACAAAGCTTTTACAAAAACAAAAATGATCAACATTTGAGAACTAAGCTGAATCACAATGAACTTCAACTTTTGAATAAACTTAAAAATTTTAAAACTTTAGCAAAATGAAAATGCTGAAATGAAAGTGCTACTTACAGTCTACGATGAGTTTGGTTCCTCCACCAAAAGTCAACCACAGTGATACAAACTCATTAAGCGGCCGTACAAAAACCTCCTGCACTGTGAACAATCATCTATCCACTGAAAACAATCTCTCCTTTTTTTTATCCTCTCTCTGATAACACAGAAAAATATCAACTTTTCACATCTACACAGTTTGTTTCATGACATGAACTGAAATGATTTGATACATGAAGATTATTTCTTCAGCTTTGTTGAACTTTTCTAAACCTGACAGACAAACGATCACAGTCTCCTTGTAACAAAGTCACATTTTCCACAGTTTTATAGCAGCTGATAAATGGTTGAATGAACATGTTGCTTTTTAATGGTAATGATTAAATTTAAGAATCATTCAAATAAAAATAATGATCTACATTGAACTGTAAAGGCGGACAAACAGACACATCACACCAACCACAGTGGACACAAACTGATCCTTAAATCCTCAGCTGCTCCGCTAATATCAATATTTTCTTCTCTTTGATGAAGATGATATTTAGTGTAAATCCATCAGCATTATTTCTCCTGATGTTTGTCCCTCATTGCCTTCAGTCTGTGGAGAGCAGAGAGATCATTTCCATAGAGAGGAGGCTTTGCATCGTCAGCTGATCCTCCAGTGAAGTGAGAAGGTTTATAGTCCTGTGAGTTCAACACTGCAGGACTCAGATCTGTCAGTCAACACAGCAGAAAGCACAACCACCATGACTCTCATCACCATCCTCATCTGGACGCTGGCCTGCTGCTGTTTTCCAGGTTCATTCACTCAGCAACATTTCAAACATGATGTGCTGCCTTTTCTCTTCATTTCTTTCTGCTGATAAATGACAGATTTGTTTTTGTCTGCAGGATGCAGCGGTCAGGTGACTGTGACTCAGCCTTCAGTAAAGACATCCAGTCCAGGATCCACTGTCACTCTGACCTGTAAAACCAGCCAGGATGTTTACAGGGACTCTGATGATGATGATTATATGTTCTGGTACCAACAGAAATCTGGACAGTCTCCAAAGCTCCTGATAAAATATGTAAACCAACGTGTATCAGGAACACCAGATCGGTTTAGTGGCAGTGGAAGCCGCTCTGACTTCAGTTTGACCATCAGTGGAGTTCAGACTGAAGATGCAGCAGTTTATTACTGTCAGAGTTTACATAGCATAAATGGTGCCTGGGTGTTCACACAGTGATTTGTTGTCGTACAAAAACCTCCCTCAGCCAGATGCAGAGACACTGAGCTGTTAGAGCAGGAAGAGACTCTGACACAGACTGCTGAACACAGAGCTGACTGTAAACCCACCAAGCACTAACTAATGCACTTTATTTGCCCCAAACAACCAGTACTACACCGTAGTTTTGGGATATTCACCCTTCTCATACTTTTTTCCTTCCTTACATACTTTATTCGGCCCTTAAGCAGATTATGATCTGAATGCATTCTGATTCTTCCTGTTTTAAATACCTCAGCGTCACGAACCTGAACATTGCCAATAATGTACAAGATGACTCAAGATGACTCAGATTAAATCTCTGCCTTAATGCTTCATCATTCATTTTGTTTGGTTGTTAACAATAGAAAAAAATTATATTTTTATTTGAAACTCCATTTAATCTTCTTCCTGTTCCTTTTGAGTTCAGCGTTGATGCAGCTGTCCACCAGGGGACACCACACACACACATACCCACACACATGTTGTCATTTTGGAGCAGTTAAAGGGGACAAGGAAATGTTGACAATGAAGAGAAAAAAATAGTAAAGACGAATAAACTGAAAATGCCCCACAGTGAAACCATTTAATGCTGTAATTCAATTCTGATTCTTTAATATTTTCTCCTCTTCCACGATGATATTTAGTGGAACTCTGAGCAACATATCTCCTGATGTTTTCCAACGTTTCCTTCAGTCAGAGGAAGTACGTTTTATTCAACATTTCATCATTTAGCCAAACAACATCTCAGCTTTGATTGCATGAGACTATTGTGAATTTGCAGAAGAACTCTTTTATATTCCATTACATTCCTTTTTTCATAATCAACTAAAACTACTCAGGGTTGGGGTTAAGTTTTTTATTTATCTGGTTAAAATGATGCCCAGCTAGTCAGGCAAATAAAACAGGTCACAAAGACACAAATGTCTTTGAAAATGTTCCATATTTGTACCGTTGCATTGTTCGAGGTGAGGATTTAATGTTACTGGATTGGTTACAGGTGACGTAGGCACAGACACTGTAAGACTGGAGGGAGTCAAGTTTGGATCTGACCCCAGGTCAGCATGGACACTGACGTCAGCAGACGTAGGTCAAGTACAGAATTAACAACCAAACAGCAGACTGGAATAGACAAAGGACTTGGACGTCTGATAACAATATCATGCCATGATTTCTGTTCGCAGGGTTGTTGGTTGTTGCCAAAGTTTTTAGAGGAGATAAGCTTTCTTCTTTTATATTGTTTTTCTATCTTATATAGTCATATTCATAAACCTAATTCTAAACTTTTACAGATGTAATTTACAGGTAGGTGCTTGTCTGCAAATTACATTCCCATCAACATTTTACCGAGTTTGAGTTCACCAGCAAAAATGCCAGGATGACACCTGGATACAAGCTGACATCATGGTGAGATCAGAAAACAACAAAGTGGACAAAGTGGACTGATGCCTTTGGACTCTAACCTCCTGGTAGTCCTTCCTGCAGAGTTGGGCTCCTTTACTTACACACAATGAAATATAAAATCCCCCATCTCTGTCTGTCCTTGAATGAGTCATCATTTATACAGCCTCAGTCTGTGTCTTATTAATGCAGGGCCTGACTTGTTTAGATGCATCTTTTGTACATTCCCAGAATAAATATAACTTGATCGGTCCATTCAACAAAAACCAGGACTGATTGGAGGATGTCATAACAGAGAGGTCATGCAGGAGAAGATGCCTAACCTTGTCCTCATGAGGGTTAAGTCACAAAGGTCAAATCTCAAGCACCTGTTTTGTGAATGGGATGACACAGAGGCAGGTAGTAATAACTCATAATGAGCTATGAACAGAGGAGCTAATCCGTGCTGGTCTTTAGCCTCTTTAATAAGCTGAGAGGCTGGGAAGCAGCCTCTGCTACCACAGGATAGGGATAATCCTTTTAAGCAACAGTTTACCTGGAATCAGTTAGTGGACACTTCCTCCCTTGGACCAGATGAGTTCCTCAGTGTGAGACAGGACACACACTTGGTCAGATTCGCCTGCTGTCCTCCACCTTGGATCTTGTGGGATACGTACTGATCTGCCTCGCTCACCAGGAGATCTTATATCTGGATATATCTGGATATCTGGAGTCATTCAGGGGGGAGGGAGGGGGGATCCTGCTGGGGTACAGGCCAAGTCTTAATCAGGATGACGGGGTTTCAGAAGCTGTTTAAGGGTCTGGTGTCGATGAAAATCAGGGCGTACGTCAAGGACTACTGCAAGAGGAACGGTCTCCTCACACTCTCTGTCTTTGCCGTGGTGACCGGCTGCGTGCTCGGGTTCCTCCTCAGGTCGTTCAACCTGTCAACACAGGTATGGATGAAGGGATGGAGATTCAACAAGAGGCAATCTGACTGATCTGAAGTCTGTACACTGTAGTTAATGTTACGTGATAGAGACGGCAAAGATCAGGTAGGAAGTTAGAGGAAAGAGAGAAATAGTTAAAGCAGAGATTACCTGATTACTTCCCATCAGGTTTATTCAGTTTCACAACGTCTCTGCTTTCGTGGTTCTGTCTTAAAGCTTCACTTGTTTGGTTCAGGCTCATTGCCCTCACTGCAGGCAGTTGTTAAAAAAAAAAAACACAAAAAACCCTCTTAAAAACTGTGAACAGGGATACAATGATTATTTAGCATCTTAAGAATCTGGAGTTGGTGGAGACCAAAAGAGAGCTAAAAGAGAGGAAATATTACATTTTCAAACTCAGTGTCAATACTGTAGAAAAGCTAACAACTGAAAAGGTCATAATGCTGTGTCATAGTGACACATTTTATAATATTGGCAGTAAATGTCTTTTCATGTAATGAACTCTATGGGGCCCTCTGAAAGGGAAGCCATTTTGAATGTTGGGTATTTTGTCTCAGGTGTTTCTCTCTCACATTCACAGGCCAAGATCTACTTCTCGTTCCCCGGAGAGCTGCTGATGAGGATGTTAAAGATGTTGATTTTGCCTCTCATCACCTCCAGGTAAGAAAAGCTTTCATCTGCATCAGACCAGACTCAGGTGATATACAGCAGTGCGGCATTTTCAAGCTGTAGCATTGCAGCCTATAAAATCATGTCTGACAGCTGGATCTTAAGTCATTGCAGAGTATTAGGATGACAGCCATTCAGATGCTCCCTTCATTCTCAAAGGAAGGAGTATGACTTTAAACTTTTCCCATTTACCCGACATATAGCAAAAAACATTGAAAAATCATTTCTTCCTCTTCCTTCCTCCTCCTCCTATTCTGTCATAATTCAGGGGTTATGACTTGGACATAGACCAACATGTTCTAATCAATCATTTCCCATTTCCCAATCCAGTCTTATGTCCGGCCTGTCAGCTATGGACACGAAGGCGAGCGGTCGGCTGGGGGTCCTCACCATCACCTACTACCTGTGGACAACCTTCATCGCTGTTATTGTCGGCATCGTGCTGGTGCTCATCATTCACCCGGGGACAGGCTCTGAGAAAGATGGTCACCATACAAGTTCAGGGCCTGTCATGACATCTGCTGATGCTCTGCTGGACCTCATTAGGTACACATCCCCTTGACCAGAAACCCTTGTGACTTTTGACCTCAGACAGGATTTAATTTAGTGTTCCTCTCACAGTAAATAAAAGATGAACCATGCTACTCCAGATTTTGACCTGGTGACAGTCCAGGTTAAAGAATTTATAACTCATTCTGGTGGATGTTGAGATGAAAGAAAAATGTAACGAACGGGCCACTCATTTATTTATTTTATTACATTTTGTTCTGGAGAAAAGGAATGGGCCAACCATCACTGCCACCCGTGGAGGCACATCACTTGCTTGTATAAAATTAGACAGCTTGGTTAAGATGTTCTTCCTCTTAAGTATTTCATGAGAATGGCTTAAAAGACCTTCCCTAGTACAGTAAACAGATTTTTCCTACATTTGTTGCCGCTCTGAGGGGGATTTTCCATTAGAAACACTAAGAAGAGATAGTAATACTGACAGTCTGTGCTATTTTTAAACAAGCACTAACCAGAGAAATTATTTCCCACCTTCACTTGCGTTGTAAGAGCGTGGGAAATCCCTCTCCTGATAGGGGATTTTCAGGAAAGCTCTGATCTTCCGCTCTATCGTCTTAGCATTGTTTTTCAGGATGAAGATTTAATCTGTCTTTTATCACCTGGAAAAACCAGTAAAGACTACTTAAATCCAGTGGAGATCCAGTTTAGGCCTTGTAAATTCCCTGCCCTTCCTTAAGAACAGGATCCTCTGAGCTGACATTAAAAGGTTTCGCAAAAAAAACCCCAAAACAATAGGAAGTCAGAAATCACTGACTCCTCAGCAAATAAATGTGGATATTGTGTCTTGTTCTGACATGCTGTGAACTCTGAGGAATCCAGAAAATGATAATAAAGCAAATTAAATGGGAGCAAATTCGAATCAAATCAAAAGATGGAACATCAGCTTCTGAATGTGCATCTGATATCAAACTCTTATTGTCAGCAGTGTGCTGAGAAGGCAAAGGAAAAAAGTCCTGCAGTGTCACTCCTACACAGCAGGTCAGCTAAGAATAGGGAGGCAATTTAATTGTGATGTGTTAAGCCTGCACTTTCCCAGAAGGCCCTTGTGCAGTGTGAGCTCAATGGGATAGAGCTTCCAGTGTGTGTGTGTGTGTGTGTTTGTTCATGCTTACTGAAGGGCCATTCATGTCAGAGATCCACTAATACCTTCTTCTCAAACCTGAGTATTTTAGAGCGCTGGGCTGTGTGTGAGTTGCTGTGGGTCAAAGGTCAAGTCTACATTTCAGTCCTCTTACGTGTTTGTCAAGCTTCCTGCTGCAGCGGCCAGTGTCACTGACGTACGCTGTATAAATACAGTTCGTGTGCAGGATGCTGACTGACTGACTGTACCCGTGGCACCTTGTTAACATGTGAAGGCCTCTAACTGTTTACTTATAAATTACTAGCTGCAAAAATGAACGATGGTAAAAAAAAAAAAAAAATGCTCCTAATCGGTACTATGCAATTATATATTATGTTATCAAATCATACTATAACATTTGCTGCATATTTGTTATAGCTACTAAGTCTGCTGGTAGTAACTATAATGGTATTACTCATAACAAGATTATCATTACAACATTAACTGTTGCTATTATATTTCTTATATGATATTGGTTACTGAGACATAATGCCCAGTTATATATTCATGATGCTCACCAGTAATAGTAATTAATCATGTATGAACATGGAGGAGAAGCAAAATATCAAAATTTCTTATCTGGTTCAAACAATTAACATTAAAAAAAAAAAAAAAAAAACAACCAAAAAAGGTGAAAAAGCACAAGTTTCATTTCGTAGCTCTTCTGGTGCTTCAGATCACATCAACACATCACATCATTTCCAAAGCTTTGTTTCTGTTTTTGCTTAAAAGCTGATGCATGAGGTTCTTTGCTGGATTTGGCCTCAGATGGACGTTTCTGTCACACCATAGGACCTTCATCAAATCCCATCCACTGCTGTTAAACAGTGCAACCTCTTTACATAAGATGGCTACATTTATATTTGGTATATTTGCCTTGTTGCTTTCACTGCACCACTGATGGGATTTTTTCTCTGTATTGTCTTTTATAGGAACATGATCCCATCAAACCTAATCGAAGCAACATTTCAGCAGGTGAGTGGCCAAAGGGAGGAAACTTACAGTTGATAGTTTAACACTGCTCATTAATTCGACGTACAAAATGCACCTACTAACAGATCTCTGCCTTTGCTCCCTTTCCTCCTTTTCCAGTACCGCACAGATTTGGTACCTATTGTGCAAAGCAATGATGTAAAAGAGTCTCAGGCCAACTATGTGTACGTCATGCCAGACTACCACAACCCTCAGCTAGGCCACCCGGTCTTCCTGGAGATCACACCTGCGCCTGACATCAAGTATAAGATCGTCCCCAGTACGAGCAAGGGCATGAATGTACTGGGGATCGTCATCTTCTCAGCCACCATGGGTAAGATCATTAATCCATGAGAGGAACTCTACTAAGTCTCAAGTCTGCTTCCTAATAAGTCAACCTCTGGTGGTTTTTCTGCTCCAACATTATGGTTTTTGTTTTTGACTTTCTCCTGTTTTTGAAGATTACGAGCTTCTTATTTGCTGCTAAGTGTCAAAGCCGTCATGCTTTATTAATGTGCAGTGGTGGAAGAAAAATATAATTTGTGGTAGAAAAGTTGCCCCTGCTTCTTATGTATCACATTAGATCTGCATAATAGGGTATTGGCAGCATTTTATAATCAGAGCTGATGACGAGGAACTAAACTATCATATTGTGGCTTATTGTTAATAATAAGAAATAATGATTATGTGATTGATTATTTATTACTTCAGTAAAATGAAGTACTTTCCACCTCTGTTAATGACTTAATAATATGGATTTTTTTTTTCACAACCACAACAAAAAAAACAACTATTTGTAAATGGTTTACCAAAAATTAATTAAGAAATTTGTTACAACTTATATATATATATAATAAAAAAAGGTTGGGGGTATCATGACTACAGACTACAAACACGTGTGTGAATGTTCGATCTGTTCTCAGGTCTGCTGCTGGGGAAGATGGGAGAACGTGGAGCACCACTTGTCAACGTGTGCCAGTGCATCAACGAGTGCGTCATGAAGATCATTAATGCAGCTATGTGGTAAGACTATGCACACACACCTACACGCATGCATCCAAAAAAAGACCGACAACACAGAATTCACAGAGCAGAGCTGGATTATATCTAAAAATAGAGCTCAACAGGGTAGAGTCACTGGTGTGAAGTGTCCTCGCTGCTTCTCACGGGGTCCCTCTAAATAACTCTTTAAGAGTTTGGTCCAGACCTATTGTATATGTGAAGTGCCTTGAAGGAACTCTGATTGAAAATGATGATTTGGTGCAGTGTAAATAAATGTGGTTTGATTTTATTTGATTGTGAATGGAGCAAAGAGGCATTAAACAGTTAAGACTGTCCATTAACTGCTCTAACAGACTCCACATGTCTCGGGGCTGGCTGCAGGGATTTGCTGGCATTCGACCATGAGAGCATTAGTGAAGGTGGCCACTGTTGTTAGGTGTCCCCGTTAATCCAAAGGTCTTTGGATGGGTTCGTGGCCGTGATACAACCATCTTGTATCTTTCAACCATTCCCTGAATTTACGCACAGGCATGCATATCGGAGTTTTCTTTCAATACAACAAATGTTTTGTTTACATTCATTGTGACTGTCCTTAGAGTATAAAATACATGTTGCACACAAATTTCTAAAATATGATGCACAATGTAAAAACAATGGTCGATTCTACCAACACAATAATAAGTAACACCTCAGAGTAGCTTTAAGTTAAAGCAGGAAGTTTCAAAATTCATTTCAAAGGCATTTCTCTTGTCTTTGAAGGTACTTCCCCTTCGGTATTGTGTTCCTTGTGGCCGGAAAGATTCTGGATATGCATGATCCAGCCCACCTGGGGGAGAAGCTGGGCATGTACTTCATCACAGTCCTGTCTGGCCTGTTTGTGCACGGCCTCATCCTGCTGCCTCTCTTCTTCTTCTTCTTCACTCGCAGAAACCCCTTCCCTTATATCAGAGGCCTTCTGCAGGCCCTTGTCATTGCATTGGCCACATCATCCAGGTACGGGGAGAGTGATGGTCGTTGTAGATTTTTGTAAATCAGTTTATCCATCGTGTAGCTCCTCCCACACCTTATGTCCTCTACACGTGCAGTTCAGCCACTTTGCCAATCACCATGAAGTGTCTCCTGGAGAACTGTGGAGTGGACCGGCAGATCGCGCGCTTTGTGTTGCCGGTTGGAGCTACCATCAACATGGACGGGACAGCTCTGTACGAGGCGGTAGCGGCCATATTTATTGCTCAGGTCAATGAGTATGACTTGGACTTTGGCCAGTTGGTCACCATTAGGTGAGAACAAGGTCTGACTCACTGTCCTCTCATGATGATTTCTCTCTGTTGAGATAATTGAGTTTTCATCTCTAACATTTCTAACAGTATAACAGCAACAGCAGCCAGCATTGGGGCAGCTGGGATACCTCAGGCAGGTCTGGTTACCATGGTGATTGTCCTGACCTCTGTGGGGTTACCACCTGCTGACATCTCGCTGATTGTGGCCATCGACTGGGTTCTGTGAGTGCCATTAAAACGTATTACACTATATGGAGCGTTATTTTGGGATGTTGAGACAACGTTTAAATCATTTTCCCCCCATTTCTTTCTCAGCGATCGCTTTCGGACGATGATCAACGTTCTCGGTGACGCCTTAGCTGCAGGGATCATGGCTCATATATGTAAGAAGGATTTTGAGAAAGCAGCCGCTGCTGCACCTTCGACTCCCACTCCTAGCAACAATGGAGGTGGCCCCAAAAGGGTGAGCGGGACATCTTCTATTTGAAACAACATTAAAACAACCCTGATATTTTGTCACATTTGGTAATTGTAGTGAACGTTTGTATGAGCCTTACTACTTTAAATCTACCTCTCCTTTGCTTCCTCCTAGTTATTTTTTTGTGACTCATGAGAAAAACATGCACATTCCCATGCTAAAGTTGCTGAAGATATAATATAAAATTCATTTATAACTTTATAGTCATTAACACATAATTTAAAAAACTAATTTCAGAAATCCAACTTTTAAAAATAACTTTCAAGAACTTAACTAATCGGGCTGCCGCTTGCAACTTCCCCACAGAGAGACACAGTCATCTCATTTGGTAACCAAAGCGTGGCGCTGTCTGATGCTCCTCTGATCACACACCGCTGCGATTACGTGTTCGAGGTGGATGGAGATAATGTGCTGGAAAGACCCGTGGCCTGCTACAACCTCTGCCAAGTCTGACACACTTACACAAGATGGACATCAAGGAAATACTGCCTTCTACAGGTCATCAGTTCAAAGGGGACGACGTTGGAAGATCCACTTAGGTTTCCATCTTAAATAAGACCAAGTATATTGTGGTGTCAGGGTTTAGCAGCTTAGGTCAACTTTGCCTGTGCCATGCCGAAAACAAAACTCTTCATTACTTGATGTGTATTAGATGAGTTCTGACTGAATGACAGGAGTTGTGAAGAAATGCATTAAGTTTGACGTATGATGTACAACTCACGCTGACAGTTGCTTTTGCCCAAATGCACTTTGCAGACATCATAATATGTTGCAATTATATGCAATAGATGGAGACAGGCATTCATTGTCGGCCTGTCCTAATGAAGTCTGACTGCAGGTTTTGAGTTGCCTTAACCTGATCTCAGATTAGACAATAATCCTGAGAACCTGGAAGACAAAATTTGAGTTGAACCTTTATCTGTCTTAGAGAAGGTATTTGAAATTATATACAAAAGCAAACAATTACAACTATCTTCGCACAAGGAAACTAAATTAAGATAACAACTTGGGTTTTTATACATACGCTTTTAATTTTGTGTTGATGTTTTCTAATAAAAACCTGATCCTCTGGAAAGTCCTTTCAATGCATGATTTTACTTTGAAACTAAATTTGACAAAAGATGAATGAATGAAAGAAGAGTTGGGAGTCCACCACAGTAACTTCTGTGTAGTGATAAATGGTCAAAGTTTTTTTTTTTTTTTTTTTAGCTGTCCCTTCCATGGAAGAGGTCCTACCTCTGTAGAGATGTCACTTGAAACAGTTTTGTAATTCTTGAGTTTTGGGCAAGAAAAGATTTCTTTTCGCGCTTTTCACCATCTCACCTTGAACACCATTTTTATATTTATGTGAAGGCAAATTCTTCTTCTCTAAATTATAACAGTGCAGTATAAAAGTGCAGCACAAAAATGATTCCAAGTCGAGGTTGCTGACAGCAGCTGGAGAAATGCTGCAGTGACGTCAGAAGGTAATAACTGGTCCTGTAGCATGTGATCAACCGCCAGGTGAGTGTACAAGATAATTCATTCATCATGCCAAATACTCGTTTTTTGTACTTTGTACAAATGTCTCCAACTGTTGCTAATAAGCAAAATAGATAATATAGTCATTTTACAAGAATACTATTGCACCATGTTTTTATTGAAATGATCAAATGTTAGAAGACATTTAATGGACTCCAACTTAGTGTTCAAAACCAAGATAAACAAGAAAAAAAAAAAAAAAAAAAAAAAAATCAACAATGCATTAAAAACACTCCAATAAGTAACAAGTATGACTGAATACACCGTCAAATAAATATTTGCGCCTCCTCTGGTGTAAAATTCACCACTTCCACCTATAAATTAAGGCAGAATGCAGTTTAATCTGACTGCCTGTAAAACAAATTCACTTGCATCTTTCATGCAAATCCAACTAGACTGCTGAGAAAACTAAGCAGTAACAACGCAAGTAGAAAAAAGAAATCATGAAAAAGATGACTATCGCCTGCTGAGCAAGTCACAACGTATTGCACAAAGTTAAGGATTGTGACACAAAACTAACATGGAAATACAAAAATTAAAAAAAGCATTTATAAGACCAAAAGCTGAAGTTTGTCATGGAAAAACTCCTCTCAGAAATAGATAAACTCGTGCATTTAATGAGGTGTCAGGTGATTTATTGCTGAGGGGAAATGGGGTTTAAAAGTGAATCCTATTACGTACTGTTCCTAAAAATCATTTGCTACTTCCAACTATCACGGACTGGTTCTTATGTTCAATTAGCGGGCAGGTAAATTAGGAGCAGTTATAGTACCGATCCTAAGGCTCCTCCTCTCAGTCACCCTGAACAAGATGATTCATCACTAGAAAAAAAGACAAGTGGCACTATGCCCAAAAGATTTTCTTAATGGCCGATATGAGATTTCACTTTAAAGTAAAAAAAGCTGAGTCCTCATTAATTAACTCTTAAAAAAAAAGTCCAAAAGTGAGTTGGGCTTCAAAAGCAGATTTACTAAGCCAGTTAAATAAATACTTCCGACATTTGACTCCCAACCGCTGAAAGTGACCACGTGTTGGTTAAATGTGTTGATCACGAAACAGTTAGGTGGGTTTTTAACAATCTGGCCATGTCAGAAAAGGAGCCTCAAGGAATGTCTGCAGGACAGTCGCCTTCCTTTAATTGTCAAAAATTTAAATTACCTCACCTCAACTATTGGTCCACATTTTCTTAATCTATCTAAAATGTAATCCATCTCAAACGTTTAAAAGCCTCCAGTAGAAACGATGTGTAACAACCTGTTTTGCTTGAGCAGGGATCTCTCATCCACGGTGAAAATTTACTACTAGAGTAGAAAAAGAATACAAAACTACAAATAAAATCTAAAAAAAGGAAAATAAAATAAAGAAACAAACCAAACAAAACTTTCAGCAAAACGAAATAAAATTTAATGGTTTATGTTCAAAGTCAAACAACCAAAACAAAAATGAAGAAAAGCAAATCTAAACTGAAATCATTAACAAAGGCCATTAATTTCTCTCCAAACTTGAGATAAGCACTCGTTAAAACAAGTTTGTAACTTACATTGTAACAAATAAAAAGCTATATCACTACAGAAAAAAAAGAAAAACAAAAGGAAAATTAAGTCAAAATGAAAGAAAGAAAACGAAAACAAAAAACAGCTGAGCCTGATTGGTGGTGTTCTCATTCAGCATCAGATATAGCCTTAGTACCTCTTCCCCGCCAAAAAAAAAAAAAACAACAACAAAAAACCAAATAAACAACTAAATCAAAAAAGGTATGAATCTACTTTGTGAAAATCTGCTCAGAAAAACTCTCCTGGGGTTACAAGCTCAAATCTCTCCGTCTTTGGTCCATCTTAATTCCATACTCATTGACTGGAGATGATTTTCAACGGGACTCTCCTTAAATACAACTCAGAAAAAAAAAAGACTTTACACAGGGATAACAAAACAAAAACATTTCCCTCCAGAGATTGTGGTTTAAAACTGTTAACCTGGTAGGAGGGTGAGCAAAAGTCAAAGACTGACATCAAACGACTGATATTCATAGTAACTTAAAATAGATTGGTTAAAAGTGCTTTGCTCTTTAAATTGACTCAAAACAGCGAGTGGTATTGTTGGTCTAGATTTAAGGCATCTTTTTCTACTTCTGAGGATCCAGGACAAAGCACTACTTTCCAAAAATGCAACAACTGCTGGCGCCTGGCAAAAATATTGTTCTTTGCTTTCTTTAGCCTGTGAACTGTCCTCTAAAATGTCAACACTGAGAACTACTTGCAGGGCTTATACTCTTATACTTTCAGTGCACCGTTTGCCTGCCTCCTTTATCCAGTCCCCACAGTTGTACATGCAACACATACAGATAGTATTTAAACTTTTTAGATTATTTTCAAATGTTGTCTTGGGATTTTGCCCTCTATATCCTGTCCGTACAAATTAAAACTAGTGAGTGTTCTCAAGCCCCAAGGATGAGTATGAAGATGAAAAAAATGAAAAGGGAGAGAAAACAAAAACCAAAAAATATCAGCCTCAACACTCTTTTAGACAAGTACAAAGGTGCAGAAGAGTGAACGCTCATTTATCACTGAATAGACTAAAACCCAAACTGATATACCAGACTTTACAAACGTTTGCTCTCCAATAAAAGCCTGGCACAGGGCATCTCCTTCTCTCTCTCTCCTCGACACCTGATTGTCCGGATCTCTATTTGTGGCCCTTGTTGGTCTTAAAGGACACTTGCAGTATCTTGTCTCCGAGCCGGTAGCCGTTCAAGCTGGCAATGGCCATGGCTGCCTCCTCGTAGTTCGTCATGGTGACAAAGCCGAAGCCCTTGCACTTGTTGGTGTTGAAGTCTCGGATCACCTTCACGTTGGTGACGGCGCCAAAGGGGCCAAACATCTGCCACAAGATGCTCTCGTCAGCATCTTGACCCAGGTTGTAGATGAAGATGCACCAGCCAGAGGTTGAGTTTCCAGGGACACCCACACCTCCCATGCCGCCCATGTGATCGACACCCATGGGAGAAAACCTGGAATGGGAGGCTTTCTTATTGACACTGTACACCTTCGGACGCACAATGTCTACATGCATTTAAGATGTGTTTCAATCCCTTGTTTTCGCAGCTCCTCACCTAAACCGCTGAGCCTGGTGGTGTAGTGGCCCTCCAAAGCGTCGGGACTGGTTGTGGTAGAGCTGAGAAATGAGCTGCGTGTTCTTTGCCTGGTTTGGGTTGGCTGCAAATTTCACTGTGATGGGCTCAGTAGCCCCTGGGGGTTTTTGGCCATTCAGGTTTTTCACAGCCTCCTCTGCCTCTGCTCGCTTGTCAAACCGGATAAAAGCCACCCCACGGGACACACCTAGGCACAGAAGAGCAGCTGGTGACTGCCTATTCTGGCACAAGCAGCAAAACTACCTTTCAGGATAAATACGGCTGCTGTCTGGTTACAATAACTCCAGACAAAAAGGCACTATTATTGCAAAGAATTTTAAAAAGCAAGGAAGTCATTCACCTGTCGTACCTGTACCCTGATCAACAAGTACCCGGGAGTTAATTATGCGCCCATAACGTGAAAACATGTCTTCCACATCCTT
Organism: Remorina albescens; assembly: GCA_034769265.1. NCBI lineage: Eukaryota > Metazoa > Chordata > Actinopteri > Carangiformes > Echeneidae > Remorina > Remorina albescens. The sequence continues at coordinate 6,316,813 of CM068488.1, forward strand.
CTGGGTCATGGACTTGGGCAGGCCACTGATATACAGGTTGGCATCCTTTATTGTATCAGAGCTGGGCCGTGCATATGAAACCTGACAACAGGAAGCAAGAAAGACTTGATTAGAACTCTGATTCCTGTGAATTAAATAAGGTAACAAAAAAATACAAGCACTAATAGCTATTGATTGTTGACACTTTAACACTTGTTTGGATTTAAAAGATGATTCAATCAGGCATTTCTTAAGTAGCAATCATTCAATCATGTAAAAGATTCTATCTATTTGTTTAAAAACCACACTTTAAGATAAACAAAATATCACCCAAGTGGTTTTTTTTAAAGTCTTCAGAGTAAAAATGAGTGAAGTCAGAAACATAAAAGAACATTAAAGCCACAAAAAAATGAAATCAAACTGATCAGAAAGGTACTTTAATTTACCCTCAGTTAAATACATTTAATCTGACAGAATATGTGAAATAAAGTATGTCAGATAGGGCAGTAAGTGAGTTGTAAAAATCAGTATCACTTCCTCGGGCTGACATGTACTAGCTAGTTAGCGGACAGCACAGGAGCCACAGGAGAGTTATATGACATCACATCTTTGGTTTGAGAATTGTAGAACACCTTATTGCACGTTACCTTGATAGTTTTGGACTGTAGCCTTAGTCCATTCAGTGTACTGATAGCTCTGTCTGCATCACTAGGGTTAAGATAGTTAACAAATCCGTACCCTAAACTGTGGCCTAGAAAAAAAAAAAGGAAAACAATAAAATAAAACAAAAAAACGTGGTATAGTTCAAAAAAAGCTGCAAACAAATAAATATTTAAAAACAAAAACAAATCTTAACATTGCATGCTAGTCTAAACAAACAAAGAAACTGTTGACAGTTAAACAGGGCTGGACTGGTTGGAATAAATAAAACAAGTCTATGCTGGTGAAAAAATTTGACAAAACTACCGCCCAACTCAAGCAGTGAAATCAATTTGGAACATGTTTCAAATAAAAGTTGCATTATCAAATCACTGAGGATAGAGAAACCAGAAAAACACTCCTCTAGCATCCTGATAGTAAAGAACAACTTATTTGAAAATGAGTGAGAGGGCAAGTTTGTTACCACAACTTGTATTCTTTTGCCAAGTCTGTAACAGGATCCCTTTGCCAGTTAAAAACAAAATCTTGTGTTTAAGCATCGATCAGGTCTGTCACAGGTCTTATCGCTTCAGAGCGTAGCATACCTGCGACTTTGTCTCGAATTAGCTTGGCGGACTCCACCTCTCCGATGCTGCTGAAGAGGCTCCTCAGCTCGTCCTGTGTCATGCTCTGAGGCAGGTAGTTCACTATCAGGTTGGTCTTGGCATCCTTTCCCTCGTCCCCTCCCATGTGGTCTTCATAACCGTTTGACATGTCATACACCTCCTGCAGGTCAGCCAGGTGGGACGAAAAAACAAAGCGAGATAAGCACACAGAGTATGGAGGGCTAAAGCTTTAACGAAATATAAAAATACAAAGAGCTGTTCTTAATCAATGAAGATACATTTCAAATTAAATTGCCATCAGTAGCACAAAGTCAAAATAAAGTAAACAATTAGTGTCCCATGCATGTCCTATAATTTCTATTCCTCAGGAATCACTGGCCTCACCTCCACCACGTCACCTTGAACAACCCCATTAAGTCACTGACAAGGACAGAGCAACACAGAAACTAGAGCAGACAATGGGGACAATAACACAACAGGAGATGCAGCTTTCTGAAAAGGCTGCCGTTGAAACAATAATGTTTTCCCACAATTTGAGTAAACAAGACAAATTTCATGGCCATTTTCTTTGTAAAGCAGAAATAACGACCCATACTGCCTATTAGGAGAATGAAAAGCTGTTGTTTTCAGCCTCTTTCCGCATCTCTGTTATCCTCTAATTTGTACATTACATTACACCGCCCCCTTCCAAAAAAAACTGCCAAAGTTTGACACAACTTCAGATGCAATGGAAATACAGAAAGTAATGTTCAGACAGGACTACTTCATAGTTTATTTCCTCATTCTATAGTCCCTGGAACATTTTGGTTGAGAACGGTTTACACTGTTCAGTGTAATTATAGTTTTCAATATGACAGAATAGAAGTGGTTGAAAGTTATACGACTACAGAGTGGTGTCTATTACACAAGCATGGGACTGGATTTAATATGAAAATCAGTCTCAGTGCAGTGGTTTACCCTCAGCCAATGTGATATTTACACAATGGAATGCACTATAAAAGGCAGCACACACTGGGTATGCATTTGTCAAGTAGGTAAGGGATTCTTATCCCCAAATTACCTAAATCTGACACAACTGAGTGTGATAACCGGTCTGAACGGACTGACATAAGTTTCCTGAACAATGGAATCTACAGCATCACTCCATAACACATTTAAAATGCGGCTTCCACTGTCTGTACAGCAGAGACTGGTGTGGTGGACACATTCGCTGGTGGCTGAAATGGGATCAGGCTTGAAATGTGAAACAGTCCAGCAGTCAACCTGACAGAGGTCCTTTCATGCAAGAGAAGGGTTGTGATTGTGTATTCTGGTGGGTAAGATACACTGCCTGAGAGAATGAATGAGAGCCCTGTGCTAACCAGTCAACATGGGTGAAGCTAGTGGGAGGTGGTGTGCCTGTTTGTTTGCAACTTCTCTTAATGTCATCTTGTGTAGTCATCCCGCCTTTATAAATTAATAACAAGGCTCTGTGCAATTCTCAGTGTGAGGTTTATGATTTTTATTGAGTGTGGAAACAAGCATTTTAACAATGCTACCATATAAACAGGACTTGAACTTTCAATCCCTTGTCAACAAGGTCAACAAAAATATATGATCACAATGCTGACATTAAGTGAACAAGGTCACATACTGTGGTATGGTTTGAAATGGGAGGCGAGAACTTATACTCACTTTCAAGTACTTAATGTGTCCTCGACGAACTGCCATGAAGACACTTCACTGCTCCGGAGGCTTGATGGGAATAAAGAAAATTTAATTATTTTTCCATGTCATACATTTAAGAATAAACACGCCTCACACTTTTCCTAAGAACTAAACACAGCGTCATGCGAGAGGAAAACAAAATTTTGCATGACTCTAAAGTTTGAGTATGGCGATGTAGAAAAGATCAATTATATTTGAAATAACCACATAGACTCTCCTGGTTTAATTTCTGCTTTATGTTAATAAACTGATCCCCAGGACCACCTCTCTCCTTCTCATGGTTTTCAATATGCATCTTTTGTGGATTATTTCACGTTTCTTTAATTTCTTATATGCTGCTTTGTAAGTGTTCAACATCTTGCTGCAACGAGGTGGGTAGGTAGCTGATACTGAATGTTTTGCAGTCATTCAACTGTTTGTCAAGAAATGACTTTACATGTGGCAATGGAGTGGGGATGATACACCCTAGAAGGACTTTCTATTTTATATATTACTCCTTTCAACAAGAACCGGCAGTATATGCCAGTAAATTTTAATGATAAAGTTAAACGAATGCAAATATTCTTTGTTTTTGATAAACAATCGCCATTATTAAACCATTTAAGATCAAGACTGAAGAACATAACTTAGGCTCGACCTTATAATTACATATGATGCCTTTCGCGTTTAAAAGAACCGGGATGAAATTATTTGTGAAACCTGGTCATGAGAAATGAATAGGCGGCATATTTCTTCAAGAAAGGCAGCACTAAAGCTTTGGTTAGAAAACAGCAGACATGTAAAACATGTGTGTGTGTTGTGCTGCTTCAATTAAACAGTTGTCCTAAATTATTAAGCATCGGATACCTCTATTCACAGCAGAAACCCGATCTACTGCGCCGTTATTTTACATATTACCCAATGAAAGAGAGGCAACGATTTGGAGCAATGTTCTTCTGAAACAATCCCCTTGTGTTAATTTCTTTTTACTATTACCGAATACCGGGCCACTGGTCCATGTGTGGCTCCCCATTTGGGAAACGTGCAGAGGCCTGGCTAACGTTATTAGCATTAGCAGGCTAGCGGCTCCATGCTTATCCTTGCAGGACTCGATGGGCAAACGTGAACAACCGGGATCGACCACAAAAAAGACAAAACAACAACAACAACGCCTCAGCTATGCAGCAACACAAACCAACGAAGCATGTTTTGAGGATAATTTGGTAACGTGGCGGTCTCATTATCAGAAAGCTAAAGTGAAGCACCGTGGCCTTATTTTGGGAGATCGTCAGTTCATTGCGTGTCGGTCCCCGCGCCTAAACCCCAGCGGCCTGCTAACAGGCCACGGAGGCTAACGTTAGCACTTTAGCGTTAGCTCAACGGGGCCGCGGCAGCGACACGGCGAATATCTGACAAAATTAAACAAACCCAGAATACAGCGCGGAGCATTTGAGAGCATTTCAAGTCTTACCAGCTTATTGGGGGGGTGGGGGGTGATTGGCGTTTCTGCTTTGTTCTCCTGTTTTTCGGTGTTTTTCTAAGCAACGTTCAGTTCCCTCCAAGTCGACCTCACGTAGCGGAGACGCAGAGGAAGGAGGTACGTGGTGAGTCCGGCCACGCCCACTCGAGTCTAGCCACGCCTCTGCGGCGGTGCCGGTGAGGTCAGCAGACAGGAGCCCTGCAAAATATGGCCTACTTTAACGGATGCCCATTAGGTCTTCTTCTTCTTCTTCCTTTTCTCTTTTCGTGGGTGGCTACCAATGTGGAGGTGCATTATTGCAGCGTGAATCAGAGCTATGCTTCTTCCAACAGCTTCTCTCAAATATTAGGGAATAAGCTTAGCCAAACGTTTCTGGATTTTTTTTCCTTATTTTGCTGTGAACAATAAAGAATTGCATGCTCTATTTAGCAAAACACACAATCCTGGAGAATGTTTGTATATTACACACAGTGTTTTGTTTAGTTTGGTATGTCCAGCCTCTGCTTTGTTAATACTTCCTCCTCCTGGGTGTTCCTCTGAACTGTCCTCAAGATGCTCACTTCTTGCTGTATTGTGTAAAGTTGTGGACAGTGCTTTTCCTGTATGCCAGCTGTTCTGCCAGTCTTTAACAATGTTTCTTATCCAAATATCCTGACCAGGACCTCTTCACCTTTCACTTGCTTATTTTGTGATACATAAGGGACATATATGTTCCGATATGAAACATATCTGTTCGGATCATGAAGCAGGGCAATCTAGATTTCAGTGAGAGGAAATCAGGTTTTATTATTATTTAATTTAGATTTATTGTTCCCTTCTGAAATCTTTCCTGATTATTTCCAATTTGAGACAAGCACAAAAAAACATTACAGAGAGATACCTTTCATTAAAAACATGTGCACTGTTGGCAGTAATAACTCACACAAAAGTCATTCCATCAGACTGATTTGTTTAAAAGTGGCCTACAACTATTTGAGGATATAAAAGAGCACCAATAATAGGAAGAAGTAAGAAATGTTTCTCCTTTTAAACTAAAACTCAGAAGTATCTTACCACACAGGTGGTCTAAAAAAAATGCTAAAATGAAGTGAATGAGTGCAGCAGTATAGTCAGAGCTTTGTATAAATCATCATCATATTTTTGGTGTCAGATAATGAAATAATCATCATAACATCCATCACCACTTAAAAGCTGCATGTTTTGTAGTGTACTGGAATAAACCTGTATTAATAAGCAGCAGTGAAAGGGATAAGAAATCACACACCTGTTTGCAAATCAAGAACAATCATTCTAACAACAGTCATAATAATAGTTACATGTGCAGAGTCCAGTGCTGTTCCGTCTGCAAGTCTCTTTAGTTTTTTTCCAGCTTGTGATATCCCCTAAAATGTTGGTATCTCATGAGCTGTCCCGCCGTCAGAAACACAACAAACTATAGTCAAAAGGGAGAGAAAGGAGAGAGTGATTCTGGGTTACAGCCAAATTAAAGAATAATAAAATGGTATAAATACTATGAAGTGTTTCACACCTCCACCAGTAAAACTACTGGTGAGAGCCAGATGATAAAACTCAGCGTGAACTGTAGAGTCATCTCCAGCTTCACCTGGCAGCCCTGAAAGAATGAGATAGAATATTAGAATTAGAAAATTAACCGAGCAAACCAATCTGACATTCATGCTGAAACTTTTTTATGTTTGTGATTATGGAAATTGTCTGACCTGTGTGTTAAACTGCCATGGCTTGTCCACACTGCCGTTGCAGGAGGAGAAAGTAGAGTTGCAGCAGCTGTGAGGAACAAGAAGTCCTCCAGTACGGTTGAACCAAGATGTTTCAAGCCAGTCCCTATAGTCATGGACACCACAACACTGCAACTAACAAGGATCAAAACACCAAATAACCAGTCACTCTCAATATGTATAAAACACTGCAAATCAGACAGTTATCATTAATGTTGTTGTTTTCTTATCATCAGTGGTGAAGAATCATGAACAGTAAAGTAAAAGTGAATCTTATTTAAATATTTACTTAAATAAAAACTTAAGAATTGGTATACTTATTGACATACTTGTGTTGTACTTGTTTTTTTACTAGCTTTACTTTGCTTCTAATTGACTACAAGTCAGACACAAATAATTGTTTTACTGCACTAAAATCTGTTTAAATCAAAATTCAACTTAATCCACTTTAGTAAATCCATGAAATAATACTGAAGGGATGATCACAGTTGGTTACAGATGCTAATGATTGACAGTAAATACATGCACAGATTTGTACAGAAGAGCCTTAAAATGACCTATAAAATCTCAGTCTGTCTATTTGTTAAAGCCATACCACCCTGAATGCTGCAAATATTAAAAGCAGGGTTGGGCCTGGTTCTTACTTGGATGGGACACTGCTGGGAATATGTGCAGTAAGTTTTTTCACTTGTCTGTTTAACCAGCAGAGGGTGATAGAACTGCTGCTGCTTGTTCAGAGGAGACAATGCAGGATTTCTACTTCTAAATATAGATATCATTACAGGAAGTGCGCCCGAGTGGCTTCACCATGTTGCTATAGCTGTTGCTGATTGTTTATATGTCCTGCTACTTTTTGTGCTGTTGCTTTTAGGTTTAGGAAAAAAGACATTTGAAATGCTCAGTTGTTTTTACACATTCTGCATAAATATGCGTTGGGTATATGGATGCCTATATAATTCAGTTCAAATGTATGATGGCCGAGCACACACCTCCACTTGTGTAGCGTCTACAGCTTGAGAGTTTGGGTCCTGGCTGTTGCCTGTGTAATTTTGAAAAACACCACTAAGGGAGGTTATCTCTGAATCCAGCTAAAAACCAAAAGCAAGAAGACACAAAGAACGTAAACAATCTTTTTTATGGACACATAATCTGATAACTCCATTCCAGTGCAGATGAATTTTGGTGTGACATGGGTACCTTTATGGAGTGGAAATATGCCAACGCTGAAGCCGAACTTTGCAGGCAAAAGATCACAACCAGTAGATAAACAAACTGGAGAAGAGCACATTTCATTACAGTCCATAGATTATCACACAGACAGATATTTCCTCATTCTTTCACAATGACAAGCCTACCAGTCCCTGCAAAAAGATTGAATCTCTGAGGCTCAGCCACGAGCCGAGGAAACCGCTGGCCAAAAGGAAAGCAGCACTGATGAGAGCGAGGATAGCAGGCATGATGATGTAGGTGTCACAAAAAAATAGCCTGCTGTGACTGTATTTCATCAGTAGATAGACTCCACTCAAGCCCACCACCAACCCCATCACCTGTTAAGTAAAAAAAGAGAGTGACTCAGTACAACACAAGAGTAAAAAGTGCATAAATAATAGTATCTGTGACAAAAATGCTATTAAAGCAGAGTATCAATACACCCATAAGCTCGCATTTACTCTCTTATGACATGCATTCATTTTTAACTCCACGTGACCCCATGTATGTATAACACAATTTAACACGATGTCACACTTCAGCTAAAGCAGCTTTATATGTGCGAGTAGGCTAATTTAGCTGTCTTTGTATTTGTTTCTAGTCTTTAGGTTAAGTGCTGATATCTTGTAACTTCATTTAAAGAATCAGTATGTTGTCAATTCTCTCATATCTATTGGTTAAAAGAAAACAGATCAAACTATTTTTCAATGTGTTTCAAAATATATTTTTAGAATAAGTTTAAGGTATTAATTGAGCACTTGTAGATGCAGATTAAGGGGCCTTGCTCTGAGGCCTCAGGTTGGTGGTGTTCAGAAACAAACCAGTAACTGTGAAATCAACCCATTAAAGGTACACTGAAACACTGAAAGCTTAAGACTTTGTTCAGCATGCTCTGAACCAAGGAACCCATATCTCTGTTAATGATTTAAAACTGATGGTTAAACCTTATCTCTTTTTAAACAGTCACAAGAAATGCAGTCTTTTCTACTTCCCACAAGATGTGTCCTGTTATTTATTTTTTTATTTTTTTAATGATAGAAAATGACAAAAACAGAGCAGATCTACAAGAGAATCTCATGTGTATCTTTTTAAATGAATGACCAATCCACTTGAGGTGTGTGTCTGTGTGTGTTCATACTGTAGCCGAATTCCTCTAAAACACAACAACTGTCATATGACCAGTGGGACTCAGACATGAGTCTGTGTATCGAAATACATTCACACACAACACAACCAAGAGGTGATTTATCTTACTTATATTATCACAGCTCCATTTTTACAGCATTCAAAGTCTACAATATGAAGAAATATACTAATTTTTAATATGCATGTATGCAGTGTGTAATATTTATTCTGAAGACAGCAGCACTTTGGTGAAGTCCCACCTACCCACAGAAATTGAGATTCCAGCTGAAGTGTTGTTTTGAGCGCGTTTCTTCTCTGTTCGCTCATTTTCAGTCTTCGGGACGCCCGAGGAACGAGCGCGCGCGGATCAACGCAGACGCCTCGAGGTTACCGCGAGGACTGTACTGTAAGATCGTAACCTGCACGCGAGCGCAGGAAACTCAAAGAAAAGTCCGAGGCAAAAGAAAAAGAGGGAGAGTTTGGGACACGTGTTTTTCTTTAAATAGAGCTGCAGACTAGTTCAACTTTCCTTCTGCTATGACCCCCCCCAAAAAAACATGCCTCCTCAAAAAATGCGGAAACATGGCTGCAAGCTGGCATCCTCAAAAGATAAGACAAGATAGCCTTTATTATAGCCTTTATTGTCATATTGTCATACATGAAATTTTGGGGATTACACTGAAGGTGCATTAAAAGGGAGAAAAACAAAGAGCAACTACTGCTTATAAATAATGCTAAATCCATAAATAAAAGCAGCATGTTATAATTGCCCTTAGGTGAAGTAGATTTGACAGTTAATTATTTTCACTATTGACTGATTTTTTTTTGAGTTGTGGCTGTTTAGTGTCCTGACAGCCGAAGGGTAGAAGCTGTTTTTAAGTCTGTTTGTCCTGCCTCTGAGGCTCCTGTACCTCCTTCCAAAGGGCAGCAGGCTGAGCAGGTGGTCAGGCCCTGCGACCTCTACAGTTATAAGTCTGCACCCTGTCTGTGCAGTGCACCCGCGCCCAATGCTTGTTTTTCCACTTAAAATGGCCATAGCTGCGTGTAAACACCATCCTATCGTCTGCAAGATGCATGTGTGCTATTACGTCAATGAGGGTGTCAGTACTGATTACAAGCCAAAATCAGATCAGCAGTGCCTTCCTGCCAAATTAAACCAAATCACAGCAGAGAGAGTTACATCTTTTCATGCATGTAATATTGTATTTGTAATATTTGTAATATTGGAGTAACACTAATAACAGATTTTCAATTGCAAACGAAACCATGCTTTCAAAAGTCAAATAAAAGTAGAACATGCGCAAATTTTTTTATACTTTATACTTTGGATTTTGATGCACAAAGATGAAGCCTGTAATTGTTATATTGTTGCAGGCCAAATTATGTTAATTCTTTCTTATTGCAGATTTGTGATTTTGAGGCTCTCGTACCAATTCAGACTGATTTTACTGAATTGTAGAAGACTTGGTTGTTGCTCATATATCAACGTGTGTATGAAGTGCTTGGTGGGTTTACAGTCAGCTCTGTGTTCAGCAGTCTGTGTCAGAGTCTCTTCCTGCTCTAACAGCTCAGTGTCTCTGCATCTGGCTGAGGGAGGTTTTTGTACGACTACAAATCACTGTGTGAACACTCCTCCACTGTGATAACTCTGACAGTAATAAACTGCTGCATCTTCAGTCTGAACTCCACTGATGGTCAAACTGAAGTCAGAGCGGCTTCCACTGCCACTAAACCGATCTGGTGTTCCTGATACACGTTGGTTTACATATTTTATCAGGAGCTTTGGAGACTGTCCAGATTTCTGTTGGTACCAGAACATGTGATTATTGCCATGAACATCCCGGCTGGTTTTACAGGTCAGAGTGACAGTGGATCCTGGACTGGCTGTCTTTACTGAAGGCTGAGTCACAGTCACCTGACCGCTGCATCCTGCAGACAAAAACAAATCTGTCATTTATCAGCAGAAAGAAATGAAGAGAAAAGGCAGCACATCATGTTTGAAATGTTGCTGAGTGAATGAACCTGGAAAACAGCAGCAGGCCAGCGTCCAGATGAGGATGGTGATGAGAGTCATGGTGGTTGTGCTTTCTGCTGTGTTGACTGACAGATCTGAGTCCTGCAGTGTTGAACTCACAGGACTATAAACCTTCTCACTTCACTGGAGGATCAGCTGACGATGCAAAGCCTCCTCTCTATGGAAATGATCTCTCTGCTCTCCACAGACTGAAGGCAATGAGGGACAAACATCAGGAGGAATAATGCTGCTTGGATTTACACTAAATATCATCTTCATCAAAGAGAAGAACAGTCCAGTACAGGAAACGGTTTAAATTTACTTTTTGACATTTTTGATAGAAGATAAAGAAAATGATGAATGAACATTCGAAACTTTAAAATGTTGAAATAAATTGGGAATACTTACTCTTCTTTCTGTTAGTTTTGTTTGATTAAGATTTTGACTTTATCCAATGACAAGAATATAAGTATAAAGTCTAAATGAAAAGGTGTCAGTGAGTTTCAGATGTGTTTAGATACATTGTGGTTCTGCTTGATGACTCCTGTGTTGTGTTCACTGGACCAGTTTTCCTGCTCACTAACTCTCTGTACCTGCAGCAGACATTGACACGATCCCAAAGAAGTATAAATGACTTGTAATAAGCAAAGAAAAGAAAAGAGAAAAAACATGTTTCAGGTCCTTGTTTAAAGTTTAGTCCTGGAAATGTAAAATGTTTTTTCTTTTCAATTGACTCAAAAACTTCTACTGACACGACTGTTTTTAGAACATGAACCTCATAGGATGGAATACACACTTATCTTGTTCTGAAAATCAATAAATATAAAATTTCAGTAAAATATTTTCATATGTGAATCAGTATTTAGTGCTTGGTGGGTTTACTGTCAGCTCTGTGTTCAGCAGTCTGTGTCAGAGTCTCTTCCTGCTCTAACAGCTCAGTGTCTCTGCATCTGGCTGAGGGAGGTTTTTGTACGACTACAAATCACTGTGTGAACACCGAGGCACCATTTATGCTATGTAAACTCTGACAGTAATAAACTGCTGCATCTTCAGTCTGAACTCCACTGATGGTCAATACAGCATCAATACCGTTTCCCTTTCCACTGAATCGAGCTGGAACTCCACCACCGGATGGTTTGTGTATACCTCTGTACAACAATAGTTTAGGAGCTTGTCCAGGTTTCTGCTGATACCAGTGTACTTCACTAGCTCCATCTGACCAAGTATAAACCTTTGGGGTGGTTTTACAGGTCAGAGTGACAGTAGAGCCAACAGAAAACATGACTTGAGCTGGTTGAGTCACAGTCACTTGACAGTTGGAACCTGAAAAAAAAGCAGAAAACAATGCACCATCACATACTGTAAATGTGTACAAGTGGTTTACTAACTTTATTTTCAAACTTAAAAATTAAATAAAAATCTGGACAATTAGTCAATAAATAATTCAAAGCAAAACAAAGGGCAAGTTCCACTTACACCAAATGTTAATATGAGCTAAATTTGAAAACCTTCTCACCCTGACTGAGAAAACCCAACAGGACAAGCAGAGTTATTGGCAACATCATCCTGATGCAGTTTTCAGCGTGAGTGCACGAAAACGGTTCAGATTGTCTGTGGCCAAAGAACTTAAAGTGTGAAGAGCAGCGATGCATAAAAGTCATGCAAAGCGCATGTGAGCCCACCTGTCCTTATGAAACCGAGAGGGACAGATGAGGTGGAGTGAGAGTAGGTTTTATTTCCATGCAAACTCATTCAGCTCATGGAGGAACTTTAGACTTTCTGTTCCTCATCTCTCTGCTCTTTCTGACTTTGCAAAGCCACCAAAGGCCTTTGTGCTCATCAGTAAGTGCACACTGTCCTCTGCTGACGCTTCAGCTTCATAACAACTCCGTATTGGCATGATATTGATTTATTATAATGTGGTCAAACATTTTCAAGAGCATGTTACATCAGTCAGTCAACACAGCTGTGGTTTAAGATATTTACCTGTTCTTATCAGACCCAGAAAGAGTCGAGTAAAGAGCTTATTTCAGCCTTTATGGATTTTTAAAAGGGATAAAAGGCAGCGGGTGGTGAGAATTGAGGGGTAGGGGGATAATTGGGTGTTGGGGTGGAGGGTGAAAGGAGTAGGGTAAAGCAAGTAGGGATAAAGCATATTGGGCATTGGAGGTGGGTGTAAGCAGGTGTAGGGATTGGGGTATATTGGGAGGTGGAGGCAAAGGCTATAGGTGAAGGATGGATGGTTTACTCTTGTCCATCATGGAGCTCCTCCAGGTGCTCCATTTCTGCTCCTTTATCTCCTCACCCCGTCCGACATGAGGATGAAACACTGAAGCCTCCTGGTCACTGTTGCTTCTTGTGTCTTCTTGCCCCAGAAGCCTTTTGTGCTCTCTTGTTTCTGCTTCTTCTCCTTTGTTTCTTCCTGTGTAGCACAAAACCACGCCCCCATAGAGAAGCACGCACCAAACAAGAGCAGCAACTCAGCAGTGAAAACTTTATTTTGTTTTCTCACCACCTCATGGATAAAATATTAAAATATGTGTACTGTTAAACACTCAACATAATCCATCCAAAGTGTGGGATCACTTGCAAGTGTGCAGCGGGCTCAGCTTTCTCTCATCATGGTCCCATTTGTGGCCTTTATGGTCTTTTCCAAATCACTGATGCTCTTTGACCATGTGCAGCTTACTCCCCAGCATCCACTGCAGGCATCGATTCTCGTGAGCCGGTTTTTAGTTTTTCTCCTGCAGGCTGGCAACCTGCTGTCTCAGTGCAGTATTTTCAGAGGCCAGTCTGATATTGCGCTCCTCAGCTAAGAGATGGACTTGTCCGAGGGAGTGCACGTCTGAGCTGGGAAGCCTGCAGGTGGCACATAATGCTGTGGCCTAGTCGTGGTGCCAGTCTGCAGCTTACCAGAGGCCTGAAATAAATGAACATACAAGTGTTTGGATGAAACTGCTCCCATCATCAGGGTTGGAGGAAGAACTCTGCACCTTTGATGAAGTGTTTCCCTTATATAAAGAAAATGCATAAAAACATCTTGAAAATGTTTAAGAATGACTGAATAAATGTTTGTGATGAATAAATTATGGGGCGTACATGACTTTGACTTTGACTTTATTAGCCTCTTGAGGAAATTCTTTCCCTATTCCACAAATAAAGCCACCACAGAATGGGAACAGATATTAGCAAACACACACACACACACAATAGACGGGCAAAAACTGGTTGCCAGTTTCGGCGTCAGGACCCCTAAACTGGCAACCACTGCACAAAACAACGTGCTCTACGGTTAAAACTCAGTCCAGCCGCAGCCTCGAAAAGATGACACGCCATTCATCCAATACAGTTATAAGGGGGTTATTTTGATTACGAATATTTTATACGCCCTTTATACTTTGATTTCTATTGATTTTAATAGCGTTGTATTATTTAATTTAATTTTTGTAGCAGAGCATTTTAAAGCTCGGCACTATTCACACCGTTTTTTTTCCACCAGCCGCAGTAAACGTTACTCCACGGAGCTCCCTGATTGGTCAGTGAGCCCACCGAGCCCCGCCCCTTCTCTCTGACTCTGTTACCTCAGCTCGGAGTCGGCTCGGCAACTAACCGGCGAGTTTTCGGGCTAACTATTCATCCAAGGTCGGTCAAAATAACCCAGTGTTTACTCCAAAAAATAAAACAAATACTTCCGGAGTCGATACGTGTAACATCTTAACTTTTCTTCGGTGTCGACCACAGGCTCGGGAAGCCCGAAAATGAGTCATTTGAAGGAGCGCTTCGTGGCCGTGCTACATGAGAAGAACTTTGTGACGGATCAGCTGGCGACGTTGGAGCGAAAAACGGGAGTGAAAAGGGAATACATCACCTTAGGTATGTAAAATGAACCCTGACCCTGACCCTAACAGAGCAGGAGAAGATTAAAACAAACAATCTAAAATGCTCGAAATGTACTTTAACCGGCTGGATAGAGAGAGAAAATGGAAGTACTGCTCTTGAAACTTTAACCACCTCTGTTAATGTAGCAGACGGCCTCAGCGCTAACTTTGGAGGGGGTGAGCTGACAAAGTGTCCGTCCAGGCAGCTGTGGGCACGGTGTCACAGTGTGCTTTTTCATATCCTGTGCCACTCCTGAGCTGGCAACACTTGATAAGTTCCTTCCAAAGTGCATCCAGCTCAGACCTTTATGCCACACTGTCTAATTAGAGGTTGTTAATAATCCACCTTGCAGAAACCTTTTTCAAAATATTGCTGCTGAATGAAATGCCTCCAATGCCCCAGGGCCTCTGCCGCCTCCTCCACCATCACCACCACACTTCTTAGGGGTATTTTTTTCTTTTTTTTACATTTTTTAAACTGTGTCCTGAAATATCCAGTGGCAAAGAAGAAAGAAGGTGACTGGTTATTTAACTGCAGGCACAGTTGTCAGTTAGGTGTCAGGATTTGTGTTTAGACACTGCTCTCGCACAGTGAAAAGTCAATAAAGACCAAACAGCTTATAGGCTATGCACGCAACATTTTATCTCTGATGCCACACAGCTACAGGAAACGTGTTAGCCACAGTGACCTACATTCACACCGACTGTCTTCTCTCAAAACTGATTTGTGCCGACAGCCAAATGCAACTATTGTGTTTTATCAACCAATTTCAAGGTCACAGAGATTGTGAATGTCAGTGAGAGTTTGCTGCTGCATATGTCTGTATTTAGTTGCACTATATATACATAAGATTTGGAGCATAACCAGGTTCACAAATAACCCTGAAGATTCCTTGCTATTTTCAGATAGAGTTTACAACATCAAATATAGCGATGAATAGAAATAACTACAACAATGTAGGCAAAGAGACTTTGATAATTTTTTGCAAATACTTTTTTGAAACAACAAACACAATGGTTTGTTTGTTTGACTTACTGCTTGATTGTTTGCTTGTATGTTTTGATTAGGGCCCTTTAGCTTTTGAAGAACTGGTACCAACCTATGTGCTGAACAAGGCAATGAACAGCTAGAAAATGAGCCAGTGAGGGCTCCCTGCTAGACAAAACTGTTATGGCAACATACTTTTTAAACAAAAGCTGCAATAATAAGCAAAAGTTATGTCTGAGCATTTCAAATGTAAAGATGAATTGTTTTCTTAATCACTGACCAACAAAGATGTCAGTGTAGACTGCAAGAAACCACATAACTACACATACACAAGTTGTAGTTTCAGCCCTTTTCCAAACTACTTCAAATTCATCCCCATTATTTCTGAGCTGCGGTTTCTAGATTCTTAGCAGCTGACATTTTCTGAAATACTGATGTATCTTTGATAGGCTAACCACTACTGATACCACCAATTTGTTTGCCTGTGTTTAATCAGTATTAGCTGTTGAGTGCAAGTACAGAAGCCTCTTTTTGCGTCAGGCACACTATTGTCTTCTCAGGACTAATAAAATGATGAAATAATTGCAAGTTGTCAATAAAGCAGTTTGAGTTTGTGTCAGTTGAAGGAGGAGTCAGAGCTGCATTTAAATACTTCTATTTTTTGGGGGGGAGTTTCTCTTCCCCACACTTGCCACCAAACTGGCTGGTAAAACAAACATCATGGATTGTAGGCAAATACCAGTTATACTCTGCAGTTAGTAGAATGATAAACAGCAAATTATAATGTCTGTCTATGTTGCCTGTCCGAGTTGCAGGACTGACTAGTACGCTTGTCAGTAAGGCAGCAGCCATTCATATGGTACTTTGACCACATTGCATGCATGTTACAAATGTGTACACTGATAATGGGTTGCATACAAGACATTCTTTTGCGTTGGCTAACAGCATCATCTTGTACTTTGCATTGATCCGGGTATGTTCATCGAACGGCCACAGAGTGGTGAGAGTGTCCTCCATTTAAGAGAGCAAAGTCTCAAATTCATGCTGACTCCCTTGACATCTCTGCTGCGTATGCAGCCAAACTCAAGAGTGACGCTTGTTAATTAACTTCATGTTTTTAAAGCAATCCTTCTCCTGTTGGTCTCTTGGCATTAGCTTTTTTTTTTTTTTGTGGTGATGTGATAAGAGGAACTGGATTTGTAGCAAAGTTACCAGTCACTGAACACTATAATGAGAAGTTTGAATCATTACAGGCTTACATAACTGCATTGGCTTTTGTATCTTCATTTTCGGGAAGACATGTGTTTTCATTTAAGGCTGTAAAATCTACAATGTCACGTGAATGCCTTCATTGTTTATTTTATTTGGGCTGCTTAGTCAGTGCAAAGCCAGATAGCAGGCAGGTTTTTGTTGAGAGATGTTTTGTAACAGTTAAAAAGATTATGCGGTCAGGTTTTTATTACTGACTATTTAAAAGCACCAGTTCATTATATCCCTGTCCAAAGTGTTGCTGGGTCTGGGGTCTCCTATTTCAAGCTGTTCATCCAGTTTCCCTCATTAAAAGAAGCTGGGCAGACCAGGAAATACGTGGATATTTGTATATGAGTTGATATAATCAAATGAGATGTAAATAACAGGCAGAAGGTAATGGCTGAAACTGTATTAAAGGCCTTTGGTCCTTTGGATACCTTTAATTAATTTATTGTGTTTGTGGTAGTTAAATTTTATATCAAAAGTTAAGTTTTGCATCAATTTAAATGTTTTATGACATTAACCTGCATCTATAGCAGCTTGAGGATGATGCAGTCATTCCTCACATCGTGAATTACTGAAGACGGATTTGCATGGAAACAAGTTCCCAGATCTGGGATCTGAAAATGTTTTCTAGACTTGGGAGTGTTTTGAATGACATTAAAAAGAAACAGACAGGCTGAAATGGCTGCTCAGACTGCAGTATACCTCTTACCAAGTAATTAGTTTGTTATTTTATTTGTTTTGTTTAGTTTTTTAGTTTTTTTGTTGTTGTTTTTTTTTTTTTTGCTGCCAGCTAACCAGGAGGTTGTTAAAGCTTCCAAGGGACTAACAAAAGCAACACAGCCAAAAGGCTTCCTAAGAGTAAGCAGCTTACAGTTCAGTTCACGTAGAGCTGATTGTTCTGCACATTTTGTTAGTGTGTGTAACTCACAGCATGACTTTATGAAGTAAAACATCATGGACACTCTGTGACCACTTCATTTATCACATCTTTAGAGTCTATTACAATTCGATTCACAACACAATTGTGTGCGCAATGCACTTTGGAAGTTACTGAAAACAAATGGCACTTGTGGAATCTTTCATACACGTGAGGTGTAAAGGCCACCTGACCTAATGTTCTGTGAGGTATATTTAAAGTCAGTGCTTTCATTGAAGGATTTGAATATCAGCGTTTGACTTGTGCTCAGTGCGCTTCATAATCCTGGTGCTGTCCTGTCCTCACATCCTGCTATCAGACACGCTGCTGACAGCAAGTTAATATCACTTGACATTAGATATGTTTGTAAAGTAACTGGACAGCCTCACCCTCCCTTCGCTGTCCCACCTCTTAATCTCATCTCAGTGCTACTTCTCATCTTTCTCCTATTGCAGGTGTTCTGAGTTTTCTTGGTCTGTATCTCCTGTTTGGATATGGAGCCTCACTGCTCTGCAACCTGATTGGGTTTATCTATCCAGCATATTTCTCGTATGTATGATGTTAAACTTATTTCCATAAATACCAAAATCAATGGAACAATGGAAGTAATGGGACAAGAAGCAGTCAGTGTTTAGATGAAAAGCTGCAGGCGATAGGTCGCACACCAGCTTCTCAGCCAGGTCACCAGCTGCTGTACACAAACTCATGCCGTAAAATCAGTGCTTGGTTGCTCATGGAAAGATGGAAAAGGGTTTAAATTTATTAAATTGTCAATAGTTCATTTTGCTGCTGCTAGAGTCCTGTGACATTTTGTCCTATTCAACTCCATTTGCTATTACCACCAGAAACTGCAGGTGTCGCCAAACCAACTAAGACTGAAGCCTTTCTGATTCCCACTCTATGTCCTTTTTAGTTTTTATGTATTTACTTTGCAAATATTTTAACTTGTTACAGGAAAAGCTTGGTGTAACAAAGAACAATAATGTCTCTGTCTGTTGTCAGCGGCGGCGTACACAATACCAGAGCTTTACAACTGACACATTAGAAATCAGCCGTTATTATTTATTAAAGGGCTTTAATCGCAGCTGTTCCTTTCCTGCTACAACACATCAAATTATGTGCAGTCCAAATCGCTCATTTTGCCTTAAAAATAGAACTGAGAATAGACCCAAACTGTAATTTACTTACTAGATACTAGATATAGATATATTTAGAACAAAGTTTTTCTTTTTTGTGTGTTTACCCCAACATCCTGAGTGTTTGGTCTGCAGTACAGCTAGTTGTGGAAAAACTCAAATGGACAAGTTTTAATCTCTTTCTGTACTGTTTACATTGTCGTCTTTAGCATCAAGGCCATCGAGAGCAACAGTAAGGAAGATGACACACAATGGTTGACCTACTGGGTTGTGTATGGGCTCTTCAGCATCGTTGAGGCCTTCTCTGACATCTTCCTCTTCTGGTTCCCCTTTTACTATGCTGGCAAGGTAGGGTGACCTTTTGCTTTGCTGTTGTTTTTGTGTGTGTGTGTGTGTGTGTGTGTGTGTGTGTGTGTGTGTGTGTTTGATACAGTTTTGTTTTTTTTTTTATTTTCTGTTTCACTGTTTTCACTCCTAATGTAGCTGTCATCTGACTTCAGTCTGCTTTCACTGTGAAGCCAGTCACGCTTTGTTGACTCACATGAGAGTTGACACGTCATAGCTTGCCAACGGCACATTCTAGTGGACAATCTGTATAATATCAAAGTAAGGAAACTGTTCAGAAATCTCCAGGCCATACTATATTTTTGTCAGATATATTTTAACCAGGAAGACAAAATGACCCAGAGTATCACAAAGTCCTCCTTTTACCTTTAACTAGATGGTACTGTTTTCATGATAAAACTGCTTTACAAACATGAATAAATATTAAAAAATCCTGGTAGAAATAGGATTAATAAATCTTTTCTCAATCTTTGTAGTGAGTGATGACAAACATAGACCAGATGTGTAGCACAGTAGTAATACATTGGAGTAAAAATGCTAACACTTTTCTTCTCGATTGTATGACTTTGTGCTGCAACTAAGGTATTTTTGTTATTAGCAATTAGCAAACTGTTTTTAAAATGATTAATAAAAGAATCAGTTGGAATTATATGTCAATAATTATTATGGTTAAATGAATGTCACAGCCTTCTAAAACCTGATGTCACAAGTGTAAATCCTAAAAATATTCAGGTTAATATCTCAGAATAAGATCAGACATTGGATAGTTGGGACAGGAAGTCACAGCATCGTAATATCTAAGATCTGCCATCTGCTCTTTCCTCAGTGTTTGTTCCTGATCTGGTGTATGGCTCCAGTGACATGGAACGGATCTGAGATCTTGTATCAGCGTGTGATCCGGCCATTTTTCTTGAAACACCAGGCTGCCATGGACGGTGTTGTCAGCGATCTGACTTCCAAGGCTAAGAACATGACGGAGAATGTCACAAAGGAGGGTGAGATACCCACAGTAGTCATGCAAGTAGAGCCACATTCGTATACCTTATTCACCACATCAGCATGCTCTCACAGCAGATAAGCATGTGCATCACCTCACAGTTTCACGCCGTAACAATATCTCCTCCAAATATCAGAAATCAATTGTATGTTTGGATCTTTTTTCATATTTCTGTTTCTCTTTTTCTTCCATCAGTTGTTAACCGGGCCCTCAACCATGAAAAGGACCAGTGAGAAACATGAGAAGGCTTTGTGTGTGTGTGTACGTGCATGTATGTGTCTTTGTGTAGTTGAAAGAGTGACTGAGAGTTAATGTGTGTCTGTCATTTTGCTTTTGTTTTGTCCTCCCCTCCATAATGAACATGAATATGAATGATTGATTCCCTCCCAACACCCACCCTCATGCGGTGAATTGAAGCTTCACACTGCTGAGATAAAATCACAACTTATTGTCTTCTATGTCTTTTTACTGCCATCGGTACTGCTAAGACAATCGGTAAAACTGTGACCTTTTTAAGAAATCCTATTTTTCTTTGTATACTGTAACTAAATGTGTGGGAAGAAACATGTCTATAGCTAAATTTGGGATTGTGTACCTGTGTGCATTAGCAACAAGGGCAGTGTAGTCGGAGTTGTCTAATTGAGCCGCTCGTGACAGGGAACTTGAGGTAACACCAGTACGGTTATGAAAGGGAGTTGCCTTAAAGTGTGTCCATAAATTACATTTTCTAATATGATAAATTAAAACTCTAACTTTTAAATGTCAGTAATGTTTGCATTGCTCTTACAAGCCTTACTCTCACTTGAGCCAAGCAGATTTTAAAGCCTGTTTGAGCTTTTGGAAAGATTCTCACTCTGTTTAACTCGACGACTTCTGTCTTTTGATATGTCTTAATTTAATGATGAAAGAGTAAAACTGGGATCCTGGTGGACTGGAAATAGTGTCTCTGTGTCTGTTACTTCTCTGGGTTAAGGTTTTTCACCAATCACTCCAATGATTTCTATAATTGTTTTTTTGTTTGTTTTTGTCATAGCAGATGCAAATCTGAGAAATTTTGTAGATATTGAGATTTTTTAAAATATGAAATTGCTGTAGAATATAAAAGAAAATGCTAGCAAATATGGTTGTAGATCATTTTAAGCATCATTTCAAACATGGTACAGCAGAATGTTTGTTTTTAGTTATTTGTTTCGAGGAAAAATCTGTATGCTATGCACGCTTCTTCTCCCACCCTACAGATCCACTTGATCTTTTAACCTGTCACCCTCAAGTACATTTATGGGCTTTCAGACAGCCTAACCACCCACGCTTTAATTTGTGTTTGACTGTATTCACGCTTGAGGGACTTTGAATGGGAGGCCCTTTGTGTTCATGCACTGGATGTAATGCGTGGGGAAACAGTGGATGGTGCTCGTGCTGTGGCCACACACCAGCACAGAATGAGGAAGGCACCCATCTGGAAATGGCTGCCATGAAGATGTCTGTTCGGTGCTTGGTACGTAACTCCTGAGCCACCAGTGACCAACATGTTACTGATTTAACAGAAACTGGCCACAGAAACCAATAGTTGCATCTTGACGCTGTGTGGTTTCATCTGAGGCTTTGTATAGGGTGTGAATCTGGAAGTGACTTAGGACAGTAAAAGAAGAGCTGAAGAGGAAATTAGTTTTATTTGCATACGCAAATTTTTTTTTTTCACAGGCTTTTCCTTATTACATGTTGGTTAGCTACACCGTATGCTCCAGATAGAGATGACTGTCATAGTCCACAGAGGAGGAATGCTAACAATCTTTATGATCTGTTGACTTTTCCACCATCTCCATCTGTGGATTTGACCCTGGTGATTTTGACTTGAATGTCTCAACTACTGAATTAATTGCCATTTAGTACTCTCAGTAATGTTCCTCCAGTTCAATGTTCCAGTCAGATAACTAATTCATTTTTAATTTAAATTAGATTTAAATGCAAACTGATGATGTTTCTGCCTTTATATTCACTCTTGGGGGAAAAAAGTGGTGAAAGAAAAAAAAAAAGCTTTAACACCTACTGATTTTTTACATTCCATATATTGTTAATACATTTTCTTGAGTGTTATTAAAAGTAACAATAGCATAACATAAATTTACATTTTGTTATATGGCTAAACGTAAAACTGGGCATTCTGCATGCAGGAAGTTTGAATGTCTATAATTGTCTGACCTGTTGGTTTCTTTAATAGCATTGAGATTTTAATATTAATTCATCTGAATTGTGCTGTTGGGAAACCTAAAGAATTTGTAGATTTAATGTGAATAAATCTATCCTAATCTCCTATTATGTGCAAGAGGATTAGACAAAGGTAGGTGTACAGCATCATGGTTCACCACATGGTTGTAAGTTGGTCTCTTAATGTCTTGGACCTGGATCTGGGTCCATTGCATTTGTCTTTTCTCCTGTCTTGCCCTGTTCCTCCCAGGTCTTGAGCTCATGATCCCCTGGACTAAGACAATCAATGCTACTTGAAATCACCTTGTCTGCTTGTCTGACCACCACTCAAATTCCTTCAGTTCCCTGGTCTTCCGACAGAGGGGGACAAACACAAGGCTGCCAAGGTGGAGAGTTGGTGAGTCATACACTGAGACCACCACGTAGTATCACAGCTCATAACAAGGCCTGCTCTGCCTCATCCGCGGGCCTTTACTAGCACCAGGGATGTGTTGTTCACATTTATTTTTGACATTACCCCAAATTAATTCTTTTTTTTTGTTTTTTTTCGTCTTTGCTGTCATGGTTGGAGAGTTCATATGGGCGTCTCCATAGCTGGTGGGCTGGTATACTTCCGGTTTGCCAGCCTCTTGAGTATGTCATCTTTTTCCATCGGTGTCATATCGTTTGGCTGTGTTGTGTGTATGTATGTGTAGGTGTGTGTGCAATTGTTGTGTAGACTGGATTGTACATCCTTGATACACAACTCTATTCAGGTGTTCCCTGCGCTGTCCACGGTGCTGAAACACAAGGCGTTCGCTGTCCGTGGTGCTGGTCCTGGATCTGGTACACAGGGATGTGATGTTGTAATATAATTTAAAAGCCCTTACACTTATCCTATGATCCTTATCAGCCTGTTCATTCTCACCAAATCCTCCCTGTTTTAAGTTCTCTTGTCGTTCCTGAGGTCAAGTGGAGCTGTCATGCATCTTCCCTGGCCCCGGAGATATCTGGTAGCTACAGTGTACTTGGTTGTGGCTGAAACATCGACGGAATCATTTGGGAATGAAATAAAGTTCTGCTTAGGTAAAAATTAAAAAAAAAAGTTTTTTAGGCTACTTTAATATGATTTGCTGCTCAGGGACCGGCCAATGCTTTTACTTCCAGACTTTCTAAATCCTCTATATTTACATATGACCAGACTGTGGCTCCGAGCTAATTTAAGAAGTTAGTTGTGTCCTTTATAATAATATTATTATTCACCAATTTTCTGTCATTTTCTTGGTCACATCCTCACAGTTAATTTTATTTATTTATTTATTTTTTTTTATCAAGGCAGATCTTTTTTTTTTTTTTTTTTTTCCTATCTTATTTTGCTGACATCCAACCACCAGGAAGTGTATGAACTGACAGAAAATCAAGTGTGGACAGAAAAGAGAGAGAGGGGGCATAGCACCTCCCACGTCCTATCTGCGAGAGAGAGAGCGAGTCTGCTGTGGTGGTGTTAGAAATCGGACGACATGAGCTCTACATGAACCGAGTAAAATGCTTTAGGACGCTTTCGGCGTTTGTCGTTCATCCGTCTAAACGAAGGACGAGTCTGAAGCCGAGCGATTCTTCTCGACCAGGTATGGAGATGCTGCTCGGCCCCGAGTCTTTACATGGAGGGTAGATGTTGGTATTCAGTGGCGTAGCCGTGCTCCTCCTGCCTGCCTGCCTGCCTGGCTGGCTGACTGGCTGGCTGACTGGCTGGCTGGCTGGCTGGCTGACTGGCTGCTGTGCGCGCACACAATCCCCGCTGTTCACAGCCAACACGGGATGGATGACGAGTGTCGTTTACTTTCTTAGTGTCGGGTTTAAATGCATTCATACCGGCTGATGTCTTGTTGTTTGCTTACATCGGTGCTGTGCACTGTATGTATGTATGGTTGGATGGATGGATGGATGGATGTAGCCTATGCCCGCACAGCCATATTGGCAGTCAGCAGGAGAGTGAGAGAGAGAGAGAGAGAGAGAGAGAGAGGGCAGAGATATGAGGGTGTCGGGATTATCATATTGCTTTGAGGAGTAAAGGCAGGTGGGGGGGGGTCGCGGTCGCTGCGACTGCGAAATGATGGCACAGCTGCGAGATGGCGATCCTCTGGTATTTATGAATGAACCAAGGCAGGAGTAGGGTGGTCTGTAATGGCGTTGCGCAACAATCTGCGGACGGACGGCAAACCCGCTCCTGCCAACCCCTTCCTGACTCGAGTCGAGGTGGTGATGCACGTCAACATTAGACCATACATTATTAATGACGCCGGCGTGACGCATAAAGCCCAGTTTCTGTGGCAAATACCATAGTTAATCCTCCATCTGGATCTCTGTTTCTCCATGCTTCCTCCTCCTCCTCGTCCATCCCTGATGGGATGTTTGTTGTGGGTCTCATGACTGGAGAGGAAAGAAAACACGACATTCAAAAGGGGGTTGTGAGTCATGTAGGCCTTCTCTGTGTACGTATGTGTGTGCATATGTATGTGCCTCAACTTCCTGTATGCATTGAACACTGCCAGTCAAGGGTGTGTGTGCGCGCGTGTGTTGCAGGAAGAAAGGAGAGCAGAGATGTATGACAGTAAATCCTGTGATTTAGCTTTAAAGTGTGTGGTCGAGAAGAGCACAGAGATGCAGACTATAATAGAGTGTGCATGTGCTGCTGGGGGTCGCTGGGGATGGAGGGAGTGTGGGGGCAGTGTCCATGTCCTGGATGCCTGCTGCCTGCCTGCCTGCCTGCCTGCCTGCCTGTCTGCTTGTTTGTCTGTTTTGAACAACCACAGAACAGTTGCATAAGAAATACTCCACTGTGCTGAGGCGGGACAAAGGAATGACTCAATACGTGGTAACAAGGAGAAAACACAGAAAGAGGAGATGCTGCTGGTGATGGTGGGAACACGCCTGATGATGACGATGGTGGAGAGGAGTGTGGATGCTGATTATTTTTGGCAGTATTTCTTTTCAGTCTTCAGGGCCCAGCAAAAGCCTCCTACAAAAGGCCGAGCGAGATAACCAACAATCAGGAAGACGAAACCTGTTGGGGGAAGTCGCATATGTCTGGAGTGTCTGGCATGGCTGGATGTCTAACGTTTTACAGCTTCATAAATACACAGAAACGCCAGTCTTGTTTTGTTTTTGTTTTTTTTTTGCAACCACCGTGATCAGGTTCCATTTAGTGCTGCAGGCACAAGTCAACTTTGGCTTTAGAGATTTAAAAAAGAAGCATTTTGCTGTTTCTAAGATCATGGTGATTTCGACCGATTAAATTAACATCATGCATAAATGTAAGATTTACCAGGCAATATTTCACTTCTCTCATCAACAAATGCAATATTCTCCATATAAATATAGAACAGGAGAAAATTTCAAGTTAAATAACAGGAGGAAAATGAGGAAAATGGACCAATAACACATAAATATCCACATATAATCCATAGAAGTTCTATACAAGTGGACATGTTTATGTTGCTCAGTAGCTGAGACGATGTAGAAACATGCTCAGGACTCATAAAAAGTCAGTAGTGACAGTAAATTACAAATGATCGTGCTATTATGAGTAAGTTTGCATCTATGAATTATAGTCTGTTGCTGTTGTTGTTGTTGTTGTTGTTGTGCTGGACGACTGCCATTTTATAATTGAATGGAACTGTGAATCTGAAATAGTTTTCAGCTCAGAAGAACGCTCATGCTTATTAAGCCCATATTTGCATCTCCTGTGGATCGTCCTGACTTTGAGAATGGGTGAACACAAAAGTAGGCAGATTTAAGTTTAAGTGTGAGAGAAATACAGTCTTTAACTATGGCTGACCGATATTTGTGTATTAATACTTTTTTAAGCCTTCCCTGTGACATCTTAAATGTTGGAGTCCTATATAAATTCAGTCAAATCACAAAAGCATGAAACAAAAATGGATTCTCCTCACAGAGTGCATTCATACGTCTGCGTTGTATGTGAGTGTGAGACGAGCGGCAGTAGAGGCCTTATCTTCACCTGGTTATTACAATTGATTCGAAATAGTTTATTGTTGTCTCCTCAGGATGTTTAGTTCTGTCTGTTGTTTTGACAGAACAAGTGCGCCATCACCGTTGAGCACCTCTGCGCTATATATAACTGTACACTCCATAATGTCTGCTTTAATACTGGAGCAGATCAATGCTAAAGTGTTTTAGTTGTACTGACAGCATCAGCTCATTTGAAAGGGCTATACAGTCTTCATTATACATGGCATTGGACAGGATGCTGCTAGTCTTGTGCATAACTACTCATAGGACAGGCTGGTCAGCTCTAGTCAATTATGTAGTCCGTGACCTCTGAGTCAACATTTTTCATTTGACGTTTTGCTCAAATATAAGCTGTTCACTTGATGCAAAATATGGCCCATCTTTAAATAAGTTTTAAGAAATTACAAGAACTTGGGGGGGGGGGAAACCCTATCCTGTAGTTAGAGATGAGGTTTTCGCTTGTGACAAGCAGTCTGCAGCCGGAGTCCCTTGTTTCTGCCTTTACCCATCTGTGTTGTTGTCAGACCTGCATCAAATAGTATAATAATCATTTTTTAAAAAGCTGTGGCTGGTTGATCTCGTCAGTTTCAAAACTACCAACCCTGTCACCATCTGTCGCCGCAGACATGTTTCTGCAACATGCTCCCACTAGTCTGTAATTAGTTCTTTCACTTCTAAGAATGAGCTTTTTTGAAAAATAAATATGTTGTGAAGACTTGGAAACAGACGTGATCTTACCACTTCTCAGGCCCAGGTGCGTGTGTGGTTTTTTTGTTTTTTTTTCCCAGATTGTCAGGCTGAGGTATTAGCAGGATCTTATGGAGAGGCCAGACGGAGCAACCCAGGGTTCCCCAGGTCGAGCTAAGACTTAGTACTAATACACACTCAAACACTAATTACAGGGGCCTTTTCCATCCAGCATCCTGTGTAAAACTGCTGCATAGAATCAGCAGGATTATGGTTACAGTGTCTGATTACAGCTTAGGAATCAATCTGCCTGAAGGGAAAATGTTTCACTCTAATTGAAAGTGCACATTTACTACATGTTTTCATTTTTGCTATCCTTAGTCATTAGTTACAGGTAGAAGGGTGTTTTCCATACAGATAAATCATGAACAAGCTAATACAACATAAGGTCTGAAATCATTGAGAATGTCAACATAAATGTTTCTTATCCATAGATATGAATTTACAGATTTCTAAGGTTCCTGTTTGAGGCTTGAACTCCAAAGGAAATTTGACCCCACAGGTTTGGACCAAACATGATTCTTTCTCCTTTGACAGTACAGATGTTGCAGAGACTGATACTGCAGAGTATCAATAACTCGGTAGCAAAGGGAAATTATACAAACTTTGGTTTTATAAATACATTTAAATACAACACAAATACTGCAGCACCCCAGTGGCTCAGCTTGTACAAACTATGAAGACTCCGTCTTAAAAATAGTGGCCATGTTTCAAATCTGGCCATTTGCTGCAGCAGGCCACCAAAGTGGGAAAATTCCACCCTTTCTGCAAAGTATTTCAGACCTGTGAAATATGTTTTTTTTATAGTGACCTTAAGAAAACTGTGTTTTATTTCCTCAAGCTTGAGCTTGTAGAAAGGTGTTGTGCTTAGCCTTTTATCATATTTTCAGTCCAACGATTATAACACTAATTTCACTTGTCCGTCAGTTTGGTTTGGACATAATATCAAAAGATTAAAACTGTTTACACGGCCATATTGTGATCAGTGGTCATATTTCTGCTGCAAATCTCTTGCTCCAAGTCAAATGTCATGTTGTGAACAACATCGGACCATGCCACAGTGCTTCTGTGAGCATCAAGAGCTGCGTGCAGTCTTAAAGGGAGACCGCTGGTAACTTAAGTCTTGGGAATTGGGTCAATGCAGAGCAGGCCAGGAGCACAGAGGAGGTTAAGCTCAATGATTAGCTACTAAGCCAAGACCACAGTGCTGCAATCTCTTGTACAGTCTAACACCCGTACTCCATACACGTACAGTGGTGTAAGCTCGATCAGAGTATAGACCGGCTCTGATGCGAGGTATTCAAGTCCAGGCTGACACACTGTTAAAAGTCAGTGTGCACAGATACACACCAAATACATTCATATCCTCTCGTGTACACTCTGCACATATCGCAACTCATAAAGATGAGGAGACAAAAGTCCATAATGTCGCTATTGATTAACTGGAATATGATATCTATTTAAATACCAGTTGTCATTTTAATTCCTTTTGAAACACAATAAATAAGATAAAATAAATTTAAAAAAAAAAAACAAAACAGTCACACAGCACTGTTCAGCCTGTTTTCAGAAGAGAGAATCTATTATTCTGATGGATCATAAAAAGCATTTTATAGCTCTGATGGACGTGGAAAGATTGTTTCCATTGTTTGCATCATCGCCCTCAAACGCACTGTCAGACACAAAGACTTAGTGGGACAGGAGGTGGAAAAAATTTGTACTTCATGTAATACATGTTCGTTAATTTAAAATTAACTGCAAGAAATTTACAAATAAGCTGGGTTCACATAAGCACATTTTCTTTGGACTTTCCACTTCGATGGTTCTTTTTTTTGGTATGTGTGAATGCAGCAAAGCAGCAGCATGACTGAACATGTGAGACTGAATAGAAATTTAGAAATTGAACCTCTACAGTCTGCTCAGACCTAATGAAAACGCCCGGGTCTAAAAATTGCCTCGCTAAAAACGCAGATTCATCCCTGTGGCAAAACACACGCACACACAGACAGACACTCACACTTGAAAAGCTGGAGCTGATGTGTGCAGAGAGATCAGGGAATCTTCTGCTTGACTGAACAGAGGCAGGCACACATCTGAAACACACACACACTGGAAACTTTGCACCGGCTTCACATATTGTGGCGTGTGTGTGTGTGTGTTTTAGATGTCACGGCTGTCGCCAGACGAGGACAAATATTTCAGAAAAAGTTTCAGCCCCAATCCGTTGATCCTCATCGCCAAAATAACTACGTATCCACAACATTCCAGTATCTGTGGCTTGATTAAAAACCCTTTCTCCACAAGATACCATGGGACCGCTTTGTGGGTGTCTATTTAATCACACTCTTGATCTTTTGAATGGCATTGTGTTTGATGATGGTTAATGCGCTTCCTTTGTGCCTCTGCGTAAGTGGCTCTCTTGAGGGAAATTATGCGCATGTTTTTGCTAAAGGTGACATTTCCTTGCTCTCTTGGTGAAATAAATGAGTGGAGAATGCTGTGCTGCCTCTATTTTCTGACTGAGAGGGACGGAGGAGGCCCACTTGGTCCGTGCCAAAGCTATCTGCTAATGGAGTTTGGCTGCACTGCTACAGATGCATTTATAGTATACCATTAATTCATTAAGGAACTGCAGTCCTCTCATTTCAAATAAAACAAGAGAAGAGGCGGGGGAAACAGAGAACGCCAGCTTGCATTTAGGAGGGGTGTCATTAATCTCAGAGGCCTGGTGTCAAGGACAAATGATGAGGAAACGGAAGTATAGCGCGTTTGCTTTGTGTCAGTGTGTGTCACTGAGGTTGCACCTGTGCATGTGGTTATAGCTGCTGACAGAGGGAGGGAGATGGCTAATTTTAGTTCAGGTGAAAGAAGGGAGGGAGCAAAGGAAGGTTTGGATGAGCAGAAATGTTGTCATGGAGCTGAAATCCACATCCAAACACAAAAAAAGAGAGCGAGAGAGAGGGAGGGAGGGAGGGAGGGAGAGAGGGAGGGAAAGGGAGAGGGAGAGAGACTGACAGGGCCCAGACAGACGAGACCCATCGATCAAAACCACAGCAGCCTTAGTTTATTGATCAAACAGCACTGAGACCTGGGGAGCTAGGGAGCAGGAGAAACAGCAAGAGGAGGCTCCTGACAAACATTTTCAGAAAGAGATAACAGAGAGAACACATATCAGCATCAAGACTGTCACTGCTCCACAATTTTAAACAATTAAAAAAACAAAAATGTTCATTTGCAATTTATATGTTACTTCGTTTCACCCTTACATGATCAACAAAATCAAAGCAATGGCCTTTTTTTGATTTTTCCTCCCAGGATAATTCTGAATTATCGTAATATGGATTCAATTTATCTTAGTAGTTTTTGGCCTCTGTTTCTATGACTAATTATAACATAGGATCTGGGAAACAGCTATGCAGCTAAAAATAAGTCAGACAGGACAAAAAATCCCCTGTTTAACCAAATTTACTTGGAAGAGGGCTGTAAAATTACTCTCCAAGATGTCCATTGTGATTATTTGTTACAAATTACAGAACATCCTGCTGTATCATTGACCTGAGGGATTGTTACCATCCTTTATTTTTATTTTGTCGGTTAGCATTCAATGAAGATAGAAAGTTGATATGGCCAACATATCAGCAAACAGTTAGCAGACATTAACATCTATTTGGAGTTATGTTTGCATTCACGTGATCCCTTTTTAGCTCAGTTTTTGGTCTCCACCAACTCCAACGGGGGGAACCTTTAGGCTCTATTGCTGCAAAAGTTGTCACTATATTTGACAACTAGTCATTAATATTTCAGAGCAGATGCCTGCTGTTCAGAGCAGTGAGAGTGAGGCAAAAGCAGGTAAAGTCACTGCCTGTGAAACCGAAGAAAATGAGCTGAAAGTCACTAAGGTGGTGCAGTTTGCTGCAGAGTTGGTTGATAAGTCTCTGTGGGCGCTTCACTACGGACAAAACCGTTCACACACATTTTGTCATTTGGTATTTTTAACATTGGTTATAGCTGCTTCAAAAAATAAAATGTTATGCCATTGCCAGAACAATGAAAGAAAAATGAAAAACCATAATAGTTTACCGTCGGTGCACACGTCCTCGTCCTTTTGTATGTGTGGGTTTGTTTCAGTTTGACATATAGCAGGCCTAAGCAGAAATCACTGTGCAACACTCTGGCAGCTCAGACCACAATCCCTCAGAGTGGCTGAAGGCCTCATTAAAGTGAAAAGTGTGAGGCGATGCAGATGAGACTTACTTTTTACCATTTCTGGTAATTTGAACAGTTTTGCCTTGTAGCAATGTTGCGCATCATTACTGTAACTTTTAACGCTGTTGCCTATTTCATATTTACTCTCCTAACGCAGGTTTTTATTTCCACAACCTGCAATTATTTAAAAGAGAAATACACAAATAGGCTTTAAACCTGAGCATTTATTCCAGAGTTGAAGCTTAAATCACACGGGAAAAATCGCTATTTAGACAGTTGTTCTGTAAAATACAGGGTGCACTATAGACTCAAGGCACCATAAAGCTGCATAAGAAGACAACAGTCTGCATGCATATGAGCAGAAAACGCAGGTTTACCTGCAAATGAAATAGTGCTGGTGTGCTCAGAATGGATATAAAACGCTCTTATATGTCAACCAGACTTATAGCTATAGATTGACCATAAAACACAAGAGGCCCTCCTGTATCCCCATTCATTCTGAACACCTTGACTGATATTATCTAGAATCTGGCAATGCAATTACAAGGGCCCTGCCATCAATAGTGGGTTCCAGCAGCGCAAGCATGACAGAAATCCACTTATTCCATCTAGTATTGATGTCAATTTACTGTTTCATTACAGCCGGAGCTTAGAGAGCAGCACATGATCACAGCTGAAGGAGCATCTTATTATGGGACCTTAAAGCAAGTTTGGAACCACAACAGATGAATAATGTAACAAGATGCAGCGCATCATCACACGGGGATCCTCAGCAGACACACAAAGCACTTCCAAAGGTAGCAGTAGATTAGCTGTGAGGACACTGTCCAGATGCAAACATTGTGGAGGAGCTGCTGCTGACTACACACCAGAGCCATTAAACCTTTAGATTCTCTTTACTTTGCCCTGTACACAGTTTGGATTTAGTAATCCCAGATTCCTTTTTTACACCTTGTTTAGCAAATGTAGCTTAAAAGTATTCATGCAAACTGTTATAGCTGTAGGCCTTTTGTATAAAAACAGTGGCTACTTCTCATGAAAACGTTGACTACAACATAAAATCCAAATGCCTCTGATGCACCACTGGCAAAGGAATCCGTTGTCCCGAAAGAGCCATCGCATTGTCTTAATTTATTTATCCCAAAAAGCAAGCAAACAAAGAAGCAAAAGGGTCATGTCTCCTGGTGTCTCTCCCTCTCCTGTAAATAACCACTGGCCCATCCAGGTGCATGCTGGTCCGAATCCAGACTACCTACTTCAACAGTCCCCTGTGCCCGGATTTACCCAAATTCACAAAAGTATCGGTAACTAAAACTCGCCGCACTACACGAGAAACTAATGACTCACAAAAGAGAATATAATCCAAAAATAAATACATTTAATTAATCGAAACTCATACTAGATGACTCCATAATAGAAAAATCAACAAACAATGAAATAACTCCTCCAACTGGTTTTGAATTTCTCCCCTTAAATCGGCGTCTATTGATTTGCAGGGCACATGGGGGCAGCGCAACAAGCTGTGAATCCACGGTGATAAATCCAGTATTTCACCCTCGTTTAATCTCAGCTCTGTTTTTGTCTCTGTTAAATTCTGAAGGAAATATCTGGCTCTGAAGCTAAATGCTCCGTTACCTTTGGCTGTCAATCATTTGGTAGGAAGTGAGCAGTCAGTCTGTCGGAGCTTTAGTGATTTGAGGGATGCTTCAAGATAAATGGAGCAAAAGAGTTTGTCATAATACTGTGTTCATTTCTAACTGCAAGTGATGCCTGCTGCACTGGATCCAAAGTTAATATGAAATGGCTTTGATTTTCGGCCGCCTCACGGGGATGAGGAGGAGACAAGCACATTTTTAGGTCTACCTTTCACATGCGCAAATATGACAACGAGACTGAGATAACTAGGCCAGTTTTTTTTTTCCCCACATCAAATTTTCATCGTCTCAGTTTCTGTTTACATCGAGAACAACAGGCTACCTTTGATGCCAATGCTTTTGCGACCTGGTGATCCTGGATCAATACCAAAGGGAAAACACATCAGAGAGGCAGTGAAGTCATGCATAGATTAAAGATATCACTGTCATTCAGCCTAATGCAATCTAATGAATTATATGCTTCGTTTGTGAAGCTAACAGTGATCTGCTGGTGCGTTAAAGAGGTGTTGGTGCAGTTCTTTAGGCATTTTTGCTTTTGTTTGTGGTGTGCTGTATTATGCATGAGTTTGTGTTATTGTGTCCACAACCTGAAGGCTTGGAGGCTGGAAGGTCTCTGTCTTTTCCAGGGTTTTCTTCAGCTGATTTAGTTGGTAAATGAGGAGGCGCTAGAATGTTTTTGGGCTTGAAACTCTGAATCTGCAGAAGGTATTGATTAGGGAAATGTCTGCATCAGGGGAAACACTTGGAGCATCACCAAACTCATCTTCTCTAATTTGTACTCTGGCTCTCGGTTAGACTACGAGGACAGATAGACTGCTTTTACGCCTACTGGCCTGAGGCTGAGTCCTGCCAGCACTTACCCTTCCTTTTCCTGCATCTGCTTTGAATCTGCTGCTTTGCTAAGAAAAACAAACAAACAAAAAAAAAAAAACGTTCTCCTCCTGCTCTTCCACACCCTCTCCTCTCACCCTGCTTCCCCCCCCCCCCCCCCACCCCCCACCTTTAACATCATAGGTGTGACACTGTCTCAAGCCTGAGGGGGCCAGAATGCCAGAGCAGAGCAACGACTATCGTGTGGTGGTGTTCGGGGCGGGGGGAGTGGGGAAGAGCTCCCTTGTCCTGCGTTTCGTGAAGGGCACCTTCAGGGACACCTACATCCCCACGGTAGAGGACACCTACCGCCAGGTGATCAGCTGCGACAAGAGCGTGTGCACGCTCCAGATCACCGACACCACAGGGAGCCACCAGTTCCCGGCCATGCAACGCCTGTCCATCTCCAAAGGCCACGCCTTCATCCTGGTCTACTCCATCACAAGCAAACAGTCCCTGGAGGAGCTCAAACCCATTTACCAACAGGTGGGTTCGTTTGGGTGTGTGAGGGTGCTGCAGCTGTATGTGTATGTGTGCAGGTCTGTTCTCATTTTGTGTGAGATTATGCCTCTTATCCACAAAAGACTTGGCTTTTTTTTTTTTTTAAATGAAAGGCAGTGCAGTAGAAAAGTTTTTTTTTTTTTTTGTCTTCTTGGGTAAAAGGGTTGCATTTATCAGGAGACATCGAGCTTTGAGGTCTTTGAGGTTAATACATCAGTTGTCAATTCTTTGCAGATGAGTAACAAACCGCTAATAGTGACAAGTTGAAAAAAGAAACTGTAGCTAAAATAATAAAACACTGTTCATCAGTTTATCTTTAATTTATAAAATTTGATTTTAGCATTTTTATTTGCTATTTGATTTTATTTCTCTAAACTATTACAGAATGCACATGAAAGATAACTATTACTTTAGAAATCTCCTGCAATAAATATCAAGGTCCTAAACTTCACATATCTACATGGTGTTTATCATAAAATACAAAACACACCATGAGTCTTTCAGTCAATGCCATGGCTGTATATTTCTGCCTTGGAGCTGCAGTGAACCAACACCAGCCTCATAAACATGGATTCAGGCAGCTAAGACAACAGCTGAAGGAACCAATGCTATAAATTAGCAGCACAGGACACGACCAAACTTTTGCAGCACCGACAGCCAGACCATAAGCACAAGAGTAACACCGTGTCAGCTGGAACCAGTTATAAGCTAGAATACAACATAAATAAATAAAAGATGTCCACTGCACCATTCGTTCTGATATGTCAGCTAGTCGCTGATAGAAATGCACAGCCACTTACGCTCCTAGGCTACCAGGATGCTCCGTTTTATTTTACCTGTCAGACATGGTGTTCATTCTCCAAGGATGTCTTTAACTGCGGTTAAGATTACCTCAGAAATCAGCATTCATCAACAGTTGACCGTTGAATTTGGACCAAATGCATAAAAAGAGTTTCTTTTATTTTCTTCCTGTTTCAGGTCCTGGCCATAAAAGGCAACGTGGAGGCCATCCCCATCATGCTCGTAGGCAACAAGAGTGACGAGACCCAGCGGGAGGTGGAGACCAAGGACGGGGAGGCTCAGGCCAACCAGTGGAAGTGCGCCTTCATGGAGACGTCAGCCAAGACCAACCACAACGTAACCGAGCTCTTCCAGGAGCTCCTCAACCTGGACAAGAAGAGGAACATGAGCCTCAACATCGATGGCAAGCGCTCGGGAAAGCAGTCCCGTGCCGAGAGACTGAAGGGCAAATGCAGCGTAATGTAAATCTAGGAGAAGGAGGAACGTGGAGGTGGAGGTGAGAGAGGGTGGGGAGGAAATACAGAGAAATGGAAGGGAAAGAAGGGAGAAAAAAAGGGACTCACTAAATGTATCACTCTGAGCAAAAGGTCTCCAAGGCAATGGGAATCTCATCACATCCTCCTCCGTTTGACTGCTGCATTCACAAACACAACTTATATACCGGAAACATACCGGATTTCAGCTTGGAGCATTACATCCATGTGCATTCTGCTTAAAGGAAGGATAAGGAAGGGGGGGGGGGGTCAAGAAAAAAATTACAAATGAGACGCATGTGTCAGCTTTGGACGTCAGCCATAATTGGAAACAGTGTGGTTGTTGGCTTCTGCATTGTCCAAAGTGCCACAAAACCCGACAGAGGATCTCACCGAGACCTTAGACTGCAACAAAAACCACAGACTACAGCGCCACTTCACAAAGACAGAAGGTTCCTGATCAACACAAAGCATTTAAAGTCCTCTCTCACTTCTGCACCCTAACGCTCCCACCCTGCTAAGCGCCCCCACCCGACATCCCAGCACCCTCATCCATTGCAAACCCCCTATTATAAGAACTGTAGAGAAATGTAATGTATATAACGGAGTCGACGAAGTTAGTTAAACTCACTCATCTGGTAGAAACACCATTTTAACAGACCGAAGGTGTCCATTGTGCTGGTAAAGGCAGAACTCGAAGGTTGGAGACTGCTAGCATGAAGGACAACAGCGAAACACATGACCCAAAGCCACAGCTGAGGACTCTGATGTATATAATCCTGGGATATTTAAACATATTCCATCAAGTTTACACACGCCCTGCCCAAACTATTATCAGTCACAGAGAGTTTGATGTGAAGTTTGAAGCATTAAAACTTACATTTGTGGCCAGAGGACAAATTTCACCCATCCTAATCATTTTCCTGACACACAAGAAGAAGAGACCTTTGTTTACTTTTAACAAGTCGTCAAGATATCAAAAGCTCATGTGCAACCCGTCTGAATGTCCTCATCTGAAGCGCCGAAGCATCCAGCGGCAGGGCATGCACAGGCGCTGTTGATATGACGCAGCAATCCTTTTAAGACTCTCATCTAGTGTCAATTAACTGCGGATGAAAGGACGCTGGGCTCTCATCAAAGTACAAAACAGAAATACAAGTCTGCCTTGAGGACGATACGCTTGGATCATGCCAAGTCGGTGAAACGAGGGTGAACCGGGATGAATCTTTTGATTCTGAGGTCAAGAATGTCAAGTTTGCTTTGGCACTTTTCATGCAAAGGTTTCTCTTCTTTTGCCTTTTTTTCTCCTCCTTCTTTATGATGCTCTTTGAATTCATGTAAAGTCAAAAGCACACAGAGAAAACCATAATAAATAGATATAATAATAATAATGATGACAATAATATGGATGTAACGTTCCTCCATGCAGATTATTCAGTGTGACCTGGATCTGTAGTTCTGTTTCCTCTTTGGTTGGTTTGGTCACATTACCTCATGCTCATCCAGGCATCAGGAAACAGAATGAATCTCACACACACACACACACACACATCCACACACAACATGCGCACAAACGCACTCATGCAAGTGTCAAGTGGAAACACACATGCATAGCTGTGGTTGTCAATTGGAGTAACACTCTTGATGGATTACATGAAAACACACAGGGCTCGCTCAGCCTACATGTCCTTACATTGCACTTTATATCATTAACACACACACACCCATAATTTTAATTTGCCATGTTCTTGCCTAGACTATCTTTTAATCATATTTAATCAATCAGATTATTGGTCTACTTTTAATCATATTTGCTGACACAGAACACCCACAACTCACAACCACGAATTTCCAAAAGCGTGTGTGTGCGTGTGTGTGTGTGTGTGTGTGTGTGAGAACACACACACACACACACACACACACACACACAAACTCACAAACACACACACACCAAACACCAAACACCTTTTTGTCACGCAGGAGCTCTGAAAACTGTACAAAGTGTACACAGAGCAGCCAAAAGCACAATACTTTTTTACTGACATATCTATTTGTACATTTGTTCTGTGTGTTTCTTTTTTTTCTATATTTTTTGTTTTGCGCTCCTTTTGTTTTCTATGTGATTTCCATCCTTAGCATTAACTCACTAGTCCCGAATGTGGAGGAAACAATCACACCATGACCATCAGTACAGCTCTCAAACATCTTCTTTGTCCGATTCTGCTGATTAACAGGGTATAGTGATGTGACCCACCCTTAGCTGGGGTTCATGAAAGTGTGCGTGTGTGTGATGTAACACACCCAAACCTGGTCGCCAAGTCATAGGATCCCGAGGAGGGTGAGATTATTTGTCTACTTTTCTCCATCTCTCAGGTGGTTTTAACGACAACAATTCGGTGGATAATCTGCTCCTGCACTGTTAAACCCAAAGACACAGACGATGCCCCTCTTAACTGTGTCTTTCTCTCGGAAAGAAAAAAAAAACAAAAACAAAGGCAAAGAGACAAAAAGAAAAAGCACAGCACCTCTCCTTGTCTGTCTCGTTCTCTGTCTTTCTGTGTGCAGCAGAATCAACAACTGGGCACTTTAGGGTGACATTTTACCTGAAGACTTGCTTATTAATCAGCAACACCTCATTTATAAGCTCGATGTAACATGCCCCACCTGCATTATTCATGCCCAGAGACCCACACGAAACAATTTCAACGTGTAGTTATTGTAAATAAGCATATGGTAGTTCACTGAAAGCGCTTCAAGTAAGATGTCACCCATGTAAAGATCAACTGTACCCACTGTCTTTCTGGGAATCAGTCCTTTGTAACCAGGAAATATTGTTACAGTAGGAGGTTTGATGTTGCTATGTACTGTAAAATACAGCTTAATGATGCTCATGGTATAATGTATTTGACACATCCACTCTTCAGATCTATTGAATCAGATAATACTAGCGAAATGTGAATATGTAAGTAAAGGTTCCACTCCATGGCTGTTTTTTTATTTTGGAAATGGAATGAATCTGTTGTTATTGATGTGTTGTATTTTGCACTAACGTGAGGTCCTGTTAAACTCAAAAAGTTGCATTGTAAACACACCCTTTACCTGTTAGACACCAGGGATGCTCATTCATTCCCATTTTCTCTGCTCACCACTTTACTTTTTACACACAAGATGTGTGACACAGTTCTGGGTTTAAGTTTGGTTTTGTTTTGTTTTGTTTTGTTTTGCCTGTTAAGATGCCAGATGGATGGAGGACGTCCTGTCTGATGTGGCTCTACGCAGCACTAAAGCTAAAAAGATGGAATTAATCTGTAACAATTATCCAAACCCACAGTTCCTGGTCTGATCGGCCGTGTGGCTAACGGCAGCGATGTTGCACATGCTGCCTGAATATCAGCCTGACGTGTCTGACTGCTTCACGCAGATGCCAGATTGCAAATGCAATGTTCATGCAATCTGCTGTTCTGCTGACATGTACGGGAGGCGGCCATTGCTCATGTACCTGTGTGGAACCCAATGAGGCAGCAGCGTTTGAGAGCAGTATGGACGACAGGCTGAAGAGTTAGGGGAGAGCGCTGTGCTATTAATAGAAGTCGTGTGTGAAAATATGGAGTGCAAACCGCACCGATCGAGGCCTGTGTGTGGGGCCTCAAGTGTGCTTTGCATGTTGGGAGATTGTGAGGGAGGAGGATGACGTTGCGTTGGCAAAAGTGCGAGCTTCCGTTGAGTTTCTGGGTTGTGTGAGTTAAACGGCGGCATGAATCAGGACCGACACCTCTGCCCCCTTCCTCCCATGGCTTTTCTCATCTCATTTATCAGTGAAGCATATTTGCTGCCGCTGTGTCTGCGTGGGTGTGGGCGGATGTGTGTGTGTGTGTGCGTGTGAGTGCATCCATGTATGTGCACAATCAACCACCTATTTGCATTTCTTCACGCCAGCATGCCTGAGTGTGTAAGTGTGCATATTTGTGCGCTGTTGCTGCACCATATCTTCTGAAGTGTCTGTCAGATACCTGAAGCTTTCCAGCAGAGAATGCCTACACATTCTGCATGAGTCATCCTGCACTGCCCAACACACACACACACACACAACATGTATGGAGGCAAAATAGACAGACTATACTCCTTCATATGCACACTCATACACACATATTGCATTGTATAGGCTGTTTGTGTGCTCCGTGCTTTTGTCCAGGCACTACTGTGAGCAGTGTTTCTCCATAAATCAACTCCCCTGAGTCTCTTTCACATTCATCCCTTCCATTTTTTTTTTCATGTTTGTCAGTCAGTTGCACTTGAACACACTGAAGGCTGACACTGCTCACGTTCGACTGTAGATATTTGTAAATAGTGTTCAAAGGTCTTAATATTTCAGAGATGAAAGAGGAAAGTGTGCAGAGGAAAGGAACCTGCGGTGGGAGGGTGCCTGCATTTCTTCTCTCTTATAGTCGAAGCATCCATTTAGCCACAACAAAAAACTTGGCCTGACTTTACTTCAGAGCAGAGCTACTTGATGACTTCATGTCAACTTTTCCCGGCTGCCATGAAGTCATTCAAACTTTGGGGTGTTTCCAAAGTTTCCCTGAACTAAAACAGGAAATGTATGGTGATCCAAAGTGCCCAATATTAGATTAATAAACATGTTTTAAAATGATTTGTGTGACATAATATAGACTACTATAAAGATGTAATTCTAATATAATTTGTTAAATGTTTACTATTCCTTTCTTTCATAATAACAGATTTTATTGGAGGTCATATTTATTATATTCCAGTAGGGGTTTTTTTTTTCTCAGTGCCATTTTCTCCAATTAATGATGCCAATTTTCATCACAGTCTTTGTCCATC
This sequence comes from Remorina albescens, assembly GCA_034769265.1. Taxonomy (NCBI): domain Eukaryota; kingdom Metazoa; phylum Chordata; class Actinopteri; order Carangiformes; family Echeneidae; genus Remorina; species Remorina albescens. The sequence continues at coordinate 6,357,138 of CM068488.1, forward strand.
AATCAAAGCAAACAGGGCAGAACCTACTACGTGGTTAGCAGCAGCCGTTCATCCAACAGGACATACCCAAGGTGTTTCGATCAAAAAGCGCCACCATTAGATAAACAGTGAGATGGAAAAATGGCAGAGAGAAATAAAAAGTCGGAAAAATTACATTTTAAAAATCGGAATTGCTGGAGTGAATTTAAAAAAAAAAAGCCTGTTATTAAGAAAAGGAGCAGGATAAAATAGCATTTAATGATACTGACGTTGGATTTGTACCAGGAAAATTTCACCACAGCCATCAGTGAGGTAACAGGGTACTCAGCGGTCTTGTTGCTGAGGACAGCAGAGGATGGTTTGGTTCATGTGTGTTGCTCCATAGAAGGATGGGCCGCTGAGAAAAAACAAGGCAGTCAGTAGAGCCTGAAAACCCAACGAAAACTCTGGTTTTCTAGTCCGTCACTCTCATTTCTACCAAGATGAGGGAAGGTTACAGAACCCGTCAGAGTATCGGAAGTAAATCGCTTCTGCAGGATGGAAACAGGAAAAAAACTCCCACTGACCTCATTAACCTCTCCGGCTCACCACTTCACTTCTCGTCTGATTGCGTCAGATCCCAGATCCTCACAAGGTGTTTTTGCAGATGGGGAGGGTGAGGCTGAGGGTGGGGGGCATAAAGTGGGGCACATAGACTTTGTGGGTAATGTAGTTTGGTACTATCCTGTCACTCTGGCGCTTCATTCCTGCATGGTCCCTTATTGGTGTTCCAGCCAGCATGAGAACAAGGACACAAACTGTGAATCATCTTTGTATTTTTTAAATAAATTCCTCAGCAGCATTTATGGCTTCGGTTTTGCAAATGGTTCTTTTCATTATAGCACCTGTTGCTTTCTCTTTTTTTTTTTTTTTTTTTTTTTGGTCTGTTTGTTTTTTGTAAAATACTCAGTTAATTTATTTTTGCTCTTCTGTTGGAACTTTTTATTTAACTAATTATGATGTATAGATATTTATTCTAGCAATAGTCTTCCTATTAAGATATACTGTGCTGATGCATCCTCTAAATAACTGAAAATAATATATATATGTATACATATATATGTATGTATATATATATCTAATATGATAATAATAATCAAATCTGCAAAATGATTTTCCTAATAAAAAATGTGAATTGAGGAGTGTTTCTTGTCTTTTTGGTTTGACCTCTTTTGCGGCTTCTGTAAGATGTTCTGGCATCACCTTTGCTGACTTTGCTAACACCAGTGTGATTCCTCCTAGCTTGTCAGTCAGTCAGTTTAATTGGTGAAATACCAAGAAAAATCACAATCTCCTGTGATATTAAGTCCCCAGAGACTGAACCCTCACAACTTTGATGATCCTCTGACTTTTCCTCTTGCCCCATCAGCAGGTGGAAATATGCATTGATGCGCTGGTGTAACTGTGCATGTTATGTAAGTAACATTAAAACATTTTTATTTGTTTTTTTTTAGGTAGCCTAATCTATAGCAAGACATCAAATTCAAGTTCATATTGTATGGTGTGGGTGAAGAGTTATCTTAAACAGTATATTTGTATCTAACACCACAGTATAGATATATTTGTTGATATTTTTATTGTTAAACCACATGTGTGAAAGCAGTAACTTTACTTATCAAATAAATAGTACCTAAATTTGGACTTAAGAACAGTGCTTCCGTGTGCTTAGTTACACTTCACCACAGCTTTTATGTGTTAAATCACAGTCAAGTAAAACGTACAATATTAAAATTTAAGCTTTAAGAAGACTTCAGTGCAGTAATTTAGTAGACGTGCTTAGTCATACTCCACCACTGCATGCCAACAAAGAGGGTGAACATTATAGCTGCTCAGCATCAACATGTTGCATTTGTACTGTGAGCATGTGATCAAGCTGCCATTGGCGTTTAGCTGCGAGCACTGCTGTGTCTCTATGAGACTGTGCTCAGAGGCCCTCCGGCTTGCAGGGCCGGGAGGTCTCATTTTGTTTTTTATGAATTTTCACTGTAAATTAAACAGACATACACAGAGAGCGAGAGAGAGTGAGAGATGCTGAGTTCACACTCTCACTTTAACCCTCTAACATCTGCTCGGGAATGCTGTACCCGGCAACGTTGCCATGGAAACAGAGTAATGTTGATGACCATCACGTCGGAGAGCGGTGCGACCCTGGTGAGGGCTGTGATAACTTAACTGGGAGAAAACTGGATCGTAGCAAGGTACACACACACACACACACACACACACACAGATTTTTTAACATCCAGGAAAGACTTTAGACTTTAGACTTCAAAGATAAATATGCAGCATATACACAAGGCAGGCATGGCTGGACGAGGGGGCAAAAATTTGATGTTGGGCCCCCTGTGACCTCCAGGATCCACATACCCAATAGTAGACTACTATAGCAAAAGATTACTTCAGTTGATCAACGTAAAATCAGCAGCAATAATTTTGATTAATGATTATTATTCACTGTTACCAGTTTCTCAAGTTTAACTATTTGATAGATTCTTGGTTTCTGAGTTTTGACTGTTGGTCAAATAAATCCAGAGGTTTTGTGGCTTCAGAGGTGTGGGGACCCTGAAGTGTTGTTCGCTTTGCCTGGTTGATAGTTGTACGGTGGTGGTGGGGGAGCGGAGTGGGATCGAGCACCACCTCTGTCATAAAGTCATGACTCATGGGCTTCCACCACTTATTTTCCCGAAAATGAAGAGCCCTGCTGTAATCCACTGTAACCCACTGCGTCCTCAACAACACACACACGCACAAGGGAGGGAGGGAGGCAGGCAAAGGGAGGGGGATGGCAGAGAGAGAGAGTAATGCAGGAAGGAAGTGAAGCAGACAAGGGAGGGAGAGGGGAAAACACTAGAGGGAGATGGAGAAAGACGGAGCTAAAAGGTGAGGAAATGTAAGAGAAATGTATAGGCATCAGCATAATTTCACACGTCAGTGGAAATGAGGCCATTGCGGTACTGTATGTGAGTTATAAATAGCACTCCTGTGGTTATAATAAGGAGCTTGAAATGGTTGCCATACAGAGGAGCTGGATAAAGGTCTGATGATGGCAGCAGCGTTGTTTTAAACCTGGATGTGCTCATATCATCGCAGCATCACCAGGCTGTAGGCCCCGAGCAAAGAGTCAACATAAAAATAAGATGTTATCCTACACATCAGACCTTTGTCCCCTCCAGGGCACAGCAAACAGCCCAAATCCAGCCAATGATCTTGCAGGAGATGGAGCACTTTTAGCTCCGTGTGGAGGAGTGGACTTACAGCTCGGTGGAAACAGACAGTGCCTGTTTGCTCTGGGCCTGCCAGGAATAGAAGGAGCGGCCCACACTTCCCCGGAGAAGACCAGACTACTGTCGAGCTAACAGCACCACCGTGTGACAGCTCAGGCCAATGGACTCATTTTAGAGGGAGTCATTTTAACTGGGAGGGGGGGCAAATCCAGATGTGGAGGCAGAGGAAACTAATTTCATGTTGCAGGTTGGTTAAATAGAGACCAAAACTCAGAGCAGAACTCCTAATGTGCATTTGTGCGTCTGTGTCACATTTGCCTTATTTGAACAATCCACGCTTTTTTTTTTTTTTTTTATGAAATCAAGGTTTGTTTGTTTTATTTTTCTCTTTTCCTAAGACATTGAACAAAAACAGGACTATGAGAGAAAGTGAGATCTTTAAGGTTTAAAAGAAAGGTGCTTAGTTTATTTAGCGTTGACTCCTAAAATCCCATGTTATAGAATCACATCAGTGCAAAATGTAGTTTGTCATCTGAACCAAACCAAAACAAGGGATAATAATATATATGAAGGTTTATCTGTTTCCACTCTAAATAGATGATTCAGTATTTTGAATAAAGGGCAGTAAAAACAGGGGGGTGGAAGGTTTCAACAAGATCAAGGAGGAGACACATCTTTTACATCTAAAGTAGGTACAGTCTTCTTGAATGGTGCTTTTACTCATTCAAGTGTTCACGCACTTCAAAATGTCCAAACTTCCAGGCTACAAGTCCTTTAGAGTTCTGGGTTTGACGCTCTGCTCTGATTTCTTTTCTTTTCCTTGTTTATTTCCATTTGATTTATTTTACTGGGACACCGTTGGGTATGTGGTCGTGTTGTTTTGGAGGAGACATTCAGGCGATGCAGATCTCTGTGAATGTCTGGAGATGTTTGTTTGGGAGCCCCTGAGTTAAAGCTGCTGCCACCGGATCAGATGGAGGGAAGGAGGGAGGGGAGAAGGAGAGAGGGAGGAAGGGAGGAAGAGAAGGGGAGGAGGGGGGGGGGGTGTAGAGGAGTGGACAGACACTGGTAGTTATCGGAGGGGGAGGCGTTTGGCTCGGTGAAGACGGGGAGTGAACGAGCAGAGAGGGTGAGGAAAAGCAGCGGATCTGGCCCTTTAAATCACCAATACAGCGCTATTCGGAGGTGAGTTTGGAAATATTCGGGTGTTTTCCTCTCTGTCTGTCTGGGATCATTGTATCGCGTCCGTGCGCCTCTGCAACCCCGGCCTCCCGTCACCGAGGGCGGCCGCGGCGGAGGGAGAGAGAGTGAGAGAGAGAGAGGGAGAGAGAGGGGGCTCCATCAGTGTCACGAATCCGGATTTCCCCAGCCCTTTGCCGGCAGAGAGGGTGGGGAGGACCGGGGACAGGGTCAGTGGAAGATTTCCTACGGCTCGGCTGGACTCTTGAGGACTCATGAGCCACTGTATCACCCTCCCTGCCTTCCTCCCTCCTCCCTCCAAACCAGCCCCCCCTCCAAAAAACAAACAAACAAAAAAAAAAGATACACCTCTGGATCTTATATGCTGAAGTAGGCTGTATGCCGATCAATTTGCATAATAGCGGAACATGAAGGCATGCGCTCCAGTGTGTCGCTGGATGGGTTCATGTTGGCTGCCTGAAAACATGTCACCACCCTGCTCCCCCTGCTAACAGCCAGGGCCGGTCTCCTTTTCCCTTTCTTCTCTTTCTTTGGGTTTTTTTTTTCTTTTGGGCTGGTCTGGTCTTCACTTGGGAAAATATCTCTGGCTTTCATGTGAACATACACAAGGTCTGCCTACTGTGTGTGCGCCTGTGCGTATCTATCCGTGCGCGTTGTGTACTTGTGTGTGTGTGTGTGTGTGTGTGTGGATAGCCATGGGAGAGAGAGGACATGCTGTTCTATCCATCAAAATGCCCGCATTGTGTTTTCACACGGTGGAGCAGAAAGCGGGGCCTCCGGTGGAGGACATGGCTCCGTCCTGTAGGCCCGATCGGCGCTCAGGATCGATGGACATTGATGCATTTTTTTTTTTTTTGCACGTCCTGAGAGCGGCCGCTGGCCGGGGCCTGTCCGGCTCTGGGGATGTTTTTGTTGTTGTTGTTATTATTATTATTTTTTTAATCCATGCCAGGACAAATGGCCGGTTTGCTTGTACAGGTGTTGTTTCTGCTGCATTGAGCTTTGACTGTATAGCGTTTTGAATTTGGAGGCGCAGGATGTGGCAGATGTGGCTTTGAATGGGGAAAAAGAAATCATGTTTGTGCTGGTTTGAAGGCTACAGCTTCCGGAATGCGCCGTAGCAGAAAGTTTGACAAATCAACAGGCTGAAGAGGCTTATAATGTCGCGTCTGAAGTGTAAAAAAAAGTGACATGAGTCCTTTCTGTCTTAGAGATGTGGCCTATCAGTGCCCTTTCCCAGGTTTGTTGGTTACATTCCCGTTCCCTCTTCACTTCTATTTTTTGTGTGTGACTTTAACGTTTAAGGGGGGATCTGATCATACAGGGATTATAGACACTCACAGTAAAAGCAGATTACAGCAGATCGTACTGGAAAACTAGTCGAGGATATGATGTGTAATTGTCTTTCACGTTCAAGTAATTAGTTACTGTTTGTTTTCGTTTTTGTTGGTTGTTTTTTTTCCCCAATACATAGCTGCAACACATTCATCTGTATATCATCATCATCATCATCAATGGGTTCATTTACTCCATAAACCTTGACAGATACTGACAATCATACAGTGTGTGAGTGTGTGCACATACACAGTGCAATATGGGGAGATACCCCCCCCCCCCTCCTTTAGGGGTCAGGTCACAGTAAATCATCTCCTTTTAGGTTTTAGACCTCAGAAAACACTAATAAGGAAAGAGTGACATGCTGTTTGTTATATTAAGTGTGTCCCTGTTAACATACGAGAATAATCTAACATGTAACACTAACTCACATTTGATTTTGTTTTTTGTTTTTTTTCCATTTGTTTTGTTTTGTGTTTTCTCTTATATCAGTTAAACTAATATTCATTACTCCCAAAACAGGATGTATCATCCAAATTGAAGGATAAAAAACGCATCAACAAACAATATTCATGTGCGAAGACAAGGAGAGTGCAGAGAGAAGGGAAACCCTTCCGTTTGTGTTTTTGCATTTTGCTACTAAATGTTTAGTTTAGTTTGGATTAGAATTTTAGTTTGGGGTTAAAATCAGGGTTAGGATTAGAGTTATGGTTCAACTGGGGAACAGTCCACACATTTCCTTACAAGTATAATAATATAAATGGCTGAGAGAGAATTTCATCAGGTGTTATAATATGAATCTATTCTCCTTCTCTCCCTGTCTTTCTCTCTCTCACACACACACACACATACACACACATAAAAGCCCTAATTACAGGCATGAATCTCTGAGCTTCTCCACAGTAGTAGTAATTAAAGCAGGGCTCTCTCCCTGGGAAGGAGGGCGACAGACAGAAACAGAGTGAGAGACAGAGTCGTAACACACTCTCAGTGATATACGTGACAGCCGAGGTGTGTGTTCATCGAATGTATTGATGGGGAAACATCTTTGAGCTGCACTGGAATGGGTGTAAAAAAAAAAAAGAAAAGAAAAGAAAACGGCAGGTTTTTAGGAGTTACTGCTAAGTCTGGATTATTTGTCTGGAAACACAGGAACATCCTGTGGGGGGGGGGAGAAGTTGTAATGACAGATATTGGAATATGCACACTAAAGTTGGTTGATGATGATGGTTCCACCAAATCCAAAGTAAAATGGCGGCTTTATCTTCACAGTCAAATCACTTGCTCATGTCAACTGCTCTTCTGCTCTTTGTTCTTCACAGTCAAGCCAATGTGAACTCAGTCATCGCCCGGCTCTGTCCTTTTGACTAGGCAACTGTTCACCATCCATCCCAACACAGCTCAGGTTGACTTCTCGTCCAGTCGCATTAGTGTTCAGAGAGAGTCCTGTCTGCACAACGCCAGTCAGGTATTTATCTTAACAAGTTGTACTTGCATGTCTGGGAGACAGGGAAAGCATTCAATGTTTTTTTTTTTTTTTACTTGCGACACAAGGCCAGGTGTTTTTATCCAGAAGCTTCATCTCAGCCTGGACATACTGTGCTTGCTAACACACAGGCTTCACAGTATCCTCTCATCCTCCCATCCTCTTATCCTCTGATCTGTATGTTTGATAAATTCTCTTTGCATAAACGATGACCATTGCTCTTATAATGCTTGGCTTCTTTTTTGCATATTAACCTCTGTTCTTAGTTGTAGCTTGTCTATCACCTCCGTGAAAGGTTGGCTGAATTGCCTGAGTAAGCGTTGCACCACCTTGTATTCACCTCACAGTGGTGCTACAAGCCTACAGCTGAGGCCCCCCACAGTCCCCTGAATGGGGCTAACGACCAGAAATCAGTTCAACACTGATGCAATGTTCAGGCTACCGTTAATCACAATGTAAACGTTGACTTGCAAAAACAATAAATAAATAAATAAAAATTGTTGTTTGCCTTCTAAAGAAAAGCTTGGAGCAATATTGATATAAATGTCACAACCTAAAAATAATCAGTTACTAATAAAAGTCCTTTGGGGCAACAGTGATGCATAGCAGCCTCTGCATGGGTTTCCCATGAGCACTCTGGCTTCCTCCCACAGCCCAAAGACAGACAGGTTTGGTTAATAAACAGCTCTGCATTTCCCGTAAATGTGAGCATGAATGGTATGTCAGGCCTGTGATATGCCAGCAGCCCGTCCAACCTGTATGGTTATTATGTATTGAAGTATTTGAATCAGCTTTGTCCGTGTTATAATGAAGACATGTCAGTATGTGTACATGCAAAACAATGATCCACATTTGATCTCTAAATAATTAGGTGTAGTTTTGCTGGCATCCACATAAGCCAGCTGTGCGTTTGATGAAATTGGGAAACATTTTTTCACTCATTCTTCCTCTCTCCTCTCTCAGTTTTCTCCTGTGTTGGTGTATTCTGATGGATCAGCATGTCTACCACTAATAATATCGCCCAGGCCAGGAAACTGGTGGAACAGCTGAGGATTGAGGCAGGGATTGAACGCATCAAGGTAGGATGGCTGCAAACTGCCGCCTTGGCGTTTCTTTGTTTATACTCATCCATCAACATCTGACCGAACTCTTTGCCTCCCTCCCACCTTTATTCTCTTCTCTCTCCTGTTTTATCCTGTTTCATTTTTTTCCCTCACGTCGCTCTCAACCTTTCCTTTCTGCTGTCCTTTTACTTTGTCCCAAATGCCTACATGTCCTCCTCACCCTCTCTCTCTCATTAGGTGTCCAAAGCAGCAGCAGACCTAATGAGTTACTGTGAGCAGCACGCTCGTAGCGACCCTCTGCTGGTTGGCGTTCCCACCTCCGAAAACCCTTTCAAGGACAAGAAACCCTGCATCATCCTATAGCTGCACTCCACTCCTCCTGCCTTCACACACACACACACACACACACACACACACACACACATGCCCATCACACATAAACATATACATTCAGAGCCTAAATTGATCCTCAGTTTTCTGCTCACACACTTCAAGCAGCTTGTTCCGGTCTTACACGGCTCAATCTAATATCATCAGAACCACACAAACATACACACACACACACACACACACACACACACACACACCCATAGAAACACACACTCCCAAAATAGCCACTTTGGAAAAGCGCCATACCCTGGAGCCACAGCTAAGGGGCAGGTATCATGTGCTCACAGTGGCGGAGATTAGTATATCACTGAGTATGATCCAAGGTGCTTTGGTAATATTCATATATGCTGTAAATTAACAACAAGTGTCAGTCTAACTTGAAAAGGTATTTGGACCTTAATAATCAGTAGGAAACCAGGATTATTTTTCACCTTCTTTTGTCATGAATTGATGGGACTGGGAAAAGGATAGGCAGCTGCACCATAGGCACGGAGTGGGAGGATGCATGTAGGCAACAGAAACGGGTGGTAGGTGCTCGTGCAAACTGTGCCAGACACGACCTGGTGTCCCAATGAAAGCTCAATAAATGCTTCTTTTTTTTAACGTGGGAGTTAAAAAGGTCTGAGAGTGTCCTCAGATGGCAGGGCCTTTTGGAGCAAGTGGCTAAAGCCTTTGCCTTTATTGGGCTATAGCATGTCCACCCCCAACCTGTATCAACAGACCTTCTCTGCCTGTGGCCTCAATATGGCCGTCTGCAGCCTTTGGCCAAAACCTCCAGCTGTGCCAACATGTACAGAAAGCCGTCTCTAGATGCTGATCTGCTCTCACTGATTCCACAGCAGTTCATCATGGCTGCTGTGGGCTGAATTCGATGTCTAACCTGACCTCAGATCTGCACCTATGAGGGGAACACAGCTCTACACAGAACTCAAGCTATTAACCCCGGACGTTTACTGCATTTTTCTTAAGAAATACTTGTTTGTGAACTCAATGTACGTTTTGATATTTTGTTGGAGCGTTACTTAACAGATAATACTGTAATACTGTACTTTTTTTTTTTTTTTTTTTGCTTTATCAGAGGTGTTGGCCCTGGCTGATCAGGTTTCTTCTCCTGCTAGTATTAATGAAATGACAGGAGACCTGATTATAAGCCACGGGGTAACATCCAACCAGGTACCTGCAAGAATTTTGAACAAGGGTTTCTACTGTACATCAAACTTCCCTGTGCTTTACCCCGAGAGAGGGCGAGGTTGCTGACTGACCGCACTCAGTCTGCAAGGCTGGCGGAGAAAGCCCAAACTTAAAATCTAAAAATGAAGCTGTCCCAATAACTAAAAACAAAGCTTACCATTCTCTTAACTTCTGTGCACATGTTGGATTCTTTTCACTGGCAGTTTTTGAAAGTCATGGGAAGAAGAGCTAGCTTGCATTGGCAAGTGCAGTGATGGAGCTGTTTGTTTTATTTGCCTTTCCTCTAGAGAAGTTTGTCTCATTTTAATGCATAATAATGATCCCACCTATAAATCAGATAGAATAATTCTCGCCTGGCTTTACCAATTTTTATAGCTTCCAGACTCCTTAGTGGAACAGCTTGCTTTAATGAGAGCTGAAACTGGTCTGGATCTGGGTCTGGATCGGTAGGAGCCGGCTATCTCTTTCCGCCTCTCCTTCCCAACACTCGTCCTCTCTGAAAAACCAAACTTGATTGTAAAGATTGAAAACGGAGTGCAGAGAAAAATGAAGTTAAGAGAAACAAAATAAGTGTATAAACTTTATTTCAGACATGTGCAGAAGTGATAAGTTGAAGAGTAGCTGTTTTGGGTTTATTTTTGAGTTTTCTTCTTTCTATGGAGTCCATGGAACCTGGTCAGTTGAATATTATCCTGTACAGTGTTTGTAAGATACAAAATCTTAACACAGACTCCCTCTCTGTGGATGTTGGATTTTTTTAGTACTACTTATTCTGTTCTGTCAGTCAGGATCATGTCTATTTCCATTCATTTTTTTATTTTTTATTTTTCATCATAACGGTTTATAGTCTTGTGATAGCCGAGGCCGGTTTTAACCACAGATACAAATACACCTGATGAGGATAAAATTAATGTAAGTTAGAGACCTTGTTAGTAAGCCTTGCTAGGTTTAGTCAAATATCCTGTCAGAGGATAAACCAACATCGGACCTCACTCCAGTGGCAAAAACCAACCTCCTGATCTATCTTTAAACATCACAAGGCCCCACAGATTTTATGTTTTTTTTAAGTGTTGATTTTGGATGAGACTACAAGGACAACACACACACATACACACACACACACACACACACACGCACGCACACATAAAACACACCCTCACTCTCTCTCTTGCAGTGGATTTTTATGTTTGATGGATAATTGTCAAAGGAGAGATTTGTGCCATCATATTTCACACTGACGCAGTTCATCAATGCTTTTGTCAGGAAGGACAGTAGGGTGGGGTCACTGGGACTGGGTTTACCCAGCTGATGAGCTGTCATGGCAGCTGAGCCCAGAGTTTTTTCCATTTTCTAATCACTAGGTCAATATGACCCACCTGTTACACGTGCGCTTGAGAGTCAGAGGCTTTCTTGAAGGCAGTTAGAGGTGAGCAGTAGTTTATTTGTTTATGGATCCACACCTACTCTCCCGTGAGTGTCCGTTTGAAAGGTCACCGGTCAATATCTTAAAAAGTAATGTACACTTTTTACACATTTTCTGAATCTTGAAATTTTTTTTTTTTGGTCTGCAATTTTTGGAGCTAGGGTTAGGGTTGGGGTTAGGCTTCATATTTCATTTTCCTTTGTGCCTCACAGAGAGAGCAGGGTGTCCCCAAAGAACAGAGAGAGCAGGGCCTGCAGAAAGGCTGCAGTGAGGGCTGTGTGTGTGTGTGTGCACGCGCTGTGGGTGGGTGTGTGATGGACACGACTGTTGGGTAACTGAAAAAGATGATTTGTCAGAGCAGTGTGTGTGTGTGTGTGTGTGTGTATTTTTGTATTAGTGCTGTGCAGCCCTGCAATTCCAGGTCAGAGAGATTCTGACACAACAGAAGTGCGATTGTCCTAGAACGGCCTCCTTTTGCTCTTTTTTTCTGTGCGCATTTTGGAGAAGTGTAAAATATGAAGTTGTTGCATGCTAAAATAATTGAGTTGAAGTGTAGAGAGTAATATTTGATGCGATGGCCAATAATAACAAGAGTGACTAAGATGATAAATTTGATTATTCAAAGAGTTTCTTCTTCAGGTGTGGCCTGTTTCAGCTGTCTCATCACAGCTGCAATGTATTTCACCCCTTATTAAAGCCTTAACAACTTTGGGAATAATTTGACATTTCAGGAAATTCTCTGGGTTATGGTATTAATACCAATTCTCATGTCACTTTGCCAAATATGATACTACATTCAGCAGCCTGTTAGATCAGCTTCACTTAAAGACTGAAAACAGACAGAGCAGCTAGCATCGTTCTGCCCAAAGGTAACAAAATCCCCCCAACAACTCCTATGGAGCTCTCTTATTACCGTACAGCTTATGTTATATGGTGCTGTTGAAGTTGTCCCAGGACACGGCCAAGAAATAGCCCAGTTTATTAAACCTCATAAAATCTTCTCGTTAACTTTGGGGGGTTTTTTTGTACAACTTAAAAACATTTATATTGAGCTTTAATGTCTTCATGCGAAGCTAAGCTAATCAGCTTCTGTTTGTTGCCTTATATTTAGCCGGCACTTATAAAAGAGTCTGTTCTTCCTATCGGAGCAAACAAACATATTTCCCCAAATATCAAAGTATTCATTTTAATTAAATGAATCTCTTCATTTTATTCTAAAAAAAAATTATTGGAAGAGGGGAAAAAAAGAACAAGGCACCAAATGAACAAATAAAATAACTAAAAAGAAAGCTCAGTTCCCTGATTTTCTGCATTTAAACTTAAACGTACAACTGCAGAAGACTTATCTGACATAAAACATGCGTCTAATCAGCACATACACGCACACATACACAACCTGATGTTGTCCTGATAGTGTCTGACAGATGCAGTTTTGTTTTTGTTTTGTTTTTTTAATCATCATTCCATGGCTGGTTGGGCTTACAATCAGAGACAGCTGACCGAAAGTGTCGGTTCAGCTGTCGGTTTCTCTGGTTGGTTGGTTGTCAGTTTGCCTTATAGTGGCGTATATTGTGTTAATGCTGGTGTTGGGGATATCAGATCAACAGAATGAACTGTCTTAAAGTAAAACACATGGCTCGAGATGGAAATCCACTGGTGTTGTGACACGGAGCTGGAGCCTGGTGAAATTCGGATCTGGTCAGGTGGGGGAGAGGTGATGCTCCTCGCTGGTGGACTTTCATATCAATCTACACTGAATCGGCTCTGAGCCCTTCCCGAGACTCATCTTTTGTGTTCTGATCTCCTGTGTATGCATACAGTATATGTATCTTTTTGCCTTGATTGATTATGAAGAAAATATATCTATTTTTTGTAACTGTTCTCTGATGTGCCATAACTCATGTTTTCTTGCACACTGTTAATATTTTGTGGATATTGCTGTTAAAAAAAGATGATATTGAGAAGTAGATAACATTAATAAAAAGATGACATAATAATACCTGCCTTTGTGTAAGTTTTACCTTTAGCTAATGGATTCTACTGTCAGCGTGTCAGTCAATCAGCACCACTTTCTAATGGCAGAAGGGCTTGGTATGATATTTCTGGTTCCCAGATGAAATGCCCTGATTTTTTCCTTTCCCACCAGCAGGTCAGTACGTAGCTTTCTTATAAATTATCTCAGCATCTAGTCAATGGGACTGCCACCAAATTTGGTACAGTCATCTTGGACATTCAATGTCTCCAAAACGATATGTTGATAACCTCTTTCAGGAAAACTTGTAATAACTAACTTTTTTATTTTATGGTCATTTTCCTGCCAAATTTTATCTACTTTGGTTTATATCTCTTGTTGTTTTCTGCAAAACTTTCTCATTGAACTCTTTGGCCTTTCATCTTTAGTGTTAATTAGCAAATTTTTGCATGCTTATAATGTAAAACTTAGACGGTGACATCAACATCAACATGGTAATATTTTTATTGCATTACAGGACCAAAGCAACGACTGCTTGGTCCTGTTAAATAGAATTTCTGCACAACTAGGAGAGGCCTGGGCTTTTTCTCACACTGATTGTTTAGACATAAACGCACATGCATACACATGCTCCTTGCCCCAGTGGCAGCATAGTGTGCAGAATACAGTAAACAAAGAGCTCCATAGGTAAATCCTCCCAGTTGGAGGATTTCACAGCAATGCTATCATAACCAGCCCACTGTTTCAGGCCACCTGTGTACCCTTTGAAACTTTGCTTCAACAGTCACGAGTCTCCTCCAACTTTCAAACCATCCCCCTGCAAGTTGCAACCAATCCGATTTAAGGTGGATGAAGAACAGCCAATCAGTTGTCAGCCACTCCCCTGTCCAGCTGATAGTAAACAAATGGGAGGTCCATGTGCCTGAGTGTTCCCTCTCTGCTCTGCTCTGCAGGCAGAGCAGTGAACAGACATGTGAGAGCGGAGGGTGGAGCAGGAAGCACAACAGAGTGAAATGAGGGCAGAGCAGAGGACAAATCATCTGTGCTGTGCTGCAAGAACATCCTGATACCTGATCATGAGTAGATACTGCGGATTGGGTGGGGTGACACCCACCCAAGAGTAATTTACACATGCTTTTGGCCTTCAGCACCTTTTGGAGCTTGCATCTGCATGTTTAGAAACCTGCACGCAAGAAAGAACAGTAGTCAGATATTCAGCCTTCACAACCAAGATGGATTTCCTGAAAATACTTCTGGTTGCTTGTATTGCCAGTTTGTCCCAAAGCAACAAGTTTCTGCCGCCGCCCCACTTTCTTTCTGTAACTGATATATGTTTACCACGACACGGAGGCCGAACCAGAATTTATACAAGTCTATTTATGACAAACACTTGGCCCAGATTGCATGTTTTCTCCATTGCATGAGCTCAAATCTACACTGTAAACTGTAATTGCAAGGCTGCTTTCATTATGCACACGTTTCAGCAGTTAATTATCAACACAATAATTTATTGACTTGGTTAACAGAGGAAAAACGTACAATAAATAGCTACTCAAACAATAAAATCAATAAATTAATTAGTTCACTTTCTCGAAGGCACAAAGATAAAGGCTGCTTTGTATTTCTGCATTGTAGGTGATTTAAAGCCGACATGTTCATCTGTGTCCTCCTCTGCATCCACGATGTTCAGAGCCCCTGAAGCAGTTTGTTTTCCAGTCCTGCAACGCCAATAAATCCTGACTTTAACTTGAACATGATTTTCATCTCAGTTTCCATGGCGATGATTCCTCCACAGGTTTAGCTGCTCATTTCAGCAACGCACATGCTGCACGCCCAGTCTTTTCTAAAGAAAAGCTCAAGAATTTTGCATGCATACCACACATTCACACACACACACACACCCGCTCTCTCCGCGGACCTCTCCCGTGGTCGAATACACAGGAATGCCAGGCATAGTTTCACTACGACAGCAATCCTGCTCTGTCCATAGTAATGCACGGATGCTTCAGGAACAAGTTTGGGTGTGGAAGTTGTCTTTTCAAAGCTACTACTTCCCTGTTGATTAATGTCACACCCCATAAACACAGGTTTACTCACTATGTATGCACAAAAACTTGAAATGGAATTTCATTTTTTTGTTAACTTTCCAGGATAGAGAACAATGTGGCCTGGATTGGAATCTGTCTCTCTGTGTCTTTTCCACAAAACAGATCAAAGTCTTAACTCCAACCGAGTCACTGAGTCATTAGTTCCTGCTTGTCGTCAGTCAGGACCACCCGCCTCAGTCCCCTCCAGGACATCCCTGCTCGATGTGCATCTGATCCTTCAGTTCATCAGTATGTGAACCCAAAAGGAGTGTTTGGCTGTCAGACCCTTCAGCGTTCTTGCAGCACCAGTTCAGGCACCCACTGGTCAAGACGTCGGCTCTCCTGGCAGTAGGTCCCCACTTCTTGCAGCCTGCAGTGGTTAGCTTGGGGGTTCTGTACAGGAAACAAACAAAACAAATTCATGGTCATATATAAGGGGAATGTAGTTTGCATGTAGCATTTGCAACTTACAAGAAGTTTCCAAAAAGTGCAATAAAAGTTTAACTTACTACAAAAGCTATGCAACATTTGAACTACTGTATGATAATGATCAGTGATAATATGTTTATATCTTTTCCACAAAGTTGCATGCGAGCCAACAATTGTGCTGAGTCAACACACCGTCACCAGCATGCAGTGCAGGTCTTTATGCTCGTCCTGGTTTCGGTTGGCATCCACTGCTCCCAGCAGCTGCTGGAGCCTCTGAAGGCCGGAGACCCGCAGGATGGTGATGCCACTGTCGCAGCAGAACGACTGTAGCAGAGTGAAGTGGATCTGCAAAGCCACATCATCTTCATTGTCGTCTGCCAGGACACACAGGACCACATTGTCTGGATCTCTGAGGAGGTAAGAGAAAACAAAAAAACGTGTGAGTTTCAGGCACTTGCACTTACATGTGTGGGACGGTTGTGCTGAAAAAAAAGGGAGGCATATGTTTGTGAAGCCAAAGTAAATAGCTTCGACTCACGCATTAAGAAGTTTGGCTGATTCATAGATGCCAATGGTGAGACAATCTTGTTTCTGAGCCGTTAACAGCAACTCCTCCAGAGCCAGACCTGCAGACTGCATCCTGGGAAAGGGGGAAAGGGGGGGGCAATGAAATAAACACCTTTTATGTCATGCACTCCAACAGTATGAACCCATACCGTTACAATAAAGTCCTTAAAAGGTCTAATTTCCTGCTATAACGTTAAATGTTACATAATGCAGAGATAGTATGGTAGTTGTATGACCCTCGCTGCAGACTATGCAACATGCATGCACAGGGCTGTGCAAAACAATGCTAACAATTTGAATGAAGGTTATGATGACATTTTAAAACAGAAAAAGCAGCAGTTGTGACAATGAGGTATCATATCTGATGATGAAAAACTACCCCCCCCCCAAACACGGGTCAAAACACGGGACGGTCCCGCAGCACTCAGCGTCCATCCACATGGCTCGGGCGCAGACAAAAAACTATCACTGCCTCCGATCTTTAAGCCAGAAACCCGAGAAAGACATCTCACCTGTTTTCTGTGGATTCAAAGCTTTCCTCGGGAATCATGGTCGAAAATGAAAGATTAACTCCAGCGAGAGAAAAGCGTGATAACAGCCCGGCGCTTTCGATATTCCCACACAGAGCCCGATGCGCGCAGGAGGTGCGTTTGTTGTTGGCAACGTTGCAACACCGTCTTTATACCGGGACTGGGAGGAGGGCGGCACCGAAACTACACCGGTTCTGCAATTGGATAACAACAAAAAAAAGAAAAGACTCAAGAATTTCTTTATGTCATATTCTTTATGTTTATTTGTGTTTGGTTACATTGAGTCTACTCAACTTACACGTGCATTTTCTTTGCTTGGTGGTGTTTGATTTTGCAGCGTATCGAAATATGTGATTGTAGATTATTCATTAACAGATACAGCAAAAAAAAACAAACCCTCTTGAATATGCTGAAACCAGTTGTGCAACACGATCCTCCTGTTTTCAAAACGCCCCGTGTTTCCATAACTGAACACCAGCAATTATGAGATTATGACCGACATCTAGTGGCCAAGAGAGGAAAACTAGAAAGTCTCCTATTCTGAGACCAAAAGTCAAAATTTGAATTTTTTTTTTTTTAGGCTTTTCAGCAAATGTTACAAAACATCGTGGAAATGTGACATGTCACTTCTTTGCAGGATAAAAATATGAAGAATATGAAAACAAAACAACAAAGTTGTATTTAAAAGTCAGTTCAACCAAATAATAAGAAAAAAAAGTTCAGTCTGGTAATAACACTGATATCTGAGACAAAAAGCTAACAAACTACATCTAGAAAATTTATAATAGAATACTGATCGCTGGCAATGAGACAATGTAAAACACAATCAATTCCCAAGTTTACAGATATTGTAGTTGCTATACTGCTTGCAGACAAAAACAACTGCTTAGAAATGGATTAATTTTCATACAACCATGCATTTAAAGGAATGTATTTAATGGACAGACTCATGGTGTTCAATTAATAAGGTTTGGATAATTAAACTTTTTATAGATCATTAGGCTGTCATCTAATCATCCATGTCCTCATCTGCAATTTCTTGGTTCTCCAAGAAGCTGTCAGTGTAGTTCAATATTTGCTCCAGAGCAGAGAGGAGCAATATGTCTGTGTCCCGGTCCAGCTCCAGCTCTTCACTGTAGTTCTTCACCGGCAGCACACAGGGGATGCCCAAAGACTCACTCAGTTGCCGTGCCTGAAAGACAGCCAGTCAAATGCACCAATGGAAATAAATTATATGAAGCTAAGCACTGTTATGGTCAACACCTATGAGAGCATTGAATTCGAAGTGTTACCATTCTCTGGATGTAAACGCTGCAATAAACATTCTTCAAGTCTTCTGCCACAAACGGACAGGCCCTGTCTATTTTGGTCATCAGAACTATCTGAGGAATACCTGCAAGAGTCCAGGAGAGGAAGCGATCAAAACAAAATTAGAGATAAAAGAGAAGATCATCTAAAAACTTACTGGCCCCTCATAGCAAACAGACAGGTACATCAATGTAAATATTTTTGTCAATTGTATTATATTGTTAATGTTGAATATTTATATTTGTAAAAGCAAATTGACTTATCAAATTATCCACCTATACAATGTGGAAGCATTCAACTGCTTACCCCGCTGGTTGTTTTTTTTGCGGATGGTAGCGAACTTTTCAAGCATTTTATGGTTAAGGAGAGAAACCTTGCAGGTGTCCACCACATAGACCACACAGTGAATCTTGTCATTCAGGGTGACATCTTTCTTGTAGCTAGGAGCGCTCTCCAGAAGAGGAGCATAGGCACTAAACTGAAAAAGAAATAAGCTTCAGCTAATGCTTAGTCGGATGCTTGAATTTTTAACATGAAATCAGTTTGATAAAAACAGAGAAAAATAGGCCAGTGGTTATAAGGGAGACCTGGTAGCGATCCTTGATGTGACCTTCACAGATGTTGACTAGGTCCTCGATGTCCAAACCAGCATCAGCATTGTCCTCCAACCCCATCGTGTCACACAGCATCAGAGGAAGAGCTTTGCCACCTCTCCTTGTCTTGATGGTGTAGGTGCGAAACTGCAGAGAAGAAACTTGATTAAATGTGACAAACTGTGCAGAGCATATAGATATTAATATTACAATCACTTCATGTATTTCCTTAGTTGTCGATTCATAAATAAATAGCCATTAATTAGGTTTTAGCAAACAGAAGACTTGAAAATAGTCCAAAGATTAAAACATTTCTTCCTACCTGAGTGGTCACCCTCTTCCCCGCGGTCCCAGAGATGGCCTGACATGTCATGTTTCCTCGAAATGCTGAGTTGACAGAGTTGAAGAAGCTGGACTTTCCAGCCCCAATCGGGCCCACCAACAACACCCGGGCTTGATTAACTGTTCTGATGCAGGGCTTATAGTTCTGGATGGATGTCATCAGCTGCTCTTTTTTCCTAGAGGAGACAGAAATTGTACCACAAGTCTCTTTCTGCATCACTGCAACAAGAAGTAAATTGTTTACACCCCCCCAAAAAAAGCTTTTTATATATGCTCATGTAAAAAGGTATATCATGTATGTTTGACTTAAATTCAAGGGTCAAGAGTGAAATCATCGTTGTTTTTGAAAATAAAACCGTGTATTTATGCCATCTGCCATACTTGTTAACTAAAGCTTTTTGTCACACACCTTCAACTCGATACACTTCCAACTCAGTCAGTACCAAGTCATTTCCGTACATCTCTTCTGGCTGAAAGGAAAAGCTCGTCCCCGGGTTTGACAGGATCTCGGCTCTGTTCTGATTCAGGAACACTAAAGCACCGAAATATGGACCACTGGTTCCATCAGTGAAAGCGTGCTGCCCAGCGATCCCCCCCACCCTCAGTGGGTGTTTCCTCTCTGCACTGATGCTATAGAGGAAAGCCTTCTCATCGTGGATTTTTTGATTGGACTGGGTGTAGTCTTTTGAGGTGTAAGCACCAAAAATAAACCCGGCAGCATTGTAGGCTACAATGACGGTGGGCCCCTGTCTATCACAGCGGCCGTGGAAAGCAGCAGCATTGAAGCCGTGGATGGTGGCTTTGTAAAGCAGGTGGAGTCTGACGTGTCCGAAGAGAGAGAGCAGCTTCTGCTGTTGATCCAGAGACAGTCTGGATGTGACCGCTGACATGATGGAGAGTGGTTACCTGAGGATGAAGCACCCATCAGAGTTCAATTCCAACCTTCAATTAATCCCCTGAGCTCTGAAACGTTCTGACTCAAGTGCAAATTTCAATTTCTACTTTAAATAGTTGAATATTTTTAAGTTCTTATAAACTTCAATTGTCTCTATAAAACTGGGGCCTCAAACTCAAAAACTAAACTAGAATTAGAATGATTAACCACCATTTGTAAATATGACAGAAAAATTCACATTTTCTCTGTATGTTGTTGGAACAGAAATATAAATGACAGGCGGTGGATTAACAAGGTAAAACAGTTTTTGCCAAAGAAGCTTGTTTGGGGTTCTGAGAAAAGTTGCCTTTTAGATTAATTTCACATCAAAAGAAGTGTGATAGGCCAGAGGGAACTAAATGTCTACTTCAGAAATATAGCTTGCCTAAATGTGAAATGTTAAATATTTGAATCCCTCTTTACAGAAGCTGGTGTATTTTTGACTTGTCCAATCAGCCGTTTTTGGACTTTTGTTTTGTGAAACGAACCATCATAAGCGAATCATTTCGTTCTTAAACCTACAGTATAAAAGCTTCAGTCTTCATGCCTAAAAGCCATGAAGTGAGCATGGCTCATTGCTTTCATTGCTGAAAGATTATCAGACATTGTTAAGGTGGCAGGTAAGGGATCAAACAAGTTCAGTACTACTTCGATAATTAAATGCGATTTATATCTGTCTAATCTTAATATAGAGGATAATGTTCATGCGGAATAAACTTACCTGCAGTTGAGGACAGTAAAAGTGTTTTAGGGACTTTGTAGGAAACGAAAGTGAAAGTGGACTGTCGGAAAGCCCCGCAGATGCCCCACAGACGCCCCGCACTGAAAACACAACTCCCAGAAAAATCTGAAGGTGATTAACGTGAGCAAAAACACGTGGCTAGTTTTTTGTTTTCCAAAAGTATTAACCAACCAACCACCAAGAGTCCAAGGGGTGTGTGTGTGTGTGTGTGTGTGTGTGTGTGTGTGTGTGTGTGTGTGTGTGTGTGTGTGTGTGTGGGGTGGGGGGGTGGGGGGGCTCCAGGTATATCTCTCTTTTCTTTTTCGTGTCCCAGCACCAAAACTTCACATACATTTTGTCCTAATCTTTATCTTATGTTGGAATGAATAACAAATCCTAAATCTACAGCCAATGCCAGCAGAAACCTGCTGACAGGAGACAAAAAACTAAATGAATAAACATGAAGTTCCCTCTTTTTGAGCTGCAGCACATTCATACTTTAATTCAGTGTAGGTACATTAGTGAATAATGTGCATCTCCACCAGTGCTTTTCAACAGTGATGCGCCTTTATTCAGACATTACTCCAGACCCCACAAAGCCACACATTTTGACGTTGTATTTACTTACAGACAATTACAAAGTGAAAGTTTCTCACTATTAATACCAGCAGAGGCTTATTTTTTTTCCAACAAACCTCCACTCTTTGTCTCTGCTTTCCTACAGTGCTTTGCTCTCTGGCTTCATGAATGTCATGAATGGAACAACATATGGTACATACAGAAATATATACATGCGGGACACATACATGTAGTTACAATTCGCTTAGCTACTGTGGGGTTGTTGGGATGTTTCTTACTTACTATAGACTATCGACGTGGGTCAATCTTCCCACTAAATCATGTATTGTAATTTAAAGTGTGTGTAAAAATGTGTGGGGAGTCGACTGAGTTAAAGTTGATTTGGGTTTCACAATATACATTGTAAAGTCTTATCTCATATACACCGTTTGAGAAAATGACTATTAAAAAAAGTAAACTCAGCGCACAAAATTAAATGAATTTGCATTATTCTCAAAAAAGTTCATAAACGAAAGTCAAACTGTTCTTTTATATAATCACAAAAAATATTTCAGACAATTTTTGGGGGAGGTTCCATTCAGATGGAGCAGAAAACAAGCGGAAAACTAATTGTAGTTTAATTGTGATTTTTTTTTTTTCACACATCCTGCCATAAAAGGTCCTTTCTTAGACATATAGACTAGAATAACAAAACAGAAGAAGGATTAGATTTTCAATGACTTTGCTTGAAGTTGCATTTAAGAAAGACTTTTGGTACAAATTACAGAAAAACTAGTGTAGTTGGTGTATTTTCTTGTTGAGGGTGAGAGCCGACATATATTTAAGAAAGAATTTCTTTTTCTCAATTTAAACCCTACTGAATTCAAATTTATCATTAATTCATAGCTCTTTTTATCTGTTTAAGTCTACACTTCCCACATGTCCACATTATCATTAGAAACATATCAATGTAGGAGGGAATTTAGGAGGAAATGAGGTTCAGAGAAAATGAAGTATTTATTTATTTATTAGTTGTTGTTCTTTTTCTGTTTTTGGATAACTTTCAGTTTCACTTTCAGGAATATTTTACCTCAAATGACAAATAAAATTTGTATTTTATTCATTGTTTATTCACAGAAATAAAAGCCTTTCACTTCCACCCCGTGACTACAACTTGATTTAATGCTGTGCAAAACATTAGTCTACAATAAAATGTATAACCCATCAAATTCACAATCAATAAACATGTGATTAGTTAATGAAATTCTTTTCGCTGATTACCGCACATGATCAACACATGATTCTGCCAATGCATTCTCAGTCTGATTCCTGATAAGCATGATTATAAGCACTTTTAATGAATTACAATGACCGTACCAGAATAATAGGATGATTGCTGTAATGCTATTAAATTTAACATGGTGCTCTACTCCCTTTCGGCAGGTTTGTTTTTGCACACTCGGATTTAGTAATCTCACACTATAATAACACAGTAACAGTGGACACATTACATCAGTGTCTCATTGCTCAGCAGCCACTTTTGGTCACTCCTTAAAGCAGGTGAAGCGGCAGAGCTCACATCATGTCTCCTCTCAGTGGCCATATGCTGTAGTATGTAAACAAAACACAATGCAAAAGATTCTTTGATGGCCAAAGGTGGCACAACCTTTCCATTTCGCAATCTCCTCAGCTGTTGATTGTTGATTGGTGGAATGATCCTTGAAAGACCCTCAGGCTGACTCATTAATGTGGCACTAAAAGCAGTTAAATGGACCCAGATGCATAGAACAGGCTGCCGTCTCTTTTCAGTGCGTCATGTATTGAGAAAACAGTCCAGCCCATTCCGCCTTTAACCCCAGGTATGCTAACTATTTTTGACTAATCTACAACATCAGCTTTCGTGTGGATCGACATGCTTCTCTTGCTGCCAATGTGATCTCCTCTCCTGTGTGGCACAGGGTCATTGGATGTAAAAAAAAAACCAAAAAACAACCCATCATGCAGTACTCCCAGCAAAAGTGTGTGCTCTCCATGTATGAAGAGAAATAACAGCTCTCTGTTGCAAAACAAGCAGGCAAAGAGGCAAAAAACCAGGAGGGGATCAGGTAATTGCCCCATTTAATTACCCATTCAACCAATTGCCTCACAGTGAGGGGGCACCATAATTCCTTTATTTCTCCATGATCTCTGTTTCTAATGCTAGTTCTGCCAGACTCACATGCACATTTTCACCCTTAGGCTCATGTTCACCCTTTGCTTCTGCATCCCACAGGCATGCCTCAGAACTCTATCTTGCAGGCGGGAAAGGTTTCATCCTGCATGGCAACGGTGCTGTTAGACCCCAGGATGGTGATGGCCAGCTCCTTCTGCCTGTCCAGGGTCTGCTGGTACCACTCCTGCATTGACACAGACTCAAAGGTAGGGATCACTGTGACCTAGAGAGACAAAGAAGAGTAAAGATAAATGAGAAGTTGCAAACATTTTATCTCTTGTCTTTTGAGTCACTTGTCAATATGCGTTATATGTTGTTGACACCAAACTGCAAGTGAGTTGCAGTCTTGTGTCATGATGTGCCTGCTTCAGGATCTGTGTGCCTTTTGATGTTCCAAAAAATGCGGAACTACAAACTAAAGTCAAACATGGGTGTAGCCAATAACATTATCAGCTGCTGCATTGCAGTATTAGCTGGAACAGAGCCATTATTAATAGTATTAGCTCTAGCTCTGCTTTTCCTGCTGTGACAAGTCAAAAGGTCTGGAACAAAAAACATCTTTAAAATGTATTCACATGACAAAGACAAATAAATGAATAATGGGTTACCAAAGTTATGAATAGCAACTTGTTTTACAACTTCTGAAGGAATCATAACAGAGTGAAAGTTTAATAACGACTGAAACATCTCAAACACAGTTCTAGTCAATAATGCAGAGCATGATCTTGACGGCTGATTTCTTTCTTCTTCACTAACGTATCCATCAATATCGTTTCGTAACTTTTGTAATATGCACGATTCTAATTCAGTATGTGTGTGCCTACCTGCATGGTGTCAGGCCAGGATCTCTTTGCATCCAGCAGAGCATCCAGCATTTGCTTGATGAGTTCCTCCCTCTCTGGACTGTCACCGCTGATGATGTAGCAGGAGGAGCGAACACACCTGAAGAAGTCCACGGTGACCATTGTAGAGGAGGCACCGGAGGGAACGTAGGCCAAGTCCACATACACGCTGACTTCACCAGCAGAGGTAGACTTAGTGCCTGTGAGAGAAACAGGAGAAGTAACTACTCTGTGAAAACTGTGACGCCGAATTGAAAGAATCAATCGGATAAGTTATCATTTGAAAATGGAAAAAGAAGAAAGGTACCACCCATACCTGTGTTTGGGGATGATTTTGTCGGTGCGGAGCGGCTGCTGGAGGACGGTGTGCGAGTAGAAGTGGTAGAATTTCCTTTGGTGACTCCACTTTGCCGCTCTGTCCTGCTTTTCCCTGAACCTACCTTTTGGGAGCCTTCAATAACCTGATAACATTAAAAAAAAAGGTGAATTCACAGCAGAGCCTGAAACAGGAAGTTAAATCCCATTCATTAACAGGTACCGTGTTTGAGCCAATCCTAGAAGACGGATTGGCTAAATAAATGAGCTCATTCCACATATTAAACACAAATGTTTCTTCAGTGCTAATAAGACAAACTCACCCCTGGGATTTTTTTCCCACGCATGATGCTGGCCTTAGCTCGCTTGCTATGGGCATCAGAATCAGACTGAGGAACAGGCATGGAGGTGTCAGGATGTGGGGGCAGAGGTGGACTGTCCCTGCGAGGGGTTGGAAGAGGGTCTGAGGGCAAAACCTGACTAGTGCAGAGGTCATGGGGGGAGTTAGTCGGCTCACTACATGACTCATCCTCATCTGAGTCCAGAGCTCCATCTGCTGTGGTGGATGGACAGTCTTCTGTACAAACAGGGGCATTTGACTCATTGGGTGACGTGTCCTTGGGGTTGTTATTGTTGTTGCCGTGACGTTGTGGAGCAAAGGCTCCTCTGGAAGCTTCACTGGCACTTGAGCTTGAGTCAGGAGGCTTGAAATGCTTGAACTCGCAAGGAGAAACCAGACAAAGATCCACATCATGAGGCGATGCCTCAAAGTGAAGTGTGTTAGGAGCTGGTGGTCGCCCCATCTCTGAACCTTGACCTAAAGACCTAGGAAGCTTCTTCATTGGTAAAGACATCCCTACAAACTGGCTTCCATTGGAGTGTGAGTGATGAACGCTGTCGTCCCCTTCTCTCTGGCTCAGGTTGGTCGGCCCCTGCTCGAAGGACATAGACAGCGACTCATCTACTTCTGTGGACTGAGGCGAGCTCACCTCTGCTGGCATGGAGTGTGTCGTGGTAGTGGTGGTGGTGGCCACGGAGGGAGAGGGGTCTGAAGGTCCGTCTTTAAATGTACCCAAAGAAAGGACACTTAGATGCCTCTCCCTGGGGTTGGCATGGCTCTCCGAAGTGTTTTTGGGCTGGCAGTGTTGCCCCTCACTTTGTCTTGATGATCCACTTGGCTGGTTGACATCAGTGGACTCTAAATTACCCATCTGGGCCTGTAACCTGCTGAGAGTGGCCCTGTTGCACCACACATCATCCGGGGAAAGACAGTAAGGAGTGTGGCCGGCACTGTTTGGCCGGGAGTCAGGGGAAGCTGGCTCCACGGTTTCCTCGTCAGGACTGCCAGGGGCCTGATTCTCTGGAGACGATCTCGAAGGAGGACTGTGTCTCAAAGCCCCGTCGAGGAGAGTGTACTCAGTTGGGGTTAAGTCTAACTGGACTGTGCGCTCATTCTTGGGTGTCTTGTTTAAAGGAGATAGAAAACCCACAACCTTCGCTGGTTTTGTAATGTTTCCTGGCTGATCTTCAGAATCTTTCTGCACGTCTACACCGGCTTTCTCTCCAGTCCCATCCCATCCCATATCCAGCACTTCATTATCAACACTCCTTCCTTCTGTTATCCTTGCATCACCTGCTGCTTCTTCTCCTGGTCCATTGGTAACTTCATTGTTTGTCTCTTTGCTCAGATCTTCAAGGCTCTTTTCAATTCCTGACTCACTGCCTTTCTGCTTTCCCTCATCTGCTGTATCCACCTGTGCCTCCTCTCGTTCAGTTCCCTCCCGCAGCTGGAAGAAATCACCTGTCATATCCTCAGGGGTCGACCCTTTGGAGCCAGAGGGTTTCTCTTCAGGTTCTTTTTCCAGTTTTTGATTCTGCTGTTCTGTAAAATCTGGCTCTGAGTTTTCTAACGCAGGCCCAGGTTTTGTTGCGTTCTTATTTGGCAGTTCAGAGTTTACCTGTATCTTCTTGCCATCATTCGCCTCCTTTCCTGAGGGTGTTCTTGTTTTCTTTGATCCCGTTTTAGAGTCATTTTTTGCTTCCTTTTTTACCTTAGTTTTATTCTCATTCTTTTGTTTGAAATGGAGACCTTCCTTTTTCACCTGATCATTCTTCATGACAGTGTTCTCTTCTTTATTGCCAGGCTCCTTTTTCCCATCCTTCCATCCACCTTTCTTTGATGTATTCTTCTCGGGTAATGCTCCTTTTTGCTTGACACCCACCTCTTTGCTTTTGGTTTTATCATCATCTCTTACTGTAATGCCATTTAATCCCTTTCCCTTTTCTTTCACTGACACCTCCTTAGCCTCTTCTCTCAAGCCTCTTTCTTTGCCATGTTTTAATGTTGTTTCCTTAGCTAGGGACCTGCCACTGTCCTGGCTCTCTGTCCTCTTGGTCTTCTTGTCTTCCCCCATCCTCTCTAAGTCACCAGTTGTCACTGTAGGTTTCTGAAGGAAGACCAGACCCTTCAGCTTCTCCAGCCCCTGCAGCAGCTTTGCTTGTGGGGTAACACCAGGAAACAGCACCCTGACTACCTTCTCTTGAGGGCACGCTGGGTGCCACACAAGCAGGGCAGACACTGAGGCCAGGGCAATTTGGGTTTTGGAGGCTGAAGACTCTACATCAGGCCAGTTTTGCATGAACATCTGGTACTCCTGGCTGTTTTTCCCGGGATTAAGGATGTACAAATCTAGCTGTCCTACTCCCATCTTCTGGAACAGGGTTAGGGGCTCAAAGGGGAGTCCTTGCGGTCGAAACATTGGTTGTGGTCTGATGTCTAACTTCTTCAGTAACTGTAGGGTTAGGGCTGCCTGGTGTGTGCTCTTCAGTACATTGTCCAAACCTGACAGGAAAAGAATGACAGCTTTCAGTCTGCTTGATAGCAACCACTCATGTTACTTTGTGTCTTGCATTTAGAAATCTAGCAGGGGTCCTTGCATTGATGGTCCGTCACATTATGTAGCCTGGTAGCAGATCTCCAAATCTTATATACAAATAAATATATTGTAAATATTGTAAATAAAATTAACTTTTCCAATCATCTCCATAATGACTGAAAAGGCCGAGGTATACTTCAGAGGTTAAGAAAAAACTAGTAAAGGGTTGAGTTGGGATGATTTTAGCAAAGTGCTACGTCAAACATCAAGAATGTCCTTTTCCTGCAAGGATTTGAAAGTACTAGAGGAAATTAAAAGCTTATTATTGAGCCCTAATGCTACACAATGTAAGAAAAATCAATACAGCTGTATATGGTTGTTTGGTGCACACATTAAAAAGAGGGATATTATCCAATATTTCTGCTTTAGTTAGATCTTATTCACTTCTATACTGACTATAAAACCAATATGGATTTTTATAATGTATCACTTACAAGGCTGTTGCTCCATCTGCAACCTGCAGGGGGCATTAAAGAACACTACTCCAAGCTCAGGTGAGATCAACCTCTTAGACAAGTCGTCTGTTCAAATAAAAGAAGAAAAACACAAAGGTATTGTTAAATTTTAACAAACAGGTAGACATGACCATAGTGGAATCTCAAAGTAACATTATCCTCCTTCAGAAACATATATTATCTTGCCTTTGACGTCAGCACTCAGTTCCATCTCTGCCACCTTCCTCTCCAGGAAGGTGTTGACCCCTGGCAGGTTCTCTGTTCCAATGTGCGTCAATAAAACCGCATCTACTCGGTCGAGGTGTCGGACCAGCTTCCAGAAACAGGCCTGAGTGTCTGAGCCACCGTCCACCAGCACCGTGAACCCGTTAACGGCAAAGAAGGCACAGTCACCGCGGCCAGCAGGGAACACATAGCAGCAGGGTCGGGACAGCTTGAGGAAACCGACAGTGGTGGGAGGGGGCAGCAGGTCAAAGGTTGATGGAGGGCAAAGAGTACCAGAAATGAGGGAGGTGAACTCCCCCAGGGCTTCCATGGCAGGCAGCACCTCCGGGGGATTGATGTGAAGTGTGAACGAGCCCTGCGGAGGCTGGTTCCCCAAGAGAGTCTTCCTCCACTGACCAATGTTGGGACAGCTGAGGGTCAGGCTGAGCTTGCAGGAGGATGTAGAGATCTCCTGATCTAAAAACTGAAGACAGAGACAACATCCAATAGTTCAAATCGCCAGGGACAGATATATTGGTATAGGGTGTTGATTGATTTCAGATTGCTATCTGAGACACAGCATCATGCTATTTTTTTTCTTTAACCAAACCAAAGTGAACAAATTAATAAGAACTTACAACTTAACAATAAGCACATTTTTGTGCTTGAGCTATAAGTGAGCAATCGACTTCACGGCATTGTATAACATAAATTGTTTATAGTTAGGGAGGGTCGCGGCGTTACCTGCTCTGTGAGGATTTGTCTCAGTTTCTGTGGTGAGAACAGTCCTCTGTGAAATAGCAGCTCTCCGCTCTCTTCCACGCTCTGTCCAGCCAAGATCAACAGCTTATGAGCTGATTCCCTGGACAGCAGAGCAAATACCTGACCAGGCAAGAGAGATGGTGACATGTTATATCTTGTAAATTTTTCTTTTGCAATCAAAGATCTACGAACAGGAGTGCAGCAGAATAAGAGGATATAGAGGAGCGAATGTTTGGATCTATTTTCAAGCAAATCAGCCTTTGCTCCAGAATTTTATTTCTAGACCAAACTAATCTTTTACTTGTGGAAAAGGTTGAAAGGACCAATGATAATTGAAGTCATATAAAAATATTTCAGTAAAATTATATGACGTTATTTGCAAGCATATAAAAGTCAAGACAGACACATAGTCATGTTCCTGTTTGAACTGCTTTAAGAGGAGACAGATATTGCAAATGTCCAAAGAGAATAATGTTGCCCACTTTGGTCCAGCTCTTATTTGGAAAGAGTTATTATCAATTCAGTTAATAATTAATCAACCAGGTTTTGTCTCCTCACCTCTGAATGAACCTGTTCCTGAGGTGGACTGACCAGCACCAGAGTGTCCAACACTTTGGTATTGTGACGCAGACACTTCTGCCCTGAGGAGGCGCAGAGAAAAACAAAGGGATGAAAAGAGAAAGGCAGACCGGAGGATAACTGACAGGAAACAAGCAAAACAGTAACATGGAACAAGCTTACAGATCCAAGCAGCGGGCAAACAGAGGCGGGGAGGGGGCTCAAAAAAGTCAAAGAGGAAGTGAAGATAGAGGGATAATTGGACAGGTGATTGACTCAGTGACTGAAAAAAGAGGAAGGAAGAAGAGTGGAAGAGCTGAGTCAGAAGGACTGTGGAAGGATAAGATGCCAAGTTTACTCAGTCTGCAGTGACGATCCAGTCCGAAGGGAACTGGAGGCGAACGTGGACAACTGGAAAACAGTGACCCAAATATGAACAGAAGCCTCTTTGTCTGTATTTCAAGTTAGAAACGAAGCACAGCAAAAGCGATTGACATAGCTCAAAGGTTATTGCACAGAAAAACACTTTTCACATTCTTATGCTTTTACAGTTTTGACCTCGTGGCACAAACTTAAATGGGAAATGTCTTTATGATAAAAAATGTAAATGAATATTTTAATATTTCAGGAAACAAATTTAATGACTTTCCTGCTGAGGCTTTGCTGCGAAGATCAATTTCATCACTGCTGCTCATTCAATATAAAACTACCGAGAAAACAGATTAGCTCAGCATAGTACATAGCCCGGAAACAATGACCTGTGTCTCCCTGCTTCCAGCCTCTCTGCTAAAATAACAAGCTGCTTGCTGCTGCTACATATCTATCATATTTACTGCTGAGGTGTTGATTTCCTCTAACTCTTAGCAAGAAAGCATATAAGCT
The DNA here is from genome assembly GCA_034769265.1 of Remorina albescens. Lineage (NCBI taxonomy): Eukaryota > Metazoa > Chordata > Actinopteri > Carangiformes > Echeneidae > Remorina > Remorina albescens. Next base: position 6,387,676 of record CM068488.1, read on the forward strand.
AATTTGCCAAAATGTCACCTCTCTTTCTCTCTTGTTCCAATTTTCAAAACCCTGACACACACCAAAGATGACATTTGCTGAGCTCTACGCTAAAGCCATCAGGGAAGTATTTACCACATACAGTACCGGGTAACCTTGGCTGCTGTTCCTTCCACCCTCCCTGGAAGAAGATGTGTCTGTTCTTGTCTGTGTTTGTCACCTTACTCCACAGCTCAGCTGTAACACCGCTGCCTGACTCTGATGTTTTCGCTGTTGATCACTGGCTCTGCATAAAAGGCTGTAACGTGCAGAGGGACGGAGGGGTGGCACAGCTTGGATGCAATTCTCTATTGTTTTCTGTCCAAAGGTTACACCCATGTTTAACAATCATAAGACTGCTCCTCCACTTTCCTTCCTTCCTTCCTTCCTTCCCAACCCCTGACCAGCCAAGCTGGCGAGTTACGATGGAAACAGGTCTTTCTGCGAGGTCAAAGAGTTTGGGTATCAAATTAACAGAGTTTTTTACCTGTACCCTTGAATGAGGCTGTGTGATGGGACAGGAATTCTTGAAGATAAAGGTTCAGGTTACAGGATTTTAAGTCAATATCCCATGATCGCACACCTGCAGATACAACAGACATTTGGTTTTATGGTGCAGCACTTGCTTTTCCTCAGTCGCACATACATAACTGTCACTGAACAAAAGCTGCACTGTGCATAGCTATGCATAGTGCTATATGCATAACTATTTAAATTGTTATTTAGCTATCTCTGAAAAAGCTACGTGTGCAAGGGAAAAAAACACATGACAATTAGATACAAGAACAATGTGAAAGCGTCCAAAATAAATAATCTCTTTGGGTGTTTTAATGACAGGAAGTGGACAAGTGGTCTGTCTGTCTTAGCTCATGAAAACCTGATGTCGTCCAACAGTAATGAAATGTGCCTGTGAGAATGATAAATATCTTCATGTCTCTTGGTATCTGCCCTTATGTTTCCGTTGCTGTTTCCCCTGTTATCTGCAATATTTTTACATAGTAAATTATGCACTCAAATTTCTGATAAATGTCTAAGGCTGCACTTGAACAGTGAGACTCTGTAATGTTTTGTATGATTCCCACCACAGTGGGCAGAAGGCAGGAAAATCACAATGGCACATCGCCTACAAGTGGCTGCATGTTGACTGAATATCCACCATGCCCCCCCCCCAGCTCCTGACTGCTATTAATTATAACATGCTTGGAGGGATGAGGTGATGCTGATGGTTGAGCATCGCCAGATGACGCATCCTCGGTCAGTAGGGTGGATAAAATCACATAAACACCGCAGTGGGGTCAGTGCAACATTCTGGGGCGATGATTTATGCGACAAAATCTTGCATCATTTTAATCTTTAATCCGCCTATATCCAAATCAAAATGACAACACCGCTTCTGCGTGTGTGTGTGTCTGCGTATGTGTGTGTGTGTGTGTGTGTGTGTGGGGGGGGGGGGGGGGGGGGGGGGGGGGGGGGGGGGGGGCGCTGGAAATATACGTACCTCTTTCAATCTCCCTGCTGATGTGTCCCGTGTGTCTGAGGTGAGCGGTCCCTCCGATGATGATGAGCAGGGAGTATTTGTGGGGGCAGAAAACCAGATCTGCGCTCGCAGCCAGCCTCGGATCATCCTGGACCTCCCTCTCCGGCACCCGGCTGGACGCCATGTTGGGAACTTTCGCTTGGATGTGATGTCATTGATAGAAAAAAAAGAAAAGAAATAAAAAAAAACAAAAAAAAAACACTGACAGCAGCTTTTATTGTGAAGAGACGACAGACAATGTGCTGGTATGCCGCCGTGCATTAGTGGATGTGTAGGAAGAGGCTGAATTATTGATGACACACGGAGAGAGGAATCAATATCCTTTCTTTATTGTTATCCTTTAAGTGTCTTGGGTTATTTGAATCAGATGACCATAATTAATAATTTTAATCACATAATTGTCATCAAAAATACACCAACAACGGATGTTTATGGGGGAATTGAAAAATCTGTAGCAGAATGTGGTAAAATTTTACCTTTACTGCAGATTTGTATGCTTTCCATCTCACAGACACAGACACAGACACAGATAATCTTGAATTGAAAAATTCATTTACTGACGTCATCACCTTACAAATGTTTGTCAGGAACAATTATCTTCTTCAATAAAACCGAAACGGCAATAAAGAAAAACAAAAATGTGAAAATCCTACATAAATTCTCCTGAACATTAATACTGATTAAAGAAGAGACTCACACAGACCACTGAAACCGTTCAAAAGATATTTCACTCAGTTTATATAAGAAAATGTCCTTCCTTTATGACATGTAATGCTGGATTTATTCATGTACACAATGACAATGACAACAGTAGCAATCCTTCCTGTTATGCATTACATGAAGGAAAAGACATTTCTTTGTCACTCCAAACCCCTGACCTAATTTCCTGTATCTCCCGCACGTCTTTTTTCTTTTTATTCTTTCACAAACATTTAAGAACATAAAAGTTACAGGAAGTTCCCCGTGGGCAGCTGCACAGTGTGCCAATTCGCGCTCCTTTACGCACAGCACAAGGTTCTCCAGCATCACACTACAAAAAGATAAATAAAATGAAATGAAATAACATTCATGAAAACTGCTGGTATAAACTGTGTGCTTATTTTTCTTGACTACCCGACCTATGGTGAGTAGTGTGAAGTCCGACAATAATAATACTGAAATATAACCCATCGCTGAAATGCTGAAAATGCAAATTATCCTTCAAATTATTTAATAATTTATAACTTTGTTCACTTACCGAAGGCAACCAGCCAAGCTTTTTCTCCAAGGGCATCTCTTTGCTCCTCAGCTTTTCCAAAACTTCTTGTAGTGCGTCAATCTGCAAAGGAAAATTAGCTTTTTAATTGAAAAAGTAATTCTAATATTAGAAACTTGGGGCAAGATTTAGATATTTTTACCTTTTAATTTATCATAACTGAATCCTTTTTATACATACTAAGCATTAACATGCTCTACATCAATTTCAGACTTTTTGTTCCCTTCAAATCTCTCACCAGGTCTTTCTCTTGTTGGCTTTTCAGCGGGAAATCCAACGAGCGCGTCTCGAGCGAAGAGTCCTCCGCGCGAACGTGCCACAGGAATGCGCAGCAGCATGTGGCCGCCAGGAGAAGAGCGCGCACGCTGACCATGGTGCTGAAACAGAACCGGGAGGAGTCCTTCTCTTCAGCCGGTGGATGTCTGGAGGAGGTCTGGAGGTCTTCTGCCCAAAGAACCCCCCATCTTTATAGCTGCTGACACCATCCAGCCTCTGAAATATTCATGGAAGGTCTGCTATGGGTGACACCACTCAGCACCTTTGCATCTTAAGCAGGAAGGGTCCAGATGACATCAAGGGGTGACGGGGGTTTAAGGAGGGGGGGGGTTTAAAGGTCAATTGACATTTTATAAGACATATTTGATGAAATACTTTTAATCTCCTGGGGTTAATGTCTGGTCTTTCTCAGTTGCCGCATTTGAAAAAGCTGTAATATATATCTTATTTTACAGGCTATTGTGTACAAAATAAGCTTTGTAGTTAACATATATCTGACTCACTGGGGAGTAGTGATGATTCATGAACGATTCGAACATTTGGTCTAGGCTCTATTCTCTGGAATGGTCTGGTCTAGTCTCTTGTCTCTGGAAGGGTCCGCTCTAGTCCGGTCCCAGTCTAGTCTCTAGTCGCTCCGGTCTCTGGAAGGGTCCGGTCTAGTGCTTGGAGGGGTCCCGTCTGGTCTAGGACCTGGGGGGGTCTGCTTTTTCTTGCCCAGTCCATCACTCGTCACCAGTTGAACAATTAACCTAGACATTTTCGGCTGCCTCTCTGGAAGGGTCTGGTCTAGTCTCTAGTCCGGTCTGGAAGGGTCTGGTCTCTGTGGAGGGTTCCAATCTAGTCTCTGGAGGGGTCCCGTCACTGGTGTCTTGCTTTTTTCCTTGTCATCACTTATCACCAATTAACCTAGACATGTTCTGCTACCCATGCCGGGAATTGAACCACGAACTTCTTATTGTAAGGCGAGAGCGCTAACCACTACGCCACCGTGCTGCTCAGGTTACATCAAGTCACCAATTAATCTGATCATGTTTGGCTCCCTAGGCCAGGAATCGAACCCGCGACCTTTTTATTGTAAGGCAAGAGCGCTAACCACTACACCACCGTGCTGCTCAAGTCACCACATACATTTACATCCCAGTTCATATACAGGTGCAATATTATATGATATTATTTGGATATTATAGATATGATAGATATATACTTTATTTATCCTGAGGGAAATTCAATTACATGCATCATTCACACAACAGGCAGACAATAAGACATACAGAGACATGCTGCCTCACCCTTACACTGCAATGTGCTTTACTTCCCAACATGACAGACAAACAGTTCGTTTTTGTAGTTTACAAACACAAAATAGGCTCAGCAATGGGGAACTATATTGAAATGTATGTTGATTACTGAGCATCATGGTGGCGTAGTGGTTAGCGCTGTTGCCCCACAATAAGACAGTCGCGGATTCGGTTAGGGTGCTCCGGTTTCCTCCCACCGTCCAAAGACATGCATGTCCAGGTTAACTGGTGACTCTAAATTGTCCGTAGGACAAATATTGTGATAAAACACCTGGTTAATATCCACACAGCTCCACTTTAGGGGATCAGGAAAGAAGCAAAAAACTGGAATTTGAATTTCTCCTTTTTTGCTTCCTATCCGGCAGGAGTCAGTCACAAAACATATATTATATGGACACAATAAACACAGTCTCAAACTCCGGGGGGTCTGGGGGTCCAGTCCGTGGAGGTCTGTGGGGGGTCAAGCCAAGTCATCTCAGTGAGCGATTCATTCTTTTTTCCCTGGTCCACGCGTGCACGCCACATGCCACATATTCTCTGTGTAAGAATGGCTGATTCGTTCACGATTCATAAAATAGGGTCTTCGGGTCTGAGTCTCTCGTTCACTTGTCACATGACTGCTGCGCATTCTCAGTGTAGGCACGACTGATTCATTCAGGACTCAAGTAGGCTATGGCCCAAAAGAGTGCTCAATAGTTTAACAAAAGCAAACTTGTGTATTATATGCCAAGTGAAGCAAACCATGTTGCTCTTCAGTGTTTGAAAGCTGGGCTTTTTCAGTCATTACTCAAATGACAGCTATAGCGCCACATTATCTCATGTCAACTCTGTTCAATAAAGCTGAAATCAGACCCCATGTTAACCCTCACTGACACCAATCCACAATCATGATCCAATTTCCTTTTGTTGAAACAACCCTAACCGCCCCCTAATAAATATGAGTGTGTGGCTGGCAAGCATATGTTTACACACCAATGCTGTCAGATACCCCACATCACCGACAAATCCTCCACCATGCTGATCATGAGCATTGAACATATTTCAACAAATTCATAGATTTTAAGGTAGGAATAGTTTGACATGCATGTGTGACTCTCATATTATATCACTGTAGCATAATAGAACATGGAACCTCATTTGCTCTTTAAGTGACATGGGGATGTGACACCGAGAAGTAGAAAATAAAATGTGACTGAGAAAAAAGGCAATGATTAAAAAGTTATCATAAATTCATTGCATGATTCAGGCAATACAGAGTATTAGGCTACTGATTACAGATATTTCAACATTGATGTCATTTGCATTCATTGTACTCAAATACAGTCTATAATGAGCATGATTTCACGAAGTAGGGCAATTTGTCTTTCTGTTTTGAAGTTTCGTAAGCTTTATCATTTAACATTAGGCTTTAATAGATTATTGGTTAAAAATTAGCATTGTGTGGCATTATCTGTTGAACTAAATATGAAGGAACAGTTACAAAGAGGATAACTGGCATAAAGATTGCTACGACAATTCATATGTTCAACTGCAAATGAATTCTGCAGATCCTTGGTGATTATACTCCAAATTGATACTCTTTCATACCATTATCTGTTTCCTTCTATAACATTGCTCTAGACTCAGCTTCTGTATTCATTTTTGTTCATAGACCAAGACAAGGGACACTGGTGACTTGTACTGGGGATTCAACTAACAAACAAAAAAGTTGAGTGATCAGTCAGATTGTGAAGAGGTAGAGATTCACACAGAAAAGCACATAATGGATATCCTAAATGTATTCTTTCTTATTTACTTTTATCTTTATTGAAGTTGTTGTAAGCTAGATTTCCCTGATGTTACGTTCGTTTCAGAAAAAAAATGCTGTATTAACAACGAGGCAAAGTGATGATTTGGTTTACATTTTAGCCTCAGTGTCTTTGTTGTTGTAAGTTGTCGCCCCTCCTACAGGAGCGCAACAACACACACTGTAGACCGGAAACCAAAAACGCGACAACCGGAAGTTTGCGTGCTTTACGGAACAACCTTCAGACGCATTACTTTAACCGTTTCTTCTCTACGTTAGATTTCAAACCAAAGCAAGAATGTCGGAAAGAAAAGTATTAAATGTAAGTATATTAACGCCAATGGTGTGTCTCTGTTTTCCTTAAAGTTTGACGTAGTTTTCAGTGTCAGATGAGATGAAGCTAACCAGGCTAGTGTTAGCCTTGAAGCTAAGTGCGGTTAAGCTAACAGTAGCCGCGTATGCTAATTTCAGATAGCAGAAGTAAATTATGTGTTTGCTTTAAAGCTAAGGAATCCAAGTAGTTTCTCAGCCAGTTTATTTTGTTGTTCAGTGCTTCACATTTCTGCTTTGTCTTTCACAGAAATACTATCCTCCGGATTTCGATCCGTCCAAAATCCCAAAGCTCAAACTTCCCAAAGATCGACAGTATGTTGTCAGATTGATGGCTCCGTTCAATATGAGGTATGTTCGTCTGACACAAGACTGTCGGGGTGTGTTTCATTGTAATCATCCTTACAGCGTGATAAATATAGCTCAATTGGAGTGCCAGTAGACGAATTTTCTTTTGTGCATGAAAGTAGCTGCTTTAAAAACTGTGTAACAAGGCAGGCAAGGGCAGTGATTACAGTGCAGTTGTCATATATTTACATTTGGTTGGTTGGGTGGAATATAACGACTGAAAACCACAAAATATAATCAAATATGTTTTATGAACATTAATATAATTTGTTCATTGAAAGATATGTAACCAAAAATGGGTCCTTGTAACCAGTGGACAAATTATATAATGAGGACTCTACGTAATTACCATGATTTATTATTATTATTATTTTGCATCTTCATGTTCAGTGACAGAGAAAATATGTAAATATTATAATTTACTAAGTAGAGTGTTAAGAAGCTGATAGAATGCAGTTCAGATGTTTCTGGCCCCAGTAAATGAGCCCTGTGACTGAGGTGCCATCAGCATTTACTTTCTGTTGTCTGCAGGTGTAAAACATGTGGTGAGTACATCTACAAGGGGAAGAAGTTTAATGCACGCAAAGAGACTGTGCAGAATGAGCTGTACATGGGACTGCCCATCTTCCGTTTTTACATCAAATGCACTCGGTGTCTTGCTGAGATTACATTTAAGGTGAGACACACTAAAGAAATTGTACTCACCGAATAAAAGAAATACAATTGTTCTTTATGTAAATGTGGAGAATCTGTAGAAATGTGCCTAAAAATGATTTCTTGTATTTTCACATCCCATATTGTGATCACAGACTGATCCAGAGAACACAGACTATGCAATGGAGCATGGCGCAACAAGAAACTTCCAGGCAGAAAAGCTAATTGAAGAGGAGGAGAAGAGAATCCAGCAGGAGAGAGAAGAGGAGGAATTGAACAACCCTATGAAGGTCTGTGTGTAAATGTCACTTTCTGTTATGTTACTGAATGGTATTCAGGCATTGGTAGTGGGGTTAAATGGTTTCCCAATCCTCATACCAGGTGTTGGAGAACCGCACAAAGGATTCTAAGATGGAGATGGAGGTATTGGAGAACCTCCAGGAGCTGAAGGAGCTGAACCAGAGGCAGGCTCAGGTAGATTTCGAGGGAATGATTCACCAGTACAGGGAGATGGAGAAGAGAGAGAGGGAACGGGAGAAAGAGGAGGATGAGCGAGAAACAAAGTGAGTGTGTAAGGTTTCAATGGACAATGGTCAGTGAAGCAAATGTCAATTGTATCGCACATTCAAATAAACTTATTTGTTTGCCAGCCTTTTAAGGACTGATCCCATGTCTGGCAGGGTTTTATCTTATAATTCATGTAGACTTTCAGTAACAGACAATAAAAACCTGTAATTGTTTCACAGGGAGATGTTGGAGCGTGCCCTTGTGAAAAGACTTCGAGACTCTGACTCTGAGTCAGAAAAAGAAGAAGAAAGCAGCAGTTCAAAGGCAAAGAAATCCAGCACAGACAAGCCAACAGATATCCTCACAATTGACAAACCCACAGAAACCCAGGTGCGTATGCCCCTCACATTCAAGACAGTGTCTTCCCTGAGTCAGATATTTGCAATTAAATACTAATTATTGTAAAGGTCTGTTGTTTTAGTAATTTAAGACAAGTCTCTGCAAATCTGAAATTTGCAGAGACCCTGTACTGATATGAAAAGACTAATAAAAACAATTTGAAGGTGGTGTGAACTGGGAATATTGAATTGTCTAGTACTCTGTCTCTACAGGGAGCCACAGCAGCAGGAGTGAAGAGGGCCAAGACAGAAAGTTGGGAGAGGAGTGTGGGCACACTGGGTGGCGGAGGAGCACTTGGGTCCCTGGTCGTGCGAAAGAAACCAACAGCTGTCAACAAACCCAGTCCGGCGGCAACCACTGCTGGTCCCACTTCACCAGCAGGTATCCAATAAATATATGTCATATAGTTTATAACCTGGATGGATACTATTAAAATTAATTTGCCCCTGGTGTTCCAGTAACAGATATTTATCTGATTTTTGTACATATCTTTGTTTTTCTTTTAAATTGTATGATTTGATTTCAGTTTTTTAGAACAAAAGGCTATATTTTGCTGCTTGTACACTTTCTTTGAAAAGTCCAATTAAAAAGTTGCATGTTATTTGGAAAGTACAGTCATTGTGCATCTTGTTTTACAGCTTCAAAGGCATCAGTGACAGGTGACTTCACAAAAGCTTCAAAGACACTTACCACACAAAACGGGTCGTCATCTCTGAGCCTGCTGGGGGCGTATTCAGACAGTGACAGCAATGACAGCGAATGAGAGGCGGATGACTTCAGTGACTTGCACACAATTGTATGAATGATGCAAAAGGAAAATAATGATATGGACCATTTTGTAAAGCTCTGCAATAAACAAAATCATATGTGAACCAGTTTGTCAGTCTACCCTTTGAACACTTTTTTGTAAAGACATGACTGATCACTTTGTTGGTCATTATGTTGGTGAATAGTTGTCTGTCTTCCAAATCCGGGAGAAACTATCTTCTTTGATCTGCTATTGTGAAAATTTTTTTTAGAATTTTTTGTGAGAATTTGCCCTGTTTTAGTGTTTATTAAAGTATGTTTAACTTTACCTTGCTGTCTCTGAAACATCTTGCTCAGCTCAGCTCGTCAACCCTGTCCTATGTTTTACTGTCCCTTAAAGATAATCCCTTAAAGCAACAGTATGAGCTGATGTTAACAACAAACATAGATACTGAAAGGGATAAAATAATCTTATGTGAAAGCACAAAGAATGTAATAAATGTTGATGAGATTTGTATGCCATTATCATGTGATTGATAATTTATATTAGAGCTGATTATATACAGGTGTTTATGTTGAATTTTAAGCTATCTCACTGCTATTCACAATGAAACAAAACATGCATGTCTTTGGAGGAAGCTAGAGTACAGACACAATACAGGGGTGGGGGTATTGAACCCTCATACTTATTACTGAGACAACAGTGCTAACCACCATACCGCCCTACTCGAAGCAAGCACACAACACTGCAGGACAAATTGACCCTCATTTAATATCGTTATAAATTATTATTGTTTTGTAAACATGTGATTTCATCTTAATTAACACAGAATTGCACTGCAAACACCATCCATCACTATGCTTTATTTTTCTATAACTTCCTCTTCAGCCGTCCTGGTTTAGTTTAAACACAGTGAAGGAACAAATATTTATATCCTGAACATTTTCACTTGAACGACCTCAGCTTGTTATTTCTAAGCTTTGACCACAAGAGGGCGCTACATTTGTAATTGAGATTGAAGGAAGAAAAAATATATATTTAACAGTGGGCTTTATTATAATAATGTAAAAAATAATGGCATTATTTGCATAACTGTGTGAGATAACGGGCTTTTACGAGTTGATCTGCTATCATTAGGCTTATTAATTATTTAAAGCTTTAATGTCGGCCCATATAAATCCCCTGCCTGCTCCCCTTTAAGCCGCTCGGCTGTGCGGCGGAGACCGTCTGCTCCGGTCCGGCTAACGCTAGTTGACGGACCTGCTTACCTTGAAAGCAGGACTGATTTCACAGACGAGAATGTTTTCATTTCTTCTTTTTTTAAAGGCTCGGTAACGTCAAAGCGAGACGCTGGATGGTGGCCAGACATAAATAACCGGAACCGGGCACCGTCAATGCGAAGAAAGAGGGTGAGATTAGAGAAGTAGCGTTAGCAGGTAACGGAGGGGACGGTTCGACATTAGCCGGACTGAGCTAACTGAGCTAGCTGAGCTAACTTAGCTTTGGCATGTTTACAGATTAGTGACCATCAATTGTACAACTTGTGTTACTTAAAATGCCTTTTTCAAATATAGGACACACCAATTAAAGCCAGTCAGTGGTTAAAATCATCACGGACAGTTTAGCAGTCTACGATAACATTAACTCACTGGTATGAGTGAGTAATTGATTGGCATCTAATTGACCCAAAAATGCTAGCAAGCGATTGTCTGTGAATTGCTTACTTAGTTAGCCTAGCCGTCTGGCATTTGTCAAAAACTCACCCTCCTTCATCTCAGAGGAGAAACTATTAGAGTTGAGGCATATGGCGGTATTGACCTGTTGATTAACAATGCAGCAAAGAAAATAAACAAACAAATAAAGCTGCTTTTTCCATTAAGATGGTAAACTACCTGAGATAATAGGACTTCAGCCAGACAAGCTACGTGATTTCCAATTGCCCTTAGAGATCTTCCCAGTTTAGGGTCTTGATTCATTGAATTTCGGTTGTGTGTGCTATTTCAGTCTGCTCTAGCTGAAGCTGAAGGTGCCTATATTTGGTTGTAAATAGTTGAATAATTACTGTTAATCATTGAAAAATCTAAGCAAAATATTCAATTCAGTCTGTTTAACATTTAATTCCCAGATCCATGGCAAAGTGGCTGAAGGACTACCTGAACTTTGGCAGCAGGCGTGACCCTCCACAGCCCCCGAGGCCAGATTACAGTGAGAGTGAGATTTTGAGGGCTTACAGAGCTCAGAAAGAGCTAGATTTTGAGGACCCGTACCAGCACACCGATAAAGAGCGCCAGAATGGGGGTTTCAGCCCCTGTAATGCCACAGTGAGCCTCCCCTCTTTCCCTGCATTTGGCTCAGTGCTACCCAATGGTGTGGAGGTATGACCAGGTTTTGCAGTTAGCATTGTAAATCAGCATTGAGGTAATGTTTGAGTTATTCATGAATGTGTCTTGATTGCGTGTGTCACGTTATAGGTGAAAGTTGTATCTCCAAAACACAGACTAATTAAAGTGGACTCTCAGGAGTTTGGACGCTGTAAAGTCCCATTGAGTCCTGTGACTGTTCAAGAAGGACCGGTAAGCATTGTTTTCATCCACTTGCCCATTATTTCTGCATGTTATTCTCTCATTCTCTGTTCTGCATCTCAGATTCTCACACCTTCACCCAAACACACTTTTCTATATAACCAGCTCTTACCATGACATAATCAATTCTGTTTTGCCACTGAATTGTGTGATGCTGTTGATTTTTTTTTTTTTTTTTTTTTTTTTTCTCTCCCCCCTACGAAAGGTGGTTCCCTCTGCCCCAGCAGTGTCTGACACTGACACAGACTACTCAGACCCATTTGATGCCCGTCCAGACCCAAGAGCCAGACCAAATTGGGAACTCAAACCTGCACCTACAGACTGCTGCAGTTACATGGAACCATTTGAGGCCCAGCGCATCATCTCAGGTTTATTTATAGTATTTATATCAATATTTAACCCAAAGTTGTTAGACTTATATCTCTCACTTGTAGGTTGACCTTTAAATATATAATTAATATAGAGATTAAAACAGGAGCATAGCAGCTCAAGCTATCAGTTGCTGCCCCTATGACTTTTAATTTGAACTCACAAATGGAGGTAATCCAGCAGATGTGTTTGCTGTGTTTGATTAGTGGACAGTCTTATTTGTCTCTAAATTTTGAGGTAAAAAAAAAAAAAGTACAATATATTCTATGAAATGGAAATGGCTAGAAGTGCACTGTACTGACAAGCTTCACTGGAAAAAAAACTAAGATAGGAGCTGTTACAGCCAGTCCTCGTGCAAAATACTGTTTCTAATTATGGGAATTATGGTGGGGAATAAAATTTTTGACGAATTACATCACTGTAATGTGACTGGCACTTGATTGGATAGAACAAAACAAGTTCGGAGAAGACAGTTTTTGTTTTTCTTGATATATTTTTTGTAATTGTGTAATTGTGCTATATTCCTGTTTTTGGCTTAAAATTGTGTTCTTTTTTGTGTTTTCTTTGAAGAACTGCATCACAGCATGATGACTAATAGGGTTGGGAGTGGAGATCCTGGCCAGTTGTATGATAACCCATACGAAGAGAGGATTCGTCACCACCACCGGTCTGCTCTACCAGGACAACAGCAAAGTCAAAAGGTTGGGGGTGGCCCAATCGACAGCAGAGAGAGCAGGCTTCCACAGGATGATGAGAGGCCAGCTGATGAGTATGACCAACCCTGGGAGTGGAAGAAGGACAATATTTCCAAAGCTTTAGCAGGTAAATTGTCTTTTTTTTTTTTTTTTTATGTTTGTGATTTATTTTTTTCCAAAATGCTTCTTATACTTCTTAAACACCAATGCATTGTCTTAATCTCTGGCCATAGTTCAGTTTGAAGGAGCAGAAAGGGAACGTTCGCGAGCTCAGACGGAACAAACCCGACTCACCAAGACAGGCACCACATCAACCACAGCGGATTCAACTACTCTCCGTTTGGTTGGTGACACTCTTCCTTTACTGGGAGAAAGAGTGGATCCATCTCTGCCTCTGGAGAGACAAGTGTAAGTGGACATCTGGGTTCCACATGTACAGTCTTGCTTTTCCTCCCATATGTTTAATTTTCTAAGGAAAACATGCAGATGTTTTTCTTTAACCCATTTGGACAAACAACATATAATTGGTTTTAAATGTTTACAGTTGGAGCAAACGGCAAACAGACCACACAGAAACCTCTTGAGATCAAATCAAAGAATCAGGGTTATTTTCTTTTGGTATTGCTTTTATGAAAGCAGTTTTTCATTATGTTTTATTTCATCAAGTAGCACCTTAATCAGTGTGTCTTTTGGCTCCAGTCTCTTCATGTTTTTTTTTTTATTTCAGACAAAATCTAAACAATTAACAGTTAAAATCTTACTGTTAGTGAGTACATACAGTGTCAGTTATTGAGTCATCAATATGGAAAGTGACCATAAGCATTATCACTATTATATGAAGCTAAGATTTTGCAATGACTGCAATCCTGGTTTAAGCATTTGATCGTGAGGGGAAAAGACAAGATTTCTTTCTGCCTTCATGCACCGTCTCATTACATATGGCACAAACACCCAATTGAAACAAGAGCTTTGCCCACAACTCAGGCATTGATTCACTAATGATAAAAGGTATATTTTCTATTATGAAATGCCTTCCTTGTTTTAACTACATATGTTATGAATCTTCACAGATATAGATTTAAACTGCACGTTTCAAGTTGATGGAGGCGTAATTGTAATTTTACTTAATGGTCACATAATTGACAGCATACAGAGATCAGGATCTAAAATATTTGACAAAAATCTAAAAATAACTGCATAACTAATGCATTTTGTCTTTCCATAACACTTGTTTTTCACAAAATCATTAGTGTAACTTGAATAATTTGACTTGTAGGTTATCGTGTTTCAGTCACAAACATCTACACTGATCATGTAGAGCGACATGAAGTGATAAATTGTAACAGACTGTATGACATTAACTGTTGCTAGGGCATAAAATCAAGTCCATGAGGATAACCAATAATCTGCCTTGTCTCCTCCTTGTGTCCTGCAGATGGTATCATGGAGCCTTGAGCCGCTCAGAGGCAGAAAGTCTACTGACTCTATGCAAAGAGAGCTCCTACCTGGTGAGGAACAGCCAGACCTGTCGCAATGACTACTCGCTCTCGCTCAGGTACACCGTCCCTCTTACACTCTTGTTTACAATAAAAGGGGCTGAGAACAAATTCTGGGTCACTAAGATTTGGACTTCTCACATCTCTAACAGTTGTAGAACTTTAGTGCTGGATTTGTGTCTATTTCTAACAGCTCAGATTATTTTTTGATGATATACTGTCTTTATTTGAAATATCATTGCAATCTCTGAAAGGGGAATTCCACTACAGAGTACTGAACTGTTGCCCAAATGATCTGTTCCAGATTTAACCCCCTTTGGTATTGTTGCTGTCCCTGAGTGGTTAGAGAATATTTTTAGTTTTCAGCCTTGAAGCAAGTTTTAATTGTTGAGCTTTTTTTTTTTTTTTTTTTGCATTTTCCATCTTCCTGTCTGCCCAGAATATTTATGTTGTTCTTCATTCCCCCCGCTCTCTGCAACACTGTTTTCAGCCTGTATGAATAAAATCAGCATGAAAGCAGCTGTCTTCAGACAGATCTACTGCATGCTGGGTATATTTCATAACCCCACATGTTTGTACTCCTTTGAATTCCTTTTGAATGGTGGAGCACTGTAATTGGATCAGATTGTCCTGAACTGAAATGCCAAGTCAAACTCGCATAAATCACCATTCAGTGCAAGGCATGCGCTGCATTTGTCTAGCGTCCAGAGAATTACACAAGTAAGAATATTTTCCTAGGAGTGAAAAGTAATAAACATTTATCATTCTGAGCATACATATGATTATCCACATCTGTAATCAAAACTTAAATATTTCCTGTTGGAGTTAATGGGTAGCCACCAACCATTTAAATACTGATGAAATTATTAGTTCAAAGTTCCAATGAAAATCATAAACTGGAGCAGGAAGTCTGCTGCCTGTAGAGGAAATTCATATCCCAAAAACAAAACAAGCAACTTGTAGGGACCTGCAATAATGAGTGCAGTTATAAAAGTTGTATTCACAAATGGTACAAACAAAATCTACACTCATAAAGACTGCAGAAGTAGCAAGTTAAAAAACTAGCATTTCTGTGTAAATAACTTTGCAGAGCAAGTAACATCTGCAAACTTATATAACTGCTCTCAATGATCCATATGTCTTTGGATATTTTGTTGTTTTAGATCAATGCTGCATTATAATGTTATTTACGCAATTAATCAGAGCTTTCAAATAAAAGCCAAAACAATCAAAGCATAGAAAAAAGGCTTATTTGCAAAAGTGCTTTAACATCCAAATAAACCAAATTTTATTGAGGTGTATGTTACTTTTGTGTGTTAGAAAGTTTGTCAGGATGTACTTGTGGAATGGTTTGATAAACATACACCAATTTCTGTGAAAGACATTCTGTGATCATTCCCAACTCATTATGAGTCAGGATAAAACAAACAACCCCCTCAGTAATGAGCAAAAATTCTAAGTACCATTTTAAGGACAACTTCATATTTCCTTTTATGTCACTTTATTTTTAGTGTTTTTGTTTCATTTTATATTCGAAATGCTGCAGTTTAACTGCAGATGGATTACTAATTTCCTCATTTATGTGCAGAATAAGACGACATTTTTGTATGTGTGAATGTTTCTTCAGAAAAAGCTTTTAGATTTCCACAGATGTACTTTTAGCTTCTAGCTCTGATTGAACCAAAGTCTCATCTTTCCTGTTCTGATCTTTCTCAGGAGCTGCAAAGGCTTCATGCATATGA
The DNA here is from genome assembly GCA_034769265.1 of Remorina albescens. Lineage (NCBI taxonomy): Eukaryota > Metazoa > Chordata > Actinopteri > Carangiformes > Echeneidae > Remorina > Remorina albescens. The sequence continues at coordinate 6,403,716 of CM068488.1, forward strand.
AGTTCACTCAGTCTCCAGAGGGGCTTTATGTGCTGGGCGAGAACAGTCCCCCTTTCACCACCATTCCTGAGGTCATCCACTACTACACTACACACAAGCTGCCAATCAGAGGCGCTGAGCACATGTCCCTGCTGTATCCTGTCATAGTGCAGACCCTCTGACACTGCCAGACACAAACTCTTCCTCTTGGTGCTACTGAATCCAATATATACTCTATATTTCCCCATTTCTTATATGCCTTTTCACTGCCATTTTACCTGGACTACTCACAAGAGATTGAACTGTTTTGGTGCCATCTTTTCCTTTTTGTTTTTTCTCATATCCCCAATAACTATGGCAGTTTAGCAACACAGCTCAGTGCCTCATAAACCTGTACCTGTGAACTGGTATTATCACTGAAATTCCTGAATTTTAATACCACGGACTCCAGAAAATCAGTGATCATTGCTAATAAAATTGATAGCTGAGTAATTTTAGGTAGAAGAGTAAAAGGAAAGATATAGTCATCCTGTCTTGCAAGAATGTAGAATCTACAGAAAAATGCATGGAGATTTGTCTCTGTTTCTATAGTGCAGAGATAGACTGTCCTATCCCACCAGGTGACTTGAGGGGTAATAGTGGTGGTTCCCTTTTGTTTTAAGTTTGTGCCAATAATCCAGGTTGAGTTTTTCAACCAAGGCTGCAGTTATTTTATGTGGATTTAATGTCTTGAAATCATACAAAGATCAAACAAAATAACGGAGTTGATGCGTGGACAGGTAAACTAGAACTAGACAGTAGAAAATGCAGTAAAAAATGTGCCATAACTAGAAGCGACACTGTTATCATCCTTTAAATGTTAGATGCAATACCAACCAAACACTACATATTTAACCCTGGCTGTCTGTTGGCTCTGGGTTTCACTGTGCACTTCAGAGGCCTGTGAGAGTTATAAGATGCTGTAACTGCGAGCCCTGCAGTCTTTTCCTCAGTTTGTCATGTTAATGTGTGACAGATATGACTTCTCAATTTCACACAGTAACAGATTCCTGCAATACTAGTTTAGAGACTAATAACTACAGTATTATCGAAAGCTTGTGGCTTTGTGGTGATGTTTATTAAAGAAGCTTTGGTAGTTTATTTACTGTGCTGTTTTTATAAGGTTTTAAATATCTGTTTACAATAAAGGTGTTCCCTGTTTTTTAAATGATCTTGTTGTTTGATTTGTATTAATTGTTACTTTGCAAATTTTAATCTTAATATTTTTGATTGATCAAGTTAGACTAATGGTTTATTAGAGCAATCAAAATTTTGTCATCATTCTTTTATTGCTATGGGTGATAAGTGAAAGTAAGGACATGGAATTAACGAGGGGTAAGCTGCTACTCTTCCATGTCCACAGTTTGGAGTTTATTTACAAGTCTTAACATGTCTGTATCAGCTAATGCTCTTTTATAGCACAGATGAAAACCATCATGTAAGTAGAATAACACTCAGTAGGGCTCATACTACTGCCAAGACCAAACAAGTCGGACAGATCCAGATTCTTCCCACGTTTCCAGTGAAATCGACCAGTGTCCCATCTTGCAATGTTAAGGAAAGTAGTTTTAGAAATTGCACTTTTCCTGACTGCAGGATTTGTTGTGGGCCAAATGAGTTCTTTCCAGATCCATCCTAAGGATTTTTTGATGCCACTTCAGTGTAAATGTTTTGGGGGTTTTTTTTTTTTATTGCGTACACATGGCCACAATATACAAGTTAAAGGTTCAAGAATAATTGAAAAACCCAATTCTCACTAGGAACGAGAAGAACATGTACACTATCTATTTCTTGCCACCCCAGAGAGGGAGACGGTGTGGACGATCGGGTTAAATATTTGACTATCTACCTCATTGCAGGCCAGAGGGCCGAGTCGTCCATCTTGACTCAAGCGGCCCATAGACAATCTTTGGCGTGCTGTGCCTGTGTGATCGCCACCTTACACCCTAGAAACTGCCAAGTGTCACCACGGGCGACTACAAGAGCAGGAGAGGTAAACATTGTACACCGAACTGAAAAGGTATTGTCATAAGTTCAAGTCAAGTAATTGTTTTTGAGTATATCGAGTTATGGATTGTTAATATAATCATCTGGATGTTAAATTTTCTGTGTGGTTTTCTGTTAATTTTACATTGTGGTTGGAGGAGGCAGAGACATATGTTCTAAAAGAGGTAGAGAATAAACAAAAGTATTTGATGAGAATAGTGGGCTCCATGGGACCATTTTAGTAGATACAGGTAGATTTTTCTCACTTGAATCCTTTTTATTTCTTTATATAATCAAGGAGTAAAAAAACTGCCTATGACAGTCTTAAATTTTGATACATTCATACAAGATAATGTTTTGAATTTGTACCGAATAAAAGAAACACACCCTGCTTTGAATTACATTATAAGTGTGATATGGCCTAAAGATCATTTCAAATTATTTTATTGCCTTCAGTAACAAAATACAGAATCCATAATAAGGCAGGTACGTAATTTAACTCGACACAAGATGTTTCCTACCTCACTGAAACGTACAGTCTCAGTGCATGTGTGTCAAAGCCTTCATGTTTCCACTTAACTGTTGCATGTTAAACTCCTCATTAGCTTCCAAATTGTCATCTCAAGAGAAATGATTGTGAAACCCTGGCTCATTGTGAGAGCAGACAAACCTTTCACTTCACATGTAATCTCTTTCTGCACAGTGCAGGCTTTCTGATCGATTACCTAAATGTGCTATCCAACAGTTAATTAGTCAAATACTCTTTTTCTTGTCTAGCTTGACAGCAACTGTTCTATTCTCCATTGTTACATTCTGTCCTTCAATGTCTACACATTTTAATTGAAGCTGGCTGTTGCACATATTTGTAAATTTCTCAGTAGTTGTGTTAAATTTTGTTCAGATGTGTCCATGAAGCTTAGTGACACAGTGATAGGCGTTTCAGCTGCAATGTGCCGTTTCCCCAACAGTGCCAGCTGTTTCCATGACGACTCGGATACATGAGCTCGCTCAGCCCAAAGCCAGTCGACTCAGATACCCGGACCGGTAAGGTCTGACCGACCCCTTTTCTCCTCCTCCTCCTTTCTGTTTGTGTGTCCTTGTTGTCCTCTCTCTCTCTCAGATGAGGCCTCTGTGTTTTCCAGTCACTCTGTTTACTGGCTGGACGAGCTGCCACATGAGAAGATTGAGTCCACCACAAAAACTGGTACATGTATATGTCATTCCTTTATTCACAGTCATCACTTTCAGCTGCTTTGAGTGACGACAGCCATGTTATTGTTCACAGACTTAACCCCTCGCTGGTCGGAGTTGTGCAAAAGCAAAAAGCTCTACACACAAGTCACGTAAATATAACTTTTGCTGCTGTTAATGAACAATAATGCTGATGGCTCACTACTAAATCATGAGTGGCTTTGTTTCTTTTTTTCTAGTCCTCTTTCCTCCACTTCATCTTGTTTGTCCTGCTAGTAGTAAGCTGCTTAAAACACTTCCTTCAGAATTTATTACATCTGATTTATTTTTGCTGTTCACAAACCAGGATACAATTTGAATACTGACTTTTCTATGCAAATACATCAATCATTTTCCATTGTAAGACGGTGAATTTTAGACATTTTCTTGGCTCTATTCCAGACAAAGGCTAAAATTTATTGTGTTGACCTAATTTAAAAAGTTAGATTGTTTCAGTAGTCATCTCATTAAAGGGATTCTGTGATATTGCTAACCACTTGTAGAACTCTGGAGTAGTGTTTTTGTGAATGAATCATTTATTTATTCATGAAGATCTTTTAAACAATTCTCTATGCTCTGTTTTTACCCTCCTTTTGTCTCTTTTGTTCTTATCTGCCATCCTTGCACCTTCCTTCCTGTTTCTATTTAATTCATACTCTAATTTCCCCTCTCCCACCTTTCTTCTCTTATACCTCCTGCTCTTCCTGTCTGTTTTTCTTGCTTCAGACGTTCTCCTGTATGGGAGGTGAGTGAATGGGCTCTGAGGGCCGTTCCATCCAAGCACCTCTGCAGCCTGGCTCAACCTCGGGTTCCTCCAGTTGATTGGCAGCCAGACCGCCAGCTTGTGGCCCCGGTGAGTAACACACACCCCATTTCCTGGGAAAGTGCTGGGTGTGATAATCACTTTTTGAACTCCAGGCACTTTTTTCATTTTTTTGCCCTCTATAGTTTCTGCTTTAGTATTTTCCTTCCAGCATAAGTGATAACAGCCGTTTTGAAATCTTTAAATGGGGATGTCGGTTTTGTACATTTAGCAATAAGGGCATCTTAAATATTTTTAAACTAACTATAACTACTGTATTCAATACAATATCATTCATGACTTAAAATGTGATCGTAGTTGAGCAGAGCGACATTGAGGGCAGTCACCACGTCACGGATTTGCCAGCTTGCCCAACCAAAGAAAAGGCAGATTCCTGAGGACTCCCCCCACAAATCAAAACCTGAACCCATGAGCCACTTGCCCTGCAAATCATCAGCACACATAGAGCTGCTTTCTAGTAAGTTACTCTGTCCTTATTGCAATGTTTCTGATTATTCTCTTTTTCTAGTATATTAAAAATAGACAGAAAAACAACACAGCATGCAACAGCTAACTGTTTCCTGGCAGAAGCTTTATATTAGTAGTAGTATAAACATATTTTGATCTATGTTTTCATATGTAACTCCTCCCAGGATTGTTTATTTTGAACTATTACTTTAAAACATCATTCTTTTCACACTTTCATTTTTCTTATTGACCTCAGTTTGATTACTTTCACTTTTCAGCCCCTAAGCACAACCACCCCAAGTTCCAAGGAGGGCGCTCAATGTGCTGGCCAGTCTCCAGAGCGGCGAGAAACTACATAGCCAGCCAGAGACTTGTTGAGCTGTCCCTTCCTAAAGAGAGGAAGGCTCTGTTCGAGGGATACAACCCATATGTTGTCAGTCGGTCAGCACGCTCTGCCAGCGCATCGCCTCGGATACAGCAACTGTGTTTGCCTCTTCCTCGCAAGTGTAGCTTAAAGTATGAGGCATGACGCTATGTGACTGGTTTTCCTTTTGCTCATCCAAGAATGTTACTGTGATTAATAATTTTTCCATGTAAAAATAACAAAGGCCTATTACTTGCTGTTATGTGAATCGGCAGCGTCACCACACTGTATAAGATCCTGCTTTGTGGTTTGAGGTTGATTAATTGTTTACTTGTCACCCTGGATTCACTGGAAACCAATTTCAAGCAAGACTTCAATAATTTGTGTACTTAAGAAACATCAACCTGTCAGGTGATTGTGGCATAGATTTTTGACATCGATCAAAAGCTGCAGATTGCCCTTCTGAAGGCATCACACACACCTTGGTAAGTGCATAATACATTTTTAATAGGTATCATTGTGCTCATGTGCATCATAAGTAAAAATGAAGAAGGCAACTTCTTCATGATTGCAATCGGAAGAGCGTCATAGTTAGATCATGAAGCAAAGCAAGCAGCCAAGGAGATATTTTTGACTGCTGCTAAAATTGCTTTGGGATGCCCTGCGGCACACATCCTATAACCACATCCTTCACTGTTTAATTTATTCATTTTGTTTTGTTTTGTCATTTTTAACGTCAGACCAACAGCTAGTGAGCTGGTTCGTCAGGGAAATGTTGAAATACGAATAAATATGAAATATAAAGAGTCCAGTATCGTTTCGTTTCGTTTTATTTAGATCCCCATTAGCTTTAGCAAAGCTGCAGCTATTCTTCTTGAGATCTACTCAATTTCACGTGACAATACAAAACATCCATGTCACAATAACAAAATACAAAGTACATACACATTACAACACACACACAATACAATACATACACGTTACAACACACACTCCCGTAGCAGTTCATGTTTACCTCTATTTCATTACTTCTTAGATCTATACAAGCTCGGGCACATATGTACACACTACATTAAGGACAACACAAAACAATACATTAAAGCTCCTCCATTTTGATCTGTCGGCTTCTAGAAATGTCATTACAACCAAAAGATAATGATACACTTTCAGAGCTTCTAGTTGATGAAGTTTCTTGTTTGGTAGTAGTCTTTTAGTTTCATTTTAAGGTTTGTCATGTTCTTCTGTTGAGTGATATAATCTGGGAGTGAGTTCCATTCTTTCATTGCTCTGAACATTACCGTTTGTTGCCCAGCTGTGTTAAATTTAGGTAAAGTAAAACAATGTATTCCTGCACTAAAAGACAACTCTTCATAACAGATCATAGGCCTCTTGGTTGTGATAACATTTCTCATTAAAACCATCAACAAGTATTTTAATCTATTTCTCACACCCAGCCACAAAATGTTTTCATGCATTTTATTCACATTTGTCCAGAATCCACAGGCTAAAGCAACTCGTGCTGCTTTGTTCTCAACTACTTGCAGTTTTTTTTTTTTTTTTTATATTTCCTTGTGAAGCATTGGACCAAACAATCGAACAATAATCTAAATATGATAAAACCAAAACTTGGATTACTGCAATGGTGATGATGATGGTGGTGGGTTTGTTTGTTTTTCTTTTAGAATCTTAGATTGAGATTAAACCATGAACATCAATAAGTATTATCTATGTGCAATGTTGAAAGTGGATAGAGTTGCCCTTTTTATTTTATTTTTAATTTTTATTTATTTACTTATTTATTTTTTATTGTGTAAATGTGAATAGGAGGGAGCTGAACTCCACATCAGACCTCACTCAGACGGGCTGTGAGCGACAGTGGGGCGGGGACAAGATGTGTGTAAGACAGCTCGGAAATCTGGCCGCTCTCGAATGGTCGATGCTGCTGAGGGACTCTGTGAAGACAATCTCGCAGCGGTAAGTGGACGGTGCTTTCTTTCTGTATTATCTTTGAATCCCACCTAGTGACCATTTTCTGACTCAAAAGTAACTGGGCGATAGTTGACATTGATAATGCATGAAGTATTTTAACGAAAAGCAACTGTTAAGAAAAAGACTTGGGACAGTTTCTACTAGGAACCAACAAACATCCTACTATTACCAGTTAAATCCATGGTCGCTCATACATTTTGCTTCTGCTGGAGAATAATTTATTATTACTTTAATTTATTGAATCTCATTTGAAACTCTTATCTCAAATGCAACTTTTTACTCCATATACCTAATTTTTTATTTGTTGTTTTTGCGCCATTATCGCGCTCAAAATGAATAAAGAACATAATAAATTAATGGTTTATTTCATTTATATTACTTTTTAATGCTGTCTGTCAAACATTTATTGACTCGACCCGCTTTAATTGGAGGGTTTTTTGTCTTTCTTTTTTATTGTGAGGTGACCTCATTTATATTTATGACTGTTGCATACAACAGGATTTTGAAAGTGGCTAAAGTAATTACACTGTGTAAGGTGTGACGCTTTAAACTATTACACCTGCAAAGGATTAGTGTTGGAATCAGTTTCTCGTCTCAGATGTCTCCAAGAGCTTTTGTATTTGTGGAGCTTGAACCGTTTAGGATTCTTGACACTGTGCAAATTAGGTGTAAATTCAAATTTGTTGTAGTTTGATGTGAATTTGTGTAGTTGTGTTAAGTGGTTTACACTTTGCAAACAGCCAGGAGCTTTCCAACACATGGCTGCCTGTCATGGCTGCATGTGACTCAAGCTATTCTAATGAATTTATGAAATCTGACTGTCACATTGCACTCAAGCTGTTTTAAATCTGTTTACAATCTCATCTGACAGGATGAAGACATGGCCTGTTGTTTTTCAGTGCGCAGAGTCCTGGAGTTGAGCTGCTGGTAGGAAGATAGGTGGAAGTGAGTGAGAAAGACTGCAGCTCCAGCAGAGACCAGTTTGTGGTGATGGAGGGGGGTGCAGCTGTGGTTTCCATCTGCCTACTGGGGGCTGGACTCAACTTTGGTAAGTCATGTTCAGAGTTCTCTCATTCTTAATCCTGAACAGAGTGAGAGCCAGAGCATTGAAATGATGAAATCAGTGCTGTGGTTGAAGGAATAAAATCACCGGAACAGGATCCCATTCCCAAATTAGATAATGTCACCAAAATCACTATTATAAGTCTGCAAAACTGTTTGCGACTTAATTATCATGCCCACTTTTAGTAATGAAGAAACATTGCCATTGACTTTATTATGTGTTGATATTTTAACCTCTTTCAGCTCACTTGGTTTTCGAGCTCACCACTTTACTATATTTTTAACCCCTTTTACTTTGCCAGCCCAGCACCAATATACACATTTAGCGGCTAAAGACCCAGATATATAACTCTATCCCTCAGGAACAGGTGGGGAGCAAAACAGTGCTCAAAGGAGAGTTACCTTTGGACTTAAATTAGTTATCCACCACTGACATTGTTACAGCAACCGCACAACGTCACCAAAAAAAAAAAAAAAAAAAAAAAGCCAACCACCAAAATGCTGCATTGGGAACTGGTTTATCGTGTTAACCTAAAATTTGATGCCATGTTAATGTCACATACCACAGCTTGTTTTTAAAAATTCTTTTCTACTACCTTATTCTCTTCTTCTTCTTCTTCTTCTTCTTCCTCCCGTTCTCTCATTGTCATATGATCCGTTGACTTGAATGATGGTGAATATTGGACTGACATTCACTAGAGACATGGCTCCAAATGAATGCTGATGTTACTGTGTGTTTGCTGAATATGTATAAAAGCAACTATTTGTGGACACATATTTAAGTCAAAAGTGTTTTTATTTTACCAAATAATAGAGTTCGGGCACCACAAAATTAGCATTGAAAAGCTCAGCAGGACACTGGTAATAAAAATAAACATTGGAGTTTGTTCCAGGCGAACATCCTGTTTGAGCTTCTGTTAAACCTAAGGACAAAAAACAAATGCATCCCATCTATCAATCAATAGACACAATAAATTGTTTGCACTCAGAAATTGGTTTCAGATAATTCATTTAGTTGACGTTCCAATGAGATGCTACTTCGGACAGAACAAATTCACTTATCCTTTTCCCAATACTTTGCCAAACCTTCCTCTTTTTTCATCTCACATATTTCTTGCCTGTTTTAATCTCATCTTGCACAACTCTTTGTTTTTCCAAACCACACATCTGTGCATTTCATAAAACAAACTAAAACATCTGCTCTAAAAACAATCTTTTTTTTTTTTTTTTTTCTACTTAGCCAGAAGTAACCTCAGACTTACTGAGCGGTGTCTGCCCCTTCATGCTCTAAATTCTCTCCATCTTCAGCCCTGCCCCTTGCCTCAATCAGTGTGACCTCCAAAGCCTTCCCCCGACCCCCGCGGCTAATTGGCTGTGTGTTCCAGAATCGAGCCAACGCCACCTGTCACTGGGAGGCTGGAGACCTGCCAACAATGCACTACACACTGCAAATCCAGAAGTTTAGAGGGTGAGCCAAACCATTTCATCAGTGTGTAAGGAGTCGTGTTTGAACACATCAAACTATGTGACACGTGCTTCAGCTTCAGTGCATTCACAATCTTGATCAGCTAATATCACTCACTCATTTTCTACCGCTTATCCCTTTCTGGGTCGCGGTGCTCCCCACTGGCTGGCAAGCCCCCCGAACTTCTTGAGGGCGGGGTACACTCTGGACAGGTCGCCAGTCCATAGCAGGGCCAACACATAGAAACACACTCACACTCAGACCAACGAGCAATTTAGAGTCACCAATTAAACTAAACATGATGTTTTTGGATGGTGGGAGGCAACCCAGGCAGGTTTGGGGAGAACATGCAAACTCCGCCCAGACAAGGGAAGGGAACAGACAGGGAATCAAACCCACAACCTTCTTTTTGTGAGGCAGCAGTTCTAACCACTATGCCGCTGTGCTGCCAGCAGTTTAAATATGTCATAATATATGTATTATATTATTACACAACATAGTATATTGTAATATTACTTTGGGCCATCACTGTGTTTTCTCTCACATAAAAAAAGGTATATTTTAAGAATAATTCCATTTAGGTATCGAAACAATGTGTTAATCCACATGAAGGACATTTAATATATTCCTAGATTTACAGATGGGGGACAATTTCAAGCAAAAACTGCAAGTCTCTGCTGGAAGAATGTCCATGATTCTTCAACATTATGAAACTGTCTTGGTTTCCATGGTGGAGATGACATCAATCACTTTGATCAAAACTCTACAATGGATATTTAACTGTGATCTGGAGGCTCATTCCCAACTCAGCAAACACATGAGCTGGTGAGCCTAGTGGATCATTTGGTATTAAAAGAGCCAGATATTTATCTGAATGTTACACTACACACTGACACAGTTTGCCATATCAACTTGAAAAAGTGATGATATATAACTCTCGTTGGCCCCAAGTGTCAGCAAATCGGTTACTGCAGGTACAATTTGGGCTTCAAGTCATTTTAAAAGATCCAGTTGTGTGACAGAGTGATAAACTGTTTTAATCTTGACCTTTTTATGGCAGTAAAATGCGATGAAAAATTTTCTACTCCTGCGGCCGTAAACAAGCTGATGTAGTCTGAGATGTGTCTTTGATACAGTTTGATGGTATTAAAGCAGCAGTAGAGTGAAACAGCCTAACTTTTACACTTCTGTCTTTCAGCTATAATGGTCCCTTTTAAAGTCTAATATGATAATATTTCCTGTATGTCAAGAGTGACCTGAGGAAATGCAGTTAGCCAATAGACCCTAATGACCAGTCAGATTAGCTACAACGGCGAACTGTTGTATATTTGCATGAGTACATGCAAACATAAGTACAAAAATGTTAGTGCCAGCATTATTCTATTTACTTCTGCACCTGCACTTTGCTGTATATGCTAATGCTTCGTTTTGAAAAAAAAATCTTTTAAGCATCTTCTTTGTGCGTGTGAACAAGTTTGTTAACAAGTTTGATCCTCAGAGATAAGAATCCCAGAATTACCACCACACAATCTGATGATCTGTTTTGTTGGTGACACAATCTGATACTCACAGTGCAGTATCTGTGTTTTTGGCCATGATTGTGTTTGTGACTGCACACATGCAAACATAAACCATGTTAACACACGCTTGGGTACCCATTTGCTTGACAGTGATGTGTCTGTTAGTTGACTACTAGGAGTAGGACTCATAAATATAGTTTTCGTATTTGGTTTGGATCTGCGTATTAAAGGGTATGTCTTTGTCTGTTTACATGACCTTTTTGCCGTTTAGAGGTGAGTCCTTAACAACGAAGTGTTTTGTGGACCAGTACAACTGCATTACGTCTGGCACCAGCTGCACAGCGAATATCAGAGAGTCATCAGTGAGGTTCATCTTTTGCATCACTGTCACGGCACACAGTCAGAGCCGCAACGTATCATCAGCTCCTCGGTGTCAGCCTGGTAGAATTGAATGTGAGGTTATTACTATTCCCCCACTTGTACCTTGCTCTGTACTACGTGCCTGTATTTCTCCCTCACTCCCCTCTTCCTGATTTTCTCAGTGATGTTGCCTGCAGTGACTTTGAGTCATGTGGATCCAGTCAACAGGATGTCCAAATGTCTGAACATCACGTGGACCCGCACCTTGGGTGCTTTCCCTGTGGCACCGTCTGAAATCAAACGCGGAGCACTGAATTCCCAAGTTGAGGTCACACAGGAGGGGCAGGTCTGTCATTCCTGAATATTAATAAAAATGTATAACAACTAAACAAATGAATACATTCATTCATGAAAGGAAAGTGCAAGATGTGCAATTTTCTTTTTTTTTTTTTTGTCTGTGGCACTTTTGACATTTCGGTAATGTCAGAGAAATCAAACGATTCAAAACATTTTCTAATTCTCACCTTACTTCACCTAATTTCTCCATCCCATGCAGCTTGGTGTCCAGGTCAAAAATGTGCCGGTGAAAGACTACAGCTTCCAGGTTTGTTTCTTAAGGCCGGACACTTCATATACCATCCGGCTCCGTCATCGTTACCTGGGCCCAGAGAGTCCTTGGAGCCCGTGGAGCAATGCACTCCAGAGAAGGACAGCTGAGGACGGTGAGTAAATCACTTTAGTCTGAAGAAATGTTAGTCATGACTAGGACTGAAGCACCCTTAGGTTAGAATTATGTATCCCACAGATAATTTGGAAAATATAACAAGAAAACTTGTCATTCAATATCCATACAGCAAACATCTCCAAACAAACCACTGTGCACTGTGCATGCAGGGTTTTTCAAAATCAAATCAAATCAGATTTATTCAAATAGCGCCAAATCATAACAAAGTTACATCAAGGCACTTTACATATAGAGCAGGTCTATACCTGTTTGCCTCAGTGATGCAAAAGACCAGCAAAACACATTATATTTTAATGATAAGTTCAACTACAGTATGTGGAGATAAATACAGGGCAGATACTGCATCTTTCTGTTTGTGTTTCCTTCGCATTCTCTGCTTTATCACCTTAAGATGTTGTATTTCAGTTTTCCCCTTCCCTTCTGTCTGCCAGCTCCATCTGCAGCGCCAGCTTTCTGGAGACAAGTGAAACAAACGGACAAGAATGGGTCGAGGCTCATCTCCCTTTTCTGGAAGGTGTGCATGTGTTTGTCGAACTGTGTGATCAGCGGCTTCATTTTTTCTGACTGTCAGTTTGAGCTTTGCAGATTAGCAATTTAATAACTTTGGGGTATGATTAGTTTTTAATCACCATCTACTCCTGAAATTTTTCTAATTTGTTTCTATGGCTGCATGAAATCACTCATTTATTGCACATTGCTGGTTGGAGTGGAGAGCAAAGCTGAGATAACTGGTGAAGAAGAGACTAAATATCATACCAGATGTTCAAAGAACAGATTAGTATTATCCATCCATCATCATCAGACCTCACTTCCATTTTTTGTTTCCTCTTTTCCTTCACGGTTCACGCCTTCAAGCCCTTACCTCGCTCTCAGGCCAACGGCAGAGTCCTCTTCTATAATGTGACCTGTCAGACAGACAGCGCTCAAATTCTCAACTACGGGAGCTGCAGAGATTTACACCATACAAATATGTCCTGCACCCTGCTCCTCTCTGCAGAGCGCTGCTCCTGCGCTCTGACGGCCTCCAACTCTGCCGGGACGTCTCCAGAAGCCCACATACGGCTCCATGGAGCCTCTGAAGCGGGTATTTATTTCATCAATAAATATGCATGTGTGTGTTTATGTTTATGTTATTGCTCACCCTCTCTCTCTCTATCTACATTTGTGTAAAAACTACACACAGTAACAGAGGTCTGGACTGACAGCATTGATAACTTATTCCACACTGACTTCAGTCCAAACATAGTGCCAGGGCGTTCACTCAAATATTAGTAGGGACATTTTTCCTGTCTTGTCTCTGCCATCCATATACGAACCCGGCTGAGACAACAGATGTGGCCGTTTTTGTCTAGTTTTTTTCAGAATAATTTTCCCATCCAGCGCCTTTGTTATTTAGTCACCAAAAACACTTGCACCCATCAGAGCCCCTATAGGTGTGTTGGAGCACCGCTGACCAACAAAAAACCTGATCCAATGTCAATAGTGCAAAACTATTTAGCCATTATTGGGTGCTTGTGTCACAAATGAGTTTCAGATGTTTGGATTAAGATGTCAGCAGGAACAACACAATATGGCCCTCAGAAGGTCAGAGCATTGTTTGTGGCACACTGTTGTATTGCATAACGTTGCCATGCGTCATGGATGTCTCTTGAACAATAATGAGGCTCTGCACATGCACCTGGCTATTAAAAGGATTTAGAGATAACACAATCTGAAGTGCATGGCACCACAAAATGATGGCACAACAAACTGCTTCAGGGATTGGCCCACTGTACAATGGCATGTTCCTCCAAGGTCTCTTTCTTAGTTCTCTACATGCCTACCTGTCCCTTTTTCTATTCTCAGTACAATGATTAGTAACAAAAGATTTGGAGAGAAGTGGGAGATTTGGACAGGGAGAAGTGTGTGTCACTGCTGAATTGGAGTGTGTTGCTGTTATCCGCAGTCGCATCTCATTGTGCAGTTCAGCAGAGCGGGTTGTAGCTCCCAAGATGGGCTGCCACATAAGCACAAATGCAGGTATATGCCGACAATTCATGACAACTGAGACCCAAAAAAGGTATGTATATTCAGATTAAAGGCCGACCTCAGAGTGTGGACATGCAGAGCAGGTATAAACACTTTCACCTCAAAAGTTGGAGCACACTTGCAAAGTAGAAAATGTAGGGGGATGTAGGGTTGTCAACTCTGTTTCCAATAACATACGAAAACAAAAAAGAATATAAATCTGATGATGAAGCTGACAAAATATAGAGATCTGAATTGTAGACATCTCAGATTCTGACATTTGCAAAAAAAAAAAATGTTTTTCCTTCTCCTCCTGTTTCTGTTCAGAGCAGCCCCCCCCGAGCCAAATCACAGCAACTCCCCTGGATGACAACAACTTAGACGTTAGCTGGGCCGCTCCAGCCAATCGACCAGTGAGCGGCTTCGTTGTGGAGTGGTTCGCCGTCAGAGAGAAAAGCAGCAGCATCACGCACTGGGATAGGGTGAACAGCTCGTGCACAACACACATCATCACAAGTAAAATTTCAAGCTCTTTTGGAATTAGTTTTTTTGTCATCTGTCACAACCTCGTGTGAATAGTTTCTGATAAATGCCTTTTATCTTTATATTGTTTAGAGGGTGTAAAGCCGATGGAGCGTTACGCTATTTCTGTCACTGTCCTGTATGGCGATCGAGGGGCGGGGAAGAATGGGATGCTTCACATTTACACACGGCAAGGAGGTGCATGACCTTTGTTTGTCTCATGCTGAGCTCTAAAAGTAGGCGAGTTTGGTTGACACATGAAGCCAGTGTGCCTGTTGACCTTAAAGGTCAGTATTGTTCTAGATTATTCTTTTCTTTGTCAACAACAAACATGTCAGCCTGTCTCTCCACACTTCGTGCCTTCTCAACCCTCCACTCCGAGCTCATTTTTCCCTTTTGATAAAATTTAGAAAAGTACTACAAATCTATTTAGTTCCATTTAAAAAGCTCTGACTTCCTAATAGAGATGGGCACTGATTTTTTTAGTTAAGGGGACTCAAATGAAAAGTCAACTGCAGGTTTGGCTCATATGGGTGAATATTTACACACATTTATGGAATTCAGTTAAAATAAACTGCAAGGCTGTGTGCACAGTAATAAGGAGACAACAGTGGAAATCTGTGGCTCCATAAAGTAAGACATTTGGGTTTTACAGATAAAACGTTTTGGTCCTTTCATGGGATTTTTCGGAACAAAGTGGGGACTTTTCAGTCAGTTTAGAATATATAGAAAGATACAAAGTCAGTTTGTTCTAGGAAAATGTGATGGGAATTATTTCTGTTTATGGAGATGCTCATCCAGATGCAGTTATCAGCAGCATCAGTAACACACTGGTTTCTATTTACATTCTCTATCAGTGATTATGTGATTTAATCAGACTGTTTTGTTTTTTTTAACTTGTGTTGAGATGCAGTTTAACATGAATAATTATTTCGCAGAGGATGTGATGTCCTGTACTCAGCACTGGTCATCTGCTCTATTGGCAACAAGAAAGACATCAAATGACACTAAAATTAAAAGGAATACTAAATTAATCCAGCTGAAAAAAAATATTATTCTTAAAAACTGTTTCATTACTTGTGACACAAAAAATGGGAAAAGCACAGATGCTCGTCACGATTGTAACCCTCCTCTGTCGTACTATTTTTCCCATTTGCCACGTTTATTTTCTTTTCTGCTGTATTCTGCAGAAGCTTGTGTCAAGTGCACCATTAATCCATTTTTACATGTACACCTTCAATAGAGGTTTCTAACTGGAGCCAGTTGAAGCACATCAGTCCGACGTAGAAGCTGATGACTCCTCATCAGTTCATGATCACTCCATCACCACTGATAAGGCGATCGTGACTGACTCATGCAATGATGTGCCACGTATATATTTGTGTTGTGTCACTGACGGATCCTGAGAGAGGAGGCCGTCAAGTGAGACAAGTGTCCATGTTGATCATGGCTTTTGTCTCCACACTGGTTGTCCCTCAATTTTTGTTGTAAAGATACTGTAAATCAGCATCAACAACTCCTTCCTCAAACTGACCCAAATTCTACTGAGCAGGACTTTTTTAGCTAAATAAGAGCATGCAAGCCTGAACAGAGATTATGAAAAATAAATAATAATGGTGTCTAATTGTAAAAGAGAAATTAACTTGTTGAAGAGCTTTACAAGCCAAGTATGATCTCTGTCTTCGTTTATCAGATGAGACAGGATATCTTCAGCTTGTGGAAGTAAACATTACCTAATCAGATCAGTAACTGCTGGGTGTAGATATATATATGGTGCCTTTTTTCTGCCATGTTCAGTGGCTCTCTATCACCATCATCATCATCGTTAGCATCATCTCTGCTCCTGCTCCTGTGTCTGCTGGTACAGTGCCCTCAGCTGGTCCTGAGGTGGAGGTGCACAAGATCTCTGGAGGGAGTGTGGAGCTCAGCTGGAGTCCTGTGCCTGTGGAGCTGTGTCATGGTTTCATTCGGAAGTACATACTACACTACTCCACTGCAAACCAGCCGGCCAGGAGTGAGAAACAGCACACACACACACACACACACACACACAATTGCATAATTGCTGGAGTGGAAAGGAAGGAGTCAAAGTGTAGTGTTTGTTTCACCTATTGTGTGACCAAGTCGGTCTTTATCTAATTTCATCTTACAATAACACTGATGATTTACCCCTTCTTCGTTTACTCAGACGTGATTGTGCACGGTCATATTCAACGTTACTCCCTGGGGAAACTGTCGCCTGGTAACTACGATATCTCCATGCAGGCCAACACCGACGCTGGCACTGGAGCAGCTGGGCCCGTTGTTAATGTGTACATAGGTGAAGAAAGATGGCACACTCAGAAAAGGGCCTTACCCTTTAAAATAAAAACACTCACATGTTGCTATATCTTTAACTTTGTGTGTGAAGGTCCCGATGAAATCTCAGTCGTGGTGTATGCCGTCCTTCCTCTCTTGCTGACATTCCTGACGCTGGTGTTGATGGCCTGCCTGGCGCAGAATAAGATGTAAGAGCTTTGTCTTACATTTAACAAGCGGGACACAAACATAAACCTGTTGTCCTCAAAACTCAGTATCTGCCATACTTCTTTCTGCCCACTTGTGTTTGGAAGCAGCTGATTGTTTGATAGCATGTACTGTCTCTCTTCTTTTGTTGTTTGCAGGGTGAAACAGAAGCTTTGTCAATTCGTTCCTGACGCTTCTAACAGCAGTCTGGCCCACTGGATCCCAATAACCGCTGTGAAGGTAACCTGGGTCCTTTTTCCATCAGCCCATCTGTCCCCCAAATCCTTACATTTGATTTTAGCTTTGCCTTAAAGTTTGGAAATAATATGTTTTTGTTTTTTTTTATTTTAAATCCAAGAAACCCAACGATGAACTGAACATACAGACTAACTATTATATAACTAATAGCCTGATAAGTCAGTCGCAGCCATGACTGCTCACAGAGAGTGAAACTGGCTTATAGTGAGAAAACCCTGGATAGCTCTGGAGTCATCATCTTTAAATTTTTCACCGTACTGTGTGTCATCTAAGCAGAATCTTAAAAGACAGATAACAATTCATGTTTCAACCATTGGATGGCAGCAGAAACCACAATTAACCTCTCTACGGCAACATTGAGAAACCAACTTACACACTGTTTCATTGCATTCATTTAACTTTTAACTTGCAAAGTAAACTTCAGAGAACCCTGAGCTGAGAAAACACTTGTACCATTAATTACAGAAAGTATTAATATCCATGAAAATATAAGATGAAGAAATAATCATTTTTAACAAAATGTTTTGTTTTATGGTGAACCAAAAAGAATGAACTATAAACTTCCTGTTTTCAGGTTTGTATGTAAAAGTACTTACATGATGACTAGTAAGCAGTATGTCTCTTTTTTTTTTTTTGTGCCAAATGTCTGCAAACCTTATCCCGTATGTGCTTTTAACTACTTAGTTTAGTTTTATTGATTTATGAAGACACAAAAATGAATAAAGAAATAACTTAGAAACATACATAAACAGAAAATGGAAGGATTTGGGCCTTTTGTGTTTGTTCTCCTCAGAGTGTGGAGCAGCCTTCAACACCAGAGAAGCTCAAAATTAAATACTCTGAAGTTACTCTGCGCGGAGAAACCGAGCTGCAGAATTCAGGCCTGCGTGAGGCCTGTGATCTTCAAACATACTTCTGTCATCAGCAGTCTCCCCTCCCAGCTTCAGGGTCTCAAACACCTCAAAGGACCAGAATTTCAGAGTCCACCAAGAGCGCGATCAGACCCAGGACTACTTCTGATACAGATCTTACTTCCTACCCCTTAATTTACTCCACCGTCATCTTCTCTCAGACACCTCCTAAAAATCCTCCGCCAGCCATCCTGTCACCTACTTATCTGCGCCTAAGTGACTGGCAGCACAGCACTGTCAGTGTCACCGACGTCAGACAGAAGCCTGGCAGTGACGATGAGCTGAGGAGGTCTGGTACACAAGAGAGCACAGGAATGGATTCAGCTCCTTCTGTAACGGATAAACTCCAAACTTTTTGTCTTTTCCTGAAACAAAATCAAAGCCTTGTTTCCTTCCCAGACTTTAGCAGCGTCCCAACATCCTCTACGTTACTCTCTCACCGGGCTGAGGTTCATTCACACAGATACTCTTTTCTTCAAAGCAAATTTAACTCCGTACCATCACTCCAACCCGACACCCTCACCCATCCCAGTGCTCCGGTTTTTCTCCCTCCTGTTTTTGTGGATTTCTCATGCTGTCCTGTGAAGTGTGAGGCTTACATCTCCCCTGCTGTTTAGTTTCATGCCAAGGATATCCATATTTGATTTTTCTTCATAATGTGCAGAAAGCTTCTGACAAAAGTTAATATAATCCATGTATCAGCAACCTTAAATTAATATTTTACATGTTTAAAAAAAAAGGAAAATCAACACATCTGATCTCAGTCATTATGCTAAGCTGAGTTTCATTATGTGCTTGTCCTATTTTTATTCTATTGATCCATTTTGTATATTATGTTTGGCATTCACTGTGGACAGCAAAAAGAATTGCATTGACCAGGGGAAGGTGTTTCTTTAATGTACATATGACAATAAACACTTTTGAATCTTGAATGTGAATTTAAATGGAGCTACACTGCTGTACACAGACAATGTGTAGTTGATGTTTGAGCTACATGCTGAATGTAAATATTAGGCCTCAGTACATACCGTATACACAGATGCCTGTAGTATTTTTCTTTACGTTAATCATGAATGTGCTTTTGTACTGTTTAAAACAATCATGGTGGTTTTCCTTTTGGGTTGTGATACATGTCTGTGAATTTTTTACCAAACCATTTTATGAAATGTAAACAGTAAACACTGCAAACAAATAATGTTTAGATCAAATGCCACTTAACAGCATTTCTCATCCTCCCATAGACGTTGGATATCATGATTTACCTTTTGCTCAGTGGCAGCTGCTTCTCTTCACTGATGCAGTTTATTATTAATCTTCCAATGACACATTGCATATTTTTTCCATGGCGTATTTGCTGTTTGGCCTTTCAGAGTTCTCTTTGTTGGCTCATGTTCCTTTGAAAACTCACATACCTCCGCTTCACATCACTTTTGGAGTTAAAAAGCTGTAAACTGGAATTCAGTCTCGTAATGAGCCTCATTTTGGCTCAGCGCCTTGGAAATGTAATTATATTCAGTTTACATTATGTCTGAGCATTAAAATATACATTTCAAAGCTTAACATTAAAACAGTACATATGCTGAGTGATGATGTCATGTCTGGGCTGGTTTCTCTTATATAACGTGTGATTGAAGTTGTGTTTTCGGCCAAGCAGATTACACTGATATCTTCTACACTGAACAGCTTATTCTGGGTTTGTAAAGGTTTTTCAAAGAAGGCATGTTTACACGTCAAAACAGGAAAAGTCAAGTTGTTATCGATGACACAACGTCTCACTTCTGTTCTAGTGAGCCGTGGTGAAAGCTTTTGTTAATATTACTTATAGAGGATCATACAAGCATTGGCGTTTAAGGAAACAGTTAAAATAAAGCATTAACTGCCACTGAGGTAAGCATGTGAGAGGTGTTCACAGTGCTGTTTACGCCTTTTATAGATGGACCAATCACTTACAGTATTTATGGAGACTAATGTCTTTCAAGAAAAGTCAGGAATGTATAAATTAATATACTCATGTCAAGTTAACTAGATAACTATTAGAAAAAATATATTTTTATTTCATTTGGGCAGGGGGGAGGGGGGGGGGGGCAAAATGGGGAAAGCTTTACCTGGTTAACTTGATCCATCTTTTACTGTCCACTCTGCTTATAGGAAGAAATATAACCAAGGTCAAGATCTTAATCATTTTATATTATGAATAATCTTAATAAAGGAACATAATATAGATTATTATAAATGCATAAATGTCTGTTTTTTTAATAATGTACCGTTATTTGGGCTCTCTGACTAATCCTAAAGAAAAATAAGGCAATAAAACAAAATAAATCCTGATAAATAAATATTAAATCTCATCTTTCAGTAGAATCTCACGAGGCTTTATCACTGATGGGAATGTAAGTGTTAAAAAAAAGTCAATGTTGCATTCAGGGACAGCTGGGATGTTTCCAAGTTTGTCTCCGCGCCGTGAAGTTGATAAAGAGAAAGTGGAGAAAACAAGTGGATTGCGACGCTGCTGCCGATGTTGGTGTTGGTGCCGGCTTTGATGAGTCCAGATTGAGCAATCATCTCTGGGAATCATCCTCCATCAGCCTCACCCTCCCCCTCCCCCCCTCCTCCTCCCCCTTCGTGCGTAAAAAGGCCGGCGCACCAGACGCAGCTCCGCGTCCTCCGTCCGCAGCTCACCTGAATCAGCACAGACAGACAGTCAGACAGGTAACAGGAGCCGGAAGAACGAGCAGGTCGACTTCTCCCCAGAGATTTTGTTTTGTGTGTTTTGTTTTTTTTTTCCCCCTCATTGTTGCTCCAAAGTTGTGTCTGACGCTCCAACTCTGCCCGCTGATTTGTTTCTAATCGCGATTTATTGATGAAAGTGGAGCGGGCAGCGGAGGAAACATGACCGAGTTAGGCAAGAAGCTGATCCTGGTCGTGGTGGATATTCTCTGCGTCTTTGTGGGTGAGTTTCCACCCTCCTTCTGACAATATGCCTGAAAATATCCCGAGATTTTTGGTTTTGGTCTTCTTGTGATTTCTTTCGGCGACTGACTCAGAAATCAAGACTCCAAAGCTTTATTAAAAAAACAAAACAAAAAAAAACAAAACGTGTGCAGGCTGACGCATGGGCTTGGCCAACACTTGCACATGATTGATTGATCTGTCATAGATAATCCACATGTTGGTTCATGAATGTTTCTGCAAGATCAGAGGAAGGGACTAAGTCCTGTACATATTAAAAAACCCCAAACCTACAGTCTGAGAGGAACAGTGAGCACTTCCATTCATGAGCAGTGGTTGTCTGTCATGTCTGTTCAGCTCAGCAGCAGTTTAGAATTAAACTTCACAAGTCTCTATCTAGTTCAAGCAGGCCAAATAGACCCCCCCGAAATGACTTGTGCACTGATATCACTCAGGTTAAGACAGGACACATGGAGGATGTCACACTCACAGTTTGATTTCCATGGTGTTTTAACGAAGTGTACAACAATGTGTGGTTTGGTTGTGTACAGTGAATCTTTTCCAATCCCTGTTAACACATTCAAGTATTTTGTGCTTTTTTTTTTCTTCCTGTCCCTCGAGGCCCTCCTGTCTTTTTTTTTTTTTTTTTTTTTTTTTTTTTAACTTGGGGTG
The DNA here is from genome assembly GCA_034769265.1 of Remorina albescens. Classification (NCBI taxonomy): domain Eukaryota; kingdom Metazoa; phylum Chordata; class Actinopteri; order Carangiformes; family Echeneidae; genus Remorina; species Remorina albescens. The sequence continues at coordinate 6,425,549 of CM068488.1, forward strand.
AGGAAGTAGAGCTAAGGATCATGGACAATGTATCTCTCTCTCCATGACAGTAAAAATCCTGTTTTGGAAATTGCAGACTGTGTGTGTGTGTGTGTGTGTGTGTGTGTGTGTGTGTGTGTGTGTGTGTGTGTGTGTGTGTGTGTGTGTGGAGGGTGGGCTCATTGATGGTGTATGTGTGAGTACAGTGCAGGGAACAAAACGGCCTGTTGCGACCTGCTCTGCTCTCTGATGACGACAAAAAAAGCCATTAGAAGAACTGATACAGTACGTTTTGGCTGTTTGTTTCATGTCTGCTCCCTTTTTTTTTTTTTTTTTTTTTTTTTTACCACGATGATCTTGACAGAGGTTGTAGTTGAGATTTTTTTTTTTTTTAAAGTGGGAGGATGACACAATGTTTAATTATTCTGCTTTTAGTTTTGTTTAGTTTTTTTCTCTAGATGTTTTTGGAAGTGAAATATGAGTTCAAATATAGACTGAGTTGGTGTGTCTGTGAAGGCAGTAAGAAACGTTACTGTGTGCGTGTGTTTTCGTGTGTATCCAGTTGTTGATCCATCTGTTGACTGACAGGCAGGAATGATAATGACCGTTCCTGTGTTCAGACCCCTCTGCTCTCAGGATCTACGCTCATATGTCAGCACACCTGATGAGGAGTCAACATCCTGCATGCCCCCCCCCCAAAAAAAAAAGAAAGAAAAAGTCTGTCCAGGGTTGTAGATGAAAGAATCTTTAGGAAGTCCAAACTCCAGCAGCCTCAGATGATGAGCCATGAATGAGGATTTCTCAACGGCGACAACTGTCTGTCGAAGTAAAGCCATTTCTTCTGAAAGACGTTTTGAAAGAGGGCTCTGCTCCTCTGTGGCTGAATCTAGTCATGCTGAAAACTCCTTAATTGTAAAATGTCGAACTCCACTACAGCATCATACTCGAGTGATGATTAATGACTAGTCAACTAAATATTTCTCAGATTGCAAAGCCTTTGGCTGACTAAGCTTGAAGTTCATGTATTTCTCATTCCACAATTAGGGTGTGAAAGTATGACGTGTCAGTCATATAACTTCTTTTATTTTTTTTTTTTTTACGTGAAAACTTTTCAGTAGTAGTTGAACCGAGAAGCATTTATGTCTCCCCCACCAGATTAGGTTTCTCTTTACAGATAAAACAATAAGATGCAAATCTTATCAAACTCAAATACAGCAACGTTTTTAAAACAAACATTGTTGCTGTGAAAAAAAAAAAGTGATAAACTACAACTTAAGCAATTTGTTGGACAAAAGTTTGATGCCTCAGCTTTTTAAACGATTAAATTAGCTCTAGGAAATTATTGTTTCACATTTTTCTTCCCATTATGGAGCCATTGTTGACATTTACTGTCCTTTTTTTAAACCAAACATTGAAAACAACCAATGAAAGAAAAGAAAGCAAGACAGAAAAGTAAAAAAATCAATGTTACTTTTTCTGCAATGAACATTCCTTGTACCCAAAGATATTCAGTTTACTCTGATATCAGATTTTAAAAAAAGCATCAGAGAAGCAGAAGCCATCCAATAATTGGTGAAAGATGAGTAAAAGAGATAATCAATCAGAGTATTCTCAGACTAATTGATTAGTTTCTTGTTTTGACTCAGAACATTACGTCAACAACAACCAAAAGAATCCAATATCATCATGTTAAACTGGCGATGATTTGCTCCCTGGTTGTTGATTTCTCTATTTAATTATAATAAATAACAGTTTTTTGTTTTTGTTTTTTATTGCCTTTCTCATTGTTTTATATTTCCATCTGTAAATCCTTTCGTCCTGTGGCTTTGTAGTGTTGAACAGGAGTAGTCTTCTGTTAATCTGTGTGTTCAGTGTAAACTATCATCAGTTTGAATCAGTCATTAGGAAGGGTGTGTGTCTGTGTGTGTATTGTGTGTCTGATATGGGGGGAATGTGCTGAATACTCAGATTGTAACTGATCTCTGAATCTCCTCGGTGTTTTATTTCTCCCTCTTCCCTTCTGCAGTCAAACCTCCATCCTGCCATTATTTGTTACCGCTGCACAAAAGTAGATACAATGCAACTTCCAAGAGGGCACGCACACTCCTACACACCCAGATCTCCCCTCCACACCAACACATGGAGCACAGAGCGTCTGCTGTTACAATATCACTTGTGAATTTCGGGCCACACTTACATTTCGCATCACAGTAAAATCGACAACATTGTTGATTTATTTATTTATGAGAACAGGCTGCTCTGTTCTTGTTCTTGTTTCACTTTTTACTCCTGATCCGTCATTTCTTTATGAGTAGTTTATTTGGAGACTCTGAAAAAGTGAGCACAAAATCCTTTAGTGATAACAGTCTCCATTTAGTTTCCTTTTAAGAGAAGAGTTTGATATTTTGGGAAAAGCTGTACGCAAAGAAGTTTCTTGCTGAGGATTGAATCAAAAGGTGAATTCGTCTTTCTGTTCACTAAACATGATTAACAGAGTTTAGCATGAAGCCTGACTCCATTTTTTTTTTTTTTGGTTTGTTTGATGAATAGTAGTTTTCTGAGCGCCTTGGGGAGTAACTGTAAAGACCCCCTGCACATTTCACTAACAGTTGGCCTTGTTCAGTCCAAACATGACAAAAAACAATGTTGTGTTTTGTTTTGTTTTTTTTATTAAGTATAAAAAATAAATGGTTTCTCATGTTTGGGGCTGGACAGTCTCTTGGTTGTTGTGACAACTGTCAGTTGATTAGATGACTGGAAGTGTCTGATTAAGAAAAGGTAAAAATAAAAGGTTGAATAATACGAGTTTCTCTGTCTTTTTGCCAAAAAAAGGCCTGACCCTCTTTAGAGTCTATCTTCATGTTTTGCTCACAGAGGGAGAAAGTATCGGCTGGCAAAAAGTCAAACTATCCCTTTTAACGGTCTGTATTTTGTTTCGGAAAAATCTTCCTGCAGCTGTCTGAAATGATTGCTTTCAGTCCTGACAGCTTTCAATAATGGTGTTTGTATGTTATGAAATATAGTGGCTGTCTCTCAGGAAGAGCAAACCCAGCTGTTGCTGCACTTTCCCACTGCAGAGTTCACTGGGATCATAGTTTCACTATTACTGTTTAATGACCTTTATGACTCTGGGACCTCCATTTGTTTCTGTTCAGGTACTTTGATCTGATCTGGCTTCAAAAGAACATTTAATTATGACGTCAGCTTTCGCTTTCAGTCAAACATTGCTGTCAGGAGCCAAACTTGGAGGTCGGCATCCCGTCACACTTTAAAAGTGAATACCAGCCGTTCTGAAAATTCACCTATCAGGCTGAGCTTCAGTACTTTTAAGTCTTAAGACTTTATTCTTTCAACATCATTATTTTTGCCATTTAATTTCCTGAATTATTAAAGTAATTCATATGGTGAGGTAAACTTGAACTTGAAATCGACCCATCTCTGGCTAAAATAGGATGTTGGTGTTAGATAATGTTGCCTCGGAGAACATTGTCAAAGAATTTCTGTGGGCCAATAATCTTATTTAATTTATCGATCATTTGGTTGTCAGCAGAGGGAGATCTCCAAGATCTGATGAGCAGAAATGCTCAAATCTTGGCAAGTACTCAACATCTAAATGGTTTCTGATTGATGTTTATCAATTTATCGCTTCAGCTCTGTGTAATAGGAGTAACATGGAAAGGGCCAGTGACACCAAGTTAGTGTTTTGTTGAGGTTGAATTCAGCGTTGAGGAAGTGAAATAATAACTTGCCTTTATAGGTGTATTAATCCATTTCACTTCTACAAATCATTACAAGCTCCTGATTGGACTGAAGGGTTACAGAAGCCCTGTGGACGGGAGGAGATACACTGCATCACTGTCAACAGCTGTGCATTTTAACGTTTTGCCGACATGTTTGAGATGTTTGATGTTGACACACCGTCTCCTTCTGCCAAATATGTGTCAAAGTCAAGTTGATAGTGTTGACTTGCGCTGCCTGACATTCCTGTGTGAAAATGAAAGATGTGTGTAAATTCTGGTTCCCCAGTAGTTTCAGTGCTGACATTTGTATTGTTGGAGGAAGACTTATTTCTGTTTTTTTTCCTTCGATGAAAGGTCATCAGTTTTTTTTTGTTTTTTTTTTTTAATCTGACTTTGCATGCTTCGGTGAGATCGGAGGTATAAAGTGCTGCCGAATCGATTTCCTTTAAAAGATATCCAAAGTCTTTAGAGAGCAGAGAACTTCAGGCCTCACAGTCCTCCACAGCTACTCCGTGAGGGGGAATTAAGAAAACATAGGAAAGAGAATCAGTAATAGTAAAACGGTATCTGAGCAGTACATCTGCTCCACAACTGCAATATAATTCACTTCAACTTGTTCTACAGATTAAAGTGTTCAAAAGCAGCCGTGAGCTGCAATGTAATGGCTATTTCAATTCCAGTCCTAAAATTGTTGAGCTGCTGTTGTTAATTTGCGTACGTGGGAAATTGTTCTATATCTTAGCTTCCAAAATAATCTGTAGTACCCAGAATATAACTGTACTTTTCTATAGCACGTATAATTTTCTGCTGTTGCCACTTAGTCCTGTGAAGAGCTTCAGTTGTTATTGTCTTTAGAAGAAAGGAGGTTTCTAATAGATCCTCTCAGCAGAGTGACTTCCTTTTTTAGTTATTCAAAATCAAAACTTTTGCCGTGTGTGTGTGTGTGTGTGTGTGTGTGTGTGTGTGTGTGTGTTAATCAAAAGCTATTGTTACCACAGACCAACCTCACCTCTGCTGCGTCAGCTGTGCGTTTTGTGCGCTCACAGTCCACCTCAATCAATCTCCTGCTAGTGTCTTAGCTGCCATTATTAAATGTGGTGTTTCATTTGATTTGCTTCTGAATCACAAAACGTATTACAGCTGCTGATTTAGATTTAGTTTCCTGACAAAGACGTTTGCTGTTGCTGTACATTTCCAGGAAACAGGTTTGATGTGCTGCTTTGGGGTAACTAAACCTGTCTCCTGTCATGGCTGCCGCATCAGAAACACTGACGACATTAATTGAGTTGCAAAACAGGGATACAGAAAAAATTACACTAAACGATCATATTTGTTCAAAGAGACAAAGACAAGAATTTCAGGAAAACCTCACTGTCTTTTTTTCCCTCATTGTCTTCTTGAACTAACAAATACCTTTTAAATTTTTGGAGGGTTACTAAGAAAAACAAATCTAAATAATCTCTTTTGCAGGCATAAAAACCCAACAATGCATTCCAGAACACCTTCTGTTGTTGTTTAAAGTTGTGACACTCAACCTTTGAGACAAAAACAAGTTTTGTGTCTCCAAATCTGCAGATGTACGCCCCCCAAAAAAGGATTGTTATCACCCGCTTTAGTGTAGGGCTTTCCCAGGAAAAATCCCCAGCATCACAGGAAGTGATGAGCTCCATTGAAATTGTACATTGACCTCTCAGCAAATTGAACAATGATGGCTATTGTTGACACACACAAAAAAAAAGATTAACCAAAAAAAAAGTCACAGCATGAAACAAGCTGTTTGCCAAGTCATTTGCCAAGCTGTGCAGAATAAACACAATATGGTTTGTCGAGGACTGAAGTTTCCAAAATAGAATTTTAAAAAAAGAGAAAGCTCTTCAACATAAATAGTTTTTTCTCAGAGCACCTCGATGTGACGGGGTCAGATGAGGTCGCCCAGGAGACCTTCAAATCTCCCATGCAGACAAATGTTCACATGTTTTTTTTATCATTTCACTTTGGTTTCTTTTTTTTTTTTCCAGTAAATGTCTCAATTATTCAGCTCTCAAGATGGGTCACAGTGCACTTCCGCCACTCATCTTAAGAGCTGAATAACAGGAACACTTCCCACTTCCTGAAAGGTCAGAGGTCAAGGGGAAGTTGTACTTGCCTCTGATCCCAGATTCCATCATGTTTATTTTCTCAAAGAGGAATCAGGGGGTGCGCTCTTTCCAGAAAAGATTGGGAAAGCGAAACACAATACTTTCCCTTCTTCCTTTTTTTTTTTTTTTTTTTTTTTTTTTTATCTCTCCTGTGGACTGAAGACAAAGCTCAGCAGAAACTGCGCGTGTGTGTGTGCATGTGTGTGTGTGTCTTCAGAAAGGGAGATTGGGAGCAGTCTCTATTGTCTGCAGCTGTAACACTTCACTGAACTGTTTTTTGTCAGAGCAGTAAAAATAACAATGCGTCATAATAAAAAATACCCCATTACAAGTAAATGTGACGTTAGAAGAAGCCCAATGAGAATAAGGAGTCAGATATACTCCTTAAATACACAAAAGTCAAAGTATTGATGGTGAAGAAGAGTAAAGTTTTGTTCTTCTCAAACAGATTTTGGAAACTAAATTACTGTCACCTCAAAAGTGTTCCTAAAGGAAGCGTTTAACTGTAAAAGCTTTCTCTCCTGACCTTTAGAGAGGACTGTTGCAGTTTCCCCACTTGTAAATATTTATCACTTATGACTTAGTGCAAAAATATTCCTTGCAAGAAGTTCTTGCAAAAGAAAATGTGTACGTCTGATGCCAGATGAAGTCCATTGTTAGAGGTAAACATTTCCGACTCAGCATTTAAACACCACCACCCAACGCTGTTGGACTTTGTTGAAATTGTGCTTCTGTTGCCATAAATGGAGTTTGTTAGCAAAGTACCATCTTTGACCTGCAAAAAAAATGTATGTTGGTTGTAATTACCGATATGTTTCAGGCCTGTTTGATCACTTTTTTTTTTTTTTTTTTTTTGTTTTGCCAAAAAGTGCAGTAAACAGGAAAAATATCTTTATGTGTGATCGCCGTCTGTTGTTAAATCCGCACCAGGTCTAAAGTTACGATTGTGCAGTTTTAGTTTAATTTGGAGGAAGTTTTAGTTTAAACATGTTAGGGAATGGCTGTCTGTGGATTTAATATCAGCGTCTCTGAATATGATCCCAAACACACTCCATGATACTGAGATCAGGGCTCCAATCCAGGACTCCTTGTTCTTGGGGGTTTTTTTGTTTTGTTTTTTTTTCTGACCGACTGTGAAAACGTGGCTAAACTGTTACATTCCAACACCCTCCGTCCTCTAACCTCCAAATTGGAGAAGTAAAAAAAAAAAAAAACAAAAACAAAAACTTTTAATGGGCAAAATGGAAGAAAGAGAGAAGAGCAACAGAGGAGGGATCCGTCTGTACTGTATGCGCAATACATGTCACATCAAGCATCTTGCAGGGGCCACCAGATGATCTAACCCACCAACCTCGTGTCCACCATGAAGACCTGGAAAGAGCAAAAAGGCAAAACCAAGTTATTCGTGTTACCAGTGAGGGATGTGTCGGTCTCCTCGACTAACTCAGAAGAAGCATATCAGCATATGTCCAACTTTTTTCCCTCTAGCTCAGCTGAATAAGTGCATTCAAATTTTAGATTTTTTTTTCTCCACTGCTGCAGCTCAGGTGATGGTGAGCTGCGTGTGACGTGATCTCTTCCACGCTTGTGTCCATTTTCTTTGGGTTCAAACATGTTAGTACAGTAAAATACTAATAAATAATTGACTGGATTAATATTACAGCGTATGAAAGCTAAGAGGAATTTGGTGAATGAGCCTCCCCTCAGTTTGACCCGGGCCGGGACAGGGAGGCTGCTCCTAGGAAAACATACCAGGCCTTTTGGAATAATAGAGCAGATAAAAACAGCCGGTTCTGTTCAGATAATAGAAACACTCTTTGGGCTCAGCTCCCACAGACGGCCAGAGCACGTTTGATATGGGGGGGGGGGGATCCACTTCCTCATCGGGTCTGTTGTTAAATAAGCTTAGCGGTTACCGTGTGTGTGTGTGCTCACATGCGTGCTCACGTGCGTGTTTATGTTTTTTTGAAGGCCGGTGCCCAACTCTGTCCACTCACATCTCCACCCTGGCAGCAAGCAGCCACCAGAGACTCTTATCCAAATGTTATCCTTGCACCCTGCAGAGTAAACAATGGTTGGGCGTCGCTTCAAAGAGGAGCTGAGAGCATGCTTGACCTGCTATAATAATGAACTCTGAGATGTGAAGAGCCGCGGATGATGGGATGGGATGGGATGGGATGGGGGGAGGGGTGGGGGTCGTTTTCAATGGAAATACATTTTCTTAAATGAGGAAATTGCTTTTCATCCAAGCTCATTAGCAACAGTTGTTCAGAGATGGTCACAGATATCAGACCCATTAAAGTCTATTCCAGTGCAGTAAAGCTACTAAACTCACACATTATTGTCACTGTTGTAGAGTTGTTGTTTTGTTTTGTCTTTTTTATTTTCTAAATGAATTGCAGTCGATTTGTCAGGGTGTTGGTTTTATCGTATGTAATATATTGGGAGGGCACATAAGGAAATGCGCTGGAATATTCTGATAGGTGAACATGAATTTTACACATTTTTATCGTCGCTTTGTATGCAGAGAACTTAATTATTTATTACGTGCCTTCTTCAACCCGTATCCATTGAATTTTTGGTTTCTGTTATAGTGCATAGGGTTTTTCCCTCAGCTCAGGATTGATGACAAGTACAAACATCTAATGCAGTTTTTAGCTTTTCTTCTGGTGGTAACAGGATTTTTATTTCTCTAATGAAATCCCATATTTTTCTTCCTGGCAAATCTCACTCGACAACCAGCACCAACAGTGAAAGTAAACTATGTGCCTGATGAAGCGTATTCGTCTGCGTGACATCATGAACGCACCATTGTCAGCTTTTAGCTGATCCAACACAAACTGTCTTCCTGTTAATTTACACATCTGGCTGAGCTACAAGACATCTAGAATATTAACAGTTTATGTATTATGGCTTTCTGGGTTTCATCATTTCAATCTGCACATCACTCTGTACAGTAACGTGTGTTACGATGTGAGTCAGTTTTTTTTAAGGCAAATAGAGAATCAAGACTTTGCATATTCTACCTCCTGGTTGTTTGCTTATCCTTTTGCATTTTCATTTTAAACATCCTGCCCACATTCGGCCAACCAACATAGCTCCTGCTTTTATATGCTGTGTGTTTTATATTCTTGTATCCATCAGGAAGTGGAGAGGAGAAAACACAGGCTCTATAAGTGCTCTCACCTGGCCGACTGCCACATTTGTATGACGTCAGACTTATTTCACACTCCTCATATGTACACATGACATCACGCCAGATTTGCCATCACAAGATTACCTGTCTGGGACGTGTTTTCCTTTTGTGTTTGAGTGTCCTTGTGTGGTTTGGTTTAGGCCTGCCAGTGAGAGCGGTGGTCACACACTTTTGGAGGAAGGAAGCAATCTGTTAGTGGAGAGCCATGTTACACAATAAATACACAGCTCCGTCTTACAAAAACAAACTCTGACCATTCCCAAACTCGTATTAGCCTCGGCAGCTCAGCACAAAGTTCTGGAAAACAGGAAAACAATTTACATGTTGTGGTGTAGAAAGGTCCTGACATCATTCTTGGAGATTAGACTATTGTGCTGCACAGATTTAAGAGACAGCTTTATGTGCCTCCGCTGCCGCTGTGCCAATCTTAACTCTTTTGTTTGCCAAAAGCGCCCAGTAAACCCAATGTTTGCTGTCTGTCTTCCAAAAAAAGCACACAAAGACGAGCCATTTTTCACGACAGGCCTATAAATATATACATTTTTAAAAGCCTCTGTAAGTCGTAGCCCACATTTATCTGCCTGCAGTGTGTTTATGTGCACGTCTTTGTATTTACATTACAGGACTGTGACCTGGTTTAGTCCTCAGCTTCTAGGCCCTTGACTTTGTAAATGGGGCCTTGAGGTCAAAGGTCATGGTTGGTTTCCATAGTGACAGTGCAGTTCCTCCACAGAGAATAAACGCGACCTGCAGAGGTGAAGCCGCTGCCTCTAAGCTCCGCCGATGACAAATTCATTTACTTGGCAGAGTTGAAGCTTCAGTCTGAAGCCAAAAGATTAGTCCATCAGTGTGTTCTTAGCTGTTTCCTGAGCGGTACCTCATTGTGTTGTGGTTCGTGTTTGACTTGTCAGAGCAGAGCTGAAGGGTCTTAGCCGCTCTCAGGATGAACCACCACCTCCAAACGACATATTCTGTCCGGTACAACTGATGCTGCAACTGGAGAGGATGGCGATGAGAGCTGCCGGCCAGGAAAGCAAAATAAACAGTTGAATCATGCCAGAATGGAAGTTTTGATATGGAGGAGGGCTGTGGAGTTATCACTGAGACATAGATGAATGATTCATGTAAAAAAAATATATATATATATATTTAAATCATTAGTGCATCTTTAGACTCCTGTTGATGGACAGATTTTATATTTGCCCACATTTAAGATTTCAGGTGTTTCTTATTTATATATTTGAGAATAACTGTCATGTTTTTAGTCCCATCATTTGGTGGTTAAAAGGATGTATGAAAACAGGACTGAAATTAGGTTTTATAGGAGATAAGTTAGTTCTTTGAAAGCAAGAGGTCATTGGTGAAATGATCTCCTTAATGAAAAGCTGCATCTGCAGTGTGATGAATAAGGAAAAAGATCTTTTTGTGATATTTTGTGTGCTTGTAATTTAGAGGTCTGACTGTCAGCTCTCCTTCCCCAGCGGCTCTGCCCTCGGCCATCCTGACGCTGATGTTCAGCCCTTATCAGAGAGCAATCTACTGCGACGATGAGAGCATCAGCCATCCATACAGGAGAGACACCATCTCCCATGGGGCCATGGCCGGAGTCACCATCACCTGCTCCATAGTCATTGTGAGTCACCACGTAGTTGTATCCAAATGAAAAGTAGATAAAATCCTTTTCTTCCATATCTGCTGAAACCCTGTCATCACCCCCCCTCGACAGATCACCACAGGAGAGGCGTATCTGGTGCACACCAAACGTCTCCACTCCAACTCCCAGTTCAACCAGTACCTGTCTGCTCTCTACAAAGTGGTGGGCACCTACCTGTTCGGAGGAGCCGTCAGCCAATCACTGACTGACCTGGCAAAGTTCGCCATAGGTCGTCCCCGTCCGAACTTCTTAGCCGTGTGCGCCCCGGTCAGCTGTAACGGATACATGCTGCACATCAACTGTACTGGCAGCCTCCGCAATGTGACCGAATCCAGGTGGGCTACATCTCCACTGCACCCCCCCCCCCCCCCCCCCCCCCCCCCCTTCCCAAAAAAAAGCAAATGACTAATAGCACATTATGAAATATTATTTAACGTTTATACTAAATCCTAAAGGAACCAGGACAATAACAAACTCACTGGTTCACTAAAAACAAGTTCAATCACATCAAAATGTTCTATCTGAAGTTGTACTGAACATGATTCTAATGCTTTCCTCACTTCAACATGAAAAGGTTTGAATTTTGTACATCAATGGCGTTTTCTCTCCTCAGGCTATCGTTCTACTCTGGCCACTCATCTTTTGGGATGTACTGCATGCTCTTTCTGTCGGTGAGTGTGTGTCTTTTTTTAGCGTGAGACTTTCTGTAGATTTTAAATGTCTGTTTACCAAAAACACCCACATGTGACTCAAAACAGGAGAAGGTGGTCGACACGGACGTACAACTCAAGAGTGAAAACATCATTGTTATAACACTACACACTGCACAATGGACGGAAGATGAGGAAACCTGCGGGTTTAATCCCTGTTGTAGTGTTAAAGAATGAAATACTGAATATCTGTTTGAGCTGCTGATACATCCATTATATTAGAAGCTCCTTCAGGAATTCTGGTATTTTAATGAGACATTTTGTATAAATAGACAATAAAAGCGTACACACAGAACATACATACAGGTAACAAATACTCTCTCTTTCGTGTGTGTGTGTGTACGCAGCTCTACATCCAGGCCCGGATGCAGGGGAAGTGGACGCGACTGGTACGACCAACCATCCAGTTCTTCCTGCTGGCGTTCGCTCTGTTTGTGGGATACACGCGTGTTTCTGACTACAAGCATCACTGGAGCGACGTCCTGGTGGGGCTGCTGCAGGGAGCGCTCATCGCTGTGCTCACTGTGAGTGTTACGGTGTGCTCATCTGCGATTTGTACAAAAAGAGACGATGCCAATACGAAGGTTTCTTTAATGCTCCTGCGTTGGGGGATTTTTAAAATATTATTGCATCATGAGGAAAGAAAAGCTAAAATTCTTTATCTGAAAGCGCTAGACTGTAAGTTAAAGTGCTAAAAACTATTTTTAGCTCGTCAGTTACCAGTCAACTCAAAACCTGAAGGCCTGGTTGAGCCTGCTCTGTCCCCTGCAGTAAAATAATCCAACTTCAGTAAGATCAAAACTAGTGACGTATGTAGGTGATTTCTATTTTATTAAAATTTCCTGTTAATCAGTAGCAATGGTAAAAACACAAAGGAGAAAATAGGTTGTGGGAATTCCATATTTAAACAAGTTACCTGAATTTCTACCAGCAATCCTGGGGGAAATTTTTTTTTTCCATTAAATTTTATCAGTTACCATGGTGAATGGTGAATACTTTTTTTTTTTTTTTTTTTTTTTTTAACCTTATTCACAGCCTGCAAATACTTTGTCTCCGCAGTAATTCATGTGGGGTAAATAAATTCATCTGACCACATTATTTTAAATATTTGGATTTTATGGTTTTCAACAAAATCTGGAGAGTCTGTGCAAAAAACAAAAACAAACAAACAAACAAAAAAACTCATCCTCTTTTGACAACACTTTATTTAATCCTAGCAAATTGCCTAAACATGTCAGTTGCCCAAAAATAAAGCCAAAACAGATGAATCACCCCCTGGTGGTTGACTCCAGGACAGGTTAAATACTCCTTCCCTCCACGTTAGCGGATCAAATCAAAGTATGTGCCGAATAAATGTATATTTCAGCACTTAACAACATAAATCAGTAAATCACATGCTATAACAAGAACACATGACTGATGATGAGTCACTGCTGTGATTGACTTGCGGTTGGCATGGGTAAAATGTAAAATGTTTTAATATCAAATGTCCTTTTCAATGTTTCTCTTTGAGGTTCGGTATGTGTCGGACTTCTTCAAGCAGCGAGCCCCGCTCTGCACACAACCAGACACGGCCGAGATCGAACACCTCGAAAGTAAACCGAGCCACCAGCCTCAAGACTCGCAGCACGGAAACCACTACAACTACTCTGGACCCGTATGAGCACACGACTGAACTCACCACCGCTACTCTTACTAACCTGGGCCATCACTCTTTTACAGCAGCACTGTTACCCAAGGACATATGACTTGCATATAGTAAAAAAAAAAAAAAAAAAAAGAAAAAACACACTGCATTCAGACGGAAATTCACACACGACCCGCTCCACTCTGTGACTTCCCAACAATTATACAGCCACGAAAACTCTAAAACCTGTTGGAATAGAGGCCTTATCATCTGTGTCTTTCAGTATGGATGTGTGTATGTTCACTCAGTTTATATGTTGAACTTTTCTGAGTGCATGTGGAGCGTGTGGCGGTTTGAAAGTGTGCAATGAATATATATATATATATATATATATATATATATATATGTGTGTGTGTGTGTGTGTGTGTGTATAACCTATATTTTTATGAGTGATTCAGATTTATGTGGGAGAATTTATGCTGTTTGACTGAAAAGTGAGCAAAGACTGCAAATGAAATCCGTACAACTTCGAAAGATGTTTCTGTCCTTCATGGAGAGGCAAAACTTTGGAGGGTGAATGTTTTCTACTTTGCCACAGTCAGATAGGACTGTTGTTGTTTTACCTACACTGGAGCTCTCTGCCTGTCCTGCACACTTCCATCTATACATGTAACAATGGACCGCTATAACTGCCATTTACAGACACCATGTATAGTCCTAACAGTTTTATTTTGGTTATAACAGCTCTAATAAATTGTGTCGTTTTTTTAAGAATGTATTATGACTAACTCATGGTGACGTTACAGTGAAACTTTGAGCTGGCAATGTGGTCGTTTTTTCTTTTATACAGATGAACTTGATTTAAGGGGGACGGTCAAGGACAAACGGAGACATTCCTGGGGTTTGTTCATCCCATTTTTTTTTTTTTTTTTTTTTTTTTTTCCTTCAGTTTTCTTGAACCTCAAGAGATTTTCTGACAAGTCCGACACAGATGAAATACAGCTTCGTGCACCTCGTCCGTCCCTCTTCAATGTGTGACATGTTTGTTTGTTTTTTTTTTTCCTGTTTTCATTGAGCTTTCTCTGCTATGTTGGTCAAAATGGTTTTGCATAACACACTGACATGTTGGTTCGTGCCTGGACCCGCAGTTGATAGTTATGGGATTCTTCGGATCCTCAGGAATGGAGCTGTTTAGCCATAGCCCCCCCCCCAATTTCTCCAGTGGCTCATTTCAGAGGAGGTTAAATACAGTGCTGTGAACATTTAATTTTTTCCTGGCATAGGTGTGATCCTCACTTATGGGAGAGCAGTACCATGCCAAGACCTACTTTTAAAGAGTCAATGTCTCAAAACGACAACTGCTTTGTCACTTGACCTTATGGATATGTTGTCATGCAACTCATTTTAGTTTTGTTTTGCAATATTACTCATGTCAGTGAAAGATTAGACATCCATTTCCAGAGAATCTGTCTGATTATTATGTCTGCATGTATCAGCCAAAAGGAAACTATTTAGTACAAAAGAATTGGATTCATGAGAAAACACAGTCCATCAGAAGATGAAGCCCACCCATGTTTGATAGTTTTAAGTAACCTTCCAAAAAAAAAAATAAATAAAAATTAGACTTTAACTGTAAAGTAACAATATTGGCATCTTTCAACTGTGGCGGTTTGGTCAGGTACTGTGAGTTGTGTTCAGTGGAGCTACTTTCAATTTATTTCTACCCAAAAATAGTGAATAGTGAATATTGAATCTCTTCACAGCATACTGACCTTACAAGGAAGTTGAAAAGACCTGACTGTGTTTTGTAATTTAAAATTGAAATGCTGTCAACACTTCAAACTGAATTTCACTCACCAGGTGTTTTTGGGTGGCAGCATAAATCTCAGACTGTGAGAAAAATAACTTTAGATTTTTGTTAGTTATTTAAAACTGCTTTGTCTTTTTTTTTTTTTTGCAAAAAGCTATGAACACAACGTCATACTTGTGAATATACTGAATCAAAAGCAGTTAGTTATTTCCACATGAATTTAAGTCCAATATTGAAATTAATTTTCATTTGTACTCAACTCTTTACCCTTAGGGCAATTACCTGGTTCTTTAACTGTGAATGTCCCACTATGTTCAGCAACCACTGCCTTTCTGTGCCTGTCTCCTGAGTGGGTGAACCAAAACAAAAGTCGAGGGGTCATCACAGCAAAGCGAGAGGCCCTGAAAGGAATCTGTTTTAACACTCACAAGGTTGTGGTTATATGTTGACTCATCCTGAGAGCTACTACAGATTATTACTTTTTTTTTTTTTTATTACACTTTCTCCTGTAATCAAATTCATTCCTCAAAATGCCAACTTGTATCTCAGTCAGCAACAGGCACCAAATTTCACAAAACGCCAGAGTAGACTGTGAGACTGAACTTTTTTTTTTTTTTTTTTTTATCAGAACCCCAAACGCTACTTTTCATGAGTCTGTGCTTCAATAAGCCAGTGTTGACGGGATTTTGATGTCCTTTAATGTTGCCTTTTTGTCTTTCAGATTGTTTTCCCACATGCACAGACAAATGACCACTGTCAATCACGTCTTTTATTTGTAAGGCACCAGAGAAGCTTCCTTACTGCTAAAAGGTTGATTCATTCTCATTAAAGTACACAGTTGCTTGTTTACTTTTTTTTTTTTTTTTTTGTTTTGCCCCAGGTATTTTTTAAATGAGACTGTGTTCATAAACACATTAAACTGTTTTTGTTTGCACAAAAAAGGATAAAACATTTACAAACCTAGAAAACAATGTTAAGTGTTACTGCCTACTGAGAGAATGGGAGAGATAAAACAGGAAAAAACAACATGGTATACAACATTGTGCCTCGCTTACTGTAGGCTTATAATGCACACATACAACACTTACGTCTTCCATGGTACACACACATTAAAAAGCAGCTTTGAAACATACAAAAATGCTTTAAAAAATATGTATATTGATATATTCATATGTATACAAATTGGCCCTTCACAGCAAAAACAAACACACATACCATTCATATGTCTGAGTTTTGCCAAAGGAGCTTTTCTACGGAGTCTGACGTCAGCATAAAGAGTGCCAATGACGAACGGACCTGTTCTCACACTCAATATATTTAAGTCAAATCTCCAGGGAGGGAAACCGTACAGCTCCAACACTAGCACAGACAGAAAGAAGAGGAAAAAAAATTATGAAACAAAAAGAGCACTGAGCTACAACTTAAGTGCTTTTCAAATCAATATACAAAGAGAAAAGGTTTAAGCGCCAATCTCGGACATGCTCAGAAATGAAAAGGAGGGTTGTCAAAGCTCTGGAAAGCGCTCACATTACAGGGGAATAACAGCTAACACCTGCAGTGTACCAGTGCTTGGCCCACACTCAGAAAATGAAGATACGGAGAGAACAGCGACTGCAATAATGAGAATGCAACGGTCCAACCTGCATCTCTTCAGATTCTTGGAGGACGTCCTCATATCAATGACTTGTAAAAGAGCGCTGCTGCCCCCTGCTGTCTAAAACAAAAGCATTCTTCTAAATCAATACGACATGCTGCCTGCATACAATAAGAAATCAAGATACTTAGCAGTTTTATAGTGACAAGACGAGATGCAATACTCGTTCAGCTGAATGTCACTAAAACTTGAGAAAAGCACTGCGAATTTAATTTTAAGAAATTTTAAAATGTTTTTTGTTTGTCTGTTGTATCGTCCTGGGGTGTTCTTTGAGCTGTCTCACCAAATCAGAAGCTTTTTGTCAATTTTATCACGAGATATAATATTTACTTTGTGTCACCATACCAACAGTCTGTATACTTCATTTTATCCAATTACCAGCTTGACACACAATTACTCAAAAATTGCTTAGGATAATTGCCAAGTATATTCTCAATTAGTATGTTTAGTATCTAATTAGTATTTTTGACAAAGCTGGCGATCAAAGTAATGCAAATCAGCTCACAAATAGTCATGTTAAGAATGAAAACGAGCCAAGGGAGGATGAAGAAGAGGAGGTAGTGGTAAAAATTGTAGTCGAACACTAAAACTAAAATTTTGTTTGTTGTCTTTAAAGACCAGAACAAATTGTACAAATTGTGTACGGAGGTAATTAGCCAAGATATTAAGGGAAAAAGTCAAGCAAATAACATGAGGGTGGAAAATGTTGCTCCTTATTATGTTGTGTTTAATTGGCTACCTGTCAGTACAAAACTACATTTCATGTCTTCAACATCAACTACAAGTTGACTCCTCACATTAGTAACTAGTATGTCATTTATAGATTCAGAATACAGCACAGACTTGGGAACTGGCTTTTGTTTGAAATTGTTCTGAATATGAAAACTGCACAAATCCTGGTTACAAAAATGTGTTGTTGGTTTTCTGAGGGAAGTCGTGTTTGCTTTTGCTTACAGAGCTTTAGCAACTCGCCTAGGACACGTTCTTCATCAAAACAATGCAGGAAAATAAAAATTAAAGACAACGCCCCCTTACAGTCACACACAAGGCTGGAAAAGACAAATGTTTGATCCAGTCTTATTATAAACTGAAGTGCTCTGCTAACTTACAGAAATACAGTACTATTCTATAGTCTGAGACCATCTGGTTCTATAAGTGTAGATCCCGTTCAAGTTTGGTTAAGAATGGAAAACCAAAAAGAGGAAAGGGCCGAGGTGGGTGGGTGGGGGAGGCGTGAGGAAAATACAAAAGGTGCTTTTAAAAATATTAAATTAAGCAAGTGTTTTCTTTCCAATCACATTCACTCGAGCACACACAGACATTTATAGACTAATTATAGCCTGTCTTTAACTTCACGAAAACATGTCAAAATAAAGTAAATTTTTTTCAGAGCGTAAATTCTTGTCATTAAAAGACGAGTCATGGTCCATGCCATGTAGCGCGTGTAGCAGCAGCAGCAGCTAGGCCTATGAAACACAATTTTACCCCAGAGCTCGGAATACTACTATTTGTACAAACTATAGGGTTTTAATGGAATAAAATCCCATTTGTTTGGGTTGAGGTACACAGCTTAGGTAATGCATCCAGTGGCTGGTCATATGAAAATGGAGGGGGGGGGGTTGAAGGGTTTAAATGCACCTGACAAGTGAAAAGTCCCTTTAAAACATCCCATTTAACATCCGGCTAAGATTCAATTTGGCTCCAAGTACATAAATGCACAATATCACTGTCCAAACGGCTCCAGTCAGAGCTAGAGGGAACTGAGATGTTTTCAAAACTGCTTACTGTGACTGGCACACAGGAGCCAGTCAGAAACAATTATAGGGACGCAAAAAAAAAAAAAAACCCAAAACAAACAAACAAACAAAAAAAGGCAGACAAAAAACAAACAAAAAAGAAAACAAAACACAGAATATAGATCGAATAACAACAAGCAGAATCGAAGATAAACCTGTGAAAGGCAGATCCATGTAAGGGAGACTGCTGATAGCTTTCATCCTCAGCTCTCTCTCCAGATGGGAAAACATTTATGTTGGTTAAGCCTATCAACAGTGGCTTACACAAAAAAGCATATATTTAAAGTCTAGAAGCCTGAACTGAATCTATTACCACTAAATAATAAGAACTCTCACTCATTCAGGAGTTTCATTCTCTACACACCCAAAAGCTTCAACTCTGTCCTCTCTGCTTGTCATCATCCCTGCAGTTACTCTTCTACATCAACACTCAGCTGACAGGCAGTTCGACTTACATCAATCTCCATTTACAGTTTCACCTGTCTTCTTTTTTTTTTTTTCTTTCAACACCCCCATACCTCACAATAAGCCCCCTGCGAACCTCCTCCTCTCCTCGGCACTAGTCTGACTTGTCCCCGTCCTCTCCTCTGGGTGCCCTCTCTGCGGTGTCCCGGGCTTTGTCCTCCTTCACCACCTGGGCCTGGCCGTGGGAGTAGTTGGCCAGGATGGAAGAGAGGGAGAGGAGGCCCGAGCTGGAGGAGACGGCGGGCAGGGTAGGAGGGGTGAGACCCAGGGGCAGTGGGGCCACAGGCAGGGCCAGACCCTGGAGCTGGGACAGGTGTTGCACCTGGAGCTGTTGCTGAAAACACATGAATGGTCATGACACAATGAGGTGATGACTCCTGAGACTTTTGAGGGGATAGATCATCTCTACATCATTTCAGCATGTGTTTGGCCTAACAGGAAGCATACCACGTTGATCGTCCATTAATCTGATATCAATTCATAACTAAGTGGTACTAAGGAGTGGCATGATTACAAACATGTTTTAATTTTTTATAAAGACAAAGTCAGTGGCAAGTGAAACATGCTCACCCGTATGATAGAGTTCATCTCAGGCGGTGTGACCTGCTTGGCTCTCTCTATGGCACCCATCACTTGCTGCTGATGCTGGACCAAAGACACAACATGGTCATACACGTTGAGCTGACATTATCAGCCTGACACATTAGTGAGGATCTCAGTGTTATTACCTCCTGTGACAGGTAAGGCAGCACCTGAGCACAAATCCCATTAAGTCTCTTCACTATTTCAGCCTGCAAAGGGGGAAAAAAAACATTAAGGTTTGATCAGATGTCCACAAGAGTTTGACTCATGATGATAAAGGGTAATTACCTGTTTGTGCATTTCAATGTTCAGCCCATAGGACATTTCATAGTACTACAATAAACAGGGAGACAAAGAGACAAAGGTGAAAATAGACTGAAGCATGCCTTCTTTACCATGTTATGAATACACACAAACTGCTGTTCTGTATACACGAATCAGTGCAAAGTGGTGTGCGACATGAGTTGGTAAACTAAAACATGTATACACAAAACCAAAGTGGAATGCACATCGGACTGTTGTGTATACTTTCCCCTCAAACTGGAAAAGCTGTGAGAAGAAACAGGAAACTAAAACACCACACTGGAGTACCTTGGAATATTTCAGGATATTGTGTGCTCTGAAAAAGCGATGAAACCAGACTTACCATGATATAGTGACGTTGCATCTCTGATTTTTCTGAGGCCAGTTTATCACACTCCAACTTCAAACTATCCACAGAGAATATACAAGAGCATTAGAGGACAGTTTCAGTGCAAACACCCAAGCGAAAAGATCACATCTGTATTTTTTAACCCATCAACTCAGCAAAAATTTCTGAACTAAATACATGCACATGAAAACTATTTTATACTTATGCTGAACTAATAAAAATATTGGTGTGCTTGTCAGTGTGTGTGTACTGCATACTTACCTGTGGTATTGTGCTTGGAGGAACTGGAACTCATCTTTGATGCGGTCACAGGAGTCAGAAGTGGTGAATTTGAGAGGTTGACTGGACTGAGATGATGCCTGCGAAAAAACAGCAACACAACAACATGAACAGTTTTCAAAAACTCACAGAGTCCTGAAGCACATGCCTAAAGATCCATGCATGGAAATGTATAAATGCAATAACAAGAAATGTACTCTTTCCCCATAGGCTGCACTGGGTTAATTCATCACTGCAACTGCTAGACCAAAACATCTGAAATCACAGTGTCTGCATTGCTAAACCATAAACTCTCCAACACAAAGATGATGGGCCAGCTTCTGAGAATCATGAAGATTAGTGTATGTTTTAATTTAACTGTGTTTAGGTTTGTTTAGAGACAGCAGTTTGATCTCTGCGATTAACCCTTTGAGAGGATAGTTAAAATGAAGGTCAAATTCAACTGAGTCTCATGTCTGAGCGCAGAAGCGTTCAATGAGATGAAGAAGAAGACAATTTGGTTCACTCACATGCTACAACCAGGAAGAGGAGCTCACCTAACACTCAATTATGTCTTTAACAGCTGTTTTTGTTTTTTGATATGCAACACTCCTCTGATCTGAAAATTACTGATCGGGCTCTTTTAGGAACACAGTGTGTGTTGATTGAGGAAATGTGTTTACTGAAGGCAAGATTAAAGTGTGCCCCTGCTGCACATATGTGAGAGGTGCTTAGAGTCTGCATTAGAAGTCTGGTTATGTATAGACTACGCTTAGACCATCAGTCCAAAGCCGTAATCCAGGATTTATCCTGTGCCCTAAACCTCATTACTCTCTAAATAAGTGGCGCAAGGGCAAAATGTTTCCAGTGGGATTATAGAAGAGGATGAACTCATTTGGTTACACACTGATCAAAACTCTGCATCCAAAGTGCAAACTTCACGCATTTGTAATGATTTTCGCAGCACAAAAGAATGTATCTAACTAGTTTAATTGCTGAATTGTTGAATGAGAATAAACTGTATGCATCAGTGAGTTGTTGAGGTCATGAAAAAATAATAAATTATCTGACTGTTTCATGGAGAGTCCTTTAGACTAAACAAACTAACTAGAAGATTTGGGCCATGGTGCCCATTTCATGTGTCTTGTTTTGGCTGAACCCACAGATATTAAAATCGATCAAAATATTTAAATGTTTTTCTTGAACTGACTTAATATGCAAGCTGTGTGGCTCTAGGAAAAATAAAATGTCTGCAGCTGACAAGGCTTGGCGGATTTCAAAGTAAGTCTGGGTTGTTGTGGCTTATCTATCAGTTCATTAAAAAGAAATTATCACAAAGCAATAAACTGGGAACTTAATGTTCATTCGAAAGAATTGTTGTTATTGGCTAGCGGCAGAAGCTGAAACTGAACTTGCCACCACAGCAACATTTTATGAAGATCACTGATGCAACCAGGCATCAGAAAGGGGAACAGCAGTCACATGTTGACTCAAACCAACAGGAGCATATATATATGTGCATTTTAACCAACACTTCACATATAATCTTGCGCGACCGTGACACAACACTGGGAAGTGTTTGTTGTGGTAATTTAGGTAATTTATGTGCTGCTAGTGCGGCACTTCCTTCATCTGTGCTTTCCTGCCCCGTGTGTGCTGCTGTATACACTTTTTCTGGTATCCTATTCTTTTGAATAGAACAGAATAGAAATACAGCTAAAAAATTTTTTCTTCATTTATTAAATCAGACATCAAATTTGTTATCTTGTGCCCCCAGGAGACTGAACCTCAAAGATATTCAGTTGACTGTCAGACAGCTACGGAAACCAGCATATTCATGTGACACTCTTACTTTAAAGATGTCAGTGACTTATTTATTACAGTGAACAAATACCAATTAAATTTCACCTTTATGTGAAGAGCAGTAAACATTAGTTCATTTGGCAACTGACAACAAATTCACAACTACCCTTATTGTTCTTTCCAAACCACGCAAGACATCCAAGGAAACAATAATTAGCATGTATATGTTTTGATTTTCTTTATTATTAAATTTGACAGAAAATCTATGTATCTATACCTTTAGGAAAACAGCTAGGTTTGGGACTGGAAGTAATTTTTGGTTGTAATGAAGTCAATGCAATTTTGTTATGTTAGTAAGTTATTATCCTCCTACTGCCTGTTAACAGTGAATATATCCAGTTAATTTAAGATTAGCTGACCACAACTTTTTCAAATAAACACAAATTATTTTAATTTGGCCTTGAAGAGCATTTCTATTATTGTTTTCATGTCTAAATGAACCTATTACATTGTTTATCAAAAGACTACAAATGCTAATTGAAATCCGACCGGTTAGGAATAAACCAAATAAAAAAAACATAAAGCCTCTTTCCACCGAACTGCTCTGTCAGCTGTATTCTCTGCGTCCTCACACATTTTATTTTGTTTTTATTTTTTAGAGCAGAAACAAAAACACGACAGTTAAAACAGAGTAACACAACAACCCGCTCTGCCGCGATTCGACCATCAACTTCGGTTAGCTGCCCGGAGTGACGCTAGCTAACGTCACGCTGCATCGAGACGTAAATACGAGCGAGTTAGCCACAAAAACTGCTCACTTTGTGTGTTTTAACACGTTAAACAAACGCCTGTGTGGCACTGTAGCGGTGCAAACGTCGTGAGGAGATGCGGGCTGGTCCGGCATTGTGAGTGAAGCTGACAGCTACCTGCAGCCAGCGGCGCTAGGTATCAGCTGTCGGTTGCTAGCTAGCGTTAGCTCCGCTTTCTCGGTTGCTTAGTTTCCAGCCGGGATAAGTTCAACTCGTCAACTTACCGAGTGCCTTGATTGAGGAAACATCATGTCAGCAGTGCGTCTTCTGTGCTCTTCCCCTTCGCTCTCTTGATCGAAACACCCGGCTAGCCGGCTAAAGCTAACAGGTCTCCTGATATTATTAAATGATCGGAGACGCTATTCGCACTTTGTACTCTGTCATCGTTTACAATAACGTTAGCTAACGTCCGAGCGGCGGGAGCCGAAGATCGTCCCTCCTGGTCTGCGAAGTCTCAGCCGCCGCGGCCTTCCGAGGGTGAGCCAGCTAACGGGAATATAAAAGGGTCCTCAGAGGAATGTCAGTAAAAAGAGGGAGGGGGGGGGGGCGGTTTTTGGTATAACGTTAACGTTACGCCTCCCCGGGGAAGCCCTGGATGTTGACACATGAGCCCCCGACTTTCCTCTGCTTTGAAGAGAAGAGCAGCATCACCCGGAACACAAAAACCGCGCGGCGGAGGAGCGGGCGCCCCGTGTGACACAGAGCTGAACTGACCCGCTCATCACCCAGCCAGGGCCGCGGAGAAACCCTGCAGGGGCCCGGGGGCACGGTGAGCCTGAACACCAGCCATCAAAGCACATTTAGCAGTTTTAACTGCACTGCAATTTTTTGTTTATTTGTTTTTTCTGAGAGCAACAAAGGCTACAAATTGCATCATCAAAGTTTTTTGTCTGCCAAGTTGAAACAGTTTGAGGGAATGGGGCCCCCACCCAGTAGTCCACAATTCAAACACACCCTCTGCCAGATAAAAAGCATGCAATAACAGCTGGATTGTGCAATTCAACTGCCAATTTTCTTGTGCAGATGTAGATTGCATTTTTTTAAAATCTATATATTCTTTCTGTCAGCTTTTCTTTCTACCTGATCTTGCTATTCAAGTTATTCCTGTGTGCTTCTGTGCTTTGTCTTACATTTCTGAGGTAGCTATAATGTGCAAGTTTCCCCACTGAGGGACTTAAAAAGTGGGGTGGCACTATGGATTGCTGGTTAGCCCTGCTGTCTCACAGCAAGAAGGTTCTAGGTTCAATTCCTGGGAATGGGGCGTTTCTGTGTGGAGTTTGCAGGTTCCCTCCAGCTTCCTCCCACAGTCCAAAGACATGCAAGTTTGGGTGTGGTGGCATGAATGTGAGTGTGAATGGTAGAGACAAACATTTGTATGTCCCTGTATGTGTGTACAAAGTGAACAAAGCGTAAATTTTATGTTCATAAAAATAGTCCTAGAACTTAAAACATTGAGTGAACATTAAGTTTCCTAATAAATAAATAAAAGAATCTAATATTTGTTCCTGAAATTTGCCATGATTTAAAAAAATAAATAAATGAAAATAAAAATCATGACACCCACTCAACAAACACACAATCAGCAAGTATAGGAACAAATTTATTTCAATTTAAAACAGATACCTTGTCATTATGTTTCTTTCTTAGAAGGCGGCAATGATCATAAGTCATGTTCATGTTTGAATGAGGATCAGGCAACAGTGGTTGAAACAAATACATGAAACACATAAAAAAATATGGCAAAAGTTATGTAAATCAATAAATTGATAACCAACTGATTGAACCCCCTTCATCAAGGACTCTGCTTCAATGAAAACATCCAAGCCCTCACTTCCAACACAAAATAAACAGCACATGCAATTATAATTACAGTTCCTTAAAAAACAGCAGATTATCTTTTAAATCTTCAATCTTAAATACAGAATAAAGTCTTTGTGTGTACTTAATCATCTATCCTTTTAGTCTCTGGTTTGTTTTATTTAAAAAGGGGGACCATCTCGGGTGGTCCTTTTGATGATGACCACAGCGTTGGCACTTAGAGAGAGCCTGGCTCTAGATAGAGTGGGGTTGGCACACTCAGTATGATACATAATTTACATTTGGTTTACATACAAAGAGGAAAAAATTAAACAAAACAACAACAAAAAAAAAAACAAAAAACTGTTTGTACACCACTACACAACTGACCTTCAGGTTTCATTGCAATGAAGAAAAATAAATCAAGTGGTCCTAAATAATAGTGTTCTGGTAATGTCTTATAAAAAGAAGAAGAAAAAAAAAGGGGGGGAGGGGAGCTTACGTTTCTTAATATGCACTGACTCCATACTGATATCCAAAAGATAAGTTTGATTCCACTCATTACGACAGGCCTGCAGGAAGGGACATCACACAACCCCGTCGACTGAAATGTCACATGAGCATTTGCTCCGAAACCATAGCAGGCTGGTAACACCATCTGTCACTATTCAAGGCAAAGAAAGGCAATATAGCAGTGTTACAATGGAAAAACAAGTCCATTAACACTGGTTAATGTTCGAAAAAGGACAAGAATGAAAGAATGACAGGTTTAAGTGTCACACATCGCCTTCCCTCTTTCCAGCTCACACATATTGAGATTAAATTCGTCAAAAACACACTGCACCAACCGGCTGCTAACCAACTACCAAACCCACACTAAAGGCCGGTCAGCCCTTTACCATGTGCCAGAGTTGTAGTGTCAAGTTTAAAAATACAACATTGGTTAATCACTAGGAAAGTGAGCTGCACTCAACACACAGTAAATCTTAGCACAACTACTGATAAATACTTGGTTATTCATACTGGTATAATCAATCCACTTTAATACTGGCATCCAGACCCTCTTTATAACTGCTGTTGACCAGTTGGCTGTCTGCTTTCATAGTTAGTGTAATTTTTTTCATCAGACAAAATGGCAGTTTACGACCACACTGGTATTTCTAGCGCATGTTTTCACCCCATTCTCTCAGATAGAGCTCAAGCTTTAAATGACCACTCACAGCTTTTTAAAATCCCAAGTTTTAAGATTGATTCTCTTTCTTTTCAGCAGCTTTTACTGTTGAACATCAACCTGGAGTTACATGAAACTGGTTTGAGACCCGTTCTTTCCTTAATTATTTATTTTTTCAAGGTAACGGTGTGATTCAGTTGAGAAATGGTGCAACTAAATATACACCGATATTATTGATCAGTGCCCGTATTTACCTAATTAAGCAATCAAGTGTATCAGGCCAGACATTATCGATCTACATATACAGTTTGTCCGTGTCACTTAGTGTTTTCTTTATCTGTTAGACGTGACTCTGTTTTTAATGCCATGGGTGGTTGTATATAAATAAAATTATTCCAATATGGCTGCCCTATTTTGAAAGCAGCTACAAGAAAGATTTAAAAAAGCTTCGTTCACTTCTTTAAGACTGCAACAACCATGCCAAGAATGCAAGTGTGACCATAGAGGAGAAAAAATATGAGACCAAACATCTTCTCTCAATCACTTCTCAATAGTGTGCAAGTTACTTCCCAACATTACTGCCTTAAAAGAGAAATCAGGAGCTGCATGGAAGGTAAGAAACCAATCTATACAACCAAGGAAAGATCAATAGAATAGTGAATGGGTTATAATATGCAAAACACCAGTATGGTCATTAAAAATATCATGGCTATCAAGTACAACTCAAATACTTGGGGAAACATGCAATACTTTTCCTGGTAGTAGTGTCTTGCGTGATAAGGGTCTCTACACTGCATGAGGTGCAACAGGTAACACTGTGATACCATTGCAAATAAACATGAAGTAGTTGAAAGTCAGAGAGCCAGAGATACTGGGTCCACCTAATTCACCGAAGGGCCAGATACATAAAGAAATACATAGAGAAAACTGCTTAGTGAGGGTAAATTCTCTACACACACACTTTATGTTTGCATTAACACCCTGCGTATACTTCTTATAACACATACTGCGAGTAAATCTCCATTTATAAACAAGAATTAGCAGTGGATGACTTGGTTCACTGTGGTCCTGTACTCCACTCCCTGCTGTCTGATGCACTGTGATAGCCCTTAATGAGGATGAAGGATAAGTCACCTGTAGAAAAGGTCAAAGACCACAAAAGTATCTGCACTTCACTGGCACTATCAAAGCAAGCCTCAAAAAACTGGAAATTAACAATGCAAAAAACCAACAGTAGAATTTTTTTTGTGTTAAATTACAAATAGCAAGCATAGGTCTTCAATCACTGATTATAAAAAAAAAAATCCACCTATGTTCGTACTGTACATTTTTCTAGGTATGCATTACAGCGCTGTGTCTATAAACCAAGAGGAAATACAAGTTTCTTGTATGTTTTTTTTTTATGAAACGAAACAAATGTGAGGGCCCCTAAAGAAACCAAACAGTTATTATAAATGGATGAAGACGTGATGGCAAGTACAACTGGAAATGTCTCAATAAGAAAGAGAAAGCAGAGATAAAGTCCTTACTATACCAGATATTCGTTTTTACAGCAGTTCAGACTCAAGTAGGCTCCAGCATGAGAGAAGGAGCACTTCAACATGACAGAATCAAAAGCATTCAAATTATCAACACCTTCAAACCTGGTCCATAAATTAGATAAATTAAAAAAATCTTTAATTACTCTTAAAATCATTTTGTCACCATACTGTGAAGATTTTTTACCAGCCCTAGTTAGTATTACTCTGGAGCCAGAGCTGTTGCAGTAGTGTGGAGTTGTGAGGTTGGTTGGGAGGAACCTCTTTTCTCTAACTATTGCTCCTTTCTGATCATTTTCCTCAGCACCACTCAACTCTGCGTAGTCCTATTAATCAAGTGAACAAAATCCATAATCACAGTATCAATACTACCATAAATTCATAGGAAAAACTGTATGCTAATGCAAGAGGTTTAGTTTCTTTTTTTTTTCTTCTTTTTTTTCAAAGTTTTTTTTGTTTGTTTGTTTGTTTGTTTGTTTTTTTTGCCAAAGATGGTGTACCACAGAGCATTTTTTTACAGGAGTGTTTTGTGTATATGTATTTACAAACAAATATACACAAATGACATTTGCAGACTTCAGAGTGCTTTTTCTGTGAAAGGTTCACAACTCCCTCTTCCTCTCACCACTCAACAGCAAGCATCTTTTTTTTATATAAACAAAGTGACTATACAGTAAAAAAAAAAAACATTAAAAAAAGTAAACAGAAGCACGTCCTGATGTAATGGATAACTATGTCACCATCAGGAAGTGGGTCTGATTGTATGGCTGAGTTACACGCCATCAAAGATGTTACCGTATGGATTCTACTCATATATCCCCCTCCCCATTGCACTACGTTCCACAGTTGCTTCCACTCAATTGGAGCAGAGCCTGTACTCACCCAAAAATTATAATTATTTAAAAAAAAAAAAAAAAAGCAGGGTCCTCTCACCTGCTAAAGGTGTGTGTGTGGGGGGGTTTATCAGTGGAGCCAGATACTGGGAAGGGTCAAATGGAAGATTGTCCTGTGAATCCATACAGAAAACATCTGGATGAGGGAAGAAATGTGATTAACCTAAAACATTACAGAAACCTTTAAAGGATACTTATGTCAAGTAAATTTCTGGTTGCTTGTTTTTCAGATGTCTTTGTTTAAAAGTAGTTTGGTTTTTTGTTTGATAGATTTTCTTACCATTTCTTATCACCATTCCATTTAGCCATTATCTGTTAAATACAAGTAGACGTAGCAACAAATTTCTATCATTAAAAACATTTAAAAAATCTCAGCAATTAACAGATTTTGATTAGCTAGGTCTTGTCCTCTCGTGCTTTTTGTCTTAAGTGTGTTTAAATATGCATTTACTTCATTATATATATATATATATATATATCTATTTTTTGCGATTGCGATGCTCACACTGGTGGGTACATTCATAGATGCAAGGTGGAGACAGAATCCTCAGCCCCATCCCCTTGCATCCTGTGTGCAACCTCACATCCTGTCCGACTCGCTCTGAAATATCTCTTCTTCAGCATCGAACCGCTGGTCCTTGGGTGTTTTCAGCAAATACAGCATTTGCTTCTTTCCACACCGGGAAGAAGGAGATGATAGGAGATGCCACTATTCACCAAAACACAGCTCCTTACTAGTCATTGCTGCCCAAAATACCCACCCACACACACAGGCCCTTCAGTCACTGTACAGCCTGTGTGAAAAGTTTGTGTGTCAGAGCCAGCAGCCAGGCCCAATCTGACGCACAGAGCAGCTTTGGGAGGAGCGAGGATTCTTACACAACAAGCTGCCGAGCCAAGGAGGAAGAGGGCAAGCTTTGGTGAAAGAGCAGTGGCGGCGTTTGCAGATGGGTAGATCTCTGAATGTAATGTACTTGGAGGGGGCGGAGGAAAAAAAAAAAAAGGAAGGGATCTGTTGGGGTGTCTGCTTGTGTCTGAGAGTGTGGTTGTGTGCGAGTTGGCATGGTATGCTGTGTAATGCATGTGGAGTTGAGCGCACACTCCCAAAGAGGTGTGCATTTGTGCAATGGGGAGGAGATGTGCGTCGAACGCAAGCCCTCACACCAGGTTGTATTCCTTAAGATTGAGCTGTAGGATGGTGTCTTTGACAGCTGCAAACACAAAGCGGATGTTCTCAGTGTCTGTGGCACAAGTGAAGTGAGAGTAGATGATCTTGTCGCTGTCTGGGTTTAAGTCCACAAACATCTTGAGGATGAATTCCCGCGCTGCCTGTGCATCTCTCTGGGGACCTGGGAAAATGTAAACAAGTGAGATTAAAAACCCACTGTTCTTTCAGTGTACGCATCACACACACACACACACACACACACACACACACACACACACACACTTCTACCTGTTGTGCACTTCTTATGAACCATGGCAACCTTAAAGTTTTGGTCTGCTTCCTGTTTTAAATGACTTAACTCTAACCCCGAGGCGTAAACATAAAGCCATATCGACTCTGATCCTCCGGACTGTTTTTAAACAGCACCAACTGTACCCACATGTGGGGAAAATCTGGTTCCAGGAGTCACACTAAGAAAGGGCATTGTGTTACTGTACTTTGTGTTTGTCTTTTCTGCTGTCATGAAAACCTTGAATGATGGATCATGACAGTTATTGTCAAGCCCACAACTAGACCTCATAATTTCAATTATGCCAGATAGGGTCAAATGCAACAAAAAAAGAATCATATTATAATAACTGGGACACAGATTATGGGAAAAGACAATTGACTGCTAGAATGCACTGAGAAGGATGGCAGCTCAATACACACACACACACACACACTGAAGTTCTTTCAACTTTTAAAGAATACCTTTAGGACTGAATGAGTCTCAAGATGCTTTCTTTAGCTTTGAGTAATTAAACTTTATTTTAAACGAAAAGCGAAGCTGAATAAGGCATTGTTAGAAGTAATAGCACCCCACATTGCTCATAAAGTTTTGGAGATTGCGTGCCATGTCTGGGTTTTGAATTCCAAAAATTTATATCTACAAGCACAAAATCCTGTGGTTGGTCTGCTTTGTTTTCAGACCAGAGATCATATTTTCTTAAACTGCATTGGATTCGAAATTCTGTGAAACAAATATACAACATTGCTCAGTTTGTTTGAGCACAGGTGTGAATACAGCCTTAATACCACACAGTCAGTGAGAAAATACCAATGAATAGGATACGCAGCCAACAGGCCACAACTATGCTCTGTGGGACTCTGTCAAAGTGAGAAAGATCAGGATGTGACATTATTCGGCATTCAACACAATGTATTGATGAGCTCACCATCAAACTCAGGGAAATAGTCCACCAAGTGTGAGTAGGCAATCTTCTCCTCTAACAGGTCCTTCTTGTTGAGGAAGAGGATGACGGAGGAGTTTTGAAACCACGGGTAGGTAATGATAGTCCTGAATAGAGCTTTACTTTCCTCCATACGGTTCTAGTGTAGAAGAAAAGTGTGAGAAAACACAAGTCCTTTGGCAGAGTGTGATATTTTTAAACCAACAGTTCAAGTGTTGTAAATATTGTATGACAAACAAAACACAATCCTGGTCCACCCACCTCGTTGTCTGACTCCACCAGGACCTGGTCGTACTCACTGAGCGCCACAAGAAACATAATGGAAGTGACATTCTCAAAGCAGTGAATCCACTTCCTCCTCTCTGACCTCTGACCCCCTACATCCACCATCCTGATGGTAAGATGAAGGTGAAAAGGACGATAGAAAATGAATAATGAGACAAAAAAACCCAACAAAAAACACATTGTATAAATCCTGGTGTTGTAGTTAAGTCATTTAACCAAAGATTGGAAGCCAAAATGGGTGTTCAATTTTATTACGAGGATAGACAGTTAAACTTGCTTTAAAGGACAGCTCTTTGTTGTTCACGCCAAGGGTTTGAATCCATCAAGACAGATTTCATGACAGCAACAAATCCTCTGAGTTCTCTGAAATTTAGTTTCAGGTCCAGCAGCCCTAAAGATATTTTCTGGTGTACGTCTTCCTTAAACATTTTCAGCACATGACCCGAATAAAAAATATAGTCTTTCATCTTGGGACGCATGGAAGCATATTTTTATTAATGTGTAAGGAGGCATCAAAAGTAGGCCTTGGATTTATTTTGGGCCTTGGCCATTTGTTCAAAAAGAAAAAAGACCATATTATAGTTCTATTAAATTCATTTTTCAATTAACAGTCAACTGAACACCTGATGGATTCAACACCTTAAGGAGATGATTAACCTAAGTCACTTATTGGCTATTTGAAAATGTGTACTGTTATCTGTATTTGGCAAAAGAAATATACACAGATAAAAGAAACCATGAAGATAAACTGTGAATATGCTTTTCTCCTTTACTGTGAGTGAGTCATGCAAGCCACCACAAAGACAAAAGCTTCCCAATTAAGACAGATTAAAAATGAGGAAAACCATCCAGTTTAGGAAATCTTATCAGTCCATTGAGGGTCAATTCAATATTTGTGGGCAGAGAAAACCTCCTGCAAAACCAGAAACAATACAAAAATCAAATGTGGTAATAAATATAAATTTAATTTTTATACAAAGTTACAAACCTAAAATAAATCTATGTATAAGATTTAACTTTTTTTTGTGGAAAGAGGAAAAACAGCAAAAACGTTAATTTCTTACTGGAAAACTGAGTGGTTTTCATCTGGTAATACAGGAATTCAACATCAAATCTTTTACTAAATCAATCTATGATACAGTGAAACCTTTTCTCACCCGTGTGTGTGTTTGTGTCTGTGCGATAAAGCATCACACAGGAACAATTGCAGCTTTGAAATGCATTTTGAAAAGACCAATGGAGGGAGGGAAAAAAAAGACGGACAAAGACAAGAAAAAGAGCAATACAGGTCTAAAGAAGAGAGGATGGACTTGGGGCAAGAGGCAGATTTGAAAGGTTGATGAAAGATACAGGGGGCACTTCTGATGATGCGATCCTTGTCACTGCAGACGAACACCTCCTACATTACCTAATGAGAAGCTATAAACTGAAGAGGTATGACATTTATAATCCTTGTCAGATAAACCAACAAAACTAACTAAGCAAAGGTTGTCATGAAAGGTGTGACATCAGGATAAGTTCATGCAGGATCCAGCATTCACGCTGGGGTTCAGTGAAGCCATTCATGAACATCAAGCCTGACTGAGATGTGCGAAACCTCAGAAGGTTTCTGTTCTCCTGAGCTTGTCCTTGACAAGGTCAACCGTCACTCATTGGAGAGTTTAGGGTCCCAGTGTCGTTACACCTTCAACTGATTCTGTGAAGTCTTCCATGTCAAGAACCTTTCCCAGTTAAATCTGGGGCTATGTAATGCCTCAGTCTATATTTCTGTCTACCTCTAGAAGCGCAGGTCCAAGCAGATCCAGACCAGGATCAATGCGGTGTCTAAAAGAGCTGACCGATTCACAACGCAAGGTTGCCCCCTGGTGGTGGCCCAGTCCACTTCCGTCCACAGAGACCTGGGGCCAATATTGGCCCTGCAGGACCTGCTGCCCAAAATAAAATTCCCTCACCGCGGAGAGGACGACCTCGTTTCTTCTGCCAGCCGGAGAGGGAAGGAGGAGAGGAGGAGGAAAGGGGAGGTGACCCATTTACAGAGGCCGGGCACCAGAATGTAGGACTTTGTGTTCATTAGGGGGTTGTGTTATGTGTGGTATGATTGCTGTTGATGGCAAGAGGTAAAAGATAGTGATGGTCTTTGGGGATACTATAAAATGCTAATGACTTAATATTTGTGATTGGAGACTTAAAGAGTAGGAATTAGAAAGACGCACTCATGTCAGATTTTTTAATCAAAAGTCACAGGTTAAAAGATCTTTCCAAAAATGAGGAGGACAAACAAAATGGTTTGATTGGGGCTTTGGACAAAAACACATTGAATGATGCAGGAGTTAATGATGTCATGACACAACACGGAGAGACTCAGCAAAAAATGGCATCTTTCTACCTGAAAATGATGCTTTGCAAGTCGAAGGGGTACTCTATGATTCCTGTAGTGGGGATGCGCACCCTGAGCACATCCTGCTGAGTGGGAAGATAGTTGGCATCTGAAATACGATCCAGATCGGACAGATAACTACAGGCAGGCCGGTGGAGAAAAAGGGAGATATAAAAAGAAAAAAAAAAGACAGGAAAACAGTTATATAAAAGCGTTACAGGCAATTACTGCAACCCCATGTCATTCCAGGAAGTGTGGATCAGTCCTGTTGAAGAAGCTTCACAGAAAATGCCACTTCTCAGAAACAAAAGGGTGTTTGTTAGTGTCACTGCTCCACCAACACTCTATCCATAAACCAGCATCAGACCTTTGAGATTAGCCATTAACTTGCATCCATAACTTTGTTGACGTTAAAAAAAGAGTCAAGAAAACTCAATTATTGTGGTGAGTGAGGTCAAGTAGTTTGTGGATATCATTGCAGATGGTGTGAAGTGACATCAGTGAAAGTAGAAGCAGTGAATTCAGCAGCAGAAAGAGCAGCACCTGGACTTGGATAAAGAAGGTTTGGACAAGTGTGACATCAAAGACAGCAGGAAACATACACCCATACTTTCATTTTCCAAAGGCATTTAAAGTTTCGAATATACTAGATTTGATTTGTACAAATAGTCTTAGAGAATTTATAACAACTTCCTGGAGAGTTTTTGCCATTGCTGTCTAATCCTTCTTCATCTGGCATTAGGTGGCTGCTCCCCACACGCTACAGTGCAGCATGTCTGGCCTTAGTTTTTATCCTGGGGTCTGAACCTCAGTACAACACTGGACACAAACCATTGGTCTAATCAGGTTAACCAACCTGGCCCTCAGGCTCATTTCACATAAACACAGAATTATTTTAATTATCCTCTGAAGAGCAACTTGGTCTTTTTACCAGCAATATTTTAACTCTGGTGTAATTGCACTGACAGGTTACAAAAAATTTGGAAATGTTTCCCCTTTTCTGGCCCAGTTATTTAATTGAGTAAAATTAATAAGAACGAACCCCTTCTGAACTAATGTGCTAATATTCTGGCAGTCATCAGTGGTTTGTGTCCTCTAACTATAGTGATGTTGCAGTCCTGGTGCCTTGAGGGTACCTGAAGATGACGTTCTCCAGGTCAAATGGGTACTCTATTATACCCGTGGTGGGAACACGGACCCTCAGCACATCCTGCTGGGTGGGAACATATCCCTCCGCAGTCACACGGTCTATATCACTAAGGTAACTGGAGATATACATGAACAGTGTAGATGACACTAAAATAAAATACATATTCAACCATTTTCTCCTCTTTCCCACATTCAACAACATGCAGGACATACACACAGCTTATTCATTTACCATCACACAGCAAACAAAGAAAACATGCCTCCAGACTTGAAGCAACGGTTAACTGTAGTACAGTAATGCCACAAGCAGGGGGCACTACGGAGTGACTGAGGTACCTGTAGATTATGAGCCCCTTGTCCCAAATCATTACAATGTAACTGAAGAAAACACACAACCACAGAGCTGGATGCTCACATATTTGGCTGCATATGACAAATATGAAACACAGTGGCAATACACTGTGCTCTTGTTTAAATCTGTGCTTTGTTGGATGTCGTTCTCATTAATGACACGCACAGCTTAAAGTGGAGACCTGATAAAATCATTGCTTTTTTAAATAATATGTGAAGTACTGAGATAGGGAGCCACTGTACTTTGTGTTTGATTCCTGACTACCGCTCATAGATGGTGGCATGTAATTCATAAATGTATAAATGAGAAGTTTTGGCTACAAGTCACTGTTATGCTTTCTATTATTTGAGTGAGGCACTATGAACTCTGGGTCAGGCCACACAGTTGTCTTCTCAGGTATAAGGAACCCTGATAACACATCTACAACTATCGTATTATCACGCACTCATCATCCCCTATAAAGATAGGGGTAAAAATTAAAAGCCAAACAGTGGCTCTTAAAATTTCTTTCATGAGGTTGCTAAATTGTGTAAATAAGCAGGTGAATTTTGAAACCTGTCAGTCAGTACTGTGTGTGGAGAAAGGGCTAATGTGGGGATCTGTCCAGCATAGGTTACACAGCCCAGAGGGTAATTGTACAAAGGTATGTACAACAGATCATACATACACAACCTACCACCCGACGCACATCAAAACACACCTTGATTACTCTTAGAACAGTTGTCTTGATCTTTGAAGAATAAAATCAGAGGGCCAGTTCCCCAAAAATCACACGAAATGTTTTTTCAGCACAGTCTGGTTGGTATCTAGCTATGGAGAGAATTTCACTGACTGATCGCTTAAAAGTGCTTCTGAAGAGCAATAGATACCTTTTATCAGCTACAGAAATATTATGAGCATATTTTTTTGATTTTGGTGAAGTGGCCCTTTAAACTCAGTCTGGATGGAAACAAGCTCACTGCTATTGGTGCACCAACAGCATTTTGATCCCACACAGATATATGCACATTTACTTTATGGCTTCTTTATGACTCCTCGGGTGTAAGGTTTAGGATCGAAAGCTTGGGATTTTTCATTAGGTTCTAGTTTTAATTTACCATTAAAATCTCGGGCTTATGTCAACAATTCACTGGTCTAACATCAAATTCTACAAAAGCCAATATGCTTAATGACGGATACAATAATTCGGGATTTTTTTTGTGCAAATAGTTAAATTAGAAAAACTAATAAAATTGTATCAGTTCCTAAACCATTACAGGCACACTCACAAAATCAAATAAGCACTATCTCAGATTGTGTCACAGATATTCACACAAAAATCTCTTTTAAATCCTGGACAGACATCATGGCAGCTGTCTACACAGAGACTAACAAATACACACAGAGAGACGGACAGACAACTTACTATTTAGTTGAGTCGGACAGCTGGTACTCTCTGCGGCGGTCATACGCCTCCTGGATCCCTGGATCAGCCCACAGGCTTTTGATAGCTGCAATGTAGGGATGGTCGAACCCATTGATCTTTTCAATGTCCACCTCCTTCACAAGCATGGCATTAGACTGGGAAGATACAAATGAGAAGGTGAGATAGATGCATAAAAGGATTAACAGAAAGAGAGAAGCAAAATGAAACCAGGTCTATTGAGGTGTTAAGTTACACATTTCCTAAAAATGTCCAGTTGAACATATTTAGCATATCTTTGGATAAGTTTCTATTTTTTGTTGAGACAAGTTGGCTGATCCTAGCACCCACTTATTTTATTCATCCCAAAGATAATTTTAATGTGAAAAAAAAAACTACATCAGTTTTTGTGCACCAGGAGATTTTAGATCTGTTGGTCTCTTGGTCTAACGTGTGAAAAAATTATGAGGAGGTCGTAAACTGACACAGACATTTCATGATATATAAATGCCAGATGATTATTGTTCAGGATTTCTTAAAATGGTCTTAGAAAGAAAAGATTCACAATCACTAATTAATAAATAAAGCAGTGAGAAAAGGTCAGAGTTATATAATGTCCAACAGACATACCATGAGAAACCCAGTCACCTTCACATTTAATCTATAGGGGCATCTACTCCCCCATTACCGAAGGTTATTAATAGAACTTAATAGATGTGTGCAACACACACTTTACTTTTCTAAACTCCAGAGTGCAATAAAGACAATTCAGTGGATTTGACATTTGATTGAAACAGTTTAATCAAATGTAGAATTGTCTTCATAGCAGTTCCAAAAATATCACTGTACCGCCTGCTTATATGGGGCCAGTGTGCTTATTTTATGTTTAGTTTTAACAACTGCTGCCTTCACCAAACTGTTTATATGCTTTTACTAAAGGAGTAACGCTGTTTTATTTTCCTTTTTTTTTTTAGGGTAACAAAAGTGCTGGAACTACCTACACTTAAGGCCACCTGCACAAAATCTATCTCCACTGCTTCAGCTGAAGATGGCTTTAAACCTGACAGCAGAGAAAGATAAACTAAATATATCTGATTAAATTTACCTCAAAAATAAAGATATTTTAGTTAATAGTTGTAAATTTTTTTGACAATATCAGAAGTGACGTTTTCTAGCGAAATATTTGTGTCACCAAATTATGAGTAGATGTGGTAGCACATAGTAGCAAATTAGAATTATGTTGTTGTAATGTGCCAACAAAGTCATTAAATCATTAAGGGTCATTACAAATTTTCATTTTCAGTCATTCAAATATAATGAAGGCATGCCTATTTACAAACTGTCAAACATTATATTTGGAATTTGGTTTGGATGTATCTGATCACCTGTAGTGTTTCACAAAATTCAGTATTCACATGTTTAAAATGATCCTAAGGGACGGTGGAAACAATGATAGTATGTGGTTGCTGCTGTTATTTCTACGGGACAGTCCTTACCCGATTCTGTTCAAATTTGTAGGGGATCTTGAGGGTCTCAGTGGCACGGATCATGGCCTGCATGGAGGTGAAGACGTTTTGGTAAACAAGCCTGATGAAGCCTCTCTTATCTTCATCTGAGTATCCGGCTCCATGGATAATCCTCATCTGTTTGATAAAGGTGCTTTTGCCGCTTTCTCCCGTACCTAAAGAGGACAGACATCGCATAGTTAGACACAGAGTGCGGTGTGAACAAAGTAGACCAGCTTTGCAAAGCCACATGAGGTGTAGTTTGTCATCCCACCCAGAATACCAAAAGAAAACAAGAAAGAAGAACAGACTAGAAGAAGGTGAGATAATAAACTCTCTGCTTCATAGAATGAGGTTTGGCAAAAGGCTAGAAGGAATAAAGGCATTTTTCATAAACTCTGTCACAAGTCTAGTGCCACTGGCCTCCAATTACTGAGCTAGATAGCTCATTAAGAAATCAGGCTCCTCATTTGTGCCAAGGCAACTAGAGCCAATTCTGTGACCTAAGACAGATGCCCCATAATAGGCAAAAAACACCAAAATCTTTGATGCCAGTTGAAGATGCCACAGAACACAATGCAGTCTGTTTTTGTATCTGATGTTCAATCAGTATTAATTAAACTCTGGTAATCAATAAGCCGGGAAAATCAACAGAACAAATTAAGTGTACATAATGGTGTAACTCAATTAATGAGATGCCCATTTAAATCAGTTTCACACATTATGAAATCCCTCTTCTGGGATTCCAAGTTGATTAACTAAACTGGTTATGACTGGTAATATGTCAAAGCTCCTTTGTGCAGCGTCAGGATGTTATCAAACTGTTTAGAAAGTGAACAGATCGAAAATTTTTCCAGGAAGAAGGGGAAAGACGACAAGTTAATTTAATGAAGATGATTAAAACAACTTGCCCTATTTTTTTTTCCCTTGCATTTAACAGTCTCTGCCAAAAGGTGACAACAAAGGTCATTGTCAAAAGGCTGCATTCCTCCAGTGATTCTCGAGCTATCTTCCTCTGCCCTCCTGAGTCCACATCTTTATCTAAGATCATTGCAAAGTGGTTTCTGGATTTACAAAAATAGCAAATGTGCATGAGAATAAAAAATAAATGTAAATTTTTTTTTTTTATAATTTAGATGTTTACAACAATTTATATTCATGCAATAAATAAATGAATAAATAAAATTTTACAATATATGCTTTCCGTGAAACACTAATTTTACGTTCACGATCTACAGTGATTTCCAAATAAACCCTCACTTCCTGAGGGGGTCCGCTGGGCCTATCCCACATTTCAACTGTTTCTATGTTTCGCATGCCCAGAAATGCCACCCTTGGGCCATCCAAAAATAAAATAATAATAAAAAAAAAGAAAGACACAGAAGCAAAAAAGCCTGATGGCATCTCAGTGCTCAGTGAAATCAGAAAGGATCCTTAACATCTATAATATCTGGAAAACTGAAAGGGAAAGATGAGGAGGGGAAAAGGGGGAAAGAAAAAAGAAAACAAGAAACCAAAACAACAAAAAACAAAACATACACACACACTCATCTCACCACCACCTACATTCAAGGTTTTTGAAGAGCAGCCATATTTCTGTTACCATGGCAACCCCATCCTCTGTCTCCCTCTCTTTTTCATTCCTGTGTTGTTTTTCCGCTTTTTTTTTTTTTTTTTTTTTTAACCCCTCTCACCCACCCCTCGCCTCTCCTCTCCTCTCCTCTCTTTCGGAGCAGACAGTAAATATAACCTTGAGCCCCTCAGGCTGATCTGTGCTCTTCATCTTTTGGTGCGCCACAGAGAAGAAGGGACTCAGCCTCAGCAGGACTCAGGTGAGAGGTATGGTCAGTAGCAAGGGTTTCCAAGGAGTGTTATAACAGTTGGCAGAGATAGCCGCTTCTCAAATGATGTGAGGAAGAAATATATAAATCCTTGAAACTAAAGTCACCAAGTTCAACACCAAGTCCATAAGGGGACTCGGTGCCGTCCTTCCATTGGAAGAAATTTTGGAAAACAGGGACTATTAAGTGAAAACTCAACAACTTCCATCAAGTGTCGTTGATCAATCATGCATTGAAGTAAACACGGCACACCGGCGCCTACAAGTTAGTTAGCCTAATAATAAAAACTGTGATTATCCAACCAACAGAAGGAGTAAAGTATCAAGAGGGTGCTTTTGTTTTGGGCTGCGGTGGTAGTGTCCTGGTAGTGACTGCAGACAGCTTCAGAAAAGGAGAGAGAAGATCACTCTCCAGCTTAATGTCTGATTTATTTCTCGTGACCCTGTCACAAGATCTCCCTCCACTATGTTCTCTTAACTGTCGTGTCCCTCTTTTACCAGACAACACACTGCGGGCCTCTGTCTTCCCTTTTTCCTCCCCAGATTGTACCAGCACCAGCCACAACCATGTCCTCACCAGCTCTCCCCCACAAATACGCTACATGCCTTCCCCCCTCCTCCTCCTCTGGCAAAACCCCTCCTCACTTCCCTTAGGCTAGAAATATGCCTCTCCATTCTAATCCCTCTCCGTCAAGAATTTTGGATATTCATAACTAGAATCCATCCATTCTTTTTTGGTAACGACCTAGAAAAAGGAGGTCACCTTTTAATAGCTCACACACTACTTGGGTTTAATAACGCTTTCTGTTCTAGGTACAGATGACGAGTGTGAGAGAGAAAAAGAAAGAGAGCCGAGATTATGCCCCAATGCAACAGTACAAGGTACACTGCACCACCCACACACCAACACTGGTCTTTTATTGAGCTGATGTGTTTCTTGGAACAGAGCTATGTCTCAATCAAGGGTAACCCAAAGACAATGAACATAACATTAAGACTTGCCCTCAACATCCAAACTAAGAAAAACAATCTGTAAATAGCAACAGCTATATGTCGTGCAAAGACACCGAACACTTCACCTGTATGCTCTGTTGCCAAGCTAGCTTTCATAAGCCTTTACATAACACGACTGATGTCAGCTTGTGACACAACACCTGATGGACTTGACGCACCGCTGTCTTAGTGCAGCAGTTGTGGTTCAACCCAGGTTGCCTCACCCGTGACTTTATCTGGCCATGCCGGCGTGTATATGTGTGTGCGCACGCTTGCAAGGCCTACTTTGTTTACACAGTCTGCTGATATCCTATAATTCTTCCGTCATGCTTCATATGCAGGAACGGTCAACTACTGAGGGCCTCGCGCACAAGCAGGGTCAGTGCCTGCCAAACACTGCTTCTCCCTGCAATGGCCGTGACTGCTCTCGAACACTAGAAGGGGATTATCAACATTGTGGTAAACCTGCATGCAAATACTCATCAATCTCAGCACTGAGGGTAAAAAATGTGCATGTACACAGCAGCAGTTAACTTCAACATTGGTATCATGTAGGTTCGCCTTTCTTTTTGAGATCTGAGAAGACAGTGAATGTATCAGGCAGTCACGAGGGCAACAGAAATGAAGCATGGGTCTCAATCTTTCACTAACCTCATCTTGGAAACTGGCCTCATTCAAACGTACAAAGGAAAGGGATTGAGCCCAGACAGCCGGGAGCTATACAACACATACACCAGCTGCCTAACCAACTGTGGACACACTCAAATCCTGTGGTCAACCTCAAGGCATGAATGTTACCTCCACTGTGATGGCCCATTTCTTCCCTTTTGCCCCACTATGACCCAGGCCATGCAGACAGTCCTAGAGTCCAGAAAACACACACACCAGCATGAAAGCAAAACTACCAAATACTATTTGTCTCTCAGTTCTATTGCAGATTTACAGCATGTGTTCCTTAGTGTCAGGATCTGCTGCTTTGTGCAGATGTCTCTGCATCTGCCAAGTGCTCCATGCACGCGGGCGCCAGAGCTGTAAATCGACCATACATGCTATAGCATGCACTGCACATAATGCACACCACTCACACGTTAATTTGACCAATTTAGGACAGCTTTGCCTGTTCACCAGTGAATATGCGCTGAGTGTTGTTCTGCTCGAGTGGGTGTGGGTGAGTGAAAAATTAAAAAATAAACTAAATAATCAAACACTGGCTTTGCAAAAGATTTGAAGCGAGCAGCAGTATTTTAGTCTGCAAACCACACACCGTCCTCAGCTGCTTCTCACTAAAAACAGCCAAATCCTACACGATGACATTATTTCTTAAGCCACTGCACCTATTTTGGGATCTCATAACAAAGATTCTATGAGATACCATCATTCTGTGTCCGCACATGGG
The DNA here is from genome assembly GCA_034769265.1 of Remorina albescens. Classification (NCBI taxonomy): domain Eukaryota; kingdom Metazoa; phylum Chordata; class Actinopteri; order Carangiformes; family Echeneidae; genus Remorina; species Remorina albescens. The sequence continues at coordinate 6,467,520 of CM068488.1, forward strand.
AAGAAAACGCACATAGTGCATCACGTTTTAAATGTCTACCCCATAAACACATTAGGTTCTCATACTAGAATTCACAATCACATTGACCCATCCTGCAGAAATCTAACCATGTAACCATCATTTCAAATCCAACGTGAAATCGGGAAGTGAAGCAACAGAAAGTGAAACAGCACATCCAGAGAGAAGTGTGGGCTTTACTGTACACAGCAGCTGGTGGGAGTAAACAGGAATGAACATGCCACCCTGTCGGCAGAGGGGGCAGAGGAAACTGGCAGCGAACAGAAAAGCAGGCTATATGTCTGTCCTGTCTGGGGACCAGGGGTGGCAGCAGTATGTGGGGCAGTCACAATCTAGCCTCATTCACCCCCATATCTCCAAAGAACCATCCATGACCCCATTTAAGCGTGTGTTTGTGCGTGAGTGTGTGTGCTAGGTCACCTGCGCACTAGTGAGCAATTGTTTAAATTGCTCATATTGTCATACTGTCATATTGCTTATATTGTCTCTCCCTATGACTTTGGAGGCACAGGGAGAGACAATGTGTGCAAGGCCATCTGAGGCAGGGTGACGACTTCCCCGAGCATTTAATGCAAAACAAGTAGGATGGCGATGGAGAAGACACTGTGGACGGAGACACTGGCTATGTTCTGTAATGGAGAACATGCACTGGGTGTTACCAGAATTACACTTATACAATTTGACTTTATAAATAATCCTGTACAAACCAGGTAAGTGTGCTTAGTGGAAATAAGAGAATCGCAATAAAGCCCTAATGTATGATCATACAAACACTTCATCATCAATTTATCCAGAACAAACATTTCCAAAAACACTGTACTGTTGCACAAAGTAGCTCAAGCTTTTCCAAGGCCTCACACACACACACACACACACACACACACACAGAATAAACTGTCTTTTTAAAAGACAACAGAACACTAGATTTTTTGTTCATCTGAGATCATATAAAGACTATCTTTGGGGGCCCTTGTGTTCTAGAGTTTAAGGTGTTGATCATGAACCAATCCAGTCTGACTGCTTCAATTCCCTTATATTTTTGTCATAGCTTTGCTTTCCACCTTTTGATAAACCTTGATAAACCCCAAATATATAAAACATGACTGGCCTCTTCTCCACCAGAGAAATGTTCAGGGTTATATAAGTGAGGGGGGGGGGGGTCATATAAGCCAGTGTGCAGTTATCGGGTCCAAATATTGCAAAAACTCATTGAAATTTGTATGAAAAAAAAAATCCACAGGAGAATTTCAGTAATAACTGATCCATCCACATAGCTCAACATTCACTGCCATTAAAAAAAAAAAAAACTCAGACAGACACACACAGACACACATACACGCCAACTGAAGACGAGAGCTAGAATATCTCTATTGCCATATATGATCAAAATAAGACAGCTTGGCAAGAGAAGGAAGGTCAGCAATAAACATCTGAGCCTAACCCCTGATCCTCTTCTTGGTTCAATCAGACTGTTCTTCTGAATGATGTCTTAACCTGGAAATAGACAGGACGTTCTTCTGAGATGGGGAGGATCAACAAGAACAAGTCAATCAATGAGGATTTGGCATAAGACTGTACATTAAACCCACGCCTGGGATGATGTGCAATCAGACAGCCAACTCTTACCCCAGTCAGATCATTGTGCTTGATAACCAAAAATTCCATTACTCAGATTTTATGCAAAACCTACATTTTTACAAGATAAAAAACAACACCAATTGGCACAGCCATTGGAGCTTGAATTGGAGTATACAGTTTACCTCGGTCAGCACTTTGAGAAACCCTAAAGTGTTTGCTCCTCCATCTCAGTTTACCGACCATTCAACCACTCCAGTGGTTCATTTACCCTATGCAGCAATGGCCACGGCTCCTGGCCCACTGTGTTTTGACCAAGTAGAGGCAAACCACTGGTCTGTGGAGCAGGAAGCTGCTGGTATGGCCTGATATGGCCCTCAGTGACAGGCAGCCAGACTGTGGCTACTGCTGCAACCCTGGCAGAGCTGTTATTTTCTGACCAAGTGGCTAAGCTTAAAGTTGAAATGGCTATTGCCTACAAATCTAGCCTGAGCAATCACCCTCCCTGGTTTCTTAGTCTGAAAACTTCATCCCTGTTTCTGCCATAGCTACACAACTGCTTTGTTGAGACACTGCTATTGCACGGCAATGCACGCTGACCATATAGTTAACTCTATCAGGAAGGGAGCGGGACAGAGTGGGAGGTTAGACCTAAATGAGTGAGCGAAAGACTTTGTTGTAAAGTAAAGTGGTACAAAAAGAAATGGTAGTAGTACATCAACTAACAGCTGAAAATATTTGTCATTCAATTTGTGACTATTTTGATAGTAAGTAAATTCATTTCATTATTAAATAAAATGTGGCTTTGTCCAAGCCACAAAATAGTGTGGTAAATAATAAACTGATTGTATCCTCTTAAATGTGCTAATTTCCTTTCCTTTTCATTCTGGTCCACTGCATAGAAATCGCTGTTTTAAGATGTCACCTTGGGCTTTAGAAAAGTGTAATAATTGTATTTGAATGTCTTATTTTTTTCATAAATCCCAAAAACAATTAATTTAAAATGTTAGAAAGAACTTAAAAATAGTTTCAACTTTTCAACAAGAAGTTCTGTCTACCATACTTAAATGATTAAATAATAAATCCAGGCATAAAGCATCCAATGTGAGGTGGATTTTGATATCTTGAGAAGAAATGGCTTGATCACATACCTTTACACTAAAATATTTCTGTACGAAAATAACAGCAGTCTGCAGTGACACATTATGTTCAGCTAAAAATGTGCATGCTGGGCCAGAAGGAACTATTGGCTGCATTGCTGCAAGCCCAGCTGAAATGTACAACCTATCTTCTGCACATGCACTGAACTGCAAGGTTGCTAATGACAGAACAACTCCCACAGTATTCTACTGAGCAGGCTAAATGGACAGCACCCATTATGCATCATAGTGTTACTTTCTTTCTCATATAAAACACACTTGATGGAAAATGGAGGGTAAATGTTTAGAAGCAGCGATAGTCTTCATCCTCCAGGCCAAAGAATAATGTCAGGGGATAATAGGAGTCAGTGACAGCTCAAAGTCTGAGCAGCGGATGTGTTTAACCAAGCCTATTAAGACCTGGACTAATCCTGCCTTACACGTCCTTATCCAGGCGTCTACTGACAGCCTTAACTCACACAAGATGGGCCACTTACAGCATGACTGATTGCAGTTCTTTCTTGCATTCAGCCTTTCAAACTGACACCCTGATTAGTCTTTTTTTAATGTCCGCTAACAGAATCAGGGATACACTGAAAAAGCTAAGCATACATCTAAAAGAATGAGCACATTTGATGCAAAAGCTACAGCGACAGTGTCAATGAATGCCCAGATCCTGAATTCTCTTAAAAATCCCTTAGTCAAGACAACTCTTAATTGGTCATTGGACGAGAGATATATGATCGCAGCACACAAGCAAACCATTTCAAAACCGCAGCACAAGATATAGAACACCCTTTCCACCTGTTCACCTTGGCCACCAGGTAGAATGGAGGGCAACTGCGATTAAAATGTATGCCACAGATTAGAATATGTCCTATCGGCGGTATGACTCTAGTGTGGCCTACTTCTCCAAGAGGTATTCAGCAGGGAAATGAAGGGAGACACATGTCAAATAACCAGGGCTGCTTTTGATGGGCGAGAAATGAGAGCAAACGTTTTGAAACCAAGGATGCAACCTAGATAATTTTAATTGTCCTAAAAATGGACACCTGCTTTTCTTTCTTTCTTTTTTTTTGGTTCTTTCAAAGAGCTTTCACACCTGATATCTGTTGTTTCAAGTGCCAGACAGGTCACATCATGCACATTCTGTCGAAGATAAGCCTGTTATACTTTGCATGCACACTGAACACACTTTCCTGAGGGCAATCTGGCTAAATTTTGTGTTAAAGTGCACCATATTGTTCCTCTCTGTGTCCACAGAACTATGAATCAATGCAGCATAGAGCAACTTATTCAACAGCAGCTCCCACCTGCCCACACACCAGCTATAAAAATAGCTAACCTACTCAGCTAGACTCCAGGATGAGGGGGCAAATCCCTCTGTATCCTTGTCCACTGGAAAGGGTAGATTTGAGATACTGGGGTGCATACTAATAAATAAAGAGTTATTGATAAATGAATGAATGAGCAAGCAAGCTGTAGCTGAGGTGCCTCAGTTTGTACAAACGTTATGCAACCTTTTGTGCAACAGTGTAAAGCAACACAAAGCCACTTCTATTATCAAGTGACCATCTTCACCCCTTGACCACCAGCAGCTTACAAAACACAGCAGTTTACTGGAGAAGCTGGCCAACTGATTAGCTCCAGGGCTAGTCAATAATGCCAAACTGGCCCTCCGACTAGCATGTGGTAGCATGTAAACGGTGACATCTTAGTAACTTGGATGGCTAATGAGCTGTTATCTGCACACCAATGTGATACAGCCGCACAAACAATGTCGGTGGCTGCCTTGTCCGTGCAAATGTGCAAAACCGGACAAGACAGCTAACCCAATTTTAAACCCAACCCAAGCTACACGCATTTCGGAAATCATGCCATAACGTTACACACACTCACACTCTCACTCACACACACACACACACACACACACACACACACTGAATCCAGGCTCCCAGCTAGCAACCTTAACTAGCAGCATACTTGCTAGCTTTGCCAAGAAGGCCCAAGGAGGTTAGTTTTGCACACAATGACACAACACAGCGCAATAAAAGCTTTATGTGAAAAATTAGCACGGCTCGTACCGAGAAGGAGTAATTTCAGCTCTCTCCTGGAGTCTCGCTTGTCTCGGCGGAGTTGTTTGTCAATTTCTGCATTGATTCGTTTCGACTCCTTCGCCTCTTCGCTCAGGCAGCAAGCCATCATGGACTCCAGAGTCATCCCCTCTGGTTTTGGCAGCCCGGTTTTAGACGGGACCCGACAAACACTTGCCCACCGTTTTCGGCTTCTCCCCGAGTCCCCGCTCCTCGCTTCGATCTCAGGGCGAGGAGGAGGCGGTCTGTCGGGGCTGGACGGACGGATGGACGGGTGGATGGATGGATGGATGGATCGATGGACTGGACTTGGAGGAGGAGGAGGAGGAGGAGGGGAGGAGGGGGGAGACTAAGGCTAGGGGCCTCGCTGTCAAGTTGTCCCCCCAGCCGAGAACAACTGCGGCTTCACCCGGCTGTTCTCAGAAAATCACGGGAGTGTTCAGGCAAGGGAGGGGAGACAGGAGACGGTGGGGCCGACCCCGAGATGCTCTGCCTTAACAAAACTAGTGTTTGGTTTGTTTTTTTTGTTTTTTAATAAAATAAAAATCTAAATCTCGGATTAGCCACTTAGCGCCTTGTTTATATCATTAACCAGCTCGGTGGTCCGATTTTATCTTTTTGCCTGTCACTCCGGTCCAAGTCTGCCCTCCCGATCCAGCAAAAGAGCTTCAAAACTGCAGTGTTGCAACATCCAAATCCGTGAACAGTTGATATCTGTGCAGTCTCCTCAACGTTAGCGGGCTAATTTATGCTAAAAAGAAAAGGAAAGAAAAGCAGTAGTCCTTGCTATGAAGCTAACATAAGCGATAGTCGTATTTGCACTATCCACGCCGCTCTCAGGTAACTACATCAGCTAACGTTAGCTAAAAACACACTTAACGGCTGCTGCAGCTAAGCTAAGCCCGGCTAGCTCGCATCAACGACGGCTGAAGTTGTGTCGACCCGCGGTGACTGAAGCGGCAGGCAGGTTAAAGGAATTTGTCCGCCTAGCTAGCGCTAAATAGCAGGACAGCAGCCCGTCGCATCCAGGCTCATTTTGACAGTGAGACATCGGGCTAGGACCACAAAGAGTGGCGGGGTGGGTGGGTGAATGAGGAGGAGGAGGGCGAAGGTAAAGTGCGTGTCGAGCCGGTGGCTTTTTTCCCCCCAAGAAGTGTAATTCGCTGCAAACAGCTGGCTTTTGGATACCTCAAGGTGGGTGCACATGCATGCACACACACACACACACACACAAGGGAGGAGGAGGAGGAGATACTGGGGTGTTGAGTGACAGATGAAGGATTGCAGGAAACAGGTTGGTGACAGACCAATTGAATGGACGAGGCGGGTCGTCAGGGTGGGATCTGATCGTGGGCGCTCCGATCAGGCAGTTCGGTGGATCAGATGCAAAAGCCATTATGTATGAACCGGAGAAAACTGTATCTGTATCACTGGCATTGCATGTGTGATCACATCGTAATGGTGACAGACCAATTGAATTGGTCTGAGCCTTATATATATATATATATATATATATGAATCAATTGGATTTTTGAATATATATATATATATATCATTTTTTGTATTCATTCATTCATTCATCTTCTACTGCTTATCTGTTTCCGGTTCACGGGGGCTGCTGGAGCCAATCCCAGCTCAGGGCGGGGTACACCCTGGACAGGTCGCCAGTCCTTCAGAGGGTCAACACACAGAAACCAACAACCACTCACACTCAGACCTACAGACAATTTAGATTCATTAACGTAAACATGATGTCTTTGGAGGGAACCCACGCCATCACGGGGCGAACATGCAAACCCCGCACAGAAAGGCCCCAAGCCCGGGAACCAAACCTGCAACCTTCTTGTTGTGGGACAACAGCGCCAACCACTATGCCTATGTCGTATTTTTATATATTGCACTGCTGGAAAAGATCTGTGCAGTGTAGAAGGATGGAGACCATCAAAACAAGACATCTCTGCAAGCATTAACCGCCAGCCCATCAATAACCTCCAGTGTAATGCAAGAGGCACCAGACGAGAGGACTCATTAGCGAGGTTTTCTGTGAAAGCAGTGACATCTTGTGGTCTTAGAATAAAGTTGCATGAGTCATCCATTAAAGGGGTTCATTCAGCAAGTGAGTATGTTTGACATTGAGGAATATCTGCGGCATCATAGTCAAAATCGCTAAGATGTGCCACCTCAGCCTATCTTTCCGCCCACCTCTATGTTAAAAGGTCATCGTTCTTTCTCTATTCATGTACAACTACTCATATTAAACCTAAGAAGAAAAAAAACCCAATATTTTTTTTCTAATTGAGTTTGCTGAAAAATGTAAATGATGCACTACATAAAATTTTGTCATGATAAGTATCACAAGTTAGATCCTAAGATAGAATGAAAAACAATGGAGAAGGTAAGAAAATGTCACTGTTCTAAGATCATTACTGGTCACCGTATATAACATGTAACACTGGCACTCCTGACTGAAGAGTCTAAAGAGTGATTTTTTTCTATGGATGAATTGTGATTTTAGGGTTTTACATTGACTTTTTTTTTCTTTGCTTTGTCAGACTGGAGTGATTCAAATTCTGTGTTTGGAGATGTGTGCTGGCCATAGCTATTGAATTACATGTGAATACTTGACTGAGAGAACAAGGGGTAGACAGACACTGTATCTCTACAGCCGGGCTGTTAATGTAACAAAAATATAAAATAACAAGTGCAAAGTTTTACAAGATTTATCAGTAACCCTTTGTTCGTCATATATCAACTATTGATGCTGTTGAAAAAAGTCACAGAAGAGCTGCCGGACCGTCTCAGCATGACTTTGGTCCATACTAGTAGAGAGAAGCTGCTTGTGGCTGGGTTGAGGGCTCTCTGCCTTGACTACCTCCACCTGCCACTCTTCCTTAAAAGCGTCATCACGGGACTCGCACATGTTGTGCAGAATACAGCAGGCCAGGATCATGGTGGGTACCACGTCTAGCCCACAGTCATTCCTCTTGCTCAGGCACTGCCAGCGTGCCCTCAGCCTCAGCAACGCCTCCTCGGATATACGCAGTGCTCTGGTTAGTCGCCGATTGAAGAGGCGCTGTGGCTCTGTCAGCACTGTGTGACTTCCCCTCTTGCCCTTTTCTTCAGGGTAAGCCTTCATAAGCCAGGTCTGGAGGGGGTAGCATGTCTCCCCCAAAAGCACATACCTGGATATGAGAGATAGTTTTAAGTTTTTTATTCAAGTTTTAATTATGTTACTATTAAAAAAAAACCTGAAAAAACCTGGTTTTTGCATTTTCATTTTTAAATTTAGCCAATATGTATTGTTCCCCATTCTCACCCTTTGAATGCTTTTTAAATCACTTGACTGAAGTCCTTTTGGTTGACTTTTCCTGATGTAGATTCACCTCAGTCAGACTTAAACCTTTGGAGCGGAACTGCCAGAAGATTTATTTCATGTCCACTTGATGGTTTTTCTCAGACTGTCCCTCAGTAGTGATACATTTTTTCAGTATATAACCCTCAAACTCTAATAAAAAAAGGACAATAATAGATAGGAATAATACTTTATATTATATCATGATATCCTTTTGAAATAGATTTACTTGGTTCTGAATTCACTATTGATTAAATGATCACAAACTTGGCTTGAACCTAACCTTAATGGTTTTCCCATGAAGACAGGTAGCAGGGCAGGCGACAGTCCACCTTCTGCAGCTGTGGCCCACAGTGATGAGTTCTGTAAGATGTCAGCTGGGTCTGTGCCACCTGGGAAACTCGCACATACATCCCAGAATAGACCCTGACCGCTGACAGCCACCTGAAGTAGCACAGAGATAGAAAGAGCCTAAATCATAATCTGACATAGGACTACTAATGAACGTGTGTTTGTAGCAGGTGTCTCTCAAACCTGGGACAGCACTGACAGCCAGCCGGCAGGGTTAGCGTAGTCAGACGTGTTGTTTGATGGAGTGATGATGGCTGTGTGGAGTGTTGTGATGGCAGCAACACAGTGAGGGAAGCCCAGGCGGGACAGGAAGACCTGGGCTGAATCCTCCAGCTCCTGCTCACTGGGGGGCCGTAGGTAGATAGAGCTGAGGAGCGCCACAATGGCGTGGCACATGTCTCTAACACACCTGCACACGGTGGACTTCCCCACACCGAACAGTGAACTGATGGTGCGGTACTCGATGTTTGATGCCAGACGCCACAGAGCCACAGCTACACGTTTCTCCACGGGCAGCGCTAGACGGAAGCTGGTGTCCTGGCGAGCCAGACGGGGCCTCAGTTTGTCACAGAGGTAGAAGAACGTCTCTCGGCTCATACGGAACTTATCCAGCCAATCAGAGGGCTGGAATTCCGTCAACACCACCCGCTCCCACCAATCACTGCTTGGGGTGGTGGTCCAGGGACGTGTGCGGATCCGAATGTTGGAGCGGATGCTTCCTGCTATCATCATCTGATATGAAAAAGACATTTTCTCTAAATTATTTGAGATATTTTACAACACTTCCCAATGCTTTCTATAAGGGATCTATAAAGGCCATCGTGTTTTTTCTCTTAATGAAGTAAAATGTTTGTTGGCTTGATTTCTTTGCTCACTGCTGGAATTATAATTAGCAAGTGATTTATTTTTGTCATACCAGACTTTACATTAAAAAAAATCTACATATTCCCTGCTCTGTTTAGGGAAATGAAAACCCTTATCTCCATTACCACGTACAATGTAAAGAAATATGCGGTCAAAGTAAATATTTGTTTAATTTCTAATTGTGTCCATTTCAGGCAAAAATGCAAAAACTTTGATTCGTTTTCAGCTCCTGAATTCTCAACATCCCCTGTTTTACACAGTTGAAAATGTCAGATTTGGGGGAGGGGGTTGTTGTTGGCCAAACAAAACAAGACATTTGAAGAGATCACATTGGGAGAGGGTTGTGACAGGCATCCAAAAAATATTTTTATACCGTAACAAATAATCAGTTACCAATTTATTAATGTTCTCGGCTTTCTAAAAATAAAAAAATGCAGTATTACCCATTAAAAACTAGAACTACTGAAAATAAGGTTCAAAAAGGTAAAATGGTGTCAGTACTTTGTGTATGGGGGGGACTGACCATGAGCATCCTCCTTTGTCTCTGGAAGAAGTACTGCCGGTGTGAGATGCGTCTCTGGGCCTCATTGCGCCTCTGGGAGTTTGCGTCGTTTATGTCTCTCCTGCGCTTCAGCAGCATGTAGCTGATGAGCAGCATGAAGGACCGCAGCTGCTCCTCTTCCTCCATCGGTACCGATTCGACCGGCAGACTCCGGCTCAGCTGCACCGACAATCATCTCCGCACACAGCCTCCTGTGAGCTCCTGCACATCCGCTCACTTCCTGTTTTGTGTCCGAGTCTGAGCACCACAGAGGTGCTGCCATCTGGTGTCTGGTATATTGTCATCATTTGTATGTAAAACCTTTGTTTTCAAATAAAACAATTACTTGGCAAAATGTTTTAGTGTGATAAAATATATTACAAGTATGGAAGATGGAAAATTTAAATACTAATTTAGTAAAAAAAAACTTGAGTTAATATACTTCATTTAATTCTTTCATTTGAATTAGCCCCTCATGTGGCTGTTATTTATTGAGGCATATATATTTGATCTTTGAGTGGCTTGTACATGTATCATTGAGTCAACCAGGGTTGCTCATCTTTGTCTCTGTGACCGCCAACTATAAATATATCATTTATGCCTTGTCTTTAATGGCAGACTCAAGACAAAAGCATATAAGTGAATATCAAGTAGCACAACTGTTCCCCTGTGAGCCATAGTTTATTCCAACAAATGTTTCCTGCAAGAGTTATTTCATCAGGATATCATATTCTATTAGAAAATGCTGGAAATGCTTAAACACATTGCAACAGCATTACAAACTGCTTCCTCCAAAATGACATGGACCAGTTTAGTCTCAACAAAACAAAAGAAAGGAATTTATAACAGGGTGGATGTGTTGCTCAGTACAGAGTGCTACTTTCTAAACTAAGCATTTGTTGGTGATGGCTCAACAACAATGGAACATGCCAGGGTAAATACAGATTTCAAGGAATATATTTAATCTGTTCAACAAACTCCATGTCCTCCACACAGTGCATTTACAGCAGACATGAATGAGTTGGACAACAGGAATCAAACAATTTGTGTTGGTACTCATCAAACAATGGAATTAGTTGGCTTGATGTTGCTCAGTAAAGGAGGTATTACCTGTAAGTGCTTTTCTTAATGAGGCGTTACATAGATATACATTTACCCTTTAGACAGCTGTAGATCTGAGGTTAGAGACGGGGTAATCATTCGTGGCACACTGTACATTGATGTATATGAATAAATTATGAGAAAACAGAGAAGAAACTAGGACACGACTTTGACTCGAGTGATAAACAGCTCTGCAGCTGCATCTTCAAACTCCTTTGCATCCATGTTTCCACCAGGACCCCGTACCTGCGCTCCAGACATAGCCTGGGCTAACTTGAAAGGAGAGAGTTTGGCACTGGCCTCCAGGTAGCATATAGCCTTCACATTGGTTTCCAGAGAGGAATTATTTTTAGTATTAGCATTAACACAGAAGTTCGCATCACACCCTTGAGAGGTCTCCAGAGCTTCCTTTAGGGTCTCCAGCACAGCGAGGCACAGCCCCCGCAAGGCAGGCCCTTCGTCTGGGCAGCACACCTCAGCATAAAGCCTCTGTGCCTGCCGGATGTAGTCTGAGAAAACAGCACACGTGAGCACGCCATGACGGAAGACATCATAAGGGACAGCCTCGTGGTCTTGGCAATGGAGCCGTCGAAGGAGTGGGGCGGAGGTGGAGGCAGGGACTCCACCTTCACTGCATAGACATTGCAGAGCCTGTGTGTAGAGGTCTCCTCTCACCCCTCCTCCTCCTCCTCCTCCACCTTCTCCCCCTCCTTCTGTGGGGCTGTTGGAGCAGGAGCCATCAGGGCCCTCGGGAACCTCACCTGGACTCCTGTGGGGCCGCGTGAGGTTTAGGAGGTCATAGGCCACTCGGACATTGTTGCTGAAGGCAGATCTGTGAAATTAGAAAATTAGAAAAAAATCATTGGTCTTTACAGTACACAGTATTGTAATACAGTATTTCTGACAACCTCAGCAAATAAGATAATACTGTCCATGTGGCCAGATATCTGTGGTAGTAACCAAGAAAATGTGTTACATTATAATTTTGGTCTTTCTGGAGTCTTTACATAAGAATTTAGATAATATTTTTGTTGCAAAGGTTGTTGGTTATATAAATTATAACTGTATTGTTTAACCATATTTTACAGATCTGTTATGATCATCAATGAGGCCAAATTTAGGAAAAGCAGAGCTCTGAGAAAACTCCCACGCTGTTGAGTCTTTATCAGCAAAGTCCGGTCATTAGTTAGTTAATATAGTTAATTTACAAAAGATGCCTTATCATATAATAAAAAAACAACTGAGTGCTGCAGTTTATCATTGCAATTACTGATGAGCATTAAAACAATGCGTTGTGCAACATAGACTTTTCTGCATTTTACATATTAGTAACTGTAGCTAACACTTACTATTTGATAAAACCTCTTTACTATCGTTTTGGGGGAATTTTAATATCATCATCATCACCATCAATATTAATAAAGTTTTTGTTATTAAGCATTTATCATATTTGAAAATGTATTCTGACTCATCCAGTCACACAGTTTCGAACACAGACCTCTGGGAGTGGTGCGCCAACCGCAGGTGCCACAGCGCCCGGTTGAGACGCTGCTGCTCCTGCGCGCCTGCGCTCATCGGGCCGCTGTTGAGCGGCTCCCCGTCGCTGCATCCAGCGGTGCCGGTCTCCGAGACGGAGGCCAGGTTGCAGAAGTGGTCGGCCAGGAAACCGATGGGATCGTCGGATCTGGCCTCAACCATCTTCAGGATGGCCCCGCGGAGTAGCTCTCCCACCCCCGCCTGCGACAGAAAGTCCCTGTCGCTGTCCAACTTGGTGGCTTTGCCCTCGGGCATCCCAGGAGGAATTAGCCCGGACCGGCGTTTCTCTTTGTCCGCCATTACTGTTGGCGTCCCGTGTCGCAGCAACGGCAGCGGAAGTAACGGAGGGCAGGTCGGGAAACAGGAAACAGGAAAAAATAAATATAATAAAATAAAGTAAATAAAACCCCCCTTCTTTGACCGAGTATTGGGACAAAATGTATTAGTTTAAACTAAGGATTTTGCAAGAAAAGATCAAATTATGAATTAAAAAAATAGATTTTCTGGTCTAGTCTCTAGTCTCTGGAAGGGTCTGGTTTCGATTTTCTTTTCTGGTCTAGTCTCCGGAAGGGTCTGGTCTAGTCCCTGGAGGGGTCCCGTCTCTGGTCTGGTCCGGTCTAGGACCTGGGGCGGATCTGCTTTTCCTTGCCCAGTCCATCACCCGTCACCAATTAACCAATTAACCTAGACCTGTTCGGCTGCCTCTCTGGAAGGGTCTGGTCTACTCTTTAGTCTCTCGAGGTCTGTCTGTAGTGCCCGGAAGGGTCCCGTCTCTGGGTTCTGGGGGAGTCTGCTTTTCCTTGCTGTAGCCCAGTCCTACAGCTGCCCACGGCTATTGTGGGGCGACAGCGTGCTACTCAGAAAAACTGTTATCAGCAACCTCCATCTGAATTTTTCATTAACATCCCAGTTCATATACAGGTGCAATATTATATGATATTATTTGGATATTATAGATATAATAGATATGTACGTTATTTATCCTGAGGGAAATTCACTTACATGCATCATTCACACAACAGGCAGACAATAAGACATACAGAGACATGCTGCCTCACCCTTACACTGCAATGTGCTTTACTTCCCAACATGACAAACAGCTCGTTTTTGTAGTTTACAAACACAAAATAGGCTCAGCAATGGGGAACTATATTGAAATGTATGTATGTTGGCACATGAGATATTGTGATAAAACACCTGGTTAATATCCACACAGCTCCACTTTAGGAAATTTCCGACTTCCGATATCATAGCGTTCAAGCTACAGGTTACCTCGGAGGAGAAAACATAAGTTTGGCATATTGTCACCGTTTGCTGAACGCTAAAATATGTGCAGCAGCCATTTATGTTTATTTTGGAAGCAGTAATTTCCGAGTTTGACAACTCAGAGCTAATTTTTCCCCAAGTTGTTTAGAATGCAGCATCACCTGCTGCTGGATCTCGCCAAGTTTTCCTGGTCCCACCCCCACCCTACTTCTGATTGGCTAGTGATGTTAGTTTGGTTGAGAGGGAAAGCTGCGTTATTCTCATTCCATTGGTAGGTGAACTCAATTGACTGCTCGAACCTGACAATATCCCGCATTAACAAGTTTTTTTTGTTTGTTTTTTTTTTTAAATCGCAGTCCAACGACACTAGCCGGAGATCCGGCACGGTGCCGGAATACTTTAAGCCCTGCATTGAGGGAAATTTCTATCTTTTTTTTTCCTGTTCTTTTTAATCATTTCCATGCTTTTAAATTATGTGTCATGTACTCGATTTTTTTACCATAGCTTTGACCCATTCACACACAGAGTATCGAACTCGACATCTGAGAAGGGGGAAAAATGGATTTAGAAAGCCAACACAATAATTAATATAGTAGACGCAGTTCAAAGATTATTCTAAGATTTATTATTTATAAATAGCCCAAATCACTTTTCAACAAAAGAGTTCCTAGATCCATGTTTTGTCATTTAGTTTCAAACAAAAGGGTAAACATTACAAACTGGCAGTGATTGACTACAACACAGAACACAGCAGAAGTAGAAATAGAACAATATAACTAATTCATTAAGTCCATGTACTTTATAATGAACTATAAGTTAGAACTTACCTGTTGCATTTGCACATCTGCAACACTAATATCAAAACATAGTATTAAAAGTATACACTACATATAAGTATACACCATGAAAAAAAATTAAAAATGTATTAACAAAAAGGTAATTCGCCAATTTGCTGTAAAATATATTTGAACAAAATAGTCTACCTTGAACAGTGTTATGTCATGGAGTCAGTTTCAGGTGCCTGCAGTCTACAGGCGTCACTCAGGCCACTTCCTGATTCTTCAACAGAACAGTGTACCAGAGTAGTGATTTTAAATGCTTCTTATAATAATGAGATGTCAAGTTGATTCTGCAAAGTTTTTTGTTTTTCTTTTCTTTCTATTTTTTGGGATGACAGCTTGAGCTTTTGTTCTGTTTATATAATGTTGTTAAATTCTAGTCTGTATTAGGATTTAGTTCTCTTTTGGGCTGTAGTGTTGTGTTTGTAATCATAATGTACACACTGCAGCAGCCATATGCGCACTGATGCCATTTGCTTGAGAAATATGGTTTCTGTTGGCGAGAACAGCTTTTTTCATGGCAGCTACTTCACCGTTGCTGTAGGTTGTATGTGAAGACAGGAAGTTTCTCTGCAACTTGTGCTCCAGGAGCATGTGGTTCTGAGGAGGAAGGCCAAGGCACGCTCTGAAAAAGCGACAAGGAGGAATACTCTTGTTAATCTCTGTCACAATATAGGAACCAAAACCTCACACCTGTTTGCTGGCTGGGATCCTTTCAGCTATCTACACAATCTAAAGCAAAACTTTTAGGCAATGGTGTGGTAAAGCAGCCAAGATAATGACACCAGAGTCTTGAATTAAAGCTGAGCCACACCTCATGAAGTTTTCTATGCAGGCTCTCTGGCGGTAAAAGGCATTCACGACTGGGGTGCCTGATGGAACCAGTGGGGCCTTGCACAAGAAGGAGAGCAGTGCTAAGACACTATGGAAGGACAGGCAGTCCTCTCCCTGGGGCTGGACAGTTACACGCTGACAAAGCTCTGTCAGGATCACCAGGTCCAGGATGATTGGGCTGGCAAGTAGAGAGTCCTATTACAAAGAAACAAAGATGAAGTGAGTTTAATGGTGTAACAGAAGGAGAAAGGAAAGGTTCATGAATACGTGTAAAGCATCTGCCAGATGAGTAAATTTAATTTACTGTAAAGGTAATTTAATTGTTTGAGGGCTGTAACCGGAATGTCCATGGCTGTATTTACTGTTTTCCTGCTTTAAGTGGCAGTTTATTGATGTGGGGTTATGTGACGTAGTTATACACAATGTATATAACCATACTTTCTGATCAGTGTGCTAAAATTTGGAGAAGTAGACATGAGTTCAAGCATAGAAGCTGAGCAACAAACAGCTTTGGAAAGGATTATCAGAAAACTCATGTGGCAATTTGCCATGGCAATGGCCATCGAAAACAACCAATATCAGTTAAAGTCCATATTTTATTATGAATATTTGTGAGAATTTTATCCTGTAAATTTCAACATTAATCCAAATTAATTTCGTTTGTCATTCACTTTCAATTTGTAAAAGGAGCATGAAAAGATTTTATTTTGTACGATGTAATAAACTATAGTGGGCTAAGGCTGGTATGCCAGTGAAACATGAAATAACGATGTCAATGACCTGCTTATGTATCTTTAAATTAGCTCCAATACTTGTTAAGAAGGATTAATATTAAGCTCTGGCACTGCTGAGCCACAACTTGTTCTTCCACACAAAGAAGAACAGCTTTGAATCTTCTGTTTAGCCAGCAGTTTGGATTTTTATATTAAAAACAGTTGTAATGTAGGATTGTGTGGCTTTGCTTGTTTCTGGGACCTTTGGAGACCACTGACCTCACAGGTGTTGTGCAGAGAAATAGTATTGATCCCGCCCATCATTATTTCAGAGGTGTACTCATCCATGGCACGCTTACTGTCTCCCACGTAAGGGACATACTTAATCACCACCTGAAATTACAGACAGTTAATACACTTGGTCAGTTATTCTCTCTAATCCCCCACATGCTTCTGTTTGCGAATCACTCACGCAGTGGTCAGGTTTCTCTCCAGGCTGGTACAGGATTGGGTTAGACTGCACCATGTCATCCACAACGTTGCTCTTGGAGATCTCCTTTGAGCGGAACTGCTGTGGAGCTGACAAGTTTTTCCCATCATTGTTGCCGAGGTGATTGTAGCTGACAATGGATGTCGGCTGTCAATGGCAATAAAGTGAATGATTGACAGTATTGTTGTATTTCTATCAAAAGGCAGTAAAATTAAATTACTAAATACATGACTACTTTTCAAGCATATAATCCTCTGTAGCAGTAGTTCCCATCCCTTTTGGCCGACTCCCTGTTACATGAGCTCATGTTTCAAATATTGTATTCTGATGCGTTTCAAACAGAATGCTATTTAAAACTATGATAGAAGTGGACATGGTAGAATATCTTTTTCCTCCAAGATATGTTAACCCTGGAATTGTTTTTGGTCAGGCTTGGTCAGAGCAGCAGAAACTGTATGTTTTATTTATATATCTGGCACCTTTAGCTATCTGTTTCAGTTTCTCTGCTCACTCAACAACTTTTCATGCACTTTCAAAAGCAGCAAGTGATGTTAATTTGTTTCAGGTAACTCAAGCTGCCAAGAGGGGTGTACTTTGCATTAGGTGCATTAGTGGCTGGTAATTAACTGGTTATCGGGAGAATTGCCACAATGAACACAAGTGTGACACCAAAAAAAAAAAAAAAACAACTTTTCTCCTAGAAAACCTTAAATGGGGATCAGTGCTCATCAATACTTAACATACACAAACTCATCATTTAGAGTGGTGGATCGGTCGATCAGACCCTTTCACTCCTTCAACAATCCACTGATCTTTCCATGTATTTTTGTCTCTCACCTTGATCCCTGCGCTGACCAGGAAGTCCACCAGCACTGACTTGATCTTGGTCTGACCCGATTTGAAGTCATCTCCTCCAATGAACACACCTCTCTGCTCAGCCAGCTCTATGGCCCCTGGGACAAAAGTGTTCTGTGGTGAGCCATTGATGTACGCACAGCCCTCCTGTATACTGGCCACTGCAAAGAGAGTGGAGGGAGAAACTTCTGCCCCGGCCTGATGGTTGCAGAAAAGAGGAAAAAGAGATAATGGCTGTTACAAAGTGTAACATTATATTACACAGTGGAACAAAGCTTGAGTCATAGAGTTACACTTCCCCTGAGACTCTCTTTATATCATCACTGTTGTACAGCTCTATTGTCTATCTAAAATTGAGCTATTTGCTGATCATAAGTCTGTGAAATAGACCATTATCATTGCTGACTGCAGTACTAGCATGTTGACGACAGGAGATAGTAAAAACTCATTTGAGAGGCGCAAATCACAATTTTCTTCCTCTGATCTGATATGAAAGGGATAGCTGATGGTTTCAGGCATATGCTGGCATTTCATTTACAAATATGCAATAATGTGTTGGTTGATCTAATCTCTTCATCCTCTAAGCTTTAATAATCACTGACTGTGATGGAGCATTACTACTTCATCCTCATCATTAGGAGGAAATTAAAGTTGAATGTGTGTTCTGTGACTACGGGCGACCAGAACAATTTAGGCTGGTTTCATGGATTATTGGAGCCTCTTTAATGAAATCAGTTCAAGAATTTGAGCCTTGCACATTAGAGTATACTTCATAAACCGGGATGTTTCTGAACCAAACTTTCTTCATGGCTCCTGCTCTCACCTGGATTGCCGCAAGCAGGTTCTTGGCACTGTCATTGATCCCTGGTACGACATCACAAAAGCGCTCAGTGTTTGCCGTCCACAGAACAATGACTTTTTCCACACCACTGGACTGACGGAAGTCCCTAATGTCATCTCTGATATGCTCCACCTGAAAAATGATTTGTTCTTTAACTCAAATTAGGAATGACAACAGAACAAAATAATCTAAAGTGGAATAAGTGGATGATGATGATGGCATTACGCTGCTAGTGAACTGCATTAGCATGATTTACCTGCTCAGCCAATGTGCCGGTGAGGACATTGTCGGCTCTGCTCTCTTGGTTTGCAGCAATGAATTCTGGGATATAGATGGATGGCCTGGGTTTCATGCTGCTCATCTGTGGTCGGAGCTGCTCTTGCAATGCCCAATCCAGCACCTGAGCTCGCTCCATAGCCTTCCCCAGATCCATTGCAGAGATATCCCAGCCTAAAAATACAAACACACCTCAAGTTAATAAAAAAGGGAAAAAAAGAAAAAAGGCATTTAATTCCTTAGGCATAGGTCAGGACCTGTCCTTTTTATTTTGGGAAAACGAGAAACCATTTTCTCATCTCACTGTCATCACACTTATCTTGTAACGCTAAAAGATCTATAAATAGGTTGCACATTAGAGCTATTCCCTTATGAAGCAGCAGACTAGATTGCATTTTAAGACATTGCAAGAGCAAATCTCTGATCATCAGCTTGTGGAAGGCCTCTAGAGTTGCTGTGTAATGGTGAAATGGGAGCAGATATTCACTCTTATCCCATTCTGCTCCCGCAACAACACTTCTGTTCTACCCCAACCTCATGACCACAATGAAAAAAAAAGAAAAAAGATTTGAATCACTGAAGAACATGCAATGTTTTTGTTTTTTCTTTTTTGTTTTTTTTGTTTTTTTTGTTTTTTTTTTTTAAACAGTGTTTTCCACAGATTGAGAATTTACTCCTGGCTGGTGCTACGTGTGGATTTGGAGCATGCGGAGACTCAGTTTGGAGAGGGAGATTGTACTTCTAATGTACCGATAACCCCAAGTGCCTTACAAAAAGGCTATAGGTGGACATCGCCTAGGCAGCTGCATCCAGAGAATCTCTGGTCTCCACTGAGTTACTGAATGACACACAACAAGACTGGTTTGTGGCCAAAAGTTGGTTAGTTTAGTCAGTTCACATTAGGTTTGCATATTCACATGTAGATATTGAGCTGTGCTATGGTTCCTGTACTGTCACATGATGAATAGTGAAATTGGTTCCCATTCCATTACAAGCCCAAAGGAATCCCATGACCTAAAGGGTTCCTGTAAAACTATGAGCCTCAATTGCCCCAGGGCGAGATCTCCCTGCTGTTAACACTAACGTTACCTCATTTGCCCTCTTCCACACATAGACTGAGATTCCTCAGTCTCTGTCTCAGTGATTAAACATTGAGCACACCATCTACAATTGTCCTTACCATCAAAAACAATATCATCAGGATGCACCATGGGTAGGATATCACGAAAGGGCACATTGACCTCGCCCTCGAAGCTTGACCCCAGACAAACAGTAGAGGCTTGCAGGAAGGAGCCGTAATAATTTGGTTTCTAAAGAATGAGGAAGAAAGAATGGAAAAACACAGGTTTTATTCCTTCAAAGAGGAGCTTTCTTGTTTAAACTGGTTTTGAAATTTACTATAAATGTAGAATCCTATGAATTCCAAAGAAATGGCCTAAACGGAAATCTCAAAAACCAGCTCACGGAGGTAAAAAGGCATGCCCATATAAAGGTAAATCCTGAAGATCAGATTCGGTTATGCTCTTAACACTCTACTGAACATGTCAGTATAATCAGCCTTTAATGAGTCGATATGACTCTATGACTTTACATTATAGGACAAGAAGCTTCTCTATAGTTACCAAGTGTTACTCCAAGCTTTGTGTGATAATAAAAAGGTTCACTTACCCAAACAAATTTAATTTCTGCAATTTAATTTCCCCACAGCATCAAAATAACCTTGGACGGATTTGATTTTTGCTTCATATACTATAAGCTGATTCCACAAAATGTTGATCATGTTTACATTTCCATGCAAATCCCCATCTGAGACACCACACATTTTAAATATACCCATTAAATTACTGGAAACAGGCAGATGCTTCCCTTTTGTATGTGCACAGGCAGGTTTGCCTTACTCAACTCACTTTTTCCCCCGTTTTGGTCTTCCAGGTGAGGCCCAGCTTGTTGGCCAGAACAGCTGCTGTGACTGTGGACCCGTTGTTGCCTCCCCAGCCCACCAGCATCACACCCAGCCGGGGCACATGCTTCTCAGTGCGAAATGTCATCTCAGTGGTGCGGGGGGTCACCTGTTACCCCACACGGGAGCACGAAGTTAGTGTGAGAAAATATATATATATATATGTTACAGGTAGACAAAAATATAACCCAACAAATGGGACGAAGTGGACTTACTGTGACCATGTTCCCTTCTTTTTTCACTGACGTTGTTTGATAGGCATACTTAGACTCGATGTGTGTATCTGTGTATCTCACATTTGGACTGTTGACATAGATCTTCACAGACATGGCTGCAGAACCTGCAATCAAACACGGAACAATTCATTCATCTTCTCTGAGTGCATGAATGGAAACTACAAAATTACCATATCGTCACTTCCTTAATGCGTCATCAGTTAATTCAAGCGGTCGCGCGTGCCATGTTAAAAAAAAGTCTAACTATTCATGAACACCCTCCGTCCAAATAACGGAGCTGTCAAATTGTCACACCAATCATTTTTCTATACCGTTTTATGTTGTTGTTACCTATTAAAAATGAGAAATATAAAGATGGTGATAAATAAATGACTCGCCGGTGCAAACCAAACGCCAACCCGGAAACTGCCTCACCTTTTCCCCGCCTGCCGAACAAACGTAATAACTTGGATTAAACGCAGACGGTCCGGCGGTGTCTCGGTGACAGTTGTTGGTCTGTTTGGTGGTAAATTTCCAGCGCTTTTTGCCCGGAATTGCCTGGAAGTGCCTGGAAGTGCCTTCCTCCTCCTGGCTCGTCCGACAGCGGGCGACAGCGATTATCCTTCCTCCGCCGGCGGAACCAGCCAATCAGGCGGCTCCGCTGCTGTTAAGTAACAAGTGTGGATGAGCGCTCGAGTCGGCCTTGCTGCAGCAGCAAATGACGGCGTGCCGGCTTCCTCTTGGGCGGGTCGGTTCGGATTAATAAATAAATAAATACATAAATATATTTCTACAGACTACTGGAGATGGAAGTAGAGACTTCAGACCTTGTCTCAACTTTTGAAAACAATAGGAAGTGTTGGTCAACCAATCAGAGGTTTGAAGATAGTAAGCCTGGTCAATAATACATCTGCAGCAAACAAACAATAATAAATGCACCTTTTCAAATACTAGCGCCCTGATGCTTCACTGTTTATTTGACGGACCTGAGTCGAGAAAGGAAGCAAACGACTTCTATTTGAAACTCCGAGTTATTTTCAAGATGTTTTGGACACACAAGATTTCAGCAATCAAGTGTTCAGTCAAGCTTCAGCTTGCTTTTTTTTTTGTTGTTGTTTTTTGAATAATCTTAGAGGTCTGCTTGTTTGACTGACTGCAGGACATTTGCATACAGAGTTTTCTGGTACTTAGTAGAATCCATTCCTCTCTTTATTCATGTAATGCCCCATGTGTCACTGGTTGCCACACAACCAAAGAGAAATATTTCCACCTCTTGCATAACATTTGGCAAGGTAGGGCATTCCATGTTTCAAGAAATGTTAAGTTACATTATGATTTTTTAATGTTTAATGTGCGCAAACTCCTTCTTTTACCATTTACATTTAGTCATTAAACATTGTTATTAATCCAGTGGGCCCATCTTTCCTTTTTTTTTTTTTAATTTTTACATAAAACTGTTTCAATTCAAGACCCCAAGGGTCCCCAGACTTACCAGTATTGACAACAACAGTCAACAATTACAAATAGTATTTCTGGTGTGTGAATGTTTGAGAAATGCTGTTTCATGAATGTTTTATTATGCACAATATGCATCAAAGAGATTTTACTGTATTAAAAACAGAATAGTCTGTCCCCTTAACCAGATTTGCATACCAGGTATATGCGGTTAGAAATGTGCCTTTGGGCTTTATCTTCCTGGAGTCTGCTCTCCATCAAAGTGAAACTTAGCAGACAACTGAACCAAGACTCTGAGATAACCTCTACATTCCTCTACAATAAGATAGAAATTAGGCCCTTGACCTTTCGACGTGCATAGAATGTAATAGAGAGATACTGAGGTGGTCATGAGGCCATTATTCGCGTATAAACCGTAGTATTTTTTTTTAAACACAGCTCATTTTGCTTAGTTTGACTAGAGTAAAAAAATGGACAGTGATAACATCTTTCATTATGTCGTTTTAATTTTGCATGGGATTGATGTGAAGATAGCAAATAGTCCGAATATAACAGGTAGTCTAGAATAAAAACAAAGAATAATAAAAAACAGTACCACTAAAATGTTTGCATAATAACAAGTAGAAGCCTACAAGGCTAATTAAAACCGTTATATCTATTTGTTAATCGTATTAAAGTTTGGTGATTATGAATGTGTGGGTTTTAAAGACCTGTCTATTAGTGCTGTCTGAGTTGCGCAAACGCAGCTACTTTGTTTTTAGCAGATTTAATTTCAATTTTAAATTAAATTAAATTCCCCTTAGCTATCCCCTTAAGTGCCTAGTCGGAAAGCTACCCATCGGAAAGTAATACACTTATAAAACAAACTATATGCACATGACGTCACAGCCGCTCCATCCGTCCTCCTTCTGATTGGCGGGCGTCTGTTTACGTAGCAACGGTCCGGAAGATGTTGCTGAGGCCAGTCCTAAAAAACTTCCGCCTTAAGTTGTAAAGAAAACATAGCAGCTAAAAGGCAATCGACGGCGTAACCAGCCCATTTAAGAAGTCAGACAAAAGGTAGATACAAGTACACATTTGACACTCACAGCCCGCCTTACAAATCTGCCCTAAAGCAGTTTGTTGACGTGTTTTAGCTCGCCGTCAAGTAGAAATGTACAATTTACTGTAGCTAGCACGTAAGCTACGCTATCCACTGCTAGCAGTTCGCTGCCATCGATCTGCCCGGCCATAGGCCTCAATTGGGAATCTTCACGGCAAGATCCCGATAATGTTGCTATTTTACCCAGTCGATTGTTCTCCGTAAAGTGGATGTTGACCGTCTGTTACATAAAATTAAAGAGCTAGCCGTAATTAGCGTCAGATCAACTACTTTTGTGGCTGTATCCAGTTAGCTGAGTAGCTGTTCAGCTTAGCCTTCCAGCTGGGCAGCAATCGCATCTGATACTGTGGCTTACAAACCGTAATATTACTGTACATCTGAAAATATATTTGAACTCTTGGACAGGTCATGAAAGGCTCATACACTCGATTAGGCTAGCCGGTTACCCAAATGATCATAATTTAGTTAGCCAAGATCTCAGCTGCATTATCAGTCATTACATTGTTAGTATTGTCTTCTTTTCCCTGTGAGTCAGGTTCTAACAATATATCAGGACAAGCTGGATATGGTGGAGTGCCTAGTATGTAATTAATTATTACTCAATGTTTTTCTAATACATCAATTAACAGTTATTCAAGTTGATATGTAGTCTCATTGTTGTTAGCAGGCAGGTAACATACAGCTGTGCCACTCCCTCCCTCAGGTGTAACAAACCAATGCGTCACCTCTTTCAGCTGGTTAGAGAGCTCAGTTTGATGTACAGTATCAGCTGAGATATATGACAGCAACAAAAGAAGGTAGAGCAGGGACAATTAGTTGATCAACATAAAATGAATCTGTGGCTATTTTGACAGTGGAATGTAAGATATTTTGCATTTCTTGTGAGGATTTGATGCTTTTCTTTTACACACATTAGAGTGATGTGAATATCAAAAATGGATTTTGTCCTGACCAAAAAAAAAAAAAAAAATTGTCAATTTCTCTATTACAGGAGAAATTTGTCATAGTTTTAAAGACAAATCAATAAAATTATCAATAGAAATTGACTGCAAATTCATCAGTGATGAAAATATGAATTACTTGCGAAATGTCATCCTGCTTCATCTTTTCCTTCCTTAACACTAAATCCACTGCTCATAAACTCAGACTATCTGCTGATACCAAGTACAAATCTAATACAATCCCCCCCTCTTGTTAAAAATCTCTCCATCTTGCTGTATGGGAATCATTTCAATGCAACGCAAGGCCGCAGTGTGATGTACCACTAGTTCGCAGCTGACTGAATGTAACCAGTACCTGACATACTGAATTTTATAACTCTCTTGACCGAACCACATCATTTGATGTAGGACTTTGTTGTCACAACCTGTACCAGAATCACATTAACATGTCCAAATCAGCAGCAATACTGATATGTTGCCAGACTGGTATGTCACAACAACCACATTTAAGATGTCCTTATTAGGATATACTGGACTACATCGACGCTCAGTGTCTTAAAAATAACTTGATATTGTCCTTTTCTTCCTTCCAGGCTCTTGCCACTCTGGAGCTTGTGTGGTTTTCAGAGTGCGTGTGAGTGTGAGTGGGTGAGTGTATGTGTGAGTGTGTGTGAGCTGCGATTTCCTCCTTACCGTTTTACCAAGAGCTGCTCCTCCCTGGAGGATGACAATGGAGGAGATGAAGAATGAAGCGGAGACAAACTCCATGGTATCCATGACGCTGTATGCCGTGATGTACCCAGTTTTCAACGAGGTAAAACACAGGGGTGACAGAAGTTAGCTTTAGTAAACTGTTTGTCTTGTCTTATTTAGCCCTTATTCTCTTAAATACTGCATCTAAATCCCCAGAAATCCCTTATCACTACATGTGACAAAGTGTTATCCCAGTACGTACAGATTTGTCAGTGATGTGTTTTCTTCCTCTTTGTTCCTTTAGCTTGAGAGGATCAACCTATCAGCAGCTCAGACGCTCAGAGCAGCCTTCATCAAGGTAAGACATGTGCATGGATCAGAAACCGATAAACATGAAGCGCATAGAAAAATAAGGAAATCACAACTCCATAACCCTCACTGCTTCGTGAATCATAAATGTAGATTGATGCCTTGTTCCTGATTTGAGTTTTTTCCTATTTTTTACTTTTGAGTAATGTAATGATTATTTTTTTACATACTTTTGTCTTTAAAAGGGCACAAAATATCGAAAAATGTGTGGGCATTACCAGAACCTTCTGCATTCACTCACTGAATGTCTAAATTTAGCCAGCGGATAATTCAAAATCAAAAGACTTTCTGTTAGCCATCATAAATAAAGAAGGAAACCACTCGAACAAGATCATTTCCTGCATTCTGTGCTTGAGGCGTAACTAAACTGATGAATTGATAATTGCAAAAGTTTCAAATTTATTATCCAGCTTATTGCACCATAAGCAGAGACAGTGAGATGATCATATGAACTTTAAAAAAGCTCCCAGACAAGCCGTCCCAGCTTCAGCCCAAAATCATGGTTGATCTTTGATCTGCAATTACCAAATCTGTGGGTTCTTAGTGACATAAGGATGCAGTCCTTTTTGTTGTTGTTGTTGTTGCTGTTGTTGTTCAAGAGGTTTAGAAAGCCATGTTTGACCTGTTTTTAAAGATGAATTTGCAATCATAAATTTAAGAAGAACACGGCTGTTATGACTAATAAGACTGCTGTCCATGGCTAAGAAAAAAAATTATATTTTAAATGTTCTAACGGTTAGCCAATAGACAGCCATGGCCAAAGGTATGTTCATCTGCCTCAAGGGTATTCATTTTCTTTCTTTTTCTTTTTCTAGCACACGTTTGAAAAATGAACTGATTCAATTTTCTAGGTCAGAGTTCAGAGGTTACTGACCCCAAGGTCGTCTCTTTTTTTGTAATTGTGATATCTCAGAAATGTGTCGACGAAATTTCATAATGGCACTGTGACCTAAAACCACAGACATGGCCACTAGTCTATTATTCATTCAGTAAATATGCCAAAATTTTACACAAATGTCTAGTAAATTGTATGTAGTAAGAGCAAACACAGTCATAAAACTGCTGCAAGTTTAGGATTAATTCTAAGATGCTGCTCAGGCACCCATGAACATCTCTGGCCTGCTCAATTCTGGCACGACAAATTGAGAGGTAAAATAGTTCGATAAACATGAGACCAAACAAAGGGGGGCAATTAAGGATGAGGATGAACAAAAAAATAAAACCTGTTGACACCAACAGAAACCAGTTGCTGCTGACGAACAGATGCACAGACAACGTGAAAATGCAACACCTCAGCTATGGTTGGTGTCGGCATGGAGGCAAGATAAGGAAGTAATAGAAATTTTAAAGTAAGGGAATAAAGGAGGAGCCAATCAAGGCAGTAATCCCAAAGGCCCTCGGTCTGAGGCGTGAGCAGCAGAGGGAGCTCCCGGGGAGGGCCTCTCATGCACAAATTTAAATAAGTTTAACCAGAGAAATCAGAGACTTGCCGTCTTTTGCCTTCAATGCCACTTGAATACAGTAACACGTGTGGAGGAACTTCTTTTTATCAAAGGGGGTCAATTTGAATTAGAAGTTCTTCATGTACATTTGAATGCAATTCATGTATTCAATGGCATCATAAATGAATAATGTATGAAAACGTTTTAATGAGTTTTTGCATTAAACCCTCGTTATGAGTCATGTAGGTCTGCTTCAGTCTGATTCAATTTATGTGGTATTCATTATACAGAAGCACTTCCATTTATGTGATGGATGCAACTGCTGTCAGTATAACGTAAAAGTTTCTGATTTTACAAGTGATACTGAGTGCTCATCAGGCGAGACTTTGTCACTGTCTTGATCTCCTATGTTTAGTTTTTTTTTTCTTCTGCAAGCTGCTGTGATTGTGCTAGAACAATAAAAGCCCAAAGATCATATATTAGCTCTGCACTGCTGCTGATGAGCAGTAGTGTTCATCGTGTGTGCAGCTGAAATATTAATGAAGATGGAGCAGCAATGTCATTTTACAAACCAAAGGGGGGATGTGTGATCACCTTACGGACTTTTTTTTATGACATGTATGGGTCTTTTGTCCACTCACTTGACTGATTGGTGTCTCTGCCGCCCCCACTGCTTCTTGGCTGGTTGCAATTCAAAGTTGAATTATTCAGGAGGAGAACATTTGTTGACATCTGACATTCAGTGAAGTTCCAGCTTTGTTCTCTGCTGCTCTAAGCTTCTTCTTTCTTTTGTTGGAGAGGGCAAACTGTGCCATATCAGATTTTTTTTTCTTCTCATAAATTATTGCGTCCCTTCCTCCCTCCACATGCCTAATTCAACTCCTTCTCTTGGTCAGGCTGAGAGAGAGAACCCTGGTCTGACTCAGGATATCATTATGAAGATCTTGGAGAAAAAGAATGTCCAAATCAACTTCACCGAATCCCTACTGCGCATGGCAGCCGATGATGTGGAAGGTGAGTACATGAGAAACTGACTTGTGTTCCAGCTTTCGCAGGTGGGGACCAGTGTATACTGTCTTATCTGTGCACCAACCCATTCACCTGGAGTCTCTGGAAATGTGCTGCAAACTCTTTTCCTGCAGATTTCATGATTGACCGGCCTGAGCAGGAGTTCCAGGACCTAAATGAGAAGGCCAGAGCTCTGAAACACATCCTCAGCAAAATCCCTGATGAGATCAATGACAGAGTACGCTTCCTACAGACTATCAAGTGAGTGTGAACACAAACCAACACACACACTGACAAGCACATTGTTGCTGCTTTAAAAAACAAGCGTGCACTGAGGCATAAATAAATTCAATACATCTATATTGTACTGCAGGAGCATCAGTATGGCGCTACAGTGCATTTTGCTAAGTAATCTATAACGTGATCTAAAATAAAAAATCTAACTTCAGCACAGAGGGAAGTTCAGTTGTCACCCAGTGGAAACTGAACAATGACAATATCTGTAGTCCAGTAATGGACCTGGTCATTGCTTATATGCATGTGGGGAAGCTGCAAATTAATAACCCATTTGGGATAAATAAAGTTGTCTGTGCTGATCTGAACTGAAGTGATGCTGTTCTAAACTAATACACTGCCATCTCACCCCTCCACTATAAACCTGCTTTTATAATCATCCTCTGTATCTCAGGAACAAGAAAGTGCCTCAACTCTGTTTTCTCGTTTAACTTTCTGTTTGCTCCAGAAATAAAAAAGTTGAGTGTATAGATTAACACATTATAGGCTTATTATTATTTCATAACACTATTATCATTTCGTATTTGTTCATCATACAACTCCAAGGTAGCATGTTGGGATGTGTCTTGGAATATTCAGTTGCAATTATAAAAATAAATCAAAGGAAAGCACCAAGTCTTTTGTGTGGAGAGAATAACAGGGTCATAACAAATTATGACCCTGTTATTCTCGTTCACAGCTTTCACAAATAAAAGCTCTGTATTTGGCTATAAACAAGTCAGGACCAGGGCTTTTGATGCAAGTCCAACATAGTTGGCAATAGTAAGCAGGAAAAGGAAAATATGTTATCAGAATAGGATCAATATACAACTCACCTTTTGTTTCTGACAGAGACATAGCCAGTGCCATAAAAGAGCTCCTGGACACAGTCAACAACGTCATAAAGAAGTATCAGTACCAGAATCGCAGAGTGAGTAACACAAAGACACAAACGCATGCCCATATTTTTTTCACAGCATTTCCTAGTTTTGAAATTCGGTTTCTGTTTGTTCTTTGCTTCTCAAGGCCCTGGAACACCAGAAAAAGGAGTTTGTGAAATACTCCAAAAGTTTCAGCGACACCCTCAAAACATACTTCAAGGACGGAAAGTAAGTATAATCAAAACAGCGTGTACAGAGTTTCAGTTTGTGCCCCTGTTACTCATTCAAAATAATAGAGACAATAGAGACACTCATCCTCATTTCCATTCGTTCTGCTCCCCCACGTGTAGCTTACCAGTTGTTTAAATGGTGGCTGGGAGCCCTTCCAGCCTGTCTTCTTAAATTTGGCATTTTTCTTTAATTTGCAGGGCGATAAATGTCTTCATCAGTGCAAACCGGCTCATCCACCAAACCAACCTCATACTGCAGACCTTCAAAACTGTGGCCTAGCCTTAGGAGACCACAGAGTCCCCTCGTGCTTTGGGGAGAAACTGCTAGGAAGGTGGAAGCTTGAAGAGCGCCTGACCCATATATGTAAATTAGAAAGAGTTGATTTTAGGGTTGGGGGGGGTCGACTCCCTCGAGAGTCGAGATTCTAGATTCCAGTTCAAGAGACTGAAAAGTGCCATTTGTTTTTTCAATGAGGATTTTCCAGTCTTGAAATGGAACTGAATGGGCCCAAAGTCTTGGTTGATTGATTTTATTTGGACAGTTTTAATTTATAACCCTGGCTTGTTGGGAGTAGGTGAGGCGAGGTGTTTATTAAAGACTAATTGCCATTTTTTTCTAATATATTCATGCTGATCATTTTACTTTTAACTTTTCAATCATGGCTACCCATGTGAGACCGTCTACACTGGTTTTCTCTTCTCGCCTCCTGTTTGTGTAATTTTGCCACGGTCAGTACGCGCAGGATTGACAAAAGCACCCAACTGCAGGTGAAAACGCTGCGAGGAGAGGGGAGGAAACAGTGTTAAGAGACAAACTCAGATTTCTTTTCTCTTTATTACCACAAGACAGAAAGCCAAATGACTTCTAGCACAGTGTGCGCCTTACCAAGTCCTGTAACATTCCCTCCTCTCAGAGTGTAATGAAGTGGAGCCAGTCCCTGCTGTTGGGGGATGCAGAGAGAGAAATGAACGTTCTGTATTTAACTGATATCTGGTTGCAAATGTTCAATAAATAGTTTCCAAATGATGATGCTTTTTTAAATATGTCCGAGTCCAATATGTGTGATGTGGCTTTTTTATTTGTGGTGAGAGCATGTAGCTTGACTTGCTTGTGTCCATCTTTTCCTATGATGGCTAAATTTAACATGCAAAAAGATTCTAATAAGTCACCCTCCATTCAAAATTATCTTCATCTTTGAATAAAAAAAAAAAAAAAGAAAGAAAAAAACAAAAATGACCCATAAAACACCCATGATGTTGCCTTTGATGCAGGACTGTTGTACACTGCTTTAGTTTTTGTTAGATGTATTTGAACACTGGCAGCTAAGTGTAATTGCCGGAGCACTGTGCTGATTTAGCATAGCCCTAAGGTAACATTTTTGTTTGCCTTTTCCATGTCAAAACTTGACATGTGCATCACCTGCAGTGCAAATCCGTTACTGACAGCTCTGCTGAATGCCAGAAACTGCTTAAGTTGCCTTGAGTTACAAGGATCTAGCTGAAGTTAAGGAGGTGAAGTTGGTTTGCAGAGGTCCTTGTTTCTCCACACCATTAAATTATTTTCAGATTCAAACTTGAGCTCTTAAAGCAGGGGGACTCAAGTTATGTCACTTGATGCAGTCAGATTTCTTTTATCCCCTGTGTAGCTGTGTAGAGGAAGGACAGTTTGAGCCTTCTTCCGTTAGAACCAAAATCTGGAAAATCATCCTGTGCTCTTTACACCAAACTGGTGGAACAACAGTGCATTAAATACCTCTGAGCAAAGCTTAAACTTTGCTATCTCCAAGGCCAGATGCTGAAAACTTCCAACTGTAGCAGGTAATTTCTTCAGTGATGTCCTTGTCAGCTGAAGTGCTGTTGTTCATTTCCAGGAGCACTGAGACAATAACATTTCCAGTGTTGCTTGAAAACAACATAGCAGCAAACCATGAAATTGCCATGGTTCTGAAAGCCCCATAATGGCACTGTGGCATTGTCTTCATCCTCATTTCCTGCTGCTTGGTAATTGGACCTTTTTTCGTCTGTGTGTGTGTGTGTAAGGAGCTTGTTTGACTTTGGCAAGGGTGAGAAAAGTGACAGAAGCACCCAAAAGTGCTCAGCTCTCTGCAAGCTAACAGACTCACTGACGTCTGAGTAGGTAATTAAAACAGATCTGTGGCAGAAATGCTACATATAATGTCCTTAATCATCTGAGACACACCCCGTGAGTTGAGGAAAATTGGTCCTACCAAACCAGTTGGGGCCCCAATCTGAGCATCACAATAAATGAAAAAAAGATGTATTAACAATAGTAAAATATTTCCCAGGAGAGGAACAACTTTGGTTTCCTGTGGTTTTTCTATTTCTGCCTGGTGTACGTGTGAAAACTGCACTGTGGTGTGTGTCCCTTTTCCCTGTGTGCCCTTTAATCTAATAAGCAGTCTTTGTGCTGCAATGACAGATAACCACTTTTTTTTTTCAACTGTGGAAAAAAGAAGAGACTGGACAGTTTTATTTAAAAGTCAAATGAAATTTTGTTGCTTTCTGGACATTTAAAAAAATTATACGCAATTTATTAACATTTGATAAAAAAAAAAAGTAACAGAAATACTACAGAGGTGCTTGGCCAAAAGCTCACATGAATATAAACACATTAATACATGTACACAGTCTGATAAGAAATCACATGGTTTTCATTATTTCACCTGACAAAATCTCAGCCCCATTTCTACTATATATGAAAATGAATATAATAAGTCAGAAGAAAAACTGGCATAATGGCCTCTGAAGGAAATCAGAAGCCATTCTTTATAATAACCTGTTGCTCAGTTTAATAACAATGGTTGTGATGAAGGATCCATCTTGAATGAGCTACAGGTCATAAATAAAGAACCCATTCATCTTCAGTCAGTTAGTGCAGTACCAATATTTCTTTAGTTGTGTGTAACGTTGCACATGAGGTTTTACAAGTTTAGTGCAGATGAATTATGGTTCAAAGTTTCTTCATGATATTCCTTCATGAATCATTTCCCTTAACTTCTAAATCAATTGACTGAGTTTAATGTGCCTCACACACAGAATACATTAAAAAACATTCCCTCTTCACCAACTGCAAAAAAAATCCAATATTAGCATGATAATGCACTAAACTGAGACAGTAACCATTTGTCAGCATTTTCACAGTGAGCACAGCTCAACCATGTCAGCTGTGCAGCACATCTCCTCCCTCATAGTGTATGTCCAGTTCCATCCTTTAGTTTTGGCCCCTCTCTCTTCAGGACCTTGTCCATGCTGGAAATCAGTTTTCATGGAAGTCCCACAGATGTTTATCCACGTGGAGTTCCCTAGCACCCCCCTAATCCCCCCCCCTTCCCAGGGGTTTGTTGTGAACAGTCCAACAAACGCCTGGGGGAACCTTGTAACGTTCTCCAAAACTCTTCATCAACCTGTGATGCATGCATGCATACAAAAATGCATGAGTTAAACACAACTATTCATCACTACCTTTATTGTTTTAGTTTTATTATACCCTCAGCAAACTGTCCTTATGACCTTATTGTCCATTTGCAATTGACGACTATGTATCTGTCGAGACTCCGGTGTGCTCTATGTGATGTCATCATTTACTCTAATTATAAGGCATGCCAACAGTGCTTTTACTGTCATAAAAAGTTCTTCCCATTAAACGACTAATATACTCTTCCAAACCACCTCTCGCTCAATGTGCTATCTACTCAAACAAACTATTGAACAAGTGTTCTGCAGGAGTGAACAGACAAATTCACTCATCCTTGGCTGAACTATCATCTTGTGATGTATCTTTCTGTTTGGCTCCTCCCTGTAGATGTGCTCCAAAATATTTATTCCTGGCTCCCTGTTCCAACTGAGCCCAGTGAAACCTCCCACCAGGCTCAAAGTGGGTTTTGGGAAAGATACACTTCTCACTGAGAAGCACAGCTGCCTGCAGAAGGGGAAACAGCATGGGAAGTAAATCAAACAATTAACACATTTAGTATATAAGATTAAAGTCTGGATATTAATGTAAAATTGGGCTCAAATGCACATAGTAAATACCCGTCCCCCTCTGTGCTTTGAGAAGTGCCAGCCTTGGGATGGTTTCATGTTCTTGTTGATGTTCCAGGGAACAATCTCCACAAAGCTCTCCTGGCTGTAGCTCCTCAAAAGGTACTCAAGGTCTGAGCTGCAGATCAGCTTTCTGTCCACAGCAGGCAACCTGGAACAAAGGTGAATTGATTAATTACCATATTTCACCATATAGCTCTAGTAATATGCAGTCAGTTCAAGAATTTTCAGATCATGATCTGGGGATTTCTATTATTTGCATTTAAATAAAATGTACATTTTTGATGAGTCAAACCTATTTTATTTTCCTCACTGAGCAATTGTGGAGCAACCCTGGCATTCATTTGGAGTAAGTCCAACTCTGTCTTAACACAAGGGACTGTGTTAAGGGGTTTGTCTTGAGATCCAGCAGGGGGCGGTCTTGAAATTGATTGGCTTATTGAATTCCCCTTTGACCTGTCAGGAAACTAATACATTGACAGAGGTTAATGAGGGAAGCCATGTTAAGTGGATACTCACAACACCAGCAACTAAGAAGTCACGTGTGGAATGACTTTGGGTTCTTTAGTAACGTCTGAGCATCAAGTGAAGACACACAGTGGAGCTGTATGAAGAGGAAATATAAAGACTAAACTTCAAGGTTAGAAACTTGTGTTTTTGGAACGTCCCGGCTCACTTCATCTCAGACACAGTGTTATTTGTTGCATTCAAGTAAAGTTTGTTCAAACGTGACTGATGTTGAAAATATACTGAAACAATATGACAGTTTGATCTAAGTTTATCCAACTTTCCAAAGTCATAAATCTGCCTTTAAACTATGAAGTTTTAAGTCTATCTTCACTACAGCATTGGATTGTCAAGAATGATTTAGAAGATTTACCTGTAAATAAAAACAGCTCACTGATTTTTTTTTTTTTTATTAATTATTTTTTTGTTTCCTGATGTTAGGAGAGATGTTTTGGACATTTCCCTGAGTATTGTCTGCAGGCATCATCATCAGCTGCATAAGGTCTTAACGACTTCCAAGAACAGAGGACAGCTCAGGTAATTGTCACCTTCTGCTGCTTATAAAGGTTAAAGATTTGTTGATGATTGACCAAAATGAAACTTGTGATGGGATGATAATGGAAATCCCCTGAAGCGTTGAAAGATAAGGGGATTATTTTTTTATTCCAATTTATGAAAACAGGTGAAAAATGTATTTGTTTTTTATTCAACCACCACAAGAGTATTTCCATCTAGGTAATTTCAGTTTCTCCACATACCCTAAATCCATTTCACAAAGTGTGTCGTTAAGTATGTAACAATACTACTCTTACTTAATTTTTAAAACAATCCAGATTTTGGTGGCACATTCTAAATAATTCATTTCAGCTCTCTCTTATGCAGCTTCCATGTTGTTTCATGTGATAGATAATGAGTTTGTTTCTCTCCCCTGGATTATTTGTCCAATTGGCAATCTTTTATTGAAGATTTAAAATGTGAAGAAAGATGATGAAGTTAGGAATAGAATAATATGATACTAAATGAAAGTAAAAGTTTTAACCCTTTTCTTAATCCCTCAAATAGCCATGTGACCAATTTTCTTTCACCTCACCTCGTCCATTGGTCTTGAACTTAAAATTGTGTGCTGGTCACCAATTGTCCATTTGGCTTTCGAGATTTTATCTTGGTTGATGTTGAGGATGATGGCAGAGTCAAACTTTTTTTGTTTTTATTTTGAGTGAGACCAATTTTTCTCCAGCAGATGGCCCCACATAGCATCCCACCATCACTCTATTGCTGCACTGTGCTGCATGTCTTGTACAGTCATCATGACACGTGGCACTTTATCACAGCCATATTCCATCAAAGCAAAAATAAGGCGTATGAGCGAACGTGGCATCGATTGCTTGGAAGATGTCAGCAGTGGAAAAGTGTTTTCAAAAACGGGTCAATAACAAATGAAAAAGAAAGGAGGAAACCTTTAGAAGGAAAAAAGTAACATAATTTAAGGTGGTAGAAATATGGGTAGAATACAGACACTTAGTGGCACTTAGTACACCAAATAATTTATTTCAAGCTACAGCATCTTTATACTGATGAGTCCAGAGTGTGGAAATGCGTGATCACACACTACTGGTAACCAACATGATAAACCATAGGTAGCCCACTGAATAATTCAATAATCACTGTCACAGATGACTTTGACAGGCTGCTTGTAGTTGTATGTTTCACTGGTGAAATGTGTTGTATGAGTTTCCTTCAAGCATGAGAGTTTGTCAGTGGTGGTTTTGAGTCTGTATAAATATGGATGCACAGGTAGGCACAGTCAGATTTAGATCCTGCTATAGTGAAATGATCACAGCGGGTTCACAACAGTTCATTACAAAATCTATTCGGCAATCAAAAAGGGGGAGCAAACTTCCTCTTTCAAATCAAAGTCTCATTGCTGCTGGTGAGCGAGTCCAGAATCATACTGTCCAGTCGTATCTGTTCGCTCTGCTCTCCTCAGCAGCTCGGTCACGCTGGGCAGTAGTTAGTCTTTAAAGCCCCACAGTCGAGTGTCCATGTGGAGCTGCTCTACTGGTTGCTGTATCAGAGTCCTGAGTGGGTTGTGAATGATATGACGGACCTCTATGGGAACCTTGAACTTTCCTCCAATTATCTTGAGCCCTCCAGGCACTGAGGTCTCGCTCCACAGCCCTGTGACGTACATAGACATGTGGTCAACATTCGCAGAGGATCGTGTGAATATTATATTTGATACTTTTAAACACTTCCTCTTAAGATATATGTGCTCTGTGCACCATGTTCATCCACATTATTGTGTGCAAGCTTTGAGGAAAAGTAAATAACACTTCTCCTGAAACACCACAGGCTGAGAAGTCCTCCCACCTTGGTTGAACTATCAATTTGTGAGGCGGTATACATTTCTGTCAACCTCCTCCTTGTAGATTTGCTCCAAAATACCCCTTTCCGTCAACAAAGGGCAAGCTTTTTACTTTTTTCAAAGGTTGTCTTGGAAAAGATGTGGTTCTCTATGAGGAACACACCAGCCTGCAGAAAATGGATTCAGGTTTTTCAGGGAGTTGGACAGAGATGAAAACTAAATGCTAAATGCAATAATACAGGAAATACTTATGTTGTGTTATTCTAAAATAAACCCCACATTTAGATGCTGCTGTGGGAGCATTTTCATCACAGACATCAGGTTTTTGTGTCGGTATGTCATCAGTGTCTTTAACTGGACGTAGCGTGACCGCTCCATGGATCTGCAAATGCATTTGTTGAGCATGGTCAGCTAGAAGTAGTGCACATCCTGTCTGTGCTTTGAGAAGATCCAGCCAGATGGATTCAGATACTGGTTGATGGGAACGTCTTCATGAAGCCGTCCTGCCTGTGAGTCTGCAGCAGATGCTCCAGGTCTGAGCCACAGCTGGTGTTATAGAGCACCACTCTGTCCACACCCAGCAACCTCGATTAGTGAAAGGTTAAAATTAATACATTTGCATTTCATGCCAGCAATTATTTCCTTGCAACTAAATAATGAGCCTGCTCAAACCACGCAGGAACAAGAGCTGCTTCCTTTGAAACATTTATCTAAAGACTTGTTCAGCGCTTAGAGATATTTTTGTAACTATGTTCAGGCAAGGGCTGCTCTGATGTATTCTCAATACAATGTCATTCAAATGTAGTTGGAAGCACAAAATAATACAGAAGCTTGTCTTCTTCCTCCACAGATGTGTGCTTTGTGATGCCTGCGATCAAATGCATTAAAAACAAAGATTTGCACCCTCCCATAGCATTTCTGTGCTTGTAAAAGTGCCCATGCACAAATACTCTCGCTCAGACACTGTCAGTATTTGGTGCACTGCCTTTTGACAGTGATGGTTGACGTTTTGTAGAAAAGCGCTCACTTCTTTCTGAGAGCTGGATATCACTCTCATGGACTAGGACAGTTGTTTGCTAATCTGCAAGAAAGGTTTCACTGGCCTCCCCTTCATCCTTCACCACTGAAATACAGACATCTGTATAAAATGATGAAATCTAAAGTTAAATCTAAATTTACTATAGTGCAAACTGAGGAGCATTACTCTAGTCACCAAACAGGTTAGAGATGCAGACTGCAAAGTTAAAACTGCAAATCCTTTTCCATTTCCCATTGTTCTTATTTCTTATGGGAAGTCTGGTTACATCCAGTCTTTCCCTCTAGTTCAGTCAGTGGGGTAATATTTGCACTGTTGCAGTTTTGAGGAATCTGACACATGACATCTGTAGTGATGAAGGGAAAACCAAAATATGATATACATTTAATGATAAAACACACCGGAGACTGAAGTTGATCTTTTTCATGACAGCCAAAGATTAAGCAACAGTGGGCATAAAGGAAAAAAAGTAAGAAGCAAACAGTGGTTCTCATTTGGGTAAAGCTGGAATGAGACAGATTTGAGCTTCCCGGTTCAATAACTCAGAATCATTGTTGGGACACAAAGGTGAACAATGAGCTACAACAATTAAAGTCCTGTATTGTAAACTGCTGTATCTTAGACCTTAGCCTACATAAATATTTGAAGTAAAATGGTTAATAATTCTTTTTCAAGACATGAATGTAATTCAGGTCTTGCTCATTGTTGACGTGGTGCAACCAATTTATAGTCTATATTGTTTCAGGATCTCTCTGTGCAGAGTAGCCAACATTCAGATACACATTAGTCAAAAGAAGAGTGATAAAGCAGCATAAAATTATCCCAAAGAGGTGCCACAAAATGGTAGACAACTTGAGTCCAGTGATTCAGTACTAATGCACTTAGTTAATTTCCACAGCTGTACTGTGGACAGCAGTGGAAATTAACTGACCTCTTCCCACCATAAAAAGACTAAATCCATTCAAAGAGGCAGTCACAGCAAATGATGCTATAATTAAACAATGTACTTCATGTCATACATAATAACCCTTTTATAAAGGTCATTAGACACTCATCTGAATTTGAATAGTTGTATTATTTCAGTGTACTCCTCATGCAACTTTCATCAAGTGTCTTATTGCTGATAAAAGACAGCTCACATGTGCTTTGTATTAGAAGATTCAGAATTTTTAAATAATTGGCTACTTAAAGACAGCACAATCCTGAGGAAGAAAGATAAAAATATAGGAGGGCAGTC
Source organism: Remorina albescens (assembly GCA_034769265.1). NCBI lineage: Eukaryota > Metazoa > Chordata > Actinopteri > Carangiformes > Echeneidae > Remorina > Remorina albescens. The sequence continues at coordinate 6,505,980 of CM068488.1, forward strand.
AGTCAAACAACTAGGTGGGGAAAAAAAAGTCAAGCCACATCATAAACTACCCCTTATCTGCCAGTGGAAAGGTATAAGTACAAGCATGCAATTAGAAAAGGCTCTGTCCGTCTGCAACCCTCAGCACAGCAGCCCAGCTCTATTCAGCGCATTGTTCACATTTGGGATTAGCCAGTCTTTAAAGTCCCACAGCCAGGTGTCCCCTTGGATCCTCTCCACCGGCTGAACAGTAGGTGTGCTCAGTGGAGAGCGAATAATATGACACAGCTCTGGTGGGATCTTGAACTGCTCTCCAAACTTCTTAAGCACTAAATGTACTGAAGTTTGCTCGACCATCCTACGAAGTCACAGTCACAGATTAGCACGTGAGCGCAAGCTGCAACATGTCCATAAGCGGTTTGAGGCTGTCATATTAGAACGGCGTTATAATCTCGTCAGTGTCGTTCAGCAGGACGTAGCGTGACCGCTCCATGGATCTGTAAATGCACTCGTTCAGCGTTGCCAACTGGCCAAAGTAGTGCACGTCCCCTCTGTACTTAGAGAAGAGCCAGCCACGAGATGAATTCAAGTACTTGTTGATGGGCCGGGGAACCATCTCCACAAAGCCCTCCTGGCTGTAGGTCTGCAACAGACGCTCCAGGTCTGAGCCACAGCTGGTGTTATAGATCACCACTCTGTCCAAACCCAGCAACCTGAAGCAAGGTGACTCAAGGAAGGACATTTAGCCTGAAGCTTTAAAATAAATAAAATCAGCAGATCAATGAGAGGGAGGTCCTTTTACCATATTCATAAGGTGTATTAGTCATGTTGGGGACCATGAATATCTGTATAAATTTCAATTTCTAGCCATCCAATCATTCAGTCTGGATAAAAGAGATTGACTATGCGAACAAAAGTCTGGCTTACCGCGAATTTGAACAGCAGTGTCTGTCTGGTAACATTTCTATGGGTACCTTAGTGAGAGCTGAGTCAGCTCATTTCAGGCCGTGCTTTGTGGCGGTGTTACTGTTATGTCTACCTTATGTATTGTGTGTGTTGTTTAAAGCGCTGACCTGTACATCTCCAAGGTCTATGCATACTGAAGTGCGTTGTTGAAGTCAAACAGTTTGGAGATGCGGACTGTGAAGTTAAACTGCATCTTTTTCTCCTCTGTCTTCCGGTTTCTTATGGGGAGCCAGATCTTCTCGGACCCATTGACACCACCTGGCTGAAGCACAATGGTGACATGTGTAGCGTCACAGCTTTGAGGAATTCCATACATGACATCTGTGGCGGCAAAGGGAAAACCAAAGTTGTCCAAGTGCTCTTCAATATTTGCTTGTGTTGTTGTCTGCGATATGTCGCCTGCACAGCAGAAAAGACAGTGAAGAGGCTGGATGTGGTCTCTCCTGAATATGCTAATGACGCGTATATCGAAACCTTTCACCCTCTGATCCACGAAGGCAGACACCAGCAAGTGCTTGGTATTTTTTTAGTGGGGTGATGGTCTGGTCAGAAATCTGCAGGGGGCAATCATTTGGAGGGCGACGCTGGTGTTGGAGCAGGCTTGCCTTGTACATCCCAGGGAAACAGACATCCACAACCATGGAGGAAGAAGAACCTTCTTCTGAGATTAATCCAGTTGTCCATTGAGCCAAAGTTTGGAGAACCCTGTAGCAGATGTTAGAGTTAACATTACATACAACCTTTAATGGTTTGGTTCATCATGTTCTCCATTTTAACTTGTTTTTTCTTATTTTATCAGACTGTAATAGCAAAAGTAAGCCCTTGGCAATCAATAAAAAAAGTCTTTGAAATTTGAAAGGTGGTTGGTCTTTAGTTAAACCGTCTGAGGGGTTCTTTACAAAAGATTCAAGAGAACGAGGAAGTAAAATCGTCATAAAGACACAACTAACTCCACCCATGCAGACACACACCGAGTGATTCTCGCACACTGTCTGGTTTAGTTAATTATTTAATATGGGCTGCAATGATTGTTGATACAACAGAGAAACAGTCAAACAATTTTTATAATTTCCATGCTGGACAGCAACTTTCACCACTAAACTGCCCAGAGCACTCAAACAGGAAGGACATTCATAATTAATGAGACCACTCTAATATGTATTTAGGTGCACTTGGAGGTGATGACAGAAAGTAAAGCTGAACCCAGTTAGTACTGAAGACTACACTGATTCAGTGATGGAAACATTTCCAACATCTTAATGTAATGTCACCGACACACACACGAAGTTAAGAGTTTTTGCAGTTTACAGATCGTTGATCTCAGCATCAATGGGCTGTTTGAATGAGCACCACTTCAGGCACTGCTTTTCTTTGTAACAGTCTAGTGGGACTACAGAATTACACCTACAGTATCCATTTTTGTCAGTTAATCCGTTTTTTTTTTTTTTTTTCTCCAGATGGACATTTTAAGTTCTGATGGCATTAATTTAAATGTTCGGTAATGTCTGCTGTAGCTTACAGAATCTTACAAGTCATAAAGGTGATTAGAGCAAATGAGAGGGAAAGTCACAGTGAGTCGGATACATTTGCTAATTCTCTGGATAATTGGTGTGTGTGAAGGTGCCGGCGGACTAACAGAACTCAGGTCTCCTTAAAAATAGACACAGGCAAAATTCACTTGGTAGGACGCCTAGTTTTTCCCCCGTCATTGGGCCAAACAGATAAACCCCCCCCAGAACAAGCTAAAGTTACTTTACAAGCAATAATTACCCCTCGAAAAATACTACTAATAACACAAAACCAAAGACACTTACTTCAATTTGCTCTGAACATGAGGACCAGCAGCAGGCCCCCGTCATGCATCAACTGCAGGTGCGTGTGTGGGATTTTTCCAGGTGGAGGTGGGGGGGTGCACGGAGGCACCACGGAGCCACCAGGGGGCCCTTTGAGGACAAGACAGCCAATCAGAATGAGCTGTTACTGCTGGGCCCGGATGAGGCTGGCTGCTGGATTCACTGCACTTAATAACTGAGGCGGGAGAGCTTGTTTTTACTGACAGGACGAGTGCCACAATGACAAAACACTCTGCGCATACTGAATGTTACCAAAGCAGAGGTGTAGAGATTTTAGCAAAACAACTCCGAGCCAAAATAATCATTGTGAAATAAATATTATGAAGTTATTTGAAGAGATGTATCAGCGTGTGGGCAGGTTTTTTTTTTTTTTTAAATCCTGTTTATGCTGCAGTTCTGTTCAGTTCAGCTCAAGTCACTTTGACTCCCAACTTGGAGATCAGACCTGTTCAAAGGATCCAAAGTTTAAAAGCAAACAACAACAATCATGCATTGTATTCAAGCGTGATTCTCATATGTTTTACATACATTTGGCATTTGCGAGCATCAGTGAAATGTTGTCGAAGAATACAAATATAAATTATAAGCCAATAGAAAATGGAAATATAGAAAAAAGAAATAAGTCCGTTGTCACTTTCCTTTCCTGGTTTGTAAAGAACAATACAGTGTAATGATGGTAAAAGTCCACGTTTAACTGCCTGAAACACCAAAGAAGACTGTAGATAGATAAAGATTGCTTGTTTTGTGGCACAGTATATAAGCAGTATGCATATAATAGAACCCTTTTCTATTCTTTGTCTGATTTGTCATCGTTATTCTAATCTTTCCGTGTTCTTACACACTATCAAAATCTGTATCCGTGGCTGTGGTGGGGCTGATGGTCATAGAAGATATTCTCATAACTGCATTACTAACAGAAGTAATCTTACTTAGAGTGAAACTTTTTATAGAGTCCGTATTTTCTTCCAGCAGATGTCACCAAAGAGCAAACATTAACCGTGATTCCCTGTTGTTGCGTCAGCGAGGCCCCCGGCTGCAATGTATTTGTTGTCTCTTATCATGACAGATGGCATTTAAAAAAAACAAAACAAAAAAGAAGCCATTTTTATATGAAAGATGGGGGGGGGGGAACTCCCTTGAAAGTCAAATCAGATTAGAAGAATATACTGAACACACCGTGTGGGCTTACTGTAAATGTATGCATTGAGGAAATGTGTATGTAAACATAAACATACACGTACATAAACGTATACAAAGGGGAATCCTAAAAATATCAGATTAGCTTTTACCTCATAGTTTTATATCACTCATAATTTCCATATAGAACTTAATGTAGTGCAATGCAGAGCTTCCAGCAGACAGTAAACATCAGCTTCGTTATTTGCACAGATACTTAAAACTCCTGTCTTGGAATATAACCTGCTCAGAGGTTTACTGCCTGTTAGTCTGTGGTAATTTGAATAAACACAATCACTGTAACATAACCCCAATATTAGGATCCTAAAACTAGATTTTGAAGCGGGGCCCACAAGGCAGCGCCACATCATGAAGTAATAATGTAGGACCCACTTTAACTGATGCCGTAGCTTGCTTTAGAGGCCTCAGCTATTTGCAATAAATCACATTATCAAAAAAAAAAAAAAAACCCCAAACAAAAAAATAAAACAAGATTACTTTGGCACAATGGTGCTTTCAGCTCAATGCAAATCTCCATGCTAATATTCTGGCAAACACAATGCTAACCAGCTGTACAGTTAAAGCTGGTTGGAATGTACTTAGTTGAACATGTACTTTCTCAATAGACAAATAAATCCAGTCCATAGGACCAAAAGGCACTTTGAGTACTGCTGCTGCTGCTAAAACAGTGTGGATGGCGGCAGTGAAAGTGAGCCAAAACCGTTTAGCCTCAAGCCAGTAATCTAAAACAATGAGCTGAAAGTTGCGCAAAAGCTTTTCAGAGTTCTTTTTTTATAGTTTTTTTCCCCTGAAAGTGACCACTTGACATTAAATGTCAGGTTTTGATTTGTAGTTGATATAAAAATGTAGAATTTCCAGCAGCAGAGCTTCTGACCCTTTGGGTGTAGCTTTACCAAGATAAGAATGCGTTGTATGAGCCTCTTAATGCGAGAGCCTTTTGACATCCTCTTCTGTCAAGAAGGTTTTGACATTCAGACCCATCCTTCAAAACTGACTGCTTCAGGTTATTTTTCTTGCTGTTCTTTTTTTTTTCTTTATTGAGTTCAACAGGGCTGACATCTCCATTAATATCCAGCCATCTGGTTTCTGTATCCATTTCAACTGTACCTTCGCCTGTGAATTACCTGAGACAGCAGACACTGAGCAAACGACCCAGTGCAGTTTGACGGGACTGCTGCATAAAAGCAGGGACTTTGCATGTGTTTAAATTCAGCAGCCCTTTTTAGTAACTAAACACCACTTTGCCCAGTGCAAAAACTGGTGACCAATGCCTCCACCTTCATCGAGAAAGACAGTAAAATGTGCCGCATGTATTATGAATAATGTGACCATCTGCCACACTTTCATCTGTCATTGTACAAGAATTGAACTTTAGTTTCTGAAAAGATTGCAAATCAACAAATGATACAACCAGCCATGTGTTTTCCCAGATGACGGTGCTGAGGATTTTCAGCAGGCTGAGGTGTAGTCTTTTCAATATATTTGTGATATGTTTCTTGGTTATTACATGCGCCTTTTATTCCTGCCTGGGGAATCCTGCCAAAGTAGAACAGAGAGAACATGCATGTCCCCATTAATATTTTCATTTACTCTCTCAATATGATGGAAACAAACAACAGCAACCAATTTGCAACTCGGCCTCACCGGAAAACATGCAGCCCGCAGATAGCTCATCCCATCAGATTTTCCGTTTCCTCATCACCATTCTTGTTCTCACAGATCAACAGATCTTCACAGTCACCATCGTCATTATCAGAGCCATTAATCTGCTCAACTTCCCTGCATTTCCTCTTCAGCATCTCCATTGCTTCTAAAAGTCAGGATGCAGAGTTTCTTTTGCAAAGTCAGGAGCAGGAGCCGAAGCACACTCGTAATTTGATGTAACAGTGAATTCATACACAGTTGATCATGAAATTCTTGCTTTTTTCTATAGTAATGCATCAACAATAGTCATTTTCATTTAGCAGTAAAGCTGTAATCTCCAAAGTTTGGAACCAATTTCTCTTTTTAAAAAACTTAGTCTATCAGAAAATGAAGGGAGCCCTAGAATGTGGCAATATATAGTTGCATAAGATTGTATTGAGTATGTGTATGTGTATTTGTGAGTTTCTTATTACTCCTGTGTTGTTGGAGATTTGTTTTCAAAGGCCAAGCTTTGAAAAGATCCAAATCAGAAATTAAAAGTGTACAGAAAAATACAGAAAGAGAAAGGCATCTGAACCACAAATTTGTGAGATATAAAACTGAAACGCTGAGCTTAAAGATTCTGAAGGCTCATTAAAACTGGTGGCAACTTTAGAGTCTGATGTTGAAGTTCATCGGTAGAAGCAACTCCATTGAAATTATATGAGTAATTGTACTAAATATGACAAACAATTATGAAAACATTGCTCCAGGAAGTTAGTAGTCATCAAAAACTCAATAGACTATTTTCAAAATAGAAAGTATCAATAACTACAGTGTGCCTGTTAAAAGTTAGAAATTAAGAATCGTGAGAGAACAGATGTGTTTAGTCAAGTTTGGAGTATACTGACTGACCTGTTGTTCATTTTTAGGATGTTATCCTTCTGACAATTTTGCCACAGAGAGGCCTGTAAGAGTCCTTTATTCTTTCTGTGATGGGGGGTCGTGACCGAGACATTTAATCTTGTGGAGAAATGGTGTCAGGAAAGGTTTGGATAAGAGTGGTCCAGTGAAAGAGTCCAATGTACTCTGTTTGAAATCTGTCTGTTTTGTTGCATCTTTGCTGAAGGGCCTCGGCTGAACGCTGTAATAGAGGAGATGTTGCTGGAATCACTGTAAGCATTCCAAACATTTGACTCCCGATGTTGTTGCAAGCTGTTTGTCTGTGTGCATATAAAAACTGATATTGAGGGGCACTTTCACCTGAATTACCTGGTGGGCTAGGACTTATTTTCTTTGATGAAGTTGACAAGTGAAGAGAGCCCCCCCCCCCCCCCCCCCCACATTACCAAGTAATTGACACCTGTAGCTTTGTTGCATCAGTATTGTTTGATGTGACATGCCGACCCCTGCTTCTTCACAATCTCTGTCTCCATTTGACACTCACAGCATGTATTGTATTGCAGTGTACTTCAAACTTGACATTGATTTATGCTGACAAACGTATTTTATACCACATCTTTAATGTATCTGGGACATTAAAGGGCAAACCTCTGCGGTTTGGAATCCCATCCAGTGACTTTGTTTTCATCTTACATTCCCTTATGCGAGACACACACGAGCACGCAGCTTTTCCCTGCTGTGTTTAATAAAGCCGAGAACAAACACTCGTACACACATCACCCCTGTCTTCACACTTTCCAGGTCTGATCGATGATTTTCGTGGGAGTGCCACCTTCGGACCATCCTGGTGGCATTTTGAGCTGGAGGCCACAAAGACAAAGCGGTGCGTGAAGCAAAGGAGGCTTTAGAGAGCCTGCTTTGCATTTGATCGACCTTTTAGTTTTTCATCAGTAGCAATGAGAACTTCTCCTCAGCCACGATTAGAGGGGCACGTTGAGAGATGTAAATTTAGACAAGATCATAGAGAAAGCTGCGAGGCTTAGCCAGCCAGAAGTTAGACAGATAAATCAGGTCAAACAGAATGGGGGACAGAAGCTGCAGAAAGCATTTTTTTTTTGGAGATGTTCAATTCAAAATGAGAGATCCATCCTTTTAAAAGATGCAGCAAACACCCTTGACCTTGATGTTTTTCTGCAAAGCCCGCATGACAAAACACATGCTACGGGGAAAATCGTCCTAATTCACAGTGCTGCATGGCCAGTGATCTCCTTCATACTGTACTGCATCTCTCTGCTTTATTTTTCTAGCTCATCTGCTGATTCTAAACATTAATTTATCAAGACTTTCAATAGTCATCAGAAGAAAATGTGGTAATATAGCCACTAGCTTTCAAGGGGATTGTTCAATTTCAGTGGTAGAAAAAAAAAGACGAGTATTTTACCTAGAATACTTAGATATTTGTCTCTAGTATGAACTAATTTGGATAATCAGTTACCTTAATGAGAATGAAATACAAACAGTGGTCGATTCGCATGCTTTCGGTAAAATATCACCTCCTCTTCAGTTAATTTAATTTAATCCCTGGGCGGCAGCATTGCAGCTCATCTGAACATGCAGACATCCATCTATTTATCCATTATCTATACCTTTTACCCATGCAGTGTTGGGGGGGAGGGGCTGAAGCCAATGCCGGTTGACACTGAGCGAGGGCGGGGATACACATTGGACAGAGACAGAGACAAAGACGTACAACCATCCACGCAATTTCGAGCCACCAGTTAACCTAAACATCCGTGTCTCTGGACTGTGAGAGGAAGCTGGAGCAGCTGGAGTGAACCCACACAGTGTCAGGGAGAACAGATACAATACAGCACAATCAAAATCTGCTCGCTGGGCTTTATGCTAACTGATGCTTTAACCTGCCATTTGTAATCACTCCCACCTGGGGCTCTAAATGAAACAGCTACACAGCAGCTGGATTTGCAGTGAAGTTCACTCAGACTTCTGATATTGCGGCTTTTACAAAAACGCACACTTTGGACTAAACCCACCACGCCTGTCTGCTGCTGTCGAATACCGAGCAGCTCCACTGGAGCATGTGAGTGCTATCTGCCTCTCTCATTCATTTTTCCAGTGCATACTTTCCATGAGCTGACCCGAGGAGGTGAACCACAATTTTCAGTCGCAGGCTTTTACCTTGAGGTTACCTTGAGGCTATGTTTTGAGTTACCCAAGTTCACAATTTCCTTTTGGGGTGGATTTAGTGATAAGACGACAAAACAAATAAAACACCTCTCTGGACTCTGAACATGCTCATGTGTGAGATACAGTGAATTAGCGATCGACCACTTTCCCCCGAAAAAAGAGAAAATTGACCGTTTTGGGTTCCTACTTCAGAGCTGTTTGTGAATGTGGTGCAGTAAAAATCTGACTTGGTAAAAAAAACAAAACAAATAAAAACCCCCAACAACAACCGAACAAACTGCAGCTGCAGCCATAGTTAATCCCATTTCATTGCAGATATCTTAGAGTGTGATCCTTGTGATCCACGAGTGTGTGTGTGTATCAGCATCTCAACATGTGAATGGGTGTGCTGCTTGGATTTGTTCATTTGTATGTTAAGACTAGGAGACGTTGTGTTGATGGAGGGATTTGGAGACTATCCCCCCCCCTTTTTTTTTTTAGATTGAATAAATGATTGTGTTGGCAAGCGGCTGCATGTATCTGAGTCTTGTACATGTGTGTGTCATTTAATGTGAAAGAATCTCATGTTCTGTGAAACTGCTCCTTTGTGTATCGCCATCTCTCAGCTTCAAGCCCAGTAGCCTCTTCACAAGCATTTGCATGCAAGTAAAAAGATGCGCCACAAAGTAAGTGTGTGTGCGCACACATGTCCGTATGTAGGTGTACACAAAGAGAAGACTAGGAAAAAAAAAAACAGAAGCAAACGTGGGTAGAATAATGTGTTTGGTAGGTGGAAATGTGTACGTGAATTACTGTATTGTTGGCTGTTGTAATACTAGTATGTGCTAATTGACTTGATGTTTCTGAGCCATTAGACTGTGTATTTTTATTCGCCAACGGGCAATTAGGTTATCAGGCGAGAGCACACACACTCAACACCTCACAGACACACACACACAAATTTAGATACTTGACAGTTTGATCAATGGCCGTCTTACTGACCATAATGACTCGGCACAGCCCCCTTTCAATGCAGCGCAGCTTGAGTCCGAATACAATAGACCATTATCACAGTCGCACGCACACACATGCACGCCCGCATAAACAGGCACACAAGCATTAAATAAAAGGCACATCAATCATAATCACAGGCACCTTTAAAGACAATGCTGCCAAGAAGAGAAGTGAAATGGCATATCCCTAATTACTGTCTCCATGTTGTTTACACCCAATTATCACACATGAACACACACATATACATACGTACACTGTATGAGTGCGTGCAAACACACACACATACACACACATAGAGGCACAGAGAAAGCATGATGAAGTTTCTTTAAAGAAAAAAAGACCAGCAAGAGCTCCTCCAAAGAAACAGCCGTGCCACAAATGTCCTTTCTTTTCTTTTCTTTTCCTTCCTTTTCTTCTCTCACTCAGATAACTCAACAGATTCATTGATTGGTTTTTCTTCTCACTTACTCTCCAAGTGTAAGTGATCTATGGATCCGTTGCATCTCTCCCAGTGACCCACCACTGAGTTGGGAGAGCCGGCCATCCCCAGAGAATGAAGTAGCTAGACTGTCTCCCATCGATTAAAATGAGTCATCAACGCACCTTAAGACTGCATCTTTTTTTCGATGTATGTATGTATGTTGGCATTGTGTGCGTATGTTTAGTCTGTGGGGAGTACCTGACTGATTGTGAAGTATGCTTCTGTATGTGTATTCAGGTTTAGTTTCCTTTCTGCTATATGTTTAAGAAATTCTGACTGGTCCTGACTGTTGTCAAAAAAATGCATATTTTAGTATGACTACAACATGGGAACAATAGGCCTATTCACTGTCTTCCCGAAATTTGAACAAGCAGACTGATACCTCTCTAATAGGAAGCCGGGGCAAAAAGGTGGATTCGCCAAGCATAAAGACTGGAAGCGGGGTGAACCATGTAGCCTGGGTCGTTCCATATTAGAGTAAAGAAAAGGGAGCGCAGCACGTCTAAAGCTCACTAATTAACAAGTTTCATCTTCCCTCTTTAATCTTTACCCAAACTGAAATGTCAGCTGTGTAGTTTTAGGCAGAGTTGTAGCAGATTCAGGCCAGAAATAGCCTCATTTTGCAACAATGCGTGTGTCTGTTTTTGTGGAGATGTATTGTTTTACCGGTAAGACGATGAAATACGATCCAGTAAGCCCATTTTGACTAACAGATGAATGTGTTTAAGGGTTATCAGACACAAAGCCCTCTGCAGCAGAGTTTTAGTACTGGGAGACAAGAATTCACAACTGTGGAAATTTATCATGGTGGAGAGAATATTTTATGTTTCCTTGCTGTGGTTGCAACGGTGCAATGCACTGCATTGGTAATGGGTGCTTGGCTGTATTTGATTGGATGATGCCATGGTTGCATAGGTTTCATAGGCTGAGCCTGTGATGATCCCTGCATTGTTTCATTTTCATTGATTTTCTTATTAACTCTCAGCAAGACAGCAAAAATAATAGTTTTCCTGCAAAATGGTTGAATAAACTACGGCAATCAGTTCAACACTAGATTCAGTACCATGTACGGTGAAATAAAAATCATTGCACGCCTGATTGTTGGACTATATATGGATTCCCTAGATTTGTGTTAAATGATGCATGACAATAGTCCATATGTTGATTCGTAACTATAACCCACAACATGAAAAACATTTTGTTGCTAAAAAACAAGCAAGTGCTTTGAAACACAGCTACTATCAGCCTGCCTTAGCAGTGACTGCATGGGATATCTTTATTCTCTCCATGGCCTGAATTTAAAATGGCTCAGCTACAGCAGGTGCTGTGCTGAGTTGAAGAGGTTACGTTATGAGTATTGTTGTAGTTCCCCCGCCCCCCCAGTTTTAAGTGAAGGGAGTCAATTTTTTAAATCATGGCGGAATAATTTTCTTTCTTGTTGGTTGATCTGCTGGATGAGGAGAATAAAAGGGAAAAAAGTTAGATACAAGCCACATTAGGCTGAGAGATGAGGCTTTGTGCTGTAAGGGCTGGTTAAGCCCTCAGGATGGGACCGGTGAGTTGATTCAGTGCCCCCTCAGGTGTACTATAACCAGCATGTGTGGGGAAAATCTTCATGCAGAGTGGATCTTTTTTCTTTGGTCTGTGGGGACTCTGGCTACAGTCTGCATTGATTTTCTTGGAGGAAGTCAGCTGCTGTAAGTGGAAGGTTTCTATTGGATTTATTTACTCCCCCTCACCCCTTTTCTTTCTTTCCCCAAATCTCTCATCTTTTTTTTTTTCTGAATTAGTTTCTCTTGTTCAGTCAAAGCTTCCTTCCCCTTTCCCCCCCTCTATTGTCTTTGCATGTCACTCTTTCAGTTTCCTTCCCCTCTTTATGTTCTGCTCTTTCATTTTCTTTCTGGGTCTCATTTCCATTCTCTCTCTCTCTCTCTCTCTCTCTCCGTCTATCTTTCTCTCCTCTACTGTGTCTTGTGTTTTCGTCCTCGGCAGCCGCCGCAGTTAAACTAACAGGACAGTAAATTTGCATTGCAACGCAGAGTTCGCCATCACATTCTGTCTGCTGAAATGGAAGGCACCTTCCCTCACACTGACGCCTCCTCCACCGCCTCTTCCTCCCTCCTTCGCTCCCCCTCTTCATCTCCTCAAGAGCTGCCGTCGTCAGGCTGCAGTAAGATAATTGAGAGTTCTATAGCTTGCATGGGGAACATTGATTCCCTCTGCTTCTCTATTCTCCCGTTACTTTTCAACAACACCTCCACCTCCTCTTCTCTCCTCACCTGTTTTTACCTCTCCCTTTCTCCCCCTCTCTCTCTCTCTGTGCCTGTCGCTCTCCTTCTGTCTCCCCACCTCACCCTCCTTCTGTGATCACAAGTTGTAACTGCTGTGATTCACTGCATAGATAATTCAACCACCTCCTGATCTCTCTGTTTGGTAATCTGCCTGTGCATCTCTCTCTCTGTCTGTCTGCCTGCCGTATAGCACATCATTCTCTGTTGTGGCCCGGAGGCTGGCGATGGATGTTCGAAATGGCCTCAGAGGCTGACAAAAGAAATGAAGAAACACAGCAGGAGGAAGCGAAAAAAGAAAGCGAAGATGCAATTTGACAAATATTGAGTTGCACCTCCTTTTGCACAGTTTCTTTAAGATTAAGAATCTTATTCAACCTGCCTCCTCTACCTTATTTATATCAGCTTGTCAAAATGCAGCACTGGTGAGGGCTTGTTGCTTTTACCTGGATTTATTTGGTATATTTCAAAGAGAAAGCAGCCCTATCCCTCAGACATTTAAGTGAAAATATAATCCTCATCCTTCTAGCCATCCAGCCATGATAATCCTTAACCTCCTCATGCAAATAAACGCTGGTTTTTATACTTCCCTTTGGCAATTAGAACAGCACAACAGTGATTTCAGCTGAACACTGGCAGGAGTTTGACTGAATCATTTGCACGCACAGTAATGTCTATAGCTGAGCTAACAAACAAGACAGCTCTGCCCACAGAAATGTAAACTTTAACAATGTAAAACCCAAGGAGCGAGACCTTTCTCATTTGAATGATGAGTGCTCTCCTCTGAGTAGAGTGCATAAACACCAGAACAATGAGGCACAAAAGACAGAGACATAAAACAAAAAAACCTCTTAGAGATATTATGACTTGAACATTTCAAGGCCCGCACTTAGAAAAACTCAGCATTTCACAAAGAGACGACCCATTTTTCAGCTCTGACCTGCAATGTAAGGGTCAACAACAACAACAAAAAAGTCTTCCGGCCAGAGCACACAGATGTGTTTTTGCTGATGGTATAAGGCTTGGTTGGTTGTGGATTCTTTGGCATGGCCTTGACTAGCTCACTTATGTTCAGTCATCTTGATCTGCTGCCGATGCCGATGCAAAAAACAGCCAAACCTCATCTCGTCATCTCATCTTCCTCTATCTGCTTTGCACTCATTGTTTCAACTTCATCCAATTACAATGGTGAGTTGATGTTGCAGGAATCACCGGAGATGCCTTATTTAAATGTCCATTTCAGTTAATGTTCTGTAATATAAAGGGTCTACACATATTTCTTGTTAAAAAAAAGTCCATTCTTGGTGACTCATGCAGCAGGTTATAGTTTCCCCATGCCTTTGGCCCATGAATACTCACTGGAAAACCCACTGGATGATAAAAAAAAAAAAAATGCACTGTCACTCCGCCAAAAGTAAAACAGTTTTTCTTAGCCTGTGAAAAGTTGACATTGTGGAGAAAAGGGTTTTTGTCCAGAGCAGGACGAGCCATAGAACATGTCAAGGATTAAAGTTAAAGTGTCAGAAATGCTGTTGAGTTGTTGTCAGGGGGCCATTGGTTTGGTTTCGAGCCTGTAACATTTGTGACATGCCCCTCATTGGTAGTTCCAGTCTGCAAAATACAGAGTCCAAAAGATGTAAAATAAATCAAATTTGGATCATTTTTATGCTCACATTTTTATATCCAAGAATCTCTTTTCATTTGATAATGACATTTTCCAAATTCAATTTGTATCTCAGATCACCTCTTGTTTTCACGCCACATTTCACCTGACTGTCACTTTTCTTGATCATGAGAAGTGACATGACGTTTCCAGCCCATGTCTCATGTCCCAAGCAGACAGGTGACTTTAACTATTTAACTAACTCGGTTTATTACAAAGGTGTTTGTGACATTAGAATTTTAACATTTGCAAGATGTGAAAAAAACGTCATTTCAACTTCCTATGAGCATTAATTCACCTTAATGCTTCTTAATGTGTAATTTATTTGACGATCCTCCTTTGATACAAATTTCAATGACAAAAAGAAAAATACTCTGAACCGTCTACATGATTGAAAATTTGCAGCTATTCGTGACACCTGTGCAAGTTGCGTGCACACCTTAAACTGAGATTCAAAGTACAGCACAGAGAAACTTTCTGCCCACAGGAGATGAATGTGTAAAACATTTCTAGTGTCAAACTCTGTGCATTTATCATTTTGCACAGTGAAGCTTAAACATCTGAACGAAGCAAAACACAATTTTGGGTAGAGGTAGACTTTAATGACTTTAATTAAATACTATGGCAATCCATGGTGAGGGTCCTGTCAATCTGCAGAAAACCTTGCCTTGTATGCTTTGAAGGCTACTCTAATACACTGTCATTACAGTTTTGCTTTTTTCTGAAGAATAGGTTATCTCATTTTTGTGGAAGCATGGCATTCTTAAAATGTATTTCTGGCATCTTTTGTCTCTTCTGACAGCAGCAGGCCCACTCTTTGGTGTTTTGAAAAATAAATCTCATTTCTTTCCAGTGAAGGTGCTGTTTATCTATTCTGCCATGCTGTTACAAGTCATTATCAGTTAGCTTAGCTTTGTAGTTGTAAAGCCTGACCTGTTGCAGGGCTGCCATCCCAGTCCAAACATCTGTTTCAGCTTGAAACAAGCTGCAGCTGGAAGAGCTTTGTTTTCTGACATTTCCATCTGCAGCGTGACTACAGAGCAAAATCGCTCTTTGAAATGATCAGAATTTTAACTCACTCTGTCTTCACAGGGTGTGTGCTGACAAAGGGCATTTACAGTATTGAACAACAGCAATTAACAAAAGGCGGTAAGGAAGCAGTGCAGGCTGAGGAGGGAACGTCTTAAGGAGAGATGAGAGACCCTTTCTCCTCATCAGTAAATCCTTGCTGACGGGCAGGAAGGATTCTCTCTCTCTCTCTCTCTCTCTCTCTCTCTCTCTTTCTGTTTTAATGAGCACACACACTTTCACACACCCCCACATGCATACACACATACTCCCTATCTCCATTCCTCTCCCCATGTTTGTGCCTTTCTTTCTCTCTCTCACACACACACACACACACCCTGAAGAGCAGAGATTGCCTCATTCTATCATCATTGGCCTTATTTTGAGCAAAGTCTGCATGGGCATGTACTGCAGAAGAGCCTAAGTCAGGAGGAGAAGCAGCGTCTGGTTTCTATCAACAAAGCATCCCATTACATTTGGAACCACCTCCTCTGTTTGGTGTTAATCTAATGGCCCATTACCCTACCTGTCATCGCAAGAAAAAAAAAATCTACCTGACACCAATCTCCCACAGCTGAATGAGGATGAGCATCTTCCTGTCATTGATGTGTGTCTATGGGTATTGATGCAGGCATGTGTGGTGCTGTTTCTGTGTGTGTGTGTGTGTGTGTGTCAGTGTGTGCATAGAGGAGGGGATCGTTTTTTCCCTGGCAAGCAGACCTATCTAAACAGTCTAAACAATGCCACTTTAAAAAAATCCCCTTGACGCACACACATACAGGCGGACACACACGCATGCTGACACTCACACACTGTTTGTGATCTGGCATATGATCTGTGAGAACAAACCCCGGAGTGGACACTGTGACGGGGTGATAGCTCTTGTTTATCTGCCGCTCGGGCCAAATGTTTACCGCAGTAACCTGCAGGTGCGTGCACCCATATGCAAGTGCGTGTTGTGCCAGTGTGTATATGTTTGTTCATCTGGATGTATGTGCGTTGCACTTGCCTCTCATGGACCAACTCAAGGCTTTTGGTCGCCTGGCAACGAGATGGAGAAACTTGTACCTACTGTAAATTGATTTCACTTCCATGCCAACAACACCCAAAATAACCAAACCTGAGCAAACACACCCACCTCCACGTTAACATACACATTCACCCACCTTCGCCCACACACACATACACACACACACTGTACAAAGCACATTCATTATGACAACCGGGATTAACTGCATTGTGACCTTTGTTTTGATCATGTGTGTACTGTGCATGTTCGCATCCTCTGCAAAATCCAAAATAACCAAAGCTGTGCAAATACAATGACATACACAAATAACACACAGATGTAAATGAAGACATCTCGATTAAGTATGCCAGTTGTGAATTATATCCTTTTCATGGAAATATGTGTGACCACGCACAGCAAATGTTGCCTTTTTTGTGTGTCTCAATGCTTAAAAGTGGCTTAGGATGTTTTCAGTGTCATCACTTCCTGGCACAGAGCTAAACAGACATACACAAACACACACACACAGAAATTGTATGTGAGGTCTCATTTCTGCATCCCTCCATACAATCTCGTCTGTCGCTTCGCCCGCCACCTTTTGATCCCCCGACTTCCATTGAGAAAATAAATGCAATTTATTATCATTATAGACAAGAAGAGATACAAGGACAAAGAGAATGAAATGCCTCGCATCGCTTCTTTTGACACATTCATCACAGTTGTGACGAGTAGGATAGGCAGGCAGTGTGCCTCACTTCAGCGGCTGAGACAAGACCGGGTAAGACTTGGAGACCAGAGAGGCTTGAAGTGACGCCCATGCTAATGTTCTAATCTTATTCCAGGGCCTATATTTGGAACCCACCCATGTAAATTTAGCTTCACGGATGCCTCGACACACCCAAGGCGCTGCGGTTTCTATCTCACATTTGAATAAGTCTGTTTTTCATGAGCAAATCTATTCCACGATTACACAGCGAATAATTACCTACAGCTGAATATGGAGGATGAAATCATTATTCACCGTCAGATTATTAATCACTACTCCAAACCTGATCTGGCTCCTCAGCTGTGAAATTATAGTTCTACTTTAGCAAACAACAATAATGGACTGTACTGAGTCGAACAGGGTGAGAAGGAGGGAGCAACAGAGAGAGCGAGAGAAAGACGGAGGGAGAATCTGAGAGACTGAAGAGGTGGAGGAGAGAGATGGTAGAGAGATATCAATGCTAGAGGGGGAGAATCTCAGGTGGAAAACGACAGCTAGACGGAGAGGCAGAGAGGAAGAACATCAGGGAAATGAACATGCTGAACAGTGTGCTGGAATCCAGAGTAATAATTACGGCACTGCTCTTTCCATTGTGAGCCCTGGGAAGCAGAATCCAGCCACAGCCAATTTCAATTCATCTTTACTGAAGCTATTGTCAGCATACTGGTTGGCAGAGAGACAGAGAGAGAGAGAGATGGGGAAGTGGGACAGAGAGAAGACAGAAAGGGACAGTCGGCATGAAGCATGAGAGGACGAGAGGTTTTCAACACCTGACAAGTTTCTTCTTTTCAAACTGCCTACATGCACCCAATGACAACAGTGGCAGGTTTACTGTCTGTATTTTATTTTATTTTTTAACAGTGGGTCTTAAATTTTACACAGAAATAAACAAAAGCAGTTGGCTTTATTGTATTTCTTTATTTTGTATAGTCCCTCATTTAAAAAATCTGCGTGGACCTGGAATCCGAACTTCCAAACACAAGGCCGGCTGTCTAGCTTATGTTAAAATGTAGCTGTCTATTGTAGGTAGTGAGACTTTAAACAGAAAGCAGTGAGAGTCACGGTAAATGGAAATCATTATTCGTGCGGTTCATAGTGTCATGGCGGCGCAAGGCAGCACGCCCGTTGGTGGTGTGTCTTCATCAGTACGGGCATCAGAAGCTGTTTAAATCTGGACATTATGTTTATGAGCTATGATGCAGTTCAGCAGAAACTAATCAGAGTGAAGGCGATCTGCCGTAAAGGGCACAAGAGAATCCAATCATGTAAACTTTTGTTCCAGTAAACTTTTCTCACCGGTAGCACATCAGATTCCTTACTATTTTACATTCATGTGTTCTGCTTTTGGAAATTTCAAATTTCAAACTCTATAAATGTGTGACAGTTGTTGAGCTATAATTTGCTGCTTTTTGTGAGCTTTAGCAGAAGTTGTGTTCATGCAAGGCAGGATGGGGTGAATACGTGTGTGCCGCTCAGTGTTGCTGCTCATGCGTGTGTGTAGCATACACGTATCTGTGTCTCCTCATGTGTTTTCATTGTTGTTGTGTTATTTCTGGGAGGCTTGCTTAAAGCCATGATGAGCGATGCGTCCCAGAGCAATAATATTCAGGGGGTAGTATTTTACAAAAAATCCTTCTCTGTTTGTATTGAAGCCCTTGGAACATTTCTCTGCTCATTTTCATACATATTGCCTCTTCTGTCTCCTTTGGATGCATCTCTACCAAGATCCATCATAAAAAGAAAGTCTTTTCTTTAAGACGTATCTTACTGTAGTCAACACCGCTGAAATGCCTCTTTGAAGCGATTTTTCACAGCGGCAGAATGTTTTCAGTGCTTTTTTAAACACACACACCTCCAGAGGAACTCAAGAGCAGTCAACCTACAACACTGGAGGCCTTGGGAATCAGCTGTACCCACCAGCATTCAGGCTTTTAGTTCTTTTACCCCCCCCGAAAAAAAGCTTAATATAAATTGTTGCACCAAACACAGAACTAAAAACATGCCTGCTTGTTATGAATGAGCATAAAATAAAGAATTATGTGCCATTTTCCATGGCACATAATTCTGTAAAATATATATATATATATTACATGTATAAATAATAATACTTCAAAGTAAAAGCAATCAAGTGTTGCTAATACCATTCTGCTGTGCATGACCTCCTGCAGAGATGTGTGTGCTCGAATGTGCAAAGGGAAGCAACTGACGCCAGCTCGTACAAAAATAACTGCTGGTATGGAAGCGATTTCGATTCTCATCTCGCGTGTCTGCTTAGACAAAATTGATCAAGAAATGTTTAAGATGATGGATGGACTGGGTTTTGGAGTTATTAACAGGTCACATAAAGAAACTTTCCTAAATGGGTTTGTGGTGTTTTGGAAAAGCACTGAGAGGTGAAGAAAGAAATGTCCCTTTTTAAAGATCATTCTGTTGAGATTAAGAGGAGAAAGGTTACTGACCTTATTTTTATGTAATCCACTGCAAAGCCTCAAAGTTAAGTATTGTAGAAGACGCCATATAGGAATACTCGGGTGAAGGATTTTAAGGTGTTATCAGATAACCAACCCACTCAAACCATGAGATGGACTACTGGAGACGACATCCCAGCCGTCAACTCTCAACCCCTCAGGCCAAATCTGTGGCTGCAGATAACAATATTCCCACTGCAACCCTGCAGAGGGTAAGGGGAGAGGGTTTCACTTGTCTCGTATGAATTTAACCAGTAAAAGTAACCGTGCTGTTAGGAGATCCTTATCCCTAAATGCCTGCTCCACTTGGTGACATTCGTCTGTTGGCCCAGAGCCCAGCACTTGAACTGTTAGCATGTGGAGAGGACATCATTGGCCTGACCTGGCATGACACTGCAGTGGGGGGAAATAACAAAAGGTGGGTGGGAGTCTTTGTCCAGCTAAACACCACCTTGCAGAGTCTGCCTGATGCCTTGGCAGCTCCCACTGTGTTTTATTTAGATGCAGCAGTTATCGCTAAAACAGAGAAAGAGGTATTACACTGTAGGGAGCACACTCAAATTAGACTGAAAGAAGAAAGAAAAAAAAAACCCTGAAAAACACAAAGCACTTAAGATCAGGCCACTAAAAACCACAGACAGGAGGAAATTAACAAAGCTACTCTGTTTCCGGAAGTTAGTATGCTCATATCAATCAAACGAGTCCGGTGCTGCTATAAATGCATAAATGGAGATTGCTGACAGTGCACTTGCTGGGACAACATGCACACACACACACCTGCATGTTATTTTAAGTCCTTATAACTATGAACCAAGATCAGCTTCAACTTATTTCTCTTACTTTAAAATAATTCTATTATCTATTTTTACAATAGGAAAATTAAACTAATCCAAGGGGTTAATTGTTGTGACAACCCCACACAGAGTAAGGAGCTGAATCTGCAGATCCATTCAGCCTTATTGAGCTACATAGCAACCATCATTTCAGTGTTTAGCCACGTGGTCTGGAACTTCACTGTTTCCCTCCGGTCCCCCGACTGTCATGTCATTTTGGCTTCCAGCAGGCAGCTGTTCTCAGTGAAGGAGCTCTAAAAACCCGTACTGTATGCTACCTACTTGGCACCAAACTGCAGGCAGAGCCAACTTGCAACTATGCGATAAGCACTGTGTACGTCTGAACAAATAGATACTTCCCTCAAGACTTGATAGAGACCAAAACTGAATCATAATGTTGTAACAGTACTGTAACTGCTAGATGTCAATTATAACCTTTGACCAACAACTTTGTTACATAAACGTACAGGTAAGATGTTAGTATTGTGTTCATCTGTTGGTCTTTCTGTTCACATTGTCTGAAGTGTATGAACATCTCATACTTTACCTTTCCTGTAGCCTCAAAGCCCAAGACAAGACATAATTTAAACTACATCACCTACATAACCGAAATCAAATGCTATCTACTTTCACATCCGGCTATAAATACACTATTGATACAGTATATCTCCTGGCTCCCATATAAAGCAATGAAGCAGAAGAAAAAGAAGATTTACAAACTGTGCAGCTCAGATAAAAATGGGACTTCTAAAAACATTTCACCCTCTGTTAGTCTTGACTCCTGGCTCCGTGCTTCCTACGCTCTCTAAAACATGCGCTTCCTTCCAATCATATCACTTAAAATTGAAAAATGGAGCAAAATTTATTTTTAGAGCCACAGACGCTGAAAAAAATCCAATAGTAGAAGCCAAGAAGAAGAAAAAGTGCTTCAGTCAAAACACAAACTCTTTTTAACCAAATCTTTCAGATTCCAATCGGATTTTTAGATTTTATTGACATATTTCGTGGCATTCTTGCATTACAAGTTGTGTACATTGGAAAGGGGCAGAAAAGGTGTGAGGAAAGGCAGTCGAAGTGTACGCAGAGGGAGGATAAATTGTGCTAAAGGTCAGGAAACAGATTTAAACCCACAAAATTATAGGGGCACAAGGCTTACTCCAGCTGAGCCCTCTTGATCCACCAAACTGACCTACCATTGGTTTTGGGCAACAGGCAGACATTTGTAAGTTGGCAGCCATTGAAGCTGAAAAATTTCTTCCAGTTCCTGACAATCAGCCCAGCAGAGAGCTCTGACCAAAAGCAGAGTGGCATGATGGGCTCGTCCGACTGTGCTGCCACCACCAGGCTGTCGGGCTGTTCGGTAATCAGTGAACTGTCTCGAACATTAGGATGCTTTGTCAGCCGGGCTGTGAACACGGGAGAGTGCGGTACCTCCGGAAATGAAGATGATTTGAAATACACGAGAAAAGCCGTGTCACTAATCCCGCCAGAGCAGGAAACACAACGAGAACTGTCAGCTGAGCAGCAGAAGTACAAGATGAGATCATAGTGGTACTGAAACAAGAGAGTTCACGAGGCTTTTCCTAAAATTACTGATTCACTAATGCCCACAATAAGAGAGGCCTTATTAGAAGCTCTCACAGGCTTCGTATTTACAGTTTCTCCTTAATCTGGAGGAAAAATAAAGTGGAACATTTAACTAGTGCTCATGAGCAGGTCTATAATCCTCATCTAAATACCTCTAATTCTGGACTGT
This sequence comes from Remorina albescens, assembly GCA_034769265.1. NCBI lineage: Eukaryota > Metazoa > Chordata > Actinopteri > Carangiformes > Echeneidae > Remorina > Remorina albescens. The sequence continues at coordinate 6,528,031 of CM068488.1, forward strand.
GGAGCACGTAGATTTCCTCCAACAGCCCTGAAATGAATTTACACATGCAAGCGTAAAATAAAAACCAATTATTCACTCACTAATCATTGAGGTAATAGAACAGAGAATTGAAACAAAATGTGAGTTTTGCCAAGCTTTTGAATTCTTGAGCCCCATTCCTTTTGTTTGTTGTTAAGTCTGTAATTACTGACAACAGTGCATAAAGAAATTGTTATTGTCAGGATGACAAAAGGCCTCATTATGCTGTCTTTATATTGACAAATTTGGTTGATGAGTGAGTACTTAAGATAAAGAAAACTTTTTCACAATATAAAAACAAAAACAAAACAAATACAATTACATCTGTATTATGGAAACTGAGGTTTGACTTTGTGCCACTGACTGACATATTCTCTACCAGGCTTTGTCTTCTATACAAAATGTTACTCAAAGATGACATTCAGAGCAAAATATCAAACTCAATCTTTATGTATTATTTGTGACTTGAAGGCTCTGTTTTTGTTTTTGTTTGTTTGTTTGTTTTTTTTTCTTAAGACAAGCTCATCACTGTAGACAAGTAAGGCAAGGGGACATGAAGTCAAGTCTGTTTAAATCTTAGTGTGCACCATAGAACTCTGAATATAAAGTTATTTCCAGAATTTTGCCCCAAAGCGACACCACAGAATGAACAATTAGACATATTTGATTTTTCATCATGTTTGAACTTTGACAGGAAGAAAGCTATGAACTTTAAAGAGGCAGTGCAGGAGGCATGGTCAGCAACGTAGCCAGTGACATGACATGACAGAAAAACAGGAGGAGAGTATTTCATCTGATGGGCTTGGAACAACGGCAAACCCATTCCATCAAGTTGTCCAAAATGTTTTTTGCTGAAGCGATACAGATATGATGGTAAGGTCCCTGCTTTGATCGCACCGAAACACAAGAGTGTACCGGGCTGCGTCCATATTCTAGCAGACATAAGTGTATGCACTTATATATAGATCCCCCCCCCAAAACAGTAATCTTGTTGCCATGTTGGCTCCCTTTACAAAGGAAGGTGCAAGTTTCCTGCAGTTCTTTACGATGGCCAGAGAAAGCCTGAAAGAGGCAAAAGCTTATGGTGCTCTCCTTGATACACAGAGTCTCATGGGGCTTGACAAAGACACACTAAATGATCAGTTTGAATTCAGAAACATGTCATCGTGCTCATGTTTTAAATATTGGGTTAGGTAATAATGAGGGAGACGGACCATGTAAGCCTTCTGTAATCATTTTAATTGCTGTGAAAGTCAGCATTTTAGTGTTTTACAGATATTTGTCACTTGCCAATAGTTACTGCTGCTCTCATTATTTGTTAACATCAGTGGCCTTACATGTTTCCAGTCACAACGCTAGCATGCTGATGTGCAGCAGTTGATCACGCTCTCCATCTTAGTTTAGTTTGTTAGCAGGCTACGATTTGCAAATTGGAATTATGCAGGATTAGATCCGAAGGAAGGAAGTTTCTACAAAATAAAAATCTGATCAAAATGAACCAAGTGTGAGCCACAGACTTAAACCACCGACGTGATTATAAGTCATCCTGAGGAGGCATCCAGACACTCAGTCGTAGAACTGTTACAGGAAATTTCAAATTCATGTCACCATGAGATATCTTCATGTGATTTCATGAAATCACAGAAGGAGCAAAGATACCAAGAACATCATCTGGAGACTTGAAATGTCTTTTCAAAAATTCATGGCAGCTCCTCCAGTAGATGGTAAGATTCAGTCCAAAATGACACACTAGTCAACCAACCTTGCCTTTCTTAACAAAATTCCCCAAGCGTGTTTCAAACTCTGTCTGCATGTCCCTATTGTGCAAAGCTCCCTTATTACATGTTACACCAGTTTCACAAAGTGAAAAATGAGTTCAGCTGACATGGTCAATCGATATGTCACTTAAATTAAGAGGTCAGATCGATTTTACAAGCTGATGTAATACAGTACATCCAGATATCACACAGTTGGTTTATTCCGCTCAGCAGCCGCAATGGATTGCTGATACTCTGAGGGTTTTGCAGAATTTATTGTTGTTCACGCCATGTGACATATCAGCATTAGCCGAGAGAATTATCATTCTGCTTGGACCTCTCTGTTCATTCTAACTGATCTAAAGCATTTAAAGAATGAATCACTTTTGAGGTGTGAGTGGGTGAAAGGGGTGGAATCGTTATCAGGACCTTAAGTGGTATTCTTCTGGTATCGATCCATAGCGCAATATGACAAATGTATTCAGAGAGTCAAACAACATAACAAAATGAATGCTCACAGCGACGGGCTTTTCTCAGGCGTTGAGCAACGACAGCATTGGAAATAAGAATGTAGCTGTTAGTCAATATAGTCGATCTCTCTTCCATATTGACTTCCAGCTCTGACAGCTGTGTGTATGTTATTGTGCTATGTATGTTCCATATATGAATATTGAAAAAATGCATCTCTGGCCACACTACAGCAGCTCTCTGTCAGATGGAAACATCCCAACAACTTTGGGACAAATCCCTACGAAATTTTTCTAGTCATGGTTCCCAGAAGGTCGATGCTACAGATTTGCAGTTCGCCAAGAGCTGTTTAATGGATTGCCATGAAACCGGGTGTTGACGTTCATGTTCCCCCACAGAATGAACGTTAATATCTTTTCCAATCGCACAGTAATCAACCCAAAATTTCAACGGGCTACTGTTAATAACTGCTAATGATATCCCCATCAGGCTCAGCCGCACGGTGCTTTGTCTTAATTATTATGTTAGGATGCTGATGTGCTAAAATAAGATTGTAAACAAAATACTCATTATACCTGCTTAACATAAGCAGACTAACATTATCACTTTTAACATCCTGACATTTAGCATCTAGCTCAAAGCTTTGCCCTCAGTGGAAATAAGAGTTAGTTTTCTTTGTATGCAAGTTTATTATCTCCCTCTCAAAACCTAAACTAAACTAAAAAACCTTTATTCCACGATGATTAAATTAGCTGAGACTTCAATAATGTATTTTATTAATTACATTTTAATAATACCTTGTCAAGTAGCATTAATTTGTAGCTGAATGGGACACAGCCGTAAAAGCAAAATGCAATGATTTTTAAACAGCAGTCCGAACTGCAGACTAAATCATAAACAAGTTAAAGAGCTGCCAAACCTAATTGTTAATATATATTGCTATTAATATTTGTGAATATAAAAATTGCAAACTGTGTCAAATCTGCCCTCAGGCAAGGAGGAGAGAAATGGTTTTAATGAGCACCTCTGACAGCCAGTATAGGTTTTTTTTTTAGAAAAAAAAAGAGGGAAAAAAAGAAATGATGTCATTTACACAGTTTCCCTTTGCCTGGAGTTATTAAACTCATTGGACACACAGAGGAGAGTGTCTCCTATCTGGAATTATAAACATTAAGGAGCATAAGTACAGAGATGTCCCTGTTATCTTCTAGCAAGTGGTATCACGACACCCAGGTTTGGATCCCACTTAGAGAAGCTGCTGGCGAGAAACAAAGCCACCAGCGACTTCTCTTTCCTGTTTTAATGTTTTGGTCCACCAACAGCCCACCAAGGCGCCTCCTGGCACCCCAGCTGGCTGTTCAGCTATTGTGCAGGAGTAATGGCCACGAGGCTCCTGTTAGCTGCACAATATACCCCGAGTTTCTCCCCGATCTGTGGACTCCCTGTGTGGCCACTGAGCCATTTTAAATCATGGCCTCTGATACTGGAGAGGTATCAGGGAATATAAAGCAGACTGATGCTTAGGCAGGGAGACAGCGGCAGGGAGAGGCAGATGGACACAAACACGCACACAGAGACTCACATATATGCAAACACACACACACACACAGACTGTGGCCACACTGCTGTGAGTTTGAGTGAAAGCATGACTGTGACAGTTCTGCTGTGGGGTTATCAGTGGCCAGCAGAGCAACACCAGACAGACACACACACACACACACAATCCTGAGGGCTCTGCAGTCACTATTATGTATAGTCGGAGCCTGATGGGAGCAGAATTTGCCTTTTCCTTGCCTGTCATCATCTCTCCTCAACCTTTTTTATACACCATCTTGTGCCACTTTGCCCCCTCCTTTCGCCTCTCATCCACACATCTGCTCCTTATCACTCAGCCTCCCACCCCTCAACCACCCCCCAACCCCTTCTCTGCCTCCTGTACCTCTCCTTCCCCCTCAAGCCATATTATCCTCTTAAGTAAAACACCCCAATCATTCTTCCCTATCATCTGCAACTTTACTGCTGAGGTCACATAGACAGACAGACGAGCTCTGTGAGCACGTGCATGAGCGTAGGTGCCCCCGCTTATGCTACTGAGGCAAATAGGGGTGTCATCATTTGAGAGATCATACTGCAAGAACAGGAGTGTCTGTCTGGCTCCCTCCCTTCGATTTTTCTCTCCCCTTTTCTCTCTGCAAAAACAGTTTCACACTCTCCTCTCCTCTCCTCTCCACTGGGAGACAAACATTAAAGAGTCTTCTCATAATGAGAGGAACTACAGAGAGAAGACCTAAACTACACACACACACATCCACACATTCAGACCCCCATCCGTGCACACACACACACACACAAAGGAGCATGTACACACACATGGAAACGTGTGCATGTGTCCCATGGTTACGTAAAGGTTACGTAAAACACATGAATATTAAAAAAGAATGCCAGTGCTTTGGCTGCCATTAAAAATGTACATTCAGCTGCATGTGATGGTGTGTGCACACACATTCGCTCATGTGGCTAACCTTCATTAAAGCACCTAATGCTTCACGAGGGAGCTGGACGGATAAGATCCTGGTGCAATTAAATTAGAGCTGGTAATGCAGGGAAGGTAACTCCAGACAGGGGCTGATATTGTAGACAAGCTCATCCTCAACCAGCCGACAGCCGCTGATGCACTTCAGTAGGATATGCAGTTGTAATAATAGTACATTTTATTTAGATAGCAATTAAAAATACAAAGACAGAATAGTTTGTCTTTGAAGGTGGTCAGTTGCACAAGTAAGGTCCAAGGAAACTATTTTGACAACACTAAAATTAAATATTAGGGATGTCAAAGTCACCCCAGCTATGAGTTCTGGACTAATTGTTAAGGCCTGCTTGTTGAAGCTGGACTTGGATCTTCATCCCTCCTATTTAATACAAAACGAACAAGTAATAAGGTGTAATGTACAGTGATGCTGCTCCCATGGGTGTGATTGATTTGGTATCATGCTCCACACCCATGAGTGAGAGTCCACCGATTAAAGGTTCATATAAAAAGTTTGTCTTTGGAAGAAGCTGAAAGTCTTTCTTTTCAAGTAAATATTAATGGGATGAATTTGTCCTACACTGCTGTAAAAAGTTTTACAATGAGTAAAGTTACATATATACAAGATTTTATTATGTGAATTTACAAATATTTATGGTTTTTATACATTTTTACTGCGGACTGTAACGACTTTCAGCCTAATGCAAAACTGCAAGGAAGCCATGCCTTCAATAAAACATGAGCCCATCGTACTCCAAAAGGTATGATAGTATAATATTTACAGTTATTACAATGGTGCTTGCTCTCTTTAGCAATACAGAGTGCAGTCAGGGGACAGACTTCTCGTTGCCTTTTGGGAACCATGTTGACTTGTAAGATGTAATACAAACAGACACTTTGGCTGTAAAACAAACAGCAGCTTCTTTTTTAGCAGGTGTTGCTCCCACTGCTCACAGAGCGCTTGCTCTTACCAGGCTCTTTTAACTGCTGACACTGACCAAGAAAACATATATCTTTATATATGTATTAATAATAAAAATGACCAAAGGTCACGCTGCAGAGAGCAAGGACTTAGTGTTGTGAAAGTGAAAAGAAGAGACTTCAGCATTTATCTACATTCTTAAGAATAAAAATGCATAACTGCTGCAGGAGTTGGTGTCATATTTTATGGGTAGACGTGTGGCCTCGAAAGCTCGTCTTTACTGCACGTAGCCTTTTGTCCTTTGGCCATGTTTTTGTCCAACGCTTCACTGCTTGAAGTCAAACTTAGTACAGTACAGTCTGATGTAAGATGGATCTGTTCACTGGGTTTATTTGAGGACATTGTTTGCTTTCAGGTTACACTCTGATGCATCCCAGTCATGACAAAGGCTATGCGGAGGTATGTGCTGTAGTTCCACAGGCTTCATCCTCAGGCAATCACGAATATCCTCATAACATTTTGTGATAATCTAACCAGTAATGGTTATAATATGAACATGGGCTGACAGCACAGTTCTTTAAAGCCACACAGCTGGGAATATCAGAAATAATCATCTTGAAATGAAAAACTAGTTTGGCACAGGTAGAGCACGGCTTCCCCAGTTTTTCACTTAAATTATCTACTTAACATGCAATCCTAACCTTAGGATCTGGATTCAAGGTTTTACTGGTTTTGGAAATGATAATTATTTTATTGTGGACATCCCAGATATGGATTATTACCAAAATCCTATCGGTTTTTCTTGACCCAAGGCCTGCCTGTCCTCCAAATTTGATGAGAATCCTTTCATCTTTCTTTAAAGACATCCGGCTTTGGTGGGAGGTAATAAAAAGATGATTCTAGGAAAAATGATGCAAAAGCACATTCAGACAGGTCTATCCGTTCAGCTGTTTGCACCAACCGAGCCTTGAGCTACAGCCGTTGAACTTCTTCCTGTTGTGTCGGAGATTTAAACTGCATATTAATTATTGTTCAAATGTTATACATTTGACAGGTTGTAATTTTTGTAAGTTGTTAGGCAGGTTTTAAAACAGATCAGCCTGTTTGTAAAATGAAGCAGCACTACATTTATTCACTGTGAGTATGCGCTGTCACCTACTAAAGACATTTAAACTGAGATATGACCAGAACATATAAACAGTCAAAAGTTTGATATTGAAATTAATAGGACGGTGTGTCCAAACTTTTGACTGGTAAAGTATATCAGTGAATCAATCAAGTGTTATTGTTCGGGAGCCAGGACTGTTAAATTGAGGCACCAGAACAGTTGCTGAGAGAGATGCTCTCTCAGGCCCAGAGACTCAAACCTCCAAAACTGTGCAGAGGACTTGTGGTCAGTTTGAAAATGGCAAAATTGTCTGCTTTTTTTGTTCCATATCAAGATTTTATAATTGTTGTCCCTTTACACCTTTATTAATTATTAGCATCCTCCTACAGGGAATATTGCTATGAGCCTGTCACATTATGAAAACTTGGAGAAAAACATCAAAGGCCTTAACACACTCCAGTGATGGCGAATGTCAGACGTCAACGATTTTTAAGTGAGAAGCCACTTTTTTTCTTCTAACAGGGGCAGGCAAAATTTCTGCGCATGAAAAGTGCACAAACTGTGGAGCAAGAGCTGATATTAGAGCAGAGATGCTCTCTGGAGAATGAACCCATATGCCTGAACAAACCAGAAGCTTCGCTGCTTTATGGATTAGCATGGTCAGTTAGAGAAAATGAAAGCCCAGCCCAGTATGGATGGACCGAGCTCCCCCTTAAGATACAGTGTAAACACATGCTCCAGAGTCCAGTTTATTTTTATTATATTTTTTTATATAGTGTTTGACTTTAGCGCATGACTTCAGACGTGTGCCTTAGAAAAGAAGTGAAGTAACTGGAATGAGGCGGATGGAAAGACGGAGTGTGTATGGTTCAGTGTTTCTCTGTGGCTGAAATGGGGGAATGAGAAAGAGAACTCGGAGGCAGTCAGGTGTAATAAAGCAATAATGGAGTGAAGAAAAATACAGGTTTGACAAGTAAAACTGTGGGATCATGGAAACCTTCTGGACCTACCTTGCTTCTTACATGACAGGTGGTAAAACTAAATGTTGTGGGTGCATGTGTGTATCTGTTTTGTAACGAGCTCATTATTTGAATAGACGGGAGAGATTTGGTCTACATGCAGAGCTGTGGACGTGCTAATGCTGCATTTACATTGCAACATTTAAAAAGCCCTTCTGGGTTGGAATGAGTTGAACAGAGCAGCACATTCTGCTCTGCTGAGTCTGCTCAGCTGTGCAGTTTTCCGGGAGTTTGCTGTGTATTTATTCGATTCAACAATTGGTTATCCACAGCCTCCTAACCACTTGGAAAGACGCAGGGTAATCCTACTTATAATTGCAAATTCGCTGCCATGAGAAGTTTTGTCAAACTTGGAAAATGAAGAATGGAGACTGATGCAGCATTTGGTTGAAATCTGGATGGCTTAATGCATTTTGAAATGATTTACTGCGCCCTCTTCAACTGCTGCAGCCAACATCAGCGGCGCCCCGGTCCCCCATCGTCTCTCATCATTGTGGGAATGAGTGAAATTCATTTTGCCATCAACTGTCCACATGTGGCTGGAGTAGACGAGAGCAGTTTCTATAGAGGCAGAAACAGCAGGGGGGGGGGTGAGGCGCAAAAAGACTGTCCTGTGGAGTGACGAAATGAAAGTGGAAAATAAAAATGAGGGGAACAGTAGACTCTAAAAAGCATTTCCAAACAGGTTTTCCACCTTCCAAAAACACCTTTGGCATGACTCTAATTCCTCTTTTCTCATTGAAACAGCTGGTAAACTTAAAAAATCCATCACATCCTGAAATGTGCTGTCATGTTGAAAAAGTTATTCTACGAAAATCTCAGCTAAAAACGATATAAATTGTCAACCATTGCAAAAATCTGTTAATTATTCAACAGATTTATTGTGCAAAAATGCAAGATGTTTGCTGGTTGCAGCTTCTCAAGTCAGATGATTTGCTGATTTTCTCAGTTTTATATCTGTGTACTGAAAAAACAAAACAAAAACGTGCAAATATGTTGAAACTTTTGACACGCGGTCAGATAAAACAACATTTAGTGAGACATTACGGCTCATTTATGTCACTGAGACCCTCAAACTTCAAGCTCTTTGTGGCAAAATTTTTCAGTCAGGGTGGATTTTGTGATGCTCGTGGTTACTGTGCACGAGCAAATGCAATTTGATCCTGCAGTTGGAGCAGCTACTCTGAGTTACATCTCTTATCTGTTTATTGCGCATTTCCCGTGGCCACTTCACATTAGAAGCCACCTTGTCTTTTTGCCAGTAGCCTACTTTAAATGTGAAGCAGCAGCAGCAGCTGATGTATGGTTTTGATTGACACTAACTTTATGCAGGTCTGACACAGTGCAAAGAAGGCCAGCAGTCAACAGTGAGGCTGTTACTGGTTGGGTAAAATTGGGATGGATTTAATGCTGTATTATTTTCATGTGCCTCCTTTGTACTCAGACAGGCAAGCTGAGCCCAGTGCAGTTATCACTGTATGGAGAGTTAATGACTGCAATGGTAAATGCACTAAATGGATAGTGCAGAAAATGCCAACCATAAATAGCATCAAATAAGGTTTACTCTCATGAAAATGTTATGAAGTACTAATTTAAATTTCCACCATATACAAATAGTTGATATATTTCAAACCACTTTAGCGGCTTAATGGCCATTTTTTTTCCCCGGCCTCTGAAGATGGGCATGACAGAAAAGATTTAGCGTTCGCTAAACCAAACAATGACTGCATTGATCAAAAAAAATTTCACAGAATCCTTGCGTTGCAGCACTATGCTCGGTCATTAGGAAACTCACAAAGACAATGTCCAATATCAGGGTTTCAATATTCAGGTTCAGGATTAAATCAAGTCATCAAACTGAATCAGTCACAGATTTGTAGGGGAATTGGCAAGAAAGAGTTGCTTGAGGTGGAAATCTGCCCAGGCAGGAGCAACAACAGCAGTGAGTCAGGCGGCACACCACTCATGAACTGTGAAGAGTCCCAGCTTCTGGGTTGTGTTTGCTATTGTGGCCCCCGATCTCAATGTCCCACCATTGTAAACGATAATGTCAGCAGTGGTGGGTGTGCGAGATGCCCATATGAGTGCGTGCGTGTGTGTGTGTGTGTGCAGAGCGTGCTACGTCATGTGTGCACTGTGTTGGAGTGTATCGGAGTGGTGTGTTAGTGTGTGTATGTGACCGGAGTTGACCCAGTGGTGTCCCTGCTGGTCCGGAGCAGGGATAACACCCTCTAGAGGCGATGCTCATTAATCATCCCATTCAAACGCGGAGAATGCTATCCATCCTCCAATCCTCTCCTCCTCCTGCTCCTCCTTCACTCTCCTCCTCTTCCTCCCCCACTCCACAGCACCAACGCATTGTAATGGGGTCAGTGCTCCCATTTAACAGAGACACACGGAGGAGAGAGGGAAAGGGATGAAGTAGGGTGAAGGGGCGGTGTGAGATTAAATAACAAGTAACGAAGGGGGGAAAGACAGCGAGGGAGGCAGAAATAATAAAAAGAGGGGGAGGACGGTGGGGGGAGAGGAACAATATAATTACAGAGGGAGGTGTTTAAAAGTAGAAGTGATTAAGAGGAGAGGGACAGTGAGGGAGAATAAGTAAAGAAGGTGGTTGGGTGGGTGGGTGGAATATGGAGTCAAAATAATGTGCTGAAAAACAGTAAAAGTCTTTACCCCTGATTAATGTCGTGCAAGAGAGAAGCAAAACATTGTGTTCTTTGGAAATGTGGAGAAGAATCTGTGGAATATGCCGCTGTGGGGACCCAGCACTAATTATGTGACTCTATGTGTGTGTGTGTGTTTCATTCTGGAGCTGGAGGACAAGCATGTGTACATAACCAGCACACACAGAGACGCACAAACGCTGGTAAAGAGGCACATAGGCAGACACAAACACACGCCAACTAGCGAGCAACGCCAGGGGACCTCAGTAGAAGTAGGTTCCTCCTCCTGCTGCATTATTCTCTTTGGAATGTTGTTTTTATTTCCTGGTTTGAAAACTGCGTGCATTGCCCCCGGTAATGCACCATAACACACACACACACTCACACTGGAGCATTTCACTCATCCTCATCCCATAGCCACTATCGAGAAAACTGCCTCTGACAGATGCCACGAACTAAAAGACAAACTAGAGGCCAAAAAAACATCTGAGCCTGACAAAAAAAAACAAAAAAACAAAACCCAACAACAATGAAAAAGAAAAGAAGAAAAAAGAAAAAGACTTTCTCTCCTTTCCCTGTGGCTACCACCAAAATAACAAGTTCAATCTGTTTCCTGGTCGACTGTGGCCCCTGGTGAGGTTGGTGTCTCTCAGCACTCGCAGCAAAAGTTCAACATTTTGGGAAACAGATGACAACATCAATCCCCCTCTGCATGGTATTTATAATCTTATGAAGATGCTAAAGGAGGTGAAAGGCCAGAAGTGAGTTCTGGTATTCTGGTAACAACAAAAAGTTGCTCATTGTAGTCTGGCCTACAGCTCTAGTCACCGGGCAGCCAGAGCAGCTATGACACGTGCATATAGAGGCAGTTAAAGTGCTTTAAAAAAGCTTCCATGGCTTTTTGATTACCAGTGAAAAATAGCACACCTTCTCTGTCATAACTCAAACTCAAATCTGAAGGCACAGATGTGATATTTGAATCAGTGTGACTTCCAGTTACAGGAGGATATTTTTTTTCTGATGTCAGAGACAAATAAATCCACAAATCTGTTCAAAAGTCTTTCACAAGACTCCACAACATGATAGAAAGTCATCACGATTCTTCTTTTCTCCTTATAATTCTCTTCAACATCAATGTAATCCAGTGATAGCTTGCCTTTAAACCCACGAATACACCGAAAACAGGAACATCAAACAGCTAGTTCAGCATACTTTTATTGGCGCTTAAGTTTAGAAAAAAAAAGAGGAATTTTATTGCATTATTTCAGACTCAGTGAGTTTGAAAATGTATAGTCCAATCTGTACAAAAATCAAGCTAAATTAAATCAAATTAAATCCTCAATTCAGGTTCAAGTGTTCAAGTCAAGATGTCGTTATCGTGTCTGGCTAGGAATAAGTTCAAAATGACCCATTAACCAGGTGAACTGTCATTTTTGCAGATCAAACAAATGAGATGCAAATAGTTGATTACTTAATCTCTTGGTAGAGGTACAATGTTGGACAGGGCCCATCTTGTGCTTTCAGCCAGTTTAGTTTTTGTGCTGAACCAACCGGCCGTCGTCTGTGGACCAATTTCCTGATCTCATAAGTGCATTTCCTCAAATATAACTTGTCCGTCACCAGCAGCCCAGTAAAACATCACGGCTGTTTCATCAAGTTGCTGTGAATCCACCCAACTCTGAGCATAAGGGTCCTGGGCATTTGGTGTCGGCACAGAAAGCTCTGTCTGCTAGAGAGGAGGAAGCTAATTTATATAAGAATGGGATGGAGATTAAGACCTCTGTGGGTATTATGGATTTAGGGAATTAAGCATAATGGATTTCATGTTGGGCTTTCTTTTACGGGTACCCTATTGGAGAGAGGTACATAGTCTTGAGAGCAGATCTGATTCATTCCATGACTGCAGAAATGGGCAAAACACACATGCACAGCTTCTTTTTTTTTTTTTTTTTTTAATGCCTGTATTCATATGAAGAGCATCTTCCCGGGATGAGCAATGCATCCCAAACTGTCTAAACTAAAACACCTTTTGTCAAACCCAAGCATTTATTTATGAAGATTACACTCTTATTTCACACTGCGCTAGTTTTTGAAACAGGGGAAGGGGGGGAATCATCAAATCAGCAAACAAATCAAACGCACAATATGCAAGTGCTCTGTTATATGAGACAAAGAACCGGCAGGAATAAAATTAAGCAGTCTTTTTTTTTTAAACAGCCTTAAAACGATCTCTCTAAGATGGATTTTGAAGACTGCTGAAAGTATAAATCCAATAAGGATGCAGAAACACCTGGATAATTTCATGCTATCCGGTGCAAAAACATCTTAAACAACAACTTTAGAAATTGCAATCGAAACGATTAACTGCATACTGCGGGTTCAGGTTGAGGACGGGTGTAAAATATAAATATTACTATTAAACATAAAATGTCACCATTAATTATGACTATAAAATTGCATTAAAGTTGCAATGATACAGCGTGCGCAAGCATACTGATGATTTTTGCCCCCGTTTTGCTTCACCTCACACATTCTGTTCTCCGTAGAGTAGACCAGATTAGCGAGAAGATGTTCTGGACATTTTGTTCTTTCTGAATTCCCGTGTTTTCTTGTAACCTTGTATTTTAGTTTCATCATATTCTTCAGATTCCCCCTCAAGGCTGACCTGTTAGTTTTTTATTAATTTAACAACTGATTACATGTTGCTCGTTGCTTTCTGGTTGTTTTAAAGTTACCCCCCTCCCCCTTTCATGAAGCACACAGTGAATTGATTCATTGTCAATATAAAAGTATTGACTGGCGCAGCGTTAAACATGCTTGGTGCAACCTTCTTAACTCTTGTTGTTGTCAATATCTGAAGTCAATTCCCTTGTTCCTGCAGTGTGAATGATAGGTTGATTAAGAAGCACCAGACTGTACCTAACAGCACTGGAGCACTGAAAGCATTTTTTGTCCATCACCTGTTTTTCTGTGAATATCTGCGAGAAACCCTTTTGGATATTAAATTTCTGACTTTCATCAGAGCAGCCTATAAATCTGAGATGTGCATATGACCAGAATGTCCCAGTATCTCGCAAGTTATCTCCCACTTTCTGTCTGCATACATTTCCTGTCTTCCCCTAATCTGGATGTTATTAAAATAAAGGAGAGAGAGAGACCTCTTGGAACACCAGACACCAGAGAAAGTCAGGATTTGGCCTAAATGAACCCTGGTTGGTCAGGTTCACAATGACATTTAAATGGAACTCGTGTTGACCCACCTGTTTCATCTTAACACAAGTGCCATCAGAGTTTCTCAACACCGAAAACTTTTCTGTAACTGATCAGGAAATCAAAATGTGTGAACTCTGCTTCATGGCTGGATGAATTTAGAGATTTGATGCAATAACTCTGGTGATGAAAAAGTAAAGTTAGGGCTCAGGATTCCCCTTTGTGCACAGTACCCATAAATCTCTGTAACACCCCTGCCTCCAGACACATGAACACAATCAAACCCCCAGTTTCAGTGCGGCACTTGGAAGGAGAGAAGATATTCTGGGTTATCTCTGTGAACGGGTGCCTTCCCCTGGCTCCCACTCCACTCGCCTTCCCCGCCAGATAAACATGTTGTTCCAAACACTGGTTCAACACACAGCAACGGGCAGATATCAAGGCCGACTTAAGTTTATCATAAATGAGGTGCAAAGTCGACAGCTGTGTGGCCCACTGCCTCTCAATACTGAAACCACCAGCTGGGGTATTTAGGAGGTGATGGGAGCTGTGCTATAGCAGCCACCAGGCATTCCAGTGCTGGGGTAGGCTTTAATCCTCTGCTCCTGGCTGGATCCTGACAGGGGAGGAAACAAATCGAAACAGCAGGGAGGCATGTTCGCAGATCAGAATTTACAGAATGATCAACACTGTCCTGTGTTTCTGTGAGACATTGATCCAGAGGCTTTGTGTTTTGTTTTTTTTTGTAGCTCTCAATCCAGTGAATAATCGTCATATAGTGAACATTAAAAAAAGTGGAAAATTGGATTAAAAAGAAATAAGTGATGCCAATATCTGAGTGAAATCAGAATTCAAAATGCTATTTCTAGCATGAATCCCTTTTATTTCACTCATTGCCTTTATTTTTAATTACTTTGAGGAATGCATGATCAGCAGGTCTACAATTTTTTTTCTTCTGGATTCCAATTAATGGAAACTTGAGGTGAACAGCATCTTCTTACTCCAGGACTTACTTTTCTTACTTTTCTGCGTAAATCTGAAAATCCATATTCTCCCTATTCTATCTGATCTTTCACAGAAACTGCAAAATGTTAAACGACACAAACTGCGACACAGGAGGTGTGAAACGTGTGATGCTTTCAACGTCAGATGGGCCCCATCCCTGCCATCTTAGTGTCTCCACACCAGCTTACTGAAATGGCAGGATGACAGAGTAACAGACACATGTCAGCTTAATATAATAACACCTAGCCAACATACCGAGTAATCCACCATTTTGCTTCACCGCACTGTAAATAAGTATTGTCATGTTACACTAGGAGGCACGGAAATCTTCATCTTCTGACCGTAGCTGTGTGGCAGACATGTAATTGAGCTCCGAGTCTTTACAGAGATCATGTGGGTGGCGTTGTGCGCCTGAGAGCAGACACAAAGCAAAGGCGGCCAGAAATGTGTGGATTCATCACGGTGAATATGGTATCCATGTCTGTTTCACACATCTACTCAGTACTTTTTTTCTTCCCTCTGCCTTGCTGCCTACTGTAACTCTCCACTTACGCTCAAATTAACAAGTCCTCGAGCAGCCTTAAGCCTGGAAACACCCGCTTGCTGATCTTTCTCCTTCTTTTCATCTCCTCCCATCCTCCCTCAAATCTCCATCTGTCCTCTTTAGTCCCTCTTTCCCTCCCTACCTTCTCATCATCATCTTCCTTCCAGCATCCTCCTTACCCCCCCCTTTCTGTCCCTCTCTCTACGCCTCTCGCTCTCTCCATAGGTATTTCCCTTGCTGATGTTGTCCATTGAGAGCCAGTGATTGTCTGTGGGTGAGAGCAGAGGAGAAAAGTGGAGCCGATTACTGCAATGCAGAGCAACCAAACAGTACGGTGCTGCGGCAGGGTTGGGGTTAGGGTGTGTTTGCATGTGATCTTGTATGTACAGTCTGTGTACATATCTAAGTGGACTTTGTTTGCTTGTGCATTTGTACTTGTATGTAGGTGGAGAGCGTCCACACGTTTGCCGCGCTGAAACGGTGATGTAAATGTGTATGTGTGTGTATCTGTGAGCGATGACCAGCTCAACCACAACTATTTGTCATGCCCAAACACCAAAGCTTCTGCAGCTATGCACCATGACTTTTAAATAGATCTCTTTTCACTGACATCAAGCCATGCCCAACTGTGCATTTTTAATACCCTTCCATGTTTATGCAGAGAAGAATATAGTTTCATGCCTTCACACACACACACACACACACACACACATGCGCACACGCACACACACACAAGCTCACTCAGGGAGGATCTGCCTATCGCAGCTCAGGCTAAATCTTTTATGCAAAATGACAGTGTTTTAATCAGGCTAATTGTCCAGCTCCTCACTATGTCTCTTCCATCTCTACTAAACCAATGCCACAGTTGCACTGTTTTTTTTGTTTTTTTTTACGAATAAATGACACGGCGGTGGAGCAAGAGTGAGAGGCAATCTAAGCCACAGAGGCCCACAGGCGTTTGAAGTCTAAAGACTCTTTCATCCTCGACTCTGGGAAATGAATGATTTTTTTTTTTTCACACAGTGACAGGACAGCTCTGACAGGACCCAAACACATGAACCATGGCAAAGCTGTCAGATAGTCAAACACACACACACACACACACACAGCTGGAGTGAGTCCAGAGCACCAAAGTTTTGCAAAAAAATCAGGCACTCCGTTTGTGGGCAGGGGAGTGAGAGGCAAACGTCAAAAGTGAGACAGAGAGAGAAACAATAGGACAGAGAGAATGATGCTATAATTAGTCGTTTGTTGCTTTAACTGGCATTTAGTTTTAACTGGGCTTCTTTGTCTTGAGACACAATGGGGCTGATGTGGCATGAGTGAACTACACAGCTTAGAGGATTAAGGCTGGACTGAGGCTGTGGCGCTGCACTCGCACTCTCCGTCACGCGCAACAAACAGACACTCAACTTGCTGCGCAAACACCCAGCTTAACACACATTTTCTTAAACACACAGACACCTACAAACAAAGGCAGACCCCTCAGAATGCACGCACACAGACATACAAAAACCCACAGGGGGATTATCTGTGCAGCAGAGTTCTGAACAGTGAGAGTGAGGAGGCGTCTGAAGAACCACACTCATCACCAAAGGATGGAGAGAGCACAGCGGAAAGAAACAAGAAAAAAAAAAACACACAAACACACACACACACACCTAGACCCACTTCAGTGCGAGCTACCTGTGTGTTGAGCAGCATATAGAACAGCATCTCTACGTGTCCGTCCTGTGAGGCTGAGCTGACAGCCAGAGCAATGAGAGGGAAAGAGATGGAAGGGGAAATAGGGGAGAATGGAGGGAAGAACAAAAGAGGGAAGGTGAGCGAAATAAAAAGCCAGAGAAAAGAGCAAGCACATCAGATGGAGAGATGAAAGCAGAGGAGAGAAAGAGAAAAGATGGAGAAAATCATTAAGCCAGGGAAAGAGATGGAGCAACTCACAACCTTGGCCCCTGGGGGGCCACCAGCCTTACATGTCCTCATTTCACAAATAGAGTATATTGATTTTATACCATTAATGTGTAGATTTCGCACTATTAGCTTCTACCTCCAGCCTTTAGTGTGTGAACAATCCTGCAGGCGCTCAGCTTTGCTCAATTCTCATCTGATCTCTCTAACATGCTGTGCGGACAGGCTTACAGGCTTAGCATACCTCGAACTGTTTCCTTCATGCGTCATTAAAGCAATGGAAGCAGAGGGAGAGTGAGTGTGCCTTTATGGGGGTCAGGGCATATGTGTGTGTGTGTGTGTGACATATTAAGTGCCATTGCAAAAATTTTATGTAGCACCCTTTATTGTATTTTGTGGGTCGGCGGTAAGAAGGCTGAACCAGATGCAGAATCATCCTATACATTAATATAACATGATCCCTTACAGGAGAGCTTCACACGCAAAAACTAAGAATAAATATATTCACAACTGCCTCTACTATTGGTAGGAGATGAAAGCATAAAAAGGTACCTCCGTAAAAGATAATAATCGATAGCTGATAGAAGTGTCTGTCATTTTTCTCTTTTTTGACCAAAAAACAAACAAACAGAAAAAAATGCCTTCACATCCTGGAATTTTTGTCCCTTTTTTTTTTGCCATTCCAATTTCCTCTGAGAGATACTTAAAAATCAATACAATAACCTCAGTGCCTTTGTCCAGTGAAAGAAAAGGTGGAGCAGAGGTCCTTGTGGCCCCATTAAGTCTAGCTGATTAAGAAATCCAAAATGCATCCATTGTCACAGTGTCCTTCTGTACGTCAGCCTTCCTTTGTTTTGTCTTGCTTTCAAAAAAGAAGAAAACATTTCTTTATTCTTTCCATCATCAAAGCAGAAGCTTTGTTTTAAAATACTTTCAGACAGCACACTGTAAACCAACTGTTCAGGAAAGGTTCCTCATCTAGCCCTGTAGAACTTCAACTAGATAGGCAAATTAAGTTAACTGGATGAGATGAAAATGAACTGAACTGCATACAAACAACTCCTTTACTAACTGGGTATATTATTATTTTTTTGGCTCATCCAGGGAATGCAATTATTCGGCGGCTTTGATTGGTTTTTAGTCTCAGTTGTCCATCAGTGTCCCATCCGTTGGTAGTCAAACCTCTTTGTTTAGATAAATAGATCTGTATTCATAGAAAAATAAGCATTGACCACGCTGCTGGCTGTTCATTGCTAAGGCACTTGGCTGTTTTCAGTCATTGCTCTCCCTCTCACTTTGTCTCTGTCGTTTCCCCATCTTTGCGCGTCCGCCCAGCTCGCTCCGCAGTTTATGACTCTGTGTTGGATGTTGCAAAGAGCTGGTATGTTTCACCTGCACCCAGGTCTTTTCAAAGTGATAATATGAACATTAAGGCCCACCGCCATGCTTTCTCCCACTCAAATGTGACGCTGAGTGGGAAAAAGAAGAGCCTTGGTTCTTTACGATTGGGAGGTGTAATGGGGGAAAAATATACTGTAGTTGCAGCTGAAGTTTCGCCTCGAGGCAGAAATCTGGGATCAGCTAATCCTTGCCAAACCTATATGCCAGTAGTGGGGAAAATACAAAAACTGACCTCAGCTTGTTATCCAGGAATAAACATAGTGTGTAGTGTAGTCCCACTCCCCCACAGGCTCCTCTCAAAGCCACGCCAGCCTCTGTACAGGAGTCATTGTTACTGGATGATTCATCACCAGAGAGGGAGATGATGAGGACACAAGAGGGGGAGGAAGAGGGGGAGGAGTGTTAGAACTGGTAAGAGCGGTCCAGCACCTCCATGTAGTCTGGTGTGGTCCTCAGTCTGGCTCTCTGCTCTCCTGCTCCCTGCTCACTCTGGCTGCTGCTGCTACCGCCCGCTGTGGAACTGACGGCGGTGACCACAAGCGTTTGATCAGCTCTGGCGTCCTGCTTGGAGTCCTGGGGGTGGGGGTAGCGGGGTGGCGGCCTCGCATACCTGTCTGGCAGGTCTCTGAACTCTGGGGTGGGGAGTCTGAAGAGGCAGTCAACCAGTTCCACTTTCGGGGTGGGGCCTTGGCTGTCGATCACGGTGGGGCAGAGGATGCCATTCCCATGAAGGCCGGCGAGCGGCCCTATCGCTCCTGTAACAGTGTTGATGGGCGACGAGGACACCTCCAGAGTCCACTCCCTCTCCTTCTCTGTGTTAGAGCAGTACCCTTCCTCACTGTCTTTGGAAGGTGCAAAAGTCTGCTGCTGCCGTGGTCGCTGTTTCACTGCCGTATCCTGCTCCTCTTTGTAGATGGGGTTGCTACAGATGTGCGAGGCTGTGGCGGGGTCAGGGCCTTTTGACGCAGCCTCTGGGGGCAGGATGGTGTCGTAGACGTGATTGTGTTCAGGTGGAGGTAGTGGAGGTGTCTCTGGGAGGCCGTGGTGATGGTGGTGGTGGTGGTGGTGGTGGTGTGTCTGCTCGGTGAAGATCCCACACTCCATTTGGATGCCGGCCAAGTCTACCTCTCCCTGGCGACGGAACGGCAGCTTGTCCCTCCTCCTCAGGGCGTAGGCGATTAGTGCTGCTGCTGCAAAGAATGCTGAGACAAACAGCACCAGCAGGCTGAGCACTAACACCGACAGAGGGATTGAATCTTTCCCTGGAGGGATCAGGGGCCCCACTCCTGGGTCAGGGGAGCCAACTGATACACCTCTGTCTGTAGCTGTGGAGGTAGCTGTGTGCTCCTCCTGCTCTTGGCCCTCCTGGGGCTCCAGCTCAGGGCAGAGCAGCTCCATGGAGAGGGAGCGCAGGTCTACGCCTTTGGTCTTTTCTGGAGTATGGCAGACCACCTCCCCTACCACCACCACGGCGCTGACCCCCTCTAGCCAACGCTTCAGTGGAGCTGCCTCGCAGTTGCACTCCCATGGGTTCTGCTGCAGGTCCACCTGGAGAAATACATAGCACCACAGAGCATTGTCATGGTGTAATAGCAGACTAATTACCGTTCTGCCATGCAATGCAAATACATGAATCATTTTGTGGAATGTATAAATAAATAGATCCTTTGCTGATAGGCTTGTGGTATATATTTGTAACTTGGTAAATGTCTGTTGTCTGGAAGAATAAGCCAATACTGAACACTCTAATAAGATGACAACAAGAAAATTATGTTTTCTCAAACACCTAGCAGGAATATATGTAAAATGATAATATGTATAGTAGAATACAGCTTTTTTACGAAGGCCAGTGTGTTTAAATGATTTCTTGAAATATGCATGGGTTGGATAGTACAGTTTAATGTAAGTCATGCCATTAGGGGTTCATCATAACATCATAACATTGAAGTACTTAGATTTACTGAATGGCTGTGCACAGGTATGATATATTCTAAATAATAGGCAACAGTCTGAGTAGGGACCAATTCGCCTTGTTCCACCCACACATGCTCTCTTAAAAAGCTGTTCACACATGTACTACAGCAGGTTATGGGAATATTTCGGTTTACAACAGAGAGCACTCATGGTTTACATAAGTGGTTATTCACAAAACTTACCGACAGGTTTTTTGTGTGAGGAGCGAGAATATCACAGCACTTTGTTGTTAACAATAGACGGGATGTGATGCAACTCTCCCTTGTGCTATAATCCAATAGTTGTGTGCATAAATCCATTTTTCTCATTGCCAACTATTGATTGCGTGTCATAAGACAAACTCAAATATTCACTTTGCCACACTTTGAAATGGCTAAAGCAGATTATGCACAAAGGAAATCATTTACATGAAGCCGTTTTGTCTGCAGAACTGATCTCTTCCATATCTTTAGCAATGACTTTGGCAATGAAGGCTGATATCCTCTCTGTCACATTTCCAAGGCACTTGCACAAATGTTGTCATGCTAATTTGGTTAGACCATCTCCCTGGCTTGCAGAAATAGATGGATGCTTTTTGAGATGATTCAGCATTGCTGTTATGAGAGCCGTGGCACGACTACTTCCCCATGCCTCATGCTGAACAACAGGATGCTCCTTCACTTTATTGAACTTAGCCCACTGTGGGCCATTGTGTGGCTTTGATAATGACATAAGTGCGACTGGAGGGCGAATAGAAACAACAGTCATCCGCAGTTTTAAATTGCTTCCACTATATTAAAGGGGCCGCTTGAAAAGTGCTGTTTTGCAAGTTTCTGCACTATTGTGGCGTGACTATGATGCAGCTTGCACGAACATCAGACAAAAAAGATGACTTGTCTTTGATAAACGCCGTTCGTGACTTCCACAGCTACATTCATACAGCTGGTTTGAAGTTCTTCAAGCATTTTATTTTCAGGTTTGCTTTCACAGAGACCTCAAGAAGTCTAGCCCTGTCTCTCTCACAAACGTCTGTCCAACATGTCCAACACACTTTACAATTTCTATGCCTGGTCACCTAGTGTGCGATTTCTTGTCAGCTTGTCATTCAAAGCAGTGGGAAATTATACACCCTCTGTGAGCCTGACAGGAGCGAGTAGCAGTGAAAATGCAAACAATTACATATTCGTCATAGTGACGCTTTTAGAAAAATAATTTAAATTACAAAGTATAGTTTGTTCATGGAAAGATAGATCTGAATGTTACAATTGCTGATTTGATGTTACATATTCAAAAAGAGAATGTTTTTTTCACCCCAGAAAATATATTTAGCCTGACTTTGATAATGACTTAAATTTTGGATGAAACTGCTGCACTTTAGCCACAAAAGAGTAAATTTGCTCTTGTGGGTTTTTTATCATTATGAAAAAGATCAAAGATCAGCAGTAATTGTCTAAAATTGATTTCAGAGTGATAGAGAAAATTCAGGATGTTCTGAGCGAGCCATGTGTCTTATAATTGATCACTTTGCTCAAACAGCAATATCCTGTCAGTCATTTCTCCAGTTAGTTCAGAGAAATAAAATCAATACTAGAAGGGTTTTGATAGGTGTTGGTGCAGAGATTTTGCTGTAGTTTCTGTTGATGAGATGCCCCTAAGTGACAGCTTGCCTAGCCCTCTCCATACTGATGAATGTGTTTCATTGTGTTTTGAATAATAATTCAAACGGAGCAGAAAAGAAAAGAGTGCATTTGAAGAAAAATCTGCAGTATGTGAGAATTTTTGTTTTTCTGAAAAGCATGCAGAGGAACTGTTGTCATGGCCACAGTGTATGTGATATGTTATACACACAAAGCCAGTGTGTCACAATCAAATTCACTCATGGATTCTCTTACACTGTTTTATTTCACCAGTCTGTGATGTAGAGTAAATTCCAGGGTTTTTTTAAGTGTGGTAATTTACTTTCATTGCATACTCCTGCTCCTTTTGCCTGCCTTGTTGACCTGAGATAGTGATTTCCCATATTTCCTGGAGTGACTTCAACAACCCCTTGAGAAGGGGCACGAACTTGCTCAAACCAGCAGTTTGTGTTACATGCAGGTGGAGAGAGAGCTCTCATAATAGCAAAGAGCAAGAGTTTCTGTTCCATTGAAGCTATTGTCAGCGGAGAAATTGGCATCGCTGGCTCTGTGTGATTGCTGAACATAAGTGCAACACGGTGAGTTTAGAAATAAGCTCTTTATCTTCTATTTTGAGGGAAAACAAACAGATTGTTTTAACACTGTTACATTAGATATCTGGATTTTCTGTGTACAAGATGGTACAGAGACATGAAATAATAGACTGTCTTAAACCTCTTATGTCTTCGCCATTTAAAAAAGAAAAAATCAGATATCAGTTTTGTTTTGGTTTTTTTTTTGCCTTTTTTTTAACAGCAGAAACAGATGTTTTTGCAGTCCGCATTTTTTATGTTTGAAAGAAAGCTCATGTGTTATATAGACCAAAAATGGAAGAAAATACTAAATACTAAAAAAAAAAATATTGTCCCAAAAAATGATAGACATTTTACCTAGTTGGATAGAAAATGCAATTAAGTGTGTGGATGTGAATACTTAAGTGAGTTATTAACATACTGATACTGAAAAATTGATGGAATAAGTCAAACACTAATTATGTCATATCATCCACTCTCATTGTTAACTGAATAAAGGCAGTTATTAACGTATTAAATTGCTGTTCAGTCGTGAGAAAATTATACCTTTATTCTACATAGCAGCACTGGGAAATATTAAGTGAAATATTGGTTTATTTTTACAAGAAAATCTGACTTGTTGCTGTACACAGCAAAAACGTATCCCCCAGGGATAGAGGAGGTTCCTCAGGGTTCCCAGCTAAAATGGGAATAGTTTATTTTCACTGTGATTCCATCCATAAGTAACAGGATGACATAACGTGAGACTATTTTTGCCATAGATGCCTGTTTCTGCAATAAAATGTTAAATCTTATCAAATGGGGGACCTTGGAAGGAAATCTTATCAAATAGCAGTCCATGGTCTATTTGTGTGAACCTTGATGTGAAAGGACATCATAATCACGTAAGGAAAAACAAGATATCTACTACATTTGATGTAAAACAGTGAAATGAAAATTGGGGACGTTGTATTGAATTAGATTTGATCTTGTAGGAGATTTTGGGGTTTATTATCACCCCCAATTTTGTCTCTATAGCTGTCACTCAGTTCAATTTTAGAATTAAATCAATGTTAATGCAACTCTTG
This sequence comes from Remorina albescens, assembly GCA_034769265.1. NCBI lineage: Eukaryota > Metazoa > Chordata > Actinopteri > Carangiformes > Echeneidae > Remorina > Remorina albescens. The sequence continues at coordinate 6,551,816 of CM068488.1, forward strand.
GTGGCCATGATAATGCCATATAGCTCCACTAAACTGAATCCCGCTAAGCCTAATTATACTTTAAGTGACATGGTGGCTGTAATTGCTTTGCAACAAAATGTTTTTCATCAGTTACTAGATTCAGTAAATAATCAATTAAAAGTTATATAGTTGACCTAACCATGCCACCTACTACAGACATATCATCACTGTCTGCAGCTTTCCTTCAATAAGCTTTTAACATGCTGTGTATCATGGCTGAGCTAAAACACAGTCCACTGCTGAAGGCTAATGACTGTCTTTAACATAAAACAGATTAGTAACTTTGCTCATAGCCAGGCTAGCTGTTTCCCTCTGTTTTCAGTCTTTGTGCTAAGCTAATCTACACTAAGTAAATGCTGACTCTAACTTAATATCATGTAGAGACGTAAAGTGCTTCTTCCCACGCTGTTGAACTGTCCTATAAATTATTTATTTGAACATGTATCAAACTCCTTCAAGAAATGTTATCGTGGACTGAATCAAACTGTAAGGATCAAGTAAAAATAATCCGGCGTAGCTATATTGGGCATTAAATGTGATGGTTTCTTGTCAAACCGGTCCCTGGTGAATACTGCATTGTTTTCATCAATCTTCCTGAGCACATTGTTTTCTATCTGACATCACTCAAGGTGAAACATTCCTGTGGGCAAATTTCTTCACTGCAGTTGCCAATGATGTGTAGGTTCTGCCCGACTGTACTTTTTTGTTGTTGTTGTTGTTGTCACATTTACCGAGAAAGACGTGTATTCCTGAACTGTACATATTTCTGGCAACCGCTCAGATGTTGATTCATTGTACTTAATTTTATAATTATTTTTCAGATTAATTCCTTTAGACACCATTTTTTTAATTAATCAGCGATGGTTACTTCTTTTAATAACATAGACATCAAGGTGATGTTTTTCAAAAATATCAGTCCATGTGAGGGGGTGTAACTGCATAATCCTGCCCTTGATGGTAACACTGACTCTAAACTATACATGCTGCTGCTTTATAATAGTCAAAATCAAGTGCTTTTTATAGCAGCTGCGCACTTCATCCTGCTTCCATCTGTGTTGTCCTTTGATTTTACCGTGCAAGCTCTGGCTCCAAAAACACATGCAAGCACCCAGAAATCCCACTAACCAAGCTTCAAAACAGGCCAGCAGTGGGTCTACAAGTGATATCATTATCACATTATTTTTTTTTTTTTGTAGCTCATGGGCAGCACTAATGTGGCTTTGTCAGAGTAATAACAACCTGGTTGATGAATGAATTCAATTACTGTGCCACAGATTTTGAGCTCTACAATAGTGATACTGATGGACTTTATGAATATGGCCCACAGTGTACTTCCATTTGGTGAATGCTTTAATGCACTTGGATATCAGAGCTGTATAACAGCATAAAAAAATATAATGCACTTCTGCATGGTTCCTCCAGCTCCATAAACACCATCGTCTTTCCCTTGAGCAAACATTTAGAAACTGCATGTGAACTGCGAGTCTCACCCACACTACCTCGGATCAGGAATTTTTTATGGAGCAAAGTAAAACGGAAATTCACAATGACATTTGTGGTAATCCACACCCACCATACCTCATTCTACTCTGGATCACTGAGGAAAGCCTGGTACACTAAATTTGCTGAAGGGAGAGGAGGCAGGATGAAAAAATTGCAATACGTCAGGCCTGGTCCTTATCGGTACACTGTGTACAGAAATCAGCCACATAATGCTACAGCCAAATGTGTGAGGTAAGGCCAAACACGAACAGTGCATTTAACACATACTGTAGTTTATGCAGTCTATTTACTGAGAGGTGCATTAATTATAAGCACACTCAAAATCTTGAGAGGTGCAGCTTTCTTCAGTTTAGCTGCTGATTTATTAAGACCACTTATGCAAATCAAGTCAATTGCAATTTTCCAATTAGAATACCTGAGGCACAACCACAGTCCCACATGCCACAGCACAGCTCTCAAAACAACAGACGACGCTAGTGATGGAGAATGCTGCAGCTGTGCCAGAGACCAGGAGATCAAGAGCTGCTCGAAGTTTTAAATTCAGGTTTGGCTCGAGCCAAGATTTCAGCTTGTTTTGTTTATTCCATCAAGCTGTGATAATATAATGCGTCTTCGCAGTGACATTTGAAATAAATATACTTGCTATAATTATGCTCATTTTCGTTTAGAAAATCAACAGGGGTCATCCAATTCAATAATCTCAATTTTTCACCCAGCCCCTGTCATTCAACAAAATGTGTGTTATTTTGGCCAAAATATGTCAAAAGCCTCGTGCCAGGTATCTAACTCGTTTACACATGTGCAGGTTTTGAGAGCAGTCGTTTTTCTCAAGCATCCACCCACACAGAAACTACCTCAATCATTCAGTAAATGCAGCTTTAGCTTTGCACGAACCTGTACCAGTCCCGTGAGGTGCTCTAGCACGCCTTCCATAGGTAGCTGCAGAAGGTGGTTGTTTCTCAGATTGAGCCGTGCCAGATTAACCCCCGCGAACACACCAAGGGGGAGGCTCTGCAGCAGGTTGGCGTTGAGGAACAAGAGCTGTAGGGATGGCATGGAGTCAAATGTCCCAGGATCTACTTCACGGATCTCATTGTACTCAAAATAAAGGTACCTAAAATAAAGGAGAGGGCAGTGTTACTGTGTTCATGTGTCTACAAACTGAAGACTGAATGGGAAATAAGTGGATAAATAGGACATGGTTATATTAAAAGAAAGTATCACTGCATCTTTTAATCATCAGTGATTTCTGACAGTGAGGAGACATTAAATGCAGAAAGGAAGTCTCCTCGGTCAAAAAACATTATTTTTATTCTTAATTAGAGTAGTATGAATCTCTAAAGCAATTCATTTTGTAGTACTCTGTGGGTAATGTACCTCTTCTGCACCTCAGCATGATAATTACATCAATGAATATTTGTGTGTTAAAAAAGTCATAACTGAAATTTGATTTAAACTGCGTTTTCCCTGTTCACAGCTGAGTAGCTGATAAGTATCAAAAGATATTGTGCCTTTTCACACTGATGACTCCTAACACATGTCACGGCACGCCTGATCAAGTTGAAATACGGAAACTTTGTATTTTTACACCTTTTTTTTTTCCCGATAATAGGAATGTGCGGAGACCTTCCCCTGAATGCTTGGCATCCAATCTACTTAGATCTGGTTTAAATTACTTCTCACTCACCCCAGAGTCACTGTCAAAGGCTAACGACAGGTTAAGAGGAAAAGTTTTTGAATATCCTGAGAGGATCTTTATTATTAACTAACAGTCAAATGAGCAGGTCTCTAGATTTTCTCAATCTTACCTTTAAATAAAGTGACAATACATTTGAAAACTAAAGGCTAAATTATGCTCTGAATAGGAAGATATTACAGCACCAACCCTTGCAGGTTCTTTATAGCTTAGCATCAAAGCTGACCTGTTGTCTTAATCAAACTCTCCTGCGTTTAATACACTGAATAAATACAATTGCTGACTGAAGATATTTGCTGTATACATTATTTGCGGAGGAATTATCTTTGTAAACTTAATCTGACAATGATACATAGGCATCATTCTGACGATCGTTTTTATAATAAGCCTCTCTCCAAGAAGGCAAATTCCTGGCATCATCCAGACGTCTCACTGTCTTATCAACACCTCTGTATGCAAATACAAAAAAAAAACCCCATTAATTTTCACGTTGTCACTCATCCCAGACTCGCACCTTGGCTGAAGCATACCATCAGCCAGCGTGACTAACAAACGAAAATCCTTGGAAGAGAATGGGCACCTTTCATTTCAATCAAACTCTGGCACAATGGTTGTCAGAATGTTCAAATGTCTAAATATCTAAGCTGACATGAGGTTTTAGTTTGTGATTTTGTTTGAAGTGCTGTGACAACAAGGTGGTTGAAATGCTGCAAGTGATCCAAAAGAAGAAGAAGTAGAAAAAAAGGCACCTTAGGTTATGCAGCCCCAGAAACATGTGGGGGCTGAGCCTCTCCAGGTTGTTCCCATTTAGGTAGAGGCTCCTGAGACTTGTCAGGCTGTAGAAAGCCCCTTCCTGGAGGTACGAGATGCGGTTGTTTCCTAGGTGGAGGAGGTCAAGACTGGAAAAATTCCAGAAGTCTGTGCGGTAGATCCTCTGGATTAAATTGCCAATCAGGTATAGCTTGCGGCCGTTGAGGGGTCGAGGTGTGAGCTGAGACACGTTGAGGAAGCCGCTCTCCTTGCAGTTGACGGTCAAGCCAAGATCTGTGATGTGCAGGTTGCAAGTGCAGCCCAGGGGGCAGATGATGGGGATGGGGGGTCGAGTTTGGTAGCCAGCCACGGGGGGATTCTGGTTGGGCATCAGGCTGCGAGGAGTGGGGGATGTTCTGGAGGGTCGAGGCCTTTTGGTTGGCCTTGGATGCCTCTCTCTGTCTTTACGCTCTGCTGAGGAAGAGGACGACGAAGTGGAGGAGGTGTGAGTGTTCTGACGGGAGCCGTGGACCATTGAGGAAGGTTTAGTTGGCCTGACTCGCCCAGGATGGGAGTTGGGTTTGGAGTTGGGGGGGAAATGTTGGGGCTGCGATCCCGCTGATGGACCGCCCCCCTCCCCTTGTAGCTCTTTATCTGGCAGATCAGCACACAGCTCCTTCCTGGGGATTTCCCTCAGGTCTTTGCCGTGAAGGTGGAAGGGATATTCACAGGTAACGTCCCCAACTACAGCTGTGTAGGGGATCTGACCCAGCCACTGCTGTAACTGCACCGCCTCGCAGCCACAGTTCCAGGGATTCTCCTCCAGCTGTAGCTCCATCAGGGACCGGCCAATGTACTCCAGAGTCCCAGCATATGCCAGGCTCTTCAGACGGTTTCCCCGCAGGTCCAGATGAGTCAGAGACACAGATCTGGTGCAGGAGGAAGGAGGGGGATAGTTAGCCAGGTTAAATAAAAGGACAATGTGATAGTGAGAGAAAACACAGGTTCACACATTTCATTCTGTGAAATCAGCTTTTTATCTTATGATTAATCCTCTCTTATGATACGAAATTATATGCCACAGACACATTAATTCAGCAACGGTGCACACCAGGTAATTGTGACTGATGCTGATATTTCTACAGACTAGTCGCAGGAAGAATGATTCAAAAGCTTGGCAGTAAAAAAAAAAAAAAAAAAGTAAGTAAGTAAAAAACAAAATGCAACCTGAACAGATGAGCGGGCAAGACAGGGATCAGGTTGTCATTGAGGATGAGAACCCGAAGCTTGTACAGGAACCTCAGAGCACCGCTGTCTATTCGTTTGATCACGTTGTAATCAGCCTGCAGGTAGGAAAGTGAAAATGTGATGAACATATAATTGCTGTGGTTGAAAAATAGACTGAAGTGAAAGCTGTAGCACTCTTCATTTGAGAGCAGAGAGCTACAGAATATTTCTCCATCCAGACCAGCTGCAAATTGCTGACTATTCTCTCACAGCTAACCATTGTGCTGTTGTGCAACTTTGTCAATAATTCTTTAAATCATGGATAAGGATTATTGTCTGAGCCTACCTGGAGGTATTCCAGAGCCTCTAATCCAGCGAAGGTGTCATTTCTGAAGACCTCCAACTTGTTCTCGTGAAGGTACAGGCGTCTCAGTTTGGCCAGCCCATGGAAAGCTCCCACTCGGATGTCCTGGAGTGCATTGTTGCCAAGGTTTATTGACACTGCATTGCCAAGGTGCTGAAACCCGTTGCTATAGAGACGCCTTAGTGAGTTCCTCTGCAGGTTGAGTTTGAAGGGGCGGACCCATGACTGTGACACCTGGGTGATTAATTAGGGGTCTAATTACTTATCTTATTCATCGCCATGAATTTAACAGTTAAAAACACCCATAAGCCACAAGATATTAGACATGGAGATACGGTATGTTAATGAGGTAGGTGACAGAGCAATAAAATGCTAAGCAGTTCTACTTGCATAAAAATGAGCAAGAGTTATACCTGGCTGACATTATTGAAGCCCCGCCCATCACAGTGCACGTGCAGCACGCCTTCTTTGACCTCGCATGTGCAAGGCTCAAAGCACGGCTCGTCCACTTCCTCCTCAGAGTTGTCCACTAGAGGGGTGTGTGTGGAGGTGGGGGTAGGGGTGGGGGTGTGCGACGCCCAAGACAGACACACACACCCCAGGGCCACTACCACAGTGACCCACTGCATCCTCCTGCTTCTCCCTCTCAGCTCAGCAGCCTGGGGCTACAGCCTGACATCGGCCCTTCACCACACTGCATGGCAAAGGCCCGGCACATGCATGCATACATTCAGATGCACACACATATGAACACACACACACACACACACACAAACGTTGTTAAAAGAGGGCAAACAGCCAGGGAGGCAACTGCAAAAGTCAGTTCAGGACGAATCAGATTGATGATACATCACAAGCATACTAAAGCAGTCAAAAAATAAAAGTTAAATCACACGGACTGGAGTGCCATGGGCAAATTAATACATTACATTGGAATAATGATGTATAGGCCAACTGGAGGCCACAGTAGCTCACTGATATGATCTAAGCTATGGTAAGCACACAAAAGATATGCATAGAACATGAAACAATGAGGTGACTGTTTCTGAATACATTTGAAAAACAAACAACCTGATCTATCTCAGCATTTTTCATGTTGTTTTTGAATTAAAAATTCAAATACTGACACAGAAAATACAAACCAAAGACAAACATGTGGGCTAGTTCACCTGTGAATTACGTCTTATCATTCTCATAGTGGCTTTTTTGGACTAGTGGGGTGATGTTGGCGAGGAGAAGCTTGTGATGAATATATTCATCTGTATTCTCAAAAGCCCGTTGAAACTGAAATGTCATGCATGTGTTGTTCTAATGTATGCATATGAATATGGGTAGATGCAAATCAAACTCATAATGCTTCTGGTCTAATGAACTGCTCCATTTAATAAGATGAATGGCAATTGGAGAACAGAAGGATGAGGCACAAAATAACCCATATTATCAATCAGCAGAATATGTTAGGGTTATCAACAGCCATCAAGTCCTATCACAATTATTATTGTGATAATGACAGTGGAGTGAAAACATTGTTGTAAATTAAAACTTCAAAAATTTCAAAAGGGCTTCTGTGAAGGCAATCCAGTGTCAAGCAGGAATATGAATTGATGGTGATAGTGATGGGGTGGTGATGATAATGATGATGATGATGATGGTGATGATGATGACCATAAGAGTGGAACTGCAATAACAACAGAATGGAGTTGCAGCAGTCGTCCAGGGAACACACACACACACACACACACACACACACAAAAACCCAGCTCAAATGTGAGTCTTGCATGGAGATATTTCCTCTCAAGACTTAATAAGATCTAAATTGGATAAAGCATCTCAATCTACTCATATAGTGTTGAACACTGCCATGCAAAATGCAATAATGATCATGATGGTATGGTAGCTGTAATCATACAGCAATAATCTAGCATCAGCGAGTTAGACAAGGAGGCAGCAGTGAAAACATCACCGCCCGGGAAAGGAAGAGCAATCACAGAGATGATTATGACGAGGTGGGGTTGGAAGTGGGGTGGTGAAGGGAGAGGTAGAAATGAGAGGAAGAGGAGAAGGAGAGGAAGAGTAGGGAGCAAGGCGAAGGAATGGAGTAAAGGGGAGACAGACAGATAAAGGAAGAGTAATGGGCAGAGAGTAGGTACAAAGGAAGAGGAAACAGGTGAGGTGGGAGAGAGAGAAGTGGGATTGCATAACCAGTGAGAAGTCAGTCAAGGCTGCCACTCAGGATGAGAGCTCACAGTGAAACCACTGAAATCTGATATTGATTACATCAAAGCCCTCCTCTTGCCCTGCATACAATGTACGCCTTCATCACAGAAAAACAGCGCTGGAGCCAACTTACATGCCTGTGTGTGTTTGTGTCTTCTGAGAACTATGTGAGAAAGGTCAACCATATCCAAAAAGTATACTTTAATAGCCTGCCAAAAACAGAAACAAGTACCAGACACGTGTAGATGAGCGTGGGATTTCGTAACAATCCATTGTCAGTGTTGCAAGACTTTTTGGACCATCCTACAGTAGTTATAAAAGCATGGACAGAAGGAAAATAATGTGGTTTCCCTGTGAGATATAGGAGGTAATAACTCACCCATTTATCGCTGTTTTGAAGCCTGTATGCTTCATACATGGTATAAAGGGCAATCTATGCCACAGTGCTCAATACAGTTTGACAAACTGGAATACAATATGAAACACAACCCACTCAGGGTCTCAGTAGATCTTCATTTTCATCCAAGAAATGCATTGTTTATTGCAGGGCCCCATGCCCCCCTGTATAGAGGAGATCAATACTGAGTCCAGATAGACCACTGGGATCCCTCCTGTTAGATTTTGCTTTGGTGGACGGCCATGTCCCCTTAACAAGAAGAAACACAGTCAACACTCAAGCCTCTTTCTCCAATCAGCCAAGTGGACTAGTCAGCAGTCGGCATAGCTCTGCATCGTTATGTTAACAGGAGAGGAAAGGACTTATGTGTTGAGTGGTGACAGCACAGCAGAATTGAAAACTGTTTATCTATCCATCTATCTATCGATCGATCGAGCTATCTCTTCATGTCCATCTGAAAACAGGCCTGACACAGGTGTGGCTTCCCTCCCTGTCTTTCTTGAGTCTCTCTGACACTGAGTTGTTTTTTTTCCCTTCCTCTCTCCTCCAGACCTGCACACTGACGCAAGCGGACCACAGATGATGGTCACTGCTTTTTCTTCAAAATATTATTCATGTCACATAATTCCTGTTTCTACCTCTCTGTCCGTAAGTACACACACACACACACACACACACACACACACAAACAGAACCCCACCAAGCCTCACACTGGCTTTTTACATGGGCCCCTGCTCCCCAGCACAGACCCGCACTATCAGGAAAGCAGCAGCATCACTGATCAAATGTGTGGGGCTATGAGCCTGGATAGCCCACAACCCTGCAAGAAAATCAATTAGCCCTAAACATTACAGCCCACAAATTGCAATAGTTAGCAGAATTAAAGCATGACCAATTAAACAGCCTAGTCATTAACAGAACCTATTAATTAAGACATTTACCAGGCTATGTATGAAAATCCTTGGCAGAGTAACGCAATCCAATTGCATTCCCCATTGTCTGTCTCTCCCCACCAGCCTTTCTGATCCACACAGCGACGCTTAGCAGACCAGGGATGCGGGTAATACTCACTCAGTCCGCCGCCAAAGAATTTGGGAACGACCGAGAAAACACTTTAGAGGCTGACTGTCGACGTCTTTCACATTCAGCCGCACTCTTCTCCCTCCCTCCCTCCCTCACTCTCTCTCTCTCTCTCTCTCTCTCTCTCTCAGCTCCTGTCGCCGCTGAGGCGGATGGGGCGGGAGGGGGGACCAGAGCAAGAGGGGGGACGTGATAAGACTGCAATGAGGTGGAGGATAAAAACCAGGAGAGAGAGAGGGGGAGGGAGGGGAAAAAACCGATTGGCTTTAGGATGCAGGTCCGCTTCTCCACAGTGCAGCCCGGGGAGCTGCGGCACTGGAACCGTGGACAGGAGAGACCGACCAGCGGAGTTGTAGTCTGCTTAATGATGGACAATCCTCCCTTCATCTCAAACACAACTGGCTAATTCATAGAAGAGAAAGGAATTTGGTGGGTGGGGGGGTTAGGGTGGGTGAAGATGGGGTTGGGGGGCGCCGGACTCAATCACGCAATAAGGCGGCGCGCAACTGCTCGTTTGTATCTGAGGAATAAAAGCGCGCAGGGTGGGTTCCCCCTCATCAGAGCAGCCGGTTCAGTCGCTCATCATAAACAGATTACAGAAGACACAACAGAGTCTCAGACAATGGGCCCCATAAACTTTCCCCTCACGTTGCCCGCGTGTGAAGTCTGGCAAAAATCCCCGACTGTTCAGCTATACCGACAATAATTTATAATCTCATTAGTTTATTCATCTCTCCCCTTGTCCTTAAGCACCGACGGATTTCGTGAAAACTAGTGTGTGTGTGTGTGTGTGTGTGTGTGTGTGTGTGTGTGTGTGTGTGTGTGTGTTACCATGGCGACTCGTGCCAGCTGGCTTCGTCGCGCACGCGCACGCCCGAGAGAGTGCACGCAGGACGCACGCACGCAGCATCAGTCGAGAAAACTGTGGTGACTTTCATGAGAACCCGGGGGGTGGGGGGACGCAGATTACGGGGAGGCCTGGAAGTCTGCACGGCCCGCATCGCAATACCTGTCTCGCCAAATGGAGGCGGCGGGCGCAACAGATGCCGGGGAGACTGAGATCAATGAGCCCCCCCCCCCCCACCACCACCACCACCACCACCACCAAAGAATTTACCTACCTACACAGACTAATTGCAGCCTGCTAGGTGGCAGCTGCTGCATCAACGATGCACTTTAAGTGACAGCTACAGGCCCCCAGTGAAGCCTCCTCAGTGGATGGTCCCCATCAAGGACACCATGGTGCGTGGTCCTGCTTGGTAAACAGGCATTTTGAGGCGCTCAGATATCAGTCAGCTTCATGGCTATAGTAAAAGATTTAATAACAACATGTCTTCCACATTGCTGAACTGAAAGTTCAATTTTCAGTTCAATTTCACATTGATTTCAGCGTGCATTAAGGTGAATCACCTTGAGGAAATGGAGAGGTGCATCCCTCCCTTGCACACGCTCCTTTCCTTCCTCTCCCAACAGCAGAGGAGGGGAAAGCTATCCCTGGAGATTCCTATCAGAAACAGGAGCAGAGACAGTTCCAGTAATATCAGGGAGATGCAGATGATGGTTATAGATTTCAGGGCTCTCAGGTGCATTAGGCTCTTTTACAGCCTCCCCACAAGGATACTTAATGCTCACTTGCAATGGAAACAGGCGGGCAGACGCAGGTCACGTACACATACAATCATGTGCATTTGTGGAGATTGCGCAAAGACAGGCATCCACACAGGCAAGTCACCTATGACACACAGGCTGCAGCTGACACATATAAATTAGCTTCAACCACGCATAGATTTTGGTGCTGAGATGTTATTTCCAGCTTGAGAAAGCCAGATTCACAGTAAGGGCAAATATAATCCCAGACCTGGGGCTATATTGTCTACCTCAGAGTGCAACAATGGCCGTGACGGAAGAATGTGAGAAAAAAACACCCGTTTTCTGCACTGTGGTGCTGGCGTTGAACAGCGGAGTTTCCCTAAATTAAGAAAACAAATGGAGAGGAACTGAGAGAAGATGGTTATCAGGCACCATTGGATACCTGCCTGTCTGTTCTCTAGAGGCAGGAGCCGCTGAGCGCATAAAGCACTTTTTGGAGCACTGAAGGGGCCTCTAAAGTAGGGGATCTATTTATACTGGCCTAGTGCTGTCTGTGGAGCTGTCCAGTGCTGGCTGAAATGGATGAGGATTAATGCTGTTTCATTTCAACCACTTCTCCTTTCTTCCTCCTCCACTTTCTCCTTCTCCAAAGCCTTTTCCTCTCTCCCATCTGAATTATTTCTGTCAAATCATACTTTAGATCCCTTCTATTCCATTCCACTTTCTTTCTTCCTGCACTTCTCTCTCTCATTCATTCACTCATGTTCTACCGCTTATCCATTTCCGGGTCGCAGGGGGCTGCTGGATACAATCCCAGCTCATATTGGGCGAGGGCGGGGTACACCCTGGACAGATCAACAGTCCATTGCAGGGCCAACATACAGAGACAGACAGACACCAACAACCACTCACACTCAGACCTATGGACAATTTGGAGTCACCAGTTAACCCAAACATGATGTCTTTGGACGGTGGGAGGAAACCGGAGTACCTGGAGGAAACCTACACAGGCACGGGGAGAACATACAAACTCTGCACAGAAGGCCGGGAACCGAACCCACAGCCTTCTTGTTGTGGGGCAACAGCACTAACCACTATGCCGCCATGCTGCCCTCTTTTTCTCTCTTTCTTCCTTATTTATTTTCTTACTTTGACTCTCTTATGGGCTGTGGTCAATTCAGATTGGTTTACATAGCATGTTTTGATTTCTCCCCTTTTGTTTACCTCTCCCTGCTCCTTTTTTTCCCCTTTCCCCCACTATACATATATGGCAGGAAGTGGTCATGTTTTTTGCAGCACTCTTCAATTATACTTTTCCTCACAAGATCTCTACTGAGATTAGCTTGAATGGGGACACACTTCCGAATTGAGGAAAAGGAAACACACTGACTAGAGTAAGAACGTGGTTTGCTCCCCTCCTCTGCCAATCAACGGGTCACAATAACTCCTTAAAACCTATTTGTTGTTCACATACTGTGATGCTGTCTCTGAACACATGTTTTTGGATTCTTTGGGTTCAGCACTGCACCCAGTCTTTCATTACTCAGTGGGAAGAGGCAATCAAGGAGGCAGGCAAGGGCACCCAGTACACTGTGGGAAGAAATAAAAAGGGTGAGAGAGAGAAGAGCAAAAAGGGGGGGGGGGGAAGCCAGTGGTGGGAGACAGAGAAACAGAGACAATGAGCAAGTGGGAATGTGAGGGTTTGAGACACGTGGTGAGGGATGGGCAGGATTTGGTGGGAGGGGGTACAGAAGGGAGAGAAACAAATTTATAAAGGGGATAGATATGGGTGAGTGGGGGAGTATAGCCATGAGGGCAGGTAGTTCTGTCATTAACTCCAGATTAAAGCAAAGGGCAACTCCAGAGGACTCACCTCTGATTCACACAGTGGTACTGCAGGCAAGGACAAGCCTCCAGAGGGGCATGAAACACACACACACAGACACACAGTCACTGAAAACACAGTAGTGATTCACAGGATTACCCACAGGCTCATGAACACACACAAACCCGCAAGCACATACATATAGGCACATAACACCCCCTCCTCATTTAGCATAACTACACACAAGATTCCCGGTGACTCACGAAAACATGACTCCCACACACATGCCACATACAGAGGGCTATGCGACATACTCACACACATATACACGGTTGAACTAATTAATCAAATTGCCTGTTTTAATTAGGATTCAGATCAGTTGCTATGGGAACCTTGCCCCCTCTAATTCTTAAGGTAAAGACTCATTGCTGCGGCTGCTGCTGCCTCCAATGACTCTACAGCGAGCTGACCGTGGGGGACAAATTCATAATACCTACAATGATTCAGCTGGCTGCTTTCTACATTGCGTTTTCTCCATCACAGACATATTTTTCTGGAGAGGCCTGAGGTGCCTGATCTGAGCTTCAATTTGGCCTCAGTCACAGAGAGGGGCACAAAGGTGGCAAGAAATGGGGGAATTATGATGGCTCTCGTTGCAGATGCACTAATACAATATGCTTGCCATGAAAATGCCATATGTGTTGGCATTAAAAGGGAGCTTCACAGTTTAGAGAGGCCTACCCAATCAATCACTAGAGCAACCCTGCCATTTTTGCTCTGAAAGTTTTCCCTTGGCGAGTCACATAAAATCGCATAAAAACACTTTCAAACAGTTCTAATAGGCTGCTTATCCTCCCTATTACCACTACCCAGCAATTTCAGCCCAGCAATGGCTCTGTGCTTGCTACAGTGTATCTGGTGCCAGAACTTTTGCTCTAAAAACATCATTCATGGTGTTTTCACAAGGGCGCCGTTAGAGATCAATAAGATACGTTTGAGAGTACCAACTCAGTACTTCCACGTTCTGTCTCACTGTTTTAAAGCAAGTTTGTAGAATCAGTGTGCCAAGACTTGTGGTAATCTCAATCAAGCCGGGGAAATATTTATTTAGCGAGCAATCTCAGGTCTATTTTAAGCACTGTGTAGGATTTGGTGTTCATAGAGTTTCATCTCTCATTCAGATGGACGTGCATATGATGAGGATGAAAAGTTTCAAACTGTAAGGGAATCACAGCACTTTCTTCTGTCCCAAGTGTATTAATATCAGCTCAGGTGAAGGCCGGACTCGATGAATTAGAGGAGGAGCAGATGCCAAGCTAAGCCATTAGGCTACAGGAACTCAGGGCGTGTGTCTGGCTCACCGGTTGTCATGGTTGCAGTGTTTATCACCTTTTTCTGTCGACAGAAGCCCAGGGGCAAATCAGATTGGCTTTAGAGCAGAGACAGAGAGAGAGACTTGGTGAGTGAGGGGGACGACATATTGGCACTGAGGAGGGGTGAAATGCTAACACTCTGCATAAGGGAGGCTTAGGAAGGGCACTGGACAAATGTCAATGTGGCTTATTCATGATAAGAGTTTTGTATTTAACTATTAGAGGTATGGAGTGGTGTATGTTATTGATCCAGTCATTGAGCCAGTCTTATCCTTATCGCAAATCTTTTTTCATTAACGCACCTGTTTTTTCCCCATTATTTGCTCTGTGTTTATTTAGTTTTTGCTTTACATAATCCACTTTTTCATAATATATTTTACTCCATTCTAATTTAAATATGTCTGAATGAAAAAAAAAAAGATCTGGTAACCGTATAATAGCAGTATAAGAACCATGTAATTCTTCGGCCATCCTCAAAGATCGAGTGTAAAATTAACCCTACGTCCCTTGTGGCCTATGCCTGCCACCTAGCGGCCCCTAAACCAATTATCCCATTTTGTAGCTGTGCACAGGTGCATTTAAAGATGCAAGTTTACAATTTTCATGGAGCAAAGTGGAGCAAAATGTGGCTATAGCTGGCAATACGTTTCATATGGTAACCTGAGGAGATTTAAAAGATACAAACACCCCTTTGCAACTCGGAGCCCCCTGGACTTGCCCGTGCCCAATCTTTTGGATCTTAAAATGTTTTGCCATGGTTGGCGTACATGCAATGTTTAGTAAGTGTCAACTGTGTCAGGCTGGAGAACACCTGCCAGTGATACATCACATCACAGTGTACGATGTTGAGAACACACCCTGCAAATATCGTGTAAATCAGTTGACGTTTGCATTATGAGGATGCATTACTGTGTCCAGTAGGTGGAGCTCTGATTCTGATTCATTATTGACGCAGTATCATGTTCAGGGCGGGAGTTTTATTATGTGTGGCGAATTTGGGCCAGATTGGACCATATGCTGGAGTTATGAGGACTTCTTAGTTTAAGGGGAACCCTGACGAAACAGAACCAAAGTTGGTGCCACCGCCACAACCAGCAGGAAGAAACTACTAAAAATATTTTCACAACTTTTTGCCTTCAAGGTTTTGAGATGATAAGTCGTTTGGAACAAAACTAGAAGTTTGCTAAAGTACAAGGAGTGGAAATGGATGTTAACTTCCAGCGTTCAGCAGGTGGCGCTCCGAGTCTGACTCAGTAGTGACACCTGGAGGTGATCAGGGTGGGAGTCTAATCATTTGTGGCCAATTTGGGCCAGATTGGACAACATGCTGGGGTTTGAAGACTGATTACTTTGAGGCGGAAACCTCAAAGTTCACCCCCATCCCACTATTGGAGACAGAGTGTGGGTCCAAAAGAGTTCATTTAAATTTTTTTTATTGGGGAAATTACATCTGTGTACCCATTTTTGCTGGGCTATGCCAATCTGGAGCTGGAGATGG
This sequence comes from Remorina albescens, assembly GCA_034769265.1. Lineage (NCBI taxonomy): Eukaryota > Metazoa > Chordata > Actinopteri > Carangiformes > Echeneidae > Remorina > Remorina albescens. The sequence goes on from CM068488.1 coordinate 6,567,357, forward strand.
CTCGACTTTCTGAATTTTGAAGGTGGCCCTATTGAGCCATTTTGTTACATATTTTCTGAAATGCATAAAATATCAAATTTTTCGACAGGCCTGACACGTTGACCAAATTAGCTAAGTTTTTGGGGCATGTTTAGGACCCCCCCCCCCCCCTCCAAAACATAATTAATTAAATAAATAAAGGCATTTAATTGAATAAACAAATAAATAAATAAACGAGTATCCGGTAAAGATGCACACTGACGAGTGCTCGGGCTCCCATAAAGCGAATTATGGCATTTACCAGCTTTGACATGTGGTCGGTTGCACACCAGCTGCCGGTCACATCCCGGTGGACGGCCATCGCCGCCTGTTTCCTCCCTGCAGCGCGTTACACTGTAACCACTCCTGTCTCCACAGAGCGCATGTGTTTAACACGAAAGCCGCGCCCCTTTCCGCGCCGGCCAACCAGACTTCTTCATAATGAAGGGATTCATCCTTTTCAGCCAATCATGGCGCTCCTTGTTAGGGGGGGGGGCAACTCATGCGGCCACATCTCGCCGAGACCCTTCAGCTGGGAGCAGTGAGGAAGGTACGGATACATTGTTGTCACACCGGCCTCTTGAACTGGCCCTAAAAGTTTCTTTGCTCCCTTTTCTGCTTTGACACGAAACAAACTCTTACCGTATTCTGTCAAAGATTATTTTAAGGAATGTTTGTCACGTGTGGACAGAAAAATTCAGCCTCTAATTTGTAGCTTCCATTTATATTTACTTCTCTCCGAATGAGAAGGAAACTGTAGTCATTTCTTCACAAGGGTTGTGTTGTGGTCCTTGGTGGTTTGTGTTAGTGTGTCTGCAAGGCTGCTCAGGTTTTGGTTGGGGTGGTCAGCTCGGTTTGTATTTTAGCTGACATCCAGCTGAATAGGGCGAAACCACCAGACAGCTTGTCTGAATAGCTGTATTGTGGGCGCTGGCCTGTGTGTGTGTGTGTGTGTGTGTGTGTGTGTGTGTGTGTGTGTGTGAGAGACAGGTCAGGTTCAAACCTATAGGCCTCTGCCATAGAGAAGGTTTTGGTTAATGTGTGTTGCTTTGGTCTCCTTGGTTTCTCTCTACACTCTGTCAGGGTCTTCATCATAGCTCTGTTCAGGCTGACACAGTGTGTTGCCCTGCTGAAGAGTAAACTGCCGGTGACAGAAAGCCGTCCTGTTGTTTATGGTCGTGCCTTACTGCTAGCTTGCAGTGCCAAAGACTCATCATCTCTGCCCAGGATGCCGCAGACAAACAAATCCAGAAATGCCCTGGCGTCTGACTCTACAGGCCTGGTCCAAGTAGGAGCCTCGGCAGAAGATCTGGAGCAGGTGTCCCAGGAAGTGTGCCTGGCTGCAGGGGATTCAGGAGGAGGAGAGGACAATGTTGGAGATAGTGAGATCATCAAGTCCCCAAGTGACCCCAAACAGTACAGGTAAAGACTCCCTTACTGCACAGTTTAAAATAATAACATTCAAACTAATACTTTCATGCCAGACGCTGAATATTTCAATTAAGCATTACACTGTAATCCTGTTACACGATTAATTTCCTAGTTTATTCTCGGTCATTGTTACTAAAGTGATTTATTGTGCAATGATATTCATCAGGGGATACTATTTTCTGTATTCATGAATTTAAAAGTGCTGAGAAAATGACCCAGATCCACTAACCCAGATCCAAAAGTGATATTGAGCCTCTCTTCAAGTCGGATCTGTGCGTTATTACTGTAGTTTGTTGGGATGATTTCATGCTCTAAGCACACACCAGTGCTTTTGGCCTCCAAGGGGGACACACAGAAAACTTGCTGTGAAAAAGCACAGAGAGCAAGGGACTCTCAAAGGGTCGAAGATGCAATCTGCAAAGAGACATTTGATTTAACAGCTTGTTCAAAATAAGAACAAAACAATGAGAGCTGTAAAACATGAGGGTACAACACTGTTTCTCACAGCTCTCTTTGCTGTTTCACCTTTGACTTTACTCCCTTCAGGTACATCATGTTAGAAAATGGAGTGCGCGCTCTGCTCATATCAGACTACAGCAGACTGGCGGCCTCAGAAGACGAGGACTTGGATGGAGAGGATGAAGAAGAAGAAGAAGAGGAGGAGGAGGATGAATCTGGAGATGAAACAGAGGATGATTGTGAGGAAGATGATGATGATGATGATGAGGGCAATGACGATGACGATGATGATGATGATGATGAAAAGGAGGGGAAAAAGAAGAAGGGCAATGCAGAAAAACAGGTACCATTTGACATTACCTCAAGTTACCCCACATTCATTGTAATCAGGGAATGTGTGAGGTCCAGAATGATACATGTGTCTTTGGTATACTTCACTTACGTTTTGGTTACAAAGGAAACACATCAATATCATCAATTTATGTGATAGTTTTGGTCCCCCCCCCCCCCATCAAAAATGACTCGACTCCTGTATGTTTCAGTCTGCAGCTGCTCTGTGTGTTGGAGTGGGCAGCTTCAGTGATCCCAGTGACCTCCCCGGTCTCGCCCACTTTCTGGAGCACAGTGAGTAAATAAACCTTTGAGATTCAAGTTCTTTCTTCACAAAACAATTTCTCATCCTTTGTTTGATTCAGTGTAATCATTAAACATTCATTCGTTACTTCATTGTCTACCGCTTATCCATTTCTGGGTCGCGGGGGGTGCTGGAGCCAATTCCAGCTAAGGGCGGGTTACACCCTGGACAGGCCACCATACAGAGACAGAGACCAACAACCACTCACACTCAGACCATTTAGAGTCACCAATTAACCTCCTACTTTGGACGGTGGGAGGATACCGGAGTACCCAGAGGAAACCCACGCAGGCACAGTGAGAACATGTAAACTCTGCGCAGAAAGGCCCCAGGCCGGGAACCGAACCGGGAACCTTCTTGTTGTCGGTCAACAGCATTAACCACTATGCCACCGTGCTGCCTGTGTCACTAACCATGATTTTAAAATCACACCAGATGTTGTTTTTTGTTTGAGTTTTTTAGTGTGCCGTCTTTGCCTTTTTTTTTTTTTTTTTTCAGTTTAATTTGCTTTAATAATATCTGACATTTCTCAGAATGCCCTTCTCCTAGGGCCAGATTAACCCAGGCTGTAGGGCAAAAATGAGCTTTTGGGCTTCTTTTGACCAACTTTTCCTTCTGCTCCTCTGTGTAATGTATCTAACCAAACACCTCCAAATACCCATTTAGTGCGTACAATACATTGTACAACTACCAGCAAATGCAAAGGATTTGCTGTCAATTTTGGTTATTTTAAAACTTCAGGTTTTTTTTTTTTTGCTAATGTTCACAACATTTTCATGAAAATCATTTTTCTAAGAAAAAGATAAGTTAGTATTGGGCTGTAGAGGCAGACATACCAAAATTTGCAGAGCAAAAAAAATAATTAACTGACTAACTACCAAATTACATACATAAACCTGGGGCTTTTAGCAGGCCTCTCCGAGTGCACACTTTGCCTGGGTGATAATACACTCTTTCATCCGCCAGAAAGAGCATGCTGCAGTCCGTGTTTGCACAACAGCAAAGAGATTTTCTGGTCAAAAAAGGCCAGACTTAGTCACATCCCTCTGAAATCTGAATTGCATTCCAATATATTGACGCGCTGTCAGTGGAGAAATTGTTGTATCTGTCTCCTCTACTGATGTGATTGTTGAACATTGTCCCTTAATGGCCAGTCTGTAAAGGAGCCCTTTTTCATTCTTACCGATACATCATCAAAACTGTCACCAAATGCTCAAAAGCAATATCTAGAGCTATGGGTGTAGTTATATCTGAAAAAGAAAAGCTATCAAATTCTGATGTGGCTCAGCTAGAAAATAACACAACGATGGATTTGGCCAGCTCTACACATAAATAAGAAGATTGCAAATGTGAAGCAAGTCACCAAGTAGCTTTGGTGGATTTTCTTTTAAATTTCCTACATGCTTGATTTACTGTGTGTCTGCTACTCTCCTCCCTTCTCCTCCTCTCTTTTCTCCCAGTGGTATTCATGGGCAGTGAGAAGTACCCCTCAGAAAATGGCTTTGATGCATTCCTGAAGAAGCATGGAGGAAGCGACAATGCCTCCACCGATTGTGAGCGGACCATCTTCCAGTTTGACGTTCAGAGGAAAAGCTTCAAAGAGGCTCTTGACAGGTGAGGAAGCATATGAGGTTTCTGTTTCCAGAGCAGTTGCTTTTAAGAAGCTCCTCTGGAGTGACTTTTAGGGTTAATTTTACACTGAACTGACTTCTAGGAGAGATAAACATTAAAATAACCATCCACAATATGATCACTCTGGTCACACAGTGACGCATAAATCTGTCCTAGGATATTTGTACATACAGAGAAGAGTCACTGTCACATCCTTAAGTCGTCCTCTGTCGGACATGGGTAGTTCCACTCTCCACTGTGACTCATCATATTCTGTGACCTAATTGTGAATTTCATCCAGATCGTCGCTACTGATGTTTTTCTTATGCTTTACTGCATGATTTATTTTGATTAAATGTTACCAAACACAGGGCCCCCATAGAATTTGAATAAGTAATTTCAGTTCCTGTCTAAATAGTGTCCCTATGAGTGCACCATTACCTATCAAGATAAAATATGCAATAAAGCATACATAATATATGTAATAAAATCCTTACAGTGGCAAAATGGCGGTCTTAAGATATGTACTAACAGATTGGGGCAGTCCCTCTGGTATGCAGCTCCACATTATGGCTTGTCTGTCCCATCCCCCTCCTAGGTGGGCTCAGTTCTTCATCTGCCCCCTCATGATCCGTGATGCCATTGATAGGGAGGTGGAGGCTGTTGACAGTGGTGAGTCTCTGTGCCAAATTTGATCCTGGGATTAAATTTGCCACCATCCGTGTTGTTGTGCTCTCCTCACACAGCTTATTTGCAAATCATCGATCACCGACTTTCCCTGTCATCTTAAGTTTTTCTGTCTCTCCGTCTGTCTGTCAGAGTACCAGCTGGCTAAGCCATCAGACTCCCACAGGAAGGAGATGTTGTTTGGCAGTCTGGCCAAACCTGGACACCCTATGGGCAAGTTCTGCTGGGGTGAGTTGGCAAACACAACCGCTGGGACACATTTTACACACAAGGGCCTCCTTTGGGTATGCTCAGCAATAACAAACTGAAGGCCGGAGACTGCAGCCAAATTTCCTTTCTTGCTGATATCCTTACAATTGTAAACCGTTTTCCTTACCTTGAGCTGATTACTTATTTGTGACGACACCAGGGAATGCCCAGACACTGAAGCAGGAGCCAAAGAAGAAGAAGATCAATGTGTATAAGCGGTTGCGTGCCTTCTGGAAGAAACACTACTCTGCCCACTACATGACTCTGGCTGTGCAGTCCAAAGGTTAGAAAAATCTGTCCCACTCATTATAAGCACATCAGGAATAGGCCATTGGGCAAAAATGAAATCGATTTCGTTAATTTCTAACACTAAATTAATCTAATGATTGAGAAATCAATCTGTAGATTAATAAACTATTACAACAATCATTAGTCACAACTCTGTTTAGGGTTCAGTTCATCTGTGTTCAGTCAACTGTAGCTAAGTATTCTCCAAATCAGCTGAAATTGCTATATTTCGCAAAACAAACTCAGATACACAGCGTTTCACAGAAAATATCACAAGGCTAATTAACCATTGTGTAAAATGATGAGTGCAGAAAAAGCCATGCTCATAAAACAGCTGAATCTTAACTGCTATATAAGTCAAGTTTTATCAAACATGAGAGAAAGAAATTAAGTTACAAAAAAAAGAACTATAAAATCAATAATTATTATCTTGTTATAACAAGAACTGTATGAAACCAGCATTTAAGTGGGAAATTGAAAATGCATTGAAAGACTTGCATGAAAAACAAGGGACAACAGACATATCAGCCTGGCCAGATGTAAAATGAGCTTACAGCAGAGCCACAGTAGATTGTGTGTCCACAATGTGATTCTTTTTTTAGTCACAGATCCCTGCTAATTATGCATTGATAATATTGTTACTATGCTGTATTTACACCTGCGTTATTTACTCTCTGTTCAGTAAACAGGGAGGTTTCTATCAGTCATTTAAACTGTAATCTTTGAAAAGCACGACTGCATCTTCTTGTGACTGATTTTGTCTGTTTAATTTAAATTCTGACCCTTCCAGTCAGAATGGCAGATTGTGAACATGTCGAATAGCAGAATGTATACAGAACCCATTGGACATTTATTGCAGAAACATTGCACAATCAGAAATTTATATCTAAATGCCATATGTTTGAATCTTAATACATGTGTAAATATATATCTGTGATTTATAAGGTAAAAAATATAATTTGGGCCTTATAAGGGTTTTGTTTGAACTGCTTTAAAACAAAACCCTTGCATTGCATCAATTTCTTTCCCAGACCCAAGAATTTACAGATTTCAGCCCAAATTATTGGACACACTTCAACTCTAATTTATCCTCCTTCACTTGGTGTGTCCTTTAGAGAAGCTGGACACTCTGGAGGAGTGGGTGAGAGAGATCTTCAGCAAGGTGCCTAACAAGTGAGTATTGAAGGAGGCTCTCAGGCGCTGTGATGAGGTGATTCAAGATTTAGGACTCAGTGTTTTAATGTCATATGTACAGTAAAGAAACACGTCTCCCTGAACAATGAAATTCTTTTTTGCTATCCACAATGAATGCGTGCATATATAGAAAATAGATGAATAGAACAAAAAAAAAAAAAAGTAGAAAAATAGAATAAAAACAGGACAATCTCAAAAACAGCAATAGAAATAGATAAATAGAACACACTGACATATAAGCTATTAGCTGTGTGTGCAACAGTCAAATTATGGCATGTGCAAATGAAGTGTGTGAAATGTAGTGTAAACACTACACTAGCCTGACTGTTACATGAAGTAGTCGATAAAATTATTGACTTTTGCTTATGAGTCTGATGGCAGTGGGAAAGAAAGAGTTCTTTAGTCTGGTAGTCCTACATTTCACACTTCTGTACCTGCAGCCTGAGGGCAGAAGTGTGAACAGTCGGTGCTGGTGATGGGTGGGGTCCTTGAGGATGGAGGCAGCTCTCCTGTGGACTGCAGAGAAGGCAGTGGAGTAACGGTGATACTTTCAGCAGTCTTCACTACTCTCTGCAGGCGTTTGTGGTCCATGTCAGTAGTGCTTCCGCACAACACGCTGATGCAGCTGGTCAATATGCTCTTGACAATGCAGCTTTAGAAGTTAAAGAAGTTGAAGTAGAAGGTGCTGGTGTGATATTGATTCAGTCTAAAAAATCCTCTGAAATGCTCAAATGTAAATGTCAAGCTTTCCTCCTTCTGTGATCTTTAAAAAAAAAAAAATCTTTTCCTTCTTCTCCTTCAGCTCAGATTTTTTTTTCTGTTTACTTTTTTAGTCACTGCACTATTTTTTTTCTATTGAGAATCAACATACATCATGTGGAAAGCAAATAATAGTGCTTTGCAGCTTTTATTTCAATTAAAAGATTACAGGCTCCTGTATTAATTGATAAAATTCTTCTCATATCTTTAATAATCAATCAACTTCCATAAATGAACAAACAACAAGGGGCTATTTTTGTTTATGTAAATAACTGTTGGAAATACCCATCCCCAAACATGTTCTGGAAACTTTTTTTGTTATATATTGGAGAAAATGTCTAGAGTAAATACATTGTAACAAATGTTTTCCTAAAAACCTTTGAAAATTGAAGGCATGTGTAGCCATGTGTGGTAATATTCTGCCACAGTCTAACTGTTGTTGCTCGTCTTAATTCTGGTTTTGTTTCCACAGTGGATTGCCCAAGCCGGATTTCTCTGATTTGCTGAACCCCTTTGAGACACCAGCCTTCAACAAACTGTACAGAGGTACTGGTCCATTTGACTGCTTTTGTATTAACACATAGTGGCTTACGGTTGTGTGGAGCAGTGGTTACCAACCTGTAAATAAGTCTGGAGTTTTTCAGGAGATGACTTAAAAGATATGCTTTGCAAAATTTGGTTTACTGTATTCTTTAAAGCTTTCCCCTAATCTTTGTTTTTTCCTATCAGTTAATGTGTGATTTTTGCCCTTTAAAGCCCTTTAAAGGTGTCCCAATAAAAGAATCTGTGAAGGGAGAAATTATTCTGCAGTTCAGATGCCCTGTGAACATATGCAAACAGATAAGATTCTGCAAGGTCACAGAGCTTTGTCATAATGGATCAAAAGTGAAAAAAGATCTCTGTAGAAGAAATATAATCCAGCAACTGGTTATCTCCTTATCATGATATCTCTTCCACTGCTTCTGTGTTTGCAGTTGTTCCAGTTCGGAAAGTTCATGCTTTGAATATCACTTGGGCTCTTCCTCCTCAGGAAAAACACTACAGGTAAGGTACATCTTTTCATATCCAACACCTTCTGTTATTGCATGGTGCCGAAACCATAATTAATCCATTCATTTGCATATTCCAGACTTAATTTTTGCACATCTCTCTGGAATTGATGAATTAGTTACCAGTGGAAGCTAGAGCTTTTTAACTTTTAACAAGACCTTGCATGAACTCCCATGACCTTGATTATCTGAGGTAATTATAGCATATACACATGCATGCCCTTTTAGTTCCCTTGATGCCAGGTTCCTCATTACTTCAGTTCACAAAAAAATCTGTTGGTTTTAGAGCATTTTCCCACTGCACCAGTCCCCCCTTGTCCAATTTAAAGTCAAGACTTAAAACCAATCTTTATTCATCTCATCACAGCCTACTCCAACATCCAGCAGCTTTCCAAACACTCCTTTAACACAGATTCTTGTAATGTGGTTGTTTTTATTTTCAGTACTTGTATTTTTTTTCCTTAGCCCATTGTATGTTTTGTTCCATGTATTTTGCTTATTGACACCTGGTGTATGGTGGTTGTGCAGTGACAGATATAAAATACATAGTGCAGAGCACACAAACGGAGAGTTTGACAACAGATTGTGCTTTCCTCTCACTTAAGAGGAATTGCATCAATGTGTTTGTTTCTTCATTTTCTTTTTTTCTCGTGTCGCTGTCTGCTTTCTGCAAGCAGTGCCCCTTCATATAAACATAGAATTAGACCAGCCAAAAGATACCATGCTTTGCACTGATTGTTGAGGGATTGCATCAATGTTTTTTGTTTCGCCTTTTCATGTTCTTCCCTCCTCTTTTCAGAGTGAAGCCTCTCCACTACATCTCTTGGCTGATTGGCCATGAAGGCACAGGAAGCATCCTCTCAGTGCTCAGGAGGAAGTGAGTGTTATTGCATCTGTCTGTTTGTTTTTCCTTTTTCGAGGGCACTCTAGAAACCCTGTTAAAAGGTATTCAATTTACTGGGTATACATAAGCTTTTTTATGCTCCAAGCAAGCTGCCAGTGTTTGAGCTTAATCTTCAAACTATAGATTTCATTTGTCCGCTTGACGATGTGATTCATACATTCTCATCCCTGGATGCAGTTGTATGAGAGCATTTCAGCCTCTTATTGCTAAGTGGCAAAGTGATTCACCAAAGTCTGCACAGTCCCACAATACTGCAAGCGCGTCATATAGTCCCTTTACAACCAACAGTACTTGGAGCATGTGATAGAATATTCCTATTTAGTGTTTGTGATGTTTTCACTTTTTGATAAATAACTGTAAAATTTTAGTGTACTCGCACTGAAATCCCAGTTGAAACAAACCTGCCAAGGCAGTGGAGTGGTTGTTTTTTTATTGAGTTCAGACAATCAATTTAAAGGCTCAGAGTTTGGTTGGATATTTGGTCATTGTTGTCACCTTCACTGAAAGTGGGGAATGACCTTGTCTATCTTTGCGCTGTTAGGGATATTGAGCGGATGTCTGAACTTTAAAAGTCTATTTTTTTCAGGCCATTTTTGAAAAATGGTTTTTTCCCCTTTATTTTTCCCACCACTGATGAAAAGCTTTAAATTTTAAAACCTGCTTGGTACGATCCATCACAGTGAACATCTCTTCTGCTTCTGTAGTAATGCAATTCAGATTTATATAATCTTTAAAGCTAAGTTTTATTTTAAGTGTATTTTCACACATCTAGAAAATTTCCTTATACAGTTACAAGACTGCCCAGTTTCAAGTTGTATTATTGTTTGAAAGAAAAAACTGACATATATGACACATTCCTTGCTTGCTGCTCTTGTGTGCTTGTGTCTGTGAAATCAGTGTTACCTAACTGATGTGTGTGTTTGTAGGTGCTGGGCTTTGGCTTTGTTTGGAGGAAACAGTGAAACTGGCTTTGATCAAAACACCACATACTCAATCTTCTCCATCTCCATCACCCTTACTGATGAAGGTTTCCAAAACTTCTACGAGGTAAAGGATGCTCTTGTTTATATTTCTCTTATATTTCTCTGCATTCAATGCAACACAAACACTCAGGCCTGAGTGCAGTGGATGACACATCCATCACCAGTTCATCATTTATCATCCATAACATCTGTTGTCAGATAACATCGAATCATTGTTCTTCTTGTTTTTGTTGCTATGTATGTTCGATGTACTCTGCATGCACCCAGTCTATTTATCTTATTGTCACCAATACAACAGATAATTTCAAAGAAGCAATCTGTGTCATCTGTTGCTATGACAACTGTTGAGTTAAACAGAGAAGCAATTGCCGATTAATCTGCAGGAGTCCTGTTTTCAAATGTTATATATTTAGTGAAAAAATGTTTCAATCCACCAGCATGTATTGAAAACAGCTGTATAGATCATGCAGCAAACTTGTGGACATTGTTCACTGCGATGAAAAACACTTCATCGTCCACTCTTCCATCTGAAGAGGAAGGCCCTGGGGTTGTTTTTTCATCAGAGGGTGCTTGTTTTTATAATCATAATTCAAGGTGCAACTGCAGTATACTGTGGTATCGTAAGGTGCCGCTAGTAAATATTGTGCTATTTGTGTATGGTATCCACAAGACTCATTTGCTAACAGCATGAAGTATTGAAGATGAGTTGGCACACTGCACCGTTGGTTACGTTAAGGACTGCAAACAATAAAGGCAGATCATTCTAGGTCAGTGTTGTTTGATAAACTGAGCCGAGGGACCAGAGAGCTGAAGGTACAGCAGACCAAGGATGTGTGTGAATGGTAGACTTAACAATTTAATCTTGCTACCCCCATTAGTCACCCCTGAAATGCTACTCGTTTAGAAGAGCTGTTTGTAAATTTTGCTGCTAAAAAGGCAGTGGCAGTGCTCATGATCATTTTAACAGATGTTTACTTGCTAGTTTGGCTAAGAGCTCCAGCTTGCAAAGAACTCATTTAAACTGATTGTTCATATTTTATTTATGTACAGTGCCTCCTAACTGTCTCATTTAGATGATCTGCGGACAATTGTTCCGTCGTGAAGAAGAAAGCTGGGACAGAAAACATCATGTAAAACAAGTGCTATTTTATAGTTTTTTTAATTTATATCTAGAAAATCAAAATTATGTTGTATATAGGCTCCGTCACAATAATAAATTGGCATATAACCACTTCACCAGCACATTATGTAACAACATTCGAGGTAAGAAGGCTGCTGATGTTAGCACTGCAAGTGCTGTAAGTTTAATTAAATTGTTCCTGTTTTAAACTGCATTCTGGTTGCTTTATAATTAAATAATTCTTTCATTTCTGTTTAGCTGACAGATAGCTTAGCAGCATAGATGTTACTAAGATCTGACAGTCCTGACTTTGACAAGTTGCAGTTTAGGGAGAACATTTAACACATCGTACAAAATCAACCCACCGTGTAATTTAAATGTCTAAATACACAAAGTATAATGAGCATGACCAGGAGAGAAAATCACTGCACTGTTTCATGACTGGACTCATTTGGACTTACTTTCAAGGGGAACAGACTTGGGCACAAGACACAGACCACTAACCTTTCTGGAGTTTCCCCTGGTTGCCCTGGAAACTGGTCTTGGCAAAGACAAAGCTTTGCTCCCAAAATGCCAAACTATTCCTTGTAAAGCGCTGAGGGTTTGCAGTTCACAAGTTGAAGAACCTTAACCTGTTAAAATACACAAAATAATGCAAGTAATTACAAAGAAAACCATTAGCGGAAAACACAATGTACCTTTAAGTGCTAAAGGTTTACTTTTCAAAAGTTGAATAGCCTCAGGGAATGTACCTCTTTTTCACATTGCTCAGGTTTAAAACAGTTTCCTCTGTTTTTAGAAGTATGAAAGTAATACTTCTCCTATATTCTCCTCTTACAAACATTGGTCAGAACTTTGATTCCTTTTTGTTCGGTTAATAATTATTACTTTTCAGATGGAGTTGACATTTTCATTTAGACGTTTGAGCCTCTAAAAGGGAGCACAATTAATACACACTCATTACTTTTAGTTTAGTACTTAAATATAATAGCTTTTTTCAAATGGCTGTCATAGCTTGTTCCAGTGACTGTAATAGTAGAACCGCAGTCTGTGTGATTGGCAGCCTCTTTCTTACGTTAATGTGACTGTTATAGTTCATCAATTGTTGCACTGCATTTCACTTAAGCCCTAATGTTCAGGGTGACTAAGAGGGATTTGCAGCATTTTAGCAACACATTAATGTGGTAATTGTTTAGTTATGCTGAAACACTTAAAGTTATGACATCTCATGCTTGACTCTGGGCTTTCACAGGTGACTCACCTGGTTTTCCAGTACCTGAAGATGCTCCAGACACTCGGACCACAGCAAAGGCACTATACCTCTCAAACACACACACAAACTCTTACACACAGAGTCATTAAAAACAACACAACAAATGTACAAAATCTGCCTTTATCCTTTAACACAACTTTATTGTCTCACTTCTGGGCACATTGTAGAATATGAGGTTGTAAATACTGTACTATTGCATATGGTGACAGGTTAATGTGTTTGGCTAGCTGTTTGTTCATTTATATATTTCTGCAGTTTATTATTTTTGTTTTTGTTGTGTTCAATAATTTGTTCCAAGTAATACTGATGTTTAGACTTTTGTGATTTTTGTCTGGAATGACTAAAGATCATAATTCTGTCTATATCTATGTTTGTTTGTGTTTTCAGAGTATACAAGGAGATTCAGAAGATTGAAGCCAATGAGTTTCATTATCAGGAGCAGGTAAGAAGCCAAACCATCATATGCTGGTGTAGTGGATGTATTGTTTTTTGTTTTTTGAGTGGGGGGGCCAAACTGCACTGCAAAACTTAGTATTGTTTTATTCCCACTGAGAGTAATTTTCCTTTTTGTCAGATTGACCCTATTGAATATGTGGAGGACATTTGTGAGAACATGCAGCTGTTCCCTAAAGAGGATTTCCTAACAGGAGATCAACTAATGTTTGAGTTCAGTCCAGAAGTAAGTAGTTCAGTGATTTGGGGAGTGAACCATTTCTGCTTTTTTTTTATTATTTATTTTTTTAAGTATGTTAAAGAAACAGGTCATTCACACATAAAGGCATTTTTCCTGTCTACTATATGTTAATGATTCTCCAGTGAACACCTTATTTTGACAAAAATTTATTTTCATTAGTTTTTTTGTGCTGTCTTTGATTGCCAGATATTATTTTGCATCAAAAATTGTGGCTTTGCATATTTTCTGTGATGGCAGTAAGGTCTTTAAAGTTTCCCTTCTTGTTATTGTGACTGACAGCTGAAATAGTTCTCACATAGGTAAGTAATCTAGAAATGGAGGGAAAAAAACATTTTACCCTGCTCTTTGCTGAAAATGACTTTTTTCTTATTTTGTGTGTGTGTGTGTGTGTCTCTTTTTACGTACGTGTGTCTGTGTGTAGGTGATCAGTTCTGCTCTATCCCTCCTCACCCCTGAGAAAGCCAACCTGATGCTGTTGTCACCAGAACATGAGGGCCAGTGTCCCCTCAGGGAGAAGTGGTTTGGCACGCAGTACAGCGTGGAGGGTGTGTGTGCTTTGTTCTGTTTAGTTTTTTTTTTTTAATTTGGTCTTTGTCTATGTGTGTGCCTGCTTGTTTACTGTCAGCACAACAGCTCCTTCCCACAATGTAGGGATTCATTGAATACATTGTCTTTTTTCCCCTTGTGCAGTGATATAATGCAGAGAGCCTGCAGTAGAAATGCCAGCATTTGTCTCTGTCTTGTAGAGGGGAACAATAGTGTTGGAGTGCAAAACCAGTATTTCACTTTTGTTGCAACAGTCTTAAGATCACTCAACTCAAAAGACAAATATAAATTGCAGATATGTTTTGTATGCTAATAGAAGTTTGTTGTTTTTGTTGTTGGTGTTTTTTTTGTTTTTTTTCCTTTCTCCCAGACATCCAGCAGGAGTGGATGGAGAGGTGGACAGGACACCTGGAGCTGAACAGTGACCTCCACCTGCCCGCTGAGAACAAGTTCATTGGTGGGTGATTATTTATTTCAGTAGAATGGGCAGAGATATGTCTTTCTTCAGCCAAAAGCAAGTATCTGAGAAGTGTCCAACAAGATGCAGTTTGTTCATTTTCTCTCCGCTTTTCTGTTCAACCAATAATCAGATTTATTGACCGAATGGTGCATTTTGGTGAATTCTGTCATTTGTTCCACTTCTTTGCGAGACACTGAAACCTGCTCACACAAACTCAAAACTTGTGAACTTGTACTGAAATTCATTTGAACAGGATTTGTGTCTCTCTAGAAGAAGCCAGGGGTTTTCAATGTTTCCTGTCAGTGAATTTAACCCTGTTAATGCCGTGTACGTATCTCTGTAACATTAACAGCTATTATTGGCTTTTTCATTAGGTCTGCTCACAATTTAATGGCTGAGATACAAGAAAAATGTTTTGCTGAGCTGATCAATCACTGTTCAGATTAGTCAATTCAGAACATAAAAGAAAAAGTAAAGATAAAGCATTTACAAACAGATATAATATAAGTGGTGTATCTGTCATTGTGTAGTGACTTACATGTATTCAGCTCTGGGTTGGGTTTAGTTCTGTTGCATACTTAACATTCAGAATAAGACATTTAAACTATCTCTGTCAATAATTACTAAAAATACTCTTTTACAAATGCAACATTGTTTCATTGTTCAAACAAAAAACCAATGAGGCAGGGGCAGACATTTTATCTGATCTTTTACTTATTGCATGTATGCCTACAGGCTGTATTACTTGCAACTTGACCCACAATAGTTCCATTTGAGATTTGGGTGCGTCATGCTAGTGGTAGCCTGAATCCACTTGTTGAAAGCTGATTTTTTTTTTTTTTTACTTTCACTTTTGATCATGAAGTAATATATTTGGCTTCACATAGCTCCCTACAGTATGTAGCAGCAAAAGCCTTAACAAAACCTTTTTCACAAATATAGTTCTCCTTGTGACTTTGCTCCTTCGCATTTAGAAGTCCATTGGTGATGATGCTCAAGTGATTTCTCTATAGAACTGACTAAAATATGTTTTAGTGGCTGCCCCAACTGCTGAGAGTTCATGTGTCAATGAAGCTTTCAAGAGCAGTGTGATTGATCTATGGAGGCTAAACGTTTACGTATTCCAACTTTCACCATCAATCTGGCCAACATAGAAAAAAGTCTAGTCATTTGAAAATATCCATCTGGGGCCAAGCTTTTTAACTTTCACATGGTAAACAAAGCCACTGTGGTACAGTTCAAACTAAACATTAAGGGCTGATGTATTTTAGTGGGCCACAGCGCCACATGGCCAATTCTGATAAACTAAGAAGATGCATCTTCACTTATCAGCCAAAGGGTTCATGAATCATTTATTATGGGGGGGGCAACATCTCTCTCTGTGTTGACAAGTTGCTGCATGTTTGTCCCCAAACTGTACACACTGAATTGTCGAAAGCTCACACATTATTTATGAGACTGTACCAAGTGGAATAATGCTGCTGTATTGTTTATGTGCATTTGTTCAGCCACTGACTTCACCCTGAAGCCCTCTGACTGCCCAGACACAGAGTTTCCTGTCCAGATAGCCGAGAGTGACAGGGGATGCCTGTGGTACAAGAAGGACAACAAATTCAAAATCCCAAAAGGTGAGATGTGTGTGCATCTGTCTTTTCGAT
This sequence comes from Remorina albescens, assembly GCA_034769265.1. Lineage (NCBI taxonomy): Eukaryota > Metazoa > Chordata > Actinopteri > Carangiformes > Echeneidae > Remorina > Remorina albescens. The sequence continues at coordinate 6,583,374 of CM068488.1, forward strand.
TTTGTACTGTGTACATCGTTTGGTAAGCACAATTTTTCTTTCTAAGACATTTAATGTCATCAGAGAGGTGTTGATACCCATTTGTCTTCTCTCCTGCTGCAGCCTATATCAGATTCCACTTAATCTCTCCTCTAATCCAGCAATCTGCTAAGAAGTAAGTTCAGGCTCAGACATAACCTTGTGAAAAAAGTATTTGGGTTTTTTTGTTAGTTTTTTTGCTGTAGAATTCATTAACATCTACCACTTTTCTGTCTCTTTCTCTCCATCTCTCTCTCTTTTTTTGATTATCCTGCCTTGGCCTTCAATTTCATTCAATTTTTTCATCACCTCAATTGTCGTTTTTACCTCCAATTTTTCTTGTCTTTCTTGTTCTTGTTCTTGTTCGCCCCTCTTTCTCACCTAATTTTTTTATTTTTTTCCCCCTCTCACCTCCTCTTTCCTGCTCCCCATCTTTTCATTCTCTCCAACCTCACTCCTGAATCACCCAATCATTTAAGTGTGGTCTTGTTTGACCTACTGGTCAACATATTAGGCCATACCTTGGCAGAGCCAGCCTATGAGGCAGAAGTGGCGCAGCTGGAGTATAAACTGGTGGCTGGTGAACACGGTCTGGTCATCAAGGTCAAAGGATTTAACCACAAACTGTCTGTGAGTGTTGTATCAGGAGAAATGTGCTGTCTTGGCTCATTTCCCTGAATAAGGAATTGTGCACATTTTTGGGTGGACAACATTATTTTATTTGATATTTTTCACAAATTGGCAACTAAATAGTTTGTGTTATTATTGTCTTTAATCTTGTCAATAAGATATTAATAGTGTGTTGATATTTTGAGAGATATACTCATTAACTGTCTTGCTGAGAGATAAAATAAATAAAACCACTCTTACGTCTGCATGTTAAATAGAGCCATGTTCTGGTTATCCTAGCTTGGAATTAAGACTGAAACTAAATGGAAACGGTCTAACAGCACCTGTAAAGCTCATTAAAAACAGCTTTGAATGAAATTGGCTTCTGGTTGAGGCTTAATATTTACTGTACAAACTGTTCCTCTTAATGTCTCAGATTCATTTACAGCTACAGGTGTACATCAATCTGTGTGCGACTGATTTTTGGATAAACAGATGATCACTGTACAATATGCTCCCATGTTAACTCTGGACACAAAGCAGGCACACACTAATGTTTTTTTGGATCATTCGCATTTGTGATAATATCAGTTGGTCTGTCTTCTGTCATATCTGTGCCCAGCTACTGTTCCACCTGATCATTGACCACCTGGCTGATTTCTCTGCCTCCCCTGACGTCTTCAGCATGTTCTCTGAGCAGCTCAAAAAAACTTACTTCAACATCCTCATTAAACCTGAGAAACTTGGCAAGTGAGTTGACTAACTCCTGTTTCTTTTTTGCTCTGGTATTTTACAGTCTGATTCATCACCAAGTCTGTGATGCCTTCTAGTGGTGAAATACATACCCTAAACAGATTACCCTCCCCCTGCTGTCCAACCCCAACCCCAACCCCACCCCACCACCCCACTACTCCCTCCCCCTGTCCACCTCCTCCTCTTTCTCAGGGACGTTCGTTTGTTGATCTTAGAGCACTCTCGCTGGTCCATGGTAGAGAAGTATCAGGCTCTCACGGCAGGTCTGACCAGTGATGAGCTGATGGAGTTCAGCCGGAGTTTCCGAGGGGAGCTGTATGCAGAGGGACTGGTGCAGGGCAACTTCAGCAGCACAGTAAGTGGATAACAGTCAATACACAGACAAGTACATTTTTCTTAACAATAGCATTAGCCCTTGCATCAACTGATTCTCGTTGTACTCGACAGTGTTGCAGATTTTTTTCTCTCTCTCTCTCCTTCTCTCTGTCTTATCTCTACCTGTTCATTATCCTTTTATTGTGTTTCCTCCACAGGAGTCAATGGAGTTCCTGCAGTATGTCACAGAGTAAGTCAGCTCTTGAACTGAATGAACCCCCTAATGAGAACACTAATGCAATACAATCAGACAGATTTGTTTGCTGCCTTACACAGTAATTTGCATCAACTTTAGTTGTTCAATCCATTATTCCCTTTTCATTCTCTTCTCTTATGCTTTTTTATTTATTTGCTTCAAACTTTGTTCGTGCTTTCTTTCGTCCTCTAACCTCTTAAAGTATTTAATTCTCTCTCCTGTTTCCCTCAACCCCACCACACCGCCCTCCCGTTGTCCTCCTTTTTCCCTTCTCTGGCAGTAAGTTGCAGTTCTCCAAGTTGTCTGCAGAGGTGCCGGTGATGTTCAGAGTGGTGGAGCTTCCTCTAAAGGACCACATCTGTAAAGTCAAATCGCTCAATAAGGGGGATGCCAACTCTGAGGTCACTGTTTACTACCAGGTACATCACATATTTAGTATCTCAAGTACATTCAAGTTTCTGACGTAAGTACTTACCCATAAATTTTAGCATAATTTTCTGTCATGCTCACTGTTTACGTTCCATTTTACTTCCCCCTGTTTTTCTTTTAGTCTGGCCCCAAGGCCTTACGGGAGCACACGCTGATGGAGCTGTTAGTGGTTAGTATTTTTTAACTTCCTTTTTTTTTTACCAGTTTCTTCATTATTTCAGACCATCAGGTCATCCTGCTGGGCATCTTTGACTGAGTTTTTGGTTTTCAGATGCACATGGAGGAACCCTGCTTCGACTTCCTCAGGACCAAAGAGACCCTAGGGTGAGTTTCACAGTAAGGATTTTTCTTTAAAAACAAAGTCGTGCTTTTCACATTTACCCACATTTCAGACTGCCCCTTCAATCAACCCTTATATGATTAAATTCCAGCTTTTGCTTTCCAGACTGGTAATATTATAGATTGCAAAGTAGAGGCAGGTGGGACGCTAACTTTTGAAAAATGTAATGTATTTTCTGCTTATTTTGATGTGTGTATGTGTGCCTGCTTCTCCTAATCCTAAACCTAGCTGTCTTTTTTTCGTATCTCCTACTGCAGCTACCATGTGTACCCCACTTGCAGAAACACCTCAGGCGTACTGGGTTTCTCTGTCACCGTGGAAACACAGGCCACCAAGTTCAAGTAAGTCTACAACACTATTGTAACCTTTCATTTGCCCAAAAGCAAGATACGATTTATCTCAACCGCCTTTCCAAAACCATGGTGTAATCTATTTTACTGTTCACTGAAACCCAAGCTACAATTTATCTTTGTGACCCTGGAAAGAGAAGCAAGGGGAACTGATGAATGACTAAAGGAATCAAATACACCCCAAAGCCTATAATATATCTCTCTCTCCTCTTGAACTTTTTTCTCTCAGTACCGAGCTAGTGGAGTTTAAGATTGAAGAGTTCTTGGCTTCATTTGGGGAGAAGCTCAATGCCCTGACCGAGGAGGCCTTTAATACACAGGTGTGTTTGATAGCTTCACATGGTTATGAAAAGTTAGAGCAAATGATGCACATCCAAAAAGTTATAAAAATGTCAAAAGTTTTTTTTTTTTTTTTTTTCCAAGTTACTGTGGATTAATAAAACATTTTCTAACTGTGTGAGACCCCACTTGTATAAGTAGAAGAAAAACAGTTTGTAGGAAACCCTGTGCACCGTGTGTTTGTCTGGGTTTTGTATAGGTGACTGCTTTGGTGAAGCTGAAGGAGTGTGAGGACACACACCTTGGGGAGGAAGTAGACAGGAACTGGGCTGAGGTGGTTACACAGCAGTATGTGTTTAACAGGCTCCACAGAGAGGTGAGGATAACAGACACACACATACAAACACATATCTTAAACATCCTACTTGCGTCCATGATTTTATCCATACTACTAAAATTACAATAAGCCCTTACATGATGATTACATGAATATATTCCATTCCTATTAAAGTGTGTTGCTGTTCTTTGCAGTTTATTCCAAACATTGTATACATTTATATTCAGTTTATTTGGCAAAAAAAATGAAACTTGGTTACTGTTCAGTTGTGGATATAATTTTCCAGTTTATGCAAAAACAAAAAAATATTTCAAAGCCCCATTAATTGGTTTAGACCTCTAGTGGCAAGAAGGAAACAACATGACAGACATGTGCTTCTATGTTCCTGCTAGATCTATAAATTGCCAATTTACAACGTTTACTAACGATACCTATTAGGTTGCTATGCACTCTTTGTAATGATCCTCCTGAGGGAAATATCTGGCTGTTTGGTGCTGGGCAGTCTGTTTAGTTTTTTTATCCACTGGTTTAATGACAGCGGTGGGACTGCACAAAACACTTAATGAGCCATAAAAAAAACAAAAAGCACATTGAGCTAAAGAAGGCTTCAGATGTGGGTGATAATTTTGGTGGGATTTTTTTGTGTCTGAGGTTTTTGTTTTGTTCTGTCTTTTCCATTACCAATTGCTCCTTTCAGATGCAACATAGAATCATTTTACTCAGCAGTGAATAAAAATTCAGATAAAAACAGGTTTGAGCTGTTTTGAATGTCACATGTCCTGTGTGTGTGTGTGTGTGTTTAGATCGCCGCTCTGAAACAAATGACCAGAGCTGAGCTGGTCTCCTGGTTCCATGAACACCGAGGACAGAACAGCCGCAAACTTAGCATGCATGTAAGCAACACCTGGTTTTGATAGTGCATGTTTCACAGAGAAAACGATCGGTGTTTTTCTTTGAGCTTTTATTAAAACATTAAATTGAACTCTCTCCTCAAGGTGGTGGGATTTGGTGCAGAGGAGAATGATGAAGAGGGTGAAGGTAAAAAACAAGGAGAAGAGAACAAAGCGGAAGATTTAAGTGGCTCTACCTATGGTGAGGTATCTAAGCTCACCTTCCTTCCTGCCTCACCCAAAATGGCAGGCTCCATTGCCATTATGGACATCCCTGCTTTCACTGAATCCCTGCCTCTCTTCCCTTACCACAAGATACTCGAATAAACTCGTGCTCAGGCTTTGTGAAATAGGCAAGCTGAGCTTCGCCTCTTACTGAGCCACGTTCGGGGACACTGCCTCATTAGAGATGCAAGCACCTAATATGTAGAGGTGAAAGAAGGTTCGGCTCCTGAATTCTGTCTCTGGAGCCCAGCTGTAGATTTGACTTTCACTCTGTGCATAAGCAAAGACCCTGGAAGTGATGATAGAGTTTTCTTTTAGCTAAGTGATAATCTATTCTGTTTTCTCACACTCAATTATTTTATATCCTTAGACACCGGGATTGTGGGAGTGCTCTATTTCCTCCATCCCACACTGACTGGAAATCAAATCAAATTTTCAGTTATTTGGTTCTCTCAGCTCTGCTGCTCTAACAACACTGAATCCTTGTCCGTTTGTGTTGGAGCCCAGACTTGGCTAAATACCATTTTGAAACACAAATCAACTGTGAAAACTGTGGAAATGGTGAGTCCTGTGAAATCCAGATGTATGTGTTTGATTGATTGTGTGCTGGGTTTCAAGCTCTGCTGTGCAGTATTGTTTTTAGCTGCCTTAGATGGATGGATCCCATGATATGAAACTGTGCAAAGAAATAAATCTGTGAGTGATGAATGAGTGAATGAAGGGAAATGCACTGTATTTATGAAGGTGTCTTTATGGTAGAAGTGTTATCATGCTATCACTTCATACAAAAGAATGAATTGACTTGAACTATATTGTTATTGCTGTGCATTTTGAATATTGATCTCTGACAAAACTGCAATTTTCTTTGCATACAAACCACTCTAAATAACACAAATACTACAATCCACTGTCCTAAAAGTCTCTTAAAGAAGTCAGAAGCGATGATGATGACTCAATGTGGCGTCAGCTAATTCTTTTATGTAGCTTTGATATGTTAAAATTGCACATTACTCTGCTGCACATCAAAAACCTTTTTCTCAAGGAGAAGTTCTGAGAGTTTGTGTAGGTTTGTAGCTGGTGACACTCTGCACTGTTGAATGTAATTAAAAAGTAATCAGAGCCCAGAGCAGCAGAGCGTGTTAACAGAATTGACTAATATGCCCACAGGAAGGTCTCAAGCCTTCACCTGCAGTTACCGCACACGCTGTTTTCACAATATTGACCTTACCTGAGCGATGGATGCCAAACCCGTGTGTTGCATGCAAAGCACAAGCTCCATGTGTATGTGTACTGCATGTAAATATTCAGCATTTCTTTCCAAAACCATGGCAATTAAATAATTGCTGTGATAACCCGAGAATGCCATCCACAAAATTTCCAGCAGCAGCAATTTTCCCCCTTTCAGTGAGTGAGTAGTGAGTTTGGGCTGAGCACGGCAGTCAAGTTCTTCTTCTTCTTGTTTTGTTTTGCATCGTCCATGTCCATAGTTTACAGTGTGGTATTTTTAGTTGTATAAATATCTAAACAAAGCATCTTCCAACATTTGTCACAAAGCTGTACCTGCACTATTGTCTAAAATGTCATAACAAGCAGCAGCAAAAATACTTCCTTTAAACCTGTACTGTTTTTGGCCAGTGCTCCGATTTGAATGAGTTATTACTGAGCTGGTAGTTGTAAAGTTGTGGGGCTACATTGGCGCCCTGAAATGTGCATCACTTCTATTGCCGTGTTGATGGTGTCGATAAGCAGCCAAACTACATCTGACCTCTCTTTTCAGAACACCAGCATCTACCTGTCACTTTCACTTCACACAGTATATTTATCAGGTCTCTCCTCCTCTGCCTCCCTCACAGTTTAGCCAAATTATTTGTTGGGGGGGTGGAGACACAACACACAAACACACAAATGGCACAAAAAGTTGTTTAAACCCAATGCAAAGAAATGTTTGCCTGCCTATTTAAAGAGTGTGAAGCCTATAGTTCAGGATAAGATTGGGGTTTGGATTAAACACTACAGAGGAGGACTTGTTGGGGTTAAGATTAAGATTGGATTAAGGTAAATAGAAACAAATAGACTAGCACTGGTCCCCAAAATGAAAACTTACAGAGGGGAACTGCGGTATAAACCCCTTTATATACCGCAGGTTCATCTACAAGCAACCCATTTTAATAGCTTTATTTAGCCTATGTTCACAGCAGACAATTTGACAGCAAAGGAGATAAAGGATGAGTCTATTTGGTTTTCTCACTCATCCCAGGGAGGTGATGCAGGTTTGCTGGAGAGGCTTTATTGGACGTATACAAAACAATGATATGGTTAGTGGCTCCATCTGGGCTTTTGCTGCAATAAGAACTGTGAAAAAGAATTCTGCCTAAGCTCGAGGAAAGTGTGTATTAAGGTTTAAATTTTATATTTTTAGTAAGGTATTCTGCTTCAGGGTGTCACTGGACTTTTAATGTGCTTTAAATATGTTTCTGCATTAATACAATACAGCAATAAAGAAACATAAAAAGCAGCCCAGCTTAAAAGAAAAAAAAAGTAAAACCCCACCTGCGGGAGACTCTGTGTTATTAGATTCATTTTTTTAAAATGATACAACATGGAATTCATTTGACAAGTTCTTGGGTAGAAACACATACTCCTGTAAAGCCCCACAGAGCATGCCTGATGATGACAAACAGATGTAATTAGCTTTCAGTTTTTTGTGATCTGAACTGTGCCTCCCTGGTTGATCAGCTGCTTTGATCTCTTCATTTGGGGAGTACAGGATATTAAACATAGGAAACTTGTTCTACATAACACCAAATCAAGCACACTGTAGCTTTGATGGACAAAACTGCCTCTGTGGATATGACCTATGCCAGCAAAGAACAGAGGCCCCCTTTTTCGCTTTAGAAAGCTGCAGGCCTACTTGTACTGTGGTAACTCCTGAACTGTATAAGACAGCAACAAATTTCTGTTTTCCCATTTAACATCTCCAGTATCTCACCATAAGGTTTAGGGATGTGTCAGCGGAATGAGCTCAGAGACCACAGGTCAGACTTGACTTCATGAAAACACTTTAAAATACAATTTGGCCTCTTGAAGAGAGGTGGCTGTTGGAACTAGGTGCACTACTACCAGATATTCAGCTTAATACCTTCACATTGTTTGAGCTTTCCATTCTCATGTGGTATTTCTAATCTCTACTAATGTAGAGGCAGGTGTTGTATATAAGGAAAGCTTTATTGAAACATAAATCGGTTGGGTTTTTTTTTACTAGTATAGCAAGATTTACTGTAGCTATATACTCCTTGTCGTCATATCTCACTATAATGCAGCAGACCATTTTACTGACTTTAAAAGGTTCAATCTCAGATTTGTCGTAAAAAGGTATGATTTGTTACTTACAGGTGACATTTTACTGACCTCACAGTAACATGTCTATGACTCTACATCCATGCTGGTGGCTCTGTGAGGTTTTACTTAGCTGCAGTGGTGTTTAAAGTTCATGTCAGCTAATGTATCTGTGTGACACACTGCAGTTTAGCAGGTATATGTTTTCCCATCCTCATGAGCTTAGATTTGAGGTTTAGCATGCTGAGGCTGATGGGTCTGACCAGAGTTAGTATGGTTCGTCCCAAGGGGAGCATCAAACGTATTCAGTAGATGTCGAGAACTATGTGGTGATGCCAATCAAAAGAAACAGGATCAGAGAAGTATGAATGTCTGGATGATATTTCACAGCAGCCCTTACAAAATTTAAGATATCGTACCTGGACCAAAGTGATCGACTGATTAACATTGTCATAGAACCAGTTGGCTGCTATATTTGCTAAAAATAAACTCATCCCATGTTGCAAATCATACATGAAAGGAAAAGAAACTTTCCAGCTATTTATTTTAAAGGTAAACCAGAATACTGGGCAAACACATGAAGTTTTTTTAAAAGAGGCTATATGAAGTTGTTCATCTATACATCCTCTGCTGTTTTCTGTGCTTTTGAGGAAAAATTAGATTTGCCTCTCCCTGGTGTCTGCCTGTGCAGCAGAGGACAGCAGTGTTTCAGCACTTCTGTAGATCAGGAAGTCATAATTCAGCCTTCAGGGAGTGGAGCCGTGTCACAAAAAGTATTGCCAGTAAATGAATTCAGCCTGCACTGTCAACAGTAACTGGTGGTCCTGCTAAGAAAGGCTTTGTGACTTTGTCCCAGGGAGTTGTGCTCACGCTGCGTTCTACTGTCAGAAGCCATTCCGTCTCATTCGCTCTCAGCCTCCATTTCTTAGACTGAGTACATACGCAAAAGAGGAAGCATGTCACAAATGCATGTGGACAAGCTTGCCTATGAATCAGAGAAAATTAGATTTGTTCAACGTGCACACACACACACACACACACACACACGCTCTCGACTTCACCCTTAGTAAACTTTCCACTGCTACACTCTGTGTCATTCCTGTTTTCATTGTAATTTCATCTAAGGAACCCTGCCAAGCCAGTAATGAACTCAAGTCATGAGGCCGGGGCCATGCTGAGCAGCTGTGGGTGGTTTTTTTTGTGTGTGTGTGAGAGAGAGAGAGTGATGCAGGGAGAAAATGAGAGGGAAGGAAAACGGAGGAAAAGGCAGTGTCAAAGAGAGGGGTTGGCCAGATTTACGTATTGTTTGCTTTCTCCTGTGTTTACGTGTGTGTCTGAGCTGTGTATAACACTGTGCTGGTTTTAAATTAATCAGTGCAGTGGGGTGTATCATCTAAGCCGCTGTAATGTGTCGACTCCGTTATTCAATTTGAGCAGTAATCTTAGAAGTCCCTGCTGGCCTGCCTTCATCAACCCCCTACTACAAAGCTAGCTTAACTTGGCCACAGACACACAAAGGCGCCGAAATGCTAAAGCGATAATGTCAAGATTGTATTTAAAGTGGAGCTTGGCCAAATCCCCCCATCATGTGGATATCATGGTCAAAATTCATCTTTGGATGAATGGTTTCATATGAAGATTTACAAATACCCCTGGAGCTGGGGTAAAATGAAGACTGGCCTTGTGTCGGGGCTTTTCTCACAGATTGAACTTCAGCACCATGGACAGCAGCTTTCAGTCAGTTTTCCTTTGAGACTTTTCTGCGTTCGTCTTTTTTGACTGGAGACTGTGTCCCTTTGTGCGAGGCCAGTGACCCAAAGTTATCTCAGACAAACACACCTATACCTGGTCCGAGGTAATCTAACACAAGATTTCATTTTCCGGTTTCAACAGCAGGACTGGTACAGTGTTGTAACTCTATTTATTCCCTACTGAAAGCAATCCCAATCTTTCTTCAAAATGCTTATTTATTTAGTCATTTTAATTTATTTAAGAACTAATGGCTTTGTAAATGGTTAGAATTCATTTACTTATGTTTTATGGATCATATACCATTAATAGTCTGGGGTTTTTCGTAATTCAGGGTCAGGTGGCTATCAGAGCAGGAGTTTTTGCTTTCTATGCTATAATAATGTACAAGTTTTCATAAATGCCAATAACCGCAAAGTTCTTTTAAATAAAAGGAAATCAATCTTATTATTATCAGTATTATTTCTATTTTCAGTTGCATATCATTGATAAACAACTTTCAAAATAAGTCATCTTTGCTTTATATTAATACAGTATCCTGCAGCGCTTTACAGAAGGTGACTGAAGACTGGTTAGCCTGATATTTTTCACAACATGGCGACACAGCATTTTTTCCTTTTGTGTAAGGCAACAAGAGAAAAATAACTTATTAATGAACTCTTAGTTAGAAAACCATTTATAAAGACTGACTTGTTATAAAAACTAATTTGTCAGTGGGCTATAGTGACTGTGTTGCCTTTAAGGCCAATTGGGACAAAGAATTTCAACAGAATGGCGTTTCTGCTGTATTGTTCTGCTTATGCTCACTCTTTGGTATTCTGTGGCCAGTGGTTTAGCTTTTGCTTTTTTATTTTTTCTTTTCTGAACAAGTTTTCTCAATAAACAATTTCCGATGTGGGTTTGGGGGTCACTGCAGTAAACGATAAATCACATCAGCAGGCAACAAGGTTAGACAAGAGTTTAATCCCTGGAACAAGAGGAAAAATCACAGGGTGGAAAGTGAAACCCCTAAAAAACCAAGTGCCCACTGAGCAAGGCACTTAACAGATGTGATCCGGGTTGATTACGGTTTAAATCTGTACTGTATACAGTGTGTCTGTAAGTGTGTAAGTATGAGCAGGGCATTTCTGGTTGAAAAAAAAAAATACTGTGGTTTTAACTTTATAGTTAAATTTTTTCTCTTAAAACGACAGTGTTGTTCAATTTAAGTGACTGGAATACCTTTAAAAGCTACTTTGTCATATTGTTCATTTAAAAAGAAGAGCTTTGAACCTTCAGCACGGAGACTGTTTTTAAGGTGATGAGGTTTCTGTCTTCAGTCTTTCACCCTGATGGAGCAGAGTGAAGCAACTACAGACCGGATCACTCCACCATCCCAGCATGTGACCGTCTCCTGCCCACCACCCCATCCCATCATCCTGGTAAAGTGATATCATACGGTCTACAGCTGACCCCCCCCCCCCCCCCCCAAAAAAACACGCTCTTTCTCCTACCCCGCCCACTGGCACCAGCGGGTACCCCCCCCCCCCCGGACCCACGCTGCGGACGCAGCCATGCCGAGCGCTGACTGCCAACAGCCGGACCGCAGCCTCGTCTCGTCCGTCTCCAGCGTTTCACTGAAGGGGGGGCTGCCATGAGATTTCCTACAGGCCCTCAGCGGCACCTGGCTGTGAGTGAACCGGGGGGGACGCGGGGATAACCGACGGCGGATCATGACGCGATGGTTCCGGTTGTAGAGCGAGCTGAGGGGGGCACCTGGCGGCTCTAACGGCCGGCGCCGGAGAGGAAACCACCGGACTTTATTGTGTGTTTGTGCGAACCGAAAAGGACCGACCGCAGCTAGAAGAACAGAAACGGGCTCTCAAACAGGTTGCTGAGATTTGCATCCATCGGAAAGGTGAGCCGTGCTGGATTTACGGCCGTCCGTGCGCCTCTGTGCATCCGCTTATCTACTTAATTGATGAAAAATTAGGCCAATCAGTGATGTAACAGCTGGCGAATTGACCTCCACACTCAACCTGAGTCAAAGTGTTGATTTGACGTTTTTATCCGTCAGAGAGGTCGCATGTTCTGTAGTTTGACATTACTTGCAGTGATGTAGCTCCTGCATGAACACAGAAATCTGAGAGGAAGCGATTTTAACCCTCAGTCCAGTTCTTCATTGTAATAATTCACCCTACAGAAGCCTGTTTGGATGAGAGTGACATTTGAATTGTAAATGAACTTAGATTTTAATTTTATTTTTACTTAACTGTGACCACTTTCATTCAGGTTCAAACTGTGTTCAAAACGACAATCTATAAAACGGGCCAGGAGGGGCAGAAACAGCAGATGTATGAGTGAGGTGATGGATGGATGGATGGATGAGTGATGAATGAGTGAATATATGCTGTGAGTGAAGAAAGATCCATCTGACTGACTTTCTCGTCCTTTGCAAACAAACGGGCTCATTTACTGTGGCTGCAGTGCTGACCACATCACTGCTGGGGCCCGAGGCGTCTACACATCATGGTTATTACTGATGTCATGTCTTTCTGTCTTTTCTTTTTTTTTTCCCCAGGGGGCTTTGCAGCATTGTCGAGAATGCTATCCCCCAGATGGTGGCTTCTACAGGTAAGGTGTGTGTTAGTGCATACTGAACAGCGTAAGTCTGATTTTACCCACACAGGCACTTTTTCAGAGGACCATTTATAAACCTTCTGGTTGTTATTGTGGTGGCTCTGATCTCTGCTCTGCACCTCTGGGATCTTGCTCTGGACCAAGTGCGCTAAATTGTTTTTCAGCTCTTTTCTTATATTTATGTTTTGCCATTTTCTGCACAGAATTGAACCTCTGCTCGACCCCGTTCCTCAGCATTCAACCATGAGTGCTCCAAAGTAAATAACACTGATGTAGTTATGAACCCCAAAGACCAACGTGCGAGTGCACGCATTGTCAGTCATATAGGGGGGAGGGACGGATCACTGAAATCCGTTTCGACTATTTGAAAATGAAATCATCCACTTTTCCTCCTCCCCCTCCCCCTGTTTTTCCGCTCCTTTGCTGCCTTTGCCCCCCCCACTTTAGGTGTCTCTGTCCTAGATGTAGATGTGTTCCTCTCCTCACACGCTGAGATGAGTGCTTTCAGAGGCAGACAAGGCAGAAAAGTCCCGATTTTACTACCTGGCTAAATTGCCCTGTGATGGAAAAATATTGTTAAAGGAATGATACTTGAATAATTGAAGCCTCAGGGCTTTAAAATTGCAGGGACTCGCCATGATTTCCAGTGCAAAGTTGGAGGCCACCTCAACGAAATATTCATATCATTATTTAAGAATGGATATATCAAGGAGCCACTCAGGTACTGGCACCCTCTTGCTCCATCTCTGCCCCTGACTTTCCTTCATCCCCATTATCTCTCAGCTTCTCTATTTCCTGTTTCTGCAAGTAAATTAAACTCATCCACACAAAGACTTTGTTTTTACCATATTTATCAAATGGAACCAGATTTAAAAATGACATACTACTTCTGTCTCATCCTGGTTCCTTCTTATTCCAAACCAAACGTGTTTGGGTTTTTAAACTGTTGATCAGACAAAAGAAGTCATCAGTAGACTTCTTTTTGTCTTGGGAAACTTGTACGTTTCCTTCTTCATTATTTTTAGACATGTTTTAGCAGGAGATAATTTAGAAACCAGTGGGAAGCAGCTGACTGGCTCTGTTCAGAGTTAAGAAAATCTGCAGTTTACAGGGAGCAGTCATTCTTGGACTATTATTTGACTGCCTGCCAGTTGGCAAAGACTCTGGGAAGTCACTGCTCCAAGCCAAAAGCATAGTTCGGCAAATAAACCATGTGAAACAACTGTCTGACACTTCTTTCTTTCTTTTTTTTTTTTTTTTCCTTTTTATTTTTTTATCTTGTGTGGATTGCAGACACAAGATGCAGAGTGTTCGTTGGCGGGCTTTAGATGTGGTGGCAGGAAGATTTTGAATTTGTTGTTTCACCTTGTTTCAAACCTTTGGGTGAAAGCAATAAGCTGCTGACTCCGGCTTCCTGCTGGAAGTGGTGTCTTCTCATCAGCAAGAAAGCAAATGAGCTCATTTCCCAAAATGCTGAATTATTCTTTTAACTAGCAGACGATATGGGTTTTTTTCTAATGACTTTCTTTGGAGAGCTAGTCTGACAGCAACACAAGGGAGAAAAAGCTCCAGTTTTCAAGAACACAAATCATCATCACATCATCCCACTCGAAACTTCTGAGGGAAGCAGAGGTTTTATCTCTCCAGGTTTCAATTAAGGATAAAGGATGGGGTGTTCGGTTGTGTGTTTGTGTGCCGTGTGTTTGTGCGTTAGCTGACTGCAAGGATTGTTTCATTTCCAACAGTGAAAACAAATTAAAACGTGACACCTCCCTCAGCTGCCTCCCTCCTGCTTTTCACTGTGTCAAGAGACGACAAAACTGCTAAATATAGTTCGGCAGGTGGAGTGTGGAACCTCTCCACCTCTCTCTCAACATTTCCACCCTCACCAAGCCCGTAACGAGATGTTGCTTTGGCAGCTTTAACGAAGGTTCAATTATCTCACCAGGGTTGTGTCGTCTATTATAGGAAGAGATGGAACTGGAAGCAAGAGAAGGAAATATTGATTCGTTTATTCGCAGGGTGATTTGACTGGAAAGAATATCATAATTCATTTTAATACAAATATATTCTGCCAAGGAAATACATGGAACATCACATCAGTCAAAGTGAAAATTGGAAATTAATTGTGTTAAAACTATGATAGCCACAAGTTTCAACTTCTTCAGGAAACCAGACAGAGCTGTGTTATATTCAGGATTATTTGTTTTAAACTGAGAACAACATACTGGTCTACAGCTGTCAGGCATTATCTAATATTAATCCATAGTGCGAAAGTGAAATGACTCCATTTGCTAAATCCACTTATAGCAAAGTTTGGTGTTTAGGTTCAGCCTACAGCTGCTGCTGGTGATGCAATAGATTTTGCATGAAAGTTAACTCCTCTGCTAATGTTTTAACATGCTCATGTTTATACCAGTAACCTTTTTGTAATCCAAGAACAGGATATTTTCTCTTGGAAGAGGCAATATTTGGGCTATTTCATTTCCATCCAAGCCTTGGAAATGAAAAGTCCTGTCAACATCAGGAGACAAGGTTGCGACATTAAGATGGTGTGAGCCTTCGACCACTTGAACATAATCCACGGCACAGTTACTTTTGCCTTAAAACATTTTTTTTTTTCTGCTTACTGCTATTTTCGAACATAACAACCCAACATGCTGATAGAATGACTGTGCGGTTTAGGTCAATACTCATTTTTGAAGTATCATTCTTATCAGTGTGTTGCGGTCTGACTCTCAGACACACACATATTGCTTTCCCAGTGCCTTTTGTCTCTATAAAATCCCTGCAAATCGCAGGGATACAGATTTTCTCCAGGCCTCTTCTTGTGCAGTGGGGAAGTGGAGCCTTTACTTACTGACTGAAGCCTATTTGACAGATACACGGCATAGCTGGAGCCTGCCGGTCACCAGGGACTTGTAGGCTTAATGATTTTGAGGAGGTTTTTTTGTGTCCTGGTAATCAGATACCTGTTGGCTCCTCTGAGTCTTCCTCATCCCTCTTCATCCTTGTCACTTCTCCAAGTCAGCCACTGACAGGATTTCTGGCAGATGCTCCA
This sequence comes from Remorina albescens, assembly GCA_034769265.1. NCBI lineage: Eukaryota > Metazoa > Chordata > Actinopteri > Carangiformes > Echeneidae > Remorina > Remorina albescens. The sequence continues at coordinate 6,598,940 of CM068488.1, forward strand.
ACTCCTTTTAGGGCAGAGTTAAATCTAAAGATGGTATTTGTGTGTGTGTGTGTTTGCTTGGGTTTGTATTTGTGCATGTCTCCCGGTTGAATCAGACAGCTCTGAACCCACCGAGAGTCATACATGAACTGCTTTGGTTAAGATCCTCTGACAGCGTTAGAGTTGAGTCCCCCAACCTCTGTCACTTGGCGTCTGTGTCTCTCCAGTCTGTTGGAAACTCTCTAATCTGAAGCTTTATCTCAACACTCCCTTTTCTAGCGTAATTTGGTTGCATGTTAGTCAAAATTGCTTATTTTTTCTTCTAGAAAGAGTCCATTGCTTTGTCTGTGCTGATATATATCAGAGAGGAGCCATAATTTCTGCATAAATGTGCCACAGTGGCTTCAGCAGGTGAATGCAGGTCTTACATTGACATGATATCATAGGCCAGAAGGCGAAATGGTGTGATGATGCGTGGTGAAAGAGCTGGATGGAGTTTAAGAGTGGATGGGAGACAAAGGGTGTAAAGAAGAGACAAGGGGCACGAAGAGGGCCGAGGAGACAGTGATAGTGAACCAGAGAGGGGAGGAGATGGAGAAATGTGGAGCAAGAGAGACTTGACATCGCTTTTAACGACATTAACGTGGCCCGTGGTGTATATAATTTAGTACAATGACGCAACGGAAGATGCTGCACCGAGTGAGCTCGGGGGGGAGGCTCACATGTGCACTCCAACACACATTTTCTCCGTGGTTGTGTTGAATTTGTCCGATTTGTTTCCACTCAGTGTTCACTGTTACGATTTATCATCCTCACCTTGAATTTTGGTCTCCATTCAGATACTTACATGGAAGGATACACAGGAAAAAAAGAAGCCTCTGAATGGATCGGACTGTAGATGAGCTGAGGCATGTGTGGCTCAACAGCCAGGCACCAGATCGAAACCAACCAGCCCCAAACTAACATTTGTTTTAATCTCCTGGCTGAGGTTCTCCAGTTATGACAACACAACAAGTGCCAGAATATTTAAACCATTTTATTAGGCTCCGAGACGAAAAATCGCTGCAAATTACGGCCTTGGGAGCCTTGAAGTTCTTAGGAAATTACATTAATATACCAGTAATGAGAAAGGAAAAAATGTGAGTTTTTCTATCAAATTAATTTGGATAATTAAATGTTGTTCTCCCACTGAGACATATCTGGATGTTTCAGTTAATCAGCTTGCACAGTAGATAAATAAAAGTCGACTAGTGTTGTAATTACTTTAATGGCAGTGCTTAAAACAAATCATTCTGCCGGAGCTTAAACATTGAAATTAGTCTAAATTTACTTCAAAGTCATGCATTTTACTAACTGATATAAAAGGCCATTCTACCAGAGTGTTAATATTTAGATTACATGCTATATTTGGTATTTGAATGTGACGTCTCCCATAAGTATTCCACACCACTCACACTCGTTTCAATTTCTGTCATTCAGAGAGCGCCGGTCTGTTTAAATACATTTACTGTGTGCAGGCGTCTTGATTTATCAAATCAGAGCAAATCAAATTTATTTACCTAGCGCCAAATCATAACAAAGTTACATCAAGGCACTTTACATATAGAGCAGGGGGCAGAATGGACAAAACACAGACTATGGGAAGAAACAAAGTTAGAAATATAGATATGTAATGTTGTAATGTACATGCATGGGGGGAGAGAGGAAAGAGAGAGAGAGAGAGAGAGAGAGGTGCTCACTGCAACCCCCAGCAGTCTACGCCTAAAGCAGCACAATTAAAAGAAAAAGAGTAATTCAACCTTCAATGTTTAACTGTAGGCTTTGTCATAAAGGAAGGTTTTAAGTCTGACCCCCCCCCCCCCGGACCAATACTGGGAGTTGGTTCCATAGATGAGGAGCCTGATAACTGAAAGATCTGATTTACTCTTGGAGACTCTAGGAACCAAAGTAAACCTACATCCAGAGAGTGGAGTGACCTCCTGGGACAATAAAGGACAGTGAGCTCTCTGAGATAAGATGGAGTTTGATCATTAAGAGCTTTTTATGTTAGGAGAAGGATTTTGAATTCTATTCTGAATTTTACTGGGAGCCAATGAAGAGAAGCTAATGCAGGAGCAATGTGATCTTGTTCTCTAGTTCCTGTTAATATTCGTGCAGCGATTATTTGTCAGTTAGAGCATTTTTTGTCCTGTGTTAGCAGAGCTGCTTGTTAAAATTATGTAGGAATTTAGGAATCCAAAAGTTCGACGATTAGAAGATGCCTAATGAACCTTACATTTTCCAAGCAAGACACAGAATTGCATGTGTTGTTTTTTTTTTTTTTTGTTTTTTTTTTATTCATCAGTGTGTTAATGAATGTATCAGTATGCAGCGAATTCCACCCACAAGATGACAATTAAACCTGCGACTCTGAGAGGCACTCTGGAATCAGTGGCAGCCAAATGAAACGAGGGGACGTGCACGTACGCATCAGATTTGGTATGCAGAAACTATAATGCCCATGTGCATATATCTGGCCATATGGCTGGCGTGCGCAGCTTGAAGGCTGCTGCGTGCACCATGCTAATTCATCTACTTCTTAAGTGACTTTTTCTCATCCAAAGCTGTCCTGTTGCAATTCTGATGGATCTCCACATCTGAAGAGGTTGAGTCTATATGGCAGCCTTATGTTTATGGATATTACACCAGATTCTAAGCCATACATTGATCAGTTGATAGTCTGATAGTGTGAAAATCCCAAATGTCGCCCGTCTCGCTCTCTCACGTCAGTGTACGATAAATATTTACTGGTTTTTATTTTGGCCTGTTGAAAATAAAAATCACTTAAGGCTCTGGCACCTTGTAGCAGTCATTAATGTCAGATTTTAAACAGTTAATTCACTGATGAAAGGTGCATAAAAATGACCAAAGACAATATTAATTCGCTGCAGCTCTGTATCTCTCTCCAGTTCACCGTTTCCTCTCTCTCTTCTTGCAGGAGTCCCAGTGAGAGGAGGTTTTGAGAGTGATACTCCAAAGGCCTGTCATGGTTTCCTACCTTCTCACGCTTCTCCATCTCTGCATCTCCCGCTGTCTTCTAATGTGAGTGTTGTTATTTCTTTGGGAGCTCAGATGTTTCTGTGCCTATTAGGTTCATTACTTGTCTTTCCAGATGATCTCGTTCTTTTGTCGCACACGGGGTTCAAGTGGGGGTCGATGCGAAGTTCAATTTAGCATAAAGCCTTGAAGTAAGAGTAAAACATCAAGACTGTCTAAACCTAAAGAATAAAAAATTACTATCACGATTAAGCCCGTCACAGTTTGTACAGTTTAGAGTTTCTGTATCTCCACTATATTATATGCAGTATTGTAGCTTAGCTTTATTTCCTGCACATTGTAAAATACACAGAAAATGATAAGAAAACAATGGTGTACATTTCAGGGAGAGGCAAAGTATTATTATTTAAAGCCTCCACCAAGGTGACTAAAACATACAAGAAATAATGAAGCTATCCAAAGATTATTAGAATCTAAACAAATCTATTAAAATATACATATAATGCAACAAAAAAAAAAAAAATGGGCAAAAATGTCACAATGTGAGTTCACACCCATGGAGCAACACCCATAATACATGACAATATTAGCAAAACACATAAAACAGTAATACCTGTGAAAAAATAGCTCTTTAAAGAGAGCCAGTTTGTTGCCAAATAGAGAAAGTCCTTCCATAAATCTGAGTTTGCTTTAAAACAAGTATTGACATGCTTGGAAATATCCCCCTCAGCTGAATCCATTTATATCAAATGAATAAAAACACATATTAAAAAGTATTGAGATCATAAATAGTGGGAATCTATTTTAAGTGCTTCATTGACCAGTGGACACGAAGGAGCTAAAGTCATATTGGATTTATTCATTTATGGCACGTTATTATTGTGCCGACAAAAAAGCGGTATCAGTCATCTCATGTCGCTCTCAGAAATGAGGGGGGAATACGTGCAGAAACGCAACGAGTCTGTGGGCCATGACGACTCCACGCTTGATGCGAAGGAGAATAATGTGAACCCAACACAATACATTTGGGAGATCTTAAAGCAAAGCGATGAATAGCTCTCTCCCCACCTTTTTCTTATTTAATGTGCACTCATGCAATTTAATTATTTACTTTCTCTTTTTTTCTCCCTCAAACATAACAATAAGTAATAATAATACAAATTATTATTATTAATAATAATCATCATCATCATCATTTAAACACTTTATCCCTCAGAACTTTTAGTATGTGCAGCCTTGGCATTAATTGTACCGTATCATGAGTGATGCTTGTCCTTCACGTACAGATTGAGACTTGCAGAATTTCTGAAAAAGTCGTGAAGGAGCATTGAAGCTGTTCTGCAGGTTTTTGGGGGCCAAACATCTTTGTAACGTTTTGTTTTTTCCCTCGCTTTATCACCCTCCGTATCTGGGAGGCCTGAAACCGCCCCAGCTGTCTGATAACAGCTTCACGATAACCAGCTACTTACAGCACGTTTCATCAGTCGCAGTTACATCATGATGGTACATGAATATACTCATTTAGCCCGCACTGGCTATCAGAGCAAGCATTATAGAAATCTTTGTTGGACTTAAGTATGCTGAATATTCTGCGGCAGAACTGAAACCCAGATGTCTAATGGTGTCATTCAGAGTCTTCATTTCAATTAAAATTTCCATCTCTGCTGGTCTCCATCTTACTCTATCTCTCTTTTTCTGGCTTTCATTTCTTTGCCTTACTGTACAGGGTTTGATGGAGAGCTGGTCGAATGTCAGCAGGAACTATTGTTATAACCGGAGGAATTCTCGCCGGAGTGATACTGCTGTGCATTGTCGCAGTGCTCTGTTACTGTAGACTCCAGGTATCAAATTAGCTGCTTCGTATGCATGAATTTTAAATCTGACAGGAGAAGTTAAGAACTTTTTTATGATAAAACTTGAGATAGATATCAAGAAACCGACCTCAATGATCTGTAAATCTCATGAGATGAGTGACATTAGATTAAAGACATGAATTAATCCTAATCCTGTTATGAATGCAGTTTTTTTCCTTTCCTTTTGGTTTCAAGTGGTTCCTTTTAATGTAATAATGTGACTTAGTTTTCATGGTGAAGCTTTTAAATGGGTTCTGTGTCAAATATATAGACTCAGACTCACGTACCTGCCCTGTTGTACAGTGCTCACTGTAGGTTATGTTTAAAGTGCAGTATAACCTCCTGATGCTCTCCTTGATCCTCCCTCTTCAGTATTACTGCTGTAAGAAGAATGATTCTGAGGTGGACATGGGCTCTGTGGTGGGAGCAGACCCTCTCTCTCACTTTCCCTGCAACGCCTGCAACGCTCTGGCAATGGACGGCACGGCGATCACCCCCGTCTCTCTGGATCAGCTGGACACGGGCTCCCACCACAACCACTGCCCCACGTGTTCGCCACACCCCCTCCGCTCTGGACTCACAGACGACATGCGCAACGGAGGGGAGCGGCTGGGATTCCACACCTACTACGAGAACCCGTCCGTCTCTCTTCCCCTGTCGGCCAACCCGCAGGGCTCCTCCCCTCTGAGTTACTATGGTCCCACGGACATGTTTCCTCCCCCGCCACGCCCCTACAGCACCCAGGTCTGACCTCTGCTGTGCCCTGACAACACCCGTCACCACACAAAAGACTTTACTCTCACACACCTGACACTTACAGTACACATCAAGCACGTGCCCTTTTACTGGGAGACTAAATTCAGGTGATGGATTACAGCACAACACAATTACACTCAAATACACACATTACTGCACACGCTCACCTCAGCCACAGATTTACTGGCCTCAGTGTGGGCAACAAATCTGCTGACCAGCCCTGATGGAGCTACAGACAGCAGCGTAACACAATGTCAGATCAGCAGGGATGTGCCTCATTTTGTTTGTTATAAGGCAGCATCACATGCACGGCTAAAATGTGTTTTGGATATTGAGATTATTCCAGGTGTGAACGCTGCTGCACCGGTGCAGTCATTCGAAACACAACTGAAGGTAGTCAGGGACACAAGACCATGCATGGACTGTTTGTGAGCACAACACAAAAGCGGCCAAGTAATTTTTCTTGTTTAGGTGCTAAGGATGAAAATTTTAACTCGTTCCCGGCATGTAATCCCGACAATATTTCATCATTTACATACAAATGATAAAATCTGGTATGTTTTTTTTTCCCCATGAAAGCTCATTTGTAACAGATCTATGATGTTCAGCTGAAAACCCAAACAAATAAGAATAATACATAATAATTTAGATTGCCCATAACAGTGTTTGGTTACACACTACATTATTCATTTTCTTAATCATTTGCAAATAATTTAATACATGATGTAACAATTTCTTTTATTAATAACTTGTAGGGGAGTATGAATTTATTTTCCATTTATCATTAGTAACTTCATTGCCAATACGAAATCCCAAATTGTTCATTCACATTTTCTGTTCAGTTGATTTTCTGGCACTGACTGACGAAAGAATTTGTGTTAGAAACTCACAAGAGTGTTTCCTTCAACACAGTGATCTCTATTTTCCGTAAATGACACCAAATTACTTCACCTATTAGGGAACTTAGCAGGCAAGTATCCGGAAATTGTTTGGAAATTACACAACTATATAAGGAAGCAAATGTCACAGACACAGCAATTCTGGCTTCTCTTCCCGTTATTCACAAATGGAACTGACAACATTAAAAAGTTAAGAGACATTCATTTTACAAAACTCACAGGAGTTCAGTTAAATGGAATTAGACCTGCAAAGCTCTTAAAAACTAAGACTGAAAAATATTGTTGTCCAATCATGTAAAATACCACGGACTGCCATTTTCAATACTAATTTCTTTAGTATTGATTCATTATTACTGGCCCTTCAGAACAGCTTCACAGTAGCCACAGAAAGCCCCCTTTCCTTCCTTTCTCAGAGATGTAATCAAATCTAAAGTCAAGTTGAATTTTCATTTCATATTGCAAATTTGGCCCAAGGGGTTTCATACGTGAGGCAACATGGCTGAAACACAGTGTGATGGAAGGAATTCACTCTTTAGTGTGAATACAGATGATCTGGATCACCTGTGTCCCTTCAGTTTCTATTGCTCCCTCCTCTCACATTACCCCCTTCCATCCGGCCCACCCCCCCCGAACTCCTTGCTAGTGTTAACTGAAAGGCTTAAAAGTCAGCCCCAACCCCCCACCCTTCCCAGTTTACATGAGGGCTACCAGTTTTTTATTAGGTGTACTCGTTTGCCAGCTATAGAAACTACTAATTGGAGAAAAAATTTCAGTTCTGAAGCATTTTTGCACATCTTGCAGTTATTTTTATGACTCTAGTGTCAGTCAAAAAAAATTCTTCCATTTTCACTTCTGATTAACTGCAGTTGAGCCGGATCGGTTCATTGTCTTCCATATGAGCTGATGTATTAAAGGTTGGAGTGTTTACACATTAGAGATGTATGAAAAGAAATAAACTGATTTTAGGAACATTTTAGATGGTCATTAGATACTCGGATCTTGTACCATATTCTGCTGATCCTGAAGTTTCACTTCTTGTATCTACAAGCCATCAGATCTGCTTTACAGTTCAGTAACAACATGCGCACTTATTCCACAGTATATGCCTGAATCTATATATTTCTAAGGAATATTGTAGTTTTTGTGAAGGATGTCAGGGTTTACGTGTGTCTTAGTGAGTGTGTACCAAATGTGAGTTTTTCCAGACTCTTCAATTCTTATTCCATCTTGATTTTAATTCGCGTTTCTGGCAGTTTTGATACAACAGAAGACACATTAGGAAGAGAATGGTGATTTACATTTGGAACTGGAAGTTAGCTTCATCCAATTAGCCGACATGAAAAAATAAAAAAATACAATTAAAATAGTATTAAGAATAACAGATTAAAGATGATCTGTTCAAAGATGTATATCAGTATGATTCTCATATCACAGATTTTCCACTGAGCTGTGAGTTTATTTGTCACATCTCCTGACTTTCTTCTCCTTGCATCTCATTGCTGTTTGTGAGTAACTGCTACATTATGTATAAAATGGCTTTTTGTTATTTGAGATGTTCACTCAGCATCGGTGTTCACAGCCACGCGGCGATAGACTCACTCGCACATTCGATCCCCATAATGTGGTGTAAGAGATTTCTTTTTAAGTGGCCACTGGTTCTGTGTTTTTGCACTGATGAGCACTGTAGCAATGTGACAACTGATCTGTGCGCCTTTTATTTCTAGGTTCCCGTTTTCTTGTTCTGATTGGTAAAAAATTTTATTTTTCAGATTGTTCAGTATGAATACATTTTGGTAGACCCCGATACAGTAAGAGAAAAAATCCACCATGTTTCACAATTATATATATATATATATATATACATGTTGTTTTTGTTTTTGGTTTTTTTTTAGGAAGAATAAATGTTTATACGTTTGCCTGGATTTTTTTCGGTCTGTTGTCACTTACAGTAAGTAGCAATAGATGTTGAAATCGTAGTTTGTGGTCATTAAAAGAATGTAGGAAGAAGTGCCCAAAATAGGGGACAGTAAAAAAAAAAGTTCAATGAATCATTATGAATGGTGATTAATAGAGCATCAAAGGGAGGGAAATGAAACCTGGGAAAGACAGCGATACTGATGTGTCATTTGACATGAAAAATATGGGAGATTACAGGATAAAAGGGGGAAACTTGGAGGAACTTCATTATGAAATGCAACTGAAAATATGAGTAAAGGGAGGGAAGGGGAGGTGCTGAAACTTCTTTGTTATTCTGTCACTTTACCTGCTGGACCTGTTTGCTCTCCTGAGGCTGCTCAGCCTCATCACAATAATAGAGTGACGGGCCCATGTCACACCAACACCCGAGGGTGAAATTTGACAAATACCAAATCACTTACTCCTCACTGCCTTCATCAACAGAGTTTAGTAGGCAGTCCGACAGCTTCACACGCTCTTTCTGCCAGCTGGGTTTCACAGCGTACATGATAGGAATAGTGGAAAATAAAAAAATCCTTATAGGAGCTCATCATCAGAAAATCAATCGTAAGCAAGTGTTGTTAGAGAATGTGTGTGTGTGTGTGTGTGTGTGTGAGAGAGAGAGAGGTAGGTGATAAGAAAGGTGAGCTCTCCAGTGGGTGTGTCCCAGACTGTTGTTCTTTCAAACACTCTCAAGTCTCATTAAAACCCTGTTCAACCTGTTACTGCCCATACACCTGTAACACACACGGACACACACACACACACACACTCCACCAGACAATGTGTGACAGTGGTTCTGACTGCTTCTTTTTAGGTGGCAGTGTGTCCAAGTGTAGCTGTGTCTCACCTGTTGGAGTATCCCTTTCTGTTCTCCACCTTTGGACTGTAAACTGAGCCTCCTTGTTTCATGACTGCTTGGACTTTGTCCCTTTTTACACTCTCGCTTTCCTGTTTAATCTCTCACACTGAACGGACCGCTTGCCTGCATCGAACCAAGTACAAACAGGACAACTTCATCTTTGGGAACTCGCGTTAAAATCTACTTGTCGTCTTGGTGGTTTTTCCTTCGGAGGTTTTACCTGCAAAGTCTGTGACTCTTGGTGTGTGTGCTTGTGCCCGAGGGTTGCACATTTGGGCAAGATGATGGAGGAAGTGTCTATGATGATGGCGTACGATGCCCAAGTTATGGAGCAGATGAGCGAGGAGGAGATCTTGGCTTGCCTGGTGGCTGAAACTGGACCTAAGTTCACAGTAAGACTCGCTGTTGCATTAAATCTAATGACATCATGATTTACTTTCACCAAGTTTATCACTGAACTGTCACCACATTAAAATGCCAAAACCATGCCATAATTTAAGTATGAGTGAGGGTATGTGCTGTTTTTCGACTTAACTTTGGAGTCGATGCTCCTGAAAAGCATACATGAAGAGATGAACGTGTGCTCGAGAGTCATTCCGATCCAAAAAAGGCAAAATAAAACTTACCATCCTGTGAGTACACTTCCTATTTGAACTGGCAGCTAAACACATAAACACTACAGCACAAAAACACAATCCTCTGCATGACAGATTTGTAAGTCAGGATAGAAGGAAATGAGTGCTGATTGTTGATTTTAGATATTTACGATATGGAAATTGTCATTTCAGGCTTTAAAAAAAAAATGCCCGCTCTGTTATTTTTTCCCCCACGTGCTCAGCCCTATCTTATCTTGGTCGTATCCTTATCTGGATCTGTTTTTTGGAGACTCTTGTTGATTTGTTGCTCTCAGACGGCATCTGGCATCAGCTCTGTTGGCAGATAACATTGAGTCAACAGTTCAGTCAAATGTTACACTTTAATTAGACTTGACTCTTTCTTCCCTCAGGTCCCAACAAAGAAAGCTAAACTGAGGGAAAGTCGGCTTCAAATAATGGATGATGAAGAACAAGAAGACCCTTTGGACAAATACGTGGTCAGAAATCCATTACTTCCTCTTCCACAGTCCTGACAACTCAGCCTCAGCATACAGTACTTTCCTATCTAAGCTCCTTCTTTTTCTCAAATGACCTGATTTCAACTCCTTAGGTTTTTCTGAAAGCTGGAGTTTGTGGTTACCCTGATGGCATTTTCTCTGTTTTTCAGAAGGAAAACCGTCGGCTCCTGCAGACCAGCCTCCGTCTCGAGCAGGAGAACGACAACCTAGCCCAGAGGCTCATCACCAGCAAGGTCACTCTGAGAAACGCTCTGGACAAGGTACGATCGACCACAGCCCTTCACAAAAAAGGGGAAAAGGGTTTCAGTCCAAAAATGCAGAAACACCTTCCAAAGGTCATTATTGAGAAGCTACTTTTTGGGACTGCAGCTGAAAAAGTCCACTAAGTCTCTGTGTGAGCCTGCTGTCATTTTATCTACAAAAACCTGACCCGCGCTTTATGGTTGTCTTGTTTTTTCATGAAATGGTTAAACGAAGGCCTGAAGCATCTTCTGTAGAGGTGACAAATATATTAATGATCAATTTTCATGTCTTTAAACACAGAAAACAGCCAAGATGGTGGAATTCATTGGGGTTAATTTCTTCAGTGTCATTTATGTGGCTTGTATTTTAATTTAACAGGCTACTTTTGTGTATTTTTCATTCTTTTGTAATAATTTTTAAATGGCTTTAGTGTCTTGTAGGATGGATCACAACTTTTTAAATAAAACACCAGTCATTTATTTGCTCATATGAAATAAAGTGTACACGTCGGGTGTACACGACGCTGGATTATTGGAATTGTGTGCTCAGCTGTTTGTGCTCTGCTGGCAGGTGGAGGACAGAGTGGACGACCTCACCAAAGACCTTCTGCAGACCAGACATCGGCTGCAGGCCACAGAGGAGGAGAAAAGGGGGAAGGAAGAAGAAGCTGCCATGGCAAGAACAAAGATTTTCATCTGTTTGGTGATTGTAACAACGAGAGCGTGCATGAATAAAGGGTTTCTTCTCTTACAGCTGAAGGAAGTGTTTCGGCGAGAGCTGGAGAAAGCTGAGCAGGAAAACAAGAGGTTGTCGGGCATTATCACAGATTACAAACAGGTACAGAAATCAGAAAAATGAAAAAGCTAGGAATTAAGGAGCTATAAAAGAGTTCACCTGTGTTTTGCTTAATGATGTTAACATTAGTTGCTCTTTCTCTCAGATCTGCTCTCAGCTGACAAACCGTCTAGAGAGACAGCAGGCCACCCACAAAGATGAGTTAGATTCACTGAAGGTGACGACATATACTTTCATCTCTGCTTTTATCTCTGTCAGCCTTCATTTCCAACACCACATTATGGAAGTCGTTTTCAGAAATTGCTACTTCCTCGGTTGCTTAACCCGCTCATTAAAGACCATTTTTGAGAGCAGGTGTCAGTGGTTTTTTATTGTTGGATGTCAAGTTTGGGGGCAGAAAAGTAATATAATCTAAAATCTAGTCTTTCTTTCTCTCTGTGCCTGCAGAACGCGGTGATGGGCTGTGCTCGCTGTCAGCGCATCATAGAAAGACATGAACCGGCGACTTCAGGTCAGGCCTGTCCGACAGAAGCTCTGACAGAAAAATCAGGCCGGGATGAGGACAGTGAAGGTCTTGAAAAGGCTGAGCAGTGGAGGAAGGAGTGGGAAAAGGAGTCCCTCAAGGCTCAGATCAGGGAGCTGGAGCAGGAGCTGGCACAGACCAAACTCCAGATGGTGGAGGCCAAGTGCAAAATCCAGGTACATTTTGATAATAATGACAGCCTCACCTATTGAAATAACAACTACGGGATTGTCTATGAAACTGTACTTATGGGGACTTTCCAGGGTTTGTCGCATTTGTATTTGTTTCCTGAGCTCATACTGAAGAACCTAATTGTGGCAAGTTCAATTTACAGCAGAGCAGTTTGAGATGAACGCTATAATAGTTCAGGTATTAGACCCCGCCGATGTAAATCATTTTCATTAAGCCCATTGAAAGTCTAAGATAGGACAGGATCCCCCGAAGTCCAGACACTGCTGGTGCTGAAGTAAAGCACATTTGACAGGACTAGAAAGCAAAAGTGACACAGAAGTTTAGAACGAGATGAGACAATGAAAATGCATTCGTAGGGAACCGAGCTTCATTTCTCACCTAAACTAATTCCAGTTTCAAAATAAATCCAGCCCTCATTCTCAGCAGGCCCTTTGAAAATGTGCACACTTTTTGTTATCATTTCCTCCAAAAGGAATACAGCTGTAACAGTATACTGTGACATATTATTAGAAAGCCTAAATATCAGTATATGCAGCACTATGTAAGCACTTTGTACCCTCTAGTGTTAACATGAAGTGTGTATAAAAACAAACCTATATTAAATTATGTTTCACCATAACACTGCAAAGTAGTTTATTCATGTAGTGTAATTTCACTGTGCTTTACATTGTTGTATTTCTCCCTAAATTGACTACAAAACAATGCATAACTGTGTCCACTGGATTATTACAGTACGAGTTGAATAATTACGATGGAGCTTCATGCACTACAGTGGTGTTGGAATCAGTGAAGAAAGTCATACTGATTTCATATTTTAAAAGTTTAAGGCCATTTTGTCGGGGTGTTGTTCATGTGCAACTAAAACAAGGATACTAGTTCTAACAAATGAAAAGCTCAACAGTAACACAGTGTACCATTAATCAATCCATTTCCATTGTGTACAATACAACACAATAAAGGTGATGTTAGGCTTATACCTTCAACCTCATTAAATAAATACTTTTTTACTAATATGCTTTACAGTGTTTTTTTTGCTGAAGATGTGGAGGGAACTCCACTTGTGACAGAGGACACGTCACACTTTTGATCTGTGTTATTTTGGAACAGGACCTGGAGCACCAGAGAGGAGTCCTGGCCAACGATCTGCAGGAGGCAAAGAACAGCTGGATCAGCAAGGCCTTCACCTCCCTACGGACATCCAGCGGGGGACCGCACGGTCTCGGCACACACAGGGAAGGTTCACCAGGGCTGGGCTGGAATCTCCAGGGCGGCTCCCTGACTGGATGGAGAGGCAAAAAGTTGTCATGGCCACACAGACACAACCAAGATAACGTGTGACAGCCTGGACTGTGGGTGCTGATCACCTAAAACTGGACTCTAGGGGCTGATCAAGCCTCTTTAAAAGGGACACTATGTATGATATACACAATGTATTCAGTGCAATAGTTGCTATTTATGATTTTGTGCACTACAGAGCAGACTACAGCACAGAATCATCCAAGGAGAGTACCTGACAGCACCGGAGGTACTGTCAAATTTGTACCCTCACGCCTCCATCGCTTCCTGAGAACTGCATTCACTAATGAAGCTCCCTCTATGTACGTCTACAACTAATGCATGTACCATGTGAGCGTCTTAGTGTATCATTATGAAATTTGCAAACAGCCAATTCAAAACAATATTAAAAACAAGGATGAGTCATTTTGTCATGACATAATGAAACTTTACACTTAAAGTGAGAAATGAGGGTTCTCCCCTAAGGAGGTTTTCCTGCTATACACCACATTCACTGTTCCTCTTTCACTTTGACCATCTCTGCTTTTAAAGTGCTGATCAGCAGCTGCTGCTCAGACACACAGAAGAGACACCAGCAGCTACCTGTTTGTTATCAGTGAACTTTGAGATCTGAACATAAAGGAACAGAACAGCCAACAAACCAAATTTTCTTTAAGGGCTGTCTGGAGTATTTCTAGACGTGTTTAGAGAAGCTGCACTCAGGCAGGAATTACTATTCTCAAAGACTGATGGCTGCTATATTTGGCCGTGTTTCTGTTATTGTGACTCTCCTCGTGTGTTTTCGTGGAGGACGAGCACAAGACCTGCTGACAGGTGCTGCAACATCAGAGCGTGAGTACACATTTACCACATCAACTCAGAGTGTCCGTATATTAAACACAGGACCTTATCATTATTCAGTGTTTGTATTTGTATCCAATGTTCAGTTTTGTTGTCGCGCTGTAGTCACGTTTCCAGTATTTTATGAGTTCATTTTATTTTGCTTAATGAATTTATTTTAAGTGAAGCAAACAATGATAACAAATGCAGACAATTAAGCACAATAAATAGATAGTGTAGAGATCAATTACAGTAGCAAACATGAAAAAGGAAAGAAGAATGCTTTATATATCTTATGTTCTACTCGTGGAGCACATTATCTGACTAGATGTGGTCTCTTTCAGTGGATTCTGCACCCACTCCCACAGTGCATTGCTGGTGTGCGACCTATCCGAATGTGACTTTTTGCTCCTGGCCTGAACCTCCCCAGTCCCCACCGACACACTATGTTGCCACCTACAGGTAAATCTGAAGAAAACAATTCCTCCTGACCTGGCTGCCGTCAAGAAGCTCATTTGTATGTGTGTACATGTGTTTGCATTTCGTCAGTGAGAGACACAACCAATCAGTCACCAAGCAGTGCCATCTCATCCCGCCTGCTCAAAACCCGTCATGGCCGACATCATCATCATCATCATCATCAATCCCATCTGAACAGGTGCCACTTTAATTACCATTACCATTTAATTACCAAAACATAAATAGGAAATGCATAGTAATACTGTTCCTAAAACTCTCTACTCCATTTTTAAACTAATCATGGTAGACTGGCTGAGTTTCGGAAAACCCCCCTTTTCATATTTCTTGCTACAACAGACTACAAATTAGTTCCAGGTTTGACACATAGTCTGCCAGTAAGATAGGAAGAAAAAAGAGGCAGTATGTTTGTTTGCTCACTATTATCTGTGCATTAAATGTTAAACCTCCACAGGCTGTATTTAAATGTTTTATATACAATAAAAAATAATACAGAATATTTGTGCAGAAGTTACCTAGTTATTTCCATTTTAACCCACTGAAGTATAGAATATAAAAAAAGCAGTATATACTGTATATAAAAATAATTTGTTCCTGTTTTAGCTCTGGCACTGTAGACTGCCCAATCTGAAGCTTCTTACTGACTACATCATCAATGTCACAGCAGTTTATTCCAGCGGAACCAGCTCCCATCTCGCAAGTTTTATGTTGGAGGAAATTGGTGAGAACAGAAATTGTATGATAAGTGTTGGAGTGTTGGATTTGCTACCAAAAGTGATTTAAATGCAGTTTCACGTCTCAGCTTCACACGGATTTTCTGTTGTGCAGTGAAACCAGACCCTCCTGAAGACGTGCGGGTTTACCCTCATAACATCAGGGACTTGGTGGTGGAGTGGTCTACCCCCTCCACCTGGGCCAACCTGGACATCTTCCCCCTAAAATACCATATTAAGTATCAGTGGGAAAACAGGGGCACCCTTAAAATGGTCAATGTGAGTATCATCTTCATCACAGCCTGCTGGGTCAATGGCAGCAAAGTCATTCACCAACTAATGCTGACTCACAACAAAAGCCCCTTTTCTTCCATTTCTGCAAACTGATTCCTCCTTTCGATTGTAATTTTGATTCTGTAAATAATTGTTTCGATCAAAACAATTATTTACAGAAATGCTAGAGTGTTTAGTTGTGGGGGCATTATCTCTTCTGTTGTTTCTAAATATAAATGCTTGTTTTCAGAAGTGCACAATATTATACTCTAAAAAAAAACAAAACAAAACAACAACCTTGTCTTTTAAAAGGGATTTCTTTGTTGTCACTAATGCCCTTTATTCATAGTTAATAAGTCATTCATTAAGCTTTGTTGAAAAGTTACAAATCACTAATAAGAGCAACTATTCTGAACATCTGGGAGAGATTTTCACATCCCAGATCTTTGGCTGAATAGTGATCAAAGTGAACAATTTTTGACCATGCCTGATTTGAAATCAGCACTTCTTAGAAAATGTGAAACCCAGAAGTAAATACTTTTTTAAATAACTGCAATAATCCTAAATGGAGAAGATAAACTTCAAATACCACAACCTGGCAACCCAAAAGCTGTTTTTATTAAAGGATAATATCTGCTCTGTTAGTATTAATAAATAAAGCATTTAAAACTAATAAAGCCTTGATTTACCACTTAGACTTTAACAATTTTTAAGTAAAACTAACAATAACAAATATTCTCCTCCAGCTGGGTCCGTTGGAGAATACCAGGGTCGTACTGAGGCAGCTCATCCCAGGAAGGACGTACCTGTTCCGGGTGTGTGCCATGGAGCTGCTGGGCCTCGGCAAGTGCAGCAACTGGAGCTCCCCTGTAAATGTCACCATACCAGTGATGAAGCCCTAAACACATACTCTAACATGCTCTGTTTCATTTACCTCTCACCTTTTAAGCTATGTGCTGCATCAATCTGAAAAACTGCACACTTCATGCGTCTTTGTTTTCACTGCATATATATTTATATATTTGGTATTATTTATAAAGGAAAACACTTCCATTGAAAATGTAACCTTCCTGTTTTGCTGTCGAACTGTCTGTTTTGGTTGTTGTTTGTCCTCAGGGAAATTGATATTTAAATAACACTGGGTGAAAAAATGGAATAAAAATAAAAGCATTTGAAAGTTCAAAGTATGGTCAGTCAGCGACATCCACCACAAGCGGGGTGACAAACTCAGAGTGCCTAATCCCCATAGAGAAGGACGGGGGTCTGGGAAGATGCACATGGAATTTCTCCGGGCTGTATGCACCAGGGCCGGGAACAGCAGAGGAGTTATTGGGCCTCTTAGTCCGGTTCTGCATGGAGAAGGAGGGCTGGCGATGGCGGTAAATGTCTGGGTTTGTACTGTTGTACTTTCCCGGTCCGGGGCTCATGGAGAGATCTTCAGAGGGAGCTCCGACCTTCCTTCGACTTGAGAAGCTGTAGCTGGGACTGCAGGGCTTGTTTGGAACCTGGCAGCCCAGCAGATTAGGGAGACTGTACCTGGTGGAGTGAGGTAAGCAACAATTAGGTGGGGATGTCTCCTTAAAGATTTGAAACACTTTCTCTGTGAAAGTAATCTGTCTGTCTGCCATCACCTGTTGGGTGGTGGTACAGCATCCACAGGGCGGTATCTGGTGCGGCCACCAATGGTGTAGGAAGGAGGTCGGTGCTGAGCATTGAGAGGTGGAGCCCTTTCTGGGCTGTAGGCCCCTGGTCCAGGAGTGTGGAACAGCTCACCTGTCAACATAAACACAAAAACTGGTATGTCTGTTTCTTTTTGTTATTGCCTTTAGAAGATAAAAAACCCTAACCCTAACCCTATTTGACCTACTGCTGGGGTATGAGTCTATATTTTTGCCAGCTCCACCTATATCAGGTAAGTAGGCAGACGTCCCAAAAGTCCCAGAAAAGTACATGCTGAATGCAGAAATGGTGCTTGTCTTTGCCTTTTTCTCCTTTTTCTTTGCAGGATGGTATAAGGAAACGGGATGAGTTATGACGCATAGTGGTTAGTCTTTAGTTAGCATGAATGTTAATGTTATTCATGTTTCATTGGGCAAATTGAACTAATTTCTGCTATCTTCTGTTTGGTTGATTTTCATGGTATTTATATACAGTACATATATGGAGTCGCTGTGAACGGTGCTTATACCGGATTTTGGCCCAGCAGCCATAAACAATTGAGTTTATATCACCTTTATTCCCTGCATTCCTTCCTCTGCCCAAAATAGAGTAGGCTGGCGTCTCCATTCGGCCAAATCGGGTCACCCTGTCACCAATATGATACCTGGGTCCCGGGCTGGAGTCCAAAGGGACCACTTCAGAAAACACAATTACAAATCATCCACAGACAGATTTTCACCTAATAAAGAAGAATAACACCAATTCCAGACAGGTATTTATCAAATAAAGGCAAGATTAGGGAGTACAAGCTGGGCCACGGCAGACCACATGAAAACTCACTGCTCACGCGGCTGTGGATGGTGTATGCAGGGCTGCTGGGTTTGGTGAAGTCATGGTTGATGTATCCGACTGTAGGGGGCAGAGCATAGCGGGCAGGTCCCGGGCCTGACAGTGAGGGGGGAGGAGGAGGAGGAGGAGGAGGAAGAGGGGGAGGGGGAGGGGGAGGACAGTGATGAAAATGATACAACAGATTCAGTTCCAAGCAGCAGTATAGCACACCCACCACGATTCAGCTCAGGCTGTGTTTTGATGATTCCCATATGGAGCTCTTTGACTTATTTTCTATGGTTATGCATTTTAACGTCCTTCCTCGGCTTATTTGGGAATGGATTCTAAACAAAGTAGAAAGCTCAAACAAGTACTGAGCTATGACTCTTTAATACTGTGAGATATTGAACCGAAGCCAAATCAGTTATAATACACTCCATGTGGATGTATAACCCCCACCGCCACCACTACAACCAACCCCCCATACACGTCATATAAACTGACCTCTTTCTCTAGCAGAAATTATCGGCCGTTTCTTCGCCACCTCCTCCATACTACAACTTCTTTCTCCTTTCTTCTTCCTCTTCTTCTTCTCTTCCTCTTTGGGTCCTCTGTCACTCCAGACACATCCTGTCTTTGTGTGGCTCTCAGCTTGGTGTTCAGCAGCCTCCCAGGCTGAATTATACATGACCACAATGTGAAGAAACCTTATATTGACTGAGGCCCTGGCTACGCCCTCTCCACCTCCTCTTCGCCAAAGTTCCCCAGACAAAAAAGTTTCACATCTGTCAACCCTGTCAGGGAGGACCACTGATCGTGTGGAACTAAAAACGTCTTGGCCGTGTCTTTGGTGGTTGAATGTTGGACAAAAGCAGCACCGAAGCTGCTCCTGTGCTGCTAATCGAGCTGTGCAGATACAGATCCAAGGGGAAAGCACTGCAACATTAATCGTGTCAGGAAGACGTAATGTATGTTCATTTGTCATCCTATTCCTCGACATTAGGTTACTATAGTACACCTGTATTACAGCTACTCCATGGTGTAACTAACAGCATCTCAGATACATGTTATTAAAAATGAAAGGACTTACACTGATCCTCTGTTGCTGAACAACACTGTAATCAAAACCCATCAGCTGGTGCATATTTATATATGACCTTTTTTTTCTTTAGATCTGCGTAAGATCTCTAAATGATTCCAAGGTCTTCTTCCATCTCATGCTGTTTTTTTGTTTCTAGTACACTATGTTGCAGAGATTTCCTTTCCAACTTTTCAAATGGTTTCATTTAAATAACAGTTTGAGGCCCAAAGGGCTTAAAATGGCCAAAAATCTAAAGGGATTAAAACAAAAAAAAAAAAGGCCAGTAATTATGCAAAAAGTCCAAAAAAAAGATGTGAACTTCATTTTGTTGATAATATCTTCAGCATGTTCACCCAAGAAGAATTGTTAAGACAGGAATTCAGATATTATTTGGTGCTAATAAATATTCTAATAAAGAAATGTTGAAATATACAACAACTTGCATTTTATCCATGAAAATGGATGTTCAGTAGAAAAACACTTAGGCCTAACATCCCAATTACAAAACTAACTTCTGGGTTTGCTCCCAGCCACCATCTGAAAAGTGTCAAAGTTGACAGAGTAGCCCCGAGGAGGTTTTATCTTTGGCAAAGAAAACATTGTTTACTTTCCAGTGCGAGAAACTCAGGTAAAGGAAATTCACCCTCCTGCTCTAACAGTGTGTCCCAGAGCACAGAGGTAACTAAAGCCTTAAGTGCAGAGCCATGACTAAGAAAAACCCCACAGTAGTTAAATATTAAGCACCAATGACTCTTGAGTGGTCACAGACTCAGTAACAAGTAACAAGACTCTGCAGTGTCACTAGCAGGACGCGAACCCTGCCGCATCAAGTTTCCCTGATAGACTGTGTGGCAATGCAGCAAACGTTATTAAATGACTCACTGAAGTGAGGCCAGGATGAGACGTAGTTGAGATTCATTATGTGTTCTTTTTGCCAGAGACTTCAGCCTGATATGTTTTTCAATTTGTCAGCAGGAGCTCAGTCACAGATCTGATAGGAAGTTAAATCAGGGGATTCATAGCTCCACCATGTGGCATTTTTATGTTTGTACTCATAAAACTTGACTGGAGTGCATGCCTAATTTAATATCTCATGTGGTTCCACAGTTCTTTGGTTGCTAAAAAGGTGCAGGTTTGGGATTTGCTGACTGCAATCAAACCATTTTAAGAATTGCATGGCGTGTCAAAAAGCTCATAAAGAAGAACAATGAAGGATGTAAATTTTCGGGTGACATGGACGAGGCTGTACGAGCCTTTAAACTGATTTTGCTCACTTTGCCATCTCAGGCTAAATTCCAGGGGAATAACATGCAGGAATAGTAACAACAAAATCCAACAACCAATGCTGATGTGTTAAAATAAGCATTTTTCAGTGAGGACATGTCGGGCTACAAAAGACAAAAAATAATATAAACAATATAAATATACAGTCCTTTAGTGGTTTTACTACACTAAACAAAGACCTAACACAGACTATTGAATACAGCAGAATTACTGAGTAAATCTTTCTCTTCTTTGTGGTGTGGCTAATGCTACCAGTCTAGACCACACGTATTGTATCATGTGTTTTGCTTATTGCATAGGATGAAATGTTATTTTGTGTCCACATCGCATTCGGTATTTTTAGCCACTCACATTGTCTTGTTTGGATGATACACAAGTCTGTTTCATAACACGCTTTCTCCGACATCCTCCAAAAACAACACTATAGATCGGCAACAGCTTCAGTCATTGATATTTCTTTACTAACTAAACATAACTTAAGAAATAAAACATAACTTTATACAGTTTTAAATATGCTGGTACAATTCAGTACAAAAATAAAGGCAGTGAAATGCTTCCATACACAAACACCGTCACGTTTGTCAGTCACATACTGTCACTCGCAAATAGAGGAATCCTGGGTGAACCAGTTTGGCACATGATCCATGTCTATAACAACGCACAAATTAGAAATACTGAATGATGATTAATTGTTTGTTTTTTTCTTTTTACACGGGGACCAAAGTGAAAGCTTGACTGATTGGAGTCTCCGTGAATGCTGAACAGCCACTAGATGGTGCTTTGAATCCACAGGAGGAACCTGGAAAGGTCACAGACTACTTCTAGATGCTTCGGCAGCACTCGTGTTTTTGCCCGGATCTGTATTGACCCCCTCGGTGCACATGTAGAGCGGGTACACCTTTACTGCGTGGTAGTGGGATGTCCGTCGTGAACTCACCCTCCAGGTCCTTCCCATTTGCAACTTTACTCGGTTGCAACCTTCAGGCAGTGTTCACGTTGGCTGGAAAAGATGAATAAATTCCAAAGTTTTTCTTTGGATGTCCTCTCATGGCCGCTGCCAGTATCCACACAAACTGTCTTTATAATTCCCATATATGAATACAGCCTCTTTCTCACTTCTTATACACACATAGACAAAACACAAATCACACTCAGTTCTTTTGGTGACTTGTTTTCTGCCTGTAAAGGCAGCATGTGCTAGGATTTATCCCCTTGGAGAACCTGAATTAAAAGACAAAGTCTGTTACAAATCAAATTATATAAAAAAAAAAAAAAGAAGTGTGTGCAGCATATGTTGGCATGCGTGCCAGTGTTTCGTCGTCGCATTAGTGATGCTTACCTACCTGGTTGCGAGTTTTGTGGGATTTCTGCATCAGCACTCGCCACTGGTCGTACAGCTTCATGGACATGCTGCTGCAGCCATAGGCGTGTTTCCGCACCCAGCCGAAGAACTGCTTCAGCTCCCTGCGCAGGGTGGAGTTGGAGTCCCCGCTGGACTTGGAGTCACAGGAGCCCGACATTAATCGTTCTGCAGGAAGAAGAGGATCCAAAATAAAGCAGGCTTCAAGTGACACGAAGGGTGGAATAAGAACATCGACTTTTTGGTTGCCAGTTTTGAGCTTTGGGAGAGAAGTCCAGGGTATGTGGTACACCATGACACAAAACAAATGTTTGTGACACCGGTGACCATTTAAAATGGAGTGAAAGGCTCTGAAAAAGAGATCCAGCGTGTGTGTGTGTGTGTGTGTGTGTGTGTGTGATTGAGTGAGTGAGTGTGTGCTCACCACTGTGGGGTGTGGATGCAGCAGTGGGATGGCTCCACTCGCTCCAGATTCCAGCTTTGCGAGAGCCGTATATGCCTACAGGGTTGCAGCGGACCTGCAAATAAAACAAACATTTTAAGCTCTGAAACACAGACCGAACTCCGAGGACTATCATCGTAACGCACACATCCAGAGCGTACTGTACCTGGACAAAATACACAGTTCCAGGTCTTAGTCCAGCCAGTCTGCAAGAGGTCTGGTTCCCAACATCATCCATCACCTACACAATAATACAAAATAACAAAAAAGTACAGTCACAAACACGGAGCACTGGAGGTCTGACCACAGTATTAAATACCAACGGGCATAAACTAAAATTCAGGGCAGGATAGAGAAAATTTTACCACAAACCATGTACAGACCTAAATACGCATGCACCCCACATTGTTTGGTGGCTCTTGATCAGCATGTTTATGAAAATATTTTAATGTAATTGTGCACTCTGGGTAAAATCTTCTCTCTATTATGTTTTTCAGAGCTGGAAACAATGGGGCACCCACACAGGACAGTACACAGGTACTCACAAAAACAGACAGCAAAATAGATGGAGCCAAAGAAACACGCACACACACACACACTGCAGTTAATAAACTTGTCTAACAGTCCCCACTTTCTTTCTGGCATTCGGTCTGTAAACACTTGTTGGGGCGACTCGAACAGAAAACAGAACACGGAAATTACAGGCATCACAGGCCTAATGATGTGGCGTGGGGAGGCCAAATCGGCCAAAGTCACCACTGAGCGGTTTTTACGGCCATATTGAAGACATTAACAGTTGAGATGTATCTCTCCATTCCTCAGCATGACCTCATGATTAAGGGTGGTTACAGCGCTCTGTTTTCACCACCAAACACTTAAAGCCACTTGGATTTAAGTCTCCTCTCTCCTCCTTTCAAAAATGGCCCCGTCCCTCCGCCGCCTCTCCACTCCCCTTTACTTTTCTTTCTCCACTTTGCGAGCAAAGACTTGCTTATATTACATCTGTGTAATTCCCCCTTAATTACTGGAGAATCTTCATGCTTACCCAGAGGACTCAAGTGAAATCTGGAAAGCACCATCTGCATAGCTGGAGGTTTTTACACTGTATTTTTCATTCATTAAAAGCTTAAATAGAAGTACACACGATGTCTCTGGTCTGTGTTTTTCTCTCCATCAGAACTTGACTTCTAGATTTATGACTTATGAGAGTTTTTGACTGGCCCAACTATTAACTCATCTGGCAGAGTAGGCCTCAATCAGACTAGATTAGAGGTGATTACAGCATGAGGATGAGAAACAGCTGGAACAGCGCTGCAGTCATATGCATCAGTTTGAGTGCAAAACAATAGGAACAGTTGAATCCGTGTAATCTGTCCCATGTCCTTGTCCTTTACCTTCCAGTCTTGGCTGTCCTCCAGTCTGTAGCGGATCTGGTATTTGGCCTGAAACAGGAAGTCTTTGAGCGCAGGCGGGGCCTCCCAGCGAACGCTCAGCTGGTCTTCCAGCTGCCCGACACGGCTCACTGTCACACCTGACGGAGGATCTGTGGTCACTGGGAGGAAGAGGAGATGGATGTGGCTATTGAGAAAATGGTTTAAGGTTTTATGTACAATCAGGAGCAGGAGGTGGTGTTTCTTGTTGGACTTCAATTTCGGTCTTTGTTGCGTTTACAAGCCAAACGGTTGTAATAGGCATGTCTGCTGCAGTGACTTGTTATCGGAAAGTGATAGGATGAACCAAAGCTACCTGACCAGCATGCTAACAGAGCAGATAAGTGGTGCTTTCCACCACTGGAGGCAGCTTCTGGGGAGTAAAGGAATCAATTTCCCAACAATTTCAATGTCGCTTTTATCGAATGAAATGTATTGTTAGCACAAAATCTGAAATGTACAATGACTTCATGAGTAATTTATTACAAGTAACAAGTTCAATGTGATCACTTCTTGTGATTCCAGCCAGAGCTATCTACATCCTAAGTTTATGTTTGCAGAGTTAATAAATCCATTCAATTTAAATTTAAAATGGTGGAAATCATGTCTTCATGTGTTCCAGCGCATTTAAGGACTGTTGGTCATTGGCGGAGGTTTGCGGTCACTAAGAGCCATCCAGTTTCTGAAAACTTATGTGAAAGACGTATGTGAAATGGAGGTGGGGTTTGTTTTTTTTCTCATCTGACAATGATTATCTTTTCAACAAACAAACATGTGTTGACAGACAATTATTTCAACTTTCGTCACATTTGGTTTTGGGTATTTGAGATTGTTTCAGTTGCAACTTCAGTTCCTTTTCATAATGTCATCCCTCGCTAGTAAACAAACAAGAGGACCCAGGGGAAAGAAGAAGATGAGAAAGAATCAGGGGATGGAAAAAATGGGAGTAGGCACGTAAGTTTTGGAGGATTTGTTTCATGGTCGCCAGGAACAGAAACTCTCTAAAGTAAAAAGGGTTAGTTCAAACAGTCCTCGATGGCAGTTTAAGACGTTTAAGCCCGACGTTGGTGGTCAGTGCTCTTACAAAAACATTTATTTTTAATACAAAAGCAGAGAGGAACGCTTTGAAGCTTTGGTACAACATTTTGGTTCATCAGTGGAGATCGTGGACCGATTATGAGAAAAGGGTGTCCTTAAGCACGAGAAAATAAAAGCCCCCACACCCACACTGAGGGAGGTACAAAAATCTCCTTCAGTGTGGGTGTGGGGGCTTTTGTGACACAACTGCTTGTGGTGGTTTTCCAATTTGATTTGGTGATTTTTCATCTTTTTATAGTTTCTTTATGTCTCTTTGTGGTAGTTGAACATTTCTCTGTGTTAGTTTTGAGTCACGTTATGGTATTTTTGTATATTTTGACGATTTTTTTTATAGTCATTTAATGCCTTTTAGCTGACTGTTATGGCTTTCAAACAGGAAATGTTAACAGTCATTTCAGGCAGAATCTGTGTCCCCCCCAAACTCTTGGGCCCCTGGGCCTACATCTGGTTGGCCCATTAATAATCCAGCCTTGGTGGAGACGCTAATTCCCCAAACCAGTGACGTTCTTTGACCTGTGGTTCGTCTTTCAGGCTCAAACAGGCTGCTGACCTGCCCTCTGAATTTTGTTTGTACCTATCACTCAGAGCGAGACCGGGTGTAAGTAAAGAGCACACGACTGAAGCAAAACTTATTTTAATATTTAGAAGTGAACATCGTTCAAAGATAAGGCACGATAGAACATTGCTTGTTGCAGAAAAGCCCCATTATTTAACATGAAACATGAAAATTCTGATTAGCTTTAATTTGGAAATTTAGACATCAGCTTTTATTATTATAATATGTTTAATTATTATTAGGAGATACCACGGTTGTTTTCTGAGAATTATCCAGTTAACATGTCACATTGGCCTCCGTAGAATTACCAGTAATAAAGAATGAGATCATTCCTATACGTCATGTGTATTTAGCAATAAAAGTCAATGAAGCATGACGGATTACAAAGCCAGTCAGTGTTTACATATGTCATCATTCCTAACACATCCTCATTGCCAGAGTGAGAAACAAATCATGTTGCCTCTAGTCTCTCAGTTCAGAGGGCTCCCCACGACTGAGGAATGCAGAGAAAACTGTAGGTGTTTCTGCCTCGCCTTCATAACTGATTGGACATGACCGTAGACGTGAGTCACAGCGGTGCGAGCACGCAGGTGTGGTTGCTGTGTTTTACGGCATGCTGCTGCTGCTGTGGAAACAACCTGACTGGAGAGAACGGCGAGGGCAACCTCAGCGAAACAAAACACGAGAAGTCCAGAAACCGCCTACACTCTGTCTCTATACTGTTACCAGGCCCTGCCCTGCCCTCGGGGTGTGTAAACAGGTGTGTGCGCGCGTGCGTGCATACATCAGGGAATAGAAAGGGATTACAGCTTTATTGCCAGTGACGTGTTCGCCTCTGAAACTCTAGATGCTTTTCTCTTGGCACATTTTCCCAAACACCGCTAGGAGCGTGCGAGGGGTGAACCAGGTAAAGAGTTCCAAGCTAATCAGGTTGTATTATGTCAGCTCCAAGTCTTAAAGCCTCAAAGCTCTAACTCTTCAGGCCTCCGGAGATTTCAGCCAGTTCTGAGATGGGATTAGGTTTGAGGATCAGTCTGGAACATTCCTGTGCTTCATAAAAGGGGCTCAGCAAGTGTTAATATATGTGTGTGTGTGTGCGTGTTTCAGTGGATGTGTCCAATGGGCATGAGTAAAGAGAAATTGAGCTCATCAAAGGAAAGGGCGTTTCCATTTGTCACACACCTATGTGTGACCAGGTGTAGGCATGCACGCATGTGTGTGGGTGGGTGTGTTTTTGCGGGGTGAGAGTGGGAGAGGAGAAGAATTTGGTGCCATTTCATGCTCCGTTTGCTTAAAGCGCACTAAGCTAAGCAATGAGCAATGATAACATAGCTTTAAAAGGGAACACTGCTCAGTGAAGCTGGATGAGAACATGTGAGCAATTTTCTTCAAAAGACAGAAGCCACAGAACTCAGGCCAATGAGCTGTCTGTAAGAATCAAAGAAACACAGATTTATCTGTTCAAGAGAAATAAAATGTCTGCTGGTTGCCTGTTAACCTCGCAGCGATGACTCTTAGATTTTCACCGTCTGTCAAAGGTTAGCTTAGATTGATCTCCCTGCATATGTGCCTATTCAATATGAAGCTACAGACCCACCTGACACATTCAGCTCAGCTTAGCATGAAGGCTGGAAATGTGAATCAGTCACTGCTGCCATCACCACCTGCCATACTACTAAGGTGAATTGTTTTTACAGTTTAAAAAGCGAAACATATTCATTAATATGTTTAGCGTCAGACACTGCACATTTTTATGTGTAGCCGTTTACTCTTGTTTATAGATTTAATGTTGAACTAATCACCTCCCTGGTCCAGCTCCAAAGTCAATGCAAAGTGGTCTTGATTTTCTCATCCAATTTGGCAAAGGAGGTGACCAAGTGGCAAACAAACCCCTCTAAATTAACTACTACTAACGTGAACAAATCAAATTTTAAACTGTGTTTGAAAGCCCAGTCATGTTGGCGAGCTATCATCATGCTGGCCTGGAACAGTTAAGAGGGAAGAAAATCAGCCATTTGCCCCTACAGATGAATTTTACATAGATGTTGTTTGGTTTAGTTATTGTCCAGTCCAATAAATACTACTTTTGTATGACATACTCTGATTTCTAATGTCAAACTGTTTTGTGTGCCTTTCCTTGTTTTGTGAGCTAATTGGGGTCAACCAAGCCTGAAGGTTTGGTAACCACTGTCCTAGATTATAGCCTACGGGTTCATCGACACAGGGATCTAAGATATAGAAGAACAGTAGTTAAAAGAGGGTCCAATTTCACTATTTCTCACACTTACCGACATCTAGGATGTCAAGAGTGATGACATCAGAGGTAGCCCGGCCCAGTTGGTTGGAGGCCTCCACCCAGATCTCATAGGGCGTGAAGAGGTGCAGGTCCCGGGTGATGCTGCAGGAGTAAGGCTGAGCGTGGGTGTAATCTTCACACTCCTTCTCCTTACCATACCACCTAGAGGGGAAAAAAAATTACTGAAGCAACTTATTGAATATTGAATACCCATATCCAATATCCAAGCCTAATCTGAAATCTCTGTGTTGCACTGCACTGGACTGCATATCAGGCCATTTCCCCTTTAGATCCCTTACGTCCCATCTGAAGATTATTTTCATTTTTTTAAAGTGAGATGTGCCAGAAAGATAAGGTATTTGTCTTGTTTCCAGCTTGAGACTTTAGCCAGTTTTTAGGGCTTTTTGAGGCATGCCAGCATCATAAAAAATCTTGTTTTTGAGTAGAAACATTTGCAACGTTCGCACCAAGCTGGATCTTTAACCTATTGGAACATAAGGCAGTTTTTTCTTGGTTTCCATTCCCTTCATTTACAGTCATGTGACAAAGTCCCTGCATGCTTCCACATGTTGTAATTTTTCTGAATAAGTTAGGCTACGATATCACTTGACCATTCGCTAAATCCTTTTCTCTCTGATTATCCTGTCACTGCAGTCATTCTCAATCATTAGCATGTGCAGCTATCTGACTAAGTATTCACAGTACTAACTGAGTACGACTCCCAATTAAGAAGTACGACCTTAACTCGATTATTTTGAAGAAAAAAAAAAAATACAAAAAGAATAACCAAATCATGGAGGCAAACTCAAACATGACACGCTTTAACATAAACAATGATTTTCAAACTCCACTGTGGATAAAATTACTTTTAGTGTACCTAAGTTTGTACTTCAGTGTGTACTGGGTGCTAATATTGGTCTCTCCTCTTCCGCCTGGCACCCAGCTGCACGTCAGGTCTTTGGTGTTCCTGGACCAGCAGGTCAGGTTGACCGGCTTCTCTGGAGGCACTGGGACAGAGTGAGGGAGAGATGGAAAGTGGGAGGAAGAGATGGAGGACACAAAGAAAAATAAGTTAGAGAAGAACATCACAGGAAGAAGAGAAAAGGAGCTGAAAGAGAAGGTGAAGCAGAGACATCAGGACAGTGAGCCATTACGTCAGGTCCTTCCTCTTTGTGTAATTCACTCAATAGAGATGTTCTTTAGAAAATGGTGTGTTTTTTTCCTAATTGGTGTGTATATGTGTCTGTGTGTGTTTGTGTGTGAGAATGTCTGTGTATTGTGTGTGTGTACTGTCTGATTTGGTCAGACTCAGGAACCCTGCCAACATTCCTCCTCTCTCAGAACACTGTGCTCAACACCAGTGTCGTGCAGAGATTAAGATCCATGTGTGTGTGTTCATGCTCATGGGCACTACATCATTGAGATTACTATTTAAAAACTTTTTGATCCTGAGAGTGAGAACATTAAAACATGAGGACATGTTTTGGGTGGTCCTCGTTCCTCCACAGTGCTGTTTAAAGATTTAAGGACACTTCCACTTTATTTTAAGGGGTTTTCTTTGTGTATCCTCAGCCATTCCTATAATCATTATTTCTACTGACAACAAAAAGATGGATGGAGTTGCAATAAAGCTTGATGGGCCAAAAAACATAAATATCTGGAGATACTTGTAATGCAAGGTATGAACCGGACTTTAGCCTTTATGCTAAAATCATTTCAATTAGAGTTGCACATTGTTATTAGTCTTTTTATCATCTGTCATGCAGAAAGCACTCTATTCTGCAAAATGTAAAATCATCTTCTGAATAAATAAAATAATGTTATAAAATCCCCACATTAACAAAGTCAGCCAGTTCAGTTCACTGTAAAAAAAAAAAAAAAAAGATATTCAGGGGTAGGTAAAGAAGTAGATGCTGATCCTCATGTGTGCAGAAGTACCATCATGTATGTATGTATGTGTTTGTACAAAATGTCAGACATACTCTGAGTGATAGTGCGAGTAATGGACCACACAGGTGGTTAAAGCATCAGTGACAGACAGGCCTGGAGGCCTCTCACTGGGCCTGAACGCAGGAATACTCAACATAAAATACAGCCACAACTGTGGAAGGACAAAATCTGCACGCTGCTTTCTTTCTGTCTCCATTGTTGGTTTCCATTTCATTTCTAACTCCTCTCCTACACTTTCTTTTTAAGGTGACCAAGTTACTTCTCTTCATCGTGAAGCTGAGAAGCAAATGCGGACACATCGTCCTCCCCAGATAACCACACTTAAAAGGTATGTTGGATACCAGAATGAAATCAAATATAAAGTAAACTTCTACTTCATAGAAGATTCAAACCAAACGAAAACATTCTGTGCAGTTTCACAACCGCTGACAAATGTCCACTTACTCCCAACGTAGAGGCAGGAACCAGCCAAGATGTGTCCCTTATGGTTGTGACAAACCAGGTTATCTCCGGATGTCTGCCTGGAGGCATTGAGCCCAGCCAGCGTCACGCTGAGGTTGGTCGGGCTCAGCACTCTGTAGAGGGACAGCGGCAGCTGTTGACCATTCAGCGTCCAGTAGAGAGAGCCAGCATGGACCCCGAGGTCGGGGTGGACCCAGCAGCTGGCAGTCAGGTTGGACCCCATGCGAAGGACGGGGTCCTGGGGGTAGATGACCGCTACATCTGGATGGAAGAGGTTAGGAGGAGACAGATGAGACATACTGATGTGGCGTAGTGATGTCATCAGCTCATTGTCAGGTAAGCCTTTACAAACTGGAGACTGACATTGTGAAGATGTGCATATTTACTGCATCCGACGGTTGCTGTGCAGTTGCATTATGGGAAATATAGAATTTATGAGCATTAGGAGGTAGGATTCATCTCAGGTATAGCATTCATGAGCTGCAATAATGTTGAAGTATGAAAATGATCCTCATAAAAAAAAAAAAAAACCCACTAATGTGCATTTAGTCGTCTACAGAAATATGTAATCAAATGGCCCTGAACACTCCAGCAAGTGCTTCAAAAATACCTCCTGCTTCATGATACAATCACTGATGAATTCTAGATTAAGTTGACGAAATGTTTAGCCGTAAGAAAATGTTTTGTTTCCGCAGGCCGATTTTCAGGCTGTAGTAAAATAAAATGTGCGGAAAGGTTAGAAAAAAACAAAACAAAAACGTGGGCCATGCTGTCAGTGATGTAAAAATGGTGAAACCTTTTAAGTTTTCCAGATTTGTGTGTCATTTTTCATCGTCTCTCTCTCTCTGCTTCTCATTTGCTGTTTTTTCTTTCTTTCTTTTTTTTATTTTTATTTTGCTTCTCTCACTTTTCTTTTCTTTCAGTAATTCTCTTCAGCTGTTCGCTTATTTTCATTTGGCTTTTGTTCTTCATCATGTAAAACATTTGGTTAACTCCCGATACAAGTGGTCAAATAATTAAACCATGTTTCATTTGTTGAAGCTGAATATCAAGTTCTAGTTGGAGATTTTCTTTTCTCTGAGAGGCCTCTACTTATTTTTTATATTTCTGAATGTTTCTGTCGCAGTGTTTGCATTGTGCGATGGCTGCTTTGTATGACTGAATTGCCTTGTTGTGATGTTTTGTATGCAATTTGCAATTGTTGACGTGACTCCACTGCAAAAACAATCTTTTGAATAAATAAAGCTTATTGAAGGTCTTTGCTCCCACTGCAGGTGAATGAAGCAGTGAAGAGAAGAAAGGAGAAGAATTTATATTCATCAGCGCCAACACTTTGCCAGACCACTACAAATCTGTGCCTCAGGCCACATTATTCAGCTGCCAGCCACCTTACGCTGACATTGTGTGGTCCTTTATGAAGAAGGTAATTCAACCGTGAGTCCAAACTTATATAAATACCATAAACATGCCCGTCTCCAACCCACAAAACAATATTTCCACACATTTATGCACACACACTCAAAAGCAAACAAACACATGTAGAGAGGCTGGATGTCTCTGTCACTGGATACAGTGGTGGAGTCAAGGTGGCCGTGATTAGCCAATAATGTGCGGATCCAGCTGAATAACAATCAGTGTTTATGTATTCCATGCGCTGAGGATGGGACCGTGCCCTGGAGCGGGGTGTAAAGCCCTCTAACACCCGTCACTCCGCTCTTCAAACACCACGGAGTGAGACACAATTACTGCTGTTTATTGTCTCTGCTCGACACACTCACTAGAGGAAATGACTTGTAAAATCTTATTTGTTTGGAGAGGCCGTGTCTGCTTGAAGCACAGCTGTCTTATCGGGCCAGTGAATGAGTTTACCCCCGCGACTGTGGAAGATGGAGTCACCCGGCAGGGTCAACTGAGAGCAACAGGTCTCTAATGAATTTAGGTGATGGATTGAGAACACCCTCTTATTTAAGCTGTCAGTCTTTCAAAGGTAGGCTACATGACATCCCCCTCCTGTTTCTAAAGAGATATTTACTCTCCACTCAAAGGCAGCCTACAGTGTCCCGTCTGCTCTACAATACACATTCATGTGGAACATTTTGAGGGTCCGGCGCAGGCTCGCCAGGAAGTAGTAGTCACGCAACATTTAGTGACAATGAGCCATGCAACGTCATCTGAAAAGAGACTGAGGAGACAGCAGCGGGTGTGTGTGTGTGGTTTTTGGTTGTTTTTTTTTTTGGTTTTTTTAAGATTTACATTTTAGGTATTTAACTGATGCTCCTATCTGGAAAGAAGAAAGATTATTGTGAGAGAAGATAATCTCTCCTCTCTCGAGATAAATCAAATTAGTGCAGGCACAGACAGGAGAGATGGGAAATGTGGACATTAGGAGTTAGTTTCATTTTAAAAGGCTGTTGCCATTCTTTCCTTTTCTTTTTTTCTTCTTCTGTTTTTGGGGGGTGGGGTGGGGGGTTATGTAGATTTTGAAGTCAAGAATTTGGTTGTTAAATGGTTGTATTCCACATGATTGCTTCTTCTTATCCTTAACAGGACACTTAAATTTTATGGGATTATGAGCTGCACTAAAAACTAATTATATGTCAGTGAGAAAGTCCCACATTTAAGCTGTTCTATTTCAGCGGCATCTGCAAACCACAACACACTGAGCTTGGGGGGGGAGTACCAGCTACTATTGCAGTGAGTAAAACACTAATGACCAATTAGGCTTTATAATAAACAGCAGAACAGCTCGTGATCAAAGCCCATTGTTTCCTTTAAGCCCCTGCAACTACACTTTCTTTTATTAGCGCCTTTCAAACTGGATGAATAACAGAAGATCCTCTGTGAAGAGTTGTTCTGTGCCAGTGAGCTCACCATAAAAACTAATCCAGCCACTTAATGGGGGAAGCGGATATAACTTTGATTTATTTACCTTACTGTGCATTAAGCTGCCAGTTAACATTCTCCAAAACCCGAGCAAATGATGTCACTGTTTTGTTGAGGCTCATAAAGCCCCCTTGCTCTCCATGTGTTAAAGGAATTATGGCCTGACTTGTTGAAATTCAGCCTCCTGGGAGATACGTTCTCTCTGCAGGGATACAACCAATATTCTTAGGCCGAAGCACATCAATAACAGGAGCTGTCAAGTGGACAAAGTGGCGTTTGTCCTTTTGAATGTGTCCAGAGATCGGCCTTGGTGGATCCTGTGAGTCTTGAGCAAGTGGTCCCTTATTATGTAAGCAAGCTTTGGAAAGAATCTGCGGAGTTATTTTGCATGGGAAACCCAGTGAATCATCCCTGTTGTTTGTATATGTCTCCCTATAGAGAACTTAAATTGTCAGTTTGGAAATCCTTTAACTGTGGCCCTGTCCACTTAGTGTGATTTTTGTCCACTTTGAATTTTCTCATGTCAAATACTCAACTAACAGGGCCTGCAGATGATATGTAATGTTTGCATTATGAAACAGTTCAATATGATCTCACAGATCACCTTAATAACTTCCAATAATATCTTTATGAAGGCTTTTCGTTACTCTGTACTGTTTGCAATGCCAAAAAAAAACAAACCTCCAAAACCTTCACCCAGTGTTGTACTTCAGTTGAAATCCATTTTTGCACCAGTTTCATCTTTACAGTCGCCTTCACCCGAGCAGGACAGTGTCACACAGCGGTGTTTACACTAAGATCTCTGGGTGACACATGGGTTAAACTGATCTCAGTGGACACACACAAAAAAAAGAACAGCCTCCCCCAAAATGCAAAAAACCCCAAAACACTTTCCCTAGGCAAGACCACGACTTTGCGCATCGATGGACATCTGTGTGCAACTTACGTGTGGACAAGGACAGCACGCCGGGAGTCTGCAGCGTGAGGAAAACCAAGCAGAAATCCAACACGGTTTTCATTTTCCCCCCACTTGGTTTGATCCCGGATCTTGATCCTGATCCTGATCCCTCGTCCTCCGTGTTGTTGTGATGTCGCCCTCTTTTCGATCCTGGACAGAAATTACGCACAGGAACAAAAAAAAAAAAAAAAAAAAAACAGCTCGGGGGTTCAAGCTGAATGCCTCAGATTTCTTATTTATTTCTATAATTTTTTTTTAAATTAAGACAAGTCTCAGGAAGGAAGGAGAGCACTAGAAAAAGAATGAGCCAGTGGAAAAAGTCTGAGTGTGAGAAGCCATAAGGCAACTCGGTCCACAGTAAAAGCCCAAAAACAGTGAGTCCCTCGTCCTGCAGTCTTTCCCTTCTTAATGCTTCCTGCAGCTAAATCATACACAAGTTCATACTTTGTAAGCCCCTCCTCTCTCTCTCTCTCCTTTCTCTCTCTTCCCACACAGTCGCCAGTCATTTCCCCCCTTTTTTCCGTCCTTTCCTTTGCTCCCTTTTTTTTCCAACCTCTCCCCCCTCAGTGATGGGTATGAGAGTCACTTTCACTGAATCACTGTCTTCTGTTACTTTCCACGCCTCAGGTCTCTGCTATACACTTTTTCTTTTCACCATAGGAGGCCTTTGAGTCACAGTGCTACAGGAAAGGTTGCCAAATCCTGAAGTGTCTTTTTCTCTATTGCGTCCCCTTCTCTTTGACCCCCCCCCCCCCCCCCCCCCACACACACACACACACACACACACACACACACACTCTTTAACTTTGTACCCATTTCAATCACATATTTTCTTCTGTTTTTTCAGCTTCTTATCTGATGTCCTTATCCTCCTTATCACGTGTCCAACATGTCTTATACCGTCTCTTATTATTCTTCAGTATTTCCCCACGTGTCCAACAAGAATTGTTTTGAATTGTAGCAATTCAAATCAAAATAAATAAATCAGATCATTATTCATTATTGTCGTTTTAAAGATTGTATTAACGTTTACATGAAATTTGTCTTGACTGAAGATTATTTACATAATAGTAATATAATAATAGCATAACATTGAATCATATCAAAGATGACAGAACATATTCATTTGATGAACACATTCTTCTGACAAAGGAAAGGGCGACCACACCGGCCATGAAACTCATTCGTGCTCAGTTCAGTGGACTCAGCTCTTCTGTTGCTGCTGCCTCACCTGGTGTAGTTTGATCCAAAGCTTTGCCGTGGCTAACGTTAAAAACGCTTTAGATGTATGAGCAACTGCAGTGAAACCGACTTTGGTGATTTCATGATGTTTAGGCTGCTTTGACCTTTATGTGGTCTCTGGGATTTTGGGGGGGCTGGGTTCACTAACAGACATGGAGGAGGTCTAAATTATTCATCTGTCACACAAAGCTTTTTAGTTGACATGTCATAAGTGGGTGTAATTTATCATGACTTCTGGATAAATTTGTTTCTTTTCCCAAATTTAAAAAACGAACTGAATCAAGATGCTCAGCTTCAGTTCAGTCCAGGAGAAAATGTTTTCCCTCTGGAATAACTTGACAGCTAAAAAAAGAAAATTGAGCCAAAGGTGTGACAGCACTCAAAAACACTTACAATAGCATCGAATCTCAGAGAAGTGCCAACTTGATGTTATGCCTTCTTAATGTGGCACAGCTGAGTGCTTCTGCTGACCAGTCTGTCAGGGTCAGGAGAGTTTCACTAGACTAACAAAAACAACTTTCTCGTTGCTGCAGATTTTCATCGGGGTACTGCGATCTCCCCAAAGTTTCACCTTTCTCAATACTTTTTCAACACTGAACCACTTTTTTTGTCACTGGTCAGCAGGTATAACTGGCTGTTACTGTGGACATGTTGGCCTTAGCTGAATATGAAAGTAGATTTGACAACCTTTGACACTTCACAGAAGTCACTTGATTTTTGTCAAAATTGCCCCAGTGTAATAAAATGTAGAAGTGTGACCTGGCTTCAGAGAACATTGACCCAGTGGTTTATTCTAAGAGAAACCATGGAACAAAAAGCGAAAATGTGTAAAACATTATAAGAGAAATCCAAGCAGATAATGTCTCAGCCTGTCGATGCCAAACATTCAGTGACACTTTAGATGAAATTCTTCTTCTTCTGAAGATGAAGAAAAATTTACTTTACTCCACCTTATTTTACAAAGAAACATTTTTTTTTCCAACAGCGAAAGAGTTGCCCCCTGGAACAGTTTGGGTATCAGCTGAGTGGATTAGCAAGTCAGGAGCTTGGTGGGAGTCTTCTGAAGCAGGAATCCAGCAAGTCTGCCATCTAATAGAGACATGGAGATAAGCAGGGAGCAGGGACACACAGCAGGGAGAGGAAATACACTCATATCAAGTCACACTGGGATTGAGAAATCCACATTTGGTCCCTAGTGTGTGGGTGTTTGTGTGTGTGTGTGGAGAATTGAAACTCTCCTCATGTTCATCACCTAAATGGACGCTTTGATTAATGTTTGACTAATGGTGGCCTAAGACATGCACAAGTTAGTTCATGGCTATATCCGCAGTGAGTCAGCAGGAGTCCAGGCAGAGTGCGAGCCTAACAGCCATGATGACCTTTGCGTCCCGGCCCTACAATGTTCCCCTGTCTCCTCACTCAGAGGAGACTGTTGTTCGAGGGGCAGTTCCCGTATGTGCCCCACGGTTACCGTCCAGGAAATGTGAAAAGAAATTCTGAGACACTGCCGAGGCCGTTGTGTCACTTTCCGGTCACTGTGCCCTGATGCCCATTCACAGTGTCATAGTTAGAATAGCTGATTTATGACAGGCAGTCATCACCGTCTTCCCCTGACAGAGAAAATATTGGGTCACCGTCTCTCAGCTTGTGTGTTTTGGGCTGCTGCTGCTGTCTTCCATTTTAATGCCTCCTCCACACACACGGTGCCATTTAAATAACGCATATTCCAACCAGACAGTCCTTAATCTGAAACACAACAGGCAGAGAGCAGAAGACAAACTGTTGAGTGGCAGTGAAACAGAAAAGATGGTGAGATGGTGAGAAAGTGAGAGAGACAATAGACGAGAAAGGCAGCTCTGTAATGATCCCAGTCGTGTGAGGACAATAGGCTTTTACATCTCTTTGGCGAGAATCGTAGCATGAGAACACAGGCTCAGTGTAAACCAATGGCACATGTCTGCTAGGACCAGTGCGTTCAGAGTGACTGGTGGTCATTATAGGATAGCACAGTTTTTTTAGCTTCAAAATTTGTAAAATAATAAAAAAAAAAAGAGTTGACTTTATTTAATTTAGTTGAATTTTCTTCCATTTTTTTGGGGGGGGCTTGTAGTTGTTAATAATTCAATGTGTGATAATCAATGCATAATATAAAAGACACATTCAAATAACTTGCCTGTACCAAGTTTAATTAGAGAAACTTATAGTATATTTAGTGCACAGATCTAAGAACAGTAATAAAAACAACGTAATATGTATTTTAACGGCCTACCTCAGGTTTTTGTTTAGGGATTTGTTGAATTTGGTATAAAAGTGGTTAAACAGCTCATCATCAAGAAAAAACCTCGACATGGCAAAGGGAATAATCAGAGGGATGGGAGTAGATGACACGAGAAAGAAAATACAATGAGTAGACAGACCGAGACAGGAAAGAAAAGTTCGAGATTGGGTTAGAGACAACCGGAGAGAGCCAGAAGCCACTGAGACACAGATATTTGGAGAAAGAGAGCGGGGGCAGAGAGAGGGGGGAATAAAGAGAGAGACAGACAGAAAGAGAGAGCAAGTAATCAAGGAGAATCAGGACGTTTCCTCTGTAATACCCACAGGCCCCGGCTGAGCCCCAGCTCCACAATCCTCGCTGATTGGAGGGAAGGGTTTGTTTGAAGAGGAGGTCAAGACCATCAGTACCTTGTTAAGGAAAAGTTGTGTCCAGAGGAATGAAGAAGCCTGACTCCTTCCTGAGGAATTCATAGGGGGATAGTGTGCGGTGTGTCAGTGTGTGTGTGTGATTGTGACTGAATGAAGGCGCTGATGTTGGAGGAAGAGACAATGTTTTTAAATGTGTGTGTGTTGATATAGACACTAAAAAGGAGCAGGAGGGAGGAGGAGGAATCAGATTGTGATTTAAAGAGGACCCATCAGCCCCCACCTCACATAGTTTCTAAGGCCAGGATAACAGTGCTGGCATTCGCCGCAATAATGCATGACAGATGTACATCAACCGTGCTCTCTCTCTCTTTCCCTCCCTCTGGATATCCCTCTCTCTTCTTCTTCTTCTTCTGCCTCCTCCCATCTGGGCCCAATGTGTTGTTGGTGATGGGCATCGTGCATCTAAACATAAACCGCAATTTAAAAAAACAAGGAAAAGAAGAAGATTTTGGTCTCATCTGAAGAGGTCCTTCAGTTTTAGTGGTTGAACACTGGGATGGTGCTGACATTGGCTCCAGCAGTGACACGCTACTTTGTTCTTTGTGTTGTCTACGTTGTCGGATAATCCCGTCATTATTTGACAGTTTAAAATATACACAAAACCTCGTTAATTATGAGTTTAGATTTTTTTTCAACTCAGTTATTTTTTCCAAGTGTGCACATTTATGAATTATGCTGTTTATCATTATGTGTTGCCATACTGTCGAGTCTTCCTTTGAAATTAATTATCGCTGAATGAAAGTTTCAGTAAATTACTGTAAGTTAAATGAAAAAAAAGTCTATTCATGAATATTCCATAAGACAGAAAGGTCAATATTTCATCAATGGAATCACATTTCTTGGGTTTGTAAATATGATTGATGCAGCACCGATGAATTATAACTTTTGATTTTGCCACATTTTGTGACAAAAACATTTTGGCATGTCAAAATTAATTCCTCAAAAATGTTACTTTTGATACGCTTGAAAAAGTTTATTCATTTTCTTTTACTTACCTTTCAAAGGTTTTGCATCGCTACCCCAAATATCCATAAATGGTTCAAGCAGAGATCTGTTATATATCAACATGTAAAACATAGTGGTTAGAGTCCAAAATGCATTGTGTATTTGGTTTAAAGTCAGATGTTTTCAATATTTTATTCAGCGCTATGTGTTCCCTCGAGAACCATAAATGAATAAACTTATTTTTGCATTGTATTGTAACAAGGGAAGGCAACTGAACATCTCAAGTCTTGCAAAATGTGTCTGTGAACGTCCCGGTTGCAACAGAATGGCCCGTGTGTTGCCGTTTTCTTGTATTTCAGTGTTAAAACAGCAGAGGGCAACATGCTCACAGTGCGTGATGTCAAGTTTCCCTCCCCGACATTATCACTCTGTCACAAAGGTCTATAAAATCCTGCGGTTCATCCACAAGGCAAAATGGGCCTTGATAGGAACCCAGCAGCATTTTCCCATCAAGCTTTAATTCAAAAAGTGTGTTCACAAACAAACAAGGTCTTTTTGTTGGAGTCAAACATGGATGGGCTTGTTTATGTGAAGAAGTAAAATCTGATGACAAGATGAAGCTAAACTATGGATCTGTGTCATTCCCAAAGCGAAGGAGAGGAGAAGGAAACATTTAAATAATAATCTACAAACGTAAATGCTCAATATATAAATATATCAGGGGGCAATAAAGACCAACATTAAGGGGAGAGGAGATAGATGAAGCAGAGGATGGAGTGCTGAGACAGACATGAGACGACAGAAGACGACATGTAGTGAAAGACACCATAGAAACTTGGTCAGTCATTGTGCCGTGTCATCCTGTCATTTGACTTTTTTTTATTACTTCCTTGCAGCAGTAAATACCCTCGAGCGCAATGCCTGGGCAATAGGCAACGAGCCAAGTATGGGTTCACCTTAAAGAAACAAATGTTCTGCAAAGAAACAAAAACCAAAAAAATGATGATGCAATCTATAATTACTGCAACCAAAACATGGCTCCTCTGTTTCTGACTGTGGAGGCTTTACGTCTCCTGGTTTTGTTGAGTGTGTTATTAGTGCACACATTTAAGTTAGGCTGGTGTTTCCATATCATGCCACTTTGTATAGCTAGTCTTTTGACATATGTTGCAGACAGGGCAGCCTCTAATGGACCAAATATTTCAGCGCATTTATTGTGTTCGACATTCAAAGACAAAGGAGCAGCTTTACAGGGGAAAGAGTCGCTCATACTGAAATAGAACGGTTTAAACTTTGACAGAAAATGTTCAGTTGTTGAAGGATCCCGCTGCTCTCAGGAAGAAGCTGATTGAGAAAATATGTTTCCAGGGCCTTTAAAGCACCAGGAACACTGGTCCAATGGTCAAACACGCACATGGGCTTTTCCTATTTTTAAAAATTCCACGCAATATTTTAGGAGAACTAAAGTATTTTCCATGTAAAGACATAATGGAGTCACACCCCCTCTCTCTGTGTTGTAACTTGAGCTTCTCTGTTACGTGTTTTAGTATCTGGGATGGCTCCCCCTTTTTTAAAGGCAAAACCAGCCAGATGGCTTTAGGTGAGCGTGATTATGTGAATTTTCTGCACATATCTTAGCCTTAAAAGGCCTCTGACAAAGAAAGAGATGAGACCAGAACACAGCTGCTCCAGCCAAGAGGACAACCAGCTCAAATCCGGTAGATGGCAGAAGGGACAGTGGGACACTGGCTGTCTAATACAACATCCAGTGTCAGAGACGACCACAGGACCTTTAAGTGTACTAACTTGCTCTATATTTACTTGAACATAATTGTAAATGTAGGACTTAGAGTCACAATGTTGCTTTTACTGGTGTACTGGAGCTGAGAACCACCAGTATCAGCGTCTTCTAGCAACGTCCAAACACCATAATTTATTGCCTCTGAATGATATGAGCACGTTTTAAAGTCTTCAGTTCAGCTGTTTCAGTTGTTTACGTGCCATCCAAGTCACAAAGCACAGACAATAAAATTCCAATTAAAGACCTGGAGGTTTTCCACTCAGACAGCCCTGGACGTGTATTTGGACCACACCTCTGAATGTTTGTGTATCCCAATGAATCATGGTTCGATCATGGAGGATAATTGAGCTGAGTCACATTGACATACTGTGGTCAGCAAAAGGATTTCACTATAAAGGAAATCATCCGTAATTTGAGATGAGATATTTATATTTTACTCCACCAAGAAGAAATGTAGCTTTAAGAGTACTTACAGATCAAATAAGCATGGAAAAATACAATCCGGTGTGACTATCTAGAGTAAAAGTTGCAAAAGGGTTTCTAGAGGTGAAGGATTTTTACTCTATGAATATAAATACATATATATGTCATCCATCCCCCCACAATCTACACCACTTATCCCTGGATGATTGCAGGAGGGGGTGGACAGGTTGCCAGTCCGTCAAAGGGTCGACAAGTATACACATAAAGAGACAAATAACCATTCACACCTTTAGATACTTACATCGTGACCATTTAGTCCAAACTGTGGGAGTCCCCAGGCCGGGTGTTTGAACCCAGAACCTTCTTGCTGCTGACAGGCCCACTTCCACCCTGTGCCATCCACTCTCCAACATCCCTGACCACCATGCTGGTGATTTTGGTGGATCTGACGTAAGAGTTGCAGGATATAATACAGAGCAGGCAGACCTGGCCCGACACCTTCAGGCTGGCACTGATGAAAATATGTTGCAGTGCAATAACACACCCATTTCTAAATTCTAAAGAGATGAGACAAGAGCATCAATAGCAGCCTGTTCAGGGAAGATTGAAGTATCATCCTCATAGGTGACAGAAACCTGTTAAGATGAACGCGACTTAAAGCCACACTACAAACATCTTGTGCAGAATAAACTGACAGTTTAACTTGACATAAACTCAAATAATAACCCAAATTCTATTTATCATGTTACCGCTTATTATGAGGGATCAAAGTGTGTGGGTATGAAAAAAGCATAAACAAAAACATTGTCTGATTATAATCAACATGTCTTCTTTTGATACAGATGATCAAGAGATCCGAAGGAGCCGTTCAACGAGTAAACACAGGGACATGTGAGAGTTCAGGCATCAGTTAAGGCAAGCACATAGCCAGTGGCCGTGTGCAAAGGGTGTGGCTTTGACATCTGTACTGTTGTTTGAGATATCCATGGACGGGATATCAAGATACATCTGAAGTCCGGATCTGAATTATGTCATAAGGATGAGCACAAACATGCAAAACACTGTGGCCCTCTCCTGGGAAAAGGTAAGCCAGGTGAGGAGAAAGGTGGCAGTTACTCAAAGCAAATGGCTTTAGCGACAAAAGGGACGTACACCAGAGCTGAAAGCAAGTAAGCCTTTAAGCTTTTTTTCCTTCTTAATAATCTTTTTGAATTGCTTTTTCAGCTTAAGGACTGTGAAGGAAGACTTAATGGTTTTTATAGCAGGGGCAATAAGGGATGTCAAAGTTGATATCCCCTATTGCCCCTGCTATAAAGTTTGATAAATCCATTATGCCCCAGATACCACTAATTAGCTCTGTTCTGGGGCTTTCCACTATCATTTTAATCAGATTGAGGTTAAACTTAACAGAATTGTTTGTTGTTGTGAAATTTTTTAACACTCAAGATGCTGCAAAACTGCTCAGGAAACAAATGAAGACCACGGAAAATGCAAAAAGGTTCCCCTTGAGGAATTTTTCTATTTCAAACTATTCACCAGTCTGTTCTCCAAACCTCAGCATTGGTAACAAACCTCAGGTAGAGCACCCAAAAGGTGTTTTATCCAGGAGACACCAAGAGACTTCCTGGTAGAATTACATCAGAATTACACCTTGGACTGTGGAGATCCCCCTTTACCGAGGAATGGACGAGTCTTATGGGACCAAGATAATGTTGTTAAAAAACTGATGATGATTGCGACTGATACAATCTTATTGTAGCTTTTAAACACGTTCTGTTAGAAATGCATTGGACAAATAAAAGACACATGCGTGACTCAACACCCAATAAACTCTAAAGAACAAATGGGAGGGGATAACTTAGAAACACAACTTGGAGTGATTTCAGAAATCAAGAGCATGTTTGGTAAGAAACGTGTTTTTCTTAAAGGTGGATCCAGGATTTCAGGTCAGGACAGTGCTCCCTTTGAGGTGGCACGGAAATGATCTACTTTTTTCTTTTTTCTACATAGGTTTGATCATGATGTTTAGTTGTAGTCACAATGTTTGCATCTACAAAAAGCCTGTGGATGTTCCGGCCATAAAGAAAGTATTAATATTTCTATTAGTTTAGTTTGGACTTGCTGCTCTTTAGTTTGGCTCCTTTGTTATTTCTCGCTTTGGGCAAATAAACGTGAACTGGATCGTTTCCAGTCTATTCAGGCGGATCCGCAGCTGGTTGTATTATTTCGGAGGATTTTTGTTTGTTTGTTAGTTTGTTGTTGTTTTTCTTCATCCTGCTGCAGCCTGCGGCAGCTCCTGACTCTGTACCGGGGGCGGCGGGGGGGTCACTTTCAGTTTTGAGGATTGTTGTCTCTCACTTCGGTTTCTGAACATGCGCAACCCCCCCCTTCCTGACAGTGTCTGGGGTTTACTCCAGAGTTGCAGAGTCATGTCGGTGCAGTAATTCCTCCCCCCTCCAGCCCCACGGCCTTTGAACGTCTCCCGGCGGCGGCTCAGAAGCCTCCCGGTTTTCGGCGGCGTCGCTTGCAGCTCCCGGTGAGTTCGCGGAAGACGCGTGTGCCGGTTACCCGACCAGGACCAGGACCCTCAGCGTCAGACAGAGCCCTGCTGGGACCGGACCGGTCCCGGTCTGAACCCTGCCCGGTTGTCTGTGTGTTTGTTTGGAGTCTCTCAGTTTGTCGGTGAGTAAATGAGCAGCTGCTGAAATGTTTAGCGCGCCGAGCGGACGCACCCATTTTAAGTTTCTTTAACATTATTAT
Organism: Remorina albescens; assembly: GCA_034769265.1. Classification (NCBI taxonomy): domain Eukaryota; kingdom Metazoa; phylum Chordata; class Actinopteri; order Carangiformes; family Echeneidae; genus Remorina; species Remorina albescens. The sequence continues at coordinate 6,642,890 of CM068488.1, forward strand.
TATTATTAATGTTTGGAAAATCACCGTAGCGCCTAAAACACGGCTCTGTTGCGGATGTGATCTTCCAGTCGCACTTGTGACTTGTTATTTTAGCACCAACATGAAATACATTGAGTTATTGTGTGTCGGCCGCTCACTTTATTTCCCCGTCACAGTGCGCAGACTCCCGCCAGGGAAATGAAACTTTAGCTGAGCTGCGGTTCGCCTTATTTTTGCTGCAATTTCTAAACAATGCACCAAAAACAAATAAAACTGTAAACATATCCGGACATTTTAGAGATTTATCTTTGAAATTATCTCTTCAGGCAAACTTTATCTGGTTCCAGTATTTCCTGGCTTTTCCTCCTGCAGGTTAGATTTGATATAATGTGGCCTGTAAACAAGATATTTAAAGACTGTCACTTCGTGCTCAGGACTTTTTGTAAAAAGTCTTTTTCTTTCAGTTGCATTTGATGGATTAGACATTTATAAAACATTTTAAATGCAACCAATATTTATCAATGAATCTGTTGGTTGTTTTCTTAACTATTCAATTGGTCTCAAATGTGATAAAACGTTGAGAAAGACCTGATGGTTTTTTTCGTAAAGCTGGTCTCTTTGATTTGTTCAACAAACAGTCACCAGTCCAGAGTTTGACTAAAAACAGAAACATACTGAATTTTTCCAAAGCCGTAAAAAAAATCTTTAAATATTTATAATAATAATAAATATAATCATTTCCACTATGGATTCAACCTCCGATTGTTTTCCTGATTGGTAAAATAATCTTTTTGTTGAACCAACCATCCAAAACCTGAAGAGTTTCCATTTTCTATTTTTATTTATTTATTTTTTTAAGATGAGAGAAGCAGAAAAATCTCCCATTTGTGAGGTTTGAAGCACCAATCGTTGGAATTTTTGCCCTTGACTTTTAGATTCATTGATTATCAGCACAGCTCCAGATCAAATTTAGTTGCAGGTCAGTTAACTAGTCAAAAGCTGATTTGATATTGTAAGCTTTATGTACGTTGAAATCACCTGATGAATAATGTCATTCATCATTCAGCAAGAAGACTTTATAGCTTCTGGGTTTGTCGAAATATTTCTAGGTTTGTGGCTCCCAGTCCAGCCAGTGGCACAGTTACCTGATTCATGTAAAAAGTAATCAGTAATGATCGTGAACATTAGTTGCAGATGTAGAATGAACGCCCCACTACGCAAAACTCACTGCAGCTTCCAAAGGAGACAAATAATAATCAGAAAGTTTTTTCTGCAGTACATAGGACTGATCATTTCCGTCTGTTCCAAATGTTTGACGTTTTTTTTTTCCTACCACAGACGAGGAAGTGTTCCTTTGTGAAGTGATAAATCAGCATTCAGAACTTCTGGTACAGTTAAGTGTGTGTGCAGGAGGCGGCGTTGGCTAATTGCTTGCCATTCTCGTGTGTTATTTCAGACTGCGAACAGTGCAGCACTTTGCTGGAATTTCAGTTTCATTTTCAGAATCCCCAGATTTAATGTTTGTAAAATATGAGGATCTTCAGGGTTTGTCATTGGCTTGTGTGCCGTTGTGATTCTTAACTAATGCAGAGCTTCTTTTTAGGAAGTAAAAAGCAGAGCAAAGAGAAAAGCATCAGCAACCTTTGACCCCCTGTCAGCTATTACGGCAGCTGAACGATGATATGGCAGAAGAGCTTCTGTCACTGCTGATTTACAGTTCAGTAGTTGGCACATGTATTTTTTTTTTTTTTTTGTGTGTGTGTGTTTGTAATTTTATAATGATTCATTCTTTATGTTTAAAAGCACAAATTTCTACCAAGGAATACGACAAATTAGTCAAGCGATGACTCATAGCTTGAAGGGTTTTCTAAATATGAGCCGATCATCTGCTCGCTCCTCCTCTCACTTGCAAACAGCCATTTGAGAAGCAAACACTTCTTCCACCAGAAGCGTTACTGGTCAGGACCTCGGTCAAACAGGGATTGCAAAACCAAACAGAAATCAATTAAGTGGCCAGAATTTGTCGCTGTGTTCTCACAGAGTTCCTGCGGGCTTGAGCAATGCTTTATATAGTAGTCAACCTCTGCACACTGTGTTTACACAGTAACTCACTGTTAACCCTCTTAAAGCCTGATCAGGAGAGTAGGACAGGCTGATATATCCAAGCACAATGGCCCTTTATGGAAAACTGAGAAGCTCACTGTGTTAATTTCCCTCACTTCCCGTCTTTTATTCCATTCTTGTACTTCCTTCAGCTTAATCGTGTTTTTTTTTTTTTTCTACTGCCATCAAACTCTCCTCTCTCATTTTTGTTACACCCCCTCCTGCTCACTGTAGATTGTCCTCAAAATGTCTGTTTTCCCTCCTCCCCGTCACAATTTTGGTCATATGACCAGCAAACAGCCTGAACAGATTTGATTGTGCAACCACGCAAAGCTGCAGTCTACCAGAACAACCCAGCAGTAAACTTTCTATGTGGTTTGCTCAGTAAAGTAGAGAAAAATACTAAGTGAAAACAGTATGTGATCGATTCTGGCGGGACAGAAAACAGGTGTATTGGTGTTTTCTCGGGGTCACTATGGTTTTACAGGTTGCAGGCTCAGTGTTTGCTAAAACTAATCTACTGCTGTTGATTCATAGGGTCTTTGCACAGATCACTGCACTGTCTTTAATAGGCAGCAGAGCTCCAGAGCTGATTTGTTCTGCTTCTTGCTGTGGCACTCTGTGGAAGGCAGAGATTTCCCGTTACTCTGGGTTTTCTCTGCAGCGTAAAGTGACATACTAAAAGCATTTTACCGCCACATATTTGAGGATTTTCAGAATAATAGCTAAGTAGTATGTTGTTGTTGCTGCTGCTGACTTTGTTAAGTGGATCAGATACTGGCTGTGACATGACCAGACCTCACTGATCACAGTTTCTTTGTGAATGACATTCTGACAATCAATTAACTCACTAATTGAATCACAGTGAGCCGCCTGCTCAGCTACCCCTGGTCTCATCATTATGTTTGGTCAGTACTTTGTATCAGCCGGTTTAATATGGTGAAATAAAAGAAAAAGCCTGGATTTCATCATAGCTTTTGTCGAACTGATTCTAGCAAATGCAACAGTTCTTAAAGATTATATATTCCATTTGTCCTTTTCATTCACTTTTCTGGAGACAATTCTTGTGCTCAAACTCTTCTCGTAGCAGTGTGAGTAAGTCACACTTCTGTAATAATCAGGGATGTCAATGTCCTTTGAATTCTCTCTAATAGCACTCTCATATCTGTGTGATATCAGACACCTCAGTCAGGAGATGGTTAACATATTCTCACATAGCTTTGCCCCAAGGATTGTGGCCAAGATATAATGAACTGTGAAAGCATAAGATCTTGATAGTGCACTGATAGGTTTCACAAAGCTTAGACAGATGAGAAAAAAGGTTAAAATAGTCATTGATTCATCTTCTACTACTTATCAATTTCCAGGTCATTGGGGGTGCTGGAGTCAATCCTAGCTCACACTGGGCGAGGGCGGGGTACACCCTGGACAGGTCACCAGTCCATCACAGGGCCAGAGAGGCCAAAGAGACAGACAGAGACCAACAACCACTCACACTCACACTCAGACCTACAGACAATTTTAGAGTCACCAATTAACCCAAACATGATGTCTTTGGACGGTGGGAGGAAACCCACACAGGCACGGGGAGAGCATGCACACTCTGCACAACAAGGCCCAGGAACCGAACCCGCGACCTTCTTATTGTGGGGCAACAGTATGAACCACTATGCCGCCATGCTGCCCTGTAATTCAATCAGCTTTAGTTAAATTTAATGGAAATGACAGTGGCCCCTTTTTTGCACCTGCATGTGAAACTGTAACACTTTCGTTTTGTTATGTAACCGCCTCCTGAGAAGAGCTGAACTGCTGAATTATGCAACAAACTGGTTTGATCTGCATGACACATTGGTGAGATCTGCAGAGGTTCACAGAGGCATTCATGTGTCTTCTGAGAAGTAACTCAGTGTTCCAGCTATATATACTACTTCCTGTTTTCAGGCTGAGCTCACAATCTCGTGAAAATCTTAGCTGACACTCTGTTTGAAATAAATATATATATATATATATATGTAAGGTGTTAAGGTGTTAAACTCTCAGATGTGTTGGTACGGGCCTCATAGATCCAGAACGGTTAAACTTAATTTGTCTCCATGCTAACTGCCTAGAGTCTTCCACTTAAAGCAGGGGCTTATTAAATGGCAAGAATCTAATGAGACTCTTAATTAGTGCTTGACTGGAGACAGATGCACCACTTACACCCTTATTATTATGTTACACTGAACCACAGTGCTTACATCATGTCAGGAAACTGTAAAAAAAAATAAAACACCTCAGTCTCTATTCAAGCTCTACATTCTCTAATCCAGGTAACTGACAATGACTGTAGAAAGGCAGATTTACCATAACATGCAAAGACTAGGGATGATAACATTTAGTGTCTAATTCTGTGCTGTCCTCTTAAGTCGATGATACTTGTTTTCACCCGCATATGATGGTTTGTTTGGTTTTTTTTGAGCATGACTATGCAAAATGTAGTGAACTAACCTGCATCAAATTCCGTGGACAGATGGGCCACGGGCCAAGGAAAATTTAGTTTGAGGTATCATCATCCAGCCACTGTATCCGATGAGATTTCCTAAGCAAAGCGTGGTTGTCCAACAGGTTTCCGAAAATACAGAGATGAATCAGCTCTAACCTTAGGAAGCAATCAGACTACTTCTCTGTATGTATAGTAAAGTGTACTTTGGCTGTCTAGTATGAATTACTTCATGCCATCTGCTGCTTTAAACATTAGAAATGTGTGTCCTCTCTGTTTATCAGTTGACTGCTCTCTGCAGAATCTGTCACTCCTCTGTGACTCATACACGGTGTATTAACAGTGTAGTGGTTGGTTGATCAGTTCAAAGTGAAACCAAATAGAAAAAAGGGCTTCAACAGTATCAATTGTCAAGTTTCCATGAGGATGAACCAGCTCTTTTAGGGCCCTGTGATCTTGCAAAAGGTGACATCTGCAACAGTTTGTTGACTTATTACTAAAATTGAATCTTGAATTAGCTTTTAAACTATTATTACACTTCTGGCATATTAAAAATGTCATGAATGGACACTAGGCCTAAATGAGTGGAGTCATACAGTATTTTGAGGTTCAGTGATTTTATTAAAATGTTACATTTTGCCAGAGTTCAGCCTACATTGGGTAAACGTTTCTCCACGTTGAGGTCCCACTCCAAAATAAATTAATCTCCATTTAGTAGTTTATAAAAAAAGAAACTCCATGTGAATGACAGTGCTTCCATTCTAAATGGTCCTTTTCACTGACTGAATGGGATGATCTTTTGAGTCAAAACATTGCCTAAAGTAACCATTAAGCAGTTAACCAGAAGACGTATTTTCTGTTCCAGTCGTAAGGAAGTGAAACTGTGTGTGTGACTAAAAACTCCCGCACATACAAGAAGGAAACGCATGAGATTTTGATTCCATTAGCTCCTTTTCACGCCACTAAAAGTCTATTTTAAAAATCTTTCTTGACTGACCCCGTCCTTTTCATCTTCTACGCAGGATAAGCATCGCAGCGGACGCGGCCCCTGCCAGGATAAATCTGACTGGGCAGCTGCACACATTTGCCAAAAGCGTCTCCTTTTCCTGTGGGACCAAATTTCAGAGGACTCCCTGGAAAGTCAGAATGGGTTACTTCCAAAAACCTGAAACCTGTAAAATGTGGGCCAACAGCATTTTAATTATGATGATTTGACTTGTGCTCTGGGAGCTGTCTGGTCCTGACACAAAGGCTGTCAGTCATGTTGGAGCCAAGACCCGTGGATGAGGGAACATTATGTGGTTCACCACCAGTCTGCAAGTTTGTTTACCCATCAGATTTGTGCAGAAAAACATATGACCTCAAATTGTTTTTATGCAGCAAGCGTTTTCTCCTGCGGACTGCTCGCTCTGCCTGCTGACTGTTGCTGGGATCACCCATGGATAGCACCATCACATAGTTCACTATGCTACTTTCTTTGGAAATGTCTACATTCTGAATGGATTTTTGTGTTGCGTAAAAATGCAGAAACTAAAGACATCTGCCCACTGGAGTCTTCACATGGATGAAATAAAGGCCATAAAAATTTCCAATCTGACCCCAGTGGGATAAGAACTCAAACACTAGTGAAGGTTTTGAGACTGAAAAAGTAATAACTCTGGAGTGCGCCTCATATTTTCTCCCATAATGCATTGCCCATTGAGGAAGAAACGTCCCACGCGTGATTCTGATTTCTCGGCCATCGTTGTCCCCTCGATGCACGGGTCTGGGTACCTTGACTACACGGTCGAGACCCATGCTTCCCGATCCATGAGGGTCATGGATGAGTTCAGAAGGCAGGAAATGCTGTGCGACCTGGTTCTGCATGTCACGTACAAGGAAAAAACTGTGGACTACAAGGTGGGACATCCTCTAAATGAAGACACTAGCATAGTCCCTATGAGCTGAGAAGTAACTAACTTTCTAGCTAACTTAACTATGTTAATGTTGATTTACCAGCAAAATGTTAATGAAATGCGGAAAATTATTTAGCAACTGTTTTGGCAAACTGTTTGAATGAATGGTTAAGTAATTTTGAAGCAAAAATATATGTAATATGGTAACAAATGTTTTAAGCTGCCAGTGTCACTCTGACAAGTATCACTCTACTGGTTATTTAATTACATTTCATGGGAATTAATGACTGAATTGATAATGATTGTAAATAATGAAAATGGATTATTAATTTAAATTCAGTAATTTTTTAAACTTTAAACTTAGTCCTGTTGGAATCTGGATGAATCTGTCCTGGGCTACCATAGAGGAGAGCAATTTGTCATCTTCCATCCCCCCCCCCCAGGTGCACAGGGTTGTACTGGCCTCCTGCAGCCCCTACTTCAGAGCCATGTTCACCAGCAGCTTTAAAGAGTGTCAAGCTTCGGAGATCACTTTACGTGACGTTTGCCCCCAGGTGGTGGGAAGACTCATTGACTTTGCCTACACTTCCCACATCACAGTGGGAGAGAAATGTGTATTGCACCTTCTTTTGGCTGCTATGAGGTAAACAAATATAAGCAGTAGCGCATGGTGTTGGAAAGATAATCCTGATCATTGGAAAAAGATGAAACCTGAAAACACAGTCTTAGATATCTGTATTCTGTCGCTCTGCTTCTCTTTCACCGGCTAAATACATTCTACGCACAGGATATTATGCCACAAATAATCTTTTCCTTCTCTTCACTTCTTTTCTACAAGGTACCAGATGGAGGATGTCGCCAAGGCGTGCTGCGATTTCCTTACTAAGCATCTGGAACCAGCTAATGTCATTGGCATCGCCCGCTTCGCTGAGGAGATTGGCTGCGCAGAACTGCACCAAAGAAGCCGAGAGTATATCAATACACACTTCAATGAGGTGAGGTGCAAATATAGTAGGAGTGTGCATGTAATTCATAGTTGGGTGATTCAATGCTGGACCCATGTGGTGGGTTTTCTGGTCCTGTATGATAGATACCTCTGAGTAGGTGAATAAATTTGCATTCTATCATGAAAGAAAAGATGGACCGTTGTTATACCCTCTGAATAGTTTGCCCCAGTGACTCACCTGGTAGATCACATACGATTAAAGCCTCATCCTGCTGCAGTAAATCCAACCTGTGTCCCCTCTCTCTCTCTCTGTCTGACTTTCCTGTCTCTTTCATTGTGGCTCTCATAAAGGCAAAAAGAAGGCCCCAAAAATAACGTGCATAAAAAACCTTTATGAATGAACCAACAACACCATAACCATGTGTTAAACTGTGTGCATCTACCTAGACACATAACTGTGTAGACACCATGCAGATTTTTTTCAGAGGGATCAGCGTATTTTAGCGTTGTCACAGTGATGGCTACATTTGGTCCATCTCTGAAAAAGCGCACATGGAAACTCAGCTCTGGTGCTCACACCAGGTGAAAGTTGTGCCCTCATAACTAATAGCTGGATTGTTTTGGTCTGAAATAAGTGATAATCTAATGCAACTTTTTGAGCTTTTGGGGAAAAAATGTGTATTCAATATTAAAACAGCCCTGGTTCCTTTGCTAGATACTTGTCTTTCCCCTCCATTGATTCATATTCTTGCTAGCCCGTAATTTCATGTTTTTTCCTTTTGTACTGAAGTAATCGCTCTTAGTTACATCCAGCTCTTCTTGTAGTTCTCCTAAGCTTGCACTTTGCTGCCGGTCTGCTCTTCATCGACCTCAGCTACTCCACTGTGGCTCTCAGGTCAATGCTGAGGTCAGACTGAAGCAGTCTCTGTCTGAACGAAAAGCCCCTGGCAGGCACAGGGTCAGCAGCAAAGCGGTACTGCTTTGTTACGATAAATGTGGGGGAGTGCAACCTTGGTTGTCTAAAACCAAAGACTGGCCCCTTTGCTTATAGCACAGTGCCAATACTTTATATTTACATTATATGTCTATGTTCTTTCTTTCCATGTTGCTGTTTTTGAAGTGATGGATATTACCTGTGTAATCAACATGTGAATGCACTTTAACTATCCCATCTGTAATCCATGACTGTAACACCTATGATCAATAAAAATTCCCATGATCTGATGTTCTTGTGTCCCTCAGGTGACTAAAGAGGATGAGTTTTTCAGCCTGTCTCACTGCCAGCTGCTGGAGCTCATCAGTCAGGACAGTCTCAAGGTGCTCTGTGAGTCTGAGGTGTGTGACATTAAAGCAGTGGTTCTCAATTGGTTTCTGTAAGACCCCCCCCCCCCAAAGCAGTAAAAATTATCATAAATATTGTAGTATAGTATTACTATACTATTAATCTTACAGTGTTGTGTTTGTCTATAAAATTGGTACAAGTACACCTCTGCATAACATTGTATGCTTATTCAAATCAAAGAAAACTAAAAAAGAAATACAGATCCACTTATAAAAAGATTAACTTTATTAACCCCGTTTTTCACATTGTGACCTGCCATCTTTTTCTCCAGCCCCTCCTTTTGTACTAAAGTAATCGCTCTTAGTTACATCCAGCTCTTCTTGTAGTTCTCCTAAGCTTGCACTTTGCTGCCGGTCTGCTCTTCATCGACCTCAGCTACTCCACTGTGGCTCTCAGCTCAATGCTGAGGTCAGACTGAAGCAGTCTATGTCTGAACGAAAAGCCCCTGGCAGGCACAGGGTCAGCAGCAAGTACATTTTCACAAATGATTAAAAGTGCATCAATTTGCATTAACTTCAACAAAGTTCAAATCCTGCTGAACCTTAAACACTTTTCAACCAACACACTGAATCCCACGGCTGTATCAATCTCCAGGAAATAAGTTATAGCACAAACTTAGACAACAACAACTGCTTGAACCAATTATCACTGGAAAATAAACTAATATAAAAGCAATTTATCAGCATCATTACCTCAGGTGCACAATAAATAAAATACTTTAACCTTTTTTCTTTCTTTCTTTCCCCCTCTCGGCTTTTTTCCCTGTTGGAGGTCGCCAAATCAAGTCAGCTTCATGACTTCCATGAATGATTTGGCTGCAGTTTTTATGCCGGATGCAAATAAAACACTTAACCCAAAAAAAGAAAATGAATAAAAGAAATTGTGCCGATAGCTTTTTTTTTTTTTTTTTTTTTTTTTTTTGTGCTGACACACCAGTCTTTATTCATCTCCCAACGTTTAATGGCACGCCACGTGAAAGCTCCACTGCCGCTGACTGTAGCGGGTGTGCAATTACACTTTGATTTGGTGCGGCAATAAAAAAGTTAAGACATCAGCTGAAGCCTGTTCGCCTGGGTCACACGCGCCCCACTATTTGAGAAACACTGCATTAAAGGAACAAATGAAAACATGACAAACAGACGTGCGTCATTTGTTTCATTTGAATTCATTCTGTATTGGTTGTTTGATTGTACTGGCACAGTGCAAGCTCAGTTGGACTTCGACAGCAAGAACCTTTATTTTGAAAGATGTTTCAGTTCTGCATGTCTGTTGGTGTTACCATCATTTAGATCTGTGACTCTGACCACATATTAATATGTCTGATATTATCCCTGTTAGGTTTATAAGGCCTGTACTGACTGGGTTGGTTGGGACATGGAGGGTAGAGCCCAGTATCTACATGCCCTGCTGAATGCAGTTCACATCTACGCTCTGCCTCCTAAGTTCCTGAAAAACCAGCTCCTATCCTGCCCCATCCTCAGTAAGGTAACCCCAGCCTTAGAGAATGGTTAAATCTTTTTATCTTTCTAAAGAATCAACTGTACAAATCCTAGTAAACATGCCAATAAAAAATGAGACCCAGACAGAACAACAAATTAACTTGTAGAAACTATACTGGTATAGAAATAAGAAATTAACTTTGTTACAAACTCTTACTGTCCTTTATTTTACCTCCAGGCCAATTCCTGTAAGGACTTCCTGTCTAAAATATTCCAGGATATGACACTCAGGAAGTTGCCTCCCGCACCGAACCGTGGAACTCAGCTCATCTATGTGGCTGGCGGGTAGGTAATGCACGTATGCTTTTACTTTCCTGTACAGTGAAAAGTGGTAAATCTTCTCTAAGACACATGACAGGCTATAACAAACATTTTAGTGATTTATTTCTCACATTGATGATCAATAACTGATTATGATCAATATGCTTTGATGACAGCTTACAATACCACTAGTTGTGTGTGCTTGTTTTCCACTGACTTTTGGATCCAGATGGTGTCTAAGTGTGCCACCCTGTGGCTGTTAGTTTTTTCATCCACCTCTTTGCAGAGGTGCCGTATATAAATCCATGTAGAAATCCTCCTTGGGTTTTTTTTTTGTTTTTTGTTTTTTGTTTTTTTTTGGAAGCCCTTCATGTATCGTGGCATTCTTCACATTGGCCCACTTTTGCCCCCACAGTACGGGATGTTCTTCAGTTCTTCATTGAGATAAAAGCATCTGTAATCCATCTTTGTTCGACTTGTTTGTCTGTCATAAATCGGGTTTGGAATTGGGCCGTGTCTATTAAACTGATCTCAGCTATTTAACAGCCGTGCTGATCTGGTTTTTATCTCTAAACAAAGCAACATAAACTTCAATTGTGTGTCATAAATTCAGTTTTTGAAGAACAGGAAAAATGGGAGATTAGATACTGTAATAACTGATGTATTAGCATATTAAGTGACTTTCCTTTTCTCCCAAACTGTTTTGTTTTTTTTTTTTTTTAGGAAGCATATACAAGCAAGATATTATCTTATGTAACTTCTAGATTATATGGCATATACCCAGTAAAAAATCTTCTTTAACAATGATCATTTGTGCAATTAACTCCACACTATTTATTTCCTTTCTGTTCAGATACCGGCAGCATTCACTGGCCTCCATGGAGGCTTATGATCCCAGGAGGAATGTGTGGCTAAAACTAGCTGACATGGCCACTCCATGCAGTGGCTTGGGAGCCTGCACACTGTTTGGACTGCTATACACTGTAGGTAGCACTATGTCACTTTTTTTTTTTTTTTTTTTTTTTTTAACCTGTCCTGTTCAGCCGCTGGGGCAGGCAGTATGAATGCTCTTGGTGCCTTGTTGTCCTGAAACAATTTTACTCTGCAAAGGAGGAGTCTGTCGCCATCAGAGACAGGATAAGGAAGACGGGGGGGAACAACAACAACAGGAAAAACAACAGCAACTCTAATATCAACAGAAAAATTGAGAGCAGGAGAGCAGGATTTCCAGTGCAAATTTAGGCTCAGCACGAGCTAAGCCCAGGGGCACGAAGCCCCCCCTCAGCTAGACACCCACCTAGGCTCACCAATAGGACCCGCCACACACTGGCAAGGCCGACACCTGCCCACGCCCCACACCCAACGGGGCGAGCCACAGCCCACCACAACGACCAGCCCCACCGCCCCCCCCCCATCCATCCCCACCGCCCCCCCCCCCCATCCATCCCCATCTCCCTACTCCCCCTCAGCCAAGAGCAGGCCGAGTCAAGGCCACAAGTCACCACCAGCCAGTGACCTGCCCACACCTCAAGAAAAGGGAGCCGTGCACCCGAGAGGCCCAAGCCCGCCCACAAATGGGGCAAGCCGAAGCAGTCCATGTCCGGCCCTGCCCCAGCCAGACAAGGAAAAAAGAAAGAAAGAAATTTTTTATATATATATGTATATCCTCCATCCTCCTCTGCCCAAACCGGCGCCAAGCTCTCCACAGGTGCAGATGTAGCCCTGTGTCATAGCTATGTTATGTCATACCACCGGATCATAAGATACAACCTGAAACACTTATATATAATTAGTGTGAAATGGAAAATTCAAACCCTGGTTTAGTTTAATGTTAGTGCAAAGCTTCATACCTGTGGACTGTGATATTTTATTCCAATTTCTAACTTTCCTGTTTATGCCCCGTGATTCCAAAATGACTGTTGTTTGTAAGAACCACATAACCACATTTCCCTAATCCATCTTTTCATGAATCCAGGTCGGGGGCAGGAGCTTGTCACTTCAGAACAATACAGAGTCCAGTGCTCTGTGCTGCTATAACCCAATGACCAACCAGTGGAGCCAGCGAGCCTCACTCAACATCCCCAGGAACAGAGTCGGGGTGGGCATGGTGGACGGCTGCATCTACGCTGTCGGAGGCTCCCAGGGCTCGACGCATCATAACACGGTGGAAAGGTTAGGCAACTCCAACATGCTCACCGTTTGTGTGTATTTGTTCCACAAAGCACTCAAGATGTAATTTGATTTTAATGACATCTTATTTACTAGAGATGAACATAATGAGCGCAAATTTCTTTCCTCATATGTACGCGTTTGAAGATTAAGTGCAGTTACCTCAGAGTAAGTATGGATAATGGCACGCGAGACTTCAAATGAATAGCTGCCATTCAACCTGAAGAGAAGTTCTCAGGTATCCTTCTTAGCCTAATTAGACCATGACATAGACTGTTTCAAAACATGTCGAGGCACACTTCCCAGGAATGTTGATTGAATTGGGAACCCTTTACATCTTGTTGCCTCCACTGCAGAGCAGGGAGGAGTTCTTATGCTGTTATAAATCAGTTTGAATCAATTACTAAAAAAAAAAACTGGTGAGGCTGAGAATGACAGCATCTCTTGATACCATTAGCTTTCATTTCCATATCTAAAGAACCCGTCTTCAAAAGTAACGTTAATGCATTTTTATATTGAACAGGTATAGATTTCTAAAAGATGCCAGTCACAAGAGAATTATTAGAACGCATCACACGCCCGTTTGGAAGTCTTTTCATGAGAAGCTGCTGAATATAATGGAAGCTGATAAAACTATTGAAATGAAAATCCATTGCAAAACACATCAAAGCAGATTAGAGCAGTCATTGGAAAAGGGGCGCTGCTCTTAAGGATGTTTCCCAAATGAATCCAAGCAACAGGCAAAAGATTCAACTCGAGAGGGGGGCATTATTGCTGATGCATTATGCAATAACGTCAGGGTTCAGAGCACAGGGTCATTAGCAGTACAGTGGTTTTTGGGTGGCTGTTGTTGTTGAAGCTGCTTTTTGCAAAATAATTTTGGCCACAGATAGAACAGGTTTGTCTGTCCAACTATACAGAGCTGTAGAGTGCCTTGCCTTGTCTACTCATGGTGATTACAGCCTCTTTGGATTGAAATAACGCTCATCAATAGTTGCCAAACATGATTGGCAGCTTAGACTAATCCACTTAAAATTGACAGGCTTGTGTAGATTGAGAAGGTTAAAGCTCACAGCCGTTCCCATCTGAATCCTTTAAACTTTTACAGCTCTGACACTCGGTTGAACTGATCAGTATGTGTTGTGATCAGAAGTTGTCAACACATTTTTGAATACTGTTGATTATAAGCTCTGTGCAACTGCCTGTTGACTTGCAGGTGGGATCCAGAATCAAACTGCTGGTCCTTTGTTTGCCCGATGACGGTGGCTCGTCTAGGGGCTGGTGTGGCAGCATGTGGGGGGGCCCTCTATGTGGTAGGGGGCTATGATGGACAGAACCGGTGGAACACTGCTGAGAAATACCAGCCTGACACCAACACCTGGCACCAACTGGCTCCCATGAGCACTTTACGCAGTGGGCTAGGTGAGTGTGGGCTTCAGTCCAACCAATGGTGTTTGTTTTATTTAAATCAAAATCATAATTTTAATTGTCTGTGTGCATTTTGGCCTTTTAAAGGAATTGTTTTGACATTTGGGGAAATACCCTTATCACATTCTTGCAGAGAGTTAGAGAAAAAGATTGATATCCCTCTCATATATGCACGTCCAAAGTTAGATTATTACCAGCAGCTAGTTAACTTCTTATAAATACATCTAAAGCTTGCAAATAAACACATTGGATCGCGTTTTCTTCACTCAGAGCCAAGCTAACCAGCTTCACATTGTCAGTTTTAATGCTAAGCTAAGCCCACTTTCTGGTTTCACCAACATATTTACAGTACAAATGTAAGTATGGTATCAATCTAATTCTCAGGTAAGGAAAGGAGTCTTCCTTTGCATTCCCCTCTCTCTGTTTTTACAGGGCTGGTGTGTGTGAACTCGTACCTGTATGCTATAGGTGGCTACGATGGGAGGAACCAGTTGGCATCTGTGGAGCGTTACAATATAGCTAGGAACATTTGGGAGCCCAGGGCGTCCATGCAATACTGCCGCAGTGCACACGGGGTGACGGTCCACCAGAGATGCATCTTTGTCCTTGGTCAGTTACATCATCAAAACTAGGGATGCACCAATACCACTTTTTTCCAAAACGAATAGTGTATAAGTACTTGAATTTGAGTACTCACCGATTCCGAGTACTTACGCCATTACACATAAAGTTATTTAGATTATTATTTTTTTTTTTTTTCTACAGATCATACTGAGGAATCCTCAGAAACTTGTGACAAACACAAATTTAACACAATATGTCATATACTGACATTCAACATTAGTGCTTTCATAAACATGGCACTGCCACACATACAGCCTTTTTTGCATTCTGCTTTGTTTTTGTCGCTCTCATTCACCTGAAAATAGTTCCACGCTGCTAACATGACTCCTCGCTTCCTGCCTTGCAGTCAAAAACTGTAAACCGCGCGCTGCCGTAAAGTGGTATCGGTGGCAATTTTATGAGTACAAGTACTCATACCCAGTATTGGACCGATACCCGATACTGGTATCAGTATCGGTGCATCCCTAATCAAAACAGATCAATAAATGAAAGGAAGCTATAAATTATTTCTACTTTTATTTTTTCGTCTCCTGGTGGTCCGAAGTCAAGCCTGTTTTATATGTTCAAGGCCTTTGCTCGTCTTTTAAGTCTGATGAAATGCTGAGTGAAATGTGTTGTTATCAGCCTCTCTGATCACTTTAAATATATTTTTGGGCTCATTCAAATAGAAAAAACCTTAATCTCACAAATTCATATCGAGACACTTGGTGGACATGGAAAATAATAGTAATAATATTTTTCATACATCAGAATCATTAGTAGACTGTCAGGTCAAGAGGTGACCAGAGAAATGTTGTTACTTCAGTCTAGATAGCATTATTTTATCTCCAATGTGGCTCGATGACTCGGTATTGTTTAATTAAATCGAGGAAGGTGTGGTTCTACTGTCCAGTAAACAGACATGCAGCGGGCAAATGACATATCACATCAGGAAGTAATAACAAACCATATTGTTTAATTATATTAATGTAAAATCAAAAGGTAATAATTGCCTTTAAAAAAGTTATTTCATGAATCCATCTATGAGCGGAATATAAATTGTAAAATAATGGAATTTAATTATTCATTGACACAACTGTTGAACAGTTCCTAATTGCTCTATCAACAGCTTCATTAAACACGTGCCTGTTATCATTCAGGGGGCTTCAACCAGCACGGCTTCCTGTCCAGCATAGAGTGTTACTGTCCAGAAAGAAATGAATGGACGTGTGTGACCGAGATGCCTGTTGGACGCAGCGGCATGGGCATCGCTGTTACCATGGAGCCCTGTCCTGGCAGCCTGCCAGAGCCAGAGGACGAGGAGGATGGAGCCACGTAGGATGACGACAAAAACTGCTGGAGCCTCAAGTACTGAACACAGTTTGAAGTGGTGCTGCTTTTTCAAGAGGGTTAAGTGCATTAAGTAGGAAAAAACATTGCAACATGAAAACTCCTCATATCTCCCTGCCCTCGTGGGTCCTGCTCGTATTGCACCAGGGACAACTCCTGGTATTGAATGGAAATGTTGAGAAGGAACTATATCTCTACATCTCCTGGGGAACAAGTGAGAAAGAAAATCTAGTGGCATGACAGTGACTCCTGCAATGATAAGGTGCTACACATATATTGTCAAATAATCTGTATTCAATTAAATGTCATCATTCCTTCTGTTTTTATACTCTTCAGTATTCATTTACAAAATGGCCTTTCAAGTGGCTTTCAGAGTCCCAATTTCGAATTCCTCTTTGTTTTATTTAAATCTCTACCTCCATCTGCATCTCTGTGCTGATGAGCCCTATTTTATTTTTCTTCATTTGGTGCCAATGAAGTTTCACCCAAAACTGCCATTTAAATATATATATATTGTATAGATTTTTTTCCATTGACTATATTTTATTTAGTATTTTTCAAAAGTGAAGATAATCAGATGTGTGAATGATGAGCATCTCACATCTGCACAGTTTATTCAGCATTGTATTTCCCATTTTCTCACTGATGCACTGATGTTAGTAAAGACAAATGTGTTTTACTGACCTCTTGTGATCTCTGTTATTAGGAAGCATCCAGTGTCCAACTGTAGTGTGTTACAGCACATGCTTTGCCACTAGATGGTGGAATAGGTCCAAAAACAGCTGCACAATGTAACAAAATAGATTTTTTCCAGTGTTTTTTGCTTTTTTTTTCCCTTTGCCCCTTTTCCATGTCAAAGAACTCCCATGTCAGTGACATCTTAAAAATAACAAAGCAAAAGAGTAAGAGCTCTACATCTGTTTACATCTTGGCAAACCTTGACACGTTCCCAAATTAATCTAAATCTGGCTTGTGCACACAGGGAGCAGTGATATCCTGTTTGGATAAAGAATATTTGTCCATGTTTTATAGCTCAGTGAGAATGAGTAGAGTTAACCAACAGAGCTCTCACAGCAACCTTTATTCCAGCAGCTCTGAAGCAACACTGAGGAAACTGGAGTCACTACAGTGTTAGTCATCAACTGCAGACGTCAGTTGTGTGTTTACTTATCTCTTTCTGTGCTGCTGTTCTCAGTCTCCTCCAAGGCTCACCTGCAATTATCCCAGCAGGCCTCCAAAGAAGACAGTTCTGGACTGAGCTATTAATCAAATACAGCCTCTGTCGTCTCATCGTGTTGAGATTTCTGACACAGAAGAGACACCAACAAAGGAGAAGGAGGGGGAGGGATGCTTGTTTGTTTTATTGCTCTTCTAGAATAATAGGAAAGCAGGTGATTGTGGCCACATGTTTGTCTCCCATTTAGCCTGTCTCCCATTTCAGGCTCATGGACATGCAGTACATTGTGAGCATTCATTATTGACAAAGCAACCTGTTGGATGGACTAAAGGCAGAGGAGGAAGCTCTGGTTGTGCGTCCGGGCCCCAGAGAGCGAGAGTGGAGACGGGTGAGGGAGTAAAGCGCTTTTACTGACTACTTAAAGCCCCACACAGGAGCAAGTGACTCACATGTCGAACGTATGACGCAGGCATCTAGCTCAGGCATCTTTGTACATAGATACACAAATTTGTGTGTGCTTGTACACAAACACATTTGTTCTTTATCTGTCACACATGAGCACACAAATATTTGTATGATATGCACACTCGTGCAAAACAAAGCTGGCTGTCTCTTATTCACAGACTGTGGAAACAAATTTTCCTCAATGTGTTCATTGTCTCAGGAGGGGAGAGGAATACAGAAAGATGTAGCTCCGTACACCAGGAAGGATCTGCCCTCAGTGGAGAGAAATTGGTACACATTCATCAATTGGACATCTCTTGCACACTTGCTACACTAATGCTAAACTGTTGCGCAACCTCAAGGCTGAGGCTCTGAATCCTGCTGCTGCATCTTTGACAACTGCAGTAATTTATTCTTAATTGGTCCACAAACTAAAAAAATAATGATTGGCAAATAGAGACTCTGGTACATAGTGTTGTACGGTCTCAGGGTGTGTTCGTTTTGCTTGCCTTTTTCCTGAATTGATCTATGTATGTGGAGAAATGATGATGTCATTATCAGTCATTGCATCATGATGCTTGGAACTATGCAGTGTGTTGATGTGTTTGTGTGAGAATGAAAAAGTCTATAGGCGCTTAGAAATAGTGTAAGTCATATATGGTATGTTGTAACAGGGAGCTATCAAATCTATTCACGGGTTGAAGAAAGCCTGAAGGGGCCGAAGCTTGTACACTCACTGCGAAGGCTTATCCTGTTGGATGTGGGTTATTTGGCCTTATTTAGATGTGCATGCAGGCAAGAGGTAAAATCAACCTGTATAGTATCTGAAGAGGTGGGGGGCTTTAATGCTAGCCTATAGCTAGATGTGTGTAGGTGTGACCTTGGGAAGTGATGACCTCATCAACATCCCTGCCTGCAAAGCTAATCTGTTATATTCTGAAGGATGCTCCTACGATGGAACCACCCATGAAGGTGACATTGGTGAGTGGGCTAGTGGCGTGGAAACACACCCCTCAGCGAGGCACACGCACACCAATTCAAATGAGGATTACATGCACACAGATGCATGTGAGTACTGTACATGCGTGATAATACTGTAGCCACATCAGTCATATGACATGGACACAAAGATGCATGTGCACTGTCATGAACAAACCACTGTCACCCAGATGCCTGCAGCAGGTGTTGCAGCATGGCGGTGGTACGTTGCATGTTTTCTCCCCTGTTGCCAACACACAATTCAACACCCTTTTTTTTTTTTTTATAACCTTTATCCTTCCAGGAAACGTTGGACTAAACAACTTTCTCATTCATATTCAGTAGTTTTACTCATACAACAGATGCACAATGCACTCTGGTTGCGAGCCCAGTTGAAGCAGCCAAGGTTTGAATACCTTCTTTTTCAACATCAGATTGTCTGGTATTAATATGAATGATGGCGGTAGTTGATACTACTCCCATCAACAGATGCCCTTGAGCAAGGCATGTCCATTTTTAATGCCATGAGTCTGCTCAGTGAGGAGCAGCAGCAGACTGGTGGACTCTGCTGTTCTAGATGTCTATGAGCAATGAGTGTGAAGATGAGCATATGTGCAAATGAACTGAGTCAATGTATCGCTGCATGACTTTTACATGCAGTTGCACATTTCGACTAGAGACTGCAGGACAAACAGCTCTGAGACTGGAGTTGCTCCCCCTAAATCTGCCAATAAGTGTTTCCTGTCTGAATATATTAGACCTCTATGGCCCACACGGACGAACATCCAGGTACTCAAAGGTACCGACTGTAACTCTGCGCCCTGAGCATCATCTTCAGACCCGCTTCATCCGGTGCAGGTTGACAGTGGCGTGCCTTGAAAACATCTGCAAGAGGCAAGATAGTATAAAAGAGCCTACTAATAAGACTCCATGAAAACTGAGAGGATCCACAATGTATATGTACAATAAATCATGTAGAATTTCACATTTGGAAATACCATGTATACATTTCCCTCTGTGTATATTATATATAATATATGCCACTGATTTTAAAAATTGATTTGTTTGTTGCACTCCAGCATGAGTTCACACACGCAGTGACCTCTGACCTTACACTTTAAAGATGAGCCAGTATCACAGTGAAATGTCTCACCACCCTACAGTGACATATAGTTGTTGTTGTTTTTTTGTTTGTTTTTGTTGTTGTTGTTGTTGTTTCTCCTTAAACCTTCGCAGAGAGCTTAGTGTGGTGTTATTGTGATGATATGTTGCCTTGCCTCTGCGTTGGGAGCCGGCCTGTTGTGAGCCTGTAGTGCGGCCGACTGGTCTGTGTGTTCACTTCGACTGTGTTCTTCTCAGACTCGGAGGAAAGCATGAGTGGACGGTTTCAAGCTCCCCTCTCGCTGAATTGATTCTACTATGGGTCCTCTAGAAACGCGGCTCTGAAACACGGGGGTGGCTAACTTAGATCTATCCCTTATTTCGACTTCTTTTGACCTTTTTAACGAGACTTAATTTACGAAATCAGCTTTACAACACGGCGGTGGTGTGTGTGATGCGGATAAAATGTACACGTATGCCGGCGACGCCTGCTCTGTCGAAAATGCACGTTTCCAGCTCCCCCCTGTACCCAAAGGTGGTATAATCCACAATTTATTCCAGGGAAAGACTGACAGTTTTTTGGGTCATGAAGCAGCTGTTCAAGTCAGCGGTCCGCCCTCCCTCCGCAAGAATAAGGAATTAGTACATTTCAAATTAGATAACGACAAATGTTGGTGCAAGAGCAGAAAAAGTATGACAATGTGTCCACCGCTCAAAATAAACTATTTTAACATGAGCAAAAAAATAAAATAAAATCTTTTTTAAATTCTTAAATAAAAACATTTTTTTAATCACAGCTGATTTTTTTTTTTTTTTTTTTTGTACAGCATGTAAATATGAATGTTTGTGTGTTACGTTTTGCAGTTGAGTTCAGGCGACAGAGTGAACAAGTGGAGCAAACTCCCTTTTGAAATTCATGTGATATTAAAGGTTAAGAACTTAAATGTCTCTCACACAAAGACACACACACACACACACACACACACCTAACTGTAGCAGACCTACAGCAGAAAGTGGAGTTGAACAATGGTGGAGTGACTGTTGACCCCTCTTCAATAAATCTAGTCAACGTTGGGTTGTGCCTCGGCGATCTGTCAGCCTTCTATAGAGGATTGAATTAGAGTTTTCATCCTGGCCTTGGTGTAGAGCAGACCTACCGGACTTGGCTACTCAGCATAGTTATTATAAATTTCATGATCGATACATCTCTGACAGCCTTAATGCCTTTTAAACTTTGTTGTGTGGAATGCATTCATCTTAATACTGCGTGTGGAAAAACCTATAACACTATGCATGTTTATGATGAGTGACTGAATTTGTGCATCTGGGTGTTTGTGTGTGTGTGCGCGCACGTAACATGGGTCAAGCCCCTTGGAAACAGCAGCAGAGGTCCTCTGCTTTTAAGTGGATTAAAACTCCAGCACAATCCCCAGGGCCAGCAGGCATTGGACAGACTGGGTGTAGTTTAGATGAGGACTTAAGACTGATTATCTCTCAGGCTGCCTTTGTTTTTGCTGCTACTGTTGCGTATATGGGTAATACTGTACCGTACCATGTATGGAAACGGAAATATGGTGGCTGGACACATTAGCAGTGAGGCAGGTATTAGCTAAGCAGTCATCAACTCAGTGCGGTTGACATTTTTTTTTTTTTTTTTCCCATCTGCATTGAATCTTCGGCTGAGTATCTGCCCAGCTCCAATTTGAACATCAGCTGTTACCAACTTTGCCGTACTGCTGCAGTGGAAAGATTCCTCAGCTCTGAATGTATACCTGCAGAATGTTTATGTTTAGTCTGCCGTCATTGCAGCCTGTCTTATCTACTCTATAATATGCAAGCTCCTGTTATGGTTTCCCTGGGACCTAGTGTGACACTCCCATACTTCTTGCAATGTGTCAGCACCAATTAACCAGGTCAATATTTCTGTGCTCCAGTTGTTGCAACTCTGATTCCGATCCAGTCTAGTTCAGATTTTGCAAAGATCTTTCGGTATCAAAGAGTGACCTTCATGTCTAGTATAAATAAAATATTTAGCTAATTATTTTTCTCCTGTAAAGCCAAAAGATACCTACACAGAATTAATTAGTGAATATCTCAAATAAACAAGTTAAAAAAGACCCCAGATTTATTTTTCTTTAGAGCTTTACGTGTCACTTTTCTTAACATGATAATCACATCTTGTTTAGTGTTGGTGTTAAGGTATATATTGTTACCAATTTGAGGGCTGTTTTTCCTTTTTATGACCCCACATGATCTTCATAACCTCTATAATCTTCTTAGGATTTATGAGGCTTGGAACCAATGAAACAAATTAAATGATCCAGCATTTTTTCACTTCCACACATGTCAGGACAGACAAATAGCTGTTGTTTCATTAAGTGAGCATCACTGAGCTTTCAAAATTAATGACAATAACAATATATAAATGAAGTTACCTGCTCCATTGTTGTGAAGCTTTGGGTGTGGATATGGCTTCTGAAATCAAATTATCTCCTCTGTCTCTGTGTCCCTCCCTCCACCCCTCCCCGTTACTGTCCTCTGTATATAACCCAATGATGCAGAGATGCTTTAAAATGAATGTTTAAGAAAGTAATGACAGTCAAACAGCAGCGCTCACAGCCAGCCAAGATAACAATATCTTTGGCATACAGTGAGTGATATGCTCTACTTGCTTGCCAAGACTGTACACTTTGTTTTACTGCTGAATTTGTTTTAGACACTGAAGCATTAATTTATATTTGTTTCTTTTTAGCCCAAACAAGCATAAACCCTCACTCTGTACCGTTTCCTGTAGTGAATTCAGTGAACAATGTAACGCATGTAGGATGTGGCTTCAGCCCCGTAGGTGCATTAATCGGCTTAAAATGTTGTTGTGCATATTACAACACAAAATACATAAAATATTGACAGCCAAAAGCCAGTTCTCATGATAATGTGTGTGTGAGTTAATTTTCCACTCATCTAATCGACACCAGTTTATTTTTGCTATTTCTACGAAGATGGTTTTGATATTATTTTTTAAGGAAATACAATAAAATCAACTGAAATGACAAAAATAAATGTAGTTCCATTGGTTCGTCAAAATGTATCATACGTTGCTCTTGATACAGAACCAGATGCCACTAATTCAGTGCTGTCTTGTGCAAAAAAATTACTCAGGGATAGTTTGTTCTCCTGAAAGTCACAAACCATTGGACCTCAGTCTTGGTTGATTTGCCAATACCTGTGCTTATTGGTGGTAACGGCAACTGTAATTTGCCAAAAGCACAACAGGGGAGCAACTGGTGTGTCTGTTTACAGTCAGAGCAAAACTCAGCGACAAAGATGTAGTGTCTCCTGCTACTGCTTCACAATAAAAGCACTCTATGTTTCAGCAGCTGAGTGCTTTTATTGTGAAGTAACAGCTGTAAGTTGTGCCATAGTAACTCACCACACCTCTGATAGAGCACTACAGGACAATGAGGCTGATATCACTTAAATGAAGTTACAAACCATAACACTGTATTAAATGCTGCATTATCTCCTGTAAATCTAAAGAATAGTTTGAATTTGGTGTGATAATGGTGGACAATAATAGTTAAAAAATACTCCAAAAGATACCAGAGAACGTAAATATTATTCATCACTGTACTGCAATTGCTGAAAAAAAAAAATTCTTCTGCAAGGAAAGAGTTAGCTTTTAATGTAACCATACTACCACTGGGGCGTTACTGGTTTTCAACAGAACATGATGCCTATTTGCATTCGTTGTTCCATACTCAAACAAATATTTTTAGCTTAGCAGCAAGTTAAACTGGGTCTGTTTATGCTTAAAATTGGCATAAGATGTTCGGTGGTTGTATTTAGGTTGCCTGATCTTGGTAAGAGCAGGATAAATCTCTCTGGATTAAAGAACAGAGTTACAATAACTGCATTGCAAGAACAATAGCAGCGATCTTCAAAGTCATTTCCCACCCACATACAGTCTGATAGGGCTTCATTTATCACATTGTTATACCCCAGAAGGCCCTAGTGGAGAGACCCTAAACCTGACCCTCACCCTCACCCCCAACCATGACCATTCATTACTCTTTTGACTACTGTCACACATAAACCATAAAGGGCAGTACTTGTTAGACCTATATCACCACTGTGGTTGGAGTAAAAACAAAAAGCCACATTACACATATTGGAAGGTATTAATCCTTAGTTTATATAAATAAAATATCTCAAACATTGCTGACGCTACATTTGGTGTATTTGATAGTCAATGTTTGACTACAGAGCTGCACAAGTAAAAATCTACTCCACTGTAATTTTGGAGGCTCCTTGTTTAATTTTTTGTGGCCCCTTGTGAACTACTTGTTCTTTTTTTTTTTTCTTTTTTTTTTTTGAGAAGTTGGCTTGTTTTTGCAAATGTTTCAGTCTTCACCATAACTCCAAAGCTGCGTCGCCGTTAAAGCGCTGGCTTCTTCAGCAGACTAATGGGCAGTGCTTTTACTCTTAAATCTGTCATTTTTTTATTCAAATTTAATTTTATTTTTTTTTTTTTACCAAAACTGAGTCTGTCGTCCCTTCTCACTAGGATCTGATTTCTGAGGACACTTGCGGTTGCTTTGGAATGATGTCAGGTTTTACATGGTGATGACGTCACCCCACCCCCGATCCTCAGGGTGGCCGTGGCTTTAGAAAAGCAGTTTTAAGTGGCTGGGACAGGATCAGTTTCAGTGTTTGGGAGAATCAGATTTTTTTTTTTTTTGCAATGAAAATGCTCAAATTTTGCCCAGAATGAGATTCTACTCCATTTCGGCCCCTTGTCAGTAGAAAAGCCTCAGGGGTGAACTGGGATCAGACTCCTCAGAACCCCACTGTGCATGTGTCTGTGTTGAATGCATGTATGCCTACATATACATGTGTGGTTATACATGTGCATGAGTGTGTGTGAGCATGACATAGTGTGTGTGGGTGTGGATGAAAGTGTGTGTGCATGAATGTGCCTGTGTGTGTGTGTGTGTGTGTGTCTACTCCCGCCAGCCTCTAATGGGGATCATGTGTGGAGTCAGCAGCACAGACACACAAAAACATGCTAACCCCCACCCCCCATGCACAGTCTGTATTAACACACGTGCACGCAGACACACACACACACACACACACACACACACAAAGCGTGCCTCAGTCAGCGAGTTAAGAACAACTCCTAAGGGAGGTAAAGCACCAGTCTGTGCGTGTGTGTGTGTGTGTGTGTGTGTGTGAGTGCATGTACCATGTGGGTTTGTGTGTGTGTGCGGCGTGGTTGAACACATAGTCTGTTTCAGAAGGATTGGGGGTTGGTGGGGGGTGGGGTGGGGGTGTAAAGCGAAGGGGGAGGGGAGGGAACACGAGGAGGGGGGTCAAAAGAGAGAAAGGAGAAAGATATGGGCAGTGAGCACGGGCAAAAGGATAGAATATGTTTGTGTACGTGGGTGTGTGTGTGTCTGTGTATGTGTAGATGCACAGGGAAGAGTATAGAGGGAGAGAAAGCAGAAGAACGACAGGGAGGACAGAGTGAATGGCTGAGAATAAGAGAAAGAGAGAGAGGTTGAGGGGCCCTGTGCAGGGGGGAGAGGAGGCCCTGTAGTTTTGGCCGAGGGGCGAGACAGTCAACAACACATGTATCCAAACCTTCTGACAAAACTCCTCATCCAGGAAAATAGCAGAGCAGGAACAGCACGGCTCATAGACCTGCTCTGCGCTCGGCTCTATCATCTGATATTTCTCATCATTTCTAGAGTTGTGAGCGTTTCCTGTTGACCCCCAGAAGAATCAGTGTTGCTCTGGTCTGAACTGATGAGGAGCTGAATACGCTGTGAATGATCAGAGGCCTGTTCAATGATTTGTACACTTTCTGAAGTGAGAAAACAAGAGTGGACCAAATAAAATCAATGTTCAAATCAGCAGGAATAGACAAGAATGATCAAGCAAGTGTGAACAGTGAAGTGCAAACAAAGCTGTGGGCAATCAACAAGTTTCCAACACTTCACTTCTCTCTGGTCAGCTTTGGTGTCTTTTAAATTGCTACTCAAACAACTCTGTGCTTGATATATTCTTAAAATAATAATGTTTGTCATTTTATCATTCAGATTTTAGCAGATTTTAACATGGAGAGTTTAAGAAAAGAGCGTAAAATTGATTCAGCACAACCAGAGATACCTTCCACTTTTCTCTACCCTTCTTTGTAGATATACAGTCCTCCATGTCCTACAACAGAATTCAGCAACCATTATGAGATTTATGTATGATGTGCTAGTATCAACTAATTTAGCCCTCAGCTGTACCAAAAACTCTCAAAAATAAGTATAAGCAAAAGAGGAAGACCATCATGAAATTGCAGTACAGCTCAATATATCTTTTGAGTTCTACCTTTCTTTCTTTCTTACCTCAGTTTTAAATCGCCCGTTTACACATATAGCATTTAACAGGTGTGAACTTATTAGCATTAACAAATATAATCAATGTAGAGTCATGTTTTTTGTCACTGACTAATATAAGTCCAATATTCCCTCCTGTCATAGCTCAGCTTTGGTCTTAATCAGCTGTTAAATGGAAATGGCTCTTTAGTCAACAACTGCTCTACTTTGCTCTCCAGCTAGTTGCTAACTTTGCTAAAAAAAAAAAAGTTTTTCTTTCAAATAAAAACAAGGGGCTGGAAGACACTACCATGTTTTGAGCTCAGTTAACTGTGCCTGTCTGTTTGCCCCACTAAGCAACACATTTCACAATACATAGTCACTGAAGGCAGCCTCTTAAATATCAGTGTGCCTTTAAGTTTGCAGATGTGCCGAGTGAATTATTTTGGGTGTGCTGTTTAAATTCTGCATTGACGGCATCATTGTGGATGTTTGAGCGCTTCTAAAACCCTCCAGGGTTGTATCATCAGCACAACAGTTCAGCAGCCACCTTAAAAATTTGTGCTTTTCTGATGGCAATGTGCACCCAAGTATAGATTAAAATAAAAAAAAAAACACACCTTTAGAAATATTGCTAAAATTAGCTTTTTTTCCTATGTGATTCCAACAAAGACTGGAAGATAACGATTACACTTTGTAAAAAGCTAATGAAATATTTAGGAATATGAACTGCTTCAGTTTATGATGAAGCAATTTTCATTTTGCCACAGCTCTGCTTCGTGATTTTGACTGGCTTCTTCTCCATAGCAACAGCAACCGAGGCTCTTGGGTAAAGTAGTACTTAGTACCATACCAACCTGGTGGAATTAACATGCTTTTTCAGAAACAAAGAAATTTAGGGCTGATGGTCATAAAATAAAGGTACTGTATATTATTTAGGAGAGTCCTACTTTTTTCAACATTGAGGATATCATAAAAAGAAAAGTTCTTCTTAGTTAGTTGCATAATTAATCAAAAATATTATACAAGTCTCAAAATGACCAAGTGGAATAACCAAATTGCTGGAGCTGCAATTTTCTGATAAAGGTAAAATGTGTCACAGCACATTGCTGTGTTTGCACAATAAGCAGTTTTATCCTATAGAGACACTCTGGCTGACAAATCATATTCTCCAGATGTAAAGAGATGTGTTTGTTTGGTGCATGACCTGACCAAATGATCATTTAAATTCTTGTAAGAATAAATGCAAAAAACCATTTCAACTGAAATTGCAATCACAATCTGCCACTTTAACTGCAAAATGACTTTTTTAAAAGTATTTTATGCAGCTTTAGAAGTTATAGTAGGAAAAATACAACCATAACCAGGAGTTCTATCAAAAATGTGACTTTATTTTTTTGTGGATATCAGGTGAATTTAAATATTCTTAAGCAACGTATACATAAGACAGAAGAGTTGAAATCTGATCAACACACTTTCACAGTGGAAGTTTTTATGATGTTCAAGAGCTGTTACAGGCCTATGAATGGAAAAGTCGTCATGGTCACATGAGAGCGGGGCACAGATAACACCGTCCTAAATCTCGGAAGGTGACAGAAAAACAGCATCTGAAATTACTCTGCTAGTTGAAAGAAAGTAACATCTGCAGACTGCCTGTGCAGCCAATTATACCACCGCACACTCATGTTTGTGTCTCTGATTAAAAAAAAAAAAGGGGGGGGGGGGATCCTGTAACTGTTCAAATGTTTTCAAGAGGACAAGCAATCTGGATCCAATTTGACGTCCAAGTCGACATATGTTTCTGTCGCGAGCTTTCTGGTCAAATGTAAATAAAAGACTGTGGGCACTTCATGTTGTGAATTCTTTAGACAAAAGTAAAAGAAAAAAAAAAAGGAAAGAAAATTGCTGCATTGCTGAATCCATACCAAACGTATGACTTATGCTTTTGTTGTGTGTTGAATGAAGTGGCGGCCCCATGTGAAGGTGAAAAACTTAAACTCTCTTTTATTTTAGATGAATACAGTTTGATACTGCTTTATTGGTTAACTTAATCAAAGCTCAGTTAGATAGCAGCAATGTTTGTCAGCAGTAAGAACATTTTTCTTAACGCATACCTGAGAAATTCCTGTCATATATTGACCTAGAGAAAACGCTGTATTTTTGGCATGTCAACGTTCCCCTCCTTTCATCTGTGCTTGTGGATCAGTTGGACATTGAAATGAAGCTGACAGCACAGAAAGGAACAATTTTCAAATTTGGACAGTCACAATATGATTTGAGCAGAGACTATGGCAAAACCAGACCAGCTGACATGAACAGGGAATAAGCAAGGCAGGAAAAAGAAAAGGCGTAAATGAATGGGAGCAAACTTTCACTGAAGGCTTTGTTTATGTATTCATTATAATCATAACATAATTATATGAAGAAATGTATCAGTCTTCAAAAAGTAACCACTGCTTTTATCTCCTAGGAAAATATTTATTTTATAGACGTGTCCAAGATTTTTGTGTGTTTCTACCATAAATTCATTGCGTTTTCAGGGAATCAGCTGATGGGTGTAGATATCAGTACTTACAATACTCCAGGTTTATTGGTTTTACGAGCAAAGCTATAGAATGAGTAGGTCCTCAACATTAATACTGAAAAAAAAGAACATGCAGCATGAAGATATGGCATGCAAAGCCTCTCGACAATGCCTGATTGTAACTGTGATTATGTTCCACTCTGCATATTACTTCATCTAAGAGAAAATGAAGATGCAAATTAGGCCTAAAAATCATTACCTTGCAATTTCACCTTTCATAGACATATTTGTGCAACTTTGCTTTAAGCATAGATATTGCCCAGTCCTGTGTATCTAACTGTTGCTGTATAGCCAACGTTAGCATTAATAGCTGTCCACTTGTCTGTGTGGAAGAAGCATTGCGAGTTCTGCAGCTTAAGCACTAAAAGTTCAGTTCTTTTTCTTTTTCCAAGTGCTGCCTCCATGGAAAGCAGTGCCAATGTTATGCCTTTTCTCAATCATGCCATTTCTGTTTCTGAAGTTAACATGTCAACGATCTAGCCCCAGTTTGTTTTGTCCCTTTTCGATAGCGACTCACTGTATCCTCCACCCGTCCTTAAGGCCCATTAAATGAAGAGATGGGATACCACTATCTTTGGGTAGCATCAAGAGAAACGCCCTAAAAACTGCCTAGCACAATGACAACCAGCAGCAGCGACTTCTTGTTGTCCTGCTATCATAAGAAGATCAAGAAATAGGTAAATGGTAAATAACTTCCCCAAAAATTGGAAATGACTTTCATTTCTGCTTGCATAGGTGAAAGAAACAGGATGTGTCAGTTTGTTAGTTTAAGAGGTGCTGGTATTTTTCAACATTAGATAGAGCCATGCTAACTGTTTCCCTTTGTCTGCTGTTTTAATGTTAAGCTATGCTACTGGCTCCATCTCTATATGTAAAACGTGTATGTATAATGGTGGCAATCTGCTCAAGTAACTTTAACTAGGAACGTACTTTCCAAAATGGTACCTAAAACAGTGTGTGTACCAAAAGTGTTTATGATCAGCAGCATGCTTTAAAGGACATAGCCAGATTTTTGCCACTGAAAAGAGGAGCATCTCCAAGGTTTTCCAAGGTCAGAGGATTTTCAGATTTCAAAAAGGCCCCTCCAGCTGAGTAAGTCTAAGTGTATGTGTAAAGCTGTAAACCTACAGGGCAGTACAGTATTTCAGATGCTTACAGTACAGTATGCATGCATGTGTGAATCCTCCCCTGTGTGTTTATATGTGTCACACCCTAAAGGCATGTCACCGTCAATCCTGGGATCTTGTGTGTCTGACTGCAAGTCGACAGTCCTGCCCTGTCAGAAATAGGCCAGGTTAGGTTAGAAAATGTTTCATAAGCTTAGACTGACCTCTTTCCTCTCCGTTTCTCCCTCTCCCCCAACTCCCCCCCTCTCACTTTCTCTTGGTGCTGCTGTCTCCCTTTCACCCAAACATTAAAACAGTGCAGTGAGGAAGTAGCACCATATACTTTCATGACAACACATACTGACACCTAAAAAGTCTATACTTTTCATACTGTTGTTGCTTCGCTGCACCACATTCTAACTTCTTCCACAACTCCCTCTTTCTTCATTTTTAATCTCTCAGAAAAGTCTCCATTCTCATTAATATTTCCTGCATTCTGTTTTCTGATAGCTTTGTGCTCCAAGAGTAATATCCTCCCTGCTAAACTGGGAGGGAGGTGACTGAAATACTTGAACGTATATAACACTCGAGTGTGTATTTGTACAACTAAATGTACACGTCTGTGAGTGCACTAGTGTATGTGCGTGTGTGTGAGTCTGTCCATGCAGTTGCTAGTCTGCCTATGCATTTGCGTGTGTGTGTGTGTGTGTGAGCATGTAATTGCATTCATGTGTCTCCGTGTTTGTCTCCGTCTACCATTTGACTGCCATCTGAATCTGTGGCACGTACAGCAGATAGACAGACAGGAGGGAGAAAAAAGGAAAAGCCTATGTGTGTGGTGGTAGTGAGTGGGTGGGGGAGGTAAGGAGGGGAGAGAAGGAATGAAGAAGTGAAGAACAAGTGAGGAGAAGGCGGGAGGATGGGGGGGTATGAGGACAGAGAGTAGAGAAGGAGAGACATGCAGAGAGACGGGAAGCATGAGAGAGTTAGACAAATAGAGATACAGAGAGAGCGAGAGACACAGAGAAAGAGAGAGAGAGAGAGAGAGAGAGAGACAGGCTGGGGGGCATCAGCATACAGAGGCAGTCTGTGGTCTTCCAAGCAGCAGCAGCAGCAGTAAAAATAGGGGAGAGGAAAAACAACGATGGCTTGAAAGATTAAATTCCTGTTGGAATAGGAAGTGCAGAGAGAGGGAAGGGCAGAGGCTGGAGGAGGCGATGGGTGTACCGGGTGCTGCCTGGGTAACAGCACTGGATGTGGGCTTTAGTACTTGGTGTTTAAAGGAAAAATCCACATTTAAATTGGTCCCAATTGGAAGACCAATTGGTGAGAGAATGGTAGCCTGGGTGTCAATTTGGAAACTGAAAAAATAGATGTATTATTGTGAAGACATGATGAAAGTGAAGACAGGAACTATGGCAAAAAAAAAACAAAAACATGATGTTTCTTCACTTATAGCTTCTGGTATTTAGTAAGTAGCTTTCATGTATATTTAAATATTGTGATACCACCAGTTCAGTGGAGTTGTGCTGCATTGGAGTTGCTACTCTGAGCATTTAAAAGCGTCATTTTAAAACCAGTTTCACTGCATCATCTACAGACCTCGGTGTCATCCGTTTCCACACGAGCTACTTGTCTGACAAAAAGTAGTTCTGCCTAACTGCTAGCACTCAAGCTCAATGTTGCTTTTGCTGTTTTTTAACTGGAATTTGACACTGAAAATGGAATTGCCTTTACCTCAGTTCCCTTAGCAGAGGAGCTAAGGCGTGTCAACGTGCTGTGGATTCACACATTATCCATACAAATTTGAAATCCATACAAGTTTGTATAAATTCCCCTCAGTTGGCCGATTTCCCGACTGTACAGATGTTAGCTGCAGCTTTAGGTGGTACCCTTCTTCTGTTACAGCTTTAAAGTCATCGGGGGACTCCTGCTCTCTCTCTGTTGTTTTATCCCGTCCATGAAGCGCCATCATCCAGCTCTGGGATAGGAACTTCACTACACACTAAACTTTTGCAGCCAAACCAAGTTGCATCATTCAAGGTGGATTTGCATTTCCTTTCTGTTCATGTCTTTGCATCGCCAAATTTATTTGCAATTGGGTCACCTAAAAATTTGCTCGTGTTCAGTCTGAACACATTTAGAGGGATGGAAAGCAGACTTTAAGTATAATTGAAAATTTTTCCTTTGCATGCTAGATTTTTTTCTATTTGTTAATTACATGAATGATGACTTCTTTCCATCCATCCATCCATCCATCCATCCATCCATCCATGAATGACCGTGTGGCGAAACTGGAGAAACAGGCATGCAGGCAGAGAGAACATGAAAACTCCTCATAGGCCCCAGGCCTGGGATTTGAATCTGGAAGCCACCACTGTGCCACCCTAACCATGGCTAATTTCTGGGAAAAATCTTATTTCGCAATGAAAATCCAACAGATATTCTGCGCCAAGATTCACCTTTCGTACAGAAACCCTCTCGCACGTGTTATTGTACATTTTAGATACATGAAGGCGTGTTAGAGTATTAAGTCAGAAAAAATGCCCATAAACTCCAAATTCCTGACCTGCTCCTCCCATTCATCTCCAGCCTCAGATTTACCTGATGACCCTGTTTGTTGTGTCCTGACCTGGATCACATTGAAATACTGACCGCCTGGACGGCAAAACCAACACAAAACGTAACAGGTTGGTAGTTTGATTATTATGTTAAATATCTAATGGAACATGAAGAATATAAGTTTGAATTTGCTTTCAGCTATTTTGATGGATTATGACTCCTCCAAATGTCAGCACTGTTCTTACATTGTCTCACTTTCCATAACAATTACTCAGACCTAAATCAATATGACACGGGGCAAATTTATTATTATTTTTTTCTGTATTAACCGTAACTCACAAGGGAAAACTAGTTTTTAAAAAAATATTTAGGGAAGGGGGGCAGGGGGAAGGAAGTAAGTGAATGCTAAGTGCTGGAAAGGGTCCTGTGTCTCCGTAAGAAGCCAATGAGCTCTGATACAGATATTCCAACAAACTGACTGATTGGCACTGCAAAGGCTGCCATTCAATTAGAAACGAACATGTGAATGGCAAGCTTCTGAGAGGGATGTGGAGTGATGAAAAATACAGGTTTGGCATGATTGAGCTCAAACCTGTTTGGGGATTGCACATGTGTATCTGTATACGTGTGTGTGTGTGTGTAAGTGTGTGTGTGCACTTTAACTGATAGGATAGGGGCTTCGTTAGGGTAATTACAGCTTTGCTATGTAAATAAGCTTGTCATAGAGGAGAGAGACACACCCACCTCTTTTTCAGACCCAATTAACCTAACTCCCCTGGAATTTACATACCTAACAATCTTCAGTGCACACACACATATGTGCATGCACACATACACAAAATCCATTCCAACAGCATTGCCTGCATACTTTTGTACAACTGCAAGTATACTTATCAATACATTCTTAATTAGGCCAAAGTTTTTCCTAGCACACAGATCCAGTCTCAGACACCAGGCAGTGCTGTGCTTGTGTTTGTGTGTGCAAACTTGACAAACATCTGTGTGTGTTCGATCCTGGTTGAGGTGCTATAGACTACAGCTAGCCAGGTGATATCTGTATGCATAAGGCATCACCCCAGGCTAACTGGCTGCTGGAGCTGTGGTGAGCAGCATCTATCATCTCAGGCCGCTGATGAATGTCTGTCCTGAGTGGCTCTGTGGCGTAGTAGAGGGGAGCACAGAGAGCACAAAATGACTCACAGTGGAAGAAGAAAAGAGAAGAAGGGAGGAGGAAGAAGAGGGAAAGACAAGGAAGATTGCAGGGGCAGAGGGGAAAGGGTGGGAGATAAAAGAGTAAGAGTTATGGAGAATGTAAATGGAAGATGGAGGGAAAGGATGAGCGAATAAGTGAGATATTCAGTGTGGCTGCGTAAGAATGAAGGGATGGAGATGCACCGGGCAGAAAAGGAAAGGAAGAGCGAAGATGTTGGAGGAGGCAGAAGGGAGAAGAAGAAACGGAGATAGGTAGAGATAGGTAGAAGAAGAAGAAACAGAACGAGGCCATGGGAGGCTGGAGAGGCAAGAGGAGAAAGACTGAGATGTAAGAAGGAGAGGAAGTGGGTGGGGGGAGAGAAAGAGACAGAGGGAGATAGAGATGAAGGATGTGGGTGCATGAGCAAGAACAGAGGGAGATAGTGGCAAGAAGGCAGGAAAGTGGGTCAGAGGAGAGGACGATGATGTGGAAGAGAAGGAAGAAGAGAGTGATGAGGCAAGATGGAGAGAATGATACCGGGGGAGAAACAAAAGAGGGATGGAGAAAGGATGGGAAGGACAGAGGGAAGATAATGGAAGTTTGTAGGGCAGCATTGGCAGGTGCTAAAAACCAAATAATGAACCGAACGAGACCCCAGAGTTGTTATGTTTCAGGGCAAATTAATAAATTCAACTCCAACAACAGAGCTGAGCTCATAGCTAAATGATAACGATGAAAATTTGAGGATGAATGCACAATATGAAACTATTTGACACTTATGTCATAACGAATAAAAGTTTTGAAACAACAGTTTGACTTTACAAGAGCTTGTAATAGATGACCGACGCTTTTTTAGGAGCTCTGATTGGATTTATCATGGTCAGCTTTCTGTACTATAATAACATAATCATAGATACACACACACACACCATATGATTTAACTCTAATGGGAAAAATTATGACATCCTGATTATGAAATGTCAAAATTGTGGTATTATGCATGTAGATTAAAAGAAATAAGGATTGTACATGCTACAAATATACAATGGAAATAATCATTCAAATATGACATTTATATAGGTCCACAAAAACACGACTGGTGGGCGGTGCAGTTGACAGATGGATTGATGGGACTGAAGAATGTGGACAAAACACTAACATATTTTATATGCTCATCTGCATTTGGTAAAATAGAGGAAACACACAATGACACAGCTTGTGTTTATACTGTGCAAAGGAGAAAGAGCCAATGTTCCTGGGAATCATTGGGTTCTTGGATCAATACTGGTGCTATGATGAGACAGTGATAGAGTTTGTGGTCTATAGAGCTTAAAAGATACCAACACCATCACTTTCTCTCTTTCTCATTCTCTCTCACACTATGGATGCCAGATTTAAATTTAAAAATGCATATTGTTCTCACTGTTTCCGTCAGACCTTTTTGTTTTTTGTTTGTTTGTTTGTTTTGAAAGTGGTAGAAATATGAAAATGTCAACCTCACATTTTAGTGTGGAAACTTTTGGAAGATGATACAACAAAGCATGTACTAAGGCTGTTCATATTAACACAAACAATCAGACAACTTTGCGATTATTCCTGGACAAGTACTTTCTATGAGCTGTGCTCAAATAGCTATTGCACACTTGTTAGGTTGTTAGGCAAAAAAAATGTTGTGAGTTTGGCTGTATTAAAAGACAGCAACACTGTACTTGCTAAATCTAGGAGACCATTTTGTAAAGAGGGAGCAGAAGAAATGCTTCCAATTTCATTTTATTATTTGGGTATTTTAGAGTGGACGGAGAAAACAACTCTTTCGAATGCCTCTGTTTCAGTGTGGATATATCCTGAAATACATGCAAGTATAAAGAGATTAATTATTACAAAAATAAATTGACAAGGCACAACCAGATTAATATCTGGCAGTCAATATATATCTGTGTGATTCCACTCAACTACAACAAAGACATTGAGGAAAGTCAACAGTGTTTTTCTTGTTCTTTTATTGCTCTTTTTTTCTGTTGTTTAATTGGATTTATACATTTTGTTAAGACACTGTCAACGTTCAGTAACTTGTGAACTCATATTCATGAATATCTACTAAATCTTTCAGTACATGTGTGCTGATATATATAAATAAATATATATAACATATACTAGTTTACCAGGGAAAATTCTTGCCATTTACTCTCTTTTCTTGGTCTTATTTTTCCTCTATTCTTAGTAATCATGAGGTGTTTGTATTCTGTTGTCAAAAAAAGCCTTTCCATATATGTACAGAAATGTATTTTCTCTATCTTCCCTTCTCTTTCTCTCTCTCTCTCTCTCTCTCACATACACACAAATTCATGCGCTTGTCTCCACACATACTTACACCGGTGTGCACACAAACACACATGCACGCAGACAGTCAGCTGTGCCCTTCCCACAGCAAGTAGCACGAAAAGAGAACACACTGCCTGTCCCTGCCTTACACACATATACACACACATATATGCACACACAAACTCTGCAACTGCCCTCTACACACTCTTAAAGGGACATGACACAGACTTGTATACCCCTACCAAGTACTGGCACCATACCTAGATTTTAAATATGTGCACCAGCTGTATAATCCTTTATTACTATTGATTTAAAGGTTGCTTGTATATCAGCAGCATGTAAGCAAAATATATGAAGAATAAACTGGATACCATATTTCGAATTAAGTCATTTGAATACTTTTTTGTATTTGTGTTTTTCACGTTGACGTAACAAAACAGGAACCAGCACTGGGGTTGAGAATGTGCTTGTGTAATCTATATATTTTGTTTAAAAAAACCCCCAAAACTTTCAGTGAACGGCAACAGTTTGTGCGCCTTTGTCTCTGCACCCATGTACACAGTTTTTGGCCATCTTCTATGTTTACACTTTGGATCAAAGAAGTATGGATAAACTAAATTGAACACTGAGAGTAGCATGTAAACCATTAACACATTGCAATTTTATTAACCAACAACTTCCCCTTAGTTATTTTGAGCTATACCTGAATGAAATGGGTACACTTATATCTGGCCACTGTTAAAACTGTTTATGCTTTCTACTTTCCAGTAAAAAGCAGAAACCTCTGAAGCCACAAAGAAAACAATGAAAAAAAAAATAGATGTAGCATCCATAAAGCATTGGAAATTAATCCAAATCAAAAAGGATGAAAAAAGCTGAACAAAATGGGAAATACTGTTCATTTTGTCTGTACAGGGTCTTCTAGAGGGCCTGAAACTTCCTCTACTTCCTACTAATTCAATAACAGAACAAAATGTAACTATTCTTCAAAACCAAATTAAAACTTTTCCTCAATTAGCTGTAGACCTCCTCCATCTCTGTCGGGCCCCGTGGTAGTCCCTTGACCCCAGGTTGCCCCCCCGCCTATTTACCGTTATGTAATGAGGTAAGTGAATAACTTTCTAATCAGTGGTCTGTGTGTGCTGTCAGTAGGTCAGGGTGTAAAAAATGAGGATCTATCGGTTGGGGCTCCTGGTGGCCCTCAGGCCACAGTAGATATGGGTACTTAGGGGGCCACATAAACCAACAAAGGTTACCATTTGAACTAGTGAAACGCCCTTCTGATGTTACCACCAAAAACGTCACCATCCGGACACAACTACACACATCGTGATTGGATAAAGGTGTCACGACACAAACATATGAACACAAATGTAAGATTAGATATGAACTTCGGATGAGAACTTGAACTTGAGTGAAGTGCGACACAAAAAAAAAAAGAAAAGAAAAAGAAAAACCGAGACGCTGCGCCTTTAAGAAGCCCCCACCGTCTCACAACAGGGGGGGCGTGAGTTGAATCCAGGAACAGCGATTGAAAAAAAAAAAAAGCAAAAAAAAAAAAAAAAAAAGCTCCACCAGCGGACTGTTTCAAGTCCCCCCCGGCTGAAACCTTGCCTGATTTGTGGGCAATGTTGGGGATGTAGAAAAAAAAAAAAAAAAAAGGAAACCGGAGCAAAGAGAGCGCAAGGGAGAGATAGGGAGACAACACTAACTGGGTAGCTATGGAGATAGTAGGTTTTCCTGGTAGCTTTCTTTGACAGGTGTCGAGTGGGATAAAATAAAGTATCAGAACAGTCTCCAAGATGTACGGCAAGGGCAAAGGAGCTGTGGTCCCCTCCGATAGTCAAGCCAGAGAAAAGTAAGTACATATGTTTGCACTGTCACATCAGAGATTTCAGCGCAAGAAGAATGTGCTAGGTGGCTAAAGTTGCTAACTGATGTGGAAGCAGCTCGGTCACTTTCAGCAGAGGTGCGCATGTTCTCCCAGCTCTCTCTTTTTTAAAACCAACGTGCAAGCGACTAAAGTAGTGATGCCGTGGCTAGTTTATTCGGTGTGTTCGCCACTTTGCGAGTATAGCTGCCCCCCACCTCCATTGCCTTCCTTTTTTTTATTTATTTTTACATCCTCCCCAACTTACACAGGCATGACTGCTAAGTTAGCTCGGGCATGCTAGCCCCCCTTCAGTTCAGACCAGTTTCACTCTTGTTTTTCTTGTTTCCTTCACATGCAAAGCAGACAGGGGCAGTTTTAACGACTAAAGTTGCACCAGCTCTTTTTAAATTTATTTATTTTTTTACGAGCATGTGCCTTTTCATTTATCTTTTATTTTATTTTAATTTTTTTTGCTGCACGTGTTTTCTGACAATAACGCGTGAAATGTGCGCTGGGCATTGGAACACTGATGGAGATCCCACTTTAGTTGTTAATCGCCCCCCCCTCTCTCTCTCTCCTTTCCTCCTCCTTCCCCTCGGCCCAGTGTTGAAGGGAACAATGCGTTTTGGAGTGACGCCGTTCATTGTGCCTAGCTGGCTTATTTGGTGTCGCCCCCGCCGAAGCGGCAGGTAAAAATAGAAAACAGCTGTTTGGGGGGGCTTTGCTACAAAATGGCACAGGAACGCGTTCTAGAACGGCTCCACGTTCCACAGCGACGCCGCGTCTCCGGGCGCGCTGGCTACATTGTATCCGTGTGTGTGTGCGCTCGGTGAGCGGAGAGAGACTCTGCTCCGACCCCCCCTTCTCCTCCACCTTCTCTACCATCTCCTCCTCCTCCTCCGTGTAAAGGGGGAGCTGCGCCTCATAACTTTTGTGGCCCGTGCAGATTTTCCTTCTTCAGTCACCCCCCTCCTGAGTTGTGCGAACCGGTGCTGGGAGATAAACTGATCTACCCGCCGCCACCACCACCAACACCGTGCGTTTTACCCACCGAACCCCTCTCCCTCCCCCCCCCACAAATGTTGGCTTTTCACCGGCTGTTTTTGTCCAGAAAAACTTAGATGGCGTTAGCTTCGAGAGCTGTAGCCCTCCGATCCCTTTGTCTGCATGCCTCCGTCTCCATGCCTGTTGTTTGCTCTGGAGATAGAGCAGCACGTTTTTAGCAGCACTGAAATCCTCCACAGAGCTTTCACACTGATCTGAAATGTTTCTTTCACCAAAATCTTTGTGTTAGTGCTGGATTAGAAGCCAGTTTCTGCAACCGAACTCCGTATGCAGATAGTCGCTGTTAACAAAGCCACCCAAGACCTGTACATGCTTTCAATAAACTTTGCTAGATTTGATCGTTCTGGAGGCATGAATTGTACCATGATGGTTCCTGTTACGCTGATCAATCCGGAGGTTAATGAGAGGGAAGAGCCTCCACAGAGCCGTGGCTTCATTTCTCACAGTGGGTGGGTTGAGTGAACACCAGTAAATGTTCACTCTCTGACGCCCAGGACCAGTCAGCAGGTTTTGGGACTTGAAGTGGGACAGCCTTGCAAAACTCTAATGCTTTTGCATGAAGATCGTGGAGGGGGGGCCTCGTTACCTTGTGCTCGCCCTATACCATGGCTCTTTAGTGAACCCATAGTCTTTATGCTTTATTCTTCCTCTAATGCCTGTCTTCATCTGCTTCCTGACTCTCACTTCA
Source organism: Remorina albescens (assembly GCA_034769265.1). NCBI lineage: Eukaryota > Metazoa > Chordata > Actinopteri > Carangiformes > Echeneidae > Remorina > Remorina albescens. The sequence goes on from CM068488.1 coordinate 6,682,404, forward strand.
CATCCTTTTTGCTGCTCCTCAAAGTCCTCATCCCTTACTTCAGTCTTGAATTATTGAGACAGACTGAAGCAGCTGCTCTCAGCTTTGCGTCAGAGTTGAGAGAGACAGAGGAGGAAGAAAAGGGACAGAAGAGAGGGAGTTATGGTGGGCAGACTCATCTATGTTTAAAGAGGGGGTTTTGTCGGGAGCCTCAGGCAGGATGTCAGGTGTGCCACTGGTGAACATCAGGAAGATTTCTCACTCTGTGGGACTAAGTGTATGCACGCACCGATGTCCCACCTCAGAAACATAAGAGGGAACGGTGGGGAAGGAGGTCAGGAGGTCACCGCACATGGTGTGATGGAGGAAGAACATTTAGTGTCAGCATGATAAGGGAAAGGAAAGTGCCGAAGTCAAAAGTGCGTGAAGTATATTTCCAATTTTGGGATGTAGAACTTTTGTGTCACCAGGCCATACAACCATAAAAACTCTGGAGTAAGGATTGCTCGATCTATCTTTCAGATTTTTTAACCTTTCCTTTTACATATAATTTCACATTCTGGCTGTCAAAATCAACCTCCACCTTCTTTTTTACTCTCCATCACAACTTGACTGCTCCTCTGATCCCTGCACCACCTACTAAGCACGTTTACATGCACAGTTAAACCATTTCATCGGACTTCTGTCCTTGTCCCTGTATACATGCACGGGAGTGAAATCGATTTATTTGTTGAAATCATGTCGTCTCCGCTACGATAGGTAGCGATATGCATTCTTTTGACTTGTGGGTAATGGGTCACTTCCAATTGCCCTATAACGTCACAGACCACAACAGAGGTGGAAAGAAACAAAGACCGGTGAGCTAGCAAGTTAGCGTCTCAGAGGTAACCTGGCACGAAGATGGACAACCACCTTGTAAATTTGTACACAACTTCGCCATTTTAGCCAGCTGCTTTTGTGTGACCTCCTACGTTTGTGTTTACGTTTTAAATGCCGTTCGACTTCCGGGTCATAGCTTGGCGCGAAACTTAAGCACATGCGCAGATCACCTCCTCCAGTTTCAGTCCGATTGTCCGTATACATGCAGCAGTAGATCGACCTTCAATCGCATTATCTGGGTGTGTTAGTCTGACAATTTTCAGTTCAATTTCAGCCGAGCTAACGTGTTTACACATACTTTAAAAGTCCAGTCTTGGTCAGATTGATGCTATAATTCGGTTTTTTTAGGTTTCATATAAACGTGCTTAGTGTTTCTTCTTCTATAAAAATGGGGCATGCCCCCCCTTATGCTCCAGTCAAAAATGTTTCTTCTTCTCCTCTCTCAGTACTCCACTGGCCTATAGCTTCTTCCTCTCCTTACTCTGCTGAAACTTCTCTTCCTTTTCTTTGAGCTAGCTTTTGAACTTTAATAATGCAGTAGGCCAGGTGCACGCACACGCAGCCCCTTTTGCAACCCACACAAAAACACACATACACACACCACACATAAAAATTTCATTCAAGGCCTCATGGGGGGTGGGGTCTGCAGTGCGATCCACATATCCCCAGACAAAGGACAGAGTTTTAAACTATTCCTCATTGATCAAACTCCTACAGAGTATTGTACATGTAAGCAAGCTGGGATACCCTCAGTCTACAAAGTGTTGCTAACAATGTCAGTCGAAGCTGTTGCTGTATCCTAAAGCTTCCTGTCGGCCTTTCAGAACTGTTGAGATGCATGGAATTATACTGTCGGCGTGATTAGTAATCAGCAAAGTGCATTGGGAAAATGCTTCAGGGTTTGTGTGTGTGCTTTGCAGGTGTATGTGTGGTCCATCCAGTACTAAACTGACCTGCAAATGGCAGTGACTTACACTCTACACCAGCGGTCAGAGAGAGCTTGGTGACCTACAAATTGCTGGGAGCCTCAGAAAGTGGTCAGATTCCCTTGTCTAAACTGTGTGTGTGTGTGTGTGTGTGTGTGTGTGTGTGTGTGTGTGTGTGTGTGTGTGTGTGGGGGAGTGTGTGTGTCTGTGTGTTAGTAGATCTGCAGTCTTTAGCCTCATAAGAACAATGACTATTTGTGAAACAGCCAATCTGTCCAACTGTCTGTATTGAATTAAACAAGTTCATGCAGCCAGAACGTATTCCTGATGGTGGTTATGTTTCTCTTGTGCAGTGTGATAGATTTATTTACAGTTGAATATTATTAACCAGTGTAAATCCCCCCAGGAAGCTGAGAACTCAAGGCCACTTCTGCTCTGTTTGTTTGTTCATCTGCATGTCTGGATGTCTGCTTGCTCATGTATGTTTTCTTATCTGGGTGACTATCTGCAAGAAGGGCACACCCTCGGCTATTTAATGCTTTTCGAGCAGGATAGCCAGCTTTCTACTAAATGCGTGTGTACCAAATGCATACTCAGCCCACAATTGACCTAATCATAGCACAAGACTTTAGTCAAATGTTTATCTGTGGTCATCATCGTACACAGAGACTTGTCTTTGCAATGCTTGTTTGGTACATGTTACAGATGCAATTAGAAAGAAATACTTTATGTAAGTACCAAGAAAACCTTAGGCTTGTTTTCTCTTGATGCTCACTTGTATTCTAACCTTTGGTTTGCTATAATGGAAGGGAGAGCGGACCACTTATTTTAACGAATCTCCCATTCTTAACATAACACTTAAGCATGTTGAACAAAATAGTATCTACCCTATACTCAGCTCAGGTCAGTGGGACACAAGGTCAGATGCTGTGCATTGACCCATTCAACCACAGTGTTGGTCTAAAAAAGGATATATTGCGTACGGGCAGCTGAACTGCTCTGATGAGCAGTTTGTCATCTGTTTCACTGTCTGTGTCGTGTGGGATGTTTGTGAACAGCCTTGAAAGTTTGCAGATGTGTTTGTTCAACTTCATGCCTAACCTCACGCCTAAAATTCAGTGAGAACGTCTTTGACTTCTGACTTTGATTCAAAAACGTATTCAATTATAAGATTCTTGAGAAGCACAAGGTGTGATCATCAAACTACCACCGGCTACATGCTACAGTTGTTGTCGATTTTCATTTTAATATCTTTTATAGCCTAAATTTACAAACCAACAATGCATGTAAACATTGGCATTATTTTAGAATTGCCATCAGTAACAGCAGGTCAGACAGATCGCATCACCATCACAACACATTGCTTCATCTTTATCTTGACTTCAACCATTTAGCTGAAAATGCAACTAAAGAAAAGGGCCTTTTAGACATGACTGACCGAAAGTTTGCATCCCTCACGTTGACAGTTATATTGTGCTTACTTATTTACTGTTTTGTAGGGACATGTAGAGACTATTAACAATCCAATGCCTTATATCATAGCAGTTAGCAATTTGCAACCCTTGTTCCTAAATGGGCATTCATAAAACAGATACACAGTGCAATAAACATCTGTATGTAATTAGAGGAAACACCTAGAATAAATGGATCATTCTATAATACGTCAACTAATTACTCCAAGATGATCTTTGTTTCAATTAGAGCTGCGACTAACAGTTATTTTCATGTTTAAAAATGAGCATGAAAGTAGTTGCCACAGTACTTTAGAGCATAAGATGTAGTTATCACATGTCTTCGTTTGTCCCATCAATGCTCAAACTCCAAAATATTGATTTCTCCAGATTGTAAGACCCCCCCCCCCCCAAAAAAAAAGAAAAGGAAAATCTCCTGCATTCATGAAATGTTTGGCAATTTTGGTCAAAATGGTTTCAGGTCAGTTGTTTACCTGTTGGCATTTTCTCTTGTAAGGAATTCCTTATTTACACTCACAAGTGGCATGTTTTCTCAAAAATTGTATTTTCAAATCCTTGCATCAATGCGCCAAACTTTCACCTTGTTGCTGAGCATCATAGAAGCAGATGATGCAGGCATGTATACATGCACACTGTTAATTAATGAGAAATTGAGTGCATGTGTTAAATGCATCCTATTTAATTTCTTTAAAAGGTGTTGATAGTGAGAGATTATCAGCTTCATATCCAAAGTTTTTATGAAGGAACAATATATCATCTTTAGGAGGTTAAATGTAATGTTTTAATAGACATTTCCTTTCCTCTGCCGTTCAATGGCAGTCTTAAAAAAGACGCCACTGAAAAGGAAAAAAGCCCATCAGTGGTTTAAAAACAAACTACACAACAGCCTGATTATCTCAAAATCATGTTTCATTGATCGGTGCATTGACTAATGATGGGGACTATGACACTGAGCTACTGTCCTTCTCATTAGGACCTTATTGGCCTGTCAGAGGACTGTCTGCTCTCGGCACACAGGACACTGTCATATCCACGCTGCTGGTCGATTGATGGTCCATTAACAGCCTATTAAACACTGCTAAGTGAAGGAGTTAGGAGTACAATGTTGGGCCAATGGGGGTTTCCCACTCCACAGCATGGTTCTTGTGTCTGTTAATAGACCCTGGTGGATTGCCATTTTCAAGTGTGGCTGGCCTGTTATAATACAGGAAAAAAAAAAGTCGTCTGGCGAGAGCTTTTAAAATGTTGGAATTAGCGTGAATCTTTGTTGCCTACAGCTATTTCTGTCTGTATCTTCTGCATTCAATCAAAACAGCCATTTTTTATTCAACAATTTTTTAAATTCTGGATTTGTAGGGGCAATGTTGGAAAAATTGTTCAGGCTGCTGAGGTGCTGGTGAGATTATATGGCTCTGTTTCATTGCAGCAACTCAGGAACCCTTGGATATACTGAGAAGCTTTGAGTAGGGATTGAAAATGATAAGATTTGACTCATAGCGATCTTATTTATCAATTCATCTTATCAGCTAGATTCTGTTAATTCCCCTAATCAATCGGGGGGGGCAGGCAGGCAGGCATACTTGGTTTTCCCTGTCCATGCAACTGTTTTATTGTTTGTAAGTCTGAAAATGGCATATGTGTGACTCAGTTGAGTTTAACTACTGTTTTCAATTCATACTGTTTCCCATAGGTTGGCCTGGCCTGTAATTGCTGTGCATGCAGAGATTTTTGCAGTTTAGTGGATAAAGATGTAACCCAGGTTATTTTCCACTGGCTATTGGTAGAAGTTAGCAAGGAGACATAGAGAGAAGCGTGTTCTTGCTTTTTCTGCTGTTTTTAGTCATGCTTGCCACCCTTGCTTTTCTGTTTTCCAACATGCCTTCAAACATTATAGTTGCACAACAGTATATGTTGTTAAAATCAGTTGTTGGTCTGTTAATTGCAATTCTTAAAGGATTTCCAGATGTAGAATGAATACAAACAAAAATGCAGTAAAATATCTTTGAATCCTGAAACATTTGTTCAGTATTAGCTCAACTGGGCTGTAGTTTAGGTTGAAAATCTGCTTTTGGGTGTCCACATATGGGGTGCTTGTATAAAGTTGGACAACCAGGTAATAGGGAGAGCCTGATGTCACTGTGATTTTGTGGTCACTAACATTTTTTTCCCCTCTTTATTTCAGGTTAGCATTATACGTATATGAGTACTTGCTACATGTGGGAGCACAGAAGTCAGCACAGACCTTCCTGTCTGAGGTAAGATGGCATTTGTAGCTCCACTGTATTAGTATCTTGCTTACACCAAGTCCACATAAAAGACATGTCTCTTGAATCATCCGTATTAATACTTCAAAGACACTGGCCTCCCTTAAAAAAAAAACAAACCCATAAATCATTAGTGCAAGCAGTTTATGTGATAATAACAATATGTAGTAGTATGCCCCAAAATAGCAGCACGAATAAAAGTCAGTTGACATTATATGATACAATTAAAATTTTTAAAAGTCGAAGACTATATATGCGGATCCTATCACTGATTGGCTTACCCTGATAGTCTTACCCCAACCCAAAACAGTAAGCATGTTTACATGACACCTAAAAAAAAAAACGAATTATAGTGTCAGTCCGACCAAAACTGGATTTTTAAAGTACATGTAAACACGTTAGCTTGGCTGAAATTGAACTGAAAATTGTCGGACTAACACATCCAGATAATGTGATTGAAGGTCGATCTACTGCTGCATGTATACGGACAATCGGACTGAAACTGGAGGAGGTGATCTGCGCATGTGCTTAAGTTTCGCGCCAAGCTATGACCCGGAAGTCGAACGGCATTTAAAACGTAAACGCAAACGTAGGAGGTCACACAAAAGCAGCCGGCTAAAATGGCGAAGTTGTGTACAAATTTACAAGGTGGTTGTCCATCGTCGTGCCAGGTTACCTCTGAGACGCTAACTTGCTAGCTCACCGGTCTTTTTTTCTTTCCACCCCCGTTGTGGTCTGTCACGTCATAGGTCAATCTGAAGTGACCCATTACCCACAAGTCGAAAGAATGCATATCGTCACCTATCGTAGCGGAGACGACATGATTTCAACAATTAAATTGATTTCACTCCCGTGCATGTATATAGGGACAAGGACAGAAGTCCGATGAGACGGCTTTACCATGCTATAACCATAGCTCGGTTTAACTTTGCATGTAAACGTGCTTAGTCATTGCTCTTCATACCCAAACAGAGTACTAGTCAATAAGGGCCAAAGCAGAGTCTGATAAGTGGCATGTTTGGGGTGGGGCTACACTCAGCTTTACAACATTAAAGTCTGCCTAGGGAGGGGGTTGGAGGGTTTGGTGGGTCATTCACACTTTGGGCTTTAACATGGGAGACTTCCTGTATCAAACCAAAAGTCAAGAAAGGGAGTTATTTTTTAGCGAACACAGTTTTTTTTTTTTTTTTTTAGTTTTTTTTTATCTCTTTATCTTTTCCATATCTCCAGCCCCTGATAGAGGGGAATTGCTCCTATGGGCTGTATCAGAGGGTACCCATATGGTCATTAGGTTGTTGGAATATAAAAGCTGCATTTAACATAACCATGCTATAACAGCTACTCTAGCATGGACTCTCTGACATACCATGTCAGTTCAAACATGCTAAACATGATTAGAGTGCAAGGTGTTGCATGAATATTTCAAAAGGAAATTCTCTTAAGTTACAGCAGGTTATTCTAGGCCATGGTGAGTCCGGGGTGTGAGAACAACTGATGTTTGCTGACGTTGTATCATTTGTATACGTCTCCAAGTCACACAACTTTCCCCTTTTGCTGCAAATAAGCTAACTATGAATGAGAAAGTGATTTTTCTAGAATTCAAGAATGTACTTCAGATTTAAAAAGAGGCAGAACGAAAAGAGAGTGGGGAGATCGACAGAGGCAGAAAGATGTCTATCTTCATGTCTGAGGCCATTGACAGTTTGAGACTGACTGATTATATGTTCTTAACCCCTGGACCTGCAGACATAATCCTCTCTCTAGTGGCTGCAACTGACTTCTCTTTTCTTCTCTCTTTTCCTTTCCTCTCACAGATTCGATGGGAGAAGAATATTACATTAGGAGAGCCTCCTGGATTCCTCCATTCCTGGTGGTGGTAAGTTGAGCTACTCTTCTGTTTTCTCTTATTGTTTGTGATGTCCCAATGTATTTTATTTGACTGGGCTAGAGTACATATTTTACAGTATACTTCTCACACTATGTACCCCCCCACCACACACACACACACACACACACACACACACACATACATATTGATAGGACTCTAGCATCCATCCCAGCCCTGCATAATTCATTACTGTCATATGCACAAACAAAAGCTTCATCAGAGCTTTTGTGGTGTTGTGGCTCATGAAAGAATGACAATTCAGTTTTCACTATATGAAGCTCGTGTTATGAATAAACATTTAAATATTGAGGTCTCTGTAAGAGTGATAAATGTTGATTTACCTGATGGTGCTCATCTTCATTTGTTATCAGAATCAACTTTCATTGGTGGGGGGTCTTGGGCTTGACCAGACTCATCGAGGGCATGACCCCTCCCTCCCTGTCTTCTATCCTCTCCCCTCCTCCCGCACGCCATCCTTCACCCCCATTCCTGAAACAATGGATCCAGATGGTTAGGGAATGGACCCCCCCTCCCTCCTCACCCCCTCGTCACCCTTTTGTGTTCCTCCCACCTCCCACTTTTCTCCTTTGTTCACATAGGAGACGGATTCTTAGCAGATTAACCCGTTGCATTCCAGCTCCCTTTGTGTCACACCTCCCTCTGCTGCCTTTATCCCCCTCCCCCCTGTCATTTCTGCCCTTGGCTAAGATTTGACCTTTAGGGTCAGCATCACCTTAAGCACTAATCAGCAGTTTCACTTTTTTTTCTTGCACTGTTTAGATGTACATGTTGGGGATAAATAAGGAAAAGTCCACATCCACAGTAGACATTTTATTGTGTTACAGTGCCATGACAGCTAATCAGTAATCAGACAGCTTGCATATTTTTAAACCCAAGGTAACTCATCCTGAGTGTATTAATGGCATGTATCAGGTCCTAGTGATATAAATGTATTTTTAATGACTGAGAAATGACTCATGGTTCCAATGAAATGATGCGAAATATTTTACCTCTGGCAGATTTCTATAACAGTTGAACTGAAGAAAGTGTAGTTCATGCAGCTATAGGATAGTGGTATTGAGACGTGACTCCGGTTTTTCTCAAAGTGGGAGCAAGAGTCTGAGCCAGGTCAGAAGATATCTGAGCAAAAACAAAAAGCTACAGACAGGTTTTTATATCAGATGCAACTGAATTTGTATCAGCAAATTTATAGATTTTTAGCTGTCTTTCTGTAGTTTTTCATTCCCAACAAATCCCATGAAAATACCAAAATGTGTGTATAAGTTAATCTCTTGATGGATGACAAACTTTCTTACCCTCTCTATGGCCTTCCAAGTCCACCACTCTGCTCTCTGACCTTCTTATGGAAGAAGGTCAAGTGAAAGTATAGATTAAGTTTCAAGGTCAAAACATCCCATAAACTCCTTGACGTGCCCAAATCACTCAAGATCACTTTCAGTTTTGGACTACTCTGAGGCTCCTGAATATGGCTGCATTTTGTGAGGTACTGAAGTGGATGAAAACTTCCAGATGTTTTGGATTAAACGTGTCTATCTGTATTGCAGATTGCCAAAAACGTCAAGTGGCTGTCAGATTAGTCCTCTCGTTAGCTGAGTTGCTGTTTTGCTCTGTTTATAGCACTTCCACCAAATCAATGCACGACGACTGATTGAATTAAGACCTCTTAGACAGGTAGCACACAGGCAGCTAACATTGTTGATCAACATAGATATGTTTGTGTGTGATGGCGATTTTCCACTTAGGATGTCCAAACACATTGAAACAGAAGCTTTTATGGATCAAATGATTAGTAAATTCCTTCACAATGAGGCCATTTACCAGTCAAAACTTGCACAGGAGGGTATCCGGGAGATTGAGTGGAGCCGGTAAGAGTTTAAATTTAGGATGGAAAAATTTGATGCAGTCAATGAAAGCTACATGAAAGTACGGTAACGTGTGTGTGTGTGTGTGTGTGTGTGTGTGTGTGTGTGTGTGTGTGTGTGTGTGTGTCTGAGTGAGTGTGTGTGAGAGTGAGCGGTTGATTGAGGGGGCGACACTGGCATTGTGTCCCTCTTACAATGATGCTCAAGTGTGTAAGAGCCAGTTTAAGAGTGCTATGGAGATAGTGAGAGAGTGTGAATGGGCTATGAATAGCTGTTACACATTTGCTTATATTGCTCTGTTTGGTAACCTTTTGACCCCCCCCGTCCCCCTTCTATTTCAGTGTATTCTGGGATTTGTATTGTGCGGCTCCAGACCGAAGGGAGACATGCGAGCACTCCAGTGAGGCCAAGGCCTTCCATGACTATGTAAGTAGAAGATTGGCTCGGCATACTGCTGCTTCTTTCTCTTTAAAAACAGCCACTGTCTTTACAGAGTCAGGGTTTTAGTTTTTTGTATGTCTGCCTCAGGCACACATCAGAAGACTGTACATATTTTCTAGTGAGGTCAAGTGTGTATGGGGAACCTTGGAAGTGACATCTACAAGAGCAGGTAGTGGATGTTGTGCACCTCACAAACATTTGGCCAAGTAATTTAATCATTAGCTGCTTCATGGATCAAACTTTGGAAAGTTTGAATGCTACAGGATGAGACATTTCATCTTGCCAGAAGCAAATTAACTGCGCTATCAAATGCATGCAAATCACAATTTCAATTCAGGCTGCATCCTGATGTTTGTGATTAGCAAGGGGGTAGAGTTAAATTTCACTATAAAGTAATGCCCAGATTATCTTCTGGATAACACAGAAGATAGTGAACTACTCATGTCTTTTAATTCCTTGTTCTGTCCGAGCAATGCTTTAAAACCTAAACATAATCAGTTTACTATAAAGTAGAAGAAAGGAAAAAAAGAGAGCAAATCCTCCTAATTTAGAGATGCAACTATGTGGCACTTTGGCTTGAAAAACAGCCTGTATTAACATCTATTGGCTAATCACTTCTGCCTTCAAAGGGAGATATGCTGTGAGATGAGATATGCCCAGAGTTTAAAACAAATCAAACATTTACAACTACCTGAAAAATCATTCAAAAGAACAAGGTGATGCCGTGGGACCACACACAGCCTCATCCAGTGCATCATCAGACAGGGCAGGCTCTCAAAGGTGCATTACAAGTTTTTTTTTTTTTATTGTGAAATGAAACCATGAAGTGGGAGGGGCCACTGATGTATGTCTCCTTTCTGTATTCCCATCTGAAGTTGTTCTGTTAATGATATCTTTACCGTTACTTAATTAATATAAAATCATATGGCTCCCCTGGCTAATTCAACAACTGTGCAGGTTTATGTTATTGCCCTCAGTTTTAATTATTGCAAGAGGAAATGATGGCTTTATTCTTCCCTTTCTAGTACAAAACAGATCTAGGCTATAAAGGTGAATTGATTTAAGCTCTTGTGTTTTCCATTTTCTCAGCATTGTAATCTTCAGGTTCCACTCACTGTTTGCAGTTTGAGCAGCAGAACTGTAAGCTCAGTGATAATTTCTTACTAACTGAAAATGCACCTTGGGAGTTGTAGTTCACACCCTCCAGAAGTTTGAATGCACACTCAGACTCTTGTGCCTTAACTTGCTACCAAAGCATCAAATACTTTAACATAGTTGTTCTTTGGAGCCAGTGATTCCTTTCATTATTGATTAATCTGCCAAATATTTTTTCAACAAATTAAAACTATAAAAAGTAAAAACTAAAGGTTGCTAATGTCCAAAGTGATGTCTTTTTTTTTTTTTTTTTTGGTTTTCGCATTGACGGATCAAAAGATTACAAACGAAAGAGATTTCGTTCATGGAAATGACTGAAACACTTAATCAATTAATCAAATAACTGTTTATATCAGAAGTGTTGTTTCTTAAATTGTCAGTAGAGAAAGCAAATTTTACTTTCAGAATCAGAGACGCCCAAAATCTGTCTTCTTACTTTGCACTTACATTTCTATTCATGTGAATTTTCTTATTGAGAGCTGTGTGCCTTTCTCTTTGTTTCCATTGTGTGTTTTTATATGTGTGTGTCCTTGAGGGATTATTTGATATCTCTGGGATCTTGAACGGGAAAATCTGCTTCTTTTTTATGTGTGTTCATTACTGCTCATTGAGGTCAGAGGTCAGCATTCAGGGTCAGTTCTGGATTCAATATCTTGCCCACTATGCTTCATGATGTCTATTGCTCGCCATAATAATGGCTCCATCCTCCTGTGTCAAAGATGGTAATATAAACAATAGTTTAAGTAAAAGAAGAAGAGGGTTTCTTCTCCGCTGTACATGTATCCACTTGTCTAAAAATGTCATGTGTTGTGATTGACACTATGTGTCTGTCTTCAGCCTCTGCTCTATGGCCAAGATTGTGTGTGTGTGTGTGTACATGTACTGTAAAGTGTGGGGAGATAATGGAATAGAGTTCTAATCCGGTAATCCCAGCACTGGGCTGAGGCTAAACCAGGGATTTGTGTGTGTGTGTGTGTGTGTGTGTGTGTGTATTTTTGGACAGGGGGCATCTTTGGCACCTAGCCCAAAGAAGGAGGTTGGAGGGGCTCACACCCTCAGTACCAGCCAGCATGGCAGATAACCCTATATGTTTGTCAATGTAGACCGGTACGCTATATGGCTGCTTGCAGTCTGCTCCTAACAGTGATAAAGCAAAAAGACGGAAAGGGTTTAATTTTGGCTCCAGCTCCCCGAGGCTAGTCTCTGAGCACAGGTCCTTTTCTACTGGTTTCAAAAGAACGAGCCAGTTAGAGGCATCAGAAGAAAAAAATATTTCACCCTGCCTCAAAAGATTTTTTTAGTCTTTTGAGGATTGCTAGATTGCAAGCCAGCATTTAAGAGGCATTATCACAGTTGTCTCTGTTGGGTGCCGAGGCACAGCAAAAGGTTCATGGTTACTCTTGGGGCAAAACGTTTTTCTTCAAGTCCTGAAACAGGTTAAGAAATAAATGCAGGGGTTGTTACAGGGGGTTGTTCTGTTAGAGTGACTTCGTAGTTGATGTCAAGTGTAGGGTTTATCATAACTTATAAATCTAGCTGCTTAAAACATCTGACGCACCAAAGATGCAGGTTAACAGGATTAAATTGCATAATTTAACTGGACACAAAATTTACTGGCCTCATTTTTAGGCTTTTACCATCTAAGAGTATTATTATGCATCTACAAAGTCATTGACAGGACTCAATCTTTTTTTTTTTTTGTTTTTTGTTTTTTCCAACAATTTAAAATGGAAGTGAAGTTAGAAAGTTAGAAGCTATACTTGAAGATGCAGTTACAACCAAGAGTTAATTTTGTCATCTGGCATGCCCTCTGGTTAATATTAACTGGCTTGCATGTTATCTCCTACATTAATAGACAATAATACAACATACCATACATTACTCCAACTCCATGTCATGCAGTAATTAATTTGCTAGTTTGAATAGAACTGCTAATTTTTCTTAATCAGTCTTAAATCCAGATAACATCATGAAGGTTTTGGCTCCATCGTGTTTTCATTACACAATTACTCCCAAGTTTCAATTTAGAAGCTTAAATACAGTGATTTCCGACCCGGAGATTGGGACTGTGCTACAGCTTACCAGTCAAATGTGAAGATCATTAACAGAACAGGGAAATGGGGGGGAAACTCCTGTAGAGTTGAGTGGGGCTCCCCCAGGAAATTGTGTCATAAGGAATGAGTTGCCAACCAGACCCAAAATCAGTGTTGTTAGTCAAGTCTCCAAAAGAACAATGCGATGAGGGAACGTCACCCATCATTGAACTACTCAAAATCCAAGTTTCCATCCAAATGTAGCACCACACTTTCAAAAGAATCTGAAAAACAAAAGTGCTAACTAATGCAGAAACCCATCCACTGCTGTTAAGTGGATATTAGGATTTGGGCATCTAGAGATAAACTTTAGGCTGTGGTCATTCTCCAGCTGGGTTACATTAAACCTTGGTAGAAGAAAACACAACACCATGATGTAATTAACAGGTTTTCTATAAAAACTCAAACCATGGGAACTTTATGGTGACAGTTTTCTGAGTATTGTGTTTGTTTATTTCATTTATTCAGTTACAGACGGCTGCTCATCACTGCACACAGTTGAAGTTTCCAGCACACGAACTGTCATGATGATTTTTAACATTTACACCAACACAACACTAACATCTGCCCCTTAGCCAAACTCTGTTTTGTATTTTTGTATTTTTTTTTATTTTAGCTTTTCTTCTGTTTGCACAAATTAAAAATGTTTGGAAAAAATAGATGAAAATGCTCTAGACTAGTGCAACTTCTGCTGACGGCTCATGAATATGCCTTGCTTGACTATGAGGAATCGCCAACAGAACAAGATGCATTCTAGATACATCTGCAGTGTTCAATCTTGTGCCAATAACACGTCAACCTGCAGTTAAATTTCTTAGACTCTTCTTGATACCTCCATCACAATCATTGTGTTTTTAACCTGTGTTGTTGCTCTTCTGTCTTTCTTTTACACATCTGCCCACGTTTCTCTCACACTCCTAGCCCCACTCTTCTCTCTCGCTGCTGCATTTTGTGCAACTCTAGCCTTCTCACATCATCTCTCCATGTTCATGCACCTTGTGGTTTCTCTGCAAAACCCCCTACACCTGCATCTTTCCTCCTTCCCTCCCCCTCTTTCACTCTCCCATGTTCATTCTCCTCCACACACCACCTTTTTTGTCTCATCCTGCTTTCCTATATTTCTTACTCTCCTTCACTCAGCACACAAGACCCCCCCCCCCGCATCTCACTCGCCTTATCGCTCACTCCCTCTCGCCAACTCTCCATCTCCTTTTTCCACTCTCTGACCCCCCTCCCTCCCTCACCACCAATACTACCTCCATTCCCAAGAGAAGATTGATTGGCTAATCTAACTGTTTACCCACAATGCCTAGTAGTGCCGAGGAGGAGAGGGCAGCGTAGTCAACAAGAAGACACAAAGACACAAGCAAGAAACAGTTGAGGTATTTGAAAATTGAGCTGAGTGGGCTAATGTCAAAACGGAGGGGAGTGGGGGAAGTAGATGTTAGATCTAATTCTTTTTTTGTTTTAAATCACCCCACTGTAAGAGATCTCTGTGTGTGAGAAGGCATACCACTAAAAACATCTTTATGTGAGTGGTAATTATTATTATCTTTTTTTAGGATGATGGAAGAACTAATATTACTATTATTTCAGTCAATTAATTGTTCTCACATTTATTCAGAGTTCACATTTCCCTTGAAATCACTCTTGGATAATTTTATTAGACATATGTAAATGTCATAATGCAGTATTGTCCTATGTGCAATAAAAATTAATTTACTTTTCTAAATTCACAATTTTACAATCACAAACACCATTCTACATTTTCTAAAAACATTATTTTTTTGGTGTATATGTTGGGAATTTTATTTCCAGATGCTTTAGAAAAGGACAGTGATGTTTTCTCATTGCCTTAAATGTATTAAACCCAAAGAAGTAGAAGTTATACTAAGCAAAAATCTGTTCCACTTCAGTTTTCTTCACACCAAAATCTTCAATCCATAGAGACCAGCCCATTCATTCAGAATTCAGGGAGAAGTGGAAAAAGAACTACATTAATCTAGATAATTAGCTGTGTGATCAAGTTAGAGCACTACATGACATGTGTTGCAAAAGCAAAAATGTTTCTTTTGTTTATTATTCTTCTTTTATCTGGAAGAAAATATTAAACTGTAGTACAACAGACAACACTAGCTTTAAACAGTATGAATGTACTGGTCACTGCTTGCCTATAGAAACTACTCCAGTTTATTTAGTCTCATGACATTTTAATAATATACAATACCAATTAACTTTAGTTATCCAACAAAAGTAAAATACTAAGGAAAAATGAGCAAGATCGCTTCCTAGATTTATTTACGTTAAGTGATTTGTAGTTAAAATTATTATCCTTCATCATTGTACTAAACTGTGCCAAAAGCTGTGTAATATATGCCAGCCTCTAGAGGAACTATCCATGCAATGTGCTTGGATCCACCTCTATCAGCTGATTTAAAGCTGAGGCAGTTAAAGACAATATTCCTGAAATGAAGGAAGCCGGTTCAAGCCACTGTAATAAAATGAGTGACAGGCTGGCTGTAAATCAGCTCAAGGGGTGCCGTTTTGAAGGCCTGACCCCAGATTGAAGCAGGTCAAGAAAAAGGAAGGAGCTTTTTTTATGTCTGGAAAATAAATTATTGTATGGCAGTTGGCAGTAAGACGAAAAAATGAAACGCGTATCTGCTTGAGCTAATGCTATACTCAGGTTCATAGTTGTTCTTGTTCTCCTCATATTCTTTTTTTCCGGCCTTGCTGCCTTTTCTCTGGAGTGTTGGCTAAGTGGATGTTGTGTCTGCAGCATGTATTAGTGCTGTCATCCAGTGTGTGCATGTGTGTTTTTGTGTGCACGAGTCTGCCTGTCTGGTTCAGTACCACTACCTTGGCAGCGGCTTTTCGGGGAGCGTGTGTTCGGTGCACGCGTCGTGCCAGTTTCGAGGACCAGCTGGGCTTTCAGAGGTTTTTGCATGTGCATTTTTTTGTCAGACATGACAGTGAAAGTAACAGCCGTATCCTGTTGCTTCAGAGCAAAACACACTGTTTTGACTGGACTGATAAATTAGCCAGATCACCACAGTCAGCTATTTTTCCACCCCTCTCTACACTCTCACTCCATGACCACCCACCCCTCCTCCTGCCTCCTGCCTCCTTCCTCTTTCCCTCCCTCCCTCTGTTGCGCTAAGGACAGCAGGTCAAGGAGACAGTGATGAGGTACATATCAGTGTGAACCAGAATGTAGATTAGTTGCCTCTCCAGGCTGGGACACACATAAATACAGACACACACAGATACATTCGCTGTCTCGTCGTAGCCCTCTCCTCTCTCCATCCAGTGTTTATGTCTCTGTCTTTAGCCCTGTGAAAGGTATCAGGCAGAGGTCAATAATGTGTTGAGCACTATTGATCTGTCCAGTAGGTCCTATGGGTGAAGGAGAGGAAGAGGGAAATGGAGAGGGAGGGATCAATGTTTTTCTGTATAGCCCATCTACATAGTGCACTGTACTAGCCAATCAGATCATTAGTGTTTTGTTCTGTGATAGATTATTCATAAACACTGTGGGATTGTACTGAGGAGAAAAAACAAGCACAACAGGGTGTCCTAACTGGGAGCCAAAACTGTGGATGAAAGCGTCAGCGATGTTAAAATCTTTTGCCACAAAGACGCCTAGATGGTGTCAGAGATATGGATGAGGTTTATTACATGGTACTTATGCAGCGTTTGCCTAGACCGAAGCTAAATGTTTACTGTAGGACTTAAAGGTGGTTGAAGCTGCAGGTAGTAGCTTGAGTAAATTTAACTCAACATAAGAGCTTTCAGTCAGTTGATACCTGGCTCTTTGTATAGATAAGTCAGTCATAGAATTACTTTTTAATAAATTTATTTCAGCAACCAATCAGCATATTTCCTGTTAGTGATTAATAATAGTCTCCCCAACAGCCTCAAAGTGAAACTTATTTGAAATCTATTGCACAATCTTCTACTAAAGATTATGCTGCTTTTTTGTCGTGATTGATTTCTCCTCATAGAGAAGTGACAAGAAAGAAGGGAAGGATGAGGTGAGAAACTGCCAAGATTGCTTTTAGTGTGTAAGCAGCTTGCGTTATTTTAATTGATATTAATTCAGATAATGGATTTTTATGTTCTGATTATTTGTTATATCAAAGAAAATCATATTTAAACAACTCGTTTTTGCAGTTTTTTGTAGTGAACCAATGTCCAGATTCTTAAATGTGAGACATGATGTTGAATTAAAGTAATGTTAACGGTTCTCCATCCAGAACTACTGAAGCCACAACAATGAACTACAGTTCAGGTCTGTCGTCCAGGTACTGTATAACTGATGACGTAAAAACCTAGCATTACTTTAGTGCGGACGGGGCTCTGGGATGCTTTCACGCCATGTTTGAGGAAAGCCATTAAAATATAGTTTACAGTTTAAACAGTATAAATATTCCCAGACATTTGAAAATGTGTCCCGTGGGCTTTGTTGAACTTTCAGCCAGTCTCAATGAAAGAAGCTTATTCTTCTCTTATCTGCTGCATGTCATGCATTGAAGCCCTTTCAAGTTTTGCCGCTACACAGCACTTCCTAAGTACACTTGTTCATTTTCAGACTTTTCCATATATCCTGGCTGAAAATGAATAATTCAACTGAACTACAAAACACCATGCTCATTACGTCAACTAATTAGTGGAGCATTAATGTCTCTGGGTTGCTCTGTCTTCTTCAACTTGTTTTTTTGCTTAAAGGTACCGTCATTTTGTTCCCAGGTCTGCATTAGCAGTCATTGTTTACCTGCAGCAGTATCAAGGAAACAAATGCAGATTTACTTTCTTGGCGAATCAAGTTATTCTGATTCAGCGAGTCAGCCTGACAGTCTCCTGCTTGTGAGCTGGGAGTTGAAATTGTAAGGTAGGTATAGGCAGTTCTGCGGGTGCCACTACAAAACCTAAAAAAAGCACTGTTGGATCCTTTTGTATTTCCCCAGGCCAGATGGTTTTAATAAAGACCGACTGCATACTAAATCTACCTTACGCTTTGCTGGTGGCAACTGCACCCTCTATGTGCTTTTAGTTAGCATTCAATTTCAGTCAGCAAACTGGAGAATTCATGAGCATATTGTTGGTCATTGATGGTCTCCAACAATAATAGGACCCAGTGATTGATTGTGAGCAGAATTTCTCCCCTTGTAACATTAATGTCTTTGTTTTTCTCCCCATCATCTTTTCATTTTTTTCTTGCTCTGCCTCATTCTTATGTCTTATAACTCTCTCGCTTTCTCTCTTTCTCTCTCTCTCTATCCCTACATCTCCTTATTTTCTCTGTCTCTCTCTGTCTCTCTCTCTCTATGCGCTCCTGGAGCGGGGGATGCCAGGGGGACAGAGTGCAGATAGGACCTGTCTCCATAGCAACAGCTTCTGCAAGCTGCTGACACCCTACTGGGGGGTGGTTGTGGTGGGGAGGTTACAGGGGTTGGGGCACAGAGAAGGTGTATGTGGTGATGTAGTGTGTGTGTGTGTGTGTGTGTATGTGTAGATATGTACGTGTGTATGCGCACCAGCGCTGGGAAAATCAGTGAAGGGGGTCACGGAGAGGAGAAAAGATGGAGAGAAAAGTGTGTAGAAGAAGGGAGTGAGGGAGATGGATGAGAGGGAGGGAGGATGGAGGAGAGAAAGAGGCAGCCGACCCAGCTTCTTCCCCAGGGACTCAGTGGCCTGCTCATGTTCACTAGCAGAATTAGCATAAAGATGGGGGGAGGTGTGTGTATCTGTGTGTGTCATTGTCTAAGTGTGCATTTTTTTTCTTTTTAGTTTTTTTGAGTGGTTATTTCATATAGTCAGGAGAAGATGAGCAGCAAGTGTATCTTTGTAGATGCCTGTAATTGGTAGTATGTGTTGTTGACCAAGCCTACAGGATATGTCACATGGATGCAATGCGTTCGTTAGGTGTGTGAATATGTGTGTGTGTGTGTGTGTGTGTGTGTGCGCTGATGGAACAGTGGATGCATAAGAGTGTGTGTGAGTGTGAGTGATTGTGGGAGCGACTCCCTCCCCTGGGTCTTAAACCCCCTCCCTGTTCTGGTCCCGTTGCCTGTGGTTCTCCTCTGTCTGCCTCCCTGTTCTGAAGGGCTGCACTTTATGAGCCTGTGATGCAACTCTTTGTGAGTTCTGTGTGTTTGTGTGTGCGTGCGTGTGTTCGTGTGCTTGTGGGTGCTCGTGTATGTTTGTTCCGGCATGCTTATGTAAGCACTGTGAACATGCGTCTCCATCTATGTGTGTTGACAAGAATACAGTTATATCATATTTAACTCCCAGGCTGAATCATTCTCCCCCCTCTTCTATCCTAGATTTTACTTTTATTCTTTTATATTGTTTGACTGACAAAAAGTGAATTGGAAATGGTGCTGTTGTTGTTGCATGTGGTAAAATGATTAGTGTCAGTTTGACAGCTGCTCTCATCAGGTTTAAGTGATATAGTTGTTTTAAAAGTAAAAAAACCATCTTCAGCGCTCCAGATTTTAAACGTCTTTGACTCCTCAGCTAGATGGGCACTCAGACCTCAGACCTTCACCAAGGCCAGTGTCAAACAGCTTACACCAGATTCATTCGTAGTAAATGATCTATTCTGAATCTGCCAAAAATTGTAGCGGATAGCTCCCTGACTCATTCCCCATCCCCTCACCAAGTTCAGTGTAAATCAGCTCTGGACTTTTTTTTGTATTCCTGTTAACAATCAAACCGACATAGGTGAAAACATGACTACTTTGGAAGAAATAACAAAGATGGACAGGAAGTACAATCTGAAAAAAAATTAAGCGGAAGTATTGGAGCGTTATGAGCCAGTGCTTTTAAGGAAATAAAGAAACCTACAGTCAGTGCTTTCCTCCTACAACTCTTTTTATTAAGTTTG
Source organism: Remorina albescens (assembly GCA_034769265.1). Taxonomy (NCBI): domain Eukaryota; kingdom Metazoa; phylum Chordata; class Actinopteri; order Carangiformes; family Echeneidae; genus Remorina; species Remorina albescens. The sequence continues at coordinate 6,702,273 of CM068488.1, forward strand.
CCTGTGTCTATCTGACTGTTGTCAGACATACACTGATATCTTAAAACTCCTCATTTCCATCTGTAATTAATGTTTGCATAGCACGTGAATGGGGAAACTCCATTTATCAGAGAATCAGTGAATGGAACCTGTCCCTGTGTGGGATGAATAAGAGTATGTTTCCGATTCTATTGATATCACTAAAGATCTTATTTGCTAAAATTATTATCGATAGACTAAGTGATACATTAGATGAAACAAACATCTGTCTTAAAATATAAAGATTAGGAACATTAGCCACTTTTTGACTGCATAATACACAGACCTGGAAAAACTCTCTCTTTCATTTTTCTAAAGTGGCTGGCTAAAGGTATGCAGTGCTAAGGCCTGCAAAAGTGTGAATTTGGTGTAAGAGCAGTAGATAAAAGTGAAGCTCATAGTTTTTAGGAATTTTACCATTAATCATGAATTTTATTAGATTTAATTGGAAGTTCCACATACTATATATATATATATAAAATAAGCATTTGCACCCAACAGGCTTCCTTACACACAAAATAATTTGGATTTATGGATTACTTGCTTTCAAATATTATTTGCTACCTAGCTTTTTTAACAGCATTTAATGAGGGAAAAAAACACAGTGCAACTCAACTTATTTGCAGATGACTTGTTACTATTTACAACTGGTGTAATTATACACAAAAAATGTAGGACAACTATAATTGATGGGTTTATATGTTTATATCAATGTTAAATGTAAACCTGTTTTAAATTCAAACAAACTTCATGAAAATATAGTCAGTATTTGTCATGGAAATCAACTACTTAGTCAAGTTCTGACCATTATATATAAACACTCTGATCAAGACTTTAAAAGCAAAATCTGAGAAACAGTTTTTATTCTGAAGTCAAATTAAAATTATATTCTTTTTAAATGTGTAAATCAAATGTAACAAACCCCTTTATGCTATGGTTACCTCAGTGTTGTTTTAATGTAAAGGGGGAAATATTGCCCAAAATGTCATGTTGTCTGTGCCAAATTAATGTACAAAAAGCAAACCTTTCACAATAGCTAGTTTTTTGTTTTTTTTTGGTGCACGTCATTATGGTGCCTTGCAGTATATTGCAGTCCATTTCAGCATCAACCACAGAGTTCAGGAAAAACCACATATGATAATGTAAAAAAAACAAAAATAAAACAATTCAAAACTTAGATTTGATTGATTTGTTCATCTGTTGTATTTTGATGAACCCAGCTGTTCCTAAAATTCTGACGACTCAAGTGCGTACGATATCTTCCCAAACCTTATTGCAGGAGTCAGTCCAAATAGTCCAATAGTTTGTTAGGCTGATCATGCATGTTAGAATAACATTGAAAATTTCAAATAATATAAGAGGGTTCATTATTATTTTTTCTCTCTGGCGGTATCTCTCCTTAAATCATTTCCTTCTCACTTCAGTCCTTGTCCTCAGGAGGAGATGAGGTAATTGCTGTTGCTGTCCCCTCTTTCAATAAAGATGAAGGAATAGTTTAAAGGTGCACCAGAAAACATTTCTTCTTAATTGACCAATAAAGTTGAGATGGGAGGGGATGGGAGTTTGCTGTGATTACAGGTGCAGACACTGCCCCCTGTAGTAATTTACTGGCCAGTGCATCATGTATAGAAATATTATCGTTAGGAGATGATATACAAAAACACACCAATTTAATCACTGTCTTTTTGCATTCCAGAGCGCAGCAGCAGCGCCCAGCCCTGTGATGGGCAACATGCCCCCCAATGACGCCATGCCAGGCGGTCCCATGCCTCCAGGCTTCTTCCAGGTATGATGCACCCCCTTTTGTCGCTGTCCTCCTCAATCCACCATCTCTCCATCACCTTTGTATCTTAATTTCATCTCTCTGCTATTCATCCACCTCTGACTCCCAACGTTCTATACCTGGCACCAAGACAACATTTTCTATAAACTGTCAATTTTTAATCGAGGGATGCTATGAAATCCATTTGGTCTTTAGAATGACAATAACAAAGCATATGCACATCTTCTACAGTTGAACACAGGTTAGACATGTTATAGTCTTTAAATATTGCGTGAAATGATCAGGCAGAGCATATAATACCAGTAAAAAGAGCTGGGCTCATAGCAGTGGGTCAGAATGGCAGACCAATGCCGTGTGTGTATGCAGTTAGCACATACACTAAATATATGCTTAATAAGTGCGCTGTAACACTAGTTGTACTATTGGCAGCAAAAGTATAAAATTTGTCTGAGTTATTTGAGTGTGTTTTAGTTTGTATTTTTCTCTATCTAGTCACGTGAATACATGCATCTGCAAAATGTTGTACTGTGAAGAAAACTTAGCCCTCTTAAACCGCTAAATCTCTTTGAAACTATTCAAATCACCAAATTTGTGGTTTTCACAGGATAAAATCTCTATATTATATAATTGTTATTTTCCTTAATTAAAGTTTACTGTTCTACTGTAAACCATATTTTCATTCAGACATCTTCACCACCAAATACTTAAGGGCTGATCTATAGATGAGAGACGACTTATCTCAAAAACCTTGTGTCAGGCTTGCTGTACTAAATAAGTCCTTCAGTCTAAAATCAATAATGGAGTTTGATTAGATGACACAACAGGTACACTTTGGGTTTTCAACTCTCCTGCTTTTTTCCCCTTTCCCCCCTTTATTTTTCCTAAAGCTTTTTATTCCTCTCTTGATGTTTACACCCACCACAGCTTCTGAAGCTCACACCGTTCACTCATCTCCTCTCTGGGCTGCCATTCCACCAATTTGTGATTCATCCCTGCTGTATTCATCCACCCCTCCACCTCCATCCCCATCTCTGTCTCTGACCTGTCCCGACTCTGTGAAGGGAAAGTTTTTAGTGTGGGAAATGGCTGTCTGTACAGTGCGGAGAATGAAACATGCACACAGACACACATATAAAGACATGCAGCATGCAGGCATACGTGCACACACTCACAATAAAAAAAATAATTAAAAAATCACGCGCACACACATGTTCTCTGCGAGGCAGTGGCGTGATGGACAGCACTGGCATTTGGCAGGAGGCACGATAAGGTGGTGGAGAGGAGTAGGTGAGAAGAAGCGAGTGACACGATAGAGAGATGAAAAGGAAGAAGAGAGGGGAAATGTGAGGATCAGTGCCACAAGGTTTGTGGCCCAGTGTTTGTTTCTGTGGCTACTTACTGCAATTTTTTTATTTATTTATTTGTTTTGCTTTCCGAGAGTGAGGCAGTGTGCTGCTGGGAGGGGGGTGGTGGTGGTGGTGGTGATACTAGTGAGAGTACGACTGAATAAGCTAGGGAATGGGGGGGGGCGCATGGAAAGGCTATTTATAACATTAGTGGGGGAGTGAGATTGGGAGTGTTTGTGTGTGTGCATGTGTGTTTGTGTGCATCTTGTGTTCAAGGGAACCTATTGTATCAGAAAGCTTTGGTTGTTTTCTGCAGATGTTGCTCATGCTCATTGTTAGGACTGGGTATCATCTCAAATAATATGTATGTTTTTATACCAGTGCTGTTGTTATGCTGAGTCTCAGTCACTGAAAATTTTTTGCCTCAGTCCATTTTGAGAAATATGCAAAACTGTTATAGTCAGTTAATACAGCAACCAGAATGATCAAAGAATTAAAAGTACAACTTTAGCCTGAATTTAGCTGAAACTATTAATGATTGGTATTAGTATTGCACTTTCTCATATATGGCAGTAAACTGAACATCTTTTATGTTTTGAACTGCTGGAAAGATAAAACAGGCTTTCTAACTATATCACTTTGGACTGTTATCCTTTTTTGACATCTTACAACATGATTGATGGTGAAAATAGTTAGTACATTTATTGAGCACTTTAAATAAATTGTCATCATTTATATGCCTTTTCATAATTGTGACAGATGTTTGTACATTCAGAGGCTTTAATTTTTTTTTTTTAACCGTATATTGCTGTACATTTACATCTACAATGACACAACATTGGTTTTACTTCTTGAAACCTGTTGAGGTAAACGGATGAACTATCATGTGCACCCCCTCACATGAAAATATGTTCTCACGGTTCATGGGCCAGTTACAGGTACAGATTTACCCACAGACTCACTAAGGTAATCCATATATGTCGGGTCCGTGTGTGCTGTGTTTTCTGTGTCCGGATGCCTGGGAGGGACACGTGGAAAATTCCATTTGCTGTTTATAAATTGGCCGGCTTTTTGTTTTCTACAGACAATTGGAAAGGGGGGGGGGGGGGATGTGAGATGACTCTGACTGTGAGGGAGCAGAAGAGACTGTGACATAATGAGTTATTTTTTGGGGGTCGTTAACCTCTTGTCTTGGGGTGAAATGTCAGCAATAACACAACAGTGTGTGGAAAAGCTGGGAGGTGAGCATTATTCTGTGTGTACAGAGATTCGGAGTCATACTGATGTAGGTTTCCATTAAGCAGGAAAGAATTCCAACTTCTCCTTGTGCTTTTCAGTGTCATTCTCTCTGGTTTGAAATTGCCACTAGTGCCTGTCCTGCTGCTGCCTCTGAGTGAGCCTTTGGCAACACTGCCCCCATGTGGTGAAGAGGAAAACTGTATTTGGTCCTCTGACCTGAGGGGTCCTGCCCATCATCTCTTCCAGTGTAACCACACGTTTAGCCCATCTGGTGGAATAACTACGCTAAACAGATTTTCTCTGAGCTTGCTTGGATTTAAAGACAAACGAAAAGGGTTTTCCTCTTAGATCATGGCTTTTAATTTTACTTTAATTTTAGTTTTCTCTTTTGTGAGGGAATATTTAACATCACATTCTAAAGAATCTGCCCAAAATGTTCAGCTTTTTCCACCCTCCTGCTCCTTTTCTTCCTCCTCAGCCTAAATGCTCCCCACTCACTCCCCCTCTCTCGTCCTCCTCTTTCTTATAATTTTGATCGGGTAATTCCTTCAGGTGTAAATCCCCCCTTTTGGCCCCTCCCCTCTCTGATATCGCTCTTCTTTCTTAAAGGGACCACCCGGCTCTCAGCAGTCCCCCCACGCACAGCCCCCCCCACACAACCCCAGCAACCCCATGATGGGACCCCATGGCCAGGTAAGACGTAAACACTTTCTCTCCTCCCCTCTAAATCCCTCCCCCCGCTGCTTACCCCCCTTGCCCACACACAAGGTCTTTTCCTTTCCATTCACCGCTCACACACTCTTCTTCTTCTCCTCCTCCTCCTCTTACCCTCGGGCCCTGTTAGATCTAGTTTTGTTCTGGCTAATTCCCTGTAGATGTCAGCCCCTCCAGTTGCCAGCTCTGTTATAAAAGCGGAGCATCCAGAGGCAGCAGGGCCTGCTCCTCTGCAAGGCCCAGAACCGACTGTCCCTGTGTGGGATGAATAATTCACTCCTTGCCCCTCCCCCGGAGCAGCTTGTGGGGGGTTGCACACTTATCTGTGCCTGTGCTCCTAACACACACACACACACACACACACACACATACACAGCCAGCACACTCCCCTGCCCTCTGCTTACTTGTTCTAGCACCTTTTAAATAAAACAGGGGAGGACAATATAGACACGTCACATATATGTTTAAAAACACACGGGCACATAAACGTACCCCCACCAGACATATAGAACTGTCACGAGTTTTGGGTTTCTTTAGCTGCCAACTAGAAATGAGCATATGAAGTGCATAAAGCCTTAAACAACTCTTTCATCCGTCTGTTTCAACACCTTCTCAGAACAGTAGCTACACATGCACTGTGGAGGTAAAGTTAGCCTTTGGCAGCCCCGGCTCTTAATTCTTGTGGTTTCTGGTTTCTGTCTTGTGTGCGAGAGAGTGTGGACATGCTTCCTCTAAGATTTTTGAATGGTGATGTTGGCTTGAAGTGTCTCGAACTACGCCAGGCAGACCACAGGCCGAATCAGCTTACATTACAGTGACAGCAGGCAGGGACCAGTGTGAACGCTGTCTTTACACACACATATGTATATTGTGTAAGAGGAGACACAAAATCAGAAAACACAAATTCCTGCGTAGGTGTATTTTTGTGTTTTCAGGCAGACGTGACGAGTTTGCGATTGTTCAGTGTCATCCTCCATTCTGCCACCACACTGTCCATCCGTGTTTCCTCAGTGCTACCCCTGTCTCAGTGCTCTCGGATTAATTAATAATGGAAATGTCGTTTTCTCTCTGTCTCCTTTTCTCCACATTTCCCACCCCTTTTTCCCCACTTCTTCTTCCTCTGTATCTCTTTTCAGCCTTTTATGTCACCCCGATACCCAGGTGGACCGCGCCCCTCACTCCGAATGCCAAATCAGGTGCTGAGTTTTCCTTCCAGAGTTTTCCTCATCGCTTACTCATTTTTATGTTGGTTTTGACAACTCAGTAATTGTGTTGCCAAGAATGTGCCAGCATTTTAATACGTTTCCATGTTTGGTCTTACCTCAGCCTCCTGGGGGAATCCCTGGATCTCAGCCTCTCCTGCCAAACAGTTTGGACCCAACAAGACCGCAAGGTACAACTGGGACAGATGTTGTAGTCAAATGCTCGAGTTAGGTTGCTTCATCAGGAGATGTGTATATTTAGTATTTAACGGTAAAATGATTTAACAGATAATTATTATTGGGCCTATAACCAATAGTTATTTTCATTATGTAAATACATATTTCAGTGATATTATAAGCTGTGGTTCTATGTGATTTTAGTAGGAACAAGGTAGAAAAATCTCCATTGCTGTTTTTCCAGAAATCTGACTGCATGTAAAATTCTTGTGTGGAATGAATGAAAATGAGTTGTTTCCTAAATTGAATAGTCCATCCATCCATTAATTTCCTGCTATTTATTGATGTCCAGAATTGTGTCTTATGATTAATTAATGATGTTATTAGTTTTTATTGTTATTAAGAGTTGATAAATAAATCCAGGTCTTATCCGCATGCTGATTTTTGTTTAAGATTATTATACTTTGGTTGGTTTCATTTTAAAACAAACCATCAAAATTGTGTTTTACGTAGTATCAAAAATACTTCCAAAAGTCTCCTTTTTGGCAGGAGTGGAAGAGCTTGCCTTCCAAATTTGTGTTTGTGTGAACAAAATGAATTTAAAAATATAAAAATCCTTAAGGATTCACTAAATGATAATGAGAGACAAAGACAAGCTGCGAATCCTCAAATAATAAAAGCTATATTCAACAAATACTTGTAAGTTTTGTTTGACCAATTACTTTGAGTGAATATTCAATTACAAGATTCTTTTATTTATTTTCTGACTGACAAATCAATTAAAAGATAAATTACTTAAGCACTAGACTCCAGTCAACAAGCTTTCAACTCCTGTCCAATGAGGTTGCTTTAAATTTCAGCAGTCGTTTCTTCGTCCTGTATGGACTGACCACTGGTTGGTGTGTCTAGCTCAGGAAGAGGTCTGTAGTGAGTTTAGCTGCAGATTACAACTTCAGGGGACAGAGGGGTACAGCTAATGGGATTAGGGTAGAGTGTTGTCTGTGGTATGTCTTAATTCCTGACTTAAAGAGACAAGGCCATATGTGGAGTTTGATTTGCGTCACAGTTGGCGTGTGACTCTATTTATTTATTTATTTATTTTTTCGGACTTCTTAGGACATCCAAACATGGGCGGACCAATGAGAATGAACCCTCCTCGAGGAATGGCCATGGGCCCACAGGTATGATAATACACTTAATTAGCATCTCATTTTCCTTGATCTTAATGAAGAAAATATAAAAGAACCTCTTTGGTTTGCTCTTACAACGTATTTAATGTCTTACAGAATTATGGAGGCATGAGGCCTCCTCCTAACTCCATGGGCGGTCCAATGCCTGGAATGAACATGTAAGTTTAAAAATCCCATGCATCCGTTGCAGTGTCATAGCCTGTTTTTAAATTCTTGTTTTTCTCTAAGACTTAATTTTATTTTATTTCTCTTTGCACCATTTTCATCCTGCCCCGTTTGTCATTTTCTCTCTTACACTCATGTCTTTTCCTCCTCAGGGGTCCTGGAGGAAGAGGGCCTTGGCCAGGACCTAATGCTAACTCTGTGAGTGGGAAACCTTAGACTCCTGACCTTTACTTGTGAACACACATCACATAAGTGATGGACAAAGAATGACGAATGAGGCCACATTGACTTACAACCCTGTCCGAGCAGTGAAATCCAAACTTGATGCTTAAAGTTCACATCTTGGTTGAAAACCATGAGGGGTTTTGATTTTTGTGGTTTAATTTATTGGGTTGTTGCTTAGATATTTGAAAAGAGTCCATCAGTCAGTTTTGATATGGAATACTTGGGCTGTTGACTCTTAAAGGGCTTTTTACCAGACAAAAGCACAAAATCCGTCTTCAGGAAACTTACAACTGAGTTAAAACAAAACTTTTTTGACACTATCTGAACATTTCTGAGCTACACAAAAGTGATATTTATTGCAGGATATTAATGTTGGATTTTATTCGATTGTAAAATGATCCCCTTTAACTTTTTTCCCCCACATTTGGTGTTTCCTCACCCTGTCAGATCTGATTATCTGTTTCCTCTTTCCCGCTGCAGATAGCATACTCCTCCTCATCTCCAGGAAACTATGTGGTGAGTTAAAGTCTATTAAAACCACTGAGGTTTTCCAGGAGTAGGTTCAGATTCTATCGTTCTGATGAAGATGTTCTGAGTATCATTTTAACCTCTATTGCTTGTTTTTCCCCAGGGTCCTCCAGGTGGAGGTGGTCCACCTGGAACTCCCATCATGCCCAGCCCAGGTGGTGCGTCACCTAACTATGTCCCCAGCACTAACAACTTGTCTTAAAACGAACATCTCTCCTATGTTTCCCCTCACTAAACAAGCATGAACTTGCCCCCTCTCCCACCAAGCACCATCAGCTCAATGTTCATTCTTCAAATCTTAAATATCATATAGCTAAAGTTTTATTTTCTTTTACTTAGATTCAACCAACTCCAGTGAAAACATCTATACAATGATGAATCCTATTGGACCAGGAGGCAACAGACCTAATGTGAGTCTCAGTCACAGTTGAAGTTCATGTTGTCATTCAACACAAAAAACCTTTGTTATGTTATGAAATGTTATTTAATGGCTTTAATTCTTCCAGGCTTGTAACGGTGTCAAACGCTGCATATTGATTCTGCCTTGAAATAATGGATGTTTGTGTAATGATTAAAACTACACAACCTTGCCCACAAAAATTAATCCAGCTCAAATAGGGCTTATAACCACATCACTGGGCACCAGTACAATTCAGCATTAGAGGAACATAATACTGCCACACTTAAATGGAAATGATCCAAGAAGGATGTGTTAATCTTTTTTTTTTTTTTTTTTTTTTTGCTTCACTCTGAGCTGAAAAGATCATGATCATTTATATGTTGTTCAACATCCCGTTACCAGTTCCCTATGGGGCCTGGACCTGATGGACCAATGGGAGCTATGGGTGCCATGGAGCCACACCACATGAACGGATCACTAGGTTAGTTCATTCACTGTGATTTAACAGGTCACTGATTTGACTGATGGCTACACGAATGAAACCATACTTAATTTTGGATGAAGTTTTCTCTAGAAACAATTGAATAATATCTCTCCTTCACTTCCTCAGGGTCTGGGGATATGGATGGGTTGCCAAAGGTGAGTAAAAAAATCTGATTTCATTTGACTTTTATTTTTTTTCTGAGTGTTCTTGTAAATTAAACCATTTATTTAGACCCTTGACTTTCCTTCATTGTACAGTGTTTTGTTTTTGTTTTGTTTTTTTACTCCCTCGCTCTGTCTCTCTCCAGAGCTCTCCTAATAACATGGGGGGCATGAACAACCCTCCTGGAACGCCGAGAGATGATGGCGAAATGGGCGGGAACTTCTTGAACCCATTCCAAAGCGAAAGTGTAAGTAGGATCAGTGATCATCTCGTGCCCCTTAACAGCTATCCCTGACATCCTGACATAAACTAGTGGAAGAATGCAAGCAGAGGGTTCACCTGATTTGTCAGTATTCATCATTTTCTGTTAAAGCTGGTGTCTTGTGCCTCTTTTCGAATTTTATAGTGACTTTATTTAGACCCAGACATCATTTTGTTTGGAAGGAGTTACCGTAGGGATGTCTCCACTTTAGGCTCTGTAATCTGAAAACACAACAAAAATTTGGGCCCAATTTTTCCAATTTTGGAAACTTTACTCAAACATATCAAGGTAGACTTAATTCAACTAATCCAAGCACAAATTAAATTGGCCCATGAAGAAGAAGCCCCAGTCCAAAATGCGGTCCCAACAGCAGCGGCAGAAATCAACAAAAAACAGTGAAAAGAGAACAGCTCAACTTTACTTTCTTCTGTATCTCGCAGTTTACAGTCAGCGTCATGCTTCAAAAAACACTTTTCATTACTGTGATCAGAGCTGATTGCAGGTGTGCTCAGATCTGCCCAGGTGCTGCACACACTCTCAGAAAGTACAGGAGACTGATGGCAATACAGAGCAGCACAATAGGTGCCAATTAAACAGTTTTTTTTTTTTCTTCATTTACAAGTCAACTCTTGTCACATGGGACAAAGCAGCCCTCCAGTTTTGAGTGCAGCATTGCTGCTTAAACACAAATTTATTTTTTACTCGGGACACAGCACTGTAAATTTTAAAAGCACAACTTTATATGTGCACATGGACCTGTTCATTGTCCAAAATGTTGATTTAAAAACAGGACTGTAAAGTACAACCGATGTTCTGCTTGCATTGTAGCCGCTTACTAATCACTTAGAAGTCATTCAATACCCTTTGTATCAGTGATGTGTTTATATTTGATGCAGAACAAATGCTTTGTGTGTTTCATTAACTAGTCATATCTTCTAGGGATGAGGAAAAAGCTACTTTTTAGATTTTAGGTACTTTCTTAGAAGTAAGCAATAATGTGACAATATTGGTGTAGTTTTGTATTAGGAATACAGCAGGTGGAGGGGGGTACTGTTCCTTTGCATTTTGTAAAATTGTGATGGTCTCTCACCCTCGGCCTGGAGAGCCACGGGGGGCACAGGCTTGAACTACAGCTGAGCCCCAATACCCTGACTCAACCAATCAGCTCTGGGGCTGGGTATCAATATTTAAGCCAAACACAGCCAATTAGTCAGTTTTGTTACTAATAATAAGCAGTATGTTACTTAACTCAAGTAAAACAGTCTAAAACTCTTGACAGCTGTGATTTAAATCAATAACTCTAGAGTAAAAAGAAAGACGTAAACGATGCCTGGCTATGCAGTTCCAACTTTTTTTTTTTTTGATGGTTTATTGATTGATGTACCCTACAAGTACAGAGGTTTGATACCTGGCCCTGATCTGAATTACTACATTGTTGATCACCTGTGTCAGGTGTATAAGGGGATGTGGCCAGAAACTAAGTCTGTGCTTCCTCTAGCTTTGCAGGGCTGGGTTTGAGCTCCCTCTGGTGTTTAAATGTTGTCAGTGACACATCCACTCATCTGTGCCCTCCTCCCCCTTCCCTCTCTCTCTTTTCAGTATTCACCCAACATGACGATGAGTGTGTGATTTTATTTTTTCCTTTTTTTGTATTTTTGTTTATTCTCCCCACCTTCTTTATTTTTTGTACCCTGCACCTGATTTTTTTTATTTTTTTTTTCCCCCCCTTTGTTCAACTCAATCCTTACTTCACCTCGGATGGGACCGCCTCCCCTCCTCTTACACACACACACACACAAACACACACACACAACCTCTGTGCCCCTAAACCCCAATATGGGATCCGCTATCTCCCCACTTTCCTCCCTCACCTGGGAACTCTACGGCCACACAGCCTTCCGGGAAGGCCCTGGAGCATGCTGGGACTCTAATCAAAACAGGCCCTCCTGGAGCATGCAAGATGGCTGGCGGTCTGAATAGGAAGCAGTCACAGAGCCACAGGAAGAGCCTCCTCTCTGACTCTGGCCCCGGCCTCCCTGGCTTCCTGTCAGGGTCTAGGCAATGAGCGAGGGAAGGAGGACAAAAAGAGAGAGAGAGAGGGAGAGAGCAGACTGGATGACACAGCCCTCCCCTGAGGACACAGTGCTGGGTCTCTTAGCAGCTGCCTGGAAGCTTCTCAACCACGACTTTGGACTTTTTAAAACTTTTTATTGTCCTTTTTTTTTGTTGTTGTTGTTTTTGTTGCTGTTCCCAACGGATTCAGTGGAGGGTCGGACCCTTTGCTCCACATATTGTTCTCTCTGTGTGTACATTTTTAACAGGGGTGTTGTGATCAGTGAACGTTTTTTTTTTGTTTTGTTTTGTTTTGTTTTGTTTGTGTGTGTATGTATTGTATCATTGCTATTTTTATTATTGTATTATTGTTATTAATGATATTGGTATGATCATTTAAAGACTAGGTTCTAATTTCTGTTGTTTCTAAGGGCACATTTTTATGATGAAGACAGTGTATGTGCAGACAGATAAGAAATTATTTGCTGTGTAACTCATGGGTTTATGTGAGCACACTGCCCGCTGCAGGTAAGATTTTATCCATCATGGTACTGATTGGCCTTTTATTAATATTATTATTATTATTATTATTATTATTTGGGGTTTTTTTTTTGTATCTTTCTCAGTTCTTTTTTTTTTTTTTTTTTATTCTTGTTAAGTAACCCAAAAGAAGAAGCGGCTCCTGTCTTAGTAGCTTCCATGCAGTGAAATGCACAGCTCTATTTATTTATGTACTTTTAATTTGTCTTATGAATCATTGTAACTTTTTTAAAAAATGTTATTCCTGTTTTTTGTTTTTTGTTTTTTGGTTTGTTTGTTTTTTTTTCAGTAACTGCAGAACTAGTAGCAACTATGTAAATATGCAGATCCACTCAACAGCACGTCTATATCTCCATCTGACATCATTAGACCCCTTTATCTGTGCCCCAAAGATGCTCAAGCTAATCACAAGTGTCGACCATTTTGACCTGCAGTCATGCTGCTTCCATTAATGCTGCCCACTTAGGTCACTGCTCAACTCCACTGTGTACGTAGGCTGTGTTTATTGTCTCTCTGCTGACCTGTTGTGAACACTTGTATTGTTTTTTTGTTTTGCTGATGAGTCCTCAACACACTGTGATGTCAGTGCTTTATGGAAATTTGCTCTTGTGCACCAGTCAGTCGAGCTTGCAGACGTTTTTCTCTCATACACGCGCAGCTTCCTCTTAACAGTCGCCTTTGGTGAAAGACTTGTGGCTCTCTGATCGGATCCGTGGTGTTTTTACGTCAGAGAATAGCAGGACAGGAAGCGGTGAGGTGTCACTCTGTAGACCATAACAAGTGGCCCTTTTTCCCTTTTCTCACCTTTTCCAGCGTCGATACACCCACTCACACATCATCCTTCTTATTCTTTTTATTTCTTTTTGTACAACTCTCCATCTTTTTGATTTTATTTTTTTTGTAAATACTGTAAAATGCATTTTGATATCATTGACATGTTTTGATATTTCAGATCACAACTTAACAGTTGATCAGAAACGTGCTGAGTCAGGCAACTGTGTGTATTTGTTCAGAGATGGTGTGTCTTACTCAGAAATAATATGAATGATGAGAAACAAACTGGAGCTGCTATAGACTATTATGCTATTTCACCTCATCATTGACAAAATCTGGGGCTTTACTGTGCATCAGAGCTGTAGCGTCAAGGGGTCTAAGAGGACGAGGTAGGAAGATTTTGTAGTTGAGTGTGTGTGAACGCCTTTAGATAACTCACTGTCACACACCTTTCCTTGAAAACGCTTAATTAAATATGATTCTTGTCAAAAAGCCTCTGTCCTCTGCCTCTGTTCTTGGAAACTTGGTTTGAAGGGGCAAGGTGTTTTTTGTTTTTTTGTTTTTTTTTTTGTTGTTGTTGTTTTTGTTTTATTTCCTTCTGATATTCTTAACAGGGAATTTGCAAGAACAGCGCAAACGATGACAATTTTTCATAATAAAACTCATCCCTTCTTTGTCTGCCTCTGATGCACTGCATTTCAGCTTTTACCTTCTCGACACAACTGAAACCGAAAGCAGGGGCACACAGGACACTGGCTCTCAAATCCAACACACCAGGGACCAGAGTACGGACTTTACTATGAAGGATTTTTTTTTTATCTATTAAAAATGGGGCAGGAGAAATGTCTGGGAAACTAAAGAGGAGGGCAAAAAAAATGAGAATAACGGACAGATTTGTTGCTTCGACGAGGTAGAGAGTGTGGGAACAGGTGTTTCCTCCCCTGTACTTTGAAATACTGTTGTACAAAATGCAGTCAAACTTCTCTCTATCTGTCCTGTAAGTAAAGCCGTCACAACGTTGATCATTTCTGTATTTCTATTGTGCTGATGTATAATACTGTAACATTCAGGGGTAGGGAGGGTTAAGAGAGGAATTTTTGGGAGTGGGAGTAAAGATTTTTCTGTTCAGTTCCTCCATTTTTCCTCTTGATGACAAAGCAGTATTGAATATAAGGCAGTGAGTCCTTGGGGAGTTGCTTTGTATCTCATGTTAGGGTAGTTTCAGATCCTAAATGTCTCGTGTAGTAAAATAAGAGGTTCCTTCTTCGTATGTTTCTTTATATTGTAAAGTTTCTTTAGATAAAAAAAAATGTTGCTTATTGGAAAAAAAGGTGGGAAAACTGCATTGAAAATAAATGTATTTTTTTTCTTTTCCTTTTTTGTTTTTGTTTTGTTTTAATTTTCATCAAGTTGTCAGTCGTTTTTGCCTGTGTCCCCCTTGTTGTAGATACATATTAAAAACAAATAAAATGACTTCACTCCTTTTGCCATGAATACAAGATTTTATTTCTATGAATTTACAAGATTAGATTTTCCCTGGACTTTATTTCTCTAATCCGCTCCCAAGAAAATTTTCAAAACATGATTGGTTTTAAGGCCATCATGGTGGCCATAAAACCAATCGAGAATATGGAGAAATTTTCTGAATTATTTGTTTGTATTTCAGTTCTTTAAAAATACAATGAAGCAAAGCAGTTCACAGGCATATAAAGTGTGAGCAAGAATATTTTGACAAGAAAATGTCTCTTCAGTTTTTATGCTGTTGAAATGTTGCATCAGCCACACAGAAAAATTTTACATTACAACATTCAAATATATTAAAGCAAATGAATCTCATAACTTTCACACAGGTTTGTGAAGAATGGTCCTGATTAAAGACATATTTTCAAGTTCAGTGATGCCGATATCTTTCATTTTCAGAATCCGTCAAAGACAGCTCAAATAATCCTGTAATTGTTTCAGCTCCAGTCAGGATCCTGGTGTCTTTTTGTTTGAAATTGTTCTTTTTAATGTTTAATTTTTTGTTTATTTTGCAGCTACAAACCAAGCCACATAAAGCCTCGTGATGCTTTGTACAAGTGATATTTCAAAAAGATGACCAGTCTGTCCTCATATTCTGGCTGTTACTTCATTAATGGTTCAGCTTCATGGCTTCTCAGGTGAGACAACATTCTTGCGGATGGATGGAGGGAAAAATATCTGCCTCAGAGCTCCAGGTGGTTCACCTGCCCTCCACCTCTGGCTTGCTCAAGATACACCGAGCGTCAACGCAGTGACCTCCGACCTCTCTCACTGCAGCAGGAGGTGGGAGGGGCGGGGGGCAGTGGAGGGAGAAGCACCGGTCTGACAGATGCTCTGAATGAAGAGCAGAGTGTGGAGGAGCTGGGCGGATGAGGCAGAAACACTATGCTCCTGCTTTTGGACAGTGATGCCCGTGTTGGGATCCGTAGTTGAGAGGTTGATTGGTTGACTAAGGGGGGGAGGTGAAGCAGAGGTGGGACCACCGTGAGGGAGGGGAGGGTGTTCCTGCGGGGATGGGAGTGGGAGTGAGGCGAGGGACAGGCAGGAAGCTTATCAACAGAGCTCCTCTGGATTTTTTTGTCCAGTGTTGACCTTCCAGATGTTGGACAGCTGTTGGGGAACTCTCTGCCTGGGGTCAGCTCTGTGAGGGATGAGACAGAGGCAGAGATCCTTGGAGGGAAATCCTCACGGCGGCTGCTCTGATTCTCTCCTCTGTGTCTGTCATCCCTCCTGTGAAACGTGCTCTCCGTCCTCTCTTCCAGCCTGGACTCTTGGAAATGTGACTCCCCGTCATCCTTTCTCCCCTTGTCTTCACTCCCTCCTTCCTCCCTTCCTAAATCCCCTCTGTCTCCCTCTCCGTGCAGTCTTCTCTCCCTCTTGCCTTCCTCGTAAGCTCTGTTCAGACTGGACAGGTTGTGAATGGCCAGCCACGGCTCAGATAACACCCTCTGTCTGGAAGGTGGAGTGTTACACTGGCTCAGCGAACTCAGCTCACAGGAGGGAAGTTGACTGCTGTCGCTGCTGCTGCTGCTTCCTCTTTGGCCTGATAGACGTGGACAACACACAGTTTGTGAGTATAAATCCCGCATTTGGAAGTGAATGAGAAAACCAAGTATTGATTACTGTGTATCAATCTGCTCTGGAGGACAGATCCCTCCTCTGTTGCTCATGCCTGATGTTGACTCCAGCCACTTTTCCTAATGTACTTTTTCTGAGCAGATTTTGCGTGTTAACAACTAAAAGGCACACATCAGAAAAAGAAGAAAAAAAAGGTTCAATTTACAGCAGTTTGCTTGTGAACTTCAAATTTTATCCCTATCGTGGAGCTGAAGGTAAAGTCGGAGGATCAGTAGGTTTTAATCACTCTTGAGAAGCCTGGCTGTCCATCCCTAAAACTTTAACAAAACTAAACCCATCTCCTTACACACTGGTGGAAAGTAACTTATTTCATTTGCACAACTACTCTCCTTGAATATTACCATTTCATGCTGCAATGTCACTGCATCTATTTGGCACTGTCAGCTACTCCAATTCATAATATTACAAGCTTTTAGAAACTGACGCTGTAGTTAAATCAGTGTTTTCAAACCTTTATTCGGGTAGACATCACATTTCAAATGTCTGAGATGTTAGCAGCACTATAAACAGAAAGTTTCTTTCCCTCTAAACCTCTCACATTGTTTCATCTCAGTAAATGTGCCCCAAAAATCAAAGGTTAGAGGAACGTTGTGAAAATATTTGTGTAACGGGATCAGTCAGGGTTGAAATCGTTCCACTGCCAGCGGCAACAACAGCAGCAGGCTGCTTACGCACTGATGCATTATTATTAATCATATAAATATATCATACAGCAGTTTGAAGCACTTATGATTGGACATATTTACAGTACAGTTACTTTTACCCGCACACAAGATCTGAATGGTGGCCCTCTATAACACAAAGGTTTTTTATTCCATCCTCACATCTGTTCCTCCTTCCAACACTTCAAACAACTTCATGTGTAGAAACTCTTCGCCTCAGCTCAACCTGGCACCCCATTTTCATTTCCTGTCCTCAAGAATGAGCACTCACCTAATGACTTCAGCCAGCAGCCACTTGTTCTCATCTGTCTAGACTTGCCTTTATTTAACATGGCTCTGCTACATCCAGGAAGGGCACCTTGTCTGGCCAGAGATCTCCACATCAAGATGGAGAAGCATTGTAGACAAGCTTTTAACATGAGAGGATTTAAGTGTATTTTCCAAATGAGGATTACTCACTAATGTCGAAATAATTTTCCTTTAGGATTGAAAGTTCATTCTTCACTTTGGATAAACTATTTATCAAAACAGTGTCACAGCCAGCTCTTTTTTTTTTTGATCATTTCACACACCTTTCCTCAGCATGAGTTTGTCCCCTTGTAATTGAGATGTAGGTGAGACTTCTTTTGCTTCATTTGCTGAAGAGATGAGTTTGAAAATTCACTCACAGCTTCAGGAACTGTAACTAACAATATAGATATTGTGGTGAGATTATTTTTGAGATTATGCCATCAAGCTTGTCGCCCTGCAAGTTTTGGCCTGTTTCCCTTTCTTTCATAAGTAACCACAGGGGTCCAAAGTGTGCTTTGTTTTACTTGTAACCTCACCTGAGTAATGTCATAGAGTGAAAGTATGTGTCTGTACAACACTACAACAATGTGACGAGTTGTACCACTTCAGGTCAGCACAAAGAAGATTGTAAAGGGAGTGTGACATGAATTTAACATTCTGTTATTTTTATCAACATAACTTTGTAATATTGGTGGTTAACGTGAATTCTCCACAGACTTACAGTGACATGACTAACAAAAATAGAAGTGAACAAACTCTATCTCAAGCCAGTGACACAAATCAATGACCTTCTGTCATAGCCGTCGGGATGACTCACTGGTTCCTCTGAAGTTAAAGATGTTTTCCCCCTCTGGTGAGTTGGGCGAGCTCGTCTTGAGGATGATGTCAGATGGGGACATGCAGGGCACGGGCGAGGTATTGGGGGATGGAGCGACGTTCAGGTAGCGTCTGGTCACTGGGCCTCCAGTCACTCCCACCTGTGTGGTGATGATGACAATGTCACGACCCCTGGCCCGACAGGCCTCCATTATCACCTGAAGTACACGAGCAGGGGAGATGTTATTGATTGGGTTTGTCCAGTTTTTAAAAGTTAACATTTTAAAAGTTAAATCCAGGATTTAAAAGTGCCCCACAGTGAAATACCTGCAGAATTGGATTATTTTCATGATGATCATCGAAAGAATTCAGTGTTTTCTCAATATTGATGGGGAAGGAAAACAGAAAAATTGAGGTAGCCTATGACTTTATACTGTTCCTCTCTACACACCCAAAAATATTCATCCATCCTGATACCATAATATTAAAACACTCCTAATACATTAATGCTTTAATGATGAGTAATAATTTTAACGTCAAGAAAATGTCTTGATGTGACAATTCACCTGTCTGGGGTATTTTTTCATTAGTGATGGTATCTGTGTTTACTTAAATACAAAATATAAGCACTTCCTTAACCACCTTTATTTGCCATCACAAACAATAAAATTAAAATATTCAGACGCTTTACTCCGGACCACTCTTTCTTGATCTCTACTTTCACTTCTTTGGTCTTTTTTTGATTCGATTTTTCCTTGATCATTCTCTCCCATTCCTGACTTTACCTCCAGTGTTGGTTGGTGCTGTGCGTTGATGGCGTACACCAAAGCTGAGGCCCCTGAATAGTCCTCCATGCTGGGGTCAGCTCCTGCAGACAGCAGGGTGGCTGCCACCTGAGCCCCTGCTCGCTCCATACAGGTGTACATCAGAGCTGTGCGGCCGGCACGGTCTTGTGCATTCGGATCTGCCTGCGTTAACATGAATATTCTGAATATGACAAGTCAAGTAGTGGGATTCAAAGAAGCCTCAGAAGTATCCCTGTGTGAATCAGGAGTCGGTCAGAGAGCTTGCTAGGTCTTTAAAACTGTTTAATTTTATATATTTTTCCAAAGATAATAAGGCCTTATCTGGGATTAGGTTACGGCCAACAGGACTGACTTTTAGTCTGTAATTCCTTTATGTAATCATTAATTGTAGTATCTTAGAGTACACTGTGTTGTCTCTAGTGTGCCAAAATCAGAAGGAGGTTAGTAGGTACACTTAGGCCACAAGCATAGCTGAGTAGAGCAGGTACAATCCGTTTGCCATGCATTAAAGAAGCATAACTCTGACACTGTGGGCAAACATTTGTTATGCATCAGAAATACACATAAATCAATATATTGTTGAGCTTGTATGCAGAAGGTGCATTTAAACTCAGGCATTCTGAGTTGTGATGGAAGCCATAAGTCACCACAGACTGACCTTGTTCCGGAGCAGGTATGTGAGGAGTTTCACTGTATGGGCCACAGCGGGCTCCCCCCTCAGGGCCTTACAGGCAGCCAGCAGAGCCGTCTCTCCTCTGGGGTTGCGTGCGTTGACCTGAGCCCCACCTTCCACCAGCAGGCGGACCAGGCGGAGCTTGCCTGAGGCTGCTGCAGTTATGAGGGGGCTGCCGTCTGACAGGGGGTCCCACATGCCCTGGAGAGAAGGCGCACTGGAGTTTATAGATTAATTCATTATATTTTCATACCATTCCCTACGATGTAAACAATTTTACCACCTACTCTGGACACCCACTATCTGCTGTGCGTCTGACAAGCTGTAGAGAGCCTTAATAATTTCATTGTATTATGTGAAATGGGACACAATAAAAAGGGACTTCTTCCTAAATAAACAAATCCTCAAGATAAAAAAAAATCTACCTTCAGAAATGATTTACATGAAAAATAAAAGTCTTTTGTTTATACTCTCAAAAAATTCCAAGCACAACCTAAATAAGAACTAACCTGCAGACAGATGCCATTTACTGAAGTGAAAGATCCATCTTTAAAAGATGGTAATCTTATTGTAGACGCTTTAAAAATTGACATGACCATGACATATACTATCCACAGGGTAACTATATCCATTGATACAAATCTATAAAACACACAGTAAACATTAAACTCACCTTGACAGTCCCTCTGCAGCTTCTATTTACTTATTCCTCTTCATCAAACAAGGAAAACGAAAGAGAGGGATGTAAAGAGAGGAGTTGCAAGGAGATTACTGTTTTTATCCCACTATGTCTTCTATCCTTTGAAAAGTTGAGCTCAGTTTTTAGATGAAGTGTCCTCATGTTGATGACCTGAGAGGATACTAGCTTTCATCTACTCCCTCTGTCCTGATCTGTCCCCCGTCATTCCTGCTGGGTTGAGGGGAGGGTCATCCTGTAGCCAATGACAAAGTTATAAACAGTTCTGAGCCCGAAATGTCACCTGTTGCAGACATTGCACTACAAAGTCCCAGAGGCCCTTTGATATGTGTCGGCTTTGAACAGGCCACATCTGCCTTGTGACCACCGTCGGCGTTCAAACACTGGCAAAGACAGGAGACACATGCACGCACACAGAAATTCCTGCCAGCTCATTTGTGTCTGAAAATCTTCAGTGCATTTGCTCCCTCGTTTGTTTTTGTCAGTCTTTGTGTTTTGTTCTCTGTGCTGAGCACTGAACAACTGTTCTGTAAAATAAATAAATGTGACCAGCAAAGATGGAGAGAAAAGAGTCTGTCTAAGATCAGAGAAACACTTCAGCAACCCTCAAATTCCAGATGTGTAATTAAGTCAAACAGCACTTAGTTGGGTCAAAAATAGCAGCAAGTTTTTAGCACAAATTAAGAATATTAATATAAATCTTTTTACATCATCCACATCCAAACATGCCTTGAATTCAAATGAAATAATGAAAATGACCCCTCCAGTCCTTAAGTAACTAAGCAGCTTCTTTTACTTTTATTTCTGAGGGTATTTATCAGAAATGTGTTGACTAATAAAGACACCTTTACTATTCATGTTTGAGTTAGTTTTCCATAAGCATCATCTATTTTAAGCCTTCATTGATTTTCAAAGTATGGTTTCTCCATTGTGCCTTATTTTGTGAATATATATTAATCAAATTAGAAGAAATTCTTTCCTTGCATTGAAAAGAACACAATTAAGAGTGTTTTCAAAAACTAAAACATAACCTTTCATTAACTCATAGATTGGAAGTCACCCATTTTTTATTTGTATAAAGTTTTAATCGTACACCAGGACTTGGTGTGTGGCATTCAAGCCCTATTCAACTGAATTTCTAACCCCATATTCACATTACTGAACTAATATTACATGAGAAAAACCCCCAATTGAGCTTCTTTCTAGACTAAATTCAGTTGAAATTTCTTTCCCATTTACAACCTATTTTCTCCCGTCTCTAACACCAAAGGGGTAAAAATCCAGGCATGCTTCAAAAGTTATAATGCACAGTGAATATTATCTCGATAGGGATTGTTCTGCATGATGAAATTATTTTACTGATACTTATGTTTATACTTTTAGTCATCAGTGATGGCCTTTCTGCCTCTTGCTGTGGGGCATGAACTTGTAATGTCTGATTTGGATGTTTTTGAAAATGAGACATTTATATTCCGCTGTCCTGTTTTTGAGTTCAGGACCCCATTCTGTTTGAGATTACAAAATGACAAGACATTTGGCATAGCTCAGTTTTGTAAAATGGCCAGTATTGCATTTGAACAGTCTGTTTTAGATCTAATATATGTTTGACACACACATAATACAATGTGTTGGCTTTCTCTCTAAAGGTACTGTCTTGTAAGCATGAAAGAGTTAAAAAAGGAATTATACTTTAGGAATATTAGTTTTTATCAATGAATTAATGTCATGCAAACAGTCGATTGTGAATCTCTGTGTCCTTTCTGTCTTGTGTGTGATCCAGGGACTGACTCCATGCTGCTGAGATCAGAGCTCTGGGGGGGCCAGGCCATCTGCTGCTGGGCCCCATCTTGTTGCAGTGAAGAAGCCCGTATGACTGGATGTGTGTTCGGGGTAAATGAACGAATCTGGGACCGATCAGACTCTTCCCTCGTGGTATTTGCGATAGATATAAAAAAAAAACAACAACAAAAAAAACAAATGAAAATGTGTAAAACCTTTCCACGTGGGCAGATATAAAGCAGATCTTCTCCCTTTTTAATTGATAAAAAAATGTGAAATAATAATAATTATTATTATTATTATTATTATTGTGGTTGTTATTATTAATAAAAAACTCTTCATATTTGTTGGCTCGCACGAAATAAAGGGGACGCAGGGGAAGCGAAGTGGTTACGTAAAGGCCTACGTCATGGTTTATTTATGTCTGCGGGCCAATAAAATCTGCTCTGAGTTCAGCCGTCATGACGTAATGCGATCTACTCCAGAATAGCGCGCGGCGGCGGAGCAGCAGCAGCAGCAGGAGCAGCAGCAGCCGCGCGGAGCCGTTGAGCTCGTCGTCCCCCCCCCCCCCTTTTCCTTCTCCCCCCCACCCGGCGTTTGTTTGTTTGTTTGTTTGTTTGTTTGTTTATAACGGTTACCCCCTCCCAGGGCAGCCGGAGGGGAGGGGGCATTTACGGCGGCATGTCGGCGCTCAGGGAGGAGCAGAGTTACGGACTGTCCGGCGGAGAACTCAGCCGCGGCGGCAACGTCTCCGTTTTTCACGTCAAACTCACTGACAGCGCGGCAAGAGCCATCGGCAGCTTTCACAACGGCAAGGTGGGTGTTTTTATCCACAGCTACCCGAATAATTTGCTTCTTGTGTTTTATTTTAGTTCAGGACGCCACTTTGTCTTCGGTGAAAGACAGAGTGGTGAGAGAAAAGATAAATAATAAGGGGGAGGTGAGGGGGGGAGGCAGGAAGGCGCGTTTGTGTTCCAACATTTGAGCCCGAAGTTCAGCCGATGTGTTTTTTGGCTTGTTGTCTCAAAGCAGGCTTGTTTTTGAGCCGTGAAATGGAAAAGCGTGTTGCATAATACAATGCGGAAACGACCTCCCTGTTTGATCAGAGAGGAGAAGAAGAAGGAGAAGGTTTTTAAAAAAGAAAAAAGAAAAAAAAAAAGGTTTCGGCCAAGTCATTACGAGCTGCTGCCAAGTATTATGAATGCTAATGGTGTCGGAGTGGAGGGGAGAAGAAAGGGAAGGAGAGGGAGGGAGGCTGGGGGAGGAAGGGGGAGGGTGGCTCGTAGTAGGATTGTGTTTTGGATTGCATTAGCGAGGTGTCAATGTGAGTGTATTTCCCATCTCTGCTGCCAGATTCCATCTAAAGGAAAAGCCAGAGGGAGGCAGATGGAGAGCCCAGACAGATGAATGGGCTCAAAATCAAACATTTGACCCAGTTAACTGCATGTGAATCTTACGCTTGTAGAAAGTACGAGAAGAGTCATAGGCACTTCCTCAATTCAGCAATTCCCTGTATCACTGGCAGGAAAACACCTCACAGAAAAAAATGCACATTCACTTCTTTCATGATGAAAGGTGACAACCCGCACAGCTCCTCTGCTACATAGTTAAAATAGATGGGAAGGAGGGGAAAGCACCTGACACACATAATACTGTTAGTGTGCACTTATTTACTTATTTGTGGCTATTCATAATCCACTTGGCATGATCACAGAGGACCACCCCCCTCAAAAAAAAGTAAAAATAATAATAATAATAAGACCACCACCTCCATATTTAGCTGGCCCAAAGTCTTAGCCACACCACTCATCTGTTCTCATCAACAGGTGGGCTCACAAATCTTCTCCATGAAAAGGTCAATTTGATTCCAGTCATCACATACTTTCTGCTTCATGCTTCAAACGTGTCACTTTGGCCTGTCATTTCTACAGGCTAATTCACCCCTGTGATATATGACAGGGTGTTATTTTATATTCTCGCGTGACAAGCTGTTGTATTTGAACAGTGGGTTACAGTAACCTTAGCCAGTGGCCTCCTTTAAAATCAAATGAAACTATTTAAAGGGCACATCATTTATGAGTGACTGGATACAGCAGGGGTGCATGTTTTCCTAGGCTGTGGTTGTCAGGGCATGCTGATGTTGATTTGGCTCAAAACCTATATCTCCACATAAGTGTTTAGCTTTCAAATGGGATTACAACTTGTTGTGAGATTGATCTTTACCATTTATCAGCAAAAGGGTGCCACCAATCAGTTTGCTGGATGTGCGTCAGTACTGAGGCTATTAAGGGACTAGCCATAATACAAGGAACCACTGTGGATACATTTTTGTCAATGTCATTTTTTAAAAGACCCCTCCACTGCTTTAGCATTGCACCTCCAACATTGCCAGACTCACAATATACATCTTAAAAAAGGGATTAAAATCAGATTCAGAGGACTAAAGATATTGTCTTGTTCATTTTACTTGGTTAAAATGTGGAAAGTAGACCATGGAATGCAGTAGTACTCAACTGATACCTGTGACAAACTTTGTTGTGTAAAATTGGTGCAGTTTGGGTTCGGTGCATTCTTATCCCTAAAACAAAATTTAAAATCCATGTAATGTATCAATGATAAGACTTTGTAGAGAACTACTGTGATACGCCATGCACAATTCTGCAGAACAACAGCACACAGAAAGGAAAGCAAATGGCGGCAAGTAACAGCAGGCGTGAAACCACAATGAAGGAAGACCTGTATAAAAAGCACAAACTACAAATTTTTATGTGTGTTTTACATATATCTGTGCTAGTCTGTTATCAGAACTGTGTTTGTGTGTGTGTGACTCAGAGATAAATTCAAATGATTTCTGTCTATCTACAGGGCTGGTCTTCTCAACCCACAATCTGTTTCAGTGCAAACCAAGGGGTAAGAAAAATCTGTCCACAGCAATTAATTTAATTCATCTCATTGTTATTGAAGATTAAAGGGGAAAATAAAATCTGTATTTCCGTCTTTTTTATGTTCCATCTTGCAGAAAATCACTATTCCATGCTCAGAGAAGAGAGATGATGTAAGGATATTCACTTTTGGTGTGACGAACGTCGCCCGTGACAATCCACATGGAAGCTTTGACTGCATCCAACAACTCACCACTGGGTAAAACACAACAAAACAAATAATATAAATTCTTTTTTTCATGGGATACATTAGTTAGATTTCAGCCCAAGGAACATTAGGAAATGATACTTAGGCATTTACGGATGCAAAGTTGAAACGTTCAATTTTGAAGCAACAGTAAACCAATTGCGAAATTGTGGAAATCACACATTGTATCTTAGATGGGGATATTCATAGACTTCAAAACCTACTTTCCACCGTAACATGAAATGTAGAAAAAATGAATGTGACTGTGAGTTTAGGAATTATCAAATCTCCTATTTCCCAAATGAGATTATTGTAGCTCTTTTCTAATACTTGAACTACACAGAGGGGTAATGTCATTCAGCTAATATGAGCACGCATCTAGCAAAACACTGTGAAAGCATAAACATCGGTTAAGTAGATATGCACTGAAAACCAGTATTTTCTCTGAATGGATAATGTGTATGAAGAGTCCTGAACGCTCTTTGAGATTATTGTCCTTCTTTCTCCTCCTCCTCCTCTTCCACCCAGTGCTGCCGATGAGTTGTCATGTCTCGGGGTGATTCAGAAGAAAATGACAGTCAACGCAACTGATGACTCGTACGATAAGGCTCGTCAGAGCATGGCCCAAGCTGAGGAGGAGACGCGCAGCCGAGGGGCCATTGTCATCAAACATGGGGGGCGCTACCAGGGTAGGAGAAATAAAAATCCAGAAACCACTCATGTGCACAGAGTCTGCTTGGTTATATAACAGTTAACTACAGTTCCAAGGAATAAGACTGGCCTTAAGACAAATTTGTACTGTGCTGGGTATATTAAAAAAACAACAACAAAAAAAAACCACAGTCAGCCATTTTGAATTGGTCACCATAGCAACATGTGTGGTAACCAGTGACATAGTAACAGCCAGTCTTCAGCCTTATCCTCTGCAGGTTTGCGTGCTTTTGTCTATTTTCTAATTTAAGGAAATTTCTGTAGAGCACACATACATGTGAACATTCACACGCGGTGTTACACATATTGTTCCTTTTATATAATGCAGTGATTCTAAAGAACACTGAGCCTCCACAAATGTACTGTAGAACATACAGAAGCTGTGTTCTGTGCAACATGTTCGCCAAATATATGTACACATGATAAAACCGGTGATTGAGGGGGTTTTTTTGTCACTGCTATTTTCTATTTCCAACCATCCAAACCACTTCCTTCTAAACAGATATGACAGCCATCATCTTGTTTCAGTGAACTCAGTCACATACAACACACATGTATGCACATGGACATACACACTAGTTTAGGTGATTTTGTCAGTTCAGAGGAACCCTGTACATAAAAAAAAGCAGAACTTTAGACTTGTGCAACCTAAGCTTGTGGTTTTTTTCTTTCATTAGTTAGCAGCTTTTACTCATAATGACGTGTAACCTGGATGTGGGTTTCTTTATCCGCAGTTCTTTTAAAGGACGAATATGATGATCAACCAAGATCTTGTGTATATGATGTAGTAAGAAAAGACAATGGCTACGCACAGTCACTGGGAGGCTCAAGTAGTGCAACAATTAGATGAAAAAAATGTTGACTTAACTGTTTCCAAGACTACGGCACAATGTCATGTGATGATAAAAACCTCAGTCATATCCCGCTGAATTGTACAGGTTTTGTTTTGAAGCTATTTTCTTCTTTATTTGCATCTTTTGATGTTTCATTTCCTGCTCCTTTTCAGGCAAGAAAGTGACAGTGCGAGCCCCAGCCCCTGCACTGGCTGGTCTGACCAAGCCCAAACGGTCATCCCAGTCATTCCTCAGTAACATTAAAAAGGGGGATGGTGTGTCCAAGTTGAAGAAAGGTGCCAATGTGTCCAACAGGAAGAGCATGAGTGATGTGCAAGGGAGGCCACTCAGGGAGAGATTAACACACCTGCTGGCTCTAAGGCCATACAAAAGACCCGAGTTAATCCTGAGGCTCCAGAAAGATGGGCTGTCAGCAGGAGACAATGATCTGCTGGACTCTGTACTGATGGAGGTGACTTATCCCTTTTTATCATTAAAACTACACAAAAAGATTTTGGAGCATAAGAGAGAAACACATGGTGTACACTTATTGCACAATATACCTTAGACACACTGTGGTGAGAGAACTCTGTCACCTCAAGAAATGATTGAATGTGTGGATGACCTGAGGTATCAACACTAAGAACAAGTCTTTGGTGTGTTTATTTTACATGTGTCTGTTTGCAGGTTGGCCAGCTCAACAGCAGGGACAACACATTTGTTCTGAAGGACAGTGTGTATAAGGAGCTGCAGAAGGACTGGCCAGGCTATAGTTCAGGAGACCAGCAGCTGCTTAAAAGAATCCTTGTCAGGTAACACAGATGAGGGCAGACGAGGAAAAAGTCTTTCAGATATGCACAAATGAATGCATGACAAAAGACTGGATTGCGATGCATTTCAAACTCAGTACCTTTACAGAGTCATTATGTATCATAAAAAATGTTCATGTAACATTCACTTAAATAAAAAGAAAATTAAAATTCAATTAAATAAGCCTTTCAGACAAATTAAAAAATGATTTCTTCTGTGTTTTTGCAGCATTTTAAGCAAATTATTATTTTGCTTAAAAGGCAAAAGATTAGCATTTTTATATCAGCCTTTACATTTGGTCTTTGGTCATTTGGTTTGAAGGGGGCTAATTAGGCCCAGATATAAAAAAATCTATGTCTCTCTTAACTGCATCCAAGACGCTAATGCAGGTGACCTTTCTTTCTATCTAATTGTATACATTAGTATGTCTTCAGCTGCAATTGTACTATTCAGTAGATCTGTATCTGTTCAATGCTTCTTTTCTGTGCAGGAGATTGTTTCAGCCACAGCAGAACCTCCTTACTGTCCCTGAGGCTCAGGTCAGCCCACTGCGAGAAACCCCCAACTCCTCCCCAGCACACCGTCCAAGACATTCCTTGCCAGAGGAATACACTGACCCTCTGGCCAGTAAGAAGCCGAGGATCTCCCACTTGTCTCGCAAAACGGCCATTGGCAAGTCAAGATTGAGGCCTTCTGAACAAATGGCTCATAAAGACGCCACAGAGGCAGCAGTGGATGACAGGAAAAGGAACTCACTTGACCCAAGAAAGCTGTTGGACTCCCTATCAGTAGTCTGTCAACAGGAAGAGGCGATGGCTGAAAGGCTTGAGCCTACTCTATGTGCTCAGGAGGAGCATGACCACCCCAAAGACCATCTTCAGCCTCTCTCTGATCGCCCTCCACCCCCTCTGATAGTGTCTGATTTCAGTGGACACGTGACAAAAAGGAAGAAGAACAAACACAAAGACCAGGTGAGTACAACAGACCTGGAGGTGTATTGCTTTTCCAGGGTTGTTTACACTGTTAAACAGTGTTTCATTTCAACTGGCTTTTCTTTGTTGGTCAAGGAGAAGGAAAGATGCAGAGGCAGCAAAGAAAGGAGAAAAGGTCACAGTTCAGCAAGTCCAAACAAAGTTTTGTTGGACTGCTCAGGTGAGTCCCGTTGGCTATCAATATATGATTGCCGATTTGTCAATATTTTTAATTGATTCGACATGCTTCCTTGTGTCTTACAGAACCAAGTGAAATTTTCTTTGATTCCAATGTGCTTGAAGTTGACAATGACACAGCAGATTATTTATCGTAAGTACCTGTCATTCATAACAACACACTTTTACGCCTTGGAAAGTTGTATATTAAATGTCCTGGAAAAACACATTATGTGTCTGCAGTGTCCAATTTTTTTAAATTGACCTTATTACCAAAATCCTAAGAAATTTTTTCCATTACAAACTCTTGAAGGTCTCTAGTACAGCATACATTTCACTTTTTCCCTCATGTAAAGATGTGTCTTTATTTTGTCTACACAGGAAGTACACGGTAATTTGCAGTCAAGATCAGAGACAGCACTACAAGCAGGACTTTAACAAGGAGTACAGCGAATACAGAGATTTACATGCTCACATTGATAGTGTAACCAGGCAGTTCATGAAGCTGGACACACAGCGCAAACGGCTTCACCAGCAGTCACGTAAATACAAGGTAATAAGATTGTAGTCATTTTTTCAGTTTTTAGTCATTCATAAGTGTGGTTTTATGTACTAGCATCAATGTCACACTATTGCCTGACACTTTCAAAATAATGAAATTGTACCTGTGTATGTCCTGTAACATTGTGACTCCTGTATTTATCTCTTGCAGACGGTTCATGATCAAATTCTTAAAGAGTATCGCAAAATTAAAAAGGTAACAACTTTCTGAAAATTTGCCAATATCTGAGATTGTTACACCCAAAATTTACACCCCTGGGTTTATATTATACAGTAAAACATTTTTTCTTGATATTGTTTTTCTTCCTGTAGTCCAACCCCAACTACAACCAGGACAAGATACGCTGTGAATACCTGCACAACAAACTTGCCCACATCAAGAAGCTCATATCAGAGTATGACCAGAAGCAGCTCAGGATGGAGCAATCCTGTCCTAACTGACTGACTCAGACAAGTGAGCTTAGAGAGTTCAAACACCCTGAAACAAGGGAGGTTCACGCAGTTGACCTAAATACCACCGAGCTGGACTGGATGGTCGTGGCTAAATGTAGGCCCCTGAGCCCTTCTGGTGATGCCAGTTAGGTTGGGAGTCCACTGCGAAGAGCAGCAGTGCGACGTTCTTTTCTTAGAAGATGAGACATTTTCTTTGAAAAAGCGTTTGACCAGTGAGCTGCTGCCACTGCAGTGACATGTTACTGCCAAGGACACAGATGGCAACAAATAGTTTTACTAAAGCTCTGAATGCTGAAACTGAGCTCTTACTATTTAAAGTAAAAACAGTTACATGTGGAGAGATGGTGCTAAGCCTAAAAACACCTGTAGATTCCCATCCCCATTACATGTTTCAGTTATTTTGTGAATGTAATGTAAACATCCATTTGAGTATTTGCTTATATGTTCTATTAACCATGTCAATGTTCATTCATGTTTTATGCTGGAAGTATGAGATAACTGCATGCTCTACATACCCAGACAGCTAATAAGAAGGACAGGCGAATGTTTCTGGCAGCTGGGACGCAGATATGCAAATCTGTCCTTCAGTATTCTTTGGGTTTGATGAATTCAGACTATATCAGTGTTGTCGGTTCTCTTCTGGTTCGATCTGCTCAGTAATGGCTCCTGAAAGTATTGCTGGAGCCTGAAATGGTTACTAACCGTGACCTGGATTCATATTATTCCACTGGTGTAATCCTTCATGTGATTATTTTTTTTTTATTTCCTGCAACACCGAAGACTGTTAGGTTGAACATAATGTGAACTTTAAGTTGTATTCAGGGAATTAACAGTGTGAACTGTGGTAAAGAAATGATGTTTAAAACAGGTTTGATTTAGATTAATCAGAGTTATGGTGTTATTGTTTATGCTGAGAGGGTGAAGAATAAAAAAAAAAAAAGAAAAGATTCTGTTGCATGCTCTGTACTTTAGAGAACGCATGAGGACTAAACAGAGACTTTGTCAGACTTCCAAATAAATCTGTTATTAATTTTGTATAAAGTTCTCCCTTGTTCATAATCGTCTTTACGAAGCCGGCCTACAATCATACACATTTATAACTGATGTTCAGATACTAATGTTTCACCAAAAGCTATTTTCCTTTACTCGCTACAGGCGCTGCTGGCGGTTCAAAAAGCTCGCCTCCTATTGGTTGTAGCTGACAGAAAAAAGCCCTGTGATTGGTCGATTCTCTTCCCCGTGAACTTTCACCTCGGAAGTTTCCGGCTGGCGTGCTAATAGTAAACAGTGGAGGTGACATCGTCAGGTGGCTTCTCAGGCCTTGAACTTTGTGAAATGTTTCACACCGACGGATGAGACGAAGTGAGACACATGATCAGAAAGATGCGGACTGTTACATGAACGCTAAAGAGTAAGTTACGACGGATAATGTTAGCTAACTCCTTGCTAATGTAGCTAAGATAACTGACGTTTCAGCTTCATCTAGAGAGATTATTGTCTTTTTTTTTTTACAGTTTAAGAGTTCATTGTGGCGAAAACAGCAGAGTATCTCTAGATCTTATGACATGAAGTGATGTATTTTTTATGTGGGAAGCCCGAAACATCGTTTCTTTTTCAGTTTAACATTTTGCATCACGTGGAAGACAATACAATCAATTAAAGTTATAAGAACTGGTGATATTGAGTTAAACTAAGTTTATTTCTAATCTGAAACATTATCTGTTTTAGTTTTTCTTGGCAAGTTGAAATACTTGGGTATGGCTCGTGTCTGAAAGTCTCTAACAGAGAGACAATGTGAGTACTGAAATGGGACTGGTGAAAGTCAAATCTCAAAAATAAAGAAGAAAATTTCAACTTGCAAGATTCAAGAAATTTCTATAGGATTATAGCATTTAAGCAGCATCCTCTGTGTTTCTGATTGTTTTAGAAGAGGGTTTAAGTATCTGCACAGCTAATGAATATGTATTCTGTTACAGCAGGGCAGCACTGTCATCATAGTGGCTGAAAGATAAACAGACATGAAAATAAGAATTAAGATATCTGTTTCACTGAACGGTTCTGTCTTGTGGCTGTAATTTCATGCCCTTTCTCTTCTGCAGCCTGTTTTGCCACCTTGTGAATACATCCGTCCACTCATGGCTTGGATTTTCCATATCTCACCACAACTGTGGAGTGCTCTCAGACATCTCAGTCCTCATAGAACCATCTCATTTACTGCCACAACCAGACTTCCACCTGTAGACCTCCACAGTCTGTTTCTCTCCTGGAGCTCAGGGCAGTTTGAAGCCTCCACTCGTAAGCTACATGCTGGGGCAGGGGGAGCAGGGAGGTCTGAGCCATCTCCCGCTGCAGCCCCCGAGAGGCTGCCTTTCTCCCGAGTAACTCAGGAGGATTTGGTCTTCTTCAAGAAGATCCTACCAGGCAGAACCATCACTGACCCGGACCTGCTGGAGTCGAGTAATGTGGACTGGCTCAAAACAGTGAGAGGTGATGGGAAAACTGGATTCATTTCATTCCACGTTAAGATAAATTTTTCTCATATTTACAAATGATATATTACATATTTCATATGTATTGCAGGTTCTAGTGAAGTGTTGTTGAGACCCCAGACAACAGAGGAAGTTTCTCAAATTCTCAGGTAAAGTCAGGTAAACATCTTCAGGTTCAATACCAACAAAGTAGTGAAAATATTATAAAGAAAGATGAGGCAAAGCAAGTACTGTTGGTCAGATCTCAGATATCAAAGGAAAAACAGCATCCCCCTGTTAGAGGGAAGTGTCTCAGAAAGTCTGTCTGGGGTGGGTTGTCCTGGTCACAATCTTTCCTGGTCCTGGAGGCGTACAGTTCCTAGAGGGTTGGCAGATTGCAGCCAGTCTTCAAGATTTTTGTTTCCCCCCCTGTAGCTACTGTAACAGCCGTAACCTGGCAGTGAACCCTCAAGGAGGCAACACTGGATTGGTTGGTGGCAGTGTCCCCGTTTATGATGAGATCATCCTCTCCACCGCTCTCATGAACAACATCCTTACCTTTGACAGCATCTCTGGTAAGTCCTGAAACTCTTAAGTTGCATTCAAATTGAGCTCTTTGTGTTTTTGGAAAACTCCTTACAGCAAGTTTGAATCATTACCAGAGGTCTTCATTTTTTTCAGGTATTCTGACCTGCCAGGCAGGCTGCATCCTGGAAAATTTGTCCCTCTACCTGGAGGAGAGAGACTACATAATGCCACTGGATCTCGGGGCAAAAGGCAGTTGCCATATTGGGGGCAATGTGGCAACAAATGCAGGTGGGCTGCGGCTGCTGCGATACGGCTCCTTACATGGGACTGTGCTGGGTCTGGAAGTGGTGAGTGAAGTACATAGTTGAGGAATTTTATGATCTTCAACACCAAGTGTTATATGTTGTATTAAAATCATAGATTTTATGCTCCTGTGTGTGATGTATACAGGTGTTGGCGGATGGCCGGGTGTTAGACTGCTTGGCCACATTGCGGAAAGATAATACTGGGTATGACCTCAAACAGCTTTTCATAGGGTCTGAGGGGACTCTGGGATTTATTACAGCAGTGTCTATCCTTTGTCCACGGAAGCCCAAATCTGTCAACGTGATTTTCCTGGGTACGATTTTCTTCCTGACTCTCACGTTTGTTGTTATACATTAGCAGTCAGCTGATCAGCCATTTACCTGTATCTGTTACTAGGCTGCGAAACCTTCGAGCAACTATTGCAGACATTTAAGCTCTGCAGAGGCATGCTGGGAGAAATCCTGTCAGCCTTCGAGTTCCTGGACAGCGAATGTATGAGACTGCTGGACACGCACCTCAAACTATCCAATCCCATTACTGGTAGGCAAGCGCCACTTATTTAGCAGTTAAAAGCAGGATGTGAACATGTGGGTGCATTCTTGACACTGAAAACAGGAGTGTGACAAAGGGTTTTCCCTCATGGTCGACTTACTAGATTTCCTTTTGGAGGTTTCAGCCACATCTTGCAGCTCTTTATCAGTTAGAAGTTAAAGTTGTCACAGACGTGAAAAATATGTATAACTGCTTCAGTAATACTGACAGTAAGTACTTCATTAATCAAGATACTAATCAAGTAACAACCATAACAGAATAAACAAACTCTAAATGTCGCATTCATGTACATTGTGTGAAGGATGTTTGACGTGAAGGGGTTTAACTCTTGTGTTTTATAACTTCATCGTAGTTTGTTGCAAAGCATATATTAGTTCCTATAAACTAATATAGGAATTTATTATGTATTATATATACCTATAGCTAACACGGGCGCCACCTAACCACCTTTCCTCCATCCTGCAGAATGCCCATTTTATGTTGTCATAGAAACATCTGGATCTGACCCGACACATGATCAACAGAAACTCCACAACTTTCTGGAGGAGGCGATGGCGTCTTCATTGGTCAGTGACGGCACTGTGGCAACAGAGGACTCAAAAATAAAGGTACCTTCCCTCAGTGGTGTCTTATCTGGTGTTCTGCATTTTTATCGACAAAGTCCCAAACTGTTCATTGTTGTCTATGCAGCCGAGCCCTGACAAGTTTGTTTGTTCTGCACTGTGTAGCTCCATTGCTGCCGAGCAACTGTAAAAACACATCAGTGAGCTACACAATTGAGTCAGCTGATGATGTTCCTTTATCATCATGAACACACTTGTTTATTTTACACCACCTTGATGCACAGCCATGAATCCACATCTGAAAATAGTCTCCAATGAAATATATCTACTTATATTAATATTTATTTTTTGGTTTAGTCCCTGATGCAAACAGAATATCAAAATTGAGTTCTGGGTAGTTGTTGTTGTTTTGTTTTGTTTTTTTGTCAACAATACAAATACAGTATGTCACTGGCCTTATTCTCTCATGCTTTTGACTCAAATAGCTAAGCAGTCTCAGCCAACAGCATCATCAATAGTTTTGTTTGGGCTTGGCTAAACTATGTATGAAACAGGAATGAATTTGTGATAGGATCAGTCCAGCTGTAATGACCACCATTTGGGCATTTCAGTTGTCATTACTATGCTGCTGCTCAGTTTTGATGTCAAATATACATCTTCCATCAGATTTTGTGACTGTATTTAACACAGTCGCACTTTAAAGTTACTGGCCAAGCTCCCCAAAGCTGCCTCAGTGGTGGTTCCCCTTACGGTGGGTGTTGCAGCCAGGAAACAATGATCATGCAATCCACCTTTCCATTTCCAATTACTCAGACTCTGTGGTCAATGCGTGAACGTGTCACGGAGGCGCTGACTCACGAAGGCTTCACCTACAAATATGACATCTCACTTCCAGTGGAGCGGATCTACCAACTGGTGACAGACATGAGGACACACCTGGGGGGCCGGGCCAAGAGTGTGGTGGGATATGGGCACGTAGGTAAGACCAGAGGATGAAAAGACATTTAGGAAGTGAATGTCACCTCACCGCTCCATATCTGTCATGCTCTCCTTTTGTAGGTGATGGCAACCTCCACCTAAACATCACCTCCCCTGCCAAAGACCCCGCTCTCCTCGCGGCTATTGAGCCATTTATCTACGAGTGGACGGCCAGTTGTCAGGGCAGCATCAGTGCGGAGCATGGACTGGGTCTCAAGAAAAGGAACTACATCTACTACAGTAAACCGAGCCAGGCTGTGGCTCTGATGGGCAACATCAAGGCCATGCTAGACCCCAAAGGGATTCTCAACCCCTACAAGACTCTTCCAGACAAGCTGAAATGAATGAACTGTCTCTGATGTGGGGTAACGTAAGTAGAGCTTACACAGGAGCTCAAACCACAGCCTGATATTCACGTTTTTTGGTTTTTTTTTTCTGTAAACTCTTTCCTGAGACACATTTTTCAGTCATTCAGCTCAGAGCTGTTTCACAAGAGTGGGATTTGACGATTCAACATTATCATTTACCTCTGCTAGTCAGTAGACTCAGTGTAGGTTATTATTTACTGCTGACAGGATGCAACTGCAGACTTTAGTAACTGTTGGAGTTTAGATAATGCCGTGCGCTCTTGAGCCTCTTACTGTTTCTGACCAATCATCTACAGCCCTTCCATAGGAGTCGAACATTTGAGGACAAACAGTTTTGACTGCACCTGTGCGGGGAAATTAGTTGCTCAGCAGCTTCAGGTTAAGTCTTTTAAGGATAGGTTCACAATATCAGGAACACAGACTTCCTACAGACCTTCAAATCACTCCTAAAAAAGCGTCCGAGTATCTAAAAAAGTGCTATATAAAATCAGTGGACTGTTATTATTATTGTTATTATTATTAATAGTCTATCACCCATGAGATTTCCGGCTCTCTTACAGAGTGAATGCATTAAAAAGTTAAATTTCACTTAATGATAAAAATGCAGTCGGTTTGGAAAATCAAGTTTGTTCACTAAGGATAAAATTTGTCTGTTAAACTTTCACCTGCAAAAATATTTTCCAAATTATAACTCAGGAAGGCAAATAGTTAAGCAAGAATGCAGTAAATGTTTTATTGCATATAAAAAAGACAGAGCATTTTTTCCAAAACAAACCCAGCATTTGTGAACATATTCATTTGTAACTGCACATCTAGGCAACTGTATACATTTTAAAATGAATCTTGAATTAAACAGTTTCCAAATGAATTTTTATCTTCCATTATTCAGGCAACGTGTACACTGTGGCATGATGGGAGACAAGAAGAGTAAATGGAGGCCCAGCTCGCTACAGAAAAAGACTCCAGCTCCAGTAACTTTAAAAACAAAAAAACGAAAACATCAGCTCTATGACAAACAGATCCTTGATTCCTCTCTGCTCACATAGATTTTTTTTTTTTAGATCAGCCACAGTGAGTTTATGAAGTTTGCCAGACAGAGACGATCA
This sequence comes from Remorina albescens, assembly GCA_034769265.1. Lineage (NCBI taxonomy): Eukaryota > Metazoa > Chordata > Actinopteri > Carangiformes > Echeneidae > Remorina > Remorina albescens. The sequence continues at coordinate 6,738,931 of CM068488.1, forward strand.
GTTAATTTCATATTCTTATTATAAGATACGGACTAATTCCTATTAGCAGGTACTTACAGTTTGTTTACTCCAGGAACCACCTGGATAAACGTCTAATATCTCTAGCGTTTTATATCATGTGTTTCCCAAACAAAACAGCTCAGTTGGAATCATTCCCCAACTTCTTCCATGTTTTCCTAACAAATCATTTCCTGCTAGCTTCAGTAACGAGAAAGTCCTTTAGAGTCAGTGCTATATATGTATACAATCCATTTCACACACCATCATATTTTAGTCTTACGTATCCTCAGTAGTAGTAATAGTAGTAGTAGTAGTGGAGAGTTGATATAAATATCATACTATATTTAAAAAGTTTAAAAACAATTTTGATTCTATTGGCTCGTTTCCTTTTGTTAGTATTTGTGTGTTTTATAGTGTGTGTTGCATGTGAGTGTGTGTGACATGTCCTGATAAAGCTAATTGAGCAAAATACTTATGATTGTCTCTGAGCAAAATTTCATGATCGTATGCCAAAACCTGTGGCTGAGGATCAGAAATTTAATTTTAAGAGACTCCAAGTATGTAGTGGTTTTTGTGTGTGTCAGAGGGCTGAACCCAGAGCAGTCTTAAGTGGACATTAAAGCATTGGGGTACTGCAATGTGCCATCCCTGTTCCTCACACTCAGTAACCGTCCAGCATTCAGGTAAGTGTGAACACATTGGCAACAGGTCTGTGTCCCGTAGCAAAGGCTGGCTTTTTCAGACAGGACAAGTCCAAGTGTCTGCGTGGGCTTAGAGTCAGAGAGAGAGAGAGATGTTGGGGGAAGGCAACCGCAGAGAAAGGAAGAGAAAGTGAGACAAGAGAAGGATGAAGCTGAATGACACTTGGACAACTCTTTTCCTTCAGTCCTCTGTCCGTCCCCCTTTGTCATTTAACAAACACTTCGCTCTTCTCTAAGCTGATCCCTGACGTCAGGCAGCTGCCTCTGAAGCTCCTCTCAGGACTCCTTACCCTTCTCTAGTGAGCTGTGAATCTTGTCCAGAGTCTTCTTAATACGCAGTGCTGTTAGCCGGGCTGACGGGTTCTGGTACCAACACTCCTTCATCAGCTTTACCAGGGCAGAGAGAGTCTGACAGAGCGACAGAGACAGTGAAGAGGATGGAAAATAACATTCAGAGTTGAGCAGTGACACACCCACAGTGTGGAGAAACTCTGAAATCAATGTGACTGTAGGCGGGCATTCTGGGTATTAGCAGGGAATGGCTATTACATGAACATGAGTATATGTATATAATTCCTTGTTTATCATTTTCCAGTTCCAGCTGTAAATATCTGCATGGCTAAAATCATAACAAGCTCATAAAACAGAAAAATGGGTCAACTCAAAAAGCGTGGAGGTTGGGCATTAACAACATAATTTGATTATTAGTCAAAAGTCTGGTTTTGTCTGAGCAGCAAAGTATTTATATGAAGAAGAGGAAAGGAAATTCTTATACTTCTGACTCTGGAGGAGCAAAATGGTAAACTTTTTATTTTTGAAAATACTTTAATATGGGTTAGTTCCTCAAAACCTATTCTCCCTATAAACTATTTAGTCCAGATTACTTTAAAAGTCTACAATACAAGAAAAATTTGCTTTTTATTGGAAAATATGAATAGCTAAAAAATGCACTATTATTATTACTTGTCTGTGTTTCTGTGACCTCACAGATTTGTCTTCTGACCAGTTGGGAAGGATGTAAATCACTGTCTTAAGGAAATGGCTATTTAAAAACACCCGAAACATTTTCATTTAAAGTCACTTTGGTTAATCAAAGAGTATTCATAGAAATCTGCATAAATATCACTTTACTGATATTTTTGAACCACATGTGTTTTTCCATATTAGCTGATATACAATTTGACATCACAGGTGTAGCAGAAAGATTATTACTCACAGGATCAGAGAACCAGCGATTGGGAATGAAAGGCCTCTGCTGCTCCACACACACCACCTTCCTCATATCCTCAAAGCTGGGGTCGTTTGGCACCTGATCATAGAACGGAGGCTTGTACTCCTCAACAATACCTGGAAGGAGAAATAGAGACAGAAATTTAAGCAGGCTGTAGTCGATTAAAAAAAAATGTATTCCAAAAGCTGAGCAGCACTCACCGTTGCTGTAAGTGCGTCTTGCTATCTCCCACAGCACCAACCCAAAGGCCCAGATGTCCACTCTTTTGTAGGCGTCAAAGCAATCTGTCTGAATGGTCTCGTCCAGCACTTCGGGTGCCATGTAGCGCTTGGTACCAACCTTTGGATTGTTGCCCACATCCAGCAGGTTGTCAGCCTGGAAGTGCGTCACAGCTAGCCCTGTAATATGCAAAGAGTATGCAATATTGCAGAAGGACTGACAGAAATTTTGGTGCATACCCACATGAATAAACACCAGCTGAAAGAGGCTTGGGAGATGCAGCTATACTTCTAAAGCATCAATGAAAAATAAACAGTGTAAGTTTGATTGAAGTCTAAGATGTAAGACACTGAAACGCAATGAGAAAGAGATAATTAGAAAAGGTTATAGAAGACAGGAAATATGACAGACCCAGGTCTGCAATGCAGCAGCGCAGCTCCTTTGTGACCAGGACGTTTTTGCTCTTCAAGTCTCTGTGTGCGATGGCTGGTTTCCCTTCTGTGCCGAAGATCTCTGTGTGCAGGTGCACGAGGCCGCATGCTATCGACGCCGCCATTGCCAGGCCCTCTGACGTTTCCACAGCAACTCGCTGCAAGTAGTCATAAAGCGACCCGTTCTCATGGTAATGCGTGATGAGCCACAGCTGGGTGCTAGAGTTTCGAGAAGTCATATCCGACGCCATGAAGCCTAAGAGGACATGTAGAAGAGACGAGAGAGGAGCAGAAAATATAAAACTGTCTATACAAAATTCATCCCAGCATCAGTCAGAGATCTTTTGCATGGGAAAGCATTTATAATTATGATTATTACTGAAATGGTTACATTGTTGAATGTATACAGCTTTTACATATGTATGTATGTATGCAGTCTATATGTATCTGCTTTCAAACACAAAAGTGGGCAAGCAACGTGAAAACATGCCCCGACAGACTCTTTAGCTTGCACAGAACTTTATTGTCAGTAATTCAAGCATAAAACAGGTCTAATGAAGCTCAGATAAGTAAATCATTAGTCATTTTCCTCTGTAGCTCAGTCGTATTGTTAGTACAACAATACATATTATAAAGAGTTGGTTTAGACCTGCTCTATATGTAAAGTGCCTTGATGTAACTTTGTTATAATTTGGCGCTATACAAATAAATCTGATTTGATCTGATGTACAAAAACATCATCTCGGACAGGCATTGATGCGGTGGGTGGGAAAAGAAAAAGTATCTACGAATGAAAAAAATGTTTTCTCTCAACCAAGCCTCTTCCCATTTCCCCATGTCGTCAGCAAGACCTCATATTTGTGTGCACGAGACTCACCCAGTATGTTTTCATGTCTTAGCAGCACTGTGTTGTAGATCTCTGTCTCTCTAAACCAGGACTTTTCATCTCTTGAGGAAAAGATTTTAACAGCTACATTCTCCCCCTGCCACTGACCACGCCACACTTCTCCATACCTTCCCTTGCCTGGAAAAGAGGGAAAAAAGAGGAAAAATAAAGGCAGGAAGCATTGTTTTGCAACTCTGACTATGATTTGTCATAAGCGGCACTAAGCAGCACAAAACGACATTTTTCCAATTCCAAACTGGTACAAACTGTACTGTATCATACTGCGGTGCAAAGCAGGATCCCAGGGCATCTGGCCTACATAGCTTTATTTAATAACACAAACGAGTAACTTACTTCAACCTCTCGCAAAAAGTGTTTTTACATTTTTACACAACACAATCATCGTCACAGGAATGAAAAGAAGAGGAACCTTGTGGTGTCTTCATGTGACCTGCCGTCATCTGTTCGGCACAGCTGTCAGATTTTTATCTTAACACAGATTCCAACTTAGACCGTTGAGTCATTCAAAACTGATATGAACAGCAAAGTGAACTGAGCATGAAGGACTACAGACTGCATGTGTGGATATAACAACCCTGACAGTGTGATCCTCTTTCCTGATTATTGGCACTGTTGAAGACACTTTGGTCTTTTGTGCTTCAGCTTTCCTGTGCTAAGGGCAACTGCTGAATTTATTTCTATATCATTTTATTAGGGTGGTATAAATGTCTTGATCCCTTCAGTACAAGTAAGACTTTTGCTACATCAGCTAATGAATAAACCAATTTGTCAATCAGAAAGACCTGAATTAAAACCTGTTTTACGTACCTACACACTCCACTAGACTGATCTGTCTGGCCACAGTTCTTTGAACAAGGAAGGGAAGACCCGAACCACTGCCTGACGTACACGAGTGGGCCAATAGGTCCTGGAAACAGAGACAGATATCGCTTTAGGTGCATGTGCCATTAAAAAAAAAAAAAAGGTACAGGTCAACTTCAAATGGGAATTGTAAATTTAGAAAAATGTGTTTCAGAGTTAATGTGCAGGCATTACTCTTTACATATATGTACATTTTTTTGCACTACAGACATTGGAGGTTTGGGATCTGAAAAGTTTAAAGACAAGAAAATAAAAGTAATATGATTGGGTTTTTTTATAATGGGAAAATTAGAATGAAGATATTTTTCATTTATAGTTGGAAAAATGGAGGACCAACAAAATGTTATTAAACTTCATATTAAGACATAAAATCCATAAATGCCTACATTCAGCGAAAACCAATGAATTTAGATAATATAATTTGAAGACAATATAATAAAAGACAACTGAATGCTTAAGTATGAAGGGTAAATTAAAGTTAGCTGAGCTGATATGATTGTAAATGTATTGTCATGGCAAAGAGTACTTTTAAAATACAATAATAATAATAATAATAATAACAACGGTTTGTTAATGCAGTCAGTGAACACAACATGTGAACTAGAATCTTGCCTTCCTATACTATTTTCATAGTTACAATGAAAAAACTACTGTATACTCTCACCGCTAAAGTGCTGTCTCCCACATTGGATGAAATGAGGCCGTCTATGGCTCCCTGCTCGGTGTCAAATTCCTGCAGCCTCTGCAGACGCCCATGGTGGAGCCGCCTGCAGGCCAGCACTGACACTACAGACAGCAGAGCCAGGACCACCACTGGGCCAAGCACAAAGAGAGCTAATGTCTCAACACGATACTGAACTGGCTCACCCGCCGGCTCACCTTCTGAGGGCAGGGGAAGAGAGGAAATGGACAGTGTGTGAGTGGGTAAGGGGAAAACATTGATGATGGCACATTTTTTCTTTTGTCAGAATATCTTATGGACAGCTACGAAACACAACTGAATTTAAATATGCTATGAACTATGATCCACTTACCTAATGGAAGCATAGACATTAGAGAGTTCCTGGTGCTGTTACTGTTGCACATGGACTCAGAACAGCAAAAAATTGCTTGGTGGAAGGATGGAGTTGTGGAGCAATGTAAACGGATTTTCTCCGGCCCGTTCAGGCAGCCATGCTCAAACACCACCTTGTTACTGTCCACTTTGACAGAGGAGAAGCACCGGGTTCCCTGGCAGCGGGTGACCTGGGGGCAGGTGGGGCTGTCGCACAGACACGCCAACTGTCCATCTGTGGAAAAGATTATTTGATTATATAAAGTTTACCATACAATCATGCAGTTAGTGTACAGAAAGACTTCAGTTTCACCAACTTACTCTCAAAACAAACATTTCTATTTGAAGGGAATGGAGCAGGTGAGTTGTTTCACGCTATCCATGTTTTAACGTATTTATGTTGCTTATTTTACTCCTAATGGCATTATGCTTTGATCTGTTTAACCAATTAAACAGATGTGCCAATTAAACCTCATTATATGTTTGATATCCACATAACTCAAAAAATGACAGCAATGAAAAGCACTTCTACCACACAGAGTTATGTATGTTTGCTAATTTATGATTGTTTTATGACTTAAGACTCCTTAAAAGTTTTCAAATAAATTATTTCATGAGGAAACAATTCTTATTTTAAGGAGTTACAAGCCTAAAAGGTTCTGGGCCCACCACATAGACAGCAAAAAACAGTGGGTCGTTTAAATATGTTGCACGTGATTCGGTGAGTGCATGTGGCAAAATTACAATTAATGGGATGCATATTGGTCTGTAAACACTTAAATATAAGGTGGAACAACAATTGGGCACAGTACCTGAACCCTCAGCTGATGTCTGCAGGACCTGCAGCAAGAGCAGCAGAAGGACGTAGACACTGCAAAGACCCATGTTTCAGTGCACTGACAGAAGGAGGGAAGAGGAGCCAGTGAGATTTCAAATGAGTCCAGTCTTGCAACAAGGATAATTACATTTAGCCCCTCTGCGTTTTCTAATGATCCCTGCCAAGGTCTCAGGCAGAAAGGAAGCTACAACTTATAACAGCTGAGCCCAAAGAGTCCTCAGTTTGTCTTTGCCAAAGGTCCATTTGATACACATTACTGATAATCGAATAAACCGCAGACATTTTCAAAGACTACCAGCTGAAAATCACTTATACCAACAGAGTGGATGTACTTAAACGTCTTCATCCTTGACGTATTGTAATCATGTTAGTAATTAGCTCTTTGAACTAAAATATGATCATATAATGGCTTTACATATACACTTGTTTTGCTGTAGCTGCTGCCCTGCAGACTGAGTTAATGTGGCACCAACAACTAGCAGGCTAACATGTCAATGTCACAGTCTCCGGCTCTGACATGAAATCTACCAACAGTTACCTGCGACTCCTTTTTCAGTGGACTTCACAGACCGGTGGGCCGTTTGTTTGCTGTGGCTCACAGGCGGTTTTATTGGCCGTCTACAGGCGCCTCGGAGGCGCCAGTGAGACCGACGTCTGCCCGCTAGCCTCGCAAGCTAAGCTAACTGTACGGCAACAAAGCGGAGCCCGGCAGCCGGGAGACGGCTGCCAAAAGTCTGCGGTAAAATAAAAACACCTACCTGGCACACACGAAGGACGACTCCTAGCTCATCCTGGGACGTCGGTGTACGCGCGTACTGGGTTGAAATATTGTTATTAGTGTCGTTTGCGGTGTTAGGAGCTGCAAGCAGGACCACAGCCCAGCCCACCCACTGGCTGCTTTCCCCTCCAGCCACGCCTGACGTCACCAAAACACTATCGCCCAGATGCATTGTGGGGCGGAGGAGTCCTCCAGCAGGCCAGCAGGAAAGGACCGAAACACGAGGGCTGTAACTTATGATCAACTCATAATAAACAAAAAACACAACAGACGTGGCTTCTTCTTCTTACTTTTAAGATGGAGGTTTTTCCTACAAAAGATTACTACATCACTTTATAAAATATACGATGCACAAATTTACAGAAGATTTTATTATATTCAGTTCTGTCTGTTTAGTTTTAAATAGATGCACCTGCTAATACTCCAAAAAATATATCGCATACTATGGTTTAGGGTTAATCTACATATAAATTGAAATGAAAGAGAAAAGAGAATATTTAGCCTCATTACTATGTATAACATAAAATAATATTCACACAGGCAAAGATATATGCTGGACATCATGCGTCAATAATTTAACACTATAAAACACACCATTATTCTCCACAAAACGCATGCATAATACTTCAGTGCCTAAATCTTTCAGCTATCTAGTATTTACATATGTCATGTTTTGCAAATTAACTCACATCGCAAATACTTGAGATAGTAAGAACGACTTAATATGTGTCTGACTGAGTGGCCTAAATATAGACATAGAGGGGGAGTGGTGTATGGGCACATGTCAAAAACAAGCTGTATGACTCACCTGTAACAGCTTCAGGGAGAAGTCGTGAAGTGTCTTGTCATTTTAACTCTGAAAAGTCTTACAGTTATGATACAGTTATTTGTGCTGGGTGAACATTTAGTCAGTGATCTAATGTCACATATGCAGCTCCACATAGATTTGAAACAAGCCAGCAAGAGATTATTACAGAGTCCAAGCACAACCAATACTGAAAAATGTCAATAAATATTTAGTCTTTTCTTGTTTGTCAATAACAACCAATGGTGGCTCAACTGCTTGTAATATCGATCACTCAGTTGATATCGTCAGTCCTATTTTGTGTCCTGCTGCATGGCCTACTTAGTAGTTACTTTATTTAGAAGTGTCTAACATCAGAGCAATAGTCACTGTCATAGGAAGTTGGTATGGTGCAGTTTGTTTACCTGTTAAATGCTCTGCCACATGAGGATTTTTGAGCTACAGACTACATTGGGAAAAAAATGATGTTCATACTGTAAAATGAAAAATGAAAACCTAAAATTAGATCCTTTTCATGCAGCAATATTTAGAACTGAATATTACTTATTCAATATTCAACAAGCCATTTGAAATTTTTACAAGATACACAAAAAGGAAAGGTCTGTCACACCCACTTAGCCTGAAACTAAGACAACATCTGCTGACATAAAAAAAATAAATGTATGCAGTTTTATGCATGAACAATATCAGTGATCAACAGATCATATCCCTTCTGGCTTTATGTCTATCATCTGTAATGAAATGTGATTATATGTTGTCACATATTACTTGCTTGCACTGACTGACCAGCTGTGGATAGATGAGAAGCAAATTGTAATCGTTCATTCTTTGTTCATTAAGTTAGAAAATGGCTACGTAAGTGCAACCCATTTACCATTGTCTGCTTCACGCATTTTTGTTTTTTATGCTCTCCCCGGTAGCTTCATATATTTTCGGCCCTTTCCTCTTATGAGTTTACATGTCAACTGTGTTAATGTTGGTTTAATGGCTGATTTAACATCTGGCTGAGGGACAAGATCTGAAAAGTAACTGTCACATTTACAAGGATTTTGGTCAGTGTGCAGGATAAACAGCAGAGGGGATTTTCCAGAGAGCAAATAACATATTTGCTGACTAACCGTTATTTTCAATATTGACTAATGCACATATTATTTTCTGAGTTAATTGATTATTCATTTTTAGCTGTGCAATGGCAGAAAATTGTGAAAAACACCAGTTAGTCCAAAACCCAAAGAACTGAGTTTACTCCCATCTGCAATTAAGAAAGGCACCGTATCTTCACATCACATTCTGATTAATATTTCTCTCCATAATCCTATTGATTGATCGAGTGGGTTACTGCCTGCAAGTTAAAATGGAAAATCCTTTATTCTCTCATTAAGAATTTTGGGAGACTCCATATTTTATGTCCGTGTTTGATTTGAAAGGTCCCTCTGTGCTTCTGTGTCCCTTCACCCATGTATGGGATCACATACCCTCTCAGCAAAAAAGAGGTCTTCTTCCTTCTACTACACTCTGCCTGAAAACGAATATGACCCTTCCTCTCCTGAGCAATCAAGCAGATCCAAAACTTCAACAACTCTACAACTAAAAGGTGGATAAGCAGATAAATTCACTTCACTTCTCATCTGTTGACATAAATTCAATTGTCTGTAGGTCCAGTAGCTGTTTAAAAAATGTTTGTGTGTGTGTGTGTGTGCAAAGAGAGAGAAAAGGGAGAATTGTATCAAATGGCCAATATGTTTGCCCTCCACTGGGTCTTACGGCTGCTAACAATAGGCAGTGCTGTTTTTTCTTGCTTACCTAGGGCTTCAGTCTCCAGTGAGTCGGAGCAAGCCCCAGTCAGTATCTGTTCTCCATGAACACAGCTCCAGCACAGAGCCACATTGTCCACAGCTTCTTTAATTAAAGACCCCGGGTCGACAGTCTCTGCCAGGTGACCTGAACTGCTCTGAGCCTACATGTGCCGAGCACTATCCTCTCCACTGGGTATAAGTCTCACTGGGTAATTGGAGGGGGAAATGCTATACTGCTATGGTGAGATGGAGGAAGGATTATCTACTGAGGACTTGCCTTAAGAGGCGGGGATGAAAGAATAATGTAACGTTTTCTTCTTTTTATGTCCAACCTACCTGCCTCATTCTCCCACCTTTTACCCCTCTCACCCCCTCTTTTCTCCCTGTCTCACAGCCCGGCTACAAGAGACGGAGGGGGCAGGCCAGTGACTTTTTTTTCCCCCCAATAAAGTCCACCTGTTCATCATCTATGTTGTATTAATGATCAAGTTTTCTACCAGAGCCAACATGGAGAGTCTACAGGGAAGGCTGACTGTGGCTTTCCTCCTTCTTCTGCCTCTTCTGTCTGTCAACTGTGTCTCCAATCAAAAAACTACAGGTATAATATATTAAATAGGCTCATGTGGTTAACTTCTGTGCTTGAAATAATATATGCGGACTAAGTTTGTAGTTATGTGTTAGGTGTGAAACAGTATTTGGATTTAATCAACTCTTTTCCACTGCTTTGTTCAGTTTCCTGGTGTGTATTGTCTGATGCTGAAGAGCAAAAGTGTCTGGATTTGGCCGGGAATGCCACAGCTCGGAATATTAGAGGGACATTGCAATGTGTTCGAGGGTTGAGCACCAGGGACTGCATGGATAAAATCAAGGTACCTAAAGAAATATGGTTGTGAAAGTGGACTGTTCATACTACATTACAAAATATCATCTTACATTTAATTAATGAGCATGATTTAAAAGAGTATAAGATTTTTTCATTACAGGTTCTTTCTTCACCCCTCTTGAGAGTAATGGTGTTTTCGACCATCTGTCCATGTCCATATCTTCACTAGCTTGTCACATCTCACACAGTTTTTCAAAACTACCTGAAATACATTCATGGTATTTATAGCTGTCAGAAACATGCCATTTAAAGGAATGTCTGCTCTATGGTAGAGTTCAAAAACAAACAAGCTTTTTTCCAGTATATTGTTGTTTTTGTTTCACATCACAGTTTGGAACAACCGAGCATCCATCAGCCATTTGACAACATAAATGTGTTTTTCCTCAGAATGGGACAGCGGATGCAGCCTCCATGTTTGCAGATGATATTTATGCTGCCGGCCTCTGCCACGGCCTGGAGCTGGCAGCAGGAGAGTCCCACAACAGAGTAGGTACGTACATACTGGAGCAGCTTGCCTAATGTGAGTCAGTCGAAATGAGGAATTCACTTTCTTACTCCTCATCTGTTAAAATGTTAACACTTGGTTTCTACCCCTGTTATTTTCTCCCTTACCCTTCCTCCAGATGGTATCAGCTACTACGTGGTGGCAATGGCTCGTCGGTCTTCATCAGACTTGTCCCTTCTGGAGATGCATGAGCGCAGCTCCTGTCACCCTGGCATTCGTACTACAGTTGGATGGACCGTCCCTATTGGCTACCTGGTCAACACCTCACAGATCAGTGTAGGGGAGCAGTGCAATTTCCCCAGAGGTGAGGCAGAAAAAAATGGTGTTTGGCTACTATTGTGAATGTGTGTAAGTCTTTGTGTGGATGCTACTTGAGAGGTTAAGGGCAGGGGGCAGTGATGTGGAACAAACAGGTGAACGGATGGAGGAAACGAGAGGTAAGGGGAGAAGAGCAGATTACAGAGGAGGGCATCTTTCTCTGTAACTCTGAGCTTGATGGAGTGTGAATGTAGGGAGGTAAATTTGAGCACAAAGACTCATTATGTCTTTATGTTATAATGAGGAAAGCTGTACAGTGAAGTTACATGTCATTCTAAAGATAAGACTGGATATTAACTGCTATTTATACAAAAAAAACTATATCCTATTTATAGGATATACTAAAACAAACAATTAACTGAACCCAATGACAAATATTGCATCTGTATCCAAAGTTTGAAATATTATCTTGATCTTTTCTAGCATAAAGCTCCATTATCCATTGTCTAAAAATTGTCTTTAAATATGATGAACATGGATATTGTAGTTTATTTTTAGTCAACCTCCTGCAAACACAGTCTGGCTGCTGTAAATCCTCGCTATAGATCGTTAATCCGCATCTGAACAGTACCTTGAAATTGGATTATTAACACGGTGCCCAGGTGATTGAGGAGATTACTGAGCCTTAAAAAAATCATCAAATCACATTACTTTCCAGCATTTGCACAAACATAACAAGAGAAGTAAGGTAAATGGCCCTCCATATTTAGCTTTATCATTAAAATAGGCTTGCCATTTTTCAGCCCGTCTTACTTTTCCTCTCACACATTTTCATTCTTGTTTTATACCAGCGGTGGGACACTTCTTTGGTTACAGCTGCGTGCCAGGTGTCAAGGACCCCCAGCACGACCCCAGAGGTAACAACCCCAGGAACCTGTGTGAGGCCTGCATTGGTGATGACAATGACAGACACATCTGCGCCAACAACCACAGAGAGCGGCACTATGGAGAGGCAGGGGCACTGAGGTACAACACTGACATCACCAACATGTGAAATAATGCATTAATGGCACACAGAGGAAATGTGGTCTTGAGAAACTCTCCCTGTGGGTCTCACTCACTTTATATTCTTCTCAGCCTGCTATCAAAGGTCAAAATGAAAGAACATACACAATGTGAATGTTGTGTATCTGTGTGCTGTGGTTGCATTTAATGTCAGTTTAAATCATTGCCCAAATGTTTTAATTAAAGATGCACTCTCAGTGAAATGACTTGTGACATAATAGTGACTGAGTCCATGAATAGGAGAGCTACAGGAGGGATTTTACCTATGATGGCCTCCCGCTGCCGTCATGCTGATTTTTCCCTTTAAGTCTTTAAGTTTTTATTTATGCATAGATGGAAAGAGTCTTGCTATTCATGTGGTTTATGTTTCTTCTTTTTCTCAGATGTGTGGCTGAAAACCTCGGTGATGTGGCCTTTGTCAAGCACACAACTGTATTTGACAATCTGGATGGTTAGTGTTTAAATTATGATGCATTACTCAGACAACCTCGCTGGTTGTACAGTGTAATGATAGAATTAAGTTATATCATTAGTGATATGTGTTTTCCGCGGCCTGAGGAGCATGTTTGTACCTGTCAAGACACTGGATGTCAGTGTTTCACCACATTTCTCATTGTTTATCACAGGACTAAGTGGAATCCAGAGCATGCTGGACAATTTAAAAAATTATATATTATGTGGTGTGTTTGGGTGTCTGTATGTGTGTGTGTGTGTGTGTGTGTGTGTGTGTGTGTGTGTGTGCGTGCGTGATTAGAAGTACAGAAGAAAAACAACATGAAAAAACAGGTGCAAATATGCGTGAGAAAGAAGCAGAGACAGGAGGGGACACAGACAGACAAACAGACAGGCAGAGGTGCAGACAACTTTGTCCAGATATGAAATGGCCTAATTCTCTATTTTGGTGCATCTGCTCCCTTGCTTTGGGCAGCATCCAAAATTAATGGCGATCATTATCACAGTCACGCAACACAGAATCTGCTGGAGCAGCCGAGAAGGAGCAGTTCGACTCTGGCAACTGAAACACTGCCTCTGTTTAACAAAGCAGGCTTTCTCATATGGTTCAGAAATGTCTGGAGTCAAGAAAACACAGAAGGACTGTGCTGTTGTCTGGCACAAAGAAAGTAGCTTCAAGGTAGTCTGCATTTTCTCCTCTTACAATTTTTTTTTCTTTGCTAAGTGTTTGCTAAGGAAACAAACTAAATCATAAAAATCTAAATGTGATATTCAGCAAATAAAATCAACAAATACTATTCGAAAATCTGTGGTCATTTTGAGCAAATAAGTAAGTACAGGCATGTAAAGTCCAAACAGTATGATTTCTATTCACAGACTTAGATTGATTTCACCCCGATGTCTGAGGAAACAAGCACCTGGCTCTGTCCTAGGTGTAAATGTATGAAGGGTCATTATAAATTCGGTTCCTGAAGTACATGACTGTGGTTTCCAGGCAACCACCAAAGACTCCTGGATTTCACTGGTCACAAAATAGTCCTGCAGACAAATCCCAGTGAGCCACAAATTGTAATTTTTACACTTCAGTTCTCGCACAAAACAAAGAAAATCTAGCACCTTTTATCTGTGAACTTTAAAGCTGGTTTTGTTACCTTTGGACAGAGACGTGTATTTTCCAAAATGTCTAACTCTGTTGATTAAATTAAGCCTGACAGACTTTTGCTCTTTTCCTGCTTAGGTAAGAACCAGGAGTCCTGGGCCCTGGATCTGGAGTTGGAGGACCTGAAGCTGCTGTGCCCCGACGGGACTGAGGCAGGCCTGGATGAGTATGGACAATGCCACCTGGCAGCCGTCCCTGCTAATGCTGTGGTGGTGCGTATGGAGGACAAGTGCCGTGTCTGGAAATACCTGGAGCGTTTACAGGTGGGTAAGGAAAGGAACTGAGCCAGCTCTGTGTGTGTGTGTGTGTGTGTATAAGTGTGTATATTTGTGTATTATTCCCTAGTTGTGTGTGTTTACATCTATCTCTGTCGAGTCTAAATCGATCTGCACATTTCAGAATGCAAATATCTGCTAAACTGCCATAATTCTTTCTGAGTGTGTGGGATCCACCGGGACTGCTGTACTGACCCCCTGGCAACACAAACACAAACACACACGCATCTTCAGTCCCAAGGAAACCCACTCATGTGTACACAGAGCACGCCAACGCACATCCATGCATGCTCTCATGCATTAAGTGCTGTCACAGACTTTCTCTTGCTTGCAGAACGCATTTGGCAACGCCACCGAGGGCTTCAGCCTGTTCAGCTCAGCAGGCTACGGTGAATCCGATCTGCTCTTCAGTGATGCTACCCACCACCTGCAGAGAGTTTTGGGTAGCTACACATCCTGGCTGGGCCCCACTTACACTACCATGCTGCAGGCCTTTGAGTGTGAGGGTAAGTGACTGTGTGTTAAAGTGTGTTAATGTGGATCTGCTGATGGAAGGCGGATGTCTAAGCGGTTGGAGGAGTAATTTCTCTGTTTCTTACACTCCCTTTGGGTGTGAGTTTGTGTGTGTGTGTGTTTGTTTGTGTTCATCCATTGCAGCTGTTCTCATTATTGCTCTTTCCCTCTAACAGGCTTCTGCTGATGGTATCAGGGGAAGACATCCAGTGCATCAACTTCCACCCTACCCCTTTGTCTCTGTTGTCCCCCTCGCCATCCCTGTCCTTGTGTCTCACCAGTGTCTTCATATTTTTTTGGCTTGGCTTTTTGTGTTTGTTTTCTTCTTGCATTTCACTCATTGTTTCCTCGTCCTCCTCAAACCTACCACCATTCCTAATGTGCTGGCTGTGAAGGTGAGACATCACTGAGCAGGGCTAATCGGATAAGAGAACTTACTGAAAAAAAAAGCATGATTAAAAGGACACCGGGAAGCAAGGACGGAACCTAGAAAAAATAGGATAGAATTAGAGAACAATAGTAAAGCAAAAATAAGAGCAAGTTAATAGGCTGTTGTATTCATCATGTTATTGGCCGACTTTTCCTCTTTTTAAAGCATTTTGGTTTTTGGATTACAGCATAAGCAAGAAAAGTATTCCCCAAAAATGAGTTACATATAAGTAGAAGAAAAAAAATTCTTACTCCTTGTGTTTGTTGGGAAATTGTGTTCTTCTGAGCTTGTGGCATTAGTCTGAGATCCAGTACCACCCACCCACCCACCCACCCTCCCCCCACAGGGTCCGTCTCTGGCACTGAACAACAGGGTGCTATTAACTATGAGCTTGGAAGACTCAGTGACTGTATGTGTGTGTGTGTGTGTGTGTGTGTAGGTGTGTGTGAGTACACACTACAAGTTTCCCACAGCCATTATTGCCCTAATTGGCAGTCTGGCATATTATACTGTTTGTGTATGTGTGAGTGTGTGTGTGCTGGGCTGTACGTTTTTGCGGTTATGTGTATGTGTGTGCTGGTAGGACTGCTGCTTTCCCATGGCTTGTAAAGCTTTCGACTTTGGATCACTGCGTTCTCACATCTGGTATGGCGGACCAGACTCTGCCAGCTCACAGAGTATTGTTACACTATACAGTTAGGAGAATTGGGACTAAGGCTTGAGTTGCCTCCAGTGACCCCCTGAGTGAGGTTTTTTTTTTTAAAGCTTTGATAAATTTCTCATTTGTGCTTCATTCCCCAAACATACTCTTTCAAACCTCTTTTGTCTCTCCTGCTTCTGTTTTAATCCACACATGAGGGAGTTCTTCTATAATTTCCCATTCATACTTTAACGTTAGCTCTCATTAGCAAATCGTCAATACGATAGGTGGCAAGAGTGACTAACAAGAAGACGTTCTCATGTTAAATGCAGAAATTAGTCTTTGCAGTGTGTTGTATTGTCTCAAAGACGCGTGTAACTGAGGTAATATTCTATGGAGAAACTGTGATAGCCAAGAAAATGCATGGGATCACTCATTCTTCTGACGTGTTTCAGTCACTATAATTAAAGGAAACCAACATCCTCTTAAAAAGCCTCATTTCACACAAAGAATCACGTACTGTGAAAATGTCTAACACACTATAATTCTGGGCTCTTTCTTGTTGCCTCCACTTTTTATTTTTCTTTTCTCTTACATTCTACACCACGAAGCTCGACAATAAACTGATGAACCAGATGAAGTTCTCCTCACCGGCTCGCAGCAGTCGACATCGTGATACTGGAAGTAAATCCAACCAGTTAGAACTAGTCAGAAATGGTATGACAACATGTACCGCATGTGTTACATTTTTACTTTTGGTAGCAAGTATGAACATGCAAAGATTAAAGACACCACATGTTTTGAGAGAAGCTTCATTTTTCATCTCATTAGTGAAGGGTAAATGAACATCTGATGTACTAATTTAACCACTGCTCCTGTTTGGATTCAAACTTTTTAGACAGTCCTAAAAGAGACTTGATGTAAATACTGCTCACTGCCTGAATATGTAGCTGCAAACCCCCTCCCACCCCCTCCAACCAATTAAATGAACAATGATAAAGAAAATAATCCTCTCTTCCTTTCCAGCCAACTTCTAATTATCCAGAAACAGCTACATGATATCTATGTGGAAATGAAATATGCTTGATATCATCTCCCTGGCTCCATCTCACACTCAACTTTCTCTCTACCTCTTTCTCGCTCTCTCGGGCACACACACAGACACACACTTACAGTCAGATACAGGCTGTTTGCTTCATCTCATTCGAAGGAGAAAACAAGGGAAGGATTTAGGATGAAGGGAGGCAGAGAAAGGGTAGGTCACAGCACACAAAGAGCAACATACAGAAACTCGGTGTTCACTCAGGTGGAGAGAAGCACCTTGCAGGCATGCAGTAGAATCAGGGGCAGAATATCACCATAGCTGGTCCTCACATGGAGACAGGCCTTCTCTCGGCACAGACCAAATGCCCCTGCTGGCACTGTTTCACCTGGTTTACAACAGTAATCCTTTACAGAGAGTCTGTGCCTGTGATGGAAGAGCTCCATTTAGCAGTGAGCAGATACTGTAGATTGAACTGCATTGCAGCAGAGTGCTGCAATCGCTCTCAATCCTCAGCTCTCCTGCTCTGGACATTCTGCTGTACTGCACAAATAAAACAACTAATGTGGCTTCATTACAGTCCTCTCAACCTTGAGGTGCGGGAGTGAAAGGGAAGAAAGTGGGTCAATACCAACAGTGGAAAGTAATTGTATCTTTCCAACTTCACAAACAGCATGAAAACCTAAAAGAGAAGTGAAAGAAAGATGAAGTGAGAGACACCAAGCAACCTTAGGTTTATATGGCAGCCTGCCCCCAAGTTGGCAGCATAAAACTATTGTAAGAAACGTTAAAATTACACCAAAAAAAAAAAGAAATGCAGGAAAATAAACAGTCATGGAAAAAATGTTGATGCTGTTTATGTAACCAAAGCAGCACTGTATGATAGAATATATAAGTCCAGCAGTCAAAATGTTATTAATTATAGACACAGCTATCATATAGAAAATGACACAGAAGGAAGAGAACGGACAAATTCTGAAAATCACTGATGACTAAAAAGTCTCAAAAAGGAGGGAGGATGTTTGTGTCGTTAAAGGTTGAGGTTGGGCTAATTTTAAACTGCCTCACGTACTGACGGTGAAGTGTTAGTTCCACCAGAGCAGTGTAATTTATGAACTGTTTTGTGAGGAAGAGCCATATATATTATAGAGTTATAAAGTAGCAGAGAAAAGAAATTCATCAGGTTAAATCAGATTTTCTTAATATTTTTGTTGAGCTACATTTTTTTTACTGGTTAAACTGCATTCCCTTATGTCTCAGTTGTCTTAAAAGCAAAAAACAACTTGATGATCTCCACTAATGCATGTTTTACTTGGAACTGATTATTCTAATGTACTTTTTCTATTGAACTTTTACTTAAGTCAGGGATCTAAATTCTTCTACCACTAATTAACTTAAATGCTACTTACAATGATAAAGATTTTGTGCATTTTTTATACGTATACTTTGAGAAATTCAACTTCAACTTAAAAGGTACTATAGGTAACATTCACAAAACAATTATTACTGACATCGATGGTCATTAAGTAAACTACATCAGCATTCACATGTTCAAACTCCACAAATCAGCATCCTGTGATTGACCAACATCATGTAGATGTTATATTTGTGTTGGCATCAAGTTAAAACAAAGAGTATAGTCAGGGCTAAGTGATAAATATAATGATGTGTCAGGAGATCCTTCTTTGTTTACCCACAGTGTCCTGGTCAGATGGGCTTCAAGAGATCAAATTTATTGATGTCGACAAACAAATTTTTTTAGCTTTTGTTGGCCAGGATTGCAGAGGAGTAAACGTCACATCCCAAATCCCTTTACAGAGAAATCAATCCACAGGGTGGTGTCTCCATGCAAATAGGATGCCAGTGTGCGAGCTGTGTCATCTTTGCGTATTTGTGGGTGTCTTTATCATCACTTGTACAGCTGATGGAACAGCACGGACGCGAGCCAGTTTGACCGGAGGGTGGGAAGCAAGAGCGGTGGAGAAGGAAGGGATGACAATGATGGAGGGAGAGAAAAGGCAAGAATGGCAGGTAATCCATCAGAGGCGTTAGTGTCATTATTCAATTACCACCCATCCTTAACCCCAACACACACAAAAAACAAGCACATACACACATAGGCCACATACCCACACATGCGCACACAGTTGGAAGTGGCGGATCTTCTTACACAAGGTGGGTTTGTGCTGTGTGGGTGGTGAGGTGAGTCGGGACACGGGGCTTGGCACTGGTTTCTTATATGCTTTTAGTGCAGCAGACCTTTAAATCTCCACTCCTTCCTCTCTCATGTCCTCTACCCCCCAACCCTTACCTGTCTCATCCTTCACCTTTTCTCCTCCTCATCTCTCTTCTCCAATCACCTTCTCTCTCGCCAACTAACTCCGCCCTCTTCCTCTCACCTTCTCCTTCCATCACTCCTTCCCTTTCACCCACCTTCCTCTTCCTCCTCCTCCTTCTCCTCTTCTTCCTCTCCACAGTTAACTCAGTCTCCTGAGCCTGGAGCTGATAAGGAACATGGAGTACGATTAGACGCCAGCGACACTAGGCTTATCGCTCTGCTCCCATAACGCTCCCCAGATCACTTACACAATAAAATCCAAGCAGCTCAAGCACAAACACACATGAATACACACACACACACACACACACACACACTGAGGCTCACTAGACTGGCCATCAATTTAAAATGTGTTTTTGTGCTCAGTTTGTGTGACAGTGCATGTTGCGTCCATAAATGAGGCAGGAACTGGGTGAAAAATGACCATGAGCAGCAGATTGTTTGGGTGTGAAGCATCTGGGAGGAAGATGTTTATACATAGTAGTGTGTGCAGGGGAAAGTGGGTGAGACTGGAGGATGCAGAGCTCAGTGGGTTCACCATCCGGAAGCGTTTCAGCTGCTCAGCACTAGATGGCACTGCCTCCTCAGCAGTGTGCAGCTCATCTATCAGGACTTTTTCAATATAAGCATTATAACCCCACAGGGACATTCAGATAGCTTTTTACTGAGACTCTGCTCTTGTCATCACAACTTGAGGTGTTTCTGCATTTCATTCCTCCCATCTCATCTCATCTCCTTTTCTCTGCCACACTCTTTCTTCTTCTTTTTTATTTATTCTCCCAGTCTCACTGCACCTCTCCTTCTTTTGCTCCTTTCTTCTTTTCCCCCTTCTATTTCTGATTTTCCATCTTCTTCTGACATTTAATCCTCTTCTCATCTCTTCTTCTTCTTCTTTCATCTCCTGATATTTCCTCTCCTCTCCTCTCTTCTCCTCTCCTGTCCTCTTCTCTTCTTTCCTTTCCTCTCCTCTCTTGTCCTCCATGGGGCAGTAGCTCTGTAATGCCGTTAGGACATGCTCTCATTAATAACCTACACTCTGAGAGTCTTTGCTAGCGGAGCGTGAATCTTGTACGATTGGGGACGAATAGAGGGTGTGTATGTATGTGTATGTATGTGTATGTGTGTGTGCGTGTGTGCGTGTGTGTGTGTGTGTGTGTGTGTGTGTGTGTGCGCGCGCACGCGTGCGTATCAAAGGGAGAGAAGACAGACGAAATGAGAGAAAACACAACGGGTGGGTCAGATGTACGAAAAGCATGTTGTTTCCTCACATTGTTTAATGGTGCTGGATCAGCTTGTGGTCTGCTGGTCCAATATGTTTTATGTGTGCGTCCTGGAGGTGGGCGCGTGGATCAGTGCCAGATGTCCTTGAGTCTGACCCTGTTAGGGAATCTTGCCTTTGGGCATCCCATGGCCCACTGCTCATTACTGCCAAAGGCATGTGCGCGCGCACACACACGCTCCTTTTCACTCGCAAACTCAAAAATACACAACACAAAGAAACTGTCTCACGTGCTGACATCCACCTCCAGTTACAGATAGGTTGCATGTCCAGTTCTCAAAGTGCATAAGTCTTAGTGTGTGTTGTGCATCTATGTGTGTGAGCAAGCCATCCATTTCCCCTGTCTTATAAGGTCTTGGTAAAAGAATAATTTCTGAACCTCATTAGGAAAAGGGTTACTTTCAGTGTCACAGTTAGCTGTGAAAGTTAAGGTAATGGCTGCAGTCAGGCAATTAATGGTGACAGTGGAAGTTAGGGGAAGTTACAGAGTGATTGTAACTCAGACATGTATAACAAGGTTGTCTGCAAGTGCTTTTGTGTGCAGAATATGTGTTAGATTTATACTCTGTGTGCAACCTCTATCTGTTCCTGTGCTCCATAACGGGCCGACAGGTGTATGAGCCAGCAGGCTGGACACTGACTGATGCAGTGCTAATGCTCAGACATTCTTTTGCCCAAATACACACGCATGCACGCACACACAAACACTCTCTCTCTCACACACACACACAAGGGTAATATATTGTACAATAAGTGTTGTCTAACCTGAGCAGTACACTCAGCTTTGGCAGGGAGGCAGAAAAAGGGAGGAGTAGGAGAAGGCGGAGGATGAGAAAGGGTGATTAAATAGTCTAGTTAGTCTACAGAGTGGTTGAGAACATTAAATTCTGGGCCATTCATCAGCATAACACACACACACACACACACACAAGTAGATGCATTCACTCATATTAAATACACAAGTTAAAGATGTGTCTGCCTGGTGAACTTGTGAATTCTGTTAGGATAAAGCACACAAAATCCCTCAAATATTCCTATATGTGCATCCACACACAAACACACACACGCGCGCACATATACGTACACTGTACACACTTTCTGTCAAACAGATTAATTTTCCATCACTTACCCATCCTGTCATATGGGAGCACTGGCTCATTAAAACTCTTGCAACTCCTTCCTACAACTCCCCCACCCATCCCTTGCTCTCTGTCTCTCTTTCCATAAATGGCCAGGACTTGCTGTGGAGGTCGGAATATAGGGAGTGGGGGGCGGGCAAAAAGGAAAATACATACTGAAAAAAAAGAAAAACAAATGAACTGAGAGCCAGGTAGGATAAGTTAGTAAAGCAGGTGGGCTGTCAGACAAGAGAAGATGAGCAAATGGAGAGAAAAAGAAAAAACTGGTCGATTGTCAGAGAATAAGTAGACAAAATGAGGAAAAAGCAGGAGGGCTTTTTGCAAATAGGATGAAGAATGAGCAGACGAAGGAAAGGACAAACACTTGGGAAAAGGGCGGGTAAGCAGTTGGGATGTTAAATATGAAGGAAATGGAAATAGAAAGGACGGAGAGGAGAAATTGGGAGGGAGGGAGAAGGAAGTAGAAAAAAATGAAAACAAGGACAAAATAGACAGAAAAGGGAGTGAGGATGTCCACTAAGAAAAAAGTACAAGGAGGAACAGTCCAAAAGTAAGCAGGGGAAGATGAAGAGGAGGCCGAGAGGATGATGAATAATGGGGTGATAGGGTTAAGGGAGAGGACATAAAAAACGATGTAAAGGAAGCAAAATGAGCCATTTAGACAGTGATTAGTGAATGGAATGAACTGTGAGGTAAAGGAGAGGAGACAAGGACATTATCAGAAAGAGGAAACAGCGAGGGAGGGAGGGGCACCACAGCAATTTCTCCTTCTGCTCGCAGTAATTCCCTAATATGAAGTCCCTTGTTATCACTGTTTAGTTTTAATCTTTAGCCTAACAGTCTTTTTCATTATCAGGATAATGCCGGTTATCTCTTCATTGCCAGCAATATTATGATGGATGTGTTCCAATCAGCCCTGGCATTAATATGATCAGAGCGGACATTAGCACAATCAGTCAGCACAACGCCGATGATAAGTCTTGATTGTTGTGATTTAGTCTCAACGCTACGACAGCTGGAGATCTGTTTAAGGACCATTAGTTACTGAGAGATGGAGCAAAGGAGGGGAAAAAGCAGGGAAGGAGGGAAAAGAGCTCCGGGTGGAAGCAAATATGGTGGCGAAGGAAGTGACAGAGGAGAGGAAGGAAGAGTGAATGGATAAACGTAAGGAAGGAATGTGAGAGAAAACAAACTTTCACAGTGCATTGCAGGTTTTTGGAGGAATTGCATCGACGTGTTTCTTTCATGCGTTTGAGAATAACGAGATGGATATGGTGAGACATTTGAAAATGCAGGCGTCGGTTCTCTTTGAGGAGAAAAAGAAGAAGGTGCAGCTTTTCTGGCATGGGACAAATCACCAGAAAGTTCAAAGGTTCAGGGAAACGCAGAGATGAGTGAAAAGTTAGAGATGGTAAAGTGAAAACTTGGACCATCATGAGTTGCCAGAACAATTTCAGTGATGCCTAACATAGATTCTCTTAAACCCCAGAAGAGAGATAATCACCATCATCCTGGGGGATATTGCCTCATTTGGCATTTTTATGACGGTGGTGGACAATGGAAATTAAAAGAAAAACTGAACTGATTTGCTCCAAACTTAATGGAGAGACACCAACGGAGAAACCATTAAGATCTGGATCATTTACTATGAAATTGAATGTTATTGTGGTTTATGTTTTTTGACATTGGCTTTGGCAGAGATCTTCGCTCTCTGAACACCCTTGTAGGTTATTAAAATTTTCCCTTTAATTTATCACCCATCTGCTCATCAGAGATTCAGTGTTTACTCATGCTTTTAAGGTCTAGCATGACAAAATAAACCAAGGACATACTAACACATAATCAGCTATTGTTCTTCATTGTTCTGAGAATCAGATTGGATAAATTACCGCATAATAGCCCTTAATATTCATTCATTCATTCATTCATTCATTCATCTTCTACCGATTATCCGTTTCCGGGTCTCTGGGGGTGCTGGAGCCCAAACTGGCCCCCGTCCATGCTGGAGCAGCATGTACATGAAGGGACCAATTCCAAAAATCTGACAACGTGAACTTTTAAACTATGATTTAAAACAAAGAAATGAAACTTCTAGTGCTCCCGTGTCCTCAGGTAATCCTGGGCAAATTGTTAAAAATGTGGACTTGATTTCCTGCCAAACTAATCTAATCACTGCTCTCTATCTACAGTCTAAAGATGGGTGTGCAAAAACAAGAATACAGCTCAGCAGGAAGAAAGCCCAGAAGAGGTGTAAACGAAAACTTTTGCCCCCCCCCATAGCATTACAGCACCCTGCTGTGGGATACCACACTTACGAGCTCATATTGAACATCTCCATCGTAACGTGGGAGTCAGTTGCATGTGAGAAATGGGGTAGAATGAATAACAGGGTTGAAGCTACTATATCTAACACAAGTGGCATAAATGTTATATTAGACCACATCACCAAAGGACCAGATCGGTGTTGCTCACACTCACGCTCGCAGATGTCTGTTACACAGTAAGTGGAGCACTGCTTATGAATATTACACAACTCTGTGTTAAAAGCTTTCTATCTGCGTGACATCGCTGGCAAGCTGCTCCACAGCTGTCAAACCAGTGTTGGGGAGTGAGAGAGAGGATCTGGAGGTACAGGGTGTAACTGTGAATGAGTGTTTGTGTGTGAGGGCGGGAAGGAGATGGTTTTCTGAACGTATCTTGTCACCGTCATCATACAGCTGTGAGGGGCCAGTGTGAACAGAGAGCGTTTCAGAGGAAGAGTGTCCTGCAGCTGTGTGCGCGCAACAGAAACACGAAACATCCCGGCATGATGATTACCTCATAACCATTGGCATTCAAAAAATATGGCTGACTATTAAGTCATTGGTCTGTCCCATATAAGTTTCGCAAAAACATGTCAGCTGTATGTAGAGCAACATTCAGCTCATATACTTGATCTAAGCACAAATCCTGACAGTGGAGTGATCAAGCTACCTTGTTGGGCGTTGCAGGTACGAATACATAATCAAATGACTCTACAATTTGTGTTTGTTGAGTCATTGTCTTCAGTGTCTTCCACAAAAGATCACTGTATGAAAAGTAAAACCATTATCATGATCCTGATGAGGATTATCTTTGGGGTTAATGTTGGGGGGCTGAAAGATGACATACTGTGACAAATGGGACATGAACAGCTGCTGCAGCTGACACAGCGCTATATAAGTACACCAAATTTGACAATTTTCAGGAGCAACTGATGCCATTTTTTCCTTCGCTTTTCTACGCACACACACACACACACACACATATATATGCATGAAAATTTGGCTGTAACTCCCACCAGTTATTTCTTACCCTTAAAAATCAGCTCTTCACTAATGAGGTCTTGAGCACGGTCCTCAGAGGTCACTATTCAGCCAAGTTCTCACCAAGTGCAGAGACCAAATGTCCCCACATGCTGGTAAAAAACAGCCAATTTATTCACACACACACACACACACACACACACACACACATTCCCTTTTCTTCTGCTCCTCACCTCTCCTTGGCACTTCTCCTCTGAGACCTCTGAAGGCAGCTGGCTGTGAGAGCAGGTCTCTGCTCTATTAAAACCAGACCTCATCTCATCTGCCATCTATTCCACTGTAAATACACTCGGTATGTTCACACTGTGTTCTGCTCTCCTTGAGTGCTTCAACCCGCCGTCCTGTTCAGGGCTGAGTATCCTTGAACCATTATAAAGTGCTTTTTTAGTGCTTCCTGTGCACATATCCAGCAGCTCAGTTCACTGATTTCAAAATGTGGACATAGAGGGAGTTTTGGCTTTTTAATAAACCAAGGGGATTCTTTAAAGCCAGCAAAATTTAAAAAAAATATATTTTTTTAATTTACTGTTGAATTGATTATCACGACACTGTAATGACTTGTTTGAATTGTAAAATTAAAACACTAACTCCACAATTCCTCTAGTGCGTTTAGATTTAAAAAACGGATTAAAATAGCCGTCATAATAATATTTCCCACATTTAATAGACGGCTTACTTTCCTTTCATTGATTCTTAAACTCCATTAGGCTTTCTGGTGTCGAAATCTTATTTTATTACTGTATGTTTCTTTCAGTATATTCTCATGGTTATGGTTGGACTGGCATTAAATCTATTTTATTCCACACACCATAAATCCATTTAGCAGAATGCAAGACCAAACAAAAGGATGTGTCATTTTCAACAAGGCATTGTGGAAGGAATAAATTGGGAAGCTTTATACTGTACATTAGGAGGAATTTTATCGTATATTGGTCAGATTATATATTGTCTACAACAATAAAAAAAAAACAAAAAAAAAACAAAACAAAACAAAAGGATTAAAGGATGAGTCATCTTTAAAGCAAGAAAAGGTTTAGGTGGGAAAAACATAATGGACTGCATGCTCAAGTTAAATAAATAAACTTCTTATTCATTAATAAAGCAGTCATTTTTTTTTCTTTTTAGAGGAACATCTGATTTAGGTTGTTGGTAGTGATAAAGCAACAGTGGGAGCCCAAACATCTGTTAAATGCTGCTTGCTAAGAAGAGGTTCCCAGGTGTTTGTAGGAGCGAGAGGGGATGAATATTTAAAAACATTCATTTTGCAAAATGAAAAAAGAGAGCATCCATTTAAAAATGTAACAAAAGTAGAAACTCATCAGTCTTGTTTCACTTTGTGACTAGCATTTTGACAAGATATAGATATAGATATAGAATTTTTTTGCACTGCCCCATCATGTCCAGTGTCCAACAACAGTAAGACAAGGTATGTCTGAGTTTTGATAAAGCCACTCACACTAATCCATATTAGGATGAAAAATGTGGTTCTTTTTTTCTGTAGAAGGATAATCGATTAAAATAAAAAAGTATTTAAATGGCGGTATCAAACATTAGTTTTTCTTTAATCTTCTCCATCAGCTGGATAAATTACAACATTGTATTGAACTGAAGGGGAGAGTGCTTCAGAGGGGTTGGGACTAATCTTATTTTACTAGGGGACATAAATCCATGAGGTCTCCGGCCGATCCTGGACTCATTCCCTGCGGTTTTAAAGGTTAAGAGCTTCCTATAAATAAGCAGAACACCACATTAAGTTTCTGATCAAGATGAGGATACATGAGACCCTTGAGCGCTGTAAGAATGTGTCGTGTCGCATAAATTCCCAGACTTAATTGACAGCAATTACTCCCTAATTAGACTGTGGAGACAAAAGAGGCGTGATGAGGGTGAACCATTTCTGTCACTTCTAATAGCAATGCCATCGTGATGCTCCGTGGTGCAACCTATTTGTGTCAAAGAGTGAACCACTGTTTTTGGTGTGGCTGTGTGCTAACAAGGCAAAACAGGTAACAGTCACATGCATTTGTGCTTGATTAAGGTTTTCTATAAGGTTCAATGTTTTGAGACGCATCTCCAATTATACCGAAGGGAGAGGCCTTTGTTAGTGGAAAAATCTAATATTCTGGGAGAAAATTGGTGCTAAAATATATAGACCTTTCATTCCATTTATCCCAATGCCCTCATAATAAGCACTTAAGTTGATATGGTGAATGTGTCAGCAAATCTATTTATATGAGGGGTCATCGGAGACGTTATTTAGAATTACTATGTGTATGTATGTCTGAAACCAAACTCTACTGAAACCTTCTCACACATACAGCAAAAAATGTCTCACAAAAACAAGTGAAACCTTCTCACACAAATGATTGAAAAAGTATAAGAGCGTAGAAGTTGTGTATGAAAGTATGGTTTTTATGAGAAATGTTGAGAGAGAGCATTTTCATTAGTGTGAGATAGTTTCAGTGGTGTTATAATTTTATCTTATGTGTGAGTTCTTTAGTATAATATGTGAATGAGTTTGGTTCAGTGGCCAGTATGTTGGTCCTGCTGTATTTTGGCCTTGAGTAGATAGGATTTGATCATTTTTCACTGATGATGATGAATCTGTGAGAGGAACCAAAATAATAGCTGGAAACTGCTAGAACAAGAATTACTGAGCCAGGAGTAAATAAATGGTGAAAATACAATAAAAACACGGCTAATAGCTGCTTTATGGTTTGGCAACTATAACTACATGATACCTGCCTTCAATTAGACATGTGTCTCAATCTGCGTCTTAAACATCCATTATATTTTTGAACATCTTCTCAGATCAACCATATTCAGCTCTACTTTTCAGAGCAAATAAGGTTCAACTATGCTCAATTGTGTTTCACCTTCAAATCCTGGCTTACATATAAGGGCTAAAGTGGAGAAAGGAGAATGCAACCTGTTCGATCACCTAAATGCTTTTATTGACCTGTTGTATTGTGAGTCCGGATTACAGCAAAACTGAATTAACTAGTGTATAAATATTATATAACGCCGAAGAAAAGATACACAAATAAAACTTGGGAATTAAAAAGAAAGATTTGATGAATAATTTTCAGACCTTGTGGCATTCATCAGATAATATTGTCCCATATAATATTACATTGGGCTGTGCCGCCCCCAGATGTTACTTTTGGCGTTGACTCAGATCTCCTGATTAGCTGAGATCTGATTTTAATCTTTATTCGGCTATTAAAACGAGTCTGTCTGCACTCAGACTGACTCACGTTACGCAGGCATATCAACACAAACTGTATCTCCATGATACACAAACACCCTAGTTTCTACTTTGCTACATTTCCTCTATCTCCCCAAAGGAGCTATCAGTGTGGTGAATCTGTATCTGTTCCCTGCAGCTCTACATAAGCTCCTTCTCCTCGCCTGTATTGACCGGCCTGTAACATTCAGCTAACACTGAAGCCTTTACGGTCACTTGGTTGGACAGTTGGCCTTGGACACCTGAAAAATCTATATAAATTCGTAAGGGTTGGGGAAGACAGAACCCCTTTAAGCACACTGTACGCCAGCAAGGAATCAACGCAGACACACACACACACATAGACACAGTTACACAGGACGGATGATTATTATTACCTCTCTCCTTGTGGAGGTTTGGGATGACCTTCTTTGTCCGTCCCCCAGTGTGCTGGTGCTGCTGCTGCTGCTGCTGCTACTAGGCTAAACTAGCCAGAGGGCACTGTGAACCCACTGAGGCCCTGTGATGGATGGGCCACACTTTTTATGGAGGGAAACTGCGTGCATTTGGCTCGTTGCGTGGCCAATATGCATGAGCATGTGTGTGTGTGGGTGTGTGTGAGCATATGCGTGAGCTAGAGATAAAGAATCAGGTAAACAGTGTGTGTGAAAGGTGAACATGTGGGGGGATGAGGGAATATAACTTTGACCCCTCCTCTAGGCAGGATAAGGCCTGATTATGTGGATGTGTGTGCACGAGCGTGGCCGACAGGGTTTTTAAGGCCAGAGGATAGTCTAACCTTGGCAGTGAATAGGTTGGACATCAGCCAGCTTCATCTTCACCTTCATCCCTGAGCCTCATATATCCTCCGCCAGGCCCCGTAAAGAGGATGGCATATTTCATTTTATGCCCTGATCATATTTCTGATAAATCTTCACCATTACACCCCAAAAGAGTTCAGTGAATATCACCCCGATGTGCGCTCCATGCTGGTCAGTGAGCAGCACTGCCCCCATGCATCTGTTGATGGCACTATTGAGCTTTTCTACCCTACACTTCTATCTCCAGCCCATCAGAAGCCTGATAAAAGCAGTAACAACCACCAAACCGCCGTTCAGCCCCCTCATCCCAGGTTCGTGCATCCCCTCCCGCCTCCACACACACCCTCCCCTGGAGCTCTGATGGATGTGCTTGCCTGCAAAACTACTTATGAAACACTTAACAATAATAATGTTGTTATTTCTCATTCACTATTCAGCCGAGCCTCCATTTAGTCACTCCAGCTTGAAGCAGAAGGTAAATGACAAAAACTCAGGCTTGTCACAAAATGTCATATAACTAATACAAATGGGGAAAACATGCAAAACAATGGCTGCATATATACACTGTAATGGCAGCTGTGGGTGCCAATGGTGTTATGTAAACAGTGGCACTGCTGAATGATTAGATATGGAGTGTAAAACTGAAGAATGGGTGAAAAGGAGAAGCATAAAGAAAAGAGCAGGCTGCAGCTGAAGGGCAAAATATAGAGTGATGTGTAATTTGTCTATCCCTTCCCCCCTTTGCTCCATCCAAGTGGGCGATACATCTACTCTGTGTTTTTAGCGTCTATCTAGGCATTCTTCTCATTAATCAGAGTGGGTATTATTAGAAAGTAATGATCTAGTGAGCTGTCATGAAGAAAAAGAAGTTATCACCAAGAAGTTCTCTTCACCAGAAGACAGCGTATATGTTCACATAGCCAGCTGGATGTTTTGATCCCAACTACACTAAATGGGCTTATCATATTATTATTCAAATTATGCTGTGTTAGTGAGTATCAGAAGAATGTTTTGTCTGGTGCAATTATATAGATCCGCCCTGGAAGTTGGCACATATGCATTATTAATATCTTCATATTACAGCGTTCTGTGGGGGTAAGTAGCAAAGTTGTGCCGCAGAAAAGAAATCAAATCTGACAAATATCTTGTTTGTAACTGAGGCAAGCTTTCAACAATGAGTAATAAAAGATGGAGGCAGAGTCAGAGAGGCAGGCTTTCTTTCCAAACAGGCAATTTTCCTCTTGCCTTAACCCTTACCCTGACCCTACCTCTAACCTCCACCCTGTCCAATACCATGGACAAAGAGCACATATTTCATGTGTTCAATCATTGTCACTGACGTTATGGGCATTGGCTGTGCTGTCAGGCGTGACTATATACTGGCTAACCCTCAGGTCCCCGCAAACACAGCAGCAGCAGCATCTCCTCAGCCTCCCACAGTGATGGCTGCCTGGGAAATAGAAGTACAGCCACCCTGTGATCATTCCAGGAGCCATCCTGCCTAACAGCTCTGGGCTTTATGGCTCCGCCGCTTCTGATGATTCACACTCTGTCGTATAGTGCAAGCACAGCTACATGGACAGACTGATTCATCGGTGCACACGCAAGCACACAAACACACCAGCGATGCTCTTACAAAGGTACAGTCACAAACATTCCTTCACACACAAAAAAACACACACTCCTCCACACAAGACATAAGCCAGTACCAGTACAAAGCACTTACAGCAAGTACATCGAAACAAAACACATTCCTGCACACACACATAGGACAGACTGGGCAATAACGAATTTCTATGAGAAAACGTCAAGACAGGCTTATTGTGCACTCCCAGGTTAGCATGTAAACATCAGTAGAGGAGAAGACATTAGGAAAAAGCTTGCTGTTGCTTTCCACTGATAGAGACGGCTCTTGGCAAATAAATGAAGTTCAGTGTTGATCTTGTAACATTTGTTATAGGCTAGTAACTAAACAGTTGGCTAATGTACGAAAAGTCATACTTACAAATAGCTTCTCTAGAAGATAATTACAAAATATTACAACTTGAGTGTGATTTTTTTCCTTCTACTTTTTCTAATAAAGATAAATGGGATAAAACAAGAGTCTGATAGGAGCCAAACTCATACAAAAGAGAACAAAAACACAAACAAATAGTAACCATCCATCACAGCTTACAGCCCAACAAACTGCATGATTAGCTGACCGTGGGCTTTTCTGACCTTTTCTTTTTTCTTTTTTCTTTTTTTTGGTAGCACTGTTTCTACATTCCCAAAGCTATTGTGTAACTATCTTAGATTCTATATCAGTTTCACCTACTTAGATATGTGTCCAGCCAGAATTCATACAGTAGGTCAAAGCGAACAAGCTAAATTCAGCCAAGGTGACGTGACAAAAAAAGTATGTGACCTTGTGAGTTGAATATACCTCAGGTTGAGGGAACAATATGTGGTTATCCCAGTGCTTTATGAACATTAAAATTATACTAAAGTTAACACAGACATACAGACATGGTCAGTGTGTGAATTACAAGATAGCCTCCCGAAAATATCAGGTCAGTGAGGAAATAAACACATAATCCAGTGGTCAAAGATTTTATGGGAATAACACAAGGTGAACTGCCCTTTGGCAATGTGAGCCATTTAAAATATCATTTCCTTTTGAAAAAACTAAATCTATCTCTTCACTCTCAGGTACCCAGGATGATTGGTGACCTAATGATTCTCTATGTCACCTCAAAATGCAGCACCGTAAACACAATCAGCCAACAAGACAATTTCACAAGAGCTGAACTCCAAACTGGAAAAAATTAGTTCACCTTAATAAGCAAACCCACTCTATTCCGGTGAAATGAATCAATCGCCTTCAGGGTTTAAAAGCTGGTCCTCACAAAGACAGAAGTACAAATGTGCACACACTTGCCTCTGCAGTATTTCTTTTGAAAAAGAAACACACACACACCTGTACAACTCACCCACATGGAGTCAGGTACATTGGTAAACAGCGCACCCACCTGCCTGTGCCACACTCTTCACGCTCACACCTCTACACTATACACACTGTCTACACTGTCAGGTTCAATGACAGACGCGAACAATGTACACACCTAAAAACACACACCAGTATGTAAATGCACACACACAGGCAGGTCTCGCAGTCGGAGCTAGATAATTCCTCTGTCCCTTCTTCTGCATGGATAACAATGTCCCACCGCCAGTTCAACATCGCATTTTGGTTGCCTGGGTAACCTCATGGTGATTATAGGACCCCATTAAAATCCGTCAGGATGGAATAAAGAAAATAGATCAAACAAAATCCCTCTTAACCTTTACCAATCCCCTCCCTCTCCCTCCCTCTCCGCCATCCCCTCATCCTCTGCCTCCCCAGACTGCTGTTCAAATCCACCTGTGCCTCTTCACCTTCATCAACCTCCACATTTTTCTCTCCATTTCCTCTCTTCTGTCAGACCATTATAACTTCCACTCATTTCTTTGTCTCTCTAATCCCTCATCTTTCTCCCCTCTTTCTCCCTCTCTGGTCCCGGTACTCCCTCTGCTCACTCACTCTCTAATACAGTCCTCTTCTAGCTCGCGGCTATCTCTCTGCTCCTGTTTCATCCACTCCCTTTCCCTTCATCTCTATCCCGCCATTTACTCAAAGATGGAGTGGATGGACCTTCCCTGTCTGTCAACCCTAGCTATGACATTTTATCCCTCTCATCCTCTCCTCCATCCCTCTGTATCACCATCCTCCTCTCTCAGAGCAGCCCCCCTTTTGGCTATTTCCCTTTGAATGCAGATGTGAGCCGCTGCATAAATAGCATGCTGTATATTTTGAGGCACCACCAATTGAAGTCCAGCCATGACCAGTGAATCGGTTATCCCTTGCATCCCTTATCTCATCCTCGCGGCTGTAAATGAACAGCATCCTTCACTTCTGTGTCTTCTGTGTGGATGTGAATGAATGATGCATTGTGATCTGCAACATCAAAGTTGTGTTGTTTTATTCATACATCTACATTATCTGGCTGCCCTTGGCGTATGTCAGAGGAGAGTGCAGTTCAGTGTCTGGGAGCAGGCCGACACTGTCCTGCCCCAGCCACTGTCATACTGATGTATGGCTGCAAATTACAGCGATAAAAGCCTGATACTGCTACTGTTACCAGCCACTCCAATGCACTTAATGCAGGGTGGGAGGGAAGAAGAGAACGAGGAAGAAAGAGTGCATGGTGCATAGCCCAGTTATTTGAGTTTTTTCTAAATTTGTCTTGAGTTACAAATTGCTCGGTTGTCGTCGTCCCTTTGGGAGTCCACTACAAGGTAAATTGGATGTACGTACAACTGTGAAAGTGTGGGTTCAGTTTGTGTGTGCATCTGGTGACATAATAGGATGGCTGCTTGAGTGAACTTTCCCTATCACTCCGCTCATTACTACCAACAATGTCAGTGAACACCGTTTTGTCAGATGTTATGGCTTTGAGCGATGTGTAATTCTCAGCGCAGTGACAGGGAAGACTGACATGACTTTGATGAGATGGAGGAGAGCGAAGACAAGACAGAAGGAGAAGACAGAGTTATGAAGTTATGAGGACAGTAGTGGAGAGATGACAGGAAAGGAGGATGGGGGAAGGAAGACAGAGTGTGAGGAGAAGTGTGGGGGGGGTTGGAAGAAGAAATAAAATGATTTGAGGAGGTGATGAGAACAACATCTTGGTAGCTTGTGAAAACCTTTGCAATCATTACAGAGCATGATTTGGAAGATTTTCCAGGTCAGAGCAGTGCGACCTCCAACCTGAGACATGCAACATGACCGCTATGAGCATAACTACTTATACAAGGTGAGGGAAAGACTGTGATGGTGGTAATAATGAAAATAATGGTTGATAGAAACCATATATACATGATACAATGCTACAATGGTCATCTGTCAAAACAATTTACAAAAATTTGTGATAAGTGGAATTAATGAAATATGGTAATTTGATGTTTGGATACTATTTTCACGTCTCTCTGCGACAGTATCAGCATTGATATCAAGCCAGGACGTGATCGGCATGGCTTAATATATAAACTGGTTGTATGAGAAACAGCCTGTCTAAAGTTTAAAAAACACACTTTCGAGAATATCCACAGCTCACTTATTAAGATATTCTGTCTCTTTTTTTTAATCCAGACACAAATAGGTTAAAGGTAAAAACAAAAATTGTGCTTGAAGTGGGAGACAAAAAAAACAACACAATAGCTGAAATTGAAAAGAACAAATGAGCAAATATATTTCCAAAAATGTTGAGCCATTTCTTTTTTACAACCAAGGGACTAGCCATTTTTCAGCTGGGGTCAGTCTCATGAATTGGTTGGTCTTTTAAAACCTTGTTTTTCTCCTCTCTTAAAGATCACCTGAAAGCTTTATCTCTGAATGCTGCTTGTAATTGTTCCTGAAGGATACTTTAGGGCTTGAAGAATGTGCGGTAGTTTGCAAACCTGCATGATTTCACGTCTGCATTGTGTGTGACTGTGCGTTCTGTGCATATATCTGAGGAGCTGCCTTGAATGTCTCTGTGTGCGGCTGTGCCTGCTTTGATGTGTGTACATGTGTACCTGTGTATGTGTGTGTTTGTGTGTTATTTCTGCCTTACCACAGCCCTCGACCACTCATTCACTCATTTTTTTCTGGTAGTCTTTTGGGATCTAATTTGTGCTTCTAAGTCGTTTAGTTTTGCTGAAATTATAGCCAGATCCCCAAGACAGCAGCCGGAGAGAAAATAATCCTCAGACTAAACTGGAGCTGTCACTATTTATTCGAAATTCGTTTGAAAGTGGAGGGAAAAGAGTTCAAATTCAAGTTGTAACAGTCCAGTCGATTGCGAACTGCACGTCATTTGAAATATGTTGGAACAAGATTTTTGGAAATAGTGACAGCCCCAGACCAAAGCAAGGTCTTCCCTCATCCCTCACAAGGACAATTTGGAAACAAACGTTGGAGTCACTTATCCTGGCAAACAGCTGACAGTTATGTCCATATGTTGACTGCACCAGACACTTAATGACTTCCTCCCTGGTGGAGTTGATACTGGTCCTAATGGTGTCATAGCTGATTGGCTTACTAAGGGAAATGTGTATGCATCTGTATGTGTGGCTTCTCTCTACAGTAGCAGTGGTGCCATTGCCTTTTTAATAGTCCTTTTCTCTCTCTTTTTAACTCGTCAGATCTACGATGGCTCTGTGTGCCAAGCAGGTGCAGAATACCAATGAGAAGAGCAGTTTCCATAGGAATGGAGTTATAGGCCCATAATACTGCGAGCCTACAAATCAACCTCCATCTCTATGCAATTTCAGTTTAATGAGCTCAATTGGAATGATATTAAAGAAACAATATTACCAAAGAAATTAGGTAGAAATGGTAAACATATCATTTAGATAATAATGAGACACGCTAACAGTGTAGGTTTGTATTTGGATCCTGGGAGTGAGGATGGGCTCGCATGTGCCTAGACTATCTTCTGGAGGCATCTTACACGGAAAAATGTGTGAAATATCAACACATTGTTGCACATTTCAGACATTCAGGCTATGCGTTGGTTTGAATTTGAATAATGTGATAAAAATAAACAGCCTATAAAAAAAGGCAGGTAAAAATTCCATTTATTCATCAGAATAAAATGCAGAATGCAGAAAATGCAGAAAAATTAATTGGAATGAACTTTAGAATTACAATGAAGACGAAAATGACACAACGGAATAAGATAAAATAAAAATCAATAAAACAATGTTACAATAGGAATTTTTTTCAGTGAACTTCATTTAATAGAATAATTAAATTAAAGATGTTAAAGTGCAGTAAAGAAAGTTAATATTAAATACAAAGCTAGTTTTTCATTCGAATTGAAAGTGGATATAGAAGATAAGACCAAAGTCATAGGCTGAAAAAATTAACATGTATTACGGTCACTGTAAAGTGAAACAAAGATTTTTCTTTTCTTCTTCTTCTTTGTTTGTAATATCATGGACAATATTCTATGTTCATCAGAGAACCAAAAACAATAACCAAAATAGCCAGTTGGGTGTAAACATGTCTACGTTACATAAAGGGGGATGCGGCTTTGCTGGAGCACTGATGGTCCATATTCAAAATTTTAGAAGGATTCATTTGGAGGTTTGATGGTTTAGCTGTAGATGGTGATAAGAAAAATCACATCACAGGATTTCTCTGATCTCCCTTTTGTCCTGTTGAAAATCTGCGGTGCACACAACCAAACAACCATAGAAGCGACACACAAAGTGAAACACACATTTAGAGAGCTATATACCATACACATAGGACATACAGCCACTTTCAAAGTGTTGATCAGGTGTGAGACAGCTCATGTAGAGAGATGTGGTGCCATCTGGGAGCGAGCCAAACCCAAACATGGAGACGTCATTAGAGACTCGACAGGTGACCCAGGCCCAGGACAGACCACTCAGACACACGTGCATGACGTGCACACGTGCACATGTAATTCTCCATCTCTCTGTCTTTGTATTGCTCCCCCCCCTTTGCACTCGGTGATTGCTCTCATCCCTCTCTCAACCCAAATGGTCGAGGCAGATGGCCGCCCCACCGAGCCTGGTTCTGCCTGAGGTTTCCGCCTCTTAAAGGAAGTTTTTCCTTAACACCGTCGCTGAGTGCTTGCTCATGGGGTGGATCTGTTGGGTCTCTTTAAATAATTTTATAAAGAGTTGGTCTAGACCTGCTCTATATGTAAAGTGCCTTGATGTAACTTTGTTATGATTTAGCGCTATACAAATAAATCTGATTTGATTTGATCCTGTATCCTCCTCACTTTCTGATTCTCCCCTGAATTTCCCTTTTCTATCTTCTATCATTCACATCTCCCCAGCTACCTCCTTCTATTCTTCATTCCTTTGCTGTGGTTTTGCTTGGCTACCGCCTTCCCTTCCTCCTCCTCCTCCATCTCTCCTTCGCCTTCTTATCATTCTCATTCTCTCAGCTCTACCTTTAAAGCGCCCTCCCCACTTTTTCCTGGGTTCTTCTACTCCCTTGGCTTCCCTACCTCTCCCTGTGTTCACAGTGTTGCTGTAAAGGTCAGGTTAGCTCCATGAATAAGCTGTAGATTTATGATGCTGCCATCTTCCAGGAATCACTGTGACCAGGGCCAAACAAAAACAACACCGCACTAGACCGCGATAGATCGCTAGAGCCCCATTCAGCAAACGGAGGGGTTATTAATGAGGCTACGGGCCAGTGCACCAGAGGCTAAGGGAGTGGTTAATGTCGTGGGTAGGTACACACCTATGCACACACACACAAAGACAAGCCTATACATGTAGACCTTTAGAAACAAATACATGTTCTTTCTCAAACAGGGTTACTTGATAGGAGGCACTCAAACTTCCAAATCAAAAAATGTATTGTAATAATGTGGAACGGTGTCCCAATAGACACGTTTGAAATACACCACAACCATTTCGACTGTTATGAAAAGAAAGAAATTTGATACTGAATTAGCGGCTGAAATGATGGAAATGAATGACTAGCTAAAACAACAAGCATCAGGCCATTATAATAACGTTTAAGACTAAAATATATCCTTCAAATCCATTTATAGAACATATTTTTGTACATATTTCAAATATAATAGGATTCTTGATGAAGGGGAACTTCAATTCCTCTGATTGGATGTTGAGGGTATATCCAATTGCAACAGGGAACCATTATTCATATACCTGCAAACACTCCATTTATTCTGTTTTTTTTAATAATAAAAACGCAAACAACCTGATAAACAGCGATAACGAATATCAAGGGAGAAAAGGACAAGCATCAGCAAGAACTTACCGAATCACAACATTAAAGGTAAATGCAAACCAAAACCAGAATGAACATAAGGGAGCTTTATCATCCTGTGCAGTTCAATCAGCGTCTACAAACACGAACAAGCCAGACACTGTGACAGGATGATTTCCTGGAAATATGGTCAAATGTTCTCCTTAATATATGCACAAAGGGATAAAGCTCTTATTGTGTGCATAACAGCTTTTTTTTTCCAGAATAATACAACAGATTAAAATATTATAGCTTTCATCCTTTGGAAGAGAATTGAATTGTTCCCACTGAACAAGAAAAAACTGCATGTCATTTTCTGTAACATTTTCCTCTAGGATTTCAAATTAACATACTAATATACAAAATCCTGTAAATTTTTTGAATTTATAATTATTAACTAGTGCATCTTATGTTCATATAGAATCCATCAAAACAGGATTTTTTTTTTTTCTTTGAAGTTCTTCCGTAGTGAAGTGACACTCAGGCACTCAAGCACTCAGGCAGATAAAATTACCCATCTGCACCTTCAGCCGGCTTCATTACTCCCTTCTTTCTCACAATTTCCTCACCCTGCTCCTCCACCCACTGACACCCCCACACCTCCCTCGGCGGATATTTTCACTCCCGCAAGTGTTGGGTCACAACGGGGTCAACTTCCAGTCAACAGTCCAGATTAAACATTCACGAGAGCCTTGATGCATATTTCATTGTTCTATGCCCTCTATCTATCCCACCATATTCTTCTGCCTGCCAGTGTTTGCTCGCGTCTCCTCTCTGGCTGTGATTTGTGCTCCATATTTGTCCATCAGCACAGTCCCGCCTTATCATGGCTAACTGTACTCATAACCCAGCGCTGAATGACATGAAGATGGCTTTTAAGACACCCTTAGTGTCACAGTGACAAATAAAAAGTAGTCGACAAGGTTGTATATTTTAATTTTTCAAAATATAAAATGCCGCTTCAGAAAGAGAAGGAGATTCAACGGAACACCTCTCATATTCAGTGCATGGGTGGTAGAACTGAAAAGGTTACCTGAGCACAAAATAGAAAGTAAACAAGTTTAAGAAAGAGTGTAATGCGGCTGAGGTTAAAAAAATAAAATTCATCCATGCAGCTTCATTGCAGGTTCGCAAAAACTAAAATTAAAATCAATATCGAATGTCTCAGCTCTTTAGTTTTCATCAGCCTTTATGGTTGTGGGTAAATATAGTGAGTAATCAAAGAGCAATTTTTATTCTTAAGTAGAATGAAACATATGTTATAACAGCACAGAAATCAAGTTATTTAATAAAAAAGGAACACAGTGAAATGGTTGCTGTCAGTGTTTGAGTGCAGTCCAACTTGATAATCAGTATCAATTGAACTGGCACTTGTTTCATTATATTTAAGCAGTTGGACAATGATGCCCCCCCCAAAAAAAAGACTAAAAATAGTTTATATGAGGGCATGACAAAGGATATAATCCGCACTCAGTGGTACATTAACTCAAAGCAGGTTTTGTGTAGAAAGACATATTGGAAAGGGATCATCAAGAAAAAGAAGCGGTTTCAGCTGCAAAATTAGAAATATGATATCGTTTTAAAGTGTTTAATTCAGATAGCACATATAGCCTTAATCTCAGGTGCTGAATGTGAAAACGCATGTAACACAGTAAATACACATGATAATAACACAAAGCAAGAAAATTATACAGTGAGAAAGAGAAAAATCCAGAGCGAGTGAAGAGACACACATCCGTCATAAGAAGCTTGAGAAAACAATGAATTTTCAGTTTGCTCATCAGCTTCGTTTGTGGCGAGCTGGAGCTGTATTCTTTTGATGCGGAAAATGAACTTATTTCTAAAGAAATTGTGGCTGATGAAGACCTTGGAAAACAAAACAAAAGTTTGAAATCTTTGAAAAAAAATTGTTTTGCTTTCTCTTTGCGAACTTTAATTGGCAGCAGCTTTTCAGGAAAGTTTGCGTGTTTGAAAGATGCTGAGATTAGGCATTCATTCATTCCAGTAAGAAATAGCTAAGAACATTGAGTTCATTTACACTAACCACAAGAAAAGAAGACACTGAAAATTAGCACACTGTAAAAGCTGTTATTTGGTTGTGCAGCAATTGTGTAGTTGCTGTTGAGATGGTGATATTGCTTGAAATGGGCTGTTTCCTCACTAGTATGTTAGGGCTATTATTATAATATTGACCAAGACGTAATTATTGTGAGTGTTGAAAGATAACCAAAAATGTAAATGGGTAACCAAACAATTTCATACATGCTCTAACTTCAGGTAATTAAAAAATTATATGATCTTATATCATCATCATCATCATCATTTATGTCTTCAAACGCTTATCCAAAGTCAAGTCGCCGGGTGTTTGCATTATTTCTCGAGTAAAAGCAGAACAAATAGAAGCAGTCCAACTAGAAAGCTGGAAGAAAAATTACAGTAGAAGATGTTTGGTAAGCTTTATTCATAGTTTTCAGTCACGTGACTCGCGCTGACTCCTGGAGGGCAAAAAACCGGGTCCAAGATGGCGGCTAACACTGGAAACGCCGAAGAACAACAACACAAACCTGTCAATTTCCAAACGGTTTCAAGCCACAAATATTTTGATCATCTATCTAAAGAAGAAAACGCAAGATTTAAGATTAAACTGCAAGTTTTGGGCACTTGCGACCAATTTCAGCCGTTATAACAGCAAAGTCCCTGCCCATTATCCCATTTATCTCCCTCTTACACTGCCGCCAGGATGAGAGCATTTATAAGTATTTTCAATCCGGATGGGTCAATAATGCTGCCGTTTGGGAGGGGAAGGACAAGAAATTCTTCATTGTCAAAGCAAAGGTGAGTGCTACCGTTAGCTAACGTTGCTATGGGTCGTTAGTGTCAGTTCACTTCTTCAGTCAGCATTCTGGGGCAGTAGTGACAATGCATGAATA
This sequence comes from Remorina albescens, assembly GCA_034769265.1. Lineage (NCBI taxonomy): Eukaryota > Metazoa > Chordata > Actinopteri > Carangiformes > Echeneidae > Remorina > Remorina albescens. The sequence continues at coordinate 6,779,676 of CM068488.1, forward strand.
TTTTGGTTAGGTTGACACGGTCCCTTATAACAGAAATCTAATCAAAATTTCCTCCCTCCCAAATGTCAGCTAAACCATTCCTACAGTTTAAATGACCCACAGTTGACAGCTTGGGTTGCTGTGCACCTGTATGGCAGGTTTGGGGTAAGTGTGTTCACATGTAGGGGCCATACTCTACGCTTTGCTAGCAGCTGTGTCAAACCTTACCTTTAATGAAATGTTCGCTGCAAAGACGTGTGTACTTCGATGGTTGCCATTCTTTGCCCTCCTCAAGGACGGAGACATGTCTTCAGGCACATATCCACAATCTCCTCCTCTCTGGGGTTTCTTTTTCAGACGGGATTCTGTAAAAGCAAAACCCAGGCTTGTCTCCTCGTCGATTTGTGCAGCCAATTGCACAGCAACTATCTGGCATTTTGGTAAAAGTTAAGCCAAAACTACTGGAAAAAAAAAAAGTAGCTGACGGACAGGCAAAGGAAGCAGCGTCTTATGCCCTCCTGGGGGGCGTTCCCACAGTGGCATGATGTCACGTGAAAACTATGAATAATTATGAACAATGCAATACAAAGTAACCAGCTTGACTTTTTTGTGAGATCACAATATAATCAAAATTTACTGCTAAAAAAATCATTGCAATTTCTTCAACAACTGCTGTAGTGGATGGTGATTTTTACTTGAGTATTGAAAGTAGTAGGGAAACACTGAAGAAATGAGAGACTCCATCTGTGGCCTAAGGACTTCACCTTTATCAGCCGGCCGCTCATTACAGTGGAAACATGTTAGAGTAATGCTCTTTTAGATCTACTCATTTGACAGATTAATACTATAGTACTTCAACATTAACAGCATAATATGTGTTGGCTTGGTACAGGAGCTGATGTTAAGACGCTGGTAAATCACCCCTGGATGAGTGAACTCTACAGCTTCACTCTGAGGACAGTTACCAGAGCTGGGCCAGGTGCTGATGGGTCAGTAAACCTTTTGAAAATGTTAAAATATTTATTCCTTGAAGATTGGATAACCCAATACACATATTACCTAATCACACTTTCTACACTAGTGGAGTTCCTGCCAGGCCTTGAGCATACAGCAGCCATTATTTGGTAAGACAATGCATATTGGGCTAGCTAGTTTAATTGAAGTTCTGTGAGGATCAATGAGGGCTTCTTGCTGCAGGAAATTTGCCTCAAAGTGCATCTGATTCTGAGTAAGGAACTCTGTAAAACAGCCTGCTCAGTGGCCCGGCCCCAGACACGACGTTTGTGAGGGGTTCTCTCATACTCAGACCTGATGTTTTCTGAGTCTTCAGTTATCTCTGTAGTCGAGAGCAAGATGTTGAGCCTGCGGCCTATCCTGACCACGAGTAAGTGCAGATGAGGATGCCTGGTTTACTCATGAGATCAACTTGCTTAAGGCATCTTGGCTTTCTCAGCAGCAATTCCAGACTAATGTTAAGCCTTTCTGCTCTGGATAATAGAAATAAAATAACTAAAAAGTCCACTCAGGGTGTTGCTCTATACTTCACTCTGACTCACTGCTGAGGGAAGAAAATCAATGGATTTGTGCAGCTGAGATTATTATTTTTATCTTTCTTATTTATGGATATATGAATTTTGGACCAAAATATCCTAAGAGCTGTCTTCCTGTCCCGACAGACCACAGCTGACAACGTACTGAAAGTGGAGTCAGAAACATGTCGAGCAGGACTGGGCTGTGTGAGAGATGACCAGGGTGAGCTTTAAGGTAGAGAGCATGACCAATGTTGTCTCTTCCTTTGTAAGAGAGGCGGGGATGACAACTGGGGGAATGTTTTCATCTCAGTCAACAATAAGAAGAGGAATAATAACTGGGGCAAATCTCTTGTTTCTCAGCTTTCCTTTATTACAAGTACGATTCCACAGAGCAAGTGTAAATGAAACAATGACACAGTGCTTTAAGACACCAATCCACAAAGAGTACGTTATTTTGGTGGTGGCTGATTGGTGTGAAACCCCTCCAGAGATATTTACATTTGTAGCCAGAGCTCAGTTTCTGACAAGGAAATAACTACAGTCTAATATCTTGTCAGCACTTGAATAGGAAATGAGGTAATGGCCGATAAAGGTTTCCTCATTAGTGACCTGCTGTCAGCCATCAGTGTGTCACCGTTAGGCCCCCATTTCTCACATTGTGTCACTTCACCAGTGGGGGAAGCTACTGCCAGGCAAAACATCTCCAGATTGAGAATTAATGTAGAGTGAGCAATAAAGACTATCGGGCAATAGCATATCCTTAATTGAGTTCCTCCTCTGTCCCTTTCGGGCATTTAAATTTTCAAGGGCCACTCTGAAGCCTTTAAATTATATGACCAAGGGGAAAAAATAAAAATGTTATCACATATAATCAAATGACAAGCTTCTAGAACGTGCTTAAAATGAAAAAGATGCTGGCAGGTTGTCAGTAAATGATTGGTGTGGTAATGAACTGTTGTGAGATAGGCTAAGGCACAACTGTGATTGTTGTTCCCATTTGTTTGAATTTTTTTTGTTCAAATAAATTGGACTGAAATGGAACTTTAAAATTAATAAATAATGTGAATTCATTTTAAATTGGTTTTTATTCATGAAACCGATTCATGAAACTCTCTCAAATTGCAATGTGCTTGAATAGCAAACCCCTTAGCGCACTATGCTGATTATGTTTTTCATCATATTTATTACTTTCAGTGGGAAAAAGAATAAATCACAGATTAGATAAATTTGAAAAATTAAGATTTAGCTGTGCTGAACTTTTGAAGTTGTGCCCTTTTCATTACCTCCCAAAGTTTGGGAATAGCCCCTGAATGGTGAGACTACTTGAAAACTTAAAGACCAGATCAAAAACTATTGATGATTAAACTTTGAAGTTGGCAAGTTTGGCTCCTGGTATCATTGCCTTCAGGATTTAAATTTGGATTCAATGATACACCTTGACGATGCTAATTATTTGAAGTTTGCCCTAACAGCCTTTACTATGGCTTGAGTTACTTTTTGCATAAAGAAATAACCAAAAAAAAAAAAAAAAGCCAACATAGTTCTCATGCACGCTCACAGGGTAGGTCAAAGTGGTTTCTCCAGATGGGAATCAGGAATGCAAATGATAAACAAATTACCCCATTCTGCCAGCAATCAACCCCATTTACCCCTTGGTGATATTCAGGGCCATGCTTGAGGGAATGGAAGTCTTCCTCTCTTTTAATTAAGTATGGGCGCCTCCTGTAGCTGTCATTGCTGGGCCTTTTCATTTCCAGAATGCCATGGCAGGGGTCGGCGTCCAGGTCAGTGACCCTCCTGTCAGGTGTGCATCCTAGATGGGGGGCATTTGTATTCAGCACAAACCCACACGGTAAAAACCTGATGACCTGTGACTGCTGAACACAACATTGCTGTCGCTGGCTCTAGCTCATCTCCTCTTGTCATTTCTTTTGTCTGGAAGGACTTCGGTTTGTGCAGAAGCGAGGCACTGAAAGTCTGACCGCCTGGAGCTGACCCGATTTGAAATTTCATGCTATTAAGTTTTCAGAGTGTACCACATAACACACTTTACCGGTGCTCTGGTGTTGTATTTTGCACTACTGCACAGCACTTTCATGAGGAAGCTCGTGTCCTTCATAGACATCAGACTGCTCCTTGGGCAGTACAGTGGTGAAGTTGCATGGCTGGGAACAGAACAGGGAGCAGAAAAAGGATCTTTTTAGGGCTCAGACTTTGCTAGATGAGAAATCTTTGTTTCCACAAGGGTCACCATCTGCCGTTTGTTTTGTTTTCTAAAAGGAAAATTGTAAGGTCACAGGATGCAAATAAAGATATAAGACAGTAGACCCCTTGGCCCAATGCTATGTCCCATGATCATTTGGTGTCTGGGCTGGTTTCATTTTAATTATTATTATGTATGTTCGTAATCAAATTTGAGATTTATTCACAGGACATTGGCATGCTAAGACTGAGGTACAGGTGTTTTACGTCTACCACCTAATTTGTTGCTATGGTCAAGAATATAAAGGTATAAAAAAAAAAAAGGATTGGAACGATGCAGACAACTTAAGGTAATTGTTAACATTTTATGAAACATTGCACATATCCCATTAGATATATGAGTTTACAGTATCATGGGATCATGGAGCTGTCAAGCACCTTTGAGGGAGGGGTCCAGGGGTGATTTATTTCATGATATAATTACTACACATATCATAGGTGTACTGAGATCTGTTAGAATGTAAGTTGTTACCTTCACTTCAGTGGGAGCAGCTCTGCAGTTCAGCAGACATTACACTCTGAGGATTTATCAAATATTTAAAAATTTTATTTATTATTTCTTTTCTTTTATTTTTATCTAACCTTCTAGGAAATGTCAGAAGGATTGGTGCTATAATGCTCAGAGGGAAACCCTTAGAAAAGATAAAGTAATAGCCAATAAGTGATGAGCTATTTTACACCCTGGTGAGAAAACGTGAAATCTTTTGACAAGTGAAATTTGCATTTAGCCCATTTGAACAAAACAAGATCCTCTACCTGCTTCTAACTTGTAAAGAACAAGTGGGAAACCGCCGTGACGTCACCATTTGGTGTTCAAACTGCTGTCTTGATCTCTCGAGTTTGTAAATCGGCCATCGCCATGTTGGGGGTTTTTTTTGGGTTTTTTTTTTTCAAAAGCAGAAGAAACCATGTTTTTGAGGAGAAGGTTGAGCTGAGGGAGGAGTGATGGCCGGACGTGACCTGTACTCTGTCCTGATTGTCAGGCAGGTTGCTATGTGTGGTCCAGTCTGTCGATCACACAGTAACCACACCCTAACGTATATGCTGGTTCGTTGTCGACTTTCCTCTAAATTACATGATAATTTAAAACATTAACATTGTTTTGGAAGGAAGAAGCTTTCAAAATAATGATTAAGACCTTAAACTTTTACTGAGCTAATAAATCAATTGAGGAGTCGGGCCATTTCACATCGACTACACAAACTGACTTCTTTTTACAAGCACTGGAGTCTACTGCACTTGTACATCGGTCGGCCTTCACCCTGATATTGGTCGTCTTGGTTAGCTTTCATTGATGTTAAGATCAATTTTAACAGTTCATGAACATAAGCGTCAAGTGTTTACAATTTGTGCTGGGCCGTCAACATCATGGGTGTACACTTCAACACGAATGCTGCATCCATCTATTTTGAATCCTATTTTGCAGGATCCTGGTAAATTAATCTGTCCATCTGCAAATTTCATCAAAAAGAAAGTGACTTAAGGAGGTTGTGTTTTTCTAACTAAAAGCAGTCAGGTATGAGGCTGCTACCAGAAATCCTTTCGGAAATGGCAGCCTTACTGTACTGTAATGCAATTACTCATGCCAGTGCAACTGAATTATTAAAATTGTATTATTACTAAGATAATTCAGCTATGGCTTTGCTGTTGCTTCAGATTTGGAGAACCAGCACAGATTTTTTTATTTTTTTATTTTTTCACTTTAAGGGTGAAACTGTAAAAATAAAAAATGCTACCACTACCAGTTTCCCTGTTCTCAGTTTCAAAAACTAAAATGGGAGAGAGAGGGGGAGCAGGTACAGGAAAAAATGTGGAGTTGACCATTTTTTTCTCATCACAAAAGTCTGCCTTCACTTTGCTCTCACAGGTTCTCATGGTGAGGGGGAGACTAAAGTCATGCTGGTAAAGTAGAAGATCTTACTTTGTAGCGCTTATCTTAAGTTTTCATTTCCAAAGGATTAGATTTCCCATGGCTTTAATTGTGGCCCCCTAAACACTCTTATCCCTCTGGTCTAAGTCTCGGTCTCTGTGGGGGAACTCCACCTCAGTGGTTTTTTTCGTCTGCACCACAGCCATCGTCTTCGTCTCGTCTACCTGAGCTGTGCTGCTGTCTGCCACTTTCTAGCCTCTGTGCTGCTGAACTCTGGCTGACTTGACAGTAGACCGGCTTAACCCAGCAGTAACCTCACATCCACTTGTCTCATCACCCCCCACACGCTCAGGAGTAACCAAACTATACACACACACACATTCACACACTCAGACAAAGCACATACACACAGCTCATTCATCCGAATCCCACGGTTGACTGGCAGAGTGAATTGCCTTGAACTGAATAAAGTTCTCATCCATTTTTAATTGGGGAACGGAAAAAGAAGGAGAGAAAAAAAAAAGGAAAGGCAATAAGAAAGTTTTGAAATACAGTACGCACAGAAACACACAAACATGAAAGAGTTTGTATGCAAACGACAGCCTGAAAGTCGCGTGACACTGCTGTCAATCGATGGTGTCAGTCAACAACACACACTCTGCTGCAAGGGGGCTCTTGGCAAACTGAGCAGATGGCTCTTTACAAATTGTGCAGCTTATGAAGGAAAATCCATCTGCAGATGTTTGTTTGTTTGCATTGACCTCTTCCCATGGTGTGTGTTTACCGGACATGTAATTGTCTTGTCCGATGAGTGCTCATTGCGTGGCGTCAGGGTAAAAGGTAACCTGTGCGTTCACAGATTCAATCCCAGCTTCCTCAACCAACACTTCCAAGCGCGTGTGAAAAATGCTCCAACACTTCAGACATCCACCAGTCTCAGCTTCATGGGGTTATTCATTGGTCGTGCATTACGAGCTGATCAGTTTTATACCACAAAAAGGCAACAAAACAACTAAATACAATCTACTCAGTTCATCACTTCACTTGGAAAACATGTTACATTCAACAGCATGGCCCTATTGGGGAAACTTTTCAAGATGTGCCTAACGCCATCTTCTGTGTGAATTATTTCATCTTTCCCATTTCACCACGCTCTAACATGTCAACCAAAACAGAAAAAAAAAACACTATTTGGCATTAAAAAGGATGTTGTCAAGGCACTAGAGCAACTTAAAACAAGAGCTGTTCTGGTGACTGAAGCTTTTTACAACTGATTAAAAAAACCACAGCTTGAAATTAAGACGGGAAAACAAGCATGAAGACGATGCACTGCAAATAATGCGAAAGACAGTCTAATAGCATGCATTAAATAAACGTTATGTAAGATGGCTTCTAAGCACAAACATTAATGTTTCACGTGGCAGAGAATCTGAATGAGTCACCCATTAGTTGAGGGGCAAATTTGTTTCCTGTTTGTCAAATAAGAGGTACGACGGAAGAGAAGTAGACAAATGACTGCTGCACTGTAATGAGTTTTACAGCACTGTAGTAATGGTGTCTGATTGTGTGTCTGAGCTGAAAGTGTCTGACATTTGTGAGGGTGTGTGTATGCTGGTATACAGTGTGTATGCATATGCTGCGTGTGTCTACGTGCAGTTGAAAGTGGCACTAAGAGCATTACATGGCTGAGCGCTCCACTGACTCCCAGCAGGGCTTTTAGACAACTTAGTGTCCATCCATTTTGTCTTGTAACACACCAACACACACACACAAACAAGCATGCACTAACTCCTTTCCTGGGTCATTGTAAGGTTGCCATTGTGTGTCTCTGTGCAGGTTTTTGTGTGTGAGTGTATGAATTAGTGTCCGGATGAGTGGCAGCTTGCCCTTTTGCTGCAACATAAACTCCTTGTACAAGGCCAGTCAATCAAGATCAAGACAGAGAGCGGTAACACTCTGCCTTGCTCTCATCAAGCTCAACAAAATAAAACTAACTAATTCCCAAAATAGTCTCGGAAAAAGATTCCCGCTGTGACCAGTAGGTTAGTAAAAACGTGTGTTATTATCAGCACAGCTGTGGAAAGCTTCCAGGGCAGTCCTGATGTGAGACCTGCTCTGCCTAAAAAAAAAACAAAAAACAAACGACTGTCCGCATAAAATTATAACAACTAAATTGAGTTTTCAAATGATAAAACATAATGACTTTGTCAACCTAATATTCCACAAATATTAAATGAAAAACAATAATTATATGATAACAGGATGAAAGATTTCACTTTGGTGTGCTAGCAGTTTTTAAATTGCCCCCCCCCCGCCACCAACCACACACGCGCACACACACACACACACACACACACACACACAGCCAGAGGTAGAGACAAGGACTGGAATATTAAAAATATAACAAATGGATAAATAAGTTTGTTGCAATTATTATAATAATTATAATTTGATCAGTAATGGGGCTTTGTGTTTTTCTGTAAATCTTGAGCTTTCATTCATAGCGTGTCCAAAAAAAAAAAAAAAAAGAAAAAAGTCCAAATGTCACAATGACTTAAATGTTAAAGCTGCTCTCATTGATATTTTCATATTATCATTTCATTAAATTATTTCATTATAATTTGAAAGGTTTTGCTCACATTTATAAAGACAGACTCAAAAATGTCAAGAGCTTCTGATCTTAAGGTGCAATGTTTTCATTAACTAACATTTCCAGTCAAGAATGGACTTTGATGGTTTAAACACAGCTTCCACTTAAAAAAAAAAAAGTATTGCACTCAATTTATTTTTATTCAACCTCATTGGTAAGACTCTGACTTCTCTATTGTCCCAAATATTTGTTTACTAGACTGAAATGTACGCTCTCACCTTTTGGAAGGCCATCAGTGACTTTTTTTTTTTTTTCAATTTCAAGAAGCCAACTATGTAAACTTTTAGATCTCTTGGATCTTTTTCATGCTTTCGCCTACTGGAGGCCTCCAATAAAACTGATGGGGTCAGAAATCCCAGTTTTACAAAAGAAACATTTTCTCTGAGCACCTACGATTGATATTTTATTAATCCCACACTTTCCCCCCTCTGCTTTCAGTACAAACTCTCAAGCAAAAAACCCCCACAGCCAAAGCCCTTAAGATAACTTACTTGAATTTGGGGTTTTGTTTGTGATGTGTTTTTGTATGCTGGATTCAGAGGCATATCGGTCTTAAACTTTCCACCATCTTTGTGCGTGTACCCCATTGTTAATTGATCTGAGATGAAACAGATAGGCTGTCAGCCGAAGCAGCTGCTCTGCTGTGTCAAATTCATGATTAAATACATTCTGTGCCTTAAAAGGCATCAACCAGTGCCTGATAAAATGGAATATTGAAGCAACAGCATTGAGACACGATGCAGGCGGCCCCCGATGGAAAAAAAACAGCGATTACAGATGGCAACAAACACAGACTTGGAACCCTGGGAGAGTCGTCCACGCTTTGAGAGATGGCACAGAATTCAGTGCAGGTCCTGAGAATGGTCCTTATTAAAACGCTCAAGACAGATTAGAATGAATACAGAATGCTCGCCCTTTGCATGCTGATTAAAATGAATACGGAGCACACAGTGAAACTCCTCAGACTCTAGCTGTTAATATTTAAAGGGTGCTGTGAAATTCAGAGCTGAGGGTGGCTGAGAAAAAAGGGTAAGGGTGAAAGTGGGGAAGAAAGGGCGGGGTGGGGGCAGAAACAAAGCAAATGGAAGAAAATGCTGGATCATGACTGAAACAATAAAGAGTGAGGGGAAGAGTGAGAGAGAAGAGGAGCAATACGTCCAGCCGCTGTTATTCATTTTCATTTGAACCCCTGAACCCAGAATGACTTCCCGTGGGTAGAAACAGCTTGTCAGCGTTGTGTGTGCGCTCGTGTATGTGTGCATGAGAGCGAGAAAGAGAGAGAGAGAGAAAGAGTGTGTCCACGCTTACATCAGCAGTTCAAACACCTCATTTCACCGCCTCAGCACCCCTCAGTATTGCACCCTGTTCTCTTTACGCCCCATCTCTTTTCCTCTATTTCGCCTCCACCCGGCCACCAACCCTATGCGTCACCAGGACAGCTATTTACTCTTCCCGGGTGATGCCCACAACACTCATTTCTCTTTGTCTGGCTGCAGCTCCTTAGCTGGCCTTTAGTCAGTCACTCAGCGAGTCAGGCAGTCAGTCAACCTGCTTTGACTTATCTGACTGGTTTCTTGACTGGCTGTCAATCAGTCCGCTAGTCAGTCACTCGACTAGGCTGTATCTCTGACTGGCTTTCCTGTCAGCCCAATTTCTCTGGAGGCACAGAATGAGTTTTCTCACAATTACAAATGTATTATTTCCTTTCCCTCTTCTCACAGGGTTTTTATTTTTTATGAAAATGCATATAATTATAAAATCATAAAAACATGATCACTCAGATCTTTTGATGTCATTCTTTTATCTAAACACTGTAATGTGGATTAGTTCAACAATTAAGTATTGCTATACTGTCATCATTACTTTGATTTTGTTATATACTAACAACAAAAGCATCTTAAACTGAGATATGAGTCATATCAATTTATAATCAAAACAACTTTCACAGCCTGTCATCTTTGTCGTCACCTCTGTGGCCCACAAAGAGAGGACACATACATATTGTACATGGCTGTGACCTCCTGCTTAGTTTTAAGATAAATAAAATTTTTGCACATTGTTTCAGAGGATTAATACGTGGTTTGTTGATGGAATCGATGGCTCCGTGTGTTAAATACTGATTAAATCTAATGTTTAATGTCATGGTGATGTTAAGTGGAAGCTTTACTCCAACACCAGACAGGAAGCAAGTCAAATTGATAGTGATTATGCTGGTGAAGCATAAAGCCGTATATTTATAAGAGAATTATAATTTTTCATCATGAATTATAAATGCATACAGTTGAAGGGCAGATTATGACATTTATAATGTTGACTTAAGTTTATAAAATGGTTGTAATAGTCTAGAAAAGAACAATAGTCCAAAAAAAAACCAAAACAGTTTTTCTTCCTGTGATCCACCAGGAATGTGACTAAAAATCATCTCATAGGAATTCAGTGTGGCACATTTACTATGTGTGTGTCAGTGTGAAAACGCACTGTGAGTGTGACATATTGTCTTACGATGAGAGGGAATTTGTAGTCTTTAGAAAAATATTTTCAGTTTCTGAGTGTATGGTAGGCATTAGTTTGTTTGACACACATTAAGGCATTTGTTGACCTGCTTTGATTTTCAGTTAGATATTTTTTAGACATATATGCAGCCGGAGAGCTGCATATACACCCTATACACCCTAGTATTTATCTGATGCATCTTTTTTTTCCCAGTACGGTCGTTTTCCATACGTTAACACCCAGGTGAACAGAAAGACTAAACATCCCTGTGTTTTCTCCCATGAAAAGGTAGAAAGGGAATTCATTTCGATGAGAATGCAAAGTATTCAACCCATGACTGAGCCGGCCTCCTCTGTTCCAGCAGAGGTTAATCAGTTAATCAGTTAACTAATCCCACTTAAACTGCATAGTATACAGCATGAGTCATGGAACACACAGCTCCAGTACATCTTTATCCAGGTCCCATTTGTGTTTGTCGGCATGTGGTCGGCGATGTGCAGCCGAGAGTGTTCCCGTGTGCATGTTTGCATGTTTGCATAATTGAATTTAAAGTGCATGTGCTTGTGTGTGTATGTGTGGGGGTTCGTGTCAGCCTATGTACCTCATATGTCTTTATTTTAATCTCATAATTAACAATCCAACTTCATCGATGCCCATCCTCTGTGACAAATGAGGTCTGTGTTGGCCGTGACCTAACCAAGGTCTTCGGTCTGTTTTAATGCTCTGGGGAGAGAAGCTGAGAAATGGGTCGGGGGAGAAAGAGAGGGATAGAGGAGTGTGTGCACTTACGCTGACCTGTGTGGGTTATTAAAGCCAGGATTCATGTTATTGTAAACCCCACTGAGGAAAGACTTGGCTTTGGTTCAGGGGACACAGAGAAGGAATAAGGAGGCTCAGATGCTGGTGGCAACACTGCCTCCTTTTTTAAAGGCACACAGTAGACACAATAGTACAAACACAATCCAGCTTTCAAAATGGGCACTCTCAGCTCCGACTTTTCATGTCTCACTTTGATAAAGCACTGCAACGTTTTTCTTGTTCTGTAGTTCTCCTCTCAGCCTTGCAGTAACTCCCACTCTGACCTAACAGAGACCCACATTTTACTGCTTTCCCTTCCTTTCGATCGCCTCCTAATATATTGCGAGCATAGCACATAAATGAGTTTGCCCATGTTTGAAACCACACCACACCTCCACCTCACAACTGAGACAGCTTTCAACATTACATGAAGCGATGCTTGAGTTCTGTGAGCTGCTGCCCGAGTGCTAATGAAAATCAGAAGATGGAATTGATGATAAAAAGGAAATATAAGATTGACAACTGTTGAGACACAGTGGTGTGGAGATAGCAGGGAGCATTTCTTTCCCCCGTCGTGAAACATGTCAGGGCCTGTAATGAGTCCCATCTCAAATGAAATGAAAGCATGTCATTAACACAACTCCATCATTCTCACATTACAAGCAAAATTGCAGGGTGCACCGAACGGAGAGGGAAAAAGAAGTACTAAGCTGAGAACATGAAATCATCATAAGAATACCTTGCAATTTCCAGAAATATAGCCTTTTTCTATAGGCATTCCATAGGATCTCCAACCAAGAAAGGGATATAATAATTTCCATTTCTATTCATATTAAACCAGAGTCATTTTTGAGATGAGTGTTTCTCGTTTGCCAATGAAAAGTCCATTATTATCAGCAAAACTTTTGTATTGGCTCTGGCAAGAAAGATCAAATCAGAAGATGAAACACTGCCGCAGGTAATTACCAGAAAATTCTAACTGTGCTTCACTAAAAATAGACACGATAAAAGTTATGGATGTGGTAAATTTTTTTGACAGGGCCAACTAAAAGGGGAGAAAATATCGAAACCATTTGTTGGGTTGGACGTTGTTTAGCTCTTACCCCTTGCTGACTCTCCACGGTCTCTACATCATGCCCGTCAATACGAATTATATTAAAGTAGCATCAGATTCGCTAGCTTTGATCTCAGCCCCACTTTATTTGGCTTATGATGATGAACCTACAAGAAACTCATCAGCATGACCAAAATGAGAAGCTATAATTGTCTTTACAAGGTCACAGAGTGATCCTTTCTTTATTTGATGACATTGTTCATTTCTTTCAGCTAACGTCATTGGACAAAGGCGGAAGATGGGTTCGCCCTCAGGGGAGCTCTGTTCCTTTCATGGTCTTAAGTCCAAAAAAAAAAAGAGGAAGTTTTGGAAAGAACAGTGGATAGGGAAGCTGGTGATAAAAATATAGAAATAAATAAATAATAACTGTGATTAAGAAAAGTATGAAGCAGTTGGCATATATAATACATTCAATATAAATACATCTAGATTTGTGATCGTAAAAACCCCTTACAAAACGTTTGTAAGTTATAAAGAAAAAAAGTGAAATTGTGCCAGTTCAGACAAAAATGTTACAGTATAACCTCTGGCCTTAGGAACCTGCTAACATGAGGTGACATTCAACCCTGCGTCCGCTTTTGTCTCCTTTTCTGCTGCCTCAGTAAAAAAAACAACAAGGGATGGAGACCTCCCTGCTGACCTTAAAAAATTGGAAAGGGAAACGGTTTATCCCCGTGTGTTTTGGGGCATTGGGGGCGGAGCCAGGATCCAGCGACTGAGTTCACACTCGAGCAATTAGCCCAACTACGGTGTAGTACATTGGACGCTATCAATCACTGCACTTAGTCAGCGTTCTGTGTGTAGACGTGTGAAGATACGACACGCCACCCTTATCGACCAGCTATGAATCAATCAAAGCTTTCTGTGATGCAACCGACAGACAAGTTTAAACTCTGAATCACTTATCAAGTTGACATCTGCCTTGATTCACAGCAGAGCTCAGCGTGGTAATGCATCACTTGTTCAGGCTTCAGCTGCTATGTGAACATAACTGTATTTCTGGCATGCTGTTGCATCTGGGTTCGTGTCACTGAGCTCACAGACATTCACTGCATGAGAGTGCAAAAAAAATAAAATAAAAAATTTCGCATTCTTGCCCGTAATGGGGTCCGTGCCATGTCACAGCAGACTGAAATGGAAGATGAAAAAGGGCAAAAGCTGAGGGCTCCAGGAGGAAAGATGGTGGAAGTATTTAATCAGGTCGTTCGTTCTTCTTCCCCTGCTGTGATGAGCGCTGGGCTTTAATTCTGCAGCTCGTGTCCTCTCTGGCATTTCTCCGTTGCCATGGCAAAACCACACTTATTCTCATTCCAGAGGCATTCTGCTGAGTCTGTGCCCAGCAAACACCCAAAGACATCCACACATGCAAAGGCTGTGGCATATATATATATAAGGCATGCCTATAGAAACACAATATTAGTCATATCCACCACACTGTCTGGTGCAGGTATAGTATATAAACAGATGCACATTACCCACATTCCCACAGCCTATGTACATCGACTACTTATCATGTGCAAGCATGAAGAGGCTTAAGTCTCAAGCTTTCACTGACTTGAATGCAGATTCATGCTTCAACCATCTGTTAGCTAACAGTCCTCCATGTTGGCTCCATGTGAATTTGGACCCTGAGGCCAATATGGCATTACATTGAACCATATATCTAACATTGGATGCGCCAAACAATATATCTCAGAGTAAGTAGCCCCATGCAGGGGCAGAGCCCCAGGCATCTGCCCTTGGCTCCCAGAGCACTCTGACAACAGCAGGGATGGAAGGAGGTTAAGGAGGGATCGAAGAAGAATCTGGCAGAAAAAGAGATAAAGGGGCAGGGAAGAGGAATGGTGGCTGCAAATAAAACAGGAAAAGAGGTAATTATGGCATCTGAATCAAGCCTGGTGCTTTGTGTTGCACCAACACCTGCAATAAATGCAAATACGATGGAGAGGACTGAGTTAAAGACCAGCAAATAGCAGACACCGAACCTCACAGTGACTGGGACATTAAAACTGTACAGGGCAACTCAGATTGGCGTATTTTTATTATGAAATCAAACATCTGCGGTTACACACACTGTTTCCCTCCTCTTCCCTGAGCTGTCTCTCCTTTACTTTTCTGGCTGTATCATCTGGGATTGTTGTCAGAACAAAACGCCAGTTGAAAGACATGTTAGATTTAAAAAATACAAACCTTCATATAATTTGAAGAAGTTGGTCAGATACAATGACAGTTTATCTAGTCAAATAAGCAACACACATGTATCCTCAACTAAGCATTAAAAATCAAAGGAATTTTGTTGGTGTGGATTTTTTTTTTTTTTTTTTACTGCCTTGATCTTCCTGATGAGCAGAATGGAAACCAAATGCCAGTGTTTGCATTGAAATTATTTACCCACTGGTCTTTAAAGCTAAAGCTTCTGTGGGTGGCATCCCAGAATGATGTTGTTTTTGGCCACTGCATTTTCATCCAAAATATTCTCTCAGCAAACATGCACAGTTGGTCCTAAAAAAAAAAATAAAATAAGCATGTGTCCCACTGCCTGAATGAACATAGAGAGTGATTTCAATATAATAAACAATATATTTTTATTTTGACTTATTTGGCCATATGTATTTTAATATGATAAAATGAAGTGATCAAAATTCTTACACACAAGTATTAATTGTAATCGAATGTATCCTTGTATGTAAAAATGCATTGTTAACATGTTGTCTCAAACTGTAAAGTCTCCCAGCAGCTGTTTTTCACATGGCTGACAGGTGATGCATCAGTGTTAATTTGATTTCGTTTATCTGCCGATCAAGCTCACAGAGAAAATTGGCCCGCCAAATTAGCATTGATAGATGATCTACCATTGTTAACAAGCGCTACAGTGGCAATCAAGTGATTATCGTTCATCCATCCCTTTAAAACCCAGCAGACAAAACAAAAAGCAGACAATGACACGGGAAGTTAAAATGCACATGCTGTGTGCAGAAGTCGGCAAGCAGAAGGAAAGGATGGAGTTGCAGAAATGATAAAGTAAACAAGGGAAGAAAGCAAGATGATACAAGGACAGAGGAAGATGAGTAAAGGAAGGAGGGCAGAGACAGAATGAAAATAAAGAAGGAATTTAGGAGACGCAATTATAAAAAGATAAAGAGTCAAAAAGGTCATGGGTAACTGAAAACAACATATATAACTTCACACATAGAAAAAATTTGTACAATTGAGATTTACTCGTTTGACCCAAACAACTTTGTGTAACTCTCAGCAGCTCAGTTCATAAGTAAGCCATGAGTGTTTCTGCTACAGTAGTCTATTACCAAACTCTCAACAAAACATAACAGAAAAATCCCTCTGGGCGTTATGGAAAATGCTCCCTGGAAACACAACACGATGCACTTCTTTTCTAGCACTTACAAACATACACTCAACAGAAGCGTATGTTTTGATTCTATGTCTAATATAAATCCATAGCATGATGTAGAGCTTTCCATAAGCACGGGCCGTTAGAGTCCAGTGGGCACAGCTACGCTTTGCTCATTGGGGTTATAAATAGCTAATGTACACACGCTCTGTTTGCCTGCTGAAATGGATATTCTTTAAACAAACAAATAGCCCTGACCCACACCACTAATGGATAGACGTTCACCACAGGGGGCAGAAAGTGGGGGGACAGGCTGCCCTGTAAGTGACAGCTACCATAGCAGCTTAACAACGCTTAACAAATATAATCTTACACAACAGCTACATTATGCAAAATATTCCTGTTGACCTCTGGACACTGACAGTTTCTGTGTGAGTGAGAGTGTTTGAAGGAGACACACATGCACTTTCTCATTATAAATTGGTCAATACATTGATTAGCTTAAAAAAAAAAAAGACACACACACACAAAATTTGTACTTGTAACTGCCAACAACACACCCAGGGTGCCGATATTCTCCTGTAGCAGGTCTGCCAGCTCATGACTATAATGATAATTTGTACCACTAGAGGCCAAGACTATTGAGCGGAGACTCATTTACTTCACTGCGCTGACAGGGAGGGCACTCACTGTGCTTATGCAGATGGTTGTATGAGTGTGTGTGTGTGTGTGTGTTGTGTGTGTGCTGCCATGTTTGTGTGCAATCATGCATGAACAGGCAAAAGGGACTCACTCATCTCTGCCAAGGTCAGAGAAGGCAGCTGTATTCATTAGCCAGAGCCACTGATTGTTCACTCAGAGAGAATTTAGATTGTGGGACTACAATGAAGACATTACAATGGACAAAATCATGCAGATGTAACAATATTTCCCAAGCTCATCAGTGGAAGCACTGGAGAAAACCCAAAGGTGTGTTTTTCCTATTTGGCGTGATTGTGTTCTGGAGTCAACCACAAAAGAAAATCAAACAGTGATTGGCAAAGTGAATGGGAAACTAAGCCAAAGCTTTGACCTGGTATGACCCTCTGGAGCTTCACAGGGCACGTGTTCGGCTCGCTCGTCAGAGAGAAAATTGGCCAATCTCGAAAACGGTGATTTGAAAACTACTTTTGAAGAACAGACTGTGCCACAATGCAACGGAAAGCGATGGAAAGAGAAAGAAATGATTATTACAGTCTATGAAGGCCATCAGAGGCAGAAGAAGAGGATGAGAGAGAGATGCTATCGGTTTATCAAGCTGACTCCTGGCACACACACACACACACACACGCATGGCATGCACACTTAGAGCAACCACACAGAAATACCACAAAGTTGAGTGAGATGGAAACCAGGGGAAGGCGATAAAGAATGGGTTGTTCTTTTCATCAGTTTTGTTCAGAGCTGAGGCCCACAAGGCTGGAGAGATGGAAGGGAAGGGGAAGAACAGACGACAGAAGGAGCCAGGGAGGTAACAAGAGATGGACAGGAAGAGAGGAGGAGGTGGAGAGCAGACAGATGGAGAGGTGGAAGGAATGAGGGAAAGAGAGAAAAATGGAGCTCTACTATCAAATGAAGAGGGTTGATGCAGTCAAGGCAACTCAAGGTCAGACAATTAAAAAAAAAAAAGAAAATAGTAAATGAAGCAAAATCTTCAAAAATAATCCCATCAAGAGTCAGTTTTTAATTAAATCTCTTTTCATGCACAGCCGTGTTTCTTAGTGCCATAGACATTTTTTCCCATCACAAATCTTTTTCCCATGGCATAACTCTTTCCCACACTTATATAGGAATGAAAATTTTCTCTTTTAACCAAACTCAATGGCCAGTTTCAATCTTATCAGCCTCCTGCGTCTCTGTGGTTTCTCTGCTGTGAAAGCGCTCCACTGTCCTGCTCTGGCAATACTGCTGAGATGACTGGAGAAGGACGGGGAGGAGGAGGAGGAGGAGGAGGAAGAGGAGGTGGAGGAGGTGGTGGTGGTTCCCAAGTCCTCTGTGGCTGTTTTCCTTCACTGCCCTGGGGGTAAACACCAGCCACTTGAGCAGCAGTGGACCTCTGAGCTTTTTACCACCCAGGCCTCCAAACAATGCCTGCAAGCATCCAAGCTGAGAATGGGTCCTTTTTACAAAGCTGCTTTGGCCCTCCATCAAAGCAAAGCTGTATCAATAAATCTATTTCCAGTGGGGGAATGAGGAGTGTTTTGGGGTTTTTGGGGGTTTTTTGGAGGGGGTGGGTTGTCCATATGATGGACTGATCTTGAGAGCTGAAATGAGGGCAGAATGCCCTCTAACGATAAGGGTTTGGGGGTCGGAGGAGCATGTGTGGTGGTGGTGATGGGGGGATTGTTTAAGCTGATTAGCTGATTACGTGACGAAGGGTTCCTCTGAGCTGCCTTTAATTTGCTCAGCAAAAGAAAAGTAATTAATATTGAACTTCTAAGACCACTTGGGGCCTTCAAAAGCACATCAAGTGTGGGGAACAACAAAAATGGCGAGCCCCATTGTGAAATTCATTTAATAGCTAAATTGGTTGATTGTCTGAGAGGTTTAAATTTGGGAGTAAAATAATGAGGATTTTTTTTTTTTTTCTTGGGTCTCGGCCATAAGCACATGTTCACTTTGGCTGCACTACCAAAGAAAGATTTTTGTTTCAATTTTACAAAAATGTCTGACATTTCCACAACAAAAGTTGATAGCAAAAAGACGTCAAGAGGAGGCAAAAAGGGCAGTGCCAAATTGCACAAGATGAAGTCAAAGAGATTTTTTTTTAAAAAGGTATCTTATCCTGCTTTTACACCCTGCATGTCTGCCTGCTGGTTACATACTTCTATAGATGAATGCCATGAAGGTGAAACATAAAGATGAACAGGAAAGGACAGGGAAGAGGATGTAAGTAAAATGGTGTGATGAATAGGAGGATAAGAAAAGAAAAAGGAAATGAAAAGAGACGACGATGGGAGAAGGTTAGCAGAGTGAGGATGTGAGACAATGGATGTAAAAGGGAAAGATAAAAGGAGACAAAGATTAAGAAAGGTTACAAGAAAAGGAGGAGGGATGTGTGGATAGAACAGGATGAGGAAAAAAGCGAGGAAGGATGTCCCCCTTTGGTTCTGACCAGTAAAGGTTCCATTACACTTTGTGCAATAACAGCAGCTGGAGATCGCCTGTGAAATCTAGACCAGTCTGATATCCTTCAGTTTCCCGTATTACAATGCTGTTTACTGCTGTATCGCTTTACCCTAACAGTAACCTACCTCTTCAAATTACAGCCAGAGTGCACAAGCACAGAAGCATTTAGACAATTGTAATTACAACTGATAAGACAACAGTACACACCGGAAAATGCACACATAGTAACAGACGCGTGTAGAGAAACTTGGATCCTTTAAGATCTGGATCTGCCTAAGTGAGGGATGTTATTTCAGGCACAGAGGTTTCCGGGTTTTTACATTTCTGTATAGACAATAACTGAGTTCACTCACCGACTACATGACTGAATAGTTTGAAATTTACTAATCACGGGGAGAACATGCAAACTCTGCACAGAAAGGCCCCAGGCCCGGGAACCAAACCGGCGACCTTCTTGTTGTGGGGCAACAGCGCTAACCACTGTGCATTTACTATTGCAAATAAATCCTAGTGGAACTGAAATTATAATCACATTATGTTTTCTGTAAACATAAAAAAATAAATGTAGATTTTTGCATTTGGCAAGTTGCAGATACAACAATACTAATACTACGAATAATGATGATAATACATTTTATTTAGTGCTTTACAGGAGGATATCTGTGAAACACAAGAATACAAACAGGATAAATAAAAACACAACAGTAACAACATTCGGTGAAGGATAATATAATATCATTACATATGAATATCCCACCAGAATATCTGACTTTGTACAACAATATGATGACTACAGCGTTAGGAAGCCTTTCTATGGTTCTCTTTCAGGACTCGTGGGACTTCGTTAAGCTATAGAAGAGCTTCTGTTTGGTGTTAGAAAGTGTTCATTGCGAGTTCAATGAGAAATCTGGTTCATTATCTCTAGAAGTTATGGTTTCATCCACATCTCTTTACTTGTCACCAGGATTACAAAAAACCTGCTGAACTAATTTGTTCCAAACTTTTGGGAGGAGTAGAGCATGGGCCAGTGAAGAAGCCACGAATTTGTTGTCAAGCTACACATAATATACTGTAAATTTGATTCTCTGAAGACTGATGTTGTTAGACTTGAGGAGGAATTCTCCTCCAGCCAACACAATCTTTACCTTAACTTACAGTCCCTAAACGCTGAAAACAGGTCTCACACATCCAGACCGCTGCTGTTAAATCAGAAACACAGTGGCTTCCCCTTCCACTGTGTAACACATGAAGCTCTGGCACCAACCTGGGGATGATGGGAGTAGGATCCATTTCCCACATCTGAAATGTACCCATCAGCTAACAGCTCACTCATCTCATGATTTGTGCTCCACATAATTAGCTCAGGTGGATTCTCCTCAGTTCTTGTGTTTTACTGAAAGCAAAAGTACATATATAAATGATTCACCATGAATCAGATTAACCGGCACCACAAACCATCCAACCAGGACAGTGAAAGCAAACTTCCCACCTTTGATGCGGTCATAGTCCTATCACTCCTGCATTGCCCAAAAGCAGTGCATTCTTCTTAGGTCCTGAATATTGTCTTTTGTTGTGTGAGGTGAACATTTTGAGTGTGGTTGTCGCCTGATTCCGCCATGAACTCAGTTTTACCAACTATTACCGTTGTGTTTTGTTTTTTTAGGGGCGTACATAAGTCCTGAATTCCTTGAGTAAAACTGAAATTACCATGAAAATATTTTTTTCAAATGGGAACTTGCAGTTGGAAAAGAAAACAGATTGAGGACCAGCAGCTTCTCCCAAACTGCAACAGTATCACTGCATGTTGGCTGCTATTTTTCCCAGCTGTGGTCGGGAGCTACAGAGCCTGAGCCCAGGTGTTTTGGCTTTCACACTCTAACCACTGTCACCCAAGGGCCTGTTCACAGCAATGATGATCTCTGCTTAAGACTTCAATAGACATTCATCTCCTGCTCATTCACCACACACACACATGCACCTGATGCCAGGAAGATTTGTTTTGTGTGGGTGAGAATGTCTTTACACACAAGCTGAAAAACATGTCTGTGAATGTATACATGCTTATACATACATGCTCAATGTATTGTATGTATCTGTGTGTGTGCGTGTGTATGTGTGTGTGTGTGTGCGCTTGTATGTGGGATGAAATGGCTTTGACTGGATTTTCCGCACAGCAGATAAGGATCAGAGGCACACTGATAGTAGGAATTAGGAGCAGGGAACCCATTGATCTCTAATGGACCGCTACAAGCAGTCTGAGAGCCCATCAGTGTATCCAAGGAAACACGACCCCCATGCACACACACACACACTTGCACAAAGCAAATAAGACAGACACGCTGACTTGTGTTGTAAATGCATGAAAAGCTACTGCTGGTATTAAGTTCCATGGCCAAAATGCCCCCAGAATCAATGATGAAGGCTTAATTACAGAGGGTGAGAGACGAGACTATACACGTGTTTGTGTGTGTGCACGTGGTAGTTTTAATGTATGTTGCCATGCACCAATATATATATTTATATTTTTTTATTTTATTTTTATTTTATTTTTTTCAAAAAAAAAACAAAAAACAAAAAACAGAGAGAAACAGAGAGAGCCCGTGTTTCAAGGCTAAAAGTTTAAGTGAAACTGGAAGGTCAGTGGGGCAGATTGCCTGGACGCCCCCATTCCTCCAATAAGACGAGCTACAGAAAATCAAATTACCCTTTTCTCTCACACACACACACATTGAGAGCCATGTGAAAGCCCGAAGTATAGAGACGGCGAAAAATGGCCTCCCGAACATCTTGATATCGTGCCTCTTGTCTTTCATCGCAGATGAAAGGAATGTATCTCTTTCGCCTCTATCTTTCTCGCCGCTCCTTGCTTCGTCTTGTTTTCTGGCCTACTGGGCACATCTATTACCTTCTGATGAATGACACTGAGAATTGTATCTGTGCCTACCCACTGTACAGCGTCAGCAATTCATCCTGCGTCTGAAGACTCAAAGGTCGTATGATCCACTTCAATACAGCACTGGTAATCTCTACAGGACTAATTAAAAAAGCTTTACTTGAGGAGCTTTTCATGGGAATGTTGCATTCAGTGTTGATGGGTTCCGGTTGCTTTCAATGACCAAAGCGATAACAAATTCAAATCCTTTGCTTTTCCTTGAATTTGATGTTGTGCAATATCTGAAATGAGAAAAAGGTGTTGGTATGTAGATTTTGGATCAAAACTGAACAAGTAATGTATTAATCAACACAACTGTTATAAATGGCTGACCATTTAAGTTTATTTAGTGAAATTGATCGCTGGTTGGCTCCAGGCTAAACGATACTATTATTTTCTCAGGTGATTTGCTAAATCACTTATAATTTTATCCCACACGGGACATACTGGCTGACAAATCACCCAGCGGGTTTCTTCTTTGAAACATTTTCCTCCACGCTGTATTACGTCAACATGTGATTATGGTTTGGGGGACTGCTGGTGGGGACTAAATGCTCGGATTCCCAGATGAGCCTCTCATTTCGACTTTTAAATTCAAACTCTCTCATTTTCTTTGCACTTCTCCTCCGCTTCTTTCTAAAATTACATTGACATGACATTGTGATAACCCAGTACTACAAAAGGAAAGGCTAATTATGAGTGTTTAAGCTCCTCTTGTAATTTGCTAACTTGGAGTTTCTTACTTTTCATCCTCAGAAGTTTTCTTTCTTGCTCCCCTGACACAAGTCTGAACCAAGATGAACCGGAGATGATCTTCACAGGCTACTTTCAGCCTTGGATCTCACAGGCTCTCTTTTGCACTGAGGCTGATTTAACCACAGAAATATGAGTGTGAGAAATATCACTGATGCTGGAATTATAGGTTAATTACATTTTTATTACAACCTGAATCATTTTTTTAATCATATTTTTATTAGAAATATGGCATCAGCATACAAACACTTAACTGGGAACGCGGTAATGATGTCATTATCTGTATAATTCCCATAATAATTTTACAATTCCACTCTAATGGTTTAAGCAAAATGTGTGTTTTTGGAGCTAAGGGAAGTTATATCGGAGTTATGAATAGACATTAAAGTCGGTTCTAGACATCGGCAGTTTATTTCCCATCTTGCTATAGTCATGCAATGACTGTAATCAATAATTTTATATTAACAATGGGCTGAATGTGAAAAGAGCCTCTCATTGTGATGAATCTACAGACAATTCTCCCAGACCCTGCTGTCCCCCCCTCACTGCAGAACCTTTTTTGTCTTTTCCAGCCCACATATTTACTGCTTTTAATTTCCTTTCATTACACACTTGCAAAGAAAACAACTACCTGGGGAACATGGCAGTGCAATCAGCATCTTAAAGGTGAGATATTTCCCTCGAGAGTTGGTGAAGACCAAACAAAGAGCAAAAAGAGAGAGTGGATTCTGGCTTTAGCTCCATTAGTTGCTTGAACGTGACTCCAAATAAATGCTGATGTTATTTCTGCTTCATGTGAAAAAAATAACTGTTTATGTCCGACACTTAGATGCCATATCCACAATCTTTCCCTTCCCTCATCGTGGTGTAGCTGTCATGTTGAGATATCGTGAGGAAACAGAATCGCCCAGTCTTTGTGTTTTTGTTTGGCTGTGAGGTTGACTTTTCTTCTTCAATATGGGATTATTACTGACATTATACTATAATTTCATATTATATGGCTGAACCCAGCTTTGCCTTACCTCCTGTCTGAGCTTCTAACAGCTTGTCTTTTGTCCCTGATCTTGGGACTTGACAATGGCGAGCACAATGTCATGAAAACTTACCAAATGGACCGGCCAAGTCTTAAAAAAATAAATAAATAAATAAATAAATTACCCACGTTGCTATAAATAATAATTATACTTGTGTGTTTGCACCTGCTGGGACATGATCAAGTTATTACTATTATTATTATTACTTAAACACACTGGGTACATTTTTATTGTTGAGGTGCTTTGGTGCATATCTTTAGATAAAATAACTGTGCTCATATATTTTCTGTCTAGGCTTTATAGGTAACTTGGGTCATTATCTGTACTTCTAGTTTTTTTTATTACACTGCGATCCATGCAGCAAAGTTGTCCTAATTAATCTCAAGTCATATCCTTCAGTTATTATATGTCACTCAGCCTCAGGATGACTTACAACCACCCTGAGCAGCTCTGTTTGACTCTGCTGGGCTTTGATCATCATCACTTCCCATCCATCTGTTCCTTGATCTCCACCTCACTCCCTCACCCACTGCCTTTCTTTCATTTTTCAGTCTTTTGCCACCACTTTCTCCCTGTGAGTGGCGGCTTAATTGAACGCGGCAGTTGTCTCCTTTTAATTTCAGAGTTTGCTAATGTCATTAATAATGAATGGATATTCTAATTAGAATCTGCCCCAGTCGCTTTACAGTGTAAACACTATTGATCATCTGTTAATTAAGTTTTAAATATAATTGACGAGATGTGGAATCTGAGGCAAATATGAACATTCTCATCAACCTTCTCCCATGCAAGCATTCAATGCTCAAAATTTTGCACTAATTAAAAAACTCTGCTGATCCATTTGCTCAGTTTCAAGCACACGCACACAACACCCCACATTTAATTCAGTGTGCATACAAAATAGTCCTGATCATTTATTCAGCTTTACATGCCTGCGACCATACATGCAATTTCCTTGATAAAGTAGATCCAGGCAAATTTAAACGTTTATTCATGAGACTTATGAAGTTCTCTGAGACAAGCTCACTGTCGTCCATAACAGCTGGTCTCCCAACATTGAAGGATTAGTCTCTGATGCTGCATGAAAATCAGATCCATCTTACAACACACACATAAACCTGCAGAACACACACCCACACGGGGATGCAAACATCAACAAATATGCAAACAAAAGTATACAAGTGAAAATGCATGCACTGAAAAGCAAAGATTTTCACACATACAGTATGTGCAAATATATGTAGATACAAATGCGTCACTTGCTAAGTAGAAGTAGTTAAAGCCGCAAACAGCTGAGAGGAAATAGGCGTCGCCGAGATTGAGGGCAGAGCCCCCTGCATACCAAACAGGCAGGTACAGATGGCAACCTCGGGGCTAAACACACCCCAAGGGCCTGCCTGTGTGCTTGTGTGAAAGCATGTGTGTGTGTCTGTGTCGTTAAAGTGCAAAGGAGCAGCGTGTGGTGGGAAAAAAGAGGGAAAGGTCAAGGGCTTTTTGTGGCTTCTAACAACCACGCCCTCTAACCGCATGTCACTCTGTCTTTATCTTCTTCTCCAAGCTCGCCCATCGTTCTTACTTTCCCTCTGTGAAAGGAGTATGTTTGGAATTACAGTTCTGAAGCAGACACATAGAAAGACCCTGCTTTGAAATACTGTTGCTGTAGGATTTGACACAAATCAACAGATAAGAAGTTGAATTTAGTTGCGATGTATGCAATGAGGCTGTGTCCAAGAACCAAAGTATTCTCATCTTCCTTTATCAATAAAATATCAGGGACATGCATTTTGAAAAATGTAAAATAAAGTGCCCTTCACAATGCCCTAGAAGTGTCTTCTTTTGTCCATTACCCGGCATTCAATTGGCTGATACATTTGCTACAAGACACATTTTAGAAAGAACATTAACAGGTTCTGATTCTTTGTTGGAAAATCCCATTAAAGTTTTAATCAGTTATCCAAATTTTGCTGATATACTGTCACTTGATGTGCTAATTCATTAAACACATAATCATTGCAGTGCTTCTAACAAGCATGACCCCAATAGATTGATGTAACTCATCACTTTTCTATTAATGACACCTTATGCATCCACTGGGAATTGAGAGGAGCTTGAGCCAGCAACTTAAATTCAAAACAGTTCAGCTTTATCCAGGCTTAGCAGGGGAAAGCAGGCAAGGATGAACAGGAGGTGAAGTCTGGGTGTGGAGTGCTGGTAGACAGCAGGCCAATAAAAACAGGTAAGCAAAGAAGGCACCTTTCAGCAGGGACAGAAAACCAGACAATCTGGCAGAGAATAGATGGACATAGGTCTCTTTATTTATTCTGAAAAGAGGAGTGAGCAGCTGAAAGGGCAGAAGGGCTGGAGTTACCTCACGGCAGGATGGATGGGCAGAGAAGAAATGAACACACGATTAACTGTGACAAACTAGTATGAAGGCACGTGGGGATCCCACAGGTCATTATTTCTATTATTGAACACATTAATCAGAGTATTACTGCATATCTTTGAAATTATATTTCATGACACATAGGAAATTAAGTAGCACAATACAATATTGTTAGAGCAGAAATAAAAACAATGCGATAAAGCACTGAGTAATGTGCACTTTAAGATAATTTGCTAAAGTGGGACATGTTATCCTAAATGCCTGGTCTGAAAATGTGAAGGAAAAATGCAGTTTTTCACTTTTGGTACTGCAGTAAGTGTGGCATAAACACAGGAAATAAACACGCCGCTCCTCTCTTATGGCCAGCACAAGTGACTTCCTGGATCGTGAAGCTGTCAGGTAATCAGTGGACACTTCAGAAGGTTGCCACTACCGGCCAAGAAACCGCCCAGTGCACATATGTAATTTTTGGCCTTTGGGTTTTCTATGAAGTTTATGGAGAGTTATTTTTTGACGTTTATAGCTTCTGGGAAAGATTTTGTTTCTTTTGGAAATACCCGGGCTAGCAATTTTATTCCTGCTTCCAGTCTTTCAGATAACTAAGCAAAACTACTGCTGGCTTGACCTACATATTTAATAGACCTATAATGTGTTAGAGTCATATCAATCTTCAAATATAACTCTGAAAGATGAAGGCAAATAGGCCTTAGCGTTTTTCCCATAATATCAAACTCCAAATGTTTTCACTAAATAAACAGCGATTGAAAGCTTTTATTTTGCTGCTGGCAGTGAGGGTAATGGGACAGTTTGTTGCGAACACACTGTTGGGTATTTAAACTGCAGGCAGTAGTCGCTCTCCTCTGGGAGTAGTGAAACATCTGTTGGATATCTGTTGCAACAGTGACGACTACTTTGCAGATGTGCAGCACTTCCAAATACTCCAGTGACCTGTCATTGTGTTGCTCTGAGATCCATCACGGCTCAGTGCTCACCCTTTGTCTGTCTCTCTACTCTCTCCTTATTCTGGATTCACCGAAGAAGCCCATAAGTACTAGCTTTCATCCTCTATAAGAGAAATATTCACCTCTGTGCAGCCATTTCTTAATATATGTTTCAGGAAAGTATGTTTCCTCCCAAGGCTGCATCTGTCAGAGTTCAGAATCTGTCTTTAGTTGCATACAAAGGCTGTCGAATAGAAACAGGCAGCACCGCTGACTGTAGAGTAACTGTTTAAAGGTGAGTTTGTGCAGTTACTGTGTTCCTCGTGAGAGCTGTCTTACTGAATACTGCGCATTGCAAACAATCATCGTCTTTTCTGCAAATAACTCCAGCCTGACATTAATGCAAGACGGGAAGGAGAGTAGTTCTAATGGCATCTCTCTCTTAAATAAAAGATATTGAAGCAGGGCTAAGCTAATGTGGAGTCTCCCTTTTTTTCAAGGTTAAAATGTTTACATTATACATTTCTGGATGGGCCAGATGGCTTGTTCAGAAATCACTGAAGTCACAGTTCAACAACAGGCATTGTTCAGCACTTGCAAACACCCACTGATGTATTATGATCATTTTGTACAACAAGGCAGTTAAATGTCACTGATTATTCCTTTAAGTGAGCTGCAGCCTTCGGCACTGAACACATCAAAGGGCTCAGAAGGAGCAAGTGATCTGTTGCATCCTTATTTGAGCACCACACAGACACTTCTGTCATGTCGTTTGATTCTTCTATTCTATCACATAACTCGGCCAAAAGATGTTGTTGGTCCTGGTTGAATTTGCATCTTTACCAGTTTGTTTCTTATTATTGTCATTATCCTTTTTCTTCTTCTTTTTTTTTTTACATTTGCTGTCTACTTCAGTTATAATATATCAACATTGCAAATGCAATTAACCCCTTAAACCCTTTTTAATGGGTAATAAACAAATGATTAGTAATCTGTAGGCTTGTGATTGGCCATTCTACACTGTTGAGATGTTATATTGTGGGGAAATCCTGTTTGGCTGATTGATTGTCATCAAGCCTAATGCTGCTTCATCGTGTGTGGAGCATATTACATTGATAATACTGGCTACAATAGGTATAAATAATATGTCACATATTAGTGTGAAATCAATCTGCAGTGACCCTCTGCACCATAACTTTACTGTTTAGGCTCATTCTCATTGCTCTCATAGCGTCATGCTTAGCGGGAGCAGACAGTTTGAGAGTTCGTGACTAGCTGGTGAAAATAGTGGACCAGTTAAAGAGCCAGATGTCCATCTCAGGATATGGTGGAGACCAAACGCTGAGGTATAAGAGAATGAGCATGAAACTTTGATTTAGCAGTCGCCCTGAAACATGACTCTAAATCAATGCTGGATTGCTAAGTAGGCAGATATTTCCCATAATGCTGCCATATTAACGCCAAAGAGTAAGTCACTGACTTTGCATCACAGTGCACAGTGCTATGATTGTCACTTTACATCTGGCAAGACCTGTAAAAAGAGAGCTTGAGTTCCTCTTTAAACGGTGATTATGGGTTTTTAAGGCTACATTCAAATGACCAAACTGCTGACTTTTGCTCTGCTAGCATTTACAACTGCGGAGCTGAGGGAAAGAAGAGGAAATGGCCTGATGTTTTCATTTGTGGTTTGCTAACTTTCTAAGAACCCACAGCAGGTTGAGGTTGGCACTTCTAAATATATAAAAATAGAAACATTGGCAACTGGGTTACTCACATTGTGATAACTAATCAAAGACAATTCACACGCCTCCTGAAAAACACAACACGAGAACAAAAACATTGTTCTTATAACTGATCAACCTTTAACAAATTAATAAACCAATCAAGAGACATTCCATGACACCTTAAGAAAAACAGAGGTAGTAATTAATAAAAGTTACAATGGCTGGATGCTGGCTGTCTATCAGGACTGACTGGGTCTCTCTAGCAGAGCAGAGCCTTGGTTAATGTTATTAACACATCGGCTTCTGCAACCGTGACAAAAATGTGAAAAAGGGCTGTTTGCTGCAGACCGTAAAATGCTTTCTAAGACTCATTAGTGGCCTTATAAGTGCTTTTTATATGCACGGACATGTAACAGTTTAATCAAATTCCCCTCACTTGAAGGGCAGATCAGAGGCATCTGAGGACAACTTATGTTTGTTCCTCCTGCCTTAACTTGCAGGAGCATGTAGGTAACCTCTTGTTCCTGTTGGATGACAAACTCAGTGATGATAAAGAAAGAAGCAACTGTATGATGAGTTGTCTGTAATGTTAGACTATTGATTCAACCAATACGCTTGTTTCATTTGTCGTGTTTTTCTATTTATACTCACTCATCGGAGTTCCACGTGTGTGTGTGTGTGTATGCACTCGTGTGTGTAATTTTAATTTGGGAAGCTATTTAAGCCCTTCCCTCTTATTTAAGAGTTATTTCCTGATTTTCTTTTATGGAATCTGACGCTAAACTAAGATGGATGAAAGCTGTTCACTCTAATTTCATTTAAGGCTGTTGTTCTCCAAAAAAAAAAAAAAAAAAAGTTTCCAAGGTCACAGTTCTGTCTTAAAATTGATATAAAAATATTTTAACCATGGGAGGAATTCATCTAATTCCAATGTCCGCAGTATGGGCTCTATATACGCTTTGTTTGGATTAAAGAAATGAACCCCCTTAAAATGTAAAATAAAAAAATATTATTATGTATCTGCTGAAGTTATAAAAATTGTTACCATCCCACTATTTATTATATTTTGGTTCAAAAGGGCCTTGATCATTGTATTAAGGTGGTTTAGGAATGGGTTTCATATTTTTCTGTTGCTGTTGTTGTTTCTTAACATGTTTCAACTCTTTGAAAATAAACATAAAAGCCGTTAAAGACACATTCATATATCACACACTATTACTTTACTGTATTCATTAAGTGTTCCTTAAAATTCCATTAAATACCTTGATTACAACATGATTACATTTTTATCTTAAAAAGTCATTAACATAACCATTAAAGTGTTATATCCTTGTATTGTGTTCTCACGCAATAACAGCCTTCACATATGTGGATTTGTTGAAGGTGTTAAACTCTCTGCTTTGTAAAGAGCAGTTAACCGGAGCTGCTGTTTTAATGCCCACCAGTAGGAGGGGCTGTTGCTGTGGTAATAGTGAAATGCACCTGAGATATTTCAGTGCCCTTTTCCCCTGACGCATGTAACAGAGGGTAATGAATGCTGATCAGGCCTTTCTCAGGAACCCACATACTCAAATTCCCTTATGTTCTCTGCCCTGTAAATCTTAATTTCTTTGTTCTTCTCCCTCATTACTCCCACATAACAAACACGCAGAGTAAGTCATCACAACTTCTGGGTCTATCAGGAAGTGTTACTGCATAAACAAAAAAAAGTTGCTAGTGTTGCAGGTCTGACAGAGTCTCTTTTGAACGTCTGCATGTGAGTGTGTGTGTGTGTGGAGGCTCACTGAGTGTTGTCCTTTGTGTGGGCAGGGGCTGGGACGGCACAAGTTGCTGAGTTGCATGGGAAAGAGGGTGGCGTGTTGTGTTTGTGGACTCAGACAAGCGTGGGGCAAAGCGGGTTCGACAGGAGACATCATAGTCAGAAAAACAACAAGATTAGGAATCACCTCTCCTGCCCTTTACCCGCTCAGCCTTCATCAGCCAGCTGTCTATGAACTCATCACTTTCATTCACCCCGTTCGTCCTCCTCACTTCTTTCCCCCCTTTTACTCTCACCCGTCTTTATTTTCTCCCCAGCTCTGTTCTCTTCTCTCCTTTTCGACCTCACAGGTTCTGCTCGCCTCAGACCTTTCTTCATTTGGTTTTACATCATCAATTCACTGTTTCGTTAGTATTTATTTGGCTTTTTCTCAAACAGATGGTTTACTGGTTATGCAACCCATTTATCCGTGTAAGCGTGAATATGTCAGAAGTGCTCTGAACATGTTGGGGCTGAATTTAACATTCTCCCTCTCAAAGGAATCGCACTGATCCTCTTTGTAGAGGAGGCAATGTAAAATTTTTATCAGGTGCAAGCAGGATCTGCCGCTGTTGTCAGTCCAGCAAGCCACAGGCATTTCATTTCTTTTTGATGAGGTTTTTGTTTGGTTTTTTTTTATTTTGTTTTTTTTTTCCCCAGGGATGATACAAAGAAAAATATCACCCACACCAAACTGTCCATGAATGCTGAGGAGAGGTCGCAGGGCGAATACAAATGACCAAAACAAACATTTGTACACATTTTTTTTTTTTATAAATAAGGATTGAAAGCCTTCTTTGAGAAAGTTGTTCAAAGTTCATTCGAAAAAGCTTTTTCCCTCTCATGATGGTGTCCATTGTGAACCTGATTTACAGACTCAGACTTAGCACTTGCTGACCTGTAAATTTCAGAAAAATTACAAAAAAGCTTATTTCAATAGCCAGAAGATTAAGGTACAAAGTGCAACGTTCTTTGGAGCTTTCAATCATATCACGTTATCTGAAATGGCACACAGTGTAGAAAATTATAATAATATATACATGTATGTAATTTTCTGCTTATTTTAAAGACTTCTTTTCCAATTTGCCTTGAAATGAAGGTGGCAAATGAGACTTTAAATGGGTTGCACAATCAATACCAGTCCTTAGAAACAGCAGCTGTGAAACAATGAGAAGCAGCGGCTGATCTGCAGCTCTCAGCCACATGACATTTTGTGCTTGCGAGGTAACGTGATATGCCACGGTGGAACATGATAAAAGCAAAGAGGTGATCAGAAAAATTTAAAATAGAGCATTTACAATTGCGTGATAATTAGGCGAACTCAGAAAAGTTAGAAAGGGTCTAAGACGGCATCTAAATAGTTTTCTCAACATGAAAAAATTCCCTGCAGAAACGCTTTTGGGACACTTTCCTATTAAACTGCAAGATGTAAAGTTTGAGTTTGAGATATTCTGAAAAATCTTTCCATTTCCAATGAGTCAACAAATTCTTGTCTCAGATCCCAAAAAGTACAAGTATAAATATAAAAGTATAATCTTTTCAAATTGAATTTAAAATTTGATAACTTTAGCTTTGAATTTCTAAACCATGACTTAAACTGATACTTTTTTAAGGCCAAAAGTCTCTATGATACCAAATCAATAAAATAATAATGAAGGTGTTATGGTGGTAATATTATGCTAATCAAAGCCATTTCTGCTTTATAATATATATTAAAACTCTAATGTGTGCCTGGTCACATCATAATTACCTTGAGGTGTCCTTTTTCCCGTCCTGCCCTCTCCCCCCTTGCTGGCTAATGACCTTTCACTCTGACAGACAGACAGATGACTCCATTTTACCCCCTCTGTGCAGGTGTCAAAAGGATGATAAAGGAGGGATGCAATGAAGAGATGTGGAGCTTTGCAGGATTTGACAGAACACTGTTGGAGAGGAATGGAGTCGAGAGGATGGATGGATGGGCGAAAAAGCAGACAGGAAGGATAGCAGTGTTTGTTTGTCAGCCTGGATTGGTCTCAATAGCCCCTTTCACATCCAAGAAAAACAACCTTTGCCAGATTAACTGGTTTTCCTCGCACCGCCGAGAGATCAGAGAAGACAGCTGGACAGGTGTAACTGAAAATATCTCCAATTCTTGTGAAGGCATCACATCTGCAAAAGAGACTTTTTTTTCTTGAATACATCTTAAAATATTCTGTGTGCACCCTTTAGTTGCCCAAAAAGCTACGTTAATTGATGTGTTTCTCACTTTAAGACATGTGAAATGTTTGTAAAGACAAAACCTAATAAACTTAGTGTACTGTGGATAGTACACTGGATAGTTACTTTAAGAATTGGTGGAGACCAAAAAGAAGCAAAGAGGAGGTTGATAAATAGGCAATTGAACTTATGTTAATCAAGTGGATGTGTATGTTTTGTATAATAAACTTTATGACAGGATTATATATCAGTGTTTTGTTTTGAGCTTTTTCACAACCCCAGTGGCCAAAAAAGAAGCTGTTCTCTTTTCAAAATACTTGTGACAAAAACACAGATTTATCAGTTTGATTATTTTTTCAAACATTAATAAAAAAAAAAGTCCCCGGGGACCTGTTTCCAACTCAGTTTCTCAAATTCAGATGTAGGAATTTGCATATTAACAGCAAAGGATGCAGGTGTAAAGATGTAAGGGGTTATTGTTTGTCTGTCAGTTGAGTTAATATAAACAGAAAAGTGCTCACTGTTGTAGACTGTTGAATCAATATCAACTTCTAATTTTCTTCTCATTTGCCACGATCCCCGGACCATGAGGAGGGATGGAGCCACTTAATCAGCAGTTTAAGGAATACACCTTTTTTTTTTTTGCTCCTCTGGCTGACAGTGAAGGACAATGAAGAAAGCGGCTGAACCTCTATCTGTGTGAGTGGAGCCTAGCATGAGCCCATATTTACATTTCAGTCAATAGAGTATTCACTCATCTGTTTGAATGACCTTGTAAAGTCAGTAATCCCTGCTTCACAATGAATAAATACATAAACAATGAAATTTCATCTCCTTGCAGTCGCTCATTTTGAGAGAAAGTGAGACAAGTAAGACATGAAAGAAAAAGGAGAGGTGTGTGACTCGGATTTCACAGTAATTCACTGACTGATTAGTAATTGCACTCTCATATAGAGTGCAGGGACTGCTGTTTGTTACCATGGGGTAGTGACGGTGGTAATGGCCCAATCTATAATGTACTTGTGCAGCATACAGCAAGGCAATCAATATGCCTGACCAATTACTGTGTGGCCTCTCACTGCACATTGTATACTGTGTGTTACATGTTCTGGGCATTGAGTTCACAGAAAAGCTCCCAAACCTGAGCAGTGAAGGCGACCAGTGAGAGCACTGTTTCCTATTATGTGTGATTTCATTATAGAAGAATTAGGGTGTGGCAAAAAAAAGTATAAGATAAAACTGCTTCCAGTGTGGTCTGTCTGCCACCTGATGTTTTATTCAGAGATGAATTCACTTCACTCTGCTATAGTGATTTATATAGGGAGCAAACAAATGAGGGGTTTTTTTTCTCCTCAACACAAAGACAAAGACAGAAGGATGAGAAAAGCTATTTGCAATTTGGAGCATCAATAAAAATGCAAATAGTGGGAAACCATTTCTCAGCTGTGACAATGGAGATGTTGTTGTTGCAATGCCCAAAGACAGACGGATGGACCCACCCAGATCCACCATCCCGAATTCTTTATCTTTGAACTGACAAACTCAAACTGAAAAAGGGACTTTGTAGGAACTCGGGAGTTCAAATTCGATTTCTTCTGCCGCTGTTGTTTTTATAACGATAATATCGCAGCACAAAAGCAGATGCCGAGCTGACCTCATGGTGCAGGTCTGTCAGTCAATCAGTACATACAAGACATCTTCTCTGATGAAAGAAACGCCAAGGTATGAAGATCTGAAACTCACAGCTGGGACATTTTACTGACAGACATTTTGAATCAAAAAAGGACTTCCCTGATGAAATTGTACCGTACATGTGTCACCATTGCACTGAAAGTGGAGCTGCATAGCAAAGTGGCGTCCTTGCACTTGAAAGAAAATTGCCTTCCAGGAGCATAAAGCAAAACGAAGATACACAATAGAGAAGATAACTCTGGACATGCAGCTTTGATATCCAACATTTCCGACAATATTGCATATAAAATCATCAAGTGTATGTTTAAGATGCACATTTAAGCTATTTTGAGTTAAATTCTGTTTTAATGTAACTTTTTTGCTGGAAAAACCAATAGTTCCCAGCTAGCTGTCTGCTTTGTACAGCCTTAAATCAATGCCCTTGCTTTTTAAATATTAAGAAGAATTGTTTAATCAGTAAATCTACCACCGTTATCATTGTAAACCGCTCACGTTCTCTGCAGGAGCAGGCGCAGACTTTGATTTGCTGATATCAGTCAAACAATGCATTCATCAGTATGTGAGTGTGCTTTCCACTATTTTCTCCAAAGATAACACTGCAGATCAGCGAGCATTCACATGAGCTGCTACCTGTGGCACATGCAGAGAAAAGAAAGCCATTCCTTTGTAAAACAGTTATGGTACCAGCCTCTGACGGTGGCCAGGGCAAAGTGAGCAGCTGGGTGAAAACAGCAGGACCTTGAGGCAGACACATTAAGAAGCATGTGAAGTCAATGCGAGTTTTTCTTTACTCTGATTTGGTGTTTCCATGCTCGCTGAATCTCTCTCAGAGTGGAGTAAGTGCACAGGTAAGCATCCAGTTTATTGGTCCAGACTAAGATGGAAGAAATTCTCAATCACTTCTGACGTGCAGCCCAATGATTTTTCTTTTCTTTCCTTTTTTGTGCAAACAGAGAAGCAAACCTGATCATTTCTGAGTTTGTTTGAAGACACACTAAGGTGTTTGCCACTTCTTACTGAAATTAAAAGGTAAATTCCATCTTTGAGGTGCAAAAGTTCTCCACTTATCCAGTTATTCTAAACTTTGCAATATTTTTCTGGGTATCACAGCACTAAGCAGCTTACCAGACATCAACAACAACCAGGTCATGATTCCTTCATCTCCTCTGAAACACCGTGCTTTTCTATACACTGAGGACCAACACACTGGAGCACTGTTGACCCCCAAGAGAGTTGCGGGATAATTCATAATCTTTCTCATTTCCAACATTTTCCTGACCTTTCTTATGTATCTCATAATCTGCCTCACTTGCACTGTATTCCTCCGTGTGTGCTTGCGTATTCATGCATCCACAGTTTGTGTGTGTTTGTGTTTGTGTGCGAGTCCTCGTTTCAGTCCTCGTGTCAGTAACGCAGCAGAGTTGAGGCAGGGTGAATGATCACTCTGTTTATAGGGATGTGATTGCAACCCAGAAATCAGGCCACATTCCCGTCTGTCAGCTGGCAGCCAGCAGCAGCCTGACATCAACTCCCCAAAACTCTGCTCCTCTTTTTCCTTTTCTCTCTCACCGCCGCACCCTCCTCTTTCCTAATTTCTTTGTCCCGCTCCCCACCCTTTTTCTCAACAAATCTATTTATTTGTAGCCACCACATCCTCAACCCCCCCACCGCCCCCCCGTTACTCTTTCTCAATGTGCTCTGATTTCCCTGGGAAATCAACAGCAGCAGATATCTCCCTTCAAAATGACAAAAGGCGCACACAGCTGCACTCACATGAATACACCTTCACACACGACTAGGTATGCATCCGATCATCCATCCACACGCAGACACGTGATTATTCCATGTGGATTTTCTGGTGATGACAGTGCCTGGATTTAATAATCTAAATATTTGTTTACACTGAGTCTCAGTCCCCCAGTATGTGGTACCACAAGTTTATGAGACCAAATTAATTATGCGTGCCAGTTCCCATAAGACAGAAGAAAGGCAAGGCTCAGCACAAATATGTAGAGAAGATTGGAACGCAAGTCCCCTCTGACCTGAAGCAGTGTCTTCAGCGGTGCATGTATTGTGACTGTGTCCTTTCCTGCCACAAATGTATGTTGCGTCGAGCCATTTCTCGTGTCTGCATAATTCGAATGTGTTTTTGGTTTCATTAAACACGGATGCACGAAGCATCCTCTGTGTTTACCCAGAAAGCTTTCCTGTTGTGTGAGCATTTCTCAACTTCTTCTCGACACACCTAAGACCCCTCCAAAGCCGAAAAAAATATATTGAAACATCCAACAACCTTTATTCTCATCATAAGTTGAAGTTTTTAGTCACTCAACTGAGGACTGCTATAATTTTGTTCTGAACTATGTAATGCTTTAGATGCTCTGCTATGAAATTCTGCAGTACACCTGGTACCCCACCACCCACCGTTGTTTGTGCGAGGGTCGACAGAAAAAGCTGAGCCAAAACTTTGAATTCTTTAAATGGCCACTTGAGGCTCCAAAGGGAAGTCAAAACCCTTTGACTCATTCATTCACTCATTTTCTGCTGTTTTTCCGTTTCCAGGTCGGAGTTCTGGTTCCACCTTCTCCTTCCAAAAACCAACATGGCAAAGGTCAATTAAACTTGATGCCTTAAAGTCTTAGTTTATAAAGGCAATAGGTGACATCACGGAGCTTTGACACTACTGAGAAGAGTTCAGGTTTCTTTTGTGACATATTCAACATGTCCACCTTGTTATGATGTTTCCTGTCGCCACCCACCAACCATCCTCACAGTAACACAGCCAGTTCATGTTGTAACACAAACATTTTTTACTATGCAAAAATACTTACATTGAAACATGCTGCTAGTCCTGCCAGGTGACCTCTGTTTGCAATAAGTCACCATCTGTCTCTCCTCTTGTCTCCCGTCACGTTTCTGCAGCTAACGCTCTTCTCGAATGTGCAATCCTCAATGAAATGCTCTCACACAGGTGTTGTTGTTGTCGAAAGGCTGTTGTCACGCATAGGGACCAGATGCAACAAATTGCATGAATGGGGAAAATGGTGCAAAACTGGAAAGTGACGGATGAAGTTATGGGAAGGGGGAAAAAAATCCTAACATCGACGAGCACTTTCATGGAAGCATGCTGACAAGACCCTCCTTCTGTCCCCATTTCATGCTCTACAAGCAAATGCAGGCATGTGCATGAGCAAAATCTAACCAATACTGGAGATAAAATGCGTATGCAGAGAAGGCTTCAGGCCAGCAAAAGCCTTCAAAAGTCCCTTTTTAAAAATAAACCTCAGCACACCGTCAGAAGGTTTTAACCCCAAGCAGCCTGAGCAGCGTCCTGACATGATTGATTTCGGGTTAAATATCATTATTGTGTGCGCATCTCAATGCATGTACACTAACAAACAGACTCTTGAACATTTATTTCCCCAAAGCCATCCAGACCTTCGATAAACACCCAGAGATTATGTAACACACATTACAACTTCATACCACGACGTGTGCGGTCATTTTTAGTAACAGTGCAATAACTTTACATCTGTGCAATATTATACTTAATTTTATCTTCGTGCAATATTGTTATCAGTGAGACATTCATCTTTTTTATTACCTGTGCAATATTATTGTTATTTTATATTTTAAGTGCGTGTGTATATAATGTATACACTGTCTTGTGTGTATGGATGACAGTATGTGTGTATAGAAACGTGGTTTTTTTTTAAAATGTTGCTCAGAAGGAACCTGCACTTTCACCACATCGTCTTCATATAGTGACAATCAAAACGTCTTATCTTTTCTTATCTTGTCTGTGTTTGGTACTGCCATGCAATTTTCTGTAAGAGATTTGACACAGCACTTCTACAGTGTTCATGAAACATACACCACCATTATGTGTCACAGCCTTACACACGCAAACACCAACACACACGCACACAGCCAAACACATACAGCCCTTCCCCGCTCTCTCAACATAACATTGTTATACGAGTTAGCTGTGATATGTGAGTTTAATAGGTTAAGTACAAAGACAGTGGTTGTTGATGGCGTCATGGTGGGTGGAAAAAAAAAGTGTGTGTGTGTGTGTGTGTGTGGGGGGGGGGGGGGGGTAGCCAGGTGGGCAGGTAGTTAGAGAGGGTGAGGTTAGGAGAGTGGGTGTCCTGAATGATTCATATAAGCAACTCCCAGAACGGCTGCTGCTGCACGAAACACACCAGTGGGATATGATAGCGCATGTCTATTGATTTAAAGAGTTTCTTTCTGTTCCCATGTTGTAAAGTTCATACTTATTGATTTGGCTCACTCAGAGTAGGTGTT
The DNA here is from genome assembly GCA_034769265.1 of Remorina albescens. NCBI lineage: Eukaryota > Metazoa > Chordata > Actinopteri > Carangiformes > Echeneidae > Remorina > Remorina albescens. Next base: position 6,818,658 of record CM068488.1, read on the forward strand.
TCAGATACCTGCCCACCAGCTCATTTTATTTTTACGCAGCAGAGCAGGACCATCAATCTGCCTGCACAGGGGGATATGACAGAAGAAAGTCCCTCTCCTCTCCCTTGGATTTCGCTCTTTGTTTTTATTGTCTCCCACCTCAGCTGCCCCCCTACCCCCCCCACCCCACACACACACACACACACACACACCCCTTCCAAGGCCATGTATAGAGTGAGATAAAGAATGGCAGAGTCGGGTTCAGGGGGTACGCTGGCAGGATCACTGTTTATGGACATTTGAGCACAGTCTCTGAGAAAGGTAATTTCACGCTTGGCGGCGCTGACTCCAGCCCCAACGTTGTTCCTGTGATTAATTAGGCTTTTTAAACGAACAAACCAGGAGCCAGGTGAAGATGTTCATTATCCCTCAGTTATGCAGATAGGACATAGTCACAGCGCTGCAGCACTAGTTAGTACGTATATACACAAGCAGAGGTTGACATATACTCAACCACACAAATGAAATACACAACTACACTGATGTAAGGTTTGACGCTGAATCAAACAAAGAGAGAATCTGTTGTGAACATCTGTATGACTGTCTCGTTAGCTTCCCCATAAGAAGTTCGCTCAACTGTTCACTCAACATTATCAGGCAACTGACTTTGCAGCCAAAATGATCCAAACACACACAAGAAAAGTGTCATCACGCACACACACACAAAAAACTCTTTCCTAAAAGACTTCAAACCTGATTCATCCCCTCACAATCTTCATCGTTACATAACAACCATAAGATATATCTGTCCTGATTCTAAGGCTCTGTATATTATATGGAGGCTGTAGGTTGAATGATAATCCTTTCCTGGAAAAAGGGAACATCCTCTTCATTCTTTGTGTGTCATGTTCAGCTTTTGTTTCTGTTTGTGTAGCTGCTACACTTGCATCTGGCATCTTCACAGCCAGCCATGGTGTTCAGCGAGGTCATGAACATTTTCATTGTTGGGATGTTTCTCAATTAGTCCCTTTGCTCAACAAAATGCGGAAAACATTTGAAGGATGCCCATCACCATGTTTTAGAGCTTAACCTTAAATTGCTTTTTTTCTGTCACTTGACAACAACTCTCTAAAACTCAATTGTACCAAGGTTAATATCAACCGGACAAAAAAAGAACCTTGGATATTTTCACATCAGACAAGCTGGAACAATTAGCTTTTGGCCACGTTTGCAAAGACAAATGAGTTAAATGGTGTTTGTTTGCAAAACTGATGCCAAAATGTCTTTGTCAATTGATTAATTCTTTCACAAAAGCAAGTTACACACAAAAGCAGAACATTTCCTTTCCCCTCCAACTGTATTTGCTTTAATGGAGTTTGTTATAATATAGTTACAGCAATGAAACCCAGAAGAAAGAACACCAAAAGACAGAGACAAGGGGATTCAATAAATGATAGCAAAATTAAATAAATGTGTCAAAATCTTAAGCAATTTATCAAAAATTAACCCTTGGAAACTGAAATCACTTCAAGGTGATTTAATAAGGTGGAACAACATTTTTCCCCTGGGGCATCTTTACTTTTGAAACAGATGATTTAGTAGTTTCAGTGACAGGCGGCGGTTTGATTTTCAGATGAAGCATCTGTTCACTTATTCTGGCCATGCATGTCCTTAATCTCAATTTACTTCTCTCTATAGAGTAAGATGTTGAGTACACATTATACAGGGGAAAGAGAATGACTTCTAATGCTATTCTAATGTATTTTTAGCTTTTTCTCAAGAGATCAAATGAACTCTTGAAAAGTTGCTGATATTGTTGAATAACTTGAAACACAATGCCAGTTTTTTGTTGTTGTTTTTTTTAGTTATTTGAGAATGATGCTATAGTTAAAGTACAGTATTGTTGAACATTGTTTTCTAACTTTGTGTTTCATGGCTGTTGTGGTTGAAAAAATTAAGCAAAATTTTAATGAACACAACCCTGATGACCAGGTTCTCTGATCTGCTTTCAATGAATTTGACTTTTTTTTTTGTTGTTGTTGTTGACAAAGTAGAAAGTTTTTCTCCAGTTAATGAAAGAAACAGAAACCTTCTTATGATTAACAAACGTGTTAATGCTGTTGATCCATCCATGTGGAGTGACCTTTCCAGACACATCCAGCTGGCGGTGGTGTGCTGTTTGAAGTGTGACTCTGTCCCTCTGTCTCTCAGTGTGAACTAGCAGCAAGCAGACATCAGACAACCTATTAAAGACTCAATTAGACGGTCGGCGGATTGGATTCCTGTGGCTATCTGTCCTATTGAAATACCATTACAGAGAGACTGAGAGAAGGAAAATGGGAGATAAAGTGGAGAAGATAGAAACAAACCCAGGGAGAGAGAGAGAGAGAGAGAGAGAGAGATAAAGACAGAGGGGGAGTCTGAGTGAAGGCCTCTGGCATCAAAGAATGATTAGAGCTCAGCCAACATAATGTGATCTCACACACATAAGTTACGGCCTTGGTTTTTTTTTTTTTTCTCATGTTGCCGTACAAAAGCTGACATTACAGATAGCCAGCTGGTAATCCAATAATGCACCATGAGAATGATACACACTTTCAAATCAATAAAAGGCACACCGATCTATTTTGTTGCCTTGTAACAAATGACAATTATAATAAAAAGTTTGTACGTGTGCAGCAGACCCGGTGGAAGTAAAAAAAAGAATACAAAAAAAATGAATACGCCTATGAATACGTAGTATAGTTTTTAGAGCTCCCTGTTTTATTCATAGTTTAGGTGTCTGACTTTGTCATTTTCTCCCACTCCCTTTGCTTCTATTCCTGCCCCCTAATTACCAACTGTCCATTACTCTTTTCTAGCTCTGTTGTTGAATTGCAATTTACACCCCCCACAGTATTTTTGTGCTTCGTTGTTCTACAGCACGGTATATAGGTGGCTTTCTTTTACACAGATCAACAGAGAAAAAAAGATAGTCAAACTAATAAACATAGACACATATTCCAGTATTGCGATCTTTGTTTTAAAAGAAATATAATTATGCATCACAAAATGATTTCACGCCAGTATTTAGTGAAATGAAGGGAAGATGCTGTAGGATGTTAATGTTCTTGTTTTTACTTCCTGTTTAGTTTGGACTTTGGCTTTTTGCATTTTCTCTATGTGTCATTTTCACTCTTGGTCATGCTTTAAAAAACTACAGTCTTTTTGGCAAACTCATGCTTTGCTTACCAATTCTTTAACTCCAGCCTCTTCTTTCATTAGACATTGCAGTTGGAATAATGTCAGCAAATTAAACTATTTGAATCGGTTGTTCTTCTAGGGAAGTTCCGGATTCTGTGTCTGTATCAAGTTAGAAACATTTTTGCAAATTTTGTTGGTTTTAACTTACAGGTGGCCACTGGGTGGATGAGGTCACATTTAATTTTATGATGGAAGAATTGCTCCAAAACCTCCAAACCGTACAGCCATTCCTGCACAGGACAGTTATATAGTTGTAGTGCCGCAGTAAGTTAGTTTGTGGCGTTCTGGCCAGTTCTCAGCAGGATTGAGTGGGTGGTATGTTGGTACTTAAATTAAACTGAATTGACTTTGTCAATGGTTGAAAACCCAATAGGAATTTGAATGAGATCATATTCATGTGGCTGAGACAGCATGACACTTCTCACTACTGACATACTGACTAAAATGTCATGTATGTATGTTTATAGGCAGCTTTAGTTCCCAGCAGATTCCTCGTTGGTGAATCAGTTGGTTGTTTTTTTTTTTTTTTTGAAAGCTCTGAGAGCAAAGCTTTTCACATCATATTTTCACTCCATGCAATTTGTTACAAATGGTCAATTCTTCTCCGTAAGTGTCCCTGACTGTAGTGACTTTGTAATGGCCAAGAAGTTCAGTTTTGTTCTTTGTGTAAGTCCCTGCATGTCTGGCAACAACTAAGCAGAGTTTCTTCTGTTGGCCTCACAGCTCAGCACAGTAAATGAATATTCAGCGCTTTTGAAATTTTTTTGTATTCATCCTCCTTCAGGGCGTTTCATTTACCATGTCTTGGAATTTTTTTTTTTTTAGGGATGTTTCTTTGTCCTCATGTTTCTTACTTTTTGGCAGGGAATGTATTTATCACCTGTTGGATCCTCCTGGCACAGACACCTCAGCTTCTACCCAACGGTCTTTTACACTGAGTGGATTTCTATTTAGCTTATTTATAATATGCAGCCCCTGAAAACAAAAGGCTGCTGGACTAGTAATGATTAAAGTTTGCCACAGTGTGGGCCGTGAATACTTATTTAGCTACATAAAATAATATTGTCTCTCGATCAGATTCAAAGAAGAGAATGAATTAAAGAGAGAGTAAGTTCTCATGCTGTAACTTTTTTAGCTTTCTGGCCAAGAGCTCCAATGAACTCTTGAAAAGTTGATAATATCATTGAATAACAATACAAAACTACAGATGTATAATTGCCTCTATTATAATTCACTGTTGCAGAATAATAAAGATCCTTTTTTGAAGGTATCTGATGTTGCAGCTTCCAGTTCTGGGGGTCTTTGAACCTCATCCCTCTGTCCCTCATGCCGCTCTCCTTGCCTCCTGCCCCCTGCTTTAGCACATTAAAGCTTCCCAGTTCCTATGGCAACCTGTCCTCGTCTCTCTGTCAGGGTGTATATACATAGCTAGTCTCCGGGGCATTCGTTCTCCAACTCAGCTAAGATATTAGCAATTATGTGCTTGTTAGGAGTCAGTCGGAGATAAGAAAGATGTGTCTTGTGTCTGATTACTAGTACTCTGTGTTCCTGGGAGAAGCCTGGGAGTCCTTAGGGGGGCCATGCCAAACCCCCTCTTCTAATCTAGCTGGGGCCCTGGTGGAAATATAGCACTTTTGCTTGTATTGGATTAGTCATGCATGAAAAATTGAGTAAATGGGAACGTGGGAGAGCTCTTATGTGAGGTAATAGTTGTGAACATTATGTACCCCAACTCCTCTTAATGTCCCTCTTTTCCTCTCTGGGATCTTTGAACAGGCATTTATGAGCACGGATACCTCACATGCTCCATTGTGCTGTGAATGCTTGACCAGATTTGAGTTCTTGTGCAAATCAATGCTTAATGTAAGTAAGGGCTTTTGGTAAAAAAGTACAAGGGCAAAACCTTCCTGTGAGTGCTCACACACACATACAAGCAGACACTTTCACACACATACATATAAACCATCTGAGCCTGCACTATGTGTTGTTGAGACACGAGCATGAGGGCTGTATGTGCATTGCTAATGTAATTCCATCTCACCAGATGGCCAGGAGTTTTTTTTTTTGTTGCTGTTTTTTTTTGTAAAAACACTTTTCTTTTTTTTTTTTTAACTCTTCCCCCATCTCCTCTCATCATCTCCCTCATTCCTCCTCCTCCTACTCTTGTTTTTCTTTCTCACTCCATCCTTCTCTGGTCAAACTCCAGCTTGATTTCCCTCATATATTGCATCTGCAGCTTCGCCTCTCCTTTTTTTTCCCCTCTGTCGTTCTTCTTCCACAACTATTTTTCAGTTCCTTTCCTCACACTTTAACTTCCTCTCATGCTTTCCCAAACATGTGATCTTGTGCAAGACTCATCATCATCAGTCAGTGGCTGAGGTTTTTACACAGTTTTTTTGTTGTTGTTGTTTTTTTCTTGATCCAGTCAAATGTCTTGCAAAGCTCATCTGTTCACTCACATATGTTGATGCCCCCTGCTCATTCAGTCTGTGCAACTGTTTGGCCAGTCAAATAGACAAAGACGGTGTGTGTGTGTGTGTGTGTCGGATATTAAACTTACATGTTCCCCATGCTCAGGGCATTTTCTTCCAGAGGGATAGCGATCAGAAAATCTTGTTTGATTGAATTGGAGCTGTGAGCTCACAGCACCGGGCCCAGCTCAGTGATTGCTGGGCTGATTACAATGCACTGCAGCATGTGTCAAACATGCCAGCAACACAGTGGGCTGCATTCCAAAACCAAGGATGCTGCAGGCACCCCGGCCCCAGAACATCACATACAACCCCCCCCCCCCAAGCTGCCCTCCACGCATCACCTACATCAGAAGTCATCATCAGAGATCCAGTCAAGAAAATTGACTGTTAAGGCATTTTCTGTTCCCTGCTTTGTCATCAAGAAGGATCATTAAGGTTGTAGCGTCAAGGGTACAGTGAAGGAGGTTTTTGTTCTGGATTGCAGCCATGCAGCAGAGTATTCAGGGGAGCTGGGGATTTGAATAGCATTCCATTACAGAGCACAGCAAGGCTGGTGATAAACCCAGGTTGGGCTCTTTTGATGTTCCTCATTTTCTGTGCCAGAGCATCATGGCTTCAAAATGTGTTCTGTTATTAAACTGTGAGAGAAATGTCACAAAAGGACACTCACGTGAGTTGTTGCCTTTTTCATTCAACTCGGGATGTTTCCACAGTAAATATGCTGCTGTCATGTTGAAGTTTTGAATGTGAACTCTTTTTCTCCTCATCCCCACCAAATGTGTTCCCACTGGTCCAGTACCAAGCACAATTCATAAGTGCTGATTTATTTCTATGTTTTCGGTTTCCATTAGCAAAATGTATAAAGTGTAAAAGCAGGAAATTAGATGTAAAACCTCTGCAGATTTCACATAATTTCACTTTTCAAGAAAGATTCCCTTTTCAGGCTGGAAAGGTAAATGCATTTCCTCCGGCAACCAAATGCTATCCCTGAGTCTCATTGCTTTTACTTTGCCATTTCCCCTCAGCTTTTCACCTTTTCCTTTCATTAAAAACACTTAAAACTAAACACTAAAAATAAAAATAAAAAAAACTGCAGCAGGGGGAAAACACAAAGGTGTTTTAAGGTCAGCTGTAAAAGCTTGGCACAAAACTCCCCCCATAAATAAGATAAATGGCCCGAAATTTTAAAAACCTGGAAATCTACACCATCATCAGACCTCCTCCTCACCTGTTCTAATCCTTTTGTTGCTTGAATTCACCCCCAATTGCTTCATTGAAGATTTGAGATCACTTCATACAGCGCAGACAACTGTGAGACATTTCTTGCACATTCTTTGTGGATTTCACACTCTCCGGAGCAACCCAGTCTATTGCAAAATATACTTATGTACAATTCATTTGTTCTGCCAAATAAACGACAGAGGGAAAACTACCTGGATCGTAATTTATTCTGGACTAGTTCAACATGTTGGGAAATCTACTTATTAGCGCTGCTGCCAAAGGTTGGATGAGAAGTGACTACCTTTCAAAATAAATATGAAGATGACTTCTCACGACAAGGTTAAAGCAACGAACAACGAACATGCAAAACAACTTGTTGGTGAAACAAATGGTGATTATTTTGTTAACTCACAATTCAATGAATCAGCAAAGTTTGATATTATTTTGAAAATTAAAATAGTATAAAATAATATAACAACTCAACTGGAGTAATGCATAACCATCCAACCCCGAGATTTAAACCTCTAAACAAAGATGGCTGCTTGTGCTGGCAATGCTAACATTAGCCACTTACACTCACCTACAGAGGCCATGAACCTGAGTGTTTTTGACCGGTCTAAATTCTAAACTAGTGTTTATGCAACAGAAAAATTAGTTGACGCATATTTATCTTCAATACATAGTTGTTGTTTTTTTACTTTTTACTTCTTTTTTTTGCATTGGCAGTAAAATGTTTTTGGATACATTCAACAGAATTGTTTCCTTTTCATTGCTGATAATAAAAATGATCTGGGCAGGAATTCAACCGAACAGATCCAGTTTGTATATGCAAATTTGTTTTATATGAACATTCACAAGTGGTGCTGTCTCAGACACACAGGTAATATACAACAGTGCCCCATGTAAACACATTATACCAACATATGCATCAAGGTGCACACCTGTGCACGCACACACACACATACACACACAGCTTTGAATTGAACCAATCAGTGGAGCCTGTCATGGCTGACAGTGAAGTAAGGAGCCAGTCACGTCTCTCCCTGAGGCCAGATGAAAATATATAAGATGTACACTCAAAGTTCACTCTGAAATCCCTCGCTCTCACTGTCACTCCACATGACTCATCCCTTCGCTCTTCTGCCTTAGGTTCTCAGACACACCTTTATACCCAAAACATACACGCACATATACGCACCTATTCCTGAAGTGGTATTTTTGACTAGCCACAGAGGAATCTATTATACTTCCTGCCCATCTTTCTTATTATACCTGGAAACGCTCCTGCTCGTCTCTCCTCTCTCCATCACCTTTATTTTATCTAATATAATAGGATAATCGTGTCAGTGACCCTGACTCCATAAAGCCCTCTGGTAATTATAAAGATGAATCGAAGTATTTTACATAATTCTGTTCACCTGTCTATTTGTGCATGTGTCTGTGTGTGTGTGTGTGTGTTTGTGCGTTGACCACATATACCTACATTTGCTTTATACAGTACAGGCATATAATGTGTGACCTTGTCTCAAGGAGTTATCAGCATTTTCCTAGTAAAGCCAACTTACCTGAATACAAAAGAGGTCTTTTGGACTTGGGAATATAAGTGCAGGATTCCTCCCCCCTTTTTTCTCTCCCTCTCTCTTTCTCCCCCTGTCTTTCTCCATGGGTCTCTCCCCCTCATGGTGTGTGTGAGAATTAGCAAGGTTGTTTTTCAGTGCTGCATAGTTTCAGGCTATTATAGAAGCAATACCACCCAGGGGACATAGGCATTATGAGTGTTGGAACAGCTAAGAGCCAAGAAACAGATGAGTTCTCCCCTGGCTGGGTCTCTATCCATGATTCACGCTGGTCCTGAGGGCATTCAGCCTCCATAAACACACATACAGTAGAAGGCTATTCTGAGATTTGCCCTATTCCTCCAGCCTGCACCTCCAACACAAATACTGGCTAGTCATACATGTATGGGGTTTTGTTTTTGGTTGGGTTTTTTTTTTTTTTTTGTGCCTGTTTGGTTCAGTTGAATTAATTGTCTAGATGGCTGACTGTGGAAACTCCAACAGTCCCATAAAGATTTTTTTCATATAGCTTGTTGCAGCCAGGCAGATAGTTTTGTGTGTATTAGCTGCACCGAGAAGATTATGTTTTCATCTGATTCTGTTTATGCATCATCAGGATTATGCAAAATAAATAAATAAAAATATTGAATCAATTTGTACTGAGCTTGGTGGAGAGGGGTGAGCCATGAGCCATGGAAGAACCCAGTTTTGGGGCATATCCAGATAATTTACTGTGGATTTGACCCTTTCTGCTGTTTGAAATCATCTACGGCAGGTTTCCACCGTCCTCTGAGCTTGTGGTTTGCTTGTTGCGATTTCTGGTGCAGTGGAGCAGAAAAAAAACAAATGAATAAACGGTTAGTGGTTGTTGTTGGAGTGAACTAAACTCATCATTCAAATCAGATAATGTACAAGCACTCTTGCATTTATTTTACGGTAGTTTTAATCTTCTGATCAATCCCAATATTATTACAGAAATCCGCTATGGACTAAAATTTCTTTTAGCTTTTAACAATAAATCATGGCCGTCTACTTGAAATGAGCAAATTATTATTCTGCTTTGGCCCCATATTTCAAATAACCTCATATTTGCTAATATAATTAGAATTGTATCGTCCTCAGCTTTTCTTGTGTGCTTAGTTTGATAAAATAATTTTACACTTTAATGGTAAATGAATCTGTCTTCTATTCCATTCCATTGTCATTACACTGATACTTGAACAATTCTCGATAATGAAATAAATATGGTTGCCTCATGTCTGAATCTGAACCTATGTACCCTCATTACTTATGACATGAACAGAGTTAGAAAGCACAAAAACTTGTTTGAAATCTGAAACATACAACTTAGAAAATAATTTACAGGTCAGGACACTGGGCAAGATTTTATTGAATGAAGATAAAACTCAATCTCAATACCACAAGAACTAAGGGAGTGTGTCATAATTCAGGTGAGCTGACCCTTTTAACTGGGTTGTGACTGTTTGCAGTTTTTATTCACAGTTTGATTCACATCAAGTGTACAAGGACAAATTCAATTGTCAAGTGTGCCCACCCCTTAAATGACCCACAGTTGACCCACCGCAGCTTCAAATACCACTCAGAAATGACTACACAACACACAAACACCTCCTCATCTTGTCATATTTTGTCATGTTTCATTTGTTCGGTCTTAGCACCAAATACAAATGACAGCTGGCTCTCCCTCTCCACCTACTCTTTCTCTCCGTCTCTCTCACTCACTCACTCTCCAAAGTCTGTTGGCTATGAACTGGAGAAGGTATAATTTATCATGAACATGACAAATTACTTTTGGCGATGTTGAGGACTGGATTTGTTGGTCCTGTGTGTGTGTGTGTGTGTGTCAAGTGGCTCAGTTCCTATCAAATGATATGCAGCATCTTGTCTCTGCAAGGTGGAAGGTGGAGGCAGTTTTGAATTACTGTTTGTTCTCAATCTGCTGGCGTGTTAAGAACCACGTCTCGCCATCACCGATCATAATCAGTGCTCGTATTGTACAAAAGTGATGAGTGTGTGTGTGTGTGTGTGAACTCAGGTGTGCATGTTTGTTTTGGATTTCACACAGATTCTAATCATCTTGTCTCACCTATCGCGAGCTGATCTTTTCCCAAACAGCCGTGTGTATGTGTTCTGGTTTTTCTTCTTTTTTTTTTTGTTTCGCTTTGTTTTGTTGATGTCTCTTTCAATACAGGTGTGGCCAGCTTCATAACAACCAGAAGTCACTTACCACAAACTGGTTTTTATCAGTGCCAAAGTGAGCAGTGCTGACCAGACAGGAACATCACAAGAGAGGCAATAATACGGGATCTGTGACTATACAAATCAGCTGGCTCTTTTCACTTAGCCAGTCGAGCTCTTTGTGACGGGAAGTTGTACACGAAATGTTCCATTAAGGCCAGCAACTACAATAAAAGGATTTTTTTATGGCAGATGAAGATTTCTCTTACAGTATTACAGAGAGTGATAGTTACAACAACTTTACAGAACCCCCCCCCCCCCAAAAAAAACTGACCTGTCAATCAATACAAGTTTTTTGCTGTATATGGCTTGAGAACTAATATTACTGGAGGTGAAGAGTGTACTTTACCGGGGGCTTAAACTTAACCAAATGTTAACAGTTCATACCGGTTGTTTACTAGTTAATTTGTTTTTCCTTGATTCTGAGGAGAGATGCCAAATGCAGACAGCGGACCGAAACAGCCAAGAAAACATAAGGCCAGTGCATTCAGTGGAGGATAGAGCACCCTCAGCTCTTTAAATTAATTTCTTCCTTGACTTCCATTCTGGAGCCGTAAAGGTGTTTGCATTAAATGATGACTGTATCTTTAAGCTCAGGTTTAGTTTTGAATTGACAGGGCCCTGCTATCTGTAGTCCAGCACTATAAGATCATTTGTCTTCTGATCTGGTGACTTCTGCTATACATTTCACTTTGGTGGCTACAGTCAAATTCCAGGTATTTCATATAATACACTATAAAGTCCAAGACCTTTATTCCTTCAATCAGGCAACCCTACAAGCACAAAAACTACAGAAAAAAAAAACTGTCAAATTTTAAGAAAATAAATGATTCTCTGAATTGTTTTGACTCCAGCTGGTGTACTTGTTTTCATCATCTGTAGAAATGAGTGAAAGTTTGTATCTGCATTTGACTGAGCTGCACAGTGTAAACAGACACTGCAAAGAGCTGGATATGAACGGTGAGAGAGGGCAGACATAACTGGAACATAAATAAACCTACAAGCCACTCACTCCTACAAATAAATTCTCTCTTCTCACACACACACACACACACACACACACGCGTGCACAAAAGGTGTAAGAAACAACGTATGGAGCCAAACAACATCAGGACCAGTCATTTTATCACACAGGGAGGAAAAAAAAAAAAACTCCAGCAGGAGGACAGGGAGAGCGGAGGAGGATCGATATTCCAATACTCCCCTGTCTGCTCCACTGGCCCCTGACGTTATCCCACATCATCGCAGCGGACACAGAGAAGACAAATGACTCCCATGTTGGGAACATGGGACTGGTGGAGAGGAGGGAGGCTGGCAGAGGTGGGGTTGTGATGAAGGGTAACTGTGGGCTGATGGGACAAAAGATGTACAGTACGTCCCCAGCATCAGCACTGTCAGTGACAATGTCTTTCCAGACTTGATGACACAAGTGTTCTGCAAAAATCAAAGTGACAGGAAAGAGCCTGGGTGTGCTGAAATAACAGGGAAGAAGATTGCCTGCGAGACGTAACTGAAAGCATACGACCCAGATATGAGAAAGAAAAATAGACAAACAGAATATTTTGCATGTCCTTATCAACTGCGTACACTAACAGTCAGCGAGCAAATTGCACACAAATCCTCAAGGTATATTTACGTGCGCACATACATAGACAAAGAGAATCAGCTCTTGTCCCCGCAGTAGGTAGGTAGGTAGGTAGATAGTGCTGGTAAGTGAGGGAGGTTGGGGTCCTGTGTGTGATATGTGACAGTTCACAGAGTGACAGACTGGTTGTGAAAAAAAAGGTGCAGGAATGAGGGAAGATGGATGATGGAAAGAAATGCTCCCTTTGTACCACAAAGAGCCCTCTGTTGTTTTTGATCTGCTCTTACTTCAAAGTGCAAAGTGTTTTTATTCCCGGCAGAACTCCCTCTGTTGCCTTATCAAACATCTCATTTGTGTGGCTCCAGACAAACAGACAGCACTACAGGGCTGAGGGGCCCTGTTAGATTGAGGTTTGACAAATTAGATTTCATAATGATTGATGCTGAATCAACAGCTAAAACAAAGTCAAGACAGGGGAGTGGGCTGAGAGGGAGGAGGGTAGGAGGGTGTGGAGAGGAAGTGGGGAAAGAAGGAAGGACTGAAAGAAAAGAGAAAACACTGAGGGAAAAAAAGTGGGATCAAAGAAAAATGTCTGATGATATTTATTTGCATCTTTCATCTCACAAGAATTCAGGCGGGCAGAATGGCACCAGTATTTATTGACAATGTCAGATTGCTGTTGTAATTTGTTGGCTGGGACTCAGGGGCGTTATGAGTAGAACTTGCAATTAGATTTATCTGAGCTTGTGTGTTTGTGTGAGTGTGTGTGTGTGTGTGTGCGCGTGTGTAATTAGAAGTTATTGAAATGTGGGGTCCCTGTAGCCCAACTATTACAGCTAAATCAATATTAATCAAAAACACAAGTGAAGGAGTAATGCATAAAAAATGCAAAGACACAATGAGATAGAGAAAGAAAGACAAAGTTGGATTGAAAGACACAGTTAGAGAGAGGGAGAGGGAGAGGTGTGAGACGGATAGATAAAAACAATGTCAGAAGAGAAATGGAAAGTAAAATGTTGAAGAAAAAATAGAACAACATCAAAAATGTCTCGGTGCTCCAGAGCTTTGTTTTGTCTTGTCGGAGCAGCACGGTGAAGTCCAAAGGTGAAATTTTGTGGTATCAATACCTCAATGATCATCTGTTTAGTGAGGTGAATGATTGAGAACGTGCTGACCGATAGTAACCCCTCTGAATATTACTGATTACTGATCTGTGAGGGCTTTCAGACTCAGACAGAGGAGGCTATCATTGCTCTGTTATATATATATATATATATATATATATATATATGTATATGAAGCCAAATTGGACGTCCCAAAAACCTGCATTCTATCTCACAACCATCAAGGGGCAACTCAATTTTGCGCAAACAGTTTGAACTTATTGATTTCTATGGGAAAATGAGTGCACGTATCATTAGATTTATTAGCTGAGTAACCGTTTTCCTAACGAGTCTCAATTACTATGTTCAAGTCTTCTTCAATACAAGACATTTAGAGAAAAATAGCTTCAGGGCGCAGCTGCCGTATGATTGACAGACTGATCCAAAGGACAGAACAGAGCCAGTCGGCTCCTCACACCTACTCGGCTCCACCCTTTTGTTCAAACATGGTTTCCTCTGTTTTCAAAAAAAAAAAACTGGAATTTGTGATTCAGATTGGGGAAAAAAATACATTGGGTTGATTGTAACAATGGTATTGAAAGGAGAATAATCGGGGGGGGTTCCCAAGTTCAGCAGACAGGACAGTGGCACTTAACACTTGAGTAAAAGACCCAGTAGAGCAAAAAATAGAGCAACATTTGGAAAACTATTGAAGTGACTAATGATGGCGCATTTCCAGATGTTGAAGCCTACCTCGCCAGCTGCAGAGGCTTATGCTGCGTTCATGTTATATTGGAGTTACGATAATTACCAGTTTCCCACCAGTAAAGTGTTAAAGTCAAATTCCAAGTTTTCTTATAACTGGTCATTAAAAACTGAAATATAATAGACACATTGTTTATTGTGTGAATGAACAAGAGCAGCATTTTCTGTCCAAATCTGCCGCCAGCAGTGTAAACTGTGATTACACTTTAATCAAATTAAATTCCAGTACAGTTGTTGTTTATAGTGTTTTGTTAGCGACAATCTTGTAATGCGTCTTTTATTGTGTCTTTCTGTTTTGTTTTGTTTTGTTAGTGTTTGTCCATAAAAGGCAACTGTGGTCTACGGTGAAGAGTGACCAGCGGTGGCAGAAGGAGACTGTCATGTGCCATGTTGAGTTGTCTGATGGTGTGAAAGCTCAAAAGTTGTAAATACTGGAATCTTTCCCATCATTCTCATCCCTCCAACACGTTGACTTTCCCTCATGTGGTCTGTATGTCACCAAGCTTGGACAACTGCTGCTACTTTCTTGCTTTTAGCTTGCACTCCTTGAGTCAGCTCCTTCCATCCCTTCTTATTTCACCTGCTTTGTGTGCCTCACTCTTGTTTGTGTGTGCGTCTAAGCTGTGCTGTGTTGCATTTGTGACAGGGCCGGTATTACTGCCTGCTTTATGGGACAACCGGCTGAGTCTCTTTGCCAAGGTCAGGCTGACAGAGTGCATTATGGGAAAGTAATTCACGAGTTTACAATAGAGTGCATTTACGCACTCGATGCAGTCCCAGGCTGAGAATGGCTCATATTTAAAGGATGGTTTTCACATCAGAGCTATTGACTTATTTCCACGAAGCACAAGAACACCTGCTCGATGTGTATGTGTGTGTACACATTAACATGTGCGCACACATTTAGATGACATTTGCTGCAATGCCTGATTAATTATCTTATAAAGCTCGGGTAGATCATGAAAGGTGTTAGTCATTTCCTTGGGATTAGGAAGGTGGGAGGAAGACATGAGAAGAGAGACAAGGGCAGGACGGCAGAGGAGCATGAGAGACAGGGATGCAGATGAACATGACCAAATATTATTTCAGACAAAGGGGGGAAAAAAAAAAGTGTGTGTGTGTGTTTATCAGACAAAAGACTTCCCCTATTTTGTTTGGAGCAATTATCTCTCTATTCCAATCAGTGTTGATGTCTGAGTATAATCGTCTGTAAACACCAAGTGTGCCTAGAACCTTGTTTAATGAGACTGACACACACAAAAACGCTCAAAGAATCCATTCATATTGTCTGATGGCAGTTAGCAGCAGCCCCACCCTCTCTTCCATCTGCCTCCCTGCCTTTCACTGCAGAGGAAAGCCAGTTAAGAGGATGTCAACGCTGCTTGGGTGTCAGGAGCACAGACTGGCACAAAGTGCCGCTAAAACATCCTGACGTTATCAGAGGTGAGATGTAAATATATTCAGGGCATAATCAAATGTTAATAAAGCCATTTTAAGAATAAAGGTTTTTCTCAGCCAGCAAATTTTTTATGGTCCAATTGTGTGGAGGGTTATGACGTTATGATAAATGAGACGTTGCCCCGGCGGCAGGTCAGTAGTGTGAACAGATGTCACAGAATTTTGTCAAGCTTAATAAGATGTGATTTCTTTCGATTGACAAGTAACCATCAAAGTGTAAAAGAAATATGTTCTCGGGTTCCATTCACTTGATTTTTACAACTCATGGCTTTGGTCAGAAGATTTATTTTACACTGTCAAGTATCCTAATTGTCGAATTTTAGTCATATGATACAGTGGTTGTACAAATAATGTATACATAACTTCATCCTTATTGTAATGTAGTTATATCTTAACAGTTTAGTCTCTCTTTTAAAATACATTAATATTTTAATGGTAACTTTTTACTTTATATTATTATGCATGAAATTGTACTGGAGTAGTAAAAGGATTTTGGATCATTTTATCCAAATTAATCCAATTTAATCCAAGCTTTTAAACAGAATAAAGCAATATACCTGAGAACTAACCAGTTCAACAATAATCAGAACACATGAAAATTATCTCATATCTAATGTTGGTATTATTTTGTGAATGACTTTACATCTTTCAAGTGTCTCTAAAGTTCTTTAACACAAGTCAAGTTGTCCCTCATGATCTGCCCACACGTTTGATAATGCTCATGCAGACCACAGGCACACATTTTTGCGTTTTTTTGGAAGTCATAATGAACACCAATGGTGGTAATTATACCATAAAAGGCAGTAATGTGTCAGCAGTAGAGATGGATAAAAACCTCACAAGAGGATGTAAACAATGCCGGAGCTAAATAAAGGTGTTCATTTGCTTCAGGATTAGCCATGCTGTGTTCTGCCTAGAGATATTAAATGAGAACAAACCCATGATTGCTGAACAAAGATTCCACAGGTGCCTCAAAAAAGTGAAAGCAGACGTTTGGAGACTTTGTCATTGAGCCCTGGACAAACCAGTTTCTTCATCTCCCTCAATCATCACAGTTACAGTGAGTGAGAAGTTTAAGTTTTTTTTTTAGTTTTGCACAATAATAAGACAAAAAGCAAAGAGTAAAGAAAACACAAGAAAAGTGCAAGGTAGCAGCAAAAAAGCCCAGAGGCCTTATACAAGGCCTCTACCTATATTATGCAAAAATTCACAAGATTAAAAACGACTATGACATGGAGAGAAAAAAAAAAAAAAAAAAAGTGTGTTCATGCGTACGAGTGCACGTGCCCTGTGTGTATGAGTATGAGTACTATTTGGTGACCGTGGCAATCAGAGCAGCCCCTAAACTGTTCCTGTACGCATTAAGAGAGGAGAACTGTATGGAGCTACTGAATGGATCATTCCAAAGTATTGTAGCCCTGTATTTTAAGGAAAATTGACCAAGGGCAGTACGATGGGTGAAGTCAATTGTCTAGTATTGTACTTATGTAATTGTGAGTTGACTTGGAAATATTCACTGAAAGATTTAGGAATAGAATTTGGAATATACATGTACTTAGATAAAAATGCACATTTGGTATATATTGATCTGAAAAACTGTCATTATCTGGAGTTTTTTTTTTTTTTGGAAAAAGGGGAGCGGAAGGATCTAGTCGTTTTGAGAATGTGGCAGTTGTAACAGATCTTTTCTGAAATAGATAAATGCTATGGCGGTTGGAGGCATATACGTACTGGCCCAAACAATGTTGCAGTATATGAAGTGTGGATAAATCAAGCCATAATATAAAGTAAGTAGACAGTTCTGATTAACGAGGTCATAAATTTTCCTGATAACAGCACAGTTGCACTGCTGGAGAGAGATGTTTTTCAGTGTTTTATTGATAACGTGAATCTATCTTACTTATGGTCCACCTCTATTTCTGCTCTACAGTCAGTCAAAAAAAAGTGACTGCCCAAACTGTTTCCCATGGTTTCAGTGCTCTGAACTCATGAACTCATGTTACATGGTGCCAGTCAAACTCAGGGCCGTACTGCCTCTAAGCTACATCTGCACTTTGATGTTTTAGTTGCTACTTTTGACTTTTGTATTTGTTCAACTAATGCATATGTGTTTATGGCAGTGAAGCAGAGCAGCTCACCTCATTTAAAGTGTTCTTCCATTGTGTGACTCAAAACCTGCAGTACAACAATGCATTTTGTATAAAAGTCTTTGTTACATATAGATACATGCGTACATGCACGTTCCCAGACACTTTTTACCTCGGCACGTGCCCCGGTAAACATGCGCTGTGCCCCCCCTGAAAAATTCTCTATGAAATCTCACAAATTAGTCTATTTTCCATCACAGAATAATACCCCTGCGCTATGACTGACGCATCTAGGAGTAGTTGACAGTTCCTGTGACAGCCCCACCGCCTAAGAGGGCTGCAGCAAAATCACTTCAAAGAGTGCCCCTGTAAAGCTGCAGGCCTAGCAACGCCCCTGCATATATACTTACTGTATGTATATCTGGTATACATCACCTGGCCAACAGGTGAACAAGACATGTTAAGTGGTGGCGCAACCAAGCAGACCTGAAAAACCAAAGGGGGAAGGCTTTGGCTGGAGTGTATCTAACTGGCATAACACCATCAAACGCTTGAACAGGGCATTTAAAAGCTGCTGTGAAGAAATCACATAGAAAGATTTTTTTCTCTGTTGTCAAAAATGACATTTTCCTTCTTGCGATGCCTCTATAATTTAGCACATTAACTCTGAAATGTAGTAAGAAATGTGGCATTTAAGCACTGTCTGTCATCTTTATTCAAATGTTTACAAGCAATCCGTCCAGTGTATATTATCACTGACTTTTCAAAATTTCAAGGACAGTCTGCAGCTGTTCCTGCTCTCAACAATCAAATCCTTTGAGGTTCAGCGTCAGCACTTTAATCTCAGACTTTGTTTCATTTGTAGTAAAACGTGCTGCATGACATAGGAAGCTACAGAACTAAATACTTCCACCTGCCTACTGTCTACTTATCCAGGTACGGTCACAGGTGACCCTGGTCCTTCATAGTCATCGTCCCCTGATGATAAACCTGACCAAGGCAACAATGGACACATCTGAGGAGCAAACAGAGTGAAGATAGTTACCCAATTCTTGTCTCCATACTGTTCTCCCACAGCACATTAGCCATAACATGTTAACATTATGAGCAGTAACTTTAACTGTGAAAGTTATGCTTTAGTAAATAAAGACTTCTTTAACAAGTGTCTCCAGATACAGTGGTAGTGGCACCTCCTGGAGCAAAACTCACTGCTCATTTACTTTGAAAATTCAAATGCCGTCTCTGGTCCAGGTGTGTAGATTCAGCCAAAATGCACAAATGCAGTCCTGCTAACAGGGGTCTATGTTTACGTCAAATTCATCTGAAAAAGTGTTTTTGATATGTCAAATCAGGTAGTATCATCTGATGAGACAATTCATGTCATTTAAAGACCAAAAAAAAAAAAAGAAAAAACTATCTGTTCCTGGGAAAAGGAGGTGAAGCCTAAAACGTTCAACAGATAGATCATTTTATTAGTAATTTCAGAACTTTGGCTTTGTAGCCTACACATATAAGTGAGTAAGCATCCTGGCTCCGGGTCCATGCTGCGTGAAACAAAATAAAAATAACTTCCGACTGCAGACACACAAACAGCACACCACAACATTAAGCTATCATTACATCATTATCAATGTCAGCAAAAGCCACTAGGTGAGGCATCATGCTTTACGATTAATCTAAATCAGCGACTGATATATGAGAAGTCACCATCTGTTTGGACAAGGATCTGCTCTGTGACGCATTTTTCACCTGTTTAGAATTCAGTGTTATCGGCTGGTTAACCACCCACTGCCAACCGTCTCTCCTTGTCCCTCTCAGCTCTCCTCTCTATCTTTAGACTTGCCTAGCAAACTGTTTCACGCTCTGTCTCTTCAACGATGCCTCTCTCGCCGTCTCCTGTACAGACATATCCTGGCTCTACCCATTACCTTCCCCTAATAGAAACCTGTTTTTGTACCAAACACAATCTCCAAAAATCTCAATTTCAGCAAATTTGTGTCTTCCTAACCATCATCTCTCAGCTCTGACACCTCTAAAAGCCTGACCACTTTATCTGTGTGTTCAGCACATTCGCAGGTCAAATTCAGGTGGAACTGTGTTTTGATGAAAACTAATTTATTGCTGTTTGTGGCACCGCAGACATGTATTTGGACCAATTAGATGAGTATGAGGGAGATGGATAGAGAGAGAAGTGATGTGAAGGGAGCCAAAAGAAAAAGGATAAGAATATTTTAAAGTCCAATGAAAGTAATTTCCACATTTTGGAGTCATTGAGGCTGTGGGTGCGTGTGTGCCTGCATGTGTGATTGGCTTTGCATTATGATGAGTGTACGGGGGTGGCGGAGTGTTGACATTCAGAGCACAATGCCTCCATAAGCAACAGGATAATGAATGCATTTGGGCTCCCACGTTCAAACAAATAGCAGAGGCTGTTCACTCTTAACAGACACCGTTCCTCTGATTTTCTAATTTCCATTTGTAGATTGGCCAACCAGGTGAACACACGGGTCAGCGCAAGTGCAGAATGGGTGTTTGTTTCAATGAGTGCGAGTGTGTGCTCATGCCGCTGCGTTTGTTAGTGCAGACCAACGGCGTGTAACAGTGTTGGGTTCTACCGAGCTGCCAGGCACAAAAACTCATTTAGGCTGCGGTTTCAGTTCAGAAGAGGCCCGAGGTGGCGGTTCCTCCAGGCTGACCCCGAAGATGGCGACATATTTACCCAGTTATCAGAGCTCCTGTTTGGTCTGAGCCTGGCAGGAGGCCTGGGTGTCTCATAGTTCCTCCAGGCAAGACAGATAGCAATCAATCACTGGTACCAAAGAGAATACCCTGCAGCTCTCACTGCAGACTCACATCAGCATATGCAGGTTTGTGTTTGTGTGCGCTTATCAAAATGCAATGGGGCTACTTGGCGTGCAATGTGTGTGGCCTGAGCTTGATTCCTGGTCAAACTTGTGTTGGATCACATTTTGTTCACTTTTGGCGCCCTTATGATCTGAAGAACACACACACACACACACACTAGACAAAGCTTAATCACAACACCCCATGTGTGCGCTGCATTCACCGTTTCTTCTCATCTATCTCATAGCACATGATTTATGTGAAAATTATTTGCCTCTATAAACACGCACACACACCAGGATGCACACGTACCAACACATGCAGTTTGTCATCGCATTTATGACAGCAGGAGCGTTATGCCAAGTGAATATTGGACTTTCTCTTCAGTTATCAATGTTTCCGTTTTGATTGATGGCCTTTATTGTAATTATTTATCGAAAGGCAGGAACAGGATAATTAGAAAAGGTCTGGAGGGGAGGAAAGTGCTGATCCAGTGGGAATTCTGAGGAGGAAACTGAAACGCTGAAGGTGATAAAGTTCACAGATCTCCTCAGAATTCCTTGTCAGCGAATGGGGAGGGAGGGAGGGTGGGGGGGTCTGCAGGAAGAATCAATAATCAGAGCTAATGGCATACTAATGATGTAAGCACTCATCCATACAACACAGATGGGGGGGAAGAGAAAGAATGGATGAAAAAAGAATAAGATACAGGAGCAAACGTCACAGATACAGCGGTCAGGACTTGATAACTAATCAAAACAAATCAGGCCCAGTAAACTGAGAGTGATGATGGAGAAAAGAAAAACACTGAACAATTTGGTAATTTGCTGCTTCCACTCTTTCTCCACTTTGCAGGAGGAAATAGAGTTATCACCAAATCAACATGGTTATCGAAGTCAGGCACATCATTCAGCTGCAGCAGTGATATTGAATCTCTGGAGTTTAACAGTATTTTATCTTCCCTATTGATCATTCAGAGGTTCGTCATTATTTCACTGTAATCACAGACTTACTGATTCATGATTATTGATATAGGAAACAGACTAAGTAATGCTGGTGTCACTGCTGCTGTCTGTGCAATCATTGCATGAGGTCATGACTCCCGTGCTTGTCATTTCCTTCGCCATTTGCCATGCAAAATGGCAGCAGCGAGTTGTATGCCAGACTTCAGCGCTGCCCCAAAAACTGGCACCTTCTTTTCCACACTTTAAGTGATCTTTTGGTGCACTGACCCCTCCACATAACAGCTAATAAGAAATAAACAAAGAGTCTGCAGCTGTGCAGCGAGCTCTGAGAGGCTGAACTGTTGTCGTGTTCACATCAAGTGGGAAATAAGAAGCACTATTAATGGCTCCTATCCAGGTGTATTATAGTGGAACAGAATGCTGTGACAGCTGTTCTACTGTACAGAGTCAGGTGGACTTTTTAGCCTGCCAGTCTAAATAAAATAAAGAGAAATGCTAACAATAGCCATTCCAACATATTGTTTAGCCTGTATAAATTTACCTTCTTAGTTTATCATGTTAGCATAATGACATGTGGCAAAACGGCACTAAATACAAACTACAGATGTGTGAAGATTCTGGGTTTGGACCCAAAAGCTGGATGACACTGACCTGGAGCAGGTGCTGACTGCAAGACTATGAACGGGTTGGGCCTTCCAGGGAGAGGAGCCAGGCTGGCGGTGAGCAGGCAGGGAGTAGAGAATAGGCAAGGTCAGGAAGAACAGAAGGCTGGTCAGTATTTCAGGGCAGATTGTGGGAGACAGGTCAAAGGCAGGCGGATTCAGTAGCGGGGAATTAATCCTGTGAAAAGTGCTGGAATGTCTCGCACGAGAGCCAAGAAGGAGTGATTGAGCAGGAGAGGCTTATATACTGACTTGGTGACTGATTGGTGATCAGGACCAGCTGATTGCAGCAGGTGAGGGGAGGAGTCCAGGTGAGGGGGGAGGGGCTGTGAGGTAAGGTGAGCAGAATCCAGCAGAGACTGTGACAGGATGAAGCTGATCAGAGTTTCATTAGTTTAGCAGGTATTTGACGATAATCAGCAGAGCTCAATATTCGTTGAGATAATTCAGTGTGGACCACAGAGGGGGATTCATTCCCCGAGCCGTGCTGCACCTCATAGGCTCACTTCAAACTCCACTGTGAAAATCTGTTCATTATTTACTGGCTAACATGTTACAGCTGTTGTCCCAGCACCGTTGTGTGTCATCATTACCTGAACACAGAACAAGTGGAAATTAAGAGGCAATCATAATCCAACATAATTAGATAGATTAAAAATTACAGGGGTGACCTCTAAAGAACAACTCTCAACTTTTTCAGGGGAAAATTGTGTCAAAATCTTTTTTCCGGCTTTATTCATACAAAGAAATCATAATTAGAAATATTTTATTAATCCCCGGAGCTAATTTATGCTGTTTGATAGTTCATCTTCTTGTATTTAAGGAGCTGTGAAGTCAGATGGCTGTGGGAATGAATGATTTTCTGTATCTTTCCGCAGTGCATCGTATGTGGATTAGTCATCCACTGCTGTGGTTTCTCTGATCCACTAGGATGTTTTGAATTGTGGAATCGTGGATGGTCCGAGTATTTTAAGATGGTTTCTGCCTTACTCTGTGTGCATGGTTCCAGCACAGCCCCCGGTGAGTTTAATCTGGTTCCAATCACGGAGCCAGCTCTCTTAATGCCTTAATTAGCATTGCTGCAAATGTACCAGTATTTGCCAGTTGAACTATAGGACTCTAACATGCTAAAAATATAACAAAATGAACAAAATTTGTCTCCCCAAGATGCACAAGTAGTTAAATAGGAGCAGAAAACATTGGTGGAATGATAAATTGTAATGATCGACTATTCAGTCAGGGCAAATGTATTCCGCATTTTGTTTGTGGATATTAAAAGTGAACAGTAACTTCTTTGGATAAATCAAAAAATCTTTAAATTTGAAAATGTATTTTCCTGCACTGCAATGAACTGATAAGACTTTTGTTTACATGCAGCTGGTCAGTAATCAGATTTATCTTCCACCTCCTCACATGATCTGAGCGTTTGTTGCATTCAGACTGATGCACTGTGAAAGGAAATGTGTTTTATTTTCACCTATTCTGCTTCAGTTTTAGTCAAGGACCCTTTTCTTTTGGTTACAGCTACAAGTAGTGATCTTTCCTTTCATTCCTCTGCACCATACTCTGCCTCTCTGCTGCATATAGTTGCACTTAATCCTGTATGAGGTCTTTTTCTCCACATGTGAAAAGCCTGTTAGAAATTCTGGCCAAGCATACACATGACAGATAAAACAGCTTTCTGCAGCAGAAATAAAGCTTTGGGTTACCCAATTAAGAAAACCATATTTGTTTTCTTGACACTAAAGAAATCTGGTCTCAAAACAGGTCACAAAGACCAAGTTATGGACTGGGTATATTGACCTGTGATTTCCTTTGAAAGGTTAATATGTTAGAGGAAAAACATGGTTAACCAATGTAAATTTCTCCTGGAAAACACTGATACTGAGACTGTGCTTTTGAAGTGTGTGCCACAGTAGCAACTTAGTGGGATGAAAGAGCAAAGCAGTGCTTGTAGCTGTGCACTGTTCCATCCAAAATAATTCGATCTAAATGCCAGCTGAGACTGAAAACAGTGTTGAATTCACTGTATAGTTGAACCAGTAAATTAGTCAAATTCCACAGCTGAACAGTGGCCTTTATAAAACTCAAACACATGTGTAATGCAAAGCTCTGCCCCTGCAGAGACCGTCCTCTCATCCACTCTCTGCATCTTCAGGCTGAATGTTCAAACAAAAAAAAATCCCTTTAAGCAGCAGCTTTGTAACACAAAAAACCCCATCCTTTAAACACCTAAATACTTCAACAAATGTACGATTTATTCATCTGACTCAATGACTGACCAGAATTGCTTGTTATTTGTCTGGTCAGTCAGTGTTTAAATGTCAACCTGATTGCTACCATGCTTCATATTGACAAGGGGACATCCATCAATGCTAATTAACTCGCTGACTTGAACTTAATGGACGGATGAACCTCAACATGAGGCAAGAAGAACTCCCTTTTGAAGCACAGTAATTCTACAATGACAATCATAACAAAGAATAAAAAAAACCAAAGCAGAAAAAAATCATTTCACAAGACTCGTGATTTCAGAGAACGATATGGTTATAATTTTAGAGGAAGCAGTGGACTCATGGACCCAGGATGTAACCGGTGCAGCTATTGTAACAGAAACTACACATGTGTGAAGAAGATAAAGGATGAGGTTTGATTTAAAACCAGGGGCCAAAGCACATCTGTCGGCTGCCAGGTGTAGCAGTCTGTCCACAGCGGGTAGACAGACGATTCCCCAAACAACTGAAATGGATGAGTGGATCAGGTCTGGAGTGTTGCAGTGATTTAGAATAATTTCTGTGGAGTAGTCTCGTAAACAGAGACTCCTCATCGTGCCACTGCAGATTAGCCAGAAAATCACAGACAATACAGGAATGATTTCAACTTCTTTTTCTATCCAGATGCATAGAAATCTGTTGTAAAAGAAAACAGAGAAAAACGCTGTCATTCACTGCAGCACAATATAAAGGAAGGGTCCCCGGCACATCGTGAAACAAATCTGTTGCATGGACTTTGATTATCCCATGATTTTCATTCTATACCAGAGTCTAAACAAGTCTAATCTAATGACTATTACCCCATGGCAATAAAGAGGTTCATTTATTTTATCTACAGGGGAACCACACTTTTGATGATTCCCTTATTGGTTTCATAATGGAAAAAGTGAAGCTACTTGCTGTTTTATGCACAAGAACACATTATTTTTTAATAATATGATGATTGCACAGGCTTCGCATTCAAAACAGGTACAGAAAATACTACATTAGCACAAGGACTACATCCCGTGATGAAGTATTTTCAAATAAACCAAAACTAAATAAATAAATATGTTGAAAATAAATCTGAGCACAGTAAAATCATTAATTTCCTGTGACACACACATATTTCCTGTTGAGAGGAAAATGAGCTGTGCAGCGGTAACAGATACTGCAGACACCCAAACATTACCATATAGCAGAAATTCCTCAAATTTTCTGTATGAATACTTGCGTGCTGAATTTATCCACCCTTTCTCCATAACTTTTTTTCCCTCATGTTTTCTTTCCCAGAGCTTTTATCTGGCTGGTTGTTGAGGAAAGGCACATGTGGCTGCCTCTGTAATGTGACATTTAGACAAATTCACAAGGCATACCGGCAGGATGCTGCCTCCGCTGTGCCTGAGTGTGTGCAAATTTCTGCAAATATGGCTGTGTGTATCTGTGTGTGTGTATGCTTTTTCATTTGCATATGTGTGTGCTTAAAACTGTGTTGACAATCTGCCTGCGAGAGGTGCAGGCTCTGCTTTAGGTGCACACACACATGCTGGTTTGGCGTTTGGCAGACAAGCAGCCTTTTGATGTTTGTGTTCTCGGTGAGCTTCCATAGTCATAAGGCAATGCAGGAGACCTCAGATGTTGCTGAAACACACCATTTCTCTTTGAACCTACAGGACCCAACTGTGGTATTGGACCAGCAGTGATTAGCTCTTTGGAATAATATCACTACTAAAAAAGGCTTTTTCTTTC
Source organism: Remorina albescens (assembly GCA_034769265.1). Lineage (NCBI taxonomy): Eukaryota > Metazoa > Chordata > Actinopteri > Carangiformes > Echeneidae > Remorina > Remorina albescens. Next base: position 6,844,860 of record CM068488.1, read on the forward strand.
TCCAGGTGTCTGTCAGTCTTTCCTATCACTTCTCTCTATGTCACCGCAAAACTCCATCATGAGATCTGTCTGGCTGTGAACATTGAGCAGCCCGAGACAGACGGTCATGGTAATATGAGCCACGGCTGAGGACTGGAAACATGACAGGCTACTGCTTTTCTTTTTCTTTTTTTTTTCTTTCCACACAGGCCTTTCAAGAACCCTTGCACAAAGTCTTTATCATCCCAAGAATACACAAGGCCATGCAGAGCAGAGGCTCACATGCAGATAGGAATACAACCACAAAGGAGTGTTAAAATCTCAAGGCCGTGAAGATGTGAAGATGTGAAGTGGGTTGATGCTATGAGAAAAGAAGAGATGAAATTAGGATTGAGAGGCAACTAAAAAGGGCTCCTTAACTCCAGAAGGCAGGGGAATTCAACAGGAGAAAATTGAGAGGAAATGTGTGTGTGTGTGTGTGTGTGAGAGAGAGAGGGAGAGAGAGAGTTGTGAGGGGCAAACAAGTGTGCAAAATCAAAGTTCTCGCACCTCCATCAGTGAGAGTTCAGATGGAGGGTGACAGAGAGTGCAGGAAAAGGGATGATGAAGAGAAGAGTTTAAAAAAGGAGGAAGGAGATTAGATTAATTATTGGAGGCGTCTCACAGGTTATTTTTCATTTTTGGGGGTCAGTTCTATTCCATTACAGTTTCTCCACAATCACAGTTTTTACATCATACCACAGCTGAAAGAAAAAAAAATCATGAGGATGAATTTAATTTCTCAATCTTCAAATTGATTTAGTGTAACTTACTGGAGGCTATAACCGACCTCTGAATTTAGCTCATTGTGCCTCTGCTGTGTGCTGTCAAACAGACGGGATTTCAGATCAGCACAGAGTTATGACCTGACTACGCTAAGATGATAAGATGATTAAATATCTAATTCACTTTAGATCATTAACTTTAATCTGCTTATACTTAGGAGGCAGGAGAGGCAGAGGGATAGGGAAGAGGGAGCTCAGCGCCTTAGCTTCCATCTTTTCATATCCATCATATGTGGTCTGTTGTCTTCTCTGTCCATTTGAAAAATGCAGAAAAAGACAGAGGAACAGACATGACGGATGAGAAGGCAATATAATGTACCCTATGACGTCTGGTTTTTATTCTAATATCCATTTGCTGCTGTATTTCCTGTGACTGAGCTGGCATCAGCCCTGACTAGAGCCTTTATCAACATCATATCAAATTTTCTTTTATGTTTTACTCCATCATAACTTTTTTTTCCAAAGTCATATGCATTGTTTGTCCTCTTTTTCAAATTGTATTTGTTTTCAGTTTGCAGGAGGGAACTGAGACCTGCTGAGACCTGCTGAGACCTGCTGAGACCTGCTGAGAATATTTGACTAATTAGTATATTTTAAAAAATAAAAATAAATGACCTTGTAGTTTTACTTGTTTTAAAGTTAACTGTGTGTGTGTTTTATTCCCCATCAAAGTTACTCAAAATTCAAACGTTGTTCTGGAGCCAACTGTGTTCTGTCAAATGTCAGAGCTTCACTCCAGCCTCCAAAAAACATCCTCAGAAGACTTAATAAGGAAAGCAATCCATTTCCTTAAGTGAACTGCAGGCTACAACAATGTTACAATGAGGAACGCTACAGAGTTCACTGGTAGAAGGCAATCTTAAGAAAGTTTCGAGTCTGTTGATCATATGTCTCTGCTGTCAGGAACTGAAATGAAGTGGCTTCCTGTCGGAAAACATATTTCTTTAATCTAAAATTCTCTCTCATGTTCTGGGAAAGATTGTAAAATGGGCTAAAACAATAACATGATTGTTCAGTCTCAGTATGTTTCAGTATAATTAGTTTATTCCTATTTCGGTATGTCTAGTTTTATCTCCAATCTAGTGTCTCATTAAAAATACATCTCAACACTTTGGAAAATATTTTATTTTAGTTTGTTATGGATCCATCCACATTATTCTGTTTAGTCTGTGCATCTGGCACTGTTTTACTGTGAAAACAGGGTTGTGTTTTTGTCTGGGTGGGTAGAAAGGGACACTTTCTGATTATGATGATGCAGACACCTGCATACACTCCCTGATTGGGTCTTATCATTCACTACATAACCTCCTGTAATCTGTCACGCTCTTATCATGTGACTCCTTCCTGCCCAAAAACAAAGGGTTAGGGTGAGGCTTCAGGCTTGACTACTAATAGTAAGCGCAACGTGAACAATGAATTGCAAATGTTACTGACCTCGTTGTGTTTGTCAGCTGTTGCTGCGCTGTTAGAGTTTCCTGTTTGTCCTCATCTAGACAGTCTACTATACAGCAGACAATCTGCTTCCCTTTACATGTGCATGTCCAGTGTATGGGAATGTAACGTCACGTAATATACATTTTCTTGTGGAAAGGGATTTTTTAGACTTAGCTGAAATGGAGATCAGTTTCACTGGTGTGGATGTAGCAGAAGAGGGTTGACTTAAAATAGCATATAGAACCAGGGGAAACAGGTCACTTGTCAAACACCCATGGTCAAAAGATTGCAAATTAAATCTCATTCATTTCAATTTGTACACAAACCGATATAAATATAAAAAAAGCGACAGTATCCGACCGTCAGTATACCTTATATTTACTAAAACATTAAACAGACTACATGCATAAATTAGGAAAATTTGATCTTTCTCTACTTCTTTTAAAGCCTGGAAAATCTCCAAATTAAGACCCTCCATCTTGGCTGTTATCACAGCCTTATCAACTGTGTAACTACACTGATATGGTGGAGAGGCAGGCATTTGTTCTTATGTCCTAAGAAGATACCTTGGCAGGTCCAGAGTTTTGGTAACAATCAGCAATCTGCTCATGGTGCAGAGATAACACTACAGCCAGACTCTGCAGCTATCTTTGGGATAATATTGTATTTGCCAATCAGCCATGCCAATAATGTGCAATTGACATGAGGCAGAAGCTGAGATAGCAGGCTGACGGGTGATGAGACTCAGATGAAACAGTTTGAAATAGATGTGAGGAGGAGACATAAGACCCCACCAACATAAAAAAAAAAAACACCAACAACCCACTAATTATTGTCCATTTATTTCAAAGGAGGAAAATGAGGATGATGTGGATTTTTCTGTGTGAGAACCTTATGCCATGTGGCTAACAATGAAAGCAAGGAACAACATGACACAGAGAGAGAGAGAGAGACAAAGAGAGAAATGGCGAAAGCATTGAAAAGGAAGTGGTCTATGAGAGAAATAAGGGGGACCAATTAGGAGGAAAGAGGGCGCGACAGTGTGAGGTTACGCAGCTTCCATTAGCCATTTGTTATGTTCCAAGGACTGGAGCAGCGGAAAGATCAAATTGCACTCCACTCAAACAAAAAGCTTTGGTTATTTGAGTCCTCTGCCATCATACCAGCTAAATTTCCCAAGGCAAATGTTGACAAAGAAAATTGATATTGAATGCGACATTATTCTCCACCAATCACAGGGTGTTTGCTTCACCAAAGCCTGGAATCTAAAATCTCTGCGTGGCAAACACATTAAACTGAATTTCTGTCGAGTGAAAAATTGAATTAATGTTAACTCTATTTGCAAGATGTTGGTGAAAAATGTTATGGATATATGGATATTTTTTAAAGTAAGAAATGTAAATTTACTCTTGTTTTTGACCCATCAGCTATTGAGCTCATTTAATCTCCACAAATCAATGCACGCTCAGTTGCCAGTAAACAGTAGACATTAGTTATGTGCAGCATTTTAAATAAACCCCCTAATCATTAACAACTGCCTTGAAACTGGAGATAATCCAATACTACAGACACACACCAAAGGACTTAAATCCCTCATGTGTGCAGGAGAGAGTTCAGTGTCAAACCCAACACATGATATGACCCCTGGTGTAAAGAGTCAGCTCATACTACATACATGACTACAAAATATCAACCCTGCAGAGAAATATGTGAGTGGTAGAAACCACCAACGGTCTTTGTTTTGTTTTATCCCCAGCTGTCCTTTCTGTTTGCGTGTGTGTCTCCGGCTGGGCGTGGCTAAATTCATTCCCCCTCTCCTGCTGATCCACCTGCACACACACCTACTGATGATTTCACCGACTTCCACAAGCCAACCTCTGCAGTACAAGTACCTGGTCTTATTATCCAGTCATGGGGCAGTTCTTTGTTTCATCTCCTGTGGTAAAAGCTCTGTCTCCTCCCTAAAGATTCTTGCTCTCTCTACCTTTGTTTTTTACCTCCAAGTCTTATAAGAAATCACCCATTCTCAGTTGTTCCTTTCTCCAGTTTTAGTTCCATTTCAGTTCCAGTATTGTCAGCTGCCTCCGGTTTCTGGATTCACCCAGTGTCTCATTGCCAGCAGCTCCGCAGCTGGCTCTGTGGATCCCCCACCACTCCTGGATTCAATCTTTTCCTTTATCGCCGTTCATACCGTTGCGTATTAGCTGTCATCAAATAGATAAACTGTACCTACCTGTGGGCTCAGCTAAAGAAAAATCCTAACACAAGACACCCTGATTGAGGAATGTTTGGTTGGAGAACCTCTGATGTGCCCTGAACATCCTCTACAGTCAAAGACAGAGCACCAGTCTCAGTCTCTCCTAGAAAAGAACCTTAAATCCTGTTTTCTTTCTCACCTTTGCAAAGCTGGCAAAAAAAAAAAAAGGTCATATGAAGTGGACAGGATTGTCAGTTTTGAAATGTTACAAGCTGAACACCCGCTCCCTGCCCCCAAATCCAATGTTGGAAAGTTGTCCACAGGATGTGGTTTCAGGTGATGTTTGACAAGCAATGCGTTTGAAGTGTACTGACAACTTTAGTGAGCTGGAAGATGTTTCTGTCTTGTCTGTAATAACCTTGTGAAAGCTTGAAAGCTTGAAACAACATAACTTCAAACAAAATCTCCCAGGAATTTCAGTTCTATACTTCTAATATACAACAGCAAATAGATTGTGTGAGGCATAACGGAGAATGTAATTCTGTTTGAATTGTGTTTTTGGCAATGTTGTATTTTCATCGACCAAACATTTCTAGCAGTGATGGCTGGTCCATCTCTTTATTTCAGACTAACAGACAGCACCAGGACATTTTCAGCAACTAGAGGGGTTGGAACTAAATTTGGCACCGGCAGTCATGATTCCCAGAGGATGAATCCTAATGACCTTGATGCAATTATGATTGAATTCCTGGTTTTCTGTGTAGTGCTTTCTAACAGTTTTAAATGTCAACTAATGACAGTCCCATCTGCCTCAGCGGCACTTTATGTTTCATGCTACATAGCCAGAATTAGCTTGCTAATATGCATAAGTGCTTTGGTCAACACTGAAAACCTTGTAGCTGCTAAACATCAGAATGCTACCATTGTCATTGTGTCATTTAGCCGCAGCCAACAGTGTATCTACAGCCACACAGACCAGTGAGTGTGGACGTCTTATGAATGAATATATTTGCCAAAATGTTAAACTTACGTTAAACATTATTTCAACCCCCTGGAGAAGCTGAAGCGTAATTCAATTTCGATTTATGATTGGTGATTTTATGTATTTAATGCTAAATAATAACAGAAGTTACGTTAGAGCACTTTATGTCGAGCAGATCTAGATGGTAATATTCATATTATTATTACAGAGATCCAGGATTCCCCCATGACCAAGCACTTGGCAGCAGTAGCGAAGGAAAAACTCCCTTTCAACAGGTAGAAGCCGTGAACAGAACCAGGCCAATGGTGGGCGACTCTGCCTCAGCCAGTTAGAATGAGACCATAAGAAGAGAACATAGCATAATGCAGGTTCCACTTAAAAATGTTTTTAACCCTAACCCTAATATTACACATTAATAGTGATAACAAGAAGAAAATACATGGATAATAATAACAATAGGACTAATGATAACGTAGATATATAATAAGACAATACTTTAATAATATATCGGAAATACAGTTTTTTATTATTATGAAGCAGGAACCTCATCATCTGGGTTAAATACAGAAAAAGTAAAAAGTGCCTTGAAGTAACAGACATGACGTGTTTATTTTATTAGCATTCAACCAAAACCACAATGTTTTCCTAACCTTAACCAAAGTAATTCTGTTGCCTAAACCTACATGTGACATTCTGGATGCTAATGTTTTTCTCCAATGTCAAAGTCCTAGAACAACTTAGCCCAGTCTGCATTATGGAAACGTTAGCTGTGGATTTTAAACCAGGCACCAACTATGTTTCCATATGAACATAACAAACAAAACAACTGAGTAATATGTAGGCATAAATTCAAAGAGACAGGGTTAGAGCAACACATCAGTATCCTACAGTGTACACACTCATATCCATTCACACAAATGCACACTAACTTGTACACATTAACACATAATGCATAGAGGAACTGTGTAGCTGTGCAAGCACTTACATCAGGATGAGCACAACCTCCAGCATAACATCATGCATTAACACACACACACACACACACATGCACGCTCTCCTTCGAACGCTAACAGACTGGAATGTAGGAAATACATGGCGCCCAGTTTTGTTTTTTCTTTCTACAGTGTGCACTTCCCCGCAGGCATATCCAAAGAAAATATTTGCGTCTGGTTCAGAGAATAATTCATTTCAGGCCCTCGCAATGAAAACAGTTTGCTAATTCTTTTGACAGAATTTTGGCTTGTTTATTTATAAAGAACAAACAAATTCACTGCAATAATAACTACAAAATATGTAAAATGGTAAAAGTTGGTTTTATCTGTGTGTATGTGTGTGTGTATTTGTTTGAGAATGTGTGTGTGTGTATGTTTTAATACCCTATTGCCTTTGTTTTTGTGTTTTTTCCCTCACTGGTATTCAGTCTTGGCTGCTGGCTGAATAAAAACTAAAGCAGGAACAGACAATGCATGTCAGAGCATGATATGGGTGTAAGTTTGTGTCTGTGTGTGTCTCTGTGTGTGTTTTTGTGTGTTTGTAGGATGGACTTTTGGGCCTGAGCGAAGATTCCTGAAAATGAAGACAAAGATGTAAGCCTTGTGAATGAACCCTGTTTAGTTAGTCTCAGCATGAGGTATAATCCAAGGACCACCTGTTTATTAATACACAGAAAATGTTGTAATTGGGGGCATTTCATGGGTCATAAACATTCGTAAATATTTGCATGCGTTCCTCCATAGAGATATTGTTTGTTTATCGTTTCTAAGCATATGTGACTGCTATTTCTTTATCACAAAACAAACCTTATTAACAAAAATGTGCCTGAAATATATTAGAAGCATTAAAGAAACATAGAAACATAATGTGTGGATGTGATACTGAGACAGGAGACAATACGCGGCTCAGAGCTTCGGGGAAGCAGTGTGAAAATATCCATCTTAACAGGATCATTATGCAAAGGCAACAATAAACTGGTTCTGATGATAAACAGACTGTCATATCTCTATACCCAAGCCAGAGGGCAACACACCCTGTGACATCCATCTTCTTTAAGTAACGCTGCTCATAATGACACTGCACATGGCGAGAGCAAAACACACACGCCAACATACCACCGTAAACACATACGAGTTAACACTCACAATTACACAGTATTAATATTTTCGGTTCTTTTCTCTCCATCTTACAAACACAGCAAGACACAAAGACACACACACACGTGCACTAGCACAAAAATCTCCCAGTATTTAACACAACTGTCTGATGCCAGGGGCAAAGCAGAAGTCATAATCATGAGTGTGTTAACAACATTGTGACAGGCGGATGCTGCTTCAGTGTAAGTAACGAACATGTAAATAAGAAAGCTGAATAATTCAAGACTGAGACCAGCTCACAGATGCTTACCCTCACAAGCTCAGCTCCAGCCATGCTGGGATAATCTCAGGAACGGAAGGAATTGAGGAAAAAAATGTTTTTCCATCAAGGTCCAAACAGTCCACACCCAGAATGAGCCAGCCAGGAGTTTTGTTATTCGACAAGTGAAGAGTTTTCACATGACATGATTGTAAATTCAGGATTTTTGGTGATGGTTGGGGAGTATTCACATTTGGTGTCCACAAGACTGGGATAAGCTTTTCAATTTCATACTGTCCTGTTTATTTTTGGATGAGCAACACTCCTGTCATTTCAGTTCCTGCCCTCGTGCGTCTCTCCAACCTTTGACCAGCCACACCTGATTTCGACAGACTTAACCACTGCAGGTGTTCACCTGTTAGTCCAGGAGACCATGAGTCGTCACCTTTAAGATAGTGGGGTAGGAGAAGTATGAACACATCGCATGTAGATGAAGGGGGTACAACTAATAGTAGTACTAGTGATTAATGAGTCACTTACTTTGGTTGTTCGCTATCAATAACAACTTTTGGTTGCCAAAAATTCCCCTGGCTTGTGTTCGTACTCCAGCATTTCACTTTTTATCCATTTATTTTAGCAGGATGATCCTCCACTGAGCCTATGGACCTGCAAAATAATAATTCAACAACAATCAAACTGGTTTATCTATTGCCTACTATTGAACTATTGTACAGACTTGACGTCTTATTAGAAAGTGTGAACCCCACATGCCTTCATTAGTGGATTAATGATATTTACAACTGTATTATTACCAAGTACAGCGATCAAACTCTCATTTATTCATAGCCCATTTATAAAACATTAGTAAGTCATGAAAAGTAACTTAATAAATGTACTGCAGTACTGTGGTAGATATATATGAGTATTTACATTTTTAAGATACAAACTCCACTGCAATTTGGACAATATTGTACTTTTTACCTCACTTAACCTACTTTTCTTCATTAGTTTCATTGAGGATTCAGCTTATTATATTGATAAAGCTATAATACAAATGCACTAAAAGATGAGAATCTATTCAAAAGCAGAAAGGGAAGAAAATGAAATTCATTGGTACCACTATGTAAATCCACCAAATGTACTTTTTGTATTTGTAAATGTGAACACCTGGGCCGACTGCTGTCAGTCTGACATAAAGTATAAGTTATGGCAGGTTTCCGGAAGAGGATGAGCACAGGTCTTCAGAGATCCACGTCCACCTGGGGAAATCATGCAGGCTGAAAGTGTGGAGATGCACAAAGGCAATTCTAGCCTGACTAAACAAACATCACATCATCAACCCAAACCACTCAAAGCGAAAATACACCCTTATTTACCATTCCTAACATCCAACCATTGTTTTTACACTCCCAATCCTGCTGATTGATCCAATCTTACTGATTGAGCTTCATTTAGGAAACGTGTTGGAATCAGGCCTGGTATCTTACCAAAATTACACACAGCCAGTCAATTGGTTTTGCTCTATTGCCTCAGTAAACATCTGCAATAACTAATGCTTCAAATTTTTGAGAACCTTTGGGATTTAAAAAAAAAAGAAAAAAACCCCACACTTTCAGGTTTTGGTCTTAACTGAACATCCAGCCGTTGAAACAGGACTCTCTTCCACTCGTGGATGTGAGTAGTTAAAACATGTTGTACAGTGATTGCCCCTGGGAGCCACATAAATATGCCTGAGAAGTTGTTTGGGCTGCATTAAAGAAGAGGAGCTTCAAGGGGCTCAGTGCTGACTACCAGCGGTAGTAACGCGAGAAGCAACGTGAACCACCATTGCCGGTTGATCTGATGGTTGTCGGATATTTTGGTCACTCAGACTTGAGCTGAATCTGTGAGGGGGATTGCGCTCACAATGAAAACTAGAGACAGGGAATGGTTCTTAATGGACTATTGTGGCAGGAGGAGTTTGTTCCACATATAATTTAGGAAGAGAACTGTTGTCTTTGCATGCTTTATGTCTTTTTCCAGCTGTGCCACTACTGGCTGGGCAAGCTTTAAAACGGCCATTTAACTCCTCTCCATGTTTTTGGAGTGAGTAAGAGGGACTTATTGAAATTGTAAAGTTGTCACTTTTGACTTGAACATTATCTAACGATGACAGTGGCTGCTTGCGTTAACTCACAATTGGTTGACTTCATGTAAGTAATGACGCCTGGGAATTAGCCAATGAATTTTAATAAAATATAACAGGAATATAAAGGAGTGGGATTTTAACATCCATGATGCATTTTATGGCCTAAATGTGGACTACAAATTGATTTTTCATTTCATGAGACTTATTAGCAGTGATGTGAAGGTACGTTTTTTTTATGGAGGGCAAAAGCCATTCTCCAAGTTGTCATAAAAACCAAAAAGTGAAGCAAATGTCAGTGTTTTGTTCTTTTTGCAGAATCATTTTTGACCCAAGGTGTACCTGCAAGGTGAGGTTTGAGATTAGGGTAATTTTTCAGGAATCACCGTTTCAGATTTCATCACATTTAATTGGTATCCATTCCTATAGCAGTCCATGGTATTTATTCATTCATTCATTTTCAACTGCTTATCCGTTTCCAGGTCACAGGGGGTGCTGGAGCCAATCTCAGCTCACACTGGGCAAGTGCTGGGTACACCCTGGACAGGTTGACAGTCCATCACAGGGCCAACACACAGAGACAGACAGAGACCAAAAAACCACTCACACTCAGACCTACGGACAATTTAGCGTCACCAGTTAACCCAAACATGATGTCTTTGGATGGTGGGAGGAAACTGGACTACCCGGAGGAAACCCATGCAGGCACAGGGAGAACATGCAAATTCTGCACAGAAATAAAATAAGAAGGCCCCAGGCCCGGGAACTGAAACCTGTGACCTTCTTGTTGCGAGGCCACAGTGCTAACCGTGGTGCCCTCCATGGTGTTACTAATCCTTTAATTTAAAATTAGCTGATATTTTTCAACATTGGCCAAATGTTATAGGATATGGAGAAAATGTGATTGGAGGGTCAGGGTTAGAGTTACTTGGACTGGTGGATGTTACTCTGAAACACAGCTCAGCAGAAGTACTGCTGTGATTGAATCTGTGAAAAATCTGGCCTCAAACCAAAGAAAACATACAGGATTTTTTTCCCTGAACTTAACCAACATGTTAGTGCTATTGAGACAAAGCAGGAGCATGGGCAGGGAAAATTTAGAGATGCTCAAAGCAGAAACCCAGAATGATTTTTGGATGGCTCTTGGAATTTAAATACAAACTGATAGGGAGACAAATAAATAAAGAAAGATTAGCCAGCATAAGCCACTGGTCATACTAGATCCAGAAAGGCTGTAGCAACAAAACCCCTGAGGTCACTGAACTGAGTGAGTCTGTTTTTTATTACTTGGGAATTTAACAAAGGAAAACTTCTTTAAATCTTCTTTAAAAATTATATAAGTTTAGTACTTCAGTAAATCAATGTATACTTGTCACTGTGGTTTATTACCTTCCATGTACAAAAGTCTAGGAATCCAATGGTAATAGAGATTTATTGTAACTCTCAGAAAGAATAAATAACAAATAAAACCAACCAAAAAAAGACAAGTTATCATTAGTATAATTGCTCTTAGTATTGTTGTTCAAATGCAGCTGATATAATTGTGATTTATTTATTTATTTATCTATTTTTTCCCCACAATAATCGCAGGGTCTAACTAGCTATCAATCCACACTTGCGATTGGTTGAGGGCGGATGACGTAGTCGTTACGTGTGAACCAATAAATTAAAGCGACTCTCCCTTTCACTGCTTTCAGAGAGAGAGAGAGAGAGAGAGAGAGAGAGAGAGAGAGAGAGAGAGAGAGAGAGAGAAAAAGTGAGGTAGAGACACACACACACTCACACAGAGAGAGAGAGAGAGAGAGAGAGAAACACACACACACACACACACACATACATAGAGAGAGAGGGGCGGGGTTGAGTTGTAAGGTAGTCTGCGCGCTGCATCCGGGGAACACAGCTCCATGGAGACGCAGTGAGTCGGTGTGGTGAAGACCAGAAACCAAAGTAAAGTAAACGGTGGAGGGTCGGCGTCTGGTGGGGGCTCTTCCACCGAGTTACAATGCGTCTTTCACGCCGTTGAGCGGTCTCGGTGAACGATGAGCCAACTTCACCGGTCGTCTCGGAGCGGAATGAGCCACTCTTGAGCCCCGAAATCGAGTCCTTGTTGGCGGAGGCGGGGGGTGGGAGAGCGAGCATGAAGAAGCCGAGCGCCCCGCTCCCTGTTGTCGGCTTGACTGGGAAATGGTAGCGTACTGTTGGAACCGCACTGGGAAGGAACATGGTCGAGAGGAGCAGCAAATTCTTGTTGATCGTCGTCGGATCCGTGTGTTTCATGCTGATTCTCTATCAGTACGTGGCCCCCGGGGTGATCAATTTCGGCTCCCCGCACGGTTATTTCACGGAGGAGGACGAGGGGGACATCTTCCCCACTCCGGACCCTCACTACGTTAAGAAATACTACTTCCCGGTCAGGGACCTGGAGAGGACGATCGATTTCCAAATCAAAGGGGAGGACGTGATCGTGTTTTTGCACATCCAGAAGACCGGGGGGACTACTTTCGGCCGGCACCTGGTCCAGAATGTCCGCCTGGAGGTCCCCTGCGACTGCAGACCGGGCCAGAAGAAGTGTACCTGCTACCGGCCGAACCGCAAGGAGACCTGGCTCTTCTCCCGGTTCTCCACCGGCTGGAGCTGCGGCTTGCACGCCGACTGGACCGAGCTTACCAACTGTGTGCCGGGGGTCCTCAACAAGAAGGAGAACAAGCAGAAAAATCAAAGGTACAGTTGGGAAATGTTTGCGTTATTGACTCCAGATCACGGGGAAAGCCCAGGTGTTAGATTTGAGTTTAACTGTATTTAGAAATTGGGCTGACAGTAATTCTGCCTTTAAGGTCACATCACTGCAACTTTTAGACTTCTTCTCTTTACATGTCATTTTAGAGTAATGAAGTGATGCCACAGTGGAGAAATTTCACCCGAATCTACAGGCTCATTTTAAACTTGCAAAGGTGTAAACTGAGCTTCTGTAGGATCTAATCAGACTAAACAAGAACAGTACTTTAAACTAGATTGAATTATCACTTAATTACCAACACTCTCTATCTACTTTGAAAATCCTGCTTTGTACATGTCTGTCTGGTCTACAAAACAGCCTTTAATGCAGTCTTATTCCTCTGGAGAGACTATTATAATAGACCTAATTTGATGGTACATTTTAAAGCATTTCTTATTACAAAAAAATTTAACTTTACAGAAGTGTGCAATTATTTTTAGTCCAGTTTATCTCACAGAAGTGTAGTAGTAACACCAGAGACAACACAACCCAACAGAAGGAATCCTAATGATGTTATAATCCCTGAGCAGAATACTACAAAGACATTTTAGACCCCCTCGGTATTTTAATGGATAATGCCACATTGGTACTTTTTTATCCCCAAATCAAAGGTTTTTCTCTGCACTTGGGCGGGACGTTATTATGAAATGGAAACTGAGACAAAAGTCGAGTGGAACGGTGTGTGTGCATTTCCCTGGAATAGTGGGTAGATAACGCGAATTGAAAGACAAATGGTGATTCACATTTCAACACCATGTTGTCACAAATACCACAGGAGTTTAACAGTGCCTCTGACAATTGTTGATAGGTGCAAGTATCAGGGTGTCCTCCCCCTGAATTGCACACTGAGATTCGGCTGAATTTATCTCAGGCAGGGGGGAATGTAATACATCCAGGCAACATTTCCATTCAGTAATAATCCCTCACATTGACTGCGAGGTATCCAGACATGACGCGCATTCTTATTAAGTTATAACCGATTTCTTCTCCGCGCCTCCCTATTGTTGTTGCCAATATATTGCATCCCTCACCCAGACATATTGACGGCTGTATCAACTTCCATTTCACTGCACCCTTGTGGTTAAAGGCTTTGCTTGTTGAATGGGTTATGTGTCCTTGTATTGCCTAATCTTGTGAATTTTTTAGGCCATGAATGATCAATAGGACAAAAGGGTGTCAGAAAGATGTGGGAATTTAAAACAAGAAAGAAGTGTTTCTTGCCTCTGTGCCTATCTGTCTGGCAGCCAAGCGCGGCGGAGATGTCAGGCCGGCTGCTCTGCTTCCCATGGCTGCTTAAACTGGGGCTCAGAGCTGCAGGCCGGGCAGGGCTGGGCAGGGCCGGCAGGGGGGAGGAGAGACGGGGGACCCTGCGGGGGTTTGGCTCCGCTCTAATCCGGGTGATTATTACCGCTGGGACACACACACATACACACATACAAGCAGTGGTATTTGCTGTTGGCGTTGGTCCTGACTCCCGTGGTTTTTCCCGGTCAGAGGTGATAACGTGTCCGGCCATTCTGCATGGCGCGCTGAGATATCACAGTGGATGCAGGATAAACGGCCTTTCATCACTTTGTGAGCACTTTTTCAAAAGCAGACTGTGTGTGGGTTTGTCTGTACTTGTGTGCACCTGAAGGGGCCACGGGAACAAAAAGCGACAGATAGGCAAAACAGATGAGACATGTCTACTGAAGGTATATCTCTATGTACGCGTGTGTGTGGGAGAGGATCTTACCTCTTGTATAACTGACTATCCTATCATTCCAGACAGAAGAAACAAGGGACTATAAGCTTAATAGCACCCTGAAGAAAAACAGTGCTGTTCTATATTTCACACAGGTCGAGTTCCACTTTCTTTTAAAGAGAAACTTAAAGCATGAATTTTATTCCTGTCTCTGTTCTTGTTTCTTGGTCTATCTCATTACATCTTGTTCGCCACATGCCTGAGTGAGTTAAGATCCTTTCATGCCTCTTTGTTTTGCTCCTTTGTATCAATGTGACAATGCTTGTTTAGGGACATTTGTCTTGTGAGCAATAGCAGTGTGGGGAAGAGGCTGGAGAAAGCGTGAAAAAGCTCATCTGTGTTTACAGAACGGCAGTGAGGGGATTTCTTGGCGCAGTGTTGTACGCATAGCTTTCAAGTGCATATTGTCAGTGTGGTGGAGAGAAACAGTCTGTTGCCCTGGCCCATTTTTTTGGCGGCTGACACACCACATACCTGGTCACATAGACAGATTTGGAGCTGTGTTTTCTAAACTTTGCTGCAAAGAGGAAGAGAAATACCCTATCTAGATATTTTTGACCATGCAGCAGCAGCAGCGGTGATTTTATCTGCAGCCGTGTCCACTTCCTGATGTCAAGTACATTTCATTTCATTTCATTTACTTCAAAAATAAGTGAGAAAATTAAGACCATTTATATCAACTGCATGCAAGCAAATGAAGCACATGGAAGGCACTTATAGGGAAAGATAAGAATAGCCCAGTAGCTGAGAATAGATCAGAACTGAACAATTACAACTGACTTAGTACTTGTTTTAATTTCAGATTAAAATATATACTGTAAATAACAATTATTTTAATCTTCAATTATCTGTCTCAAAAAACATGTTTCTGGAAGCTGACACACTCACATTGTTTGTTTTGTCGGTTCACCAGTTCACAACTCAAATTTATTCAGTTCACTGAAGAGAAACAAGCAAATATTCAAATTTGAAAATTTAGATCATCTTTGTGTCCTGTAAAGCACAGTGTAATTACAGTATAAGCTCAACAGTTGGCCCCTTAGCAAAAGACAGAGACGGTTTTGATTATCTAAAGCAGCTATTGAACAGTGCAGTGTTGATGCTGTAACATTTACCAGGCCTCTTGCCATGGCTGTATTATTTGTGATTCTACAGATGGGTCTGTAGAGACATTGAGGAAATTGGATTGAATATGGTTTTTCAAATTCAGTATATCATAAATTGTGGGAGAATAAAAAAAATGCTACGACAGTTTAGGCTCGGTTTGGTCCGATGACAAATGTGTCAGCTTTAGAGGAAGGCACATTAAGCAAGAGTGAGCGGCAGTGAGATGAATGGCGGGTAATAGGAGAGACAGGTTTGTCTTTGATCGGTGATGTGATGAGATCGAGACCAACAGTCGCATTGTGGGAGAACGAAACTTACATACTCAGCAGAGAGCCATTCAAAGTGGATATGTCATTTTCCACCTCTTATATCAGTTTTAATGTTGTTCAGTGATCCCATGGGATATTGTGTACACAAGCACACACATACACACTAATGAGTGTAAAATAAACACTCACACCGATGCTAATACAAGGCCTTAGAAATAGGGTTTGTAATTGGTTAAGGAGGTTCCTATCACTTTACTCAAATTAGAGCCACACTTTGAGATGGGGTATACCATCTGTCTTATGTGCATGTTTGTGTGTGTGTTTGTGCACATCTCCAGTCTGTGTTTATGTGTGACTGTTTTAATCCTAGTGTGTCTCAAAATGTCTTGGTAAGCAAAGTGATGGGGCTAATTTTACTGCCTTTATCTCAGTCCTCTCTCAAATCACTGCCTGTTTTTCTGTCTCCTCTAAAACACCTTCCCTCCCTCTCCTTCCGTCCTTTCCTCCCTCCTTCCTTCCCTCCGTGATGGTGTCACTCTCTAATCAAACAACTGCTTTCCGCTTGGTGGCTTTATGGCCAGGGGCTTTCTTTCTATCTTTCTCCTTCACTTTCCCCCCTCTCCTTTTTGCTTTTTCCTTCTCGTCAGCCCGCTCGTCTTTCTTTCCCTCCTTTGCCATCTTTCTCTCCCTCTCCCTCTGAGCGTGACTACCGCATTAGAGGAAATGTCTTTTCATGGAAGATTTGCTGCAATTTCCAAAATGGCTGCTTTGCCTAATGGACAACTGCCTTGGTTCTAATGAATGATTACATGTATGAGTCTGAGGGACAGGGGGTGGAGGCAGGAGGCAAAGAACAAGGGGACAAGGACAGAGGAGTAGATGGAGGCGATGAAGAGCAGTATGAGGAAGATGATGGGATGAGTGTGGGACAAGAGGCGAGTTGTCAGGGAATGATTGAAAAGATAAAAGATGGAGGGGTGAAAACGTTTAGTTTCATTGCGGGGGAGGGAGCTAGTCAATTAGCACGGTTGTCAGGCACTGGGCATTACTCTTCTTTCAATAGGTCTGTTTCAGATTCACAGCACAAATCACTGCACTCCAAGATGGTTCTGCGTGTCACTATGTGTGTACGCGTGTGCGTGCGTGTGTGTGGTTTGAGAGAAGATGCGTGTGCGTGTGGTAGCGCAGCATGATGCCATCAGCCAATGAGCCAGCTCAACCCTGAATCCAGATGAACTCCAGGAAACTGCAGAGGCTGTGGCCCCGGCTGATTGGCATATAGAACAAATTTGTGTGTGTGTGTGTATCTGTGTGAGAATGTATCTGTCTATATAAGTGCGTGTATGCGCTCATGTGTAGCCATGCAGGTTGGTGTTAATCCAATCAGATTAGCCCGGTTTAAACGCTGGCGGCCAGGCGCTCCAAAGCTGGTTACGTCCACTCATCCTGCAACTACGGCTGCAGCATTCCCAACGAAGATTCCCACATCTCTCCAGCCAGTTCTTCCCTTCCTGTTTACTGGGCTCAAGTGCTCTCTTCTTATGGGATGAGCCTGCCTGATTCTCTGGAAACCAGCTGGGTTTACCAGTATTGACTGGACCGTCCTGATTATTCTGAACTGTCTAAAGAATGGGAACATGCAGATGCACTTAACAGCAGATGTTACATTTGATGACAGTTTTTAATGTTGGAGCTATGTTAACTGGTTAAAACTACCTTTTTGACATTTTAACAATTAAATGGTTCCCCATCTCTAGAGCAAACTTAAACATACCTATGACCCCATGTCACAGGGTATATGAGTACATTTCAACCAACATGCAGTTATGTCCTATCCGTCCATTTTCTTGAGGCGGTAATTGGTAAAATTATCCAAAAAGTCTGAGAGCATTTTCTTCTTTCCAATCTGATCAATCAACCTGCAGCCTTTTACATGTATGTTACAGCCCTTTGGTGGTTTTCAGCCCCATAGGTTAGAAACCAGTAAACAATACATGTTATGTGGTAGGCTTGAATTATATATCATCTGTTTTCAAGAAGACCTCCATAAATGAAAGTTATTATTTCTATAATGGTGCGTGACTCACGCCAATGATATCCTACTGCTAATTATAGCCTACATTCAGCACTACAACATCCCACCAGCAGCTGATAATGGCATAGAGTAAGTGAGTCTTCATGTTTTAATGCTTTGCCTCTCGCAATATCGTGAAAGGGTGGTGTACTCATGCAATCTCACACACAAAAAAGGGTTGAGATATGGCCCCTATGTGTTTTCTTCTTCAGCTGCTCAAGGCAAGTGTTGACAGGCCTCTCAGCTACACTGCTGCTTCCTCTTGACTACAAGAGTTCAACTGAGGTTCAGCCTCAGGTCACCATATCGTATAAACCCAGCCTCACCTCACAATTCAGAGTTGAGGGACTTTAGCTCAATGGGACATGTGGATACCTCAGTTGGGGCCCCTGCATTACATGGAGACAGACAGACAGGGGTTTAGTCTGACTCCCTGCCATAACTGGCCGTCTGCAACCATTTAGCTAACAGACAACTGTTTGGCTGGGGTTGATCAGGGATGGAGATGGCCTGCTTTAAAACCAAACTGTAGAAGAGTCTCAGAGTAAAGCCTGGGGATCATTCAGTCTGCAGGAGAATCACAGAATTGGCGCTGAACTTAAACTGTCCAGGATGCAAACCAGTGCAGTCAGTTTGAGTTAAGACTGAGGCTGCCATTGATTTGGACCAGCTGTTTCACCTCAGCTCTTTGTGGACACAGAAGACGAGTGACATGCTTGACCGCCGTCGACGGTCTTTACTGGTGGTCTGTGAGGGGTTTATTTTTGCTCTGCCTGCGAGCCTTCATTAATGATTAGCCATTATGGATCGGTGAATGTTTTTCATTGACTGATAAAACTCGAATGATGATGACATGGAGGGAGAGCCTTTCCAGACGTATCCGGCTTTATGTGCAACAAAGCAAGCAGACGGCAGGAGAGCGAGAGTAGCAAAGAAAAGCAAGAGTGATGTGTTTCTTAATGATTACACAGCCTCTGTGACTCTGTGTGTCACTCTGTCTCTTCCACCCTCTGCCGCCGACTGTCAAATGTCACCCCACCACCAAAGTGATTCTCCTGCCCTGTGGACAAATAACCGTGCAGTGAATGATTAGCAGACATTTCTATGGTTGGTAATGAGGGGCGCTACGCTGCAGCAGCTCCGCCAACAGGATTACTGCCTATGATTAGCCTAGCCTAGCATTAGCCTTGCTAGCTACAAGCGACTGACTGATTAGTGGGCATTTCTATAGTGGTTAATGAGTGGTGCTGCGGAATGCTATGGTATGCCATCCATGAGAATGGGATTACAGGCTATTAATCAGACAAGAGGCGAGCTGAAGTCATTAGCTGGTCCCACAGCAATGTCAGTGCGTCTGTGGCTGATCCTAGATCTTGGTTTCTAAATCGGGTTTGGCCTCGTGTTGTCTGGTCTCCTGCCACATATCGACCCTGACTGTCTGTCTCTCTTTTAAACACCCCCATCCCACAGCGACCTATTCTTTGATGGCAGTCTTCATCCTTTCCCTCCCTTATTCCTTCAGAGACGGAAAAGGACAGAAGAGAGAGAGACATGCCCTGGGACACAGCACTGTCTTTTCACGTCCCTGGTTGTGACAAGTCCAGACAGGATGTGACCCGGGAGCTTCCCCTCATCCATCAGCTCGAGTGCCTCTCATTTATTCGTAAACAAACAAATAGATGGATCTATTTTCTGCATGTGTGTGCTTTTGGATAAATGCATCTATTCCAGAGAGTGATGTGTGTCTGCGGGAGAGTGTTTGTATATGCGAGCAAGAGAAGGCCAACAGAGGCATGTGAATGGAGAGGAGAGGCTGACAAGCGTGTTAATTGAATTGTGGGAAAAATGCAAATCCTGCACTACCTCTTTGAATCAGTGGGAGGAGTTTCAACTGATTGGGACTGTCTCCTCTTTAGAGGCACACATACACACAGTAGGCAAACTTTTAGCAAATCCCAAAAAGAGAATGAAAGATAGCGTTGTGTATGCAGCTCTCCTCACCTCACCATATCTTTTTCCCATCAGCCCTCTCCATTTTTCAGACCATCATACCATCCCTGGATGTAAATGTCTTTTGTCTATGTGAGTGTGTTGCACGTCTGTGCATGGTAGTATCCCACCAGAACTGCTAAAATGCCAACGCCATTCATAGAAAGGCAGAGCGGAAGGAAAGAACAGATGAGATTCCTCGTTCTGCTACACTTGGTTTGTCTGCTTCACTCTAGGGCAGAGCTGTAAATCACCAGAGCTGCTCCTTTTTGAAGCAACACACGTTTTTCCGTGTGTGGGCGCGTGTGTGTTCTGTGCCTTCATTTGTGCATTCAAGCAGGGTTTGCATGTGTTGTGTATGCCGTGTGATTGTGTGGTTTGTGCATGCAGTATACACAAGTCTGTGTGGTTATTTGATGTGTGTGTGCATGTGACAGTAAATAATATTGTGAATGTGTCACTGCTGCTGACATTAATTAACTCGCTTCACTCAGTTTCAGTAATAATCTATTTCTCTCGTTGATAGTATATTTTGATAGCTTTCTGTTTTTCTGATTAATGTGGCATAAACAAAACCAGTTCTTCAAAAATAGCTTGAGATAAAATAAAAACAGTTTCTTAAGACTTCAAAGTTATTTTTTTTGTCTTTGTTTTTTTTTTTTTTCAAAAACAGCAGAAATGTTTACTCAAGGTCCACTTATTAGCTTTCTGTTCAAATTACCTACAACTCTGAGGACCGCTCGCTTCAGATGATGTTGGAACTTGTCGAAAATGGGCCTTCACAGTTATCTCATGCAGTTTCTTGTTTTTGAGGTCCTCTCAGGTTTTTCAACCATTCAGCTGAAGAAAATTCAACTTCCAAGAAAACCTTGACAGGTATTCTTTGTTACAAAAGTTATTGTAATTTTAAATGGGGAGTTCTGAAGTATTTCTTCTATGGGTCTTTGTGAAAACAAAATAAGTGCTCCTGGGGTTTGATTTTCATATTTTAAGGCAAATTTGCATCCACTGCTTTTTTGTTTTCATGAGATGAAACCTTATTTATATAAATTTAAATATTGATTATTGCACTCTTATCCTATTATGAGTTCATCAATATATATGCCTTTTACCAGTGCTCTCTTCTGATCAAATTTTTCAATTCTTAGTGGCTGCAGTCTGAAAACACAGTGCTACCTGTCTTATATTACAGATGTAAACTAACTTTGGGCAAATGGTGTTTGCCAAAAACTGCTAAAAAACGAAACGTTAGATGGAAATATTGGACAGTTTAAAAAGAAATGAGAGTCTAAGAAAGCCTCTGTCCCTTGGGTGGATTTTTAGTTATTTATGCTATTATCAATGTCAGTTTGATTTTTGAATGAGGTTCAGATACTCCTTTATGCTCTGCTTCATTTCAGCTTGCTATCTGAGAGTCTTTTTTTTTAAATTTTTTTTTTATTAATAAATGGTACAGACATGAGCAGTGTGAATGTTAACCAGGCAGCTGCCGTGGGCTTTTATTTTTGTAGTTTCACCAATTTATTGAACTGAATCAATGATTAACTACAATAAACCAAATTGGGCTAAAGTGAGGGCTGTTTTCCTTATAGCATCGCTACTGTGATGTGAGAAACTCCTTTATAATCAATACGTTTGGTGTGACGAAGGTTAAATAGATAGATCACCTCGTCGAGAAAGCTCAACACAGCCCATTGTGGAGCTTAACAGTGAAAAAGTAGGACAGGCCTCTTCTGTAACTGCTGTAAAGAGCAATTGAGTGAGCAAGGGAGTGTCACCCTGCTGAATAAAGGTCAGTGTTAAAGCTAATCCAGTTGTACTATTCTTGGTGCCTCTTCACCTCTTTGCCTCTCTCTGCTCTGCCTCCTCCTCCTCTTCTTCCTCTTCACCCTGCATGACATTGTGGATCCGGGCCAGGAGTATGTAGGTTTCACCTTTTTCTTTCTTTCATCCCCTACCCAACCTGCCCCCATTGCTCATTCTCCCCTTCATACCCCTCCCTTCCTCTGACTTCTCTCATTCGATCTGTCACAAAGTTTCACTTTTTCATCCTCCCCGCCACCACACTATCGTTTTGGGTTCCTAGCACGTGTCGGCTTCCTCTAGAGAGAGAGGAAGTGATGTGTCAGGAAGGCTTTTATCTGGCAGTGATCTGATCTGATGTGAGATTGAGATAAACAGGGGAGGAGTGTAGTTTTCTCTCTCATGCACCTCAGGGAACTGTACTGTTTTTTGTTTTTTGTTTTTTCATTTCTATTTTCCTTGTGTGCACAAATAGAAAACTCTGATGGTCTTGGGATGATTGCCAAAATTTCAAAGGGGATAATAGAGTGTGGGTCTTTCGTACCTGTTCAGCAACTCATCTCTTAAAGATCTGCTGTGAAACCTAATAAGATAAGTTTAGTAGTATCTGTCTTGTAACTGTGAAATTTCCAGTTTGATCCTTTACAACATGTACCACATCTGTCTTGAGTTGACTGTCAAAGTCTCTTTGAGATAGAGACTAAACCTTCACCTGCTCCTTCTGCTCATTTATTTAATATTAAACACTCATTTAAGTTCAGAAAAATTACTGAATCTTTTTCAGCAGCTGCTGCAGTCGCAATGCATACAGTTGTGACATTGAAGAGATTAGTGCATTAAAAAGATGCAAAATATGTTAATATTTCAGATCTTGCCTTGGGTGGTCCTAACAATCACATACACAAGGTGTTAAAGGTTTAATAGGAATGGAAAACCCAGTCCCACTGATGACAGACTATTTTCAGAAGTTAGTGTGACTGAAATTTAAAAAGTACGTGTATGTTATTGTACACACAAAGAGGCAAGATCATGTGCCAGTCATACATTTTAAACCAAGGCAAATAATTCTAGATAATCCCTCAACCAGATTTATTAGAAGTCTTTGTCCTGAAAATTTTGACTCACTGATGGCCTCCATGAAAAAGTCGAGGGATCACTGGAGCTGACAAAGGAAATTACATTTTAATCCATTCAGCAGTTCTTCAGGCATTTCTCTCTGATTCACAAATGTCAAACTCAAGGAAAAGCCTGGAACATGGGATGGGGGGGGGGGGAAGTCAGAAGGAATCATCCTCTGGGGGCCCTAAATATCTTTTCAAAAATTCAAGGCAGTCTCTTCCGTAGTTGTTGAGATATTTTAGTCTTGACCATGGTGGCGATATCTCCCAAGTGCCAATGTGTGTATGCATCTTTGGAGGATAAATCATCCGGCTCCAAGTAAAACATGGGATGTTTTAATCGTTTACTGTATTTTAGTTGTGACTTGGCCCCTTGAATTAAATGCTTTGGACAAATCCAGGCAAAGCAATGACTGTCAGACAGCTTTGTAAACGACTACCTGTCACATTGCTGCCCTATAAATTTCATATTCCCTACAGCAAACAGTCATTGATGCTGGTTTCTTTCTGAAAAGTCCATTATTGTTGTTGGTGGCTCAAAAGTTTAAAAAAAAAATCCAACATCAAGGAGGCTGTAAGCACTATACACTGAGAAGCTTTCAGAGGTGAATGAATCATTGTGAAGCAAGTCTCTATTGTAAATTAAAAGATCTTTTTGTTTAATTAGCTTTCTTTAACTAGGGAAGTCTGTGCAAGACTAATCCTTGAATACACTGACATACTATTGGAGGCAAATGACTTTTTCCTTAGTAAATGGGCAGCAAGTGAGCAGGATTGAACTAAAGAAATGGTCCAGATTGGGTAGTTAGTACATTTAAACAAAGAAAAAGGCCAGAGACTTTAGATGAAAAGTCTAATCACTTGCAGGAGGCAATAGTAAAATCAAAACAATGATTGCAACGCTGTAATGCTAAAAGAACAATAAGAAAACCGCTCAAAGTAATTAAAGGGGGCAGGCTGTTTGCTTCTGAGCATCCACAGCAATAAAAGGAGTGTTGAGGCATTTGAGGCCCATGAAAACCCAAAGACCTCCAGGCAATCCATGCAGTCCAAAAAAGATGACTCCCGGTCTTGGGTTGTTTCCCATTTGCGTGACGCCATCCCTTTGCATGTTGAGCGCCACAATGCAAATACTCCGAGGCACCCATGCAAAAATGCAAACCTTGTCCCTCTCACACACTCTCCCTCCGCTGCCACACACATTCTGCCTCTGTCCGTCACTGACTTTATGGATGTTCACTGTTTGACGTTTTCCCTTGTTGAATATACCCCCCTCCTGCCCGCTTTTCTCTTCCTCCCTTCCTTCCTTTCTCCCCTCTCTCCCCCCAGTTTTTGTTCAGCATCTCTTCACGCTTGACCAGCCTTGCTGTGACTCTTGACTTCAAAGAGCTACTTCATTCATCAGTCACTCATCAGAGAGAGAGAGCCATTCAGCGCTGCGTTAAAAGAGAGGGAGGGAACGAGGAGTGAGTGTATAAAAAAAGAGGGGGAATGAGTGTATGAAAGGAGGGCACGAGAGAGAAAGAGGATCCGCTCTTGACCGTGGGGAACCTCGGGAGTCACAAAAGCAAAAAAGGGACACACTCCCTCACATCTACACACCCATACAGAGTCACTCTCAACATTTAAACACACTCTCACACACACTCTCTTTTCGTTTTTGTCCTGTTGGGTGTGTTCAGATGCGGCACACATGATCCCTTCATCCTTATTCTGTCTGCCCATCTTCTTTCTAGCTCATCTTTCCCTCATTCTTTTCTCTAGATCAGGCAATACAAAGGGTGTCGAGGCCTGTTCCTTCTCTTAATCCCTCACTGCACCTGAGTAGGACTGTTCTCAGGTGCAGTGAGGGAGTCTGAGTCTGTTCCCTCAAATCTTTTTTCTCCAGTATTTCCAAATCTCGCTTTTGTGCTCAGTGACATTCTCCTTTTTTTTTTTTCATTCCTTTATATTTTGAGGTAGCTGGCAAGCTAGTTTTCAGGTCAGTGGGAATTGCTATTGCTTCCCCTTTCAGCTGGAGTCTGGCTCACACTCAACTGCCCACAAACGTACATATACAGATATGCATGCTTTTTTGTTGATTACTCTCTTTGTGCAAGCAGTCTATCCAGACGTGTGGTTGTGTGGTCTTGTATGCACCATTGCCTAACTTGTAAAGATGCATTTTCCCATAGGTGTGTCAGGCCTCTGTTCATCCATCTTTTGTCTCTTCATCATCCCATCGCTTATTTGTTTTTCTCCACCAAGTAATAAGTCATAACTGAAAGTCTGTCACGCTCTGTGCGCTGCTGATCTCGGTCTGTTTTTTTTTTTTGTGTGTGTGTGTGTGTGTTTTTCGCTCTGTGTGTGAAGGAGGATTCTTTTGTGATTCGCCTTGTTTTTGTGTGGGTATGTATGTAAGTTTTTACCTAGATTAGCCTTTCCTGATCAGCAGGCAGGTTTTGATGTGAGTCGCATGAATAAATTCTGGTTTTATGTAAGAGCACTTCCTTTGAGTTACGTCTGGTTGAGTCATATTCATCAAATTATTCTTGTTTCTCAGGAGTTCACGGACACTATGGTGTTTAAGCGGGAAAGTGTGTTGCTTGTCAGCAAATAAGGACTTAATTCACCTTTTTAACATTTTAGAAAGGGAAACTACATGTGAATATGCTCTCAACTTTCCAGGCTTTTTCTTCATGAGTAGGTTTTCTCAATGAAATATTGGGAACAGAACATGTTCTTTGTCAAAGACCAGCAGTTTATAATGATATAATTCAAAGAAAAGCAACAAATAACCAGGCCAGAAATGTCTCCTATCAATTTAAAGTTTTTGAGATGCGATGTTGACCATTAAACTTGGTTATGATCAGACAATTTCTCACCGAAAGCTTTGTTAAATGTTGTTTGCATTCACCTTAACTCACCATGTCACCTGTAGATCACTTAAATGATGTGAAACCACTGAGGGAAGGGAACAAACATAAAAGGTACCCACATATCACTGCAAGTGGTGGGAAGAAAAAAAAAAAAACTCCACGGGGCACCTTTAATCAACCTCACTGTTTGAGCTCAACTCTCAGTCATTTCCTCGTACGTGTAGATATAATTTAATATGAAATGGCACTTAATATAGTTTGGAATGGATTTGACCTGAATGTTACCTTTCAATATGGAGGATACAAATGAGTTGAGAGAAAAATGCAGCCGACAATAATGCAGGGATACAGTTAGATACACCCTTGCTAACCTCTTAACATAAACTGTGTGATAAAGTCTCTCTTTATTCATCTTATGATGCTCAGTTTGTGCTGACAAGAGGAAGATAAGTGTTAATTAAACTCCGGTAATGTGGGAGATATATTTAATTGTAGTGTTGTATTGGACTGTATTATATTTTAAGGTGTTTCTACTATTGTCTCCATCTGTGTGTAAGTGGCAGAAAAGAGAACAGATTTCATAACAAAATCTCATTGTTAAATTCATTCAACTAACACTCGAATGCTTTGCTCTCTATTTAATTATTTCATTGCTGCATTTTAAAAGACAAATGGATAAAAGTACAGAAGAAAGATTTTACTGACTGAGAATCCTTAAAAAAAATTGCATGAGAACTGGCGTGTTCAGATTGAAGTGTTTTGATTTAAAGATATAACATGTCCACTGTCACACACGGTCTTCACTGGGCAAAGCTCTTCATCGCTGAAACACGGCCTGCAATAGCCGAAAATGCTCAGAGAAAGCAGGTGTGGAGGCAATCATGAGCTGCAAGATATGTGGAATACCTAGTTATTTTGTTTTTGGTATTCTGGTCACCAAAAGGAGTTAATGTGTGTGTATGTGTATACATATATATATATATACACGCACATAAACACACAGTCCTATGTGGTGAGTCATTGAAGTTCTTGTAGGCTCAATAACATGCCTGCCCTGACATGCCTGAACAACACACATGCATGCATGCACACCTACACACATTAACCATAAAAACTGAGAAGGTGGATAGGTAAGTAAAAGCTTAATAAAAGCCCCAGCAGAGAGAAGGACATTAAAATGGAGAGATAGAAAGGCTGTAGGAAAAAAGGAAAGTGAGGGAGCAGTTGGATGTAAAGAGAGCAAAAAGAAAGCAGCGACAGAGTCAGAAGAAAAGGAGGGCAAGAAGGTGAGGAAAAGTATCTCTTCGTTTCCCCCTCCTCCTCCAGTGGAATGTTAATCAGCGTTAAGAGGTCAGCCCTTTTGGCATTTCAAAGTGTGTATTGTGCGTGTGTGTGCGTGTGCGTGTGTGTGTGTGTGTGTGAGAAGGGGTGAAAAGGTCGGACATGGTGTTCTGGCCTTTTGGAGCCTTGTCTAAAGTGCTTCATATGAACAACTGCTCACAGGGGTCCATTACAATGCCCTTTACAACTTTCTTTACAGCGCTCCCCCAGTCACAACATTCACATAAACAGTTCTTTGATTAATCAGTTTTGACAACATTATAATGATAGTGAAGCACAGTATCCAGTTTAGAGATAAAAAAAAATATGTCCACTTGTCTATAAAATACTAGGAACTCGCAGCCTTTTATTTTCAGGCTGTCTTTCTTTTCTGCCGTCAGTATTTTATAAGCAGCAGTCAACTTTTTCAAAGAGTAGATTTACAATGTTATGCCCAAGCTCTCACCATCCACACCTGCTTTCTCTTTCATACATCTCAGACAGGGAATTATGTTGCCACTGGGTTAGCTGTGGCAGGCAGGCACAAAGGGCTGTCGGTCACAAAGCAGTCAAAGGATCAAAATGTTTCATGCATGGCAGTGATTTAAAATGTGTTGTGCGTTTTTATATTTTCATTAGGTCAAGGTTGAGAGAAACGTCTTATGCAGTATTGACAAAAACATCATAGGGTCTTTTCTGAATTTTGCACTTTGGCATGAGCTGACTTTCTATTTCCCACATTTTGAATTAAAATTTCAGTGCTCAAAAATAATACATAATGCATAAATGAAAGTGCAGGCATGAAATGGAGGTGTTTTAGGAGCTGCTTGGTCTAAATGAGCTCAAGGATTTTCTGCAGCATGTCTCTTTTGTTTATCTGTCAGGAGATTCCTCTCACCACCAAATTAAGTTGATTAGGAATTTTTTTTTTTTTGCATTTTATAATCATAAGAATAATAAAATGACAGCCTCTGGCGATTTGGAAATAGTGACAGCCAGTATTTAATTACCTTTTCTTTATATGATTCATTGAGTAGTCCCAATGCAGAGGAGGTTGCACTTAAGAAAGATCAAAAAATGGAAAACTTCTTCATCCAGTTCTCTTTTCAAACAGAATGGTAATCTGCTGTAGAAAGGCAGCAACAGTTTCACACTCAAAATCCCAAACGGAAGTTATGTTATGAAGCTGTTATAAGAAATACTTTTATGTTAACAATTGCTCGAATTATTAATTATATGTGAATAAGTTCATTTCTACAGACAAACACGTGGACATTACCATCAGATTGCACTTTTCATTTGGAGCTTTGCTGCTAATTGTTTTGAGGGTTTTTTCCACCTACACATTCCCACTTTTGTTTCACTCTTCAGGCTTTCATTAGTGGTGTTTCTCTTTTTCAGTGAAAAAAATTTGAATAAGCTCTAAGTGCCTCATTCTAATTGTGATAAAGACAGATATTTTCCCATGCTGACAATAGGTTAGATTTAGGCTGAATATTTGAGTAGATTGTTTGTTGCTAAATTATATCCATCAATATAGTTTAGCTGTTTAAATAGATGTAAATACATGAAGCCACACTGTTACTGCTCTATACAGTTTACCTTTAAAGAGTAAATGCACTATTTTCTTGGTCAGTCCTTATCTTCTCATTAGGTTAATTTAAACATTTTACACTGATTGCTTTATTTCTTGGGTCACTAGTCTAATCTGAATAGTGTCAATTTGTCTTGGTCTTCTTAGCTGGGGTAATTTTTCAGTCGGAGTGACTTTTTCAAACTAAAAGTAATTTTTCCTTTATTTCAGTTTATTGGGCCGTATAAGAAACTGGGTCATGTAATTTCACTCGGGACCAAAGCAATCGGACCAGGACCCTGTTCAGGGGCTCAGTGTCTCTCACTGCACCTCTGGAGTGAAAATTGCTTGGAGTGAGGATGAGTTCTGACCACCATCCATCTCAACTGCACAAACGATGAACAGTGTGGATGATACGATGAGTCGTTTTCCGAATAGTCCCAGGGGTTTAATTTCCCTTTCAATTAACCGTATTGTGAAACCGAGAAATTGAATAAAAAAGGGTGTAAGTTAATTATTCAGAATCTCATTTTATAAATAGCAGGATAATCCTTTGTTGTACATTAGGATGACAACACAGTATTTCTAAGGGGAGTGTGGTAATCAGTGCAATGATCCACATCCGCAGCAGATGCTGATGTGTCATGTTTTTTTAGTTGCTAAGAAAGTCCTCTCCAGCAAATAAGATCTCTGACTCACAAAGTAACAGGGATAAAAGGGTCAAATCTGTTCCTCTAGTCAGCAATTTTATTTTATTTTTTATTTATTTATTTTTTTTTACAAATTTAACAAACCACCTTCATCCATTTAGAGTTAAATAATTTATTACTAATAAATTGGCAGAATATTTTGCTCTAACATATTGTGCACTGCTGTGCTATTAAAATTCCTTCATTTTTGTCATTGCATTTAAGTTATTGTTGGAATTTATGAATACTGTGCAAAAAAAAAAGAAAAAGAAAGAAGTAAGCTATTGTTATTCACACTGTTGACAAACAGTGAATACATGTCAGACTTTGCAATTTCAGAATGTTAACAGGTTAGGATGCACGGTTTGACACATTTATGATAATTGTTTTTCATTGCATTGGCAGCAGTTTCAATTTACATATTATGACAGTATTAAATGTACATGCCTGTCATGGAAATAGACACAAGTAGCCAAATGATCATTTTGCCGGTTTTAAAACTGGCAAAATGTAGACAAATGGTTAAAGCAGTACTGACAGTCATGTGTTAGTATAAAGTGTTTAGCAAATTTCCCTTTAAAAGTATCAAGTATGTGAAAATATTAACAAAAAATGTAAAAAAAAAAAAAAAAAGAATTTGATTGCATCTTTTTGAATAGTCAATTTTCTGACATTTCAGAGACAGAAGCACTGATTAATCGTAAGATTTGCTTTCCAGTAACTGTTGTAATTTACCATAGCTTAAAGGCCAACCTTCAAAATAATATTAATCGACATAAATAAGATAAATGTTGTAATAAACCACAATTAATGGGGGAAAATGAGCAGCCTCAAACTGGCTGTCTTGTCTTTGTTCTTGCCGACTTTCCTGAATCGAGGTTAGAACGTGTTGTTCGTTCCCCGCTCTTGTCTCTGCTGATCTCTGTGCTCGAAATTCGGTGTGTTGGCTCGATAGTAACGTTGCATTTTAATGCGTTAATACATATGTATGACCATACACACGTTAGCTGTCATCTTTGCCACATCTCCTTTTGATTAATTTAACTTTGAGGTGAAAGTAAAGTGACTTCGACGCATGTTCACCTACCGCCGCACAAGCACACACACGTATGCACACAGACGCACACTCAATAGCTCGCATATGGTTTCTGACAGTGTTGACTGCTATGGATATCTGCGATAGGATGTGGTCCCTGTGGAATAAGAGATGTTATCTGCTTCCTTTCGCATCTCTCTGTCTGTCCCTCCCTCAGTTTTTCCTTGTCTCTCTCTTCCCGGCTCTCCTTTCTTACCTGTGCTCTCTCTGTCATCTCTCTCTCACTCTCTCTCCCCTCCTCCTCCTCTCCTCTTCTTCTCCTTTCAGTCAGATAGAAGCCGACAGCTGCCATCAGGCTTATTTCAGGCACTGACACACACACACACACACACACACACACACACACACACACTCTCTTCCTCCCTCTTTGCTTTTCACACTTTTTTTCAGTGTTTGTCACTTCATCTCATAATTTCTCCTTTCCATCTACCTGCTTGCATTCGTGTGTGTGTGTGTAGCTGCAACTTGGATTGGTTTCTGACGCTTTAGCCCTCACTAGCAGAAGATCTGGAGGTGGACAAAAGCAAAATTGGGAATCACTCCTCTGCTACTTCTTCCTTTTCTACCTGTCCATCTGGTCGCCTCCAGGGATGGCATTTCTCTGGGAGAGTTTTGTGTGTGTGTGTGTTTCTCCTCTGAGTGCCAGCCTCTTTTAGCACACATCTCTCATTCATTTATAATCAGGTGTCAGGGCTTGCTCTCCCCCTGGTTGCACATATTCCCAGATTTTGGAATGCTATCTCTGTCATATCCAACATGCCCATATGTCTGCTAGTCCATCTCTTTTCCCAGTGTACACATCCATCTAACTGTCTGTTTGCTGGTCTGCCTGTCACTGCCTTTATGAAATAAATAGGTCATCCACCTATGAGTTTGTCCTGCTGACTGGCCTCCCTTCCTGTCTGCCTGTTTACACCAGTCTGCACTTCTTTCTGTTCATTTTCCCTCTTGTAAGTCTGTCAGATGAATTCTTCTGGATCCCCTGAAATGAGCCATGGAGGGATTTTTTTTAAGCCATTGATCACAAGCAGTGTGATTGTTTTGGGATTTTATATGGTTGTCTGCTGTTTGTACTGTGTCCCCCTCTTGTTAGACCACACTATGGTTACCTCATGTCAGTGCAACTCACTATTTACCTTTACTGTTCATCCCATCATCCTCCTCTTAGGGGCCCCTTTACACAGGCCCAATCTCTTGTCCCAGAGACACACACATGGACACACACAGACACACTCATATCGCACATTCTCAGGTCACCCACAAGCTCTGGGTGTACTGATTTGCTAAATTAGTTAAATGTTAACTTGACTTTGAATGTCTGAAGGTCTTTGTATCTGTGTTTGTTCTCTTTCGCAGTGTGTTTGTGTAGCCGGGTGTCTGTGTGTGTGTGTGTGTTTGCTATCCCTCAGTTGGGACATTTCAGCCATCCCAGAAGGGATTGGCCTCTTCTTTCCATTCAGGCGGCCTGTGGGACAAGTTTGTATTTGTGTGATTTCTTTATTAGTGTGAACAGTCAGAGTGTGTGTGTGTGTGTGTGTGTGGGTGTGTGTGTCAGTGTCATCACCTGCAGGATGTTGTTTTCCCTGAGCTGTCTCCTGTGATCTCTCTTGCCTCTGAAGCACCTCTTCTCTAATTTCCCATCATTCTGTATTCTCGCCATTCCTCCTTCTTCTGCCGTCCTCTTCCGTCCTCTTCTGCAGTCTCTTATCTCTTGTTTGCAGCGGAACCAAGCTCAGAAACAGCACCTGTGAAGATGTGTGTGTGTGTTACTCTGTGGCACTCACTGGTGTAGCTCGGAAAGGTGCTTCTCCACGGTTTACCACCCATCCGTCTGATTTTTTTCATTTCTTATTTTTATCCTTCATTTACTTTTTTCTTGTACTTGTCTCTGTCTCTCTCTCTTTCTCTCCCTTTTTTTTCTCTCTATCTCCCTCTTTCCCTTGAGTGGTCTTCAGTTTTACAATCTGTTGAAATCTGTTTCCAGCCCAGCACCCTGCGTCCTGCTGCATGGCTCAGTGTGTGTGTGTGTATTATAGATATATGTATTTTCTGGATGAGTACTGTATGTGTGTCTCTCACTGGTCTCAGGTGCATTGGGCCCTGCTGTGGTACACTCTTGTTCAACCCACTGATGTTGACATGAAAGTACAGAGCTCTCTTCTCCTTTTTCTGTCTTTTTTTTAATTCTTTTTTTTTCCTTTAACTAACCAGAGGGCCAACACAACAACAGTAGCATGAGCCAAAAACAATCTAACTTCCATCTCCACAGTGCCAGCCGGAGTCTGATGCTCTGCTCCCCAGGCTGGCAACCACAACACAGACACAGATATATAATTGTCTCGGCGTGTGGAGTTGGTAAAAGAACTGTCGGTGATGGGTAACTGAGACGACTTCTGAGTGCTGGACTTTCTTCCATGGAGTTTTGTCAGAGGCAGTTTTTTCTTTCCTTACTCCCTCTCTCTTTCTCAATTTTTTTCCTCTCCTTGTTCTGTACCTACTGTACGCCTGCTGGTAAGCAGAAGAAAGGATGACCCAGATAGGGTGGAGAACGAATGAAGAGGAATGGAGGGGGCGCTAAGGTAGAACGTGCCAAAAAAAGTGGGATGGGATGGGGGGGGTTGGCAGTCGAGAAATTTACTGGCGACGCCTGCTACATATCAGCCATCCATCGAAACAGACACTTTTCCTTGTCTCTTTCTACTCAATCTGTCTTTCCGTCATCTCTCTTTTTTTCTAGCACTCGTGAAACGAAAGGACAAGGGAATAGGACGGGACAGACAAGAACATTTTATGCAGGGAGGGAAGGCAACATCCCATGGGTGCTTGTTTGTGTGTCTAAATGTGTGTGTGTCAGCATGCACTGTCTTTCTGAGAGAATGTGTGTCTGAAGAAAGGGATTCTGAAACAGCATTATTAACTCATCTGGGTTTTGCATGAGTTGCCTCCCCTTCCCAGACAATGTGTGCACAAATGCTTAGAAAAAACACACACACACACACACGCTGAGAGAAAGCGGTGCAGTGCGTCTTGACAGCTCCCCAAGCTCCTATCCTGGAAAGGCGAGACAGGAGAGCAGCGGAGCATGCTGGGATAGTAGAGGACCCGGACGTTCATCTCTGAGCCCCCCAGCTCAGTTAATACTTAATGTCCCAGCATGTACACGCACATTATCACACACAGACAGTCGCAGCATGAACATGTGCACACTCATAAACACACACGTGCACAACCAAACACAAAGCTAGAAAAACATGCCTACACACACACACACACACAGACACAATGTCTCTCTCACAGTAGATAAAATATTCAGGAGTCTATGAAATAATGATGAACATTGATGGAATGAAACTTGCTAATTTAACTGGGACCATCTCATTCCTTTGTTAGAAAAGATGAAAGACAATTACTCAAGGCTTGGATTCATTCACACACGCCCACAGTGTGCACAACCAGACTGACTTCTAGCACACACCTTTGCAGAACTAATCATAGCAGGAGGGCAGAAGTGACAGCTTATGGGCACCACTGAGACAGTTTCTGAACCAAAGAGGGTTTTTTTTTTTTTTACAGCATCTGTCCCTTCAGAATTGAGGCACACTAATGTACCTCACATGTATGTGTGGGCGTGCACATGTTCACTTTGTACATATCATAGCAAATGCATTTGAATTTCGCAGTGGTTTGATTGTAAATATATATACATGTGGTGTGTAAGTAGGGCAGCTGTCCTCTTTCCTTCAGTGCAACAGCTCCAGTAGTGAGTGGGAAGTGTAGCATTATTGCCTTAAAGATTAATAATGCTGGCTGCCATTTGTAAGCATTGAGATAGAAGTTTTGTAATCAGTTAATTAAATCAGCTAATTAAATCAGTGTTTGGAGGCGAGCATGTTTTTCACATTTTGCTTTTCTTAATGTTGTCAAACTGTGGGACAGAAATGGAGAAAAAGCACAAGGAACCAGGCAGGAGACAGAGGCAGCAGGGGGTGGGCTGTTGAGAGCTGAACATCCTTAAACATCGATAAGGGTGGAGGACATAACAAATATGTGTCCAGTGTGTCTGCACAGGCCTCTCTGCTTGTTGAATGGAGGTCATGAGTGTGTGTATGGCTCTGAGCATTTGTGTGCAAAATGTGTATTTTTCATAGAGCATTATTAACTCGTCTGTATTTTGTTCTCCTTACTGTGTTTAACTTAAACACTTTCCAACACCAACAACCTCACATTCCCCAAGTGGCAAATTGTAAGTGTGTATGCTGCACATTTTTCCACGAATGTCAGCATTTGGACACAGAGTCACCTTATAGTGAACGTTGTTACA
The DNA here is from genome assembly GCA_034769265.1 of Remorina albescens. NCBI lineage: Eukaryota > Metazoa > Chordata > Actinopteri > Carangiformes > Echeneidae > Remorina > Remorina albescens. The sequence continues at coordinate 6,879,487 of CM068488.1, forward strand.
ATAAACTGCTTTTCCCTAGTAACAACCAACATTAATGCTACAGTAGTAGCACTGATTGTGCTCTTTGCCGCTCGGAGCTGTCAGATAGCTGCAGAAGTGCAATAAAATGTTTTGTCTTGTATTCATGAATTCCAATTTCGACAATTACTTGAGCAGCGAGACTTGAATTCCAGTATACTTCCCATTTATAGCAGTTTTCAAAACTGCTAAACACACTTAAAAGCTTTACAAAAGATCGAGGAAGGAAAGCCATCACAATAAATAGTATAATGAGATGAAACTGCTAGACATGAATTAAAAGCATGACTGCAGGAGAATAATTTGAGAACACAGCCTGAATCAAGCCAAAACTAAATAATGTGAAAGCCTGCCTGTGAAAGTACGTTATAACAAGTGAATCCAAAGGAGGAACTCATTTTTTTCCCAGCCTAAGATCCTCAGGCAGTGTGTTTAAAAGCCTCAGAGCCCAGACACCACATCCAGGCTCCAAGGCTTATTACTTGCTGCAGTGCCTTCAAACTCCAGCGCATTAAAACCAAGATAGCAGAGTTTGTATCAGCATTCTGTTCGTCATGACTCAGAGCTGTTTGGGAAAGTAACAGACTTGGACATTACTGAAAGGAAGCGTTTATATTAGATTACACAACTAACATGCAATAGTAAGGCATTTGTTTGAGTATGTCCCTGTTTGTGTATACATGACTGTTGGGACCAATTTGTGTGGGTGTGTGAAAGAGAGCTACATGTGACATTGATCACTTCTCATCCACCAGTGCTCTATAAGTAGGAGATCCCCCACTGCTTGGCAGATTGGTGCTCCAGATCTCTGTTTGTGTCGCCCCCTTAATCTGTCCCCCCACATCGCTCCATAATCCCTCCCCCGCTGACCTGCATAGACAGGTGGAGGTTACACTGGGGTGTCCTTGACCTCTGCTGGATGCAGGGACTGGATCAGACCAGATCAAACTTACTCCGTGTGTGTTGAGAGCCAGAAAGAACTGCAGGTACCAGTGATGCTTTAATAGAACAGGGAGTTATTTTCTCCAACAGCAAGTGCAGTGAATGTCACCACACCTTATTTTATATTCAAACATTTGCAATTGATTTAGGTATAAATCACTGAAGAGCACTGCTGGAAATACCTAGGAGGAGTTTTAGCCTTATGTTGTGGGTGCTAATTCAATTGCTAATTTGAATTAAAGTGATTGTTTGCAGTGCACTGTATATTTATATTTATATTTTGCATTAAGTCTTAACCTCGCCTCTTTGTTTTCCATATAGACTTCTTGGTGGTGTCAAATCCGTTTTTAAATCCACTGCTGTCATTGCTAACTTACACCTGGAATAAGACAACATCTATTTGACGGTCTGTGAGGTGCTGTCATGTTTTTTGCAGGACTCCTTGCCTGGCAGCAACTCGTGTCTTCCTGCGAGTGTCAGCTGATTGACAGTAAGCGGCATAACACAGTGCAGCAGTTGCTGACAACGCTCAGCTCAGTGAAACAGTAAAATAAGAATAACACAGCAAAATCAGCATAACACTTAAATGTTTACTCGGCATAGTGGTTAGCGCCGTTGCCCTACAATAAGAAGGTTGCCAGTTCGGTTCCCGGCCTGGGGCCTTTCTGTGCGGCTGTTCTCCCCGTGCCTGCGTGGGTTTCCTCTGGGTACTCCGGTTTCCTCCCACCGTCCAAAGACATCATGTTTAGGTTAGTTGGTGATTATAAAATTGTCCGTAGTTCTGGGTGTGAGTGTGAGTGGTTGTTTGTCTCTGTCTGTCTCTGTGTGTTGGCCCTGTGATGGACTGGTGACCTGTCCAGGGTGTACCCCGCTCTCGCCCAGTGTAAACTGGGATTGGCTCCAGCATCCCCGCGACCCGGAAACGGATAAGCGGTTGAAGATGAATGAATGTTTACTCTTGGAGACCATCTTCCTAAGTTCAGAATCAGTTCCTTTTTTTGGTATATGAAAGTGAGTGGCAGCCAATGCTTTACCCTTAAGGTAAGGAAACCTGGCCCGATATTTTTATTTGGGTTTTTTTTGTTTTTTTTTATTTGACTGTGTTCAGATACCGGCAAGAACAATAAAAAAGGACTAGGGGAGCTTAAATAATTGGCTGAAACTTACAAATCACCAGCGTTATCCTTCATCTGAGCACCCCGCAGGTCAGAACAGATAAATCAATTTTTCTAAGGTTTTATGTCGGTAGCCATAAGATATAATCATATTATGTGGCCCCTAATGGCGCTAAAGAGCAGAGAGGAAAATGAGAATAGAGGAATATTCTACATAGAAATGTTATGAGATACAAACAAAAATGGTAAATTCTGTGATACATATAACTTTTCAACTGCCTTGTTTCCCTGCTCACAGGAATGTTCAGAGAGAGGAAACATTAAAACTGTGGCATGTGGCTTCAGGGTGGGACACAGCCAAACATATTAAACAACACAGATCAATCATACACTTATCTGTCAACCCAATCAAACTAAAACCACCACCCTTTCATCTTGTCTGTCCTCTGAGTCCGCTCGACTGTTTACTCACAATTACAAGTTGAGTCTCAGACAGAGACAGATGGACACAATAGACAATTGTAAATAAATCTTCTCTCCTTGCTCTTTTTTGCTACATACAAGTAATAATAGCAAAATGCTGTCTGTGCTGGTCTTACAGATAAAAAGTAGTTATTGAACTTCACAAATGTTAAAGCACATATCTAGAATATTTGAGGTCTAGCTTGTAGGGTTTCTGGTGAAGACTAGTACCTACTGCATGTGTATACAAAGAATTACCCTTATTGTCACTGAATTACAACCATAAATCCAGGTTTGTCGATTACAAAGGCTACTCAATAAAGCATAACTGTTCTGTTATAAGACATAGGAAGACTGTCCTTTACCTGCATGGTCTATGAGCGAATTCCCCAGGGACAGCAGGAATCCTCCTGGAGGTGGCCTTGCGCAATGCACCATCCAATCCTTACATAGGCATCAGACAACACAAATTTTAGCTCAGTGCCTCGGGCCATACCTGGCAGCCTCGGAGACAGTCCTAACACGGCCCTTGGAGAACTGTGAATACCCTCATAATCACATAATGGATGCCAGCAGCTCAAAAGCTTCAGGCTGCATGATAGTTGTGAGCTTTTTTAAATGTCTCCTGCAGGCGTGATTAGTAATGTGGTCACCCAGTGTAGAGAAGTGAGCCTGAATCCTCAGATTAAACGTCTGCTGCTCAGGCTGAGACGAGGTGTCCTTGTAGCACAGTGGTGGATTCAAAATGAATCATGTTGCCTTTCCTGTCCTTCCTACCTCTTTTCCTTGCTGACCCTCTCTGCTATGCTCGAATAAAGCAAATATATTTTCGACAAAATTAATCTTCAATAGGCCATTACTGAATTTCACCTTGCCAGACTGTCTGTCTACTTGAATACTGTTCATTAATTTATTCAAGACAAGATAAGGATTAAATTTATTTAGTCTTATTCAATTCAGGGAAATTTTTTATTTTTTTTCTCTTACTATGTCCTTAAATGTAGGTGTATGGGAAAGTTTGGAATTCAGTTGGTCCAACAAAAACCAGGACAGTCTTATCTGTGATGCTCTCATGTGTGTCATCTTAAGTGTTTATCAGATCTGTCTTTTGATTTTTATTCTTGGTTTTTCAATGTTCCCTTGGGACATTTGGCCTCCCTACCCCTCACTGTGCAAACAAACCAATGAATCCTGCCACAAAGCAAAATTTGGTACCTCTGCTCTATGTCGCCAGAGTCGATGCAGGAAACCCTGTAAAATCCATTATGATCATCATCATCACCAAAGCCCCCTTGTGCCTAGAAAATGCTGTACATCACAGTCCCCTATTTTTCCAGCTGGCCTTTTTCCCCCTACAGGCCTGTTCCAGTCTGGTGGTTATGGATTTCTTGAGCTGTAGTCGATAGCATCCAACAGTTTTGTATCTGTGGTCACTTTGTTTTTTTCACCCTGTGGTCAGATTGTCCACCATATAGACCTCAGGCCATCACATCTGAGCGTTAGAAATTAAATCAATCTCACCATTGTTGGCTTTCCTTCTGTGACTGCTGAGAAGGAAAAGCCACAGACTGTATGTCACAGACACATGTATATGTGAGCAGTAATTGGAGAAGGATTTCAAAGCCTGTTATACAGTTTGTTTTGCAGTTGATGGGAAATCCATGACTTTGTAGATATTCAACATCTCTCAAATTTCTGACCAATTCAAGCTTTGGGAATGGGAAGATATATAGTCACTACTAAATCTGAAATTTACAAAAATCTTATAATTCAATAAAAATTTGTTATTGAATTACATAAAGTTATTTATTTAAAGTATAAAATTAATAGTTGATGAGACCAATTTGATGTATACTGTATACAACTATAAATTGTGTTGGCCATTAACAGTAGGTAAATAATAGTGAACCTTTCAGTTTATATAATACATTTCTTCCGACCACTTTAAAGACCTCTGTGTTGGCTTAATAGCTGAGGTTCAGAGTTCAGTTGTGACCTTGTATACCGCAGTTGGCATGAAGAAAAAGAACATCGTGACACGATTCAAAGGACCTTGAGGTGACATCACTTTGTCAACTGCTGTTTGATTTCTAAAGATGCCATTTCCACGAAACTAAAGTATTAACAGGAAAAATAAAATGTCTAATTCTTGTCAGGGTCACAGCACCAGGCTTCAAAATAATACATTGTTACATTGATGTGTAGTCTGATATTCGATACAAGTGAAAAAGTTTGTTCTCAGGGAATAATCATCACAGTTGGTGACTGTAATGTGTCGGTCTAACTTTGATATAGATTCCTTGTGTTTTTTTATTATGCTGCCAGGCGTTGACTGGACATGGGAGCAGAATGAAATGGAACTGATTAGAAATCTACAGTAGAATTCAAATTCTTCTCTCCTAATGGCCTACAGTAGAGTCGGAGTAATGTGAAAAGGATTAACGCTGGGATGAATGCACAAGAGGAGGGAAAGAGCCTGAGATTACAATGAGAGCTTTGTTTCTCCAACTATTGAGCTGAGGTTTCTGCAAGGATCCATTATTCTTGCTTTGATGCTGCTGTCTCAATGAAAAGTGGTTGGCGGCAATGCATTGTTTCAACAGCGAAGGGGGATATCACTGCAGTGCTATTCAGCATAATTTAGACTACCACACACACCCCCTCCACCCCCCTTTTCTTCCCATCCCACACCCCTAGCTCACTCCCTGCCTGCTTCGTGGTGACTGTGCAATTACCTGTGGTGCTAAATCAGAGTCTGACAGCGGTGGCTAAATATGGAGCTTCATGCCCACCATCACCTTATCAAACTTTCATGGGTTTGCCAAGCAGAAACCACTCCAAAAGGGATGGAGGTCCCTGATAAACGCCCTGGTTACCCAGGACGACGGTTGTCGAGGGCACCGTTTGTCAGTTATATGGGCTGGTTGTCAAGGAGCAGATTGTCAGTGACCAGGGAAGTCGGGACAGTTAGAACATGCATGATTTATCACCTGTGATCTGAAAGAGAGCCATTCTGGTGTTGTGTGGGTGTCTGCGTGTCTGAGCACCACCCTTCTTGACCATGTGTGCTTGTGCGTGCGTGCAGTCGGGACGCGTTGATATGTCAGAGTGTGACAGATATCCCGGGCTTGGCACTTGCAACATCATTTCCCATCGCATCTCTTTGCACAGATGTTCACCCATGCACGCCTGATCACACACCCCGCCACACACACACACTCGCTCTCTCACATAATGAGCAGCACTCCACATGCATCCCAGCTCCAGCTGTTCCAGCAGTTAGTGGGACATAGTAGATGCCTCTATTAGAGAGCTGCAAATCCCTACAGAGGTAGAGAAAGACAAGAGAGATGGAGTAGGCGATGGATGAGGAATGAATAGAGAGGGATGAACAATGACCCCAGTGCTGGAGGGAGGAAGGGAAGGAGGGAGGGATCATGCTCCGGCTCTGGCAAGTCTCACAGCAGACATTCTGGACATTTCTGGATCCAGCTTCAGAGATTTTTTAGTGAAGGTGGAGGGGGAGAGCTACACGCAGCGGGGGCATGTGGGGGGGTTGAGGAGGGATCTTGGAGTGGGTGATGAATGCTGGCGGAATGCTCCGGGAATGTTGGATGGGCGTTTTTAAAGGCAGTCTGTTCAACAAGAGCAGATGTGGCCCCAGGGGAAATCACAGGATCATCATTCCACCACTGCTTACCTTTTTCCCTCCAGCGTACACACACAGATCCACACACACACATTGCACTGGAACATTCGGCGCTGTGTAACAATCACGGGGGACTTAACAGACCCCAAGTTGGGGTTACCTCCAACCTTTACAGATGGTTTTATTTACTTTGTATGAAGGTTGATGTTTGTCAGTTTGGAGCTCCTGCAAGCTGCTGTTGGTACCCTGGAGGTTAAACACTACAGAATAAATACAGGATTGGTAAAATCCCTCTGTTACAACAGGATTTCTTTGGTGCATGTTCTCAGCATCGAACCATGTCTGACCTCGACACAAGTTTATATTTTACAACACCAATCCCAACTATTTCTTGCTTGTTCGTCTGTCCCAGCACCACTCTCCAGGCGCCAACTGTGAACTTGCGGGGTCACTGTCCAAAGCTTTGTATCGATAGACTGGCCTGACTCGAAGACAAGACACGACGTCTCAGGCTAGATGTGCAGACTTCTCCTGCAGGCTGTTGGGCGATTCGCTTTCCCTACATGTCCCAGGGTCGATCTTTTTTCGGCAGTTAATAATGCTTCCTGTGACACTGAGACGAACCAGTGTGGGTGGATTAACAGATAATAGGCAGTTAGAAGACATGGGAAAAAGACACAGTGAGCTTTCAGCATGGTGACCCACTGTGGGAGGTATGCAGGCGGGCTCTGATACGGGGCAGGCTGCTAACTGTTCCCTCTAGTTCTTACTGAATGCTAATCAGGATGAGCATAAGACAGTACTGGCTGGTTTCTCTTATTTCCTCTATTGAGTGTCTGCCTCTTCCCTTCCTTTCCATCTCTGTTCACGCGTTTCACTCTGTTTTCCTCTTGTCTCTTTCCCTTTTTTTCCTCTTTACAGACTGAGCAGAGATAGCTGTTACAAGGCTTTGCAAATTTAGCATAAAAATTAGGGGAAAGTACTCGGCTCTTCAATGTGGATTTGTTTCTCTGGCTGTGTGTGAGTGTGTGTTGAACACTCAGTTGAGTCTCACCATATGGAGCAACTTCATTTGCATATTGTATTGTTCCCCTGGCACATGGTCTCTTGAGAGTTTTAGCCCTAATATACTCAAGACTCTCTCTCTAGTGACCATCACACACACATGCCCACTCTGACTCTGACCCTTAGACACACACAATCAACTACCGCTACACCAAACTTTTCTCTTTTCCCCTTATTTTCACCTCCGGCACCCCGTAGCGCAGCATCTGATCCATGGATTTGTTTGGGATTCTCTGGGATTCACCCCAATTCTCCCCTTTATCAGTGTGTTTGAGTGACTGCTGGGCACATGTGCTCGTCTGTACGTGTTTCTCCTGGCTGGGCACATGAATTGAATTACATATCAGCCTCCACCCACGCAGCCTTTGATATCTTCCAATGAGACAAAATCTTGTATTGTTAGCCTTGTTGAGGGATGGATACGCTGTAACAGATTCACACGTGCGCACACACACATACTATTACTATTGTGAAAAGAAATTCCATTGACTAATATCTGCTCCGGAGCTTGTCTATCTAACTGTTGTCCGTCTAAATGCCCAACCCTATCTCCAACAGTGCAATAGTTTTTAACCCTTTAAAAAGTGCCTACTCTTTAGAAAGCTTTTCTGTCATTTAGAATTCAATCGAGAAGGCACTCTGTTTCAGGCAAGGCAAGGCGCCGCCTTTATAAAACAATGCAGGATTCATTTGTATGATTGTTTGTGTTTCTTGTCCCTTCTGACCACTTTGCAGCATTGTCTGATGTCTCTGGTCTCAGAGGTTGACTACACCATTTTTTACAGCACCAGGAATGAGTTCCAAACAATGAGGCAAAACATTCCCACAAATCTTTGTGGTCTCATGTTTTTTTCTAAGCATGCATGAATTGTGAAGATAATGACTTCCATTATCTCACATCCTATGCCCTTTTGTTCAGTCTTGTACATTCACCTGATCACATGTTCAAAAACATTCTTCTTTTCTGTACTGAGGTCTATTCTACATGACCAATAAAGGGAATATTTATTGACTCAATCTTAATATTTCTTGCCTCTGGGTTTGACCCTTGGCCTCTGTTTATTCTCATTTTAGTGGATGGGATAAACATGTCAGCTGTGATGTATATTTCTTTTTCCGCCAGCCTTTTGCGGATTCTTCCATTTCATTCGCTTCCATTATGAGAAAATCCGAAAGCTTGCACTGAGTTTTTGCTGGAAGAACAACAGCTTCATACTGTTTTAGCTCAATAAGGCAAACGAGCAGATTTCCTGCCAAATCCAGACAGGTGGCATAAATTGTGAAAGGCGCTGTAGATGCTGATAAAAGCTGCCAGGCTCAAAATTACTTTAGCTCTGATTTATTGACGTTAAATGTTCCAGATACCAACATTGACATTCATTCTGCTGTTAAATTCTGACTAAGTAATTCTGGGTGGGGTCTTCAGCTGAAGGCCTTATATTTACTTACATCATGAATGATTATTGAAATTGACACTCACACACATAGACTGTGTGTCCCCTGCCCTCTGCTGTGTTGAATGTTGGGGTGTTGATGCTTGGTAAGTTTCTATCCTGCTTGGTTGGCAACAAGCGTTGCCAAGCTGACAGCTGCTCCAACTACACATTCCCCTGCATGTGATCCCAGGTTGGAAACTCTGCCTGGGAGACACACACACACACACACACACAGAGTGAAAAACACATGTACTTTGACACACACACACCCACACCAGCTTACAGTCACATAGATAGGGTGGGGGCTGAAGAGCTGGAGAAGCTAGATGTCACAGGCCTTATAATAGAAGGATGCCCTCTTAAGCTGTTTCAACCCATAGCCCAGAAAATCAAACTGTCATATCAATGAGCAGCTCACCCAAGAAAAAAAAATCTCCCCTCTTTTCCTCACTTTCTCTTTCAGCCTCTCCTGTGTCTCTCTCTCCATCTCCCTCTCTCTCTGCCTTTTCCCATGCATCTCTTGAAAAGCAAGTTTGAATTTTTGTGACGGACTGAGCAGGCTTTTCAATTATTTTCGGTGTCATTCGTAATGGTTTAAGAGGGAGAGAAGAAGAGAGAGATGAGAGAAAGTGGCAGTGAGAGCAGAGGAGAACATGAGTGGTGGCAGAGCAGAGCTGTTTGTGGCAGGCTAAATGGAGTTCTAATTCAATTTTAGCTATGACCAAAGGCCAGGTTCCTTTTACTAAAAGCCTGCCTGCATCAAATGCAAACACAACATCTGTTTTTTAATCCCTTTATTCTTTTCAACCAAAGGGAGGAACATCAAAAGTGCAGAGATTTTGCATCTGTTCACAGTCAAACATCCTTCATCGTGTCCTTTTTTCCCTCGTATTAAAAGGTTGTTCGATAAAAGCATCTCCAGGTCTTTTCTACCGCCCTCTATCTGGTTCTAATTCTGCTGAATCAACGGCCTTTTGAATCTCTGAATGCACAGTCAATATGCACCTAACAGATGGTGCGTGGCTTCACCGCTTTCCTTCTTCCGCTCTTTTTTTCACTTTTTTTTTCTTTTTCTTCCTCTCCACTAGCCAGTAACAATTTGTTGCTATGTGTATGTTGCTGCATGTTACTCTGCCTGTGTTTGTTCTGCTCTCTTTCATTCTCTGTCACAGATGTAGCCTGAAATCACGTCTGTCACACTGGCCTTAATCTCAGGGTTAGCAGCTGCCAGTTGATTGTCTCTGTGTGTGTGTGTGTGTGTGTGTGTGTGTGTGTGTGTGTGTGTGTGTGTGTGTGTGTGTGTGTGTGTGTGTGTGTGTTTGTGTGTGTGTGTGGTGCGTGTAGTTGTGGTCATGGAGGCCTGGCGTATATGTTTTTGTGTGAAATATCAAATAAACAATTAAATCCACTTCACTTCCTGAATCTGTTAATGTTCGTTCAGAGCCAATTATTGATAATTTTTTGACATTTTGGGAACTACATTTTATCTTGCCATCTTGGTTACTCAGATGGAAAAACTGAAAATAAGGCAACAACCAGCAGCCATTTTAGCCCAGTTCACCTTAGCTTTGCATAAAAATTTGAAATAAGAGGAAACCGTTTGCCTGGCCCTGTCCGGAGGAAACGCACTCCACTGATCAGCATGTGTAAAGCGCACAGTGTTTCTTTTTGGTTTTATCTGCCAAAGCAACAAGTTCCATTTTTTATTCAGAATTATATGCTCGAGTATTTCTCTGGAAGCAAGCAGTTTTTACTCTGGGTTATGCGGCAAAGGAATTTTCCATGCAGTTATTTAGGCTGGCTCAACACAGTGGTATTCAGTGTATGCAATATCTCTCAGGACACTGTGCCCTGCCGCTTGCTGTGGAAAACTGGAGGTTTTAGGAACCTTGTTTCAATCATTGTTTTCATATATATATATGAGTGAGTGCTGAATCATGTAAATTAAATGTGCTCGCATTTGTGAGTGTCACAGCAGAATTATCTCAGTTCATTACCTTCTGCGCCAGTGTTTGGTGGTCAGAGACTCGTCCGTGTCATCTTGCTTGGCCGTGGAGGTTGCTTGCCATCCACTGCAGTTGGCTTGTCAATAGCACAATATTTCATTTTTACAGTTAAGTTTACTCATTGGGCCAAGCTTTTATCCAAAGTGACTTACAAATGAGGGCCACCACTTACAACTTTTGAGCTCTTGCCACAAGCCTAGTTTTTATATTTTTTGTCCAGGTTAATTTGCAGCACTTTGTCACCTCAGCTTTAGAAGTTGTACAGAAACAAAGACAAAAAAGACACTAGATAGTTTATTCATGTGGTTGTAAGCAAATTCAAACACAGATGTGACAAGTTCAGGAACTTTGGAGGACCCTTGGAAGGAGCCAGATTAGCTTTCCTCATCCAAAGTCTTTTTTCTAAACTAAACTAACACTTGAACAGAGTGAGGAAGGCATAAATGAGGACAGAAGGAGGGAGGGAAGGAAAGAAGGAAGGATGCCACAGCCCCACTGCTTGTTCAAGGCTAAGCCAGGGCTATGAGCTTGAGTTTCACAGCCAGACAATGGGCCCCTTTCACCCAAACTCACCCACACTTGCACAGACACAGACACACACACAACACAGAGGTGTTCTGTCTCAAACTGTTGTTGTTCCTGTTGCACAATATTTGGCTCCTATTATTACATTATGCCCCTTACCTTCCACTCTCCTGCCTCTCAACACTTGGCTCTGGTTTTAATTTTCTTGACTCATGTTTTCATTTTCTGAGTGATTGGCACCTCTGTTCATGTGTGTTTCACATGTACATAGTCTCTACTGTTTGATTGCACATGATAGCAAAGGCCAATTTTAGCTGTGAAATCCCTCTGAGACAGTGTCCCTCAGTTGCAGCTGCATAATGAGGGAAAAGGCAGGAGGACAAAAACTGGGGAATGCCATCCTTATTCTTTAAATCCCTGGAATTTTCTTTCCCATTTTCCTCTCTCTGTCCTTCTCATCCTTTTCCCTCCCTTTAGGCAGTGCTCATTAGCCCCTTGGCCCTCTCTAAACAGGTGGGGCATGTTTGGCACAGCCCTCCGACATGCAGTCAGGCTTAATTGGGCTTGGAGGACCCCCTTCACCCCCCACCTAACTAACACACACACACACACACACACACACACACACATTACTCATATACAGCTCTCCCTTTACACTTGTCCCTCTATTCTTAAAGAGCCAATTGTGCCCTTTCCTATTCCCTACGGTGTGGTTGCCGTTCTTGGGTGTAGAGTGTAAATCTAGCTCCTGGTCTGAATGTCTGACTGACTGACAGACTGACTGACTGGCCTCCTGCCCCCCCCCGCCACCCCACCACCATCTCCCCTAATTTCAGCTTCCCATCTCCATCAAAAGATAATTACAACCCCTGCCCAACAAACTGCATTGATATGCAGACATATCCCCCAAATGTCACCAGGCTGCTCTTGCTCCTGGCTTTTCGTGTCTCCTTGCTTGAATTTGTTGTCTCTGGCTCTCCATCTCGCTTTTACCGCTCCACCATCCCTTTTATCGTTCTGTCTTTTTTTTTTCTCTGTCTCTGCCTGGTTCCCAACTACACTCTTTGTGTTTATTTGTGTATTTGGTTGCTGGAGAATTTTTTAGCCTACAGAGAGGATTTCTTTTTCACCCTCAACGTACACACACAGACACACACACACACACATACACAAACATAGATTTCTTGCTTTAACTTTTCAAAGAGACTGAGAGTTATCCTCATGTGACTGTGCTGTTTGTTTTGTTTGTGCATCTGCATCTGCTGAGCTCTCTGGGTAAGTGGGAAGCTATTGGCACACCTGTTTATGTAATTACAGCCACATCAACCTCTGGTTTTTGTTTTTTTTTTCTTCCCAGGGCAAGTGCATTAATTTGAAAGAGTGTGACTTGAATAGAAAGAAACTGCCTTTTTCCCCCTTTACATACACATATAGAGACATGCACATACACTATCCTGCTATCCACCTCCACTACTGGGTTAGCGATATCTCATTATCCTGTCTATTCATACAAACAAATGCCTACTTTTCACTCACACACAAATAAAGATGCTGGGCTGGAGAAGAGAGGCAAAGAAGCAAGCGCTCAAGTGTGTGTGTGTGTGTGTGTGTGTCAGTGTGGGGTTACACAGGGCAGGTGGGGAGATTTGAATGTTAACTGCCTTATCACTCCAATTTCACACACTCGCCTCCAGTTACACACACACACACACTCACACACAGAAACACCCTGTTGCCTCCGGTCTTGTATGTGACGACTGATTATCAGGGTAACAGGGGTCTCACACATGCACACACACACACACACACACACACACACACACACACACTAATCCTCGCCAAAGGGGAGGTTTTGTGTGTGTTAATGAGTGTGCGCGCCTGCTTCTGTAATGGGGCCACCTGTCTACTCATTAGCCTCGTTACCCAGCCTTTTAATTGCCCCCAAACTCTGCATCATGTCTCCTCCTCATCCTCCTCCTCCTCCTGCTTTTGCTCCTCCTTCTCCTTTTTGTCCTGCTCTCTCACTCACTCTCTCTTGGTGATTTCTCCTCATCTTGTTAAGTGAACTATTGGGACATATCAATAATCTTACATCATCGCATACATGGAGGAATATGTCATAATTTGCAGGTGTGTGTAAGTGTGTGAGTGTCTCTGGTGGGATTGGGTGGGGTTGAGTGAGTGCAACATGCCCATATGTCAGTGCAAAGTGCAAAGTGATTGCTTTGACCTCGGTATCAGGAGGCATATGAAGATGACGCCAGTCAGAGGGGAATTCAGGGACACACACAAAACACACACACACACACATTTCCATACACAGGGTTATCAGGTTGATTTGAGTTACCTCGAGCAAAATAAAGCTCTGCTTCCATCTCTCTCACGTTGTGGCTCACATCCATTCCCTTCTGACTTCTGTGTTTTTCTTAATCATGGTTATTTGTCACATCTACAGGAAACTACAGCAGATTGTTTTATCGAATGCTTTCGCAGGTAAGCATAAATTTGCCCTCTGGTTGGTTCAGTGCAGTATTTCTCAAAGCTGCTGAGAGCCCGTTTTTATTTAACACACAGTCTTTATACTGTTACTGCAGTCTCTACGTGCCAAATTCAGCTAATAATCACCTTTTTATTACTTTTGGACACAGTTACACCCCAAAGTCAAGCTTGGCAAGAAATATTAATATTATTATTTCCCATGATCTGGCCTAAAGTCAAAGCTAAGCTTGGAGATTTTGGCGGGAATTAATTCTTTTTTTTTTTTCTCTAAAGTTGAATCAATCTGCTGTTTCACCTTGACTATTACTTAAACATTATGAAATGGGCATTCCATGTTTGAGAAAGTAGGAGTTGGATCGATCTCATCATATCGTAAATATGTCACTGAATCGATCTCATTTTAGCCAGATCCATAAAATATATTTGGGTACTTAAACGTCTGGTCATCACAAATACAGACATTTGAAGGCATTACAATGGGCTGTTCAAAGTTGAAATGGACATTGTAGATTTTTTGTTCTAGATTTCACAGAATATGTTCCAAGACAAAATAATCAGCAGATTAATTGATAGGAAAAACTTTGGTGTATCTGATGTTGTCATATCACCCAATCCTATCAGGGATGCATAACTTTCCATCATGAAATAACATTTATCTGTACTAGTTGTGCAATCCTTCTTGTCTTCCGCCCATCTCCCTCTCACAAAATCCATCCGACCCCTGCCCTCCTTCCTTCCCTCTTTTCCTCCGTGTGTTTCTGTCAGACAGCTTTCTGGGCTGTTGCCAGTCAAGTTACATGAGAGAACAGGCGGCAGTACATTTCTGCTGAACATAGTTTTGCACTCGGGGGATTCCCTCCCTTCTCCGTCTCTCCCTCTGCCCCCCCTCTCTGTGTTTTGTCCATTCTTGTACTGGACCATCTGATGCAAGCCTTGGGCTACACCTCTTCCTCATCTGCTTTTTCTCTTTGTCTGGTAATCACAAAGAGGATGTTTTTTTTACCTGCTGAAATGCAGTGAGTTGTACGTTATTTTGCACTCGTGGCAGAAGCAGCTTTTTCACAATCCTCCATTAGTTATGGCCGCAATGCCTCTGTAAGAGTTAATGGAAAGAGTAAAAGAAAATCCAACTAAATTCTGGTATTATATCGACCAAACAATAAAATCCATGAATCAAGACAATAATCTGCAAATAAATGGATGAATAATACATAGCTGCAACCCTATTTGAATAATAATCAAAGCACAATCCTGTTCGATTCCGCTGACCAGGATTCAATGTAGTTGTGATTGTGATAAATCATGAAAGTAATTTTTCAGTGAAAATGGCTTTGATGGATTTAACTTGTCAAATGTTGGTTTTTCTCAGGGTTTTCTCATCGTAGACTTAATAAGTTGTCTGAGTCTGACAAAATTAGGCTTCTGGAGGGAGTATCAGCAGCTTTGTTTACACTTTTCTAACAATTTACAAACAAAATGATAAATTTATTAATTTCAGTATTTGGCATTTATATTGATCATGGAAATAATCATGAGCCGCAGCTGCACTAGTTTATGTGGTCTGTGTCTGTTGACTGAATGACTTCATTAGTGATTAATATTTTGACATCTGTCCAAAATGTGCTTTTTAAAGACATTTGTGGACTTTTTTTGTTTTGTTTTGGGGTTTTGTTTTGTTTTTTGTTTTTTTCACAAAATTGGTATTTCATAAAAATCAGCAACTAAATCACAAATGAGAATTACTGTTAAATGTTGTGACGACGTGTGTTGTCCCAGTCACACTGGTCAGCCACATCAGCACACAACAGATTTCTGCCAAAAGTCTGGAACTCTTACTCATGATGTTGTATCAAATATATTAAATATGGACCGTTTCAATGGAAAATATTAAGAAACCACAGCTTCTTGGCATTCTTTGTTTAGGGAAACAAAGAATTTCCGCATGTGTCCTCATATTTAACCACAATATCCTGATGTCTGCAGCATGCCTGCCCCCCCATGTGACCTCCCCCTCTCTGACATTGTGGTCAATGTGTTCTCCTACTCTGTTTTGTCACTCAGTCTGGTTTACACCTCCTGTGTTTAAAGTCCAAACTACCAGGGCAGACTGTCTGAGTCCCCAGGCTGTTATTGATTGCAAGACGAGAGACAGACAGAAAGAGACAATAAGTGGTACCAGGAGGAAAAGTGAGCCAGGGCTGGCAGAAAAGACGCCTCGAGAGCTTGTCTGGACCAGAGGGTCTATTTCTGTCTGTCTCTGTGCGTCATTATCGGTCAGGAGACGTCCTGGATGGATTCACGGGATGAGATGACAGATCGTGAGCAGGGGAAAGGAGCGTGGGAGCAGGAGAGAAGGGCGAAGGGTAAAGTTTAGTCGAGAGGCTGGCAATTTGGTGCCACAGACGGAGGAATTGATAAAAAGGCAAGGTCGTCTGTAGCCTGAACCTTGGCAGGCTGACCAGTCTGATTGTTTATTATCAGAACGGATGGGGCTGATAATCTCTGACCTGACCGCCAAATGTTTAAGGACTGAATGTGCCTGAGTACAAACAATCAAATATCCAAACAATGGTGTGTTCCACAGCAAGAGGAACAGTAAGGCCTCAGTGGGAGCCTGTTAGGATTCAAGTCCTTACATGTTGTTACTCACTTTCCCTTCTACAAACACACGCAGGCACAAACACACACACGACTGATATCATCTTCATTTACACATTCCTTGGTGTTATTCCACTGAAAGCAAAGAGCAGTGGAGGCACACAGGCGGCAGTTTCCAGGCTTTCCCTGCTAGCTAAAACGCACAAGATCCTGCACACCCAGGTTCATGTTTCTCCATACAGACCCTGGTTTGTCTCAAATCTTAAAATCATGTCACAATATTTAAGGAAAAAAATTAAATATGAACAAACAAACTGGTTCTTGTATCTGGTTTTACATTGCATTAGGGAAATAGCTACTGTGCCTGAGTGAGTGTCAGTCAAGTGTAGAACTTTAAAGTGAATCTGTTTTTTCTTCTGTTTTTTTTTTTTTTTTTTGCCAGGTATTTCTATTTAAATAAAGGTTTTAATAGTTTGATTTCTGTCTAAATCAAGTGCAAGTTTTTACAGAATTTCAGAAATTAAGCTAAATAAAATGTGATTAGTGGAAGAACTCAGTGAGATAAACAGCTGATAGTGCTGATTTTCAAGTTGGGTGCCACATGCAGAACAAGGTACATAGTCAGAAAAACACCAGTCAGACACAAATGGTGAAGAGAATGTGTTATTTAGTGATATGGTATGTGTTTAGGGACAGTTGCCGCCATTTTTCATCTTTTCACTGGAGCAGAGGTTCACATGGACACTGAACTCACATACTTTATTTCCACAGCTCATTACATGTATAGCAGCATGCAGTTGTTTTTTTTTTTTTTTGCTTTTTGAAGACAAAAAACACACACACACACACACTCTTTGCGACTAACCTTGAATCTTATTTTCTCTGTCTTCATTTGAATGTGAATCAGTTATTTTTTGCCGAAAGTGGTTTCACTCCAGCGCATTTGAATTCTGATCAGCAGCCACAAACACAACACTTCTCCAGCTGAGCAACATGTCTCTTTACTTCTTCTGTGGCATGATTTTTATTTATTTATTTATTTTATTAACTTAAATTCTTGAGTTGTTTGAGTTCAGGTCCATTTTTAGAGGTGGGAAAGAGCCCTGTTGTTTGGCGGATCAGGTTTCAACAATCATCCGTGAACTATTAATAAATTGTGGTTGCTTTGCGCAGTGGGTTGCTGTTGGCGTCACCATGTTTGTGTGTCTGCATGCTCTTGTGTGTGCGTGTATGTGCCAGAACCGGTCTATAACCTTATATTTAAACAAGGCTTTTAAAACTTTTTCACATTCTCCTGAGGAGAATCTCTGGTGTATTTCAACCACAAACCATCTTCAGTATTTTTCTCTGCTTCTTTTGTTGCTTCATACAAAGTCCACAAAAACATTCATACTTAATTAATAATATTAACTAAAAGTGACAACCAGCACATGTGAAACATATAATTATCTATTTGTCCATTTTATGCAACCTTTTACAAATTACAACTTTGCCATTTTTTCAAATTCAGTGCATCTTCCAAGACCATTACTCAAGGGAGTTATTTTAACTAAACAAACATAAGATGAGAGCAGGAGCACATCACAGTGAGATACAGCTGCAGGGGGGAGAGGAGAACAGGAGGCATGGACTATGGGGCGACAGAAAAGATTTAAACAGAAAGGGAGAAGAGGTTAAATGCAGAAGGTGGAGGTTATAGAAGTGGTGATTTGTGACCCAACAGGAAACGCCAAAGGCCTCATTTTCCCCGAGTTCTCGGAGACCATAACAAGCGCAGGCTCTGTGTGCTTCCTTTTGATAACGCTCGCATGAACTCACATTGACTCATTCTCAGCACTCAAGATGTGAACCAGTGCAGTCCCTGTGTTGAAGTTGCACATGTGTGTTCTTTCTTTTAAGTTTCAACATAGCCATACCCAAAGATGATAAAGTATTACAAGTATTCAGTGTTTGCTCCGATCATTATACACTGGGCAAGGTGGGAAAGGCATCTAAGTGCCTCTTTCTCACTTATTTACAGCACATGTAAACACAGCTGTGCACAGGGGCTGGTAGAAATGGTGAGAAAAGGAGAGTAAAAAAACCTCAGAAGCCTTCTAGAAATGTGAGAAAATGTGTTTTTCTTCCTTTTCAGTCAGACGGATCACACACATCTGAATCCTGTCTTTACAGATTCAGTTTTGTAGTCAGTTATAGTGATCGGGATGAAAAAAAAATAGAGAAAGTGAAGGATAAAAGATAAAACTGTCCTTGTATAGTCCAGATCCCACAGTGGTCCAGACAAAAACTTCATCACACCTCCTTCTGCCAAGCACTCACTTCTTTTATCAGCCTACTCTACACTCCAGCAGTCTGATGGGAGATATCAACAACGTAAAGCACTTGTCGATTAGTCGACAGGTTTGATACCAGATGAGTGTTTTCACAGGGATGTTAGGGATATTCCTCCAATTGCTGCAGATAACAAAAAAGGGAAAAAAGGAGAAAACTTGTGGAAAAACGTATCACATGTAGACAGTCTGCAAATGCGCTCGTTTGTGCTTCTACTCCCTGTCTACAAACTCCTGCGCTGAGCTGGAGGATGATGTGCTGAAATCTTGGAGAGAGACTGAGCACTACGTGTGAGCTTTGAAGTTAATTTGACAACACCTTGATTGGTTGAGCTATAAGCAATATCACAAATGTGTGTATGGAGGTGTTGTCTCTGCTCTAAAGCCCAGGAGTGCGTACACATGCATGGGAAAGTGTGTTTTAAAAGGAGTGGACGGGCCAGCGGTGTGCGTTGAAACATACATACCAAGGGGTCTGAGGCCAGACATCATTGGACTTCAGGATGGCACCAGGTTATGCAGTTTGCCTGATCCAGCAGACACATCAGCCATGGCATGCCACTTAAAATAATTTATTTGAGTTTGTATGTGTGGATCATTGTGTGTGTTACATCTTGTGTGTGTTTGCGTGCATGTTATTTATTTATTTTGCCTGGTAATATGCCTGAGCCTTTATTATTGCGGGAGCCATAACTTTGATAAATCACTTGGGCTCGGGGCCCTCACTGCTTTCACAGAATTAGAAAACTAATTGAAATTCTCTTCAACCCCCTCCTCTCCCTCTCTCCCTCTTTCTTTTTCTCTCTCTGTTTTTCACTCTCTCCTCTCGTCTCTGTAGCTAGGGCCAAACAGTACTGTGTTTTTTCAGTGGAATAGAAGCCAAGAGGGGGAAAATGTCATCACTGATTTAATAGGCGTAGTCTTACTCAGAAACACACACACAGACACACACACACACGCCTCACTCTGGGGAGTGTTAGGAATCCTGATAATGTCATCATAGGAATCTCCATAATGTACCCTGCTCTCCTGCAGGCTCCAGTTTGACGGTGCTTCTCCCCTCTTCTGCTTTTGATTAGATTGGAGGCGGGAGGGGCGGGGTGGATTTAGGTTTAGGTTGATGGGATTTCAAGTTTAGATTCTTGTTTCTATGGCCACGATCCCCCCACTGTCCTCGGATTGAGGGTCTGTTTGGTTCATTGCCTGGGATCCCCCAGCTGCCACTGGATTTAGGCTTTGTTGTTGCATTGTCCATGATCTCCCTGCTGCTACTAGATTCGTTGAATTTACAGGGATCACTCTGTGCTACAGATAAAGTCAGGGTGTGGTTGTTAAGTTGCACAGTATCTCCCAGATGAAAGTAGTTTTTCTGTTTGGCAGTTTGTTTGTTGTTGTTGCTGTTATTGTTGTTTTGGGGTTTTTTTCAGAGTTGTTTTATGACTCAGGATCTCCTCACCACTGCTGGATTTAGAGTTTGGCTGTTTTATTATGCACCATCACTCAGCTGTTGCTAGATTTAGGGCTGTGTTGTTTTTTGGTCCAGGATCTCTCTGCTGCAACTGGATTTCAGCAGGCTTAGCTACTTCTTTTTAATATCTACACACTGCTACTGTTTGTGTGACACTTGGGGCTTTGTGTCCACGCAGAAACCCCTCCTCTCTCCCCGGGTGAACTTTATAGTGTGAAGCCAAAGATTTTGTGGTGGAGGCTGTGTGTCTCTGTATGTGTGTGTGTGTGTGTGTGTGTGTGTTTAGTCTATATGGCACGACTTGTGTGGACTGGGTGATTTCGTGGAGTCCTGTCAGCACACAAAATTTCTTTCCGCAAACATTCCTCTGAAGTGATGCAAGCCCAGGAGAGGAGGGCAGCGTTTGCCTGTGTGTGTGCTTTTGACCAGCGGCGTGTGTCTGTTGACCAGACAAATCCATACCATCACTCCCAGACATAGTGAGGGCACATAGCTGTACACACATGCAACCTGTGTGTGTGTGTATATGTGTTTAATGAGGATATGTTGATTGATTAGACTGCAGTAATTAGCCAGAGTGTGAAGGCCTGGAAAGGTCTGTGCTGTGGTGGGAATGTCCCCTCTGGAGAGACATTGAACTGTGCTATGCATCATTACAACACACACACAAAGAAACCGGTGAAACAGTCCCATACAAATCTCAGATGTTGGATGAGTCATCTCTCGGAGACAAACTTAATATAAATGTGAAGCAAGAGGAAAGATGTTTGTGGTGTGTGTGTGTGTGCGTGTGTGTGTGTGTGTGAGACATTTTTCTGTATGGAGTTGTGTGTGTTGCAGTGTGAGATGTGCTTGTGCCAGCAGTTTCATTTCCTGCACAGTGTGGCCTGAACACTGACCTGATACGCTGCCTTAGAAATCAGCGTCACCTTTCCTTCCTTCTTTTCCTTCTGCTTGTTTATAATTTCACTTCTCAGCCGCTGCCCAGTTTTCTCTTGTGCATCACACAGCTGCTTCTAGTAAATGCAAATAATATGGTATTAGGTATGACAGGCTCAGTCTGCAGCCCTCCTCCTACTAAGTTAAGAATGTAAAATGAACTGCGCTGAATGAAAGTGTTGTAAACAGTGTCACCAGATGGATGACTGAGGAACTACCCTGAAAGCAGTGCTTTGGGTTTTTTAAAAATAATTATCTCACTTTGCTTCTCACACCTACATTGTTTTATTTAATCTGAATAATCATGTAATTCCCCCAAAAAGTAAAGTGAAAAACCAATAATGTTAGTTTGCAGGTGAAACATGAAAATGCATGAGCTTGTTTTTACATGTCGTGCTGCTGCTGATGTAATTTTTTCCCTCTCTCTCTCCTGCACCTCTCATTTCTTTCTCTTCTCCTTTTCTTTTCCTTCTCTTCTCCATCCGTTCTCTGCCCCTTTCTTACTCCCAAACAGGAAGTTCTACTACATCACTCTTCTGAGAGACCCTGTGTCTCGATATCTCAGTGAGTGGCGCCATGTACAACGGGGAGCCACGTGGAAAACCTCCCTGCACATGTGCGACGGACGGACCCCAACGCCTGAGGAGCTGCCCTCCTGCTATGAGGGCTCGGATTGGTCGGGGTGCACCCTGCAGCAGTTCATGGACTGTCCCTACAACCTGGCCAACAACAGACAGGTGGGGAGAGGACGTTTTTTAATGTGCATGAAATGAACAACACAGACCACAAAGTTCAGAGAGATGCGATGAGGTGCAGCATTGTCACATTGATTGCTGTGGTTACAATCCCATGACCTGAAGCCACTGCGGTCGTTTGAATGAACGAAGGGAAGGAGCCCACAAATCTTCATCCATTGAGCCTTGCTCACAGTCAATATGTACAAACAGTCGCTTTTACTGGAAATACTTAAAAGATTAGCTGATTTCAGTCCTGATTCAACCATTTGTCACTGCTACAAAGCGAACCCGCATCTCAGCACCTGACCTCTCTCCTGCCTGCTGGGCTGCTAATAAGATCATATACCCAATATTGGCAGACAGTACCATTAATCCAAGTCCACTTGAAAATTTAAATAAATACAGAGAATTACTTTCTGCTAAAAAATAGATCAAATTAAATAGTAAATTTTAACATGAAAAACTAAATGCATAACAGATAGAGATTGACTTCTTCAAAAAAGAAAAGCAGAGCAACACATTGAGAGCTCATTGGCAGCGCATGAAGAGTCAGCAAATGCATCTCAGTTTATTTTTCAATGTGGTTTCCTTAATTGAAAATTAAATTGCAAATCCAATAGATGGTAAAAGTATAAGATGTGTTTCACACGTGTGGAACATACTCTCTCCCCCTCGCTCACTCAGTCAGTCACTCACACACACACATACACACACACACACACACACAGTCAGGATTTTGCCTACTGGTCATAAACACCTCTAATTCACACCTTCCTTCCTCATGTTATCTCAGTCTCACACCTAAATGTGTTGGCCAGTTTATCTCATCTGAGCCCGAGGTTGTTATTGCTCAGGGTTCCATGATTTATAAATGTGCTGCACGCAACTATATACACACTTGAGGCATCATGGTGGCGCAGCAGATTGAAATGCACACTGTGCACTCCTGTAAAGTCAGAATTCACTCTCTTTGCGTGTAAAACCACAGCTCCAGAGTGCAATTGTTTGCAGCGAGCTCTCAGTTCTGCATGCAAATCCATGCGAACATCAACTACTTCAGTTTAAAAATTGCAACAAGAAAATTGACTTGAATAGTACTGATGATGAAATTTCAAGTGATTGTTACACTATGTAGTAAATCATGCACAAAATGCAGCATTTCAGATTCAAGATGGTAGGTCATTATTATTAACCCACTTGAAAAAAAGTAAATAAAGGAAAAACAAAAGGGAAAATTCCATAATAACTACAGAACCTCAAATTTGTTGTTGCTACAAAGTTTTTGTTGTGTAGGTGCAGTCTGTGGACCAAAGGAAATTTAAACCACAATGAGGATGCCAGAACAGAATGTAGAAGTAATAACTCAGCTCCTGAGCTGTAAGAAACTCATGTCTCTCTGTTACAAACCATTTTCAGAGCCAGTGTCTTTGACTCAAAGCATGAATTCTTTAACATTGTCACACACATGATGCACCCCTGATGTCTGTGTTTTCCTTATCTCCTTTTGTTTAGGTTCGCATGCTGGCAGACCTGAGCCTCGTCGGCTGCTACAACATGTCCACAGTGCCAGAGAAGAAGAGGGCCCAGCTTCTGCTGGAGTCAGCCAAGAAGAACCTGCGAGACATGGCCTTCTTTGGTCTGACAGAGTACCAGAGAAAAACCCAGTTCCTGTTTGAGCGAACTTTCAGGCTGCGCTTCATCAGGCCCTTCATGCAGTACAACAGCACTCGAGCTGCAGGGGTGGACCTGGACAATGCTACGGTTCGTACAACATTGCTCTCACCTTTGGAAGCATGAGCTCTGTGCAGAGAGTAAAGTTCTTGATAAATGAATGCACTTACAGCAGCTCTTTATGTAAACAATAGAAGAAATATAGTACATATAGGATATAATACAGTCTGGTGGATAATTCTTGAATAAATGGTGTTGTATGGTGTATTATTCTTTGTGTTCATTGATAAAGATTTAAGAAGCATTTGATAAATCCTTTTATGATTAACACATTTCTTTGAAGAAAGTCATGGTAGAAAAATGAAGTAAAGTTTAAAATGAATATTTCAAAAGAAGGGAAAGACCTGAGAAGGGAGACAGAAGAAGAGGGCCTCAAAGAGTAAACACGGTGGTTTTATATCACTGTGAAATGAGTTGGGATGACTGCCGCTGTTAAAAAACAGCAGCTCCAAAGATGTTCTTCACACTTTGGTCCAATTGGTCCAGTGTGGGTGTTCTTAGGCTCAATTCCCAGCAAAAAAAAAATAAAAAAATCCTCCAGCACACAGCATACTGGTGGCATGCATCAAAATCAAAAGAATGGGCAGAAAAGAAAATATGCCGGGCTGGCAGAAGCTGTGAGAAAGTAGACCAATGGTTACTAAAACAAAACTGAGTAAATATTTTGTGATTTTTAGTCAGTGTGTGGCATTTTGAGGGAAAATTACTTTCTGAAATAAACTTTCAGATGTAATGCCTCCAAAGGCAGCGTGCAGAATTGTAATAGTATTTAATTATTTTTTTTATCCAAATAATTACATCAGCAGGTGATGATTAGATATTTACAGGAAAGATATCTACTTATGAGTCTGATGTAGCTGCCCTGGCTTAGTGCTGGCATCCCCCGTGCTGCCGATCAAACATCTCCAATTTTCTAACATTGTGTGGTGCTCTGCTGTCACACACATTGTTCACAAATGGTATTCAGTACTCTGATACTGATTTCAAAGGAGCTCTCTTAATTAAATACATTTCCCCCCTCTTTTTTGTATTCCCACACAGCTGAAGATACATGCCAATGACACCAGCTGCAATGCCCAAAGCTAACATCAAACACATTCCTGTTGTGTTAATATTGACACAATCTATCTCTCACTTCCCTCTCTCTATAGAAGCCCCTTGAAACTGTTGTATAATGTCATTTCTGGGGGACCAAGGAACTTTTCCAACATTATAGGAAGAGCAATCAGGGACTTAGTTTAGCTACTATACAATATCTCCTGCACTGGAGATTATATTTTTTAATGTCTGAGGAACTACTGTGGTGGAAATGAAACTGCTGAATGTCAGTTATTGATCTAACAGACTTCCCGGCAGCTGCAATTTATTCAAAAAACAATGAAGCTGTAGCACCTTAGTCAGTAGTTTTTTCATCATGGTTATGTGCTGAAGAAAAAATGAATAACCACAGAGGAAAACTCTGTGTTGTTAATTCTTTTTATCTTCATTGTCCCTCAGATGTGATGAAAATGCATTCTTCTTTTTCTTTTTAAATTCTTAATTCAGTTCCTTTGATTCTGTAGATCATGAAACTTTTTGGTCTGTTTTGATATTAGTTCCTTGTTGTGTGCGCTTTGGGGTCAAACCATCTGGGCTGAATTTGGATGGATGCCACTACTATCAATGCTGAGACAAGGGGAGCGTACTTATTAATGCTACAAACGATTGTAAAGGTTTCTTGTCAATGGCCAAACTGCTTTTTAAAAATTTGCTAAATAAAATAGGACAGAGGTAGGAGGTGCTGGGAGACCAAAGCAGGTGAAAACAAGAGTCCATCATCAGTCTAATTTACTAAATCAGTGTTTTTTCAGATAAAATGAAAATGCAAACAATTCATATGCTCTCACTTGTCTTTTTGTCACTTGGTTCCTCTTTTCGTCACTTGTCTTCGATGCCTTTTTCTTTGTTCTTCTTCTACTTCTTCTAATTCTTGTTCTTGTTGTTCTTCCTCTCTCTAAATGTTATTCTGATAACTCAAAATATTTCATCTGCTCTAACCTCATTAGGTACAACGCATAGAGGAGTTAAATGAGCTAGACATGGAGCTGTACGACTACGCCAAGGACCTGTTCCAGCAGCGTTACCAGTACACTAGGCAGCAGGAGAGGCGGCAGCAGCGCATTAAGAACCACATGCAGCAGAACCACCAGGGCCTGGGTCTGGGCGTCAGCCTGTGGCCCTCCCGCAGCCGGCAGAGCTTAGTGTCGACGCTGGAGGAGGGAGAAGTGGAGAGGGAGGAACGGGAGGAGGGTGAAGAGGGAGGCAGAACGGAGGAGGCAGGAAGCAGGCTCCCCACTGAGGACTACATGAACCAGATCATCAACCGCTGGTAGCAGCAGAATGAGAACAGACACACAGACATGCAAATGTAATGTGAAATGCATATACATACATGCACACATACACACACAGACACACACTCACTCTTATACACAAGTGGCGCCTGCATCAAAGACCCAAATGACTGACAAACAGACTTTACCGCAGAGTTGGGCTGCTGGAATGGGAGTCCAAGTGGTTGCTATGGAGACCAGAGACCAGGGCTTGGTCGATTGCATCAGCTCATGTTATTGAGGTTTGCCCAGTTGTTATTAGCACCCGCTTGCCCTTTCCCCCCCTCTGAGTTATTCTGTCTCTCTCATCATCATTACTGACTGAGCAGAGAAGAGATATTTTTAAGAGTTGCTGACAACTGAGTATCTCACCCATCTCTCCTGCCCCCACTCCCCTTCCTCCTCCTCCTCCTGTATTCCTCTCGTCCTCTGTGGCCTGATATGGAGCATGAGAAAATAAAATTAAGTCTGTGAATTCCCGCTAATCGTTGCTATGGACCAGTGTACTTCCTGGATGCTCCAATTTCAGAGGATCTGGGAAAGTTATGAAAGTATGCCAACGGCTGAGCTGAACAAAGAAAATGGTGGGAATACACGAGAGACTGTACGGAAAAGAAAGAAGTTGGACTGAGTTGTATAATAAAGCTTTCTGCTAAAAAAAAAAAAAAAAAAAAATCTGCCATTTTACCCATGAACAAGCTTTGGTCATGAAATAGTGACTGTCTCATTCTCATTTTAGGATGAATTCATTTGTATTTTCCTTTTGTGTTTATGCTTTTTTAAAAGCAGAATTGTAATAACACTGAGACCAATATTGCTGCCTAAAGAGAAGTGATTCCCTTATTTCGTTATGTTTGTTTTATAAGTCAAAGCTAATGGATTGGATTGACGTACCAATGGACCATAGCCATTACTGATGCCTTGCATCTTGGGGGCAAAAAAAGTGGCCTGCTCTCTGTTCAAGGTTCCCAAAGCTCCTGTCGCTTAATTAGTTCATTATTTCTCCTCTTCACTCCTTTTTTTTGTGAATCTGAATCCTGCAGAGTGTGACAGCCAATTACAGACCCCAGTCTCACATAGGTGTGAAGAAATCAAAGGCAGGGAGAGGAGAGAGTATGCCGCAGGTTGCTGCCAGGAACGGTGCTGTGCGAGCTGTAAGCGCTTTGGAAGCCTTAACTCAGACAAATGCTCGAGATGGGAGTTGTGGAACTACTGGTCACCATGGCAATGTGAGCCCTTAATGTAGTGGGTGGTATTTTCAGTTCCTCTCTTTTTTCTTCTTCTCCTTTATTTCATTTTTTTTTTTTTTTCCAGTGACCAATTGCTGCGATGTTAAAGCAGTGGTCTCAAACAAGCCTCCCTCCCACCTGCTGAAAGGGAACACACAGCGCTGGGGACCAGTAGTTCATTAGCATTAACCATATTTTCATTGTTGTTACCCTGTAGAACGGACGTGGACGAGGTAGCTGTGCCTCTATGTACTGAGATCATAGACAACATAATTATTGCCAGATATTATGTCTGCATTATACTACAGTAATTTCTCTGACTACTCGTGTGTCCGTGTGGATGTGAGTGTGTTCCTATGTGTGTGTGAGTTGGTGTGTAAATAGTATGTAAAGTATGCCTTTGATTGGCATATGTGTCTGCCTTTGTAAATAGTGTGCCTGATTGTGAGAGAATGTCCAATGAGTTTTGTGAATGACTGGTTTCATGACCAATTATCTTGCCATTTTTTTGATGGTGGAGGGCAGGGCAGTGAAGTCCCTCCAACAAAATGTCACAGCAGTGTGACTATCGCAGCGATGCAAGCCAATAATACTCCCTTCTGCCCTTTCTTTTCCCCTTTTGTTGTCTCCTTCCCATAACTTGGTTACATATGAAGATTTTTTTCATGTACTAAAAAATCTGCCCATGTGACATGTCTTTACTCTAGATGGCAAAATATACAAG
This sequence comes from Remorina albescens, assembly GCA_034769265.1. NCBI lineage: Eukaryota > Metazoa > Chordata > Actinopteri > Carangiformes > Echeneidae > Remorina > Remorina albescens. The sequence continues at coordinate 6,907,332 of CM068488.1, forward strand.
TGGGGTTTGGTTGCGATAGCCAGCTCCGCCTGTGATCTGATGTTGCAACAAATTGTGAGACCAAATCAGGAATTTCAACTTCATTATTTTAAATTTGTTATGTGCTTGTGGTTCATGCTTTCTTTATGCTAGGTCACAGAATTAATTGTAACCCCAGTTCTTACATGGTAAAATATTCACATTTGTCGAACTTGCTAATGAACATGTCATTAAACATTTCATCTTTCTTCTCATTTTGAATCAGTGAAAAGCAGTAAAGGAAGGACAAGAAAAACATGCTATTCTGTGATTTGGTCGCATCAGAAGAAATTCAAATTATTATTTTTTCTATACCTGTTATATCTTTAAAGCGATTTCTTCGATGGTTTGTAAGGTACCAGGAACATATCTGTGTAACACCAACTGCAAGTGGATTGACAATTCTTTTACCTGGACATATATCTCCTAGCAAACAATCTCACTTCAATTTTTTGGGCATTTAATTACAATATTTTTGTCGAATTCCTGGTCATTCAAGACCTCAAGCTTTCACTTCAATAACTCAATGTTAGAACCCAAATCCAGTTAAATTCAATATTGGATTGGTAGTAGCTAAAATGCTATCAAACCCCAATCCTTTCTGCAAAGGCAACAATAGCGGGGAGAAAACCAATGAGGAAGTGGAGAGCAGACTTTCTAAAGGTGGGAAGGGGATAAAGACATGTCACAGAGCAGTGAAATGAAAGTGAATGTACTCTAGTATCATCCATGGGGAAACTGGAGGATGAATCCAGCCAAAATACTTCCCTGGTAGTAATCTAAAATAACATGTTGCATCCTGTTTATAACAATAGTTTGTTTTGGGGGGGGGGGTTGAAGTAAAAAGGGAGGAGAAACTAACAATTAGCCCACCCACCATCACACTTGTCAGGTTTTGCATATTCACACTGGATCCTTCCCTTCCTCTCATTTTGATCAAGTCCTTTTAAATCAGGGATGATTCATGGACAAAGGAGGAGGTGGGGATGATGAAAAGTATTTGGATACATCCAGAGCCAATATGCTGCTTTTTGTGTAGCCTTCAAGTAACGCAATAGGCACTGGGTAAGAGGATATGGAAAGAAAGACTTTTTTTTTATTATTAACTTCCCCGCCTTTGTATCCTTGAAACTGGAGACAGGAAGATACAGCAGCTCCAGGCATTTTCCCCCACAAGACCTCTTTTTCAGTCAAGCTTATATTAGACCACATTTGGGCTCCAAACCAATACATGGTTCGGCATTAGTGGCTAAACGCAGAAAACAAAATAGATTGATAAATTCTTTATCTGAAGAGTGGGTTGTTTTTTTTGTTTGTTTGTTTGTTTGTTTTTTCAGATTTTAAGCAAACCTCAAAAAATACCTGAGCAGTGTGTGAAGCAAATACCCTTTCGCTGAAATGATTCCAGAGATTGATGCTAATAAAGCTATACTCAAATATTTTATGTTGCATCAATATGTATATCTGATGTCTTAACAGCATTTCTTTTATGACAGTTAAACAACCCAGGTGTCACTCGCATCCTAATTGTTTTGTTCGTTTTTTTTTTTTGTTTTGTTTTTTTTGGTTTTTTACGTGTTAAAGAGAGTGTGATAGAGACTGTTTTTTTGGATTGGTGTGCAGTCTGTCTTTGGCTCTTTCTGTATACATAATTCTGGGTTTGTTTCTTATGATTGCAAAAATGAATCATCAAGCCACCAATTAAAATATTTCATTTTTACAGATCTGACTGTGGTTGTCTGGTTGTTGTTAAGTATTAATGATGTCTCCCCACTCCGTCACTTTATTAACTAGCACATTCTCATGAAAAGCAAGCAAGGAACTGCACTTGAACTGCAGCCATTTAAGAATTATTTTGTGATTTTTTTTCTTTTTTCTTTTTTTTTTTGAGAACTTGTGTGGGAGCTTTGCCTTGCAGGTTTCTACACCTCCATCCACAGGCCAATCCATAACTAGAGGACATTTTATCCAACTCGCCTACACTAACCACAGGACCGTGACCCCATAAAGCAGCCTGTCCCCGCTCCTAATGACAGCCTCAGCCCTGTCTACAGTGATCTACAGCCTAATTTAATCTGCAAACACTCTAGGCCTGTCTAACGCACGTATATGCACAAAAATATGTGTCTTCCTTTGCTGTGGCAGGTAGATGTTTGGCAAGAGGCAGGAGGGGTGTAAATATTCCCTGTCCTTGGCTGAGTACGCAAAGAGATGGAGCAGAGCGTCGGTCTTAACCCCATCTCATCAAAAGTCTGGTGAGCTTCAACTTTGACCCCTTAAGGCAGAGCAGGAAAATAATTTGCCTGGCCAGCAAAAAGCAGAGGCAATTGGCTGGAGGGAGATCAGAGCTCGACGACAGCACCAACAAGAGAAAGATGGTAAAGGACGTGAGGAATCAGAGAGGACCTTTAAGTAAGACACGAGAAAAGAGAGGGTGTTTCTGTGGCTGACATACGAACAGAGAGCGGGAGGGAAATGAGGGGTGGCAGGAGAGAAAGGGACGGCTGTGCAGCCTCTCTGGCAGCTAGTACTTGGTGCATTGGACTGAACGCAGTCTTTAATCCAGCCCATAGTTCTGGGTCGCTGTCATTTCAAGTGCAGCTGGACTTAACAAACAATAATGGCTGAGCTATTGCAGAGGGCTGAGCAGCTTTTGTTTGGCTGAACATGTGCATTTGGGTGTTTGAGAGAAAGTGCCCACTCGCTCTCTTGCGTACTCCTGCAGTGGGAATCCGGTTCTGAATGATTGTATGGGCTTTGGCTGCCAGCCATTATTACGAGGTCAAACTGGCTGCAGCTCCTCATTGCTGGTCCCATGCTTCTTTCATGCAAACAATGAAGCTCTGGCATTATTATTGCTTATTTTCAGCATGGAATTCTGCAGATAAATTCACATGCCTCTCTTACATGCATCAGAGCCAGGCTATTGTAGTTCTGGAGGATTGCCCTGTTGGCATTGGCACTGTCCACTATGGAGTTTCGGCTTTTGTCTCTGGCTGAATTATTTCCAGCAGTGGCATGGCTTAGACTTTCATCATCAAAACATAATATGGATGAATGTCTATGCACAATTTGCAGAGTTTCAATACCCTGTTTTGTCAAAAAGTTAATTCAGAGGGCTACAAGAGATCCTAATCCAGTGTGGGAGTGCACAGTTCTCTTTCAGCAATAAAATAAATATGATTAGATCGGACATCTGGGGATGTTATCTGACCTTCCATTCTGGGTTTGGCTAATCTTCCAGGTCAACACCAAATCATCCCTCATGATATTAAAGGATTGAAAAGAAGAGTCCAACCTCCCTGGCTGACAGGGCTCTAATGCTATGAAGCTCTTAACAACTGGGAGTCCAATCTGAGGAATCCCACAACAATCCCATTATGGTCTAAAATGCGTTTTTATCTTGTTTGTGTGGGTGTATGGAGCTGTGGCCCAGGAGCTCACAAACAACTGATCTGCTGTAAACTTATTAGCCTCTACATAAAAGTCTCATAAAGGTTGATGTGGGATGGGAAATGAGGCCAGATACAAACCCTGGGCCAGGGCCAAAAATAAAACCTAAGGCTGTTAGAGGGGTAATATTTTCTCTTTATACACACAAGAGTGACACATGCAAACCCAAGAGAACATATAAATTAAAATCATGAGTGTTGCGGTGCACAAAAAGTGACTGTTTCTAATTAAAAAGTTCTCATTTTGCTGAATATGAATGTCTGTAACTTTTATAAACACCAAGGTGGCCAAGTCTGCCTACTCGCCATCTGTATTTAAGATTTGAGATTTGACTACAGGCAGGCCCAGTGTTTGGTGGCTGTAATGTGGTGAATTAGCTTCATGTAGAAGACCCCGGCTGACCCCCATTATACAGTCAGGGACACATTTAATTAGCGGCAACTCACGTGAAATGACAAAATGTATTAATATTAATGGAGGTTTAATTGAGGTCGTTTTGGTCCCCCGTCGAGGCTTTCAACCTCTAAAATGGCTGACGTGTGATAGTGTGAGGAGGGGGAGCCCATTGCCTGGGTTCACCATTTCTTATGTGACCCCAGAGAAGATGACAACCATCTCCCATAATTCATCGAAAGATGTCACCTTCCTGACAGATGAACAGGCTCTGTGGGCAGTGTGTGCGAGGCTATGTTTAGCTATACTTGAGAGGACATTTTGGCCTTGCCACATAAGGATGCAACAGTTAGTCTTTTTTTATGTGTGTATAGTGTGTGTCTGCACGCATGTGTGTGCATCTACATGTGAGAGGTATGCACATTAAAAGTGAAGGTCAAATCCAACAGGATAATTAATGTCTCTGCTTTTTATACAATGTTAAATCAAATCTTGGAACTGCTCCCTCTGGAGGATCAGCTGTCCAATTTAATTTAAGATGCAGAGCGAGTAAATGAAAACACAACACCCATGCCTCCACACCTAGGGACAGAGTCTCCGTACCTTTCATCTTCTTTTTGTCAAGACCACACAACAGAAGGGGAACCTGGCACGTTGTACCAATATGCCCCAAAGGGACAGTTTGCCCAACAAATAGAGACAATAACGCAAACTCAAGGTAAAAATTTACTAAATAGGCTCAAGGAGTCTCAGGTGACTTACAAAATGTGAGAGTTTCTCTACTTTTTCATCACCAGATAACAAATAATGTTAACCAAAGGGACAGCTTTGGCTTATTCTAAACACAGGCTTTATTTCCCCTGGCTGTCTCACCATGACTACATCAAATCTCATTTCCATGAACTGCTTTTTAAATTAATAAATGCAGTTTTCTCACATCAATTCAAATGTGCCAACAGGGTCCAAAAGTCTAAGACCACTCTTTAATTCTTCTCCTCATTAAATCGGAAATCTGATATATAAATGAATGATCTTAGATTTAACAACTGAGATTTAATTTGTAATGATTTGTATTTTATTGATCTTCCTATTATACACAATTAGGTATAAATCACTGTGTGTGTGTATACACATTCATACAGTATATACACATACATTGGTGCAGCACTTTAAATTGGACAGGTAGATGACTTTACGTGATGCTGTATGATAGAAAAACTAGGAGGCGGTTTCTGTTGCACAGCTGTAAGTGCTACTTAAAATAAAAATGGATGTAAAATGGATGATACTGGAGTACATTCACTTTGATTTCACTGCTCTGTGACATGTCTTTACCCCTTCCCACCTTTAGAAAGTGTACTCTCTGCTTCCTCAATGGTTTTCTCCTCTTATTGCTCCCTTTGCAGAAAGTATTGGGGTTTGATAGCATTTCATCACACTTTCATCTAATGAAAGTGACTCTGACAGTCATTTTAAATGCAGACAAGTTGTTTAGTTGTCAATAGATATTATTTTTAACTATCCAAAATCACTGCTAAATTTTAATTCTATGTTAGATGCATATTGAATAGATATATTGCTGTCCCACATATACCTTATTCAAGGTGTGTTAGATGAGAGTGTCAACCAAATGAGAAAATGTAAATCTATAAGAGCATCCTCTTGTGCAAAAATAAGTTCTGTCAGAAACAGTTAAATACAAACATAAATATGGCAGGATGTCTGGTCTTTTCCCCAATATCAGTATTTATACATTAATAAATAAAGTGGAGATTTTTATGTTGTCAAATAGTTCATTTCATGCTCAGAGAGTTCAGGTTCACTCATTTCGATCAGGCGGTCTCGGTGGCCACCTCATCTGGCTGACAGGTCCCACCCACTCCCCGGCGGAACATGGAGGCAGGAAACTACGGAGCCGGCTTCGGTGAGAATAAATCATTTATTTTCCTTTATGAAATTACTCAAATAACTGTAATTAATATATGTTGTCATAGTTTTTTTCTGTCAGAGGCTTCCACATTAGCTGTCTGTGAGTAGACCGAGAGAGATAAAACCGGGCAGTTTTCCTTTTGTGCAGTGAGAGTTAGCTAGCTAGTTAGCTTTTCCGGCTAATGTCAGTTACATTTTTTATTTACCGGCCTTAGCGTTGCAAAGTGTCGACGGGCTCATGGTGCGGATGTCTTAAAGCAGTTTAGATCACAGGAGACCTTAGCATGGAGTGAGGTGAGTATTAACCTCTCGGTTGGAGCTGTGAGGATCGTCAGGCTGAGAATCCGGATGCCCAGACTGAGACACGCTGAAGCTTCCCATTGGACAGAAATCACCGGGCTGTTTGTTTATGTTCATCAGGAAAATATGCAAAACGCTGAGATGACAAAAGTAATGCCTCTTCCTCCAATTTCATCCTTATTGTCCCCCTGCTCTCCCTCACACTTTATATGTTACAACAAAAACGAAGATTTGGTCCAAATGATTTGTGATCATTTGTCAGGGAAACGTAAATAAATCTGCTCCACTTCAGGTTTCTATCAACTACATTAAACTAAACATGTTTACAGTCCTGCATTAAATCTGCTTGTTTGTTTACTCCAGGATGATCTTGGATGGTGAAGTCTGTGGTGCTGGTGAATTATACTGCTTTATGTTGACAGGTGTTCCCATTATTTTGACCACCCCATTCAAAACAATGAGGATATGCTCAACAACAGACAAAACTCTTCTTATCAAATGATAATGCAGTTGAGTTGGCAACTACTTAACACAGTGACGAAGATTTATTGCAGGGATGTTGTATTCGTTGTCATTCAGTTTGTTTGGTAACTTTATTAGCACAACCTCAAATTGAATATAAATAACATGGAATTAAAGAAATCTGAAATTTGGCCAAAACCACTGGTTAGACAAATCCCTAATCATATTATAACAAATTTATAACTATCGTGACTATTAATTCTTTAAGTTATTTATTTATTTTTTTCTTACATTTTTACATATGGGTTTGGGATGTTAGTTGAAACACAGATTAGATGTTTGACCATATTGGGTTGGGATATATAAAATTGTGATTTGAAAAGACAACTCAACAAGGCATCAGGACAAAATCATGGAATAAAGGCAGGCCAATGTCCATTCATATTAAATGTACTCCTGATTTATTAGATGAATATATATGCAGAAATGGTCAGATGTAATTGAATAAATTGGTACTAATTGTAGGGAAATTGTAGGCAAACAGCTGGTCAGCTGTTTGGTCCCAAATTCATTCATTCATCAAACATACAGCCAGAGTCATCTAGTCAAAAAACAGCTTGCTTGTACTGTGTGCCGTGCTTCATATATCCTGTCAGAGGCATCCGATAATCAAAAGGTTTCCTCCACCGTCCAAAGACATCATGTCTGGGTTAATTGGTGACTCTAAATTGTCTGTGGGTCTGAGTGTGAGTGTGAGTGGTTGTTGGTCTCTGTCTGTCTCTGTATGTTGGCCCTGTGATGGACTGGCGACATGTCCAAGGTGTACCCCACCCTTGGCTGATGTCAGCTGGGATTGGCTCACCGAGACCTAGAAACAGATAAGCGGTAGAATATGAGTGAATGAATGAATGAACAAATGTAAGCAAGGTCACAGCAGAAAATAATTTGAGTGATGTTGGAAGCAGTTAAATATGTCCCACTGTGCCATATTATGTGACTTTTGTTGAAAACAACGTTTAATTACCATCTCTCTTGGTTGATGTCATAAAAGTTAAAGATTGAGTTTGTAGTTGTCAGGAATCAAAGCTTACATAACACTTAATTAATGACACTCTCACATGGGATTCAGTTCCCTCGGTTTGCTTTGGGTATAATCATGTCTGTGTTTTAAATAGCATTTTAGATGTCCATGTGCCAGAAAAGATGTTTTGATGCCATATTCAAACTGCTGCTGAGCAGATTCTTCATCACATTTGGCGTCTCCTCCGACCTAATGTCTCCTACTGCTGATTTCCCAGGCTTAGGCTTGAGGACATGGCTGCTATCAGTCCTGCTGCTATCGCTCCTCTCTGCAGTGAATGGGGGTGCAGACTCTAAAGCTGTCACCACCACCCTCACAACCAAATGGGCTGATACTCCTCTACTGCTGGAGGCCAGGTACAACACTGCACCACTCAACAGTATAGTAGCAGCCATTTAGCCATATTACATCTGACATTACATTTCGGAAGCAGAGAATAGATAAATCAGTGTCCTGAGGGCTGGTAGGGTCATTACTGAGACTTGATCTTCTTCTCACTTAGTGAGTTCCTGGCAGAGGAGAGCCAGGAGAAGTTCTGGGACTTTGTTGAGGCCAATCAAAACATAAAAGGAGAGCACGATGGTAAGTTAATCTGCTTCAGCCACTGAAGACTAGTTTTCACTTTTAGTCTCTGTGCTGTGAGCAGCTGAATTTATGATGTGTATGCAAGCCTCTTGGCAGCAATTGCAGTGTCGATATTTTGGCCAAACACTGAGGCAAGCAATACCATGATAGAAATGAATTTTGTTTGTGTCTGCCTATGTTAAAAAAGTTGAAACATAAAACCTACAGCAGATTTGAAGATGTAACTTTTGGAAACAATCAAGCTTTTGATTTTATTTTAAAAAAGGCTTTATAGACACATGATTTGTTTGTGTGCCTCCTCTCACAGACACTGATCAGGCCTACTATGACCTGATAGTGAAGAAAGCCAGTGCCTTGCTTAGCTCCGTCCAGCTGAACATGCTAAAGTTCGCCCTGTCCCTGAGAGCCTACTCTGCAACAGTACACTCCTTCCAACAGGTACCAGAGAGAAGGGGGCTTGAATTTGTTTTTGAAAGCTTGTATCTTTATGAGAAGGAGATCATATTCCTCTAGATATATTTGAATGCATTCAATGAGCCCTCTGTTATTCATGTTTTTAGATAGCATCCAACGAGCCTCCTCCATCTGGTTGCTCAGCTTTTTTTAGTGTCCATGGAGAGAAGACTTGTGATGCTGAAAGCTTGGAAGCATCGCTGAAAACTGCACCTCAGAGGTCATTAAAAACAATTTTTCTTCCAAGTGCCATATGGGTCAAAATCAATAAAATAATGACAGATCTTATGACTGCTGTCTCTACCTTTCTTTCTTTCCTTCTCTCTTTCAGGCCAAAGCCATACCTGTTTAAAGGTGATCACAAATACCCAGGATCCAACCCAGATGGTCCTGTTGTCATCCTCTACGCTGAGTTTGGAAAACCAGACTTCCAGAAGCTTCACGAAGTTATATTGTCCAAAGTCAGCGAGGGGCTGGTGACTTACGTCCTGCGTCATTTCCTTGCTGTAGGTGTCACACGCGCTCTCAAGAAGATGAATGTAATGTATGAATTATGAATAGAAAGACAGATCGCAGTACACAGTGACACCCTCGGGTCAGGTGTCAAGCAGATTATATTTTAAACATTAAGTACCTTATTTGATTAGCTGATTGAGAAGTAAACTGTACCAGTTTTGACTTATTAAGAATTTAAATATTTTTTAAAAACATACATTCACTAGGTCTAGCTTCATGATTGTGCGTATTTTATTTTCTTAGTCCTCTTTTTCCGTGAAAATTTGGCTGATATTGACATACATATTTTTTTTTTTTTACATATTATAACGTATTTTTGGCCAAACAATTTATTGATCAATGAAGAAATTAATCTGTATACGAGTCATTATGAAAATAAGCATTTGTTGCAGCCCTGATCGAGCATGATAAGTAAAACAAAATTTCAAAGACTTATGTGACCTACTTAACAGCATTGCATTAGTGTAATGCACTTTTTATCTGCATGTGATTTATTTGCTTATTTATATTTCCTTCTGGACATTGTGTTTAACTTGCCAAAGCAAGTAAATGATACATATTAATGTAAGTTATAGTTATTTGTACTCCAAATGAGACCAGGGAATCAACTTCAGTATAAAAGCATCCTTAAAATGTTTCTTAGTTATGGTGGATTATCATGTGATACTAAGCTACTTTTGGCTGCATATTCAATAAATAAATCAATAAAAATAAATCAAAAAAATATTTTATCTTTATAATAAGGGGCATCAGTTGGATTTCCAAACTTTTTTTGAGGACATGTCACAAAAAATTAACAGATATCATCCTCTCCCTTGAAAACCGCTGTCATAATGGCCTCAAGTAAAGCACTCAACTCTTTATTGCTCCATTAGAGATGCACAGTTGTCCTCAATAAAAGAATGTATTAGCATTAGGAAGCCCATAGAAATGAATATATTGTATTTAACTCTGTGAACATCAGGGAAGACTGATATAAATATACTTATCCTTACCTTCAAAAGCTGCAGTTTGATTGGGCTCCCAATTTACACCTGGGATGAAAAAGTACTTCTCCAATTTATCATTTTTCTCCTGCGTTAATAGAACTTATTCCCACCATCTATCCATTAAGCATGAAGTCCTGCAAGTGGAAGTGATTGTAACGTTTAATGATTTTTGGTTTTCTGTGCTTAGGGACCAGTTTGCTGTCTTCATCACGTAGCTAGCAGCACCTGCTTGTCTGCACCTTTGAGCTGTGCAAATCATACATCACATGGGCTTGTAGCATTTTTCTATTGTAACTTCAACTCTTTTTTCATTTACAACAGAGATGAAGATTAATATAAAAAGTCAAAAACAATAGAGGTCAAACATTTTTTTCTGCTTATTTTGTCTTCTTTAGATAGTGCAGTCAGGAATACAAAACTCTCATTTCAGTGATGAGGCTGCTTGTCATCTTTTTATAATGTGTCTCCCTCTGCCTCCAGAATCCAAGTGTAAAAAAAGTTTATCTCTCTGGGTATGGAGTGGAGCTGGCCATTAAAAGCCAGGAGTACAAGGCGAAGGATGACACACAAGTCCAAGGTACAGACATACAGACGTACACACAAGAACACAAACTATCAATACACATGCCCAGGATTGTGTAACCTCAGAGGAGTCCTGATGTGAATAACGAGTTAATTGATTGTGGTTTCAGGGGCAGAGGTGAACGCTACAGTGATAGGAGAGAATGATCCAGTGGACGAGGTCCAGGGATTTCTTTTTGGCAAACTCAAGTGGGTGGCTCCGTGTCAGGCCATGATAAAAATTCAAAGCTTGTATTAGCTCCAAGAACTGCACCATGTTCACACCAGCCAAGATTTTTTTTCTTCTTTTTTTCCTCTAGCGTTGATTTTTTTCAAAGCACTTACTGTAACCTTTTATTGCTAACAAACTAGCCTCAAAATAAAGTAATCTGTCTAGAATCCACCCACTCCTTCTTCATTAGGGATTTGCTATTTAAGCATTTAGCAGTTGCATTTAAACTCCCTTTTTCTGTCTTTTCCTTGACAGGATGATATACCCAGAACTAAAAGAACAGCTGAAAGAGTTGAGGAAACATTTAGTCGAAAGCACCAATGAAATGGCACCTCTGAAAGTTTGGCAAATGCAAGGTGAGGTTTCACTTTCCTTCTTCCATTCCCATTTTCTGTTCCGCTGTTGCCGACTTTAATTTCATACAAACAGGCCGTGCAGGAAGTCTCTGTTTTTGCAAGTTAGTATTTCATCACTTAGAAATGTAATTGCATATATTCATGTAATTCTGACAGCCAAGGTCATTACAGTCACAAAAATAAATTCAAGCTCAATAAACTCAACCACTGCTAAACACTTAATAAGCTTACTTTTAACACCTGCAGGCATTATTTCTATCACTAAGATTTTAAGGGGATCAATTTTTATGATCCTGTGAATATTCCCTCACTGAGTTCTCTGTCCATTAGTTTCATAGCAGTGACTACCAGAAGATAATTATCCAATGGCAAAATTCCCAGCTCCTGATTCCCATCAGAATGTAATCAATTGTTTCTTGACCCAAAGACCTTTCTGTTCTTGCAGTTTTATAGAATGTGGACTTTGAGCAAGTGAAACCTTGCTAAACTCAGCAAACTATTTAATGAAAAGAAGCAAAACATAATCTCTTCACTTAGGTCAAAGTGAATTTAAACTGCTGATTTTAATCTCATAACCTGCTTTTGCATCTAACCAGACAACAGAACCAAGACTGTTGGAAAGCTTTGGACTTCCAGACCAGCAATTTATTTTGATAGTTAATAGGGGATTTTAGCATATTTTGATCAGTGTATTGATCACGTGTATTTGAACTTTCTTTCTGTATAACAGTCACCACTCTTGTCCTGATTCTTTTTGTCAGTAGTGACGTTGAAGCAATTTAAGTCTGAAATATGAATTTCAATTAATTATATCTCTGAGAACTTTTAGCCCCGAGAAAAAATAAAGAAAGAAAATAAACTGCAGTAAAATGCTGCTGATGTTCTCTCAGTCACCAGAATGAGATTTTCCCATGGGGGTCGATATACTGTCCCACATATGATTCAAGGATGACACTCAACCAAAACTGTTGAATCTGTGATTGTCGTCACTATAACTTCATGTCTACAGCTGTTTACTTGTCAGAAGACAGTGTGAAAATGCAGCAAACCACATAATGACCATAAGAAACTATCCTTGTTTCCCTGAATTTTCATCCTCAAATAATAAAACTCGATGCATAAAAATTCACATTTTGTGAAACTGGGATCAAAACATTTTCTTGTAATGGGCCCCTACACTGAGTGATTTGGTGGTTTATGAATTCCAGTGGGAGACTTTGCATTCCCGCTGATGCTGTTTCACTTGTTTGATTTGCTTAATTTATTTTCCTTATCCATATATCTTGAATAAACTTAGAAAATTATAATTAGTTTCTGTTGCTTCAACAGCGAATACATTCCATTGGTGACTTAAACTTGCAGCAGAAAATGTATACATATATCAGTGACTGTATTTTATCAGTGTCCCCCTGATGCATCTGAATAATAATAGCTTGAAGATATGAAAGCATTCTCTGCTGCAACACAAACAGGTTATTGACCAGGGTTACATCATCTGATAAATCACAGACTTTTTTGTATGCACTTTTTAACTCTGACTATTTTTCTCTCACACATATCAAGCTAGTTTTGTCACCTTTCTTGCGGTGTATAAATTTTTGTTAAATATGTAACACGGTTTCTTCCACTGGATGTGGTCAGGAAGCTGGCCAGAGGCTGCTTTGATTTTGCTGGATAAAGGATGTGAGGGGATGAGAGATATGGCTGAACTCAACTGTTAGACTGTCATGTGGGTGTCTGTCTTTATCTTCTGCCCCGCTGGGGCTCATTAGCTCAGCCTGTTTATAAAGTGAGGGAGACCTCCAGGGGCTAGTAATCACACAGTCTACAACGCCATTACGGAGATGCTCACTGCATTGAATTAATCCTCACTACACATTCCCCTTCAGTGCACAGAAAAGCTCTGCATGCGCTTATGTTGTTGTATACAACGTTTGTATTTAATAATATTCTACTCTGTATTCTTAATCCTGCCTTAAATGCTTTAAGATAGTTTTAATTAATGCCTCAGATGTGAAGACAAGCATGTTAACACAAATATATTTCATAATTAATACATTAATTGGTATTACTGATGACCTTTTTTTCAGCCATGCTAGCAACATGGCACAAAGGGTGGCGGTGTCTGTCTGGCTGTCTGCAGATCCAGCAGTCTGATTCAGAAAGAAATTCCTCAACAACAGTCCACAGCAACAGATTGCCAAGACATTCTGTGCAGATATTCATGGTGCCCAGAAGGCAAATCCTATGAACCCCCTGAATTTTCCTCCGGTGCTACCAGCAGGTTCATATTTTTGAATTTTAATAAAATTTTCTCAACTACTTGGTGATTGCAGACTGTACATAACCAACATTAAAATTAACAGCCGATTAGTTACCAGCTGAGAAGAGATGATTCAAGAGTCAAACTTCATTTATTCATTCCTTAATTTGCAAAGAGCTGTCTCCAGAAGTGGAAAGCAACAGTCTTAATTCTTGCTTTGCTTGTATTCCTATCAATTCTGTTCTTCTACTGAAGTCAGCATGCTGACAAGTTAGCAAAGGTCCTCTCTTGTGATGCCACTTTGCGACATTCAGTTTCTGTGATTTCCTGTTTGCTCAAATTCAGTGTGAAAGGGTGAAGAAGTAGTGCTGTTCAAAGGAGTTATTCCGGTTTCTTATTTCATGAATGAAATAATGGCAAAAGTTCTTGACAAGTAACTATGACCACCACAAACCAGTCCCACAGGGAACCGCATTTACTGGCAGAGAAAATGTACATATGCCCCCTTTAGGTTTATGACCAAAAACTAATGATGTTCAACGTCAGCATAACATTAGCATGGTAATGTTGTCAATGTGAAGAATGGTAACATGCAGATATGTTTAGCTCAAAGCCCCACTATATGTAAGTGAAGCTGCACATAACCGATAGCATGGCTATAGACTTAGTTTAGGTAAATCTAATTTGTTGTTTTTGATTGTTGTTCATGATTCTAATTTGCAATAACATTTTGCTGCTCGAGCACCTGATGTTTCTTCCTTCTTATACACTTTATGCTTCAGAAACTTGAGCCTGAGAGACCGTTTAATTGTGACTTTCTGCTTTTGTCCACTCATCTCTCTCGCATTTTTTGCCCTGCTTTCCTACCTCCCTATCCTCCCACGAATTCTTTTATAGATCTGAGTTTCCAGACAGCAGCTCGCATTCTTGCTGCTCCTGCTGTTGATGCCCTCAATGTTATGAAAGACCTCAGTCAGAACTTCCCCACCAAAGCCAGGTAAGGAGTAAACACACAAACAAAGAGAAGTTACTGTAAAAAGTTTTGGGTTCACTCAGATATTGACAAGTCTGCACTTACTCCTTGCAGGTCCATCACCAAAACAGTGGTCAACTCTGAAATTCGTAAAGAGATTGGCGAAAATCAGAAGGTATATGTTTGACTTCTCATTTAAAGTTTCATCTATTAATATTCCTTATCCCTTCTTTCACTCTTTTTTTCCACAACATGAGGCTGACTGGACCAAATTCAGTGAAAAAGCTCAAATGAACATTGTGTTAGTCCATCTCTTAGTGTTTTCCAGCTTCTCTATTCTGTCAGTGACACTCAGCCCTGAGCCCAATTATTTATACTGAAGATATAAATCTTTAATGACTGTCCACAGATACAGATACATATTGTTTCATTAAAAAAGTGCAAAGTCATTTCCTTAAGCAGCTGGGCTCTATAGTTTTTAACAAGCAATGTTAAATCTGAAGGAAGATGGGAATTTGTTTATATATATATAATGGGTCTATTGTCTTTATTTATGGGTTTATTTGGAGTACCTGAATGTGATTTCAAATAAACAGCAGTGCACATGTGATGATGATAAATTTACATATAAAACAAAGGATTTGTGTGGCAAATTTATGTTTTATTTATCATTATTATTTATTTATCTCTTCTTGTACCGTAATAAAACCCAAAGACACAGAGTAATGCTGTGGCTGCATAGACTATACTTACTAGTTGGATCGGATCATTAGATTATTGGGTTTAGCCTTTTTAATAGGATTTGCCAGGTTTATCCTTTCAAGGTTTAGTCATTGTATTTTCTCTGTCTTATTAGTAGTCTTTGCTGTCATCCAACAATTACATCCAATGTAAAAGGTTGAATGAAACTTAATTTCTCCACACCACTGACAAAAACAGCAGCACGAAAAACAAACACCTTAGATATAGTAATAAAGTAGTAGACATGTTGAAAGGCAGAGAGAAAGGGGAGTCCGTGCTGGTCTGCCATTCATGATCAATACACTGTTCCTGTTTTTTTTTTTTTTTTCTCATCTTCATATTCTCTTTTTCCTACATTTAGTTTTAGTATTGGGCTCTAACATGATATTTTCTGTTAAAGTATTTTTTTAAGTGAAGTTTTTATGCTTTAAAGCTTTTATTAGATAATGACAAACAGAGCTGACAGGAAATGATAATAGAGAGAGTTAATAGTGATGCCAGCTGGACTCTAACAGGGGACAATAGCCTCTTAAATTGTTGAACTCACCAGGATTCCCTGTTACAGTTTCTTGCTCATGCTAGGGATCATTTATTAAACAAATGTTGTTTTTATTTCATACTATTTTATCCATTTTGGTCACAAAAAAGTGCAGATTTCCCACTAATAACAGCTGCTTGATGTCTTCATTCCCCCTAATTCCCCGGTGTCTTTGTTATCCGGCAAGCTAGTATTCATTCTGCTGACTGTGTTGTTGAGTGGTCTGGGATAATTTAGGTTTAGCTGTTTACCAATCTAATTCAATAAAGGGGAAAAATAAATCGCATTATTACATACAGCCACTAGCCTTTGTCTGTGGGGAAATATCTCAAAATGAGAACTGCCCCTTCCTGTTTTTATTTTCTTCCTCTCACCTTTTATTATGTGATAAATTGTAAACAACATCTGACTTAAAAAGCATTCAGTTCCTGACAATAGCTTTGCCCGGCTAATGGAATAGGTAATCATCCCTTTTTCTTGTCAAATGTTTTTTCACTCCCCCTCCTTCCCCTTTCTCTCCTCAAGCTGTGCCCACATTATCTTGGTGTGCAGACAGGAGTTTGGGTGGGTGGTGGGGGTGAGCAGCAAACGTCCTAATTACTGAATCAGTAATTCATTCAGCAGGCGCACTGAGTCCTGCAGCGAGAAAGCATTATTGATTGAAGTAGTTTGGACACATGCACTTGCACGCAGACATTTGTCTCTCTCTCACACACATATACACACGCATGCAGACACAGTTTAAGTGGGATGAACAATATTTGTGTTAATCATGTCTTGTTGTAATTGCAGTGTCTGGAGTATGATTAATCTGATGTCTTTGTCTTTCTGTAATGAGATTTGACTGCGCCAGCACGACTTTGAGCTTTCCTCTTGCCTGTGCAGAGGCACAAACACACAGAATTTCATTGCTACACACACCCACACTCGCACTCATATTCACACACATTTTCTCTAATAATTAGATTTGTTTAGTGTGGGGTTTGATTGCTCTAAGCAGACTGACTTTAAACAGAGCTGTCGGTGCTGGTTTGGAGCTGTTGACGTGCCTCGTTATGGCTTTTTGCTGACTGTTGCCTCTAGTTTTACAGTATAATAGACGACGCAATGGCCAACTTTGGTGTTGTAAGCAGCCCCGGGTGGTGATTTGCTCAGCTCAATTGAACTGTGAGTTTTAGGGTTTGATGTGAACAGGATATTTAGTCATGTTGATGTTTTTTTCCCTCTGTAGTTTTTCAAGGGAACTCTGGGCCTGCAGCCTGGTGAATCAGCTCTGTTCATTAACGGCCTCCATATAGATCTGGACACACAGGACATCTTCAGGTACACACATGCAATCATGTTCATCATTCATACTATGCAGCTAGTAAGCTGTATAACATCACTCTTGTTCTATTTCTGGCAAAGAAATAGATTTGTATTGGATTAATATTCTGCACATTAAATAATACCCTTTAAAACCACTTTGATGGGGTCTAAAAAGATATCGTCCAGCAAATTTTCTGCTTAACATTAATTTGAATTGAATACCTCTGGTGGTTAGATTTTTGGTCATATAAAATGAGATATTGATCTCTTGGGAATTGTAATTCCTATTTTCACATTTTTTTCCATAATAAGCAAATATTTTACCCACTTTGACTTAAAGTCTAACAATATGCACAATTCTACATGCTGCAACTCCACTAAAAGTCTATAATCAAATATTAGGCATAAACAGGGTTCATCCTTCTGGAGTTTTATTGATTTTTCCAGAACATAAGAGGAATCTAGTTAGGGTCAATCAACTGTCATGAGAATGCATTGTGCAAACTCTGTGTTTTATAGTTTCAGGAAGACACAGACATAGTATCTTACAATAAATAAGACTGTCTTGCAAAATGCCTGACTCAGAAACATTTGGTGCTTGTGCAGACATTTTCCATTGCCTTCTTTTGGCCAACAGGACATTCAGTTCAAAACGATACAAAGCAGCAAATCTAAGTCATTACTGGTAAATATCGAATTTTTTTAGTTGGTGAAGTTATTGAAATGTATGGCTGTACAAACATTTATTTTCCTCTTTGATTAATCTTCAAATAATTTTCTTTATTAGTCTCTGAAATGTTAATTGATTGTGAATAGATGCCATTTTCAATTTTCATTTCATTTCACTTTCAAAGATCAATACAACCTGTAGTGATGTCTTCAGTTTTCTTCTTTTGTATGAACAGCTATAGCAATATTGAAGGCATTCAATTTGCTGTCACATGCAAGAATGAAAAGCAGCAAAACACATTTTACAGCGGAATCCCCAATTTCTTATTTGGTTGTTTCAGCTTTCAAGTGTATGTTATCTCTAAAAGTTGTATTTGCTACAAAACTTTTATCTATGTCCTTAATATTCAAAAAGTAAACCTTACTTTTTTTTTTTTTTTACATTATAAACGAAAAGAAGCATACATCTGTCTCACACATAATCATATTTTAGCAGTTCTGTTGCTAGTTAAATGCTCTTATTCACACCTACAGAAGGAAATACACACATCCACCAGCTGTAGATGACTTGACACTGACTCACATCTCTTCGTGTCCACAGTGTTTTTGAGGTACTGCGCAGTGAAGCCAGGGTGATGGAGGGTCTGCGCTCACTACTCATCGAGACGCCATACATCCATGACATCCTGAAGGTCAACGTCCAGCCTTCTGACTCCGATTACGCTGTTGACATCCGCAGTCCTGCCATTAGTGTAAGAAATCAACCTTATCCCAACAGATGATCACACTCGTCCCAGCGTTCTGCTGGCTGGGAAGAGAAAATGAAAAAAACTTCTATCAATTTAAAATCTCAAGAGAATCTTTTTTTTTTTTTTTTATGACCTCCAGTGATATAACTTGGGCTTGCCTTGCAGCAGAGATGCACAGGTATAATTAATGACACCATCCCATCACATCCTGGCGGTGTGTGCTTATTGATCCAACAAAGTACACTTATAGTTCCAACAAGTACAAATATAACCAGTGATATTCCCTGGATTATAATTTGGGCATTGTTATAAATTGGGCTGTCAATTTTAGAGAGCAAGCCAATTTTTCGAAGATGTAAATCTCAAAACTATGAAATAAAATAATAGGATGATCAGAAAACAGTCAAAATAATTGTAAGCTCTGGCCTTAGTTTACAGTTCATAAGAGTCATATATAAGTAGTTGTTTAGTTGTTGTCAGCAATCTGCTCTTGGGGTGAGGATGCTGTTTCCTCTACAATTTCCTTTATTTTATTTTATTTTTTGTTTTAGTGGATCAACAACTTGGAGACAGATCATAGGTACAGCTCATGGCCCTACAATGTGCAGGAGTTGCTCAGACCAACCTTCCCCGGAGTCATCAGACAGATCCGCAAGAACTTTCACAATCTGGTACGTCTGTGCCTGATTAATTGACACCTTGTGAATCAAAATGACTAATAATAATTCTTGTGAAAAAAAACCAAAAAAACCAGTGTGAGTGTGGTTTCGTGTTTGTACGGTTTCCAGGTGATCATTTTGGACCCCACTCAGGAGAATGCTGCTGAGCTGCTAAGTGTTGCAGAGATGTTTTATGCGAACAATATCCCTCTCAGGTTGGTGATTGTGTCATCAGGGAATTGTTGGGGTGTAAAAATCTTTTGTTTTCTAATGAATATGCCAGTAAAAAAAACAAGATAATACTTTTGATTGCTCCACAGCTACTGCAAAAACAAGAGAAATCAAATAGAAGCTGGAGTAGCAGTCTATTGGGACATGATGTTAAAATCCATAAAAAAAAAAAAGATCCAAATTTGGAGTTTCGCTGTCAGTTTTGTTGGGCAAGTTTGGGAGACATTTGATCTCTCCCAGCATGTCTTATGTTGCTATGGTTAGTTTGTTTGAAGCAGACATCACACTCCCTGTATGCTATCAGTTCAGTATGAAAATCAGAGTTTGGTTTGGAAACGTATATGCTGTTCTGTGTGGGTTTTAGGATTGGGCTGGTGTTTGTGGTGTCTGATGATGATGACATAGATGGCATGCAGGATGCAGGTGTGGCACTGGTCCGGGCGTACAACTACATCAGTGATGAAGTCGACAGTCAGAGCGCTTTCGAATCAGTCATATCAGTGAGTCAACCTTTTACCATCACAGAAGATTGCAAGATTAGAGGGACTTGATTGTTGTCTAATAAAATGTAGACAGAGAGGTTGAATTACTTTTAATTTATTTCACCCCCCTCCTTTCCTCCTCCTTTCCAGATGTTTAACCGGGTGTCCATTGGTGGACAGTTAAGTGTTGAGGATGTGGTGAAGGTACTGGAGAAGAGGTTCCCCTATGTGGAGGTCAGCAGCATCCTAGGAGCTGACTCTAGCTATGACAGCAACAGGAAGGTGAGTAGGAATGAATGTCGCATCCCTGTGCTGGATCATTATTCTCTGAGTATTAACAGTCAAAGCAAGTCAAGGATGATTTTTCATTTTTTTTTACACTGCAATAGATTTAAGATTTTAAAAGCTAGTTGGCATTCACACAGGCAGCTAACCCAAAAAAAGAAATAAATGGATTTAATGAAACTGATCCTTGTAAAATGAGAGCAATGAATAGTGTAATTAAGTTCAGAGACAGAAATTAAATTATAGATAATGTGAACCAAGTAAGTTTTTGATTTAAAAATGGGTAGGTGTTATATAGACTTTAAGATTATTCATGCTAATTCCGAGTATGTGAAGTTTCTGGGCAGTTGCAGCTTCTGTAGCTTTATTTTATACTGATCCTTTGAACTTTCAATTGACCCACTTCAGGGTTCATATGGTAAAACATATCAGTGGGTGATGGACATGAAATAAGATTTTAAAATCAATTCTCTGACAGCTGGTGTTAAGTGATATTTCTTTTTATTTAATATGGGAACTGGCAGATGCATTTTAGACAAGATTCAGATACTTCAAGTTTTTTGGGTTGACCTGGACACAGGTGCTCACAATATTGATGAGAAGCATGCAAACTGAACTAATACATTCTCCTAGGACGGCAGAGCTTATTACGAGCAGACTGGAGTGGGCCCATTGCCTGTGGTCATGTACAATGGTATACCTTACCAGCGTGAGCAGCTGGACCCAGATGAACTGGAGACAGTCACCATGCAAAAGATCCTGGAGACCACCACCTTTTACCAGAGAGCCGTCTACCTGGTCAGTAAACACACACTCACGCACACTTTGATATATAATCATTGAGACACAGTGAGCTTAAGCGAGATTTTATGCGAGGTGTTTATTAGATGGCTAAGACACAGATGAGTCAAAATCATCACTGCATCAATGCCTGTACAGACACAAGTGCCTATTTAAAGAAAATGTACTTTGCATAAACATAATAATGCATTTGGTTCTCTACTAAAAATCTTCCCACTTCCATCAAACTAGTTTGAGCAAAAAAGAACAGGTTATGTATTCACTGATTTGAATCAAATTTGATTCTGGAGATGCAGAGAATACCAGTCAGATTATTCATTCGCCTTGTTTTGTTTTGTAATTTATTCAGTGTACTACAAAATGAAGTCCAATTTAAAGAAAACTAAAAACTGAAAAGAAAAGAGCAAAAGCGCTCTAGTGTTGTCAAGGACTGTTGTGATAAATAAAATAAACTTTCTTTTAAGCAAGATCTTTGTGATTGTGCCATCTGTCATTCTCTCCTGTTTTAATATCGTTCCATCTCTCAGACAAGCGGGCTCTTTTGGATTGGCTCTTTCAAAGGTTTTCATAGGCATTGAAGCACAGTGGGTAATGTTTAATTTTGGTGCTATACCAGTGTTAGTGCTGAATATGGTTTTAGTCATCAGTCTTGTTTTTTCCTTTTTAATGTTTAATCCAAACTTGTAGGAGGAAAACTTTTCAGTCAATATCCAAGCATCAGTGACTGCAGCAGAAAAGTTATTAAACCTAGAGAGTGCTTTCTTAACTGTGTGGATGAAAGGATGGCAGACAAAGACCTTCTATATCATTGTCAGGTCTACAGTAATAGCGAAGGATAATTCAAACCTAAATCTGTGCCCCATATCTCTTGCAGGGCGAACTGGCTACCGATCATGACGTTGTGGACTTCATCATGAACCAGCCCAACGTTGTACCTCGCATCAACCCGAGAGTACTCTCCACCAGCAGGAAATACCTGGACCTGTCTAATACCAGTGAGAAAGAAAAAAAAAATCTTTAGACATTTAGCATTGAGATTTGTCCTAAAAAAAAAAAAAAAAGTTGTGTGGTGAAATGCAGGATAAAGTTTTATTGAAGTTGCCCGGATTCCTGAATATTTGACAGCAGACCAAAAGCTGACAACCTGAAGTTTAGGGTCATTTCAAAAGTGAACAGAAAAACTGTTTCAAAATCTGCTATTTTTCATTATCTTTGTTTTTACCCGCAACTTTTAATTTCCCCCCATCGTCGTAATTGCAAGTTCTGGAAATAAAGACAAAAAATTTATATTTTTGTGTCATAAACCAACATCAGCCATGTGTTACACACCTGGTCAACATTCATAAGCTTTTTAACATCCCCTCCCCTTTTTCTCTCTTTACAGATAATTTCTTTGTAGATGATTATGCTCGCTTCTCAACTCTGGACACCAAAAAGAAAAACACTGCAGTGGCCAACAGTATGAACTACATGACCAAGAAAGGTACGAGAGTGCAGTGTGGGTCTCCTGTGATAGCTGTTCACACAAACACTGAATGGAAGAGGATGTTTGCTGTTTAATCTTCAAGTCTAAACTCTTCATTTATTCTTCATTGTCCTCTCCTCTTCCTCCTCTTATTCATGTTTTTTAAACATTTCCCTGTATCAGGAATGACCACAACCAACAGGCATGGTAATCACTCTTACTCATGCACGTTATTTCCCTCTCCTTCTCAATTGCTCTTTTTTCTGTTTTCTGTGAACAAAAATGCTGAAAGTGTTCAGATGTATTTGTGAATCTGCTGCCACTGCCACCACTCCATCTGTGTTGCATTTCTCAGAGGACATAAGTGACTAAATTACTTGCGATGATTGTGTATTAGGCCATTTAAGTACAAGCAGAAGAAGAATTGTTCCCATAACTCCTTTTCAATTTCCATTATTTCTTCCATCTTTTTGATGGAGCATGATAATTCATAATACATCACCTTTAGCTGCATGAAGAACGAGATGCTGAAAATTAGATTTAACGCTGAATGACAAAAGTTTTGATAGTGAAGTAAGATTTGGAAAAGAGAATAACAAGAACATTGTTACTTTTTTATTGTTGTATTTATAGTTTTCTTATAGACCAGCACTCCTACAGATTTCTGTCTGCGTTATTAAAGCAAGTCAGGTTCATCTTCGCCCTCATAAGTTTACTTGTGTTTTATCATATCAGTAACTTATGCCGCCCACCTGCCTTTCTTCTTCTATATTTGTCAGATGATGGCTACATACGCCCCGTGACCTTCTGGGTAGTTGGAGACTTTGACAAGCCATCAGGACGACAGCTGCTTTACGATGCCATCAGACACATGGTATGACTCTGATCAAAGTTTGTTTAAATACTAAGAACTCACTAAAGGTATGCAAGCAGTCCAACATTTGCAGTCTCACCAAGAGTTGGATAAAACGATTGATACTACTCAATATTAAGCGACAGACAGCAGCCTGCTAGATTCATTTAGCATAAATAATGAAAACAGCATGGAACAGACTACATGGTTTATCTGCTTAAAATTACCTATAAAGCTCACTAAATAAATGGCCAAACACATAACAGCTTTAGAGGTTTTAGTGGACATGAACTTTTTTCCCTTGTTGTCAGTCTTTGTGCTAATCTAAGATCACAGGTTTAGTAGCTTATTAGTAATATGGTGTTCATTACAACCATATACCAAAGCCCTGCCATCTCTCAAACTACGTGATACAAGACTATCAGAGTTTAGGTGGACAGAAGTAATTATTGCTATCTAAAATTAAAAGACTAATAGGTCATTAGGTTACCCATTTTCCAATTTATTTACCAAGAATTAAGTCACTTTAACGGTTTTTCCTCTCACCTGCTCTACAATAGAAAACTAGCAACAATGTGCGACTGGGAATGATCAGCAACCCATCGACGAATCCGTCTGCTGAGACCAGCCGTGTGGCCCGAGCGATCTGGGCTGCCATGCAGACTCAATCTGCCAACAATGCCAAGAACTTCATCACTAAAATGGCTAAAGAGGAGACTGCCACAGCCCTGGAGAAAGGAGTTGACATCGGGGAGTTCGCTGTTGGGGTGAGGGGAGATAGATTTCACTTTTCTGTGCAAGATCACGACTCAAAATTATCATGCTTCCTTCTGTTGTTATTGCTCAAACTCTCTATAAATGCTAAGCCTCGTGGCTCTTTATTTTAACTTCTACCAACTGCCTAAATCTGTTTTTCCCTCAGGGAATGGATGTATCATTGTTCAAGGATGCATATGATGGTCTCAAATTTGATTTCCTGCTCTCCCACACTTCCTACTGCCGAGACGTGCTCAAACTGAAGAAAGGACAGAGAGCAGTTATCAGCAACGGAAGAGTGAGTCACAATCTTTTTTATTATTGTTTGTTGACAGAACATAAAACCTGCACCAAGAAATATGCTGAACAAATATAGTTTGTATTCGTGGGTAAAAAATGATGGTAGCTTTTCAATCATTACTTTCTGTTTATTTACAGATCATAGGTCCACTGGAAGAGGACGAAGTGTTTAATCAGGATGACTTCCTCCTTTTGGAGAGCATCATCCTAAAAACGTCTGGAGAGCGAATCAAAAGCAAAGTCCAGCAGTTTGGAATAGAGGAGGACAGGTATTTTCTTTAAATTTCAAAATTTAAATACTCAGTCATACTTTTGAAAAAAGTCATATTTTTAGACTGTGTGCAGTTGTGAGGTAACAAAGGGTTTCTATCAGGGCCAGCGACCTTGTGATGAAGGTGGATGCTCTGCTTTCCTCTCAGCACAAAGGAGAAACCCGGGTAGAATATGACTTTGCTGATGACCGCTTCAGGTACGTTGGAAAATTGGCACACCTTTTTGACGCACAGCCACTTTATTTCCTGAGAAAGTCTCAGCAGTGAATGCTGAAAAAGGGTTTGTTTTCCTCCAGGGTGATTTTGCAGCATTCTTAAAAACAAATACTTTGAACAGTATTTTGAAAAACCTTAGTGATGTATAAAGGGAATGTGTGTTAGATTTTGTGAGAATAATATAATAAATTGGTTTCAAGTGTGTCCTCTGCAGACTGCAATAACAACACAAGAACAGTGCTTACTGGACTTAATCCTTGATTTCCTAACTTTTGGCAGTGCTGTCAAGATCCGTCCAAAAGAGGGAGACGTGTATTTTGATGTTGTTGCTGTAGTGGATCCAGTCACGAGGGACGCACAAAAACTCGCTCCTCTCCTACTGGTAGGGTTAATGTGGTTTGGATCGTACCATTTCTTTCTGTATCTTAGGCCAGCTGATTTATTTGACATCCCTCCTGCTTTGTCCACATAATATTTCCTTAACCCGTCTTATTTTGCAAACTCCTTCCTCTCAACACTTGCAGGTTCTGAAGCAGCTGGTAAACGTCAACTTGCGGGTTTTCATGAACTGCCAATCCAAACTGTCAGAAATGCCTCTCAAGAGGTGAGAACACAAACTGTTTCTGAGTGAATACTCAAACCTTACATCCTTATTACACTAGTATGCCCACTCACCATTATGTCCAGTACCTTGGTTTTTCTGCTCATTTAAAGTTCGTCATTAAGCAAATTCTGCTTTTTTTAATTTTATTTTAAACAAGGACCATGTTTTTAAAATATCATAATTCTATATAACTTTTTTGTCACAGTGCTTTCATCTTTGTCAGTGCCTTATTAACTTGAATAAGAGTTTAGTCCATTCGGAACTTAAGGCTCATTAGTTTGGGTCGTTCTTTTTAAAAAACCCAGGAAAATATAATTCATCATAACTTCTAAGAACAAGTGAAAATTTCCTTTGAAATTCACAAATCATCTTGGTGAGCTTTTGGTCTATGAGACTCTAGTCCCTTTCCAGGATTTTCACTTCTATCACACAACTGATATAGTGAAAGCTGAAGAGAGAGTTGAGCTGTTTCATTTTCATAGTAGTTGGAAGATTTGAAGATCTCCATCCATGTTTTCTTCCAGCTTTTACCGTTATGTGTTGGAGCCAGAGGTGACGTTTCAGACTGACAGCAGCTTCTCTCCTGGTCCCATGGCCAAGTTTCTGGACATGCCTCAAACCCCACTTTTCACCTTGAACCTCAACACTCCTGAGAGCTGGATGGTTGAATCTGTGCACACTCGTTACGACCTGGACAACATCTACCTGGAGGAGGTATGGAAACTCTTGAATGTCTGCATTTAATGACAATCTGCAATGGTAGAACCTTTAAAGGTTTTTCTCAAAAATATTTTTATTTTTTTCATTTCCTTTTAGCCATTTTCAGCAATGAACTTAGCCCTAGTCGAAACACTGCTTCAATGCACAACATCCCCTTAGTAAGATTTCCTCCTTCTGACTAATTGTCCTTCACTTATGTCCTGTTGTACCCACAGTTGTCCCAAGAGACGGAATCTCTCATTTTCTTCTTTTTAATGTGGATTTTGGAGTCTTTTTTCCCTTGGCCTTGACAGCTTTGGGTTTTTGAAGGAGCCTGTGTTAATGAGTCTCTGTAAAGCCTCTTGGGATTGATATTGTGTAGACAAATTCAACTATAAACTTAATTCTTAACTCTTGGTGATTGCAGGTGGAGAATATTGTAGCAGCAGAGTATGAACTGGAGCATCTGTTGTTGGAGGGCCACTGTTTTGACGTCAGCTCAGGTCAACCACCACGTGGGCTCCAATTCACTTTGGGAACTGCATCTGAGCCGGTGATTGTGGACACCATTGTCATGGCAAACCTGGTAAGATATAGGTTCAAACTTTGATCCTCTCTTCTTGGAGGAGAAAGTTACAGGACCACAAACAATGTAGCCAACTGATGAAGTTCGTTAATCCTCTTTAGTGCTTTCTTGTGTGGTAGATGGTGTATTTTTCACTTTTTGTTTGGATATGTACTTTATTCATAAAGCCATAATCCCTGTAAATGTCCTGTGTTCTGCTTTATACTATAGGGTTACTTTCAGCTCAAGGCCAACCCAGGTGCCTGGATCCTGAAGCTAAGGAAAGGACGTTCTGATGAAATTTACAAGATTTACAGGTGAGAACTTGGAGAATTGGTAATATTGTGTCACAGAGACTTAAAATTATCTTATTAGTTTTTAAAGTTAGCCTGTGCTCCTACTCATTGATTTGTACATTAGTTGTAAACTTTCTTTTTGTATTTTTCTTATCCTTTAAATCTCACTCCTGCAGCCACGATGGCACAGACTCTCCTGCAGACTCAGACGACGTCATAGTTGTGCTGAACAACTTTAAGAGCAGGATCATTAAAGTCAAGGTCAGTTCAACTGTGATAAAGTGATGACTGTCTGGCACAACAGCCTGGAACAGTGATAGGAATGTGTCCTTCAACACGTTTAGCTGATTTATTTTTTGTCCCCAACTAAATAAAACCAAATCCAGGACAGTCAATGAGTGGCAACATTTGAAGTCTCAATTTCTCAGCTCATACATTTTAATAAGTAGAAGAGACTCCAGTTGGTGTTGAGTCCTTTACACACACACACACACACACATATATATATATGAAACGGGAAAAATAAATGAAAAAGTCCAAATATAGATGTGTAGCTCCAATGTCACATATTCAGGATTCAGGACTTGCTTTAGCAGAGTTTATTTTCCTGGAGTAAATATTTCTCAGGTGTTGTGGCTTAATATTTTTTTGTATATGGGGAATATTTTTCTGATTATATCATCTAATATTGCTGACTACCATACTTTTATTTTAAAATCAAGTTGCCAAAGTTTTTAAATCCAGCACATATGGGTTTTAATACATCATCCTTCTCCATAAACAGTAAGGCTCCACTATCACAGATTCATACTGGAAATTTTTTGTGAAAGAATCTAGTTCAGGTTTTTTCCTGGGTAGTGTAGTAACAGCTGAAACTTTTCAGACAAATGACACACAAAACAAACTTTTTGTTTAATTGTTCAACCTCTAACAGTATGTTGTTACTCATGTTGGCCAAGATGGTTATTATTTTAAAGCAGAACCAGTCAAAGTAGTTTATGTGCCAGATGCCAGTATATCTTACTAACTATCTTATTCTCCATCTAAGGCAGACTGTAAGCTTCCGTTTGTGTTTCTCTTTTATTTATGTATATTTTATCCTTAATAAAATCACAGCCAAATTAGCCTTTTTCATGTATACTTTTGAAAGAATCATGAAAAAGAAATCTTATTTAGCTAAATAATAATTTCCCTCATGATTGTTTCACTGATTTCAAAAAATCCCATGGTGATCAGGTCCAGAAAAAACCAGACAAGTTCAATGAGGAACTGCTAAGTGATGGGACCGAGGAAACTGACACTGGCTTCTGGAAATCTCTAACCAGGTACAACTTTGGTTCAAACTAGCAGCACTGGAATGAATTTAGTTAATTGACAGAAATGTCATAGTCAGTAATTTTGGTCTATTTTTATAAATATTTCAGGAAAAAATTCAAATATTCTCTGGTATCATAAAATATTGAAGCTACATTAAATATTTTAATTTGCAATGTACATTGAATATCATTAACTTTTAAAGCCTTGCTTGGACAATTAATCAAAGCAGTGATCGACTAATCAGTAATGAACAGAATTGTAAATTGTAGCTCTAATAACAGTTTGCATCACTATTGAATGAATACAACAGTGTGTTGTGGGATTTGTATTTATTTCCTTTAAAATGTATATACTGTCCAATAAAGGTGTTGCATTTTGTCTTTTGCCTTTCAGAGGGTTCACTGGTGGAGGAAAGGTGGAGGAGGCAAAGCAGGACAAAGACAACGTGATCAACATTTTCTCTGTGGCCTCGGGGCATCTGTATGAAAGGTTCCTCAGGTTAGTGTCAGAGACGTGACCAGACCAAGAAAAGGGGACCGTTATTTTTTGTATCAGCCAAAATGTTCAGAAACTTGCATCCTTATTTCGTATGTATGTATGTGTAATAGATTTTTTTAGTAGTTTTGTGTCACATCCCTGTTACCATCAGTCATTTCATCCCTCTTTCTTCTTCTCAGAATTATGATGCTGTCAGTTCTGAAGAATACCAAAACTCCCGTCAAGTTCTGGTTCCTCAAGAACTACCTGTCTCCGACGTTCAAGGTAGGATTTTTCAATTTTTTTCTCTCCACAGGTGTTAGAGAAAATCTCTGCATCAACGGTATGATGCCAGCTCACTTTTTGGCTCTTTTTAATGGATTAAGCTTTCTCTCTTCAAACTGGAGGTGAAAGATGCAGAGGGGATGAGATTTGTTCTGCTAGAAGGAAATCTCCTGATAAACGAACAGACTTTCAGGGCTTTTTCTTGGCTCAGAGTTCCATTCGTCATCATCACTGATGTTTTTCTTTACTATTTCTCTTGTTTTAGCTGCTAAGTCCCATTATCCTTTAGATATTCATATATAAATGTGTGTTTATGTTTTATTGAGTCAGAAAACAGAAGCACACATTGACATCTGAAGGCACTGATGAGTGATTTGATGTTAAAACACAGATTTCCTCTCAGCCTGTTACCTCAAAGCTCCAGCAGGTTTTTCTGTTTGAAGGACTGATTGAATATTTAGATTACAGGCTACAGAAATTCATGCCTTCTGAGCAGACATCAGTCAGCATTTCTGTACATGAACCAGTGTCAGCCAGCCTGCAAACACAGGACTACAACATGCCAAAAATGACTACAATGGCAACAAATTCAGCATTATGTTGATAAAACACAAATCACAAAGAAGCAGGAAGCAAAACAGTGGAGCAAAAACACAATGATAGCGTCAACTATTCATTACACGTCGCCATCCAAAGAAATATGAGCCACAAATGAGCAATTCTGTTAATAACCACTGCTTGTGCCCATCAGCCGTGCAGAGAAACATTCAGCAATAACACACGGATAAAGTACCGCATACCGGTGACAATAATAACCTCAATAAAATGTTAATGCAGCTCAGAGTCGTGACAGTGTGCAAACCTAAGCAGCTAAAATAATAAGTGAAACCTGTTTTACAACGTAAACTCCAGAAATAAACCAAGATAGAGTTGAACATTACAGAAGTATCAGTGCTAAATAAATGAGACGCTGCTTTAAAACTACAGGGCTGTTTAAATATATCTCAGCTGAACAGTTTACATTTTAAAGTTTGACCTGTGCTACAGGTCACCCTTGGCTCATATTAGCTGGTAGAAATCGGGTGTTAGTGTTGTGCTTTGTGCAGTTTGACTCAATTGTTGGGCAGGCAGCCATTAAAATGGAAAGAGTTTGGTTTGGCCACCGTCTCCTCTCATCTGAGTGTTGATGTAATCTTGAAAATGTCTACAGGCTAATTGTATGAAACTGTATTGGAGCATCAGTCGTGCACGCACTAACTGGTGTGTCGTTTTTGTGTGTGGCCGTCCTGCAGGAGTTCATCCCCCACATGGCCAAAGAATATGGGTTCCAGTATGAGCTGGTTCAGTATAAGTGGCCTCGCTGGTTACACCAACAGACCGAGAAGCAGAGGATCATCTGGGGCTACAAGATCCTCTTCCTGGACGTGCTGTTTCCTCTTGCTGTCGACAAGATCCTGTTTGTGGACGCTGACCAGGTTAAATTACACGTAGCTCTACAAACACCGCAACGCAAACATTCAATTATTTGTTCCTGTGACTGTTCATATCCTAATTTGATGTTTTAAAAGGAACTACATGAGGAGTGTTAAATGTTATTCCTTGAAAGGTTTAAAAATTGTGTGTGTTTATATATATATATGTATATTTCACTTTCTTTCTGAGCAGAAGAGCCAGAAATTCAGTCTGAAATGTGAATTTTTTTTTTTTCTCTTCATGGAGTCGAATGGTTTTGTTTATACCTCATCCTCCTCTCCTCAGATTGTGCGGACAGACTTGAAGGAGTTGCGTGACTTTGACCTGGAGGGCGCTCCGTACGGTTACACCCCTTTTTGTGAGAGCCGGAGGGAAATGGACGGCTACCGCTTCTGGAAGTCTGGCTACTGGGCGAGTCACCTCGCTGGGCGCAAATATCACATCAGGTAGCTGCATTGTAACCTCAGCCCGTGTCCACAGCTCTTTGAAAGTCTCTCACCTTCAGACACACAGGCATTTTTCATGTTTTCCTGCATATTTCATGTGTTTCCATCATTTATTCTCTGCAGCGCCCTGTATGTGGTTGACCTGAAGAAATTCAGGAAAATAGCAGCGGGAGATCGTCTTAGAGGACAGTACCAGGGACTCAGCCAAGACCCAAACAGCCTGTCCAACTTGGACCAGGTCTGTGACTGTCTCTTCACTCACTGTCCACATTTGTCCTTCTGCATTCACAGAGTTGAGAGTTGGCTGCCGAGCAGCAGCTTCACAGAAACCTCCTAACTCTTTCTACATTTTCATGTCAGTTTAAATTATTGTTTTCTCTCATGGTTGTGATTTTACGACCACAAATATTGTGGTATCAACTAAGTGGATTACCACACGACTAACAATGAACACAAAGGCGGCAGATGTCTATAGTGCAGAGCAAGAAGTGTTAATTAAGCAGATACTTCTTCTGCTGCTCACGTTACATTAGTGTTTAACTTGCTTAACCAAAAAAGAGTTACATAATCAAATCCACAGCTTTAACATAATGTGTCCTGCTATTCAAAATTCAAAATCCTTCTGTGTCCGGAACAATGTTTGTCGTCTCTAACGGATCTCTCTGTTGGTGTTTCAGGATCTGCCCAACAACATGATCCACCAGGTGCCCATCAAGTCTCTGCCTCAGGAGTGGCTGTGGTGTGAGACCTGGTGCGACGACAGCTCCAAGAAGAGCGCCAAGACAATAGACCTGGTAACAAAAGTTTGTGTGTGTGTGTGTGTGTGACAGTATCAGGATAAAATGCTCAAAAAAAAAAAAAAAGACATCCAGGTGCAGAGAGGAGTAAGTGTGATGCCTCTTAACAGCCACTAGAGGCCAGATCAGGAAATGATTTCAATTTCTCCTATAAGGTGGAGCGTTTGTCTGACAATTTATTTTAGACAGACAAAAAGACCAAATACTGTTAAATGTTGGTATGAATGCAGCAGAGACAACACCTGTGTTTTTTTGGTTTTTTTTGTATGTTGTTCTGATCTGTTCCTGATACTGTTCCATCTGTATGTCCATCAGTGAAGAGTTTCTTTTCATTGTGACTGATTTCAGTGTAACAACCCGATGACCAAGGAGCCCAAGCTGCAGGCGGCGGTGAGGATTGTGGCTGAGTGGAGCGACTACGACCAAGAGATCAAACGTCTGCAGACCAGAGTCCAGGAGGGAGCGAAGCAGCAGGGCACAGGTATGAACACCCACAGACACAACATGCAGGTTTGTGTGCCGACCAAAGAAATCCGGTCTTTAAATTTTTATCTTCTTCATCCTTCTGTCAGATGTTCACACAGAGTTGTGAGGATCCTGCAGTGACTGTGATGAGGCAGTGAACCGGACTCTGTTTAAAGAGTCTGCTTCATGAAGAGAAGCCTCAGGACTGCTGACTGACCATAGACGGAGCTTAGACAGTTAAAATAACGTCCTGTTTTGTTCTTTTTATATCTGAGGGGGAATTTTAGTGGTCAGGTTTAAAAGGCTTTTCTGTATGTGTGTGCAAGGGGTGACTGTGAGAATGTATTTTGTGAAGTGACTCAAAATTTATTTTTTTTTAATCTCCTTTGTCAGTCTATATGTTTGCACTGAATGGGATTTTGGTTCTGGCTGTGGTTGAAGCACAAAGGGAGTCTGAACAGAAAAATCTCACTGCTGGTTTCTAAAGAACCAAACATCTGAAACATCTGGCAGTGGGAAGGATTTCTGCTCACTCACCAGATTAAACATTACATTTTTCTTTTTATGAATAGTATCACCAGAAAGGTTTGTACTTCTACTTCACAGCGCTCATATGAATGTCTGGAAAATGTCGTAAAGTAAGTCAAGATCTGGGCCAGATGTTTGTCAGTTCATAATAGTTTTTTTTTTTTTACACAATGTGACAAATTAATGCAAAACAAAATAATCAATCTGGCTTTCAGTGTAGTGACCAATGGTCCCGTTATTCAATACATAAAAAAAAAAAACAACTAAAACTAAAACATTAATGAATGGTTTGTTTTTGGTACAAATTACTTGGGAATTTGAGTTTGAGCAGCAGAATCTTGTAAAACATATTTGTGCCCAGCCACAAATGTAGAACAAACAAACCCAAGTGTGGAAAACTCATTTTGCAGAAACACAGTGGTGGATCCACTTGTCATATTTTTTTTACAAATCACCTCAAGCTATAAAGGATGTTTGGAGCCAATCTAAACTGGGGATTTCTAAAATGAGTGGTAATGATGTTTGCAGTAATAATCTGGGAATTGGCATGAAAATCAAGAAGAAAGTCAACAGGCTTGATTGACTGCAGTTTCTTCTGGAGTGTTAATGTCTCTGTGACTCTCAGGGAAAGATGTCTGGAGCTCATGTGGCGGCTCGAAGCATAAAGTGCGAATCAGGAGAACGAGGGAGGTTGTTATGTGGTCCAGTTTATGGTTCTGGGAGGGAGATCAGCCATGACATTAAAGTTTTGGCCAAAAAATATTTGATTCTCTGTTTTCTGGAAACATCCATGGATTTGTCACTATCATCCTGTTGGCTGTCAGATATCTTTGTTAAATAAAAATCCCCAATTAAGAAGTGGTCCAGTGTATTTTCAGGTATGTTTGAACTTATAATTACCAAAGTGGAGAGGTGAAGTAAAAGAAACGATTATGGCTTAAATATAATAAAAATAAAAAGCCACAATCTAGTATGTGGCTCCATCAGATGTAATAAAACAATGGAGAAACCGTTAACTGTTATTAAGGCCAAGAGACAATATTAAGCATTACAATAGTCAGAATACAGGTTAAAGGAAAGTATGATGGATAGATGATTGAAACTTTTATCTTAAGTGGATAAAATAATTAGTAAATTTAAGGTTCAAATAGCTAAAAATAATGAAACATTTAGCTAAGAATGATAACAGGTGAAAATGTTGGCCAAAAGTAAGCGATTATGTTAAAGATGTGTCTGAACATGCCTTAGATTTACTGACATTAGCCAGAAAACAGTGATGGATATACATTAGCATATAAAAATCACATAATATTGAATACTCACTCCTCTCTGACCGCTTATCCATTTCGGGGTCGTGGGGGATGCTGGAGCCAATCCCAGCCGGCGCTCCGGGGGAGGACGGGGAATATTGAAGACTTAAAGTGATGGATGATGGAGAATTGCTGAAGAAAAAAAAAGAAAAACAAAACAGACATGGTCACAGCAGAGAAATGGAGATATGACGGACAGGCTCACATAATGGCTTTTATCTACGAAGGAGGCGGATTAACATCATTCTTCTGTGTAAAATCCCTCTACGACATCTTCAACACTCAAAACCGGCCACTTTACGGCTCAAACTTTTATTGTGATCCATTTGAAAAATGTTTTACAAAAAGGTAACATTCAGTTTGTACACCAACTTTTAAAAAAATCACTTAAAATAAGGGTTTGATACAACAAATTCAGTTAACTAATGGCTCCTATAAACAGTGTGAAAATAAGATAATATACATGTAAATGAATGCTAGGAACATAACAGACAAACAAAGGAAGGGATTACATTAATTAAAGTTAAAAACAACAACAATGGCATGATTGTTTTCCTTGTGAATTGAGTGACATCTGGCCTGAATTACCAACATAGAAGTTATTGCAAAACTAATCCCACATCATCTGGTGTCCAACTGGAATGTGCGATGACTAAAATGCCCCAGGGGCTCGACAATTGGTTGCATTGGTTTTCTTCACATGGGAACACTGGTGCATGCTTTCCTCCTGCAGCCGTGTGCAGTTCACAATAACAGCGAAATGCCCTGCAGGAATTCAGAGGTAACCACTCTACATTTTAAAATCTATTATCACCATCATGTGGTTTTCAGTTACACAACACCCAGATGGGGAAAAAAAAAAAAACTAAAAAAACAAAACAAAAAAAAAACACAAGGAAAACAAATGCAAATTTACAACAAAATTATGAAAAAAAAAAAAAAGTAAAGACATGAACAAGCACAACGGACGGTGTGCTCGTGAGGACAGATGAGACATTCTGTTCAGACTGACCGGATGCTGGAAGAAGTTGCCCTTTTTCAGAGCGGCTTGCATCTATTTCCCCCTTCTCGAGGCAGGAAAACAACTTCAGATCAGTAAACTGTGGCACTGACATCCTCATCAACCTGCCAGCTGAACCTCCTGCTCTGTTTGAAACGGCGTCACCGTCCTCCTGACTGTCAGTGATTGGGTGACAGCTGCTGCAAAGGCCGAGTGGGACATTTCAGGAGAACATCTTATTTGCCACCTTGCTGAGAGTTAGATGAGAAATCAGGTAAAACAGCTTCGTCCGAAGGAAACAAACATCCACCCAGCAGCACCTCTAAAGCTCCTGACTTAACACACATTTCATTTGCTTCATTGGTACAAAAACCATTGTGTCGAAACATCAATCCGCCATTTTGTCCCGGAAGTTTATGCACCTGTATTTCACAATTGAAGCAGTAACATCCTGCCCTGAATGGGAAACATCAGACTTAACATTAGCTTGATGTTTTTACACTGTGGTTTTTGTACAGCTCAAAACAAACACATTAACTGATGAAATTTACACCCATCAAGAGGCAGATCTTGTTTCCCCATTCAGCCAATTTCCAATCTTTATGCTAAAATAAGCTAACCACCGGTCTTCCCATCTGACTCTCGTTCCCACATTTTGCCAAAATGTCCTTTAAAATCTGATCATGTGTTGGTGGCGGCAGCAGTGCAGCGAGTCAGCGTGGACGCTGCGCTGCTTCAAGCACAGAGCTGCTCCAAACGCTCCGGAGAATAAAACTCAACAATCCCAGAGAGGTTCACTACTCCGTCTTCATCACCTCATCATTATCGTCGCCATTTTACAAACATTTGTTACAGTTAACATTATCTGCAAAGCTTAAAAAACACATGCACCTCCAGCATTTTATACAAGAGTATGATACAAAATAAGGCATTTCATTGTTTTGAGTATTCATGTTGTGTTTTCTTTGCGTGTTAATGAATGTTTTTTTTTTTTTAAGTGTGTGTATTTGTGTGAATGTTTGTGTACATAGCAACCACATTTAAATGTTTTTTTTTGCCCGCCTACAAAAAGACTGCAAAAAACAAACATAAAGTCATGATAACTCTTACTTAAAATATATATATTTGTCATATACATTTACGTATATATTCATATGTAAAAAAACAAAAACAAAAAAACAAACAAACAAAAACTAAATAAAATAAACAAAAAAGGTAAGAGGGGAAGAGAAGAGCCCCAGAGGTCCCTGTGATAGGCCAGTTCTCCAAAAGCCACCTCCCCCGTTTACTCCCTCATTCCATGACCTCACCAGGCGCCACAGTGACCAGCTGCAAAGGGATCTCCTGATTGGCTACGAGGTCGTGAGTAGTGGTGGTCTGGAGGATGAGTGTGGTTCCATCGGTAGCGATAACAGCATCCGTGGTGGGCGGAGATGTGGACGAAGGAACACCGCCTTTTTTATTCTGGTGAGTCTTTATGTGCTTGGCCAGGTGGTCGCTTCGCATAAACCTCTTCGAACACTCTGTGCACACAAACTTCTTCTCTCCTGCACGAGCAGCAAAACACACAAACATCAGACGCTGCAGAAAACCAACACAGTCTAAACTGGCAGAACAAAACTGCCCATATTATTTTAAGCGCATGAAATTGCTGGCATTTCACATCGAAGTGATTCATTCGCCACAAAAACAACTGTTGCCGAAATCCATGGTGCATAACATCCCCAAAATAATCTTACCGACATACAAAACAATGTCGCTACTGTTACTGTCTGCAGCAGGCAGGAAAAAATAATTAACGCTCTGAAAGCTTTTTAGATGAAACCGACTTCAGTGCTTTTTTAAAAACGCCCTGTAACTGTAAAATATAACATATCTTAGTCAGAACTCCAATAAGCAAAGTGAATGGATCATTATGAAGTGTGTCGGGAGTTTTGTGTGGAAATTGTTGTCGGTTATACCCAAAACAAGTTTACACTGGTGTCTAATCATGCAAGTAGTTTTAGTGTCCATCCACTCCAAAATATTTCAAAGTGGTCTGTTTTCTGGGTAATCCACAGTGAAAAGTTTTCATTGGAGCTAATGTGGGTCCGTCTTCAACAATAATTCTGACAGAATATGATGAGAGACTCAACCAGACCAACATTTTTCTTCTTTTCTCAACTGAACTCTGAACTGAGAGCTTGAAGACAGTGGCTGATATAAATGTTAAAACAAGAACACAGTCTTACACGTTTGCCCTGGTCACTCATCTACAGCTTATGTCTACAATAATTCACAAACACTACGTTTTGTAGTAAGGACACTGTTTTTCTGTCCAGGCCCTGGTTCTTAAAACAATCATTAGTGAGTATGAACCAAAAAAAGAAATAAATAGAGTGAAAATCTCTATCAGAGCTATTAACCGAAAACAAAGTCTTTGATTGAATTAAGAACTGAAGACATAATAGTATTGGACTCATCTCATTTTATCCTTGGCCTGTTTAAATCCTGGAGAAGAAGTTACTGTCTCCGTGAAACTGACAGACTTGGCTGTGCATAATTCAAAATGCCTCAGCTTCATGTTTTTATTTTTCCACTTTTAAGGTCTTGTCTGTCGTATTTGTTTTTTTTTTTTTTTTTACAGAATGCTGTCATCAAAAACAACTCGACGGGTTCGGACACATTTAGCAGAAACAGGAAAATATTTTTGTCTGTTCTGTTTTAATAAACAAGAGGAACAAGGACCGAAAGCAAAAAACAGGTCCTCTCAAATGTGTCATCAATATTAATGCTATTATTATTATACAATATGAACAAACGTGGCATCACTCATGTGAGTTGAAGGATGGAAATAAAAGTCACCAGCACTAAAAATAAAAAGTCTGTTTAAAAGAGAAACTCGCCTGTATGTGTCCTCCTGTGTCTCTGTAGCTCGTCACTCCTGGTGAATCTCTTCCCGCAGAACATCCAGTTGCAGACGAAGGGTCTCTCCCCGCTGTGCCAGCGCAGGTGAGCTCGGAGATGGGACGTCTTCCCGTAAACTTTCCCGCAGCCGGCGATGTGGCAGATGTGCTGCTTCTTCTTCCCCATGCCCGAACCTCTGTGGCATGATGGAAAGACATGGAGTGAAGAGAAGATACAAATATTCTGGAATAACGGATTAAGTTGGCACATGTGGAAAAATAAAAAGTGAATGCAAAGCCTGAAAACACTCTTCAAAGAGACAAAGGAATGTAAACAGTGAACCAGAACATTTACATCTGTATTTGCATGGAAATGTGATTTTTTTAATTGCCTCCAGAACAGCTAGTTTAACAACTAAAAATACACAAATTCAGCTCAAGTTCTGAAACGAGAAGGGAATGATTAAAGAAAAGCTCATTTAAGGTTTTAGAGAAAATAAGTGTTTAGTCATTGCAGGCACAATAACTTGGTGTTACCATCGTAAAAATAGATTTAATATTTATATAAAAACTAGCTATAGCGGAAAAGGCTCGGATAATGTGGAAGTAAAATAATTTCTTATTGAATGTAATTGAATTTTGTGACTTCTTCCAACTATTGTATAATATCAGAGTTAATTTGTGTAACACCCGCACCTCCCCTATATCTGTATCTCTTTCTCACCTTCCTCCAGACTCTTTGCAGTTGGGGCAGGTGCAGGCTACCCTGCGGAGCCTCTTTCCCTCCCCGCTCGGTGTCTCCATGTCCTCGTCTCCCATCTGAACGCGCAGGTTGTTCAGGTCGCTGGGGTTCAGCGTGGAGTCTCCGCTCAGCTGCCACTCCTCAGAGTCCGGCTCCTCTTTTATCTGGATGCCTGAAAGAGGGAGACCGTGCAGATCTACAATGTGTTTCAGCCTTTCATGACAAGCGTTTTAAGATAGAAATAAATGATGTGTGGAAGTTGAGCACGTTGGAGCATCCCCTACCAGCTGGACTGTTTGCATCCTCTCCTTGTGTGTACTGAACTCCACTTTGTGTTACAGAGTTGACTGTGACAGTCTGGAGGTTGGGCAGGCTGACCTGCCCTGCCTGGCCCAGAGGGAGGGTCTGGACTGGCGCTAAGGTCAGCTGCTGTGCCTGACCCTGGCCCTGGGGCAACTGGAGCCCCTGGAGTGACTGGACACCCTGAACCTAACAAGACACATCCAATAATTGCCAGCATGAGAACACAACATAAGAGGAAAATTTCTGTGGGAAACTTTGGCTGCTTCTTCATATGAATTGACATCCTACACATTTGTTATAGCTTACCTGGAAGGTCTGCCACTGGATCTGTCCTGTAGCTGTGACTGTTTGGGCCTGGATGAGGAAAGTCCCAGGATTGACCAGCTGCACACTTTGTAG
Source organism: Remorina albescens (assembly GCA_034769265.1). Classification (NCBI taxonomy): domain Eukaryota; kingdom Metazoa; phylum Chordata; class Actinopteri; order Carangiformes; family Echeneidae; genus Remorina; species Remorina albescens. Next base: position 6,946,812 of record CM068488.1, read on the forward strand.
AGTCTGACCTGTTGCGGTTAGGTCCTGGCCCGGAGCCACCTGAGCTACCTGGGCCTGACCGTCCCCGGACAGTTGTAGGATTGGCTGTGAGATAGTAGTGGCATTAGAGGATGACACCTGCATGTTAAAGGAGTCACAAAAAACTGATTACACACAAAAGCCGACAAAGTAGCTTTCACGTCAATTTATATTCAAGAGGTTCTTATTTCACAGCACAGTGAATTCAGCTACAACAGGCTCAGAATCTATTGTTAAAATTTCAAGATCCACAACCTTGAGAGCTGGTTGCACAAACGCAGCAGTTATTCATCCAAAGAAGCATTTTATCTCGATCTGAGTAACTGGCATGTATATGCACAATTATTGCAGTTTGCACTTACTATTGTAGCATATAACCATTTGCCAGAAAACAAACTATCCCTATTCTGAGGAAATGAGCCGAGAAGGGTTGGTCAAATGTTTAAAAATTCAAGATCATATGAGAAAGTGAAAGCTTCAACAGGCCTCTAATGTAATTCCCAAAGCGTAAAAAGACAGTAAAAAGGCATAACATGGAAATGATGCACTCTATTGCAACATTAAAAGATGGCTTGCATTACTGAAGGTACTTCATGTTTTCCATTTCCTTTATCTGACTAAGAAACTTTCTGAATTCAAGCTGCCTTAACATGGGAGAAAAACACTTTTAAGTGGGAACTAAAAGAACAAGAATACCAATCTACCCAAATATTTTACACCAGCTCCTCCTACTTCAAGTTTTCAACACTGTGTGCTGCTGACACATTTCTGACAGCAACAAAAAGGTGAAATTGAGGTGACTCATGCAGCGTTATTTGTCACTAGTTATGACCTTAGCGTGGACCAAAGACAGATTTGTCCTGTAAGTTAGTTAGTTTGATGGATTTTATAAGCCTGAATTGGCCAAAGTATCCAGGAGAAAAAAATAAAGGAAAACACAAAACACAGAACAATACGTATATCATTTTATGAGGTCTACCTGCTCCTGCCCTTTGAGCATGCAAGCTTGACACTGATAACACATTTTAAAGCATTAGAGGCCAGCACTCACTTGGATTTGCTGCAGGTGGTTGTGGGAGTTAAAGTTCTCTGAAGAGGGGTCAGACACGCCTGCAGACACGGCAGTGGCCTGAGTCAGAACTCCAGTGCCATCGATCGTCTCGGGGAGTTGGGAAGAGTTGGAGGCGGAAGTGGTGGTGGTGGTTGGCACGTAGAGTTCTTGGTTGGCGTCGCTGACCGTCACCAGCGATTGCTTGCCACTGGCATCCTGAGTCTGACTCTCCAGCGCTTGGCTGCTCATAATAAGCTGGCCCTCAGGTGTTACCCCAGTGGCGATGGGGACCGTCTGTGCCCCAGTGAGCCCTAGTGACTCCAGATCTACACTGTTTATTGGGACGAACGTTATGTTGCCGGGGAGCCCCACGGGTACTGTGCTGGTATACGGGACGCCTTGAATTGACTGTACTTGCCCCGCCTGCGTCAGGAGGTCTGTGCTCGCAGTTGTGGCACAACTGATCCCAATGCTGCCCTGGTTGCCATCTTGGAGAAGCTGGATCTGCCCTGTGCCATCATCCAATCCCTGTGTCGGGAATCCTGCAAGCGTCCCATCTGCGTTTTGGATTTGGGGGATGACCTGGACAAGGAAACGACAGTTTTAGCAAGCTCTGCAATGAATGGAACCATATTTTAATGGTGTTCCTTCCTGCTTTTACCTGATACTGAATGCCTGACACGCCATTGGCTGTAGCTTCATTCCCAGATGCCGTAACATAAATGGGCTGGCTGGGAAGACTCCCAATAGGAAGCACGTACTGCCCGTTGGACGTGACGATGCCAGAGTTTGGAATGTGAACAACTCCCTGGTCCTCTTTCCCAGTTGAGACCGGAGTCAACACCTCCCATCGGTCTGAACCCGTCAGCTGAATGGCTGACATGTCTGTCGTCTGGGTGTAAAATTAACACTGATTAACGAAGACAGATTACACTACAGGAAGACAGTGATTCATCTGGGCTGCAGATTAGATCACAGGGAAGAGGATGCAGCCCTGCTATTGTCTGAAAATCAGCTGTGGGTGCAGAGACCGAGCTGAGGGGAGAGTGAATCAGGCTGAAGGCGATAAAACAGGAGAGCTGGATGAAGCAGCAGCACGCAGGCTGAAGATAACAGGCTCAGAAATGGTCGAGAGACAGCAAGGTGTGGGGGATGGGTGGCTATTACAACACAACTGAACGCTACTGTTTTGATTTGAGACGCTCTCCCCGGCACATTAGCACACAACTGCATCCTCACACCAGAAAGGTACACCGGCTATCTTCCAGCGAGCCGACCCAAGTGACTGACTTCAGTGTCCTACCCACTATGGGCGGGTTTTACAGGGGTAAAGTGGGTGGCCGTTATTGAGGGGAACACAGGAAGTGTACGGCTTTCACCCCATGCCATCAAAATTTTAAAACGTGTGAACTTCATGCTCTCAAAAACACAACCAGCAATCGAAAGCGAAGCGAGAAAGACGAGCTAGAAAATGTCGGATACCTGTGTTTCCGCTGCGCCGCCGGGTTGCAGAAACTCGCTTTGACTGCTGTCCACGTCCGCGGACGCCATTTCTCCTTGTTTCAGAGGCTGCTCTGGCGCTAGCAGGGAGAGAGGGGGAAACTCAGCAAAACTCTGTAATCTTCAACTCCTTCCTGACAGAAAAGCCCGCAAAGCATCCCCCCTCTCCAGTCCAAAAGGAGCTGACTGCGAAATTCAACTTTACAGCGGAGAGTCTGGGGAGATTTCGGCCCAGATTGACTGTTTACTTTGTCAACTCCGTGGCTAGCCCGCTAGCTCGGTTAGCTAACCATATCTAGCCAGTTAGCAGCAGAGCAAAAGATAAAAAAGACGCAGCTTGTTCCGCTGTTTTCTGCACAAACTCACCGATTAGTTGCACGCTTCGATGCGCTAAATGTTTACGTACCAGTCATAGCGTGAATGGTAGTAAGCGGGAAGATTATCTGATCAACTAAACTCCGAACATGATTGTTTTATCAAAGGCGGGCTAGTGTTGATCGGTGAATTCGGGTCGATTTTTTTTTCTATTTTGATTGACGGTGCGGGAAACACAAAAAGGTGGGACCAACACGCTCGACCGTTCAATTTGCATCACATTACAGGAAGTCCCGCCCTTCTTCTCTGCGGCGATTGGCTGAGCTCCCGGCTCGTTGAGACGTCATTGGCTGACTTGACTGTTGATCATTTTTTTCATAGGCTGCGTGTTTCCTGTTTGCTGTTGAGAGGGACGAGAGCAGGAATGTGGTTGTCGGGAATCGGAGCGGAGGTATCTGGAAAACTGCTGCGTTTCTGTCGAAATACACACACGGTCTTACCAGTTATTGCCAAATAAAAGTTATTAATTCTGCTCTGTTGTTGTCTCCAAACGGTGAGGTTTCAAATCACCGAAACACTGCAGGTTTCTTTTTTAGTTTTGGTGGCTTAAACTCAGCTGGCCTCCATTATACTTGAGCCAGGAGTAATTAGAGGCCTGGACTATGTTAATAACTCGGTACAGTTTATTTTGCGTTTCACGGTCATTTCTCCTGCTCTAAGCTTGGTCGAGCTGATAAAATTCACAAACACACGCAAAAAAAAATTCATACCAGCTGTTTTGTTTATATAATTACTTTCACATGTTGATACAAAAAGACACTGGTTCGAAACGACTCGAAACGATTTTAAAATTAAAGTGGCCCCATATTAGTTCACTCAGTCTTGTTCTTTTGGTCGTTACTGTCTATGAACAGTTGCAGTTTGCTCATACTGCAAAGTCTCAACAGCTGCAGTCCAGCTAACAACTCTGTGTGCTTCACAATGTAAAGTAACCAACATTTAAATCATGAGAGGAAATCTGAAAGGATTTGAAATTTGAACATTTGAAAAGTTTTTATATACGCACATCTATAATCAAAAAGGGGAAAATTATTTGTATGTATGTATGAATACATAGACTGATTGTAAAAGCCTATAATTAAAAACCCAGGCTCCATATCAGTGCACATCACCTATTTCTTTATTTTGAGCCTTTCGCATCTCACATTAGTAAAAATTCGAAGTACACAAAGCAATGACTGGTTTATTTCATTTTATTGACACATGCAGATTGACGGTGGCGACATTTGCTCTCTCCTGTGAACCCCCATGTCTCAGCAGCTCTTTATGAGGGCTGATTTCCTGTCCATGATTTGGCAACATATTGGTAAGAGGATGGTATTTACTCCGAGAAACAGACACATTGTCGAGGGAAGTGAGCAGAGGTGAACCAGAGGCATTTTGAAGCTTTACAGACCTGATGCACAGAGCACTCGATGTTTTTTTTGTTTTTTTTTTATTTTATTACAAGCCAAACTTAAATGAATAAAAGCAGTATGTATAACATTATTTGCTCAAATATTGTCAGGGATGCTTGCTTTTCTCCTACTAAAATAACAATATTCCTCCTGCTCAGAATACAGCACAGCACTGGCCTGGAGTTAAACACAGCGATGGATTTTACTCTTTCCTGAAAGTAAACAGATTGCCAGTCGGTTGTTCATAGACACTATATTTTGGCATTTTTCAATAAGTCTCCTGGCCGACAAAGGAAAGGCAGTAGAAAGCTCATTTCATTCTTCTGATTTTCAGTAAAAAAGAAGCTATAAAGGAGCCATGAACCTTTTAACTGTGACGAGGCACCTTTATTACACTCGAATTCATGCCAGCAGCGCTTACAGGTTTCAAAGGTAAAGAAGCTGGTTAGCAGTCCAGCACACTTGCCTCAAATAAAACACTAATTATGATGCCCGTTAGGGATCTGATAGCTTGCCAGTTAATCAGCAGCCATCATAGACAAAGTTTCAATTAATGGTTGCAAGGATAATGACTCAAAGGAATTAAACTTTTTATTAAAGATAAATTGAAGGGGAAAATGGACATAATCTAAAACTTTTAAGTATTTCTTTAGGATCCAGAAAGCAGGTCAAGCCTTGCCGCGTACATTGCTCTCATCAATTACAGCTCCACGTTCCTGATTAGACTTTTTCTACTAAAATCTGAACATGTTCATCTTTTCAGATGCACGTCTCCTTTCTTTTGCCTATGAATGAGAGGGTCTAGTATGTGACTGGCATCATATTCTTACACATAGGAATGTATAATTTGTTATTTTAAAGAATCAGTTTGATAGATTCTGCTCCAGACTTGACAGGCCAGGGGAATAAATATTACTGGCAAACTGGGCCACATGTTGATCCTCTTAATTCAAGGGAGAAGTATGAAAACCAACACAGTGTACCTCTCAGGACTCTCACTGCACAGTATTCTGAGTTGTCCCTCTGTTGGAACGTCTCATTATTTCTTTTTGGGGGCATTGGGTGTGTTGAATTTGAAAAAGATAATGTCCCCGTCCTCCACAATGTAGTTCCTGCCCTGTTGCCTGTATTTGCCAGCAGCCTGAAAAAGAGGGTGAAAATAACTGAGTACAAATGAATGCGAGAATGTATTAAAATGACATTTCTCAGAAAATCCACAGTTACTGACAGATGTTCAACATTGTAGCAGCTCTAGCTTATTTTTAGTCTCTAGACAAAAGCATACCTTAACTGCATTTTCAGTGCCCTCTTCTTTGAAGTCGGTGTACTTCATCACCTCGGCCATGATAAAGCCTTTCTCAAAGTCAGTGTGGATCTTTCCTGCAGCTTGAGGTGCCTTTGCACCTTTCTGTTGAAAATAAAAAAGAACAGAAAATCTCAAAAACACAACTGCAGATATATTAATATATTACCATCTTAAGATTTATCATAGATAGGATTTTGATTAATATCATAATGTTTGATATCATAATCAGTATGCTTCACATGTTGATGTTGTGATAACTTTCAATATTTACTCTCTGAATTTCAACTGCCGAGTAATTAGGAGACAACTATAATAAATTCAGCATTATGAAGTCGCCCCGAGGGCAAAATATAAATAAGAATGAAAAGCCACACATTAAATAAATGAGCTGTGAGAAGTCTAATTTCGAATTTCTGATTCAGAAATGCACATAAACACATTTGAAATTTAACAAAGAAAAGAAAGAAAACAGATTGTTCCTTTGTGTCACAAAGAAAATTGTGAAAATTTTTTTATTCATAATTCTAACTTATCCAGGGAATGTAAATCTTTTATTTTAGAATCACAACTGTCTTTTACCATAGCGCCATTCATTATGTTTATACATGAGCCTTCAAATAAGGGTCTCCACCGGAGGGGCTGTAGTTGTGTACAAATACATTACTATACAATTATTACTTATTATAACTAGGTTATCATTATGTATTCAATGTTGATACACTGCTTGTGAAGGCCAAATAGAGGTCATTAAGTAGAGTCGAATAAATATCAAAAGTGTAAATTTAGTTTTAAAATGATTAGAACTAAAAGTAACTGTAAATTATACTTTTAATATATAGACAGAGAGGATTTTAAAATAAACTCATTGGTCTCTGAGTTAATTCCTCGGGTAATCATGAACTGTAAAAAAATTCCTAGTACAACACTCACTCTGATGGTCCACGCTCGCACTTCATCTGGTCCTGCTGTGAAGAAGTATTCCAGCTGTAGTGCTGCATAGCCAGTCTTTATTATTTTGGTCAGAACACTAACAAAAAAACAAAAAACTATTGTTTAGCTGAGTAGAGAATATATTACAATTTTGATAATCAATTTCCATATGGATCAATCTATTATCCACTCAGCAAATTATGTTATAGCATTTTAAATATATTGAAGCATACAATGAAACATCCAGTAGGAAATTGCAAGAGTAAATCAAACATTAATCAGTGAAGAGAATAACATTACTTGCTTAACTTTTCTTCAGTTAAAACATTTCTGAAACTAAATAAATTGATTCTTGTCACATGATACACACGCAAATATGTCTCACCTCTGCGTTTTCATTTCCTCGCAGTACTTATTCCTCTCCTCCTCGTCCTCCATGTCCAACAGCTTGGACTCCAGAGCTCCACTCAGGGGAATGACCAGGGCACCAGGGTCATGAGCATCTACCCACTCCTTGATTTTTACTAGCCTTTTTGTGGAAAACAGGTGGTATGTTATGTGAGAGCTCAACTGCAAGCAAATACATGAAGAAATTTGTATGTGACAAAGAGACACACAGAGTAATAGCAAGGAAAAGTAAACCTACCACTTATTCTTTTTTCTGATGTAATCTTTCTCTGACAGATTGACCAGGTAGATCATGGGCTTGGATGTCAGAAACAGGTATTTGTTCAACACTTCAATCTGTGGAGAGAAAATAACAACACACAAATGTGAGCTTGAGAACTATTTAGTTACTGCTCAGATAATGTGTATCTTACTGCAAATTGGGTACCATCAGCACCAAAAAAGTCTTCATCAGGAAAACAATGCAATGGCAAGGCAACAAGGCAAAATTACTCCGATCTCTGTTTTTTATGTGCACTTAAATGTCGATATTGCAAATACACAGACTTGTCAAAAAACTATACAGTCTTGATGCAATTGAACAAAACAGCTTTGAATAAATTTTCAACCACATTGACCTATTCAGAAGATTCATGCTGAAAGCTAGTTATTATTTCAGAAATATATTTCTATACATTCTGTAGACAGACGATCCTGACGGAAGATTATACACGATTATTTTAAAGCACACACACTTTACCTCTTTGTCATTCCAGTCATGGTAAAATCTGACATGTTTCTTCTCTTCCACCACCCAGTTCTTTACCTTCACCATGATATCCTGAAGCAAAAAGCAGGAGGTAAGATTGATGTCAGATTATGACTTCTTCTTATTACCTCCCCAGTGGCAATAAAAGCATAAAAGAGCATAAGTGACCAGCAACAGATTTTACTTACATATTCAGGTTTGAGTTTTTTGTCACCTCCTCTGACAGCAGTTTTCTCCAGTTTGTCAATAATTGGGGCAATCATTTCCTCATCTTTTAGTCGCAGCTCCTCATGGATGATCTCAATGTCCCTCACTGGATCAACATTACCCTCTACATGGATAATATCCTCATCATCAAATGCACCTTAAACACAAAAACATTGACAAATATTTATACACATTGAAATCAGAGGGCACTTTATGATGTTTAAAGTTAACCAACTAACTAACTGAATAAATAAATAGATAAATAAACAAACTGTTGTTTTTCTGCATCAATACCAAAACTTTTTTTGTACCTTACCTTTATTTAAACATCTTTACACTAATGGCTTTTTCATTAATAAACAAAAGAAGCACAAAAACTTGTCAACAAACAAAAAAAATCATACAAAGCACTTGCGTAAATGAAATTAAATAGTCAAAACTTTAAATATTATTCAAATCACAAACCTTCTGATCAAAAAATAAGTAAACACCATTACTGATATGACCTGACATTCAAAGCCAGCTTTCCAGACAATTTGATAACCTGTGCTGGTGTCACCCTGCAGTCATCATGATTCAAGATTGAGTGATATACTCACTGGCTGAAGTGACCTGACTAGACTGCGGGCTTCTAAAAAAGTCTTGTCATCCTTTAGGAAGTGTAGCATTGGTTCTAAATTACCCTCCAAACACTTGTACACTCATCTCAGTTGTTGCTACACAGCAGCTGCAGCACGCAAAAGTAATGACAACTCACGTGTCATGTGGAAGATGCCGTCGCAGGCACTGATGTGGGAGAGGAAGGCATTTCCAAGTCCCTGTCCTGAGTGAGCTCCCTTCACCAGACCAGCAATGTCCACAACGTTTAGGAAGGCTGGAACCTTACTAGACAGAGACCAAAGTAGCACAGAGGGGCAGGGTTGTCAGTGACATGAAATAATTTAACAGAAATAAGACTCACACTCTCTAAAACTTCATCCTCCCATATGATTCTCCACTTCCACTGAGATTCTGCTGAAGGCATCTTGGTTGGTGCCATCTCTATGTACACTGTATGACTTTATAATGGTGATGATATTGCATGATATTGCTGTTGTTATTTTCACAATAATTAATCCTAATTCTGTTTCTGCTCCAGTCATGTTTTGTTTATTTTCCTTTGTTTTTTCCCCGTGTGTGAGCTGGAACGTGTGTTCAGTGCTTTACAAATAAAGTTGAGTCAAGTCACATCAATATACACACCTAGCTGGTTTGTGATACTGGCAGAGGAAATCAAAGCGCTCATCTGGTACAGGTACCCTGCTCTCATTTGGGTCAATTGTGCAGAATGGGAAGTTCTCTGCAGCAGCTTGGCTTTTGGTCAGCACATTGAAAAAAGTGGATTTCCTGCAAAGGTGAAGATTTAGCAGAGGGTCAGTTACAGGTCAATGATCAGCCCTGAATGATGAGCCCAGCTTTTGTTAATTTCACAATATTTCCACTGATAGTGACATGTACATACCCAACATTAGGTAAACCCACAATTCCAATTTTCAATGATGTGCCAAATCGTCCAATTAATGGAGGGGGCTTTGGTGCTTCTCCTTTTTTGGGGGGCATCTGCAAGAGTCAGAAAAGGTCGGGTGACACGATTGTTAAAATAACTCGTCAAACTGCAGCCTAATCTGTGCCACCGGCAGCCTGGGCTGTGTACTGGGCTCTATCTCCACGGAAAACGTGTACAGACATATGCTCATTCAAACACAGCACGCTAACGTTAGCTAAAGGCTAACTACAACCACTCCTAGCTGTTAGCTGGTATTTATCAGCGAACACAGAGTCCCGTCCGCTTTTTCCACACATTAAAAACGGTCCCAGTGTCATTTAGCCGATGGACACCAGACTTTAGTACCTTTATGTTTATCCTTTGCCTGTGGGCTACGTGGTTCACGGCTCTGACTTGTGCTCACACCCGGCCACTCCACTAGAAAGACAAGCTGGAGAGCAGAGCGGAAGTGTTTTGACGTAAGCGGCCTCTGATTGGTCGGAGAGAGAGCAGGAACGAACGTCAGGAGGAGCGTCTACTGCCTGACTGATAAACTTGTCCTCTAAAAAAAAATAAAAATAAAAAAATAAACTTGTCTTCTGCCTTTCTTTTTAAATGTTATGATTCTTCATTATTGTAATTCGCAAATTTTCATTTTATATCTTTTTATTGTGTGTTTGCTTTACTTCTACTGTTTTGAGCGAGTGTTTGAGTTAGTAGTGGTGAGTAGTTAGTAGTTTACATGTGGCCAGTCAGCCGCTGGGGGTCCACATTTCACAGGATGCGTTCAAAAGCATGCAGTTAAAAATTATGGCATAGTCTATTTATTTATTTTTCAAAGAAATAAAAGCACGAAAACATATTCATAAATGTATACACATATTCACACACAGAAACACACAATGTGGAGTATCTATGTGTATGTGCGAAGACTAGGTGCTCTCTACATTTTACTAACCAATTTATGAACACAAGCAGCATTAGACAGTGAATGGGCTACTTGCAGGCGATCATTTGATCATCAAACATGTGATTAATGTAGTATCTGTACTCTCAAAATATAACCAAAGAAACAAATGAATGCATGAAGTCCAGGCAGTAATATCTTTATTTTTCTTAAGAAAAACCAAATAAAACAAAAGCAGAACCAGTATCTCCAAATGTTTGTTGGGACCTGCAGCGTTCTGTTCTCTTAAACCATGGTGCAGCGCAACCATTACACTATGTCAGTGTGAATAACCAGAGCAAATGACCAAATAATTTTTTATTGCTATTATATACACAACCCCCCCACCCACCCCCCAAAAAAGACAAATTTGGGAGAAACATTATATTTAAAAATACACACTGGAGCAAACTAGGATCTTGACATTTTGACAAGCTGCATACAAATGGCAAAATGAGAAACTTCCAAAGAAAACACCTAATGTAAAAGAAGTCAGACAAGCTACTCATAAACAAACTAAAAATTAGTTTAATTACCACCACTAAAAAGATTGTTTCACATTTCTCTTAGCCATTAGGATCTCTAAAAATGTACATGTTTCCAAGCAAGGGAAGAGAAAAAGGATTTGTATTTGGTGCAGATCTGGAGCATTGTCTACTTCCACCAGATCGTGATGACTAACAAAATTGTTGACAAACAAAGTTCATCCTTGAAAATACAATCAAATTCTGAATTCCTATCACATACATAATCTGGTCAAAAACATAAAAAAACAAAAAAACAACCAATTAAGCAATAACACTAAATCTGGAATATTCCCACACTACTCAGTAATGACCTGTAGGGACAAAAGAGAAATGAAGGAGTGTTAATTTAATTGTAAACTGTTCCACTAACAAACTTTTGTTGTTTACACAAATGTGTCAATTTCATTTAAACTGATTTTAGGTCAAGGCATTCTGCAACCAAATAAACATAATTAAAACATACGTGGTGAGTACGACCGGGATCTGGACCGAGAGCGGTACCCTCTGCTGTAGTAAGGAGATGGAGATCGGCGTCTATAAAACGAAAAAGAAAACCACATTTCACCTTAGGCCATGTCATCTGACATCTGGCTGACTTAAAAATATTTATTTTCGATCTTAAAAGTAATCAATATTACAATCTTAACAATTAATAATAATCATTTCAATAGTTGCAATCCTATCAATCCAAAGCCAGTAAAATACGTGCCCATATAAAAACAAAAACCCACCTATATGATCTGTACTCTCGGTCATCATAACGATCATAATCACGATCATAACCTCTGTCATAACCTCTCTCGTAGCCCCTGTCATAATCTCTCGAGACACGCCGTGACGAACCGCCGCTGCTACCACCACCACCACCACCACCACCACCACCGCCGCCGCCGCCTCCGCCGCCGCCGCCGCCACCACCACTAAAAACACAAAGAATGAAGTAGTGACACCTTGGAATGCAATGCACACAGAAGTTTTTAGAAAACATTCCTTCTGCAAAACACAAAAACTTGCATGGTCAAACACTTACTACGTGGGACGACCCATGTATATTCCAGGAGTGGGAGTATGGGCTCGTTTAGTGATGGAGAAATCCACTCGGATCCTGCGTCCATCAAGCTCCATTCCATTAGCACGCTCCTTGGCCTGAATCAGATTAATAAATTACACATTTTATCTAGTTTGCAAACAAAATACTTACATTTCAGTGCATTGCTTTTCTATAGCAAAACATACAAGTCTACCTCATGCACAACCACACATTTAACCCCAGCAGAATCAAATACTATCAAAGTATTTGGTGATATCTAATCTTACCTCTTTGGAATCCTCAGTGTTTTCAAAGTAGACAAAGGCAAAGCCTCTTGAGCGCCGTGACTGCTGGTCATATACAATGTTTACATCACTCAAAGGGCCATATTTAGAGAAAACGTCCCTCAGATCCCTCTCAGTGGTGTACAGGCTCAGTCCAAACACACCCAAACAGGTATTAGGGTCTGGGTTTGCCTGAGAGAGTAAAAGAGGCATAGAAATATTGTTAACAAAAAGAACTTCCACATCACTATAAATTCTGAGTATAACTTTTCCCCCGAGCATAACAGCAACTGGGCATCTCAGACGAAATGTGTGAAATCTGATATATGTGTGTGTGTGTGTGTGTGTGCTGCCTAATTCGCAGTGAGATAAAATAGTATACATAGATGACTCGACGTACCCTGTTGCCAATGTGTCTGCGTCGGTTTGACATCGGGGAACGGCTATGGCTTCTACGACGACGGTACTCCCAGCTCCGAGATCGGCTCCTGGAATGGTGTCGGTGGGAGCGGGAACGAGAGCGGGAGTAGTGCCTTCGTGAGCTTCGGTGTGACCGGGACCTGGGATAGATTTAATCGGGAATATTATTCTATGAGTAATTTATTGGAAAGCACAGATGCATACGTTTAGGAAATGCAATACTTGTGTAAATGTGAACTACACATCATGGTCAACCGTTACCCTCATTACCTGGATTTGGATTTTGATCTGGATCGAGAACGAGATCGAGACCTGGAACGGCGAGAGCCATCTTTGGAGCGGGCTGGTGAGTGGCTGGTAGATTTTGCTGAGCCCCGAGGGGAGGCACTCCTTGAGCCAGGCCGAGAGTCCTGGACAGACCAGACAGAGGTCAACAACAGTTCAAAGCCAAAGTTTGCTAAAAATAAATAAATTAATAAATAATAAAAGGGACAGGATGTGACTGTGTTTGCCCTCTACATGCCCCCGTCCGAGGGAGTTCACCTGATTTTGGCAATTAACGGGCTTGACAATGAGCAGGAACTTAAAATATAAAGGTCATACATTTCAACAGTTATTTTAAGTAGAATTTAAATAGTTTAGCTGAAATTTAGATTCCACAAAGAATAATCCTAAACAGCATGGAGGGACTGACCATTGATGTTTCTGATATAGAGAGGAAATAAACAGTGCATGCTTTAGAGAAAGAAACAGAATGAAAGTGTAATAAATTAGCAGGCTATTAGGAAATCACTCATACCCCAGTAAACTTCTGATCTTAACTTCATAACTTCTTTAACTTCATTACTTCAAAACAACCCTTCATTTCTTCTTTCTTCTGTTTGACATTATGACTTCTTTTTTCCTCCTCTTCCCCCATTTACCATCTGCCATTACAACACTAGTAGTGGGGACAGATCTTGATTGCTTCTTTTCAGCATCCAATATATTAGCATGCATCAACACCATCAGCTTCAAACATTAACAACTTCACATCTGAAACGTCTTCCGCCTTTTTCTTTCTTCCAACCTCAACCTTAACAAAGAACAAACAAGGGTGATAAGGCATGTTGGTTTCTGTTAAAAAACCAAAAGGTACAAAGAAAACAACAATAAACCAGGAAAACAACATATTCAAAGAATTAACGTTTGTATTTTAGCTTGCTTGTTGTCTTGAGAACTGCAACTTTCAGTCGGTTAATCAATTAGTCAAAATGCCAATCAACAGAAAAACAACCAACAACTAGTTTGCTCAAGAATTAAAATATGGATATTGTTTTAATGTGTTAAAATGCTCTAGTTTCATGTTCTCAATTTCGCGCATTGTCTACTTTATCAACTTTTCCTACTCTTAGACAGCAAACATCAACTTTTTGAATGTAAAATTTTGATTGGAATCGTCATTTTTCATTCGTTTTTTGACCAAACGAGTAACCGATTAATCGAACATTTTAGCAATACGACTGATAAAGGATTTTACAGCAACAAGACTGAAGATCAATATATGTTTTGACTTAAAAATGCTTTATAATGGTTGGTGGGTATTTCAAAGGTACCCTTTGTAACAACTGAGAAACATTTAAGCGATACAATCAGAGTAGCGTGGCTGTGCGGCCGCCATATCCCTGCGCTGCTCCGCATAGTAGGCCTCGTGGTTTAGTTTCGGTAACTTTACACAAATATTGTGATTACTATCGACCAAATTCACACAAAACGACTGCTTTTTCGCGGAAAATACCTCCTTGTGTTTTTGAGGCCATTTCTCGAAATTTGTTTCCATAACCAGACCTGCAAACGCAGCTAACAGCTAAGCCAAACTAGCTTAGCTAGCTAACAACTAACTTAATTTTTGTTTAATATTTTTACTGCTATTTTGTTGTAATTTCAACTCACCTGCTCCCTGAACTCTTTCTCGTTGTCGCTCATATTAACGTAACTAAACACCAGATGTGCAAAAACGTGGCGGTGTACTGAGTGTGACGCCTGATTTGACGCGGTGCAGCCGCATCGGCAGTGAAGAAACTGGACTGATCTGACCGGGCTAAAGGGCCACTGTCCTCTTCCGGTTTGATCTTCAAAATAAAAGCGTTGTTTTTACCAAAAGTATCTCATGAACTTTAATTGGCAGAAAAAAATGAATGTTGTAAACAACAAGGTGCATTACTAAAGATTAAGTTCAATACTAGGTCTACTGCTAGTAGTAATAATCGTTTCATATTGAACATTCCCCTACATCCGAGGTCTCCAACTCCGGTCCTGCATGTTTTAGATGTTTCCTGCCCCAACACGCCTGATTCAAATGAGTGGCTCCTTATCAGACCTCAGCAGAGCTTGATGACGAGATGATCATTTGAATCAAGTGTGTTAAAGCAGGAAACATCTAAAACATGCAGGACTGGAGTTGGAGACTTCTGTCCTACATCTTCTTAGCATAATGTCATTTCAAACTCAATATTGGCTCATTTCAAGTGAAGATCATCTTCCATGTGGCTGATGCTCAGGAATATTAACAGAATGGGCCAACTTTTTGTATGTGTTAAATTCACCTTGTCAGAAGGAATAATCAAGACAAAACATTTGTGTCATTTTAATTTCCATCCACATTTTTGTGGGCTTAACAAAAACCTTATACCCTGTGGTTACATTACCATTTTCCAGTTTGTGAGGTAATAGACTACAAAAATCGAGATGTATGATATCATGGTTAATGTGGTAGTTTATTGTGATGAAGATGCACAGCCTCCAGCTACAGAGTCATCAACATGTCAAACAGCAATAAAAAAAAAAAAAAGAAAAAAAAAAGAAATACTTTATGACAAAAAAACAAAAAACTAATCACATTATCAAAGCATGAACTCAAACATGCGTGCGTGTACAGTAGTTTGCTATGCAGTATAGCACACAGTAAATCAATATAATAGCCCTAGTTAGTCTTTTGCATTATGCTCAAAAGAGATTCAGACCTAACAATGCTTTGTTAAATGAGAATTCAACTAATTACACTGCACTAACAAGGGGAAAACAAACAAAAAAAAAAAAAAAAAAAATCAGTACACACACTCCAATGACTTTTCCATTCAATCATAAATAACATTTAAACTTATATTACGAGCACTCAACCATGCATTTTTTGTATTGAAAAGGAGGTATTTCACTTTTTAAGTCTCTGTCAAACATTTGCCATCCAGTGTGTTGATCATAACTGGAAGGAGCAGCCAAATTACACAAAAATTTTATTTACTATATTTTCATTCCAGCTCCAGCACTGACTTGGAGTTGTTAATGATTCATTTTAAGCAAAGAAAATCTAACAAATACATGCTCTACATTGAGCTGTGTGTCAGAAGGCTAAAGGCACTTCAGGCAATACGTCAAAACAGTCGAAAAAAATCCAAAGTCAATAAAAAATAAGCCATTCAGTCAGTAGTGCCAAAGTTTGTATAAGATACAATTCTTACATCCTAAATCGTGTCTCCAATTACAACTCAGAGATTACAAAACATCAATATGTCCCTGACAAGAAAAGGAACATAATAAACCCTTAAGATTAGTGTTTGATTTCTCCAGACCACAACAACTAGACTGGGTTAGATTTCACTCAACTTCTTTGGCCCATTTATTCCTTTTTTCTTCACCATTTAATTACTATACACAGATGTTGCTCCCATTAAGAAAGTGTATTTTATGGTTGATGGACGAGATATTATTGCAGTTTTCTATAGCAGCCTTTGATTTAGGATTTCCCAAATCATTAACTTTCTGAAGAGGGGCATGTGGCACTGTCGAGAAAGAGGCATAAGTTACTTCCATGATGTAACAAAATCCTGTATAATTAATATAACAATGACACAGAAAAGTAATAATTAATGAAGTGCATGCAGTATATACCTGCTTGAAGGTGAGAGGCATTCCTTTTGCAATATAGTCAGCATATTTACAGGCAAAGACACCACAGTCACTGCCATTTTTCTGCTGGGGAATTTCCTTAAAAAGCATGCCAAAACAGAACCTCATTAATCTTGCAGTGAATCAAAAAATGTTAAAAGTGTAAAGTCATTCAGCCCCTTTAACTTACAGTTGGCCTCAAGCTTCCAATAGTCCATTTGGCACTGTCAAGTTCTCTGCCTTTCTTTGCTCTGTGCTCCTCCGTAAGATAGAGTCTGGAAAATGAGCACAATGGCAGCATTAATTGCATAATATTATAGAGGAATATATGGAAAAGGGCATTCAAATACTCAGATATCTGAAGCTTGAAAGCACAACAAGGACTCACAATAAATGACTACAGATGTCATCATGTCTCTGGCCCATTGAGTCATATGACTTCACTGTTTTCGACTTCAAATCAATCACCTGGAATGACAGTAAGGAAAAAGGTTAAAAGCAACATTAACAGTATTACCACCCAGTGTATTGCTATAATCAACTCAGCTGAGCAACATGACAGAGGAACAAACGATTATATATGTATATAAAAATTTTAAATGATAAATCTGACTTACAGCCATTGCCCAGTGGACACCCAGGTGCAGAGGAACCAGGATGAGGTCGTAGAGGAAGAGGTCAACAACCTTGGTCCAGCGTTTCACAGCAGCATGTCCTCCTGCCTGTCCACCTCCACCACCTATCAGCTTGGGGAAGAAGAAGGTGCTAAAGGAATAGACCTTCCATCCTGCTGTTTCACCAGAGCACCGCTCCATGACCAGTGACAGGTAGAAGTTCATCACCTTCACAAAGGAAACAGAAAAAGTAAGTATTTCATATTCAAAATTAGACATTGGTCACATGTCAACAGATCAACAATGTATTAGTTAATTAATCAATTAGCTTTTAATTCAAACTAATAGTTTCTTTGAGGCCTGTCAGTCTTTCACTGGGAATAAAAAAAAAAAATTAAATATGAATTCCAATCTGTACCCAGAATTAATGGCGAGTTATCATTAACTTCATATCAGAAATGTGTCAATATCACATTCATGCTGTGAAATTCGTCCATTATTGTTTGTGAATTGACACAGCTGATGCAAGCTCTTGCAATACAGATGTAACAATGATCCACTGTGTTCACAAAAGCTAATGATAGCCCACTTAAGCTAGCATGGTGACAACCTATTGCATGATTTGGGTGCTCATAACATTAGTAGGCTACAGTTATTATCCTTTGGTCTGTTAAAATATAACAGTTTTTTAAATGTATGCTTTTATGTCACTGGTCTGTCACCATGTTAGTCTGAATTGCTGCTTGAACACTGTCTATATTGAAAAGTGTGTCTGCATGCATGCACAAAGTTGCACAAAGAGCTGTTGAACACTCATCAGCTGAAGTTGTGAGGGAAACCCCCTGGCATTTAAAAAATTATGTAAATACAACAGTAAAAACAAAGCATTTTTGGTCCAGTTTCTCTGTGGAATACACATCACTGGGTGACGTACACCCCTCATGTACCACCTTCTCTAGCACCATGTACAAAGACCATTTGGTAATTGCCATTGAGTATTTAATACAATATATGTATTGTACAATATGTTCATGAGTAAAGTTGCTTTAATAAGCATTACTTGATTAATTGTATTGCCATCAAAGTTGATTGGACTGCAAAGAACAAGATAAGAAAAGAAACAAAAAAACGAAAAAAACTGAAAAACTGGCTTCCCAGTTTACTAAAGACTGTCTATATTCCTTTGACACCTCACCTCATCATTGAGCCAGCCACCATCCTGCAGCGTGGCCAGATCCCTCTGTGTGATACGAAGTTTGAAAGCTGCACTTAGAACAAGGTTGGGATCGCTCTGAGCCAGAGCAACACTCACTTCGGTTGCCATTCCCTACACAGACACACACACACACAAAATAAACAAATGTAATCTAATACACTTCTATCTATGCTGTTTTCAATTTGGTGAAATTACATCTAAGTCTGAAATATTTAGTCCAACCTTCGTCAACGTAGGTATGTCCTCACTGTTGTGCCTTGTATGTGCTACGAATGCAGAAAGTGAATCAGACAGACTGACCGCAGGAGTCTCTCTGTCCGCTAAATTGAGCCGAGTCGCTACTTCTGTGGAGAGGTCCAACTCTGTCTGTTTCTGTAAATGCACAGACAAGAGAGAAAAAATACATTCATGTTTCGGAACATACTTACAAGTTAAGGAATGGCATGTGAGAGCAAGAAAACTGGTCACCTTTGCATTTCTAATAGACTGTGGGTCCTCAACACTGCCATAGGCCGACTTGCTGAACATGAAGCCACCCCTCCTGAAGAGACACGTCAGACAGATGTTAGAGAAATAAAATTCATCAGCATACACAATGCACACAAACATGACATACTAACCTGTCATTGGCTGCAGATGCACTTCTCCATGTAAACATGCTTGGGGCACCTGTGCAACAAAAACATGTCAGCCCAACAGAGCAGATTTGACTAAAATATTTTTACAGATAGGAACAAATTTGAGGTAATTAGAGCTGAAATGAGTAGGGCTAAAAAAATCTGCAGATGAAGAATTACTCAAAACCTCACGAACACATTTAGAGATTAAAATTCTGGTGAGTAAGATTTGTAAATCTAAATCCTACCTGTGTAACTTGTCTTTCTCGAAGCCAATTCAAATGTTTTCCCTGATGCAGCAGGTTTGAAATCGCTCTGTGAAAGTGACTCACTGGGAACAAAAGAAGAAAAAGGATCAGGGCAAATCAGCCCATGTCGAGGGCAACATCAATGAGTGGATCTTGGTGCAATTCATCAATATTAATTACTTACTCTCTGGGTTTCGTTTGGTTGAAAGGTAATGGTTGACTTTTGCTATATTTTTCTGTCACCATCTCAAGCAAGCGCCTATAGTGCTCCTTATTATTCTGCTTTATGGTCTTGAGGCACAAACACACATTACACACAAAAACACATTACTCTCAAAGAAAAATGTCACACAATCTTAAAACCTGATGGGGATTCTCTTGATAAATGCAACTCAAAACTGCTCTATGAATGCTGAAAGCAGGCTTCAAATTTTGAATCCCAACTACACTAAAACAAAATACAACATAATCACTCTTGTGACACTTAAAAAATATAAGATGCATAAAAATGTGCAGACTGACATACTTCTTTGTATAAAACCAACCATCCAACCAAATAATTGATTATTTTACCTCTTCCACGGTAAGACTGGGCTTGTAGTAGCGAGTATGTCCAAAGCCATTGCATGCTGGGTCAGGATTAGCAGTTCCTACCCATGGTGCAGACCTTGAGGGCAGCGGCTGAAGGGTGCCCCTCCTCTCCCTGTCCTTTCCCCTGTCAGGGAGGCTTGCAGAAAGCACTGCACTGTATTCAAAAAGGTTGAGTACATTAGCAAGGAAGCATCCTCAAAATGTGACACATTTTGGAAACACTGATGAATTAAACATAATCACATGTATCTGAACAACAGCACTAGTTATGCTTTAGTGCTGTGGTAGGACTCACATACTGGCTCAAATACCTGTATTTCCTCATTAAAGGAGGTGTGGAGCCCTGAAAGGGATTCTTCTCATTTACTCCACCCACTGGCTTGTCTGTGAAATAAAGACAAAACCAGACAACTCATGTTGATGAGAACAACACAAGAAAGAATACAAATGAGACACACAGTATTTTCCTGTAGTAACAGCTGGCTCCACTTACCCATTCTCCACTCTGTACTGTTCAGACAGGAGGTGTTAAGCTCATCTATCCCCATCAGCATGACAGGCTGAATTCAGGGGAAACACAAAGTCATTGAACATGAACTCAAATATAACACTGGTGCATCAAACCTAAGCTGTGCTTGCTTTTCTGCAGCAGGGTTGGAGAATCTTTCCTGGGACTGTCTCACCTACTTTAAAAAAGAAAAACCGGTGGGGGGGGGGGGCAAATAAAAAGTAAAAAAAAATATGTACACTTCTCTTTGCTGAAAGCTTGTTCTTGACATAATATGAATTAGTTCAATAGTCCAATAGGGATATTAACAGTATGCCTACACTCTTATGAAAGAACCCAACTGAACACATTAACAAGACAAGAAGTTCTACTAATTAGCTGTTGACAAGACACACCTGTTAACTGAAAAGCTTTCCAGGTCACTGCCTTATGGAGCTTATTAAGATAATACCAATACTGCTCAAAACTATCAAATTTAAATGGCAGCTACCTTGAGTCGTCTAAAATACGTCACACTTTGATTAGTTTCATATTTTCATAGCGCCTATGAATGGGCATAATCCACACTTTTTACTTACAACATATATTCACAGTACACTATCAACTAAAAATACAGAAACATTCCCAAATGTGTCCTCAGTGCAGTTGAATGGTGAGCATTTCTATTATAATTTAAAAATGTCAGAACTATTTTGGACAAGAAAAATGATAGTTGCAAAACAAAGTCATTTCCTTCCATTAAGATGCACATTTTGGGTGGAAGACTAAGTGAAGCACTAACCTGTGTCTCTTCATAATATCTGGGTTTCTCACGCTTTGTTGTCAGCGGGTTTGGCAGCCTGAGCAGACCTGCCACCCCTGCCACAGTCTTCTTTACAAAGCCGATGACTACATCTGACACGCAAGACGACACAAATCAACAACCTTCTCCATTTACTTACGAAATTAACATCAAGATGCTGTTAATTTCTTTGTAAACAAACCTCTCCTTCGTCTTTTTACCGCCACCGGGTCACTCTGGCAAACACCGTCAGCAACATCAACACTGGAACAGAGAAAGATTTGATCTTTAAGAGGATATTTATTTAAGTTTCCTTTGAACTGCATTGCGTTATAATGAACAGCGTCCACCATTCAGTCTAAGTTAGCATGTATGAGCTGCAACTGACTCCAATAGTATGTTAAATATAGGCAAAGACAGACAAGTTATTGTCGAATAGTCGGTTTATTTAGGCCACCAAACATCAAAAAAAGTGTCAAATATTTCCTTCACAACTAAAATGTAGTCCCTATGACAGGAAATGTACGTTTAGGATAGCAGGTGGCCAACACTATGACTGCAATATTAACAAAATCAGAGAGGCACATTGCTTTTTCTCCTGATAGCTGTTCCTGTTAAGTTATGAGCTAATTCACCAACAAGCCGGGCATCGTTACATTATCTGTTGGTGCATTAATGGTCAAACCAGGCGGATATTAAAATGCTTTAACGGCAGGTACTAAAATTAGCAGTAATCTCCAAAGGCCGACCTCTGATAGTTCCGTTTGGCAGGTCTGCTCTGACTCTCTGGCCGCGGCGCTCCGGCTTTAACTGCAGCTCGCGTGAGAATCTCCGGGCTAGCGCTGCCTTTCTCCGGCCACTCGGCGGGGTTTTGCCCCGAAATGGGTTCAAAAAGCGACGAGATTCCGTCAACTATCCATCCGTACATCCCAGACAAGTACGAAAAAAGTGTAACTGGGTCTTCTGCGCGGGCCAGGACTATTTCACCGCGTCTTAGAAGCCAAACAACAAATGTACGACACACACCGCCCACCGACCACGTAGCTTAGCGTTAGCATTAAACTGCGCTGCGGATCCGCGAAGGATGTGCGTCACACACTGTTGATGTTTCACGTAGGGCAAACGTTTTTTACATTGACGGAGCAGACGGTGGGCGGAGTTTAAGGTGCAGCTCGGTGGAAACCAGCTACAGGACACCGCTCATGGCCGGCGTTTGCCGGAGATAAAAACGAACAGACCGCTGTCGGAAACCGTGATTGGCTGCTACTGAGCAGCTCAAACATCAGCTGTGTTACGTAACGATGAGCAACACCTCAGTGACTCTGAGGCAAATACACAGGAAATGATTACTGACCACGAGTTAATTAAATTGGTAAATAAAAATTTGATTTTCTGCCCAAAACAAACAAGTAAAATCTAGTTGGTTCAGTTTGTTTTTCTTCCTGAAAAACGTTACTGCTACATTGACACGCACCAGATATAGAGCAAAAAAATGTAAACAAAGGCAGGGATACGTCACCGATCAAATATTGATGTCATGGTCTTATTTTAATTTGTTCTCAATTTTAACACTGCAAATTATGGCCAGTCAATATTATCAGAAATCTCATAAAATTTATTTAATAAGTTCAATCTGTATCTTGTAAATTTTATTTATGAGTACTTTCTTAGAGTACCTTAAAGCATAACTGTGGAGTGAAAGTCAAAGCAAAAAGCAAGGCACTGCTCCCAATTATCTACCCTGCATTAAAGGTAAAATATAGGAAATCATACCATACATTAGATATGGGTCTTCTCTGGGAAAACTTGTATTGTGCAAAAAACGATATTAGACCAGGATACACAGAAATTCCCTGCTGCCATAAAATAAACAGTCTAATTTGTGATCACACATTTAAAATATTTATTGATTTTATGGTAGAAACATGAATAATACAAAAACATATTTTTCACCTTTACGCATTAGTATATAACCAACTGCATTGATCATGGATTTGCAATATAAAACCAGTGCACATTTGGACACATGAACATCAACCTCATTTACATAACAAAACTTAAAATAGTCAAAAACACTTGTTCTTGCAACATCTCAAGACTGACCTTCAAAATACTGAGCTACAGAGTACAAAATTGCAATAGAAAATCTTAAAAAATAATTTATGCAACTTATGTAAAAATATTACATCCATCAAAAATGTCAAACATCAGATGTTCATTTCTATGATTTTCTAAATGAATATAAGGCATGGACGGAGTTGGAGCAATATTCAGCAGTCAAATTACTTTGGGTGAGGCTGGAGAACAGACGAGCCTGAGGAGACACAAACAAAAAAAACCTTTTATCTCAAAACCTGAATAACTTGCGTTACTAACAACCAATGCATCATATAAGTTAAAAAGAAAACCACTGTTGATATTTGCACTTGTATTTCTTTGAGTGAATTCAAAGACTTTTATAAACACAGCAGTGGATTTGCAGATTTCAGACTCTGCTATAATTCAAACATCATTTTAGTCCAAAGTTATTTGCATATATACATAAATGAAAGTATGAATTATAGGAATATCTAAAACCAGCAGGACATCCTTGTTTAGAGACCAGTGCACTTAGTGACTGCTGTAAAGTCAGTACCCATTTTGAAAGGAGCATCGTGCTCTTTATTGTTTGGTGGAGTGAGTATTTTACACTCACACTCACCTGGACCATACAGGTAAAGTGGCGACAAGCAGCTCAGGTACAGCCACGTCCTGTTCTCCTGCAGCCAGCGCTGCCGATAACCAATCATATCAGGGGAACAGGCTGACTGTATCCTCCTTTCCTCTTTAGGGGGCACGGCTAAATGAGTCCTGCTTACTAGGTTGGGAGATGATAGAGCACAAAGGTTTTTGGGATTTCATGACATGTTCCCTGGAAATGTTAGGATGCCCATTAAAACATAATATGTCTAGACTTATTTGTACTGTCTTGTACTGAACTTATCCTAACTAATGAGTGACCAAAGAATAGAAGAATCTGAAAGAAATAAAAATATTCACCCAGTGCCCCGTGACTACACACCTAATTTTATTTAGGGTGCTCACAAACCGAAAGGTTATCAATTTTGGGCACCTTGAAACTTTTAAGGAATCGCCAGAGTGATTTCATCTTTTCCACCTTGGTGCACTCAGCTCACTTTCTTGCGCAAGAATTATTTAAGCCAAACTACCGACTTAATGCTTCTCACCTTGCCTGGCTCCCACCAACCGTTGTTGAACTTTCTCAAGATGGTGGATATATTCTGTCAGGGAGCGCTCTGGGTCCTGAGATGTACCCCCTGAATGCCCAGAGGCCAGAGTAGTGTTCGAATATGTCCTAGAGAAAGAAGAGATTTTTTTTTTTTTTTTAAGGAAAAAAAAAAAATTCTAGTCTTTTACAGAAATATTTTATTTTAAGTCTCAAGTTTTAAAAAAAATTTTGCTAAGGAGGGAGCCAAACCTGTTATGCAACCTGAAGGGTGATTTGCTGGGTGGAACTAGGGCTGACACTGTGTCTCTGTGTGGGGGTGATTCAGAATTTGATCTTGGCTGTTGCTGCCGTAAAACTTCAGCTTTAGGCCCTGTAAAAGACATAACAATAAAAAAAAAATAAAAATAAAAAAAAAATACAGATTCATACACCCAGTGAAGCAGTGTAAATTATCTTAAACTGTATACAGTGAGCTGACCTGGTGCGTGTCCACTCCCAGCTCCAGAAACATATAGTCTTTTGATCGCCCGCTGCCACTTCCTGGTCAGGAACCTCATTCTGTCAAAAGGATAATTGTGTTTGTTTTACCCATACAGAAACACAATGTACATTTTCAGCAACTTTTATTCCAGGTATGCTTTCTACCTTGAGACTGCAATGACAACTCGCACAACAGCCCTAAATCGTCCAAGGGGTCTGTAGGATGACAGTGGAGGGGAGGGCCGCGCTCCCATATTAGCTATGAGGCACAGCGTGGCCTGTTCACACTCTTGGAAACCTCCCAACAGCAGCAGCAGGTAACGCTTCTGGTACACCAGAGCTTTCCTGAAGCTCTCAGCACGCAGGTAACGCTCATACAAACGCTGCAGCTGGAAATCAGAGGTAAACAAAAGTTTTGCTTGGATCACCACTGTTTTTAGCTGAGGGTAAATCTATTTGAGCTTCTCAAAAAATTATACCATCATTCTATTGTAATGAATGTGTGTGCGCTGCATTTCCTGCTGACCTTGTTGTAACTGTTTGCATCGTTGATGGGTCTGTTTTCAGTTTCTGCTGTGATCTTAGTAAGCTCATTCTCTGTGCGGCTCAGCTGGCGCTCCAGGAGTGTGAGTCTGTGTTTGAGAGTGGCTCTCTCCTGACTCAGTGATGTTACTCGCTCTGTTAACTCAGAGTTCTCCCTCAACAATCTCTCCAGCAGATTGGATGGTGATGATGATGACATGGACTCGATCTACAATGATAAAAGTAAGTTTATTTAATCAGAGCATTAGAGTAAGGGTCCATTCTCACTTGTATATATACATGGCTACCGTTATATATATATATACTCAACAGTTATTAAATGGCAAAGACGTCAAAGATCAGAAAGAGACCTTCACCAAAAGATTTCTTGCATTATTACCACTATTACAAATATAATAAGGTAAATCTCCTACCGTGTTTATGTAGTCATAACTATTTGTGTACCTGCTGGTTTTGTTGTGAGCTGCCTGTCTGTGCGTCATCGGTCTGGAAGTTGCTTTGATGCTGTGAAGTTGAAGCCTTGTGCTGCTGCCCTGTGGTTTTTCCAGACAGCCTGTGAGAAGCCATCTCTCTCTCCTCTCTTTCCAGCTCTGCTAGTGTGTGCTGGAACTCATGAATGCGGTGCTGGTCCTGTTGCCTCAACAGCTCCAACTCACACTTAAATCAGAAATGTTCATCAGGAGATTAGTGTCTGTGTATATATACTTAATTTAATATGTGCATTCATTTTGAGAAAAAATTAGTACAACAACTGCATGGATGTGAAATCTTACCAGTTTATTATTGGTCCTCTCCTGTCGTCTCTCCCTCTCCATCTGCTCCTGCCTCCACTTCCTCCTCTCCCTCTCCATCTGTTCATCCTTCTCCCTCTCTTTGTCTTTCAGCAGTCGGAGTCTCTCCTTCAGTTCTGTGAGTTCCACTCCTTGACGTCTGAACTGCTCTTGCTCCACCTCTAATGCACGAGTGGCTTCCTGTTTCTGTTCCTTCAAAGTCTCCATAGCAACACGATGTCGAGTGGCGGCCTCCTGCTCCCTCTGTAGCCCTTCTGTCGTCGTTCTGTTCTCCTCTTCCCATTTCCTTCTGCTATGCATTAGCTCAGCCCTAAGTTTGTCCGTTACAGCTGCCAACTCCTCCCCTTGCCTTCGCTCCTGCTCCAGCTGGGCACGCATGTCAGAGATGAACTTCCTGTCTCTGGTAGCATCAGCCCCATGTCTGCGGCAGAGCTCATCCACCTGTCTGGAGCATCTGTCTCTCTCTTCATCCAGCTTCCTGTGAGCATCTGCAAGTTTTGAGTGAATCTCACCGAAACGAGATTCTGCCTCAGTCAGGAGACGCTCCAGGCGAGTCTTTTCTTTCGAGTTGACGTCTTGCTGGTGAGAAGAACGTTGACGTTCATCTTCTAAGTCCTTTTGGGTGTCGCCTAGTCGCTTCTCCAGCATCAAACTGCGAGACTGTTCAATCTGAAGCTCACGTTTGAGGTTGCTACAGGACACTCTTTCCTGCTCTACCTGACCCTTCAGAGCCATGAACTCTGATCTCTGCTGCTCGGAGGATATTTGCATAGCCTGCAGAAGGAAAAGGAGGGTAATTTTTCTAAGTTTAAAAAAGGAAAGTTGAAGTTCACTTTGATTAGTTTTCTCCATTTATGCTAATAATATCTACATTAAACACATTTTAAAATGTTTCAGTCTGGGTCTTACCTCTCTCCTTTCCCCTTCTTCTCTTTCTTTATGGACAATCAGAGCTCTCTCCTGCTCCAGTTGTTGTTGAAGCTCTTGGATTGTGGTTTGCTCCATTTTCAAAGCTTCCTCAACTTCTGCTACAGTTCTTCTACAGAGGAAAATTTATAGCATTACGTCTCACCACTTCTTGTTGCATTACACGAAAGCATGTTAATTTGACTGTGACAGAGCTAGTTCATATTCCAAACAGTCTATACAGCACATACCTGAGTAATTGTATTTTGTTATTTTGCTCATGCTGAGTGTCATGAGCACATTTCAATTGTTTCTGGCTCTCCTCTAGCTCTGCTTTTAGTTGGGATTCGACCTGTCCATCAGTGTGTAGCTGATCTCTGTAATCAGTCTGAGGAAGAAAGATGGAAGGTCAGCACAGTCTCATAGTCTAAATTCTGCACTTATTTTAACTCTTATTTTATTACATTTGACACTTTAAAAGAAAGAACTGCAATATACCTTCACATAATTGTCATTTACTGCAAATTTGCATCAGTATATTAGTGTAAAGTCTTTATTTAAAGCTACAGGTACTCACTTGTGTATGCCTCTCAGCCATTCGACAGAGCAGCTCTCGGAGAGCAATCACAGTTTCTTGCAGTGCCCTCTTCTCCTGGTGCCAGCTCATGGGAGGGTTGGAGGACGATTTGTCCTGCAAGTCCAATAGGGTAGACCTATCTTCACAGTAAGGATGTGTCTGGCTCATTGAGAATGCTTTTATATCTGAGGCATGAGGCTGAATAGAGCAAGTGGCACGTCGCTGGGACAAGGTGAGAATTCTGCAGCTTTCTTGATATACTTTTTTCAACAGAGCCTGGAGAAAGATGGGAGAAGAAACTGAATAAATTTCAAAGCTTACTGCCAAATAAGTAGAATCCTTGCGAAGTGTGGATGAAGCCTACCTGAAGCTCAGGTGATAACAGGTCATCACTGTAGCTCATACTACCTGCAGCACTATCTGTGTTCACCGTTGGATTCATTTCTCGGCAGCGGAGGTACTCAACAAACTGAGCGTCCAATCTTTCTGTCTGTTCAAGCTCCACTCGCAGCCTTGCACCCAACTCTGAACTAACATCTGAACCACAAGAGGAGAGCAGAAGGGTTATGTAGATAAATCTGGTGATATTCTGCATTTTTCTTACTTCTGTCCGCAAAAAAAAGACCAAAAGCAACAGTAAAATTACCTTCTTAAAAATATTTATGAACATATAAAAGTTTTTTGGAGTTTTTATTAAGATTTGCCTTGAACTGTTCTGTGTTTGAAATTAGTGAGTTTCACTTATCCTTGTTGAATCATTTTGGCTGAATTTGATCTAAAATTAAAATACCACAAGTCAAGGCAACTGGAATTTCTTTACATTGTTTAAAACAGAGAGTTCACATCTCATTCAGAAGGTTTTTTTTTTTCCACAGATCTAACAAAGTCCAGTTGCCTTGACATAGTGCCTTGAGAAAACTATGACCTGGATAACCGAAAATCGCTAACAGTCATGCAGACACCTGGCTTGGTGTTCAAATACTCACTGCTTCCATAGCCATCGCTGGCCCATTCTGGTACTGATGAGGAGGTGGAACCAAGGGGAGATGGAGGGGCTGTAAGGTCAAGTCCATCCAACTCACGCACCTAAGAGTAAAATTGCAAAAATTTAGCCCCATCTGTACCAAAAGCTTCTTACAGAGTGCACAAAAAGCAGCAGGTATAGCACGTCAGACAACATACCCTGTCAGTATCCAGAGAGTCAAGAATGGAGAAGTTGTCAGAGATTGACACTGAGCCTGGGGAATGGGTACTCTGTGTGACTAGATCTGGTGTGATGGTCCTGGAGAGGGGAGGCTCCATCACAGCCTTGGGAGAGGTCTTGACCTGGGGCAGATCCAAGCCTGTGCTGTCAAGAGCACTGAGCTCAGAGAGGCGAGAGGCAAGAACAGAGGTGCGCAGATTTTCTGCAATTCTGTCCTCAGAGCGTTCGAGTCTCCTTAAAACCTCAGGAGAACTCAGAGAGGCTTCGTCGCGAGAGACACTCACGATTTCCAAAAAAGCTCTGTGAGAGTTATCTGATGAAGGAAGAGATTAAAAATTTCAATGATAACAAATTTTTTAGTTGCAGTTGATGCCATTTGTCAGTAAGGGAGATGTTTTAGTTCTTAATACCTGAACAGTATCAAATTTCAGCATCATGCATTATGAGGGTAAAATTAGGAATATAGAACATAATCTGCGTTTCAAGACTCAAGTCCCCACCTTTCTGTGTGAATCCTTGTTGATGATGAAATGTGTCCTGTTGTTCACAATGTTGTCTGAGTTGCTGTAGTTTATTTTGTTGATAGGCCAGTTCCTCTTCCTGTAAAGCCAGGTCCTCCTGTAAACCTCGCAGCTCTGCCTTCAGTCGCTGGTTATCAGTTTCCAAGTCAACAAGTGCACGGTCTTTGGTCTGATACATAGAAGGTGACATTAAAACCCAGTTACTGACTTATAATACAAATAGAATGGGATAGAGATAGAGTTCCCGTTCTTCGGAGTTTATCTCTTTCTATCAGATATTTTGTATTTGGTTTTTATATTTTCACCTGCCCTTCCTCATGCAGTTTGTCAGCCCTCTCTGTGCTGGTGCTCAGTCCCTGTTTCACTGCATTCAGCTCCTCCCTCAGGATCTGATGATCTGCACTCAGTGTTTGGAGCTCAGCCTCCTTCTCTCTCAAGGCAGCATCTGCTTTAGCCAGGGTCACCTCAGCGTGTTTCTGATTAAAAAAAAAAAAAAAAAAAAAAAAAGAATCCGTATTAGCAGTAATTTTCATAATGGTCACTTTCCTGGAGAAGGTGTGTGTATTCAAAACCTGTACTTTTCATTTTTTTTCAAAGATTTTTTCAAAAAAGCATAATGAGTTAAGTGCTTCACAATGCAACAGAATTTTAATCAGCACCACATGTCACACATGCAGTGTTCCCATCTTATACATCTAATGTTATCTTCTACATCAACTATTAAAAATTATTTTAGCTTGCTGTGACCGTTACGGCAACATTCAGCATGGCAAAGGAAACAGTGCAACGATACAAAGCTTGACCGAACAGAAAGACATGCAGCAGCACAATCAACCTATCTAAGCCCCCCCATAGTAACTTTAAAAAGACAAAAATTTCCCCTCACCACATCATGCCACAACGGATTGGAGCAAATTGAGAAATAAAATGAACCAGCTTTAAAAACAAGAGGCAACAAGATTTTCCGCCTTCTTCCTCATTTTAATGTCACTTCCTCTGTGTGAGATTCTACCGTCTCTGTGTAGAAACACGTCATTACGCTCCTAACTATAAACAGATGTGGTCTTGCCTGCAGTCATTACTGCAGTTGTGGGGGCACATTTTTTGTCTGAACCTGAAGCTTGTATAATCAGCTTCACAAATTTAGCTGGGTGACTTTCTATTAAAAAAAATGCAAACATCCAAACATGGATCATCCTGGTCTGCGGGTCCTGTCAAGTCTTAAAACATAAGTGGTCAAAAATGCCAACTTGGCCTTAAGCAACATATGTGAACATGTCCCAAATATGACAAATATTTGAGTTGTAGATTAAAAAAAAACTTAATTTTATGGCCTTCTGTTTTCACAAACTGGGTACATAATTAAAACTCAACTTAGATCTAGCATCAATTTGAAAGTGACAGCATCTTTTGAGTAGATTTCTAGTTTTTACTTGCATTTTTCAGTGCGCTTTTCACAATGGAAAAACTATTCATTTTACTTAGTAGAGTCATGATACTCACCAGCACTTCCTTCTGAGCTTCTTCTTGAGTGCTTTCTTTTTCATTGAGCTGTGCTGTAAGGTCCTGAACAAGGCTTTTCATTGAAATTGCTTCTTGCCTGTGTCTTTCAATTTCCTCCTGGAGTTGCCTGTCCCTCCTCCTCAGAGCCTCACACTGAGCAGAAAGCTCTCCTTTCACAGTCTGAAGCATTTTAATCTTTGCCCTTTCCCCTGCAACCATTTCCTCCATGTCTACCACCTCAGCTCTTACCTCCTGGACTTGCCTCTCAAGAGTGAGACTGGTTTCTCTGAGGACCCCCATTTCTATTTTCATCTCCTGCTCCTTAGTTTTTAGACTTTCAATCTCTCTCACTCTCTCCTGTTCTTTCTTTTGCAGGTCAGTAATCAGGGTGTTAAGTTGGCAGTTCTCCTCATGCAGAGCGTTTGCCTCTTCAGATTGAACTTTCTGACTGTTGTTCTCCTCCTCACATCGTTTCCTCCTATCCCTCTCCTCTTCTACCTGGACCTTCATCTCTACCAGCATAGTTTCCTTGAGGGTAAGGAGACCTTGGAGTTCATCTGCCTTTTCTCTCTCAACTTTCAGCCTTTTCCCAAACTCCTCCCCATGCCCTCTATACTCTTCCTCCTGTGAGAGAAGTAACTGTTCCAGTGCTTCTTTCTCTGCCATTGCAGTCTCAAGCTGATTCTGAAGGGCCTTGAAAGAAGACCGAAGGGATCGTGAGGATGCAGAATGAGTCATACTGAGCTCTTGTTTAAGGCTGCTTGGCCCAGCGCTCCTGTCCTGTTCCAGGACAGCAAAGTGGTGAGGTTCAGGGCTCGGAGCAGGCGAGGGATTGATGCTGTCACCATCCTGAGAGTCACTAACTTCATGTAGGTTGGGGCCTAGTGTGGCGAGTTCTGCCTGCAGGGTACTGATGACTTCATGAAGGCGCTCCTCTTCCTCCTCTTTGTCCTGACGCACTCTTGTGATTTCAGACTGAAGATGTTCCACCTGTGAGTGCAGATCCTCAAGCTCTACCTCTAAAGCCTTTTATCAGAAAGAGAAAGATGAAGAGAGGACACATCATCGTCAACTCTGTATTCCCACACGGTATTTAAATATCCTATGTCTTTTATGTCAACCTTGTTGTCCTTGGCATTCTCCAACTCCTGTTCAAGCTTTTGGATCTCATTGTTGAGGTGGTCGATTTCCTGGTTTTTCTCCTGGAGCAGTGCTGAGGGAAGGGTCTCTTCCACCACCTTGCTTTGTTCTGCTTTCTCCTCCTTAACTATAGTGAGTGTTGACACAGTCTCCTGTACGCAGAGTTGTAAATGGCAATAAAATTAGAATTAAAATTAAATAAAACCGATAACAGGGATGTAAAGTTTCACTAGTGCAAGTCTGACATCCAATTCAAGAGTCAGATTCTCCTATATCAACCAAAGATTAAACCAAACTCTTCCTCTACTGTTCTGCATGTTATGTCCTCTAATCACAAAAGTCACACTGAAGCACATGTCCAGTGCAAGAAAATGTAGAAAACAATTCACCAACTTAATCACAATTTTGATAATTAATGACAGATATTTATAATCTCATTTTATATATATATATATATATATATATATACACACATACATATATACACACACACACACACACACACACACAAATCAATAATAGATGATTGTTTTGTGGGGAGACAGTGACTCAAACCTTTAGTGCAGCAATTTGTTCTTGAAGCTCATTAACATGAGCTGCATTCTGATTGGTCAGTAGCTCAAGCTGTAGAGTGAGGTGTTTTAGTTCCACCTCTTTGATGCTCAAGTCTCTCTGCACATTCTCCAGTTGACCCAGCAGCAAGTCAGCCTGAAAGACATTTTTATTATAAAAAGACTTTTATATTCTTTTTCAATCTATTTTTCTGTAGTGAGTTATAAATATGCGCTTTCAGAGATCCCATCTCTCCACAGACAGATGTGATGGTTTTACATGATGAATCTGGATATTCACTCATACCATAGGGTGGCACTGCAACCAAATGTAAGTCAAAAGCCACCAATTATCAGCTATAATACACTTGGTTACATTATGCAAGCTTTGCACAATAATCTTGCAGACCTCTTGCTCTTTGCTCTGTAGGCTCTTCTGAGCAGTGTCCAGGGCATCCCTAAGCTCTTGAGTGGAGTCATGTGTGTTGTCATGGTAACAGTGTCTCGTCTCATCCAGTTTGGACTGCAGAGCAGATATCTGAAGCCTGTTAGATAACTGCTGCTGCTCCAGTGCTTGTTTATCCTGAGATGCAAAAAAGGGTGAGTATATTTCTCAGTAAAGTGAAGGTGCACCCCTACACAATATCCAAAGTTGAAAGTACACATTTGTTCTTACTTGTGTGAGTTCCTGTTCTCTCAGCTTTGCTCTGTGGAGTTCTTGTTCAAGTTGACTGATAAAGCCATTGCTTTCAGTGCTATTGAGCAATGCTTGTTGTAGTTCTCTGATTCTCCCAGCTAGCTTGTCTATCTCCTCGTTGCGTTCTGCTAGATCACGCTGTGCCTGCTGATTGGCTGCGAGCAAGGAAGCATGGTCCTCTGTCTTGTCTTTGATGATAGCTTGTAGATTTTCCACCTGCAGACACATAGTAGTAGCAACATTTAGGACAAGAGCCTAATATTTTAAATATGGGGGGTGAGGGGCTAATGAAGAAATTGCACAACTTGTAATTTAATAAGCCATTCTACACCAGCAGCCAACAGTAAAATCAAGCCATTCCAGAGCGGTTAAATGGAGGTGAAAGACGAGATCAGCAAAGCAGAACCAAATGAATATTAGCAATGGATGATGAAAAGGTAATGAATGAAAAAAATGTAGAGCAAGCATATGAAGCATGAAAATGTATCTATGTATTCCATTGAAACAAGGACATACAATACACATGCGCAAGAGTCAGAGGAACTAAGAGGAGTACACTACAGTTAGATTTCATACCTGCAGAACCAAGTCCTCAAACTACAGCAATCCGATCAGCACAGGGATAAACATATGGCAAAATCAGGCAAAAAACAAAACATTCATCACATCAACCACGTCAATTACACATTAAACAATTCAAAACGAAATGCTACACAATTTTAGTAACTTTCAATGTCTAAAAATAGCAATAAATTTTTGCAATACTGTTATGTTAAAGATGTTATTATGCTTTAAGATGTCCATGCTAAAATAAACTGACTGCCCCCTTTGTGACCTGAGTAGACTCAATACATTACTCCATGACTCAAAACCAACATTTTAATCTATGCTATCCGCAGCTGCCCTTGCACAGCAGTACAAGTCCAGTGAAGAGGAAGAGAAGAGCAGAGTCTGGGAATGGCTTTCATCCCGCCAAAAAGTTCATTATTCTGTGGCTCTAACTCCTTGGATTCTTAGTTTTGCATAGGGGCGGAAAAGTCACTAAATTGAGGTCAATGATGGGAAAAATTAATGATATAATTGCTCACTGCCTATAGTGAGCTATAGATCTCACCTTGTGTCCTTTGTTATCTACAGTGGTTGTCTGTCTGAGTTGGGCTTCCAGCCTTCGGATCTCCTGTTGGAACTCGTCTCTCTCATGTTCACGCTCCACTGCTTGCTCCTGTGCATATAGGAAAGAACTGTGTGTAAGACAGTATCCCTACATTAAGCAAAAACAAAAGTAATCATCTGTGGCGCTCTTACATAAAACTAAGACAGTGACAGGTATGCAGTGTTAATCCAACTGTAAAACTCAAATAAAGAGAAAGGCAGATGTATTGGGACTTTCATTTTAAATGTACAAATCAGAGGCGTGTAGTAATTAACACTTCACCTCTATAAACTGCCGGTCATGTTTCAGTTGTTTCTCAAGTGCTTGGACACGCTGGGTGAGGTCTTCAGTGTGGGTCTTATGGTGCAGCTCTGTCTCCAGGCCCTTTGTTTCTTGGTCTTCCAATTCGCTCTCCAGGGCCCTGAGGCGCTGAGACAGAGAGCTGTGGTCCTTCTCTGCCTGCCGCTGCAAATCCAGCCTATCCTGAGTCAATCGCTCTGTCTCTGCTAGTAGAGCTTAAAGAATGAGAGTTGATGGTTACCCCAATTGTTTCTTTAAAAATTTTGTAGCACACAAACGTGCTGGACCTTTTGTCCTAAAAAACAAAAACAAAAAAACAAAAAACTGAATGCATTCAATTTAACATCTGATCTAAAATAAAATTTAAGAGGTAAAACAACCACAGATAACACAACACTCCAATAGCCATTGCCAAAAGCTATAAGCAATGGCAGAGTTACAACCATCAACCTCACACAGCACTGCAAATACACCGCATAGTCATCCCCCCCCCCCCCAAAAAAAAAAAAAAAAAAAAAAAAATCACACAAATACTCAAATACTCAGACCCACAAACCTGCGTCAGGATCTAAATTGAGCCAATGGCCTAGGGAGAGAAGACATATCTGAGCACAGACATTACATAAGTGTAAGGTCAAGCCCACTAAAGAGGTCTTGTATTACCTTATACAGACAACCTCTAGAATTCATTGGTTTACGCCCTATCCACTCACCCTTTTCCCTCTCCCCTAGACCAGCAGAGAGATGCTCCTTCTGACGTAAGAGAATTGTGTGTTCTTCACTGAGCTCCTGATGCTTCACTGTGAGGGTGTCCAGCTCTCTGGTGAGGCTCTGCATCTGTTGCAGCTTCACCTTCAGGTCTTCCAGCTCCTCCACTAACCTCTCCTCTTGTGCTTCCTTTTGTAGCAGAGTCTCTTCTAGGACCACTTTCTCAGCCACATAGCCCTCTATCAGCCCTAAAGAGATGAAGCAAAGAGTTTATGTGAAACATTAAAAATTTCAGATCATTGTGCACAGCACTACAAACTGCTGAATATGTTTAAATGCCAGTACAAACTGTGAAATTGGAGTATAGGCAGAGGAGAAAGGCGTGACAACATTCAGTGGATTAACTACTGTTACTTGGCAGCATAGGACAAGTCAAGCAAAGCAAAGCCAATGAGGACAGAGCACTCACCCTCTGCCTTGTGAAGCTCCAGCTGGAGTTGACTCTTCAGCTTCACCTCATTATCAAGCTGTTCCAATAAGAGCTTGTGCTGTATGAGGAGCTGGGCGGAGTCTTCTCTGCCCTGAGAAAACCTTTCCTCCAGAGAAACGTGGACATCGTGAGTCTGTTCCAGCTAGAGAAAAGTAAAGAACCCCACAATTATTAAACAGGTAATGTTTTATCTTCGTTTTTCTGTGCATTGTTGAGAAATGCATTTGGAAGAATCAGTGGATATATGCATCTTTTACCTGTGTGTTGGCCTGGTTAAGTAGCTCTAGTAGCGTGTCTACTGTGTGTCGCAGCCTGCTGAAGGCATTTAGAGCTGCTTCTTCTCCTCCAGGATTGATCTGAGTATCTGAAATTAGCAGACTCTCACAAAGCTGCTGGGTCAGCTCTAGGTCCTCTGATGATAAGTCTGCAACTGAAATACCTATTTAAAAGAGTCAAAATTATTTGTTGTATTGATACAAATATTGGCTTCTTGGTCTCTGAAGAACTGAATGTTACGATTTAAATTACATATACTTCCAACAAAAATCTGTGCATTAGCTTGAGCTGAAAGAACTAGTTTCCAGTGAGATCAAAGTAACACGTAATGTAACTTCAGAGTAACCCAGACAGACCTGACTCATGTGCATCTTTGATTCCTGCTGAACTCTTCTGATGAGTCACCTGCTGAGATACTTTGGTTCTGGCACTAATCTTTTGTCCAATAAGCTCCTCTGTTGCAACAGTGCTGCGGAACATCTCAATCAGCACCTTACCCAGCTTTTCATTGGCCTTTTGCAATTCACGCCTGGAAGAACCAAAGTAACATGTCAGACACACATAGACCAAGCCAAGTGCATGACCATGTTGGGGGATTATATGTTTTGCTCCTTTTGCTTCATTACAGGTAAAGGATTTTTTTTTTTTTTCAAACAAAACATACCAACCACCCAAGTGTGTTTTGCCAGTAAGCTGAAGATGTTAATTTCTAGCTTATTTTCAGTAAAATTCAATGGGAAATAACATTTTAATTATTTGAGCACTGACATACAGTATAACATGCATAAATCTCATCTACCTATAACTGCTATATTAATGAAACAATGCACACACCATTTAGTAGACAGGCCTTGTACAGACCTTACATTAACATGTGCCTTGGGTGATCCAATCACAAGTGGACACTTGCGATCACTTAACACTTGGCAAATGAAGACCAGATACATCAAAATAGTTTTCACTGGATTTCACTTCTGCTTTACTTTAAATTCAAATAAAAATATGTGCATTTAACTAATATGACAAAAGGGACCACTATCAGTATGCATGTGAGAGAGCGTGACATGGAGGGGCAGACAGATTTGACAGATTTATGAAAAATCAGGTCTGAACAGGTCAAAAATGAGTATCATGTACCTTTCCTCTTTGACAGTCTGCAAGTCATCAGTGAGCATTTTTAGGAGGTTGCCTCCCTCTTGACTTTCACGTTCCCTTCTTTGAAGTAGGGTGTCCAGGGTCTCCATCTCTGCACGCTTCCCTTCCAACTCTCCCTGCAGACAACCAACCTCTGCTTGCAGCTGGGAAAATGAACACAGAAAGCTTGTCAATCCTACTCACACTAGCCCGTGGACTGCCACTCTCCCACTCGTACTATAGGTTTAAAAACAAAATGACTGTCAAAAAGAAGACAATTTACAGCATGACTCCTGGCATGGCAGGAGATTCAAGGGCAAATGAATCAAATGACAACCTTAAGACTCTTCGTTAAAGCAGTATGAACAAAACCAGCTGGTCAACAACGTCCCAGCAGAACAGACATGACAAAAGCAGAGGGTGTGTTCTACATACAAGAGGCAGTCAAGACCAAATGTTAACATTCAGAGATACATCAATAACAATATACCTGCAGAAAGACACAATACAGTCTAATTCATACGCACACATATTAATTAAGATGATCAGGCAAGCATTGCGGATTATTCTGCTCAAACCCCAAGTCAGTGGAGAAGTGATGAACGCCAACTTCTGGATGCACTGCTGCACTTTCTCTCTGTGGAGTTTTCTTCCAGATCTTTGTTTTTTCTTACCTTTCCTTCCCCAGGCAGTCTATTCTTTCCTTGTGCTATCACCATGTCTTCCCTCTATTTTTCCCTCTCTCCCATTCCCATCAAGCACATCTTACGCAGCAACCTGCCTCAACAATACAATTGTGTTGCCCCGACAACAGAGCCCTCCCAAACTCTCAAAGCTGGCCTCATGGGGTGTGTGTGTGGTAATATCTCACATAAAAAGCCAAGCCGATCAGGTGCCATGGAAACGAGTATACAAATTAAATTTTTTTCTGCTTGTTCAAACAAGACTTGATCAATTTACACAATTAATCCACGAAACTACAGAAATCACTCATGAAGTGAGTCAAAATTTTTAGAAATAAAACCTAAGAATTATAGAGCATTGAAGCAATAACCAAGACGAGCCAAGGTAAAAGGCTAACTGAAGCAAGCTTCAACTCTCCACAACAAATCCCTCCAGTGA
This sequence comes from Remorina albescens, assembly GCA_034769265.1. Classification (NCBI taxonomy): domain Eukaryota; kingdom Metazoa; phylum Chordata; class Actinopteri; order Carangiformes; family Echeneidae; genus Remorina; species Remorina albescens. The sequence continues at coordinate 6,985,308 of CM068488.1, forward strand.
GGCTTTGCTCCAATAAAGACAGAGATTAAAAAATAAATAAAATAACAGAAGCAAACAACTATGCATAAATGAATATGCAGAAGAAAAAAATATTTTACAAATTAGTTAGCCATCTGAAGTTCATATTTCATTACTTTGCCGCAGCTTAATCCTTCCTAACTATCCAACTATCTTTTAGAAGACAGTAAAAAATAAAAGCAAATAATAATATTAAGAAAAGGCAAAATTCTTCCCCCAGAGAAGCTCAAATTATTCCTGGCATTTTTTCTGAAAGTTAAAAATCTGTTGCTTAATTTATCAATTAATCATTTCCAGCTTTACTGTCTCCATCCACGGGAGAGTGAATGTAAAACTAACGACTAGATCAGTACAGTGATTCATTGATATGTCGTTAAGATGAGGTGTAAAGGAAAGAAAGTCCATGGAGGCTCCAATATAATAATAACAATATCTGTCTCATTTTTATTTCTCATTCACCTCTTTAAGATTCTTCTTCGAGCTTTAATATGAATGATACACATTTTCTATGGCTTATCTGGTCTTGGCCTTCATAAAGAGAAGCAAGGGTCATTGTCAAGCTTCTCTTGTATTAAGTAAAACAAAAACATTAGATTGTGTAGTAAATTCAAGTATGAGTGTATCCAGTACCTGAGCCACTACAGCATCAAGCTGCTGCAGCTGGGCAGTGAGTTGACTCATTTTGCTTGTGTAGCTCTGCTCCTTCGTCTCTTGTTCGGAAGTGAAGCTCCGCCTCAGGTTCTCAAGCTCCGCCTCCTTATGCTCTTCAAACTCCAACTTCAAATAAAGCGGTGGTGTTGGTTCATGAGTTAAAAGATGCAGTTTACTGTGAGTTGGGTTTTTTTTATTCTCCAGCAATAATGTCTCCGTGGCTTATAGCAGACTACTGGCCTCACTATTCAGATGCTCAAATGCTAAATATCTGGAAAAAAGTACCTTCAGATTTAAAACCTTCTGCATCAGAGGATAAAAAGCTTAGATTTGTCCCATTTAGCCACTGTTCAGATGGCACCAACATAAATACACGCCTGAATCAGCAGCATACAGATTCAGAGAGCAAAAAGACAGACGGACAGGAACACTTCTGCATATATGATGGTGGGATTATGTGGAAACTGGGTTTGAATAAAGCTCCAGTGGGACAGAGTCCAAGAGAAAGAACTATCCCTAAGGCTGAACTGGTGCAGCTGTAAGCTTAGAGGGGGCAGTGCTACAACACACACACAGAAGCTCACAATAATCCAGTGGTATTACATAATAATGTTTCAGTCATTCACTCAGAGTCAAATAAAAACACAATATAGAATTAAACAAATTTTAGAAAGACCTTTCTGGTATTTCCTTAAATGGAAATTATTTATGTATGGCCTAATAGATATAAAATTTCAACACCAATCCCACAGAACTAACCACCCTGTCATGTTGCCCTTCAAAGCATCTGCTCTTTTACCTTCAGTTGATTAATCCTATCCTGATGTCGCTCTTCTGATTGGATTTTGAGTAGCTCCACCTCCTCTAGGAAGTGCTGACGTTGCCTTGACGACCCCTCTTCAAGCTCCCTGCGACAGGCCTCCAATTCCCGCGCAGAAATACCCCTCAATTCCTACAGTAGGACATGTATCATTAATAACATACAGGCAGTTGGATGAATCCTTACAATTAAAGCTTCTCAGAAAAAAAATCTAAATAAATACTCAGCGCTCCCACACATAAATACACTATTATAGAGGATGGACAATGACTGTGTAATCCTTCCTCTAATGGGCTGTAAAAGCAAGAGAGACAAAAACTCTCGTGACAACTATTAGAAACAATTAGCAAGGCAGATCATGGGATCTTCATTCAGCCTGTAGAAGTCACACATTCCCTTCTTTTCTCATGCAAACACATGATGTAAAACAATGATCAATTATACACACCTCTAGCTGGAGCTGGTGCTGTTCAGTGAGCTGCTCCTTCTCAGCACTGTAGGCAAGTGATAATTCCTGGAGAGCAGTGCTGTGTTGTTGCTCAAGCTCCAAAACCTGAAAGCACACAGGGTGTACACACAAATACCTTAAAACATAAATTAGGTCCAAGAATTCTAAAAATTCAAGAGTTGAAGGTTTTCTCCCTGTGCATCTCCAAAACAATACCTGCTTCTTCAGGGTCTCCAGGGCTTTACAGTGTTCAGTATCTAAGGCCTCTTTTTGAGCAGCCAGCTCACTCTGCAAGAACAAATCAAGGAAAAATTTTTTTAGTTTAAGTATAAGTTATAAAACAATTGACACCAATTACCCTTATTTTTGTTCACTGAGTGTATAAAATTTTAATAGATTGAATGTAATTCAGTAATTCACCTCCCAATTCCATTTCTTACCTTGTGAACATGACTGAGTTCTGCTGCCATGGCACTAAACTTCTCCATGTGCATCTGAGCCAGTTCTTTCCTCAGGTCCTCCCTGAAGGACAGCTGTTCTGCAGTATGGTGCTCCATTATCTGCCTATGCTCAGACTTCTGGCGAGTCAAGTCTTGACGGTACCGCTCTTCAAGCTGCACCATTTCATCACGCAATGTCTGAGATTGGTAAGACAATAACCTTGTTAGTACTTTAATGACTCTTAAACAGAAAACTCCAAACAAAGACTAGTGAGGATTTAAGTTTAAATATAGGAATTTAAAGACATCTTTTAAATCATATATACATTAGATTATACTAGAGTATGGAAGTATAATGGCATCCCAGCAGAAATTACATGAACCTGTATTATTCATTGCTACGTCACATTTTCTCAGTAATTCTCAAGAAAATAAAATACTTCATACTAATACATAACTTAAATTAGCACAATCTGGATTGGATTAATGGCAAAAAGTATGAAGATGGACGAATTCATTAAAATGTTTTTATTAATTTAAAGTTCTTAAGATCAGTAATCAGTTACAAAAATCATTTTGGAACCACCATAAATTCCTTCCGATTTTTGCAAATGAGTACATACTGAACAGACTTCATTTGGATGTTTTTATGGTCATATATCCCGTTTAAGGCATTTCACTCTCTATGAGCATTTTCTTACTTGCACTTCCTTCAGGTACGTGGCCTCCAAAGTGTCCATATTACCCAGCATCCTCTTTTCCAATTCATCCCTCTCTTCCTGGTGTTTGCGAGTTAACTCAGCTTCTTGGGCCTCCAGCTGCACTTGATTGGTCTCCTGAAACACAACCTTAAGATTTTCAACCTCTGACTTTTGTTTGGAATTGAGAGCCGCCTCCAGGGCAACAATCTCAGCGTTGTGTTTGGATTCAAGCTCAGTAGACATAGCTGTAAGCTGATCTCTGTGACTGGCACTGAGCGAATCTAGCTGTGCTTTGTATTTGGCAGGGAGTGTGTCCATCTCTTGAGAGCGTTTGTTGAGTAGCATTTCTCTCTCACGATTCAACTCAGTTTGATGTTTGCTCTTCAGCTCTGCCAGAGAAATATAGTTCTGGGCGATTTGCTGCTTCAAAACTGCTTTTTCCTCTTGAAACCTGAACACAGATAAAAAGGTCATTAAAACAGTGGATTAAAGGAGAAATTTGTTACAAAGTAAGAAAATTACTGCAGCACTGCAACTGAAAGGTGGCAATCCATTTTCTTTTGGTTTTTATTATATATACTTGAGTAAGAAATTACTCAATTTATAGAAAATTAATCAGTTTCTGTTCTCTAATATAAGGATTTTTTCATTTTGTTCTATAACCACATAGACCATCTATAAAACCATCAGGAAACTTTTTTCATAACACCTTAAAAGACACAACTCAGGGTTTTAAAGTCTAACCACTGACAGACCCCTTGACCTCCAGCTGTAATAACAGCTATATTCTTTATCTCAGATAGGTCTCACCTCTCTTGAGCTTGACGTAACCGCTCTTCACTCTGCTCCTGGAGGAGGACAGTGGCTTCCTTGATTTCTGTTGCTATGCAGCTCTTTGCCCTTTGCAGCTCAGCGTCATATTGGGCCTCAAGTCTCTGCCTCACGATTAAGAGTTGTGGACCTAATGTTCAATGTAACATGTCATCAACTCATGGAGAGCCAGTACTGATTTGCCTGGAGGCTATAATTCATTGGCATGCTATGAAAATTATTTGTTCAAAAATTATCTTACTGTCATCATTGTCCAGTGCAGCTTGTAGAGACTTTAACCTTTCCTTCTCCTCTTGAAGTGCTTTCTCAAGGTGTGTCCTCTCTTTTATAAAATCCCTGTCAAGAGCTGACCTAAGAGCCAATATTTCGGCTTCATGCTTCTCCTGGCATTCTTCCCTCAACCTCTTCATTTCCACCTGCACTTGGTCCCTCTCATGTTTTAAAGCTTTTTCAAGGCAATTGAGTTCCCCAGCAAGCTCCTGTTTCAACTGTTGGAGTAAAGAGAACACACCAAGTAGCATGATCTGAGATTTGAACATATTGAATTAAAAAAAAAAAAAAAAAAAAATCAGTTTTCATATAACCATTACGTTAATCCAATCCATTTAAATACTGGCCAAGATGCCTTTTTAGTACTAAGACTTGTAAGCGTATGTACCTTCCGTGTGGTCTCCTGCATTTCTGCATTGTGCTGTTCATTCATGGCAGCCAGTCTGTTTTCCAGGGTGTGGATGATGATCATCCTTGTCTGCAGCTCCTCAGCATGACACCATAGCCTCTGTTCAAGCTCAATCTAAATAAAATCCCAAAATCTTTATATGATCTGTAAACTCAGTGGAGTTTGTTTCATGGATTATATGATTGTCTTTTCTTACCTCAACCTGCTGTGCAGCCTCTAAATGGACTTTGGTAAGCTCTATAAAGATGTTAAAAAAATGACACATCAGGTCATAACAAAACTGCATGTGTCTATATTTCATAGATGTTATGTGTACCTCGTAAGTGACTCTCAGAAAGTTTGGCTTTAAGTTGCTCTAATTCCAGGGCATGACGAGTTTTCATCTCCTGCAGTTCTTCATAGTAATGGTCTGTAAGATCTGAGCGAACCTAACACGAAAGCAAAAACAAGCAAATGAGAAAGTAAGGCTACCATGTTCCAAGGCCCTGTCACATTAGCTTATTATACTTTTTCACTGGATCAAAGAAGATATATTTACGAGTGAAATACTGAGTTTGTGTCTGACCTGCTGCACTTCTTCCTTAAAGGAAAGAGCCAAGGAAGATTCTAAACTAGCAAGACCCTCTGAGTGTTTCACTTCTAGTTGAAGGCGCAAATTATCAAGCAACTCCTGGATGAGACACAAAGTACAATATTAAAATGCAGTATGATGAAGATCACTGAAGTAACTTTCAATTTCAAACCGCTTTTTAGGGGAGACTGATCTAGTAACAGCAGATCTTTAAAATGTCATAATCTGTTAATGTTAATTGTGTACATGGACTTTTACCTTGTCTTTCTCAAGTTTAACGCTGGTATCAGGAAGGAAATATTTTTCTTCTCCAGCTTCGTCTTGAGAGATGGAACTGATATAGGGACCAAAAGCATTGTATCATTGTCATTCACACTTATTGCAATATTGTACAATTACATATATCTGGTTGTGACGTTGACCTGCTGGAATACCTGTCATTTGTGGTTTTAAGCACAGATTCCTCCAAAGCACCTTCTACCAGCCTTAGCTGGAGTAGAGCAATTTCTTCTCTGTGGCTCTCTTCTGTCACCTGCAATCGCTGCTCAAAGTACCTACAGAAAGATGAAGGTTAAAATTGTGAAAATTGACTGGGGTCAGTGAGAGGAAGATTGATAACTGACAATCTTGTAAACTATGGCCAATTGATGGCATGCGGTGCAAACCACATCTGTAATGAAGAGCTGAATCAGTTTTTATTTCAAGCAGAAGCCAATGTAGGCTAAAGACTTCAGTGAGAAAAAAAATGTGTCAAGAGTTTGTGTGCGCACATACCTCCTCAGGCTTTCCAGCTCAGCCTCATTCTGCTCTTTAATTGCTTGTTTTTGTTCCTTAAATTCTGTCTTTAGGCGTTCAATGTCATCAACACGAGATGAGCGAGCTAGCAGCTGCTCCTTTAGTTCTGTCATACAACAATGTAGACAAAGTACACAATAGATAGTCATACACAAATGTGCCTGATGTTTAAGAGTAAAGTTGTTCAGGTTTTCAACACCATATCCATGGAAGTAATATTCAAATATATTAAGTGTATTTAATTTACTTCATTAGATGAAAACAAAAGTATAAAGAAAAATTCATTAACCTCACCTCCCAACTCTTGGCGACTAGTCCTCATGCTTTCAATTTGGGTCCACAGCTGACCTACTTCCTGTTCTGAGCTCTTTTTTAGCAAAGTCTTCTCCTCCTGTAGGCACAAAACCTATTTGACACAAAGGGAATAGTTAAGAAACAAATCTGTATTGGATTTAGAGATGTAGATTTATATTTCTATTGTTTTATAGACCGGTACTAACTAAATGAGTGGAACAAAAAGTAATAATGATCCGTTCATTAATACAATGGTCTGTAAACCAAACTGAGAAATAAATGACTTGACAAAATGTTCATGTGTACCAGTGAACTTGCCTCTTCCTGCAGTTGCTTCTCCTTCTCCTCTAGGTGTAGTATTTGATGTTCTTTCTCCTGCATTACTGTCTTATGACTAGAAACCAACTCTTCCAGTGAGCCTGTTAGGTATTCACAAGACCAGCAGCACAGCATTGATCATTTTTATGATTCAGGACATGAAATGTACTTGAATGTTCATGACACGTGCTTGAAATTTTACACAAACCCTTGCAAACATAACATTTGCAGACAAACTGTGCCTGTATATAATTTCATACATATTTTTTTTCAAGTAAACAACTTCAAGTTTTCATTACTAAAGTTTAGAGGACTCCATAGCCTTAATGGAAGGATGTAACTCACAAGCAGCAGCATTTCTGTCAGTCCAGGCTTGTTTCAGCTGCTCCTCTAGTTTTTGCTTCTCCTCCTTACTGGAGATCTGGAGTTCGTCCAGCCTGGCCCGTGACTCCTTAAGCTCTGACTGGGCTTCAGATAAAGTTTTGTTAATTTGGGCAAGGGAGGCTTTGGTACTGGCGAGTTCTGTCTGTGTGGCAACAAGGCTGTTCTGTTTTTCCATTAGAGATGTGTGGAGATTTGACTGGGCAGTCTCAGCCTCCTTCTCCCACTGTGAGTTTAGAGCCTAAAAGAGAAACGGAGAGGGGAATAAAGAGCATGATAATCTGAACAGAGCTGAAAGACTTGAAAATATGTAGAAAAACTCATGAAATTGTGAAAGTAGAATTTTCAATATTACCTGCATCTCTTTGGCCCGTGTTTCCTCCATGGTGGCTCTCTGCTGAGCAAAACAAGTCTCATACTGCCTCTTCAACTCAGCTGAATGTGGACGTAGATAGACACAAAAATGAGTTCACTTTTGTCCAAGAATTGAAGGTAATGTCTGTGAATGTGCTCTTCCTTCCACAGAAAGGAAGCTCGGAATGAATAAGGGTGACTCACCCATGATGCTCACATTGAGGGCACCCAAAGGCAAAAATGAAAAAGAACATCGCCTGAACAACCCAAAAGCACTCTAGTCAGAACTCACCAATGTTTTCTTGGTGCTGCTGATGCAGTCTCTCCAGCTGCTCCTGGTTTGCCTGGGAGGGCTCCAGCTGAGACATGTGAATGGTGGTCAGACTTACACGCAAGGCTTCAAGCTCAAGGGACTTTTGAGCCTTAAATAAAAGAAAGCATAGGGCATGGTTTGTGTCAGTCTAACAGTTAATGTATGTTGTGTAGAAAGGTGAGATGTGTGTTATATATTTTGAGCATTTGGGAATTGTTGGGTCTCTATGAATAATTTCATTGTGCTGATCTAGACCTGCTCTATTTGGAAAGTGCTTTGTGTCCATAAACAAAATTGACTTTACTGCCTCACTTGTAAATAACTGGAGGACAATAAAAACTAACTTGCCAAAATACGCAGGTAATAATGCCTCCAAAGACCATAAAAATCCATTGACTATAAAATGGTTATGTAAGAAAGGAAAAAAAAAGGAGACAGAATTGTTACGACAGATACATCATTGTGCTAGTGTGTGTATACATATACATATGCACATACACACACCTGTGCCTGCTCCAGTTCAGCCTGGTGGGCAGTCTCCATGCTTTCTCTGAGTTCCAGGGACAGCTCTGTCTTCAGTTGACTAAGCTCCTTGCTGTGTTGGACAGTCAACTCTGACACCACCCTGTCATGTTCACGTTCAGTCACCTGGGGGGGATGAAGTAGAATAAGAGACATGAGAGGCCGGGGAGAGAGAAAAAAAAAAAAAAATTGCATACAAATGCACAATAATAGGTAACTAATAACTTAGTCTAAATATATTTTTTAAAAGATAATACAGTGAAAACTCCAGTCTAATACCTGTTTGATTAAGCTGATCTGTCTCTTTTGCTCCTCCTCCAAACTGGTCTGCTGCTTTTGCAGCTCTGTCTCCAGGTGTGCATTCAAGTCAGAAATCTACGGAGGTAATCATATCAAAGGAATTAACTCAACTGCAAAGCTGTAAAATAACTACTTCATCTGTTGATGTTGTTGAAAAATACTAGGTCAGCATGGCAACTCCTAGTAAAGAAATAAATAAAAAAGAAACAACAAAAACTGGCCACTTGATAGAATTTGCTCATTAAATGCAGTAAATATGCATGTGTAGGTGATACATATTGATATATAATAAAGAAGCAAGTATGTAGAAAATGTGAGTCAATCTCACAGGAAAAAATATGGTTCCAGGGATTGTTAAACAAAAACCATTTTGAACATCTTCATAGAAATGCTAAAACTGATGGTTTGTTAAAAGTTGAGCAGTTTGTAAATCCCACCTCTTGTTGATATTTCTCCATTAGGTCTTTTATCTCCTGTTGGTGAGATGTCTGGAGGCTCTCTCTAAGCTCCTCCTCAGCCAGCGCCTGCTTCGCCAGGAGAGCTTTAAGCTCCTCTTCCCTCTCCCTCCTCTGCTCCTCCATAAGATGTCTCACATTGAAGAGCTCTTTATCCTTCTCTTGCCGCTCCTCTTCCCATTTCTCCTTCTCTTCAGCAAACTGTAAAAAATTTTGTATGGAATATTAACCTCAAGACAGAAGTAATTCAAACACCTTTGCTTTCATGAATTTGAACAAAAGTTCAAATTGGCTGCACATCATTCCGTCTCACCTCCTCATCCTTGGCCTTTAGCAGGTTCTCAATATGTTCAAGCTCCTCCTCTAAAACTTGTTCCATCTTTTTAATATGCTCGTCCATCTCGTCCTCTTTTCTCTTGTGCTTCTCCCTCTCATGCACTGCTTGGACCTGGGCCTCCTCAAGGTTAGCCACATTTTGTTTCAAGCACAAGATCTGAGATTCTAGTTCAATCTTTTCAGTTTCAACACTATGCAGACCTTTGTAGATTTGTTTCAACTCTTTCTGCAGTTGGTCAGACTCTGTTTGGACATTTACAACTTGTGTGCGTGTTGCTTCAAGCTCCTCTAACGTTTCATCCAACTCAATAGTTCTTAACAAGGCAGCATTAAGCTTTTGTTTAGTCTCCTCTAACTCTGACATGAGATCGTCACAGTGGGCCTTGTGAGAGAAAGAAAGACAAAATTTGTTAGTTTTCTATACATTATATTATTTTTTGCCTTCTCTCTTTGAAGTCTTTTAGCACAAATATACTATCCATACTATATAGTGTTATTTCCAGCCATCCATATCAACTTGTTTTAAAGATAAAGAAAAACATATTGTTGATAACACAAACATACTTTTTATATTGTTATACCTGTAGTGTTTGTAGCTGGTTGTCATCTCTGAGTTCTGGGGCCTGTCTGGCAGAATCTGCACTCTGCTTTATTTCCTGCAGAGACAATACCAACAGCCCCTGCTGTATTTGATGAGACTGGAGTGCAGCCTCCTTCTCCTGCTCCTTCATGAGCTCCCCTGCAAGTTTATCTTTCTCTGATTGAAAGCTATTAGGGACAAGCAGCAGCGTTTCAGCGGCTTCCTTTTCCATCTCTTTTTCTCTGTCTTCCATTAAGGCACTGAGCTTGTTCATCCGGTTGTCTTGTTCATGGGTTTTCAAATTCATCTCCTCCTCAACATGCCTCCTCTTCTCCTTTTCCTCTTCAAGTTCCCAGAGAGCTTGTCTGAGCTCCTCTGTAACTTGAGCCCACCTGAAAACAAAATATGTTTGAAATGCAAAGCTGATCAAAAAATGACAAGTATATCATTTTGTATGAAATAAATACATTTATTACTTAGCCCTGTCAATCCCCCCCCCCCCATATGTTCACTTTGTTCTTGTATATTTAATGCAGTCCCAACATTAGGTTGTCATTTCAATAACTGATTTTTTTTTCCAAATAACTATAACTATCAGCAACAGTGACAGTTATGTTTGCATGCATTAAATATTATGAAATTTAAAAAGGCTATGTAAACTATGTAAAGAGTAGTTTCAATGTATTTTCAGAAAGTGGCATTGTGATTTATTGAGTAACGGGAAAAGGAAGGAAAATTGTTGGAATGAAAAATTTGACCTCAGAATTTCAGTTGGCAAAGGTATGAGCAAGCAAAGGAGATAATAATTGTAGAATACAATAATAAAACAGACATTGATCTGGGAACAGTTAATCAAATAATCACATGCCTTATTCAAATTTCTTACCTGCTTCTGGCCTCCTCTAGTTCTTCCGCACTTCTGGTGACTTCCTCCCTTAACACATTCAAGTCCCTGTCCTTCAGGGCCAGTTCTTCACGGAGCTCTCCACATTGCTGATTCAGCAGCTCTTTTTCCAGGTCTGTCTCCTCAAACTGCTGCTCTGACAGTTTACTCATCTCCAGATCTCCAGAAGATGAGTTTGGATGCCACTGAACTAGAGGATTGGAATCATCAGCCCCAGGAATGTAGAACTGTGGGCTTGAGCCATTATGGAGGTTGTCGTTTTCATCAAAGTGGCGGTTTGAAATTGACAACAAGGGCTCATCTCCCAGCACTTCACTGTTCAGCTCAAAACTAAGGAGAGACACACAGAAATAAATTGGGGTTTAGGGTTAGGGTCAATAAATGATGAATCTTACTGAAATATGAGACATGCAGGATGAAAACAAAATCTGTAGCACATATATGGACCAATTACAGTCTATAATCCTCTAACCTGTGGTCTGCAGAATCATCCAGCTGACTGCTGTGTTCAAAGCTTTCATTGACCAATGAAGACTGACATTGTGCAAGGGGAGCTGAGGACAAGTATCTTTCCATCATAATGTCCCCAGGTATTGTTACATTCATGTCCAGATCGGGTCCACTTTCCAGATTGGCCTCACCTATAAAAATACTTTCATCACAACTCAAGCCAGCTTTTGCTTTGTTCTGCAAATCCTTGGAAGCTTTGAGTCCCATAACTTCTTCCTCTCTAAACTTCAGTTCTTTTTCTCTTTCCTCCAACACCTGTTTGACTCTGTCAACCTCGTTCCTATGCTCTTCTTTAAGCCGCTTTATCTCCTCTACCTGCATCCGTCTTTCATCCTCAAGGCTCTGGAGACGAAGGGCAGAGGTGGCCATGTCTTCGCTAAATCTCCTTTCTGCATCTTCTTCCTCCTGAAGTTTTTTCCTCAACTCAACAACTTCACTGTTCAGTTTCTCCTTCTCCTCTTTGTACTGCTGCATCTCTAGGCACTGGGACTGGACTTGGCATAGCTGGTTCTGAAGATCTTGCAGCTGGGTCTCCCTTTGTTTTCGTTCCTCTTCCCAGCTTTTCTTCTCTTTCTCCAGTAAAGAAAGCACATGTTGGTTTTTCTCCATCTCCTCCACAAGTTCAGCACATATGCGTTGGCTGTTCTCCCTTTCTTCTTCCAGCTCAGTTCTCAGTTTGTGGAGAACACTGTCAGTGTCAGAGTCACTGTCACACCCGAAGACTTCAGCACTTGAATGAGAGGCAGATATTCCACTTCCTGATTCCTCTGATGGTGCCCCCTTATGATTGAGGTCTGCTTCTCGGTAGCAGCGGCCATGATGGGCCTTCTGTTGGTAAGTGTTAAGGACTTCAAGCCCAGACTGACTTTTGATGCGCAGAAACTCTGCACTAGTCTGTGTGAAAGAGAATCCAGAGAACATCCAGCTTTAGTTGCTTTACATATAGATTGTGAAGTGTAGGCACTAATAATTCTGACATTCCAGTTTTAGCTTTGACTGGCACTAACCTGCTGGAGCTGCCTCTGTAATGCCTGAATCTGTCTAGCAAGTGACTGGGCTTCCAATTGCACCTGGTCTCTGCTGGTCAGGGCCTCCTGCAAGTTGGAGCTGAGCTTGGCAATTATCTCATTACGCTTCTCCACAGCCTGCTGTAACTGCTGCAAGTAGAAATGATGGGTCAATTTAACATGAATAAGGCATGCACACTTCCTGAACTTGAACTTCAGTGCACATTGAGTATGCAAAGCAATTCAAACCTATTTGCTGTGATGGAATCCTGAAAAATAAACAAATTATAGCAAACAAAAGCAATGCCAATAAGAATAGAAAATAAGACCAACTTCTGTGTTAAAAAAAAAAGACAAAAAAAAAAAACAAACACTGTACTTCTAAAGCTGAATTCAATGTGACACAATACTCAATCCTAGATGATGTTTAACTTTTACAAATGTAGCATAGTTATTTTTTATGAGGGTCGAAAGGAAGAGACTATGCTACATATTTGCAGATCAGTGCAGCCCTGCTGAGGAGAAAACAGTAGACAGTAGTTATATTGCCCATGGCCTAGTGCTGAACAGAAGCAGATATACATAAATTGTCTTCAATAATACCATAAGCAAAACAAGACTTCCATTTTCTAGGGTAAACAAAGAATGGAAATAAATGTATTAGTAAGACGAAACACACCCAAATACATTTCAACATGGTATGTAAACAGGAACATGGAGTTTAAGGACTTTGTCCCCACTGTGTAAATTTAGACACAAATGTTTCCCTTTGCTAGTTTTATTTAGTCATACATAAACTCAGTGGAGGCTTTAACAGCACCTCTTGGAACTACAATTATTAGTTTGTCCCCATCATACAAATAGTGCTTTAATCACAAATTTACATTATATCCCTAAATGCAAAAATGTAAAACCCCTATGTAAATGTTAAATACGTGACTTTATATACCTTAAGTTGTTCTTTTCCAGTTAGTGCAACCAACTCCTCATCTTCCAACTCTTTCACTGGGGATGGGATTTGCTCCAGGGTGGTGGGCTGATCCTTCTGTCGCTGGTTCTGCTGAACCTTTGATTTCTCTGGCTTCTGGATATCCTAAAGATTTAAATATTTTGATTAATGTGATTTTAAATCCTTTGACTAATGTAAAAATGTCAGTATCGTCCACACATAACAACAAATATACATACTGTTCATCTAATATTGTGAATGAACTTTCCCCTGAAAAACGCAGTATAACAGTGCCACGGTTAATCCTGGCCAGGTTGCCATGACAACCTGCCCGACAGGCAACATGATGTTTAGTGACCCATTTCTCTAATGTATGTTTAACGAACAGGGGGCATGGACTACATGTTAACACATACAGTGGGCAAACAAAATTAGGCAAATTTTGGGGGTCAGGTGCTGTGACCCATGAACAAACCTGAGAAGTCATGTGTAAAGAAATATTGTATGACAAAGCTAAACAAAATCTCAAGTTTATGTTCCTCAAAAGCCAGATTTCTTCAGTTCTTCAGATTTCCTCCAACAACACAATTTTTGATGTTTAACTTATAATCTCTGTGCAGTCAATGATGTACCTCATTGTTGGTCTTGCTGTTCAGCTTCGTGTCACTGGCTGACGGACGTGCTGGTTCTACGTGGCAATCTTGCGTCGAGCTGTCATTCTGCGTGACATTCTGGCCCTTCCTCTTCTGCGTCTTTTTCTTCGCCCCCGCACTGACGTTTTTTTCCCGTTTCTGTCTGTAGCTAGCAAGCTGCGCAGGAAGGACAGTGAAAGGTAGATGGATACATAGGTCAGGACCACTGAGCACCACCAAACTATCAGCATGGTGGAGCTCAGGGGTCAAATTTGGAAGAGAACTTAAGTCCAGATTTATATCTTCATTTGAAAAAAGAAATAATCAAATCATCAATCTAAAAATCATTAAGCAAAATATAAATCAGGATTTATGTTGATGATAGTCCCCAGTGTAGAAATAACAAAAATTGAAAGTCCTTATTTTGATGAGTCAGAGTCTTGTAGGAAAAAAGAGTGGCTGATGAAGCAAGAAGAAATCCCAAACTCACACCCAAAATAGAGTAGACCATAACCTGCCAAGTTCAGAATGAGGTGTGACACTAGATAAGCTCAAATCTCCAGATGTAATTCCAAGCCCATGAGAAATACACATTTTAGAGACACATATTGGACAACCTCTCAGCAGACCAGAAAGAGAGCAAGGTTAAAGAAATTAAGAAATCCATCTCAGTCACTTTGCTTCTAGGAAAATCAAAATCAGAGCAAAGCAGACTGATTGTCTGGCTGTCTGAAATCATAAAAGGCCAAAAATCTAAGCCTGAGAAGTTCATTCACAGTGAAAAACATCCCCAATCAAGACAGGGTATTGAGCTTGAATTCCAGAGACACCGATATGGTACAAATCCACCTCAGGCCGTTTCTCTTTGTAACACACTCCTCCTCTTTTTATCGCTGTCTCTCTCTCTCAGCCTGTCTCCCTCTTCTTTAAGCAGCTTAAATCAGATTACAGCAGTTCACATTGTGACAGAGACCAACATCAAGCCTCCATCAATTAATGACAGTCAGTCAGCAACTGCCTTTCTTGCTGGTGCTCAGACCTGTCAATTTTTCCTCATCAGGTCAGCTGCTCTAGTGTCCAGTTGAAGATCCTACAGTCTGTAGGCAACAGCACATTTGACCCAGCCTCTCGTCCTGAAGCCCAGTGCCACATCCAACATGCAGAGCAGAGGGCTCCACAAACTCTGGAGAGTGGATGGCATGCGTCTAGGCAAAGGAAAGAGGGTGGAGACTAGGAGATGTAGTCTCATGGAGAGGAGGAGACAGAGCTCTGTGTGTAGCAAGCAGCATGAGAGTGTGCATGCTCAATCCAATTTGAGATTACATGTCCTCAGGAGTGCTACTTGTTGCTTTGTGTGATGATACACGTACATTGCATGACAACAATGGGTGTGCGCGTGCCCCAGTATTTGCTCTGATGACATGTTACATGGCCGGTCAGAAAACCCACATTGAATTGAATACATTGGTTTTGCTTTGTCCTCCTATTTAGTGCTGTGCAATACATCCATTCTAACACCTTCTTCATTTGACTCTTGAAACCAGGTTAAAGTTTTTTCTTTTTAAACACTCATTCCCTCAGCTCCACCATAATTAAATCTTTTCCCAATTCACACTAATCATCTGCTTTCTTACTCACCTAAACCCCCCATCCTTTGTGTCCTTCCATCACCCTATACACCACCTCCGCCTGCCACAACACACATCACATCTGCAAAAGACATCACCCAGATGATGTGTCTATAGCTCAAGGCTTTTTCCACAGCAACGATGGTCTGACTAAGCAGCACACTGGATATAACTGTGGCCAAATCAGATGTCACTATACTGAATCCTGTCATTGTGTTCTGAACAATGTTACCACCAAGGAGGCACCACAGCAGTCATGCTGCTGTGTCTACTGGGAGAAGATTTTTTTTTGCTTACATTGGTGCTTATCTTTATGCAAGTTTGATACAGACATGTCATGTTTCCATTATAACAGACAAAACCAGAGCTTTTTGATGCACCAAACACAGTGAAGGCAACTGACAATCCTTTATTACCATGGCAACACCATTCATTCAACTTCAAAGTGCACCATAGATAACCTGACCAAATCTCCTGGGCTCACTGCACCACCTGATGGTCGCAAATCAGCATAACAGTGTATGGAAGGTGTGCGGCCACTGTATATTAGACTTTCAAGTAAAGACATCAATGGAGATTTACTTTGAGGTTTAGACAAGTGAAAATTTGTGTACAGCATCATTCTATAAAGAGCAGTGGCCTTACAAGATTGAAAGCAATTATATAATATTGCAGAGAAGCAGAAATGGGCCTGAGTGGCCACGCAATAGAAATAAGAGTGCCGAAAGGGTGAAATGACAGTGTTGACAAACCAATGTCTCATGTCAAAGTCAAATATCACTGCCAACCACCAGTATATATATATATATATATACTTACCGGCTGGTTTCGTGGCATGTTGGAGGATTTCTGTTACAAGGAACATCACTGCTTCAGTTGAGTTTTGTTTTTTTTGTTTTTTTTATATCATAAATCATAGTAATACATCTTTTTATATGCCAAATATTCATGTAACAGTAAAGTAATATCTACTGAATACTCAAGTACGTATTGATTAACACATGAACATGTTGACAGGCTCGTGGCTGGTATGAGTCAGTCATGAGAAGCTCTCTTGTCTTTTGAGGGTGACCTACTTTTGAACCTTGCTTTTAGACAATGAGGCATGGTGACCCATTCAGGATAAATCTTGATTATTGATGACCGTCTTGTGGTTTCACAGAAATCAGTTCTTTAATTTCACTTAGATTTATCATTACAGTATGTGTTCCGACAAATGTAACGCCACAAGGAGTATAAATAGAATAGGCCATTATCTAACTACTGACATTAGGAATCTGAACAAATAAGTTTATTGTTTCAATGATTTGACAAAGCCACAATCCCGTTAAACTTGTAGATCCCTTTTGCCACTAACTATAAAACATTTCTGTGTTGGTGAAAGTTACAAGGGCTGTCTGTAACGTACATTTCTGAAACGAAATACCAGGGAGGGGTGCAAGCAGAGAGGTGGAAACATGTGCCAATATTCTGCTAAAAAAGTACTTCCAACAGATATACCATGGGCTGCACCTACTTTGTGCCAGAACGCGGGGAGCAGTTTAAACTAATGCATGCTTCTTTCCCTGCTGGACTGATCGAAGTGAGTCTACACCTGCTTGGTGAATGTTATTGTTATCGTTAGCTTATGTGCAACCCCAGCTAATGTTCAACCCGCCACATGTGCGCGGCAAAATTGAATTGAGCTGTGAGTATCCGCCATGTGACGGTTACTTAGCATCCAAGCAACTGCGAAAAATAAATCAGACACAGAGAAATTTGAAGGTGGGTGTAACTGGCAGTGGACAAACGCAAAGCTACGACAAAAGAGTTAGCTAACTGGTAGCATTCCGTATTAGCGTGCGTTGTATGGAGCAACAGACCTTAGCTCTGCCTGCTTCTAGTTTCCTCCGACGTTCATCGTCGTCCATGTCTTGGTTTAGAAAAAGGCATTCGAGGTTTAGGGCAGAGGTCTCGGTTCAACTGACGAACACAACTTCTACTATAAGTTTGCTAAAACAAAATCTTCGAGCTACCTTAGAAACAACTGTCAATAGATAATATTCAATATGGCCGCCAAGACGTTTCAACTCCGCCCTTATCGAGTTTCTCTGAACGAAAGGACGAATCACACCGACACGGTCCGCGTCTTTAACCAATGACGTTTGTCTAAATTAGATCTGTTCCTGCATCGATTCAGGCCGCCCGGGATCGGATTGACGACTGCTGTGGCCAATCGGGTTTGGAAAACACAAAACAAGCCCCGTTCACTTATTTTTTTAAAGCGAATTTACACCTACCTTCACTTGCTGAGGGGTTTCCATGGTAACAAAGCTCCCCAAAGCGCCGTCTAAATGTAGGATCGTGTCCATGAATACTAAATACTGAATAGTCAATTTATCAAATTTACTCTGTACAACGTGCAGTGAACAGGAAAAACTCACATCAACATTTTGCCTCTTACACCAGTTTTATTTTACCTGCTCACAGCTTTTCAAAGTAACAATAATTGACAATAATAATAAAAAAAACTTAGTAGCACCTAAAAAAACTACAACAAAGTTGATAGAGTGCTTTGACATATGAGTTAGAGTACGACATGAGCAACAATAAAACAAAAATAAAATGAAACGGGGAGCAGGTACCATGCATGCAGATACAGTAAGAGGAATACAGGGAGGATTTAAATAATAGATAATAATGTTGATGAAAATAATGAAGACTGCATGTGACTGGGAGTCCCCTAGGTTACCTTAAATATTATTTACTGCATCCATTTATTTATTTATCGCTATTTCCTTACCTGGAGAGTTGAAACAATAAAAAAATAATACAAGAGAAAAACAGGAAACTCTTGAGAACTCTTAGCATTTATCCAATGTCTTCATTATTACCAGTTTCTCTTCTCACTGCGTCAGTTCCTACAGGAGCAGCATAAGTCAGGGTTCATGTTCTATAATGAATGAGAATCTGTGCAGCGAATATATAATGACTCAACCAAAACAACATGCTAAGTTACATATATACTTAAAGTTAGTCTGACAGTTGTTATGAGGCTTTAGCTGGTCAAATCAAAGACGCACACTTTAATATGAAGGAGGAAAAAAAGCTATCGCCCGAACAGGGACTTGAACCCTGGACCCTCAGATTAAAAGTCTGATGCTCTACCGACTGAGCTATCCGGGCTCTGGAAGTAAGGGCCCTGCAACACGTTTTAATACAAAATAAAAAATAAATGGGTAATTATTCCATATTCGTAATGTAGTAGAAGTATTTTGAGGGGATTCACTGTTTAACGACTGGCGTGGTTCCACATGTATGTGGAAGTGTGCTCAGACTGTTGGTGCACTCTGATTATCAAAGGAATGTTTTCCATTCATTAATTTAAGTCTTACCACAGCATTTTGTCTGGAAAGTTTGGCTACTATAATGTCTATTTGTGGCAATTATTCGTTTAAAAATAGAATTTTAATCATTTTCGTTAAAAAAAAAAAAAAAAAATCAACGTCATACAATCTGCCAGCAATCACACGCAACACCGCCATGAGCTGCAGCTAAGACTAAAAATGAGACTTTAACTTTATATTAAATATTCTCTGTGTAGGAGCGACTGATTCGTTCACGACGCAAAAGTACGGGTCTTCAGGTCCTGAGTCTCTCATTCACTTGTCTCATGGCCGCTGCGCAGGCTCAGTGTGGAAATGAGTGATTTGTTCACGATAGAGTGCCTTTAGACTCATAACTTCAGGTCATTCGTTCATTTACATTGGTTACAGCAGTAACATGACCAATGCTGTCTCTAGTCTGTGGGGGGGGGGGTCTGGTCTCTGTGGAGGAATCCAGTGTCTGTGGAGGGGTCCGGTCGCTGGTCCAGTCTCTAGTCTCTGAAACTCAGGGGGGTCTGGGGGTCCAGTCCGTGGAGGTCTGTGGGGGGTCCGGTCTCTGCTGGTTGTGCTGTGTGTTACCTCGTGTTGATTAATAGACAGTAAACTGTAAATAAACTTATACTGAGCTAAGAATTCAACCTCTTTTCTCTTTCCCTAAACTGTTCAGACGATTCTGTTGCTCCTCTAATCTAACTAAACGATTAGTAATGTCCTCTAGCTGTCTGTCTCCACTCTCTCTTAGCTAGCCCAGTTTATGCTAGTGTAGCTAGCAGCCCCCCTGTAGCCGGTGCAGGCAGCCGATAGTTTCCTCCCACCAGCAGCTCCTGAGCTGCCGGGATCTAGTCAGGGCGGCTGGGTGACCATCCGAGACAAGAGGCAGCCCCCGTTTCACCACCAACAGGTTCTCCCCACTCAGCGACACACCCGATGAAAAGCCGACTCTAGTGATCGGTGATTCTATTCTGAGGAACGGGAAGTACAATAAAATAAAGTGTTACTTTCCAAGGCACACCCAGTGTTGGTTTTCTGGCTATGCCACTGGTCTGCACACATCAACTGAGGCCGCTTGTCGAAGAAACTAAACCCCAAAGAAATACCCCACCATCACTGGGGGGTATTTCTTCACAAATCACTGGTGTAAATAAACGCGATAACTGTAGTCCATTTATCATTTGTCTTTAATGGATGAAATTACACCTGTACAAAATGGTATTTTACAGGATCTATAAAACAAACAAACGAAAAACACAGCAACCATCTAACTTTACTCCATCGGATCACTGAATCCATGGCCAGATTATCAGTCCAGCAGTGTGACAGTACTTTTTTTTTTTTTTAAATCCTCCCAACCCAGATACATACCCTTAATTCCCAACTGTCAATCATGGCACATATCTTTTGATAAATAAAACAATTAGAAAATATATTTATATGTGAAACATACAAATAATCAATGTCAAATGTCAACCTCTGCATTAGCAAATTTTTAAAGTGCATAATTCTTATTTTAAAGAATTGAGGCTTATTGATGGGGGGGACGACAGAGTGAAGTCATGCTGCGATGAAGCAGGAAGTGGAGAATGGTCAATAATTTTGCTGTGGGGTGATCTAATCACTACTCTTAGGATGAGGGGATGACATTCACGTACTTATGTTTAGGGGCTCCTTGTATGGCACAAAAAGTCAATATTACATGCTTAACGGCCTTGTTTGTCTGCTGCTCCAGTTAGCCAGTCTGTTAAAAAAATAATAAACTCACAATAAAATCCTGGATGAAATCAGATTAAAATGCCTTTGCATACCCTGGTTATACATAACAGACTGCCCTAAAACTGTGTTAAAGTGATATATTTTGTATTCTGTTTGACTGACCTGATAACATCTATTTACAAAGTGCATGTATGCATGCACAACACTGGGCTGCTTTATACAATCTGTCTTTAAAATTAACGTCTATCCGACCATTTTATAAAATTCAATTGCACTTTAACTTGAATCGGGTCAAGAAAAAAGAAAACCCAAAAACTCCAATGAGTAAAATATGCAATTGAAAAATGTCAGGTAAATTTCATACTGTTTATGGACTTCATCATTTCTTCCAAGTGGCAGAATGCAAGCTGAAACACAGAGCACGGAGCAGGATCCATCGCCTTCTTCTACTGGCACACCAATAGACAGACACAATGAAAGTCTCTGTGTTACTAACAATTTTCTGAGCAAATCTTGGCAAATGCCATCATTGTTATAGAGACAAAATACATTCTTCAAATTTCACTTCCAACACTATCAGATTGTAAAAGGAGCACAGTTTGAATTATTATGATCATACTTTGGTCAAATTATTCGCAATTTTTCTGTGGCAGCCGTGCTAAGTGTTCACAATTTATTTTACATCACAGAAACACATGCACTTTCATTTAGTAATCTTTAGTTATAAAAGAGTGAAGTGCAATCTGACATTTATTATTGATGGCTATTATTAATGGCTATTGGACAGAAATTGATCCTGTTGATCCTCTTCTGATATGCAGATACAGAGATTTACCCCATTTGCTTGTTTAGACATATAAGAGGTCATTTACTATGTTGTGGATGCCATAAACTCACTGTGTCTTAATGTCCAATGGCAAGATCATCTGACTTTGTCCAGATGGTTTTACTACTTGAATATTCGTGGATCATGGTACAGCTATCACACTTCCATCTTCATCTGTGTCTGATCTGACGATCTTGTAAAAGGGTTTGGTCAAGGCTGATGATGTGTGTTTGTGATAGTTGTCTATAGAAGGTAGGACGCTGACACCTATTCAAATAACTTGATTATGTAACCTAGAGTGGGAAAATAAGACAACAAAAATGTCAGTTTAATTGTAGTGTAGACAGGCAAATGAACGCCACCCCAGTCAGAGAAAAGCTGAATTCACCTTATGGATGTGAGGAGGCATTTCATCCTCTGAGCCCTCTTCTGGTAGCGGGTCATGCTGTCGTGGTGCTGCTTGATCCTCCTCTGCCCATCCACCCATGGGCACTCGGGCTGAACGCAACACCTTCAACCCTGCACCAAAAGAGTCTGAAAAACAGACAGTGTGCCTGCACCTGCTTAGGTGTTCTCGCGGTGGAACTACAAATATATGAAACACTGAAAACCCTGTACCTCTTAAACTAAGCCAAAATGAGACACAGAGGTAGATTTGAGAAACTCAGCTCCACACTTTTACACAACAATTGAGAATGTTTTCCTTGTAACATGGTATTTGTTTTCCCTAAACTCAGCAGACATCTCTTTCTGCAATCTTCTCATTTACTTCCAGTGTGTTCTCATTCATATGAAATAATAGTGCTGCATTTTGTGCAGGATCTTTTAGTAAAAGTAAAGAAAGTAAAGAAATCAAAAGAGAAAATAGTTAATATCAAAATATGATATTATATAATATATAAAAAGAAAGTGATGGTCACGCTGTACAAAACATCATTAAATAACTGTGTGAAACATTGAGATTACCACCATGAGGATACCTGGGGTGGGTCCACTTTGATGGTGACGGCCACTGCCTTGTGATGGTGCCCCCTCCTGGCTGACAGTGGGATTGCAGGTAGCTGATGCTGAAGTAGGAATGGCACTGGGACTGGGAACTATGGTGGGGAAAGTATGTGACCGAGGGAAATTTCTAGAATGAAGACTGGGGTGGCTTCTCACTTCATCAGGGATGCTATCACTGCTCTCATCACTCTCCTGTCTGTGCCAGGTGTGACGAGATACATCGCCACGCGACTGCTGCTTATGAAGCTACAAAACAACAAAATCAGGACATTTTGCATGAGAAGATTTGTAATATTTTTATAATAACAAGACCACCTCTAACATATACACTTGCCTCATGCATGTAAAGTGCATGGATGCTCATTTCAGTGGAGGCATACTCTGATAGGACCAAACTGGTGAGTTGACCCTCCCATGCACTGCTTCCTGAGCTCACAGTTCGGGCATCAGTCCTGCAGGAGGAGACAGCCATCAATGTGGAGAAATGCAGGAAGGCCCGGAGATAAAAAAAAAATTTAATATAAAAAAGAAATATTGTCGTGAAAGTTTGTAACTTAGTGAATAGTCAGTGTTAGCCAGGAAGATGCAGCCTGAAAAGGAACTGAGTTTAGGCATATTTCAGGAGTATTTCCTCACCCAGAGCCTGCCATTGCCTTGCTCATGGCTGAAGTGTGACCAACAGTCCTGTGAGCTGCACTCAAACTACCTCTCAAGTGCAGACTGCTGCTGATTGGGGAAAGTGAGCGGAAGGCAGATGCCCCATCGGTTATGCCAGCCGCTGCGTTATTGGTGAAAGAGCTGTCCCTGCCAAAATGGACAGAGCCCAGTGTAGAGGGACCTGCTAAGAGGTTTGCAATGAGGCTCCTTGGCTGTGAGAGAAAGAGATAGAGAGGGGCAGAGAAAGGGTAGGAAAGAAGAGAAAATCCAATTTTACTTCTGCAAATCTATGGAATTTAAACTTTGGACCACTGTGAGCATCACTGTTGGCTTGTCTCTGTACCTCAGACTCTGACAGTGAGAGTGGATGAGTGTCTGAAGGAACCCCTGTGGCCTCTCTGTGAACCCTCTCTTTCAACTGGTGGATGAAGTGTGTTGTCTCTTGTGGAGGCTGCCATTGAGGGTTGGTAATGGCAAAGTGCATTAGAGAAAGCTCCGTCTTTCCATCCTCTGCCTGTTGGTAGATTGAGGCCTCTGTCTTCCCCTCTGACATCCACTAAAGAGAGAGAGAGAACAAAGTCAAATCAGAGACACATAACACTCACTTCATAAGATACACATGACCCTATTTCAATGACAACACATGAGGGTCACCCACTGCAGGATGTCCATGCTGCCTGATATCCATCTGGGCAAAGGAGCAGGTGTCTCCCACCCCAACAACCTCAACTGTGAAGTTCCTGAAAAAATCAATGATCTCCAGAGACTTTCTCCTCAGGCAGAAGATGAGGATGATTGGAGTTACCACTGGACTAAGCAGCTCCTCTAAAATAAACACCTGCGCACATTTGGGGAAAAAAATAAAATATAGTCAGATAACAGGCAAGGATTGAAGTTATTTTCCGTTTCCCAGTCCAGTTCAGCGTTTATACTCACTGCCTTGTACTGGAAGAGCTGTGAGAACTGGTCACGGGTCTCATATCTATGCGCATTGCCCTGCCAATGGTCGGGCATGTAGTGGATATGAGCCAGAATAACCCGCAACAGCTGCTCAGGACAAAACACCATGTGCTTATCAGGAATAAATGACCTGTGGAGGGAGAAATAGTGATGTTTTCAAGTGAAAGATATTGATTAATATAGGGATGTCACTGTCCTCACCAAAAAGAGTCCTAGATAAGATATTTTAGTGTCTAATTCTAGACAAATGTTTGACTGCCTCAAATGGTGAAAAATACAAGACAAAATTACTCAAGTAGAACTTATGGTGTAGAAAGTAGATATTGTCATGTTTCGCAATATTTAACATTTTCTGGTTAATGCAGATTTCAAGTAATCAGCAGCTACTTAGGAAACCCTCTTATATTCTTCAATTATACAGCAGAGTAAGCTGCCCAAGAGCATTAAACAGATTATACCTCTGGGTATCTTTAAAAGTGCTAGACAGAAATACTTTTATTTTCTAGTCAAAGTTTTTGCAATTTACTATCGATGTCATAATGATGAAGATTATCCATTCTAGACAGAACTATATAACTAGTGATACATTTTAGTTAATTACACAGCTAGACTGATTAGCTGTGAGAGGCTGTAATGATCCAATAGAGTGGGGAAGGAAGGAGGAGGAAGAATAATAGCAATAAGCCTTTGGGTAATGTTGCATTATCCTGACTTAAATGATTCCTCAGCAAATTGAGAAAATCCTTCATTTAAATACAATCATTTAATCAGTTGTGCGCATTGAGATAGATATAACTGACAGATTAACTGGGTAACACCAAACCTTACCTGCAGACTGTGATACACACTCCCAGCAGTGTGATTGATGAGAGTACGTGTTCCACCGCAAGAACATCTTCATCATAGATAGTCAGAGCAATGAGAACGGCCAGGAGAGATCCGGCAAAAAATGCCACATTTTTGGCAACCACTGTCAGCAGTGGTGACAGGAAACAGTTCATATACTTGGATGCAGCCTGAATGAGATGAGAACAAGAATAAGGAGAAAGGAGGAGAAAAAGGAGAAATCAGAGTTTACTATCAATGCTATAAATGATGAGAAGCACCAAAATAATGAAGAGCATGATATGTAAACAAAACTATTCAAGTGTTATAACATGTTCTACTCTGTAGATGTATGGACACATTCTTTAGATTTATTTAAAGAAAAATAACAATGCCATGTAATAAAATTTTGCAGTCTTACGCATTGAGGATAAACAACTTGCAAGCATGAACTGTGCTTGTACTGACTTTGTAGCCTTTGCTGAGGCGTGACATGAGCTCATGGTCCAGCTCATTGAAGTGACGCAAGTAACAGCGACCATAGAGAGACCAGCATCTCGCTCCCAGCGAGCCAGGCTCTCGTTTGATCACCTAGATACCGGACAAACACACATACAAACTATTATCTAGAGAAATTAATGAAAGGGAAAATTGTGTAAAATTTGTATCTGTTTCTCTGAAGCAATTACCTCAGTATAACTAAAGAAAGCATAGAGGATCTGCCACACCAAAATGACTGGACATAAAAGCAGATTGGCAATGCCAATCCACAGGATACGAGATGCTAGCCTGTCAGCCAGCTCAAGCCTGTTACCTCCTCTCTTATACTCAGGCTTTAGACTCCACTCATTCTCAAACAGAGAGCCTACAGAGAAACAAAACATACAAAACAAGGGATATAAAAATAAGACACAAGTTGACCAAAACAGGACACTATAAAAATTATTCAGTGTAAATATTCACACACCTGGCCCCCAAAAGAAGATGAGTTCAAAGTTGTACTTGAGACCCCGAGTGTAGAACACACACTCCCCAAGAACAGGAAGTCGAAATCGCACAGGAAGAAGTGATTTGTTCACCATGGCAACCTCAAAAGGTAGAGGAAGACAGCTTTGGTTTCTGGGTCATTATATTCGCAAGTAGCTATCTTAAACATGCATTGTTTTGCACCAAACAGTGTTATTAACATTTAATCACAAATGATCACACCATGTAGTTTTTAAACCGGAGGATGCGATGATAAATGTCAAGCTCTGTTAGTTCCTTTTTGTGGATGCAGATCTGGTGTTCTTTCTGGATCTCCACTATCCTGGCCTGAACTTCCTGCCATGTTGCATAGGGGAGCTCTGACTGAAAGGAAAAAGAGGGTCCAACGTGTCATCATCTGAGTATGCAATTAATGTTACTAGATACTTTTTGTATACAGTGTCTTGAGAGCAAATCATGAAACATTGTCTGTCTCACCATGGTCATCTTGAGGGCGTGGATATAGAAGGATCTGATTTCCCAGTAACAGCAGACATTGTAGATGAATTTCACCAGCCGGTGTAGCCAAAACACTCCAGAGATCATCAGCACAAAGATCACAAATGCATTGTCTTGAATACTAGAAGAAAAAATTTACAATTTTATCATTCAACATATTCAACACTACTAAGGTCAACTTGGGCATATAAGTAATAGCTTTATCAGCAAATACAGTAGTACACAGAAAAAAAAAAAGATTGTAACATCAGATGATGTTTGAATATGTCATAAACAATGTCATACTCACCAAGCACTGCAGACTTTCACTGGGAGGAAGGCATCAGGTAAGGTGACTTTAGATGAATCAGTGTGATTTACAAACTTGTTGGCAAAGAGGATGTCGTAATCTACACAGTTGGCTAGGAAGACCGTGAAGCCAACAACAAACAGCAATTGACTGCACAGAAAAAGAAGCAAAAAAGACAGAAAGAGGGAAGACAGGAAGAAAATACACATATAAGGCATCTTAAACTAGACTAGTCTGCCTGAAAAGCATTATTTATGATGAGGAGGATACATACACCAGCTCAAAGATCTCTCCGAGCAGCATACAGGTGAATCCATTCTTCTGATGAAGATTATAGACGTAAGAAATGTTAAGGACTACTACAAATATAATTCTTCTATGTACGAAGGTATCTTTCTTTACCTAACTTTCAAAGACAAAGAATATATGCAAAAACCATTTAGAAGGATATTCTTTGAAAAAACAGGTCCAGGTTTTCTATGTGGTGCCATTGAGCTGCGAAAGATGCATTGCAAATAAATGGTGTTGTTAAGCATTAACGTTTGTATATTTATCATCTGTGTATGTGTGTGTGTGTGTTTGTGTCATACATTTGGCTCCTTCAGCTACATGCATAAGCAGGTTCTCCTCTCCAGGTGGAGAATCGCTGTAGGACACCTCCAGACGCTGGTACTCTGTATCAAAGTGTGCCATAGTGACAGCAGCTCCTGTTTTCACCAACTAGCCAAACCCACTGCTACAGACTAGAGAGCAGGGGAAAGCAGGGTTCAGTGAGGGGAAAACAAGAATGTGGATAATTTCATTTCATTTCATTTTCAACCACTTATCCAAGCTGGCATCTCAGGAAAAGGCGGGGTACATGCTGGAGAGGTTGCCAGTTTATCACAAGGCTAGCATATAGAGACACACATTTGGGAAATTTTCGCCTAGAGATGGGACTGTGTGAAGGATGGAGATTTGAGCCCCTATTCTGATCTTGATATGACTCATTATTTTTTCTTGTAATACTGAATATTGATCCCTCATGAGAAATCTACTTTGTTTGATCCTTCTGGGACATCAGAGGTCAGGATCAGTGAAGGAGCAAGCCAACAGATGGATACTTGCCGAAAAAGGTAACACATAACTGGGAAAAAAGTATGCATAAAAGTAGGTGTAAGTGCTATGTAGTGAGAATACCATATGAAACTTATTAGCATAAACCAAATGGGTCATTGGGAAGTTAATAGTTTTGTCTACATAATTAAAACTGTTTACTATAGTATGTATATTTATAGTAAACTATATGTCTACCCCACCGGACATTGCATGTCTTCAGACGGATAAAAGCATTCAGATATATAGACAGTAGTACTAACAGGAAGTCCAGAAGAGGCTGCAAGGATTCAATTTTTATTTCCTTGAGATAATAATTACCCACTAAGGAATATCGACCATTAACAATACAACAGCACTAAGGAGTGATGTACAAAGAAAATTACGGACAGAGTATTTCTCAAGAATACACATTATTTGCTTTTTAAAAAGTAATCACAATTTTAACATTTAGTTGACAGAGAAACCAAAGGTCAGACTGAGATGTTCTAACTATGTCTTAAACTGGGAAACCTCAAAGTAAGGATATGATCTGACTGATGGCAGCTAAAGAGAGGTCCTTACCTCCATTGCAGTGCAGTACGTCTTGTCCAGCTCTGGTTGTTACTCAACATTACGAGCTGTGAATAAAAAAAAACAAAAAACCACAACACTAAAAAGGAAGAAGGCAGATCTCCTTTAAATCTGTCGTTTACAGACGACAACAGACTGCAGGCTCCTGTTTCTCTTCGGAACCAACGTGCAGCGCAGCTAAAGGCTAAATTCACCCAAAATGTCAGAAATGACTGACTTCTGATGGTTATATTGCTAACAAGCAGTGAAACAACTGATTCAGGTGTTGTTGTTGTCGTGGTTTGACAGCACAGGCCTGCCCCTCTTTCTCTCCCTTTAAGAAAATGCTTGCTCAAAAATGTTACCTTGCCGTTAGGTTCCTCTGGCTCCCCGTGTCAGATTTTAACAGTGAGATTTCGGATATTTCCATCTGATAATCGTCCTGTTTCGTTTTTGTTTTTTTTTGTTTGGGTTTTTTTAAGCACTAACCAGTTTCATTTTCGAAACAGCTAGCAGTGTGGCGTGTATCTTGGCTGAGTGACATGAACACCACCCAATCAGAAGGTGAGCTTCCCGACTGTAAGGGCAGCAGCCAATCAGAATCATCGGAAGGCGGGCCTTATGAACATGTTTCGTCAGTAGCACGCCCTGTATGACCCTCCATGATGGACTTACCATTTACTTTGGTTTGTTAAATGAAATGGGAATTTACTACCACCGCCTGGCCGTTTTTGCTAGTAATATAAGCCTGTCAGATGCTGCTACATATGGAGTTTACTTATATATTTCATGTCGTTGCACAGCTTTTATTTCACAAATTCTTTTGGATGGACCTTTTCAGGGAAGGATCTTCTTCTGTATCATATAGTACAATGACTGAGTGTCATCCCAGTATATAGCCTGCTCTCCATGTCCCTGAACAATGGGAACTTTTAACTGCACAGGATGATACATTTCACCTGCAATAAAAAAAACCATTACAGTCTTTATTCTTAATTATTCTTAATTATTATTTCTTAAAAAGATATCACACTCCCTCTATATGTGTTGCAGTATTTTGTACACAGTTACAAACTTTGTTTTGGTGTTTCTGTAAATTGGATTTTGATGAACATACAGTAGATAAAGCATGGGAGCTGACTCTACTGTACAATATGATGCTTTGCAAACATAAGAACACCTTCTGTTGCTCTCTGCTGTGATGAATATTCATATATGATTGTTAAGCCTCTGGAGTGACAGCTGGGCTTTTGTCAACTGTGTCGCTGCATTAGTTACACTGTTAACACCAATCATGGTGTGTCTGTGAGCGTGTGTGAGTGTGTGTGTGTGTGTGTGTGTGTGTGTGAAAGTGTGTGTTCACTAGTGAATTTGGTAATGATGATTTCATCAAGAGAAGTGGATTAATGGGAATTAATACATATTTTCAGCCACATACACCAGGGTAATCAGGCACACAGAGACACCACATAAGCACATGCACGCATATGCTCATAAATAACACTGAATGTCATTAATGTTCATAATTTGACAGTTCTTTACTGTTTTTCCCCAGCTATGTGTATCTGTTTGTGTGTGTCTGTGTATGTGTTGATTAGAGCTTTAAAAAAAAAAAGGGCAGGAGTGCCTTGAGTCAGGGGGGAGTCTGTGTAATCTAGTTATTATAGTGATCTGGGTAATTTAATCTGTTCTGATTAGGATTAGGCATCATTCAATTTAATCCAGTAGAAAAAAGTCTGGCACGACGAAGCTCAGTGATAAACACTAAACAGTAAGTGGGATCTTGAAATAACGTACTGGATAATGTAAAGGTTTCTTACCACAAACCTCCACCTATTGGTCAAGCATATTTCAAGTGTTGCATTTCATTTAGTTCTGGGTTAGGGGTAAAATTGCAGATATTGCACACGATCAAAACATCTTTTGTTGATACAGTGGGTGAAAGCAATGTCTCGTATTGATTATCTTATAAGTTTAGAGAGGAAGTCCCTACATGTACCACTGCCATAAAGATAAATGAAAGATGAGATAGCTCATTCACTAAAGTAGTGAACTACGAATTGCAATATTGTAAGATGTAACGTGTGTGCTTATCTATAAGCATGTGTGTCCTGCTGCAGGCTGTAGCTGGCTGATTAAATTACTCCACTGTCTCTTGGGAATTAGGGGGTTGTATTGACAGCTAATTTGCTCCAAAGACGTGCTGTCATGCTGCCATACAACCAATGGTTGGTGCTGGGTTAGGTGGGGTGGGGTTGCTCTGCTCAGTGGTCTGGGTGGGGGTGGGGACAAGGGAAACAGGATGAAGTCATGTCTCAGGAACAACTTAATTAGATTGTGTCCCCTCCTGTGTGCACCCATGTAAAGCCAACACAGCAGGTATGAAATGGACACACATGAGGCCACTCACATCACAGTCCTCTGCTCTTCCTCTCCCTGCTGGCTCCCCCTGGGCAGTTTTCCCACAGCCATAATTGTCCCTCTTCTTTTACTGCAGGCCAGGGTGGAAATTTAATAGCGGCCTCCATCGCTATCATTGTTATTGATGGATTGTTTTACGATATTGTAAATTTTATTTGATCTTTTTCATAATTCAGTCAGTTATTTTATTAGATCTTAAAAAATAATAATAAAATAAATCCAGGTCTGAATCCTGCTTCAGCACCTTCTCTACACCGTAAACACAGATTCTGATTTAATGTGTATGTACTAAATCACATTAGTTGACTGCATCATTCGGCTGAAATATACGGTGCAATAACTGAAAATGTTTGTGTACGGAGGTCGAGGGGCCTACTGAATTTCAATTCTGCAAAATGTCATCGTAAGTCCTGCCGAGGAGGCTGACAGAGTATTTTGAAAAAACTGCGGGTCTCGGACAGCATCTTTATACCCAGCGGAGTGGTGAGTGTCCAAAGCCACTTCAGTGGCGCAGATAGATTTTCTGTGAAAAGTTACTTTTCAAAACACCGGGCCGGTGGCAACAAGTTAGCTTAACGCTAACGCTAGCTTAAGTGTGATAGCATGCTAACGTGTTTTTGTCGGCTAGCGGTTTCCATGGTAATTTGAGAGGCTAGCTACACCAGCGTTAGCACGTTTATTTAAAACGTTAGTTTGGATTCACTTCAAGTCATTTTACCGTTTTCTGTGAGGCCAAATTGATGCTTAAAAAACTCCAGGGGCTTTAGAGAGGACAATATCTGGCTTGTATAAAAACGAGGTTTCCCATCTAAAAGCTTGTGTTTAAATCCTTTTCCACCGGTCAAAAACTCATTAACACCCGCTAAAACACCCTCTGAAGCCTTTTTCTGTCAAAGGTTTGGTTTTTTTCTTCCGTGACACCCTAAAACAAACAAACAAACAAAAAACACCCAAAGGCAAACTTGTTTAAGGTTAATTTTCTATTTTTAGCGAACTTTACCTTAAATCTAATTAAAGACTTCATATGTGCGCTAATTTTGGTGTAAAATGATACCGCAAACAGGTGAAGATGTGAAAATATCCTAAATACAGCACACTATTGCTATTGTGTTCAATAACAGACAAAGGCACAAAGTAAATGACTGAGATCAATTTCCTGTCTATATATATATATATATATATATATATATATATATATATATGTAGTGTGTGTATGTGTGTAATACATGAGTGAAATAGGGGCGATCTGAACAGGGAGAACTGATCTCTACCTCCATCTTCCCATGTAGTAGAAACTGTAAAGATAAAAATATAAATCACACCTGAGGAACAAAGTAATCTTATATTAAAGCACAGCCCTGTGTAGTAGAGCCATCACAGGTGAAGAGGAGGGGAGGTCAAATAGTCATTCATAATTTGCTGATATAGCACTGTTAGCCTAATAGGTTTTCTAAAACAGTCCTCAGCTGTGGTGCTGCATAGTAGCAATGATCCATTTATTTTATGATCAGTAATCTTCTACAGTAACCTTTGATTCTTCTTCCTTCTCAGAAATGGGATTTCATTCTGAGTCTGGCCCAAACACTGTGTGTGTGTGTGTGTGTGTGTGTGTGTGTGTTGCATGAGTCATACAGATCGAGTGATATCATATATGCCACCATCTGAGAGTGTGTGTTCTGTGTGAATTAGAAATGAACTCATGAATCACAATGATGGTCACCTGGGATTGAGCAGGCTGTATGAATCATCCCCACACATGCACAACATTCGCTCTAATTTCTTTAAATTTAAATGTCTCACTTAACTCTTTGTAACATGGACACATGTTTTCATTTCATAGTAATGTTTGTAATTTTAACAAATAAGTCCGTAGTTTAGGTTGTGTTTTTGCACAGGAATACTCTTTCCTCTGTTTCCCTAATCTCAGTTTTGGTTGCTAGTAGTATTGTTTTGACCCATCACCTTAGAACTGAATTTAGCTATACTTGTCTGAAGTATTCAATCTGTAGGATATCCATGTTTGGACTGTTGGAGAAGTTCTCTAAGGAGGTGATATGATAACAAACAAAAATCTGAGCATCCTTCTCTGTGTTCAGTGGTTTGTTTTGAATTTGATGTGTCAGTATATCTGAGTGACTAATGTTGAAATGTTACTGCTGTGGACAGGAGTGTTTGCCCTCCACTATGCCTGACCTTTAATAGTGAGGAGTAATTCAAAGTGAATCAAATTAGAGCGGCTAAGGAACCTCAACTGCTCAATATTGCATTTCCTCAAGTGTGTGTGTGTGTATGTGTGCATGTATGATTGCTCACCATACTATAATGTAGATTTACGAAAACGATGGTTTAATAAAGCTTCTGCAGTTATTGTAATAATAGCCTCTTTTTGTCATGTCAAATGAGTGACTTTGTGGATTTATAGCAGAATGTATAATGAGATTATTTGTATACCAATGGTGAAGGATATTAGACATAAATGGTGATTGTTTTAAGCATGGAACAAGGGCATGACTCTTAAAGAATCTTCAAGGTGGTTTCTTAATGTGGTTGGATTACTTTTACTACTTTTTTAAAATAGATTTCACAAAAAACATAGTAGCAAATGGGACTAAACACCTTTGTCTCACTGGAACCCCTTACAAGGCATAGTTGAGTATCAAGTTTGACCCTCGGGCCTTATCCTGCCCACCACATTTTACCAGCAGAACATTACAAAGTAAGGTTGATGATCAATCATGGAATTTCACGGTGAGTTTATCTGCACCTCTTTGATTCAGCGTATCCTCAGCCATAAACAGCTATGTCTGGACTGAGGGAGTCAGGTCACAAGAGAACAGTGACCCAAAGAGAGAGAGAGGGGGTAATAATAAAGAGGAGAGATTTATGGATCCTCAGGTTGTTAAACTGATTTGCTGTCAAACTCAGAGTGACACCTATTAGTGCATGCAACATATGATGTGTGGACACACATACACTCACTCACTAGTGAGTTAAAATTAATGCACTCACTATATATATATATATAGCCTCTTACTGCAGACATCAGTAAGTGGAGAGGGCCACATCAAGGAGAAATAGAAGGACACAGCCATGTTCAGATGAGTGAGCAGAGTTCTTTGCCTGACTTGCAGCAGGGAACAAAATATATCCCACACTTCACCACTGTGGGTCACTCAGTCCTGGTGTTGTCATGGTAATAAGAATTTAATACCCCAGACTTTGTCCTGTCTATGTATTTAAATCTTTGTGTTGCGTTCCATGCATGTGTTTACGTACACATGTGCATGCTACATCAATTGTTTTTAGCTGGGTAATTGCTAATAGCAGCAACCTCTCCAACTGCTATTTGACTAACTGGAATTTTCAATGGAATCTGTAGTGACAGCATTATTGACTATCATGCAGACCCACATCAAAAATATGTTCAGAGCATTTGTTTTATGTACCGTGGATTACCAGTTGGGAGAGGTTGAGTGAAAACATTGTGAATGATAATTAGAAGATTAGTTAGTGCACATAATATTCAATCTACAGATCCGATTTTTTTATTGATTGTTTAGGTTAAGTCTGAAGTCTGAATATATTTAATTAACATTGATATAAAACTGAGAAAAGCATGGAATCCACGTATTTGAGAGGGTGCAGCAAAAGAATTTTGCTCAGTAAAGACAATTATCAATTATTAACCTGGAATTTATTTTCTGTTTATTGACTAATTACCAACTTACACATTACTGGCTCTGGAAGTACGTCTTGAATAGAAAATAAAATGCAGTGTCTATTCAAAATTCTATTCAATTTCATCACTTTCCTCACAGAATAGCAAATGATGTCATTGTCCTTCAGAATAAAGCTTCATTAAAATTTAAAAGCAACACTTCTTAGGCAACAATTGAGGTCCATTATGATTTGTAAGCACTGCTATGGGCAGCTATTCAAACTGAGAGAACTGCCTCCTCTGTAAGTCCTATGTCAATAAATAGACCAGGAAGGTTGGAATACCTGATGGTGTCACAACAAAATTTTCATAATATGTAATTAAGGTGGATCTTTAAGGGTGTCACAAAATTTATGGTGACTTTTAATGATCTTTTAACATACATTAAAAAATCTGAATCATTTCATGTGGCTTGGACTTCAGCATATTTACACATTAAGGAATGGATATGATATAAATTTATATAATTTAAAAGGTATAAATTATTAAGTAATTGAAAAATGTCCTATGGGTGGTGTTTATAATCCAGGCATGCAGCCCCCTTCAGTGTTAGTCTAGACAAAAGTCCTGTTTACAGTGAGTGAGTGAGTGTAATGACATCTGTGCAGGGTCAAGTTATCGTTTGCCTTAAGGCATGTTCATATTAAAAATTCTAAAGCTGAGTTTTCATTTCTTGAGTGTTTGCGTAAATTCACATGTGTGTGCCTGTACCTCCTACACACACATTTTTTACAAAAAAGGGGGTCCGGTTGTTTAGCTTTTGAACTGTCTTCCTGATGAAGATGGAGGGCGAAGCTAAATAATACTTCCACGCATGCATACAGGAGGCCCCCTCTATACCTCCAGGGCTCCAGAGGGAGCAGGCTGAGCTTTATAATACTTTACCCCAGAGAGGCCTCAGCCTGCTGGGCTGCTGATAACTGCACCTGGCCCCTGCCGTCTGGTATTCTGAAGAAGGGAATAAAACCACACACAGGCCACATCCTATAAGCCAGCTGTCTATCCGTTTCCATCTCATTCATGCAAACTGGTTTTACTGAGGACACTGTGTGTTATCCTCCTTGATTTTGCTGTTCTGGTCTTTTGTATATGTGCATGAGCAATCATTTTTCATCCTACAGGGCCTCTGAATAACCCTGTGATCAAGTCTTCACCTTCTCCTCCACTAATGCCGGGGGGGGCTTTTTAAAAGAGATCATACAGAAATTATCTTGCCCCCCGAGACGAACACACATATTCCTTTTGTGGTTTGTTTTTGGAGAAGCATTAGAGTGAGTGTTGTTGAAAGCTCTTGCCTCATAGCTGATTTAGACATATCAATGAGTATTATGGGGATTTCTTCCTTGGCATTGATACTTATTCTTATCCACTCAAGCTAGCATATCAAAACTCATTTCATCTTTCAGTTAAAATTTATCACTTTCTCATTAGTCACCTTTATAAGTTTTCATTCATGCTGTAATTATGAGTTAATAAATCTTTCAGTGATACTTTACAGATCAGTTGTAAACAATTAACAACTTAATCCACGTGATCTACACATCCAGATCAATAAATCCTTAAAATCATTAAACACAGATCAAGCGTGCAGTTCTAAATGTTAATATTTTATCCAGATGTTCTAGAGAACCAAGGGATCAGAGGTCACCTGATCCACTTGAGCAGCTAAAAGGCAAATTATGCACCAAGAAGTGATCCAAAAGGCATTAGAAAATCAACTATGACTTCACAAGGTTGTACTCCAAAAAAGTTACATCAGCTTTGAATTTTTGATCCTCGAGTAGTTGTGCTATGAGGATATGAGAACAGAAGATTGACTGAAGTGCCATTTATCAAGATGCTGAATCTTTCTTGTGAAAAGCAGCTCTGTTTTCTCTCTGAATGTGAATGGAGAGGTGGCTGTGTCACTCTAGTTATTTCCCCTTCATAAAAATCCTCTTACAGCCATATGTTTTGTTGTCTGAAAGCTGACAAGCTGCTGTTGCTGCTGGACTGTCTGGTTCATTTCATGATCAACACCTGTAATTGGGCCAAGTGGGGCAGAGGCTCTTTCATCACTTCTGGGGGTGACTAAACCAATGCAACTTCCTTTATTCCCCCAAACATAAACTGATAACACAAGAAGTGCCCCCTCCCTCCAGATGTTACTGACAGCACAAAACCTTCAATCCCATAACATGCTGCCCTACATCTGCCTGTGTTCGTGTGTGTGAACTGATTGTGCACATTTGATGGTGAAGGAGAGGCTGAGGCTGCACCGCCCCGCCGGTGTGTGCCGTGAACAGCGTCGAGCTCATTCTGCCCCCAGACTGGTCTCCCCCCCCCTCCCTCCACACACACACACACACACACACACACACACACACATACACACGCTTGAACGCCGTACGGAGGCAGACCTGGAAAACCGGGCCACTTCATTTAAAGCTCCTCAGACGGCTCCCGGGTGTGGACATTTTTCATTTTTCATCACATCCTCCAACTGGTTTTTTCCCGTTTCGGTGTGTGTGTGTGTGTGTGTTGTTGTTTTTTTACCTTTATTTTTGCGCATTGAGGTCCAGCACTGCTGAGGTGTGTTTGAGCCATTGAGCATATTTGGGAGATGCAGAGAACCGCTCGGTGAATGGGAGACAGCACCCCAGAGGAGACGCGACCTCTCCCCCATCCTCACAGGCACGCTCATCCTTCCGTCCGCCACATTTGCGCACACGAAGCCGGTGCCGGTGTCTGCGCTCTGCGGGGCCGGGTGCGCGTCGACTGGGAGGAGTAGGCAGGATGGACGCGTTTTTTGCAGAGGTAAGCTGTGCACAATATGTGTCAGTCTTACTGAGCTCAACGTTAATGTCAGATTGAGTGAGATATAGCCCGTATCTGCACCGATGCATGCGTACCATATGCTGCAAGATGTTTTTAGCCCCCCCCCCCCCACACACACACACACCTTTATGTTACACACCGAGTCTGGTCAAGGCAAAGTGTTGCTTTGCTTCATCGATTGGAACCATCCCCTCCAAAACCACGAGTAACAGGCACGTCTGTTTGCATGTTCATGCATATATCAATTGGAAATAAATGAAACACCTGATATTTTATTATCACTGCGGAGCATCGAGGCCTGGATGCCCGTTTGGTGTATTAATTCAGAGCGGAGCCGCAAATAAATTGGCCAAACGAGGGCTGACACGCATCCATAAAGCTGGCTCTCGGATTAAAACCAATCTGTTAACAGAGGCTACACTGTGTTGGCCCTCAGCAACAGCCCTCCCCACACCATGCTGCTGTGAAGACACAATTTCTG
Organism: Remorina albescens; assembly: GCA_034769265.1. Classification (NCBI taxonomy): domain Eukaryota; kingdom Metazoa; phylum Chordata; class Actinopteri; order Carangiformes; family Echeneidae; genus Remorina; species Remorina albescens. Next base: position 7,022,951 of record CM068488.1, read on the forward strand.
CTACTCTTGATTGCTGTGAATGGGATGGATCCATGGGTGGGTATGGGCCAGTCCATGGCTGCGGGAATTGAGGAGGGGTTGCAGAGGAGGAGGAGCAGGATAAGGGATTTATTTATTAATTTTTTGCGTGTGTGGATGGAATACGTGAGCCAGGAGGGAGATAAATGGTCAACAACTGGCATCCTAATTGAATATTAAACAAATCAGTGGTAATTAATTCACTCTTCCTTACATTCTTCCATTGCCTGAGCTCCTGGGAGAAACCCGTTGAAGGGTCCCACCTCCAGCATCCTGGGATTTATTTGACAAACCACTGCTGCTATTGTAAAACCAAGACAGATGGTTCCTCCATTCAGGTACAGAGTGGTGTCTAGGTTTCCCCTTTAGTTTATACTTATAGACCTCATATTCACCCACCGGGACATAAAGGCCAGCCCTTACTTTTACATCTCCTCCTCCTCCTTTTCATGTGTGTTTTGAATTCAGTGACATGTTTAGACACACACAGATACATGCAATCTGGTGAAACAGTATTGTTCAGCGCCTTTGATGGCAACATCCATCCAGTCCAAGCTACTTATCCTCCTCCCTCTTAAATTAATCTGATATGGGTTTAAATGCCTCTCACATTGGCAGTGATGTCAGGCCATTTGTGCATGTTCAGAATAGTGTGGCTATTTGTGAAGACCCCGGTGAGCACTGCTGACCCTTTTTTTCTAGCTGTTACTGGGGAGTACAGCATTCGATCCTGGCAATAATGTGTCATATTTACAATAAAAAATAAAAATGATAAATAAAAAAACACCATAATGTTGAAAACTCTTAGGATGATCATACAGCAAAAGTGAAATGCTGCAATAATCTACCCTGCTCCAAATCCCACCAGTGTGGCGGTAATTTATTGATCGTACCATTGATTCAGAGACCACCAACATACAACCAGGCCTGCACCCCCAATACAGCACAAACTCTGAAAGTGTACGAGAGTCCTGAAAATAGTTACTAAATGAGTTATATCTTCAGGGTCACAGTTCTGATATCCAGAAATATGACTTCATGCAGTGGGTTGCTGAGTAATCAGTCCTCCTGGGAGGTGTCTGTCCAGCATCCACTTACTTTCATTCCTCTGCTCTTTTCACTGCTCCATCCCTCATTCTTATATCCCTGCTGCATTCCTCCATTTGTCGGTCTATCTATTTCAACCAAAAAGAGTAAACAGCTGACTTCTCTCTCAGCCCAGGCAGAAAACATGATAGCTGGCCAGCTAGTCAAGCATGAAATGTCAGGTGGTTTTAGAATATTGTATAATCCCCTCATTTTCAAACCCAGTTGGTCGGTAGTTGTAGTGACAGAATTTCCTCTAAATAATATCTATTTGCAACATTACCTTGTCATCTGCTTCAGTTAGCTTGTGTCAGGTCATTTTTATCCTTCATTCCTAAAATATAAATAATTATATTTCAGCCATCAAATGCTGTTTTTGACCCTGGGACCACTTATCCTTAATGTGGTGAATCAGTTGTTTATTTAGTGTTGCCTGAATTGTCAAACCCACTGTGTAGTGCACAGCAAACATGTTGCAAGGTACACAAGAACTTGGTGTGTAAAACTGTACATTAAATTGATTAAGTTAAACCATCATGGATTGCAGCATGTCTTGTGAAAAAGCAGTAGAAGAAGTTGCATTGCTAACAGATGTTAGCAACCAGCTAATGTGATCATTGATTGTACATCTACTATGACAAATGTAAAAACTGTCCACTGGTTTAGATTGTGTGATATGACTGTAAGACTGACACCATAAGAGCTACTTTTAGTTTATTGCAAAATTGAGCCCAAAACTTAGAAAATTGTTTGAAAATGCCTAAAATAGGAAAATATTATGGATGCATGTAGGGCAGATATTAGCAACAATGCAGAGATTTCTTTTTACTTCCATTTCAATTTCTTGCTCTTTTAATATATTAGGTTATTATTATTTCTATATGGAGCATAGTATGCATGTGCAGTATAGAGTTTTATGTTAGATGAACTCTGGGATGCATCCTGATAAGAGAAGCTGCTGGAAACTGAAGACTCTCTTGAACGCTGTGTTTGGATGACAGCAGCGTAGTCACTCTGCTAGTGTAATGTCCATGCATTGAGATTCCTTGCACGCTAAACACCAGAATCTCTGTGTTTGTGTAAGACAGGGAGGTAGATGACCCTGGGCTCTGGGCTCTGACATTTTGTGTTTGTGTTGGTGCGTGTAAAGATTTGATCTGGATTGCAGGTGCACAGCCACCATGAACTGATAACTATGAGACAGACAGGCGTGAATGTGGGGACAACAGCTTTGGCGAGGGTTAGGGTGCAGTGACACTTTATCTCAGACCTACTGTTACTGCTGTAGATCACACCCCCCCTGTTTACAGTACAACATTTGGTCCTGTCTTTACTCCCAGCCAGAAGCCTTCTCTCCATTGCTGCCTCTCTTCTTCACTCTTTTGCTCCTCTTCAGGCTGTAAATTATGATTTACACATTCACAATTTGTTTAGTGGCCACCGTATATGCTGAGAATAGTTATTGAGCTGTGAAAGCTCTCTCACGCTGAAGTTCTCATGCAAAGAACTTGTTCTTCAGTAAAATATTAATCATCTAGATTCATTCTGTATGGGTGCCTGCATATAGGCAGTAAAACATTCATGCAAAACACTGCAATATTAAATTAGCGTCCATGTTTGTGATTTATTTTATTTATTGATTTATTTTTTTCCAGTTTGAGCAACATTAGGTGTCTTCTAATTGGAACAAAAACATTCTGTTATTTCTTCTGTGAAATGCATTTGACATACAAAGTTAAGGGGCAATAGTAGCAGAGCCTGTGTCCATCTATTGTGGTCCAAATTATGCAGGATTTCATGTGAGATGCTTTCTGCAGGAAGCTGGTTCAGTAGAGGGAAGGTAGCAGTCACTGGAGATGTGTGACCTATATTCAGCACCAAACACATTTGTTCTGCTCAGGAGCTGCATCAGCTTTGCTTCTCTCTCTCTCTCTCTCTTCTTCTCTTCTCTTCTCCATTCCCTCTGATGCTCCCTCTCTCCCTGCAGCCACTCTCTTGGTGCTTCTCTTCTTCATTTCGTTCAACCGACCCCTTTCAGCGCTGCTCTGCCAGTCTCTCTCCTCCTCCTCTTGGCATTTTTCCAACTCTTGTCTCTCCACTCCTTCACAGCTCATCCTTTTCCTCTTGTTCCACTCTCTTGCTTGTTAAGAATGTGTAGGTGTAAGACTACAGCTCTGCCTCAATCAAACTGGATTGAAACCAACACTGAAGGAAACGTCATCTCCCAGAATCCTAATATTTCTTTTGAATTGGTTACGATGAAGCGAGAAAATATGACCCAAATATCATAAATATTTTTGTAACAGTAAGTTAAGACTGTTACATGCTATATAATATTTAGCAATTTTCTTTACTGACTTAAAGTATATTATTTTGAATTTCTAAACAAATCTGCACAATAATCAAAAAGCGAAAAACAACACAAAAGACATCAGTATACATACCAAAGACAGTAAAATATATGACAGCATATCCCACAATCCTCTGTACCTGAACACCATCTCCCAGCATCCACCAATACTTAAGAGGGTAGAGGCTGTTGCCATGGTGCCCTGTTTCTACACTGTTGCCGTGGAATCTTGTTGCCAGGGTGCCAAGGGTGGGGATGGGGGTTTGTGACTGTAGTTTTGATCCAAGATCAGAGAGAATGTGATAATTAGCAGACTGTTCAAAACTTGCCTCTCAAAGAGGATTTGCAAACACATGCATGCACACACACACACACACACACACACACAAAAACACACATACACACAAAATAACATTAACAGCTGCTTCTATCTGCTGTCTTTATCCCTGCTTGTAATTTTGCAGCAGACCCTGATCTGGTTTACTTTGGATAAATCATTCATGTGTTTGTTTTTGGGATTCAGGACAGGTTAAAAGGTTATCCATCTAAAGCTTTAGATATTCCAGAATAACAGTAATGCAGCCAAACAGGGAACATGTTTGTGCTTTTTCACGTAAGACTAACTGTGACCTTTGACCTGATGACTTTTGTGCATAGAAAGGAGAGGTATTTTTTTGGTCTGGAAAGGCTTCGAAACAAAACCTTTTTGGTGGTAATTGTTATTTTATGGAAGGGAATCATAAGGTTTGAAATTCCAGATTAATCTTCTGATTTCCTTGTTTAATCATTTGATAGTTTTGTCGCAGAAACAGTCAGACCAAAAATTGAAAACCCAATGATGTTCAGTTTATCATCATGCATGACAAAGAAAAGCATCAAATTCTCCTCCTCCAGAGAATTGAACCCAGGAAAATTATTGTTACTTATACACATTGTAAAACGATTATTCAGTTATTATTGGTGGTACCATTTTATTTTCCTGCGAATAGTCAGATTTCAAATAGCAAGTGTTGCAGCTGTGTATATACAACAGTTTATCTTACATGGTTGTCTGTTATTGTAAATTTCAACTGTCAGGCTTTAGTGTTCAGGTCTCAAATTGTTCACAGATCATAAATTTTGAATGTGAAGTTTTTACCTGTCTTGAGATGTTTTTAGTTAGAAATCCACTGAAAAAGAAGTGGAGGAATATTTTGCTAAAGTAGCACAATATTTATGCTACTACTATCTTCACCTACATGACAGAATCAAGTAAATTAGCTGATGTCAAAAGGCTTTCCGGGGAAAGTAATAGTGAGGCTCCTTATCGTGAAAAATATTTAATGATACTGTATGCTTGAGGCTAAAGTCCACAGTTTTTATTTACTTCTGACTTTTGGCATGTTTCTTCATGTTTCTTCCTTAGTGTTGAATTTGAACAATAATCTCAGACAGATGTGACTCATGTAGGATAGGTGACCCCCAACATACACACACACACAAAAAAAAAGCATACTGTTTTTCTCTTTCTGGTGGACATAATCTGCTGAAAGCTTTTAATATTCCATTAAAAATGATTGTATTATCACCTTTAATGGAACATTACTGACACAGTTTAGGTTTCTGGCACAGGCTGGACTACAGTGTATGAGACAGTTCTGATAGCTGTGTCACAGTAGTGTTAGAGAAACATGAACTCATACAAGATGGATGGGATGGGATGAAACTGCATTAAAGGCAAAGATATACAAGGGAAGGGAACCAGTTTCTGTGGGAAGTTATGGGACTTGAAAATGAAACTGTGAAAGTTAAGTGAAGAGTCTGGCATCATTTAAATTGGTGAGATGTGATAATGGTTAGATATGGGTTAATGGTTCACACAGTTTCTCCTAAACTGCATTGCACACTGATACAATTCACATGAAGAGTGAAAAAAGAGGGTACCTTTAAATCAAGGTTAAATTGTTTATCTGAAATGAAGTTAAGAACCCAGAATGGTTCACATGCAGCTGGTGCGACTTTTTTTGCAATGTTGATGACAAACATGATGCATTTCTGTTATTTAATATGCATGTATGAGCCAACATTTCTGAAAATATTAATGTTAATTATAGTTTAATACAACATGTGGAAGATATTTAAAATGTTTCCACAATAGAACATTACTCCACTTGAAGGCACCATATAACATCAATTACAGAACAGGCCCTTCACCAAATATGGACCAGGACCATATTTTCTCTGCTCCTCTCACCCAATTAATTCAAATAAACACCACAAACCACAACCACAACCCACCACCTCCACCATTCGACATCCATCACAGGAACAGGCTGGATTTGATTGGGTCCATGTGGTTCAGCACAAACTGATTTTTCTTCAGTCTTTAGTTGCTAAAACATCAATGTTGAGTGAGACCGGCATCTGGACTCGTGTTAGTCTTGGTTGTGTATCAAGTTCAGCTTTAACTATGTTGTTGGAGTAACTGTTGTAGATGAGTTTGCTGAAGCTGACAGCCAGATCCAGACAAACACATTCACACATTCAGTCAACTCCTAATGCACCTCTGACCTTTGGTCTCCAAAGATCCCACTGTGACTCCATGCTGGCCATTAGTTATCTTCCATTAGTGGGTGACTGTTCAGCTGTTTGTCATCATTTATTCATCTGTGTCTCACATGTGTCTTCTTCAGTCTCCTCATTAGTACATTTTCAATTCTTTTGAGCATTTCCTATAATCATGTATATTATCTCCACCAGCTTTTTCTCTGTCCTGTCTGTCTGCTCTGCTGTGGATTTGGGTTAGGTAGGTCGATGACAACTAGGTTGTCAAATATGCCACTGTTCCTATGTGTCACTTCTTTCTTTCATTCATTTCCACACTTAAATATTCAAATATTCAAATTCAAATAAACTAGCTGATGGATTGTCATGAAATTTTGTGCAGACATTTGTTGTCTCTAGAGGATGAATCCCATTGGCCTGGAAAATCGTTGTGGTTTGTAATAAATTGAAGATCAGTTAATAGGTTTACATTTAGTGCACTTTCCGATGCCAAGTAACCATGATGTCATTTGTCCCCTGAACACTCACATTATAATCTCTCATTGTAGTTGAGAGTGTATGAGATGCTGTCAGCATTACTTTGCATGCCTGTTTTGTGCATTTGTATATACTAGTTGTGCTTGTGTATTTTTATGCAACAAGGCTTATTAATGTCCAGTTGTGTGTTTAATATGCAGTTTGAAATTCGGTGTGTATACCTGAAGACATTGACCATATGTTAGGGTTGAGGACACACTAGTGTTTGTTCGGCTGTGAGTGTCTGTCAGAGGCAGGGGTCCTTCATAAGAGACCATCTCCAGGGCAATGCCTCAATCAAATGGCACGGGTGTCTGCATAATCACCAGAGCAGAAACAAGGCCTTCATCTGACGCACGCACATATGTGCAGCTGGCATCTGGGTGTAATGCTCTAGGACAGCTCTCTTTTGTGTGTGAAAGCTTTTTCCATTTTTACTCGTGGCCTTAGTGGGGTTTTTGAGAAACCTTGATATGTTACCTTGAAAAGAGCATGCTGTAGCATGGAAACACCTTTCCCAAGTTTCATGATGAGACATCAAGACACAGCTGCATATAAATGATCAGAAACAGCCATTTAAAAAAAGAGTCTTCATCATATGAAGAATGGCAATACAATTTTTCTGCCTCATATTTTATCCAGAATGTAATGCTTTAAGCCAGTCAGATAGAGGAAGAAGAAGAAATAAATGAAAAACAATAAAGTTCAGAAAGCTTCCATTCAACATTCTTTGAATCTTAATTGAAATACATATATCTCTTGAGATGTGTGTTTTGTTTTTCTACGAAGCCATATAGTTCAGAGAGCAAGGTCTGAGATGTGAGGTCAGAGGTCATGTGTGAGGGTTAAGCAACAATTGAGGTAATTTGACGTTTAATGGAGCTTAACGAAAAAATGATACATGAAGCTGGTGGCCGTGGTCTGGTTTGGATTTCACAGACCAGGAAAAGCATGAAATACATAAATGTTTTACCCAGAGAAAGACCCCCAGTTGGTTGTCATGCTTGGCCATTACTGCCTGCTATGGCCAGCAATAGATGAGGGGGGAGGGGAGAAGGACACAAAGAGGAGGAGGGAGTTGGTAGGTGTAGGTTGTAATGCTGGCTGGTCATTAATAACCTTCTGTCTCCCCTTTGCCGTATTTACCCCAGAGATTGCACATGGTTCAGACAAAGTACATTGATCTGCAACTAGATACCCATTTACTTAAAGAGGAGACATATACAGAAGGAAAACAGGAAAGAACAGGAGAGAGAAAAGAAAGTACATATGTGTGTCTATGCCATGAATGTGATTCAGGATCTGTGATAAAGGACCAGTGTGAGAGGTTTAAGTGGGCTCAGGGGTCTTTTTACCAGTTAAAACAGGATGTTGTGAAGTACTGGTGAGCCTTAGGACGGGGAGGTCGTCAGGTCAAGTTATGGCATCACGACCATTATAACTAGTGTGTGTGCTGGAATCTGACAGGCAGACGAGCTGATGTTATGAATGAGACGGAGTGAAAAAGAGAGGACTAAATATAGATGGATGCTGAGGAGAGAACAACAGAAAGAGAGAGAAAGCTCTTGAATTTTTCAGTTGCCAGAGTGATTCTAGATGTGCGAAGCTTGTTCATGCCAAGATTATTGAATTAGCACTAAATGCAACATGCAGTGAACTGCAGTGAATCAGACTCAAATATGCTTTTAAGTCTTTGTTGAAATTATTTGATTTGAAGCATCAAAAACCAACATCACATATAAAATCTAAAAAACTAAATAATAATCTGCACGAATGTGATAAAACACTTCTATAGTTGGTACATGTTCTTTAAGATCATGTGTTACTTTATGTTTGATTTTGTTGATTAAATCACCGAGTTCTTTGGAATGGTCTTTCTATTTTTCCTATTTTATGCATGTTTTTCAGATTTTATAGTGTGATGAAATGACACATTGATTCTCTTGCAAATTAAAGATGAACTATGAGCTTTTTTCTTTGTTACTGATATTACTGAATCAGCTCTCTGATGTTATTACTCTTCTGTTAGACTTTTTTTTTTTAGATTGTCCTCACTTTGTGCCACACATGTATTGACATTACATCTGAATCACAGACGTAAACATCTAGTTGTCCTGAAAATTAATAACTTTCGATAACATAATCAAAATATTCTATTAAAATATATTACAAAGAATCATCAGAATACCAATTTATCTGGTGATGGATTGTGAATTCTGGAAATATCGACAGGACAATGGACAATCATCTCAAAAATGACAAGAAAACGCAAAGACACTCAAGTCAAATCGCATAGTAATGAAAGTGATGAAGTGTTGAAAGGAACTGACTTAAGCTAATATGCACCCTATTATCCTCTAAATACCACGTGTGGCCATGCTGTGTAATTTAGGTTAAGTGCAAAGATTAGGTCATGGTCCTCTCGAGGAGGTCTGTACCATTGATGCAAACGGCACAAGTTTAGTTTCGAAACAGGCAGCAACGTTAAAGTCTGTAACCAAAAGCTTTCAAATGTTTTCTCCCCTAAGCCTCACCTTAAGCTACCAAGCAGTGTGTATATATAATGTACTGTCTGTGTGTGAATGATTTCTGCCTGGTTAACTCCATAGCCCAGGGCACAACTGGTTTTCTATTATTATCAGTGCATGTGTGTTTGTGTCAGACTGAGTTCACGAGAAAGACAGAAAAAGACCAAAAAGGAGAGTGAAGGGTTGGAAAATTAGAGAGTTAAAGGTTGTTCGGAGGATGCCTCCGGCTGTGTGGGACCGTCTGTTGTCCTATTATATTTTCTTGTTAAATTTACAAGCTAGGGCAGCATGGCAGCATAGTGGTTAGCAATGTCGCCCCCCAACAAGAAGGTTGTGGGTTTGGTTCCCGGCCTGGGGCCTTTCTGTTCAGGGTTTGCATGTTCTCCCCATGCCTGCATGGGTTTCCTCTGGGTACTCCAGTTTCCTCCCACCATCCAAAGACATGCATGTTAAGGTGGATTGGTGACTCAAATTTGCCCATAGGTGAGAGTGGTTGTTCATCTGTGTGATGGACTGGTGACCTGTCCAGGGTGTACCCCACCCTGTGAGCTGGGATTGGCTCCAGCACCCTCCAGACGTGGATAAAGATAGAGGTTGAAAAAATTAATGTACACACTGTCTAATAATAGTGCAATACATAAAATTTCCTTTACAGTAGTCCCATTCACTTGTGTTTGCTACTCTGTCTCTTCTTTGCTCCCTCTACCATTATCCTTTTAAGGGGTTAGAGGTCAGAGGTCAGTGACTGTGTGAAAGAGGGTTTTGTCTGAGTGGAAAGGTCCAGGAGGAGCACACTTCCTCTGACCCTGGGACAACATATACATATACATGCACACGCACACATAGATTTTCAAACACTGTTGCTTCATCTTCATAGAAAATCCAGATGTTAAAGTCTTTTTCTTGCATTAAACACATCTGTGACATCTGTCTGTGCACTCATCCATACTCCTCGCACAGACAAGCACTACAGGGACTATACCATAGTTCACGGAGAAATTACTGTAACGTGTTAACATGAACATCAGCGGTACATAAAGCAATTCACTCTGTTAAGGAAATAGTGGTTGAGTCTGCTGATAGTTTTTCTTTTTGATATTTTAGCAGATAGTAATATTGGTTATTTTTGCTTTAAAAAGTGATACTATAATGATCTGATTATTAAAATAGTTACAGATGACTCTTCTGTTGATCCACATCCACAATTTTATTAGTCTAATTATTGCAGCTCAATAAACCACATGGTATTTTTCTTTGTCTTCTTCTCAGCAGGTCTGTTCTACGCTAACCAAACACCCTGTGGTGCATTGTTAATCACCACAGGCTCATATTTACATGGTGGTATTTTCATCATAAAAGCTCAGCTGCCAGCTGTAGATGGTGTTGGCAAAGTGCTGAAGACCTCTTGAGGTTTCATAACTTTACATCACCAAATACTTCATTACTGCCTGACTTCAGCCTGTGTGTGTTTGTGTGATCCAGGGGGCCCGTGTCTGGGTCAGGGAGAAGGAGCAGCTCGTTCCTGCCACTGTGAACTCCTGTGGAGATGGAACCCTTGTGCTCACAACCGACTATGGCGAGGTAAGGAATGTACACATATGTACACACTAACGCTGTTTTCTTTAGTCCTGTGTGCATGTAGCACTACCAAGTTACCGTACTGTAACCTGTACGCAGAAATATCATAATTTTCATACTTCATACAAATACTGTGGTTTTACTTTAAGACAACAATTTTTCTGCTGGTCTGGAAATTAGTCTGACTTTCTAGTTAAATGTTTTTGGTTGTGTTGAGGGAAAACAGCCAGCGGATGTGGTGAGATATTTAGGCTCTAAGGACAAACGATAAACCTGGTTGATTGAATTGCTAAAAATGTTTTGTTGTCATTTTATACTTTCATTTAAGAGCTGACATTAGAGAAATGACAGGGAGAGAATTTAACATGTTGGAGATGTTGTTTGTGCTGGTTAGTGTCTTACATCTGTCAGGATCCAATCTGGATGCTCAAACTGCACATATTTTCCATTGAAACTGAGATGATGTGAATATTGTACAGCACCGTGTCAGCATTAAGCGGCTGATGGGCTGGAGCTGCAGTAGTTGTACAGTACGGGTCATCTGCTTGTTCATTAGTATGCATGTAAAGGTCAGAGTGAAGTTGAAGCTGTTGTGGAGGTTCATCCTCTCCTGTGTGGATCAATAGAAACTCTTGGTCATGTTGTTCCACTTTCCTGCCCTTCTGGTCCTTCCTCCTCCCCCTCCTCCTCTTCCTCCTCATACATATTCAAATGACACACATTAAGCTGGAGGAGAAGAGCCAGAATAGATGGAGAGTGTTATGGACACACAAATGCACACACTTGTTTTAGGATGTCATCGTGTAGTTGTCTGAAGTCGCCTGCCCCAACCCCAATGCTTTAACACCACAACACTGGCCAAAATAATGGAATTGGATGTTTAAATCTCATTATGAGTATGTGTGTGCTCGTCTAATCTGTATGAGAGCTAGGACCCACATTGCTCTTTAGATTTGATGTTTTTTTGATGGCTGATGTGTTTCACACACGTATGTATGCGCTCCAGTTGGCAGCATTTGGATGGAGCTAATAATAGACTTGGCTTTTTGGCCTGAATTCAGGAGTTTCTATACGACATTTAACCCCAAACAACATCCACATCTGCCCTCTCTCTCTCAGATATAAAATGAAGTCATGTTTTACTGCCCTGAAGACATAAAATTGCCGAATGCTACTCTAAAAGCATCGTCTTTTGATGTAGCAGTAGCCTGTTCAAGGACACAGGAACGACCGACAGGAACCTCCCAAAATAGATGACTGGTTATGGGAGCAGGCATTCTCTTTGCTCTGGATTATGAATGTCCTCAACCTCCCCAGCCCCCATCCAAATCTCCCTACCTCCCTTCGCCCTCCCCTCCCTGCTAGCCGTTGGTGTTGAAATGTTAGCTCTGCAGGAGGTTGAATATTTGATATAGAATCAGCTGGAAGGAGGGTTTACCCTGCTTTTACCCTGTTACAACAGGATCTGACCCATCAAACAGTCCTGGGAACTCCATCCCTCCCTGTTGTTCTACCCTGTGCCTTCCCGATCTCGGTCATAAATACATTTTTGTTTCAGTAACCCCCAAGGGTAGTGAACACCATCAGCATTTTTAATGCTCAAAAGCATAAAAACTAAAGATTACCAGAGCCTGGATGCCAGAGATGCTGGAAAAAGCAAAATGATTTTTGTGCTAGTCCTTTTTTTCCCACCACCCACATTTTTCTAATTCGTCACTCTGCTTGTACAGACTTCAAGCTGGTTCTACACATGACTAGCTCTGGGGTTACAAAGGATGTGGCTGCTGAACTACTGCACATTATGTCAAATCAGCACAGTGCACAACTACCATGGGGTATAAAAAACCCTTCATCATTCATACGCCTGCTTTCCTCCACTGAGCGGTCACCAAACTTCAAGCTTGGTGCTCACTTGAGTCACATAAAACCAATACAGAACTATTCACAGAAGCCAGTGGCGGGTTGAGTGTGAGAGTTATTCCTGTTCTCTCTTGGAAGTAATTTCTGACTTCGTGCTGACTCCATCATGTTATAGATGGCTTTTCAATCCACAGCAGTTTCATTCTTTGCGTGGTTTTTTACAGCCATAGTCATTTCAGGAAAGTCACAAGTGTTGCTTATTCAATGGGATGGCAGGACAGGTCTCTGCAAAATGTTATGGTCCCCCTGGTTTAGAGTTGTCCAGTCATTCCTTTTTTTCCATTCATATATATCTGTCCTTCACAGTGAGCCAGGAGCCCAGAAGAGCAAAGAAAAACCTCATTTAATCTTTATTATATTTATGGCATCACTTTTTTTAGTTACCTAAAGCCCATGACCATAAATGTGATCATAAGCATTGCAAGACAAATTGTCTGGTAAATTGAGAGCTGAACCAATCCCTTTGGATTGGTAAAACCCTAGACCATGCACAAATATCTCATCTATGATCCAAGGTTTTACCTTTCCTCTCTAAGTCTGTAGAATTTACTGTGTAGAAAACAGGATTAGATTAGATCAGATTACATGACACTTTAATGAACCTGTGGTAGAACTGGGTCAACAAAGAACTGGCTGTAGATAGATCAAACTGATAGATAATACTGGAATTAAGACAGTCAATGAACCTACTGATGAAAGTATCAAACCTATACATTGTTTTCACACTATCCATTCATTCCACTATTCCACTATCCTTCATCCCATCATTCCAACCATCAATCCCTCCATCCATCTCAATTCATTCAGTAGAAGACTAGACTATTTTGATAAAAGCCCTTTTTGCACATGACTGATATCTTCATGGACTGGTTTCCGTGGATACAGTCACAAAGGTACTATCATGCTTTGTTCTGCGTAGCTACATGATTGTCCTAATGTATACCTGAATTGGTCACATTTATACCCTCAAAAAGATGAACTGCACATGGGACAATACAGTGTATAGATGCAGACTGAGGTCTACCCTTAAAGAAGTAGACACACAAACATACACACGCACATAGACACACACACGGAGGTTACGTTAGCGATGACTTATGGACACTGTGTGTTATGTGACCTGGATTTCAGTGGCAAGCGTAAAAGCTGCAGCGAGAGCTCACGCGAGAACAGAACATGCTGCAGGGAAGCCCTTACCCCTTTTGCACACACAAAGTGACTACGTACTCTGACGCACGCACACACACACAGATATACAGAAGAACTAACGCACTCTGTCGGATCTGTCTAAAATGAAAAGTGCAGGAATTACTTGTTTTGTCAAACTTGGCAAATAAACAAGCTAATGTTGCTTTGTGATCTCCTGACCCACATAACTCTTTACAGTTTCATATTTTCTAACCCTCTGAGGACACTCTAGCTACTTCCTTGCTCAGTATCATATGATGAGATTAATTTAACTCATTAAGTTAATTTAAAACACACACAAACGCGCCTAAACAGCTCCCTATCTGTCTCTTTGCTGTGTCCCTTATCAGTGGAGAACGGAGGCAATGATTGCCTTTGGGGTGGGATGAGTGTGGGCTGCCAAATCTGACAGGGTGATGGAATATAAATGTATTATTCCCTTCAGGATGGATGGATGCTGTGGGGCAGAGACAGTTTAAATGGAGTTTAACTCAAAACACAGCAAAACAAAGGCAGTAGTTGAGCAAGGCATTCAACATTAATTCTAAACATGCTGATCACATGGCTTTATGGATGTTGGGTCAGCATGGTTGGCTTTTCCACCACTTCAGCCCGGAGTGAAACATCACAACCATCGCACAGATTGTTATCATGTTTGCCAGAGGATGAGTCCAACTGATATTTTTTTGAGAAAAGAGTCTGTCTCAGATGGCCCTCAGGCCATTTAATAATATTGAACTTGGCACAATGAACTCCTCAAACTAAAGTCACAATTTTAAGGATTTATTTCGGATTTGTATGTTATCCCGGCTCCTTGTGGATAATTGCATCTAAGAAAATTAATAACTTGGGTCCTGTAACTGGTCCAACAGAGCTTATTTTCCCTACATGCATTGAAGCAGTGAATGTTTTATGCCAGTGCTGCTGGCAGTGCGTTTTCCCTCTAATATACTCTGTTGTGAAAATAAATAAATAAATCCCCCCTCAGTGATACCCAATCCTAATCTGACTCAAGTAGGTCTTCTGGATTTGATCCAAGGTCAGGGAGGAGATCTGCAGGTGTGTACGGTATCTGTATGTTGCACTGAGGAATGGAGGTCTGCAGAATATATAGGTCACTGTGCCCACATCACTCTCACTCTCTCGCCTTCATCTTATTTCTTCCTGACTCTCCTCACTTGGACTGCAGCTAATATGTGAAGTCAGATGAAGAGGCTTGTAATTGTATGTGCATGTGAATAAGCCAAGCAGTTTAAGAATGCATTTATGCTGGTGGAGCGAGGAAAGCACCCAAAAATGATTAAACTGAAGAGATGAAGTGTGTCTAAAGGTCCCACTGGCTTTTTCTCTTAAGAACAGTTCTCTCCCACACTTCAGGTCCTTGAACGATTATACTACTGAAGAAAAATCAGAGTCGGCTAACCACGCTCTGCTTCTACATTACTCTCATTCTGTCTCACCCTCTCTGTCAGTCCACCGCATATTTGTCTCCCTCTGTTTTCTCTCTCTAATTCTGCATCTTTCCTCTTTTCCGCTTTCAATTATGAATTATTAAACATGAACTATCCCATTTTAGACTCTCCTCACAGAGAATCCTGTGTGTGTGTGTGTGTGTGTGTGTGTGCAGTACACTCTATTTTTTCTTTCTGTCTTTTTGTGCATGTGTGAATGTAGACTAAGAAACCCTGAGCAAAATGTGTGTTAAAATCCACCAGAGCCTGATGGAGAGAAAGACTGAAATGTTTTCAGTTTTCTTCTCTTTTACTTCCTCTGATTTTTCTCCCCAGCCACTGACATACTTTCTCTCATCTCTGAATGGTTTGTGAATGGGTTTTCTCTTCTGGGCTTTATCTACTGTCTAAGGTCTTTATATGTGAAAGCAGATTTGGTATTGGAAGCAATTGTAAATGCCTGAACAGTAGCTGAAACGCTTATTTGCGTTTAATCTTACAGTGAAAATGCTCAGACCTCCTTCACAGCAGAACATCACCAGAGATGAGACCATTATTTAACAGGCCACTCCAGAGATTTTACACATCAGTATACTTGTCATTAAGAGGAAAACTCATATCATGCTACATGTATTTTTGATGGAAACGTGTTTACACTATCTGCTAAAACAAAATTTTAATATTAATATTCATCTGCAGGTTAAAATAGTTTCTATTGGAACTAAAGATATGGTGAAATGTTTTCCAAGTTTTAATCCTGAGTCCTAAAGCTGCCATAACTACCATTTTAAATATCAGTCTAAATACCATCAATCATATGTTCAGTGGCCTATTACTAACTTGTTGAAAACACTGGTCACTGTCTGGTACCAGGCATTACATTAAATGTAGTATATTGTAAACAAAGAGAATTAATTTTGACAGCTGAGGCCTGGGCGTCCATTTTAGTCACACCAGTGTCCTCTTCTTCTAATCACATGTGCTGATGCATGTGTGTGTCAAGTCTTATCTTCTGTTCCACTATGATTTTGCCAGAATTGCAAAGGCATGCTTGATTTTCCGAAATTGCTCAGAGTAAGCCCTCAATTACAGCTCAGATTATGCTATTTATTCATTGAGTGAGCCATGAGCCCATGGAGATACATAGGAAAAAAATATAAAATAGACTAAGGGGATTTATCAAAAATACAATATGGAGGTAAGAGGAACCAGTAATACAGAATGAAATAAGAAAGGTTGACAAGTAAAAAGAAAGTGGTGTGAGAGGGGAGGGGGGACATTAATGAACAGTAGGATGGAAGACGGTTAAAAGAGCAGCGAAGGGGGAAGGGATGAAAGAGGAGTGGTATACAAACGGAAAGAGAGATGAGAGAAATTCAGACTGAATGAAAGTAGGAGAGAGGTATCTAATTGGGTAAGAAGGGGATTTAATAGGGTGAGAATATGAAGAGATGGGGGCGAGAAACTAGCGGACCTAGATATAATTTAGAGACAGAGACAGGAAAAAACCCAGTTGTTGTACAGTTTGTATGAATGTGTCTTTGCGAGCATGCAGCTGTCCAAGCTATGACTAACAAAAATCATCACTGATATAAGCATGTCATCCATGCACATTGGACAACGACAGTATGTAATAATATATGTAAACACACTTAACTATATTTGGAAGCCAGAAAGATTGTGATGAAGACTGTGTTTCATTAGAGGTGGTGTAAATTCAATATTCCCTCTTGGTCACCACTACTTTGAGGGAAAAATATGGCTCTTTTCCTGCTAAATGCTCCACTAAATGCAGCAGCTATTTGCAAAGTCGGCCTCTCTGTTGTTTGGTTGTGTGCAGGTGGTGTACAGTGGGTTTTTAGAGATTATTCACCAAGAACAGCTGCCTGAGGCCAAAAATGACACGATGAGATTAGTGAGGATGAAGAAAGAGATCCTGAAAAGTTGGCCATGCTACAAAACCAAAACATGGGCTGAAAGATGCAAAAACATGACTGAGCTCAGAGGGACCTGATAGTCTGTAGTGATAAATATCCATTTTTATTATAAAGACATTGATTCTTGCAGATTCATTGGAATATACTCTTAGTTAATAATTATGTTTTTACTATTGCAGAGAGAACCAACCCTCAGGAGAAAGAGAAGGTTAATTATGGCTATTTTTAGTTGAAACTCCTATTTATATTTGAAAAAAATAGGATGGGGGCCTGGTGAAGATGTTGAGCCATTAGTCAGTGAACCCTTTAAAAGTTATGTTCTCTCTAATGGATGCCGAGGGGCGACTGGGTCATTTCATCACAGCTGAGTGAGTGAGGAAAGGTTACAGACATGAGGAGCTTAGTATGAACAAGATGTCTGTACTTGTTGAGAGAAAAGAAAAGGAAAGAACCTGCAGCATGTTGCAGTTCCAGCTGGAAACACTGTGTTTGGATTGTAGTGTTGTAGTATATGGCTCGCAGGTTTCCATTTGCACTCCACACACACAACATTTTCCTTGCAGACAGTTGGTGATGACAATGATAGCACTTAAGTTTGATCACCCTGGGAGATCTGTCTGCACGCAGCAGCTCTGTGCAGTGGAAGACGGTGTTACTGGACTGAAATAGATTTATTTAAGAACAGGATGGCTGAGTGCCTGCAGCGTATCCCCTTTGCCACTCTCAGCAGACTTCCAGTGCATCTGTTACAACAACTAACGCGCACACGGGGCTGAGGCCGGCAGCGAAGATGGACTGACATATCAACAGCCCAGGATTGTAAAGGCCGTTGTTTCTATTCTTGGACATCTAGATATTGCTGGAGTGAATTAACGACCTTTATGCTGAAATACAATCACAATTATCTCCTGCACTGGCGCTGGTTCAGACTGAATACAGGTAGAAAAAGACAGTATCATTGCAGGAGCGTGTGTGTGCCTGACCTGAGTATACACTGAGCTGCCTTCACCTGTCAGGTCCGGCCATGTCAGATCTGTTACACTCTTTTCTCCTGCTGTCCTTACTCTCTTCTTATCTTTTTTCTTTCTTCTTATTCTTTTTCTTTTGCTCCTTACCATCACACAGCCAGGTTCTCCGCCTTGTCTTGTCCCAGACTCTCAGGTTGCCATGGCAATAGATGACATAGATGAGAGGAGGTCTGGGGGAGAAGAAGCCAGATAGCTCTTTATTCTCATCATGTGGGTTTTCATGATATTGCAACACATTGGCTACTGTGACATACCTTCACTATCCAATGGGCAGCACCACCAGTTTTACTCCTGGAAATAATGTATCACATCTAATATGTGTATTACATGTATTTTCTTTTTTCTCCATTTACAATCCACTTCAACTCATTTCAATGCAATACGACATAGCACTGCCAGTGTGTGATATATTAAAGGGAAAATCTTCTTTACCAGTACTTTCCCTCAAAAAGCACCAAAACCACAAACATGGCAGAAAGCTTATATTCAGCGGTTAACAAACCGCATTACCTAACTTCTTTAGAAGTCATTCCTTTTCTCGTGGATATTGGTTGCCTACCATCAGGAGCACATTTTCTGCTTGTGTTATGTTGCTGTCAGATCCAAGTAGCTCCACATTTCTTTTTTTTTCCATGTATAGCCGCAATATCAAGTGTTTTCTCACAGTTATTGGAAGGTGAGTTACCTAAAACCACAGTAGAACAAATTACAACATCTCATGACAGAATGAAGTAGCTTAGGGAATTAAACATCATGAAGCCATGACAGATGATAAGTCTCTTTTCCTTGTTGTGTCCCAGGTGTTGTACTTGCAGCAGGCTGAGGTTTCCAGGGAGCGTGTGTATGCTATGCACCAGTCAAGCATTGATGGAGTGGAAGACATGTCAGCGCTGGCTGAGCTGCATGAGGCTGCCATCATGCACAACCTCTACCAGCGCTACCAGAAGGATAGCATCTATGTGAGTGAAATGAATATCGAGCCACATGGTGTGTGTACATTATGTGTATGCCTTATTGTGTGCCCCCCACCCCCCCACCCTTTCCTTTTCCTATAATCTTTGCATCCATGAAGCTTTTATAGGGAAACACAAATCATCTGATCAAACCTATCTACTACTCAGTGTGGCAGGTGATGAGAGCAAGAGAGAAAAAAATAGGGGGGGCTTATGAAGTCAGACTATCACAGTTGTGCAGCAATTTATTGTTAAACTATAAAAACTGAACTGCACTCCTTTGAAATGTATTGCTACCATTTGTCTAGAGAGACAATTTGCAGTTAACTAACAAAAATGTATGAACGCAGTTGCTTTAATTTAATTGTTTACACTAAATAAGATTAAATTTGTGTAGAAAAGTATTCTACCTGCTGCAATGGTCACAACTGGATTCATTTTACCTACTGGCAGAACTTTTAATGAAATTACAGTTGATAATTTTCTGAACAATAGATAATCAAACACTCACAAATGCCTTGGCTTCATAGTGCTGTATTGCCTTTTTGAATGAGCATTGCCAAGCTCACAAGGCAATCACAGAGACCACTTACAGGGCCACCATCAACTGCCAGAGGTTAAAGGCTTCAAAACATCCCATCAAATCCCTTAGAAGATCCTTTAGACAAGCCCAGAGCAATTGTAAAGACAGCACCCTGGTTTCTGCTGCTGCTAGATCAAAAGAGATGATCTCCAGACAAACACAGGTGAATTACAAGATCAGGCCTGGTGGACCGTTACTGGGTTCAGAAGACTGGAAACATCCGACAAGCTCAGGCTATGTCTCTGATGTTCCCTAGCTTAGCTCAATAGATATTTCATTACTGCTGTCGGTAATGAATGAATGTATTAGCTGATGAACATAATTCTCCTCACCATTCTCCCATATCCATGGATGACTTGAAAAGACAATCAATCTTTGCGATTTTCTAGTTTATATTGAGATCAATGAATTATGGTCAAAGCTTAGAACAAATAGATAAAACATTTGATGGATATTTTGATCCTGGTTGTGATAAATTGAAAGTCAGACATTTTGAACGCTTGGAAACTTGCGGATTACCAGAAACAGACCAATAAGAGTCAGCCTGGACGTGACCTAATCTAGATGATGAAATATTGTCCATACATGGATTTTCCTTAAGCTGATCATAAGCATTTACCCCTTGTGGGTCAACTTTCTGTGCCATTGTCTGTTCATCCATTTGTGTGTGTTTGTCCTTTAGCACAGTTTAATACGTGGGTAGTACACAAAATGCACAGACAGGGTAACATGACACAATGGAGGGGATGCTGACCTCCACTGTTTTCTTTTTTTTTTCTAAACCAGAAGGATGGAAAACAAGATGACTGTTACAGCAGATATAGTTCAAAATGAAAATTTGGCTTCCGTCCTCCACCATCTTACCCATTTGACCTCAGCTTTCTAATAAAAATCACTCTGCCTTACACATTTCCTCCCAGCTGGTTTCCTTTATCCTCAATACAGATTAATATCAACATCAGTCTACCTTAATATTTGACATATACTGTATTTACTGTATGCATCCCTGTGGGGTTTTTTGGATATGCTACTGCTTTTAACTGAATTCATGTCCTTTCATGTCTGTAATATCTGAAATGACAACAAAGAAAACAATCAAAAAGGAAAGAAGCAAACATACAAAAGGAAAAGATACTAAAGGTTCAAAAATAATGCAAAGATAAAATCTGAAATGTTATATCTGGACTCTTTTTAGACAAATATCGGCAGCATCCTGGCAGCTGTCAACCCCTACAAGCAGATCTCAGGTCTGTATGACCCAGAGAGGGTGGACCTTTACTCCAAGCACCAGCTAGGGGAGCTGCCTCCGCACATTTTTGCCGTGGCCAATGAATGCTATCGCTGCATCTGGAAACGCCACGACAGCCAGTGTGTTCTCATCAGGTGAGTTTAAGCATCCACACACACTGTGGGAATGATAGCGATTTTAACTGCAGTTCATACTTCATGGCCTCATGGAAGAAAGGTCAGTCATTGGTTAAGAAAAGTATGCAGTAAGTGGTTATACTGTTAGGCCTCTCAGGGGACTGCAGCCCTGTGGAGAGGGTAGTTCCATTTTTGGACCTTTCCGGCTATGCCTTCTGTCCAGATTACACAGAGATTACATATGCATTTTATATGTCGTTGCATACCGTCTGATTGTATATTTAAGAGAAAGATTTTACATAATGGGACATGTGATGAGAAGTAAGATACCACTTAAGTTTGTCAATTCATTTACTGTACAGGCAGCCATCTAACACCCTATTTGCAGCTAATAGTTCAATCTGATACCAAATATGCATCCAGTTAATAAATAATCCAGTCTTGGATCCATTTCCTGTTTACATTCGCTAAAAGATTAATATGTATGACATACAGTACAAACTACTGGTTCAATCATAATGTTGAAGAACCATTGTCTCTAAATGGGACACCAGATGAAGACTGCCACAATGACCAAAGCAGTTTTTTATTTTAAGGTTTACACAGATTTGATTATACCACTAATGTGTTGTGTCACGACGTAATTGCCAAATGTCTTGTAAATGTCTTTTTCAACATTGGAGTTCATGCAGAGGAAGACAGGCAGTGACAGCTAACACACATAATAAAAAGTCATGGTTGTAGCTGAATTTCAGACACTGATTTCACTGATTTATTGAAGTAATTCTAAATAATGAACTTTATCAGTTAAAGAAGATATGGTTGATTGATCATGACTGAGAATATCAATGAACAGCACCCTACCAACAAAGCCAATCGAATAAAGCTGGTGAATCGCTGCTGGCCTACTCTGGCTTGATCTGACTGTAGAGTCAGACATCTCATCATGATTTCAGTAACACCCTGTCTTTGTCTCTTTTGGTGTCCTCATTGAGAGACTAGAAGCTAGTGCAATATTGTGGAAGATATCAGACCTCAATATCAATCAAACTACCACACCAGTCTGAGATATGGGAATGTCAGAGAAGGTCACTGTATTTAATTAAAAGGATTGTGTGTGTGTGTGTGTGTGTGTGGGTTGTGTAGTGGTGAATCAGGTGCAGGGAAGACAGAGAGCACTAAACTGCTTTTGCAGTTCCTGTCGGTGATGAGCCAGAAATCATCTGGGACTCCTCAATCAGAGAAAACTACACGAGTGGAGCAAGCCATCGTACAGAGCAGGTACATACTGATGAAGTGAAGCAGACACACCTCCTCTTTCCTCTGATTTTACTGCATCCTGCCACAAGACCAGATCCAATCTTAGCTTCATTAAGTAGATGTACTAGTAGATGTAGTAAAAATTCAGGTGGTTGAAGGGCTATCTCACAAATAGTAAGTCACAGTAGAAGGAAATTTCTTTTCTATTTCTTTTTCTATTGTTCATTTTCAGTAAATGATTTATCATTTGGTCCATGAGCTCATGATGTAATTTTGTTTTTTTTCTTTTAACAAAAACAGAAACAAAACAGTTAATTAATTGTTTGAATTGTCCATCAGACCAATTGAGTCTTCGCTGCAGTTCTAATGCACCCATATAATGACATGCAATTTGAGCATTTAATATTAAAGTTATTATGTCCATTCGATATCTTTTGTTATAATTATTAACCTGAAAAAGTTTGCAGTGCAGATTACTGCTGAAGTGCCCCTGAGCAAGCCCAGATACGATGGTTAGAGTCCGGTTTGCACCGGTCACTTAGGGATGTGTGCAATAGTTTTACACAATTGTTGAGTGAACATCTTCTGCAGTACATGGTTGGTGCAGGATAGTCTGAATTTCATGCAGAGATAAACACAGGTGATACAAAGCACACTGAGCTCAGGTTTATGTTTTCCACGCAGTCCAATCATGGAAGCATTTGGGAACGCAAAGACTGTTTACAACAACAACTCTAGTCGCTTTGGGAAGTTCATCCAGCTTCACTTCTCTGAGGGCGGCAATATCCAGGGAGGCTGCATCATCGACTGTATCCTTACTATTTACAGAAAATAAACAGATTTCTATAAGTATTTTCTTGTGTTTATGCACTGCATAATATTTAGATTAAAAAAAGAAGGGGTTTTAAAGCACAATGCGTGAAAACCAGTGATAAGGTGTGATTGCTGTTTCCTTGATTCTCTACCTTTTAGATTTACTGGAAAAGGTAACAATGTCTGCAGCTGCAGGCTGCCCACGTCAAGTTTATACCTTAGAATTATCTATCTTGTATAATGAATCATCATGAATTGTTAATAGTGGTTTTGGTGCAATGTTTTTGCTGTAGAACCGTGTAGTACGACAAAACCCTGGAGAACGAAACTACCACATCTTCTATGCTCTGCTGGCGGGAGCTAATAAAGAGCATAAAAGTAAGAAATGCCTTTCAACATCGTCAAATATCAACGTTGACCTTTAAAATATGCACATTTTTCCCCCCATTGAAACCCATATACCTTCACATGGTTACACTAGAGCTATGATTTACACCTGATTTACAATTAATTTTAATTAAAATGAATTTTCATAAAACATAATTGATCTCTGGTTGATAGGAAGCTGATCTTGTATGATTTCACTCTACCTAAATATAAAGGCCAGTTATTTATCTTAATGTGCTTCCCTCCCACTGTCACACTGACAGCATAATTATAAATTATAAATCTCATCTCTCAGGCCTCTACTTCCTCGAGGACCCTGCTGAATCTTTCCACTACCTCAGCCAATCAGGATGTCTGAAGGACAAGAGCCTAAATGACAAAGAAGTGTTTAATAGCGTTATGGTCAGTTTATGTACATTCATTAATTCACTCCATCCAGTATTCGAGTATTGAAAAAACATTTGTCACCATTCTGCCACATTTTTCTGTGTAAGTTAGTTGCTAATATGATAGCAATATATTTGCAGTATCCACATTTACTCTAAATTATGACATGTGTTTAAAGCTGACTCTTCTCTCTGCATTTATCAAATGTCTGCACTTTAGTGGACTGATTTTAAATCTGTGGATAGACTGTCTCAATCCTCCCTTTCACATTGAAACATTAAAATAAAGACTGTAAAAAGTCTTTACAATACAGTCACATCATCCTCTGGCCGAGACTAATCTCCTTTCTTGTTCTTTCCCGTGTGCAGGAGGCACTGAAGGTGTTAGAGTTCACAGAAGAGGAGATCAGAGACATGTTTAAGCTGCTGTCAGGAGTCTTACAGTTGGGAAACATTGAGTTCATGACTGCAGGAGGAGCCCAGATCACCACGAAACAAGGTCAGCGAACATGTCACATAAAAAGAAGAGGAAATTAAAACTCATGAAGTGAGAAGTGTAATACATCTTTGTCCGTGTTTTCAGTGGTCACAAATGCCAGTGAATTGCTGGGCCTGGATGTCTTCCAGCTATCTGAGGTCCTGACTCAGCGATCCATAATACTCAGAGGAGAGGAAATCTGCTCCCCGCTCACTATAGAGCAGGTATATGTTCACATGTGTGCACACATTTATCCTCCCCATATAGATTGATCTGTGCCTCTTCCTGACACTCACACCCATCCTGGCCATCACTCGGGTGTCTTTCTCTCCATTGCAGGCTGTGGATTCTCGGGACTCGGTTGCCATGGCTTTATATTCCCAGTGTTTTTCCTGGATCATCCTCAAGATCAATCAGAAAATCAAAGGGAAGGAAAACTTTAAATCTATTGGCATCCTCGACATCTTTGGCTTTGAGAACTTTGAGGTCAGAATTATACAGATTTCATTTAAGTCTCTTCCAACGTAACACTTAAATCTAAATGCGACTCCAGATGCAGATTTGGATATAGGATGTGCTTCATCTCTCAATCCAGGTGAATCGGTTTGAGCAGTTTAACATCAACTACGCCAATGAGAAACTTCAGGAATATTTCAATAAGCACATCTTCTCCCTGGAGCAGCTGGAGTACAACAGGTGCAGTATAAGTACAAAATGACTCCAAGGAAAGAATGCAAAATCATTAGGTTGAAGGAATATGCTTTACACAATGAAGTCCTGTCACCACATGAATATAATGTGGATCAAACAAGGTCATTTTCATAACAGTCATGTCTATGCATAAAAAGCTGACAATTAAGATAATGGAGTTGGTTAATAATTCTTTATCTATTCAGGAAGACCCAATGAAACTGTAAATTGATCTACACTTAACACTTACATAACAAATGCAGTTTAAATTAGGGTCAAATATTAGTATATTAGTCTGAGTTTGAGAATATTGATCAATTTCATATAAAGTTTCAAATGAGCTCAGGAGTTGGATCCTCAGTTATCGGTGCAGCCGTAAAGTCTTTCTAAGAGCGACCCAGATTAAGTATTAGTGTGAACGTTGTTCTCAGCTTTGTGGGCAGTGTCAGCCTTGTGTACCCAGCCTAGCATATCTGAAGACTCTTTGTTCAGTTTGCCCAATATTTTGTTGAGTATGCATGGATTGTGCAGTGATGTGCAGTCAAATAAAGACTTCACACCACACGATTGTTTACTCTCCACAGGGAAGGTGTTCAGTGGGAGGCCATAGACTGGATGGACAACGCAGAATGTCTCGACCTCATAGAGAAGGTAATAAAATACTTGTGACATAAACAGTGTTAACTGTTTAAATAATGAGAGTTAGTGCACAATCTTTTCTCAAAACTGTCCAGGCATGTGGCCAGGGAAGTTGGAATATTGGCCCACTTTAACATAATGATGTTACAGTGCCAAACTTCAGTCTTTGCCCAATCAGAGTTGAACTGAAAAGGGTTAAAATATAAGCTACTTCCCTTCCAGATAAGAGCTATGTTACATGCTGGCCTCAGTCACTTTCTGGAAACTGATTTAATGATATTAGATTGATGCTTAGAAAGTGGTCCTGATTTGATAAAGCAGTTATAATAACATGATGTTTTTCCCCTCTCCCTCTCAGAAACTTGGCTTGTTGGCACTAGTGAATGAAGAGAGTCGATTCCCCAAAGGAACAGACTTTACTCTGCTGGAGAAGTTGCACAGCAGACACTCTGTGTGATATTTACCCATTTGTTCAAGTTTAATGCATATTTCACAAAAATGCTGAGCTCACCATTTCCCCCCTCTTTTTCTGCAGACAAACCCTTACTATGTCAAGCCCAGACTTGCTGATCATCAGTTTGGTATCAAACACTATGCAGGAGAGGTGAGTTATCCTATCCTTTGGGTTATGAAGATTGTCTCCAGCCCCCCAGTGACCCCGGTGTACAGATAATGGATGGATATTTATGATGAATCTGCGTTTCCGGCAGGTCTTGTATGATGTTAGAGGAATCCTGGAGAAAAATAGAGACACCTTTAGAGATGACATCCTAAACATGCTCAAGGACAGCAGGTGAGAAAATCAGAAATATAAAACAAATCATAAATTGGGACCGTGATAAGACAGAGATGCTATTAAGTTTTAGGTCCATGAAGTCATTGAAAGAGGAAATTCATCGGTAAATGCATCATAAGTTCTTTTTTTATATGAATCCCTGATCTAGATTTATTCTACAAGTTTCAGATTCAAGCTGTAATTCACCCGCATCCAGAACTATTAAATATCTGAGGACCATCTATTTTAGCAAATTGTAAAAACTCATCAGGAGACGTCACATTATCAACTGCTAGCAATACATTGTGATTTATGCAGTACAGACAGACAGTTTGTATTTGTCTTAAAGCTGGCAATAGACCTGTGGTACCTCTTCATTCTGAAACTTCTTTAGAAAAGATTGTTTGATCGTTGTAATTTCCATTAACAAAATTTTTCCTATGTGTGTCATTTGTAGTGATGTGTAATGTGTTTCTGTGGCTCCACAGATTGGACTTCATCTATGACTTGTTTGAGAAGGTTGGCAGCAGGAACAACGAAGAGAAGATGGGAACAGCCAGGCGCAAACCTACTGTGAGCTCCCAGTTCAGGGTGAGTGATCAATACGCACATGACACACATTGATGCTACTTGATGTAGAGGGATTTACTAATGCACAAAGTAAAGAGCTACGGTAACAGTTCTTGTCTTTCTCTGACCCCTTAGGACTCTCTTCATGCTCTCATGGCCACTCTGAGTGTATCCAACCCATTTTTCATTCGCTGCATTAAACCCAACATGGAAAAGGTCAGCCTGTCTCTGTCTCACAGGATGACTTCATATCATCTTATACGGTGTCATTTTAATCTTCTTTTTTAATTTTACTCGTAGAATCCAAATGTGTTTGACCCAGAGGTCGTCTTGAACCAGCTGAGGTATTCTGGGATGTTGGAGACTGTGAAGATCCGCCGTGCTGGGTTCCCCGTCCGCAGGACTTTCAAAGATTTCTTTTCCCGGTAAATGTCTGAAAATGTCCTCCCATCCCCTCCACCACTCCTTCATACTGCTCCCATCAGGCAGATGTTTCAGAACCCCACTGGCTAGGAAAAACATATACAAAAAATCCTTCATCCCCTCTGCAATAGCCGCTCTCAATAATAAAAAATAGACTGCACTGTGTTTTTAGGGTTTTTAGTAATTTTAATGTGTTTTTACTTGTTTTTATCTGCTGTAATGTGTTTTGATTGTGTTGGGATGTTTTTAATTTTGTCCTGAGCCATGACAAAAGAGGGATTTCTGTTTTTTACTTGGAACAGACAATAAAGTAATCTATCTATCTATCTATCTATTTATCTTTTTTTTCTGTTTAGTTTTTGGGGTAAGCATCTTTGAATAAAATCCTTTTGAGGAGCTGCTTTTCTCTACGTTTCCGTGATGTGTTTTTTTTTTTTTAACCGTCTCACACTCTCCTCTCTTTTCTGCACATCAGGTATAAAATCATTCTGAAAGAAAAAGTGACAACAGCTGGAGATGATAAGAAGAGGAGTACAGATCTTCTCGTGAAATACGACAAAACGAAGAAGGAGTGGCAGTTAGGCAAGACCAAGGTGAGATTTAACAACAGATACCATTACCCAAATGGTTCACTCCTGTCTATTCTCCTTAACTACTTACCTTTTGTTCTGTAGGTGTTCTTGAAAGAGTCTCTAGAGCAGCGTTTAGAAAAAGACAGGGATGAGGTCCGACGCCAGGCTGCGATGATAATCCGGGCTCATCTTCTCACTTTCTCTGCCAAGTAAGACCTGAACTGAAACTGAAATTTGACCCAATTTGAGCCATTTGACAATTTAGAGAAATACTTAGCTTGGTAGAACTCTTTTAATAAAAGACATTTGTTAAGTTCTAATAAATGTCTGTAATGTGTATTCCTGATTCGTCCACAGGAAGTATTTCAAGCGTGTCCGCGCCAGTGTTGTCACACTCCAGAAACACTTCAGAAAATATATCCAATGCAGGCGATTTGTGAAGAGACGCAAGGCAGCTCTGGTGCTGCAGAAACACAGGAGAGGTCAGGTGGCACGAGCTCGTGTTCGAAAGCTCAGAGAGGAGAAGAAGAAGAGGGAGGACGAGCAGAGGAAAAAAGACGAAACTGAGAAGAAAACACCTGCTGAAGGGGAGCAGGAAGAAGGAGCAGTTAAGAAAACAAAATCATCAGAGGCATGTGTTTTCATTTCCATCAGGGATTTTGTGGCTCATTCTGCTTTACTTGGTTTTTACATGAATGTAAATGTTATATCCTGCTCAGGATGAGGCCCGGCAAATGGAGGAGATCCTGCAGTTGGAACGCGAGATTGAGCGTTTGCAGAAGAAGAGAGAGGACGAAGTGTCGCAGCTGTGCGAGTCCTCCAAACAGGAGCTGCAGCTGCGGCGGGATGCTGAGCTCAAACGGATGAAGAAGGAGGCGTCTCGCAAGGCCACAGGGCTCATCGACCTCCTGAACTTTGGAGGCGTTGATCCCTCACTGGGAGCGATGGGAGCGAAGCCAGCTGCTGAGGTGAAAGCTCCGAAAAGACGAAGTGCCAACAGAGTGGCATCCAAAGAGGAGGAGGTGGATGAAGGCTTCCATGCTGAGGAGGAGTGCATCCCTCTCCCTGACTTCCCGCCTCCTGCTGAGACAGATGCTCCCATGGATCAGGACATGTTTGTTCAACTCCCGCCTCCCCCACCTGCCTTTGCAGAGGGGACAGTACCTCCTGCACCACCTCCTCCACCCCCTTTGCCCACAGATGGTGTACCTGCTGCTGGAATTCCTCCCCCTCCTCCTCTTCCTCCACCTGGAGATGGTCCTACTGCCCCTCCACCACTATCCCCACCTCCTCCTCCACCACTGCTACCTCCCCCGGAAGAGGGGGAGCAGAAAGAGGGAGGCAAGGGGGAGCCAGAGAGGAAAGTGAGCATGGTGGAGAGCCTGGTGGACGGGGAGGAACCCATCTACAGCATGCCGGCGGATACAGAGTCGGATTACGACCAGGAGGAGGAAGAAGGCTCCGTCAATGCGGGAGATGACAGCTCCGTGTCTGGGAGCAACCGTGGCAGCACCGCCGTGACGGACGAGGAGCATCCCAGGAAGTCGACCTGCACCAATGCCAGCATCGAGTCCTACAGAGGCAGCTCTGACTCTGTGAGGACACACACTTACACGCATCCTCACACGCGTGCACGCAGATATGTATGAGCAGCTCCACAGCTACAATTAATTCCTTTTAAACTTTGCTTTGTATAAACTGAAAATGTAATGCACTGTTTCATGTTTTAGGATACACAACCAAATTAATAAATGCGTTGTTGTTGTTTTGGTTTTTTTTTTGCTGCTCCAGTATGCAGACAGTGATGACGAACATGATGGGATGATGGACACTGATGAAGAAGTGACAAACGGCAGAGTGACTTTGCTCAATGGAAATGGCCCGCCATATTTCCATGGGTACCTGTACATGAAGGGTGAGTAGATTTTACCCTATCCCGCCACTTGCTTTACTACTTTTACTACTGAGTTTTCCTTAAACATTCTCCTCTGTTCCCTCAGCCGGGCTGATGATCCCGTGGAGAAGGCGCTGGTGTGTCTTGAAAGATGAAACCTTCATGTGGTTCCGCTCCAAACAAGAGTCTCTGAAGTCCGGCTGGCTCTACAAGAAAGGAGGAGGCCTGTCCACTCTCTCCCGGAGGTTGTTGTAGTTGTTACTGAGTGAAGCCTGCATGCTAATGACATGAAACCACATCTCTGCTGAAAGTGCACTCCACTGCAATGATGTTGTGAAAACCTTCAAAATTTCATTGTTCATAGTGATTGTTGCAGTCAGCACTGCATGAAATGAAATAAGAAACAGATGCATCTTAGTTTGATTATTTGACCTTCTCAGTGTTAGTGTATCTCAATGACCATCTGAGTTGTAAAATGTACCGCAGTGTCTAATTTTAAGTTTAAACCTTCTACAGAACTGGAAAACTACAGTGTCAAGTTCACACTGATGTACTGTGACTTTACTGATGCTTCACTTAATTGTAGTTAATTAAAGTTAGGGTTAGTTCATGTAAAATGCATAAATAAAAGGTTGGTGAGTTACTTATAAAGAAGGATTCAGCACTCTGCATGGTTGGCTCATTATTACAGTTATTATTAAAAAAATGACATATTTTCAGTCAATGAATAGGTACGTCCATATCCCTTGAATAAAGGCTTAGTGTGTCAGATTCACTTTGTATTGCAAACAGAAATTGAGCCCAATATGTACTTGTATTATTTCTAATCAAGTCAACCTTCCTAATGTCCAAAGTGTGTTATCTTGGAGGTTATTTTCATTGTGTATCATTTCTCCACAGAAACTGGAAGATGCGTTGGTTTGTTCTGAGGGACAGCAAACTGATGTATTATGAGAACGACAGCGAGGAGAAACTCAAAGGAACCATTGACATCCGAGCCGCCAAGTAAGACTGAAAATGACTGCCCCAGAACACACACATATTGCCATACACATTACTATTTTGTTTTCTAGACAGTTCTACTTATATCTTTTGTGTGTGTGTGTGTGTGTAGGGAGATCATGGATAATCATGAAAAGGAGAACGCTCTGAACATTGTGACAGATGAACGGACCTATCAGGTGTTTGCTGAGTCACCAGAGGATGCAAGGTGTGGTCAAGATGAACTTTTTATGTAATAAACAGCAGCATGCTCCTGTTTATATTTGAGTAGATTGGTGTATTATAAATCATGACAACACCTCTGTGTCTCTCTGTCCAGTGGCTGGTTTAATGTCCTCAGTAAGGTGCGTGTGTGCACTCCAGAGCAGCTGCTGGAGATGTCCCACGAACAGGCCAATCCAAAGAATGCTGTGGTGAGTCTTTTTATTTTGTTTCTGTCATCTCTATAAACGTGTTATTTCATGGTTTTTACTGTCTAGTGTGTAATGAATTTGATGAAAGAAACTATAATAAACCAGCTATTAGTTAGATTACTTTTTAATTGCTGACATGTGACTAGAGAAGGGATAATGCGTTATATTTCATCACTGTTGTCAAATCATTCTCCACTCTGCCTTCAGGGAACTCTTGACGTTGGGCTGATTGACTCTGTCTGTGCATCCGACAACCCTGATCGGTAAGTTAATGATTGTCAAAAAAGGGAGATGATGATTAACTATGTGCAACTTTTTCAGATTTACTGAAATTGATAATGAAAATGAAAATATTCAAAATAGTTTCTTCTATAGTATTTCAAAATGACACATTTAGAAATCGTGATTAACTGTGACTCTGCTCCCAGTGACTCTTCTCTAATTAGTCAATGAATTAACTAACTACACTGCTGGAGACCCTTGAAAATCTGAAGGTGCATTTTTTTCTGTTGCTTGATCTTTGCAGGCCCAACTCCTTTGTCATCATTACTGCCAACCGTGTGATCCACTGCAACAGTGATACCCCAGAGGAGATGCATCACTGGATCAGTCTGCTGCAGAAACCCAAAGGAGATGCCAGGATCGATGGGCAGGAGTTCCTTGTCAGAGGTGAGGGCTGACTAGATTTTTGGTTATTAATAAGCTTTTATGTGCACTTTCCTGTTGGAAGAGTTCATAACTTCTTAGTTTTAGATACCCATTATGAGAATTTTGTCACAGACTACAAAACTGATGAAACCATTTGGAGTCTTCTTTGTCTTGCTCACTCTTTTCCAACTGTCCTTCTCTTCCCACTCACCATCTTTCAGGTTGGCTCCAAAAGGAGATGAAGACAAATGCTAAGAGCACCTCCCTGAAGTTGAAGAAGCGTTGGTTTGTTTTGACCCACAACTCCCTGGATTACTACAAGAGCTCAGAGCGAAACTCCTCCAAAATGGGAACTCTGGTCCTTAACTCCCTCTGCTCTGTCATTCAGCCAGACGAACGAGTGCACAGGGAGACAGGTGAGGATGGAGAGAAAAGACGAAAGAGACAGAAAGTTCACGTTAAACAGGGATTAGACATTGGAGAGGAGGGGTAATTATCCACATGAACTTTGCATCAGCTTCATTTCACTAAATTACAGAGAATATATTACTGATATAAGACTTCCATTTCGTGGAAGTATTTTATTTCATAATGAAGTAACAAAGGCTGATTGAGTTCCACTTTTACAGGTTACTGGAACATCATAGTGTACGGGAGGAAACATTCGTACCGCCTCTACACCAAGATGCTGAACGAGGCCATGAGATGGACAGCAGCTATACAGGGAGTCATAGACAGCAAGACCCCCATAGAAACTCCAACTCTGCAGCTCATCAGAGATATCAAAGTAAAACACACAACTGCACACACAAACAATAACATTTACAATTCCTCAACACAAACTGCCTTTTGATGTTGATTTTGAGCCCATTTTGCGCCCCCCCCCCCTCAGGAGAACAGTGTAAACCCTGACATAGTGGAGCAGATGTACAGGAGAAACCCCATCCTCAGATACACTCAGCATCCCCTGCACTCCCCTCTACTACCGCTCCCTTACGGAGAGGTCACCAGCTGTAAGTAAAACTTTTCAACCCATACCCTCAAAACAACTTCTTTGTGCTCTTCTGCTTCAGATTGGCACCATTATCGCATTCCTGCTTTCCCTTTCCCTTACCCTTTCTTCTTTTTACCTATCTCTGTGCAGTACAAAGGCAGCAGGGTTACGCCAGCCTGCAGGATGAGGCGGTGCGAGTATTCAACTCTCTGCAGGAAATGGAGACTCTGGCAGACACGGTGCCCATCATTCAGGGCATCCTGCAGACCTGCCAGGACCTGCGCCCTCTCAGGGATGAGGTACTTAATTTGTCAAGTAAAACTTATCTGAACTTTTCTCTAGTCTCAGCAGAAAAGGTTTTTTAAAGTGTTACAAATAGAGTTTAACTAGATTAAATGAGTAAATATACTAAAACTGACAATGTACTAATGATATTTTGAGTGCTACAAGAAATTATTAGAGGGTATTTTGTAGTGTTTCTGGGGTGATATGACATTGTCATTTTTCAGTTTTCTTAAACCACCACATTTCTGTTTTTCAGGTTTATTGTCAGGTGATTAAGCAGACCAATCATGTGCCTCAGCCTAACAGCCCAGCCAATCGGGCACACTGGCACCTGCTCACCTGCATGAGCTGCACATTCCTGCCCAGTCGGGCCATCCTCCGATACCTCCGCTTTCACCTCAAGAGGTCAGCGTGTGTCTGCAGTGTGGATTGTGCCTCTTTGATATGTCACTCAACAGTGTGATAAATGTGTATGTGTGTGATCTGCTTTAGGGTACGTGAGCGCTATCCCGGCACAGAGATTGAGCGTTATGCTGCTTTCATTGGAGAATCCCTGAAGAAGACCAAGACTCGTGAGTTTGTTCCCTCCCAGGAGGAGATCGCTGCCCTGTTGGTGAGACAGGAGATGAGCACCACTGTTTACTGCCACGGAGGAGGCTCCTGCAAGATCTCCATCAATTCACACACCACAGCTGGAGAGGTGGGCTTCAAAAAACACACATATGGATGTCATTGCAACAATTTTAAGGACACAAGATAGTAGATAGTTGGTTTTTGTTCTACTCATCCCTCCATGGTGTTTGGTCCTCATTTTAGGATTCTGTTTCCTTTTTTTATGCATAAAGTGAGAAGACATAGTAAATGTTTTTTAAATGTCAATTTAATACACTTAAGAGTGAGAACTAATTGGTATCGTCATGTTGCTGCCGCAGGTTGTGGAGAAGCTGATCAGAGGCCTGGCCATGGAGGACAGCAAGAACCTGTTTTCTCTGTTTGAACACAACACTTTCACAGACAGAGCTTTGGAAAGCAGAGTTATTGTGGCAGATGTTCTGGCCAAATTTGAAAGGTATCTAATTTTCCGATAAGCTCTTGAACTATATGAAGTGTGTTGGCAGAGATGGTTTGGAAGTATCATACAGTGTAAATACTGATTTAGAGTTGATTCAGACTGGCTAGTTTTGCTGTTAATGGTTGCTTTGGTTTATTTTATTTGTGCTGGGGATTAACCTGGTATGTGTTTGCTTCCTAGATTGGCAGGTAGTGAAGAAGAGGAGGAGGAAGGAGAATGGAAACTTTACTTCAAACTCTACTGTTTCTTGGATGTGGAGAGCATGCCCAAAGAGGGAGTGGAGTTTGCTTTCATGTTTGAACAGGTGAGATTTCCTCTACAGCCAAGACAAATATTCACAGCAGGAAATCATTCCTCCCAACTATAAATTAGATCACTTATTTCCCTCTGCACCAATACTTGTATTACTACTGTCTGAAAGTCAAACCAAACTATACAGCGATATGTCTCTTTTTTCTTGGGAAAGGTAATGTAATTTAATCATGTCTCATGTGTTTTGTCCTTTCTTTCTCTCTCAGGCTCATGAGTCTTTGATAAGTGGTCACTTCCCGGCCTCAGAGGAGACTCTGCAGCACCTGGCTGCTTTTCGTCTCCAGTATCTCCATGGTGACGGGGCAGGTCGGGCTGGGTGGAGCCTGGGAAGCGTTTATCCAATTGGACGTCTCCGCAATCGCATCCTCCACTCCACCAAGCCGGGCGTTGGGGCCACAGGTGGCGCTGGAGTAGGTGGGGGAGGAGGAGTGGGAGATGGGAAGGGCTTGATTGGAGGACAAGGAGTTTTGGGCCCCGGGACAGAGAAACGAAAGACCCCAAGCTTCCTGGATGGTACCCTGAGACGGAGCTTCAAGACTGGCTCACTGAAAAAACAGAAGGTTTGAGCCCATTTTCTACAATTCCTGGATACTTTGAAGCAACCTTACTTCGACTTTTTGAAGTCAGGCTCCATTTAAACTTCATTGCCAGCTAAGTTACACACAACTAGGTGGCCCATATAACATGTTAAACCTATTTCATATAGAAAAGATTTAACAAAGTATTGTTTTTGGGAGCTCCCTCTTCTAACCATTTATATTTTGAGAATCAATGCAATTTTTCATTTTTGTATTTATCATAAGTACTGGTGAATAAGTCTGATTGGCATTTTGACAGAATATTCTTTATTTACTATCTGACTTGTGTCCTTTCAGGTGGAGGAGGAGCAGATGCTGGAGATGTGGGTGAAAGAGGAGACGTCAGCAACACGGACCAGCGTCCTGGAGAAGTGGACCCGGCTGCAGGGGATGCCCCAACACCAGGCCATGCTTAAATACATGAGCATCATTAAGGAGTGGCCCGGATATGGATCGACTCTGTTTGATGTGGAGGTGAGAGAAGAATTAAAAGAACAATGCTGCATAAAAAATTCAAATGTTTTCTCTTAACCTTTTTCCCCACTCTGTTCTCTCTGCAGTGTAAAGAGGGTGGTTTCCCTCATGACCTGTGGCTCAGTGTGAGTGCTGACAATGTGTCTGTGTATAAACGAGGGGAACCCAAACCTCTGGAGACCTTCCAGTACGAACACATCACCTTCTTTGGAGCGTCGCAGCCTTGCACCTATAAGATCATTGTGGATGAGAGGGAGATGTTCTTCGAGACTCCTTTGGTGAGAGCTCATGAATAAAGTTGACTTCCCAACTTCCATATTTTGGGTCTTAGTCACTCATGAATGTCGACATGAAAACTGAAAAGTATTTTTCTAACTTTTCTTTAGGTTGGAGAGATCACCAAGATCATGAGGGCCTACATTAATATGATGGTGAAGAAACGTTGCAGCATCATGTCAGTGACCAGTGTCGCCAGTTCCTTGGTGAGGTGATTGCCACCAACCAGTCAGAGCCCTCGATTCATCCAGTGGCAAACAGATGCCTCGGCCCCACTGCATCGGTTGGTTGGTTGGTTTTGATGGAGGCAGTCGCACCAACCAGCTAATCTTCAAGGCTGAATAAAGGGTGGCAGATGAGTATCAAAAGCAAAATGGGGAAGAGTGGACATAGAGGCCAAACGCACACTCTTCTGGCCTGGGTTTCACTTGGGATAAGGGATCGATTTAAAAATGAGCATGACAAAGAAAACAACCTTTATTTTGGGACGGTCCTTTCAGATGCACACACCCCCCCCCCAGTTTTAGTCCTGCATGTAGATGTTCAAGCACAACTACACAAATATTTTCTGCTTTCTTTTCCGGACAAACAAAATCTCAGTAATTTACAAGCACAACTCAGCCGCCCAGTCTGTCCCAGGTGGCTCTCTCCCCCTCCCCGCCTCCCCGTGCACTGCCAGACAAAAAAAAGCCTCACTTTCTCAGTTCAATTTCTTCCTCACTCCTCTTCTGAGCTCAGAGTCTCTCTCTTTCTCTTCATTTGTCCTCACTCCTGTTGCATCTTTATTTGCTGTTGGTATTACATTTCATTGCTGAATCCTTGTACTTGCTTGCTTTCTCTCTGTTTCTCTGTCTTTTATCTGAAACATCAGCCAGATTTACATTTGTTTGTGACTGAGAAAAAGGACTCGATGATGATGATGATGATGATGATGATTCTTCTTCAGGGCTACTAAAGGCAAAATAAGCTCCGTGCCCGACAGTGTTCACTTACTTGCTCATCAGTGCCACTGTGTGGCCACAAAAAGATAACGCAGCCAAAGGAAGTGGCTTTAACTATTTCTGAACACTATCGAATAGATACTCCTGAGAAGGAAGAATAGGGCTTTTGCTTTGGAGGCTCTCTGGTTTAGCTTGATACAGAGAATACTTTCATGATCAGCAGACATGTGTGGCTCTGTAAAGAGAACAATATCAACCAGAATAGTATTAGACAAGACATTTCCCTATCAATGTCTATCTACATATAACACACACTGCATAAATCTACTGTATATTCACATACATGTTAACATAAACTCAATGGACTTGTATCGTTTTGTACTGTATATCACACAATATAAGAGTTATTATTGAATTTTCAGTGGCCACTGCACTGTACAGTATATAGATGCCATACTAAATGAAATGTGACACCTCTTGTGTAAAATACATGACAGTGAATGGTGTTGATAAGGACCACTTAATGTCTGAATATGATGCCAATACTGTACGTCATTCACTGGCTGTGCCATTAATGTGACTCACAGACACAGAAGTACAAATTAGCAGAAACAGAGACTAAAATGAAACTGGCTGCTAAAGTGGTGGTCATGTTTTCACAGTGTTTTCATGAATTTTATCATTGTTGTCGTCTGTGGAAGTCGCACTGAAGAGCATCAACCGGAGCCATAAAATATTGTATATCAGTGTCTGCTCATGCTAACCTCACCTTTTCTTTATCAAGGAATTTAATCAGTGATTTTATCAGTGATTTAAATGATAAAACAAAAAAAAACCAACTCCAGTTTGTCTGTGTTTCCAAACTGTTTATGATAATGTGACTTTTATTACCACTACTGCTCATATTACTGTATGCCCCCTGCTATCCTAACCACCCTGAAGTGCTGTGTTGGGAATGCCGCTGTGTGTAGCGTGTACGTGTGTGTATGTGTGTGTGTGTGTGCGTGCGCACAGTATGTGTATGCATTATATATAAGGGGAACTGAGAAAAGTGAAATAATTTTACAGAGTGTATTCCTTGGAAATAAGTACTTATATGAGTAAGAATGGTGTTGTGATTGTGCTTTAAAGGGAAAAGAATGGGAACTCAAGGGAGGGTAAAGGGTTTATTTATTACTTACCGTACTGTATGTATTGCAAGTTGTGTCTGGGAGGATGACGTATTAAAAATATAACAGATTGTTTCAGTCTTGGTGAAAAGGGAACAGATATGATACTGTGATGAAATAGGCACTGACATGGTTTAATTGTGCACTTTGGATGCCAACACTAATCACTGCTTTGTGTGTATGTGTGTGTTTTCAGACTGAAAATGAAGTCACTGCTCTATCAACATCACCTAACTATACAGCACTGCAGGTAGATCACAGAATCCCTCAGTAATAACACCCCCAGAGGGCAAAAACAGTGTTTCCCCACAACAAATGTCCAGGGGAAATACTTCAATAACATGGCAGAGTGTTAATGTTATAACACTGGCAAATTAATAACCTAATTTGGTCAAGCTAACGCTTTTAAACTTTCTATATCAATAAGAACTTCAGTTCTTTCTCCAAAGAGTTTTCGCTGCTTTTCATGCCTGATATTTAAGTCAAGTTAAACTCTTTCTGTTGAAATTGTCTGTTGTCTATCTGGAGTGCTACGTTCAGGGTCGTAGCCAGATTTTAAAAAATACTGACATCATGATTCTCCAGTCTCCAGTCTCTAAAGCAGTCACACTCCAGAAAAACAGTGTTTCATGCTGTGTTTGGATATTTCAAATTCATTTAATTTTCAGTTTCACTGTCTAAAAATTTTTATTTGGTCTCCATTCGACAGCTGATGTGAAGCATTTTCCAATCTGAATAAAGTGTTGGGGCATTTTATGCCTTTATTACACAGATCTGTAGGTTGTTGGCCATAAGAGCTGGTTCATGGTCAGCACTGTAAATCCATAGGGCACTAATGTCCAATGATTCCAATAAAGGTGCACAAATGCTGAATTATCTACTTCTTTAACCTGAAAGTTAGAAAAAGAAAGCATCCACCAAGTGTAACTTTTTTAATTCTATAATGTTAACTTCCTTTATTGTTGAAAACATGACCTCAGGGTTTTTAAATGTGGCTATGGCCCTGACTTCATACACACAATCCACTAGGATCCTGCCCATGGAGTTAGAATAAGAAGAACACACTCAGAGGTTCCAGTTTCAACTTTTAGGTATTGTAGTTTTGGTTAATTGAGTCCAAAACTCAGAGCAAGTCAAGTTTATAAGCCATAATTAATGGGGAACCTGGAGCTGCCTGTTCTAGTTATTTTACATCTATGGTTCTGTCCGTCACTGATATTACACTAGGAGTATGGAGAAGTTGCCCGAAGATCGGTGGAGCGTGATCAGTGTGTTTGATAAAGAGAACAAAAAACTGAAGTTACATTTTGAAGTATTTGATCACAAATCTGTCCTCAAGGGTAACTTCATCACAAAGGGTCCTTTTATCAGCCGCAGGCGGCCAGAGTGGGGCCCCTTCTTATGTTCTGCTTATTATCATTATTACATAGTAAAACATTGTGCTTGTTTAAAAAAAGAGAAAGAGAGAGATATGTGTGTTGTTCTCTTTTTTTCCTTTTTTTTTTTGTAACTGGCTTTACAAAATTATGCTTTAATAAATTATTGGAAATTGTCCTTTATTTAATGTTTTTTTGTGTGGAGGTATTATGGCACACATACAGTATCATGCAGCAGTTCAAAGCAAATAGATTTTCATTTAATTATTTGTTTTACTTTAAAGAAAAGTCCACAAAAGTAAAATGGTATGTAACAGAACTAAGAATCACACACAGTAAAAAAATAAAATAAAATAAATAAGCAAAAAACAAAACAGTATTTATGATACTATCAGCAACATGTACTTCAAGTATCGAAATAAAAACTTAACAAAATGGCATCTTTTATTTTTGTACTTTATAGGGAATTGGGCTGTTGAGTTGAGAGTCCCAAAATAAAGTAAAATAAACACAGATATTAAGATATTAAGTACAATAAGTAGCATGTAGGCCTCTCCATCTGAAATGTTTTGGAGTCAGAGTGAATAAAAGGTCTGATTGTTTCTCCAACACTCCTCTGAAGAAAATCGCGCTCTCACGCTCCTTCCCCTCTTTGAGCGTCTGGTGCGTAACGCGTGCGTCAGGCTGCTGCGTCCTGCTCTGCTCCTTCTCGGCAGGTTCACTCTTCCACTCTCACCGTCGACCGGTCCGACCGAGAAATTCCCTCCTTTTTCTTTTTTTTTAAAGACCCAGGATTTTCTCAAAGCTCTTCGGATTTAAAATCTGACAAAGAATTTGTGGGATAATCTTCGTCCAAATCGGTCGGATGATGGATTTGCGGATTTTACTGCCCGCTCTGCTGCTTATCGTCGGTTTGGCGACAGTTTTCGCTCAGACTTCCGCACCTGGAGAAGGTAGGAGTGGAAATGGGTGGCATCGAAAGAATTGATGCCATTAAAAGTATTACTTAGTATGTGAAGAATCACTCATAGCTGTTTTTTTTCTGAGTCCATGCTAAATCATTTCTTCGACCTGGCCATCACTTTTCCTCAGTATTAAGGACATTGTGTTAACTCTCTTCTAGTTTAAACTTCCTCTTATTTAATTGGGTCAGAACATGAATTTAAAAGCATCAAAATAACTTATTTTGAGTTGTTGACTCTTCCATTGTGTGTATTTTCTGGCCTCAGATCAAATATCACAGGAGAATGTAGACAATTAAATAAATCCTGTTATAGTTTTAACAGCTAAACTTAAAATGAAGTTCAGCTGTAATGGAAGTGATCTCAGTTTCATATCATTGTGTTTTGTTGAGATCTTGCAGCAGGAACTGAAGGCCTCTTTTCATTTCTCTTCTAACTTCCCCCAGGAACTCACACCAGCATCAGTAAACAAACCAACCCCAAAAAGAATGAGACCTAGCTTGTTTTCACCTCCATTTTACTGGTACATGGATACACTGGGACAGTCCCAGCTATTGTCCCATGTAGTCTGCTGACAGTAATATGACTTGTCCGAAGCCTGTGTGTTTACTCGGCTCTGTCTCTGTGGAAAATATACCGGAGGGATTAGCAGTAGTTACAAAAACCACAGTGAGCACAAACCTGCAGGCCTCATTTAATCTGCTCTGCGGAGACCTTTCTGCCAGTCTCTCTTTTGATAAAGTCACTTGTACTTTTCATTTTGAGGCAAAATGTGAATGCCCTGTGTGTACACCTCTCTGTAGATTATTTTGGGTGTCTTCAGTAAACTAACATTATTTTATTTTTGATCCAACAGCTTGTGAAGCAAAGAACGGGACAAACTGTGAGGAATGTCTGAAAAATGTGACGGTAAGTTCTGCAAGAAAGCCTTTTGTGCCTGCTGAGTTGGTGTAATTTTGGCTTCACATTGTTTGTTTGTGTGTTATGGAAAAGTGTCCCAGGTGGAGGAAGTACCCTGAAGGGCTCCTCCTCCTCCTCCCCGCCTGTTGAACTGGTTTGAGGAGTAACTGATCGGCCATCCATCTACACCCTCCTCATTATTTTCAGCCACTTTGTGTGAATTCATGCCCCACAGTGTTTGCCTGAATACCTCAGGGTCGTCATTTGTTTAAATAAATAATTATTGTGTTTCTTTTTGTTTTGGTTTTTTTCTCACAGTGCCTGTGGTGTATCAAAACCAAGATGTGTCTAACTTATCCAGTGAAGACCATCCTTCCACCCCATGCACTCTGCCCACTGAATGATGCACGCTGGGGGCTTTGCTGGAGTAAGAGAGTGAACACAGACACACACACACACACACACAGGTTATTTGAATTTTTTTTGATCTGCACATGACAGGTATTGCAGTTCACATAAGGCATTCAGATGAGAGCTTAGTTACCCTTTTTCCCAGAAGGCACATTATAACAACTTGTATTGTAAATACAGTTATGTCAGTTTGTGACAAGACTGCTGACTAAACGGCAGTTAATACTAATATTAGCTATATAAATCTACCAAAACAAATAGGTCCCTTTGAAAAATATTGTGTTGTGATGGTGGACTCACTTCATAACTCGGTGTCTATGCCTCCATCTGTAGTGAACTTCCAGACACTGATAATCACTTTGGCAGTGCTTGGTGGAGTCATCATCATCGCCTTCCTGGTCTGTTTGTTCTGCTGCTGCAAGTGTGAGAACTTTGGGTAAGTGTGTGTTGAGCTGTGAGCTTCACCTTTATGCCATCTCTATTTATAGAATACATACAAAATGATGATGATGATGAAAGTTGTAATTGACCAGATCAATAGAGATATCCTAAGGCCTCTTCGATGCTTAAATGGGGATCAATTTTATCTTGGGCTTATCGGCGATAGATTCAACTCTCAAACCTGCTTTTAGACTTCATGTTACACCTGCAGAAGGTTTTAGTATGAGATGAGGATTTGTCTCAAGTTTACGTGACTTTTCTTCCCCCCTATTTGACTTTGTTGTCTCTATCTGGATCTAATTGTACTACAAAGTGATATGATTATGATCAGGACTTCTTGAGTCATAGCTGAACATCTCTGTTGGCTTTGAGTGTTTGAACTTGCGCACGCACACAAACATAGACGACTTGTGCTTTCCCATGATCTAACGCACCATAACCGAACTTTAATCTCATGTCTGTGTGTCAGATCCCAACGGTTTGAAGCCAAGATGCAAAGACAGACCAATAAACTGAAAACCAAGCAGGAAGAAAGGTGAGTCACACACACAGTCATGTGTTGTTGACTGTGCAACACTGTTTCGAGGCTGTGTTTCTGTTTAGTGTGTTCGACATATCTACAGGATATCAGTTGTAAACAAAATGCACAAGATGGACTTGGATTTGTATTGTGTCTTAATCTGAATTTGCTTTGCTGCACATCTCTGGATTTTGAGCTAATTTAACAGGAAAACAGAGCATTTTGACCTTTTAACCTTATCACCACCTTGTCCTATCTAACCCATGTCAAAGGCACTACAGGTTTTTCTACAATGGGACATCACATCACAAGGACAGCCTCAAAAAACACAGACTTCCCAACCCATGCTGTTTTGCCCTGATGCTATATTTCAGTTTCAAGGATTTCTGCCTGCTTGAAACTTTTTCCCATTGCACTGGAAACTGTTACTTGTTTCAGCTCTAAACTGTAATCGCTGACTTCCCTTTTTTAAAAATTAATTTGTAAAAAAATTGGTTTAACGCCATCTCAGAGTGCACGTAACACTCCACTGTTACGGCTTTTTGGTCGCTTCTAATTAGTCTCTTTATTTGTGTTTGTTTAATGGATTACAGTTCACAGTGCACAAATGTACCAGCTGCTTCTGTTGCGTTGTTGCTCCTTATCCATATCAGTTTCCTTCATAACAAAAGCAAAACCAATAAGGTGAAAAATGCGTACGTCACGCTGTTATCTGCTCAGATATGTTGGTGACGTTGTGACTTAGGATTGTGAAAAAATACTTTGACTCAGTATAAGTCTCATAAGCAATTGTTTTTGTTTCACAGGAGGGCAGAAATGAAACAGAGACACGATGAAATCAGGAAGAAATATGGTGAGTGCTGACATTTACTTGACACTTTTTTTTTATTTCTCTTTTTCACATGTGCATTACGATAAACAGGTATTGGTTTCTTCAAAAAAAAAAAAAAGACAATTTTTCTACAGATTTTTCTGGAAGAATTCATTAAACACAACATGACATGGAATTCTTAAACCTCTTTTTTTGTTATTATTGGTGTTGTTATTATTGCTGTTGTCATTATCATCACTCATTGTTTTATGCTGCTCTAGGTCTTGGTGGGCAAAACCAGTACTCCAGGTTTGCATGAGATCACCAGTGAGCTGACATTTCGCACCATAAATCTTCAGATTTTTCTGGAACTGTGATCTACAGAGCAACAGCAGCAGACCACGTGGAGACATTAAGTAAACATTAATACAAACTTTCTAGAAAATGTTTAATAAGTGACGAGAGCTAATATGGATAGCTTCTATTGTCATACAACAGGGATATCATGTTCTATGTAATGACCCTTGAGGCTATAACAGTTGGATAAAATAGACCCACGAAGACTAATTAAGCTATTTATTAGGTTGAGTATGATTGTACAGTATAAACAAAAATCATTATCGGTATTTTCTTTTGCTTAAAAAAAATTCCTTTGCATGTGTTGTTCTTCAGAAGTCACCCGAGAGTTAGGCTAAGAAAAGAAAAAGCTATTTTTGTACTTGGTGTAATTTTCTTTTCAATGTGACCCAGTCCTGTTGTAAAATACACATGTTGAAGGCTACAATCATTGTAGCATTACAATACGTTTCAGTTATAGTGTTGTTGTTTTTTTTTTTCGATTTAATTTAGTTTTTTTGTGTAACATTTTAGATTAAGGAAATAGGTTAATCCAAAACATAAAATTGAAATCTTCCTTTTTGCACTCTGAATAAAAAAAAAAAAAAAGAATTTAAGTTAAATGTTGATCCTTAAATTCAATCTAATTTTACTGTTACCTTTTATCCTGCTGGTGAATGACACAAAAGCTCAATAAAAGACTTATAATGAACTTATAATGAATTATAACAATGAATACAACAATACTTTTGTTGTATTTGTGTATTTCCTACTCATGCTCTCATGAAAATGAAAGATTTCATCCTCATATTTT
Source organism: Remorina albescens (assembly GCA_034769265.1). Lineage (NCBI taxonomy): Eukaryota > Metazoa > Chordata > Actinopteri > Carangiformes > Echeneidae > Remorina > Remorina albescens. The sequence goes on from CM068488.1 coordinate 7,067,618, forward strand.
GTCTTTTGCCTTTTTTTCCTGAGTTTTAAAAAAATGTAAATGTACACATAACAAAATGTCTTATATAGCTCTGTAAAAAGGGAAACTGCCTTTGCTAGCAACCAAAGGCTGAAGGATGACCTGCGTGAATTAAAGGTCATTTTCATTTTCCCCAATGTAGGTGCTTAAACTAAAGAGATTACAGCTGTAAAAAAAATTACCGACGCAATAACACATTTATAAAATATTTGACAAGAGCATGTTTTACAACTGGAGATAATTTATAATTCTAAAACTATTTTAAAAAAAAACTAAACATAAAATCATAAAACTAATCATATGAGCTTTTTTTTTCAATGCCAACAGTTAAGTAGATCATAGTAAACTGGCCAACTTCCAAAAGTTAATTTCTAATGGAAATCTTTTGTTTAGGATTCTGCTTCATTACAGGTCTGATAGTTGTAGTATTTGGTTTAAACCACCTTCCCAAATAACCGCAGATATTAAATGTATGTATGATATATTGAATTTATCTGATGGATTTAAACGTGAGTCACAAATGCCCAAATGTTTCATGGACGGAGGTTTGACAGCTTATCGCCTCCGTTTCTTCTGTTCGCGTGATCGAGGATTTCACATCGGTGCGCGCCCCCGTACCCGCGCTCCCGCGGTTTCAGAAGGCACGTGGCCCTCTCACGTCCAATCACTTATGTGCAACGGCTGTCCAAAGCGCGCGCCCGCGAGTGGAGGAGACGAGAGGACAGAAGGCGGCAGGAAGACCCGACCAGCTCTCAATTAACCGATTATCGTGAAAACCCGAACCTAAACCCGGCCGACATGTCAGAGGAGAAGCCAAAGGTGAGCCCGGGAGGCTCCGGGAGCTCCGGGAGTTTACAGCCGACCCTCAGTCCGCCTCCTGCCGCACCGTTTCTCAGATGTGCGGTCTAAAATGGCCCTGGTTTGCACGTTTCTCCGAATCGGCGCAGTGTTTGTTTCGCAAATGAATGAGAACCCGCACCTCAATATTCCCCCCAAAGAAACCCCCGCAGACTGGGCCGGGGGCGGGAAGGGGACACACGCTGTCCCGCCAACAGCAGTCCGAAGGATTGTGTGCTCAAATGACAACAACAGTGTGACTGTTGTTTGCGGGTTTTTTTTTTTTCTTTGTCGAAACGGGACCACGTTATGTCCGCAACGCAGCAAATGCCGCAACTGTAGCAGCTACTAAACGGCGCTAACGGAGCTGACGCACTGACCTGAAACCGGAGTCTTTGTGTTGGTTTGTCGGGTTTTTGTGCTGTCGGTGTTTGTTTGACCACAACACAACAAAACAAAACTGCTAGCAGCGTTAGCCGGTAGCTACAGTTAGCGGCGCTATTGGAGGGCTGCTGTGCTCGACACTTAGCCTGGAGCTAACCATGCTAACATTAGCACTGTGGCTGAAACATACTGAGACCTGCCTGCTTCATTATGGCTCCAAAAAGTATCTTGCATTAAATCTTTCCTCCACACATTGAGGCTTCATTTGCCTTTATTGTAAAACTAGTTTAAAAGTAGCAGGCTGTGTAAAACCCTCCTGTTTTCTCTGTGACTTCAGTGGAAACATCCTGCTGTAATGCCTTGTTGTATTAACTGATGTTTTTCTGTGCAGGAGGGAGTAAAGACTGAGAATGATCACATCAACCTTAAGGTTGCGGGGCAAGATGGGTCGGTGGTCCAGTTCAAAATCAAAAGACACACGCCACTCAGCAAACTAATGAAGGCGTACTGTGAACGACAGGTGAGCTGAGAGAAATTAAAGTGACTGCTGTTAAATTCCCTCCTCTCCTGCAACGTGTGATGATTGTGGATTTGCTGTAATGCCCCGTTTGGCCTCCCTGTGAGCTGTGCACTTCATTCACTCTGCTGTCCCTCTGCAGAAAATCCCCTCATCCCTCATTCTTTTCATGTTTGTCTCATCCCTTCAGGGTCTCTCAATAAGGCAGATCAGGTTCAGGTTTGATGGCCAGCCTATCAATGAGACGGATACACCTGCACAGGTACGGGACACTAATCTATTCACTATTTTCTCTTTGAACATCACTAAAATGATCAGATAATACGATTGTAACATTTAAATGTGTTAATGGAGAGGATTTACCAGTGAGATATCCAGTTTATTTAACAGCGATAGCACACATCATGCATTCAGCGTGATTGAATAGCCTTAAATTGTTATATTTAATATTTTAGCTCTGTGATCAATGTATGTGTTCAGTTGTTGTTTATTTCTGTTAACTGGAACTTTTGACTCTGTTCAGCTGGAGATGGAAGATGAAGACACCATAGATGTTTTCCAGCAGCAGACGGGCGGGCACTGCTAATTCCAGCCCATCTCCTTGACAGCCACCCTCAGACCATGCCCTCAGCCACCTTCACTGTCCCTCCCTTCATCATTGCTCCTCTCAGCCTATTGTTGTTGTTGTTGTTATTATTATTATTATTATTATTATTATCATTATTATTATTATTCCTTGAGTTTAAAGATGTCTGTCATGGTTTTTCGTCAGGTGTGTGGGGAGGGAGGGGGGGTTCCTCAGCTGTTTATGTACTGTCTCAATCGGGATTGAACTTTTGTGCGTGTCAACAGTCTCTTTGCTGGCCAATCAGGACAACTATTTCCTTCTGGCACTGCGGGCTGTGATTGGACCAACATCACGCCACAGCTGCTCCTGGTTTGTCAGTGCTTCTCGCTCACTCTCCAGTGAAAGCTTAGCATCCAGTAGTTTGTCACGGTTTTCATCGAGCGGGGTCAAATGCAGCGCTCTGCAATTTTTTTGCCCAGGGGTCACTAGTCAGTGGGCATGAAAATGTTTTGGAAGTGGGAGTACTAGCTGAACTTAATATACACCTGCCTTCCATTTCAATTTGCTCTGTGTGTGTTTGTTTTTTTGCTGAATAGTGACTCCTGGTCTTGTGTCAAAAATGGATTTTAATTCTCTTTGCCTTTTTAGGTGCTTTTGCTAAAGAGTTCTGCAATGTTTTTGTAAAAAAAAAAATTCTTTTAAGAATTAACACCCAAGAGGCTTGGGCTTGTTGGTTTCTTTTTCTGTTTCTGTACAGAAGTATCAGGGTGGATGTTAGATAACTGTTTTGGGGCTTGGACCAATTTTCCAAAGACTGAGCTTCTGTTTCATATTTGCTCTACTCTTCTCCAAACACAAACTATAAGGTCAAAACTGTTCAATTTTAAGGGAGTTTGTATTTCATAGATGTTATTTGCTTCTTCTTTGACTGCTACTAATTGAGAAATATTCTTTGGAGATTTCTGCCATTCAGACCAACACTCAGTCATTGCCTATTAAGGGGATGGGAAATTTTATTCAAACCACTGAGGTCCATCCTTATTCAGACTTGGGTGGGTTCCCGCTGTGTAAGGATAATCTGTTGACGTGGGGCATCTAACCTTTGTTTTCTCTCCCCATTTCCTGAAGAAGTGGGCCAGTGATCGGCCTTTATAGTATTCTTACAAACTGCTCTGCTTGTGGGTTTTCAGGGTGGCCTGTGGGTGGGAGTGACTTGGAGTTTGTTCCTCTGTGCTGTGTTGGGGTCAGCCGTCACACCTCTGTATTGTCCTAGTGAATGGAGGCTGATGGGACAACTGATTGCTCATGTGCTTTGAAGAGGAGCAGCCTCCACTTTGAATGAGGATATTGCAAAGTCAGTATGTGTTTGTCATGCATTGTGAAGACACTTTTCTCTGCTTTGTCAGCTGTTGAGATGTTTTCTGATGTGCACACGGCAGAAGTTTCAGGCCATTTGATTTTAACACCTTTAACTGCAATTTTGAAAACTGCAGCTATCAAGTCGGGATGAATGTCTCAGATATTAAGCTGTTAGGAGAAGGATGCATACTGTTTGCATATTGGGAGGGCAGGGAGGTGAACTGATGGCATTTGGGAGATAAGTGTTCTTTACCCACGGCCCCATTCTTCGTACACGGATAACTAAGTTAGCTTGGTTTGATCGTCGATGCTCTGACATGAGCTTAGTTTTTTCAGTTCAGTCAGGATTAAAACGAGTTAGTCCTTGAGCTCAAAACCTGCAAAAGTGCAAGCTCCTAATTTGTTGGATCGTAATGATCCTTTTAAGTTTACCAATTTTACTTTAACATAAGGCTGCATCATTCTTTAGAGCCACCAGTCGTTCAGTGTTGCTACAGCTGAAGAGTTTTTAAGTTAAATAGTCACATACTAAAAGAACAACAATATAAAAGCAGTGCAATTTAGGATAAAAAGGACCATTATATGTTTAATATATTGTGAATCGTTCTTATGCAAATATTTGCAATACACTTAAAATTCTTCTTGAGGCAGCAGTATTCGAGAAATTAGAACTGGCCTTGTGAATTTCACATTTTAATCATTCAGATATGTTCCCATATCCTAACTAATGTAGTTTGTAGTTAATCCTCGCTAAATGGGTGCTGTAATTTTTAGAGAAGTAATCAAAGTGTAGTGCAATTATGTTTTACATCTGTATTTTTGTATTTTTTTCTGTATAGTTAAAACATTAGTCAACGCCAGTACCCAGACATTTTTTAAATGAATATCTGACAGTGGGAAATAGATGCCTCTACTGCTGATTGTTGTATTTACTGCAGTCGCTTCATTTGTCAAACCTGCTCAAACCATGTGATTGCTCTTGTAGAGATGCTTCTCCACAAGCCACTCAGAAGTAATGACCATGGATTCAGCTTTTCTCTCACAAAATAAAAGCACAGTTATCAAGACAAACAACCATCTTTTGAGCTGGCTAACGTGAGCTAAACTTTGTAATGTTCGTAGAATGGGGCCCAAGTCTTGTCATGTTATTTGTTTCTCTACTGATCTGTACATTATTTGTGGTCTTTTACTACTGTATACAATAAATATAGTTTGGTACTCAGATTTGCTGTCTTCATCATTTTATTTTTCTATTGGAAATGTGTCACACTTGGATGTTTAATGTTTTACAGTTATCACTGGATATTTTAGGATGTGGATGGGGTAAAAAGTAATGGAAGCGCTCAGCAGTTTTGTTTCATTTATTTTTACGACATCGGACAATGCAACAGAATCTTGCCGTATAATTAGCAGTTTCCCGTCTTATGACTTTATTTGTGAGTCAATTTAATGCGCGTTTTATTCATGTGTGATAATTATAGTAAACATTGTGTCATTGTGGTTCCAGTTTTCACTGGGATGCGCAATTGCTTCGGATGGAAACGTCACATACACACTGAATAATATCAAGCCTGCAAGGTGGCGCCATTAAGTCATTATAATTTAATATTGATTTGATGATATCGTATTGATTTTTATTCCATCATGAAAAATTCATACGAGTAAAAACATACTGCTCCAAAAATAAACAGATTCAGTCCAACAGGAAACAGTGACTGGTAGAAACACAAGAAAACAAAGACTGGTGCATGATAAAGAAGCACAACACAGGTAAAGAGCATCAAAATATAATATCAAGAATTTTTTTGAATGTTCCAGAGATTCAAATGTACTTAAGATTTCATCTAAAGTTGAAACATTGAATGAAAAACAATGTTGGTTTTTTTTTGAACATCAAGTTAACTTGCACCTGCAAGTTGTCCTGTGTTAACCTTCACTCTGATCAGACAAAGTGACTGAATAGTTACATTCAGTACAACAATGATAAGATATTAACAGCGGCTGATGAGTCAAACCGGGAATAAGGAAAGTCGTGTGCCAATCTACATCAACTTCTCTTTATCTAAACAGCTCCATCTAAAACCGCACAGCAGAGTTTAGCACCCACTACCTGTGGTGCCTGGAAGGAAGAAAGATTAATGGCTGGATAGAGGAAAAGATGGTCAGGGCACGGCTGCTATCTCGTATCCTACCGCACGTGAAGTCTATATTAATGTGGGTGAGAGAAAGACGAGTGCATTTGCCTTGTAAATGTGCCGGTCGGTGGATGAGAAGATTCTGAGAGATCAGTCACAGGCTGAGATGCCGCTGTCTCTGTAAACACTGTCTGATTATTTAACAATTGCCTAGTAACCAACCAACAAGGCCAAGAGTTTGAAGTTGTCAGGATAATTAAATTGTTAGGTGACCATGGACAATAACTCTATAGAAACTGTAACAACGTGGTTAAAGTGAATTTAAATACATTTGAAAAAAAAAACTTTTTGCCCAAGGTCTTTTTTAGTACCTTGTCCACTGCAGTGTTTATATAATTTAAGTTGTTTTCCTAATTTCAAATATGTAACTGAGTCCATGTCCAATTTGAATTAACTTTCAAGGCACTTCATTATATTTTCAATAACTGATATTTGCAAATCTTTTAGGAAAACAGCACAGGTGGAGACTTTCATATTACAGCTGAGTTCATGCACATATCTCAGTTTTTCAGGTAATAAACTACGGGATAACAGCTAATATCCATCTATGCATTAGTGGACCAAAGGCCACAGATGTTCTGTTATTGTTTTTAGGTTGTGTTTTTAATTAAAAAAAAAAAAATAATAATAATGCAGAGGCCCCTTTTGTTAGCTGCATGTCTGGAGATATTTGTCTTTCGACTGATATTTTCAGCATTATTCCATTAAAATATTTAGTCTGACTGCTTGTCTGTCATAAGTTAGCTCACATACACACCAACCCACACACCAACCCACACACATGCAAACACACACACACACACACACACACACACACACACAGGAACAGTTCGCCCCTCTGGCAGGTCTGTGTCATCAGAGGCGAGTGTGGGAGGATGAGTGACGGGCTGTTTAGTGATTTGCATGGCTCCTGTGTTTAAAAGGAGCTGCAGGTGCAGGATTCTCCATACAGATGAATGGATTTCTTTCCAAGCACAGATCCTCTTCTCTCACTATTGAAGTACACGTGAAGACAGGTAGCCAGTCTAGCTTTGACTATTTTCAACTGAATTTGGTGACCAAAAAACTTTCTTTGACGGTTGAAAGATCTGAAAATGTCCATTTTGGTCAACATGAAGAATACACCATCATCTGATGTGTGTTGTCACTTAAGATAGAGACAAAGGGAGCAAAACAGAGAGCGATACCTTCAGAATGGAGACTTTCGTATAAGTCGGCAATTGAACCAGACAGGGTTTTTGTAATGTCATCGCTGATATTTGTGCAGCTCCTTCTCCTGGGGTTAAAGTTCATCAACACCACCACAGACTCATGGAGACACTGTACAGGTATTGTACCATTTTATCCTATTTTATCCGCTCCAACCTCAGCTTAGCTCAGTTCAACATGTATGATGTTCAGCTAATGGTAATTCCGAAGATGGATTTATGGTTTCATCTTAAAACCTGGGAAACCCCTCCAGCTAAAATTCTTCTGGATAATTCCAACTGTCTGCATCTGCTTTACTGTGGGAGTGCTTGTGTGTGCAGCTCTGCAAGCAATATTAACTTAATTTAACAACCAAAAGCATGCACAGACAGTGGATGTGGTTGGGATTCCACAACTATTTTATACACATCAGAAGATTAATACTAACATGGTGCATGTTTATATGACGTCTCAACAATTGTATTTGTTAATGACTTAATAACAACCCCTATAGATCCACCAGCACCCAGGGCTGTTTCTCACATATCAGGAAGCCTCTGGGACTCCAGTATGATGTGTCATTAATTGATTTATTAGTTTATAGCACTTCTCAACCTTTTAAACTCCTGTCCCCTTAAGACAAAGCTTCTTTGTGTTTATTTGAGACCCCTTAGTTTGGTATGGCAAATATTAACCTACGAGTTGTGTTGGAAGAAGAGTTACTTTACTTCTTTACTTTTAACTACACCGTGAAATAAAGCGGCTTGTGAATGTTAATTCAGTAATGATGAAAATGGTACCTAGTTAGTGGCATGTAAGCGTAGTCAGGAAGATGCAGATAAATTGTAAACAGTTAAAAAGGGGGGGGGGCAAATTGAAGTCGTATCAATGCTTAATGTTGCATTTAATTTAGTCATTAACTAAATCCATCTAATAAGTGTAGTGGGATAAAAGGTACTATTAATCATCTCAGAGGTCATTTTGTGACCCCTTTAGGGGCCCCAACCCTCAAGTCAGGAGCTACTGTTTTAAATTACATAAGTTTCCACATAATTAATTGTGAACTGACTTTTTGACCTCTTTATTTCCTATTGTCTTCAGAATTGCTCCCTCTGGATCTCCTGTCTTTTGTCCTCGAGAGGGACACCTCCAAACTTGTGCCTGGGGTGCACATGAGGGGAGCTGGAAGGGTGAAGGGTGTGCATTTTTCTCGCCCTCATACCTCCATGAGCTTTCCCTCCTCCCAGCTGCTGCCAAATTGTGACATCTTCCCAAAAGAATTCTCCATTATTGTGACTCTAAAAGTCACTCACTCTGCAACCACGGTGAGCATCTGGTGGACTGATCAATCAGTTGACCCATCAAAGCACCTCCAAGTTCAAATTCTTTAAATGGTATTTAGTGAATATGTTGGCAGTCCCATCCAATTCAATGTGCCTGAATTTTTATCCCATTTGCCTCACAGAGAAATGAGTACATATTTTCTTTGATGGAGCCAAAATCAGTGGAGAAAAGAGCAGAGGAAAAGAGCAAAGGGAACTATAATGGAGACAATTTGGGAAGCAACGAAAAGACGGGTATCACTGGAGAAGAACAAAAAGGAGAGGAGAAGAAAGTAAAACTTGATGAGGAACGTGGACGGATCATTCTGGGACTGAAGTTTTCGAGAAAATGTTTGCGCTTCCTTTTTAAAGGTCACGGAGGGGTCGTAGAGCACTGTCTCTTTCGAGGTGCCCAACTGGCTGATAACCAGTGGCACACTCTGGTTCTAACCGTCGGTAATCACATAAAGCTAACAGTGGACTGCAACTCACCAGTGGAAACGTAAGTTCACTGTTTTCCCCCTTTTTATTCCTCCTGGGCGCTTCTGTCTGTTTTCTGTTGACTGTCTGCCTCCCACCACCTTCTCTTCCTCTGAATCCCCCTGAGGAGTAGTAGATCCTTCACCACAATACAATGGCAGTGCTCCAAATCTGCTCACACCCCTCAAGCCATATCATAGTGGCCTGACAGTATGTGATAGATGGTTTTCAGTGGAAACTCCCTCTGGCTCAGGGAAGGGAGGAATATCAGCACCATACAGTACCTATACGATACAATTCATGTCTCATACTGTTCTGTCTCAGACAACGACAGAAGAATGTGAGAAACTACTTTAATTATAACCTTCATATTCATTTACAGAAGACAAACATTTTACTTCAGCTTTTGGGAATTATTGTATTTTTTTTTTTTCTGTGGCAAACAGCATTCCCCCCAAGCCTTTCCCTCCAGACCTCAGTATGCAGGGATCCAGATTCCACATAGGCAGTCGGGGAGGGTGGAAAGGCTTGTTCTCAGTAAGACAAATATCTTATCATAACTACCTATAACGACACAAATAATGTGCTACTAAAACATTGTAAAATAACCATGGTAACCTGTTTATACTAAACCAGTCAGATCCTTTCCTTCTGCCCATGTGCAGGGCCTGCTACGACAGCTGGTCTTGGTGCCTGGTTCGGATGCCACCGATCAGATCTGCCCCTCTTCAAACCCCCAACTAGCAGCTCTGTCGGTACCACCTCTTTTCCTAGACCTTCCTGTCATGGGGAGGGAGAGCAACAGCCATCTGACTTCTTATGGTAACTTGCATTTTAAAAGGCATTTGATACTATATGATCCCTCTTCTCATCTGCCCCTTTAATTATCTGCTTGCCTTTGTGCTTTGATCACACCCCGTCAGGAATGGAGGAACCAGTGTCCGTTGGGTTGGCGCGTTCTTGCTCAGAGCTGCAACAAGGCAAGCTGTGGTTCAATCCACTCAGGAAAGGCCTCTACCTCTGCGACGGTAACATGTGGGTCACTGTGCTTGAAGGTGAGGATTATTCATCAACCCTCATGAGAAATTTCTGCCTCGGTAGAGCACTGATTTAATTCACCTCTTCATCTGCTTAGATCATAAAAGGCTGGACTACCTATTGGAACATCAGATCCTAACCACCAGCTCAGAGACACATGATGTGGAGGTATTTGTCACTGAAAAAAAGGAAGATTTATGTTTCTCTATTCTGTCTCTACTACCCCTAGAATATACGTATCTTTTTTTAGGGGTGTCTAAATTTTCAAGACCAAAGTTGCCAAAGTAGAGACCCCAAAATGGTCATGACATAGCCCTAATGGTGCAAGAGATCACTACCACAATGAAAAATACAAAGTAAAAATGAGCTAATTTATCTACATAAAGGTATGTTCACTTTTCAGACACTTGTGTTTCTCTGTCTTTGTGAAAGCTGCAGGCAGACCTTGCTTTGTCTCTCTTAGATCACTTGCATCTTGCTCCTTTGTTTCAATGCAATATTACCATCTCGGCACACAGTACCGGAGCGCTGCACATGTTGTTGGCGCTTTAAAAGCAATACATTTGGAAAGAAAGGTCTTATGAGTTTTTTTCCCGTCTGGTTTGAATGGGTTCATTGTGAATTGCTTTAGGCAAAATTGTCAGCCAACTGAATGTGTACATTCATGACATTCACTCAGGCAGTCTTGGTTGGCTGTGACTGATGCTGTTCCCTGTCACAGCCCCACTGTTGGTTGATACAAGTTTTACTTAAAGTATTGTGGCAATTTTCGCTACTGTATGTTTTGTTCTTCTATGACAGGTGGCTGTCTATATGAAGTTTAATATTTCATATTCAGTTGTTGTTGTTTTATTTTTATTTTATTTTATTTTATTTTATTTCGATTAAATCCAATCCTCAGGTTTTCCAGGTACCTGGTCTGGGTCTGATGGCTGCTATGGCTCACCGCTCCAAAGCTTCTGGCTCTGCTGTGTATCTGTGGACCCAGTCAGGATTCAAACCCTACCAGAATATCACCACCCATGAAGCCCTGGTTTGGAGACACTTCAACATGGGAAAGAACGTATGATGATAAGGAAGTTAAAAAGCATTGGAGAAATCACATTTTTGTCACAACACAAACTTTCAACCCATATTCCTTCTGTTTTTCTTGTTTTGATCAAGATATTTCTGGTGGTGTCGAACTCTGGTAGAGGGCCAGACAATCGCTTTAACAAAGACTCAGAGACTGACTTATCTGTGATTTACAAGTGGAGCAAGAAAAGAAAAAGGTTTGTGCACTTCCAGTCACTGCAGACCTTCTGTGCCCGAGACTGGGAGGCCTTTAACATCAACCACCAAACCTATCTTGCTGTGGCCAATCATAGACAAGGTAGAAACCAAATATCCATCAAATAACGGCATGTCGGCCTCCAGATTTGTTGTATTAAATTTGTATAAAATATTTTTTTTCTAATTCGTCTTTCAGGTAATAATAATCACACTATAGACAGTGTGATATACAAGTGGAACAAGCTAACAAAATCTTTCGAGGTTCACCAAATGCTGCGGACCTCAGGGGCCTATGACTGGGAATTCTTCACCGTGGGACCTTACCATTTCTTGGTGGTTGCAAATGCTTTCGATGGAGTGACCACATCTGTGGACTCTGTCATCTATGTTTGGGTCAATGGAAGCTTCCAGGTGTTCCAGACAATTAAGGTATGTGGTGAGCATTAGGTAAGCCCTGAGACTTTAATTTGATAGTACCTGAGTTCTAACAGTTTGGCACCAAATAAAAATACAGGCTAAATTTGCAAAGTGTTTGAATATGGGTGTACATTTGCACTTTAATGTATCATTTTGCTGTATTATTTCCATACCATTCATTTTCTAACCCAGCAATGGCTTTGATTTCCTCTGATGAGATCAGTATCTCCGAGATGAGTATGAAAAACCATCTATCTTGTCAGTACACACAGGGGGAAGGGAATATGAACGGGGGGAGATAAATGGGTAATGAAAAGAGAGATGAGACGGCAAAGAACGGGCGTGTCTAAGCATTTTAGACAGAGCCCAAAATAGATATTGTGGTTTGCCATGATTTGCTTGAGCAATAGCAAAGCTTTGACATGTAACTGATAGTGAATCATATATTTTAATCTAGCCACATTTGAGGAGTGAGCGTTGACACAATGATAGTTAGATAGATGAAAAACCATATGTGTGATTTAGGGGAAACTCCACAGTTGGATAGAAAGGCTCACAAAAACACCCTGAAGCGAGGGGAAATGAATCATCCAAAATTATCAAGTGAGAAATACAACATCATTTTGACATCGTTTAGCCCATGTTAACAGTGAGTCTGCATTGATGAGTTGTTAGTCTGTCAGTTGGTTAGTCTATGACATTGGTCCAGCCGTGACTGCCATAAAATTTTACTGGGATTTTCTCTGTAGTGCTACAACAATGTTTAAATTTGTGCTGCTGAATGAAAGATACTGACAACTGTGGGATCAACTGCATTGAAATTGAAATATAAAGGTCTCCCACAGTTTGCTTTGTAATAATCTTTATGGTCCTCCCACTTATCCTCTTCTCCCTCTACTCAATAGATTGTCAGACAAGTACACATACATACATATAGTTGGTGCTTTTCTGGCTTTTCCTCTATTGCCACCAGAATTTGATCATTTGTACTTTTTGAGTCAAATGTCTCTAAAACTATTGAATAGATTCTCATGATATTGATTTGATATAGATTAAAAGTCTCATCAAGATGAATTTGATAACTTTGGTGATCTTCTGACTTGCTGCCACCAGGTTGAAATCCTGACTAATACACACATGAAATTCCCACTTTTATTTTCAGTGCCAAGCAGAAATGCTTGCATTTTAATGGGTGCAGCTAAGATGGTGAAGATAGTAAACATTACAACTCTTTTTGCTGCTCTCATGTCTCCTTTCACATCTCTACACTGCTTCGAATTCCACCTCAGTGACAGTGTATTACTATTTTTATTTTTTCCTCGGTCATTGTAGACATTTTGCGCCACAGACTGGGAAATGTTTCAGATTGGCAGAAGAGTTTTCTTGGTTGTTGCCAACGGACACAGGCTCCATGGTAACGGACCAAGTCGATATACCATCAACTCCACTATCTATGAACTGGACATAAATGGACAGCTATTTGTCCGCTTCCAGGACATTGTCACCTACAGGTATTAAAGCATTATATAAAAAAGGCACACCAATGGACAGTAGGAACACTTCCACTTCCATACATTAGCTGGAATTTTGCTGTCCTGTAATCACTGCATACCTTTTTGTCTATACAGCGCAGTGGACTGGGAGTTCTTTAGCCTCGGGGAGGAACATTTTCTGGTTGTCGCTAACTCCTTTAACGGAGAATCCTACTCTCTCAACAGCATTCTCTACAGGTAGTCAACTTGTCAATGACACCCCTCCTAGTGTGAAATAATTCACCCATATCCATTGCACTCTTAACTTAGCGCTGAAATAATCTAAGAGACACACATCTATGCTATTGTAATGTAGATTTATTTCCTCCTGTAAGCATACAAGTACTTTTGACCAGTGTGAAGATTCATTAGGAACTAGGAAATGATCTGCAGCTAAATTTTGCTCTAGAGCTATTTTTAAACTGATGCAAATAAAACTTTGATTTGATGCCTCTTCTTTGTTTGTTTTTAGATGGCAGGGATATGAAGGCTTTGTTCCTGTTCATTGGCTCCCAACCATTGGGTGCAGTGACTGGGAGTTTTTCAGCTTTAATGGAGACTCATATCTGATCTACTCTAGTGCCAAAGCACCTCTCTCTAAAGTGTTCAAGCTGAAAACCTATTAGGTATAAAAGGGAGTTTGCACATTGCTTTGTGAACTGTCTCTCTACTCTTGTGTGCTTGTGTGTGTGTGTGTGTGTGTGTGTGTTTCTGTTAATATGAAGTGTACATCGTCATTTTGAGTCTGCAGTACAATTATGTTTGAAATGTGTGTGTGCCTTTATGAAACTATGCTACAATTTCTATCAGTCTAGAAACAATCATTCAGGCCTGTCCTTTTTAGGGGTTATCTTGTAGGCTTTAACAACCTGAGGAGGAGACTGCATTCAACATCTACACAGAAATTACACACGGTGGGGTTTGAAGACTGATTCTGATATTCCTTTGATGTTTTAGGAAAGAAACATTAAGTTAAATTGAAATATAATAAAAACTTTAATTTGCATGTCAACAGAGATTTCATTTTGACCACCATGAAAAGAAAATTAAAAAAATATATAATTTAGCAAGAAATGGCTACTCAGACAATTCCCCTGGGGATTTTTCTGAGATAATCTGGTAAAACAATCCTTCATGTGGTTACTTTGCAATATTAACCATTTGCAGTAATATTAACAACTAATGTTAAAAACTAATTTTAAAAAGAAAATAATGTTCACAAGGTTTCCATGATCATATGTCAAATGGTTCGCATTTTTCTTTACAGAAATGAATGGATGCCCTCTGTAAGATTCATATCTTTCCATAAATGCATTTTATATTGAAATTATATTTAACATTTTATTTATCGACTGAATTGTGTTCTATAAAAAAACATGGACTGTGTTTTTTGCCTCTGACTAACATATACATATGTAAAAGTGAAAGTAAATTATTGAATGAGCAATAAAGCAGACTTATATGCCAAACAGGAGTTGTTTTTGCATTAACTGTCAGATATCATGTGTTAGAGTGGCACACACAGATTTTAATGATCAATCAGGTACCTGATATGATCTTTGAGAGGCGCCCTTTGGTCCTCATCAACTAAACAGGACTCACAACCATTAAACGTGTTTTGTTTCTGTATGACAACAAGTCCCATGAGCCTTTTGTAATAGCAGCGAATAGAGTAATGGGAAATATAGTTTTATAGGTACACCTTTGCCAATATATTCCATGGCTGTGCAATGATTTGACAGTAAATTGCGGAATCTGAAAAAACCTGAATATTTTCGTATTCATTTTTCAGGAAATTTTCAGAAACTGTCTTCATTTACATTCACTCTGTGCGAGTGCGGTGACCAAGTGAAACACTACAAGTACCACAATGCACCACCGCATTCTCCGCTGGAAAGAAACATGGCTGCCTACTGTTCACCGACGGTGTCTGTATTTACGTTTCGTTTATTATCTGTTTCAAGACCGACGGAGGAAAAAAGAGTCCGTGTCGGAGGCAATTTGGAGTAATAGTTCATTTAAATTAGTCCTTCCCGTGGACGCCATTTTTCCGGTTGTGTGTACATTAACGGTCAAACGTTACCGACAGACGTGATTTTTTTTTTTTTTTTTTTTACATATTCGCTGATCTGTCAAGCCGCTCGTCCGCGTCCCGTGTTATCGATTTGTTAGCGTTGAAGGCGAAGTGGACGGCACGATTGCGAGGTCGACGCATATATATCCGGTAATAGTCGATATGTTCAGCCCCGTGAAGTCCTCTTATTTCAGGGTGAGCCCGGCCATTGTCAACAGAGAGCTCGGCAAGACTAAGATGAGATAGCAAGAGGGCACATCTTTGTGCTAACACTCGGTTTACCGCGGCATAACGGAGAGGAAACGGAGTTAAAATACGTAAATAACACTCACACGGCATGTTTGGGAATCTTTTCGAAGAGGACGGGGAGAACGGCTTCTCTTCCACCCCGTCCGAAGGGAGAGTTTCAAAGGGGGGTGAAGAGCCACCCCTAGTCCGAGGAAGAAGCAATCTGTGCGGCATCAAGAACCAGGGAGGGACGTGCTACCTGAACTCCCTGCTCCAGACTCTGCTCTTCACACCAGAGTTCAGAGGTTTGGACGGATTATTGGGTCTTTAGGAGGAAGACACTGAGCTCCAACAGCTGATCGCATCACACTTTACTTTATTACAGTTAATTCATTTGGTTTATTTATCATATCTTTGCAGAGGAGCTGTTCAGTTTGGGGCCAGAGGAGTTGGGATGCTTGGAAGACAAAGACAAACCAGGGTCCAAAGTAAGAACTACAGTGGGCCCACAACAGATGTGATGTAACTGTGGGTCTAAAATAAAAGTGTTGCCTTCTTGTACCCAGGTCAGAGTGATCCCACTGGAGCTCCAGAGGCTGTTTGCCCGGCTGTTGTTGGTGGACCAGCAGAGTGCCTCCACTGCTGACCTCACTGACAGCTTTGGCTGGAACAGCAGCGAGGTGTGTTCCCGTTATCTTTGTCAGTGGGAAGGAGGATTTAGGACTCACATTACACCTCTCTTTTCCATGATTCGTTTACCCTTCAGTGCTCTCGGGAAATGCATATTGAGATTCACAGAATTGTATTTCAGACTTACTAATTAGTGGTCAGGCCAGCAACCTGGTAGGAACTCAGTTTTGTCTGGAGGCATTCATGCAAAATATGTGAAGAGAGATTACAGTATATGAAAAAAGAGGAGATGAAGAGAAGGAGAGAAACGGACAAGAATTACTTTGCAAACTTGAACCCGAGCTCTAAAACGATCGAAATGGAACGTGTAACTTAAACTGTATCTGAGGGAGGTGAGGGTGACTATGCACATAATCCATGTTAAAGCTGCTGTGTGTTAATAATGGCTTCAGATCCTTATCCTTAACCAAAAAATATTGTTTCTGAATTAATGTAAATACACTCAAAGAAGTCAATTTGCAATCCAAATCCACACATATTTTAAGTGATCCGTTGATGGGTACTTGTGTCCCACATGGGATTGCTCAAAATAAATTAAGATGGCTGCTTTCTGCTAAAAAGCAAAAACAAAAAACAGCTTGTGTTTAAAATTAAACAAAAACTCAGTCAATTTAAATATTTATCTTCAGTCTTGCATGATTTCCTGTTACTTATAAACCAATCAGGTGCATTGATTTATACTATAATATATATAATTAAAAAAAAATCATAATATATGTAAAGTGATGTACAGTATACAATGTATAGTGTTTGTACATTCTCCTAAACAAGGATGCAGCTCATGTTTTTCTGTCCTCCTTCCCTTGTCCTCCTCTTCCAGGGCACAAATCAGCATGATGTGCAGGAGCTGAACAGAATTTTGTTCAGTGCGTTGGAGCACTCTCTTGCGGGAACTACTGGTAGTACATTTATTCACCGGCTGTACCATGGTACCATAGTCAACAGCATTGACTGCAAGGAGTGTGGAAATGTCAGTCAGAGACAGGTGTGTCTATGGGTTGGGCCTCTCTGCCTGTCTGACTGGGCTTTTTTTTTTTTTTTAATAAATGAAGCTATATTTAGTCAATTTAAAAACTGTGTTTTTATGTGTTTGGCCATATACATTTAGTTAAATTTACGCCTAACATTAATGCACATATTGCTGTAGAAAAACCTCAACAACAAATTTTGTTACAAACATTTTGAATGAGCCCAGATCTGGTATAAATGTTTATTTGTGCCTTCCTTAGGAGGACTTCCTGGACCTGACTGTGTGTGTTTGTGGCATGTCTAGCCTGGAGGAGGCTCTGTGGACCATGTTTGTGGAGGAGGAGATGTTTGAGGGCAACAACCTGTACCGCTGTGCACAATGTGACAGGCTCGTCACTGCTGTCAAGGTCACTGTCAGCTATCAGATTGTATTAATATAATAATAATAATAATAATAAAGGCTATAATGCATTTAAAGAAAAAACAAAAACATTAAAAATCTTTTCCACGCATAACTTTTTAAACAAGCCCCAATTTAAAATTGAAAATATAAGTTTGTTGTAAACAACTTGTATTAAACATTTTTTATTGATATGAAAAATGTACATAGTTTTTGCTTTTTCTCCCTTATATTTCTTGACTCATTTAGTCTGCTAAGTTGAAGAAGCTTCCTCCATTCATGACCATGTCTCTGCTGAGATTCAGCTTTGACTATGCCAAATTTGAGCGATACAAGGAAACAGGACGCTACACCTTTCCACTTACCATCAACCTACGGCCCTTTTGTGAACAGGTACCTGACAGATTTTAACAATCCAACCTAATTTTTGGTGAGAGCATTATTCACTTCTTTTAACTTTTCTCAACTTTTGTTCAATCTTTTGGCTTTCAATCTAATGTGTAACCTTGTGTTGGAAGACTTGATTAGATGTCTTGAAAAGTTAACTCTTATGTGTCCCTCCCTTACAGGCTGATGGAGACGACTGTGAATACACTTACGACCTGTTTTCTGTGATTATCCACAAGGGCGGCTGCTATGGTGGCCATTACCATGTTTATATCAGGGACATTGACCAGCTTGGCCAGTGGGAGCCACCGGTGAGTAAAGAGAAAACGAGGGGATCAAAACGCAAATGAGCAGTCATTAGTAGGGCCTGTACTTATTAATGGCTAATTTAATCTAACATTTTACAATATCTAGAAGCTTTCAAATGTGTGCATTAGCAACAATAGGAACATCTGTGTTTTGTTTTGTTTTTTTTGTCAGGAGGAGGATTGCAAACCTAAAACTCAGAGGAAGGTCAAGGAGGAGGTCAAGGAAGTGTGTGAGCCAAAACTGCAAGAAGACGACCCATTGTCTGTCCTAACAGCTATAATTTCCCAGGTAGTGCAAAAGCAATTATTTTGCCAAATTTGATTTATTCACTCATACATGGTTTTATGCCTCCTCCGGGGGTGGAAGCATTATGTTTTTCGGTTGTTCATCTGTATGCAAGGGGTAAATTAAAAGGTAAAGCCAACATAAAGTGGGTTAGTTTGGATACAATTTAATGGCAGAACAACTTTAGAAACTTCATGAGGTAGTAAGCCATTTTTTTAATGAAATCAGTGATGCAGGAAAATTAAATTAATGGTGTACTATTTTTTTTTTTCTCATCTACTAGGAGCCATCAAAAAGTGTCCTGATGGACCAGCTTGGCCAGAAACTTATGGATAAGATTGGTTCATCCTGGAACAAAAAGTTTAGAAAACATTATGGACCCATAGGAAAGGTATTGTTGCTCATAGTCAGCGGTTTAATTTTGGGCTTAAATCGACTTTTCTTTCACAACTACCTTTATTCTTCAGCGAATAAACTTTGCTTTGTTTCTTTTTTCTCTTCCAACGAAGTTCCTGCAGTCCCACAGTGATGTGTTCATGTTGGTGTCCAATGGTACCAGGGTCGCACTCAAGACAAACCTGCCAAGTCCAGTGACCGAGCCCCCTGGCCCAGCAGAGCAGATCACATACTCAGATCCACCAACAGCTTCAGACCAAGGAGCTGCCAAACAACAGCAAAGACCAGCCCAGAGAACAGTACCTGAAACAGAGGTACAAGAGCAAGGCAAACTTCATCAGCAATTGAGTTTTTTGAAATGCATATATTCTTCATCTAGTTTTGTCTCTGACATTTTGTGTTTGCTTTGATGGCAGTTTCTCATGGTGTGTCTTCCTGTCTGTCAGCAGGGCAACCACTGGTTTGACCTTAATGACTCCACAGTGACATCCATCCAGGAGTCTGACATAGAGAAGCAGTTCCAGGGCAAAGAGAGTGCATACATGCTGTTCTACAGAAAAACACAGCTGCACAGGCCCAATGAGGGTAATCAACACTATGTTTTCATTTGTAATGGAAACTTTTTATCTGCCCAGTTGAGTTGACTGGGTTTATGTTGAAAAAATGGTCTATTGTTGTTTTCAGCCTAATGGCTCATGAGTGGGATTGGCTTCTATTGAGAAAATACAAGATTAAGTATTAAGATAACTTATATGTGTATATTCACAATATG
This sequence comes from Remorina albescens, assembly GCA_034769265.1. NCBI lineage: Eukaryota > Metazoa > Chordata > Actinopteri > Carangiformes > Echeneidae > Remorina > Remorina albescens. The sequence continues at coordinate 7,087,255 of CM068488.1, forward strand.
TGTTGTTTTCTGTTTGACATTTTTAGCCCTGAACAATCCACAGTATAAAGTTCCTTCTCACCTTATCCAGATGGCTCAGGAGGAGAACATTAAACTGCAACAGATTCGGTACAGAATCACATTTACATATTATACTATTATCAAATTGTACTTCGGCTTAATTGGTTCTAACTGAGAGCTTACTAACAATCTATCGACAGATTAGTGGGACGTCTAATTTGTAATAGAAAAGTATAGTGAAGACGATTGATATGAATCTATTTTTCTGGGAAAGTGAGAAGTTTGAAGCCACTAGTAACACAGTGGAGCTGCATCTTCATCTGGCATCCTGTTACAAGCTGGAAAATGGAGCCCTGCAACCATCAAACAAAGAGAACAGCGAGAGCACCGCCCTCAGTTTTGATCGCAGAAAGACTGTAGGAGACCTGCGGTTAGCTATTTACCAGGTAGCTCCATTCCCAGTATCACCCCATGTTGTTATTCAAATCCTGAAAATAAGACATGTGTTTGTGTGTTCAACTGTGGATTTGTATATTCAGATGCAGGAACTTTGGGAAGGGGATATGGCTTTGACTGTAGCCAAGAGTCTTCCAGCAGGCCTTCACCTTTATAATACTCTTACAGGTGAGACATATAGCAAAATACTACACAGTACAGTAAAAGCTAATATTTTGTACATCTATGTAATGTTATTCTGGTTTTGTTTCTCTTATCAGATGACAGTGTCTCCCTGTACAGTGCAGGGATTCTCACAAACTCAGGCTTATTTGTGTGGAATGGCAGAGAGGTAAAGAAAAGCATAATCCATCACAAGCCTCTTCGAATGTTAAGATCCAGATTGACCCATTTATAATGCCGGTTTTTATGTCCTCAGGTGTGTGGTTCAACTATCCTGACCGGAGCTGAGTGGGAGCCTGTGCTCCTTACTGTAGTCCGTCCCTTTTTGGGTGAAGATGTGGAAAAGGGGATGGGGGATGGGGTGCAATGTGAGCAGGCCAGCGGTGACTTTCACAATGGGGGGCTAGGACTTAAAGAGGAGGCAAGAGGGTTTGCAGGTGGTGTGACACTTGGGGAGGTGAAGGAGGCACTGGGGGAACCTCAGGAGAGTCTGCTGTGCCAGGAGCACAAGGGAGTAAGGAGAGAGGGTCAGGGGGCCGGAGAGGGAGGAGGTGCAAGTGGATGGAGGGTATTCCCACCCGATGACATGCAGCGCACACTAAAGGAGCTGTCGCTGAAAGATGGAGATGCACTGTTGGTGTTGGAGCCTCAGTCGTTCGACAGCAGGTAAAATCCTTGGCAATGTGTGTCTATGTGTCTTTCTTCATATGTGTGTTTTACAGCTGTCTTTTTGTTTAGTGTGTTCACCTTGAATGGGGACGTTGTCACTGTGACTACACCATCTGACTGCCGCTGGCTCCAGGTGGAGTTTCGACCAGATCAAGGAAGAGGACCTGATGGGGAGGAAGAAGAAGGGAGGAGGAAAATTAAGGTTCCAGCTACAGGAAGTATGGTCAGTAATTTTTTGCTTGTTTTTGCTCTGCCTTGTTTCTTCTTCTTTTTTTTTTTTTCCAGTCTTCTTTATAAAAGCAAGTCCTGTTTGTTGTATCTCTGCTACAGCTGCTGTGTGAGGTGAAACAGAGGGCCATAAAGGAGCTGCAGCTACAGGAGTGCCCCCCAGGCAAGATGCTCGGCATAACACATAACTATGTCACCACCTCTCAATTATGAGTCAGGGCTAGTTGTTAATTATATCCCAGGCTCTTGTGGTATTTGTTTACATAATGCAGCAGAACATAAACACTCATACACAAATATGTCAAAGTCTTAAAAAGAACTTCTCAGTTAATCTTCATGGACATGGTTGTTTCTGCATTTGTGTATGCTGTTGCAATTAACACATCAATGAATATGAATAATGAAGTAATATAAAATAACAACCCTGATGAGCTGTCCTTTAGTGACCACTTAACTGGGTACTCTGCACAAGAGCTCGGCTTCAAAGCTGTCCTGAAAATCACTGCTCAATTTTCATTGACCTTGCCCCTCACCTGAAATGTGTAAATTCTATTATGTGTTTGTAACTGAGAATATACTTAAAGGTAGTCCTGCATTGATCCAAATTATATAAAAGTGTGTCTTTTGCCCTCGATTTATATTTTGCTCCCCAAAATATTAGAAAATGTCAAACACCACCAATAAACATGACCTTTTTACTATTTTCACCAAAAAAATAATTATAATTAGAGTCATGCATGTAGACCTAACAGTTGTATGAAAAGTGCATTTGAAAGAATGAATAAATGGAGCTACGCTTTGCTTGCAATTTAATATTTTCGTGTTTACGCTATTTCTTTCTCAATGACCAGATGCACAGTACTGTCTGAGACAGGTGGACTGCACAGGGAAACTCCTTCCTCCAGGTACTCAGTCATTTTTTACTACAGGGCTAATTTAAATGGTGCAAAAGTTTAAAAGCTGGAAATCCCCCTCATTTTAACAAAATATTAACATGCACATTCCTTTACACTGTCCCCTTGTTAAATTTTAAAAGGTACTACCCCTGCCTGTAATTTTTCTTCTTATCATCTATCTTTGAAGTTGCCAACAAGCATTCTCTGAGGTGCATTTGTGCCGTGTTACTCTGGTTTACCCCACAGTGTGTGAGGAGTTGAGTCTTCGGGATGCAGGGGTGCGACTCATGACCACACTCTCACTCTGTCTGGGAAATGCCCCCAAGGCATCACAGGTGTGTCTTTTTATTTGAAGTCTTCAATCAAAGCTTTGTTTTTGCAGCTGCACAGGTGCAACTTACAGAAGCTTTAAGTGTGAGTGAAGTATCCCAAACCACATTTTGAAAATGAATCCAGTTAATGAGTTTAAATGTTTCACTGAAGTTTGGCAATTTTTGTCTCTTTGTGTCGCAGCTTTTCTTGCATTTCTCTGTGGGCACAGCGCCTTCTGCTGGCTTGGAGATGGACATAATTGTGGAGGAAACTTGCACTGTCAAAGAGGTCAGGAAAAAAATTTATTTATTTGCTTCAATATTCAGAATGTCTTTCCATTACTATGCGTTTTTCATTCAATTAAAATGTTATTGAACTGTTATTTGCAGTGTTTACAGGCAATGCTGGATGCTGTTGGACTTGAGGGTAAAAGAAAATTTTTTTCCCCATCACTGCTTTTGAGAGAATGTAGTCAAACAGATATATTACTGCGGCGCTTTGCTCCAAGATCTGGCCATTGATGTCATTTAAATGTATGTTTACAGGTTCCTGTTGGCACTTGAGGAGGCTGGATTGGTGTGAAGATGTTGGAGAGCCATTAATGGATGAGGTGAGGGGCTTACTGTTGTGTGAATAATAGGTAATCACTGTGTTGGCATATATATATATATAAAAAAAAAGTTCCTGGTAATTTGTCTGTAAATCAGCTAATCATTGCAGTATTGCATATAACTAAAAGACAATCACAAAATATTTGTACAGGTATACTGATTAATGGGACAAATACCTTCCTTGTTTTTTACATGTTGATTATAATCTTTTATTCTCAGGATGCTTCTCTGTCAGAACTGAAGATAAGCAGTGGAGAGACGTTAGTAGTCACAGAAGGACAAGTTCCTCCAAAGGTATTTCAATGTTTTTTTTGCTGGCGATTCAAAAATTGGTAGAACTCATCTCTCACTTTAGCCTCTGTTGTCTCTTTTTCCTTCAGGGTTTTCTTAAGTTATCCATGTGGCTACATCTGGATTCCAAACACACGGAAACAGATTTTAACCACACTAACAATGGACACACTGAGGAGCAGATGCCAGAGTTTTTGACTGCAGTTGAAAAACATAGTTACTCTCCTCCTCTTTGTGACAGAAGCATGGTGGACCTGAGAAGTATTGGACCGGTGGAGATCTCAGATGAGGCTACATTGGAGGATCTCAAGACTCAGGTAGATTTTGATTAGATATTTGGAGGCAAAACCAACAGACCAACCGATTTCTTCAATAACTTGTAATATCAGTGTTTCTTTGTAAATTTAATTGTTGGCTTAATACGTCTATTATGTGTTGCAGCCCAAGAAGATTTCTTATTTAGATTTTTCTGCTTCTGTGCATCAATAGTTTTGGTAATATTGTTCTTTTGCTTGAGAACAGGTGCAACAAAGATGAATGTGATTTTGCTGTGTTTCTCTACCAAATGTTTGAAGATGTTCTTTTTGCTTTATCTGCCTCTGTATCAGGTATTGACGCTGCCTGCTCTTCAGAATGTATGCATCCCCACCACTGCCTTCATGCGTGTTTGGCAGATGGAGGGAAAGAAGCTGGCACGAATCCTCAGAGGACAACAACAAACACTCAGGTATGACCACTTGTCAGTTACTTTTTTATTTTATATTTGAATGCCCAAAAGATTATTTTCATCAGCATAAGCACAGAAAATTGGCTCAGATTTTTTTTTTCTTCTGTTTTCTTGTGATCAGGAAATTGAAGCTTACTGGCGGTACAGAGCTTTGTGTGCAACAGCTGTTTAAAGATGAAGATCTTGGGTAAGACTTAGGATGTAACTTATAAAACAAAAATTTAAGTAGTATCCTTAGAGGACTACTTCAGAATTGAATTTGTCTTTTGAAATAGTTTCTTTGACTTGTGTTTGTGATACATTTGCATCCCTTTCTCTTCCCAAGGCCGAAGGAGGTGTTGCTGAATGTTAAGATGGGAATACCGGGGGAGAGATGCTACTACCCTCCAGAGGAGCTGGTTTGGGATGCAACCCGAGATTCTTCCCCTCGCTCTCTACACACTTGTCTGGCTGCATATTATGGCCTCTCTCCTGACTCCTTGCTTTTAGCCAAACACCAGCCAGACAAACACATGTGGGAAGAAATATCCAACTGGGTAAATTGGAAATATCCAAATATGGATAACAATGGGATTTTTTTTCAGAAGAAAATAAATTATCCCCCAGTCCTCAGTATTCTTGCATGTTTTGCTCATTTCTGGTCACATTATCAGTGAATAATATGCCCTTTGTGGTGTTCTGTCAGAGCCAGCCCATTTCCAAAAAGAAAAAGAAGAGGAGAACAGAATCACTACTGGGAGCACCATTTCACCTCAAAGATGGTGACACAATTGGCATCAAGGTATTGTTAAATCCTCTTTTGTATTATAAGATTTTTGTTTTGCGGTGAGATATTATCAATCTAATTCAGATTTTTCTTTTCAGAATCTTTTGATTGACAACAACAGGGACTTCATCACCTTGGAGGATGAGCAGGGCCAACAGAGACTCAGAGAGCAAGCAGAAAAACACAGGAAAGGGTGTGGCATATTAATTTTGTCATATGTTGCAGTGGGGAAAATGTTTAACTGGTCTAATACTTTTCGTTATCGCCTCATTGCTGCAACTGTGAAAACACAAAAAACTATGTTAAACTATCTTATTTTTATGTAACCTGTTGTTTCCATTTCTTGTATTTAGCAGGGAGGCTGCAGGCAGTGATGGTGCTGGACTGCAGAAGAAGACTGCGTCAACCAAACCCAGGAAGCCAGAGGTGGGACTATCAATCAGTGTTGGGGAATTCAGATAGCACTATAGGACTACATATAAAGCTACACACACACTCCCAGATTCACACTGACGCCATGCTGCAATTAGGACAATCTACTTGACGTAAGTCAATGTGTCATCTGTTTTGCTCACAAATCTTTTGAATCGACGGAATTTGACTGATTTGCTGTTTTGTAATAACTGACTGTAATTTGCATTATATTATGCAGTATTACTGTTTTTCTTATATTTTTTTTTTATTGGCTAACTCATACGTGGGTTTTCCTGCCTCCAGAGGCTCTAAATGACAACTGCCATACACACCCTTTATTTAATTATTGGTTATGTAATTTTATCTTTTCTGAGAAGGATTTAAAGACAGTGTGACCTCCAGGACAACAAATTGTTGCTGCATCTATCAATAGCTAATTTGTAACCTTTATACTGTAAACAGTGAAATAATGTATTGAAGCCTTTGCTAGCTGGAGTTTCTTTGCTCAAACACTGCTGTGGAGAAAACTGTAACTATCAGGGTGACACATTTATAGTGGTTGCCACCAAACAGGGGCTTTTAAGTTTTGCCTTCCTTCTAACCAATTTTCCAGTGGAACGGGTCACTGCAATAGGAAATCCACTGTGGCCAGGTCCCGATGTTCTTTGTAAGGTAATTGGTTGAACAACAAGTGACTATCATTTTTACAACAAACCTGTCACTGTGCACCGTGGATAAAATACTTTTTCTCTGGATCATAGGCTCTATAGATGAGCTTATTTTAGGTTGACAGGGGAGAGGAGAGACGGGCCTTAACACGGAGAAGCCTTAGTGCTGCTCTGTCCTCCCTACCTCACTCTCTGACTCTCTCACACTACCTCTGCAGCCCTGCCTTTGTTTTTGGTGTAACCCTCAATTGTTGCCCTGCTCGCTCTCTTACAGTAAACTACAGTTAAAATATTTAGACAAACAGACATGGCTTAATTTTTTTAGCTCAGTGCATTTTACCATTTGAGTGTGGAATCTGCCTTTATTCACATTCTGTAAATGAGAAAATGACTTCATTGTCCTTCGTTGACAAAGTTTCACTTTCATCTCATTTAGTATAACTGTATGGAGCAAAAACATTCTTAGAAACCATTCATGATGCTCAATTAACTTCTTTCCTCATTTATATAAAAGCTCCCTGATTCACCACATCAGTTGTCTTTGAGGAACATTTAATTTCATTTGCATGCACTATATGTGAATTTCAGGGAAGGTTAATTCTTTAAAAACATATTTGAATAAACTGATAAAATAGGTGTGCTGCTGTATAAATCGTGATTTGTGTGTTTTTTGTTTTTTGTTTTTTTTTTTTCTGGAGGAATTAATTTTGTTAAAATATATTTTCTATGCTGCTTGATGTATTAATCTGGCCTTGATCACTGCCAAGATCAATGCCAAGAGTTTGCAGGTAAAAATTCTTTTTTTTTTTTTAAATGCATTTGTTTGAAACAAATACATACAGATGCATACAATATACTCAGCAATAGTGAATAAAAATGTAGTATCATGTATCATTTACTAGCATTATTGATTCCATATGTTGTGTTATTGATAAGAACTGAGCTGCTGAATTATGACAGTGGACATCTGTTTGTACTAGTGTCAGATTGTATCTGCGAAAAAGTATTATTATTATTTTATCAACAATAAAGGCAAACAGTAGAAACTTCCTCTCATGTCATGTTAGTCTGAACTCAGGAATTTGTGGGTAGAATACGTTTTACCCTGGTAGTTGCATGGCTTCATGGATGTTAATCAGCTGTTGTAATACCTCAGTCAACAATGATGGATGGTGGAGGACCACCTCTAGTGATGTTAATCCCTGGACATTGTCTTTTTCATTTATTTATTTATTTATTTTTATATCCCATCAACTGTTAAGATGGATTGGAAAATTGGCACACTTGTCTTGAAATTAAATGTGAGGATTTTTTATTATTTACAAAAGACATGAAATTTTAATAATTATTCAGCCAAACCAACCACAATAGTAAATATTAGGGTTTAACTCTTTACAGCTTAAATTAAGCACACAAATATCGTCAAATATTAATATAAAAAAAAAAATCATCATTATCAGTTTATATTATATGCGTATTCTTAGAAAGATGAAAGCTGATGTTTGAGTTTGTGAGCACAGATAAAGACAGTCACACTTCATGGTAATCTAATCCTTTACTCACTGTTCATGTTATCCTATTAACGTTAACATGCTAATACTCACCTACAGTTAAGTCGCATTGACCATAGTATTAAAAAAACTTAAAAAAAAACAAAACCAGGTTATATGTGATGACAGCCCACTTAGGATCGACCAATCAGCTGTCACGTCGCCGCTTGCGTCCGTGCCCGCTGTGGGAGTACTAATGTGGCGGCGCACTCGCTGCAGGACTCGGTGTGTGACGGTCTGACCCTGATCCGGATCCTGCTGGACCAACTTCACCTGCAAACATGGTTGATGCTTTCTGCGCTACGTGGAAACTGGTCGACAGCCACAACTTCGATGACTACATGAAGGCTCTCGGTGAGCAAGTTTGAACTGATTTGTATTGTGAGCTGCTGCTCATTACATTTATTTCTACATTTACATTTATGTCACTAAGCGAGATGGTAGCTGCTTAGCTTTCTTGCCTAAATATCCTAATTTGAAGCAGAGAAAATGTCATAATTTCTGATGCATTAGTGTAACCTCTGGTATGAGTGGATTTATTTTTGATTTATTGATTAATTATTATTATTATTATTATTTGGGGTGGACAGGCGTTGGCTTTGCAACAAGACAAGTGGGAAATGTCACCAAACCAACAGTAGTGATCAGCCAAGATGGTGACAAAATAGTGGTGAAAACTCTGAGCACCTTCAGAAACACTGAGATCTCGTCTAAACTGGGAGAGGAGTTTGATGAGACCACACCTGACGACCGACACGTCAAAGTAAGTAACACTTTCTCCAGCGTACAGGCACCCTGTGAGGCGTGATGGTTAAACTGGCTGAATGCTTTTCTTACTTTAAATTCACTGTTTGTGTTTGCAGTCCACCTTCACCATGCAGGGAGACAAACTGGTGCACGTGCAGAAGTGGGACGGGAAAGAGACCAAATTTGTCAGAGAAATCAAGGATGGAAAGATGGTGATGGTGAGCTTCGATTCAACAGAAATCTTTTTCTACCTGTCATCGTGGTTATATTTCTTAGTTTGTGGAGCCATTTCCACACAAATAAAGTTTCAGTGCTTAGAGATGAATCCTCAGCTCCTCAATGGTGCTGCACAAAACACACGGACCACGCCTCTTCTCTGCGTTGTAATGATTGATGTCATTTGTTTATTATAACTGTTATTTAACATCATTTCTTATGAGCTTTCTTGTTTTTTTTCTTATCTCTGCTTCACAGACTTTAACCTACGAAGGAGTTCAGGCAGTCCGCACGTATGAGAAAGCCTAAACTTGAAAGAGCAAATCATCCCAGTACTGCGAACAATTAACAAGGTCTTCTCCTGTTTTTTTATTTAAAAAAAAAAAAAAGACAAAAGATGTTTTTATTGCATGCCGTGATCTCAACTTAATTTGTTCTTTGAGATAATTATTTTGGGATCATTTTTAGAAGATTTTTTTAGAACAAAATTAGACTGACGGGTGTGTCCCACGTGAAAAAGGGAACATATAAACTTGACTAAATCATTTTAGTGTGTCATTTGAGTTGACATAGGATGTCTTTCTTTGATGGAGCTTTGAATGCCAAATAGTGGGAACAGTGCGGTCCCTGTGACGGGTCCGTCCCAGGTGACAGCTGCAGGCCAGAGCCAGCCGTGCAGCAGCAGCAAGCGAGTCTGACCATTGAACTCACGGGTCTGAGTGTCCTGTAGTAACCCCCAGATGGTCAGAGATGGCAGGCTAGGAGCTGGAGCTGTGGGGGTGGGGGTGGAGGGGCGTGGCTAATGATGTCACTTGCCTCGGGGTAATCCGGTTAAAGTTGTGGTGTCATTACGTAGAAGCATCATTCGATGATGTGGGCCAACAGTGAATGAACGCCGCTGCTGGCATGACAGGCAGAGAGAGGACACCTTGCAGGCTGGGGACAGTTTGACCCCATCCAATATTCAACAGTTAGTAGTTCAAGGTCTAAAAATAGTCTGTTGATAAACCTTTGTCCAACTGGCTGCCTTTACTGCTTTGATATGAACAAGAAGACTTGAAAGATAATGTTCAATTTAAAGTTTCCTCATCTGCTCTCCATCTAGCCTACATTTTAAGGAGAAAGTTAAAAGTCTCCCACAAGTGGCCATTCTTCTCATCTTGACACAGGCTGCCAAGTTTCTGACCACCTCTGAATAGCCCGAGACACAAAGAAACTGTGGTAACTGGAGTGGAACTCATTTAGCCGTTGCTCGCTGAATTCATTTAAATCAAAATCTGTCTTTATGCTCCACTTATAATGGACCAAGATGGCCTCCGCTCGAATTATTTGCATAAGTATTTGGGGTGAAAAGAGTTGAAGAGCAGGTTCAGGCGAGTTAATGTCATGATAATCACAGAAGCAACAATAACAGAAAGAAATCTTATCACATTCCATGAAACAGTGAGAGACAGATTCAGAGCGGCCTCCTCTGTCCTCGCTATCCTCCCAGCAGAGCAGCACGAGTTTCCTCTTTGTGAGGAATCTGTGTCAGTGGTGTAAACCGACCTGTAGTAACCCCTCTCTGGCCTCATTAGGGAAATACAGTGTGAAGATCTGACCATGGATAGTGTGCCCTCTTTGGTTCTGGTAATATTTCCCATTTATACACTCATTAGTGCTGTAGCTCCCACTCATTCTAAAACTGATCATTTTCTAAAATTATAATTTTTAAGGCTCATAATAAGAAAATTTTCTGACAATTCAAGTTAAACTATTTACTGTTGTTCAAAGCTAACTTCCACTGCAGAGAGGGAGATGTAATTTAGATACGAAATGATTAAAGTGTGAAATTAACAAACAAACACTCTTCTGTGTTTCTTTTGTGGGATCTCAGTATTGCTATAATCCTGTGTGTCCTTGACCTCACATAAAGTTATCAAGATGTTTATATTTCTACATTCAAAGATGTAGAAATGATGAAAAGAAAAAATGAAATTAATTGAGACTGAAGCTAAATTGCCTGAGGAAGACAATAAGTTGCCATACACACTTTCTGTTAGAAATAACATGGTCAGTAATGTTAAAGCAAAGACAAGGATTATGATTTTGCATTGCAATGCTATGTTTTAATGTTAAACTGTGACTATTCACAGTCATAATGAAGGAGTAACTGACAAATGATACATAATGTGATTTTAAGGCAAACAGCAGTTTCAGTAGTGATGGTTCAAAACAACATTTTCAGGAAATCCCTAATGTAATTTTCTATTCATTTATCTATATACAACGAGGTTTCTTTAATTACACTTATGTAATTGCGGTAAAATTTCCTTAGCATCACTACACAGAACCAAATATCTGTTATTGGATTCATATGTTCAAGTATACAGTGTTGCCATTTTCAAGGTTCCAGTTGGGGAAAAAAAATATAATATATAAACATTTAAGAACATAAAATAAACGCACACACACGTCATGCACATTTGATTAGAGCACTATCAGACAAACAGACAGCGCTTCCATCACTGAGACAATCAAATATTTATGTATTGCACATATTCATTGGTAAAAGTGAGACAGTTCAGTCAACACGATTGATAAATATTGATCAGTTTTCACCATGAATTAAAAAGTTCCTCACCCTTCTTTACTAAAATCCAGTAACGTCTATAAATATTCAAAAACAGGAAGGTGTATTTACCCACAACTTCAGAAGTCATAATGGAGCATTACCATCTCCAGACTTATGAAGTGTGTGTTCCCATCATTTCAATTATCAATATAAGTGGATTTACATTAATGTGGACTCAGATTAGTGCCTCAAGCTGTTAAAACTGTCTTCTATGAAGCATATGGAGTACAATGCATAGAGCCATATGTAACAGCTGGTACAAGCTGACTGAGACTTAATGTATCGTTTACATCTGAGATCATCTGCCCAAACATGTGGCACCTTCTGCCATAATCAAAGATGTCAATGTTACAACATTAAACATAATCACTTTAACGCCAACATTAATGCGGTCGATAAAGATTTTAAATGCATGACTTGCCTTTTCAGTTACTGACCAATGCCAGTTTTTGAAATCAATCTGACATCTTGTTGTCCTGCCTGTACATCTCAAGTACAGGATATCCATATAATATAAATCCTGTTTATATTATGACACGTTTTAGCACATTTCATGTTGTAATAAGCAAAACATTCATATTATTTTATGAAATATTACTTTCAGCATAACCTGGACATATTTTCCTTCAACTTGTCTGCCACGTTCTTGAACGCGTTCAAATGGTTTCCGTATCAGGTTTCTATGCTGTGCACACGGACAATGACCAAAGTCAGTCACAGTGTGTTTTTGGTCTATCAATGTAATTACAGAATGATAGAAACAATCAGATGGTACAAACAATTAAAATGTAAAAATAACCCCAAACCTCATTCTGAGTTTTCAGGCAATGCAATACTGCTTTTTAAAACCCATGTCAAAATGAGGAACCGGTGCATATGTCTAGATGACAATGTTTAATAAGACTTTGAATGTCAACATGTCAGGTAGTGTTTCATCACTAAGATTGGGAGCTCTCTTATACAGTGCGTAGTCATTCCTTTTGACAATTAACAAGTACAAAACAAAAGAAAAAAAAAACTGGTGCTGTATCTTTAAAGATGCAAAGAAGATCAATTTCTTTTTAATATTCTTTGATTCCCTTTATGTTCCCAGTAGGGAAAGAAAACAGGAAAAATATTCAGTTAATACCAAGAATTATGGAATTATGCAGTGATATCATAAAAGCCCAACTGTCAAAGAGCCTCCAAAGGAGGGTAATAAATAAAGATTTTGCCATCTGCTGTGTGAAGAAAAAAATACCCACATGAACAAGCAGGAAAGTTAACGTTCAAACCACTTTTCAAGTAAATATGGGCTTTTGTACCCTGTTTACAGAGCAGTTGAAGACTGTTACTACTTTAAAAACTGCACCATTGCGTAGTAGTACAGATGTCGTTCTTTTCATTATGAGAAAAAATGAAGTGAGCAGAATATGACATGAACAGCATTTGTGTATCTTGCTTTGAGGATCTAATTGCGTGTTCCTCAGATGTTAATACACTATATTGTTCGATGTTAAACTTTACTTCAAAAAAATACAAGACAAAAAAAATAAAATAAATAAAAAGAAGAAATGTAAAGGAATGACGTTGGTTGCATGTATTTGGTACGAGAGCTCAACCAAATCTGGAAATAAAATAATGGTCCATCACCCTTTAGCCTCTGCTGTCCAGGCCTTTCTCCTGCAGACAGACGTCAGACAGCAGCACGGGGTGTGATGTGACCAGGTCATTATCAGGAAATTGACTAAACTGCAAACCTCAGACTGGAGTCAGACCGAAGCTTCAAATCTGCAGAGGTGAGAAGGCGTAGAAAGGAAACTGGGCCTCGTCCTCGTCCACAAAGAAACATTGGAAGTAGGGCAGCTCGTCTGTGGAGGAAGTCACAGCACAGGTCAGCACAGTGTGTTCCTCAGAGACACAACTGAGTGTGTAATTTGACACTTGTGTGATGTGTTGGTTATGAGAAGGGAACTTTTACTTACCGTCCGCAAGAAAGCTATCTGACACAGTCGGCTCTGCTGTTAAAACCAACGTATGATGTTAAGCACAGAACAATACACTGATAAATGGTTTTAAACGACAGCACATCCAGGCAATACCTTTAATTTTGTCTTCTTTGGCAGCTTTCTTCTCGACAGATTTTTCTACAACAAACACTCAAATTAGTAAATCAAGCTTCATTGATGCATTTCATTTTCAAACTCAACCATGTAAACATTTTACCTTTCTTTGCAGGCGGCTGTATCTCTTTAAGAACTCTGTCTTCTGTAAAGAGCAACACAAGATTGAAAGCTTTTCAACAGTTTCCTGGCAGTGTGTGTATGTGTGTGTGTGTGTGTGTGTGTGTGTGTGTGTGTGTAATAGCAGACACATGCTGGTGTTTTCATAAATTTAAATTTATCTTAATGTTCATAGCTGATAGCACATTTTACCTTTAGCCTTCTCCTCTTTGACTGCCTTCTTCTCAATTGGTTTTTCTAGCAAAAAGAGAAAGAGAAGTGAGAAGTGAAACGTTTGTTTTTTTTGCCCATGGATACTTCATGTACTGTAACTTTTATGATTTTCAACTTTAAGCTACTTTATACTAATAATATATATATATACTATACTACTATACTATATATACTATATATACTAATACAAATTTGCAATGCAAAATTCAGTATGCATCAGCAGTAAAACAATTGCATGACATTTCCAACATTTTTATCTCTTTTTGTTTTGATACTTTAGGTACATTTTGTTGATAAAACTAGACTTTTATTGAAGCTCACTGCATACAGAAACTTTCTTTGTTGCAATGGATTGGAGCCATTGAAAGGTTATTCTCTGAGTTTACGGAAATGAAACAAATACAAGTTTCTCAGAAAAGATTACTGTCGTTCATTGTCAGGAAAAAAAGAGCTCACATTCCAGATTTATTGTCTCATTTCATTCTTGAGAGTTGGCTTGCTGAGATAAAACAGTGCAGTCCCTAATTAATTGTGTTTTCGTTTCAGGATATAATGACTGTAGCAAATTTAACATCACCTCAAAATTATAAGGAAATGCCCCCAAAATCTGCATCACAACCAAGAAATGCAATGAGACACTCTTTACTAGCCTCATGCTACTTTAGCAGTGGCCTTCATATTGTAATCAGATTACATACTGTAATCAGATTACCACGGCTGGCCATATGAAGTGCTGTCTCTACTGAAGCACAACCCATGTACCTTTCTTCACACGACCTGGTTTGATCTTTTCCTTCAACACTGGTGCGCAATCAGGGAGAAAATGTTTTTGATAAAACAAACAGCTCGTTTAATTTGGGAAATTTCCTGGTGGAAAAATTTGGATCATATTCAACAGACTAGACGACAAACCACAGTAACCTTAACAAGTGTCCTGCTGATTCACAGAAATGAACATATACAAGTGCGCTCCTTAGCAGCATAAACTAATAGGAATAAAAATGATGTAAGGGTTAATAATTGCTACTGTTATGGGCACTGTACCTTTCTTCTCTGTAACAGGTTTCCGCTTTTCTTTACGAGTCTCCACTTCTGTAAAAAGGAAGACTAAGGTCATATATGGGCAGTTGGGACAAAGACACACAGTATAACATAAAACCACACAGCAACCCCAACAAAAAAGAAAGACAAGTCTAAGGCAACATGCAGAGAATGAAACAGATACAACTCATGAGAAGTTATCTTTTCAGCTGTTCCTCTGCTCAAAACAACTGTTGATCAGAGCAACACTTTGATTTGTGCCTTTGTTTCTGCAAAAAATTCTGAATTTGAATGTACATTTCTTAGCACGGACCGGTTCGATGGTTTCCTTTAACATGACTGAACCGTCATGAGGAAAAATGCAGTTTGTAAAGATCAGTGTATCAATATTGGTGTTTTATGACGGCACATTAAAGGCCAAGTCCCGCTGACACACATAACTACATACGTGTGTCATCAAACACGACAATGTGAGACATAAACGTGGTATTTTTACCTTTTTTAACAGCTGGTGTGACCTTCTCTTCTGCTGCTTTGGGCTCTGAGTACATAAGATTGTAAGAATTTAAAGATCTCAGTAAGAAGCTTTGTTATCTTTGGTTATGTTATACATATTCATCATCTAATTATACAAAAGCAAATGATGAGCGTAATGTTTGTAAAGTGAAACCACATGGCAGTGATCAGCTACCTTTCTTCTTGAGGAGCGATTTGACTTTTTCCTGTCGTGCTTCAGTCTCTGCTTTAGAAGGAGCTGATTCAAATCCAACAACAACAACAACAACAGCAGCAATCAATTCCGAGGTTAGCACACAAGCTTTCCATTATTTTTTTTCTTAAAAGATCTGCACATACTTTTCTTTTTCTCCTTTTCTTTAGCTGCTTGAGGCTTCTCCTTTGTAACTTCTGCATATGACAAGAAAATGATTTTCACTTGTTGCTGTTTTAAACATAATTAGATTCAGTTTTTATCAAATATGAGTGGTTATGTCTACATCAGCCTTTTTTTTATGAAGAACTGGCTTAACCTCAGTTTCTAAAGTGAAAGAAAAAATCATTCTGAATTTTACTATCTGTAATAAAATGCAGCTGGTATCTTAGATTAGGTTTTCTTCTCTGTTGTGTGAAAAAGTTTTTTTTTTTTTTTTTAGAAAATTCTTAATACAAATCACAAAAACACACAAAGAAAAACCCCATTCACTTTCACTTGTTTGAATAAATCAGTTAATGATTTAAATTTTAACATCCATGTAATGAAAATTCATGAAATGTAAAATGGCTTTTTATAGCCACAAAAAAGCGAACACACAGTTCTGCTGCATACCTTTCTTCTTTTCAGCAGGTTTCTCTTTGATAACGGGTGCTACAAGAAAAAAAAAAAAGACATGCTGGTGAGAACTCTGCATAGTGTGGTTAAACGTGAAAGAAAGAAAATGTGAAAGAAATGGAACCTTTTCTGGGAGTCACTGGCTCAGCCTTCTTCTCCTTGAGAACTTCAGCTAAAGCAAAGAAACAATAGTAAAAATGCACTGCTAAGTTAACTACGTGCAAACCCACCTACTGTGGAGAAATGATAGTAGATGTGTGAAATTAAATAGTCTTACACAACCTCCAAGATGTTTCAGTCATTGTAATTACCTTTTTTCGTCACTGCTGGTTTGGCTTTCTCTTTAGGAGTTACAGACACTAAAAAATTGTGAAGAAAAAGAAACAGCTGAAAGAAAACTACAGAGACGTGAATATATTCATACTAATCCGTAAACACATCAGGTATAATGCTATGCATATATTAATGATTTGGAGGAAAAGTGGTATAAACAAAAAGACGTACGTTTCTTCAGTGGCACCAACTTCACCCTCTCTTTTGTAAGAGACGCATTTTTGGCTGATGCTTCCGTCTCTGTAAGAAATAAAAGATGACAATGAAAATTCATTTATCAAATATTTATTTATGAATGTAAAAGCAGATAAGTGTCAACTTACTTTGGACAGGTGGCGCTGGTTTTGTCTTGAGAGGAGCAGGTTCTGTTCAAGAGATTGTAGGATTGTCACTCAAGGACAAAACTGACTTGATTTTGAGACCATATCGTTAAATACAAGGACAATTCAGTCTTACCTCTCTTTGTTAAAACTGCTTTGCGCTTCTCAGCTGCAAAAAACACCCCCCAAAAAAGAACATGTATATATATTAAGCTGTGTGTGCAAAACCAAACCCAACCTAATCTGTAAATTTGCATGTCTGATATTTGAAAATAAAACCAGAACAAAAAGCAGGTGAATGTTTAGGATTTTTGGGTCACCGATTACAGAGAAGAATCCAAAACACATGAAATGAAAGAAAAGTCACCTCTCTTAATAGGCACCACTTTGAATCTCTCTTTTAACAGAGAGGCATTTCTGGGGCTGCCTTCTTGTTCTGTCGGGGGAAAAAAATGAGAATAAAACACACAGAAGTTGTATAATTGCAGTACAAGATGAATTTAGTTTGATGTTTTGGTGTATATTAGACATACACCAGTCTTACCCTTTTTCAAGGTGACTGGTTTGGCCTTTTCTTGTTTTATCCCTTCTATGATATTTAGTAAGTGAGTTTTTTCATAACAAGAATGTCACCAAAAAGTTGTAGTTTGCAAACACGTATTGTGAAATATTACCTTTCTTGACAGGAGCTGCTTTGGCCGCTTCCTTTGGAACGTCTGTGTCAGAAAACACAAAGTTAATGCCATTTACATTTTGATCAGTTGCCTTTATTAATTCTTTACTAAAAACCTGTAACCTGGTCACACTGCTTTTTAATCTAAAATGAATTAAATTTAAACCTTTAGGTTCAAGAGAAGAACATGTGACACCAAAAGTATATCACCTTTTGTGTTCCTCCAAAAAAAGAAGCCTCAGCAAATTAAAAATCATGTATTATATTTGACTAGAATATAATGAATAACGCAAGTCAGTTGACAAAAGGGAAATATGAAATGAGATTATGGAGCATCTAAACACTAGTGACTTAATGTTAGGTTTTTTATTTTTACCTTTCTTTGTGGGTTCTGGTTTGGCCTTCACTGTGGGAGCTTCAGGAGCCTCTGTTATTAGGGGAAATTAAAGATGCTATCTATGACAACATTTTTGCCAAATGCATGCATCTACTGTAATTGCAACACTGCATCAAAAAGGACATTAGCAACGTGTAATGACAGAAAATGTACTCTAGGTTTTTCCAGCTTAATAAAAAGCTATTAAATTTGTGTTTTTTTTGTTAATACTCAGTCCAAAAACACAAGCCAGGGCCTTTAGGGAACCCCTTTTAGTCCAGTTATAAAATCCAATCAAATCAAATGTATTTATATAGTGCCAAATGTCTTTGAAGCTGGAGCTGATTGTTAGTTATGATCCTACACAGTGTGGATGCTTTCACGTACTTGTTTTTGTAACATTTATATGTTCCTTTTTCAGGATTGGAACTATCTGCTTTTTAGCAGCTTTCAGCAACTTTGCATGCTTCTTTGGTTCTTCGGCTGAAATGAAGAGCATTTTTATCCTGAGATTGGTATTTTGACTGAAAAACACTGAAACAAAATTCTCTTCAGACTAAATGGACATTTTATTTTTAAATCTCACCTTCTTTTGTGACATTAAGATGTTCCTTCTTCACGACAGATGCAACCTCTTTCTCGACTACTTTAATTCTCCTTGTAGCCCTTCTAGTGTCTGAAACAAAAAGGCAAATCTAATTTCAACTTTCACAGAAATTTTACAGGAAAAAGAAATATGCATTTCTTAGATTTAGCCGTTTACAATTAAGACTTCTTTAGGTCCCAGTGGGCCTTCTCTTTAAGTTACTACATCCAAAGTGCTATTACTGCTATGTTTTTCCATTAGCAGGTCACAAAATAAGTTTGTTTAGTATGTCAATTTGCATAAATCCTAAATACATTGTATAACTGGCCTACACAGTATTTACCTGTTTTCACGTCTCTCTTCTTGACAAGTTCTTTTTCTTCTTTGGATGGTTTCTTGACTTCTTTCTCTTCTTTTGATGGTTTCTTGACTTCTTTTTCTTCTTTGGATGGTTTCTTGACTTCTTTCTCTTCTTTGGATGGTTTCTTGACTTCTTTCTCTTCTTTAAGTGGTTTCTTGACTTCTTTCTCTTCTTTGGATGGTTTCTTGACTTCTTTCTCTTCTTTAAGTGGTTTCTTGACTTCTTTCTCATCTTTGGATGATTTCTTGACTTCTTTCTCTTCTTTAAGTGGTTTCTTGACTTCTTTTTCTTCTTTGGATGGTTTCTTGACTTCTTTTTCTTCTTTGGATGGTTTCTTGACTTCTTTCTCTTCTTTGGATGGTTTCTTGACTTCTTTTTCTTCTTTAGGAGGCCTTGTCAACTCTTTTTCCTTTTTAGATGGTAGTTTCTTGACTTCTTTTTCTTCTTTAAGTGGTTTCTTGACTTCTTTTTCTTCTTTAAGTGGTTTCTTGACTTCATTTTCTTCTTTGGATGGTTTCTTGACTTCTTTTTCTTCTTTGGATGGTTTCTTGACTTCTTTTTCTTCTTTTGATGGTTTCTTGACTTCTTTCGCTTCTTTTGATGGTTTCTTGACTTCTTTCTCTTCTTTCGATGGTTTCTTGACCTCTTTCTCTTCTTTGGATGGTTTCTTGACTTCTTTCTCTTCTTTAAGTGGTTTCTTGACTTCTTTCTCTTCTTTGGATGGTTTCTTGACTTCTTTCTCTTCTTTCGATGGTTTCTTGACCTCTTTCTCTTCTTTGGATGGTTTCTTGACTTCTTTCTCTTCTTTAAGTGGTTTCTTGACTTCTTTCTCTTCTTTGGATGGTTTCTTGACTTCTTTCTCTTCTTTGGATGGTTTCTTGACTTCTTTCTCTTCTTTGGATGGTTTCTTGACTTCTATCTCTTCTTTGGATGGTTTCTTGACTTCTTTCTCTTCTTTAAGTAGTTTCTTGACTTCTATCTCATCTTTGGATGGTTTCTTGACTTCTTTCTCTTCTTTGGATGGTTTCTTGACTTCTTTCTCTTCTTGAAGTGGTTTCTTGACTTCTTTTTCTTCTTTGGATGGTTTCTTGACTTCTTTCTCTTCTTTAAGTGGTTTTTTGTCTTCTTTTTCTTCTTTTGGTGGTTTCTTGACTTCTTTTTCTTCTTTTGATGGTTTCTTGACTTCTTTTTCTTCTTTGGATGGCTTCTTGACTTCTTTCTCTTCTTTGGATGGTTTCTTGACCTCTTTCTCGTCTTTGGATGGTTTCTTGACTTCTATCTCTTCTTTGGATGGTTTCTTGACTTCTTTCTCTTCTTTAAGTAGTTTCTTGACTTCTATCTCATCTTTGGATGGTTTCTTGACTTCTTTCTCTTCTTTGGATGGTTTCTTGACCTCTTTCTCTTCTCTGGATGGTTTCTTGACCACTTTCTCTTCTTTGGATGGTTTCTTGACTTCTTTCTCTTCTTTAAGTGGTTTTTTGTCTTCTTTTTCTTCTTTTGATGGTTTCTTGACTTCTTTTTCTTCTTTTGATGGTTTCTTGACTTCTTTTTCTTCTTTGGATGGCTTCTTGACTTCTTTCTCTTCTTTGGATGGTTTCTTGACTTCTTTTTCTTCTTTGGATGGTTTCTTGACCTCTTTCTCGTCTTTGGATGGTTTTTTGACTTCTTTCTCTTCTTGAAGTAGTTTCTTGACTTCTTTTTCTTCTTTAAGTGGTTTCTTGACTTCTAGCTCGTCTTTGGATGATTTCTTGACTTCTTTCTCTTCTTTGGATGGTTTCTTGACTTCTTTCTCTTCTTTAAGTAGTTTCTTGACTTCTTTCACTTCTTTAAGTGGTTTCTTGACTTCTGTCTCTTTTTTGGATGGTTTCTTGACTTCTTTCTTTTCTTTGGATGGTTTCTTGACATCTTTCTCTTCTTTAAGAGGCTTCGTCATCTCTTTCTCTTCTTTGGGTGGTTTCTTGACATCTTTCTCTTTTTTGGATGGTTTCTTGACTTCTTTCTCTTCTTTGGATGGTTTCTTGACATCTTTCTCATCTTTGGATGGTTTCTTGACTTCTTTCTCTTCTTTGGATGGTTTCTTGATTTCTTTCTCTTCTTTGGATGGTTTCTTGACTTCTTTTTCTTCTTTGGATGGTTTCTTGACTTCTTTCTCTTCTTGAAGTAGTTTCTTGACTTCTTTCTCTTCTTTAAGTGGTTTCTTGACTTCTTTCTCGTCTTTGGATGGTTTCTTGACTTCTTTTTCTTCTTTGGATGGTTTCTTGACCTCTTTCTCATCTTTGGATGGTTTCTTGACTTCTTTCTCTTCTTTGGATGGTTTCTTGACTTCTTTCTCTTCTTTGGATGGTTTCTTGACTTCTTTTTCTTCTTTGGATGGTTTCTTGACTTCTTTCTCTTCTTGAAGTAGTTTCTTGACTTCTTTCTCTTCTTTAAGTGGTTTCTTGACCTCTTTCTCTTCTTTGGATGGTTTCTTGACTTCTTTTTCTTCTTTGGATGGTTTCTTGATTTCTTTCTCTTCTTTGGATGGCTTCTTGACTTCTTTCTCTTCTTTAAGTGGTTTCTTGACCTCTTTCTCGTCTTTGGATGGTTTCTTGACTTCTTTTTCTTCTTTGGATGGTTTCTTGATTTCTTTCTCTTCTTTGGATGGTTTCTTGACTTCTTTTTCTTCTTTGGATGGTTTCTTGACTTCTTTCTCTTCTTGAAGTAGTTTCTTGACCTCTTTCTCTTCTTTGGATGGTTTCTTGACTTCTTTTTCTTCTTTGGATGGTTTCTTGATTTCTTTCTCTTCTTTGGATGGCTTCTTGACTTCTTTCTCTTCTTTAAGTGGTTTCTTGACCTCTTTCTCGTCTTTGGATGGTTTCTTGACTTCTTTCTTTTCTTTGGATGGTTTCTTGACTTCTTTCTCTTCTTTAAGTGGTTTCTTGACCTCTTTCTCTTCTTTGGATGGTTTCTTGACTTCTTTCTCTTCTTTGGATGGCTTCTTGACTTCTTTTTCGTCTTTGGATGGTTTCTTGACATCTTTCTCTTCTTTAAGAGGCTTTGTCATCTCTTTCTCTTCTTTGGATGGTTTTTTGACTTCTTTCTCTTCTTTGGATGGTTTCTTGACTTCTAGCTCGTCTTTGGATGATTTCTTGACTTCTTTCTCTTCTTTAAGTGGTTTCTTGACTTCTTTCTCTTCTTTGGATGGTTTCTTGACCTCTTTCACTTCTTTGGATGGTTTCTTGACCACTTTCTCTTCTTTGGATGGTTTCTTGACTTCTTTCTCTTCTTTGGATGGTTTCTTGCTTTCTTTTTCTTCTTTAGGAGGCCTTGTCAACTCTTTTTCCTTTTTAGATGGCTTCTTGACTTCTTTTTCTTCTTTGGATGGTTTCTTGACTTCTTTTTCTTCTTTAGGAGGCCTTGTCAACTCTTTTTCCTTTTTAGATGGTTTCTTGACTTCTTTTTCTTCTTTGGCTGGTTTCTTCACTTCTTTTTCTTCTTTGGCTGGTTTACTCACTTCTTTTAGTCTTTTAGGTGGTTTCTTGATCTCTTCCTCCTCTTTTTGTGGTTTTTTAATGTCTTTTTCTTTGGTAGGTTTCTGGACTTCTTTCTCCTCTTTCACAGACTTTTTCACTTTATCTTCTTCTGAAAGCAATCACAGAAGTGTAAGTTTTCATGCACTGTAAAACAGACTGCCTTTAACAAACACATTTGTGTTGTGTTTTGCTTTTCAATATGCACTGCATACGAAGTACATTCGCAGAGAAAAGTGATATTTCATTATTTGTACACACATTTACACATACACTTTTGAACAGTAAATTGTAGTCTCATTAGTGTTTTACCTTTGAGCCTCTTAGGCTCTTTTTCAAGAGGTTTTGCCTCAGGTTTGGTGTCTTTCCTTGGCTTTTCTTCTTTTAGTTTTATTTGTATGGTTTTCTCATGTTTGGCTTCCTTCTCTTCTTTCTCCTTCTTAGTTTCTGCAGCTTTAAGCTCTATAAGAATCAATACATTTTCATAAGTAAAATTGTGTAGAAGTGTTGGGGGTATCACGTTTAAAGCAGATTACCTTTAATAATGGCCTCTTTAACTTCCTTTAATGCATACCTTTCCTTTGCTGCTTTGACAAATACGTATATCATAGAACAACATGTAAACAACAACGAATATTGCAGTGGCCCTCTGACCAGTAATCAAACCTGTAATATCATCATCATGCTTGCAAAAGCACTAGAAGCACTACAGCACTAAAACATTATGGTCAAAATCACACCCCAAGCTTCTGTAAGTGTTAAAACAATTACAGTCATGTTTAGTTTTGCTTTAATTCACTAATTATATTCATTGATACATAAATCACTGCAGACGCCGGACAGGACAGAACATCAGTATAATATAATCAAGGCAAAATCACAGACAAACCTATCCAGCTTCTTCTTCTTCTTTTTTTTTCAACCTTTTAGCACCATCTAGTGGCCTAATGTCCTATTAATAGCTAACTACCTAAAGCAGTGAGTTATTTAAAGAGCACTTTAGCACACAATTATCACCTTGGGAAATAGATTTCTGTCTAGTGATTCATCAGATAGTAATTGCTGATGGAGTTTGTATTCATGGATACCTCTTCCCTTACAGCTATTCATATCTATTCCAAAATGAGTTTCTGATCTAAGTAAAACTTATGTCAATTGGTATCTAACAGTCTGTAGTTAGCATCAGTATTTTATTCTTCCTTTGAAAGGAGAGAAGCTCATGGCCGTAGTTGTTTTGGGGATAATAATCCCAGGAGCCGTTTGGCAACAATAATCATCATGTCTGTTCTGGCAGCATAGTAAGGGAGAAGAAATTGCTAACATTATGAGAAATAAAAAAAGGAATACACTCAGACTGTCTATAGTATAGCTTTGGAATTTTGATAGTTACACACCCTGTTTATGTTACAGCCTGTTTTGCTAATGTTACAGCTAACCTGAACTCAAATAACTGCACAACAATCCATTACTCCACGAGGACACACAAAATCTAAAAAACAACAATCAGAGATGGAAATATAAGACCCGAATTTTGCCTCCTTAGTTTGAGGTCATTCGAGGTTGAGTCATTGTTGCTCTGAAATTAGTCCATGTGTTCAGTTAGAGTTGGCTAGCTGCTAAGCTAACACATCCTGGGACTGTTGGTGCTGGACTCTGGTTAGATCGATGTTTGTCTCCACTGTTGATGAATGAAACACCTCGAAAAATAACCAGAAAATGATTCTGTTGGTTTGAACCCTTGATACTTAATAGAGTGACAGAACAGATTCAAACACAAGGTTAACATAAAACAGCACTGGAATGAAAAAATGACATGGCAATGAATATACAAATATCTGTGAGGGTTATGATTTTGGTCATGTCATCATTGACGAAAACGGATCCAATGCCATTCCACAACACAGCATTCAGAAAACGTCCACACCTGATAATGAAGGAAATAAGGAAAATATGTGATGACAATGGAAAAACTTTGTACCTTTTTCTAGTTTCTTGTGATGTACTTCCTCTTTGTGAGAAGCTCTGGATCCGACTCTTCTGATCCTCTCAAACGGAGAGTGAAGTTTCCTCTTTCGTTTAGGTTCAGTTTTCCCGCTCTCACTGTTGTTGTTGTTTTCATCACGAAGCTCGGAGGTGTCTGAGTATTCCTCTTCGTCAGAACCAGCTGGAAGTGGTATCGTTTCTTCTTCATCGTCATCATCATCAGATTCGGGAACAACACTGACGTTGTTGAACTTTTCGGCTGGCAGAATTTCAAGATCAAGATGTTGGACTGACGGCTCTTTGTGTCCAGCTTCGTCGTCCTCCTCAATCTCAGGTTCTAGTTTGTCATGTGAAGTGTCCTCGTCTTCTATTTGTTGTTCTTGGTCATGCTCATCAGTTTTGTCAAACCGATCTGTGACATCGGTGTTAGTTACTTCAAAGATTTCTTTGTCTCTTACTTCATCAACCTGGAGATCTTCAGTCTTTTCCTCTGTTTTTATCTCCTCCAAATTTTCATCCTCCTCATCATCTTCTTCCAAATCTGCAGTTTTGGCCTCCAACTCCTCCTCCTCTTCATCATCTTCTTCCAAATCTGCAGTTTTGGCCTCCTCCTCTTCATCATCTTCTCCCAAGTCTTCAGTTTTGGCCTCCTCCTCCTCCTCTTCATCATCTTCTTCCAAATCTGCAGTTTTGGCTTCCTCCTCCTCCTCCTCTTCCTCCTCCTCCTCTTCATCATCTTCTCCCAAATCTGAAGTTTTGGCCTCCTCCTTCTCCTCCTCATCATCATCTTCTCCCAAATCTTCAGTTTTGGCCTCCTCTTCATCTTCATCATCTTCTTCCAAATCTTCAGTTTTGGCCTCCAACTCCTCCTCCTCCTCATCGTCTTCATCATCTTCTCCCAAATCTTCAGTTTTGGCCTCCTCCTCCTCCTCATCATCATCTTCTTCCAAATCTGCAGTTTTGGCCTCCTCCTCTTCATCATCTTCTCCCAAGTCTTCAGTTTTGGCCTCCTCCTCCTCCTCTTCATCATCTTCTTCCAAATCTGCAGTTTTGGCCTCCTCCTCCTCCTCCTCTTCATCATCTTCTTCCAAATCTTCAGTTTTGGCCTTCTCCTCCTCCTCATCATCATCGTCTTCATCATCTTCTTCCAAATCTTCAGTTTTGGCCTTCTCCTCCTCCTCATCATCATCGTCTTCATCATCTTCTTCCAAATCTGAAGTTTTGGCCTCCTCCTTCTCCTCATCCTCCTCCTCATCATCATCTTCTTCCAAATCTTCAGTTTTGGCCTTCTCCTCCTCCTCCTCATCATCATCATCTTCTCCCAAATCTGAAGTTTTGGCCTCCTCCTTCTCCTCATCCTCCTCCTCATCATCATCTTCTCCCAAATCTGAAGTTTTGGCCTCCAACTCCTCCTCCTCATCATCATCATCTTCCTCCAAGTTTTCAGTTTTGGCCTCCTCCTCTTCCTCAGCATCTTCTTCCAAATCTGCAGTTTTGGCCTCCTCTATCACCAAACTGTCAGTCTTGGCCTCCTCCTCTTCTTCATCAACCACCTCTGGCTTAAAGTCCCTTTCTCCCTGTTCATATTCATCTTCCTCTGTTTTTAATTCCTCCTTCTCCTTAGCAACAATGTCTTCTTTTACCACTTTCTTCTCCTTCTCCTTGCTTATTTCAATATCCACCTCTTCGTCTTCTGCTTTCTCTTCCTCTACTTCATCTTCTTTGTTGCTGTCATCATCATCCAGTGGAGGTTTGTCTTCAATTTCTTCATGGTCGACAAGTCTCGCTAGTGATGTGATAGCAACAAATTTAGTGCCTGTGTAGGTATGTTACTGATCTTGTATCTGACAAATGAATATGACTATCAAAGAAACACCGTGTGAATACCATCATCTTCCTCTGCCTCTTGCACATCTGTTTCAGGGGCAGCTTCAGCCTCCTTCTCATCAGTCTTTGAGTCTTCACTTAGCACCGCAGCAGGAGCAGCTTCCTCTTTGGCTGCCTGCACAATCTCTGCAACTGCATCATCAATCCCTGTCATTTCACTTATCTGATTTGGTCATATCACATAGAAATCTTGATCCAATCTTATCAAAGGTACAGAGGGAAGTTGATGTGATGAAATGGTGAAAATGACACTGACCATTCATAGCATCATATAGTCTACACCACATTTGTCAGGCATTGATTTTGCCTATTTGATTATCATAATATATAACAATTTGTTGTCAGCAGCTCTTTAGTTAGCAGTTTTGAAGGAATGGTTTTGCTTCTGCTGAAGTTGAAGTGAACAGTAGTAAGTCTGTCCATCAGGTGCTGCTCAGAGGGCCTATTACATTCCTCTGTCTTTATGCCATCTATAACTGCCATTGAGAACTGAGATGTGGTATAAACTTTGTGATTACGTGCAAAGACAAAAAAGGAAGATTCCACACAAACTCACCCATCATCCAGCACACACAGGGCCATACAGACAATATATCACAGAGGTGTAAATGGTTGAAATACACATCCACCAGTCGGTTGTAGAGAAGATGCTCGGACAGTGAGGGGGCAACAGAGAAACGCAACTCCCAAGACAAGTAGTCACATGAAATATTACACATTTTTGAAACAAAGGACAGAATTCAGAGTTTTGAATTTTTAGCTTAGAAAACATGATGAATGGAACAAAAACAACTTCATGGCAAAACATCCAACAAAGGGTCAAACAGTGCAGTCACCAAATCCAATCAGATCTTTGTTATTATTTTTTTTATTACAATAAAATCGACTGTGATTATGACACATGTTGGCTCCAGGCATAACATAGGTGCAAATAAGGTTTATTCAAACAAACAAACAGTTTCATAATACTTAAGGATTTTTGTATTACACCATACACATCACTGTAAACCAGACTTAAACCAGGTCAGAAACGATGGTATGAAAATACCAAATTGGCCCAAACATGCATAAAAGGCCACAATATAATATCAGGCACTCAGTCAGTCTATGCACACTATTTGCAAGCGACATTTGTTTCACAAAAATGCATTTGAGTTTATAGCAGCAACATATGAAGACATTTTCTTACCTTTTTCCAAGGGTGGAAGAAATGTATCTAAAATTCAAAGAGATGTGGTAATAAAAGACAATAAGCTTCATCTTGAAGGACGATTATTAATGTGACAGCAAGGAAAAGCACAACAATCTATAACTGGACTTACCTTTTCCTCTCACCAGATTTATATCGGCTGGAGAAGCTACAGTTTCATCTGGACAGAGAGAGAAAATAAAGACGTAAAGAATTGTTAGTATTACGAATAAGAAATGGCAATTATATGCAGATGATATGTTTGTAGGTGTAATAAAAAGTGATACCTTTTTCAGTTACTACATTTACAACTGGTGTGGAAGCAGGTTCACCTTGAACATGAGAAGAAATATGTACAAGGTGTTAGTACATATTTTTAAAAATGATCACTGTTACTGAAACAGAGAATATTTGAATCCTTTCTGCATACCTTGATCACCAACAATCATGCTTGACATGTACGCCAC
Source organism: Remorina albescens (assembly GCA_034769265.1). Taxonomy (NCBI): domain Eukaryota; kingdom Metazoa; phylum Chordata; class Actinopteri; order Carangiformes; family Echeneidae; genus Remorina; species Remorina albescens. Next base: position 7,115,069 of record CM068488.1, read on the forward strand.
AAACAAATCCTTTTTGTCTGAGAACTCCAAGACGGCATCCTCAATGACTTTCATGGGGTCGATGGAGACGTCCGGCATGATGCCTGAAAATTCATCACAGCACACAATCAGTAAAAGCTGCATCTGTTATCATGCTTATTTATGACTTTGTGGCTTTTCATTCTGCATAATTTGGTCACTTTGAGATGAACATAAATTCTAAAAATACATTATCATATGTCATACAGACCTTCTTCACCAGTCAGTGTTGTGGAGACGTAGCCCAGAAGCATGTTTATCTGTTCTGTGGTGATTTCTGCTGTTCTCTTCAGAACCGACACGGGACTGAAACCCACAACATCCTGGATAGCTGATTTGTGACAGAGTCAAAATAATTAGCCATGTAATGTTTGTGAAAACTGCAGTTAGCAGCCTTTGGTAGAGTTTACATTCTAATATGACAGGCAGATTAGAAAAATGTCACAAACCAGGGCTGACACTGTACCTTTGAATGCGTCCAGTATTACATCTAAGATTGCACAAAGCACATCCTGGACATATCCCGCTACTCCACTCATAAAATCATTAGTAACACTGAAGACATTTCTGCCAATGACCACGGGGTCAATGAAGCTAATGTCAGTGGTTCCTGGGAAGAATAACACACATTAGCCAGCACTTTGATGAGCCACATTAGAAAAGACGATTAAAGACAAAAAGGAAACGCTTTTAGTTAGTAACTGTTTTAAATACAAAGCAACATTTAGCATTCCAGTTAGCTGGCAATTACCCTCTAGATGTCTATTTAAGCAACATATCTACACTTTTATACACCAGGTAAAAACAAGCAAAGAGCTACTTAGTTATTATGTTGGTAATGAGTTTTCAATACATGTAGGCAACAAATACTGACTAAACAATGCAGACATGATAATTAGATATTTAAACAATACAAATGTTAAAATATGGAGCAGGTACCTTTTATTATATCCAGTACACTGTCTACGATGGCACAAAAGATGTCCCGGATGTAGCCCATTATTCCACCAACATTGTCATTTGTAAAATTGAAGATGCCTCTGCCTATGACCACAGGGTCAATGTAACTAAGGTCAATTAGTCCTGAAAAAACACAAAGACACAATGTTGAGGAACAATTACAGTGAATATACTAATGCTTTAATTCAATTACACTATTCATTTATTGGTGTGTGAAACAAACAAAGTTTTCAGTTTGTAAGCATTCAATTACGGAATACATACCTTTATTTATATCTGATATAGTATCTAATATAGTATCCACGATAGCACACAGTGTGTCCCTGATGGAGCCCACCACGGCGCACACAAAGTCGTTAGTTGAATGGAAAGCTTGTCTACCTATGACCACAGGGTCTATGTAGCTGAGGTAGAAGTTTCCTGCAGTTTAGAGGGAGTTTATCAGAAACACGGCTGCAGTGAAATGTTGCTCTCCTGAGAGGTTTGCATGATTTCTTTTGAGCACGAGTGAGTTGTCATACCGTCTTCATCTGAAAAACGTCGAACAAATACGTCTTTTGCGGCTGATATTTCCTCAGCTGCGTAAGTTGCTGCAGACATGGGGTCACTTAAATCAGGTGCACACTCTGGAGGGTCAGAAAGGAGAATTGCGTGTTAAAATGATTGTCTTTAAACATTTAAATGTGTGCCATACGTGCTTTTTCTTTCCTGCACCTTGAAATTTATTAAGCAGACTGGATACTTCATCTACAGCATCGTTTACTGCTTGCACAGGGTCCGTAATGATTTGGTGAATGTCTGTGAGAACAGAAAAACACATGCACATATAGACCTACTAACTCTTAGGACTGATGTTGAAAAATTGAACATTTAGTAGGTATTTGTTACTTACCTGGGACTGCCTTGTACTCCACAAAGTCAAACATCACCACTCCCACAACCACCCAGGACAGCAGAGCAGCCAGTGCCAACAACAGCTCCACAGACACTTTCACCTTCCTGAGGAGCCCCAGGCCTTTAGACCGGAGAGTCTGTGGTGCTGCTGCTCCAACGGCCCCCCCTGCTGAAGAGGAGGTCGCAGCTTTGCTTGCTGTGTGTTTAAAAAAACAACAACAGCCTTTTCTTTACTGGTACAGTAAAATATAAAATATAAAACAACAAAGTGCAAAAAGTGCAGGATGCTGATCCTCTGTGAGAATTTTGACAAAATGTGAAGCATGAGGGTGATTTTTGGTTCTCTTCTCAATGTTATTTCGAATTATAATCCTTCAAAGCATTTAAGGATGTGTATGTGTTTTACATTTTGAAAATACTGGAGTGTCGACCATCTAATTAGTCGGCTTGGCTAATTAAAAATTACATCCGGATCGGTGTTTATGGTGTCATTGAAATATCAAACATACGTGTCAAAATTAATAAGTTGACTGTGGACAAGTTTATTTTTCACCTGTGAAATGACCCCCCCTGCCCAAGTGCATATTTTAGTCACAATTTAATGCTAATCAAATAAAGGACCCTTTAAAAAACCATTCTGAATATAAGCAGTTGGAAGTTAGTATATTCTTTATGAGCTTCAGTGTCTGTAAGTCAATAACTTTGTACTCTAAAACGACTTATGGAAACATTCCTGTAGGTACCAAATACAACCTCATTTTCAAATTAGGTCAATTAGACCCAACTGATAGTATTGCATATAAATTCATTGGATATTTTAACATCTTATGTTACAGAGGAGCTGTACTTTCCAACACAAACCTGGTGCCAGGATGTTAACAGACACCCGTGTATAAACTCTGGACGTTCTTGACACCCTGATTCACCTCCTCACAATAAACAACATTAAAGAGGGAATTATTGCTTATTATTCCTGCCATTTGTCTCACGACACCTCTCAAGAAAAACAGACCAGACGAGTGTTTATGAGTTGGGTACCACCTTGACTGGCAACAGCAATGTCTTACCTACACATTAACAAGCGAATGCCATAAATATACTCATCATCATAGTGCTATATAGTCACATGAGACATCTCTGACACTTTGAGACGTCTGCAGAACCAGGACGTGTACTTTTAGCATGATTTCTCTAAAACTTCCCAAATAGGATTTTGGCTTCAACTTATATTTTTACACTGTTGTATTGGCAGCTTTAGAAGACTAAATCCTTCTTCCACCGTGGCTGAAAGCCCGGAGGTCAGCCACAGCAGCAGTCATGTCTGTCACAGGAGACCAGCGCTAATACACTGGCTACATGATATCCTGTATTTATAGCAACCGAGTCTCAACACATTTTCCTGAGAGGACCCAGCCTATCAAAACAATTCAATATATTTATTACAGACCACATATTATTAAGGATTTCCCTCTAATTTCCAATGTTCATTTCAGATATAATGCAGGTGCATCAGTCCTACCGTCAGCCATGGAGACTATTTCAGGTATAATCCTTGAGTTAGGAGCAAAGCCTCCTCATGCAGAACTGATTGGAAAATCACTGTTTCAGCAATCCAATCCAATCAGCATCCACTTGTCAATAGAGGAAAAAAAAAAAAGTGAATAAATTATTCCATTTTCATTTGGTGGTCAGAGGCTTGTTTCCTGATGGGTGTAATCCACAGGCTGAATATCTTCGAAATTAAAATTAAAAAAAGGAAAAAATGGAAATGGAAAACTGAATATTAAGTTGACGGTTGTTGGAGAATTTGGAGCTGCCAGTATGGCAGCATTGCAGAGGGGGATATGGGGATGGTGGAGCAAAGGAAAGCAACGCAGGGGAGGAAAGAGCCAAGCTAAGCATGGACCTGGATGGGGTGGGGTGGGGGCAGAGAAAATATCCCACCCCGTGTTATTGGTGCCTCACATGGGTATAGGTCATTGCAGAGCACAGTGAGGCTTCAAGGTAACTTTATCCTCCAGATGGATAGGCTGGGTTATTCTTAGCCTGAGCTCTGTGCGCCAGCCGCTCTGGCAGGCCTTTTTTGGCTGTTGGAGGGGTGGGAGTATAAGATCAGTTGGCAGAATTGGGCAAACCTACCGGTGGGGCGCTATGATCCGCCCACTGAACCGGAACAGAGCAAGAGTCCAGGTTCAGGAATGGACAGCAGAGATGAAAACTGTTTACATACGATGCTTCATGCCTCTGCTTCTGGTGCTCAGAGATGTTTGCAAATTATTTTATATGCTCACAACCAGGAAAAAAAAAAAAGTAGTTTTTTTTATGTTCTTCTATTTGGTTTCTTTCTTGGCAACTTAAAAAAAAAAAAAAAAAGCCTTCAAAATTACCAGTGAAGTAACATGCTGAACGCTGGTTATTATAATTCACCCTGACTGAAAAAACAAATCTGCCTCTCCCAAGTTTCATGTACCATTTTTCAACATGTTAGTCAAAACAATAACAATCTGTACAAAGTTCTCTAGAGTTCTCTTTCACTCGTCATAAATGTGATTAGAATCCGATTGCCACACCCTGTAGTTATAAATGTCAATATATATAAATGAGTACACAAAGAAAAACACTTTATTGCCACTGACAAAAAATATCTGTACATTATATACAACATAACTCAAAAGTGGAACTGTTGTGATCTCATACTGGCACAGTTATGAGGATTATTAAAATATGAACGCTTCAAAATAGCCCAGCCTAAAGCAGAAACATCAGACACGTTGTTGGTGTTAGACATGTATATATGGATACACACTTGTGTGTTCTTTACATTGTGGCTGCACCATTCGGGACCACGGGCCTGATGACGATGGTGAGCTCCACAGGCACAGGAGGAGGAATGTACCTCTCCTCCCTCAGCAGCCGCAGTAACAAATCCTCGGTGTCCTGAGGCCAGCGGTAAACATGCGTGTTCTGAAGCCAACTAGGGACGTGCTTCTGCAAGGAGCGCATGTACGTTCAAGTGCTACACGTTTTCATTTCATGTTGTTCATTACTTTAATTTATTCTGTATTTCTTGATTTTAAGGCAAGTGCATTGTGTAGATTTGCTTTTACGTTTGTGAACCACTTTGTAAATAGTTTTTTTGAAAAGGTGCTTTATAAATAAAGCTTATTCCAGAAAGGCAGATACGGGAAAGTTTAAAGTTTCGGTGAAACTTGTATTTCAGTTATGGAGCTGAGGTGTTTTGCTCACTGACCTGCAGTGCATTGAGAAAGAGAACTGGGATGAATCTGAAATTCAAGCTGCCTTGCTGGATGAATTCATGCTGCAGCTGGGAAAAATTTGCTTAGATTTTTAAATAGTTGAATTTGTGAATTATGTCTCATTCAAATAAAGAAGGAATACTGTCTTACCATGGAGTGAATATATTTAGTGTGTAGACCGTGACTGTCTGCTGCACATCCTTCTATGTCATCCTTGTACTTTGGGCTGATGGCGATTATAATCAGGGTCGATGGCTGTTGAAAGACACATACACATTTTAGATGCATGCACCGCCTGAAAAGACAAATGTATTACAAATGTTTGAAAAAAAACAAACAATGAATACGAAATATTAATTAAGCAACTATAAAGTATAAGGTCACATGGCGTTTGATTTTGTTTTATAAAGATTATCTTAAGCAGTTTATAACAAACAATGTCAATGATAGAAATAAAAAATGTGGTGGTGGGTCACTTACATCTTTAAGGTAACTGTCTTTCCACTTGATGATGTCCATGCGTCTAATAGCGTTGTCAAATATGTCAATCTGTGAAATTTAAGACAGGGCTTTAAGTAAACAATTAAATGTTTACAAGATTCAGATTTTCTTTTAGTATTTTTGAAATCAGACTCTGGATTGAAGAGGATAGCAGCTTACAGCTGGTTGAAAACCTTGCTTTGTAAGGAAGTCTACAAAGGGGACCATCTCAGAGTGCACATCTGAAGAATACGTTATAAAGATGTTTCCTGGAAAGTCATGGAATCAAAAACCAATCTCAGATTTATTTTTTTTATTTTTTTACAGATGGTGCCATTTTAAAGTATTAAATTACACCAAATTACTATAAAACTAGAGACCATAGAATGCTGTAATGGCTTTATTTTGCAATTGAAAGAAATGTATACTAAATTCAAAGTGAATACGAATTTTTACTTAAAATAAAAAGATTTGGTCGGGATAGTACCAAGTTTTAAAGGCTCAATTTTCTGTTGCTATTATGTTTTGTATTGTATTGTTATGCTGGACTTTTCTGTTCTGGTTATGACTTCTTTAAACAAACAAAGTGAGCGGGCCAGACTGGCCACACTCCAAAAACATGAACAGAGATGATTGAAATAAGGAAACAGAACAGCTCACGGTACTCGTCAGGCAGACTGATGGTTCTTCTTCTCTCATGTGGATGTGAGACTGGTGCCTCTGCTCCCACTGAGCTCAGGTTCATCACACTGACCTGAGACACGCCATACGCTGGGGGGATGGTGAACTGAGGCATGTTAACTGACACACCTCCCTGGGCCGTGCTGTCGGTCATACAGCTGACACCACGATGTTGGAGCCTGAACCGGCAACAAAGACAAACAAACAAAGGCTCTTCAGTGGAATCATCCTGACAATTCCTGATTCAACTGATGTATCAAACTGGTGCAGGACCCGGCTCACTGCATTTTTCCCACATTAATCATGACCTGTGAGGCAATTTGTGCGTCCAACTGGATAAGGTTACAAAGTCAGGACGTGTTAGTGAATATCCTCTGAAAACTGATTTGGTTTTTACCTGTTTTTGGGCTCATCACAGGAACATCTTTGCTGGCAGGGAGAGAATTGGTGACATGGCCATAGCAGGTCCCTGTTGACTGGGCTGAGGTCGTCCCACCCTTGTCCTGCAGAATGATAAATAATAGCTGACATCCAGAGGAAGATCTGTAGATCCAGTTCAAACATGTCTGTGAGACAGCTAATGAGCTAAGTCGGTGGTCTGTATATAAAAACAATCGAAAATTGGATATTCTCCTACAAGCTCAGGTCCCACTACTTATTTTTATTAATAGAAACATTTAGAAAAATAAGCAAAACAACATATTTTCCCTTACCTTGGTTGTGAATATGGTGGTGAGGTGGCACGAAGGGACCGTCGTGCTGCCACTCATCATCAGATCTCAGCGGCAATGGCAACTCAAGCTCCTCTTCATCCTCGTCATCACTCTGAAGCTGGGAATGGTATCCATACACCCCCCTAATCGTGAAATAAGTAAATAAACGAACAAATGGACTATATCATTCTTATTTACCAACTAAGCACATTTAGATTACACTCCATTCTTTGAATGGGAGAAAAAAAAAAAAATCTTCTGACCCAGTTGTATCTCTGTTTGCAGGCTCTGTCCCACACCGGTTTGGTCCATAGTCCCAGTAGCTGCACTGTCCTCTCATGCCCGTCTGCCTGGTTTCAGCAGGATGTGGGTGATGGACTTCAGGAAGGTGATGATGAAAATTCACTTGGGAAACACTGGCTCCTCTGTCCTCTGGCTGTCTGTAATCCAGCCGCTCAGCATGATCCACCATACAAGCAGAATGATTCACTCGACCACCTCTGTGCCTGCTTTGGCAGATATAATGTGCATCAATGCAACAGCTTGGCCGGTTATTTTCATGATGAAGGTTGGCATGAAGAAGGTTCAAAAGTGGAGGGGGATTTCTGGACTTCTCTGCAATGGAAAAGACTTTTAATTCTGGTGCTTCCTCAGATCTCCTCATCTTAACCAGGTATCTTTAGTATCTCCTTTAATCCTACAAGAGACAGAAACAGGATGAAACATTAAAATGAAGAAATATTAAAATAAGACATTTTTCATGTATTGTCATGAAATGTATTCTTACAAAAGATCCTTTTTTGTTCATCTAGGCAAAGATGACTCGGTGTGAATGGAGAGCGTAACAATGACCTCCCTGTTCTCTGCTGGATTCTTTTCACTCCTGTGGGTGTAGAGGCTTGTGTGTGTTACAGCCTGTTATATGCAAATCTTTTCATGCTTGAGATACAGCTAATCACAGCCAAGAACGCAGCGTGTGTGTCACTCAGCCAGACCAGTCAGGAAAGTTGAGCTCAATCTTGGTCTTTAGGTATATTGGAATTTATAAGATTTAAAAGGTAATACTCTTTAGTTATGGGATTATTATTGGAGTAGTAAGAAAAATAGACCAAATATTTTAAAAGCTGCAGTAAAATCTCAAGCAAAAAGCCAAAGGAGGCCACGCGAACATAAAAAGATTGACAACTGATCAGTTTTAGTGGGGGGAAAAAAGCAAAAAGTAAAAAATAAAAACTCATAATGAAAACAAGAACTAAATGAGCTTCAATCAGCATGTGTTGAATTGTATGTAGTACAAGGCTGGCTGGGCTCTAACTGCTGGGTGGACACCTTGAAAATTATTTGCATATCTTTTTCTGAGCTCAGTCATGTTGCATTTAAAGCTCAGCATGAAAGGAAGCTGGAAAGACTCATTTTGCACCCTGCTGTGCTATTAAAACCAGTTACTGGGAAGAGCCGACTGTTTCTGAGTGACAGGATGATGATGATGGCAAGATTGTTTATTTCAAAACCAGTTGTGTACAAGTAACAGACAGAGACAATAAATAATGCAGAGACCAAAAGCATTTTCCATATACCTACTGAACTGGAGTAAATAAAGTGATACAAAATCTAGTTATCGCGGACTTCAAAAGCAACAGTACACACAGAAATGGCGTATCATCCTGGAAGGTTCTTTTTCAACCAGGAAGAGAAATTTGATGCTGCAGATTTCTCTGGCAAAAAAACAAAAACAAACAAACATTATCACAAAAATCTTGTAATCATAAGACATGAAGGACTGGCCGTAATGCTGAGCAAAATGACACAATGAAATAAACATGTTTGGTCTCATAAACAACATGTTATTCCCAAGAACACATTATGGAGGGACAAACACAGATACACATCCTTCACTCCGGTGGTGTCTAAGTGGCAGTTTGTTTGTTTGTTTGACTGCTGAAGCGAAAAGACAATGCAGAATTCTTACACAGCCTGCTGCCATACAGTAATGCAACATACATTTTAAAATATTGTCAGTATAATAAGCAGTCAGCCGAACAATGGTCGCAGTTGGAGGGGAAGTCTGCCCCCACATACATTATCTGAACAAAAGATTACTTTAAGTCAGTCTATAAATCATTGGCAGAAGCTGAAATGTGATGAATGCACTTAACATTGGTGCAGATACCATACAAGTTTGGGTGGAAGAGTCCATGATGCAATAAGTTAGTGCGTAGAAAGCATGAAGGCATTCCCTTACATTATAAGAATATTACTAAACATGAAAAGGCAAGAACAGGTATTATAGTACATCTAAGTTCCTTGAGAAGAGGAGAGCAGTATCGTTGTATTAACCTCATAAAAAAGGTCGGTGGACTCCCAGAAAAACTTCTGAGATATGTCAATCCACAATGTCTAACTATTACCATACCTACAATTGTTATGTCACGATTTGTTACCAACTGTGAGCCTCACACGTTTCTCTACGAGCCATAAATCTGAAATAACTTTAACCTTGGATTAAAAATAAAAATCCACACATTTCCAAAATATCAAAAGTAATATAAAATGAAACAAAAAGAGATAAGTAAACAAGCAATTTATATTTACACTACATACAAGTTACACAACTCATCCTGGCAGTCATTTTTAACTCCTCAGTCATCTCAAACGTCCCCCGCCCACCCCCCGCAAAACAGCCGTTGAATTGATAGTCAGTTTGCTGACAGAGCAGTCATCCGTCCCTGTGTTTGTGTGTGCGTGTGTGTTAATGTGTTTGTGAAACTTGGAAGTCAAGAAGTCCGTCGATGAGCTTTTGAGAGCGTTAGAGCCACAGGGTGGGAGAGAAAAAGGTGGAGTCTGGCTCCTCCTGGTGGAGAGCCAGTGAAATGACATGAGATGAGGGCGGCGGCACTCAGAGATTATCCCCAGGCTGGTATTGTGGCTCAGTGGCAGTGAAGTAGTCCTCCAAAAAGGCTTGCAGGTACTCAAAGGTGGGCCTCTCCTCCGGGTCTTTCTTCCAGCACTGCACCATCAGCTCGTGAAGGGACGTGGGGCAGTCCTGCGGACACGGCATCCGGTAGCCTCGCTCCACCTGCTCCAGCACCTCACGGTTGTTCATACCTGGAAAGAGGAATCACTCTAACATAAGACATTGTAAAGAGGTTCCCCCTGATCGGCCAGCGTTAGCGTGAATGCGGAATGTGTACAAAGTGGATATTTATCCATTTATTTAATGTTCAATTGAACACATTTCAAGTATCAGAGCATTTATAGCCTACATTAATTAGCATTTACAAGAAGATCGCAGCACGTGATGAGGAATCACTTAATTAACCCCACCCACATGAAGAAGAAGCCTCCTGGTGGATTGTGGGAAATGCTACAGGAATGACAGCAGAGGAGCCAGCAGTACCAGTTGGGGTGAGTTATAGCGCAGGTTGAATGAGGACAGTGTGGCAGCAGACAACCGTTAAAGCATAACAACCATAATGCAAAACAAGCTCTCTGTCTTTTCTCTCTGCAGCTCAAGCTGAATGCTTAAATAGAGAAAATATAATGTGTTCTGCAAAACAGGAATGCAGAATTACTGCACATGGGAACATGTCTCTGTATAATGCACAACGTATTACGTATTACGTACATAATGCAACATACTGCTCTTTTTTTAGCATACTGAGCCACGTCTAGGGTCTCAGCAGACTCCAGTACTAACACACACATACATTGCATTAATCAAACTTGACCAATCAACTGGAACTGAGAAGTGACTGCATAATCCAGTGAGCCGAGCACTCTCACCTGGATAGGGCACCCTGCCCTTGGTCACCAGCTCTGTCAGGAGGATGCCAAATGACCAGACGTCAGACTTAATGGTGAATTTCCCGTAAAGAGCTGCCTCAGGAGCAGTCCACTTTATGGGAAACTTTGCACCTTTAAAAAAGAAAAAGGAAAAGAGGAAAGGAATCAGAAATGACATCAGTGTTGTGCGAGAAGCAATAACCTTTTCTGAAACATGAGGGATATATAGGTCATTCTTCTCTGTGAGGATTTTTTCTTCATTTAAGGTTTCATTAGTGCAGAGATATGAGGACACAGGATAACATCCCACCGGGGGAGAAAAAGGAAAAAAAAAAAAATCCATTATCTCTCTCCATCGCAGTTTGTATTTGGTCCCAGTCGAATAAGCAAACATTTCAAATGCTAACAAATGAGTGAGCGAACATGTTGACAAAGTGACAAACGGAGTCTGGAAGTCCTCCTGGTGTAGTTCACATGTGCCAACGTGCACTCAGGAGAGCAACATTTGTGTGATACAGAGTACGGCCACTTCTTTTCTACAAGTTAAACAGTGACAGATTGATTTTTACGCACAACATGGGCTCCGTCTGAAATCCTCACAGTGGCCTTTTGTAAATGTGATATTCTGTTGTCTCTATGCCACGGTGTAACCACATACACTTCTGTTTTCCACTGTCACAGAGAAATACTCCTGCTCATTTGCTGTACTTATTGTGGAAACTGGCATGTGTGCGTCTGTGCATGTTTAAATTATGTCTTGGAATTCACTAAATGGAATCAATCTTCTACCAACTTTTTCCTCTGACAGTGAGGTTTTTAAAAGATGCTGCGGTCAGTGACTAACAGGAGACACTACACGGATTAAAGTCAGACAAAAGATTAAGTATGAACAGAATTCACAAGTTAATCTCTGTTCCAACAACACACTGCAGTAAATAAATACATTTCCAGACTGTGACCGATGAATTAAGAGTATTTCCTTTGAAACTGTGGCTGCTGCAGCTGTGTCTAAGCTCAAATTTGGTTAAGTGAGGATCTACACATCAGGGATATAATACCTACAAACACAAGTACAATATTGAGTTTGGTCCTTCAGATGATCATCTCTGGAGGTTATGAGTCACATTGTGATGCTTCAACAACATCCTGTTGTTTTATTGGCCCTCACTTCAAATGTGTCCTCTTTTATCCTCACAAGGTAAAAACATTTACTGGTGCAGTTCAAAACCAACACGCCATCAGCAATAACTGGATTTTGTATACAAATTTTTACGGATGTACACGGGCCTACCTTGTCTTGCTGTGTATTCATTGTCCTCGATGAGCCTGGCCAGACCAAAGTCTGCGATCTTACACACCAGGCTGTCCCCGACTAGGATGTTGGCAGAGCGCAGGTCTCTGTGGATGTAGTTCATCCTCTCAATATACGCCATGCCCGCTGCCACCTGGGAAATGAAGTCAGATTTTTCCAGTGAATATCACCAAATCGGTACCATTTTAAAAAATGACCCGCTTAAACTAATGGAATGGAAACCCATAGATTTGCCAGATATCCCATGTCAGTTATAATTACTTATCAACCATCAGGAAGTGATAAATCACAGCTTCAGAATAAAACAGAGACTGACATCGATTCACTCATTCATTCATTCATCTTCTACTGCTCATCCATTTCCAGGTCATGGGGGGTGCTGGACCAACACACAGACAGACAGAGACAAACAGCCACTCACACTCACACTCAGACCTACGGACAATTTAGAGTCACCAGTTAACCCAAACATGATGTCTTTGGACGGTGGGAGGAAACCGGAGTACCCTTTACCTCTTTGGGCTAACTCACTGAAATGGCTGTATTTTATAAGTATTAAACAGGAACAATTCCCATTTAGATTTCTGCTTGTTTTTAGCAGTTTACCTGCGCTGCCATGTCCACTAGATTTGGCAATTTGAGGCCTCGTCCTTCACCGTCCTTAAGGAAATCAAGCAAACTCCCTAAAATAAAAAAGAAAGAAAGGAGGAATAAAAAGTAATAGAGTCTAATAATAATAATAATAATAATAATAGTTTCATATCATCCCCAGCTTCTGGGTCTCAGCTATAATTTGGATCAAAATTGAAGCAACATGTTGGAGCATCAATTCTGGGATTCCTGCCACACGAGTGATATTTGGATCAGCTTTTTTATTTGCTAGTTATCGTCGTGGTAACTGAGGCGCTTCATGTTTTTCGGCAAATTTCTCCAGTAAAAATTACATTTAAATTGAGTTTTCTACATGACAGTAATATGGATGCGGGACTGAGCATCGTGCTATAAAGCAGGACACACACTGTGCTGTCTACGCAGCTCTAAATTATGTACATACTTTGAGAGCGTGTGCATGTATGTAATATTTATAGTGTCTTTTTAAGTGTCACTTTAAAACAGGTTCTACCTTTGCTCATGTACTCAGTGACGATATAGATGGGTTCTTCAGACACCACAGCGTAGAGCTGCACCAGCTTGTCATGTCGGAGCTTCTTCATGATCTGAGCCTCCTCCAAGAAGGACTCCGGTGACATGGTGCCAGGCTTCAGAGTCTTCACCGCCACTTTGGTGGTGCCATTCCACGTGCCTGAAAAAACAACAACAAAAAGCGATCAAGTTGAGGGGAGGGATTAGGACTTGGTCTGAATTGTACTTTGTATAGTGAAAATCTTTCAAAAGGTCTTGCTGAAATCTGGTCAGTTACCTGTTACGCTGAGTTTTTAGAAGCTATGTTTGTTTTGTTTAAATAAAGGTAGAGCAGTGGAATCAAACGGGGTCTTCAGCATTAAACTTAGGAAAGGATTGTGTTATGTAACAGGGCAACAATAAAAATATAGTCATATCATTAAAATCTATAAAAATGAAAGTAGTAATAACAGAACTTTAATGTTGACAAGTTTTGAGAACTGCTTTTTAGAACTAGATAAAAAGAAGTGTACTCGAACTTTACTGGCCTAAATTTAACTACAGCAGCATGTGTCTGAACTGAGCTTTGAAGAGTCATCATCACAGAACATTAGACATACCAATTACTGGGTTTTCACTGGTCAAAAGGCCCATTCAAATCCTGAATCCAATCAGAAATAGTGGGAAATTCAACAATGTCCATCACATCAAAGTGGACACTACCATCATGCAGTATTCCCTCCAGCAAAAACTCCAATGGAATTACTGAAATGAAACACTCCCTCTGGGTAACATTAGCTGGGTGTTAGCTCCGAATGATCCAACACATACAATATGTTTTGCAACACTGCTTGCAGCTGTCCAACTCTTTATTTGTGCCAAAAGAGAATGCTGCAAAAAAGGTACACACCCATCCAGACCTCGCCGAACTGGCCGTTCCCGAGACGCTTGATGAGCTGCAGCGACTCTCGCGGGATCTCCCACACGTCTTTGGTTTTGACAGACAGATCTGTCAAACGAGGCATGCCTTTGTGGCACGGCACGATCAGGCGGCAGCACAGCCCTGCAGCCCTGGCTGGATCGAGCATGCAGTTTGAATTTAAAATTGGATTATAAGAGCACTGAGCCATGTAACGCTGCAATTTCAAAAGAGGAGGAATACAGTAGGTGTCATGTCAGGAGTAGTTTCTGTGGAGAGCCTTACCAGAGTAATGCTGTACTAGCTGCTGCAGCGTTTCAAACTGGGCTCTGGTGGTGATGTAATAGCCTCCACTGTCCAGCTTGCGAATCTTATAGTGTTTGACGTGGTCTCCCTTGATGTCATCCCAGTCCTGGATGGAGAGGGAGTAGGCTCCTGGCACAGACAATACACAATAATAAAAAACAAAACAAAACAAAAGTGACAGATTCAAGTACAACGGAGGGAAATATCTGATGACATTTCACCATGTGGGTTTTCACAAGGGATTATGAAACATGTCATGTGTGTCAGTTTTTTTTAATGAGTGTATATATAGCACAATGTGCAAAGGATTGAGGACAATGAATATGGAGCAACTGCATAGTTGACATATTAGACTGAATTCTAAATTGTGATGTCTGAGGATTTCATTGCAAGGTTTTCTATAAATAAACAAATTTGTACATTAAAAATAAATTGTTCCTCAATCGTCATTCATTCACATTTCTGTCTGTGAGCTAAAGTTTTAAAGGATTCAACATGTCAGTATGTTAGATGCAGCTACGTCAGAGTACCTTTGGTTGTTTCACTCTCACGGATTAGGAAAGTGCCTCTGGCATTGCCGTTGGAGAGCAGTTGCCTCTCAGCATCCTTTCGACCTAATTTACCAAAATACCAGCTGAAAGGGGGAAAAAAGAGATATCAGGCTATGGATGATAATATTTGTCTTGAACATTTTTCTCAATATTCTTTATTTGGTCTGTATCTGTATGCCACAATTAGCTTTCAAATACGTATGATATGAACTCTGCTGGTGAAGCTACGAGGTCTCAGACTGAAACCTGTGCGCTCCTTTGAAAAGTTTTACTCACTCCTCAGCTTGGATCGAATCCACCGGAGCTACGTAATTGCTTGGAATGTAGCCAGTTCCACCTGTAGTGAGAGAACGAGCCTCCCACCAGTCTCCCTCACTGAGGAGAGGAGGACAGAGAGCGATGGAGGAGGACGGAGGCAGGTTGGAACAAACACAAGCGATGGATCAAGATGTGCACATTATGCAGTCAGGCACAAATAAACATTCAAATGTGGCGGACGTGAAGATTTGCCAGGTGTTTGTTTCTGAGACCTCAACATAAAAACAAACTTCAGAATTATATTTATCTTGCATCCTGTCAATATTTCTATATTGCAACTCTGGAGAAAGACACGTTTTATTTATATGGTGCAAACATGGCAAATCTGTCAGACTTTAAATGTAACAAACTACATAAGCCAGGTCAGGTCAGTAAGAGATTCAACAACACTTCATTTCAAACCCAGCTTTTTCAAACGTTCACAAAAACAGAGGAATAAAAAACACGACCGCCACCCTAAGAAAATGGTGTCATGCAGATGTTTTCACACTTACGTGCTGTTGAGGATCTGAAACCTCTCCCCCTTTCTGAAGCTGAGGTCATCCTCAGTCCTGGCTTCGTAGTCGTAAAGAGCCACAAACAGAGTCACCCCTGGAGGGAAAACAAAACATTACATGTGGTGTTTGGAGCTGATGGGTATGAATTACATGGATGGAGTATTATTTGTGATTTTCATTGTGGTTGTGTTGTTGGGTAGGTTCATCTGTCTGACACATGGGCTCCTTATTATGCATCAGCAAAAAGTTTAACTGCCTTCTTCGTTTATTCTTTATTATTCAGCTGCTTTATTTTAGGAAAATCTAATTCTAACAATTTATGTTATTAATGTTTTCTGTATACAAGAACTACAAAGTACAGTTAAGAGAGAAATCAGATTTTCTAATTTCTAAAATTTTCATCTTTCCCAAACCTTAGAAAAGGTTCAAAGGTTTAAAAGAATATGGATTACTTGTGTGCTTTTAAAGTTAAACCCTGATCAATGTTTTTTTACTCAACTACTTTATCCAATAATTTAGGGCCTTTCAGCTCAATGTTTTGACTTAATGGCCTGCAACTTTAATAGTTTTGGGTTTTAGCCAATGACTGAATGATGCCTACTTAATGCCAGATGTCGAGCAGAGACAGTAAGCAGCAGAGTATTTAGCAACAAAAGAGAGAAAATTCCCCTGAGAGCCAGTGGAGAGTCGAGGGGTGGGGGGAGCATTGGTGGCTAAAAGCATGAATCAGAAATAACTGTGTTGGTGTAGCTTCATGTTTAAATAGATGTTTGTTCGTTTTCTATATCAAGCCTGTAATGTCAATACAGCTTCTCCCATGTGGCCAAAAAAAACTAAAAATTTAAATAATGAATTGTTGCATGTTAAAAAATATCCTTGTTTTGCATAGAAATAAAACTAACAACTGGCCTTAGTTTTTAACCAAACAAGGTCTGTCTAGGAATCTTGAGCGAATAGTTTCTGCTGCCAAGGTCTAGATTAATCTAGATTATTGGCCAATCAAATTTATCTCATGCGATTTGGAAGAGCACTAGATTCCCTGTATCTCTCAATAGGCCTGAAACTGTAAAATTACTTCATTTTCTGATTTGATCGGTATTGTCCCTGGAAAGGCCGAGCTACAAAGCTGCAAGAGGCCCCTGCGCACCTCCTTTTCAATGCAGTCACCTCATAAAAACACTTTACAGTGACTACAACTGCAAAACTGCATCTTCAGCAGACATGGAGATCTTCACAGTAAAGTCGGTTGAGGTTTCTGTTCTACATCCGTCCAAGTTACCTGGGGAAAGTTTATTTATTCAATCATTCATTTGAAATTAAGTCAACTATCATAGATATGAATGTTGCTTTGTGCTGCCCTCCTCCAGTAATTTCTTATTCATACATGCTGCTGGTGCTGAGTCCATTGATGCAGAGTGTTTATCTCTGCTGGGATCTACCTTCAGAAACAAACAACAACAACAACAACAACAACAACAACAAAAAGCTGACATCAAAGCAGGACATGCTGTTAATTTATCTTTGCACATTGTATGCATCTTTAAAATCTTAAGTGAGAAACTGTGAAACACATTTTCTCCAGAACTCCAGAATCCATTTTTTTTTTTTTTTTTTTAATGATTCAGCACAATGTTTGATCTTTCTGGTTTTCAGATGTGTGTCGCAGAGCACTGGGGATAATTTAGGTCACTCTGTTTTCTATTAACTTTCAGCCAGTGGATGTTCATCCTGTGCAGAAACCGAAACTCATAACCACCACAGTGTCCCAGCACACACAGGAGAAGAATCGCACACAAAACACAAATAAAACTAACAACAACAAAAAAAAAAAAGATTTACAATTTGAAGCGATAACTTCTTACTAAACAAACATACTAGTCAGTAGGCATATTCAGCAGACATCAGCCTTTTATTGAATATTGGAGAAGATCCAGCCAGTGAGTGGTGTTCAGAAATGCTTACAACATTACTGCTTAGGCTGACATTTTATTTCCCTTTTAATTGCTTTGTTTGTAACTTGACCCTCATTCAGTGACAGAAACATACTTCAGTAACAATGTCACCTTGTCTTAAAGAAACAGTGTGACATTTTAGGGAATTTGCTTATTTGCTTTCTGGGCAGGCCCTAGATGAGAGAACGGATTGCTGTCTGTTCAGAGACAGTCAAGAAAGGAGATGGTGCGCTTACAATCATTTCCTGTCACCATCTTGCCCCATAGAAAAACAAAAATAAATATTGGATCCATTTTTACAAGCCACATGTCTTCCGGACATTCTGACATCAAAATAGAGATTGTGGCAAAAGAAATATAAAAATCATCTTTCTTCAAGGCTTTTCCCTCTGAGCTGGTCTAGTTTCTCTGCTGCAGCTGTCTCTTTCCAACCACAGAAGTTTAGAGGGACTCGTATGTGGAACCATGAATTAGAAGTTTAAAACTGAAGAAGTTTGAAGTGGAAACGTATTTCTATATACTATATATTAAATTTATTTTCTCAGTAATAACATTACTGTTGTTGTCATTTGAGTTCTTGGAGGGCAAACAAAGTGTAATTAGACTGATACACGCTTTTTACTTATTTCTTTTAATAATCAGAAGTTAGCAGGTGAAGAGTGATAAAATCAGGTGTAAAGTCATACTGTGTCTGTAGTTCTGACATGATTAAGCAACACGACCATGCCCACAGATTTAGACCAGTTCATGTCACATGATGATCTCCGTTCTGGGGCATGTGAAGCTGCTTAAATGCACTAAATGCTTCACCTCACCTGTTCCTCCACGGGAACGAAGCGTCCCAGACTGCGAGGAGGTGTGGACTCCTCCGAACACGGTCACCCCCTGTGTGGCGGCGCTGTGGAAGTTGTTGTAGTTGGGAATGGTGGTGACCCCAAAGCTTGGGTAGTGCTGCGGCGTGGGGTCGGAGCCATAGCGGTATCCCGAGTTGTGGGAGAGGCTGGTCTCCCGGTCATCAGTGAGTTTTGCTGCTTCTTTATCCTTACATTGGACACAGCCCATTCTCTACTCTCTGTGGGTGGAGGGGGGGGGAGACAAAGATGGAATTAATACGCAGGTAAAGTAATAGCTCAAAAGCCTTCTCCATTGGGGGAAATTATGATTCAATATTCCATTATTTCAAAGCTTCCTCTGAGAGATACACAGCCTTGTGAAAAATCTTTCAATTAGGCTGAAATTAAACACGCTACTTTAAAGCCCATCACTAATTAAAGAGGGGAACATCATGTGAGAGAACTGCAGTGTACGGCTAATGTGATCAGTGATGTAAATATGTGTTCACACTGATGTTCATTCGAGGTACTTTGTGCTGACAATATCCAGTTGAACTTGGCATAAGGAACTTTAACAGCACTACTTTTCAGGGTTTACGTTTCCATCTTACTGCAAGACCAGACTTTACACCCGGCAATTACCAGTTGGTATGCACTTTATTCTTTTTTTTCTCTGTGCTTTACAAGGAGCAACACACCCATCCATACATTCACAGCACACAAACCCCGAGCAGCCAAAAGCTCTTTGGCTTTACACAGTTTCACGAGGGGGACTGATGGAGTGTTTCGGCCTCACTAAAGCAAAGTTAAACTAGTTTGTGTAATGAGTCAGACAGTCTGCTTTCCCAATTAAGAACAGACGTTCTATCGTTATTTTGGCTCACCGTACCCCCGCCCCCTCCACCCACTGCCCCCTTTAAGCCCTGGAAGCCCATGAAGCTGGTACCACACGGCTGGGAGGAGACTACTGACAGCACTGTTGCCTTTCATCAGCATTACTGACCAGCTGACTTCGGAAACAGCTAATTAGAAACACACTTGTTTGCAGTGGAAACGTGGAGGGGACGTGGAGCCTGGGGCGAACACTGATGCTGCTGCTGCTGTTGCAGTTTTTGTGGACACTGTGCTGGCTTGGTGAACACACAGGTGGCACCTTTATAAAGAAGAATGATCACAAATGTGTTTGCCAATGAAAGAAACATTAGGTTAAGGATAGGTGGAATAATTCATGTAAAATATATATTAAAAAAAAAAACAATCTACATGATTTAGAGATTCGGTGTCAGCCATAAGATATGAGTGTCTGTGTCTGATTTTGAGCTGAAACAATTTTATCATATTTTGATCATCAATTACTATTTTAAGTCAATTTTGAGGCAAAAATGTACTGCTTACAGCTTTTTCAATTTGAGTGTTTTCTAGTTTTATTGGCCTGCTATATTAGTAAAATTAATAGTAAAGATATTTGGGGCGTTAGACAAAACAGGAAATTTTTTGAAATTACCGGAGAAAAAAAATAATTTTTTGCTACTTTTATAAACCAGAAAATAAATCAAGAAAGCAACTGCTTGACAAAATGATAATAATAATAGTTGCGGCCCTAAACAGAGTCAGAAGTATGTTTTGAAGGACTACGGAGCTTAATGGTAACAAGAAAAGCTACAGTTTATGATTGAACTCCTTCAGGCCCGTTTTTAACATTTACAAAAAACATAGTGATCACATCAGAGAAAAGGTGTAAACAGATGTGTCACTTGCTGCACACAAACATACACTGCAAAGGACCAAGTATGATGTGTAGTTTACAACAAAAAATGCATTTAAAAACAATTTATTTATGAGCCAGGGTAAATACATCTTCTCAGGGACTGGACCATTCCTCTGGATGGTAATAATATTGTGACACCAGCTCTTTGTCTGCTCCTTTGCTAATGGCTGAGAAACATTTCGTGTTTCTTTATTCTGGGAGAATTGAAGTCTTTAAAAGTAGCATAGAATGAGTAGTAGAAGGAGAGAACAGAATGCAGACTGTTTGTGGAACTGCACTGGTTTCAGGTCTGAACATCTGCTTTACATTATCATTATCTTATCGATGTTGCCTTTGAGATATCAGTGTCACCAGACTATAAATGATCCAACATTTGCGACTGATGGAGAGTCCAAGAAAAAGCCACTAATAACATTGAGGGTGATATGGAATCTAAGTGATATAATATATTCCCACCAAGTACAGGATTCACACTTAACAAACAAGAAGATGGGAGCCGCTGCAGCAAGATGGAGAGCACCGTGATTCATTACTGCCAATAAAACCACATAAAAGACCCCGAAGAAAAAAAGAAAAAAAACAAGCCTAGCAGTAGCATTCCAGTGTAAATCCTGACCAAAGCTCCGACTGAAAGACGAGAATGACGAAGACTGCTGCTGCTTCTATAGATAATCTTCCTTGACATTTATATTTACATCTCACATCTTCTGGTATTTACAGCCACCTCCTCCATAGCAGGTATATATCTGCCACAAGAATCCAGAGGGGAAAAAAACTCCCCACAAACTTCGAAAACATTAGAAATGTGACAGCTAAGAGTTTGTTTCTCCGTGATATGCTTTCAACTTGTTGAGTCGGCCAAAATTAAAGAAATAAAACTGATTCACTGTTTCCATCATAAAATGTTACAGTTTGCTATTTATCCCTGTTGGTTAGACGAAGTAAACAACTTAAAGACATCACTATGGGGTATCAGATATTGTGATGGGCCGTCACGCTAATTTCTATTTAAAAATGTCTATTGTAAAACACAGGAAGTATGGGAAGATATCTAAAATAAGAAGCATGAGTCTATGACAAAACATCTATGCACGCAGGGCTGCCATACATGAGGTTGTTTCTGATTTCTGGTGGATTTTCTCCTTTACTGCAAAGATTGAAATAGCACTGCCTCCACTCCTGGAGGGATCAGACTAAATGAGGGGAGATCTCATGTCGTCGAGCTGCCTGTGGGCATTATAAAAATCTTTCTACTCTTGCAAGGAAAAAGGCTAGGGACTGCCACAGCACACCTCGAACACACCTGTATGTATCTGCTGCGTGGAATCTAGGCCATCAAGTTTTGTTTACATACACGTTTCCTTTGTGGCACAGTGTTCACTTAGTAATCATTTGCATATTAATAATGCCTGCGCTCAGGTTGTGTTGTGACTGAAGTTGCTGCATAGGTGCGACGAAAATCCGCCATCTTTAGAGATAAAATATATCTCAAATGCATTGGACAGCAACAGGCAACTTTATCTCACTTTCATCTCAGTACAATATAATACAAATATGAGCTTCGCAGGCATTATCCTCTGGCTTTCAGATCCAAGGGGACAACTATTGTCTGTTATTGAATTATATGCATGATTCAACACTATGGATTTTATCAAAATGTCAAGACAAGACACGGCAACATAAAAATGTGAGGTGGGTGTTATCCTTGCATTTCATCATTTCAGACACATGCTACCCTGCTCCGTCCCTACTAACCTGTGAAAACCCCATCCCCACTTAAAAAAAAAAAAAAAAAGCAAATGATGGCATCACAGCATTGGGGCTAGTTCCTTTCCACAACACTGCCTGGTTATCACATGACCACCTCATCACGCTATCTTCAGGCCAAATGGACATCCAAGCCTCCGAGAGGATCACTGCCGTGATTAGGAAGGTCAGCAAGGACAGGATGGTAGCTACATAATGTGTCGTAACAGTATAAGGCAGACACGAGGCGCACACACACACAAAAACCTCTTCATTTTGATTGACACAAGATGCAGTCGGAAATTTGGCTTTGTTGTCGGGCCAAATCTGTTGGATAGTATTTGTCAATGCTGCGGCAGGATTCAGGAAGTGAGGAATGGAGCGAGACGAAAGAGGCCAATTTTAACTGAACAAAGTAACAGGATAGGGTTAGTGCTACTACATTAGTCACATCTGTCGGGCTCAACTGGAAATTAATTTACTGAAATGAACGCTTTTAGGCTGACGCTCAATGGCCACAAGTGTTAATCATCTATATTAACACACACACACAGATGGGAAGCATAATGAGATACTCAACCATTTATAGTGAAGCTGCAAGATCAATATAGTAAATTAAAAGCACAGACATGTCAGGGTCACATAACGTAACTGATGGATTAAACATTAGACAGTCGGTCAGTCAGTCAGTCAGGCCGGAGAAACCGACATTTATGCAGTCTGATGTGTTAGACATATCTAGATGTGTGTGAGGTCAGTGAAAACACTGGTTTTAATTTACTGTTGAGCTGAAAAAATTAAGATTTACTTAATAGAGCAACTGACAAAAAGCAAACAGCTATTTTTATAACTGACTAAATTAGTGTAAATGAGAAATATTTAGGTCTTGATAAAAACAGGGACTATGATGTGACATTTATATACCCGGAACAATTGAGCAGTAATTGAAATAAATAAAATGACAGATTAATTGAATCTAATTATTCATGAGCTCCAATTCATTACTGCGGTCTAATAAGGCCTGTGAAGTTGCACCACTGGCCTAATTAATTCTGCACATACACAAATGGTATAAAATAGACGCAGCATTTGTTTAATGCTATTTAATGTTTAAATATTTCACTTAATTTGTTGTTCTGATATTAACAGGTCTGTTTCTTCCTTAACAGTTTTTTTTTTTATTTTTATAGCTGTCTGATGACATTATGAAAACTACAGAAATTTTCATTGTGGATAAAACTGTCCTGTCGCTCTGTCTTCCAAAATAGTTCAATTAATTATTTAGCCTATTAAATACTCAAAGAGTATTAAAAAAAAGAAGCTCAATCTAATTTGCCATAGGTTAACGTGATTTCTTGAACTGTCTTGTCTTATTTATCAGTCCAAAAAGTAACTATCAAATTTACGTAATCAATGAAAAAGGAAAAACAGACAATCCTCACATTCAAGAATCTGAAACCTGTGAAATCTGTTAAATTTTCCATCAATCGACTTATCCATTAATAGGCTAATTGCTGCTCTAATGGGGACACGCTAAGTGACTGGTAATCAGCTGACCTGATGTTATTTCTATTCTTAGTACAAGTGATGCAGAGATGTTAAAAATCGAAATAAAAAAGAAAGCGGCCAGTTTGGACCATTGAAATTTGGCTAATTAACTGAAACAGCAGTCAACTAGTTATTACAACAAAGAACACTGCCATTATTTGACCCGAGTGAACTTTCGAATCACTTCCGAATACAATCATTTTACAATTCAAGACAAGAAAGGTCTGTTTAATTCGGAGTGTGGGTCCCTTTGCACTCGGGTCATTGACATGCATCAATACAAGGTCAGACCGCCCACACCCATCCCACTGAAGTCACATTTCAACTGACCTTATTCAAATGAAAAACACAACTTCTTGTACATTATCAAAGAAATGACTCGAACTTAATTTTCTGTTGCGTGCCATTTGAAAGCATATAAAACTCCCTGCAGTGTCTACTGGATTTGGTACAGTTCTGCCAATCTCCCCCTTATGGCTGCCATTCTCCGAATAGTTACAATATTTGCTTGTGTCAGACAACCAAGTTCATTCAGTGTATCAACAACAAGACAATGGCCACATTTCACTCGGCTACAAGATTATCTGCACAATGAAATACAGTGTTTAAGCTTTCAAAGCATTCTTCACGTACTGAATGACCACAGTTCGTTATAAAAACCCACAGCTGAGCTTCATACAGTATGTATGTGTGGGTTTAAGCCTCGCTGTGTTCGATGTCACAATGTTCGCAGTTGAGTATGTTGAGTCATGTTGTTAAATCACTGAGACCATTGTAAACAGCCAGCGAGATTTGTGCCTCGTACATGGAAACCTGAACTAACTTTTCCTTTTGCTTTCTTTATTTTCAAGAAATGGCTCCTCGCTGCTTTTGCCTGTCAGTTTGCACTTGGGGGGTTAAATGATTCTTTCCAAATCTTTTGCCAGGGGAGGGCAACGGTCAACTTAAGAGCCCACTGGAAATAATGATGCTGTGGGCCTACAGCAATGTAGGTTACCAGATTCCTGCTGAAAGTGAATAACACTTGGGTTGATGGAAAGTGCAAACGGAGCCACAAGCCACATGGTTCATAAGTGCTGGTTAATGGATCAGCTGACAGAAAATGTAATTTAAAAAAAAAAAAAAACTTTTAAGAATGTTTGTCATTTTAAAGTGAAAAAAAATGTCAAAAGTGAGCCTTTACTGCATTTCTCCATTTTATGACATAAACTACACAAAACAAGACCTCAGAATATCTCAACTTGGACTTTGGAAACTGAGAAGGAGAGTTTAAGACTTTCAGACAATGTATGGTCCAAAGGTTTAGTCAATTTGTGAAGAAAATAATTGGCAAATTGATCCATGAAGAAAATAAAGGTGCAACAAATCCTTGTTTTCACAGACCGTTAATCTATAGATTATTATTGCAATTGATCATTTAATCCATAAAAAAACCGCAAAACAAACCCATCACAATTTCACTCCGAATCCCAAAGGTAATCAGTTTACAATGTTGTGGCAAGAAAAAGCAGTAAAACATCACAACGGAGAAGTTGGAGAGATCGAATGTTTAACATTTACTTTCAAAGACAACAATCACTATTGGGTTTTGCCAAATGACAAATCTATTATTTGACCAATCACTAAATGAATGTTGTTAGTTACTGGCCTTGCTATTTGTGTAGCATTTGCTCACCGACACAAAACCAAGCACACAAACAGATCTCTTGTAAATCAGTACATCTTGCGTTGGCTTAAATAACCAATGAACCCGTTTACCTGGCTAAACATTGCAATTTTCTGGTGACATTTCATGGGAACATGAAGTCTTGAACTGTGAGTGGAATCTTATGTGTAAAGGAGTGGTGGGTACCCGAGTATTGGGGGGGGGTGTAGTCCATGAAACATAATGTGCAAGTCCTTTCATTCAAATTTGATGGATAACACGCAAACTATTGTGTAGCCATTCATGGAGCAATGACAGACTGAAAGCTGAGGGCTGGAGGGCGCTCTGTGTTTATTTCTAAAGCAACACACAAACTACTGTGCAACTTATTGCACACATATACACAACTGAGGTTAGCTCCCAGCTACACACACGCGCGCACACACACACACACACACACACACACACACACACACACACACACACACACATCATCCCCTGTGTTTGCCTACAAGATGGATGGCTGCTCCCCCAGACACATCAGATAACCCGATTAGTGCAGCCTTAATTTGATAGTTATCAGCGTGGCAATGCAATTAGCTCAAAGCCCATGACAATTATTATTATTTTTTTTTTTTGGGGGGGGGGGGACTCAACAGGAGGCTGTCTGCGGGGCCGTCGTGGCGTTTATTCGGTGCGTGCATGGCCTCAGTGGTCAGCTCTGTTCTGCAGAGCGTCCATCCCTGCTGCAGCAGCAGCAGCAGCAGCAACACACAGACCCCCCTCTCCAGAATTACAGCATCGCAAAACATCACCCACAATTACGAGACCATCACCGCTCTCTGCCTGCGTTTTACCCCCCCCCCCCCCCCAGAGTCTGGGGACAAAGTCATCCGTAAATAAGACGCAGCTACATGTGCAGAATATGCGGAGTGAATCCTGGCCTGAACCTACAGCCTGTTATTTATCCGCTGGGATGAATTCATCTGGCAATCCTCAGCGCAAAACAGGGGACAAGGCGGGTGCACCAATTGAAATTCAACACGGGGGGGTGATGGTGGTGGTGGTGGTGGTGGGGGGGTGAAGCGCACTTACCGCAGAAAAATCAGATTAATCCATCGGAGTTTCCAGAGAGGCTTTCGTGGAGGATTTGGCGGAGATGTTTCTACTTTGTGTCAGTGTTTTGTCTTCGCATGGAGGCAGAATAGCGACGGGAGAGCCGTCCCTGCTGCCGACTCAAGAAGTCCTGTCGCCGCCGTGCGTACTGATGATGACGACGGCCGCCGACGGCAAGCTGGCGATAATAACAAACAGCCTTCCGGGGAAGCCCTTCAGAATAAAACCAAGATTTTTTTTCTTTCTTTTTTTTTTTTTTTTTTGAAGTAAGCGAAAACAAGAATGAAAAGCAATTTCACCAACAAATAAAAACGTTTAACAGATTACACAGGGTGGGTATATTGGTTTCTGTTTATATTGGTCTAACCCTTTTTTATTTGAGCCTTACATTTTCATCCCATAATTTCTTTTGTGTTTAAGCTCTTTTTTTTTTGTCTCTTTTTATTTCTCCTTTTAAAACAGCCGGACTTCATCTGAATTAAGTTTATCATAGTTTCTTTCTTTCTTTACCTTTAAATTTAATGTAAGGTAATGCATGTTAATAAAAGTGCGATTTCAATAAATTCAAAAGCCTTCACGCTTAAAAAAAAAAGAATAAACAACATTTGGGATTTTATTTTGAACTGTTGAATATTTTTGTTTTCCGGTCTTTCCATGGGAGTCTTGACACAGCTGTTGTTGCGTACGGATGAAGCGGATCCACATCGACGAAAAGGTTTGATTGACAGCATTTACAGCCAACCAGAAATTACAATATGTAGTAGGACGCCCACTCGTCTCTGGAGTGATTGAAAAACAAGGCAAGGTGGGGAAAACTAGCTGTTTTCGTTCAAGTCAATAAGAGCTCACAGTTGTTTTTATTTCCACCCTAAATAAACAGAGCAAGTAATTAGAATTTAATTAGAAATTAAATTTGAGCCAGGACAAAACCCAAACCTTTGGTTTTGTCTTTGTATTATCTTACTGTGTTCAACAATCCCCCCATTCAGGTCTGAGGATGGAAGGTTTTATTCCAGCTAAAATCAACAGCAGGTGCTTTCCCTTTTTGCCTGGAGGCCTGTTCATAAGTGAAATCACCTGCTGGCGGATTCAAAGCTGCAGACACACTTTGCCAGACATATGAGCAGTGAGCCCAAAGTCTAGTGGCTGATTTTTAATTTATTTTTTTAACATCCCATAATGTTTACCAAGCAGCTGAAACTGGAAAATATATGCAAACTGGAAAACCAAAACCAAGGGGAATTTCGAACAAATGAAGAAACAACCCTCAGCCAGATTAGTTTGGATATTTTAGAGGAGCTGCTCAGTAACGTGTAAATGAATCATGATTTCTGACCTCTGACCTCCGTTCCCTTGATATTCCTCTTGGTGTTTGCGGGTTACTGCTGATCAGCCTGTACGATTTTAAGAGAAACGAAACATTTGAAATCACTGTTGGTCAAACACTCAGTTTCAGTTATAAAGATGATTTATTTTGACCATTAGGTACGTTTGAAAGATGCTTTGCCCAGAAAAATTGTAATATTTCCCGAACCCCACACTGGATTTCTTTATATCTTGAAATCAATATCCAGACAGTTTCAAAGTGAAATTTCTTGGTAAAATGATATTATATTCTATTATAATAAACATATCATACTATATGACTCTTTGCTAAAGAGACTCAAAAAAGAGAAATTTGTGCTCAATTGAAAAGAAAAATACTACAGAAAATTGCTCTGTAGCATTTTCTGGATGGGATCGTTAACACACTCACAGACACACCCACTGGCACCTGCACACACACTTCACCCAGAATACTGACAAAGAGTGCATCATTGTGTGAGTCTTCGTAACGGGTTAAATCTTCAGACCTAACTGTCTGGGATACATGGTTCATTTTGAAAACACTTCATGCCCCTCTGGCTTTGTCCTCCGGTTTATTTATTCATGGCAGCTCAACATGATAAATGCAGATTTGCATTTAATCACAATATCACAACAATGAGTGTGGCCTAGTTAGCCTGATGAACAAAGGATGAGTGAAAGAAGTCACCCTAATCCCCAAAAACTGCTGTCTGCGGTGCCTAGTTTTCAACTCACTCTCACCCTACTTCTCCATAACCTGGAGTCATGATCACTGAGCCCTCGACGTGCGACTGCTTTCCTCGGGGCCATTTTGGACTGGTAACCATGGAGATGTGGGTCATGCAGTGATGGCAGGGAGACGGCAGTCTTGTGGCTGTTCGTGGAGTCAGAGCACTTGCAGCCTGCTGGAGAAGGCAGCAGCAGCTCAGGACCATAGACTCTCATTATATCTGGGTCACTGGGATGCTCCAGCTGCAACAAGCAGACAACACACTATTATGCAAGAGGAGGGATGAGGGGAGTTGTGGGGACAGGGGCTTATAGTTACAGGGAGATGTGTGTTGACTGAGTGGGGCATATGTCGAGGTACACGATGATATAACAAGAGACCAGCTGAGCTCTGTTTTGTCATTTAAGCTGTCCAAAACATGGAGTTGTTTTGGCGATTTCATAGACTATCATACATGTTTTCAGCTATCTTCTAGACTACACACATTTTTATTACTGTGAATATATTTCAATTACAACATTTTTTTTACTGGGCTAAAAATTAAAAAGGTGACCTCAATCTTTGCCAGTGAAAATTAGATATTCTTTATTAATCCTCAGGGGAAATGTTGTTTATTATCGCACTAACCCTACATAACCTCATGTGCACCTTTATGTAAAAGGGAATGATGGCTGTTTTGTAGTTTGTTTGTTTGTTTGTTTTACGATGTCTCTACATATATTCATCCTCAAATGAGAAGAGAAAATATTCTTGAACAGAAATACTTCTGGGGTGACGAGTTCAATTAAACCTAGCTGATATTTTAACGCCTAATTTTAGTAAAACCAACAAACAAAAAACACAAACTACCTCCTGCACTATAAGGTGGATATAAAACAAGTTGTTGGCCATGTTGTTGTGTCTCTCCCATTGTCCATGGCCCCCCCAACGCCATGCCCCCCCCCCCAACCCCCCTTCGGACTCCTGATTGGTGGAGACGCGGCGGCTGTGTCGTCATAGCCCCGGCGCCCATTCATCAGCGGACTTGGGCGTTGTACTCCGCATCTCATTTGCGGCGGGGCCAATTTCTCCATTTACAAACTCCGCTCTCCAGAAAAAAAACTGGAAGAATTCGCGTCTCCTTTCTCGTCTTCGCCACATTTTTTCCGCCTCCTTGCAACTTCTCGCTTGTCCCTTTTTTTTTTTTTTTGCGGTCACTTCGGTCTCGATTCCATTTTTGTGGCTTCGTCTGGAGCAAACGGAGGTGTTTGACTTGAATCTTTTTTTTTTTCTCTTGTTGGGGGGGGAGGAAGCTTGCGGTCTTTGTTCATTCATTTGAATCGGTTGGGTTCCTTTGTTGGACCAAAAAAGCATGGGAGCACAAATCTCCAAAACCGCCGGAAAGGAGGAAGCTGCGGTGGAAAAGCCCACAGAAGGCGCAGCTGTTGCAGCCAAGTCAAACGGACAGGTAACATTTCATCCGACTCAATCGTTTCAATCTTAATTGCTCTGCGAAGAATTTAGTCCCAATTTAGCGCCGTGGTGCGTCAATGGCGTGCTCCGTGTTCCCTGTAGCGCATCCACACGCTCACCGGCTTTCAGGGAAAGTGGCCACATGTATCCATTTTCACCGGCCAGCCGCTTTGTTACTGTTTTAGCTTTAATCCAACGCTTTTTCTTTTTAAACTATTTTTTTCCTCCCCCTCCATAATTGAAGCACATGCATTTTATACGCTGATATATTTTTTTTTTTCCTCCGAATTTGAATATATTGAACATCTGGGGAGTATTTGATACAGTGAATGTAATTGTAATTGAGATTTATCTGAAAATTTTCTCAGCTGGTTTAGCTCATTTAAAAATAAATAAATATATATATATATATTAGCTTTTTTTTTATGTATTTGGTTGAAATGTGTGCGGGGGGGGGTCTGTCCGCTCTCACTGTGGCATGGCCATTTTAAAAAAACCATACCACGCCTTTGTTGCCAGGTCCAAGAAAGAAAGCCATGTTCTCATACACGAACAGCCCACAAAATTAATCAGTTATTAGAAAAACCCCACATATAATGACCCAAGATATATTTCCAATTTAAATTGTAGGCTTTGCTTGATTATTTAGAGAAATAATAGAAGGGAGGGGAAAAAATCCTAAATTCCCATGTTGTTTGCACCGTCTGCTCATTGAACGCCACCTGATGGCGTCCGGCGTTATTGCGGCCTAACGAGGAGCCTACTGCTGAAAGCCACATATCTTTCGTCACTCTCCTGGTAACAGATGTTGCTGCAATTTTGGGGCCATTTTCCTACTGGTTACTACCAGTCAGTGCATTTGATTGAGCATGAGCACACCAGATTTTGCAGGTGGTAGCCTTGCATTCGCATATTCAAAGTCTGGTCCTCAAATGTTACAAGCATTAAGACAAAACAAATATTTGTCTATGTGGCGTGGTGATGTGTTTGACCAGGAATGATTTTATTGTTGTTTTTTTTGTTTCCCTTCAGGAGAATGGGCATGCTAAGACCAATGGAGATACCTCTCCAGCTGCAGAGGAGGTCAACAAAGCTGATGTCCAGGCCAACGGCAGCACTCCTACTGAGGAGGCACCAAAGGAAGACGGCGACAAAGTAGAAATGGCTGAGGCCAATGGCGAGAAGGAGCCCCCAGCCACAAATGGAGAAGCTTCTGCTAAGCCGGAGGAAGGCACCCCATCCACCAGCGAGGATGGCAAGCAGAAGAAAAAGCGCTTCTCTTTCAAGAAACCCTCCTTCAAGCTGAGCGGCTTCTCTTTCAAGAAAACCAAGAAGGAATCTGAGGAGGCCACAGAAGAAGGAGCGGCAGCTGCAGCAGAACCAGCCGAAGGAGAGAAGGGGGGGTCTGAGGAGGCAGCCGCCGAGGAGGCCAAGCCGGCCGAGGCTGGTGAGGAAGGAGCCAAGGAGGCTGCAGCTGAGGAGCCAAAGGTTGAGGAAGAGGTGAAGGTGGAAGAAGCGACAGCAGTGGGAGAGGAGAAACCAGCTGAAGCCTCACCCACTGAGCCAGAAACAGCAGCCAGCCCAGAAGCCGCGGCCGCCGCCGAGTAATCCTGCTGAACCAGACACCAGAATGAAGGAGATGATGGAGCCCGTCTGAAGGAATGAGAGGACTTGTCTAAAACCAGGGATTTTTTTTGTTTTGTTTTTTGTTGGTGTTTGTTTACTATTCTGCAACCATCTTATCCGTAATGACTGCAGTGTCCGTGGCAGTGATGACAGGAGGCGTACCGGCGAGTGTGCCGCCTCCTCACTGCTCATTGGTGCCTGCATTTGTGACGTGGGTGAGTGTGAAAGTGCGAATGCGAGTGTGAATGTTTTTCTACATGAAACCATGACTGTGTTGACATGTTGCTGAATTTGACATATTTAATCAAAGTATTTGGTGCTGGGCATTTGGATGTAGCAGCTAAAGCTGTGTCTGCAAGATTTGACACATTGTGATATTTAAAGGGAAAGTCCTAAACCAAGTCTTAAATGTTGTCTTTGCAGTGCACAGTTGTTTACAACTCTTTAAGCTCAATGCTCCTGTGGACACGACCATTCCTGAATGAATAGATTTAGTAAACTGTCAAAATAATAGATGCTCATCACTTTCCATTAGATTCCACCATTTCAAAACTCCGTAGTAATGCACGTTGTATAGACTTTGATATTACTGGTTTTATGACTGAGATGTACCTAAATGACTGAAGTTTTTAACAGATTACCCATTGTAAATGAAGTTTTTCTTGTTTTTCACCATTTGTAAGATTGAATAAAATTGGGAGATGTTTTAAGCAAATTTTGCTTCAAGCTGTGATGAATACAACACCACATCAAACCCAAAAAACACACAAATGAGAGGGACAGGAGAGAGTTTGGAAACATTATTTTTGTATACAACCTAATTCAATAAGAAATGTAACATTGCTGCCTACAAAATGGGATTAAGGTGTTCTGGCAGTTTTCCTGTGGCCACAGGTGGAAAAATACAATAATAAATGAGCTCATTTATTCAGTGATTAGGGAGTGTAACATGTCTAAGCTGAATTTATGTGGCTGAGATATGCCACTAGACAAAAATGGATACTTTGCTTCACAGCGCCCCCACGTGGCCATTACTGAAACATAGTTATCAGAACACCTTGAAACTTCAATGAATAAAATTGAGTTCTCAGCCTTGGAAATTTTTACTATGACTTGGCTGTGAAATTCAATTTATTGCACTGAAAGATAAAGAAATTACTACAGTGTAGGAATGTTTTGTAGGTAGTGTGAGATTACATTTTAACAAAAAATACTTTTTCCGTTGTATCATCATTCAACAAAAGGAAACACAGTGGTTTGTCCATTTTAGCTGCCAACTCATTCTTGAATGTATGTTGTCTTAAATACATTTTATGTCTAAACCACTCAAACTTACTGTGAGAGGTGAAAAGTGCTACCCTGCAACATTTTTAGGAGATGAAAATTATGTGAAGATTTTGGGTTGGAGTGCTATTTTCATTCACTCACCAAGGTGCTGGCTTTGCACCAAAACTGATGGTGTTTCAGAGAAATGTTATTACGCCCTCTAAAGTTTTAGTATCTACAGCAACCAGTAGCAGCGACCTAAATGATGCTTTTGCTCACCACATTTATGATGGGACTCCTTGTGTGAAAGCCAAAAACCCGTAAACACATTGAGACATTGTTAAGAATAAAGACTTTGCAGCAAACAGTGTTGTTCTTATCCCACCCACATCTCTACTCATGCTCATTTCAAACCATGTATTTCCTTTGCACTCGATTTAACCCTAGTTACTGCAGCTTCACCCACCGCAAAAAGGGTGTGTTTTATACATGTTTCTATTCCTGCATCCTGGTCTACACAGACATTTTGTTTACGTTGTTGAGGGCTTTGCTTCCCATTTGGGCCCTAATGTGGTTCAAATGCACTTCGCAGCTATGATGTATCCCAACATACCACACACTGCCCTCCAACCTGCTCAGGGTGTCTCCATACCAGTTCCTTTCTCAGTGTCTCAGTTATTTTCTTTTTAGGCTTTGGAGTGTGGCTTGGTGGTCACCAGAGGCAGCTCTCCATCTGTGTTCCTGTGTGTCCCACCTCACGTGCACCTACCGCAGACTGTCTTTAAATGGCTGTCCCCCTCAGAGGGCAGTCCCCAGTGGTTTCCCTCCACCAGCGTCCTCTATGTTTTGCCCCTCGGGCCCCTCACCTAACCACTGTGTTCTATTCCAGGGAAGATCAAACAACTACTGCCAGGCCAGAGACCATCCCTGTCATTCATCCTACACACCACTACTTTTTTTAACACACCCAAGTTCATGCTTCCATGGCATAGTAACTTTTGTAAAACTTTGGCTGCAGTGCAGAATATACATTAGGATTTTCATGGCATGAAATAACCAAGTACATTTACTCAAATAATTAAAATGTGTAATTCCCATCTATGTAAATTGTAAGCCCAGAAGCCCAGTTTCATTTTTTTGGGTGACTTGATCAATTGCAGGTTTCTAAGGGAATTCAAACCTAATAAAACTATATAATCAAGGAAGAGAATGCATCACATTTATCATTAAGTCACCATAGGAGTGTGGGTATACACACATTGTACCAAAGGTTGTAGTCAGATCTTCTTCTTTTTTGCTCCAAGGCTCCTTAACAGGTTAGTGTCCATACTTGGAATTAGACTACATGTTTAAAGGGAGTTTATATTTTTTATACTACTAAACCAGCTACTATTCAGATTAAAATTTGCTCAAGAAACAAATGATGACTTTCTTAGATATGACGCTTTATTATAGAAAAAAAGCCACAACAAAATTATAACACAAAAACTAAGATGTTATATTTTAATGACCTGGACATTAAGAGAGATTTTTGTTATAGAAGTAGCCTACGTTGTGCTGTTAGTATTTGTTTGTGAGTATTTTTACATCCACATACAGCTTCAATTTTAACCTGAATATTAAGAGACTGAATTCCTCTGCCTTTTCTAATGACTCATGAGCATAAGTTAAGTGACATGACATTTAAATGTTATATTTTTTTAATGCTATTGATCATTAGAACTTATCAAAGGCAAATCCTTTTGACTATTCACATTTCTGTTTGTGGTTTCTATATTTTTTTCGGCAACTTCCTTTATCATTTACTCTTTATTGGGGGTTTGATCCAGTGTTGTACAGGAAATCTAGTTTATAGGTTCTTAGTTTTTGCATAGCTCTAAAAATTATGGGCAGCCAGTAAGGTCACTAATAATTCAAGATGATGTGTTGTTGAAGAGGGAAAACCTCCCAGCCCAAAGAAATATTTAATTGTATTTCAACTCTAACCCTGAAGCTGGAAAAAAACGTAAAATACCTTTCAAAGATTAGATTAGATTAAATTGGACGTATGTGAGTGCATAAATGAGTACTGCAGGTTTGTATCACCTCACATATGCCTCAAAGGAATTACTATAAAGAAACAAATGTTGATCTTATAATTGATTTTTGGTCCCATTGAAAAAGTGTCACTGAGACAAAACATTGTTAAGACATCTTTTATTTTGGTCATTATGTTTTACATGACATAATGCTTGTTCGGGGATATAACATTGTTACAGTTGGTGTATGTATGACAGTATCCTGGTGACTTATTTCAAAATTACAGTCAATTTGACCAAAACCATTTCACAATATTCAAGTCACATGCAAGGACAATAGTTACAACAAGATGCACAGAAAGTATTTTTGTACTTTTAATGAGATTATTGGTCACCCAAACAAAGACAAGGTTGTACAAAAACAAACAAATAAAAAAAACCCCCAAAACAAAATAAAACAAAAAACGGACAAACACTAAATTCAGACTCGCTGGTTGATGTCAGTATAAAAGGAACGGAGAGGGAAAGAAAAAGTATGGACACAACAGTTATAACACCTCAATTTCACATGCTGTCTCCATTACATAAGCTCACTGGTAACTTTGTAGATTGCTTTCCCCATCCCTGATTCCCTGTTTTCATAAATTAGTTTTCCTTCTTCTAAGCACCTATTTCTTTTAGTTTTCAAGTCGAGATGCTACTATTCCTCAAAGAAGGGTGAACTGCCTGTCTGTTTGGCTGAGGAAAAATGAACAGGGAGTTTACTTTAGTTTGAGAAATAGATTGCAAATGTAGTTGGTTGGCTTTTGGGAACTACTGTATCAACGTATCACGTTGAAGCGATCAGGAAGCCAGAGAAAGAGCAGTGGACATTTTCGGCAGCAAAGACACCATTGGCCTCATCATCAGGGATCTGGACGTAGACTGTGTCCTGCTCGTCAAGCAAGAGGACAGCGCTGCCGGACATCTGGTCCAGGAAGCCCTTGTTGTACTCATCATAGGTGAACATGACAGGCTGGCCATTCTTGTACAGGGCAACCAGAGCATGAGCTCCATTTACATGGATGCTGTAGGCAAAATAGTAAACTCCTGGAATCTGGCAGGTGAAGATGCCAGTGTCAGGGTCGTAGTGATTCTCAGCATTGTACACAATCTGATCAAATTTGATGGGGACGCCAGAGGCAGGGTAAGGGGTGGCCAGGGATGCAGTGAAAGCAGACATGGGGGCCTTAACCATAACCTCCCCATATCCCTTGCCTTTCTCAAATACAACCTCACCAGGAGGACCTGGGGGACCAGGGGGGCCAGCTGGGCCAGTTTCTCCCTCAGCACCAGGCTCACCAGTCTCACCAGGGGGACCCTGAGGTCCGGTGAGACCCTTAGCAGCCAAACCAGCAGGGCCAGGAGGGCCAGGGAGACCTGGGTGTCCCTTGAGACCTGGAGCACCAGCAGGACCTTGAGGGCCAGAAGGTCCTCTTGCACCTGGAGCACCATCAGAACCAGCACCACCGGGCTCACCTGCACGGCCAGGATGACCTTTGGGTCCAGCAGGGCCTGGGACACCTGGGGCACCTGGGGCACCTGGGGCACCTGAATCTCCTTTGTCACCAGCGGGTCCAGCGCCTCCTCTGGGTCCAGGAGGACCAGCTGCGCCTGGGTAACCCTGTTTTCCTTGGAAACCCTGTGGTCCCTGATCTCCCTTGTTTCCCTTAGGCCCCTGAGGTCCAGGTGCACCTGTCTCACCTTTGTCACCAGCAGGACCAGTCTCACCTGGGAAACCTTTCTCTCCCTGAGGTCCAACAGGACCCATGGGTCCAGTTGAACCAGTAGCACCAGTGTATCCTGTATGACCTTGCTCACCCTTTGCACCTGGTGCGCCTGTGCTACCTGTAGCTCCCCTCTCACCCTTCTCTCCAGGTGCACCTGGCTTTCCGTATCCAGGGACTCCGGGGGCACCAGGGGCACCAGCAGGTCCCTGGTGGCCTTTAGGGCCAATTGAGCCAGGCAGACCGGGGGCACCATTCTCACCTGGTTTACCGGGCAAACCTACACCTGGGGCACCAGTGTGTCCCTTAGGTCCCTGTTGTCCCATGGGACCAGGGGCACCATCTCTACCAGTGCTACCTGGCTTTCCTGACTCTCCGGGGGCACCTGTCTTTCCTGGTTTTCCAACTCCAGCTGCACCTGGTGCTCCTGTTGGGCCCATAGGTCCTTGAGGTCCTGTCGCACCTTGAGGTCCAGGAGCTCCCACCCCTCTATCACCCTTAGGACCAGGCAGTCCGGGCACACCTGGGTGTCCTTTCAGGCCGGTCTCTCCTCTAGGTCCCATTGGTCCAGGATGACCTGAAGGTCCAGGTTTGCCAGTTGCAGAGAGGCCAGCAGGTCCAGGGCTTCCAGGAGAACCAGGGGATCCCCTAGGTCCCTGAGGGCCAGGGGCTCCAGTGTCTCCCCTCTCACCAGGTGCTCCAGGGCTGCCAGGTTTGCCAGGTCCACCTGGGGATCCATTTTTGCCAGAAATAGAGCGTCCAGGAGCTCCAGGAGCTCCAGGAGGTCCTCGGGGTCCGGGCATACCTTCAGCACTCTCACCTGGGGGGCCAGGAGGGCCAGCAGGTCCCTCAGGGCCAGGCTCACCTGGAGGTCCAGGCTCACCGGCTGTGGAGAGTGAAACATCATCAGTATCATAAAACAAAGAAAGAAACAACAACAACAACAATACTCCACAGAGACAAGTGGTGAAAATGTATTTCCTGTTATTGCCAAAGTAAACTTCCCTGCAGTACTGTGGTACTAAAAGAGTGGCGGAAAAGATAAACTGCAATATGCTTTTTGAAACTTCTTGTTTAGTTTGTTATGACTTTATAATGGAAATAAACGGATGGTCCGAGCATCATATTTACTCAATTATATCTTAGAATACAGAAATTAAAACCTCTAACTAACCATTCAGGGAAGAAACTTACACAAATTTCAATCAAATCTCTTGCAAGTTGCATAGAAAAGTGAAAAATGTTGGATGCAATGCAAAATTATTTACTGATAGGTAATAATTAATTCTGTGGTATTTGATCCCTAATTAGAGGTGGGGAAAGAACTAAAGCCCCATGAACCCAGACTTTCAAGATATGAAAATATGGGGCTGATTCTCCGGTGTGACTTTATATAATCCTTCTAATCCTAAACATACGCATTCTTCATATCAAATGTAAGTATTTATTTGAATATTTAGACATTTCTTAAGTTCGTATAAATAAAATTCAATTCATTTGATGTGTTCTGGCCAAAGAGGTTGGAGGTCTAAATGAGCGGGAGACTTTTTTATTTGCTGCCTTAATGTGGTCACATGTGTACAAAATGCCAACTTTGGATAAAGATAAACAGATGTTTCTACTTCTGTGTTTAGCAAGCACACCCACTCAAACCACAACGCTGGGCGACTTGCACTGTAATTGTCAGTGTGAAACTAAAAATAATTCACTGAGAGCTACTGTGTCAAATAAAAATAGAAATATGTTTAATTTGTTATGGTTACTAGTCTACACTAATTTTAAAAATGTAGTCAGTCAATTTTTGCCAGAGTCTAACGTGGATCTTTTTTGTTGTCGTCTATGTTTGAAAATAAATGAATAAATGTGAGTGTCTGAAAGCAACATTTACAGATTAACTTACTGAAAAATGAAAAAAAAAGCCCTGTTCTGAACACAGAGGTAGTCTTAAAACATTACGCATCTCACAACGTTAAGTTTTGATCATCTTAAAAGGTTCAAATAATTATTTCAATTGACCCTAATGATCACAAAATGAAAAAAAGTCCAGGAGGACTTCATGCAGAAGAAAACTTAACAGCTCTCCAATGGGAGAGTAGGTGTTATTTAAAGCTCAGCTCTGAATGGACAATGTGATTGGAGGAGAGTCCACTCCACTGCAGCCAATCAGAGCACAGGATGGTTTCAGAGCAAGGTGGAGTTGAGTTTTCAAAGTAAAGAGCAGCTGCCTGTGTTTGACTGCTGTCCGGCTACTTATGCTGCACAGGCTGTCCACAACAAAGATGCCTGTTCCCTCACTGGACATTGAAAGGTAAGGGAAAACTATCCTGAAATGTTTTTCAAGCAAAAAAGAAGTGTTTAGGGAGGGAAACCTGACTTCACATGCTGTTGGTTTACAAGCTGTGCTAGAGCAGTGCTAGCATTGTGAAAGGTGAGACTGACTATAAGGCAGGAGGCTGTAGTTTATTACCTTGGCTCTTCATAGGCTGGTACTGAGGGGCAGCCTTCACAAACTTCTTCACCACGTAGCCCCCGTGGCCCGCTGTCAAGG
Source organism: Remorina albescens (assembly GCA_034769265.1). Classification (NCBI taxonomy): domain Eukaryota; kingdom Metazoa; phylum Chordata; class Actinopteri; order Carangiformes; family Echeneidae; genus Remorina; species Remorina albescens. Next base: position 7,154,241 of record CM068488.1, read on the forward strand.
TCGCCATGAGGAGAAGGATGCTTGCTACTCGAATGTCCATTTTGCAATGTCAAACCTGCAGGGGAAGCAAGGAAAAAGTCAGTCTCAAAGTATCAGCAAGCTTTAGTTTTGCCTGTTTTTTTGAGCTGTTACAGACATTCTCAGCTAAGTGTATATGCTATATAAATGTACAGAAACTCAGTAAGTGACAAATAAGCCTGAGCAACATGGTGTAAATTGCATTTTTTTTTTTTTTTTGATTCACTTAGAGCATCCTTGATCCTCCAGAACTGTCTGAGTATGACCCAGGAAACTCAAAGCACACCAAATTCTGCTTCTCCAGTCTGCAATAGGAACCTGTTTCCGGCTCAAACATAACCAACATGTTGCCTAGGCTCCTTTAGAGCTTAAGCTGTTTAAAGAGGAAGAGAAAACACACGTACCAGCATCCAAAAGAAGGGGAAAACCAAACTCCTCAGCACCAGTGAGCTCCTGATGCTGCTGTATATCCTTAGGGTAGGAGCACAACTGAGGATATGCTGCCTCCCAGTACAATGATGTGGGTATTTATACCATATCTACCCTCGCATCATTAAAAAAAAAAAAAGGGCCCCTACCATGCAAGTACCTCCCTCCTCAGTGCTAGGCTGTAATTAGCAGACAGATCTGCCCAAAACGGGCATGACACATCAGGGTGCCTCCATGTCTTGAATATCCAGACACATGATTATCACTTTTTTTGGTCTTTTTCTAAACTCGAAAATAATCACGTTCAAAATCTAAAAAAAAAACAAAACAAAAAAAAACAACAACAACGAAAAAAACATGAACAAAAACACAAACAAAGAGGAATAGAGCAATGAAACCTTTTCGTTTTTCAACTTTTATGTTTATTTTAATTGATGTTTATAAGACCCTCTGTGCAAATATGAAGATGTCTGAGAATAGTCTAAACACATCTATAGATAAACAAAAAGATACCAGATTTTTAGCGGCACCTGTGCTGCTTCACAAAGCTCGCATTGAGGATGGACAGTACCAGACTCCAAATTTACATCTTGTCCAGCCAGCTGGTGGAGGTACGCCTTCACCTTTCTGGACCGTCTGGACACCTCCATGTCTGCCATGATAAGGTAAACAAGGGAAGTGGTTGGGAAAGTTGGTCCAGTGTGCTGTGGATGAAAAAGAACAGGAGAATTTAGTCTCAGCTGCCTCAGATTGGAAAAAAAATAAATAATGATGTTTATTTCTAAAGTAATGCCATCATTTAAGGGATGGACAGATTTAGTTTTTCTTATATTTAGTTGTGTACATTTCCTTGTTATTAATCGGTCAGCTGGTCATTGTGGCTGATTGAGGACAAAGAGGCCTTGATTTCAGTCACTATTTCAGGATGAATAGTTTTTCCTTAAGTTTGTGTGTTTCACCATCAAAACAGCTAATAAAACTATATACAGAGCCACTGGGAAAGACATTTAGGCTTGTTTCTGTGCAGCCCGGTGAATGCAAGCCAATGTGCAGCAGCCCTTGTGCGCACTCCTTACGTTTGAACACCAGAGGGCAGGTTTTACTGGCGTACAGCACCTCTCTGTGGGGTGAGTGTGCTGCTGCTGGAGCTGATGAGAAGGGGGCCATGGACCTGTGGTCACCTGTTATTTTTGGCCCCCTCAGTGTATATGTATCATCAGAGGTTTCAGGCCTATTACTACAATTACAGCTGTGTTCTGTCATGATGGTGTATTTCCTCAATCAGCTCTATCCTCCAGTATTATCCTCCCTCACCCTCACCCTCCACATTGCCTTGCTTACTTTGAGAATCTCCAACTGTAATTTCTCAATTTCAGGCCAGCCACATAGGAAATGCATACACCCAAATAATCACATGTTCTCAGACACACAAGGAGCCATAAACGATGTGTAGGGTACTTTGTATTCAGTCTTTAAATCATCCTGAACATAAGACCGTTAGTGGCACATGTTCTTCCTGTGTTCTCATGATGTATATTCCATGGGCACTGCCGACAACATGTGTATATTTGCAGAAATGATGGTGATGGTTTGCACGATTGAGCGGTTCACGAATTTTTTTGCATGACGCGTCTGTTCTACACGTGATTGTGACAGGCATCTTTCACACAGGGTATAATTAAAGATTCTACATCATGGAGCTTGTTTGAACCCTTTTTTTTATTTTTTATTTTTTTGTACGTTAGACCAAATTATCTGCAATTTTCTAAAGTGCTACCTTCTCTGGTTTATAGCACTTAATCATATTTGGCAAGCATTGTTTAAGTTTTCCCTTTCTGTCCTGTAAAATATAATATGATCTATGATCTTCATTTCCAAATGTTCGTGCTGCTCATAACCAAGACTGAAGTGATGGCTTCAATTGAAGGTGCAGACTGACAACCTGTACCTCGGTAGATGTGATGATAGAGTCACATTACACAGGAATGTGACAATCAAGCATCTTTATGTTTTCTCTGACTTTACCAGCTGAGCAAAGTCATGTCTAACCAAAGTCATGTTTTAAGCAGCTAAAGCTTCCTTGTCTGATATAATTGCTGGTGAACTCCACACCATGCGTTTCTGGTGCCACCAGTTTAAATATTTTTTAGTTATACTGTATTATTTTAAAAACTCTTTATGCTTGTGCTCCAAGAGGAGGACCAGCCATTCCAGCTTTTAGTCAGATTTAGAAGAAATAACAGAGCAAGATCGGGTGGAGTTAGGAGTTTATATGTTTATAGGTCCAGATAATTTCAGTTTATGTTTTTCAAACACAGAGTAACCACTGCAAAGGAGTTCTCCATTTTTAGTCCAATGTTCTGAGAACAATGATTCATTTCTTTACGCATAAAACAAACTAACAACAACCTGCATTTGCATGTGAATCTGTCAAAAGGATGAAACATTTAACCCTCGACCTTGGAACCAGAGTATACTTTGGCTTGTTGAAGACTTGAATTGTCAGTGTAATTTGTCTGTTGTTTACATATTTGCAGAGTATTTTGTTGTTTGCCAAACACGCCTTTGTGCTCTTTTCAGAGGGATTTTGTGTCCTTGAGCTTATAGTGGCGGAATTGAGGGATGTGAGTGTGGATGGCAGGGCCATCTCTGTTCTGCTAATTATAGGCCTGCAAATGCTTGATGTGGTCAAAAGGCCACATTGTGATAACCATTAAGAATTAGGTACAGCCTTCAAACTAAAGGCTGTGACTTTATTGCTCTTATATTGTCACCTCACTGTAAAACGCACTGCTTTCAGTTTCTTCTTTTCAAGTCATAAACTTGACTTATGACCTGAACTGTTTTTAATTATTTCGAAAAGTGGAGAAATAGCAGGGGACTGAAGGCATCTTGTTTCAGGGTCAATGGAATTTTTCAAATGCTTGTTCCCAATAGTTAATGTGAAGAGTATTGGGATGCAACTTCTTATTGTTTTCCAGAGATTAATAGTGATTAAAAAGAGGAAAACAAGCATGGGAAGCTGTGACAAGGCAAAATTTCTTCATCTGACCTTCATGCAGAGGACAGATGTTGGCATACGAAGGCCGTCTTGCTGTTCTGGCCTTCATCCGTATCTAACAACAGCCTGTAGATTTCACTAAATTCCCCGAAGAGTACTGCTGGACAGTGTTACTGGCGATGTTGGTGATGTTTGTGCTTGTACTCTACAATGATAACAGTGTTTGAGGAAAGGTTTTTGCATTTTCTCTGTTTTTGTTCGCTCCACTGCCCAGGAATTGATGTTTCTGGTTTTCTTAGCCATGCTGACCAAGGCTCAACCCACACCCAAGAGGAGAACATAATTGGCAGTTGATGTAAGGAGACTCGACCAAGCACGTGAGTTAAGCAACTGCTAAAGATACACCAACACGGCTGGGATACAAATTTAATGTTTCAATAAACTCCTCGGACCACTAAGAGCTACTTTAAACTTTATGAATGGCAGACTTGACAGGGGCCCTTTTGAATGATTGGTGGGGAAATTACAGGGTCTCGAAAACAAACACAGATCCAAATGGAGCCGGAAGTGTAAAAGTAACTAAAAAATTGTGGTAGTGGTGGTGGTAGCCTTAGAGATGAGGGCTGGTGTCAGGGAGATCACCAGTTTGAAACCCCAGGAAGGAAGGAAAATTGGGGGGTGGATGAAAAGTAACAGTTGGGTGCTCTTCAAAAACTGTCAGGTGTGAGTGTTTGTTGTGGGGTAACTGTGGAGCAGCTTCCATGAGCACCAACGGTCGCACACACAAGTTAAAAAAAAAAAAGTTCAAACTTTTACTTTATGGTCTCGTATTGTGTAAAGAGATAAAATTCACTATGTAATTAAGCTGATAAGTTGGAAATAGTTAGAAATTTGGGCTCACATGCTGCCTGTGATTTTATCGCCACACTTCAGAAGGTGAGAACTTGCCTGTGCCCAGTCAACCAAGTCAAGTGCTGCTTTATCTGATTCAATTGTTTCTGCTTTCATAGTTCATTTTGCTGTAAGTTTATTTCTGGAAAGCTCTGACTCAGCTTCTGGTTTGAGGTGGCTTTCTTCGCCTTTGTTTAGCCGAGGAAATCGGAGTTTCAGAGTTGCGGCAGCCAGGAACTAATTCAACAAGAATAAGGCAGCCAGACGGTTTATGAGGTGCAGCGAAACAGCAATTATACACACAATGTACTACAAAGGCAGGAAGGTCAGAATAAAACCTATAGATTTTCTTGTTTTCCCCCTCAACAAGGATTATGTTCTAACTTTCCACCAGCCTCTGGTTATCATCTCACTTTGTTCCAGAGCTTATCAAAGTGAAAAGAAAAAAAAAATCCCAGTCAAACAGAAGACATACTGCTCGAAGTGTCTACTTTTTGTGGTATCATTTAAAGATATCAAAGTTGGATAAAACCACCCTAATGGGATTTCTGGTGCTTAAGTGTAGGTGGTGGAGTTCTGTACTTAAGGATAATGAGTAATCCTCAACATCAAGCTTGCAAAAATCTAAGGTTTCACTGTCTGTATCAGCCAGTGCCAGCCATTTCATTACAATAAAAACCCCCAACAACCTGTTTGTGAGTGCGTGTGGAGGGATGTCGGTCAGTACCCTTATGACAGAGTAAAGTGCATCATAGCAGAGATGGATTTATTTGTCTTGTCAGTTCATATTACATTTGACTCGGGCACATGCTACAGTTGATAGTTTCTGCGCCTGAAATGCAAAGAGACAACCAGGAAACACTGTTTATACAACACAATGTCACCTCACAGCGCTGAAATACATAGTTACTGCGGCACCATAATGATTGAGAAAAGACAAGTGTTGTTTCTGCTCGCTATATTTGGTCTCAGCCAATGTCTGTCTCTAAATAAGTGTTGGAGCTAAACTGTTAGTTAGTGCCTACTCTATTCGCTCATGTCTCCACGTGCTGTGCATATTTAAAGGCCGACCACAGGAGTTAGCAGAACCTTTAACGTACAGAATGTCCAAAACAATGCCGGGTTCGCGGCTCGGTCTGGTGCGGTTCAGAGGGTTGTTTTGCTGTCTGATGGGCCCTGTGTGGGTTGATACTCTGACCAGAGCCAGAAGCAGTGGCTTCACTCTGACTAAATGGGAATCAGTCCATATTATGTAATACATAATGTGGAATGGTTGTATGGTAAACAGAAAGAAAATCATCCTTTCCACTCTCCAGAAATAACATATCCATAGCTGAGAAATGAGTTCACTTATGTGTGCAGTTTGACACTTTAAGGCTCTTCTGACATTCATCTGCTCAAAAGGCACTCACCTTAAATACTTTTTAAGATCTGTATGTGCAGTGATTTGCTGCATCAGATACCGGTCCAGTGTGCACCTTAGAAAGTGTGTTGTGGACCACCGAAGCATCCACGTTGCTCATGCACAGAGAAGGAATAGGACATTTATCCTCGCTTTAACATCTTCTTGTGTAGTTAAGGAGTTTCCATCTGCAATGAGAAATTAATGAAGAGAAAAAGGAACATACATCCACTATGTGAAGTGTCCTTTGAAACTGTTTTTTTTTTTTTTTCTGTGTTAAATACCTTTCCTTCCTCAAGATGTTTGTGAGGCCAATATTCCTTAGAAGTTAGAAATCTGCATTCTCCATATCTACTTACTCGTAGCTTCTTCTTCCATGTCTTTGCCCATTAGTGGAATAATATTAAAACCTCTGCAGGAATGTGTATTTACACATTTGTCCCTTTGTGTGTAAGAGATAAATCAAAACAAGGATTAATGCCGCTTTTTCCCATAGTGTTGGTATTTAGTGTACCTTTTAATATATATTTGATTCTTTTCTTCTATGGATGTCTGCTAAGCAGCCATAGCTCCGGCCCACCTGGCATCTTTTGCCGCTTTCTGATGCTCAGTAACTGTAACGTCCAATCTGCCGTGAAGACATAGGTCTTCTGATGATGGATTTTTTTCTTCTTAGACTGTTCAGGCAATGGCCAGTGAAAGTAATGCTAACCTTCGTTTGGCACTGTACTGTTTAAGCAGAGGCTACGGTTACAATGAGGAGAATCAAAACTCGGAGAAACATGGATAGGTAATGATTTATTGAAAAAAGTTTTAGCACAATCTGAGTCTATGACCATTTAGGAGCAAATTCTTCTCTTGGCAGGTCTGCTTTTGATGACTGAATTAGAGAAAGCCACTTGGCTAAAGTGATTGAACTAATTGAAATATTAATAAAAAGTCACCAACTTATTGCTATAGAATTAAAATACTTCAAAAATGGCAAGTATGCAGCTGGTTTGTCAGCTGAACTCAGAAGTCTTGCCATAAGACCAACACCGAGGTGTTTGACCAGCCTGCTCTTTGAAAGTATTAAGAAAAAAAAGGGGGGGGGGGGCACAGAGCAGATGTTTTAGTTTGTTATTGGTAAATCACAGACACAAGAACATCCCAGAATAAATCAGGACGGGAATACACAAACTGAACTTTCATTCCGTATGGTTTGCACGGTGGTAGCTGGCTCCTCATTGTGTTTGTTTAGGGGGTTTAGTGATCCAGACATATTACATATTTGCAGGATATTTTGAAGAGGCGCTCCAAAGGTGGATGCTATTTGCTAAAACATTTGTGTTGTGAGTTTGCACAGAGCCTCACGTGTCCTATGATAGTGGAAATAGAAAGCTGTCCGACATAGCAGGGATCCAGGATATTCCTTGACTTCACAGGGTCTTTTAAACACCATAAAGGGAACCAAAGCACGTTAAACATGTCTAACCACTGGTCATCTGAGATCGTGCCTAACATTTAAAGAAAACAAGTCTTCACTGGAAGTATAAAAAAAAGCTCACAAGCCAAATTTGACTTGTTTAGTGGACTTTTACTCTGAAATGTAATGCAGAGTTTTGTGTGTGCAGTTTTGCAGGATGTTTTGAAATTCCAAGTAAAGTCACGGTTAAGCACATCTTTAAAGGAGCTATTAGACCTGCATTATATGAAATGAGCCATATCCCTACAGGCCCCCCTTTGAAAAGGTAATACTGGTGTTCAGGATGATGTACAAGAAATGCGCTCCCTTGTATTTTCTCACATTTTTTCCATGCGTCTGCAGGCTTTTTGTGGAAAGGTTAAGGCTGAGGTGAATCCTTGTGTGTATGAGTCGGCTGCACTAAAAAGATGAAATCTCTGAAAATGTAACAAACAAAAATCAGACTTGCTTCTTGGGGGGTCTTCTCCTCTTGCAAAATTCAGGCTTGATATTCCTCTAAGAGTTGATCAGCAGCATGTAATGGCAGAAACAATAAATGCTTCCAGGTGGTCTGTAGGGCCACTGTCGCATAGCAGAACAAAGAGTTTGCTATTTTGATGATGACCTATCAGTTTCTATGTGGAGCAGCCGTTTTACTGTGAGGGCTCGTCCCGGCCTGAGCAGAGCCAAGTGATCTTAAACACAGAAGGAGTGTGAGACATTGTGCTCTGTAATTTCAGCACACTGCAGCTGTCTTAAGTGACCACGACTGTAGACCTGTTAACCAGCCCAATCCACATGTAAAACTTTCCCTTCCTTCGAACATAATAATTATAATGTCACTTCCCAGGGCTCTTTCCCTCAATTGCAGCATGTATAGGTTTAACTGCAATGACAGCTTGCTGGAAGATCTTTCTAGGACAGGCCTGATGACTATTTTGGTCTCTGACCTTCTTTCCCGACAAAGAGCCTCTGTTAATCTCTTCTATAATTCCTGATCCAAATCTCCTTTTTTTCCTGAATGGAGAGCTACTGTAAATACCATTTTCTAAGGTTATGGGCTTTGCTTTTAAGGAACATCTAAGGCCTGTAAGTATATGTCTTTCTCCCTGGAGCTGGAACTAGAGGTGGACAGTCGAGTTTGGATGGCACAAGGTGAACTTGTAATTCTTCTTAACGGCACACATACTCTGTGAGACCTTAAAGAGTTTCCAATTGGTATTTTTCTCAGCTATTTACAGTCCTGTATTTTAAACAACATATCCAAATGTGGAAGTTTGAGGTTCTGTGGTAAAGGAAGAGAGAATTACAGTCCTAATACTGGTGCACTTTTTCTGCTACAGTGTTTACATTGGTCTAGTCACATTCTGGTCAGTGTGCAACAGCTCGTGGTTGAATAAACCTGCGGCTGTAGCCACCGCTTTAATCCTATCGTACGCTAGACAGACAGGTGGACCCAGACAGTGTCTGGAAACTCCGGTAGCAACTTTCTCAAGTGACCATTTAATAAAGGGACAGAGGTCTGATCAAATATGTTTCCCAAAGATGGAAACAGACCTCATAGAGGGAGCCAAACCAGCCATTTGGGGAAATTAATTTAAACGTTTTTCTTTGTTCAAAAGCATGTGTTTCTATTTCAATTAGTGACATTCCACAATATCAATTTGAAGCAATTTCTTTTCTCCTTCTAAAGGAGCTAATACTCTGGTAAAAGTACGATTTCAGCATTAAAATCAGTTCTTTCCTTGCTAGTGTGGTCTCAGTTGGTGGGAAACAAAGCCTACATTGAATCTGGCCTCTAACATGTCTCATCTTCCACAAATGTTAGCATGCTAAGCACCTACCAAGGGGTCATCTTTGCTCAGAGGGTACATGATAAACTCTTTTCATTATTATAAAGGCACCACTGGCTGAAGCAACAATCACGACCCCCCTGCCCCGCTGCAAGAAACTATACAACAGAGGAAACTTACCAATAGCCCCCTTTAAAGCTGCAGAGATTTAATTTTAAAGCAGAGAAACAAGCACCAAACAGACCTCGTATTTCTTTTTCTATCCATGATGATGTGTGCTATTCTAGTGGATTTTCAGAAATCCTTTCTCAAATAGCCTCATCCTATTCTATCCGAAAATGATGCTGATGAGGGAGACTGTGAAACCCAAGTACAACGCTAAAAAACCCTGAAAGGTGCCATGGAGTTGAGTGGAAGTTCAAACAGGGGAGTCATATGTGGGTTGATCATTACAAAGCCGTATTGATTAGAACCTTTCACTTCACACAGTAAAAGTATGGACTACAGCAGCTCTGATTGTTGTTCATTAACATTTTGTTATTAGGACATTATTAGGACAAATATCACTCAGATAATGAGTGTATGTATTTATTTCTGGGTTCATAATGCTAAGCAGTGACAATGAAGGCACCAGGCCACAGCAGTTTTTCACAAATACAACACCGTACAGCCTCTCATCTGATCGTAGGCTGGTTAAAAAATATATTTTCGCTGAACAAAAGCGTGCAAGGATCTTTTGCTAACCCAAACTTAAGGTCATGGTTTATGAAGGATTTCACACAGATGCAAACCGTTCAAAATCAGGCATTATGTTGCTTTTCTAATGACAGAGGATTGCTCAGATTGCTCCTGTTCCTCTGTTGTGAAATAAGAGATTTAGAACCAAAATGAGATTAGTGTCAAAGCCCTTCACTTTCACTTTATACACAGTATGAAGCCCCTCAGTTGATTGCACAGTTTGATCCCACCTATACCACACAGACAAGTGGTTTGCTTCATTGGAATTAAGCAAATTATAATCCACGCCTGTACACATGCAGCTACCGTAAGCTATACTTTCAGCCGCTATTATCTCTCCAAGCTTTCGTGACTGTGAAACACCCTTTCCAAATTAAAGGTCGGAAACGTGCCAAAACCTGACATTATGAGCTGGGGAGCTTTTTTAAGGGGTGGGGTAAAAATAAAATTTAAAAAAAAAAAAAAAAAAGAGCTACCCAGTCTCTTTAGTCTTTCTGTCTGTCCTGTTTTGACATCAGCCACCGACTGAGACCTAACATAAGCTTCGGCTTGTTGAAATCAGACTTCTCTTCCTCGGTCTGCACACAGAGCCGAGCTCCTCCAGACACTTTAAGCTTTCTGCTCTGTGATGAAATACAGCAATAAACTGTAAATGTCAGTAATCACCTGGGGATAAGAAAAGAGACTCCTATGTGCCGTCACACTGAGTTGTGCAGACACACATGCACACATCTTGCCAAATGCATTTTCAAAGCAGACACTTGGAAGGTACTTTTGAAATTTTTTTTAAACCAGCATCAATCACAGATAATTAATCCCTGTATTTATGAGGCAGCTGAGGCTTTTTCATCAGAATATTACAGAACTTTTTTTTTTGTTTGTTATAAAAAGTACAGCAATCAAAAGCAACAAGAATGATTTCAACAGTCGTCCTGCTGTCATGTGTATATCAGTATAAATGTAAAAACGTCTACAGCCCTTTCTGACTCAGGGTTGTAGGAAATGTACTTCCCCAGGTTTCTGTGGGCCTTAAGAACATGCTTACTCCAGGTCTAGGTTTACTCGCATATATAATAATGCCTGTTGCTATGGTTTTGTTGCTCCATTAAGCAACATGTTAAGCTTACACAATGTTATGTTATAGAGCTCTGATTTGGTTTTAGTGTTTATACAATAGAGGCCGAGGGAGCTTTATTTAGGACTGGGTGATTCACTGTTCTGTCACCACAATGTCTGCTCTTTGATTTATTGTTGTATCTGGATCCCCATGGTTTGAGCATGTGCTGACAGCTGACTAAACATACAAATCATTAAGAGACCTGTTATACTGTAGGACCAAGCCGAAGTGGAAATAATAATCAGTACCTTTTTACTTTTGAACTGATGCATCAGTGTAGACCAACCTGGGGGTCTACCTGTGATCAAAATCATGGTCAGGGGGGAGAAAATAAGATAAGTGAATGTCTTTGACTCCTTCTTTTCCTTCTCACTGTTGTGCTTTCACTAAGCAGACTGGAAAAGGCAAACAACTTTATAATGTAACAGGCGTTTAGGTTCCTGTCATCAACGTATCACAGTGATAAGCTTTAATAGAGGAAAGAACGAAAAAAAACAAGAGTTTTCAAAAAATAATTTAGTTTTGAAATGTTGGAAAAAAAATGATTAATGGTAAAAATGTTTTCTTCAAAATTTTACTTGTGTGTTTAAGCCAAATTTGCAATACCTTCATGGCCTACCAGTGGGACAAGGCCCACAGGCTGGAAATCGTTTAGTCTTTGCAGTTTAAAAGCTGTTTTGTTAGTTTTTTTTCTTTTTTCAAATAAGGTCATTAAATACTTAAGAAGAATTTTAATAATTTTACTATTTCACTTTGTTCTTCTTCCTCTGGAGCTGCAAATAGGTTTTCACATATAGATTGGTCCTGCCCAAGGCCAGCAAAGACTTTGGCTTGTACAGTAAGGGTTTGGGTTTGGGTTGGGGCATTTTTCCTATTTGAGAATAGCAATTAAGTAAACACACTTATGGAATTTGCTGACCACATCTGAGGTTGAATTAACAGATATACTGTAATGAGAAGTGAATTTAACCTTTAGCATGCTTTAGTTAAAGAGCATCCTCTGCCTTTTGGGTTTCTTGGCATTTTTTTAGATGCAAAAGATGCACAGGCACTGAAATGGGTATGTGTCAGTTCACAAAGCCACAAAATGTAGAGATGTGCAGTTTGACATCATCTGAGAATCGGTCCATTCTTCTCCTGTCTGGGGTTGTTAGGGTTCATGAAAGACTTAATGAAAGCCTTGAAATATCCTTCTTTCAATGCTCCCAGAAATGTTCAATCTGTAGAAATAGAATTGTAATTCTATACTAAAACACAATATACCTCTAATTTGTCTGAGCTCTGATTCAAGCTTTGATGACTATATATGAGTTTATGATAGTTTATGGTATTTTTCTTTTGCTCTAAAATACAGATTACTTAAGATTTCTACTGCAGTTCCTGTAGCTGGATGCTCAAAAGAAGCCTTCTGGAGTGAGTGCTGGTTTTTGTACCCCCCTGGTGCCTGTATTGTGTGGGTTACAGTAAGTTCAGACCTATATAGCAGAGGGAGAGCATTTTAGGATCCAGTGGTTGATATCAGGGGACATTTTTAACTCCCTGGCCTATCTGTTGTGGCGAAGGGTGTGTGCATCTGTGGGGAAGACTGGCGCTAAATGTCTAATTATGCGTGATCTTATGTTCTCAACTTTCCCAGGGAACACTAACAGTAACTTAATGCAGCGCATGCTCTATAATCAGTAATGTCAAACACTGCATGAGGCAGAATCTCACAGATAGCGCTTAGACTGTGAGATGAGGAATCCTGCTTTGGAGAGCATACATCCTTAATTGGGTTAATTTCACTCCAGACCATGAAGCCATTTCTGTGGGAATGTATTCACCACCCGTGGTTTTGCTGAATACACCTTTCTGACAGAAAAAATGGTCAAGAGAAGAAATCTAGATTACGCTGACTTGATACATTTCTCTGGTTTGGTTTGTTTGTATCTTGTCCTGCTAAAACCTGAACACAAGTCTCTGCACACAGTGGCCATGTAACAATGAATCAATTAGACTGCCAGATTGCAGCTCTGCCCTGACTTTTAGACTTTTCAGTGGCTCTGTTCCTGCTCCCAGAAACCGAAATTGTCCAGGGATAAAGCTGCAAGCCCTGGAAATGAGACACAAGCTCTCCAGATTAAAGAAAAAAGCAGGTGGACAACCATCGCTAGTGTGTTTGGGCTGAACACTAAACTCTCCACTTGAAATAAACAGGAGTTGCCAAAAACCTCACACTTTACGCTTTCCAAAAATCAACCCTCGATTTTCATCCAAAATTGAGTCATTAGTTGTATGTAGAGCAGATCATTACTCTAATGACTCTTAAGTTGTTTAGGAATACATCTATTTATGGATGATTTTAAGTTGGAGAAAGGGATTGATGTTCCTGTGAGCTGAATGGCAAGTTCATTGCAAAATGGAACCTTTGGGAGTTACCTAAGGCTCTGCATGAAAATCACTGAGGTGTGGAAGCCAGCTGAACAAAATCTTTCATTTTTTTAATTTTAACCTGCTTCCACCTCCTAAATTTCCTTCTTCGTGTCTTTTAAAAAGCATGAACCATTTAAGAGATATATTATTATATATCAAATGACAGCCAGAGACATCACTTGTAGTCATTAACCTACACAGACTTATCATGCAAATCCCTCTAAGCCTTATGGAGCCTTGTGGTGAGGGCCAGCTTGTTGCTTGGCAACATGATAGTTTCAGTTCACTCTTTACTCTCATAGCATCATTTTGGCTACAGAAAAAATTCTTTAAAAACCCATTGCACACCACCTGACCAGCACCAAACACCAGACAGACACAATTGGAGGAGTTGGTGGTGGAAAGAATTTGAACTATAGACTTATATTTATCAGGTGAGTAAATAAGTTAAAATGGGATCAGAACGGATGTGTATGCACAACCTCTCATACAGATGACGTGCAGACTGTAAAGTCATATCAGAATGCATACATATTGAGAGACTGCTGTACTCAAATGTAAGAGTAAGGAAAAACTTCCCCTATTGGCCGAACGTTCACCACCCTCTCTCCCTTAATAATTCTCACAGGCCCTCTAAGCCCCTCTTCCGTATTTGCTATGATAAAATTTACTTCTTAGATACACTGATTATCTAGAGGAAAATCGCTAGTTCATATATCGAGTCAAACAAAAAGTTCAATGCACTGGTGTGACTCTTTACTATACAGCATGACGTATATAACCCATGCTCGTACGGAGCAGGGCAGGGTGGGTGTCTGTGGTCTCTTTCTCTGTCTCCAGCGGGCCACCCTACACATTTTCCCGAGTGGCATTCTGCCAAACCCCAAGGTAGCAAGTCATGAAAATGAGAACGTTGCCTTCTGAGTTAAAAAAAGGGTATGTTTTTGATCATCCTCTTCGTATATTTATTCCCATACTGCTATATATACAGAATTAGTATTGCTGGGGAGAGTGGGAATTAAAGTTCAATCGTTTAGGTTTTCTGCTACCTTACCATTATTGCTACCAGAAAGGATGCAAATTAAGATTGTCCTTGTCCTTTGCCAACCGCTGACTGAAAAATGCGTCATAAGGGACATGATACAGCAATTTGTGGTTTTGACTATAAATACGATGCACGATGCACAGAGAAGAATTGTGTAATCATCTTTTCCCATGGATTTTATTTAGAGAGGTACCTGCTACACTTTTCAGAACCCTGAGGCAGCATTTTCTTCAAGGCTTATTTTAGAGCTGTTGCATATGCCAACGAGCGGGGACTACATTTCCATATAATAGGACGATACGTTACTCAATGGTATTATATATTATAACTAAGATTATCATCTCTGCTCTGCACACATTGTCTTCACCGTATATATATTTTATTTAACTATAAAATCCACTTTCCTTTTCACTTCATCATCCTCTTATTCCCTTGAAATGCAGTTGCACGGAGGTGGTAACCTTTTCCATAAAGTACACAGAGCTTATCCATTTGATGACAGAGGACCACACAGCGCAATAATGAAATCCATCCATCCATCCATCCATCTTCTACCGCTTTTCCATTTCCGGGTTGCGGGGGGTGCTAGAGCCGATCCCAGCCAACATTCCGGGCGAGGGGCGGGGTAATAATGAAATCAAGTAGGGAAATATTTCCTTTTTATATGGGGCATCACTTGACACATTAATTTTGCCTGCTAAAAGGCAAAGAAAGTTACAGTATGTTATTCTTCAGTAAGACCCAACTAAACCCCAGAGAGGTCAAACTCCCTTTTAGATCTAAACTAACATAAAACTCACAAATATAACATAAGCAATGCATCATTTTATATAATAAACTGAAAACAGGTCATCTGTTCAAAATCACACTCATAGTTCATACTCAGAATCGGAATCACAATCAATACTTTATTGATTTGAAGGGGGCAGTTAGGGCTGTGTGCTGATTTATAAACGTATTTACTGCCACTTTATGGCATCCCACAACAGCTCTTTACACTCCACACAAAACAATGTCAGCATGAAAACAATTGCATCCTACAGTCCAGACGGCTGGCGTTTCTCCCCTAAAATTTAGAAACGCACAAGAAGAAAACGTTCTTTTTTTCCCTCTTAACTGTGACTCTGTGGCGGCATGGATGTTTATGATAGGAGACCGGTGTCTGGATGCATCCATTCCTTTCCCCTCATGTGTGAAATGACCATCTGGATGGCACCTTGTAGTGATCCAGAGATTTTGTACTTGTGATACTCAATGACCAGAACATTTGCATCAGTTGAAAAACTATTTTTTTACACTAAATTGTTAAGGTAAAATTTGTTTTGTACTTGTCTGCTAATTACCGTTTGGTTGCTTATGGCTGTCGGTCAACATCAAAGATGGGAAAAACGTTTTTGAGGCACAGCATAACCACACACGTTCAAAACAACGTTAATGTTCCTTGTGGATGTCTGAGAAAGGGAAGGAATGGACATAAATTTGGCACCCAGGTCCACCCAGTGGTCACTGGCTATCAGGCACAGCCCAAAGTTCAGCCAATCACGAGGCAGCTGCTGTCACAGCCAGTCGATATAAAGAAGCTCCCTTTAAATCTCAAAAAAGTAAAAAAACAACAAACAAAAAAAAAAGATTATCAGTTGCACCAATACCTTTCTGCTGTTGCTGCAGCAGTACTTATAATAACTTGACAGGAGAGTGAAATTAAATGCTTGGATTAGCGAAATTACAAGGAGCCAATATGAAGAAGTGGATGGTGCAATTTTCCTATAACCACATTAAAGAGAAAAGCAGGAATAAGGCTTTCTTAAGGTTCTCCAGCCTATGATTTGGCTCATTTATACGAAACAGAGATAAAATGTATGCACTCAGAAATACAGAGTCAAGTGAAGCTGTTTAACAGCCCTTAATCCTAGTTACACTCCCCAAAGGCTTCATAACATCCACATTGTGAAACATTAAATGAATACAACTCTCGATTGCCTCATAGACCCTCAGTCACAACGATGGTAAGCTCGCGCAAAAGCCTCATCAGGAAAGAAAAATGGCAGAAATCTTGGCAGTGGATAAAAAGATAATCCCATCCCACATGCTCATAATTCACTGTTTATCTACACTGCAATTAGTCACTTGGCCCTGGGCAAAAACTTACAAGGAGTCCAGCCAAGTCACACTGCTCCTGCCCCCTTTGGTGTCTTCTTAACTTGTGTCCCAAAATGCATCAGCATAAAAAAGCACTTGTAGTTACGGTTAGCCCTTAATTACTAAATTCTGACCGGAATAGAAACATACTTCTTGAATCTGGTGTTGTCTGTCTTAATGATATGTGTTTAAGTTTATTCACATTGTTTCCATACTGTGCATGTGGAACACACTGAAGGTTGTGTGTCATTATTTGGGATGATCCTTAATGATATAGGAATGATGTCGGCTGAAATTGCCTCGATTCTTCTTATTCCATACAAAGTGCGTGTCACTTGGTTTCTTGTAAAAGTCGTTTACGATAGAAACAACCCGGAACCTTTTCGTCTTTCATTTTTCCTCTTTTTAATCGGGATTTTTGTTTTGCCCGTTGATCATATATGTAAATTAATGCACAGACAGGATAAATAAAGTCTCTTACATACAGCATGTTGACTTTCTATTTCCAACTGTATGCCTACAAATATACACAGTCAGTGGAAACCATGATGGTGGAGATGCATATACACAGCAGCGGAGGATGGTCAAGTTATCTTTGGTCATTGGGGTGACCACAGGTGGTTTCCATGCAAAACACCACTGTCTGATCATGAATATATGTCCCTGAGTGTCCTCCACAATTCACTTTATAGCTATTGCTGTCTACACTGTCTTTAGGAAATAGCTCAGACATGCCACCCTGAAAAAGTGCACTGCATGCTCTTTTGCACTTTGAAACCAGTTATTTACACAATATATTTTCTTTTTCCTAATCAGGGAACATGTCTGGTCCAAGGTCCATGAACTGAGTCCTTGTGGAGAGTTTGCCTAGATGACACAGTCTAATCTGGATAAATGATCGGGTAGGAAGCAGACACTTATCCAACTAGAAATGAATGTGATTGCAAAGAGTGCAGAGAAAACAGGCTGCTCTATCAGTGTCTTCACGATTCAGTGCACGTGGTGTGCATCACCACACCTTGCATGTTACAGGCAAACTGCAGCTCTGTGATGTCTCTCTGACAAACCTTACACTTCTGCCCTTTGTCCAGTTTGACCTTTGTTTTTGAGGCCTGCATCTATGGAGGAGGGAGCAAAAGGGCAACAGTGTTCAGAAAATAAGGAAACAAGAGTACACACAATGTTCACTCAAAATGTGAACTATGTTATTAAACTCACCCAAGTGACCTTGTGCCTCATGAGCTCTGCCTGGGCCAGCGCTTTTTGCAGCCTGGCCATCCGCCTCTGGTGTAAGGTCTCCCTGACAGAACTAGCCAAGAACAGAGAGACGAGCTGAACAGACCAGGAGTCAGGCAGGATCCGGATGACCTTTTCCGCCACAAAGGCGTGAGGGTTGTTGTTAAGCAGGTCCACCGCAGTGCTGGTGAGTTCCTCGGAGCTCAGGTAGATTTGGAGCAGGGTGATTAGCAGGGTCTGCCTGAACTGAGCATCCCGGCCCTGGGCAGCCCTGCAGCAGTAGTCCTCGGCGGCCTGGAGGTCATGCTCCTGGTGAATGAGCACCTGCAGAGCCAGGGAGTGTTCCCCGGTCCTACCGAGCAGAATGGCTCTTTCTGTATGCAGGGTTGTTGACTTCACTCTTTCTGCAATGAGAAAAAAACAAGACATTTAGTGTAATTTGTTGATGATTCTATTTATGTTCTTAAAAGGCATCTACACACCATATACTGTGGAAATGTCATAGAATTTGGACTCCCATAGCAGCTTTTGCAGCTTCTCTCTGGTCAGCCTCAAATCTGCTTCCTCTTGCAGAGTCTGAGTAACATATGCCAAGGCCAGACGGCTGTGATGTCTCTCCTCCTGAGGGCCGATTACCACAATCACATCTCAGTATATTTAATAAAGGAGTCAGGCTATTAGATTAGTTTTCTGCTGCTTTGCCCACCTCACTGCTTAAATCTTGGATTAAGAACTCAAGATACAAAACCAGTGCCAGCGGTGCTTCTCCAAGAAAACAAGGACCTCGTGTGTCTCCAGGCGATCATCTGGCAGACGCTCGGTGAAAATCTGCACACCTGTCTTTTTCAAATTAAGGAAAAGTTGTTGGTGGTGAATTAATAACCAATAATTGCCCCATAATCAGGGCAATTTAGTTAATATAGTTAAGTGCGTCGTGCTCTGCAGTTTGTTTTTATGTGAGAGACACAATTGTATTGTGCAACTCTGCCCTCTGCAGTCAAGTTGAGGAAATGAGAAAGGAAGGCACCTCTTGGTTTCTCTGCAGAGTCCAGTCTGCAAATGTCCATATAGTCTGTCTGTCCTTCAGCTGACTGAGAGTCAACACTATGTGACCAAAAACATCTGAGCAAGAAGGGTCTTTGAAGGCACCATCTGCAATCTTCACCCAAGTCTGAAAGAATATAACACAGTAGCACACTCAATATTTCCACATGTAGTCACTGTAAAAGTGTGAGGTTCAGGGCAGTGATACCTGAATTGCATCCATTTGCTTCCCATGGCTTTGATAGAGTAAACCTAAAGCAAAAAATCTGAAAATGAAGAGATGGAGCAGTAAATGGTCCATAAGAAATAGTAAAAATTTACCCAGTTTGGGATCAAATGTATTGCAAATCTTGACTTATAAGCCATACTTATAACAAACAATCATTCATTTTCACCTGCTGTGTTGCTCCAGAACAGGAACACAAAGATCCACCCTGCATTCGTTAGGAAATGCAATAAGCTGATGCAGGTTTTCACTGTCTCCCAGTTCTGTGTACAGCCTCAGGAGGGCGCAGTCCACCTCTGTAGTGCAGTCCAGGTCCTGCTTGGTCCCTCTGACCGTGCTGAGAAAGTCTCCCAGGAAGGCCAGGTAACGATGAGACATCTCTCTGTTGGATCTCCGATCCTGGAGATCCCTGCCGTTGTTTACTCGGTCAAATTTAGTTCGAAAGTCCTCGCTGAGACACGACTGCATGTCTGGGTACAGGTGGATGATTTCTCTGGGGTCCAACTCACCTTTGCTGTTCATGAGGATAACATGTATTGACTTGTGTCAGAAAAATGTACACTCAATAACAGCACAGTGTGCTATAATTTATTTGTAGTCTTTGTATTTTGAATGTATGAGGGTTTTACTCTCACATGAATAGATCTTTGGCCTCAGAAAAACTCTCCTGGTAAAAATGAACAAATCCAGCCAAGCAAGTTACGGCCTTCTGCAGCTCCTGCCAGTTAAACAAAAAAAAAAAGAGCTGAGATTATTGAGGCAGAAGACCTTAAATATCAAGGGCAATATCTTACACTTCAAACAACACGAAGCCCGACAAATAATGAATCCTGACAAATGGCTCATCAGCATGTTAATTCTAATTCTGCTCACCTCTAACCTGCAACCTGAGATGTGGCACAGATTACACTAAATCGCAGGCTCCATCTGCTGCCCTCAATTGCATTCATCTGACTGGAATACACCTAGAGTAGCAGTCCACAATATTTCAGTGTGTCTTGCTGCAATCTGTTCCCCAGTGATGAAATATGAAATTCAAACCCCACAAAATAATGTCAGTTGGGCCTCTTATGCAGGCATATTACCTGCACATTAGCGAGTATTAGTTACAGTATCAAATGATGCAACCAGAGAAGGCAGCAAATGTACAACAGCTCCAGTTTTCACTGCTAGTTGCAAATGTGCATCGTCACAGTGTGCTAAAGAAGACGGTGACCTAGGTTATCATTGCACACATTTAATATCAGTGTGTTGTTGTGGCTATTGAAGGGAGCATTTGCTCTGTTTTCCATTTTGCATGATTCAATCAAAGAAACAAAAGGACCTGCAATTAGACAATTAGACATTGGCTAAAATTTAGTTTTTAGAACCTTTTAGAGGAATAACTTAAAAAAAAAAAAAAGCAGGAAGATGTTAGCAACATGCTCCATGGCAAATTTAATTTCACCTTGTATGAGTCAAGTGGATGACGGCTTTGAACTCCGTCCAGCAGTAATAATGCCTCTTCAACCCTCTCATCTCCTACAAGTGCCTGGATCTGCTCTTCGATCGGCACCAGACTCAGGTTGAAAATGTCTCTCTCTGTGAACACTAACACACCATCTGAGGGGAGATTTGTTTTCCGTTTTCAGAAATGCTCAGTGTGTGGGAACAGTAGGTGCAAGAATGATTGAATGAATAAATGCAAACTGGGAGAAAACAAACCCACACAGACACACAGTTTGGCAGGCTGTCGGTCAACAGTTTTCAAGGATTGTTGCGGTGTTGCGGTTTACCTGGCGCAGAGAGTAGACCCTTTGCTCCATGCAGACTCATAGTCTGCTTGCACTGCTGATCTAACATGCTGTAGACAGACAGCCGTTGGGGCTGCAGGCAAACAATATAAGGGAAACACACTCCCGCTGCCAGGACGTCCACAGGCCACTGCAGGGGAGGGCGCTGGCAAATCCCTGTCCTCATCACAAACATGCCTGAGGGATGAAGACGGAGACATGATAGATTGGCAAAGCAAATACCTGCTGGTTAGATGTATATATGGGGGAGTGATATGAGATGATTAACTGTATAGCTGCTCTGGAAATAACATGTGGAGATGTCTGAGCTCAACAGCCCGTAGAACATTTACCATAAACACTTACCTAAAGATCCAGGCCCATTCAGGAGGAATTCCCCTCGTCCCACTGAGCTCACAATGGCACGCTGCCTGTTATGATCGTGGGGAAAAAGCTCCTGTCTGTTCCCCGTCTCAGCATCACAGAGGAGATACCTGTCACAGGTAGCTAGACACAGACAGGTACCATCTACTGCCAAGGCTAGAGGATCCTGAAGTAGATGGATTTGCTTAACAACCTCCCACCTGTCCACTCCCACCACGTGGATCCGGATCGCCTTGCTGCGACTGGAGGAAGTCACCATTTCCACGCATCCTGCCTGAGCTGTGAGCAATGAGTCGCACACCTCGAACAAAGACACATGCTGGATTTTCTTCAGAGTAGGAACAGGTTCCAAGGAGAACATGTTGAGGACAGTCATGGTCCGCTCCCACAGGACCAGGAGATGGTTGAAAAGTGGGATTACCCTCAGTTTGGCTACCGGCTTGCTTGAGCCTAGCTTTCTCACCCTACCTACTCTTGTTTTGCTCTGGCCTGGACTTGGGTCTCCATTAGTTGCACTTTGAAGGATGAGATGCTGGATTGTTGCACTTTTGGTCCCGATATAAACATTTTGATTGTAGCACTCAAGGCACTCAATGCTGCTGGATTTGTCTTTTTCCTTTGGGGCTTCTGGCCTTTCATAGGCATGTGTTTTTGTGAATGCTTTAAAAGCCATTGCACAAATGTATTACTGATTGACTTTGGTTGTGCAATTCAAAAAGTGTAACCCAAGTAATAGCTCACCAGCAAGCAGAGAAGTTCTTCAGCAGTAATACTTCTCACTGTGAAAAGCACTTACAGCTGGCATGTGCCTAAATTAAAGCCACAGCTCTACTTTAGTGAAATGTGTAAAATAAGATGTCCCTACCTCTCTGCTGTTTCCCCTTCTTCTTTGATTCCTGCACAGCTTTATGAAGTGTAAAGTAGTTTCACCCCCCCCACCCCCCCCACCCCCATGTGACTATACCCTGACAGGAAATCTATGTCAGCATTTTGCACCTCTCATCCTGCCATGTGAGGACACTTACACAACTCATGCAGCTGCCTCACCAAGAAACCCAACTTTTTACAAGTATCAAAACATTAGGTATGGCAAAGAAGACAGATATTTTGAGGTGCCCACAGTTACGGTCACTTGTATTCTTGGCTTGTGCGAGAACCAAAGTGGTGGGTTCGGTCAGCGGATAATGGACAAGTACCGGAGCATGTGACGTATCAATCAAACCTTATATGGCCGCTCTCAGTTTGTTTACAATGGGCAGGAGCTGGGTAGATGAGGTCAAGAGGCAACTGAAACACAGCAGAGGTTTGTTTTACTGCACTGTTTTTTTTTTTTTAAAGGATGACTGACAGGGGACAATATGGTCATAAAATGATCTGGATTTTAACCCTACCATCACAGTTATATTTGTTATGCTGAACTTTTTGCCTTCCGTCCTCCCTGAGGAATTTAATAAAAAGTGACATGTCTGCTCTCCTCCTCTGGATGGCGTTGTTGGCGTAAATAAAACATGAAGACAGAAAGCACTAAAATGATATCCATCTCTGCGTGAAGTGTATGCAAAGATCTTTATTTGAACAACCATCAGTATGTAAAGTACTTCAGGCTAAGTCATGCATATTATTCCTCAGTTTTTTTTCATTAAACTAATATGCACTAGGTTCAAAGTTTAAATGTGATTTTCTTGAACAATCTGCTGATTCTTTTTTGAATTCTTTCTGTCTGTGACATGAGAAATCAAAAAGATATTTAGTGTGCTATTATATAAGATGAAGAAACTTCTCTAACACTATGTATTATGTTAAAATTTCATAAATGAGAGTACAATTTTGTCAATTATCCGTCACTAATCTACTAAATAACCGAGACATTAGTCAGCTCTACAATGTTCGCAACATTTTGTCCTTACAAAGAATGCAAGGAAAAATGATATCTATTATTGACAGTTGCACATTCTCCTAAACTTCAAATATACATGTCTAGCAGTGTAATTGAGCTAATTGTCATTTTAACACCTAAATAAGCATTTGTCACTCAGTTAGTTTAGATGCCAAACAGGCTAGGAAGAAATCCTCATGAGCCAACAGTATCTGTATCAGAATATGAGCCCTGCTGTTATTTGGATTAAGCTCTGACCCTTCATGGAAGGGTCACTTCTCCCTTCCACAGTCAGTGCACAAGATGTTGTCACGCTGGGTGAGGAAGCCGCGTCCCACCAATGACACGGCGCACTGCACGCAGGCAAAGCACTCGCTGTGCCACTGGCGCTCCTCGAAAGAGATGTACTTGGCCCCTGCAAGACCTGCGCGCACCAAACACAGATATTAACATGACATGCGAGCTAATGAAAGATTTTGTTTCTTTGAATGTTCCTACACAAATGCAAATGATGGCATTGAAATGAGCAGGAGAGATGCATGAAACTGAATGAATGAAAACATGAGTACACAACCAGTGACTCACTGGTGATGGGCTTGGTGCAGCCCACACATTTCTTTGCATAGAGGTTGCTGAAGCATTCGAGGCAGTAGGGGTAGTTCTCCCTGGAGGTGAAACGCTGACCCGACAGCTGCTTTCTACAGCCAATGCAAAGGAAGCAGTCACGGTGCCAGGGCTTGTCTTGGTAGGTCACTCCACCTGTTGTTATGGCCTAAAGGTAACCAAAACAGACATAACGCAGACAGACACACAATGAGATTACTCCCAAGGTGCATCCGTTTACTGTACAGTCACTGCACGAGTCAACACGTTGAGAAAAAAATCAGCTGCAATCCCACCTTCTTACAAGCACAGCACTGGTAGGCAAACTGCTTCTCGAAACAGGACACACAGAAGTAGCCTGTGTCTTTAGGGATGAAGGACTTGGTTCCTATTGGCTGCTGGCAGCGGTGGCACAGGAAGCAGGTCTCATGCCAGCTGTTCCCCTTGTATTCCATTTTGCGGGAACCTGGCACAGGGGACGAGAGCGGCTTAGTCAGCATATGGTACCTCCATGATAGAAACGCACTGCTGCCCAAAATAGTCCTTGCTTTATCTGTAGGGAAGGACGACGCTGTCTTAATAGCCTTGGAAAGACTTTTGGGAATGATTGAAACTGCATTACTGTGTCGCTTTTATATTTAAATACATAAAACAGGAGATATATCATAATTATGATACCATTACCGATGAAACAAGTTCCTTTCATTGGCTGTGCGCAGTTTATTGTATCGCATGATCCCTCATGCTCCATTTTGGCTCATCGTGGTATTGCCGATTTCAAATTCCTATTTCTTCTCATCCATATTTGCTTAAAAGTTGACAGTTCTACTGTCTGACCACAAGATCTGTTCAGGAGCTGCTCCGAAGCTACTGATCATATCGTTACTAGCAGAGGGAGTTTGGCCTTGTGTCATGCATTTGTGGATGATCTAATCATCATCTTAATTCAATCTGTTTTTCATTTCAATACCAAAATGGACGAAGGAATTTCTGAACGACTGAAAGCTCCAGACTAAAAGCTACTAAAGGCACCTTGTGGTGACATAGTTTTGTGAACTAACAATGGTCAAATATGAACTTTTGAATTTAAGAAGTTCTGTTTACATTTGTTATGATCAAAGTAAACGTGATGGTGTGTGTCGGAGTACCTGGCATGATGGTTTTCTTGCAGGTGGTACACTTGGAGGAGTAATCATGGGCGTAGCATTCAGTGCACATCAACAAATCATCCTTAGCAGCGAAGGCCTTCTCCACTAGAGAGCGGCCACACTTGCCACACTTGAAGCACTGGTCATGCCAGTGGCGATCCTTATAAGACAGGTCCTGTAAATGTTTAACATGCACATTTATTGGACTTGTGGTAATTTTTCAAAGTGAAATATTTTATACATTAGCACACGCAGGGTCAGAAACATGTACGAGAACGGCAATAATAAAGTTTTATCGGTCAGATAATCAAAATCTGATCAAAATGTATCAAATCTCGCTCTACTGATCATTACACAACATTTGTTCTTATTTTACACATTTGTGACATCAGAGCCATTGTTCTCAAGGCAACACTGATTCTTCCTTACCTTGCAATTACAGCCAATCGGTGAAGAGCATCCCTCACAGCAGTTAGCAAACAGGTTTTCATAGCACTTAGTGCAGTACTGCGTGTCCTCTTTCATTATGTACTTCTTCCCCAGCAGGGATTCTTTGCAGTAATGGCAGTCAAAACGCTCCATGGTGGACATTGTTCTTTTTGCCTTTCTTAGCTGCAGGTCAAAGAGAATAGAACTGAACAAAATACCTTTTAATAGTCCAGGCAATCCCCTACCCTTATCATCAACTAAGTAAATAGGCCAAGCAAAAATTTTTTTCCCTCTTCTTTCAAAAGAATCTGGAAAAACTAGCACTGTGTTAGGAAAGTCTCGACTCAGTTGCACTGGGGCGAAGATGAGGCTGAAGCTACAGCTGCAGAGAGAGCACAAGCAGTCAAGGCACAACCTTAGAGCAGGGATGAAAGGGGTTGAGGCAGGATTAGGGGTATCCACTGGTGGTGGGTGGTGGGTGGTGGTGGTGGGGGGGGGGGTTGATCATCTATAAATACTGGCCCTCTTATGAGCAGTAATCTCTGGGGAGAATGGACATGCTCTGTCGCATCCTTCTGAACCTTTTAAGGGAGTTGATGGTGCACAGATCACTAAGCCTTGGAGCTTATTCAAACGTTGTTGCTCCATGTCAAAAATACAGAAAAAACAAGGATGCAAATGAAGTCTGATAACGCAGAGATAGATTATTTTGTTTGATTGTTGGGCAACATGGTCGTCTTCAATGCCTGTAATGCCAACGGCCAAAACTTGATCAACGACTTCAAGTTGCCGCACATGTCAGTGATATCAGTAAAAATGTGTATAAAAATGCACATTTTCACACACTGTATTGATGCCCCAGTAGAGATGATCCACCATTTGGATGCTGTGATATATCTGGACTAAAATTATGGCCTTTGTCAGTGCTTGCTATACACACAAGCAGTTGCAGATGGCTTATGAGAGGTAGGTGCCAGCAGCTTTGTGCTTGCCAGGTACTGCACTATATTGCCAGAACCTCTCAGTGGCTATTGAGAGTGCCTTGGCAGCACTTGACAAGGGTGAAGCTATGGGCCTGTGGATGTTCAATCCATCACTGGCAAAATAATGGAGGAGGAGCTGAAATGACAGCTTAATGGTGACCATCTTGTTGATAGCGATACTCTTGCAACGTCATTAAAACCCCACTCTTAGTGTGCTGCAGTGGAATAAAAGCTCTCTAACTATGGTGCCCTGTTCATATCATTAGAGCACAATAGATAATTCACGTGCTTCATGTTTGTCAGAGTGTATGTTTGGCACAATCTGCCACACTAAGTGAAAGCAGAGTTGGACGTGTCAAAATGCATCTCTAAAACACAAAACCACATTTCCCCGCCTGGATAATAATCGAAAATGGTTCCGTATCTTTGACTGACAGTCACCTAATTACGTTTGAATCTCGTAACATGTGCTCCTATCATTTTCCCAAAAGGATCAGGGAGCAAACATCTTTGTAAAAATAGCCCGGGAAGCCCACCAGCCCGGCCCACAAGCCTAATCCCTCGTATACACACACACAGGAAGGTCAGCGACAGGGATGAGGCTGAGAGGAATGCAACTCTCTGGATAAACTCCCTTCAACTCTGTCTTCTATCTACATTTACTTCACTCCTTCAAGAATTTATCTCGAATTACAGACTGGTAATAAATATATGGGGTGCAAACCATTTTTGGATCAACGGTTGATGTTGAGACATGGGTGTGTGTTGTTTGTAGGTGGTATCAACAGACCTCTAAGGAATAATGGAAAGCTGTGTTATTTTTGACCTACAAGATACATGTTATGTAAGCCTTTCGACGCAGAACAAACCATCTCACATCAGGAACTTGGGTGTAGGCTTATTTTAAACCATGCCAGCCCTCAGATTTTTCTTCTAGCTAAATAGGTTCTTCCTACTGGATTACACTGAGTTATCTGCCTGCTCTGGATTAAATTGCCAGAGCATTGTTTCCTTGCTCCCTGCTGGTGGCTGAAAATCACAAAGCGATGCAGACCCTAAATAAACCTAGAACCAACTGTAGGACACTTATAGCGGTTGCTTCTTAATGGCCTTTAATCTTTGTTGTATTACTGCATAGTATGTCTTCTGTCATGTGACATCAAGCCAGCGGTGGAGGTGACCCATATTCACCAGCAAACAAAAGCACTTGTCTCATAGAGTGCTTGTACAACAAGGAAATCATGAAAAATGCAATGCCTGTCAACAAGTCAACAATACACACTGAATGTTAAGGATCGGATTAATGTATAGTTTTCATATTGTCAATATTAATCTCTTTTCATGCATGCATGTTTGTAACATTATTGTAGCCCTCCCTGATTCGTATCAGATAGATAACAGGTGCTTGTGTTTGTCTCCTGGATTAATAAGATCGACATCAGATAGTGCCAACGCTGTGGAGCAAAAAGCTTGCTGATCTTGCATATTCCTTTTGCCTGCTTAATCCTCTGAAGTCAACTCGTGAGCAGCTGCCAACAGATTTCATATGCAGCCTGTCCAGCTCCAATAAATAGGCCTTTATTGGACCCGGACTCGGGTGTCCTCTTATCTTAATGTATTCAAGCTTTACAATAAGGTGTCAGTAGCTGCCCCCCCACCCCCCTTAATCAAATGATCTCAAAAGAGAAGAAAGCATTTACTTTGGGGGCTCCTTTGAGATGGTGACTTGTCATAGACTGTTGAGACGGATCAACACAACACAGTAGCATTTTTCCGAAGCACAAAAGCCTCTCAGCACCAGAGTTGACAGCTGGTTGGCATGGTGATGACAGCATAAGTGGGATCCATTAGGTTGAGGGGGGGTGGCGGCTCTGGTTGTTAATGAGAGGACTCACACAAACCTGGCCCTTTGAGCAGGCCTCTGCTGTCTTCTGCGACGTGCAGAGCTCACTTTCAATGCAGCATTCGCGACGGAACAAGATAGCCACATAGGGGGGTTGCCAGGGGGGGCAACGAGATACAATCTACCAAGTCCACAATCTCCCAAAAACCTTACACCCCTTCAGGGAGGACCTGGGTAATGCCCTCACTAACTCTGCCTCCACCCTCCCCCAGTTCTCA
Organism: Remorina albescens; assembly: GCA_034769265.1. NCBI lineage: Eukaryota > Metazoa > Chordata > Actinopteri > Carangiformes > Echeneidae > Remorina > Remorina albescens. The sequence continues at coordinate 7,182,492 of CM068488.1, forward strand.
CCAAAATGAGTCATGGTATGCGTGGGTGACAAGACCTGTCACAGAGCCAGACATATGATCTTAGCTGCTAAAGAGGCGAGAAAGTTCTTTTCTTCAAGGAATGAACAATCCATCAAAATGTTCTTCTCCTCCTCGATCTCTTGCCTCCTCCTTGCTCACAGATTTTGTGTTTGATTACATTTACATACAAGTCAGAGCACAAAGCACACTTAAATATTTTGACCAAAATATGTCTTCACACCTAGAATCTGTCAAAAATGATCAATTATTTAAAAGAAGAACACTGAAAATCTTGCTTACCTTCAACAGAGAAAGTCACAATCTTTAGAGAATCTCATGCTGCTCCAGAGCCCCAACAGAAGACCTCCTTTTCTCTCCAGCTCTCAGGAACGCTGTCCAGGAATAATAACTTCAGCCTCAGCCCCTTGTGCTGAAAACTCTTTCCATTGCACCAGTTCTGCAGCACAAATAAACAGCCTCAAGTTTACTGAAATTTTTCCAGCTTGTTCGATGATTTAAAAGACCAAGCAGTCATCAATGTGTGGGCATCTGGCATGTTGCTCATTTACTAAATTGTCTGTATATTTCAAAATGTAGAATTTAAATTACAGAGAAATTGTTAAATGTTTGTTTCTTCCAGGTGAAGCTCTCCTTTTGGTCTCTGCCACTTGAATATTCCTGAATATTTCTGGATCATATTATGTAACTGATATCAGGTTCTTGATGATATAGGTAATATCTTGTTTACTCCCAGCCAGTCTTGCAGTCTAAATTAAAATAAACAATGCTGTTGGCTCTAGCTACACATTCATGATAAACACGTGAGAACCTCTTGTGTTACACTTGGCAGCAAAGCGAATAAACCCATTTTCCAACATGTTGTTCTTTGAAGAACGAGAGATTAGATGTTCTATATTTCGCAAAGCCAATGTATAATCCACTGCCGAGGACACTGACCTCCTCTCTGGCACCGTCTTGAGTTTTTTGAACCCCAAAACACCACCTGAACTTTTCCATTAATCCTTGACTGACATCGATGGATTATTTGTGCTGCTGATTCTGGCAACACAAACACTTTTCACACACTTTGACCTGCAGTGATGAGTTGAGACAGTTGACAAAGATGTGTTATAGCTGGTGGAGGAGATGACTGTAAATACCAGAGCGCTAGCAAGGATATGGGGTAACTAACAACAGCTGGAGGATTGAGGTGTAACCACCACAACGCACTCTCCTTGCGCTCATCAATCTCTTATCAAGGCTTTTGGATTGCTATTTATACCTCCGCCTGCATTACATGGCGCTGTAGAGCATCGTGGGCATCAACTGAGGAAATTCAGTTTGATATAGATGCAAGAACAGGAAAAATATAAATAAAAAAAATCTGTCAACACCAACAAACTCTAACTGTCAATGAAATGCTCACATTTATATTTGCCAACAGTTACATGAGGTCAATATCATTTTCACATTTGTACAGTTAATATGTATCTACAGTCAGTGGGTTGTTAGGTTGGGTTAGCATAAAGACTGAAAACGAAAGCTCCTGCCAGCACCTTAAAGATGACCATAACAATGTTATATTGTACTTGGTTAAAATATTTGGATTTATATAAAACTGTGGTTTATGCACAGTCCAGACAAATAAGCTAGCCTGCAGGCTTGTTCTTCTTTCAGTCATTATGTTAAGATGGAGTGATCATCTTCTCCTCTAACTCCTGGCAAATAAGTAAAGAAGTGTGTTTAAGTATTACTTTAAAAGTGAGTGAAAACAGGATCACAAAAAAACGGTTTTTTTTTCCTGAAAAACAGTTCAAAACAATTTCAAACTATAATCATTAAATACACCACAAGCTGTGTGTCCAAAAACAAAAAAAGTTCTGAGTATTTCACATTTTCTCATTTATCCATTTCTTTATTTTTTTGACACTATCAGACATCTACAGTTAAAACACAACATTTGGCAAAATACACTGATTTGGCAAAAAAATTGATTACTGAGTGACTCACTGACTGTTTCAGTGAACCGGCAGAAAATGAGCAATTTTGGAGATGTCTTCATGATATCGACTCACTTAGTATAATGGGGGGTTTTTTAAAGTACTCCAGCAATATCAGTCCGAGGTCAGACAGTATCCAGAGACATCCTGATTCACTCTCTGGTGCTGTGACACACTCACAGCTGAGAAGCCACAGCTCCTTATTTTTTGTTTTCGTGCCAAAAAAAAAAAAAAATAGGGAGCGATAGAGAAGGGATGAAAGACGGACAACACACAGAATCTTTTGTCCCTTAAATTCACCAACAACATCGGACAAAAAAACCTTTGTTTTCATACATGAGATTGGACTGTACAATATGAAACCATGAATGGCAGTTTCATAGTTAATCTGCAGGAGGGCCTGGATGACATTTCCTGAACTGTCAATAGCTCCATCTAAGACAGCCAGCAGCACAGTGAGTTACACAACTCCACATGAATGAAAGTGCTGTATCTCTGCTGCATTTTCACCCAATGAGGTCATCCCAACAGGATTATCAACTAATCAAAGACAAAAAAACTTCTCCAGTGTAAAATTGCCTGTTAAAATTGTCCACCTTATAACGCTGAAACCATTGAACCATTGTCTCAGACACTGGTTTTTTTTTTTTTTTCAAGTGTCTCTCTCCTTTCATCTTGACTCACAGTCTGGTGAAGCACCGGCTTCACTCAACAAACATACAGCGAAATCACATTCACTGCCTGACAACATTTCCATGTTTTAAAGAGATTTGAACATTAAAAATATATACAGCACTCTGTGTCCTTTTCCTGTGAATGCAACCACTGCAGGCACTCCCTCAGTCTCGTTCACAAACAAGATCGATCTGTGAGTGGGCCCATTAGATGATGATGATTCAGTTTACAACAAGGTTTATATACAGGTTTTACTTTATGGCATTTTGAACCATATTTAATAATAAAAATAATTGAATTCATCATCATTTACATCAATGGTCCCTTTGACAGCGAAGAAATATCAAAATGAAAATAACCCGACACATGTTTGATTGATTCTTATTGACCAAGAAGCCGCCAGTTTATCTTGCATAAGATGTTGACATGGTTTTGCACAGTTCTTGAGTAAAAATGTAACCATCATGTCAATAGCTGCTGAGTGCTGTTGAGATGCATTGTTCGGTGATATAACTGTTTGACAATATTGACGAGTGGTGTGATATCAACAGCCGACGAGCTGTCCTTTCGTCGTGTGATCTTCAGTGGTGAAGTGCTGTAAACGGAATTGTAAACAATAACAACAACAACAAAAAACTCCAGAAAAATATCTTTCACATGCAGCCACTAACTCCCCAGGCAAAACAGTGGTGTGATGATTCAAAGACAGAGACATGGATGATCCTGCAGTGCTCACAAATATCTCCCATTTTTTTCTGAACGGGTCCAAAGCATGTGAACTGCTCAAGTTTACACTGATTTAAATCACGTGCTAACATCTGCAGGAAATAATCGAAGATATCAGTGTTAATATTTAAAATCTAATTGCAGGATGAAAGTGTAGTACACACAGAAAATTTGCTCAATGCAATGATTTAATTGTGTTTAAATATTGTGCTCTTTCTGTTCACTGTTGTTAGAAATTACAGACTTTCATAGGTCAAATCAGAATGCGACATAATGGGTTGTATGAGAGATTCACATTGCAGTACAATGAATGGCTCTGTACTGTACTATCATCATCCACATGGCATCCGACTGCACTGGGACACATAACATGTGACAATGAACATTTCACAACATGATTAAAATAGTAACTTCCCCCTCACAGAGCAGTCACATCTGCTATCGGAGACAACCGGAGTAACGATCACCATATGCCATCAACAACCACACACTACAACGACCCACTGTCTTACTGTACATTTGTAGAGATAGGTGACAGTTGAATGCAAGTGCAAATGCAAAGTTACCAAAGTATGAAAAAAAAAAAAGGAAAGCTACATAATTCCCAAAGTACACAATATGTACGCGACACAAATGACCTACTTTCACATTTGAGTTCAGTAAACACTGCATAGGTGACGGCATCACTAGCACAGATGAGATTGTTTTTTTTTTTATCATAAAATGCCTCACAGGAATAAATATTACATAAATATTTTCACTTTTATGCCAGCCTCCTTCTGTAGCAAGGCCCAGTGTGTGCCACTTCATGAGCAGGTGACGTTCAAAGAAAAAATTACAACCTTGCATCATGAATATTATCTGTTACAGAGACACGTACATCCAGTCACACATGCTCACTAATAATAGAGCAAAAACATGGTTGAAATAATAATTATAAAATGTAGTGCATTTGTAATTCATTCAAAATAAATAGAAATAATAATTGAATAACTCAAAAGGCAAAGTAAGGCTTGGCAAATGAAAAAAAGAACAAACCAACAAGACTCCTCACCGGGCCGCTAAACCAACAGAAAAAAATCAGTCGGGAGCTCTGGACAGAACAGTAATGAACCTTCATGTCAACCAAAGGACAAAAATCTTAACGCATTGCCTTCAACAACAACAGCACAAGCACTGCATAGCCCTTCAAAGCACTATCCACCCCAGTACCACTTGTCAAGGTTATTGAATGCTTTATACTCCTTGTGCCTACGCAGGTAATCACAAGCCAGACATGTGTGCTCTGCCCAGAAATAAGCCTTCTTTACTTTAAAGTGCCGCCGCCACTCAAAGTACCTGAGGTACATTTCCTCATTCTTGTCCAGGAGCAGCAGGTAATCAGCCAGCTCCTTGGGAGAGGTGAAGTCGTCCACGTGGATGAAGGCGTCTCCCTGGATAAAGTTCTCGTAGTTCTGCCTGGGCGGGCCGAGAACTACCGGCACCGTCCCCACAGAGAGTGGGTTATAGAGTTTCTCAGTAATGTAGTCCTTGTGGATGGAGTTCTCAAAAGCCAGGTAGAACTTACAGCTGGCAATGGTGGGGAAGTAGTCTAGGTCAGAGATGTACTCCCCGAAGGCTTGACCATATGCATGGACCTCTATGTGTTTGTACAGCTCATTGTAGTACTTCACCCGCACGTGATCCTGGTTCCAGTTGCTCACAATCCAGCAGATTAACTTGTTTTTGCTGGGCGGGACAAAGTCCTCTTCCCCCTCCGCTGCTACGATGGACCCATAAGGCACTTCAATGTCAGCATCCTGACGGTAGTTGAGAGTCAGATTGAACAGGTTCTCTATCCCCGGCAGCTGGGACGAGTGCGACGGCGACTCCAGGTTCATCCATATCCATTTCTGGAAGGACGGTCGCTGGAGAGGCGGCAGGTTGGACAGATCAGTGCAGATGTCCCGGTGGTGGATGATGACCCCATCAGACTTATTGTAAAGGTTTCTGTCTGCTGTGATGAAACAGCCGTCGATGTTGAAGAGAGAGCTGCAGACGCTTAAGTCGTAAGTTTGTCCGAAAGGCCACAGCCAGATCAGCACGGTGGTCACGTTTCTATCGCCCTTGCTGGAGAAGAGGTTCTTAACTCGGTCCGTGGATACTGTTGACTCTATGGGGCCTGATAACCAGCTGGTGGATGGTTTAAAATACATCAAAAACAGAGTCACAAAGCATCCCAGGATGAACGTGCCGAGCAGAAGGGGTCGTAGGATTCTGTGAAAAGGTGCAGATGGCATACTCTGTCCTAGGAAGGATGAACCAAAGAAGAAAAGCAAGAATAAAGTCGCGATTGACCATCGGAGAAGCTACCTAAACATGCAAAGGCCTTGCATACGTGTTTTTATGTCCATTTTACTAAATCATTGAATCTGAACATCATTTGTGTCTCAATTGGCTTGTGAGTTTGTTCTCGCTATGATCTATGACTTTAAACCCTGGAATGAGATCAATACTCATAAAGAAAATATGATGTCCTCCTCTTAGGTGCATTATAATACAAACCTGGTGGATTTAATTGAATGCTGAAATCCAAGCAAGCGTAGAGGTTGTGGGAATCGGAGGGAGCAGTTCCTACATTTGGTTGATGATGGGATCAATGTTTGCTATGATTCAGCGCCGATAGAAATTAAAACATTGCAGGTCACAGCTTAGAGTTGCCGCTTCGTTCTTGCGCAGAACAATAGTGATTCTTAATCATCTAATGAGGTGCGTTTGATCTTGACTGTACAGGTCTTCTTAATGATATCTCCTTTACGTGAGCAGAGGCAGAAAGAATCAGAGAGAGAAGTAATTACGGCAAAGAGAAGATAACAACACAATGCATCACCTCAGACGAAAAAAGAAAACATGCATTTATGGAGGTTATATTCAACCAGCATGCAGCTGGGGAAAAAAAACAACACTTCACTTCCACAACTAAGCCTTGAAAATAAAACAAAAACACTGAGGTTATTACAAATTTGCCCGTTAAGTGGGGATATAAGTATCCAGCTGTTATTAGTTTTTGGCATCCACTATGTATTGTAAGACAATGCTGCCATCTTAAGGCTGAGGGGAGCGAGACCCCCACACTCGCCAGCTGTATGGGGGCTCTGCACACCTGCATGTTGCATAAAGGGGCCATACAAGCAGGTTGAGTGCAGAAGTAAAGGGTGGCAGAAGATTTTGGCTATTCCCAGCAACACTGAAAGACATTCGAATCAGTAAGAGCAGCTCAAGCACTGACATTCCTCACACCATCTGTCCAATATGCCGTATGATATCAGCCATGTGTACAGCAGCACCCCGTCATCTGTGACTTCGCTACACAGCTCTGCACCCTGTGAACTGACGCCTGATAAGTCAAACTGTTTTTAAGGGCTGTCTTATCAGTAAATATCCATACCAGGCAAATCCTCTAATGTTACTGATCTTTGCTTCTTGTAAGCAGCAGGGATAAGCACTTGCAGTTGCTCTTGGGGAGTATGTATTTGATATGCAGGAGTGCAGGGACCAAAATCAGTCCTATGAAATTTGCATGCTGTGTTAAAGTTATAGTCTCCATGGTGATGGTGCTGAGGTCAGAGAGTGTACTATGAGAGGGTAATATAGCTATACACACTTGTTATCCTCCTTCATCCTGCACATCTCTGCACAAACAAAATAGAGTGAGGTCATTCATTCACATTTTAAATAGCATAGCTGCCACCACCACCCTTTTTTCTTTTTTGGGGGTTTGTTTGTTTGTTTGGTTGTTTTTTGGCCAAATACATTGTGATGTATTTAGGACACGGGAAAAGCACAGCATGGATGAGTAGTCTGCAGCGAGGCTACGATGCGATGGATGGAGAGGGAGGCAGAAAAACGCAAGCACAGATCCAGGAAGCATCGGTCACAGTAAAGCATCAAACCCTTCATGTGGCTTCAGTAACATGTTGGTTACTGTCGGTAAAGGGACCATAAAGCATATAGGCAGCATTTATTTGGACACTCTGCTTTATATGTATTCTGCCAGGGTAGGAGAGGGGTAGGGAGGGGACAGCACTGGTTGTAAAAGGACACTCTATCCCAGGTGAGAATTCATTCCCAGCTACAAAGCACTGAAGGTCATTAAAAAAAACAACAACAACAAAAAATCCCCCAAAGGAAACCAGTACATCAAAAATGGTTTCTCTTTCGGCATGAAACGGCATTATTGAAGTTGATGAGAATGACATGGACATTAACTGCAATATTTCATGTGCCTCCAAACAACGCTCCTTTTTTTGCGCATAATGATGCTGGAAAAATATGTAGGCTACAGTGTTTGAGCTGCAAACACAGAAGAGGGCAATCTAAATACAAGTCACACACAACGAAGAAAAAGTCATTCATGCTCCCAAAAGTATAAGATGTCCGTTACAATAATAATAATACTGCGTAGAGATCAATGGAGATGCACCGGCTGGGGAGTTATTTCTAAGGAGATCGCGTCTAATTAGCTGCTGAGGGTTTTGGCGTCAGGACTCACCATCTCGACAGGCGTGAGTCAAAATAGACCCTTCTTGTCATTTCCTCCGCAGCTCCGGAGCCTTTTCAGAGACACCTTGCAACATGCGGAAGATGTGGATGCGTCTGGAATGATAATAATAAAAAATAAATAAAAAAAAATAAACTAAGAAGGACGGAAGGAAGGAAGGAATCACACCCCACCGCCCTATTTGCAGGAACAGATCCGGATGAGCCCACATCCATCGTCTTGAGTCCCGGAAAATGATGATGATGGTGATGATACCTTCACGGTGCGATCTGCCGCCGAGTCCTCCTCCTCCTCCTCCTCCCCCCCCCCCCCGACCCCCCAGCTCCGACTGCTGCTGCTGCTGCACACCGACGCAGGGAATGATGGCTGCAAAAAAATAAAAATAAAAAGGAGAGGAAAAAAATGTCTGAATAAAAGAATTGGCTGCTACCCCGTCAGCCTGCACACTACATTCATGACTCGGTGTGTCAGGACGCCATGTACGCGCAGGGATGTGATGTGATGTAGAATAATGCTCTGCTGGCTGCCCATGCGCTCCCCTCCTCTGTTTACCGTCAATGCAGCTGCCGGCTGTAGCGGAGCTCCAGTGTGTGTGTATGTGTGTGTGTGTGTGTGTGTGTGTGTGTGTGTGTGTGTGTTTGGGGTGGGGTGCTGTGATTCTATCAGTTCTATCAATATCAGTTTAAGGTTTTCATGCGAATAAACAGGTGACGTGTCTGTGCCGGATCAAAAAGGTTGCTCTGACAGGAGAATGATAGGATAGCCGGAGGTTTGTGTGGCAGCTCTTCATGGCTGCCTGTGACTGATGACTGTGTCCGCCTGTTGGTGCTGATGGTGCACCACAGCCGAAAACTAAACCAGGCCTCATTTAAAGCGGAGAAGTTTATGCCTAATGTGCAGCAAACGGTGATCGCGTCAGCTGTGAGATGCTGCAACAAGCGAGGTCCCTAAACAAGGGGGGCTGAATTATTGCAGGAAAAGGTACAAAATGTGACAACCCGTATTTTAGGTAATAATTTAAAGGGCCACTTTAGTGATTTAGTGTTTTCCTCCATGAAGAGTTGGGGCTGAGAGTCCTTAAGAATTGAAAGCTTCAGAGATCTAGATTTACTTTTGGTTGTTTCTATGAAAGAAGCTCTGAGAATATTTCCACAGTCCAAGCAGAGACTGTATCCACACGCTGGGACTGAGAAGTGAAGCCAATGTGGAAGTGCCTTAAAAATATACTTTTTATCTAATTATCATCAGGGGGCGACTCCACTGGTTGGAAAAAGATGACTATGAGAAAACTGCCCCAATTCTCACCTGATTTATTACCCAAGCAAATGTTTTCCTGGTGGGCTTTTTGGCCTCTATTGTAAGCTTCAAGTCATTTTTAATACAGCAGGAGGCTCATATTTTTATATTTGTAGTCCAATTTGAAGAAAAATAGAGCATAGAGCAGGGTATTCATCAGGGCATGGCTATCGTGTGATTGACAGATGTAACCCCTCACACTGACAATGAGGACAAAACCGGTTAAACTCACCACTCATTCCTCTTCAACCTCCTCCTCCCAAATTTGGCTTCTTCCAGTTTCACCCAAACAAACAAAAAACTAAACAAAACCCAACAACATAACAACAACCAATTTATAAACCTGAGGCTTCAAAATCACAGTGAACACACCAATGGGTAATTGCAACCAGCATCCTGAAACTGGATTTTTCCTTCTTGATAAGAAAATGTATTTACTAAACAGGTTTCAAACACATGAATTTAATCAGTGGTTTGAAGTGATGCACATGTTATTTTGAGATGCCATGACAACAAATACCAGGTAGGTATTAATGGTGACAGACCCAATAACTACAAAATACAGTTCCAGGGATTTAAATGATGTTGATTTTACCATCCATCCTGGCAATGAGCTGCTGAAGTGCTTGTCCTGCCATCCCACTGCTGTTTGCATCACTTTGATTTTTCTTAGGATTAAGCTTTACATGCCTGTGAGAAATCAAAGTATAAATGTAGTGCCTTTTCTTTCTGTGTTTTTTTGTGGGACTGTGCTGGAAGCAGAGTGAGGCAACAGCTTTATACTACCAGATTGCTTTGTTTACTCATTTCTTCGAATTTTTCCAGGATGCACTATTATTTATTTCTACTGACGTTTAATATAGTCACAGATTACAGGGAGACAGATCATGCTTACCCGCAGTTTTGGCTGGATATGCTGGAAACAGCGATAAAGCATGCTGATAACTGTGTAAACACAAAATAGCACATCATTTAAAATAATAATAATTATTCACCTACATGTGAAAAATATCATACATCAATGCAGCTGAAATGAAAATTATTGAGTAGTTCCCTGCAAATTATTTGCCTTTTTCTATACAATTATTCATCATTTGTATTTTGTGGTCTACAGTGCAACTTAATTTAGGTTTCAAATAATTATTTTGTACAACCATGAATAAATGCTACGGCTCTTTGACTGATCATTCCTGCCACTTCCGTCGCTCACTGCCAAATATCGCAGCCCACTTGCGAGTTATCTCTAGGTAAATTGCAGGTTTATTGGGCAGGTAGTCCAGATACTTAGTCTGGCTTGTTTTAGGAATTGCCATTTCAATCTGCGTCCCCTCGTGCCATTCGTTAAAAGATGTTATAGAAATAAAATCCGGCCTTGCTTCTAAAGCAGCACTCAGTGAGGTTTCATAATATTTGCCGTTCACGCGGTTTCGAGTGTTTTGGAAGTTCCAAGGTCGAATGCTTGTGTCAATATATCCTGGGCCCACACTTGGTATGAATACCAGGTTGTTATCCTCACAGAACGCTTTAATAGAGTCCCAGTTCCGTTGCGTTGACCCGTAGGAAAACCCGTTGGTGGCAAAGTAGGTGTAGATACCATCAAAGCCTGCTGTCAGGATATCCCTCTTATGTTTCTCCTCTACCAAAAGAGCAATGAAGATGGCATCATATGGGGTATCTCTGATACTGTTACTCTCTGTGTGCTTTAGGAGTTTGGCCCATTGCTCAGAGTTCATCAGATATGAGTCATACACATAGAAGAGTGGAAGAAGCTTGCCAGTGTTTGTCCGGTACCGGAAAAAAGCAGGATGCTCGCCATATCTGTGGAAAAATGAGCGGATAAATGACTGAAGAAAGGAAAATATCACTGGAAAAGCCTGAAACAAACATGAATTATTAATGAGTGCAATGAGTCATGACTAAAATCTTTCTCAGAGTGTAAGACCGTGAGACTGACACTGAAGAAACTCAACTGTACTCACTTCTCGATGACATATTTGACATTAGAGAACATATTGGCTTCATTTCTCCCTTTGTATGGTTCAATGTGAAAAGCTACCTGTAAACAGAAATTACAGCAACATAACCAACTGACAGCACAAACATTCTTAGATTAATATTCTTCATTAGATTTAATCTAAATGGACTCTGTACAGCAAACATTTAGCTGGTTGCTGCTTACTGACCTTAATATGGTATTTCTGTGCCACATCCAGCAGTAAAGGCACAATGTCATCTGTTGGCTCTCCGTTATCATCTTTTGTATTGGGAGGATACCAGGAAACAGCAATGACACCTGTGAATAAACAGTTACAGTTGAAACATGAACTTAAACCCCAAATAAAAGAAAACATTAAGATCATAAATACATGAAATGTTCACAGTATATAATATACCTCAGTCTAACAATACCCAGATGGGATTTGAATTCAAGCTAATTCCTCTCTTACCTATAGCTGCTGTACGTAACTGCTGCATATGAGCCTCTATAATGGAGGGGTCCCTGGAACTGTAAGCTCCAAGAGAAGGATAGAAGTTGGACCCAAGGTCATCAGGTGGGCTGTGTCTCCCTTGTGGATACTCCTGAGCCACCTTAAAGTCCCAGTGTGGCAGCTGTGGATGGTCCCAGTGGATGTATTTGCCATCAAACCTGGGGTTCCCATACCATGTGTAGTAGAAAGCGTGGACATAGTAGTTTGGAGGAGGAAACTTCCTCAGTGTAGCCTCCAGCTCTTCATCTCTTTCTGACTTCGGAGAGTCATTCATTTTAAAATGGTCAGGTTTATTGTTGTTTTCTCTTGGCATGTGATCGTCATTCTCTCTGTCGGGAAACAGCTTGGCGCCCACAGGGCTGCTGAATGGAGAGTCCTCAGGTGTGAGCACTTTCACTGTTATGATGAGGACAAGCAACACAAGAGCAATTAATGTGATGCAAGATTTGCGCCTCAACCTTGCCATTCTTCAGCGTGTGCTCGAGGCGTTCCACAGTTCATTGTTGAGACCGCAGTGAGAAACTGTTGTTGGAGAGGATGCCATCAATGCTCGCTCAAAAAGGATTTTGTTCAGCCTGGAGGTTTGAAGAAAGACATCACATCTTAGACCACTTGATCAGGCAATCACGGTACTCGCTTGGTCTATGAAAGAAAATAGTGAAAATGTTTAGGGTCACAATTTACTATCCAGGTCAGTTATTTCATCCAGAAACACAGAAAAATGTATCAATTTATTTTCTGAGCTCTAATTTATACCAATCAGGCAAAGGGGACAACAGAGCAGAGCTGTGTTATTTTTACAATAAATAAATAGAAGTTTTAAAGACTAAATTAGTTTCCTTTATATACTAATTAGTTATGCTCTATCAAAATACCCCCCCTTACAACCAACAATTGTCTTCAATATCAATACATCTGATAATTGCTGTAATTATTCATTGAAACTGGAGTTAACATAATTCAAATTGAATGACATAAATAGTGAGAGTTTATTATCTTTAAAAATAGAGGAATAATTTAGGTGCCCATCTACAGTTAGTCCGGCCCTGACACAGACTGCACCGCACCGTGAAGATGACTGATGGCTCTGAAGGCGGAAGTAACAGTCACAAGGTGATCACTTTGATTTCCGCTAGTGCAGGTTGACAACATTTAGAAAAGGCAACAGCAGCAACGGAAGAAACAGCTGATCCTTCAGCTATACCTGCATTGATGAACTTTGGACTTGTGATCAGCAGCCCCGGGTGGCGGTGACACAGCCGGCCATCGGTTTCATCCACCGAAAGCCAAAACCCTCGCTTGTCTCCCTCTATAAAAACATCTCTGTGTAAACGTCGGCGCCGTTTGCAGCCTTCGGCGGCTTTGTTGTCATTATTCTCTCTGCATGTGATCCACAGGACAGGACTCAAGCTGCACTTCTGGTTCAGGATGTGTCCTGGCGAAGCCAACAGATCTGTAAGTGCTCCGCACGCGCACGCGCAGTGACTCCGACCCAATCCACGCTGTGTATCGGTCTGATGTCACGAGATATTTCTCGTCCAATCAACAGCCGTCACCGGAGTAGTTTAATGAGTCGCAGTGATCGGTGCTGCCCTCGTTGTTTTGGGATGGTGTATCACGTCCAAACACAAACGAGTCCATTCACATAAGATATAGAAGGCATTTCTGGGCTGTTATCGGGGCTACAGCAGTTCCAAATTTGCCCTAAATTCCTGATTCACCTCACGATTGTTTGGATTACAAAATGGTAGAAATTACAGAAAACTGTCACATTTTTCAAACATAATTTCTTTGTAATAAGTCCTAAAACCCCAAATATATTTAAGAGAAACAAAAGAAAAGCAGCAAATGCTCACATTTGATTTAATCTAAAATGTAAATAACCAGCACCAGGAATTACATAATTAGCCACTTGGGCAGACTGGCATTGCTGTAGAAGAGCCAAATGCAAATGTAATCACTTTCCTTTTCAGTTCTTTCCACAGAGCATCATCTATTGCATCTTTCAAAAAATGGGACTGTGGATCATCTGTTTAAATCTTGTCTCAGCTCCTGGGCAAATGTTTTCTCCAGCTGGTGACCTTCGTGGTGAATGCAAAACATTTTGAACTGGGTCAGATGAATCCTCCAGCCCCAGTGGTGTAAACTATGTGCTAATGACTGTATGTAACTTTGCAAATGTGAAGTTGGTTGTATCCTTTAGGTTGAGACCCAAAAGGTTTACAACGAAGAACAACTTTGCAGTGTTTCCATTTTTCCTGACTGCATAGAGACAGACATTGATACAGGGGAATAAGAAAAACAGACATAATCATTTTAGTTTCCATCCATTTTATTGAATTTATAGACTTTCAAACAAACTTGTACAAATTGCAAAACAGCTTTTGGTAACACCTCATTGTTGTCTTATTATCATTATTAGGAAATAAGTTAAGTGAATAAAAAGTAAACAATGTGAAGAGAGAACATAGAAATACAACAAAGAATACCACAAAGAGCAAAAAGAAAAAGAAAGAAAATAAAGAAAGAGGCAACTGTTTTCCACAAAAAGTCAACTGCATCTTATTTTTGGTAGACTGAAATGTTACTGCCGACCAGATTAATCACTGATCAGCCAAATAGGCAACTGAAGTACCTCCTACATCTTGTACTGGCATTATAACGCAAAGCAGAAATGAATCAGATTTGTGCAGCACTGTAGCACTGTAATACTGTATTTGCACACCAGGTGGCATAACTATCATACACTAAAACCACATGGTTCTGTCACCCATCCCCAACTCCACCAGGTTTTGCTTTCTGTCTGAACATTTGGGGGTGATGGGAAAGGAGGGTTGCTGGCATTTTTTCAACTCTAAATCAACAGGATTATATGCAGAGATATTGTCTTGATGAGGTAAAATGAGAAATATACCCAGGAAAAGATGAATATCAGCTCCGAATGAGAAGCGCCATATTTTTGTGTGGGTGTGGGGTTGAGGCACAGGGAAACATAACAGTGAAGGAATTGATCTCCACAGGGTGTTATGTTTAGTTACAGCTTGTCCACTGCCAGCAGCATCTCATTTAGCCTCTATATTTTATTCAAGCCATTCTTGTCACATTCTTTGCTATTTCTAGGAGGTGCACTTCATCAATGGTTAAATATACAAATTGTGCCTGTGCACAGCAACTGCAAAGTGCACTGCACGAGCTATAATGAATCTGAAAAATTAAGCTGGAATACCGGAAATGCTGACCTAGCATTGCAAGGACATATCAGTCTCATTGTATTCATTGGAAGGATTCTCTCCACTTTTTGAGAGGTCAAGGCAAAAGCTAATTTTCAATCTCCATTTTGGGTTTGTACAACTGAAAAAGAATCCCTCTAATTCAGTCACTGTGCCCCTCTAAATGGAATAGGTATTTCCTCACATGACACAGAACCTCAGAAAACTTCAAATGGAACTGGAAGTAAAACCACCATTAAGATTATTTGTTAATAATATCAAAAATACCAACAAACAGGCAAAAAAATTAAACAGATTGGTCACAGCAAATTTATGTACACGTACACATTAAGAAAAGAGCTGTCAGTAGAGATGGGGACGGGATGGGTGAGGGGGGGAAGAAAGAGGAGAAAGATTTGGGCAATTAGATAAGCCCTGTATCTTCGCTATATAGGGGAGTTACAGGGGTTGCCATGATGGCAGACCAAGGACAGACAGGGAAAGCAGGTGGGGGAGATAAAGGCTGCATGTTCACCTCTTCTTGGGGGCTTGGGTGGTGCGGGGTGGGGTGACGGGCCGACCAGAATTTACACCACCATACTGGTACTTGGCCTTCTTCTCTGAGGGCTTTAGGATCTTGAGGACACAGACAAAGGGACTGTATGTGTGAGTGTTTCTGAGATTTTGTGTCTAATATCAAAATGCCGTTATCATAAATGCGCGTGTTTTCACACTACCTGGAAGGAGCACATGAGGGATTCATCGACGCTCATCATGCCACCTGCATTGTCAAACTCCCCGCAGTAATTTGGAGCAGAGAAAAGGGTGACCAGTTGGCGTTTGGCAAAGAACTCGTATCCATCCTCCACAACCTGTTAGAAGACAAATGGCATTATTCCAACGCCTACAGCAATCAATACTAAGAAACAGATCTTTAGCCATTTTCAAAGTCCAACTGTGCCTTCCAGGTTTAGTATACAAAACCACCTACAGTTGAGTCAATATGAAACGCCCAATACAAAGCCAAAATATCTGCAGCTAGTGCTGTAGAGCTAGTTGTTCAGTCATTTAATCAATTAATAGAAGACTTATAAAAACAGGTAAATGTACCTAATGTCTACTGTTACAAATGCCCAGTAACTGAACACCAACTTGTCCTTCCCTGCTATATTATCCATTTAAAATAATAAGCCATAATAATAGATAATGGCAATGTGCTAAATAAAGTTAGAATGAATGATACACAGGGAAAAAAATGATGAAAAGGCAGCAGGGAATTGTGAGCTTGACCGTCACGTGAGGTCTATTAATGGTGTCCCATCTTTGTATCAGCCACAGTAATTACACACACACCATGCAAGACCAATTTGCTCGCTATACACTGTTTACACTCTGTATTCAGGCTCTTCCCTTTCATTCCTTTCATAATTACCTGATGAGCTCTGCATATGAGATCCAGGTCGTGGCGGTTGAGGAACTTGCTGACCACGTCCGCCCCGAATGTGAAAGAGACCCCACGGTCGTTCTCTCCCCAGCCTTGGACATCCTTATCCGGGTCTGACCACAACAAGTCACACAGCAAGCCTGAGAGACAAATAGAGGAGAGAGGAGAGGAAAGAGGGCATAAACAGACCCAGCTGACTTTGCTGATGCAAGACAGAAACCTACTAGTAAACTTCAACTCCAAGGAGTAACCAATAGGAAGCAAAGAAGTTCAGTTTCGAGGATGAGGATGCACTAGATTATGTGCAGTCACACACACACACACATTACCTGTATCAGGCACATCTGTTGGTCTCATGATCCTGCGAATCTGCTCCATTGACTGCAAATCAGGTGAGAGTCCTGAAACAGGAATTAAAGTATAGTTGGAGTTAGTCCAAACATATTTTTCGAACACCATCAAAAAGCCATTGTTTGGATTAGAAAGAAAGATGGGAAACAAGTGTCAATAGTTGCTCTCTAACCTCCATGGCAGCAGAAGATCTTCTCATCAATAATAGCAGCAATGGGGAGGCAGTTGAAACAGTCAGTGAAAGTCTTCCACAACTTAATGTTGAACCTGCGCTTACCTGTTGGGGCACACAAAGATATATTAATGTAATGTAATATATACACACTTCAGGGATGTTTGTGTGCAAGGATGAAATTACTTCTACCCACACTCGTCGTAAAATCCATAGATGCGGTTGATAGAAGCACACTCATGGTTACCCCTAAGCAGGAAAAAGTTCTCTGGGTATTTGATCTTGTAGGCCAGCAGGAGGCAGATGGTTTCCAAGGACTGCTTCCCTCTGTCCACATAGTCACCCAGGAAGAGGTAGTTTGCCTCTGGAGGGAAGCCACCATACTCAAACAGCCTCAGCAGATCTGTATACTGCCCATGTATGTCACCTGAGAAGACATGGGGGGTCAGCGGTGGCCAAGAAAGAAAGGAAGACATCTGACTGACAGATAAATTCATAAAAAATACATTTATTGAATATTCCTAAACAACAAAATTGGGTTTGGCAGCAATCCAATTAAATAAATAAGATAAAATAGCATCAGCAGCTACTAAGAATAACAAAAGCAAACAAGTTATTAATCTGAGAGCTTATTGCAGATGCAGTCAGGGGCATAAAGGAATTAAAGACAGTTCAATCAAAAGGAATATAATAATAAATTTGGTAGTGATGCAGGTTGTGGAGATGGAAAATGAAGGGGAGATTATGAAAAGTCACTTGATTATTGGACTTAACATGCAAATGTCACTGCAGCACATGTTTAAGAATGCGTATAAACTCTCTCTTCTCTCTCTGAAGAAATGACACCAAGACATGTCAGTTAGTAAAGATAAATAATAGTGACTATACTTTACTGGGCTTGCGTCAGCAAGCCAACGGATGCACACACAGAATGAGTCATTACAGCTGCGACCAGATCAATACCATGGCCCATGAGAAACGAGCGAGCAAAGGAGAGAATGTTCACAAACCAGGCTGATAACAAAAAATCATCACAAAAATAAATGGATGCACATCCACACATCTGTGGAAACTAACTTAAATTCAAACATGTCTCACAGGATTCAAGGTCACCCTCTCCTCTCATTGACATTGGTCAGGCTGTGATGAGCTAGAGGCCTTCTCACCAAAGCACAGATTCTCTGCAGGGGACCCTCACTTCATCAACTAGCCAAGACCTGCTTCCTTTTATATCCTCTTGCACCAACGTAAGAGCTGCTCTAATTTGGGCTAAGTGTTCCCGACCCAGATGACTGCAGAGAGCCTCACCAGAATGGCTTTGACAATAATAACAGGTTTTATTGCAACCAAAACGGAAAGCTAATTCATGTGCCACACTCTTTTTATGGCAATGCTTCATTACAAGATGGCACCAAATTGGTCTTGTTAAGCTGTGCAGCTGTCTGGCCTTGAGATTAAAATAACCAACAAAAATTGCCACTTTATGTTGGAGTCATCAGTGGCTGGCAGGCCTTATTTCTATTTCATGGTGCCTGTCAGTGATCTAGGCACCAAAACGCAAACCACCACTGGCACCAAATAGGCCTATATAAAAATATATATATTTGCCTGTGTTTAGCGAAGGCACGTAAAAGCATAGTGTTCTGTGCAAACGACTGATTAAACGGATAGTTCTGAATGTTTGAAGTCAATCCTCATCTTATCCTTTTCTTTACTTAGCCAGTTGGTTTGTGTTTTACCATGAATGGTTTTTTTCTTCAGCCTTGGACATGCAGCCCTGTCTTTCCATTTAGAATTTTGATGTAAACTCAAAAATACAACATCAATAGTTCAATGAAACAACTGAAGTATTCATGCAGTGTTCCAGCAACATTATCCTGGTCACTTATTTTGAGCTTTACTTTCAACTTGACTGAAAAGATGATGGCAGGTGGGGATTGTGATAATCTAACTGAAGATGATTACCACATAAAAACAAGAAAACACTTTGATCAGACATTTTTTAGCTTTGGCAGTGAAATAATTGAGTAAATACTGAGGACCACGCGGTGAACAAAAATTCTTCCTTCTATCTGCACTAAAACAGAAATGGAAATAAAGCAATAAAAAATTAAGCTTTCTCAATGATCCTTTAGTTTGTTCAGAAAAGGAGAGTAAGGAAATGAAGGAACAAAGCCACCTTTGGGTAATTTCACAGATGCAAACATGGCAACATAGACTTTAATCTCAGTTGGAGCAGCACCAATTAGAGGTAAGTGGACTTTAGAAGAATTGAAGTTGAAGTTAAATCTTCAGATGAGTTGTGTAGTGAAACGTGGATAAGCTGGATCATGAAATAATCTTTTAATCATGGCATACCAAACTATTCTGCTTAGCTTTTGTTGTTTTTATTTATATTTCTACCTAGAATGATTTTCAAGTATTTATAAAACAAGACATGAGCATAATTTTAGACCAACTCTCAGCAGCTTTACAAGATTTTTACTCTGAGTTGTTACATGAAGTGGTGCAGTTGGATTTATTGCTGCTCACACAAATTTGTGAGTTTCACCAAGACTATTGGTCGCCCCCTTCCCGCCCCCTCTCACACAAGGAATTGTAGGATGACAATGAATTATTTACTCAACACTGCCTCTGCAGTGTCAAAACAGTTCGAGAGTAGCAGCACAGAGATTTAGGGTCCAAGCAGCAGATATCAATCATTCCCAAAGAAGAAAAGGACTGGATGGACCACAGAGGTTAGAGATGAAACCACTTTCCTGAGCTGTCAGACTAAAAATGATATGCTGCTATCTTAAAAAATTATGATGAACACTGTAATGTTCCTGTTAATGATTGAGGGCCAAACTGGATTAAAACAAAGCTGAAAAACTCAATAAAAAAAGATTCCCGCGCAAGGTAATAATAAAAGCTTGACTCTGCTCAGGTTAGATGCCAAATATTTTCAACGAGTTTGGTAGGAATTTCTCTTGTGAAGATTTTATATGTTCTATTTAGGCATTGTACTCTTCCCCTACTGCAAGAATAAAAGTTAATGCTAGCCTTTCTAACTTTCACAGCTCTGCAACATGGATGGAGTTAGGGCTGGAGCACAGCTGGAGCAGGGCTGTCCCACTGGTCCTAATCTCTCCAATTTATTCATGAAAACTTTAGGGCAAGTAATATGACAGAAGACTGACAGGTGGTGGCATAGTATAAAAAAAAATGTGTATGCAGATTAATCAATCTTTATTTGCTCAGCACAGTTGTGGTCTAACTCATTTTACACATCGAGGAGGAAGAGTATAAATTAATCTTTAATTGATACACCAATAAGTCATAGTTGGGCTGTGCTGATAAGGAGAATAAGGAATCACTGAAAGTGGTTTAAAAACTTCCAACTCAAAGATATGTTAAATTGCTTAAATGGCAAGAATACAACGTTGACTTTAAGACATTGACAGATTGCAGAAAGAGACCACGGATCTATTTTGGCATTGCTTGCATATGGAAGCTTGATAGTTTTGACAATTTGCGTCAGACATATGGGTTGAGGGAGCAGGACTTATATAGGCATTTAGAGATTCATGATTATTTTTGTAAAAAAGGTGAAAGGTTTAATCCAAGTAAAGCTCCTTTTTACATATAAGTTTACTTACACTTAGATCTCACGATAAAATATTGTCTCATAAGCAAGTTATTTCATAACATCACACCACTGAATAGACATGAGATAGGCACTGAAATAAAATAAAAGACATGAGGCTTGTTCTTAGGAAATACAGTCACCCTCCTTCAACTGCCAGACCTGAGGAGACTTCTGTTGGAAATACTTGATTTGCTTTCTTATGACTCCCAAGCAGAAGTCTTTCTGAAGGGATGGAGCAACAGTTATCTGAAAAGTCCGGGTTTTAATATCAACACCACATTCATATCCCTCATTCTTGGACATATTCCTGATACGCTAAGTAAAGATGATATATGTATTGTGCTTGCTGTGAGTTGGCCCCTATAGTGGCTTAGCCCATACAGCTCCAAAAAAAAAACTGGGAGATAATCAATGGGTTTAGGGTTTAGTCTAATAGGTATTTTCCAAAATTAAAATCATTTTAGAAGGAAATTCTCCTTTTGATATTACCTTGCACAGTGTTTTCATGCTGATCTGCAGTGAAGGGACACCAACAACACGAGAGAACTTTGTAACCTATCCTTTTTGATTTAAAAACATCAAAGTGTATTCAATATTTTCAGTTTGTGCTGCTCCTCCATTACTACTTGTAGTCAGAACAATAATTAAAGGCATTTGATTCAAAGCAGAAATAACATTGCTGTCAGTTCAAATGATAAATGTTACCACTGAATGTAAAACTACACATGAACAGTAAAAACAGAGCAACCACACTTGTGGTCTTTTAGCTAATTGAACAGGCTAACAAATCAATTATATATTGTTCCCAATCAGTAAAGTCCCATTGTGGTTAGCGAGCAACAACTTGGTAAGTTTGCAGAGAAATGTAATTACAAGGCGCTGTTAAACCTTATCATCTGTCCAGATTTTTTTAGCAGCCAAATTACAATCTAACACAACCACACAATGACAGTTTGATTATTATCATTTGTGCCATTGAACAAGAAAACATCACTGTGTTTGAAAATCCAAATGCATGTTATTCTGTTTCAATCTATGATAAAACTAGTAACAGTAATAAAAATGTTGGCAAAATTTTGTCTGTGGCATTAAGGTCAACATGAGAGAGAGAGAGAGAGAGAGAGAGAGAGAGAAAGTGCAGAACCTGATCCATGTGACCTTGGTAAATAATTAAAGGCATTCAATGTTGGGCCTTTATAGTAAATGCTATGAAAGTCTGCCATCACCGTTGTGGGTTGAGGGAAAGTAATCAGCCTGGGGTTAGAACCATCAGAACAAAGAAAGTAAGAGAGAGACAAAGAAACCAAACACAGTGACAAATAACACCACCTGATGTTCATGCATATTTTAGAGTAATGTGCCAGGGTTAGGTCTACATGCATGAAGGCACTCCAGGCCTTTAAAAAAAAAGTTATTCTGATCACTGTGGTGCTGGAAACATGGAAAACGCAATCTGATTGGGAATGAAAATCTAATCAAATTACTGCTTCCTTAAAATACAAATTCTGCTATCAGAGGTTGATGTAATGTGAAAGCTACACAAAGCACAAAATCAAGCAGTCAAACACAGTAAATGTGTTTGGAGGGAAAATGGCTTGAAAACAGCCACAAATGCACTCTGTCAACTCGCCTGAATATGAACAGTACATAGTTTATAGCTTGTGTGCCATATTTTCAAGGCCTAGCACATATATTGGATTGTTCAGAAGTGTTTGCAGCTGCAGCACTACACTAGGGAAAGAAATAAAGCATGTGGGAGTGTGCTGAGATGTGCAGGAGCCAGCTAGAGCTTGATAGTGGTAGTTGTTTCCAGTGCTGAGAAGGAACTAACTTGCAAATGGGAATTTCTTTGCTCTACTTGGGATTTTCTATGTAATGTGTGTAAAACTGATACACAATCTCTGTATATGTTTTTCTATTCCCCTCTCCATGTATTCTTTTGTGGCATACACAGGGCAGTGAAGAGAATAACAGTGGCTGAATATATGACCCAGGCTGAGGCACTGTTATCCTGTCTGGTTACATAAGTAAACTCTGTGTCAGAGAAATTGATTTCTGCTCTGGGCTGAGCAAACCAGGCTGTGCTTTGCAGAATGGGAGATTGCCACTGGTGGAGCCAACCCTTCAGAGTTAGAATGAAGCTTTCTGTTTGAGCTGCTCTTCAAAAATTAAGATTATGTTGCTGTTTGATATTTGTCAAGGGTTACAGGCAAATGGGGGTTTTACAGCATATTCAAAATCAATTACTGGACCAGATTTGAAGCAAATAAAGAAAACCTTTTCTTGTCAAAAGTTTAGAGGCTTTTGTGTTAGACTTTTAAGCACAGACATTTCTAATTTACTTCCTCTATAGCCTGTCATTACCTTTCATATGATTAGTTATGCACTTGAAGTGTTATATATCAATACAAGCTGTGAAGGAGATGCACAGGGGTATTGTACTTTTTTTTTGTTTTTTTTTAGCAATCTTGGTTTTTCTTTGTTTTCGGTAGACAGCTAGTGCTTGTGTAAATTCAATAATTATTTTCTTAATGGTCTTAAAACAAAAAATGGACATAAAATTTTTGTCCCAGTGTTTGTTAATATCTCAATTTAGAAATGTTTTAAAAGAAATGTCACAGTAGAGGATATTACCCAACACAGAGGGTAACAAGCTGAAGAAACATGTACACAAACAAAAATGAGGACTTGACGGTGAGAAAATGACTTTAAATAAGGGTAGAAATATACAACACTGACCACAGATCTTCAGGGGTGCCTCCAGCTCCAGCAGGATGGGCTGACTCAGGAAGATCTCCCTGGATTTGATGCAGAGGCCCCGGACCTCTGCCTCGGTCATCTGGACTATCTTCCCCGGGCGACATCCCCGCACTGGAGAGGAGAGACAAGGAACTGTCAGCACTATCAATCTTTATTTATTTTATCAATGTAAGTGTTTATGCAGAAAGTTCCTCAAAATGAGGTCACGAAAGAACACTTTTTCACCCAAGGGGCGGGGGGGGGGGGGACTATTGTGGCAGAGCAATCTTAAAATCTGATGAGCTGTGGGTATAATAGTTCTGTAGCTTATAGCTGTTAAATCTAATCCATACTTACCATACAAAAATAAAATAAAATTAAAAAAAAAATCCACTGCTTAGACCACAAGAGCAGCTTGCATCTTCAGCAGTAGTGTGGGTTTACTGGCTGTGTAGTTGCACAGTTAGCTTAAGCCTACTACCTGGGGTACTGCCACAGCTTTGGGTGCAAATTTGTTTTTTAGCAATGAAAGCAAGGGAGAGAACTGCAAACCCTGACTACAGTCAGCAGTTGAAATAGTCAGAGATATGAGAATATGTATAAAAACTAATTCCTCATCATATTACCTGGAGGCCAGAATATATGCCTAAAGTTAAAGCTTCATTTAGTTGAAGATAAAAAAAAAAAAAGAAACACCCCAAAAAACTGTTTGTCTAAAATCTTTGATTTGGGTGTTTTATTTCAGTTTTGAAAAGCCAGGATAGTGCAAAGCCTCATAAATAGGCATAAAAAAAAAGTATACAGGCACATGACACAAATACAGACTACTGTTAAGGGCAAATACAACCTAAATGCAAATTAATGAGTAAAAAGCTGAAGAATGGTCTTATGACACTGATCTGATCAAATGCTCCTTGTTACTTCTTCCTTCAGAAATAGTAATTGGACTGGATTTGCAGAGGCATTTACACTGCATTACGATGAACCTTTGATGATGGAAACAAAAGTGATAAATCCATGACTGAGAAATTATGTAACACTTAAGCATTTTGATATTGCTTAAAAGTTTGACGCCCACTAAAAGTTAGACGAGCCAGGTTAAACAAATACATTCTAGTCAGAGGATGTTTATTTAAGCCCTTTTCCAACATGTCTTTTTGTTTCCTTAAAGGATGACAAATGGCCAAAAGGGGAGCAGTTTAAATGAATTAACGGGATAGTGGTGAAGAATTCCCAAGGCTTGGTGAATGCATTTGTGTGTATAGACATAAATGGCCATGTGTACACACACATGGCTATTTACACACTACTCTCTTCCACAGTCTTATTAGTCATGTAATCCAACCAACTCTGAGAGAAGAGAGTGCATATGGCTCTTCACATATACACTCTCATATGCATATGCATGAATCAGTGAGCCAAAAATTATTCTCAGGCTCCTACAGCCTTCAGGAACTGTTACTTAACACTAGGGATGTGCATTTCCAGCGAAAATGTTGTTCGATTGTCACTGGGAACTATTCGACTTTAAATCGATGATCACCCACTCCACACACACTTCACACCCAAGGCAACACAGAGAAAGCAGGAGGCTGTTCAGCTGTTTCTTTAATTGAGGGGAATTAAGCCTATTAAGCCTCTCTATCCAAAAAAGCACTGTGCACAGATGCAGGTTATTTCTCTTCCACAGAACAATTCATATTAATAGTTACTGGCCCTGACTTTAATGCGTCACAAAGTTTTTAAAAATATGTATGTGCCGACCACACATGTAAGGCACAATTATGGAAAATAAAAACCTTATTTCTCATATAAAGTAATAACATGATATTTCTGTGCCACTGACAACAAGGGAAATAACAATAGCCCCTTTGTAAAGACAAAATGATGGTCACACGAACTATTAGATTTTTTAAAAGTAGTTGATTAATCGAAAATCATTTCCCATCCCTAGTTTACACCATCAATTTTCTTTATCATTCATCTACTGTAGCTGCCCTGCTTCATACCCATGTGCTGCACATGGTGTGAAGCATGAAATTGCAGAAGTAGGGCTCTTCAGTCGACGGACAGGCCTCCTCAGAGTGCAGTGAGTTAAGCTTGGATGCTTAGCCTGCTTGGCTTTAAAACTAAACCTTTCACTGTTCGCACTTCTGCAGGCTGGCACTTTTAAAAGAGATTTTGTTTTTAAGAACATTAAGGGGCAAAGGCTAATATGAAGCAATGACAAGGATTTTCCACCATCATAAACCAGATCACTGTTTGTGAATGTGTTGTCTACACGTGTACACGGGTTTGGAGAAAGCGGCAGTGTTTAATAAGTTTTAATTCCAATGAATAAGGGTGGTCACTGACATTTGGCTTTTCCTCAAAACTGCTTTTTGTTCGGCAGCAAAACATACACTAAGCTACTATACGAGTGCTTGGATGCATAATGAAAGCTTTTGGTCTTCAGATTTTCTAGTTTTGTATTTGGAGAATTCTCTTGTAAGACTGAACAATATGCAAAAACCCCCCAAAATGGCAGATATTGTAGTTGCGTAATGAGTCCTGATTTCAGTTGAGATTTATTTTATTTAACGTGAAAGACAAAAAACAACAACAACAAAAGAAAAACAACATAACTAAAGATGATTATATTTGTTTGGTCTTCCAAACAAGCATGCTCCTACAGGTCTGGAGGATATGACTTGTAGGCCCAGCACAATACTTCATTTATAGTACCAAGTTAACATCTTTACATGACTTGTTTTGTCCAATCAATGTGCAATTACTTGGTAAATTTACTTGGAAAAAAAACCCAGTTCAAATAAGGTATTAATTGTTAAAATAGTTGATCATTTTTTTCTGTTGTGATATTACTCAGTTAATCACCAAAATCATTAAGGTTCTGCTTTATTTTCTCCATCAGAATCACTGAATCTTTTAGATTAAAGTCATATGTTTTCAGACCAGGCACAATATCATGACTTCATTTTCTTGAATTTCAGACTTATTATATCCATAAATATCACAGCCTGACATAAAAAAAAAAAAACAACAACAACAACAAAAAAGAAATTAATCTGTTCTGGTGGTTCATTTTAATCAGGAATGATTGCTTATAGGGAGACAACCACTATAGAAACTTGGTTGCATGTTGTGGTTTCCAATTGTAATTTTTATTACTCCTTTATGATCTGTTCAATACATTAAATTTGCTTTTACAAAACCAACACCCCACACTTGATTTGAACTTTTTTTATTAAGCTCACACCACTAACTACAAAGCTTCACCATTGTGTAAGAGGCCACTTTAATGATAGCATTTAAATCAATCGGTCATAAACAGTTGCTTGTATCGTTAAAATGCAACAAGAAGAGACGCCATCACCAATTTGCACCAACAAGATCACACCAAAGCTGACCACTTGTGAAAGATGCCAATGGCAAGGCCAACCTTTATCAAAAATATGAGCAACACAATCAACAAGTCCCTGCGGTGTGAGCCGAGTGCCGAGGGAATCTTTATGTGTGGAGGACCAACAAGCTTTCTAGATGAGAAAAATGGCCAACCACCAGTCACAGGAAGTAGCTGTCAAATAGCAATCACTGCCAACCTTCAGATGACTGATGATCCAAACTGTGCGATGCTAAAGGTGACTTTGTTTCACAGTCAAAAGTGGAATCAGACAAGAAGTTGATCCCAGACTGTGAAGAAATGTTAACCTTTATTTTTGATTTTTCCTAACCATGGTAGCTATGTTAACTCACTTCAAATTAAATGGCAATAAAAATAAGGCAGCATTTTCCAGCAATAATTAATATCAAATCTTAACATTTCAGAGTTGGCACAGTGTTTCATCTCCAACAGAGCCACAGATATTACTGGAAAGTATGCCAAGGACAGCTGAATTTGCCTTAGTGGTCTGGTCTGACTCAAAGGAGATCTCACGATGGAATAGACAACTCCCCTGCCTTCTCTCTGGCAGGTGGAAAGCCAACTCAGAAGGATTTTTTGCACATCTTTATCTTTGCCAAATTCAAAAATCTGGTACTCACACTCCAATAAAAAAAAAAATCCTTTGATTTCCCAAGTACCAAAACCAATAATGTGACTGAACACAGCAGCAGAAGATGATTAGTTTACCCTGTAGATATGAACATTTTTGTGAGCAGGCTCAGAGAAGCACACAGTGGATCTCTTCTAATTTTGAAATGTCCTACATTTGCGCCTTGCTATACACCTGTACAAACAGAGTCATGGTGGATGTGTGTATCATCGGGCCTGTGTGCATGAGTGTACTGAAGCACACCCCACTAAAACACACCTACAATCCCAGTGAGCAACAAGACCAAAATCATCCAAATCACACAATCTAACAGGTCTAATACGCCCATGCCATAGTGGTAAAGGGATTCAATGTCTGATGGCTTAATATTAGTGTGTACTTTTAAATGTGGGCCCAGTTGCCTTTTGCTATGTTGTCACAATAACCAGGTCACCATTTGATTTTTGAACGACAACTCTCAGCACCGCGGATATGGAGGCAAAAAAAAAAAAAAGAATGAACCGTGTCAAGGACAAGCGAGCTGCCGAAAAACGGTGTTGACACCACGGGAAAAAAATAAAATAAAAAATAATAAATTCATACACAACTTAACCTTCGTGGTCGATGCAGACGTTGACGCCATGACGGATTTATCTTCGGATTTGTTTTAATATCAACACAAACAGGACAAACGTCCCAGCCCCTCCTCGACACACACCGACCATACAAAATATGGCAAATAAAACCAGACAGAATACAGGAAAATAATAATATCCAAAAAATAAATGAAAAAAAAAACTAAACAAGGCAGAAAGTTTAATTACAGTCTAAAGTAAAAAGCACGATAAGAATTAGCTCCCTGGGATAGCTAATGGTGAGAAAAGTGAGAAATGTAGGCGTTTACCGCGGACTGTTTATAAACACGGCCGGCTAACAGTAACGGTGAGCGGAGCTAGCCGGAGATCACTACTGGAACGGCGGCGAGACGGTAGCCCGCCGAGCTAACGCCTTCTCCGGCGTCTACCGCGGAAACCGCGGACCAAAGGCGACACCGGGTTTAACGAAGCCCCGCCGGCTAACTCCGTGCACCGCCATGAGAACTGATGTGAGAGTTGTTCACCTTCCAGGAGCCGAGAGATGAGGCTGTCCACGTTCAATTCACCCTCCGCCATCTTCAAACTGATGTGGCTCAGTGTCGGGCCGGCTGGAGTCCCGCTGCCGGACAGCAGGAGGCGCTGCCGCCGAGAAGACACGGCGGTGGACGGAGGAAGCACGCTTTAAATCCGCTTTAAAGCGCCATTAAATTCATTTAAAGGGCGTATTTCTGCATTTTTGCCTGAATCCTGTGTATTTTTTTAACACTGAAACAGAAACAGTTATACATTTATTTTATGAATTATTTATGTTAAATTCTTTTGGATAAATGTTGAAAATGTGTTTGAATCTTTGTGTGGGATTAAGATTAATCTGCAAAAAAGGGATGTTCTTTTTTATTTCTGAGAAAAGGAATACGGACAGAAGTCATGTGTTCTTACTAAACCTTCTTATATGGAAGGTTTTATATACATAAATGCAAATGGACTGAAAGGAAACCCAATATCCACCAATTCAAGAATGAAATGAAACTTTATTTTGAAACATTAAAAGGACTGACGAATAAGAAAGCCACCCGGAAAAGCCTACAAAATCCTTAAAATCTTTTTAAGTTGAATGTATATACCCTCTGGTTCTGTTTATTTTGTGTATGATTGTAAAATGAAGAATTTAAATAAAGTTTGGAAAAAAAATCCTGCATTTTTGCTCAATTACACATATCCTATTTATTTGAGCGGCCACACATTTAAAATCTAACATAAGTAAAACCGCAAAAGAATTGTAAAAAAACCTCATAGATATATAGATACTTTATTCACACAATGACAGAGAACAAATAGAAACAAACAAGGACAAAGAAAAATCTCCATCGCAAAATCACAACATGCATCGTAAGCAGTTGCATTACAATGTGTGGGTGTATTCAGAGAAAAGGTAATTGATTGTATTGAGGCTCATCGATTAGATCAGTGGTCCCAAACTTTTTTTGCTGGGCCCCCCTTTGGTCGATGAGAAAACTTCAGCGCCCCCATCGATACACAGACACTTCCGGTTGGCGAGACGAAGAAGCTAACGGCTAAGCTAACAACGAACGAACTAAACTTTTAACGTTTAAATAAATCCGCGTTTCGCCTTTTCTTTCCATCAGTAAACTTCTACATATTTAGTTCCTTTAGCTGTGGGAGCATGAATGTCGTGTCCTCGTCCAGTGGTTCCCAAAGTGTGAACCACTGGATTAGATTATTGTTAGTATTGCATAGAATTGGTTAAAAAAAAAAAAATAAATAAAATCTTATCCAAATGGCAAATTTTCCATCAATTAATTTATTTTAGTTTTAATTTGTACTGTAATTCATGCTTTAGAAAGTGCAAAGTAAACATAGCAGAAAATGAAAATACTCAAGCGCAAATGTATTTTCCTCCTGTAAAGAGGTCATAAAATGACCCTGTTTGCATTTTATCAGGTATCAGTCAGTGATAAAGCTAATAAATGAAGGCTGATGTGTGCTGTTCTCAAAGCGGAGCTTGTGCATGGGTGGTTTGTGTCATATATGATATGTTGACATCCTGCGGTTCATATGCATCTAAAGCAAATAACATTAAACTGACAGGTTCACAGACAGGTGGATTGCATCATCAACACTGAATGTTTATACAAATAAGTGTAATTTATCTTTTCCAAATATTCAAAAGAAACAGTTAGAATTAGGGGCAGTAAGGTTATTTAAAAATCTGATAGGCTGTCTCATAACATTGTTTTTTTTAATTGAAGTAGGACTGAATAAGAACATAGTGTTGTTACACCCAGAAAGCATAAATAAGTAAAATTCATTCAAGTACTTAAAAATGTATATTTTGAGGTGATTACTAGGTGTGACAGCACTTATTTCACATACATTTTTACATTAACAAAAGTAAATATACAACAGTAGCCAACCTCCTGTAGATTATTTATAATTATTGTGGATTGTTCAGTTTCATTAATTTGTTAGACCAGCTACAACATTTACATATACCTTCCAGTTTAATGCAAATTTGATATAAAAATGTGAAGGGGAACCATCTTTCTCAAGTACAACACAACTTTCGATATATTTTATTCAACCCTTTGACTTAAGTATAGTTTGAACCTAGCATGTATGATGGAGTCATTAAATTAAATTGATTACAGCTTTCCTTAATATAAGGGTTCGTTTTCCACCCCTGCATCCAGTCATATTGACATCCTGTCAAACAATATACTTTCTATTTTCACTTTAAATTATATTTTGGGATGTTTGTAATTTTCCTTTGAATAGTTCTGCACAAAAATACATCTTTTAACTAAAATTTATGATAAATTTTATGACAATGTACAAGTCAAAAGCCTCCATGCTTGTTAGTATAATAACATCTACCATCAGAGAGTAGCATTTTAAAGCACTGTGCTTATCTCCACTGCAGTTGTCATCATCGTCTTGTTCTTCTTGGTTAAGCAGAAGAGGAGGAGCCAGGTGATTCCACAGCCAATCAGAAAACCAGTAGCTGCCAGAACAGTAGCGAGCCATATTGGCACATTGTCCAAGTGATCAGAAGTGAGAGGCTCAGCTGTGGTGTGTGCTGTGGGTGCTGCTGTGTTGGTGCTGGTGTTGGTGATGATGGGAGGAGAGGTTGTGCTGTCGGTTTCGGGTGCTGCAGTGGTGATCAAACTAGGCAAACTGTTAACCCTTGTGAAGATGTATGGATGCTCCTGGAAAATACCATTATAAAGGCTTTAAACTTAGTCATATCCACGTGCTTGGACTTCTGATCATGACCAAAGTGAACAGACTATAACACAACTGGGTCATCAATAGTTTGTGAGGAGAATGTGTGCAGCAGCTTTCTTACCTCCGTGGGACATTTGATGTTATTTCTGACATTTGTGAAATTGTTGTATGTCTGTTTTTCACCCACTGGCTCGAACTAGAGATAAAACAGAAATAGAGTTTTTCCCCAGTTCATTACCCAAATGCAGTGAGATGTGGTGATTTACACAGACTTCCCATGTCAAGTTCCTTTAGCTTTTCACTTTCCTGTCTTTCCGGACTCACCATATTATTCCACAAAGCTGCAGCCATGTCAGCATGTCCCCGTTCACTGAAGTGAAAACAATCTTCAGAGAAATAGGTATCATCAGGTCTGCCATCCTGGAGAAAAAAATAATACAGCATCAGTCTGTGAGGACAGGGTTTGTTATTGGACTGAATTATATTTATCTACAGCAACTTACAGCATTCAATGGAATGATAGAGTTCTGAAAAAACGGCTGCACAACCACAGCAAAGTCCTCTCTGCCGTCATAGCGGCCTCCGTACACCAGTTTTTCAGTCTCAATCTGCAAGAAATACCACAAATGTTAATGTCCTGATCCTGTCTGATCAACACATTCCAACAGTTAATTAACCTGGAGTTCTCGATTGATCCGTTTTACTTCAGCCAGCTCTGGGGAATCCTCTCCTGGCAACAAGAAGCATGGACAGACATACCTGAGGATCAAAGGTAAATATGAACATTGGGATTTGGAAAATAAAACACATTTATAAATTTTGAATCGTGGCTGAACAATAAAAACACTAACCCTGCTGGACTGGAACACAATTTATGGATGAGCTAGACCTTTATTAAAAACTAAATTATGATATATTTCTTTGCTGGATTGATGAGGAATAAGATCAATATAAAAAAAAGTGTTGATGACTGAGGAGGGCAATCCTGCCTGGACTCAGTGGTTTTGGGGCACATGCAATTTTTTTGGTGTCAGTGAATCGATGAGCGTACTTTTGTAAAACATTGCACCCAAATCTATCTCTTTTGATCCTGCGAAGACCTTCAATCTCCAGGATCTCCAAGACATTAACTATTATCCTGGGAACCTATGGCCAAAAGAAAGAGTTGTAGGGTATCTTAAAATATTGTAAGATGTAGTATTTATTGCATGACCAAGTTTCCATGTTTAGTAGATAACAGCTCTTTACCTCTTTGTACAACATGTCCAGGCTCGTCATCATATGATGGCTGTAGTTTTGAGGCGACAAAAAAGCCTGCAGTTTTCGGACACACAATGTACAAGGCTATTGATTAATTCATAGCGAACACATGTACACATAAGCCTTTTCATCACATCAACAACTTGTGTCTGTTATGGCTGGTAAAAAGCAGAATAATTAAGGCACATTTTGCATAAAGTTGCCAGGTTTTTTTATCTAAAAAGTACATTTTATCCAAAGGAGCCGACATCATGCAACATGTATGAGCGTGCACACAGCAAGTAACCCTAAGCTGTCACTATCGCAGTCTCAGGGATCATCTTAAATTGATGCTGGGCTTTGATATTCTGCTTCAAAGCACAAAACATTAAAAGAGTGGAGTGAAGGGGGGGTAATGGAGAGAAAGGAAAAAAGGTGGGAGGGGGGGAGGTATGGGGAAAGTTGGAGGCAAAATGAGAAAAAAGAGAGAGAGAGAAAGAAGGAGGGAGTGGGACAGAGACAGGATGAAGAGAGTCTGGGTTGACTTCTGTGTTGTTTATGCCTCTTAGAGAACAAGGCCTGTTACTGTACCCCGTGTGCTTGTTTAATGCAGATAGAGGCTTAGATAAAAGGGGTGGGGGGTGGGGGCATTTTGAGTCGGAGGGGCAAAGTGACAGTGAATGTGCTCATTGTAACGAAGCCATGTCTGCTCTCATCTCACTCTGACACAATAAAACAATTAGAGGAGGGCTGCTCACAAAGCTTGATTATTCTGCTCCAGTGCTTAGTCCCCTTTGGAGAGTGATATCATGAGACAGCGCTACACAGCACGGAGTATTGAACAACCACTGCAGAATGTTTAACCACTCTGCTGTGGTAGTAGATTTACTTAAAGGGAGTGCTTTAGAAATATCCTTCATCCACTGAATCATCCTGTATGCAATGTGACGACCTTTTAAAGTAGCTCACCCGGTCGTTGCAGTACTGACAGAGGTCATTGCCTCCAATGAAGAGAGTCACCAGCTTCCAGTCATTCTGGAAATCCACTGACTATTTCCATGAAATGGATGTAGAAAGAATCAGGGAGACGGGAGACATTAAGGTTGAACAAAAATTACGCTTTCAGGTTTATCATGCATATTACTTCAACATAATGGTCATGAAATACGTTAAAATGTGTTATTAACTGTAAATATATTATCATTTGTAATCAACTCACAGAGTCATTTTTTATGGTATCAATCAGACGTTGGACTTGCTCTGGGATTCCTCTGTATAAAATTAGAGAAAAGAGGGCACAACATATTTGAAAGTGAACCATTTGACCCTGATAACAGATCAAAGACACTTTACAACTCACGATATCTTGTCCCCTGATACAGCCATGTTGAAGCCAGTCTGTTTTTTCCCTTGTCCCTTTGACACTCCTTTGATTTTGGGGTTGAACTTCTTAAGAATATCTGATGTAAAGAAAGAAAGGATATTACTGCATAAGAGAGGAAATTTATCACAGTCCAACTCTGACATCTAGTGTTGTCAATGCGCATAATGCTTCAAGAATAAAAGAGACAGGAAGCTTACTAGGTAATGTTGTGACAGTCTCAAGAGTTTTGTCTCCTCCAATGCTTGTTAGATGAAAAATCAAACAATGAATGAAATGGAAGCAATGTAACGCACATGCACTTGTTATAGCGTGTATAAAGTCAACATGTCATTTCTTACCTCCATGAGACCCCTCTGTACTCAGTTTTTAGCTGAAAAAGATTCTTTGCCTTAGCACCAAACCCAGCCTGCACAGAGAAAAAAAGCTGGTCATATTACTTGTTATTTATTTCTTCAAAAAAGAAAAGTGAAAAAAGGCGGAGCAAGCACATATTGGTATCACTTGCGAGCTACACATGTGCCTGGACATGCTGGTGGCGCATGCTCAGGCTGCTGGCACACCCAGATAAATCGGCGGAAGATTTTGTCATTTTTAAATTAAGTATTGCTACAACATTTGGTTTGAAAATATGGGCTATTATATGGTTTATATGTGTGGCTTAATAGTTTAAAACATCGGGGGGCAGGGGGTGAACTGAGGCCATGAGTGTGGCTTTTATCGGGGCATTTGGTCTGATTCTGATGTTCATTTACCGTTATGGAGTCTCCCAAAGCAGCCACCACCTTGATGTCTGCTGGTCGTATCCTGTGAGCTAAGAAAAGATCAACGCGAGTATATTTTACACCTAACTTTTGTATTTCACGTTCTGCAGCACCTTGAATGCTTACCTGAAGTGGGCACAGGGTTGGACGGAGCTGTGTTAGCACAGGAGAAGTCGCTTCCCCAGTTCTAAAGAGTGACAGAAATATTTTGAGGTGTTTACAGTTTTAATCCATTGCTTGAAATCATTTGTGAGTATGATGACCTACAGTAACAGGAGCAGGGGTGGGTGGAGGGCCTGGAAAGGTGTAGTTGCTGTTGACAGCAGTCCTAAAGAACGGGCTAGTCTAATCAGACAAGAAGAATACACAAAATGATAAAGACACCATATTTAGTTAATTCTGTGAATGTTACTAGATGTAAAGTTACCTCAGAGGGACACTTCAAGTCGATGCCTGCTGTGAAGTCTTGCGTAAAAGTCTTGTTGCCCAGTGGCTCCAACTGTGAGATTGTAAAAGTCAATGCTTTTGGTTAAAATTATGAGAGAAATTTAACAAATTTTTACAAAAATGTAAAAAATGTGTTCTAATAGAACAAATCCTACCATGTTGTTCCAAAGAGCACGAGCCATGAGAGTGTGAGCCTTCTGGCTGAGATGAAAACAGTCAGGTGTGAAGTAAGTGCGATCAGGTCGGCCATCCTAATAAAAAGAAAGAACAGGAGGTTAGACTCTCTCATTTTTTTTTAAAAAAGATACTAAAATAAACAAAAACATAATTGGGACTATTTAATATTTGAAGTGTGTCAGCTCTTACCTCTAAGACAGGAAGGAAAACCTCTCTGAAGAAAGGCTGTATTACCACTGTGAAGTTGTTGTGTGTGTCATAGCGCCCAGAGTCAATTAGCTCTCTCATTGCATGCTGGAAGGAAAGGCAGGTGTGACTTTTCAGTGATATTTGGTTTGAGTTGACAGTGTCATCATTGGAGAACTGTGCTCACAGATTGGATTTAGCCTTTTTTTCTTTACCTGATAAGCTCTGTTGAAGTCAATGACTTTCTGGAGTTCAGAGGATCCATCTTTAGGCTTCAGTATGCAGGGGCAGACTAAACTGAAATGCAGAAATTTACAGTTAAGTGATGACTTGATCAGTTTTTATAAAAATGAAGCAGCTTTTGTTAGAAACAACCAAAAGTGACTAACCGTACAAACCAGGAGGGACAGCCAAGAGTGTCATCTTTGTGTAAATTACGCAGTGGTACAATGTTCAACAGCTCTACCAGATTGACAATGGCACGTGGGACCTGTGAACATTAGATTTATGAGCTGTCTGGATTTTAAATTGTGATTTTGAAATTGCCAATGTGCAAGGAAGTTGTATGTCTGTGTGAGATTAGTGCAAGAAGTAAAAAAAACATACTTCACTGTGAAGTATGTCCAGAGCTTGGCGAATACGCATGACTACATTCCTGGGAGAGAAGAAAGCCTGCAGAAATAAATGTCTCTTACTAAGATATCGAAGCAAGAAAGCAAGAGATGCAACCTGGGAATGCATTTAATATCTTTGATGAAGGACCAATTTGCATATTAATTTTACTTTGGGATATGAAATGGCTGTTCAACACCATTCAATGATACTGTATTGACCACACACCTAATTAATAAAGATAGAAATATTGAAAATAAATGATAAAATTATACTTCATTAATTGATTAAAACAAATAGCTTTAGAGACTGTTCAATAAAAAAAAACAAAAAAAAAAACTCAGCCAGATAAAACATTCTCACGCTGTCTGTGCAGAAGTCACAAATGTCATTGCCTCCAATAAACATGGTGATGATTTTCCAGTCGTTCTGGAAATCAATGCGCTGTAAAGAAGATAAGAGGTAACTGTTCAGTTGGTATAGGAACAAACAATAAAACTGAGATAAAGGTTACATAAGAACACATTTATATGCATTTCTGCTGTAGTTTTATTGCCTTACCGAGTCATTTTTCATTTTGTCTATTAGGATGTGCACCTGTCGCACCATATCACTAAGAATAGAAACAGAAAGTTATGATGGTAGAGGTGCATATTCTGCGCTCTGGTCACAAAGTGGTTTTCATTTGTTTGGACTTAAAACTAGATAGAGAAGATGACTAACCCGCTCTTTGCTCCTGCCACAGCCTGGTTGAGAAAGGCTTTTGGATCATCCTCTTTACTTATTCCTTGTGAGAAGCCGGTCAGGGATGGGTTAAACTCTTTCAGGATGTCTGCAAACCACAATCACAAGGCACATCAACAAGGTTTAAAACAGCAACTGAATTGATGAACAAAATTGTTTCCTTCTGTACTTTATTACATCATGTTTATCAGGCCCTTTTTATTTCTCACAAACTATCAGTTGATCAGTAGGTTCTCAGAACTCTTTTGGTTGAATGCTCTGGAAACACTAGTTAGTAGATTTTCGGTTAAAGGGTCTGTTGGTACATTTTCTCAGCTACTGACTTTAATTTCTTGCAGAGTGTGAGTCGTGGTGAGTGTTGATTGACAAGATCTTTAGCCATCACTGTGTACAAGAAAAGAAGTTATGATTCTCCTTCTTAGCACCTCCACGTCAGATTGAGGGCTACAGTGAGTCGCTATCAGAAAGTGAAAAGACAGTCTTGCTGGTTGGGTTTGCTGACTTAAAAAAAGAATAGACAAGAGTTAACTTTAGTTAGTTAGTTAGTTAGTTAGCTTTAGTGTTACTCTCCCACCCCTGGAGACAGCTCTTGGAAAGTAAAGGAAAATGTAATCAAATAAAAGTCAAACATACTTGGCAGAGTGGTTACTGTGGTAATGTTTTCATCGCCGCCAATGCTGAAAATTAACAGAGAACTTTTTAGCATTAACTGCAGCTTTGACAGACACTCAAATGAACTCTAAGTGATTTCCCACACCATCAAAATCTGACTAAGGTCTCTTACCTCCACGACAGTCCTCTATATTCATTTATCACTAACAGGAGATTGTCTACCTTTGCACCTACACCATTGGCTGCCTGCAGAAAAATTTGTAATGTGAGACACCGTGTTAACCTGAGGAAATATTGATTGAATCAGAGGTGTATGCTCTGGCTGCTTTAAATCCATTGTCATGTTCTTTATATACCATAAACTGACAACTTTGAATATTCATGGAGATAAGTTTGACTTTTCGAATGGGGTGCAGGTATACATTTTTCCTTGAAAGTGATGTAAGAGAATGGAAACACTCACTGTCAGAGAGTCACCTACTGCTGCCACCACTTTGATGTCTCCAGGTCTGAGTTCATGGACTACACAGGAAATGGAATAAAATAAATTACTGGACTGGATCCATCGATCCATCTTACCAGCACCACAACCCAAGTTTACAAACACTGAATAAGAGTTTTAATTAATTTATTATTTTTTACCTGAATTTGGTGTAGTGGGAGATGGACTGCGGTCTGTACAAGGTATCTCAGTACCCATATCCTGTCAACAGACAATATCCCTTAGTATGTTTCATTGTATATGCTCTTGTTTTACTGCGGCTCTGAAGCTGAGCTGAAACACTTACACGATCTGTGAGTGTAGACGCTTTGCTGTAAACTGTCTTTTCTCCGTCAGTGGGTGAATTTATTTGTGTCCGTAGAAAAGGTCGTTCCTGAGATTAAAGGGGAAAAGAAGTCACAGTATTAACAACTGTATCATTATTGTGATTAAATATTATCTTGTGAGCCTGTTTTATTATTTGGAGAGTTCTGCGTCAAGTCATCTGGTCTTCGTGACATATTTCTATCTATGGTAGAGCACAACTCAGTGCACTATTGTGACCTTTAATAGACAGTGTTATGTGACAGCAGGCCTCACCTGGGTAGGGCAAGGAATATCAATGACACTGTTGTCCGTGACCTCTGTCTGATCTGTCACTGGCTGAAGCTGATGGAGGAAAAGTGATACTTGGTTAAGGACATAGGGTTCACATGGGTCCTTCTGCACAGCCAATAATCATAATTCTGACAGTTCTGATTACCCATATATATAGTGGAGAAAGCCATCAACTAGATAAGACCATCAAGATAATCTTTACATCTTTTATCTAATCTCCCGTCAAATGTTCACGGTAATCATTGGTCCATCTTCATTTTTATTTTGAGAAATCATGATGACTCTTCCCAGATGTCTCATTTTACAACTCAGACTCAAGTTCAATGTCAGTGTCAAAACAGAATATAGATCATTGGTGAAGCTTTTCACCATGCTGCTTTGTCATACTGACTGAAGTAAACATAAACTGTGCATTTCCTTCTCATCTCATCACGTGGATTTGTAAAAACTTACTATGTTTGTCCATAGCTGAATAGCAACCTGATTTAATTGATGTAGTGTGTTATCCTGCAAGGAAATACATGACATGTTAGTTACTCAGCCATTTCAGGGTCCTTCACTACTGGAAGGAAAGCTGTGTATGTGACAGTTCACTTACATAATCTGAGTTAGGGTAAAGGAGAGCTGGGACAGGCTGTAGCATGACGGTGAAATCTGCACTTTTGCTGTGCCATGTTGGATTATCCAAGACATGACTTAGAGAGTCCTGCAGCCAAGACAAACATGTACTTATAATGTAAGCCTGAAGCGTCCAAATATGGTTTAGATGAATATGAGTCAGAAGCACACATTTCACTCCTTTACATTTACCTGCAGTGTTTTAAGGAGTGTTGCTTTATGTAAGCGTTGACTCTTGCCTTCATCTCTCATGCACTCACAGCTGCTAAAAAAATGAAGGGAAGCACATCATATTTATGTACCTTATACAATGGGGCACATAAATATGATCTTATTCGTATAAATGAAAACACTCACTTTTCCTGCTGCTGATATGTGCTCCACACTGCGACATGGACCAAAGTGTGATGCAGCTGTAAATATTCACCAAGCATATTATTTTTTTCTCCCATTTTATTTGTTGATGGCAAAAATACCAACCAAGAAAAAGAACCATACCCTGTTCTGCAATATCTGCAGAGCTGCTTCTACATCCTGCACAACAGCTTCCACATCTGCAGCAACCTGAAGCACAAAGAAACAGTTACCAACTTATATCACCCTTTACAAAACTCAACATCTGCAATCACATGATTTCCTGTCAATCTTACATGTGGTGAGCAGGCACACATGGAATCTGCTGGAACAAACAGCAGCAAAAACTTCCAGTCTGAGAACTACAAGAGTAGATAATGGACATGTATGAAAGATGTGAGATATGGGTAAGATGTAGGACCTAAGTGCCTCACTCATATCAAACTGAGGAAATACATGTTGTACAGGGGAAAGTTGAATTGTCTGTATTGAGGTAATATAATGTTTACAATACTTAACATAGCATTTTTCTGAGATTAATGCACACCTGATGTGACAGGGACAGAGACAGAGCTTCAGCTTCCTCCAAGAGACTCCTACAACACACACTCATATAAGCTAACTTAGTAAAAGCCATAATTGCACGTGCAACTGCATG
This sequence comes from Remorina albescens, assembly GCA_034769265.1. NCBI lineage: Eukaryota > Metazoa > Chordata > Actinopteri > Carangiformes > Echeneidae > Remorina > Remorina albescens. The sequence goes on from CM068488.1 coordinate 7,222,525, forward strand.
CGTGTCATGTATATATGTGTTACCTGGGCTTCACTGAGGTCTGATCCACATGGTGAGTGATTATGTCAGGATTAAACATGGAAAGCAGGTCTATTACAGACACACAAAGTTAAAATAAAGACTTTAGTAATTCTACAGTACCTTCAATACCTCACAGCAAGATCAGACAGTGGCTCATGTACATCATGAAGTAATTGCTGCTGTGAAAAAAAGAGGGTCTGTTACCTGTGTTTATGACCCACTGTTACATCCTGAGAGATAAACCTGACTAAACTATAGGATTATCGTTGTCTTCATCAAAGTGTTCTCTGTGCATTTCCTGTAACATGTTCTTGACTTTTAAATGAAATCTACTCATAGTTAATAAGTGACAGAGCCAGATTATTGTGCTTAACTAAAACACCTTCAATCACCAGGATAGGGCATGAAAATCTTATTAGTAAACTCTGAACGCAGCAAAACTGCTGTTTTTCAACTTTTTTCAGTTGATGATAAATGTGGATTCAAAATGATAGTACACTGACTATCAAGTCAAGTATATATTTAAAAAGATGGAAAATCCCTCAACTACTGTGACTGCAAATAGCAAATGCAAAAGTAAGACTTCATTAAATTATCTTGATATTCTAGATGATTTTGTCTTTCACATTGTAGAAATAATCTGTGATGAGAAAGTGCACTGAGGGATTTATAGTTATATAGTATTTATACTTACCAGTTAGTCTGCTGGCCACTCTGGATGCTTCATCCCTAATGACAAATGCATACAGTAGAAGTTCTTAGTTGGTTGGTAACACGTTTCTGAATTAGCTCTGGAAATACTACATATGTGGCTTCCAGTGATTTGAATATGACAGAATTATATTTGTGCATTTTATTCCCAGCTCATACCTGTGTGTGTGTGGGATTCCCAGAGTGTAAACAGCTGAGATATCACTTGGTCTGAGAGCATCAACTAATGGAGCAAAAATAAGGGAAGTCAATGGTCAGTAATGATATAATACAACAATGGACAAGTATTTTACATAATTTGTATTGAATTTAGGCAAAGGCCTGGCCTGATGTTGATTCTAATCACAGAAACTGCTCAGACTGGAACAAATCAGTGTGTAATATTTACCTGAGGAGGACAGAGATGATGGACCAGGTACTGTTGGACAAAGTATTCCCATGTAGCTTTCTGTCTGTAACAGAAATACACTTTCTCAGACTTTCATAGTCACAAAGCAAATGACTCATACTATAATTTCAGTTAGCATTAAATCATAATAATTGTCAGGACAGTACCTCCTCAGATGTTTTTGATGACTGTTCATTTTCCCCTAGTGTCTCAGTGTTGACAGTGTCTAAATGTGATATAAGAAACAAAGACAACAAACAATTAAACCCATTTTTTTTTGTCTATTAAAACAATTAGGGCAAAGGGAACCAAAACAATTTAGTACAGTGGTTCGTTTTTTTTATTATACCATAACTGATTCAGACTTCATTGATTTCACTTTCACTCGTTGGGTGGTGCAGAGATCTATGTAATAAACTGTGGTGTAATAAAAATTTCTGTGTAGTTTAATCATTTTGTCCTTTGAGTCCTTTGAAAGTCCTTTAAACACAACAGACCATTATATGGAACTAGCTAAATATGTAACCAACAGTTGTAAACTTTCTTTATGCTTCATCCATCATCAGCCAAAAAACATGTATCTAAAATTGGTAACAACTCATATTTTTAACCATTCTAAATGCATTTAATAGATGGTTAATAACACTTTAATATAATGAACTATTTATGAAACATTAGTATACAACATATACAAATGCTGATGGTCTCCAAGTGTTGCCATCATTTATAATTCCCGAACTCTTAAACAACAGGCACTGCAGAGATTCGTGTGTAAATTATTCTCATTCACGTTTTGATTTGAGGCTTTACAAAAGCTAAATTAGGTGCAAAACGGGCAGCCAACAGTGCAAACATGACTCTGTGAGCTGCAGACAGGCTTCAGCACAAACTGTCAAACTAATTAGGAAAATATTATCACCTGTACTTCACCTGTGAACAGAGCGCAGGATCCAATGAGGGCTGTCAGAATCAGGACTGCAGTCATGATGTGGCGAGATATTGACTGCCTTGTATAATGCCCTCTTCTCTTTTTCCCTCTGCCTCAGGGAAAGTGTAAACTCTCACTGATTGTGAAAGTATACTGCACCTGTAAAAGGGTGTGGAGAAGGAAAAGAGTTCTCAAGATGTCAAAGTTTTAAAAAGGAAAAAAAAAGTAGGAAAATTGGAGAAAAATAATTCTCTATGCAAAAAGAAAAATGATCATTCATGCTTCTTCCCTCCCAAACACTCTCTTTTATTCTCAGTCACATCTTCCTTTTATCAGTTTATCTGTATAACGATCAATCTAATGACTTGTCACACTTCCCAGTTCTGTCACCAGCACTTTATCCTGCAAATCTACAAAATATCCTCATGTTCTGCAACAGACCAAGTGAACACATTATGGAAGGTCAGTGAAATGTAAAGTCACATTTATGGCCAGGACCATGATACACTATTAATCATGCATAAATCTAAACTTCATACATTTAAATGGTAAAAGAGAAAAAGGCGCCATATTTCATATGCATTCAGACAAATTTAAATGCAATAATGTTTCAAGATACATTTTTGTTTTGGCCACAGAAATATCAAGTATTCATCCTAAAGGAAGAGAGATTTGACTAAATCCAGAAGCACTTTCTGCTGCTGCAACACAATAATTTTAAAGAGTAGGGCAGTTTGTGGACACAGTGATAAGTAGCCAGAGTGATTTTCCAGGGATATTAGTAAATTTCTTGTTCATAATAAAAACCACTTGGGTGTAAAATCTCAAGCAATCGTAAATATTTCGTTTATTTAGGGCAGTAATAATAATGTAGGTTTACAGTCTGTATAACTATACCATTCCATTTTAATTGTTTAATTTGTTTCTCTCTAATTAAAGCTGTGCTACTGCACACTCAGAGGACAGTTCTCAACCTTTGATGATGAATGTAATTACCAGATATTTCATAGATTTCATCAGGGTTACATAACAATATCTTAACAACTATCAATTTAGTAAAACTGGAGAGGATCAGTTTGTGATGAGATATGACTAAGTTAAATACTTTATGAGTTTGTCCTTAGATTGGCTTTGCTGATAGCCTGACACTTGGAATGACATGAGAGTAAAACAACTTATCAGATTTATGTGTTTTTTAATGGTTTATAACATTTTGATACAATGCATCTTATGTCCAAAAGTTCTTACCTTATCAAGAGACATCAGTACGTTCGTTTTTACTTTTATTTTTTTGTGAGTCCCTATCGCTCAGGGTTTGGAAACTCTCTACTTGAATACACAGCTATTCATATTATCTATCCACAAGGCTGCTCGCACTTGGAACTGCTATATCTAGGCACGCTAATGTATTTCTGTTTTGTCATCATTTTAGTGCCAGATTGATAGGTAAGTCAGCAAATGTCTCTTTATCTTTTTCACAAGATTTTACCATTATCTTTATTACCAAATATTGCAGGTCTTTCCTTTTGGGGACAACCATAACAACAAGGCTAATGACTGCATTGCATCCCAGTGTCCCAATAAGCCATGGAAGCATGAAAGTGGGCTAACATACATCCATCAACCAAATGTATGAATGTCCTATCTGAGAAAGGCCTGTCCTGCATCTTGGCTTTGTTACAACAAGTTAAGAACAGATAGCACTAAAATACTGAACCTCTGGAAGACAGAACTTTATTTTACTGACCCAGACTGAACTGAAGATTCATCCCAACAAGATGTACCGCTGAGTGTCAAAGGAAATTATACTGTCCAGTGGCTATCAGACACTATAACGCTACAATAAACTATGAATTAATAATAATAAGGATATCTGTGCAATATTCAGAATCAGTGCTGCACCTTACAAACCCTAATGCTTATCTGTTTATACTGCACTTTATATGCATTTTGACATTCTCACTTAATCCTTACCCATAGGCCATTCAGTTTATTTCATGTTGACATTTCATCTATATCATATCTCTTATGCATGCACATATATCTGGTCATATTTCTGTTTCCCCTGGGAATAAATAGAGTCATTGTGAGTCTTTTGTTTTAAATGGCTGCTGTGAACCAGGATGGTTCAAGCAGAACATATATTCATATGGGAACCTGAATTCTTCTAAATAAATTTAATTCGGGGACTTCTTATTTTAAACCATTGTGAACCTCTGGTCACGTCCTGGAGAGTTATGTTGTGTTGGTGTTGTGGACTTGATCAGACACTCACTGCGTGAACGGGTTAATGTCCGGGTTGTGTGTCCGTCCTCCGTGCAGAGGTTTCGGTCTCCTCTGTCGACACCTGGCGGCCTCCCGGCGTCCAGCGCCGCCATCACCGGATGTTGACACTTGGCTGGCAGCGCAGACAGGAACAGCTGAAAAAGAACAACAAAACCACGACCGACACGACGACGACGGAGACGGCACAAACAGACAGATGTCCGTCTAAAATATACCTCAGATACCGGCGACATCGCCGCTGGAGGGGACATTTTGTGCCGTTTGGACCGAGCTGAAGCGGCGGGGAGGCGTCGGCCGGAGCGGAGCGGGAGGAAACGGTTTGTTGTTGTTCTGCTGTTAGCTGGACGGCTAATCAGATGTTAGCTTCTGTTGTTTTGGTTTTTTTTTTCCGTCTCGATAAGTCAGTGCGACCCAGTTCACCTAAATTACCCCAAAACCACAATGAAAACCAGCGTTTGGGGTTTTTTTTTTTTGTTTGTTTGATTGTTTTTCTGGTTTTAACACTCGGTCAAACGTGTCCTTCTTGTTGAAGGGAACAACCCGTCAGCCTTCGTGATAATGGCTTTTTATTTTCAGCACCGGTCAAAGATGGTGGGTACAAAAAGTAGCAGCTGTGGCGACGGCAGGCAACATGAACACCACACAGGAGGAGTAAACAAACACCACTGCGAGCTCACAGTGCTTTCTTTCTTTCTTTCTTTCTTTATTTATTTATTGGAAATCCTGCCTTTAAAGTAAAAAAAATAAAATAAATAAAAATAAGAATGAATCTCTCAAACAACCACGAAAACATATGTAATATAACAAGGAAAGACTACCGACTTGCACAAGGAATGACTGAAATATATTTGCCTGGTGATGACAGAAGATTTTTACTGAAATATATTTAATTCTGCGGACAGTTTTTTTTTTTAATTATTATTATCAAAGGGATTTTGCAGATAAACCCAGAACCCGAGGATGTGTAGTTTTATATGGCAGTGTTGATGATTGTGACCTGTTTTTGGAAAATCTATCAGTGGGAAACAAAGTTGCTTAATGCATAAAATGAGTTGATGAGAATATGTTTTTGACATTAAAATAATTGGAGTCTTTCCATATATTAATATTAATGTATTAATATAGATAATATACACTACCAGTCAAAAGTTTGGACACACTTTCCCTTATAATTGAACAGGAAGGTGTGACCAAACTTTTGACTGGTAGTGTATATTATATATAATAACTAATGTATAAAAATCTACTTATCCCCTCAAAAAACTAATTTAGGTGCAGCCAAAATAAAGCTAATCTGAACAGAAACCAGATTAACTTCCTCAAAACAATCATGGTTGCCTTTGAATTGACACATGTTGATAGAACATGGCCTGGAGTTACATGATAGTGTTGTGTAAAACAGTCACCAAACAGTCCTGCACATTCATGCACATACTTTTACACAGTAAATTCATACAAAAGCAATTTCTGTGGCTGGTGGTAAACACTAACATGTTGTAGTCTAAATTGTTTGTGTTTTAGCCTTGTTTTCAGCTCACATCATAAATAGGCTGTCCTTCTCATTTCCTCCGACATTAGCCACATTGAGTCACGCTCAGAGATTTGACGATGGGGCGTATCTTCTTGGACCACATTGGTGGAACACGCCTCTTCTCCTGTGCCAACTGTGACACCATCCTGACTAATCGGTCTGAGCTTATCTCAACACGTTTCACGGGAGCCACAGGCAGAGCATTCCTTTTCAATAAGGTACATTCCAAAGACAAGAAAGCGTGAATGATCATGTGTATCTAAAGTCAGTTAGGATGCAAATTCAATATCTTGTTCCCTGTCTGAACACTCGTGTGCATGTTTGTGTCTCAAACCTGCAGGTGGTAAACCTACAGTACAGTGAGGTACAGGACAGAGTGATGCTTACTGGCAGACACATGGTGAGAGATGTCAGCTGCAAGAACTGCAACAGCAAACTGGGATGGATCTATGAGTTTGCTACAGAGGACAGCCAGCGGTACAAGGAGGGACGTGTGATCTTGGAGAGGGCACTGGTTAGGGAGAGTGAGGGCTTTGAAGAGCATGTCCCCTCAGACAACTCGTGAGCCCTTGAAGTTGGATTAGTTTACGTGGGAAGGCTCACTCCAGTGTTGTCTTTTCCCTCTCCTTTATCCCTTTGCCTGTTTGCTGCTTACCACCGCCTGCAGACTCAGTGGTCAGTGAAGTTTTGCCTTCACTCCCCACACCCCCTCCTTGTCTCTGGCCTATGACCCTAAACTTCTGATGATAAGAAGATTAGTTGCTTGATCTATTCCTGCTGAATAGATTTCCACAAAAAACTCCCTGATTTGTGTCACAAGCCCCTCCCTCCCTTTCCACTCCCCTAACAACCGGGGGCACTGTTTGAAGTTGTAACTCCACGTGTTTAAGTATGCATGCACGGCCACACAGTTTTCATTGTCGTTACACAAAGGCATGCTCCACATATTTTCGTATGGTAGTCAAATACATGCATGACAATAGACATAGTCACATAAAAAATACATCAGCTAATTGTTTTGATTATTTAGATAACTAGAGGCATTAGAGCTGAGTATGGCCATCAGTCAGACACGGGCAAAGCAAACAGTCCAGTCTACACTGCAGTGTCAAATAAACTGGTGTAGATGCTGCTCTACATAATTCTTCCATGGGGCTTGTGCTTTGATGTTGTGGACTTTGTCTCAGTGTATTTGTCATTGGTGAGCCCTGAACACAGTTAAGACAATGAAAGTTGTCATTTGTATATTGGTTATCTTTTGTCAGCTGGTAGTGTAACGAACCTAGTCGTGATTCAAAGCATTACTCTCATCCAAATGGTACCATAAGAACCACACAGTATGATGTCATATTTAAGTATTCATTGTTGTGTATGATTATAATGGTTTTCATTAGGTTTAGCTCACTTGATGTACATCTATTTTGATTGACATGACATTTTTCAAATGTACACAGAGTGGCTTTAATGTCCCATCCTTGCAGTTCATAGTATGGAAATGAGCTCCTGGAACAAAGAAAATTGTAAAATTACTCCTACATTTTTATATTGATTTCTAACAATCGGCATCTGCCACCATGGATTGTGTGCCTGTGTATGTGTGCCATGTGAAGAGCAACATGTCACCTATTTGATATATCTGGAGCATGTACCTTCCAGCCCTGTGATGGAGGAGGAATGTGTGTGAGGTGTGATGGAGACTTTTATCTGGCTGCCTGCTGGCTTAAGGACAGGATTATGAGAGGATGGGTCAGTAAAAGCATTTGAAACAAGCTGGGTGACAGTGGGGCACAAACTAACAGAGCAAATGAAAGAAAAACTTGAACCCCAAGATCATAGAGATTCAGAAAACCTCACCGTAGCACAGCTCAATGTTGGAAATGACGACAAACCAAAAAAATGTTTCTATCAAGCTTAAATCTGACTTTTAAACTGTATTCATGTGAATGATTCAACAGTTGAATGTTTAGGCTGACCCTTTCTCTTTCTGTAATCCTGGTCTTAGAGCACATTTGGTCATAAGATGACTTGATCCTTGCAACCAAAAGCCAAACAACATCTGATGGAGTAATATGTTTTCAAAGGCAAGTCAGATTCTCTGACTAGGCCAGAGACTATTTTATATCGTCAGTGAAGAGTTCAAAGTGTCAAAATGTAAAAAAAAAAAAAGAAAAAGATTTCATTTCATTTAAGGTTATTTTTGGACTGCGACTGTCCAGCATCCTGGCCCTGGTGTAACAGTGTGCCATTTCAGAAGGTGAATGCCTGCAGGCATTACCAGAAAGGTCTTGCTAATGTTTTCGGTGGCCTTCACAAGGTCACACAAAACAGTACAAATGGTAATTTCTATAAAAACAAAAAGTATTTAAATATATTTAGGACACTGACACCATCCATACCCCCTGGCCAGTGCAGTGTACCGTCAATTGGCCGTGACAGAATATAGTTCTCATTTATTGTTCACTTTTAGCATTTTATTGATAGGCCAATTGTTTTTATTTGTTCTATTCTTTATAATATTATTTTAATGACTGATACATGTATCTTATTGTATATTTTTCTGATTTGAGGTTTGAAAAAATGCTTTCTTGTATGGTTATAGCAAGATTTTTTCTGATGTGATTTCTAAATAAAGATATGGTCTTGCTGGGTTAAATTGTATCGGTTGTGTCTGTGCTTGGTTTATAGCTCAGCATGTGGTTTTACATCAAAACAAGAACACATTTCAATTGATAAATTTTGAGTTCAATGTCTGTCATATCAGGTTAATTACCACATGCAAGTTTTTATATTTTTGATGCGTGTGGTCTATTGTGTGCAGTATTTGTTGTACAGTCTGAGAGCAGGAGGAATCGGTGTCTTATATGGGATGATAGCTTCTCCGCCATTCTTCACTTACCCATGATTCACCATCTCCACAGGATATAAGGGGCATAACAGAACAGAGCTGGCCTTAATAAAGCTGTTTTTGTAGTACTACATTTGCTATTTATAAGTATGACCTAAGCATGGTGTTCAAGGCAAACCAGATGTACGCACTTGGCTGACTCCCATGTTCGAATATTATGGTTATTTAGATGAGGGGAGGATAAAATATTTTCTGAGTAAAACCAAAGCCTTTAAACTCTAGGTGGCAGCAGAATACTTAATAACAGCGCCTTGTCAGTTTCCAACATTAGTCTGCTGGCCATGCTCTGTAGAGTGTCACTGCAGGGTGGAAGTACATGTTAGTCCCTGAAACAGAGAAAATGAATGAACTCTAGTGAATTATTTAAATTCCAATACATACCCCAAGACAGGCAAAAATGCTCAACGAGTTATCAGGAGAAAGCATGAAAGTGTGAAAACATTTGTGACCAAAATCATGACATATCCAGAGTATAAATCCTCTTTCATCCCGCATATTCAGTTCTTACGGTGAATCATCCACAATGCGGAGGTTTGACTGCATTTTGGCTTATAAATGGTCAGTGACGACTCACCCCAATCCACCCACTAATGTTGCAGTGCTGCCGTAGAGTTATTTATAGCTCTGATCCTGTGAAAGGGCTTCTTTGTTGGTATATCTTTGTGAGTCTATGTCACAGTAGTGGAATCAACAACAGGTCTGCTTTCCTGTGACTACTCCTGGAGGCGTCCTGCACTGTGCAGGCAGCACTAAACTTAGCTGGTACAAATATTAATTAAGGTTGTTGAACACAACAAACTGTTCTGGTCTATTTTTGTATCCACTGCAGTTGCCCGTTTCTCCATTTTTTTTTTTTTTTTTTGATGGACCTCAAGCATTAATGGATTGAGAACACTGAGGTTTTTATGACTATACCTTGCGCCATTTAAATGCTAGACGTGACCACAGGCATAAAGGAGGCTCCATCTTTACAGAACTCACTGTCCTGCTTTGCAATTCATGGTTGTCTTTGACTTTGTCCCTGCATAACCTCAGGACTGTCTGCTGTCTTTATTTAAAAGGCCATCTGGCCAGATAAGGATAATTACACTGCCTTGTTGAGCCTATTAGTCTGCATGCAATTGGAAAGACATGGCACAAATTTAAATGTGTCATAGTCCTTGGGTGTGTTCATAGCGAGAGTTATTTTTCCTTTGAGACTCCCACAGTGCACACAGGCAGGACCTGGGACATTGAGAGTCTCTCAAGACTTTAACCTCAGGCTCCTTTATGCTCATCCAGCTTTTCTGTTACTAAGCGAGTCAGTCTTGTAGGAAAATCTAATAATAGGGGGAAAAAAAGATGCACAAGTGAAGTGATGCTCTCATGTGTCTCATACAAAATGATGGCATCTGTGTGTATCATTCACCTTCCCTCTGCCCACTTTCAAAACAATGAGAGCAAATCTGATGCCATATTTATATACTGATGATGCTTTGATAGGGTGGGGTGGGGAGACCAAAAAAGGAGCTGGGAGTGCAATTGCACCCTTAATTGGCCAGTGATTCATCATCCCTGGACAGCTATTTTAGTTTATCCTTGCCTTTTGTCTCCTTTATTCCGTGAGATGTCAGCATCACGCCCTCTCTATCCCCTTAGTGGAGCAGCAATATAGGATATACAAATAAACTTCTCTTTCCACCTCTCCCTCCTCACACACACACAAAGGAGTGACATCATTCTGTCAGCAGGAGAAAATAGCATGCTTTCCATTGACATCACTCCACATCCTGTTGCTAGGCGACAGGGGAGTCAACACTAGTTACTATGGTGACTGCACTTCACCTTCAGAGCTCCTGACCTTTTTAGTTTTCTATGGTAGACTCGAATGTATGTGTGTGTACAAAACAGACAAGGCAAACTATAGCCCCAGTGTTGTGTAACAATCGTTGAAGGTCTTGTTGACTCACTACGGTGTGGTGACTGTTACAGTACATTCTAGATTAAAGCATTGCCAAGACAACGCACAAGATGCCCCACAGCAACTAAAAATGTCAGTGTGAAAACATATCTCCAAGTAAGGGGAGTGTTGCTCTACGTGAGTGGAATGATGAATAAAAATCAATACAATTCCTATGTAATGTACAAGTGTGACACTATGCGCCTGTGTGCAACATTTTAAACTGCTAACATTGTCAATCCATTGACATGACCCACTACAACATTTACCCAAAGATCAGTAGTGGCAGTAAAGACAGAAGTAATCATTTGCTTGGCTATAAAACTTTTTTGGAAAAAAAATGTATGGAAACATAAATGAGTTGATATAGTGTATTTATTCATATATATATATATTTCTTGCTTTAAGAGAATTTTAACAGTGTCCACTGTGTTTACCTGAGGACAGTGAAGTTTAAGAGGTCCAGCACCGGCAAGTGATTGTAAAATGAGCAACACAAAACGGCACAGGTGAAAAAGTACCACATGAAGATTCTAGCTGGTTCAGGAGTTTCAGAGGAATTGAATTGATATAGTATCACGTTAGGTAAACTACAACATGCTGATGAGACTGTTCACCCAGCTGATCACAGTGATTGGAAACCGCCCCTCTACATTTCAAATACAGGAGCTTAAGATTCATATAAACAAGAAAGATGTTACCGTCACCTTTCTACTGTGTGGTCAATCATGAAAGACATTTATCTTACAATGCAGGGTTGAGATGGACAGATACTCCCACAATGCACAGTGTTACTGCAACTGTTAAAGATTGTCCAAGACACAAATATTCCCTGACTCCCAGAATTGATGGTTTCAAATGGTATTGAGCTCAGTGGTAAAGAGAGACAGTGGCTCTAAGTGTGATTGAAGTGCCACTCCAATGCTGTTTCCATTTCTGTCCTTTTTTGGCACAATTGGAGAAGCTTTTTCAGCTGTCACTTGCTAATTTAATTTAGCAGGCGCATCAATGCCAGTCCTGTAGAGTGACACAGGCAGAGGTGGGCATTACAGGGCTTTTTTGGATTAGGTTGAGTTCAGCGCCAGTTTTCCACTCCAAGTCTGGTCCTCTGTGCCACCCCTGCACATCGAGGGGTAATGTTGTCCCAACAGGACATTCTTCCATCCCAGCACTACCCACATCTTGCCTCTACAAGGCATCTCTTCATTCCCATAAAGGGCACAAAGCTCATCTGCTTCTACAGCAATCCAGACAAAAGGTCTCAGTCAGATCTTTGACCTCCATCAGTCGATGGAGGTGTTGCCTCTGTGTAACTGTAGACACTTGTTCCCGACAGGACAGACTACATTCTGTTTGGTTGATTTTTTACATCATGTCTGCTTTTCTCACCTTTGGCTTTCATGTGCAAAAGCTACTTCAGCAAACAAGAAAAATAACATCATTTATGTTTCAAGACCAATACAGTAATAAACATCATCACACAGCTTATCTTGTAGGACAAACAGGGAAAGTTAATTTCCCAACTTGTATAAACGGGTAATCATACCCATTAAAGGTAAACAGTGGTACATATATACCTGTATGCTCTTTAATAACTCTCTGGGAATTATATTTATCCTTTCCTTGTTGGAGACTATCAATGAAACAGACTAACTTCAGTCTAATCCAGCTAACTACAATGCTAATTTGAATATTGGTTAGAGTCAAGTCATCATATGCACAGGTGGTCTGTACTATGGCTCTGCTCCATATATTATGACATTGATATAAAACATGGGGAAACATACATAGCGTACAATAAAACCAGTTTCAAGGACATGGCAACAGCATAAAAAATACCAACAGCGTTGTTTTATGACACATTTTCACACTGGGTTTCTGAACCAACAACTACATAAAAATGAGAAAAAATACACTGAGCAAGCTATTCAACAGTGATTATGCAAGAGGACAAATACAGAGCAGTTGACACATTATGTATGAATGATGAATTCCTTAAATCCAACACATTCTTCTTTTTTCTTCTTCAAAAGAAAGGTAAGCTCTCTCCACTGAAGCCATGCACCAGGGATGCACTTATTACTCCTTTTCTAAGACATGGAGTTCTGGGTCCCGCTGAGGGATCCTCTAGCCCTCTGGACTAAACAGGCCAAGACAATGGAATCAACTTCATGTTCCCTCCTCACTGCATTTTCCCATCCAACACCTTATTCTTCTCACTCATATCAGCAGCCATGGACTTCCAATATCTATGGCAGGTCAACTCAAAAAGCTCCAGCCCCCCTACCAGCTTCTGCTGTGCCATATAAACTCCAACCATGACAAAGAAATAGAGCCTGAATGGAGCCCACATCCAAAGACCAGTGAGGCAAAGAGCAATGAAGCTGCTCCAGTACAATAGTGAGGCAGCTTTGATCAGAGCCACTCGCAACTCTGACTTACAAGGTGGCACACGTGCAACACCATCCCTGTCAAACGCCCGGGGCTGGCTTGAGTAGAAGTCACGGAGACGGACTTCTTTCTCAGCCCAGCGTTCTCGACACCACGACTCTAGGTCTGAGGATGAGGGCGGCAGTGAATCCACTGGGTAGCGGCGGACGTGGAAGTGAATCTCACGGGGGAAAAGCCCCAAGATGAGGTGACGTTCTGTCTGAGGGATGTTCTTGGGGTAGGCCACTGTGATATCATGGACAGCATCCAGGTTGTCTCCTACAAAAAGGAACACAACTTTAAGTTTAAAAGATGGATAAACGAAAGGGAAGAGATGACTTTAAAAAACTATCATAAATAATGCAAAATACTTTTAATACTCAAAACAAAAAAAATGTGAATTCCAGATAGATGGACGTGACGGTGACATCAGTGAGACTGAATATTTCCACATACGCACTGCTTGTTCACACTACTATATACCCTTCAAAAGTGCAGAGCTTAGCCATAATCAACCATACATGTACCTTTAATTATCCAGGGGCTTCAAGCTTCACCCCCTCTCTGCTTTCAAAACTACCTTGAGCTGCATACCATCATCACTGAATTATATGCCCTTACAATACACAGGGTGAACTGAATTAGGTATCAAGTATACAGGGTGACACCTGCCAGCACTTTCTCCTGCACAGCTCAGCTCTACAAGGGTAAAAATAGAGCTCAGAGGGGAACAGTGGACTTGGACAAAGACAACATGCACAGCATGTCTGTCGGTGGTGAAGAGAGAGAGAGATGAGAATTAGCTAAGTCTGATGACATCACTCTGATTCACAACACCTGCTTGGAAGAGTTAGTGCCAGGCTCAGCATCCAGGGCAGGTGGGGTTCAAGATGGCATGGCCAGACGCACTATTTAAGAATTCTGGAAGGCAGCCAGAATTAGCTCATAGGGAGACCTGAGAACCTCAAGGGTGCTGTAATGGCTGGCAATACGATGAACCATAGGTCTGACGCTTGGAAAATATAGCTGTAGTAAGCCCTTTCCTACAAAAAGTGTTAGTGGAGTAAATACATTCATGATGATATGTTATAATTTTCCATAACTACAGGCTTTGAGTTATACTCACCTTTCTTTGCAAATAATACCAATCATTACAAATGAACATGTGTGCACGACTGCTGTTAGGCAACCAACTGCAACATTTTCAGCTGATTTTGAGCCGAGCATTGTTACGTTTAATGTAGATATTATATGATTTCAGATAGTGTCAATGTGGATCAAAACTGACCTTTCCGCAGTCTGTCCACAATGAAGGTGAATCCAGTGGTTCGAGGATGAAGCACATACTCAAATTTTGGTAGGTTGTTCTGGGCAGCAAATGCATCACTCCTTGCTCTTGTATTTTCTGCAGATGCAACAGACAGTCAGTAATTAAACATGTGGCAGCTGCAATCACCAAAGAAGCGATTAGAAGTGATTCATGTTAACTGGTTCATTGTGATACACATGTAGCAAAAATAACATCAGCAATATATAAACAGCAAAATTTGTGTTTATTAACCAAACAATTCCACAGGAACTTGTGGCAGGAACATGTAAACTACATCATGACTCAGCGGTCATAATTTGCAACAAGTAGCTCCTTCAGACAGAGTAGTAGAAAGAGAACTATGCACAGATGTCTTCTGATCAAACCTCTATTCTCCCAGGGGTATGAATATCCTGCTTTAGTCAATGCACACAAGCTTAAAATTTCAGTTTGAAGGGGGGGGCTTAAGTGCATACAGAAGCTGATCATATAAATGCACTTCCACATGTGTGTCTGTGGAAAACATATTAAGGAGTGAGGACCAGGACAACTTCCATATATTAGAACATCCTGTTAGATCCTTTTTTCTTGGGTCAAATTAAGCTTTGAGGGTTTATGGGGCTTAAATACTGACAGCTGCACATACAAGCACACACACCCACAAGTGCAAACACAACTTCAAAAGTGAAACAATCTTTAAAGCCCTAACTCTGTGGGGCAATTATTATGTAACTACAGTAGACCGCTCATGACATCATAATTTGCAAAGAGAAGTTATGCTTCCACTAGAAAAGCTATTGGGGACTTTGATTGGCTTAATTGTGATCCAAAGGCGCTTTAAACATTAGTGTGTCACTATCACTTGGATTGAAAGATCAGTGTATTCTTGCAAAAATGAGTGAGGGGGGTGTCTGGCAAGTGTTTGCATAACAGTATCAGTGCAAAGGCCTAAGCCAGGTACAGGATCACACTGATCACTAGGACCTGATTAGTGGGCAACATATTCTAATACAACTGAAATGCGGGCAAGTTGATGTTCTGTCCATGCATTCTTTACTCCTCACCAGTGAGGTCTGTGCCCTCAGGGAACAGCAGCAGCTGCAGAGGTTCTCTGATGTCACAGAAGTAGTCCAGCATGCTCTCCAAGTGTTTCTTGTCCTGCTCCCAACGACGCTGAATAAAGACAAAGCAGGCCACCTGCATTGCCCAGCCTGGAAAATACATGCAAAGTCTTAACATGTGCATTTGATTATTTCTCTGTCAGATTTTTCCAGGCAGGCGAATAACAATGTTTCTCAGGAAACATCCTTATGAGATGAGTGCCTTTTGTGTCGGAAAGAGTCAAAAAAAAAAAAAAAAAAGTTATTTTCAGTATTTTAAACTGTCCATTTAAATTCATGATAATGTTCCTCTTACATTCATTGACTTGTTCCAATTTAAGGGATTTTATTCTTAGAAGTTAACTGTCTTGCAATAACATTTTTGAGAAAAACCTTTGCAAAATACATTATTGTGAAGAGGCATGTAGTGCCACGGTGTGTAAAGGTGGGACACCTACTGTGTACTCACCAAAGCCAGGCACAGCCTTGAGGGCAGCCTTGAGGCAGATCTTCTCCAGACGAAGGTAGCTGTACCGGAGCAGACAGCACCAAAGGAACATCCAATCCAGGCGTGTACGATGGTTCATGATGATCACACTGCGCTCTCCCGGAATGAAGCCATCACCTGTTATTACCACCTTCACCCCAAATACCAACTCTAGCAAGGACTATAGAGGGGACAGACAGAGGAGAAGGGGTAGTGGATAAAAGTGCAAGGTGAGGAAGAATGGAGACAAAAGTGATGAGAGTGTGAGAAAAAGGATGAGGTGTATGATCAAGAAGAGAAAACAATGATAATTGAAAAGATATTTGGTGAAAGAGAAGAGAGGCTGGGAAGAGGGAAAGCGGTGAGATGAAAATAAGAGATAAGAGTGAATAGTGACAAAAATGTAAAAAAAATATGCCATCAATTGATGGTGTCACTGTGAGGAAGATTTATATAATTGTTCTAAAGATCAATCTGGATGATTAAAGTTTTTCTGACAAAAATAAACTAAATTAGGAAACATAAATAAGGCAGAGATGAGGCAGATTATCTTGACCGTGTCAAACACAGGTAATTTAAGGCCATATGGGCCACACACTGAGGTAAGCTAAATAAAGGTCAGGCTGATGTACACACCACAGGCAGGGTGAGCCAGGTAGCGACAATGCGATCAGTGATCCAACGGTACCAGGCAGGAGACAGCAGCATGAGGGGCAAAACGGGACCCAACATGAAGACACTTCCAAAGAAACTACCCAAAAACAGGGTCACCACAAAGTACAGGCCTCGCGCCGACAAAGCCATCTGTGGAGAGATGAATGGAACAAAATTATCTTGAACTTTAGTTGCAGGCAGATGAATGAAATTGTAAATAAATGAAGCAGCCAAAGCCTTTGCCAGAGTGGTTGCATTAAGAAAGCAATTAAAAAATGATGACTTGTCGAGATGACCGTGGAAAGGAGCTGAAGTGGAGCAACCCTGTAACATGAAACAAATACTATTATCAACACTCTCATCAATAGCAAAGCTTGCTGTTCTGATATATTTTCCCACAAACAGTGGAAAATCCAGGGCAGACATTCCTGATGTGGAATGTAAATAGAACCTTTCTGTCTGTTGGTAACAAATTGTGGGTGCATGCTCAGTAAATCAAGTGTGACTTTGAAATTATTTAATGTAAAGTGTGCAAAGTCTGCACACTGGTGTAAACTTTGAGCCATATTTTGTGACAGTCTTGACATAAACCCTGTTAATAAAATATGACTAAATCTAGCAAAACTCCACAATCTTCCATTTTTAACTGAAAATATCAACAATGGCTGTCATACCAATTCATCTCAATGAAACTACTCAAAATGAGTGTAGACAATATGACAACACTCACTGAGCACTTTATTAGGAACACCTGACTAATCCTGGGAAAAGCCTGCTTTTCTTTCAAAAGCAGCATCCATTCTTTGTGGTATGGATTCAAAAAGATGTTGCAAATATTACTTTGATATACCGCAAATGTTGACATCCTTTCTGCAGATATGTCAGCTGCCCCTTCATGCAGCCAATTTCTCATTTTAACACATTCCAAAGGGCTTTCAAGGGGTTCAGATCTGACAGCTGGAAAGGCCACTGAATACTTCTTCATGCTCATGTTTTTCCAGTACTCAAATGTCCAGTTTTGAAGAGTCAGTCCACTGCACCGTCTTGGCCTGCAAGACTGGATAGTCTCCTGCTGTGGTTGCCCTTCTGCATCGATGTTGTGTGCATTTTGAGATTATTTCTGCTCACCACAGTTGTGAAGTTGGTTACAGTTGCATTTATATCAGATACATCCAGTCTGGCCATTCTCTTCAGACCACTTGTTTTTCGCACAATTCACAGTAAACACAACATGCCTTTTAAGTGTGAAAATTCCATACCAGTTTCAGAAACAGCCAAATCCACCCATTGCACCACACTCAAAATTTGTGAAATTACATTTTCTCTCATCCTGGTGTTTGATGTGGACATTAATGAAAGCTCCTGAGGTGCATCTCAATGCGCTGTACTGCTGACACATGAATGGATAATCACATAAATGGCCAAGTGTTTCTAATAAAGCGCTCAGCAAGTGCATACCATGAAGATAACCATGCTGTCATAATCTTCCACTATACCAATTTGCATTGATGAAGAGATATACGGATACTGGAATACATGGAACAATCGTGATGTTGGTTGACCAAGTTCCATTGAAAGCTAAGGATCACATCCTCACATGCAACATATTGATACAACTAGCCGCTTTATAAGTATATATTTTTTGCTTGTTTGTTTTATTTATAATCAAATTAGGGCTCTTGGCAAGCATGGGATGTTGAAATAAATGCATTAAAAAATAATAAAACCCTTAATACAGGCTCCATTTCAATGGCAGAGGAGTGCTAACTAGCATCTAGAGCCATGACACGTATTTCTAAGGTATTGAGAGTGAAAGTAAAAAATAAAGATAGCAATCTATGAAGGCACAAATGAACTGATGAACTTTATTCTGCTTTAATAAAAGATATGATCGATTTAATAACCTTAGTCCAATAATTATCTGATGATCCATGTCAAGCCTGTACACCAATCATTTCTCACACTGATGTAATCATGACTGAGTATTTTGAAAAACAGTAGTCCCATTTATTTGAAGTTAACACATACACACAAATTGCATGGATATCATTGTTCTGGATGAGTGTGAACGGAAGTAGACAGGGCACTGCTGCAAAATACCTTGTGGTTATTTGATCACTGAGGGAAGAGAAATCTACCTGTAACCTGTCTGAAATTCAAAACCAAACCACAAGACCTTCAATTGTCCATGACGTAACTGATAAGTTTAAAGGGGCTCATCAGGACATACCAATGGGCATGCCTTGTCAAATTCAATGACTTCAGCGGTGACCGCTGCAGCTTCTAATGGTAATGTTACATATGCAGAACATGCCCCTGGTGAAAATCCCAACATTACAATGGTATGTCCTGACAGTGGTGTTTTAACTCACTGTGTCCTTGATTTCCATCTCACCCACTGTCCAGTTCATCTGGATGCACCTGCTTTGTTGGACTTTATTAGTACAAGTGGTCTTATGTAGTTCCTTGTATGGTCTCTGAAAAGTTTCCAACTAACCATTGAGCCAAGTCAATGTAAGTGCCCAAAAAAAGATTGATTTATTTATGTTTTAAACTACAAAATTAAAATCTAGGGATGAATAACACTCTCTCAGTGGCCAAACTGCCCTTGAGCAAGTCATTTAAATGTCAAATGTTTTGATTTGGTGCACTTTTACATGCCAAAACACTTGTGATGAAAGGCTATGTAAATACACTTGATTTGACAATGAAAGAGTCAAACTGTCTATTCATGGAAGAACCATCTGGATGTCATTTTCATCACTACATGAATTAGAAATGGGACACATGTTCAAATATTTTATACCTTCTTTCGTACATATTTTAAACAATTTAGACCAACAGTTGAGGTTGACTAATCAAGAACCAGTTGATTACTAGCAAGTCCCCTGAGGTGAAGGTTAAATGGGGAAATACAGTGAGCCTTGATCTAATTATACCATGGCCTTGCTGACGCAGAGAGTCTAAGCTGATGATGCACCAAGGAGCTACTTCATCGAGCAGGTGTTTTCTTCTGTATGTACTGTGGCTTGCACGTTTCCACCTCAATGATTATTATGATCACCCAAGCCTTTGCTATAGACTACCTGCCCCCAACACACCTATCATTTCAAACTCATTCACAACCTCTGCAGCACCATGATGCAGCAAGTCTCACAGCAGCAACATAAGTAGCTGAGGGTGCATTTTGAAAATGCAACTGAGTTTGAGTGCATGATTACGCTAGCAATAAGGGTTTAAGGGTTACTGGCTTTAACAATGGAAAATTTGAGGCACGAGAGAGAGTTGAGGAAACTTCCTTGCTCAGCAGAATGGCCACAATTAGGCTATCTCCACACACACACACACACACACACACAAAACACACCCTTGGGTGGCTGCTGGAAAAGTCAGGCAGGCCAATTCATACATGCAGCAAAAAAGAATTGCACACCTGGAGGAGCTGATGAATGTGAATGGAATTATGAACATTACAGTGTTAAATAAACATGTTTTTTTCCTGCTTGGTGTGGGCACCAGGGACCTGGTGCTATTTATGTAAGGCATCCACGGAAACGCTTTTGTTTTAATACTCCAGGGCTAGTACCCCTTGTGAGTTTGATTTAGTCCCATCCATCTGGGTTGGTTTAACATTTATTTAATCACCATAGTAATGATCCCGAAGGCACTTCCCCAAACACACCACAACAGGCAATGCACAGCATCCTCATAGTCCAAGTCTGAATTCTCTGGCAATCATTTTGCATTCCTCACTTAAAGCCAAGACCAGACATGCCAACAGAGAAAAGCAGAGCAAAGAGGTCAACCATGTCTAGGCTAAACAGTGTGCTTAAATTGTGTGTGTGTGTGTGTGTGTGTGTGTGTGTGTGTAAAAGAAGAGAAGAAAGAAAGGAACAATGAAATAGACAATTAATCTGCAAATAACTAAGTTGATTCTAATTATTGATCTAAAGGGAGTTTGGCACAATAAAATCTCTTCAAGAACTTCAAAATTTCCAACTTCCTACATCTAACAATTATTAAGTTGTTTTGTTTTACAGATTCAAACGTTCACAATATTTTATTTTGTATGGGATGCTCCAAAACCTGCAATAATAACTCTAAAACAAACAATTTGAATACATATTATTGGGATGTGGAAAAACTGAAAGTTTCATTATTTTTGACGTTATAAACAAAATGATTATCTGGGAAAATGCATTCAACAATGAATGAATGAACAGTTCCAATTGACTATATTAAATATTGAAATTTTAGCAAAGTGAGGTGAAGTTATTGGGATCAAAATGGAAATAGTTGAAAGCTTGCTTCTCAGGGGTAAATTTTCTCTGACAATCTACATTAGATTACCACCAAGTCTGACAATAGTTCCGTGTAAACCAGGTTTTGTGTTAGACCAGGAAGGACAATGATCACATACTGTCGTAAACTGACAGTATCTGAAGATGTGAGCATGTCTGCGACAGTTCATGGAAAAAGAAATGAATTTGGGAGCAAAGATCACACTAATGAGTGCATCGTAGACCTTCACAATCTCAACCTCACTTCATTAAACAATGCAAAGTATTTTCCGAGATTAAATCCGACTCGTATTAGGGAACACTGACTCCACAGACCACACCTAATAGATGCAATCTAATCTAGAAGTAGCTAATGCACCGATATTTACCGTCAACACATTTTCCCAGAAAGGACTTTAACCAGAGTCAACGTTTAACTTCAAACCAGGCGGTTACACAAACTGGCCCGAAAAAAGAGATGGGCAACGTGTGTGTCTGTAAATAATCAGTTTGTGTGTTGCTTCGAGAAAATTAATCAGCCTAACCTTGTATCCCAAAAAAGGAAAGCTTTAAAAGATAAGCAGGCAGGAAATTATGCAAAGCTAATGTTGTTGCATGGATGATAAACGTTATCGTCGGTAAAATGTAACTTGGAAACTTATTTCGACCTGTCTATCTGCTGTCAGTACAGTCTTTGGCCGCAGTGCAAATTATATTTATGCGAATTGTTGTGGACAGACGAACTGAAACAAACATCATGAATGCTAATTTCCTGAGCCAAGCTTTTCGTTCACATAAACCACAAGCTAGCACATGTTAGCAGGCGTTACCTTTCTCATTTGCCCAATGCAGCAACTGCTTCCAGAGTTACTACGTACGCTTGAATGACAACACACCCACCTTTCGTGTTTTTCCTCCGGAATCAAAGTTTCTTTGGGATGAGCTAGCAACGTTAGCTCCAGTAAGTCCTCATCCTCGGTTGCGACATAGCAACTGGGCAGGCAGGCAAGCAAGCAAGCAAGCAAGCTAGCTAGCTAGCTAGCCAGCCGGCTCGCAACCTGCTAGCGTGCGCTAACTAGGGAAGCTAAATCAACAGCTAACTATATCAGGCGTTAAAGCTGACGGCCTCTTCGAGATATTAGCTGAATGAGCCCTGGCAGCCTGGTTTTATTCGGAGTGCCTTTACTGAGCACTAACTGCTGTGCTAACGCGACCTCTCAACTTGTCACCTCTCACCTGCCCGGCCGGCCGCACGCCATCAGGAGGCGCTGTTTGTCGAGCTGCAGCGTGTCGATGACGGAGAACTGCAGACAGCATGCGGAAGAAAGAAAAACTAAAATAAAATACCGACGTCTGTTTGCATAGGTAGAGTTTGCATTCCGATAATGACTATGTTTGGCATGTTTGTTGTTATTTTAAGCAGCAGTCAAAATGTCTGCACACATCCACCCGCTGAAGGAAAGGCGAACAGGCAATTCTACCATGTAAAAATGTCCCTGCATTGAAAAACGAACCCTGGTAAATGTTTCTAATCGTTAGCAAGTAGTATCATGTCATTCCTTTTTTCATTTGCATCAATGGCTGAGCAGCAATTTTATCGCCGTAAAAGACAGACATGGTGGTAACTTTTATCTACTTTTTCACAAATGCATCACATTCTGTAACTTGAAGACAAGCGATGCAGAGTAAACTGCAACAATTATAGCTGTCAGATAACCGTAATGGAGGAAGATACAGCATTTCCCCTCATACAGAACAGGGGAATTTTAACCTGTGTATAAATAATAATAAACAGTAAGGTGTTGTACACAAGGCCACAAACTGTTTGTTGGTGCGGTTAATCCACCCCAGCATTGTCATTTAAATTATATTTCATTATAATTTTAACAATTCACTGAATGAGCTAAATAAATTCAGGTTAACAATGAACAAGTCTACAACACTACACTGAGAACAAGGGCATCATTAATACCATTTGTTGAGAGTGAATCATTGGTCTTCATATTTTGTCAACAGACATTACCCAATTAATTTGGGGAAGTCTACCTTTTGCAGTGGCCTAAATGTTGACCTATAGTTAATAACTCTATTTTCTAACTACTTTGTGCTCACTTGTCTTTTTTCAGCACTTGAGATTGTGCTTGAGATGTTGCAGTGTTTTTCTCTAAGATGCTGTGTGTTAACTGTATGTCAGAACTCATTCAAATCTCAAGTATGGTATTGATGATATACCTCTGAACTTGAATCCCACAGCATAGCCTTTTAAAGTAGTGTAAATCCCAGCATGTGTCATTTGTTTCTTTTACCCACAGTTATGAGCTGTTCTACTCTTACAAATTACCTCAGCATTCAGTGATGTGTGTGTGCGTAGATTGGCCAATGTGTCTGAGTGTATCCAAGCATGTACTCTCTTGTGTGTATGCATGTGGTTGTGTATGAGTGTGTGTGTAGCCAATGAGGTAGAGAAGTAGTGACAGACAGTGTAAAAGAGAGAGTGTACTTAGTCAAACTCAAGACTTTTCCATGACCTGTTCCCTATGGCATGCACTCTATCTGAGACTCTGAGTGAACTGTATAGCTATATCAGTACAAGCTTCTCAAGGGTCAACGCATCACTTCAAAGGGAAATGGAAAAACTTTACTTTGAAACAAGCTCCCATTATTTAATTTTTTTTTTTTTACAGTTTGGTCCCAACTCAGCTTTAAAAGAGAAGCACATTCACATGATTAATGATTCCTGTCGAAGATAATTTAGCAGAGGCAATATGATCGGGTACTCCTAATCATATTCCCTTGTAAAATTCCAAGTATCTGAGCCTTCTGCTAAGAATCACAGTGATTTTAATCCATCTAAAACAAACAAGAAAGAAATCAGTAAGTTATGTTTCCTGATAAAAGACAACAAGGGAGGTAAGCCAAAATAAATGCAACTTGTTTTACAGCAAAGGTTTGGATCAATTTACTAGACAAATGTCGTAACCACAGAAACAACATTAATTCAAGTTAGCCGTGCTGTTCTACTTACGCAAGTCCATTTTGGAGAGTGATTGTTTTGCATTGTATGCAGTGTTTTGTATAATCTTGAATAGAGTCTATTGATAGCATGCTAACAAAACTTCTTTTAAAAAAAGTTAACAAATCTAGTTTGCCTTTTTAAAAAAAAAATAAAACAACATTCTTGTCTCTAATGACTTTGTGTGCTTTTTTAGAAGTTCATAAAAGGGGCATGGATGATTTAACTTGAGCCTTCTTCACTTTCACTTGACTTCCTCTTCATATTGACGGTATATTTCACACTCACACTCGTAACAGCAGATGATATTCCTGTCCTTTTTTTGGTTAAATCCAATTATGAATCCAAATTTCGCTAAGTTTATCTCCATCTGCATCTCTGGTCCTTTCCTACCTCCCTATTACTTCCCTTTTTTCTGACGTCTCAAAGCAATAAGGAGCAGAGTGGTGGGGCCATAGGTTGTCTATTTATATCAACAACAGCCTATGGAAGAGCAGCAGCCTGTGGATTAGCACATTAACACACAAAAGGGCAGTGTAAAACCGATGCCAGCAGACTTGTATTGATCACAGCTTTAAAAGGTTGAGGATGAGATGGAGATGTACTTTGCATCACCCTGTTAAATAGAGAATGAGTCCCAAGGGGGTTGGACTCATCCATCCAAATGTGTGCTATAGTCGTGAGTCCAGCAGTTGCATTACGTCTTCCAAGGCGAGTGTGCAGACGTGCAGGTACAGAGAACAGCAGGTTGAATGTGCTTGGCTCTGATTAAATGTGAAGCTGTGGAGAATTTATTTTGAATAGCAATCATTACTCCATGGTCCTCTTTTCTGAAACTGTGTAGCACATGGCATTGTGATGTTTTCAAATGTCAAATACATTCTGGGAAAAGACACAGTACAATAAAATGATTTGCCTCACTGACTTCCAGAAGTCTCAGTCAAGGTTTTCCATACACATTGTTTGTAAAGTCATGCGGAAAATAGACATGAGGGCATGGTGACATCAACCGAGTTCCAGATTGATATTTTGCTAAAGCTGCATTTTACCTTATCTCACCAATCTTATCTAAATTGGCCACCAGCCCAAAACCAATCTTGAAACTGTAAATGACCCATGTCACTGTCTAGGTGCTGTACTTCTTCAACATCCTTCTTCTTCTTTTCCCGACTCCTTCACCTTTTAATCCTCCGTCCTTGTTGTATGCCTCGCTGCATATCTTATTCTAGCTCTTCTCTTGTTGACAGTGCCAGATATGTGTCTACGCATGGTAGGCCGTCTCCAGACAGGTTATAAATAACTAGCAGGGTTTTTGCTTCATGTCCTGAGAGCTCTACTTTCTTCTCACACTTGAGGAACCATGGGAAAAGAATCTTTCCCTTACGCACATGGCACTCATAATAACAGATACGGTTATACATAAAACCTCCAAGCACATACTCCTGTTTGCACGCTTTACACAAACATAGAGACAGACAGTTATGCATGCACACAGAATAAACCTTGGTGGCTTATACGCTAAGTTTTCAGCACTAAAATAGCAAGGTTATAGGAACAGGGGCACTGTTTGTAATAAAATGTTAAATTACATAACCTGTACTGTGGGAATGCAGAGTACATTTCTACTATCATGTAAGTATGGGAAACTTGCTGAAACAACAGAAAGGAATAGAAGTCTGGAGCAGCAAAAAATAGAAAGAATGAAAAAACAACTACATTGGATAGAAAAGTAAAATGAGGGAGGGGAAAAAAGAGTTCATTGGATAAGCATTAATTTTCTTCTCTTGACAGACAAGACAGGAGGGGGAAGGGTTATGTTATGGGTACACAAAGGGGTTGGTGTGAGTTTATGTGTATAGGAGTGACAGAGTAACAGTGTTAATATGGACCATAGCTGGGAGTCAGGGAGAATTCGAGGGCTGGCAGGTCAGACTCTGCCGACACACTGGGATCAAGGATGGGATTGTTTCCATTGGAAAGAATTCCAAGAATGAGCTAGAAGAGCTATCAGTGACTTCACTCAGAGGACTCTGACAAGAGTTTTAATACACAGTCAGGCCAAACACTCTTGCACATGTTTAATCATACTCATCTCATGCCAACGGTGGTGTGAGAGATGGTCTCTATTCCCCAATATCACTGACTGAGTGCCCACTCATCTTTGCTGGCTGCAAAATGAATGCTGTCACCTCTGACCAGCAGCAGGGCAGTTCATAATCGAATTAAAAGAGTAAGGAAATAAATTTTGTGACAAAGAAAGAGTGGTTAAAATTAACAAAAGGGAGCATAGATCACAGGGCAATAAAACTGTCTTTTAAATTAAGAATATTTTCTTGTAACACAAAATCCTCAAGGCCAAATAAGCAAATGTAAGTTGTTTATTTGAGTTACTTATTACTTGGGTGGACTTTTTAGGTAAAGCTTACTGACCTTACTGGAAAAAGTTACATAAGATGATTGATAGATAAGTGTGTATGGTGAATGTAAAGTCAGAGTCAGTAAATGGTTAGCTAAGCTTAACTTATTTTAGCAGTTATTGGAAAGACAATCAAGATTCAACACGTGAGCATTAGATGTAAAACTTGTCTTTTTTTTCATGGGTTAGTGCCAGACTGGCAGTTCGCCCCTCAAAAAACCCAGATAGCCTACTCTACCACAACTTTGTGGTTGTGCTGTGATCCAATCAAGTTAACAGGCCCTGACGACTTGTGGTGACGCACAAAAAGAGGAAAAAACTGAAATGTAAAAATTAGAAAAATAAACAACCCTGGTGGAAATTTTGGCAGAGGCCTGTGATTCATGTAAGTAGGAGAAGCGAGAAACTTGGTTCACAGGGCCTTCTAATATTAGACCTTTTTGGCTGTTGAAACTGTAAATTCCATAAAACCTTGAACTGATGATTGTAGAAATCTAAACTTATGGGACAGGAGGACTATATAAAGTATAGTCAAAACTTATTTATGATGCAGTTTGAAGGGCCTGATGGTGGCCGTCAAGTTCATTATCTGAGCAGAGGCTGAGGAATGCAAATGCAATATAAGAGCTATTTAAAATCTGTATGTAAAAGGATTGTGCTCTGGAAGTTCTGTCACATCTCTTTTAGCTGAAAACATACAGGGATTTTCTTTAATAAAACCAAAGTATATTACTTTCTCCACCAATATTTGAAATAAGACACAGAGTTCAGAGGTTTCTCTCTGACGTCACATTCTTGCGTAGCTGGACTTGACTCCGGCCATTCTCTCAAAGGACCATGCTCTGGCCTTTCCTAACATCTTATGAGTTCTTCTTTCCATGATCTCACTGCTTTTTCCACTGAGATCAAGGGACAGTCATTAAGAAAGGGACAAAGGACATTCATTTTCTTGGCTATTCAGAGCTTGCTACAGGTTCCCTGGGCCAGACACATTCACTGTTGCTGACCACTATTATCAGCTGGGGGGTATTAATAACTCTTCATGCTCCAGTTTTTCCAGGAAGAAGGATGCAGGATAGAATGTCAGTTCATTGTTCTCCTTCCAGGAAATGACCGTAAGGCCCTGCGAGTACCACCTTGGCCAATTTATGGGGCCCCTGGCCCTTAAAGTCCCTACCACAGCAACTCTGATAGACTATTCCCGGTACTTGGCAATCAAACTTGACCTAGTGGGTCACTAATATAGAACAAAGCAGCAAATCACCTGAAAGGTTTCCATTGCAACAGTGATCAAAAAGCTTTCTGTTTATTCCTATAAAATCTCCTAGTTCCCCATTAGAGCTTTTCCACTCAACCACATTTTATTAGTCTTGCATCATTGTGGTGGGTGTTTATGGGCAGAGTGTAAAGAGTTGCTTTCATTGCCTTTTATACCTTTTACTATCTTTAATACTTCTGTAATTGTGCAGACTCCAATGGTAGGTCAAACCCATGTTCTCATATTTCTGAGTGGCATTTGATATTTTAAAGATGACTTGCTTTAAAAACTTTGAAATTAAAGGTGCTCAGTGTTAAGAAATAAGATTTGTTGTAACGAGGAGTGAGACTGTGCTGTGTGAGCTGAAGACAGGAAGTAGCATGTGGCCTACTCTCGCTTCTATATATATATATATATATATATATTTTTATGCGTATTTGATACATGCAGCTGTTTTCGTAGAGAGATTTTGTGTGCAGAAGGTGCCGTGCAGGAAGTAATACTGCTTTTTGTTTAACCACTACAGGTGAAAAGAGTGGGGAAAACATGTGTCAGGGGTGGGGGTGTACGACTGTACAAAAGTAAAAGTCCCTTGGAAACACTGATTTTAATGCACCGGAGGATCACCCTTCTAAGACTCCTTTACCCCCCCCCCCAAAAAAACGATAACTCAGTCAATTATTCTCACAGCAGTCAGCGCTTGATAGCAAATTCAAATGTTTATTTACAGCCATTATAATTATCAAAGAAAAGTGGTCTAAATACAAAAAAAAAAAAAAAAAAAAAAAAAAAAAAATTATGGCGGCTAATCTCCCTGAGCTTTACGAAAACATGTGGGACCAGTGGGTAAAAGTAAAGATGTTCTGTACAGAGCCCTAATGCCACTCAAATGAGAAATCACAACAAGAACAGAGTCAATACATCAATCATGCTCGTACAACAGTATTTGAGATTTTGTACAAAGAGTTAAATCTTTTCCACACACACACAGACAAGACCTTTTTCTTCATTAATTGCAGTTTGAAAGAGCAACCCCCCCCCCCCCCAAAAATAGAAAATAAAAAAAAAAAAAAAAACTAAGAAAAAACACCATTTGAAATTCAAAACTAAAAGGACTGATGTCGTGAGTGGAATGACAAGTGCAATATCATCTCAGACATTGCCTGTATCATAATTTATTAACTGTCCTACAGTCAGTTCCCCATGACCTGAACTTCAATGAAAAATGTATGGCTTAAAAAAAAAAAAAAAAGTACTACCAGGAAAGAGTTTTCAGTTCAGGTGTGTACAGCTCAGAGTGATTCTCCATCTGTCTCTCTTAAAAAAAAAAAAAAAAAAAAAAAAAAAATTACAGAGAAAGAGTATTTACATATCCTTCTTTGGGGCTGTACATTGCTTTAACCAGTTTACAATTCCCTTGTGTCCTTTAACAACAGCCTTCTTGCTTTGTCAGCCCAATGTGAGGAGAGAATCTTAGCAGGACTGTATTTACCCCGGCCCCCACCCTTCACTCTCTTCTTGCTGCTCAGTGAGTCCTTATTGACTTTATTGTAAATGCTGACACATTGGTCACAAAAATATAATTTAGACAGATCCTGTGCCAAAATAATAGTAATAACAAAAGAATAACAAAAATCACAAGACATTCACTTCTCACAGACAGACAAATCAATGGACAGCAGTGGCAATCACAATAATTAACATATCAATCCAGGAACTGAAACACAACTGTGGACAGTGCCGTAAATCCCCACGGGTACCACAATAGTTCTGTATTTGAGTGTAAAGCCTCTGGGGTCATGACACCAACCATTTCAGAGTAGAGTACAAAGCAGTCGACACACCTTGCAGTGCGAGACCTGTCCAACCCATGTGTGAACCGCTGTTCAATGGGACATCCAATCTGGGCTATGACACACACATGGTAGGAAATGGGTGTAGGTTAGAGGTGTGCATGCTGGGTCTTCTCCAAGTCCATTTTGGTGGATGTGATGTCCATGAGGATAAATGGTTAAGAATGTGTGTGCACGCATGTGTATTGCTTTTCTTGTGGGAATGATGTTTGTGTCAAGGGAAACGAGATGGCATTACGAGACACTGAGTGTATCAGCCGGTCGAGTCTTCTGAGTGCTGAGGTGAAGTGCAACCAGTGTGTGAGAAAGGGAAAGTTGAATATAAAGAGACGGGACAAGAGTATATGGGTGCTACAACACAGCCTCTAGTGCTGAGAATTCTGCATGGGCTGTCCATTTTGGATGCTGCCATTATTGTGCTCCTCATCCTCTTCGTCGTCGTCGTCGTCGTCGTCATCCTCCTCACTGACCAAAAACTCCTCTGGAGGCCAGCGAAGTTCTCCACTTTCAACTTCCCCCTCTGTCGGCTCAACCACAATGGAAGGCAGTCGATCTTTGAGCTTACAGCAACGGTCAAAGTCCGAGGGGTCCGGGAATATCTTTAGGAGAGATGAGAGTGAAACGCTGGTCAACAATCTTTCATTAACCTCAGAAGTTAATAGAAAGCTGGCCACAGTTGCGATGCTAGAAATTATTTGTGAGCATACTTGTGATCATTGCTAAGTGTGGGGTAGGATCTGGGACACCAGAACATGTAGAAGTGTTGCAGGCACCATAAGGCTAAACAACTGTGAAGGAAATGATTTGGAGACTAAACATCTGTCATGGGAAGTAGTTGCTTAAAATCTCAGTGGCATACCTACACTTGCCCGGCCCATATCCCCTTTGCAGTTAAGCTATCTTCCAGCATACAAAAAGGTGTTCACACAAAAATAAACTGCAAGAGGAAGAGCTCCATCGGGCGTGTACGGGTAGAAGAGACATGTTTCACAAGGCTTACGGTAAATGCTGCATCATGTTTGAATTAAACACTGCGGCAGACATTGTGCCAAGCAGCTTGCAGCCACTTATGAATCTCATCCAGTAGCAAATCACTTTAGACATTACAATCACTGCATTTCGAATCAGTCAGGTGCAAACAATAACAAGGTGAAAGGTTTACTGGGGCATGATACATGTATATATAGAACAACCATCCCTATTGCAGGAAGCATTAAGTTTTAAATGCTTTATATTCCTGTTTAGAAGGAGTCTGTAAAATATATATAGATATATAGATATAGAGAAAGCATTGTAAAATTGTTCAACTTTATCTGCAAATCCGACCAATACGTCTGCTTATGAACACAGCATGCCACTCTCATAAATCCAAAATGAAGGGCAAAAGAGACATTCTGACAAGAGAGATTACATGCATTCCCTATCATGGCAAGACTGGCCATCAACCTCTGACTTTGTCTGTTCTCAGGAACCGGAGAAAAGGGCCCAGGGGAAAAAGCCTGCCACTCCTGGTCCAAGAGACGCATTTTTTTGCTGTTGTTTGGATAAAGTGGATGAATATTTTTAGACCTGCATATTTCACTCAGAGACTTTTTTTGGGCAGGGAGGGGTGGGGGTGGGGGGTTCTGGGCAAACAGCCGAGTGGAAAGAAAGCATTAGATGAGGAAGTAGAGACTGAGACAAGAGATAGAGGACATCCAGCTGTGTCCAAGTCTCCATGAACTCCATAAGAGACAGACGAGAAGAGAGGAAAAGGACACAACGTTCTAAATATGTTGAGTGAATGTGAAAATTTTTCTAAAAATGAATCTACAGTCCATGAAAACAGCTGCATATTGAACCACACCAAGGGAAGTAGTAATATGTTTGAGCATGCCTTGTTCCTGTCTAATGCCTGCATGCATCTGCATTTCCTGGCCCACATCACTGTGCATCAGCACCGGGGGGAGTTGGGCAGCAAGTGACCTTGCCTTTGGACCCTCAACTAACATGTCACATCTTGTTTCACTTCCAGTGGCATGAAGCGACGACATGTCAACCAGGCACAATACTGGCTATTTTAATATCTTCTTGGGTGCATGACTGGATTAGGAAGAGCTGCATACGATATGTCTGAATAATGATATTTCCATTTGAGATGATTATTCAATAGAGTTTATTTACTTATCTTTTTCCATTAGT
Organism: Remorina albescens; assembly: GCA_034769265.1. NCBI lineage: Eukaryota > Metazoa > Chordata > Actinopteri > Carangiformes > Echeneidae > Remorina > Remorina albescens. The sequence continues at coordinate 7,254,215 of CM068488.1, forward strand.
AAATAACATTTACAGGTGCAGCTGAAATTTAATGGCCTTACAGTTAATGTCCAAGCTCCAGCAGCCATAATGGAGTGACGGATACATCATTTTATGATGAGTAGCTTGGGCCTTGGGCAAATGGCTGAGGTGAGGCAATAAAGTGGGGACAAAGAGAATGGAGAACTGGTACATTGGCACCTTCCTCCCTCCTCCCCCCTCCCCCCTTTATCCTCTTCTCTCGTCCTCTCAGACACTCACAGCTGGGGTGTGATCTGTGGGGAGAGGAAGCCAGCCTTTTCCTCATCCAACAGTCACATTCAACATGGCATGTGCAAACCTTTAGATAAAGGTTTTTAAATGTATAGAATGTGTAATCATATCAAAAACATTTATTTACCGTAGGGTTGGGCCATATGGGTTGCAAAAGTCTCCCCAGGTTACCCGTGTATTTCAGAGTAATTTGGTATGAATGACCAACTCTGGCCAAATCAAATGTTTTTTGACACTAGCCCTTTTTACTGTGAGAGATGACGACAAGCAGGCTGCTGTGTGTTTAAGGAGTTCTGTTTCCAGGATGGCCCTATTGAGCTGACAGTGAAACAAAGCTGCAGGGAGCAACTTGTCAAGACCACCTGATAGCTGCTTCTCTCATCTCTGTAATCTTCTGTGCCGTGGCACAAAAATAAACCCCGCAGATGTACACAATACGCACAACACACATTTCCTGTGTATCTTGAAAGTTATGACCAACTATGACTGGCAACGTTTTACACAAAAGAAAAATGAAAGGTTAAGGTTGGTCTAGGTAGGGATGGCAATTGTAATTCTATGTGGTCTTTATGCAGTAGCAGATGGGTGCCTAATCAAATAGATCAGCTTTATGCTGACAACATACTCAAAGTTTAACTGCATTGTAAACTTTGTACACAGTTAAACTGCTCTATATTTATGATTTTTTGTCTTTTTAGACACAAACTATCTCTAGAGTATGATTTTCCACCCTCTCATCCCATGCTGACACTTCAATTCACGATGACGTAAGTGAGACAGGTATAAAATGGCCTTGACACATGCAAATAACTGGGTAGGGAGCAGGGACAGAAGCAGTGTTTGTTTCTCATGCATGAAATGGCATGCGTGTCATACCTGGAAGGAGAGTCTGTCCTTGCTGGGGCTGAGCCTCATGTCCTCCATGGGGGTGCTGTTGATCATCACCTCAGTCATATCTTGGCTGGGCACAAACAGTGGGCTGCAGAAGATGAGAAGAAGCCATGCATTTAGGTAATGACACTGCGCTGCATATGTGAACCATGAGAAACAAATGTGGTCCCCATCTGCTTTGTAGCAAATTAAATAGAGTCCAAATGTATAGGAGGAGGACAAATCAGCACAACCCCCCCCCAAAAAAAACCAAAACCTTGTTAGTTAAAAACTCATTTCAAACTATACCTGCATACAGAAGTTTGAAAGTCATTGTTGTTTACCTTCCTGGATGCGTGCTATTTTAGTCATAATCAGCATATGTTGACCACTATACAACCACAAGCTTACAGTCCATGCTCTGCTACGGTGGTGCAGTTGCAAAGCTGCACAGCTCATCATGTGGCTTTCATAAAAAATGGCCACCTCTAAACGCAGGATGATGTGTCTTTTGCACTAGCGAGCAGAGTACAGTCATTATGAAAGCGTGCTGGGAGGGCGTGCTGTGGTATTTGAGTCGAAGCACTTGGTTCCATAAAAGCTCAGCCAAACTTTCCATTTTAGATAAAAGTAACAATCACTTGTTTTTCCATTTTCAGTGCATTCACTAGCCAACTTTAAAGTAAGGATTTTTTTTTTTTTTTTTTTTTTTCTCTAAATGACTTGAAGCAGGTCCCAGGACTGACATAGATGCTGTCTTGAGACAAGATGTTGAGCAGCCTTCTCACGCTCTCTATTTAAAGCCCGGTGCTTTGCGGTCAGTTGCCAAAGGCTTGTGGTTTGTATGGTCACTAACTATAGAGGACAACGAAAAAAAAAAAAAAAAAAAAAAACCCACAATAAGTTGTTCACTCAAATCCACACAATATCTGAGTCAATGGACTTAGTTTTTTTTGGGTGGGGATGGGGCGCCACATCAGCTTCAAACACCAAAGAATTCGATGTAACAGATTTGCAACAAAGTGTAATAGTAACAGTAATTAAAACATAGTTTTGAAATAGGAAGTAATGATGCTGTTCAGTGTTCAGCTGAATTTGACCATTTACCACTCTGGCAGATTTACTTCAAAACTTGTTAAATGCCAACAGTAGAAAAATGAAAGCACTCCATTATATCCATTTGATGTTACACAAAACAGAAGTGTCTTTAAAAACAAACATTTAAATCCTACAGCTCTCACGTCATCTGCCAAGTACAACACAAAGTATTCTGTGGGATTCCTAAATAAAAACACAGCTCTGACTTACTGCTTCCATTTATGACTCATGACTTTAAGCAGTCTATTCATCCGTTTATTGAAACACCAGTTACTTTACAGTAAATCAAAAATGTTTAGTTTGATTTAAAAAAAAAAAAAAACAACAAAAAAACAACAACGAAATCCAAATAGAAATTCTGCCAAATAAAACTTGGAAAAAAACAAAAAAAAATAGTAAAAATAAAAAATAAAATAAAAAATTCTTTTGAAGTGAATTGTAATTAATTAAAAATACATTCAGTCTTTGCTAGTTGAGAGCACTGAGGGGGTTTTCCTGCAGCAGACTTGGGTGGTTACATTAGCAAAATTTACTTCGATGTCACTGCCCTTAATTTTGCTGACTTTGAGGCTTTAGTGGCACATTCACACTACATTTTAACTTTAAACATTATCCCGCTTGTTACTTTTGTGGATTAGGGCTCAGAACGTGAACTCCTGGAAAGATGATCCCTGATGAGCCTCACAGAATCATTCTTAGACCATCCATGGTGTATTATCTACCTTTGTCAATCAAGTTGCTGAGTTAAACAGTTTTTATAAAAAACAAAAACCTGAACAGCCTTTATGTGAACAAGCAGAATTTCCATCCTTTGGGGAAAATTGAGTGGCATGTGTCACTCAGCTCTAGGAGATCATTCACCCCCGAAAAAATAAAATAAAAAATAAATAAAATTTGGCAATTTATCAGCTTTTCCATCCCTTGCAGCTTTCAGGAAGAAACAATGACTTCACAACAGGGTGTCACAACACTTTTGGCTCAGTCACCATGAAGCAACCTTTACTGCACCATTCAGACCAGACGGCACACTTGGCCAAAACAATAGCGGGATATCCAAAAATAGGAGGCCAGAAAGATACAAGATTTAACATGGGAAAAAAAAAAAAAAAAAAAAAAAAAAAAAAAAAAGAGTCAGTGTGGCTATTGAACTTATTTCATCCTTGAGTTGGATATAGAGGAGCGTGACACAGGCATGCCTAAAGCAGCAGAGGAAGAGATGAAGGGATGAACAGTGACAGTGAAGACCTGAGCTAAGGAGGAGAGAGGGAGGGAAGCAAAAGAAAGATAAACACTCGGGCCTTGCCAGTCATATTTCTGTTCAGGGATCGTATAAACATCCTGCTCAGCTAAGAATAACAGAACGTCGGCCTAATAAAACATAAAGGGGGCACAATGAGGAGGAAGTGGGGGTGCGCAAGTAACAAGTTGACCTGGGAGGGAGGAAACAAATATACAGACTGTGGCCTTCTATTACTGTTTCAAGTGTCAGGCTTTTCGGAACAACATGTCCCTCTCTCAAAGTGGAATCATTTTTAGAGATGTCCTGTTAAAGTGCTCTGTAAGTAGCCCACCACAATGAGCCCAGGTAGTTAACTAGTGTGTGTGTGGGGGGGGGCATATATTTCACCATCATCTCTGAATGTGATTATGTAGCTGCCCCATTGCTTGATTATTTGGGCTAGTGACAGGACACATCTTAAGCCAAATGGCTCTTGATTAATGCGTGAGGCTGGCGTGGCAGATGGTAGTAAACCTCTTTACCTCTTGACCCAGTCAACAGAAAGCATACCTGGGGCTGCCAGCTTCGTAATGCCATATCCAGCCAGGGCACAGATGGATAACAGGTAATGGCACAAGATACCATTATGTACCATGCATCCGAACAGAAAGATTACTACAGCCTAGAACTAAAACTTTATTCGAGTGCCTTTAAAAATAGTTTCAGTTCAGTGGTATCAGCTTCTGAAATGTCAAATTTTCCTACAATAGCAAAAAATTGACATGTTTGAGTTCTGGACTATTTGTGTCAAAGAAATCTGTAAGTGTCATATTGGGCTTTAAGAAATAGCTATAAGCACAATTTCAACAACAATTTTCTCACATTTGAGAAAATTTGTTGAGATAATGGTTGATACTTGTTCTGGCAGTCAATATTTTTCAAATGCGATGAATGCATAAATGATCCTCAAAGTTCATTTGTGTTGTTCCAAAATGACAGCATAACACAAAGTCGTTTTCTTTTTAAACCACTGGAGTTTCAGACTGATGCACCGATCCTGTGACCAGTGGAGCGATATGCATGCTGTCATCAAGAGTCTCCTCCAGTTTTTCCTTTAACACTTCATTATGACCTCATTATGTATATTGAGCATGTACCTTATGATTTTCTGCTACAGCAGTGACATGTTACAAGCTGTAAAGCCATCCGCCACACCAGTCTTACCTTAGACAAAAATGCCTGTTAGAAATGCCAAAAGCCACATCATCATTTCAGACTGACAAGGGTCCACCTGTCTCCAAAGATTAAGATTAAGGCCATGCCATCTCCTTGGATGTCAGTGCTGTATTGATGCAGACAGGACTCTCAGAACCAGAGGCGGTCTTTGCAACAATAGTCTCACTGCACAAGAAAGGAATCTGCACTGTGCATTATCAACGTTGTTTCACGGTTGCCACCCCTACCACCATCATGAATCTCAGCCTGTGTGGTGACAGAGCAAAGCTGCTGATGTTCTATGCCAGCGCCGAGATTTCCACCAGCCAAGACACACAGCTCGACAGGTATGTGGGTGGTTGGGTGTGTTTTTTTGGGAGGAGGGGGCCCCTATAGAGTGGGTTGCAATGAATAGGTTGTATCCAGAGTCCTCTGTACCGAGTGTGCCACCGAAAAGATATCATGGATCAGTGATCCCACCAGTGCTTAAAAAAAAAAAAAAAAAAAAAAGTAATCAAACAGGGATTGAAAATACAAGGCTGACAGCCTGCAAGTTGTATAAAGACGTGACGAGTATGCATGGAGGATTTGCTGCCATGTTGGACAAGTTCAAACTGTTGTGAGAAGAGTCTTCCTGTTCACACTGATAGAAAGCCGCAGCACAGACAGTGGAAGGTTTCAGTGAAACTTTCAGCATGTAGCTTCCAATCAAACAAAGCTCTGAATGTTTTCAATTGCACCTTCGAAATAAGAAGGCAACACTGAGGAAAAGTGAAACCCTGTTTTCGGATCTCTTATAGAAGTAGCTTTACAGAACAGAAAAGCATTGTGTGCAGTGTAAGAAAGAACAGAGCAGAATGTCAAGTGTGGTTACTGTAAAGAGGTCGATTCTGAACTTCCTGGTAGACAGGTTGAAGGCTACTGAGGTTTGAACACTGCTCACAAAACAACGTTCAAAAAAAACAAAAAAACAAAAACAACCTCGTATATCCTCTCTACAGACAGATAAACATTTGGCAGAAAAAGTTTTCAGAGAGCCTCAAATAAATGAATGGGGCCCTCACCACTCCCATGTCAGGTACACGGAGTTTGGTAATGATGATAAAATGACACGACTGAATTTGATAGGAGCAGAGTGCATCCATCCATCCTTCTCCAGTTGCACAGCACCTGCAGCACTAAAGACCAATGGAGCAGCATTTCACTCCATGCAAAAGCTTCAGGACACAGCCGTGCTTTGTGTTTAAACTAAAAAGAATCCCGAAAAAGGGGAAGAAAGAACATTTCACAAAGAGAAAGAGGCTCCAAATAAAGCTGTGTGACCGCTGTGACTTTTTGTAATCCAGCAGACATGTCGAGCTATATCCTGAAAACGAAATTGCTTCAAATCTTAACAGGAAACCCCCGCCCCCGGCACAAAAAATAAAAAATAAAAAATAAAAAATGAAACAAGACCTTGAATTTTCTTTCCCCCCCCAACTGTATGCTTTGACATTTTCCAGTTTCAAGGGCAACACCCCATACAAAAATCAAAGGAAACATGAGTGAGTGTAGCAAAACAACAACAAAAGAAAAAAAGGTATCTTGCTTGCTTGGAGGGAAATCACCACACACACACACACACACACACACACACACACACACACACACACACACACACACACACACACACACACACACAGAGAGAAAGAAAAACAACACGCTGTATACTTTGTTCTTACCTGTCCAATGAAGATTCAACACATCTGCTATTTGATACTTGATTTCGTTTTTTTTTCTACCAAGCAAAATAAATGAACCATAAAAGAAGGCATGTGAGCAGGTGGAAGATACGGTACTCACCAGTAGATCTGCTGGGAAAATACAGACATGAATTCACACCTGCTGCCAATTCTGCTGGTTAGGGGAATCTAAATACAGCCGCTGAGTGCTCTCCGGCTTTTTCTTTCCGTTTTTTTTTTTTTTTTGTTGTAATTTATTTCTTTTAAAGCCCAACCCTATAGCTGGGGGCTGGGATGCAAAATGAAAGTAAGCCCGACACCGGCAGAAGAAAAACGCAGCTCTTTAAATTGGTGAGTCTGTCTGATGAGCGCTTCGTTCGCACTGAGTATTTATGCGGGAGGCGTGCGCCTGTCAGCAGGGGACACGCCCCCTCCCTGAACGGGCCAGAAATCCTCAATGGCAGCTCGTTACCGACAGGAGCCAATCAGAGCTCAGGTGACCCCCCCCCTCCGCACCCCCTCCTGCCCTGATGACGACAGCAGCCACCGAACCCTTTCATTGGGAATAGACAAGAAGATACTGCATGATGCTATTGATTTGTAGTCTCCAAGGCAACAAAATGACAGTCTTAACCCCCCCCCCAAAAAAAAAACCCACCACCACCAACAACACCAACAAAGTAACAACCCCCAAAACAAAACAAAACTGATTCGCCGTGACATTTATCCAAATGAGGAAGGGGGGAGGAGGAGGAGGAGACAGAGCGCCTCTGCTCTCCATTCACAAATATATTCCAAGGGCAAGTCAATATCTGGGTGTTTCAGGAATGAAGAAGGAGCCTCCTGCTGGGGTTTACTTTTATACATATAAACAAAGCATGGGGGAATATGCTGTGCATGATTCCCCCTTATATATATATATATACATTACACACTGTCAGGAAAATGGTGTCATAGATGACCCTCAAATGAAAGTAAGTCTTTCTTTGACATGTTCAGTCAGGACTGCTGGCACACAGCTGACCTTCATGCCTTATAAAGTGCTCACTTGTCTCTTTCCCTGCTCGTTTGGCTCAGAGAAAGATGCCTTGTGCACTTTGCAGCATTGAAGGTAAATGGTGGCGTGCTAGTAGGCCTGTACTGCCACCTTGTGAGGATGAGTGCTTATTGTTTCATTCATAACAATAAGAAGTGTACACAATATTAACATTTTCCTTTGATTCATTAACACCTCCAAATGTCTTTGTGGTGACACAAACAACAATTAACAATGTAACTTCTATCAATCTAGTAAATACATTTTTTAAAATAGCTTTTGTGTGAGATGGCATACATGGAGAGAGCACCTTGTCATTGTGATTTTGAGACACTGCACAAACAGAAGGTGCCAGTGGATCAGCCACTGATAAATACTATTGATCAATTTTTTTTGATCAAATGTACAAGATATCTTTTACAGTACTACTGGAAGCCCCACCCTTCCCATTCACAATGTCTCTTGTGGGATGATTCTCTTTGGTGGTCTAGCCCAGATTCAGAATCCTGAATAAACTATGACTGGAATCAACAGAAGATATATTTGTTTAATTTTTTTATATTTTTTTATTTTCATTTTCTGTGTTTTGTGACTGTTGGATGTCACTCAGTTAGCCAATGATGTCATGAGCTCCTGTCAGCATTGCATGGACTGCTGCTGCCAGCCTATAATATGTGCTGCAGAAACTTACTCTGATTAAAAAAAAACAAAAACCTAAGACTCCCGAAAGGAAAAATGATGAAGAAGGCAGCCAAAAATATTTATTTTTGAAAGAGTCACTGACAAAAAATGACCACCAGATGTCACTACTGGCTTAGATTTGTCCATGAGGCTCACAGGCAGTTAAGAAGGCTAGATTGACATTTAGAAAGACAACAACAGAATAAAATTTTAACCATCATTAAAATTATTATATAACTGTAATAAAGTCTGCGTGTAGTTGTTTGGCATTGTGTATATATAATGTAAATGGGATCAGTTTGTCTTGATGCACAGATCTCTTCATTTTCTTGATCATATCTAAAGGCTGCACATGCCTTAGTCCATTAAGTGATGCTGACAGAATAATATCTGACCTGGTTTGTGATTTACATTTTCTCTTCATGTCGTCTTTGTTAGTCTTAAGCTCCCCATAACATCACAAAAAGTGTTAGTTTGCTTTAAATAATTAAACAGTGAGGCAATGATTAAAAATCCTGAACCGGTTCTATGTTAAAACAGATTACCAGGGTAAGCAGCCTATGCCCAGAAAAAGACGACCCCCTCTGTTCACTGTGCAGATGTGCAGGCCAGCTGCTTTTATCGCTGCTCCAGATAAACAGCTGCACATCTGGGCAGGCAGGGGTGCCTCGGGGGAGCAGAGGGGAGGCTGAGGATCGACTGCACAACGTGTAAATGAACGAGGCCCTGAAGGGGACGGCAGTCGACAAGCACCCGTTGTCCTCTTGGCTTCATTTTCGAAGACGGCTTAAGTTTCTTGTTGGGCTCTGACAGTAGTGGCTTTTTCATCTGTGCACTTTTTTTCTTTCTGCTGTTCTTCCTCCTCAACATTCTGGTTCTCGACTTTTGCTGATTGTTTCAAGAGGAAGTGTAACACATTCATTGGTGCTGCAAAGGTGAATGTAACTTTTCCATTTCAACAGAAACCCACCAGAGAAGCATTGCACTTAAAAATCTTCAATGAAGGTCAATCTGGAATCCGTAAAAATGCCCTAAAGAAGAAGCAGGAAATACATTTTTCCAGAGCTCTCCCCTCCCACATCAGTTTGAGTGTTTCCATGTTCATAGTGTGTTTTGTTGTATGTGTTTATGTCCATTACTGTAAGCAAGTCCAGGCCTACAAGTTTATCCTGTGTGGGGACATTGGCGATTATATTTTTTTCCTCATGCATACGTGTGTGTTTGTGCATGTGTGTTCTGAGGAACATCTGATCTCCGGGCTCGCCGCACGCCACGCTTGCTTGCAGGTGGTCTGTCTGCACTTGGGGGCCAAGCAGATTTAATATTTCATAGGAGCACAGCACACCCCTGGACGCCATCATTGAGTCCACATGGCTGGCCGGAAAGCTGCTCTGTGAACGCTGGGCTGAAATATGTGGCCTGCCAGCCCCCTCTACACCATGCTGCTTGCTTACTTGCTGGGCCTCACAATTAAAACTTAACCACAGCTACAGATGTTGGCAGCTGTCTTTAACCCATTGGATGCCAGTCCAGAGCTCCAGACTGCCAATCCTCGGCGTGTAAACGCCACTAATAAAGAGTGGACGCTGTTTGCATTGACTTACTGTTAGTGGGCAAATGGGCAGAAACAAAAGCAGGGAGAAAACTCTGGGCAAAGAATGACTCGGAGAAAATAGTAAAACTTGACCAAGTCATTTCGTTAGTACAGTGTCCAGGTTTAGTATGCCAGCTAAATCCTTAGCTCCTCCATTTTTAATGTCCCCCTCCACCTTTATACACCGTATAAACAGGAAACCAAAACCAAAAGTGTTTTCAATCCCTTTTTGTAAAATCCAGTGTGAGGAATTTAAGTTCAGGTCGCAATTCATCAGATTCCAGTGAGGCCGAACCTTGTTCTGCATTTACCGTCGTGTATGGTTTGGAGTTGGACTTCAGCCAAGGAGACCAGAGAGAACTTCACCAGCACCATTATTCAACAAGGTCAAACCCAATTTAGATTGGAAACCAAAGCCAAAACAGGGCATCTTGAAGCTGTTAGGAAACTATTCCAGATATTAAACAGACCAGGGGGACTGTGTACATCTCCCTAATTGCACATGTCAATTTATGTATAAGTGTTTGGTTTAGTCAAGCTTCATTACTCCCTCTTTTCTTTCTCTCATGCTGTTTACCTGTAACCATCTCCTCTAAACATCTTATACACATACCTAATCAGCTTTCGGATATTTCTGAGACATGAAAATTCACACATTTGAGCATGTGCAATCTTAAATGTTGCAAACAGTGTGCTTTCAGAAAGGCACAGACATACACTTTCATTCACACATGCGCACACACAAAATGTTAAGCAACCAACAAGAAGTCACCGAGACAAACCGTGTCAGTTCACAGCTTGACAGCTTGTTAATGTTGTGTGACTTCTCTGGGAACAAAAGATACATTGCAGAAACTCAAGACTGCATGTAATTAATCCAATCCCGCCAATAACTCTCTCAAATATTTACTGTATTTCCCTATCAGTGGTGAGGGAGACAAATGAAAAGCTTGACAAAGACCTCACACACCCGTGGGAGCCTGCAGAGACTGTGGCGAACAGGGCAGGTGAAAAGAGTTGTTACGTCTCGACCGTCAGGGCCTATATAATGTTTTAACACACGGACCGTAACCCTACGGGGACCCAGCTACAATAATGCTGTCATCACCTTGGCTGGAGAGTCGAGCCTTGATGGTGTGACACAGCCATCCAGTGTCCATGGGAGAGTGACAAAGGCAAACACAAAGCAGAAAATAGAAGAAAATATTTCATTCTTCACAGCCCTCACAATTGTTTTTTGGGGGATGGGGGGCGGGTGATGTCACATAACATCTAATTTTCTTTTATCACTTTATGAAGTTGTGATTGTGAACATGTCAGAAAAACGTTGCACATACAGACATAGAGAAACCGTCTGGAGTCAAAGGTCAGTTTTTCTCACTTCTGTCTTTTCTGCTCTGGTTAATTTCAACCTATTCCTTCAGAAAAATGCACCTTTTCAGCAGCTTTTCATGACCCTCGTTTCTCTGCTGTGTGCTGCTAAAAGCACACAGCAGAGCCGAGGGAACTGAGAAGTCTCCATGCGCGTGTCTGACCATGTTAGTTTGTCACTACAGCCAACACCTTGAAGTCAAATTTGGTTTAATTTTTTTCCCCCTGCATTAGAGTTGATGTAAAAAAAAAATAAATACACAAAGTACAATCCTTATATTTGAAATCTCAGGTGGGTGTTTCATGGAAAGTATAATCTGTATGGTGTGCGACTGTCTTTTATTTTTTTGTACATGCTATAACTCCCCATTTTCTTTAACCTTTCTCTTGAACTTATTGGCTCATATCATTGCCATAGTTTTTATACTGTATGGTTCACATAGATACAATGTTAGTGACACGAGGGAAAAGGGGGAAGTGGCCGTCCCTAATGAAAAAATCTTTGCGCAATACCTACTCACTCTCTGCAAGCTAGTTAAATTTGGATATAAGTAAATACCCATGTTTTGAAAGTAATCATCTGGCAAACAGTTTTTGTACCCATTTGGTGGATGAAAGAGAACTAAAGCTCATGAAAAGACCTCCTGACTAGGAATAGGAATAAAGTTGTGCAGCTGGCCTCATCTATTCCTCTGCATCTGGATCTGAACGACTTCATAAAACTTAATTAATATCTGTTTAATTAATACCTATAATGGCAAGCGGGAACAGACATTAGTGAAACTATTTTAATATTTTATCATTTGTGGTTTCCATCAGATGGTAACTCTAAAGTTCTGACATTTCCGAAATGCAGCTTTGGTGTGAAAACATGGCTCTAATTCAGCCATGATTAATCTTTGTTATTGTGTGTGTGTGTGTGCTACCCTCTAGTGTCCTACACTAGAGGGTAGCAGGATTAGCTGTTTTCCACTTCACAGAGACAAAATTGCCCTGCCCCACCAAATATTTCAATCGTGGGGAGATAGGGCCATTAAAATACCTTTAAAGGTCAGAGAAAGCCAACTTCAAGGTTTGTTGTCTCACCAATTCTGTGTTACACTCAGAGGTGGTGGGGTTGTCTTATGGGCTTTGCAAAGAGGGGGGTCCTGCCATTCTACAGGTTCACAGGAAAGATGGCCAAACATGTTTGCTCATGCCATGGGACACAATGTTTTCAGAGTAACAGCAGGAGCAGTGGAGGGGGGAGGAGGGAGGACTGGTGGCCACATGTCACAGTGGCCACTCAGTGCTTGGATACTGCAGAATCTAGTGCTACACATAGAAAATAAGCCCTGTCCAAATACAGGGGTTGGGTTTTGGACTGGTGAGAACTGGCCCCAAACACGACGTCCCACCAACAACCCCCCCCCCCTCTGTGGCCTCATCAGGGCTGAACATTGACCCTGACCTTCAGCCCTGACTCCCAACTTCCAACTTCAACCAGCTAAGTGAGTGTATGAAAAAGTTACTGGTATGGGGGCCCCCCCATATCTGTGTCATGTATTTCTGAAATACGACTTTTACATTTTCAAATAAGTTTTAAGTTCTTTTTGGGGGGGACCCTTGACACCTCCATTTCATAATAATGTAATGATGGAAACACAACGAATGAGCAACTAAACAAGGGTTAGGGTTAGGGTTATTACGATGACAAAAAAGACCCCTCCTCTTCTTTAACTCCCGCTCCCCCACCCCAAACAGAAACACACACACACACAGTCTCTCAAGGGCTGAGAGGATTGTTATTTTTCTGAGTCCCTGTTTCAAATATTTCAAGACTCTAACATTATTGATTACATTCTTTTTCTATTTTGAAAATGCAACAATGGCAGATGTGTCAGGAGCAGACATGTCTATATTAGTGTCAGAGACACCCAGAGGTATGTCACATTACCACACAGTAAAACAGGTTAAAGAGGAGCTTAATTGCTCGCTTGCTGTCCTTTGAAAAGCTTAGCTCAAACTTTCCAAAAGCAGCCGAGCCGTGGTTGAAGCAGAAGGAGAGAGCCACATCAAAAGCCGAGTGTGCATGAATCTGTCAGCAATGAAGGGCTATTACTACAGTAGCAGCACCCTGCCTTAGGGAATATGCTGTCAGCTTTCTCATTAAAAGACTGACCTGAACAGGAGAGGGGCTGGGGTTGGCTCACATTTTCAGGTTGAAATGGTTGCTGTTTTTCAGTCATTTAAAAAAACTAACAAACAAACAAACAACAAAAACAAAAAAAAAACAACCCACAACTAAAACAATAATAAATAAAAAAATATATTATTTTTGTTTAATTTCAAAGACAATATGTGCAGGTGTGTAAGTTGTAAAGGGAGCGAGGCCAAGAGTGAGATAAACAGCGCATGCGTGTCTGCAAAATTAGAAACACAAACACATTAGATCTTAAACAAGCTCACCACATCCAACTTCTCTGAGCAATTAGAAAAGCATCAGTGCCATTACACACGGACTCTGACATGCTATGCCCAAACCTTTCACCTTTTCCAACGAGTAAACAAACACATTGGTAATAAAGCTAATGGGGTCCAGCAAACGAGCCACATGAGAAGTGAGAGAAACAGAGAGAGTGATCCATCTCCATAGTGGGAAACCATCACCAGTCCAGCCTGGAGACAGAGGAACCACCGCAGAGGTTGTGCAGTAGTTAGTGAACCTGTCTGTCTCCTGTCAGACTGCTGTCACACACACATTGAGCCAAGCATCAATACACACCACCCGCCCCCCTCTGGATTTTCCAGGTCTATATGCACTGAACGCACATGTTTTGATTGCTGACGGCCATGTCAGAAGTCAAGTAGAGCCTCTTAAAATGTGGCCTAGGGCCAAGGGTCATCCACTAATGAGTAAAAGCTTTCCCCCCCTCTTTTGTTGGCAGTGAGGGAGTAAGGAAATGTGCTCACTAGGTGGTAGGTAGGTGAGGAGGGGGAGGGAGGGGAGGAGAGAATGTGTGAAGGGATGGGTAGTGGCAGGGGAGAGAAGGGTGAAAGGGCCGGGTGGGTGGACGGAGGGGGTGTCAGGAAGTGGAGCGAGAGGGAAGGCAAGAGGTGAGGTCTCAGGTGAGAGGGGGCGATAATGATAAACTGTGTCTCACACAGAAAATGAGATGGAAGACGAGAAGAGAAGAGAAGAACCGGCAGGATTCAAGATTGTTAGCAGTGACTTTTTAAGAAAATAGTCCAATTTTGCTTGTATCGTTCCGTCTCTAAATCCAAAGACCCTTCATATTTGGGGACTTGAGAAAGAGTCAAAAATCCTTTTTTTTTGTATGTAAATAAAACTAACTTTAAATATTGTTCATTGGATGAGCAAACATGGCTGATGACATCACCTCTGACCAACAGGGCTCTTTACCACAATTTTTTGATAATTATTAAAAAAAACACACCATCCATTACAGCTCAAAATAACCTGTATTTATCACTATATAAGAGACGTATCAAATGTTATACTTTAATGGAAACAGAAATGGAAAACTTCGGGAAAAACGGCACTTCTAAAGTCTAATAGCTACTCGGTCTCTGTAACTCGGGCTATTATTTATATCATGAAAAGTAAAAATCCAAGTCTGTGTTTTTGGAACATTTATCACGCAAGAATCATAATCCAAAAATTTTTTAAATGGGGCACAACAGCAGCTCATACTATTAAGACTTTGTCCTAACCTCAGCCTGGCTTCGAAAGTGATGTTTACTGTATGTTATTTTTCCTGTCTCTACGTCATTTTCGCTCTCTTTCAATGTGACTATCAGAAAAAGGCATAAAATGAGAAAAGCTTTACTTGGTGACATTATAACATGGGACTGTCATTTTGAAATTCCTGCACATTTGACAGAGCTTTATCTCTTATAGCTTTGACAAGTTGTCATCACGTATCACAATTTTTTCACTGCTATTTTGAAATCCATTTCTTCCAGTAGTTTGTCAGTAGCTGTGTTTATCTTCAAAACGTCCACATTTTCTCATCTATAACTGTTTATCATAAATCAACATGCAGTGCAGGAGTCTTCCCTTCTCACTGCGTCACATGAGCTTGTCGGAGGCCAGACGGCCTGACCCTGACATGCTGAAAATGTTTTGCAAGACGCTCCTCCTGCCCCCCCTGGCTTTCCCCAGGACTCTGGCAGGGTGGCACATATATGAGGATGTGTCGATGAGACACTGGTGGAGAGAAGAAAGCCAGCCCTTGTGCTCAGAGAGTTAACCTTCAGTGATACAATACCAAAGAGCGCAGAGACACTCTTTGTTCCCTCCACTCATCTGATCTGGCCTTTTACCTCTGAAGCCAAGAAGTGTGTGTGTGTGTGTGTGTGTGTGTGTGCATGGCATATGAGTGTGGGTGTTTGTGTTAGAAGTGGTGGGCTGTTTGAAGCTGCTCTGATGGTTCTTTTGGTGCTCTCCAGGAAACGTTTGTCTGTGCATTGGATGAGCTCCTCCAGATGTTCCCATAATTCCACTCGATGTGTACGTGCATGCCTGGATGTGGGAGCGTATCTGAACGTGAGAGCGTATGCGTGTGTGTACGTGTGCAAGTCTGTGTGTTTAGATAGAAAGAGGAGGGAGAGGGGCCATGTTCCAATTAGAGATGGGTAAACTGTTGATGTAAAAGAAACTAAAGCTAACATTTACAGGCCATGACTCTGTGATGTTTCCCATTGTGACTTCAGTCCACACTGTGGCATTGAGCCTAAAGCACTGTGCGGGCCAGAGACGAGTCTGAAGGATTGTTTTAAATTTCACATAATAGTTTCCCAAGAGCACTCCACTGCTCTAAACCCATTTTAACATCCAATCACTGGAGAAAACTTTTTTTCCTGTTAACTTTAACTGCTCTGCTGAAGTGTCAATGAGCAAGACACTAAATCCCATCCTGCTCCAGCTACGCTGATCCGCAGTCAACTGTGGTCTTTGACCGCCTCATGGACATTATTATATGATTTTTCTTAGTGAGAATGGAGTACTGCAAAACTGCCATAAAATCACTGACAGTTTGATGGCCAATAAGAGACAAACCTGAAAGCACAAAAGGTGTATTTATAGACAGTCCCAGTGGAAAGAGGGCCAGTGAGTACAAGTACGATCTCAGTTTGTGAGAATGTAAAAGTTTAATAACACAAAGGATGAAGGTAAAAAAAAAAAAAACTCTCATCAAAAGATTTCAATAGTAGCAGCTTTTCAAAGTATGCATATTTGAATATGTTTTATATTTTTAAATGACTTTTTGGACTTGAACATATCTCTATACTTCTTCAGGGCTCAAGCTTCTAAAAATTAATTGAAGAATGTAATAATTTATTTGGAATCATTTCAAGATCTCTAGAAAGTCCTGGAGATATTAGTGTGAGATAGAAACTTTGAAGTTTCATACTATAATATGGCCCCTCATAGTGATATCCTTATACAAAAGTGAATGTACAGAACAAACAGCACTACAGCGAGTCCTTGTTGCTGTCAGGATAGTATTGTATTGGGCTCTTCTTTTTAAATTGGGTTAAATACAGCAACTTGACCAATTTCTTTTTAATTATAGCTTTTTCCTACAACCATCGTCTTTTTCCGAGTGCAAGCGGATCTCGGAAGTCACAGCTTTAAATGGAACTGGCTGGCTTCTCTGCCATTCCTGCGCAACTTCTTCAACCACAACGGCCACTTGTCTGATTCAACTTACGCTCAGCGGTTGCCTTGACTCCAAAATACTCTGGTCAGACGCAAGCCTGGGCACGTGTGCACATATGTACAGGCAACATGGTGGTAAGGTTAACAGACAGCCAAGCTATTCAATCAATGCATCTGTGCCAAATGAAACGACTGGAAAGACTTTTCATAGCAACTGTCACAGAGGACAGATTTTCTGTTTATTGTCAAAATATATTATTTAATGGATGTTAAGGGAACTTGAAATATAACAAACACACATCTGAGATTCTGGAACTGAACCTTAAGTGGAGACTCCAAAACTGATCTGACTGCAGGTCATGCATGGTGTTCAGTATCTGCCATTACAGGGTTTATGCAATAGGAAAATGGAGCATCCTGCTTTTCTTCAAAAATGTAAATAGATGAGCTAGATAAAGCTCTTTTCTTGTTTAACCCTTTGTATCTTTGTTTTTCTCGTCTCTTCTTCCTAGCTAGAACGGACAAGATGTGACTAATACCCGAGGATGAAGGAAAAAGGGATATCAAGGGTTTTTCTCAAAGAATGGTCACACTGAGTGATTCAAAAGCACAGGAAATATCATAAGGAAAATACCTGCATGAGGCCATCAAAGGTACTGAAAAATAACACCGGCGGAGGGGGGGTTTATTGTGCTGTGTTTATTCATCATTGGAACTAAAGATTTAATTCAACCTTTCCTGTTTACATGAAGTTTTGAAAAAACACATTATTGAAATGACACAAAGTCATACAGGCAGAACATGGAGAGTCAGAAAGCTATGTAAACACATGAAATTGCTCCTCACATAAATCAAAGTCACACTTCAGCGTTGGGCTTTAAATCAGATCAATGCATGTTTTTCTGAGGTGTGCACTGCTTCAACATTACTGGCCGTCCATCGGAGTGTGTGCAGTTGCGTGTCTGTGTTCGTTTCTCATGTTTTGTTTCCAATCTGCCACTTCTCAGACAAAAAAATGGAAAAATTCCAACCGTCCTCCACTTCTGAAGAGCTACACTTGAGCTGTGACCTCATTTGGATGGTGAGCACCTGTGGAGTGCAAACAATTATCCCATTAGAGCTAAGAAGGGCTGCTCCCGCTCACCTACAGCTCTCATCCCCGCCCATGCCTCCTACGCCGCTACTCCAACCCTTTTCCACAAACCCCTCCTGTTCTCCAGACAGCGTTTGTGTCTCGCAGCTCTCACATCTGAAGGCAGGGAGTATCGTGGAGGTGTGGAAGCACTCTTTGGAGGCAAAGGGGGAGGTTGGGGGGGCGGCATGGGGATCAGTGGCGTTCTCCTGGTTGACAAAGCTCAGACAAAAAGAGCCTTCTCTGGCTGAGACGGACGGGCCAGCCCACACACACCTGGATGGCCAGGGGAATTATAAGAAGGCTCGCAGTGCTTCAAAGCCACTCTGCCACCTGTGCTTTATGCCTGTGTGTGTGTGTGAGGATGTGACACACACATACACACACCAAATGGTTTAAATGTTAAGTCTCACAGACTGAAGTCCTACTTATCTCAAAATGATAAATACACAGACATCAACACAAGAAGCTATACATTCAAATTTACAGACCAAGCAAACACAGCCATCCTACCCCTACCCACACAGACATATACACACATGCATACAACCATCCCATGTGCACACAGATACGAACACACTCGCTCCATGGTAAGGCTGGGAACCTGGGTGCAGGGCTGCTGTAGGAGCTGTTTGAAGCCAGCTGTCACAACCTGACAGCCTGTTGTTTTAGAGGCCTTTGGTATGGCCGAGGGGCCGAGGGGAGAAAAACAACACCAGGAATGTGTACAAGTCAGGACCCAACAGTAAATCCTTCGTCCGTTTCCTTTCTCCCGATGCAGACAGAGGGGAGCAGGGTCGTCCAAAGGAGAGAGCAGAGGGACGTGGGAGCGCCTCAAGTCTCCCGGACGAGCCACTGAAGTGACCCTCAAATTTTTGGCTTTTCTCACACCTTTTTCACTTTTGTCATTTATTCTTTTGCCATTTTTTTTTTTTTTTGTATTCGCCCAGTCTGTTCCTGTTCTCTCCGTTCATTCCTTCTTTTCTGCCCTATGCATCACATATGTTTTCAGCTGTAATTGTTTTAGCATGCGGCTGTTTATCCTGTGGCTGTATTCATTAAGAGCAGACACACACAAACAACCGCTTAGAAGGACAAAGAAAGAAAAGAGTGGGGCGCTTACAGACACACAAATACACTTCACATATACAGTTTCTTTGAGTGATGGACACAAACACACCCACAAAACTTTGCTAATCTGGCTAACGTAATTCTAATATGAAAACAAAAACATACTGTATCATCCGAGTGCCTTTGTGATGAGCACATAGTGGACGCGCACAGATATGGATACACAACCTGCCTCTTTCTCATATGAGAAAATAGGACCTGCTCCAACAGTGTGCAACTAAGTCAACAACAACATGACAGCAAGCGGACAGAAGACTCTAAACCGTGTCTCATAAAAGCGTCCTGGGAATTGAGAGTTATGTTGTATGCACCTTAGCTCAAGGTTAACATTCCCCAAAATAGTTGTTTATTTGCTGTAATGTACAAAAAGTGGTTTTGAAATATAAAAAACATCTCTCCGTTGGTCCCACTTTGTTTTGAGTCATCGCATCCTGAATCTAATCTTTTCTCTTTCAGTGTTGTTGTTCCGCTCAGTTTTTTGTTTTTTCCAGTACATTACTCTAACCTCTTTAATCTTAATGCAGTCCCAGTTGGTGTACAGTGTAAATAAATGAGCAAGGCCACAGTGAGTATACACAAAGTCTTACACCAAATCTCTGTTTTGGACAAATTGAAGTAGAGCTTCCTGAAAGAGGCACTCCACCAATTTTACACATCAGCTTTAGTTTACTATGAGGAGTATTACTCAGCCTGTGAAAACTGGTGACAGATATCTGATGTGACTCTGGACGGGGATGTCAAATCTGAAAATAGTACTCATGAAGTGGAGCTTCAGTTTTATTTATTGCTGATATCTTGTGCTATTGTTTGTTAAACCCTGCTTTGTTAAGCAGGTCCCGGTTATTTTGGCCAAGTATTTATCCAGGACAAAATGATGTCATTAATGATGTCATTAATATTGTAGTAGGATTTGTTGCCTCTAATCTTTGCTTGTTGTCGAGTATAAATGTCTCAGAAAATCATCATGTAAGAGAAGCTTCACCAGAATTACAGGATAATAACAATAATGATCAGGTTGTTACAAAAGTCAATTCTTCCATTGCGCAACACTATTAATGACTGTTTTGTGTTCTGAAAGACATGTCCTTTCACACACACGCACACACACGTAGGGTTTTGTCTATTACAAAGACACTTCTGTGCAAACCAGTTTACTTGGAAGATTGAATAGAGAACTCTAAATGTGTATTTCAATGTTAACGTAAAAGTCCAGCCAACCTCAGACTAACAATGCACACACTACTGGCAGAACCCTGTGCATCGTTACACATCAAGTGCAGGATGAGTGCACTGTGCACACACTTGCCTACCACCTGGCGGTGCATAAATGCATACTTATCTGCTGTGACAGGCCAAGGTCCCCCCTATGTAGAGGCATACCCCTGAATTTATCTCTAATTACAAAAGCAGTTTTTTTTTCCACTTATATTATGACAAAAAAAAAAAGAAAAAAGAAAAAAAGAAAGTGTTCCTTTTCAAAACAGACCACAAATAGTGGCCTGGTCTGAGAGTCCACTGCTGCTGAAATGGGAAGGTCTAGGTGCAGTTTTAAGGGATTTTCTGCTGTTATACATGCATACACACACACACACACACACACACGGGAGGGGTACACCAAAGCCATGACCCTGGTGGTCCAGTCTGCTATACATCATCGTCCTCAACACCCCTCAAACTCCTCTCTGTGCTTTGAACTGAGCATGGTTCACTGAACAAGCTGCAGCCTCTCTATAGGGATACAGAGAGAAACCCAGAAAATCACCACAAAACTCTGAGGTGAAACTTTATGGGGCTCTCAAAGGAAAGCACAACAGATGTTCAAAGAAGTTTCTTTTTTTTTTTTTTCTTGCACCACTGTCCAGGCAGGTCCCTTCTTTTTCTGTGTTTTGAGGCAGCCTTGGCCTCGGTTTTTGAAAATTATTGTGGTTGAAATTGGAATTCATAAAATACGAGGAGATTTAATTTTGGTTTAGCCTCATGAAGTGGTAAATAACATTTTGCTGCTGTGTCCTCTCCAAGTCTCTCAATGACTAATTAATTGCCTTGGTAATTACATCATAGCCATGAGAGAAAGGGGAGTGGAGGCGTGGTGGAAGGTCTGAGAGTGATATTGCTGTTTACACAATTAAGAGTGATACTTCTTGGTTACGTGTGTGTGTGTGTGTGTGTGGTCGGTGAACATTTGTTTCCTCACTACACTACATGCAAATACAGTGTAAGTGAGTGTTCTGACACTCAAGCTCCTGAGCCAACAGCACTCCCTTTTCTCCTCCTGGGCTGAGTGGACAGAATGAGATATTGAGACAAAGACAGAAGGGGCGAGAGACAGAGAGAGAGAGACTGAAAAGAAAAAGATGAAGCAGTCAACAGCTGAGGTGGTGAGGGCTTATTTTCTTACAGGATACCCAACATATGAAACCACAACTGGTAGTTTAATGCTTTCATGTAAAAAACATACTATAATACTCAAAATTGCCTTGAAAAACATGCCTTTCATTTCAACTTCCATAATACTCTATCATATTGATAAGAAATGTGTTCTTAGTTACAGAAAAATGAACAGAATGGTTAAAATGTGGCTTTTCATTTAGGTCTGTTCCTTTATGTGGTCACTGGCAACCCCAGTAAACATCCCAAATCCGCAAATAACAACAAGCTTCGGTGTCCCATTGGGTGACTTCCGTGAGGCGGAATCTGTTCCGTCCCAGTGCAATAATCCTAAGGTGAACTCTGGACAGTTTTTGAAGCAGTCCTGCTTCACACGCCAAGCTCACAGTGAAATGTTTGGCGCAGCTGAGGGAAATTGGTAAAAATGAACTCCTGCCAGGCAAAGCATGAAATGTAGAACATTTCTCCATGTCCTCGAGAACAGCGTCTTTTTTAGAATGGCTTCAAAACAAAAATAAACGTGTCCTGTGTGCTGTGTTTCTGTCCAGCTTGCAGGTAAGTGGCACAAAGGGACATACTGAAGAATATGCCTGGACTCACTTTTCGCATATGCTTTGGAGGTTTGCAACTTAATGGGCCTTGTATATGAGCTTCTTTCTTTCCTCTGCTATGTGAATTTGCATCTTAGGGTACACAAAAATGTCATGTTACACAAAAGTATCGTGTAAATGTATTTCCTCTATGAGAAAAACCACTGATTAATTCCATTCCATTCAGGTAAATCCTCAAATTCTACAATCATCAATCTATCATCACATTAAAAAACAGGAGTGTGGGAGCAGAGACTGAACGTGGACAGCCAGAGCTAACCAGCCCAATCATGAAGTGTTAGACTTTCCTCTGATGGAAAGAGCGAGGGTCTGGTGGAGTCACAGTGTGGGTGCTGTGTTGTGGCTGAGTTAGCAGCTCCACAACAAGAGGTTCTCCAGTGTCTGTCTGGGGATTGTCAGTACGTAGCCACAGCCTGCTTTTTATCAACTTTAACATTGCTGTTCGTCAGCCCAAAATGTTCAAACTAAACTTCCAAGCTTTGCTTATTTTGGGGCCAGAGGGTTCCTCTGGAACAAGCTTTCAAATCCAGGCCTGAGCTTGCTTTAAGCAGGAAAACACATTTTTACATGCAACATGAATTTTGATGGAAAAATCACCTGTAAACACAAGATACTACCAAAAACTGGTTACTCTGTAAATTGCTTCAATAAAAAATGTGGAAGCTGAACCTTAGAGCCACAAAAGCCAAGTACAGATCCTGTGTAACTCATATTATATAAACTTTCACAGATAAATATTTCTCAATAATACTCCTGACCTACAGTACAAAAAAGATTATTTACAAAAAGTAGGTAGCCAACTATTTCACAGCCACATTCTTAACCATGATGTCAATCGTTCTACAAGGACATCGATAATAAACATGTACCGCTAGGACACTACGTACTCTGTAGACAGCTGCTCCCACTTGTTTATGTGCAGCCTGTACATAAAGGCTAACATGGGGGTCTCTAAGTTTCCAGTCGCATATCAGAGCATGACCCCTGAATTTGAACCCCCCCTCCCGCTTCCCAGACTGCCACACTGGGCTCGGCCCTCTGGGGTGACTGCTGATCTTTGGGGCTGCCCCCCTGGCCCGAGGTATACCCTCCCTCCCCTCCAGCCCCTGCGATGCCTTGTGTAGCTTCGGCCCTCGGGGAGCCATGCTAAGCAACCCCCCTTCGCCCGTAGGCTCTCTCACCACCAGGAAACAGGGGCCTTCTTTTGCACCTCTCGGCTGCAACGTTTGACAGCTAATATTTTTCTGCCGATTCCGCATCTGTAATCCGCACTTCCACATAGGGATCCCGTTACGACCTGTCTCGAGTAGGCCAGCTGTTCAAACAGGGTGATTAATTAAAGGAATTCTGTTTGTAAAACAATCCCCGACCTTTCTCTCTCTCTCTCTCTCTCTCTCTCTCTCTCCAGCTCGTGTACTCTCTTCCTCCATCCTGCATGCTCTGTATCTCTCTCCCCCTCTTTCTGGCTTGCTCCCCTCAGAATCCCGATGCAGCTCTGGCCAAGTTCAGCAAGTGCTTAGTGCTTATTAAGACCACAGAGCGCAGAGTTTGCGGTCTCCTTGCATTAAGCCAGATTCTCCCCGAGGTAGCGCACATTAGGAAGATAAACATCTCAAATAAAGCAGGTTGAGCTAGCATGTGTCCATATGTTGCGTACGTCTGTGAATATGATAGCGGGTTGAAATGCTTTTTTTTTTTTCTGCTCCATTGCCTTGTAGCAGGTGAGGTCTCTTGTTGCCAATTTGAGAGCTATATGGTCATTTTCCTCTCGTCTCCATCTTTCAATCTCACTGCTTTTCGTGAGTAGTGCAGGTGCTCACTATCCATCAAGGCCGAGACAGATGCCTCAACTCCCATCAGGCAGCAGTGAATGGTGACCTTGCTCATTCACACCACGCTGTAGTATTAGGGGGTAAGCGTTCACGTGAGCCCATGAGCAACAGTGAGGTGGCCTGCAATGTACACAGACTTCTTTTTGTAAATGTACACCGTCTCTTATACAGCTGTTTCAGGGTCCCTAGAGCACATAAACGGTGACTAAAGTGCTTAGAGAAACTAGAGAGGCCGGAGTGCTCATAGGATGTATACCACTCTGACTGCGTCCAAGATGTAAACAGCTTGGGCCGCACCTAGCACACAGGAGACATGTATGGACCCAGTGCTCTCAACTGTAGCCTGTCCACAAATGTGCCCAGATGTTTCATCGCAGGACACAAAAGAGGCCATAAAATCAATTGGACCCAAACCCATAGCACACACGACCTTACACATGCCTCACAATCGGTTCTCCTCCTAAAAAGCCAACAGGGAGTTTTTGAAACTATTTCTATTAGGAGTCTGGGTTTTGTCTGTCTAACAACATCTGTTGTGAAAAAGCACTTGGTGAAAGAATTAAGGCAAGGCCTCGGATAAGGGGCCTTGCTACCAGGGTTACTGAGCAGTTCTGCTCATGACTTAGCCACCTGAACAGCTCACATCTTACACACATCAAACACATCTTGCCACTGGGGTTGAGGGCTGAGATCCTGCACCTGACCTCCTTCACACCATGTCCCAGTCTCAGGAGCAGAGACTGTGCCAAGTGCCTCCTTTAAATTCTTGTATGTAAATGCCCAAACTTGTTACCAGTGAGGATCAATCATGGGAACAGTATGAATTAAAATGAAAAGTAGGGAAGTCATATGCTTGGGGTTTTGGCTCATTTGTAAAACTGGATAACTCACTTGATCTCCCTGTTCTTGTCAGCGAAATCCTCTGTTATTTCCGTCATCTGAGCTAAGCCGGCAGACACAGGGCTATAAAGCCCAGTGCTAATCCAACAGAGTTTAATACAGAGAGATGAAACTTAAAAGTAGCATCAGATTGCTGCTGTGTGATTTATACCAGCCTGAGCTCTTCCACAACTCTGGATTCCAAACCACTGAGATTCCACGGAGGTATTAGGTGACTGTAACCGGAAATCCCCTCTCTTTGACCGCTGGCGTTTGTTTTCCTTAGCTGAGCTCCGAGATGGGTGGCATTGTGGGCCTCACTCATTCTCTCTCTCCCACTTCCAGATGCCTTTGAGGGAATCGTTAGAGCTGCCTTCATGCCCGGCTGGCATTGTGTGGATCGGGTCCAGCTCCTAACATGCTGGGCTGCCTTGTTACAGTTTACACTCCTCCCTCTCTGCCTCCCTTCCTCCTTCCCTCTCACTTTCCCATTTGGCCCTGCGGCCAAGGCTGTACCACCAGAAAGGAGGTTCACCATTCTTTGTGGCTGAGACGCTGAAAGACTTTCCTGCATAATTACAAACAGACACATTTGCAATTTTGGCTAATTGGTGATCTCACACCTCTGCTTTGCTGGCTGCCTGACTGTTCCTCAAGAGTGAGCCAAAGGGCAGGCTCTGTTAAGAGCCATATACGAGTAAAGTTTGGGCTGGGTTCCTGGCTAGTTGGAGCATTTGCAGCGGGAGAAACCTGTCTTGATTGAAGCTAAGGCGAGCCTGTGTGGTGCTAATAGTGGCTTATTTCCCATTTTAAATAAGAGTTTGATTTGAGAGAGAACAAGAACAAATGTACTGAAGGAAATGAGTCAGTATGGAGGAAACATAAGTGAACAGTAAGCAACAAATATAAGTAAAACATGGAATCGGAGGATATGAGAAGAAAGGAGAGGGAAGGAGCTGGTTGAGAAAAAAAAAGAGAAGGGAAAAACATCTTGAGCTGGAAGCGTTCCTTTATCCTGGCCAATCTCGGCTGCACCTGTGATGACAACCCCTTGTGTGCAGTGCAGTGATTGTGTAACCTGGAATGAAAGGAAGGGGGTGGGGGGGGGCAGGGTTTGGATGGTGTAAGGGGCTACATAGGGGGAGAAAATGACATAAAGTGTTCCCCCAACTTGTAAATCCATGACAAGACCCAGACAGTCACCCTGAAACCCCCACCCAGCATCCCCCTGCAGGGCATAGATGGGAGAAAGAAGGGAGGGTGCTGTAGCACAAATCCAGTGCACTCCCTCCCTACTCCTGTTACCCTGAGCCCCCGTCCCCCCCAACACTAC
Organism: Remorina albescens; assembly: GCA_034769265.1. Lineage (NCBI taxonomy): Eukaryota > Metazoa > Chordata > Actinopteri > Carangiformes > Echeneidae > Remorina > Remorina albescens. The sequence goes on from CM068488.1 coordinate 7,280,243, forward strand.
AGCCACACACACACACACACACACACACACATTTTGCGGGGCAGTGCGTTTCTTCCATTCTGCACAAGCTGTTGTTTTAAATCATAATAGTAACCAGACTGTAATCACATTATTGCACACATGGTGATTTTGACAAGTGGTGGGAGTCATGTGCTGAGGCTTTGGCAGGGTTAGCACACCATTCTCCCAGCTGTGAGCTCAGCCCCAACCCACCCCCCTACACACACACACGCACACACACACACACACACACACACACACACTCTACCCCCTCCCAGGCAATATGTTGCTCCACTCCGTTCCACTGTAACCTGCATGCATTAGTGCAGCCTAATCTAAATCAGACTTTTGTAAATTGTAGTTACACATGTGCCTTGAGACTGTCCTCTCCTGAAAACGCATTTGTTGGTACGTTCAGTGTATTCAGAAAGTGTTCAGACACATTCAGTTTTGTTATGCAGACTTTTTTTTTCTTTCATCAACCGACATTCATTATTTAATAATGACAAAGTGGAAGCAGGCATTTTTTGCAAATGTATTACAGAGAAAAAAACTGAATCACATTGACAAGTATTCAGGCTGCTATGACATTTGAACTTTACATCAGATGTCTTCCATTTTTCTTAAATCCTTGATGGAAGTCCGCCTGTGTTGAATTTAACTGGAAGGCTCACACTTGTCTATATAAAGTCTCACAGCTGACAGTGTATATGGCGCTGCCACAAAGGATTTTTCTACCGATTTATCTATCGCCTATTTTACAGTTTAGGCAATTTAATCTGAACGATCAAATTTTGCTCCAGAAGAGTTTAACAACACACTCACACGGTTGATTAATGGAGAATAAGACAAGATTCTGGCCTAAACTTTTGCTCAAACACTTATCTGATCTAAACTCTGCTGTAAGTGTTTAGCAGCACCAAGGACAAATGTTATTCAAAAGCTCTACCATGCAACATTTATAAATGGAAGGAATCCTATACATTTGTGTGACTGATCACACTGTGCTCTATAATAATCCCAACATAACACATGTTACGCAAAGGTTTATAGTTTGCTCATTTATGCAAAGTCAACCACTGACCTGTAGGGCCGGACGCTTTCTTTATCTTATCCATACACTTAGCGATTCAGCTCCTACTATTACTGGTTCTTTATTATGATAAAGAGTAGGTTTTTTTTGTTGTTTTTTTAAAGACAGTATCAAAAAGGAATATTCCAGGATTGGTTTATCTCAGTAAATTCAGTAAATTCTCCGTCTTAACAATTTTTCACATTCATGGAGAACTAAAAGAATAAGTTAGACTTAGAGATGGAGAGAATAATTATATAGCAGCTATACATCAATCTATTGGGAAACAATTTGCTGAGGTGAAGGAACATAGGAGTGTGTCAGGGCTCAGGTCTGAAGAAGACGACAAAAAAATGGTTTGTTGCATTGAAAGTTCCCAAAGGGACTATGGCCTCCGTTGTTCTTAAACGGAAGAAACAACCAGGACTCTTCCTTGAAATGGCCAAAATGAGCAACCAGGGGAAAAGGGCGATGACCAAGAGTCTGATGGTCATTTTGGCTGAGCTCCAGATATCCTGTGTGAAAATGGACGACACTTTAATTGGACAACCAATTCTAAGGATCATGTTTGGTTTGTGGCTAAACAGTTTCAACAGATCAGGTTCTTTCACACCACCTCAGAATCCTGTTGCTCTTTTTTTTTTTGGAATAAAAACCTTCATAGAGGAGTTTCTGTCTGGCCACCCTGTTCTAAAGCTCAGACTGATCTAGTGCTGCAGCGATGGCTGTCCTTCTGAAAGTTTCTCCCATCTTCTGCTCTGGCTCACATAGAGTGACCATCAGGTTCTTGGTCAACCTCATAAACTTCCTCTGTTACAGTTCTTTTAAAAACATTCTCTTGTGTCTACTGAGGAAATATTAACGATTCTCTGAGTGCACTTGCTGTGAGTGTTGCCCCAAAATAGGTTGTAGCTAATGTGGCTAAAGGGACAGCTCTTTTACAACCTAATATGCGCAATAGAAATTTATATTTTTGTGTTTAGGTGTGTTGACTGACTTGTGAAATGTGATGGCAACATTTGAAGAAAAACTGACATTTAAGGATACCATGATTGTGTTGACTCTCGTGAAAGCCATCTCTTATGTGGTCGTCTTTTGTCACCTAAACATTTTTTGTAAGCTTGTATACATGAGTTTGACTGTCTCACATGACATTAGCAGGGATAAGGTTGTTGGATCAATACATATTTTGATCAGGCAGCAACTTCTGTGTAGATGCATCTAAGCATGTGTTGTTTTGCACATACATGGCGGAACGATTGAATGGGGGTGGGAGCCCTCAGAGCCCTATGGTTTGGCATCAGGAAGGTGAAACGACCGCAGAGTGCCGATCCACGCCAGAATAAAATCTGAGCGAGACGAGGGGTCGAACCCAGAGTACTGCTTTCTTTCCGTCCCATCTTTTAGTTGTGTTTCTTCTGAGGTGTGGCTGCACTCTGCACTGCAGCACTAACAAGATCAGGCTGCGGGGTGGGCCTCATCCAGCTGGCTCTTTGTGTGTGTGTGTGTGTGTGTGTGAGAGAGACAGAGAGAGAGAGAACGAGAGAGAGTGTTTGGAACAGAGTCGGTTATTAAAAATAGTTGTAAGAGAAACTATACTGCAAACAGTATTGCGTGTCACAGAGAGGGGGGAGAGGAAAAACTACAAAAATAATGGCTTTCCCAATCTTTCCACAGTTTTAGTACCAATCAGGCAGTGGGCAAACTGTTCAAAGTCAGAGAGGAAGAATGACGGAAACTAAATTGATGATATCCACCACAATTTCCCTAAAACATGCAGTTAACAAGGAGGACGGATTTAATAATTTATACTAACAAGGGCACAGCATTCCCTTCTCAGTGTTTACTTGCCAATTGTTTTGAAAATAAAGACATCTTGAATGATGAATAGCTGAGGCTAACAGAGAGACAGACAGACAAGAAGTCAGCACAAACAACTGTATGAAAGCATAAACACAGACATTGCATTTGCCAGTGAGATGTGCAACAGAGCAGCGCTGTCCCTGACTTTTATTCACTGTGCCATTGTGGTCTCTGATTTATAGCGGAAGAAAAAGATGAGAGGGAACATTTCTCTCTAAACAAAGAAAGCAGATGTACTTTATAAACCCGAGGCACTAAAAAACATACTGTCCTCTAAGTTGTTAAGGGTTTTTTGCTTGACACGTCAAAAACATTTTGTGCAACTCCAAATGCTCAGATGTTCAGACCCCATTTTTAAAAGATTGCAGGTTGCCTTCCTTTTGCAATCGTGGACGGTGGTCCAGGCAGCAGATAATACTCAGAGCCTAGGAATCCTTGGAATGGTTTTGTTTAACTTTGCCTCCAGGGGGACATATATTGTGACAGTCCTTGGAAATATGATGCCCATATTTGCTGCCTATCTGAGACCCACAGTGAAACCATCGCTCCATCAAATTTTAAGAACCGAAACGAGATTGTAACGGTTTGCAGCAGAGCGATAGGAATAGAGACTGAGAGAGAGCAGCTGTTAACATTTTGAACTTTTCACAGGCTGTTACCTGCTCTCCAACAGGCCGGATTGGCACAGTGCATGCCACTTATCTCAGATGGTAAATCTGAAGAAAAACAAACAAACAAACAAACAAATGTGGGCATCTCAGTTTAAGATTATTGGATATGAAGGCTATGTGTGAATGTGAGCATTTTTACGTGTGCAACAATGCCTTATAAATTAAAATGCATAAAGTATATGTTCGTGAAGTTGGCATTCTCGTGAGGACATACATGCTACAACCGTACCTGAAGTTTTAAAAATACAACCTCGGCCTCAGAAATGAAAGGAAAAACAATGGCTTTGGATTTCAAGAAAAACATGTGTTTCATTGGTTTTTGTATTTGCCTGTTTTGTATTTGCGGGTGTATTTATTTCAGATGAAGGAAAGCCAAGGAGAGAGCCAAAGAGAGTATGCCAGGCCCCAGTTAGTATGCAGGCTATAATTTCTGCTTCCTTTGAAGTTTATGTATGTGTGTGTTGAGTGTGTATGTGTGTCCATTGTGGTGTTGGGGTATGTAGCATGGCTACTCTGAAATACACTTTTCTTACATTAGAGCGAGGCCATTCTGCTAAGAAACACAGTTGCTTTAACAAACGACGTTTAGTTAACTTAAAGATTTCAGTGAAGTGTGGTTCAACTTTCTATTAACATATGGAGTGCACAATATATGCACTCACATATATTATAATCCACTACAATGGCAGATTTTGGCTTCAAATGTTACGATAGAGACAGAGCATCAACATCATAAGCTTCACAGAGGGGGTTATTGCGTAGGAATGCATTAGGTTGTACAGGTGGTCATGATTTTGTGTTCACCCCCTTGGTGTGTGTATTGTATTGTCTATTTTATTATGTCCATAAAACATGTACTGAACTAAACTGAATTGAAAATAAGTCTGTTATTAATGTTAAATAACAAAAACAGCACTCAAAAACACTCAGGTCCTTCATAGTCGGGACCAGCAGCAAAGCTATTTCAGCAGATGGACCAGTTCTTCCTGTCTGCAGCCACTCAGCCTGTGATGATGGAACCAAAATCTCTGCTCTCAACACCCCAGAGATAGAGACGCGCAAAGGAGGCAGAGTTAAGTGTGTGAGGGTACAAATATGGATGAGTCAGGCTTTGTCCTGACTGAAATTATAAACAAATTTTTTCCATCCACATTAGGTAACCATTTTTCACGCCCAATACACAAGTTCTTCTGATCCAGAGGAGTATTCTTCTGTATCCACCTCTGTAGCAGAGAGATCACATTACTATTTTTGTGCTTGTTCAGCTGAAAAATATGTCAGTAAGAACACAATGGCTTTCAGCTTTCAGATTTTTGAGATAAAAACATGTCAGATGTAAGACTTGATGCAGATTGCTTGAATAATAGCTTGCCCCATTGCACATGTAGCAATGCAAAATGAGGACTTGAACTTTAAAAGAGCTGCAAGCAAAGGCAGCAAGGTCAGCAGAACTTTGGACCACGTTGCATTGGACTTGAGGCTGATGCGGTTTGGTTTTCCAGAAATGGGTCAAATTAGCTGAACAAATGAGAGAAAGATACACCGTCCGTTAGAGATTCTGTGTCGCCCTTTCCAAAAGTCTATAATTTTGCCCGCCTATACTGAAATGCTGGAGTTTTTCTCTGTTTCAGAAGCTCAAAATCTTGATAGCAGTTTGGACACCAGTTAAAAATGCAAAAGTGATGTGATTTAAAACCATTTGCATGCCTGGATGTACACTCAGAGTGGCCTCTGTGCTCAGCAGGCAGACTGGTCTGGGACTTGGTCAGGGTAGACTGGAGGGTAGACGCCAGCCTCTACCAAAACAGTGATGCAACTCTAAAGTTGTCTTATTTAAACACTGTGTGTGAATGCTGGCTGTTAGGTGCTCAAACATTCAGTAGCCAAATGTGCTTTACAGTGGAAGGGTGTGTATTCATGCTTCTGAGGTAGGGACTTTGGGAGAGGGGTGTGTTGCACGTCGTTGTTGAGGCTAAACTGGATCGTCAGTAAATCCTCCCAAACTTTACAGCTGCCTGATTGATGGGTGTGGAGGATTTGGAGTTATTTAATGGCACCTTTGATGGAGCTGCAGGAATAAGAATGTCACTTTTTCTGCTGAGTAAATACTTTGTTAATGTTATTGCTTTTTCACTGAGTGATGATGACTTTTTTTAAATACTTGTTTCCAAAGTAAACAAAGATGTGCTGTGGTGTTTGCTGCTGCCTTCTGAGCTTCTGAGCTTTTTAAAGCAGCCACTTCTGGAGCTGTGCTATTTGAGTAGTTCCCTGGATGATAAAAAAATAATGGTCTTGGGGCAGTCTAGGTTCGAAAAAGAATGAACAATTCTACTTAAATCATATTATATTACCCCCCATTTACACAACTTTAAACTATGGCTGTATGGGAAGATACTTTTAGGTGAATAGTACAAACCTTTGGCAGATGCTATGTTGTTCAGGTTAGTATGGTGGTGAAAATGTACCCTACTTTTTTAAAATACAGAAGACCATACCTGCATCGACACTCTACCGACCAAATGTTAATTGCAAAAACCTGTCTGACTAATCCTTAATGGGTACAATACTTTTTTAATGACCCAAAGATAATTCGAAAGAAATTACTTGAGAATATGAGTATTGTTTTGATGTTTAAGTCTGAGTCAAGTACTTAAAAAAAAACAAAAAAAAAACAGCAACAACTTGACAACAACAACACCAGTTTGGATCATTTTTACAATGAAAATGAGATTCCCAGATGTATCCACCTTGGTGTGGATGTGGCTTTAGTGACGGTTTACTTACTCACTTGGCTCACTAATTTACAGGCCACGGCGTACTCCAATTAATGTTGTGACTTTGTGCCTGTGGCTTCATCTCATGAGGCCTGAGAGAGAGAGAGAGATTATCATTAGTTCATGTTGCCTGCTGAGTGACACAACACAGACAAAACCTTTAACTGCAATAACATCAAAGAGAGGTCAATTAGGGGAGTTATTCTGCCCAAACAGTGCGTACCTAAACAAGGAGACAACCCAAGAAAGTTACTTAGTGTTGCGGGAAAGGCAGTGGTTGTAGGTGACTCACTGGGAAAAAGAGTCCATAACATGAATCACAAACTCACAATTGTAATTGACTCACCTTTTGAGGAACTTTGCATGACCCTGAGAGGGAAACTACTCGTACAAGCCAACATAGTAACCAGTGTCACGGGAGCAAGTTCTTTTTAAATGAAGACAGGTTTTGGTAAATACACCGGATCCATGACGCATCTGTTGGATGAAAACAGATTCAGAGTCCCTCTGAGAAGCAATACCTCTGAAGAAAACTCATTTCCACTCTCTAAAAAAAAAAAAGGGGGGGGGGGGGGGGGGGGGGGATAAATGTCATCACAAGGCCTGCTTGCTTGGTTTTCCTTAAGTTTCAAGGCATATCTGAGGGGGCTTCCTCAGCAGATGGAGTTTGGAATTACAATTAGGGGACTGACAGTTTTAGCTCACATGATAAGTAAGAATCTTTTTAGCAACGGAGCAAACTGAGAAAATTCACTTCAGCGTTTCTTGTAAGCTCAATGCTCTGATTAACTGTCATTGATTTTATCTGCTTGTGTTTGGTCTTCGGCAGATTTTTTAAATGCCAGGTTTGGAGTCTTAAACAGGTCATTAAGTAACAGCATCTTTTCTCAGTAATGGAGAAAAACTGAGGTGTTTGAAAACCCAAACAAAGAACTGCTTCAAAGCAAAACATTTCATTTTCATTTTTGCCTCCTTCCCTGCCCTCTGCTGCCTCAGCTCACCATAATGCCCACCTGCCTCATCGCATGTTTGATATCTAGAATCTGTCCATCTGTAATCTCCTAACGTTTGCAACATCACCTTAGAGGAGGCGTATCATGGCACGGCTCAGTGCTGTGTCTGATCTTGTGAGCTGTGGACATGTCCGCCCTCTGGCCCACATGTGAAGATAGTTGTTGGGTGCAAGTCCAGATAGTGGCCCCTGAGCTGTGAAACCCCACGCTTGGCAGGATGCAGGGCTGCTGCGATAACTCACCTGTCTGCTGATAGAATGAGAGACAATGTCCCAAACAGATTAAAGGCAAAGCTGATTGCAAAACAAGATGCATAGTTTTGCTGGGGGGATAAACATGAGATGGAAAAATTCTAAACAAACCAGATGAAAGAGGCTGTTGGATGTTTTTATCTTACTGTCTTTGATTCATTTCTGGATTTGTGTGTGAACATGAGCACACGCACATGCTTGTCATTTATATAGAAATCGGGGTCTATTCATGTTTGGTTTGGAAATCCTAAACAGCCAAAAAAAACATTCAAATCTGTTTTCCACAGCTCAACTTCACAAACCACAATGTCAGTGGCACATTTTCAAAACCACATTTTGACATGATATAAAACACACGGAAATGTCAACATTGATAGAAGATGGGAGCAGAGCAGCTGCAAGTCGGATCTATATCTTCTCCTTTCTCTCCTGCCCTCCTTCTCCAACCTTCAGGAGATGCTCTGTTGTCACGTAAAGGTCTTTACAGTCTGCTGGCAAAAATGTCATTTCAGCAGCTTTATCGCTCTTATCCTGTCAGAGCAGGCAGGCGATAGCCTGGATAATCTCCCACAACTGGGAGTGTTTGATGTGTTTAGGAGTTTTTGCACAGACTGATGTGTGAGTATTTGTGTTTATCTCGCAGGTAGATAAACTCCAGGTGTTGTGATACAGATGGTGTCACAGGATTTTTCTGACATTCCTCTGTCATGATAATGTTAATGTCTACAGCTGTGAGGGTGATATATCTGAAAATCAGGATTAGTGCATTTTCTGTCCCTGTGAATTACACATTTTACAAATTGAATCAGTTTTAAATATGTGCCATAACACATGCCTCATCATCATCATAATCACAGCTGTCAAATATAAATCTAGGTACACTGTATATATAGTGCAAAGACACACATAAACACACATGCATGCTGCATTTATATTCATGTATATAAAGTGATCTATTACATATATATTATTGTATTATCAGTATTTATTCAAGTGCTATTTGAACTCTTCACTCCTGCACTACTCCTGTTTACAATCAAGCAAACTGTTTGACTTGTATGTAGATATTTCATATTGTAATTCACTGTTGCTTGTTATATATATTTATATAGTGGAATGTTTATGTCTAGCTATCTTCATCCTGCCCTTGTTTATATGCTTTTCCATCTTTCATCTGAAAATTGCTCTTGGAACTGTTTTGTAAGTTGAGAACGGGGATGAAAAAATGAAGTCAAGTTACTCATAGATGGATACACACTTGGCAAATAAAATTGATTTTCTGTAGGAAAAAATTCCTTATAGTTTCCTCCCATTTCTTGTTGTCCAAAAACTACTGTAAACGCCCCCCCCCACAAAAAAAAAAGTATTTCCAACCCCCACATACATCATCGATGCTGTAAATACTCATGTATGCAATGAATTCGATATTGAAAATAAACTCCAACAAATGAGAGGAGGACTCAGACATTGTTGGTTTTAATCTTTTGATAGGATATCTGGTAAACACGAAAAGTACCAGATAATCCCAGTTTTATTATGACCTGGATAACATTTTCGTCTTCATTTAGCTGATTTGTGATGGCTGACATATTATCTCAATTCCTTTATTACAAGATGAGAGAGAGAGTGAGCATATCTGATGCATTCTTCCAACTACGGTAAGTAAAGTAGGATGTGGTTGAAGATTTGTAATCTCCTTTAACAGCACTCTTTCCTCTTCACATTTACTGCTACTTAAAATCTGTGTGAAGCCATAACCTCCCTGTTAAGGGTCACTATGAAAACTGAAAAGTAAGAAGGTTCGAAGCGATCATTGTGCTGTTGGTCCAAGTGCTGTCTTGCTTCATAAAATAATGAAATCCAACTAAGAGCCGCTGGCCAAGACACAGAAGAAAAGCAGCATTTCAGTAACTGCCACATCAGCGGCAAGAAATTCAATGCTCTAAAGTTACAACAACACAATAATTTTGAATGAGGATCAAGGATTTCTATATTTTATACATCATATCCTAACAGGACAAGAATCTAAACATAAATTCGACCCGTCTCAATACAGTCCCAGCCATTAAGTGAGTGAGAACAACATTATATTACCCTTAGGAATTATCGTGTGCTGGTCAAGTAATTGCATAACCGTTTCAATGTGCTCCTCATTTGACTTTTCATCTTTCAGTTCAATGTTTGTTCAGATTTAAAGTGACATTAGTAAAAAAACAAACAAGTAACAAAGAAAAAACGGACAGTTTTAATCACACAACACCCTCGTCAGAGTTGTATTCAACCAATCACAGCGTTGCTCTGCAGTTAAATTATCTTGAGGTCATTCAGTGAGTTAAAGGAACATGTCAGCTCCACCCTTGCAGTGCACAAGAGTTTTATGGTATTTAACATAACGCAAAACATAATTCCACAACATCGCATGACATCACCATCCACAGGCGTGGGACTTACAGCTGTGGAGATCGCACAAACCATTCCGATGGGCAAATCTTCACGGAGGTAGCCTCACCACAGTTCTAACCACTGCCGGAAAACACAACGAGTTACAGTAAAAAGCTTCAAGTTTAATATGCGAATGTTGCCACACACACGAGGGTAGCACAGCTCCTAGGGTGGCTTGAAAGGCTTTGCTAAATCTCATAAAACAGGCAGCCAAATAAACAGCACTGAACCAATGCGTAAACAAACAAACAGATTCCTATTAAGAAAGGAATTAAGGAAACTAGCTAAGTGACTGCAGCCTCTGCGGAGGAGAAAAGCATGCAGCCGGTCTGCCTGAGCCTTGAGAGTGTGTCTCTGTGCATCTGAGAGTGTTTATGGACTGGCTCTAAGTGGAAGTCATTATGGGACGTTTGAGTACACTTGCGCTGATAGCAATGGTTCTGGGTCCACCCAAGGCTTCTAACGTAGGTGGTCTGGGCCAGGGAGGAAGATGAGCGACAGAAAGAAAGAGGGGAAGAGAAGGAGGGAGAGAGAGAGAGAGAGAGAGAAAGAAAGAAAGAGAGGAGGCAGAGAAAAAGAGACAGAGAAAGAAGAAAGGGAAAGAACCAGAGTTTGGCCTCCACCCTTCCTTTTCTATTTGCCTCTGCTGCAGATGTGGTCGTAAGGAAGAGAGGGAAAAAAATCTCCATAAAGTTATAATTATCCACATGAATGCAGACCAAATTCTGGAAAACTGCAAGCACACACACACACACAAACACACACATACACATACAGCTCACACGCTCATTACACTCTGTTTTTCAAAGAATGGTTGCACCTTTGCACATGTTTTACTAACAAATCTCCCATTTCTATAAAATTTAGGAATTACACAATACATATTATGCCTTGTTATGAAAATTACAATAAGGCTGAGAGAGTAATAAGACACAAAACCTGTCTTATATAGTTCAGACCCCATACGGCCTTGAGGCAAAAGCCAATCTTAGGTTCTTGAACATTATGAGAAAAACCTGCTGTGTGTGACGTTACAGGGTGGAGGCAGACAGTGTGCAGCACACTGCTCTGATGCAGGCAGCAACCATTTGCTGCATGAACGTGCACAATCTGTTTAGTATTGCATGGCTACAACTGGTTTGTATCAGCTAGGTTTACTTAACAGTATATTTCACCTCAGGGCATTTGGAGAGATAACCAAATAAACCTTTCAAGGGAGGAATATTCCCCGGAGCTGCCAGGTTCAAAGTGAGGCCCTTGAAGGCCTCTGAGCAGCACGCAGTGGGTGACTGCACCCAGGGTGTACATGTTTTACTGAGGTTTCACTGGTCACTGATACATGGCGGCATAATGGGGGACAGGAAGTACATTCACCCGTGGAAAGGAGCACAGAAGGGTGGTGGGATGGAGAGTGACTCGGTTTGTGGGGCGGTGGCAGTGGAAAGGGGAAACATCAGCCAGCAGCAGCAGCAGCAGCCACCCCGGTTTTGACACTTCGCCCAGAGGAGCACACTGAGAATTCAAACATCGTCTCTCAGATGTTGCACTTCCTCTTGTAAATTGCAGGAATTCTTTCATGTTACAAGTGCTTTTGTTTTATGGCCACGGCCCTGGAGAGTGGCTCTGCAGAACTCCACAACTTTGAGACCAGTGTGCGCATGCATGTGTGTGTGTGTGTGTGTGTGTGTGTGTGTGTGTGAACTTATTGAGGGCGTAAAGGAAAAAAAGAGAGAGAGAAGGAGGTGAGTGTGTGGGCATATCCCTTCCTCGCTAGCCACTCCATTCATCACTTTGTTGTCCCAGCTGCAGGCGAAACCACAATGTGGTGCATCCCTTTTGAAAAGTCAACATGATAAGAATTCCAGGATTCAAGTGGCACAGCCCATACTTCCCTGGCACATAGGCAGTTTCCTCCTGAGTCTGGTCTGTGTGGTGGACTGTGACTGTGACAGGAGTCTGAGGTTGCTCACTCACTCCCCAAACACGGCAGGCCCTGCCTGATCATGTCAATGATAGAGTGTCCTTGCACCCAGACTGTGATGTCATTCTGTGACACACAGGAAAGGGTAGAACCCCGTCTGGCCTTGGCAAGTGGCCATCTGGGTCCCCCAACCATCTAATTAGGGTAGAATATACATGCGTCAATGTGACAACAACCATGAACCACCAGAACGGGTGGAGCTGATCAAATGAGGTGATCAAATGAGGAAATATGATGCTACAAGTGTAACATGAAATACCAACGGGCACAACATCCAAATCCACATCACAAGAACTTTCTCCATCATTGACAAAACAAAAAGCTTAAGTCCTCTCACACTTTTGGGATTTCCTAAATTTAGTGACCTCAGCCATTTTGTGTTTTGGGCTTTTTTTTGCAAAAGAATTCATCATATTCACCACAGACAGCTAAGGCCAGACAACTGCCAGATGGCGTATCTATTTGCTCCTCTTCAGCTCTAGTCTGTCCAGCATATTGCTGCAGATGGATGCAGACCGCCAGAGAGAGAGAGTGAAATAGAGCGAGAGAAGCTTTTGGCACAAAACAAAAAGGGCTGTGCAGTGAATTAGCTCCCTGCATTTTATGCACTTGAGAACAGAGGAAGGGGGCTTGATTCAGGCCCATGCTGACAGGTGGGACTGTGTCAAAGGTGATCTGAGGGCAGCTTGATGTATGGTTCCCTCTCCTCCACTCGTCTTTTGCCCATTGGGCCGTGCTGTTCTCTCCCTCCCATCTCACTCTCTTGTTTCTTCTCTGTGCCAGTGCACCTGTGCTCAGTGGGGGGAGGTTCAGAAATGAAAGGCATTAAGACAGACTTCCAGAAAGTCTGCTTTCATGATTGATCTTTCAACCAAGTCATTTGTAAAACTTGTACAGAGTGTAGTGTGTGTGTGTGTATGTGTGTGTGCGTCTGTGTCAGGGCTTACAAATATGTACTCTTGATGTTTATTTGCTCATGCGTGTACATGAATGTGTGAGTTTTGTTTTGGATGTGTGTGTCTTCTTGGCAGAGCTTGTGCAAGAAGCTGGGTGCTGGAATCCATCCACTGCCAGCTACCCAAGCACAATAAATCAAAACAGGTGTTTCAATATGTCGACTGCTGTAACATGAAGGCCAGAGGCTTGCCAGGCAATTTCTTGCCTCTTCTGCCTCTAAATCAAAAAACAGAGTTAAGATTTCAAAGAAGACGTCTTAAATGGCTGCCTCCAGATCTCATTGTCTCCGAGGTTTTAACTGCAAGGCAGAAATACAAAGATTGTGTTTATAAATCACGACTGCTCTTTGAATCTGACAATTGGCTACCCTTATGCAAAGGCATGAAACTCTGCAAATCGCCTCACCGCCTCCTCACCAAACTCACCAAGCAACAAAATCTGTTTGTATTTTTGTGGTTCAATGATGCATAGCGATGACTCATAACTTTTTTCAGACCCAAAAAGCAACACTATTTTAACTGTGGACAGAGACCAATGAATGAAGGACCCAAATGTTGACCTGAAAAGGTTTGCCTTGTGGGATGGTCACGGTTTTGAACTGTGACCTCCCAGCTGTGGTGTTTGGAAGTTTACTTCTTGTGTTGGATGAATAAGTATGACGCATGCACTTATATGGAATCATTCTGGGGCTTGAAACAGGTCTGCAGTGGTGCAGACCCATTGAGCCTCCTCTTAATCGACTTCACAGTGAGTTCCTTTTGTCAATAGCTTCCAATATGCCTATGTATTACCACAGAAATATAATAACCTCACATCTTTACAGAGCTATACTATTTAAATCACTTTAGAAAAGAGCTTTTTTTTTTTTTTTTTTAGCAATGTCAGTGCAGACAGATAAAACTGAACATGGTGGAGCATTCAGCCAATGAGGGGCCAGAAGTTTCGCTGGTAGAGACCCAAAACAGAGCAAAAACAGGGAGACTGTTGGATTTCACATTCACTAGCTTACAAGAGTGCCAAGTCCAGATGAATAACAATCATTTTTGCTGTGTAACTTTTGGGTGTGTGTACAAGAAGCAGTAAATAATCATTTGACCATATGAACTTATCTCAATGTTATTTTCTGCAGCTCCCAATTAGCCAAAATAAAAAACAGTTATTGCAAATTTCACACCACAACTCCTCCTAAGTAGTGCGCTTTTCACCACTGTCTCTTCAGTCCAACCATCAGCCATCAGTTAAAGCCTTATCATCATATTGCAGCAAATCAGTTTTCAATGATGATTTTGAGAAGCACCTGTAACTACAATGTCTTATTATGATGAAGACATTTCAAGCTGTGATTTAAGAAGTGCCACCAAACAGCTATTTGGTAGAAATGTAGCAAGCTATGGAAGACTTAACAGAAGGCTGTCAAGTCTGCGCCATGATCCTACATTACGGTGTGTCTGCCCACAGCTGTGGAAAAGGAAAACCCTGACTGAGAGCATGTGCTGCTGGTCAGTACTATGCATATATTTACTGGTTGTCTTGATGAATACTGTTATTTGCAATTCTAAAAGGTGCACAACAATTTATTAGCTCAGCCACAAGGACCCGCTGTACCTCACCGTTAAGCAAAGCTTTGTGTTAAAACAACTTTGGAGGTGCTCAGACGGAACCAAACAGCAAAGCCTGCAGAAGTTATTTCTGTTTATGTCAGTGAAACCGTCTACTCAGGCCTTCCCTCCTCATGTCTTCCATGCTTTTACTTGATATCACAGACTTTTACGTGCACGGTACCACATGCATCATTTCCTTCTCTTCTCCTTTCTTCCTGTCCAGCTGATGAAAGCTACACAGAACCATTGCAAGCATTAATTTGACATCAAGTGTCAAAACCTGTCAAATTGTTGAAAGCTCTAGTCAAAACTCCAGCTGTGGCTGACATGACAACACTGGTCCATCCTGAGTACTGCCTCACTATCAACATCCTATCATTTTTCCACCAGTCTATACATTCATCACTCTCCAACTATTCATTTATGACCCCCTTCTGCACACTTCACCCTTTTCTTTTGGGATTTCTGTCTTACATTGGCCTCACTGCTTTTCAGCTTTCCTCATTATTTCCTCAAGTCTCCAAATTAACCCTCCATCCATTACATTCTTTTGGTCCAATTTTTCTTGCTGCCACATGCAGCTGTTAAAATGTTTTTTATCCCGGTTGAAGTACCTGCAGCAGGGTAGTTTTTCCGAGGCGATATTCAATGACGTGGTTACAGTTACCTGTATCTATTATCTGACACAGGTATGAAGATTTTCCCCAATCATTCTCTTAGTTGTCTACCCTTCATTGCCTCATTCTTCCACTCATCCCTGATTTGTTAGCAGCTTGTGCTTGTAAGAGTACCCAGCCCATAATGCACTCCAGACGGCCCAACTTCCTAATGACTGGTTGTGCTCCAAGCCTTTCCGGGCATGGCTGTGGCCGCGAGCCTCACACACAGATGTACACACGCAAATACACACCACGTGTTGACCAGTCAAACAGAGTGCCTTAGTCATGTGTCTCTCTTCATACTGTCATTATCCTGTCCCCGTGTTGTATACCTGTCCCTTTCAGAACTGACGTCCAGCCATCGTCTTCACCTTCTCTTTCATATCATGGACAGCCAGCGGGCAGCATGAAGGCTAACATGTGGCAGGAGCTTGTGTAAACCCCAGGTGTGAGTAAAGTGTGTGCATCTTCTCCCAAATTTAAAGGACATTCACATGAGTGTTTTGGAAACCCCCTTGCTGTGTCCAATAGAACAGACCATACTCCAGGATAACCTGGTCTTCATTAGGATGCTATTCCTCAACCTTTTCCTTAGATTTTTACAGGATACAAGAGCCCAAGAAAAGAAAAAAGCTCATGCCTATGAAGTATTGCAACGCATTCCTTTAGAGGTTCAGTATATTTTAGATATAACTTATTCTGATGCCTTCTTCTGACCATGCCTACAGCACTTCAGCAGGGGCTTTTTCTATTACCATGGCAACCGGTCTGTTTGTTTACTCTGACCGGTCTCCTATTTTATTGCTGACTGAAATATTTAATTGAGCACTTTCACAGGTTTTTTTTTTCTCATGTCTTCAAGGGGCGAAATGCTACAAAAGAGGAGCTGTGGAAGACTATTGAGGCCGTAATGTTGCATGGATAAGAGTTTATGATCTAAGACAGACACACACACAAAAAATTGAGTGTATAAAAGGAAATGTTGTAAAAGTATAACATTTCAGCAGAAATCCAGGCAATGGAATTTCATCATTAAAACAATCAGAAGCTTTGGTCCATAGAGCCTGAAAATCTTTTTATTCATAAGAAAAACTAATAATACAAATACACGCTGCCTGGTTTGTTTGCTTATCCGTCATCAGCTCACTTTTTGGTTTAAACGCTTAGTGAACAGGACTTTTCCATACAGAGGCAGGTAATAATATCTGATGCATATGATCAGAATTCCCTTGTACAGTCAGACTGTCCCCCTGGGCCCATGGCTGCAGGCTGTAACTACTGCAACCAATGATCTCACTCTTGAATGCCCCAACATCCACTGCTAAACGTATACAATTTTGTGTGTTCATGCCAAGAGCAACAAACAGCCTCTTGACAATCACTGGCAAAGAAGCAAACGTCCGAGTTTATTCATGCTTTGACCCAAATCTGAAGGAAAGAGCTGGTTTACTGTCTTCCTACACCAGCTTGAATGTGCAAATACACACAGATACACCAGCAGCTGGAACAATAGCGCTCCAAAATTTGAAAACGCCAGGCAGTAGTAATAGAATGATACTGATGAATCTGTCCTTACAGTTACATTTTCTCCCTGATGTTAATGCTGTTATTCTTCTCTATGCTTTCCACTTGCCTCCTCCCTCCTCCATCTCCAGGTGGTTCTGGACCCAGTTAGGGCCCCACTCCTTCACTGAAATGAACAATGTTGCTTTTGGCTGAAGCAAAAACCTCTAATTGTAATCCAGCTCCCCTATCTTAGTCAGGATATGCAAGTG